>CM060919.1:340202748-345202748 GCA_030737875.1 Allium sativum
TGGTCATAAAGCATGACGTTATCGAGAAAATGAAGTTGTACTTGCAAATGTAACTAGAATCGAAGGAACTAATAACAATAAAGCTATATGACCCTTGAATTATTGTTTGCATATTGTTAAAATGTTAAAATCTAACCAGAAGAAGCATCACGATAATGTACATTCTAAATGAGGTGTTGTTCTCTTCACTATTTATCCTAATGATATTTTGATGATTTATACGATACAGACTGATCTCTGCAGTCTAAAGCATTCGGCTATATTTCAAATAGGTACAGTGATAAAAACGTTATTTGTCTAAGTTCAAGGACGCTAAATTTGAAATTATATGGAAGTGCTTTAAGCCTTTTAGATGGTGACTACTGGATGATTATTTTTAATTGTTGGATAATACTATAGAACCTTTATTTATTAATAACAATTCTGCTCTGATCCACCATGAAGAAACTGTTTGCAGTTAAAAAGTTAATGGATGTTTTTTAAGTAATTTGAATTGGACCCCAAAGAGCATAAGAAAATGTTGGCACTTATTCACGCATAAAGTAAAAACCACTTTAATACACAGATCAATTGGAACAAGTCTAGCAACACTGTTCTTTCAGCACTTTTTATTGCGAAGCAGACAAAGCCACAGAACATGGAGAGGATGATTTTAATTATTAAATAAAACTATGAAATATGTGTTCCTGCACCTCATAAAATCATTAAACATTATATGCATGCATGCATGCGTGTATTGACCTGCCTTTTCACAACGTTCACGCTTTGGATTTCTAGCTATCAGAGTGCTCAGTACTTAAGTACGGATTTTGGGCAAACCCGGACAAACTCACAAAAACTTGAAAATTTGGTTAAGTACCCTAGAATCGGTATTTTCTCTTAAGTATCCCGGGATCGGTATAAATCCTCAACCGGGATCGGTATTTGTTTGGTCAACTCCCCAAATACTCAGAATTTACACTACGTATACGGGGATCGATAGGAAACACGGAAGGTTTCAGGATCAGTATAAGTCCCTATACGGGATCGGCCTTACTCCACAAGTACGTGGGGATCGGTAATTATGGATCGGTGATCAAGGATTGGTGAAAAACACTAAGTGTTGCGAAATCGGTATAGAATTTTCGTATCTCCTGATCGGTGCAACTCACAGGGATATTGGTCTTGGACTTGACAAATGGATTTCCGACTTCGAGATACGGAATCGGGGCTCGGCACGAAGTCGAAGCTTCGAAGAATTGACTAAGGCATTTAGGATCGGGTCCCAAAATATTTTTATTAGGCTTCTTGGGCCGTGCTTCCGTGCTTCTCTCCACCTATAAATAGCCCGCCCTTGGGCAGAATTCGGGATCCTTTTGGCTGGTTGAACTCTTTTGGCTTAGCTTGGGATTCTTTGGAATTTAGAGACATTTCTAGAGACTCTTCTATGGCTTCTTGGATTTTGATATCTTCTTCTGGGCTCTAAGCAAGGACTTCGTCATAGCCAACCTTTCACTTCTTTTCTCTACTTTGCTATAACCATAAGGACTGTACTTGTAGTCATACAATATATGAATAATAAAGATAACCTCACAATGGACGTAAGCACACTTGCCTAACCACTATAAACTAATGGTGTTATTTATTTTTTCTGCATTTCTGCGTCTGAATCAATTGGATTTGGGAGTTAACTTGAGGACCAATTTTCCGAGTTAACTATATATATATATATATATATATATATATATATATATATATATGCACATATACACTATGTATGTATGTATAATATCCAATTTGCTATTTGCATTTTCAACCTCATAATGCCTAATTTTAGACATAGTAACAATGATACGAGTTGGTGGTGAAATTAAGGGCCTCTGAAAACTATAACAGGAAAAGAAACTGAAAACTAAGCATACCTGCGATGAGACGAGAATAATGACACGAGCTAAAGCAAAGACAACACGATCATCGTCTGCTCTTGGAGTCTCACAGAAAGAAAGAACCTGAAATGGGATTTTTAAAAACAAACCCAGTTAAAATAACTAGCATTTGCCAAATAATATTATAATGACTGTCAAATAATTTTTAATATGAATGTTCAGTGTTCACAAAACAATGATATCCAATGAAGATGAAATAATAAAGCAATCCATGGATCGGTACTTTCATTACATGGTTTTCAAGAGAAGGATTGCTTAAAATAAAACCCAACACGAATAACCATCGAAAACACATTTTCAAGTTTCGATAAGAGAACAATGGGAAGGAGGTAATTTCAATTTAGAGTTTTTACTCGTGACGAGAGAATGAACTGGAGCAGTAGCACTTCACATTATTTCAACCATGAACTTGTTTTATAGCCTTTATAAACAGTACATGATTCAGTGAAGGTTAGACAATGTTTGAGAAAAAGGATTTTGGTTTTGGTTCCTTGGTATTCTGCAAATTTCAGTCAATTTCACCCGTTTTGGTTAGTTGATACATTACTTTGGTTTCATTCATCGCTTTTTTGGGTACGTTTATGAATATGTTTAACAATTTTGCAATTTCAGTTTCTTGGAGACATAATGATTTTAACCTAGAATATATCATATCTGAATATTTACCGCAGCCATCTCAATACATGTGGAGGCCCCAGACGAATTAGGACTCCTGTAAATAACTATAAAATTTATAGTATATATACAAAGCTTGTGAGAAAAGAAAACCATATCTGAACAAGGTATTACAATATGCATTTCATTGGGTTGTTACAACAATCATTATAATACCATAAAACAAATGAATTTAATTTTTATTTTTTTCCATCAGTTAAAAAAAAAAACATGTTTCTTCATTAAATAGTTTGCCACTTAAATCTATTTACTTGTTGCTTCCTTTTGGAAGGCAACATAATTACATATTAATTTTCTGATGTCTTGCAACATCTTGGACTCCAACTTATACATAGACAATGTAAACTTCAAAAATTCATATGTGGAAAATGCATGTAGAAATCCTGAAATTGTAGCTTCAGGTTTAGACTTCACTATACGCAAATTAGTTAATATAAAATAATGAACTTAAATTTGTTTCGCACCTAACATTGAAGTAAAAACTACTATCCAAAAAAATTAAATCAAAATATAACTTAAATGGGATTTCTACTTTCTAGAACAAACTGAACTTTTTAGAAGCCATGAAAGATATCCTTAATGTCTTTCTTGTTATTTTCAGATTTCCAAATTAAACTATTTGAATGCTACATGTTATTTAACATATTTGTGTCTAGTGCTATATATAGTCCCACATCTTAAATAAAGTATATGTAATTTTGACCAAGTGTTTAAGTACCTAATGGCCTTCCACGCTAACAAAAATGGATTAATTGGTGTTTGGGCTATACTTATATCATTGTTTTTAGTCCAATTTTGAATTATATGTAATAAGTTAATATGCACCTATACACGTAGACATAAGGCCCTATTAGATTAGGAGCCCTAGGCAAATGCCTAACTGGTCTAGCTATTGAGCTGGCCCTGATCGTTACCCACATTTTCGAATTTGATAGAAACTAAGTAGTGTTACAGCCCAGATAATCATGGAAGAAAGCTAAATAGTCAAAACATACCAATGCGTTATAACCCCGGATTTACTGCACCTACTTGCCACTAATTCTTCTCCCTACCACATTTTCACTGCTCAAAAGACAGTCTAAATTCTTGCAAAAGTTCATCGCTACAAAGTACAAACATTAATATACACTAGCACATGCACGATGTTCAGATTCATACATGTGATTGGCTATGCGATAAAATATAGAACCTTCTAAAGGCATTTATGCAATTTCGAATTTGAAATGGCAACAAACTAGTGAATCTTACAGCATCAATTCTAGGTATTAGTTGTGGTAGTAGTAGAGTGTGCGCTTGCCTACGCACAAGTATTATTAAAGGGGGCAGCTATCTAGACACAAAACCTCGACCGTTAGATCTTTTTGTCCTTATATGGAGGAGTGGAACTTAGGAGGCAATCCGATGATGGAGGTCAATTGTGTGTCTAATTAAACTTTCCAATTATTAATAGTTGAATAAAAGTGACATGTCTTTTAATTCAGGATTTAAGACATTTTATTTTGGTAATTCAAATAAAGATAGTTTCCTGAAAATAAATTATTTCTGGAGATCCAATGTTAGGTGCTCTTCCAGCCAAGTCAGATATTAAAGCTCGTATATTAGATCAGAATCCTTGAGTAACACGTGCATGGGCGCACGCACCAAGGTTTTGATATCTCTTGAGTCTTGACCACCAACAATTTTTATTTTGAATCAACAAGTATAAAAAGTATTCTATGCATACAACAAGGTCGTATATCTTGGATTGCATACACTAGCTATCTCGTATATGCGATCTCAGACAAAATGAGTATATTTTGAGCGCATATCTCTAGTTGACATTTCCTAGGCAAGTACATCTTGAGAACATGTACATCTGGAGAATATCTTGGAATAACTAATACGTCTAAAACTGATGTTTTAATAATTTCATTGACAAATATCATTTAAAAAGTAAAAATGGAACTGGTAGCATAATTAATTTGTGTAGCTTGATTAACTAGATTGATTTGGCAATGACTGAATAACATGCTCATATTTGAACATTGAAAAGAAATGATACTTCTGTTATGACTCGCCAAAGGGTCCGTTCTTGGCGATGGCAACCAGTTGTAGTTGAGTGAGCAAATGATGTGTTTTTGTGATTTCAAACGGTAAATTGAGCGAGGAATTGAATAGTAAATCTGTAAATGTGAGCGGAGTATTGAGCGATTGTATATATCTGTTTGCACCAGAAATTTTGTAACTGTAAAACTAATAGGAAATGCAGATTTGCTCGTTCTTTTCTTCATCATCGCTTGTGGAAATATGAGAAAATCGTCTTTTCGTCTGCAATGTGTTATATTCTAGTGGAAGTCTGGATTTTGATTTAGTAGTAGAAAAGAGGAAAGTTGAGGGTTTTTATATTAAAAAATACATCAAACGCGCTCTAATTAAAATACCGATAAACACTAATAACTGATACTGATAAATATTAATAACAGTAATATATGGATGAAAGAAATGCAAATACATGGGTGGTAGAAATGAAAATACATTGACAACTAATTAAAATATTTATACATGTATATTATGTCATTCATGCTGCAATTAATTCATCCCTTATCGAATCTCTGAATAAGATCAGTTCATTAACTCCTGTTTCCACTTGTTGAGCATCGCCCCGTCTTATTTCCTATATTTTGGTATTCTTCATGATATTCATCCAATACAATATCAGAATTATCATCCAATGCCATAAAATTTTGATCGTCGTTATTGTATTTCCTTGTAAAATTATGTATAGCTATTGTATCAACTACAACCTTAAACTTGAGTTTCAAAATTGTACGTTGACATGCTCTTTAAAATAGCAAATTTTTTCTTTCAAATGTCAAATGTTCTTTCAATACTCATGCGGACTTGAATGGTAGAAATTAAAAAATTCACTGTTTGATTTAAGTCAATTCACTGTATCTCCAAAATAAGAAACATGGTACCTTACGTTTCGATACGGTGGTAAATGACCATTAAGAAGAGAATAACCTAAGTCAACTAAATAATACTGCCCTTATGCTGGATGAGGAAAGTTCGAGTTTCTATCGTCTACAACTGCGTTAAAAATTCTGGCAACGTTTGCAGTCCATTCCCACCAGCTATCACATAAGTAAACCGTAAATTGAATAAGCAAACTGCTAAGACATTTTGGATAGCATATCTTTTTCATCTAATGTAAGGCACAACTTTGTCTGAAGGTAAGTGCATCATTATATGAGTATCATCTTAGCGTCTATACAATTTTTAAAATAAGGATAATATCGGTTTGAATTTGTAATTTGTTTCGGTATAGTGCTGAATAGAGGATCTTATAATATCTTTAGCAAATAACAATACGCTTTCTAAAACAGTATGAAAGTACACTAAAATTATGCTATCTAACATTTGAAAACTTTCACTTAATTATCGATTTGATAGCGATGCAGCAATTGTATATAGAAATATGACAACTGCTTCTTTAATATGAATATTTGGTGTTGTAGCCAAACCATAGTGCTGCAACATATCACGCAATAAGAGAAAACAAAGGCTTTTCATACGAAAATTTTCTTTGACATCGTTCGGCAATGCCTGTTGAGTATTTCTTCTACCTACTCCATGCTAGTAAAAGTTGACGTATCTGTTAGATTTGGGTCATTCTTCCATTATTGTCTTCTCTCAAAACGATTAAATCCTCCAAATTTACATAATCGGAATCATGCTCGGTGTCGGACATTATGTGTTTGTGTTGAGTTTGTGTGGAGTAGCAATGGTGGTGAGGAGTGAGTTAAATTTGTGTGGAGGTGTGGTGGAGTTGAAGAGTTGTGGAGTTGGAATTGTGGTTTGGTTGTGTTTTCCTAGGGATGCTTGAGGTTGAATGGTTGAAGTAGCGATAGGCGTCGGACGTGTCGGACGCCAAAACACAAATTCCAACCATTCAGCTCGACAGTTAGAATTTTAATTACTTCCGTTCGTGCGTCCGACGCGTGGAACGCGACAACAATGGTCAACCGACCAAAAAAGACTGCGAACATTAATTACATGATTCGGTTGTTAAATTGTAAATGAACTGAACTGTTTCTTTTAAACATATATGAAAAGAAAGAGTTATTAGAATAGCAAAAACATATAATTTCGAGTGAGATCTCGGATTGAGATTTTGATCCACATTCTGGGTGAGGTTCGAATATTTTGAACGAGATGAGTTTCGTGTGATATGAATGAAATCAATGTGTCTAAGTGTGAAAATGAGATTTCGGAAGAGACCGAGAGATATATATATATATATGATTTAAAACCATTATAGAACGTACTCCTATTAGTTTTAATAGGATAACATATTGGAATAAGATTGAAAAAAATCCCAAAAATGATGTTTATGGTTTGTTATCGGTGTATATATAAAAATAGTCGAATTATAATGATTGCAATAACAAAATATATATTTGGGCAACATGGAGGATTTGGATAATGTAGATCCCCGTTATATATACTTATGTGCATACATATGTGTGTGCGTGAATGTAGAAAGAGAGAATCATTGGGTCTCACTGCACCCCCACTCCTATAGTTTTAGAATTCTTTGAGCTACACATTAAACAAAAATTTATCGA
Source organism: Allium sativum (assembly GCA_030737875.1). Taxonomy (NCBI): domain Eukaryota; kingdom Viridiplantae; phylum Streptophyta; class Magnoliopsida; order Asparagales; family Amaryllidaceae; genus Allium; species Allium sativum. The sequence continues at coordinate 340,209,956 of CM060919.1, forward strand.
TATTTTCTTGCATGCCTTGAGATAATCTTCATAAGTTCGGTTAATTTGAGTAATCCAAACATTTTTTTAAATGAAGTCGATGGTTAAAATGAATATATTTAAAGGTTTACATGGACCTAACAAGTTAGAAGTTTCAAAATGTTTTTTAAACATGATGTTCATTGTGTAGATTGTACATTCCAAAGTTTCACTTTGATTTTGGATAGCATAGCACTAAAAATCATAAGAAAGTAGAATGGGATGTAACAAACGGGAGACCATAGCAAATTCTAACTTTATTTGCATATGTATGAATGTGCGTGTAGCAAATGAACTACTACTTTCACCACTAGCTTTATGACGGTCCAGCAAGCCAAAATATTAATATTATAACATGATAATGCAAATGGATATAGCATAGTGTAAGTGTGGAAATAAAATTATGGAATGGAAAACATGAAACACAAGATGATATCAAGTTTGAATCATAATGGTAAGACCAAAAATGAAACGTGAAGATGACAAACGTGAAAAGTCATCAAATGGTCATACTGAAGAAATGTGACAAACTCAGCTAGTGCAACAGATACATAATGATTATCCATACTCAATCGCGTGTACTGGTGAAGAAATGCAATTTACATGTTCTGCAATCATTCTGGTAGCTTTTAAAAACGATCAAGCTTCTATCAGCTATATAATATGCAGTTGTTAAATTTCTTTTACCAACTTTCCATTTAAAGCAATCAAATCATTTAATATACATTTGAAACAGTTGCGCTATTAGCAACACTATTTACCATGTTTAATTTTTCACTATTACTTGCAACTTAAATTAAAAGCAACAGTATCATACCATTTAATAATAGCACGGTTATCCTGTAAATAACAGTTAGGACTAAGCCTATAAAAGACAGTTTGGTCATTGGATGATACTTTTTGACGCGTGATTCTGATCAATCGCATGCCAACACCCAATTCGCATGTGAATTATAGCAGAACAGTCACACCCAATTCTGATCAATCATAGTTATCAATCGCAGAACAGTCACAAAGCAAACACAAAACAACCACAGAGTGCGTAAAAGTAAATGAACACACAAGTTTTACTGTGGTTCGACAAATCGTACCTACGTCCACTTGTAGCAATTGATTGATTATACTTTTGATTACAAGTACAATGCAATCTGCTATTATAAAAATAGAAAAAGATAATTGTAATTAGTCTTCAGCGGTGCCCTTGCATAATGGAGTTCCAAAGATGCGAAGAGATCCCCAAAATGACCAAATGATGGCCGATTTATAGCTACATAAGGTATATGCTCGTCGAGCAAATTATGGATCTCACACTGATCGCATCTCGATGTATTCGATCCCCAAGCATGGGGGATTGGTACCGATCTCGAAATCGGTATGAATTCTTTTAAGTTCGGTCACTAACTTCGTATCCACAAAACTCCAGTCATTTCCATATTCCAAGTTCAACACTTTAATCATGTGATTTTCTCTGAATGCTTCGTGCTAATCCTCCAAAATGTAGGATCCGAAGTTCCCCAGGATGATCATATATCATTCATGCAAAAATATGCCTCCACATATCGATCCAATCTTCTTGTCCCAGTTTGCCCAATCTCCTCCTGTAATTTTCGAATCCAAGTTTCATATCCAAAAACTTGGCAAAAGTTTGTATCCAGGCAAGGTCAGATCCACATGATCATTAGGCTGGTCAACTCGTGGTGATTACCCGTTTTCAGCTGATCCGTGTGTCTTGATCACTCCACTTCGGGAAGTAATACCGATCCCCAGATTTGATCGAGCAGATCGATAGCGATCCGATCTTCTGTTTTTAGGTGATCATTCTATGTCGATCACCTATTTTTGGATGATCCGTCTGAACTTCTGAGTTGCACCGATACGTGTTTTCAACGTGACCGGACACGTTTTCTGAGATGATTTACATGTAACGATTCATCTATTTTGAGTGATCGGACTATGTTGATCATCATTTTTTAAGCATCGATCCGAACTTACCAAATAATCGAGCACGTGTCGGATCCATCCGATTCTTGATTATTAGGTGATCGACACGTGTCGGTCGTGCTTTTTTGAGGTGATCGATATGATCCCGCATGTGATAGATCAAGTGATTGTAAAGTGATCCAACAAGCCGATCAATCTATTTATGAGTAATTGAACAATGCCCGAAGGTGATCGATCCGAGACAAGTCATTTTTTTGATTCCCAAGCGAACGTCGATTATGATGGTTAGTCCAAGTCAGTACGAGTATGCGCTCAAGTCTTGAGCGATCCGGATGTCCAAGTCCAAAGAGTAACGACCTTGTCAAATGGTTAGTTAACACTTGCCCCCAAAAATATGTCTTTCTATGGAAGGCATGCTTTGGATTAGTTCGGTCCCCCGCAGTCCCTTCAGATTGATTTGTCAGTTTGTAACAAGTATGATCCATACTTGAATATCTGAGTCATATCCATACTAGTTGTGATCCACAGCTAGCGTTTTAAGCTCTGAGCTTTTGATTGAGCATAATCCATATTTGTTGCATTCGAACCTCTTTGGATTTTGGGTCACGTATAATGCATACATGATGGTTTGAAGTCCCTCTTCACTACCATCAAGCATAATCCATACTTAACATTTTCATTTTCGATTGATCCCCACTTAGCATAATCCATACTTAGCTGTTCAGGATTCAACTGATGCCCACTAAGTAAGCATAATCCATACTTAGTGATTCTCGATTTGGTTGGACTGCCAAGCGTAATCCATACTCAACAACCATTTTCTTGGATTTCTAGCAAGCATAGTTCATACTAGACGTTCCAGTGATTCTCGTTCTACCTAGCATAATCCATCTTTGATAGTCTATAGCTAAGCATAATCCATACTCAACGCGTCTCTAGCCTTTTCGAGCTCTTGTCATGCATAATCCAAACATAACATCTCAGTTAAAGAGTTTCATGCTTAATTAACATAATCCATAATCATCAAGTTATTAAAGTTAAAATTCAGTTTGACATATGATGAGCATAATCCATACTCACACCAAATGGTTTGCTTGACATCCGATGAGCATAACTGATATTCACTGAATGGTTTATTCTACATCGGATATGCATAATCCATTCTCACAGAACGGTCTATTAAAGTTCCTCAATTTCATATCTCAAACATGACGAGCATAATCCATACACATAAGTGATCTTATTAAAATAGCAAAATACAAAATTTATCTCTGTTGAGCATAATCCATACACGCCAAACTACTTTATCAAAATGGGAAAAACGGATTTTTTTTATTACAAAACTAACAATTTTTCACTATCCAATGCTAGCTTTAGGGATCTCTCTAGTTTCCGTGTACATGAGAAAATAGTTTAGTCTTTTTATTACAACTTAATTGATGAAACAAAAGAACTAAAAAAGTAAAGTTTGGTGGTTCGATCGTCCAAGAGCATGCCTAGGAAACTCTTCAGTTCCGATAAATGGGTAGGAGACTTAGCCATCATTATCATTCCACTCTCACTTGTTAATTAATGACAAGGTCACGACGAGTGCTCGGCTTCAGCCTTCCCCTTCCCGTCGTTATCTCCACGAAGGCGGTCTTTAATATCCAGGAATATCTGTTTAGGACTCGCATTCAGCTGTTTTTACGAGTTGTATCTATGTCCCTTTCTGATTGGGTTTGCGAGGGTTGAATTGTCTTCAGCCTTCTTCTTTCCTTTTGTTATTTCTAGTGTTAAACGCTTCTTCGTATTTGACGTGATTTACTTGGATAGTTTCGCGATCAGCTTTGGCATCTTCCTGCCTCAGGAATCTATACGCCTCAAGGAATAGCTTTGACGTAAAGCATCGTCGGGTCCAACTCCAATGTTCTGGTTCTGACTTGGTTGTTGAACTGGTCGTTTAACTTGATTGACTGGTCATCAAGTCCTCCTGTCTTTTTAGTAAAGTTTCTTGATGTTCGAGGCGAGTTTGTAAAGTGTTAATCACCTCATTCATGTCTTCCCTTGCCAGTGTTGACTTGGCCTTTGGTTCTGTCAAGTTCAAAACCCAAATCAGAAAAGTAATCACCAAACCACGGGAGTCTTTGGTTCTCTCAAGTTCAAAACCCGAATCAAAAAAGTAATCACCAAACCACAGTAGTCTCAAATCAAAGAAAACGAAAATGCAAAAAATCACTGCGACTTTTGTAGTGGTTCGGCAATTAGTCTACGCCCACTTATTGCAATCTCTTGTTTATCCTGCAGATCACAATTATAGTTGAGTTTTATTTAAGAAATCTAATGAGAAAAGAAGCAAGTAGCGTCTTTGGGCATAGGAAAATGGAAGATAATCCCCTCAAATGGTCATCTCTATGCCTATTTATATGTGCTACACAACTACAATATCCGGCTCGACATAGGGTAACGGCGGAAGAATCGGAGTAGTGGAAGCAGTGGGCGAAATGGTAGGAGTGATGGAACACGTCACTTGACGTCTTCATCCCAGTTCGGCATGGCCGATCTGAAACCATGCTTATGCGGGGGCACCATTTCCTCGCCGAACCGGAATACGACCGAGCTGGAGCGTAGTCGAACCAAAGCCATGTTGCTATTCTGATCAGAGGACGTAACGTGTGCTGATCCGGAGCAATCAACCATGCTGAAACGGACTTTATCCATCCAAAATTCAAGCATTTGCAAAGTTCGTTGCATCAATCAAGCTTTTCCGAGTAGATGTGAGTCCGCGTTCTAGCCTTGAGCGATCCGGTGATAATAAGTCTAAGGTGTGATAACCTTGCAAAAAGACGAGTCAACAATCAGATACAGGGAAGGATTTCCCATTGAAGAAGTCTCTTGATTTCCTTCATCCATCGTCGTGTCATCTGGTCGTTTTTCAGTGTTCTTTTCTTAGCCATTGTTTCTTAAGCATAGAAAGTCGAGTAGCCCCTACCTGAAGCGACAAAATGTTGACGCGTGATTTTGGTCAGTTGCACGCCAACCACCATCAAAGTCATAGACGGTTCTGGCTTATCCACTGAAGTCATCGCCGTATTGAATCTCTCTAGGAAACTTCTCATCGTTTCTCTTGGTTTTTCCCTTATCGTATTCAACGTCATCACGTTCTTCAGACAAGTAATGTGAACCTTGTACTGTCCCATGAACATATCCACAAGTTCATTTCAAGAACTAACTGATTCATTGTTGAGCTGCCTAAACCAAAACGCAACCAAATCTGTTAGAAACAATGAAAAATACTTCTCCATCAATTCAAGAGATGCCTCCAGCACATCCATATGTCTAATATAAAATGTTGAATGTGTCGTTGGATTTGATCTCCCATCATATGTCGTCGGTACTGGCTGCTTGAAATTTGGTGGAGCTCTTGCATTTCAGAAGTTAAAAGTGAAAGGATTCCAAGTAATGTCATCATATCCTTGACTAGGTAGACCACCTCTCATTATGTATCGTACCAACTCGGCCAATCTATCGTTTTCGTTAGCAAATTGAAACGTTTGCCCCTAGGTCTAAGGGGATGTTCTAGGACATTATTCATGCTACACTCCAACAATTCCTTCTGAAGTAGGTCCTGCTCCAAGCACAGGTCTTTTAGAATTTCCTAATCCAACGTCATCTATACAAGTTCTAGCGTGGTTCAAATTAGTAACAGCGTCAGAACCTGAGAACCCATAGGCACGCTCCTCGTGGGATCTGGCTCGGTGCCGAACCGAATGTGCCGATCTGTGGAGGCTTCTGGCCCACGCGGTAGCGCCTCTACTATGTTGTCAATTCTCTGTTGCTTAGTTTCTGCACCTCAGGCCTCCTAGTCTTGACAATATCTTTGACATCATCCTCTCTTGATTTTCTAATCTAACCTGTAACCCTTGAACCGTCTCTTCCATCCCTTCTCTAGTCAAGTAAATGGAAGGTTCTCCGTTAGAGGAAGTCTTCTGGACTCCCTCCTGGCCGGCATCTCCAGCCTCGGTTAAAGTATCATCCTTCTTCCTCCCTCTTCACCATGGTTGAAATCTTGAGTAGTCTAATTCAACAGAATTTTGTATCAATACGCTTCCTGGCGCGTTAAAGCATTGACTTGATTTTTTTGGTTCTCTCAAGTTCAACACCCGAATCCGAAAAGTAATCACCAAATTGCAACAGTCTTAAATCATAGAAAATAGAAGTGTAAAAGACAACGATTTTTATAGTGGTTCAACAATTAAACCTACTTCCACTTGCTATAATCTCATGTTTATATTGCAAATTGCAATTACATTTGAGTTTTATTTGAGAACTCTGAAAGGTAAAGAAGTTAACCTTTCAAGCAACAGCCTCTGGACGTAAGAGAATGAAGCAGGATCCCCTCAAATGACCATCTCTAGACCTATTTATAGATGCTACAGTTTCCGGTTTAGCATAGGATAGCGGCGGAACAATCGAAGTTGTGGAAGCAATGGGCGAAGAGGTAGGAGTAATGGGACATGTCACTGCACATAGAGAGATCAGATTGGCATGGCAGATTCGGACCCATGCTGATTCGGGGCATCATTGCCTGGTTGAGCCAAAACAGGGCGGAGTCTCAGTACGGCCGAACCGAAGCCATCATAGCAAAACCGAAGTCACGTTGCCATGCAAATCCGAGGACGTAGTGTGTGCCGATCCAGAGCAATCAACAATATCGAACTGGACTTCATCCATCCAAAATTCAAGCATTTGCGAAGTTTGTTGCATCAATCAAGCTTTTTCAAGTAGATGTGAGTCTGCGTTCTAGCCTTGAGCGATCCGGTGATTATAAGTCTAAGGTGTGACAACCTTGCAAAAAGAAGAGTAAACGGTCAGATAAAGGGAAGGATTTCCCATTGAAGAAATCACTTGATTTCCTTCATCCATCGTCGTGTCATCTGGTCATTTGTCAGTGTTCTTTTCTCAGCCATTGTTTCTTAAGCGTAGAAAGTCGAGTGGCCCCTACATGAAGCGACAAAATGTTGACGCGTGATTTTGGTCAGTCGCACGCCAACACACTATTTGTAAGTGATTTAGATTTTAATCATAATTATCAGTCACAGAGCAGACACGGAACAATCACAAAGCGCATAAAAGTAAATGAACATACAAGTTTCATAATGATTCGACAAATCAAGCCTACGTCCACTTACAGCAATCAATTAATGCTTTTGATTACAAGTACAGTACAATTTATCCTTTAGAAGGTAGAAAAGGATAAATGTAATTAATCCTCAGCAGACCCCTTACGTTTAAGGTTTTAAATCTCATATATCGGTCGCGTTTCGTCTCGGCGATTTTATAGACTTGATCTCGTATCGCGGGAGATCTCAGATATGTTTCAGATTTTCATCTCGGCTCTGAAAGCTCATATCGGAATAATCTCGGGATATATGATATCTTAAAAACTGATATTCTTGCACTATAATTTTCAAGGATGCTAGTATAAAATTAATAATTTAGACTTGAATTGCAAAATCAATTCATTGTTCTTAATTTACGAAAGATCATTCATATTCATAAATCACATTATGCTTAAAATAAAATAAAATACAAATTGAATAGTACTTACAACTTATGATCCATGAACATGAATTGTTAACAAAGAACATAAAAAAGATCCAAAACATTCACAGATGCAACATAAGTATAACATAAAATACATAATTTTATAAATAAAATTAAAAAATTGATGAATATGAAATCATAAGAATTGTAGAACATATATGCATATACGATCTGGTCGTTTAACATGCAAAATACAAAATAGAAGAAGATTATCGTGGCTGGGTTTGAGTATTTTTAATTATTATTTTGATTTAGGCACGGTTTGAAATTTTACCTAAAAAACAAAGATCTCGAACGATATTTTAGTATCTCATCTCGGTTGATATATCGATCGATATTGCAATATATCAAACGATATATTTGAAACGAGATTTACAATGATATTTGTTGTTTCGTTTCGAGAGGAGTCCAAAACGAGATCTCGGAGGAGATCTCGAGCGATATTTTCGAGATCTGAAACAGTGCTTATGTTATGGAGTTCTAAAGCCAAGAATATATTCCCTCAAAAATGGTCAAATGATGGCCTATTTATAGCTGCAAAAAGTATATGTTCATCCAAGAATATAGGAGCAAATTATGGATCTCACGTTGATCGCATCCCGGAAATCTTCATATTCGTTCCCAAGCATGCAGGATCGGTACTGATCCCAGGATTAGTATAAATCCCTTAAGTTCGGTCACGAACTTTGTGTCCCCAAAACTCCAGTAATTTTTGTATTCCAAGTTCCATACTTCGATCACGTGATTTTCTTTGATCGCTTCGTGTTGATCCTCCAAAATGTGTGAATCAGAAATTCCCTGAGATGATCGTATAAACTTTGGAACCGCGAGTTTCATGTCCCAAGCGCTTTGATCGTTCATGCGAAAATGTGCCAAAGCCATATGCCGATCCAACATATGGTTCGAATCCACTTGTCCCAATTTACCTAAGCCCCTACTATAATTTCCGAAAGCCGGTTTTCATATTCGAAAACTAGGAAAAATTCGCAACCGCGCAAGGTCGGATCCACATGATTTTTAGGTTGATCAACTCTCATGGTGATCCCCTGTTTTCATTTGATCCATGCGTCCCGATCACTCCACTTTGGAGAGTAATACTGACCCCAGATGTGATCTGGCAAATTGATCAGTGATTTGATCTTCTGCTTTCAGGTGATCATGCCATGTCGAACGACTAATTTTGGATGATCGACTGTGCTTCTGAGTTGTATCGATCCGTGTTTTTCAACGTGATCAAGCAAATTTTCTAAGCTGATTTCCACGTAACAATCCATTCGTTTTGGGTGATCGCACTGTGCCTATCATCACTTTTTCAGAATATCGATCCGGATTTACCAAATGATCGAGCTAGTGTCAGATCGATGCAATTCTTGGTTTCCAGGTAATCGGCACGTGTCTATCATGCTTTTCTGAGGTGATCAGCTGATCCCGCACGTGATCAATCAAGTGATTGTGAAGTAATCCAACGAGCCGATTAGGCTATTTTTGAGTAATCGAACGATGTCTGGAGTCGATCGATCAGAGTCGGGTAATTCCCGATTCTCAGGCGAACGTCGATTCTGATGCTTAGTCCGAGTCCGCGCTCGAGTCATGAGCGATCCAGATGTCCATGTCCAAAGAGCAAAGACATTGTCAAAAGGCTAGTTAACAATGCTCTTTTGAAGTAATAAGTGCATGTAGTACAAAAAAAGATCATTAAACAAGAAGACACGTACCTTTTGAGCAAAGATTAAGCAGCGAATGGAAGGGGTGAAAACAGAATCGTTAAGAATGTGTATAAATTCATATGATTTGTCCCTGTATCAAGGCAAACAATGAATGTGTGAACTTCAGTTACAACACAATAAATGCAATATAATATGAAGCAGTTTACACTAAGCCCACAAATGGACAAAAAATTTGAATTAATCACTTATTAAAGGATAAGAAATTCATCTACAAAATGGTACCTGAAAAGGTTTTCATAATGAGATTCAAATCGTAAATCGTAAAATTCAAACTTCAGATCCAAATGGGATTTAAATCGCGAATCGTCAATGCAAAAAAACTGTATTTTAAAGTTTGCATGCACTTTGATGTTTGAAATATAAACCTAAAACATCATTTTCTCTCTTTGTTCCTCTTTTGTTTGGAAATGATTAGATCCAAATAAATATACTGCCTGTATTAATTTGGATCAAGTGATTATTCTAAAATGTGATATTAGTTGGTTTTGAATTAGAATATAAATTGAATCGTAAATGAAGAGATTCGATATGAATGGGATACAAATCGTATGATTTTAAGATTTTTGACAACAATAGTACCTGACATCAGTTTGGCTTCCGGTTATTTGGCTTATTACTCTAAACATCCTCCGGCCGTACTTGTTCAAATCCTGGCAGTAAAAAAATAGAGGGAAAAAAACCTTTTACTCTAAAGCAGAGGATCAACAATAATTTAAATTGCACGTCAACCAAACCAAGAGTTCACAGATAGCTAATCAGAATATGAAGTAAATACTTTAAAGACCACAAATTACACGCGACAAAAGCAAATCACTAATCAGAAAAAGCATCTTGATGATAGCAAAATATGGATTCAGGGGCTATATATAAAGAAACAGCAAATTAACCAATAGTGAGAAATAACCTTAGAAGGAATATTAGGAATGTCTTTTGCGACATCATTGTATACTCTGAGTCTGTCTTCCTCCAATTTAAGTGCAATATCCGCAGCCATTACTTCAATTCCTGTCATCAGCAATAATCATACAAATGATGGTATACGGTATATAGGCGATTATTGTTTATAAAAAATTTATAATTTGGTTCGTGTTTCTAATCAAATTTCTCTTGATTTATGATCGATTCTTAAATTCTGATTAAAACGTAATTTAAAGAAGGAAAACGAGGAAAGGTTAAGTTCTTGCACTTAATATAAAATTTCAACTATCAAATCAATTTTAAGCGTGTGTATGTGTGTGTATCATCACGATGAAACTGTTTCGCACGCTTAAATGTCATTTAAATATCTACATAGAACGAATTTTCTAGCATACAAATGTATGTACTATTATTTATCAATATGAATCTTTCAAATTCAAGATTAATGATTCATGTCCATTTTCAATTTATAATTTTAACTTCATGATTTACGATATACACCTCATTTTGAAAACATTGCACGCAACTATCCTAGCCCATATCGCACTGGTATGCTTTACACACACAAACACGCACTCTCCATGCTATCAAGGGCGTCGTCGAGGCACTATTCGGTGCCGATTATCATTTTAACGCCCTGCTTTTTTATTATAGTGCTTTATTATACCCTTTGTTTGAAGTGTCATCTGAGCCAGGGGCGGATGTAGGCTTTGGCCAGCTGGGGCCAAGGCCCTAGCTGGAATTTTTCTTTTCTGGCAAAAAAGTAACCCATTTTTGGGTTCGCCCTACCTGAATTATGCAGGTATGCCCTATCTGAGACACAGAGAAGCTGCATGTATGCCTACCTGATACTCAGACTGCATGACTTTTGACTTTTGAAGCAACCTAGTGTAGGTTGATATATATGCAGACTAATTTGAACATATTTTGTAATATGGGACAATCCTTCGCCCTAGCTCAAAGATAAAGCTAGCTCCGCCACTGATCTGAGCGCTGAGTTTTTTCTTGAGACGCCAGGAAATAGGCTTTCTAGCATACAAATGTATGTACTATTATTTATCAATATGAATCTTTCAAATTCAAGATTAATGATTCATGTCCATTTTCAATTTATAATTTTAACTTCATGATTTACGATATACACCTCATTTTGAAAACATTGCACGCAACTATCCTAGCCCATATCGCACTGGTATGCTTTACACACACAAACACGCACTCTCCATGCTATCAAGGGCGTCGTCGAGGCACTATTCGGTGCCGATTATCATTTTAACGCCCTGCTTTTTTATTATAGCGCTTTATTATACCCTTTGTTTGAAGTGTCATCTGAGCGCTGAGTTTTTTCTTGAGACGCCAGGAAATAGGCTTTTTAGTATAATTTTATTTTTCGTTTAATTATGTCTACAACGAATCATCTGGTTATTTTGTTTATTTACTACATATCTTTGTATTTGCAACATTTTAATGCTTAAATAATTTTTCAATGTTTTTATAAATATATAAACAATCAATTAATAAATAATTATAATTTCCTTTACATTTGAGGATAAAAGTTAATTTGTAATATCTTACTCCTTTTAAATTCGACATACTAATTTCTTAAAATTTTAACTTAATTGAATTAGCCTTTTTAAATTTTAACTTAACTGAATTAGCCTTTAAAAAGTCAGTTTAAAATGATGTCCTAATCAAACATAAATTTATTGTTTTTACGATTATTTGGTATACAAATATTCACTAAAGTTAACTGAATTAGCCTTTCAAATTTTTAACTTAACTGAATTAGCCTTTTAAAAGTCAGTTTAATATTATTCACTTAAGTTTTACGATTATTTGGTACACAAATATTCAAATATTGTTTGACAAAAACTTTATTGATAAATTTATTGCTTCAATAATGATAAGAGTACTTGATTCATTTTTAAATTTATTTGATGAAACATTCACATGGGCAAACATACATACATACACACACACATTTATGTGTGTGTGTGTATAAACCATTCAGCACTAGTCGGGGGTGTGTGTGTGTGTGTCTAATCAACACTAGTCAACTAATCCACATCCATATAAATAGATCATACGTTATTTCTAGCAGTTATTTAGAAATTGTTTGCACAAAGTGTACACGACAAACGCTTGTTTTCGTCTAGGCTCTGCCTGGACTCTAAAGCCATTCTTAGTGCACAGAGCTGCTCTCCGTCTCAAACAGCATAGAATACACACACGCATGCGCGCACATATACATATATATGTATGTATGTATGTATGTATATGTATGTATGTTGTATGTATGTATGTATGTATATATATGTATGTGTGTGTATGTGTGTGTGTCTGTGCGCACGCGCGTGCGTGTGCATGAGTGCATGTAATATATGTCTACGTGCGTACATTCATAAATATATAATTTTGCCTAAAAGAAACATGTTCGCATGTTCATTGATATTTCTTCTGTTTTAATGAGCAAGCGGTATCTGTGGGTGTTTGGTAAAAGAGAGCAAGGAGGGGTGTATGTACGTACGTGTATGTCTGTGCATGTTCACGGAGATAGTCTTATAGACAGTACATGTTCGCATGCCAATTGATATACATTCTTCTGTTTTAAATGTGCAAGCAGTACCTGTGAGTGTTTGGCAATAGATAGCAGGGTTGGGTTTTCATACCTGAACATTCAGAATCTTTGCTCTCCCTTTGCTTCCGTCTACTTAGATCAGCATCAGCCTTCATTACAGCTTCAGCAGCAGCTCTCTCAGACTCCTTTTTTGCAACTTCTTCAGCAGCTGCCTTTTTTGCAGCTTCTTCAGCCAATCGATTTTCTTCAGCTAATTTTGCAACCTTTTCTCTTTCCACTCTTTCAGCTTTTTCCCGTCTTAACTTTTCCTCCTGCAATGCCATCCTTTTTCTCTCCGCTTCCAAAGCAGCTGCATCCTTTAATCGCCGCTCCTCGATTTGGGATTTCTCCTCGTGATCCTTTTGAAGAGCTGAAAGATGACTACCCAGGACCTCCGCACTAGAGCAAACAAAGGAAAGAACATCTAGTTAACCTCTAAATGGCAAATTTGTTATTCTCTTACATTAATAACCTGATATTTTACATGCTTCATCTAGTGCAATAACCATAAACTGAAGGTTTGTTGTAACTATCACTTCGATGTTTTAGCCTAGGACATTAGAATATTAACTAAATTGGAACCTCGCTGAATTCTTTAATTTACGGCTTTACCACAATTAAGTGACAGTCTCTTTGACAAATAATCTCTAGATGCATAAAAACCATTAAAAACACAAAAAACAAGGCACATGTGTGTGTGTATAAGAGGTTAGTTCCACAGCAACCCTATATCAGCCACATGTTTTTTTTTAATAATTGATGGAGGAAGAGAGAATGAGTGGGTAGAGAGAGAAATGGATTTTGTGGTTGAAATCAGGAGGCATTATGGGATGCTGCCCTATTTGGGGTGCAACTGAGCACGCGTGAGCGTGCATGTGTGCACGCGTGTGTGCGTGTGATTGGTTTTCAAAAAAAAAAATGTGCATGTGTGTCAAGGGAAATAATAAATTTATTCTCAAGGAAGCATATTATCAAGAAGAAAGTAGCTTAAACATTTTGAATGGCAGGAAAACTTACAGCCTATACTTGGTGACATTTTCAGCTGTTCCGGATCTCAAGTTTCTCAAAACAGGTTCACTTTACTGTATTTCAAAATGCATTTTAAACGCATATTTCTCAATATGGATTTGATCCTTAAATAAAGAAACAGATAACAAAACTTGGAAGATAAAATGAGTACGTAAAACACTTTACTTTCAAATCAAATTCAGGTAACCTAAATTGAATCAAAAATAGCTTCGCATGATTTCAACCCAAAGATGTATTTTAGTTCATTAATCTTGGGAAACATATTTTCAAACCAACTAAGAAGTTAAACATGTCTAGTTTATATATATATATATATATATATATATATATATATATATATATATATAACAATATAATTTTATAATATCTCAAAAATGAAAATAAAACACTAACAATGTTTGGTTTTGTTTCAAAAACGTTTGGTTGAAAGTATTTAAGTTCAGTTTTCATACTTCTGTTAAGATGCAGGTTCCAAAAATAACAATAATAAATATATAAATAAATAAAAGGAAGAAAAAGTAGAAAATCTGTTTGGTTTTAAACCTTGATTATTTGGTTTTCAAAAAGGAAGCTGAAATAAAATTGGTTTTCTTGATATATTTTTTTTTTCTTTTGCAATCTTAGTAAATGAAATCGTACCGTATGTTTGACCATTTCGAAATCTTTAGAAGTGTGAAGATCGTGATTTCAAAAACAGAAAACCATTTTGAAAAATGTGAATGTTTGTATTGATATACATGATACATCAAAAGCTGACTTTGTTAGTTATTTACAATTTTTCTTTTCAACTCATTTTGAATCCCATAATCTGCACGAACGCTTACAGATTTATATTAAAAAAAAAATGTGGTTGGTCTGTTGTTTCTAGTTTTGAGTTTCCGTTCATATAAAAGTGTGGATGACGTGTGTATATAGTAAAAAATGACCGTTTTAGAAAATAATCTAAATACAAACAAAAAAAAACTTTAATTTATCTTTCGTATTTTGAAAAATGATGGAAGCACAACAAACAATTCATCATTACGTTGTCCGTTCAACCCCTCTGTCATCCACTTCATCTTTCTTCCACCCCCTCCGTCATCCCTCCACTTTTCTTGTATTTTGTTATTAACAATGAAAACTAAAAACAAAAAATTACAAAATAAAGCAAACAGCCTCTAAATTTTCAAAAACATATTAGATTCATGTAATTAAAAAAAATCCTAACTTTTAAATCTTGATGTTTTAGGTGAACGTTAATTAACATAGAATAAGAATTTACCTTGCAAACAATTGATAAGATCTGAATGAGGGTAGTGGGTCGCCAAAATGTATTTTATCGTAATTTGTTTAGCATCCACAAGCTCGTGATGACATGATAAACGGATACTAGTATCTTCTAAGAAAATATAATATTTTCTATATCTTTATAGAGCAAGATAATACAAATTACAACAACAACTACGTTATTAATCTCAAACAAGTTGGGGTTGGCCAGGGATGGAACCCAAAATCAAATGACAAAATCAATTTAAAGGTAGAAGTAATGACAAGATTTAAAGATGAAAACATAAATAAAGACAAAATAAAGTGAAATAATTAATTAAATAATAATTGTAATAAAAAATAAAAAACCAAGGTAATTATGTTGATGGTACTAGTAGTAATGTAACACTAGCCTTAAGCTCATATTCACTAGTCCTATCATCATAACACTCACCCCAACCTAACATAAACTCGAGATTCCAGTACATGGATCGCTAACTTTCAATCTTCCATGCGCTCTTGTTCGATACCAGCTCTTCGGATATATTTCAATTTCTCATATCTCTTTTTACTACTTCCTTCCATGTCATCCTTGGTCGACCTCTACCTTTCTTCGAACTTTCGATGCGACCTATAATTCCAACAGGCACAAGTGCATCGTGAGGTCTCCATTGGTGATGTCCAAACCGTCTTAAACGGTGTTGGACCAGTTTATCTTCAATTGGTGCAACTTCAAGTTTGTCCCCAATACCATCATTTATAATTTGATCTCGTCTAGTATGCCCACGGCTTCATTGCAACATATGCATTTCTGCTACACTTATCTTCTAGACGCGTTGCCTTTTAGCAAGATAATACAAATTAGTACAACAAATTATTAGGTTACTTAAATATATACTAGATTATTTAGTTTAAACATCAAATTTTAAAATTCTTAATACCACATTACTTGAATTCAGCACATGAAATGTTTCATTGTTAATGCTTCGAATTTCCTTAATATATAAAAAGTAATATTATTGAAAGATATCATAAGTAGTCAATTATTCATCTTGGTTGTTTAGAACCATTAGCTTAGAGCTAAGTACCAGTAGATGGATGTTGATTCATACGTTTTTACGTAGAAGTTATATGAAAATAAACTCACGGATTTGGATATGAGAAATTAAGTAAAATATATACTTCGAGACTGGCCCACAAATCTAGAATTTGATTGTTAGATAATATTTGCTTTGATTAATAATTATATAAAGGTGGAAAGCAGTGCATGAGGCTTCCGCACGAAAGCAGACTCAGGGGAGGTCGATTGTACGCGGTCATTCCCTCGTATTGCAAAGATGATGTTTTCGGACTCGAACCTGGACAACCAAATCACCATTCGAATAACCTAACCAGCGCCAAGGCTCCACCTCATATTAATAATTATATAATTAATTAATTTTTTTGTTAAATCCATCATCAACAAACACATTTAGAATATGTTTCGACACTCGCAAGTAGGGTTGTTATGGTAATGGCAAATGTACCAGTACCATACCAATACCAAGTAATTGGTAAAAAAATTGAGCCACTTTGGTTTACCATTGTTATCGGTATGTTAACGGTAAATTTATCATTGTTAACGGTAAATATAACAGTAAAGAAAAGTCAAAACCAGTGGTAACGGTAAATTTACCAATCATATTAAATTTATTTTTCACTATTAGATCAAACCTTAACCATAGACACTATTAACGATACGCCGTGGTTTTTAAGAAGATTTTGTAGTTTTATTTATGATGATGATTCTTTTGAGTTTTGTTAGGCTCAAAGTTTGAGATTATAAATATTATTATATCATATTATTGTAAATAAGCTATGTTGGATTAAGAAATACTTAGATGTCAACTAAAACATGTTGTAATACTAATATAAATATCATAGAGTAAAAATAAAAAAACAAGATAATTACTTTTTTCCAAATTTTAGTGCAACAAAATTTGAATGTTTGTTGTACTGGTAAATTTCCCATTACCAACCAACGGTATACCAGTTTATCAATATACCAATGAATATTTTTACCATTGGTAACGGTAAATTATCGGTGGCTAATTTTGACTTACCAGTAGTACTCAAGGTTATTACAGCGGTAAGTCGAGTCGAGTCGAGTGAGGTCCAATTAGTCGACTAGTCGGACTAATCATAGACTAGTCGTAGACTAGTTGATAAATAAATACATATACATTAATACATAATTGCAGTATATAAATAAATAAATGCATGCAGTTTTGCAGTGTATTAATAGATAATTGCAGTTCATAAAACATTTATATACCACTTCGTATTCGACTTGCAGTGTATTATGTTTGTTTATAATAAATAATTGCAAGTCTACCGCTTCGTATTATAAATATGGATAATTGCCGTCTTTTTCAATCGTTGCCATCATGGTTCGACTTTGTACTTGACTTCAGTTTCGTGATGTGATCGACTTGATGATTTAGTGCTTCGACTTTGTGATTTTGACTTCGACTTCATAATTTAGGGCTTTGACTTCGTGATTTAAAGGCTTCGATTTCGTAATTTAGGGTTCGAGCTCGACTAATGGCAAGTCGACTCTTCCAGTCGATGTTCCAATGCCGACTAATCGAGTAGTCGCCGACTAGTCGAGCGCCGTAATAACAATGGTAGTACTGATACGGTAATGGTTCTCATGTATCGGAAGCGGTTATCATTACCATAACAGCCCTAATCGCAAGAATATTGAATAATAACTTAATGGTAAGACCCTTGTTTTTTGGTCTTAAATGAATTCTTTTTTGAATAACATATCAAAGAGTGAATCAATCATGATCAAAGTTGATGTTTTTGAAGATGTATCAATGACGGAAAACTTATGTAACTAATGCTAAGTATTTAAAATAAACTTGTTCAAAAATTCAACGTTGAATAAGCGAAAAATAATTTTGATCTTAAAGATGTTTTAGTAGATAAATTGTTTACCTATAGATTCTACATTTGGGAAATAATTTCTTGAAAAATAGTATCTACAAGTGTGTAGACAAACAGTGAAGATGGAAAATAATTTCAAAAGAAAGATTGTAAATAACTAACAAGATAAATGTTGTAAATATTTAACAAGATCAATGAATGATTCTTAAGCTATACGGACCTTGTTCAAAATCGTAAATCTCCACATTTTTCGAAGTGAACGAAAAAGAGATAGTAAATACATAACAAGGTCGATGCTTAAGCTTAATATCAAACAAATACTGAGCATTTTGAGTAAGACTCAGAAATGACACAAACAAACAGGCCCTCAAAACAGAAAATAAAATTAAACATTACCTGAAGCACGGAAACAATCAACCTTCGCCAGTGATCTTATCCAAAATCGTAATTATTATATAACCCCAAAAAAAAAAAAAAAAAATTGCTTGCAAAGAAAAATTACATCTTCTGCTGGTGTTGCATATCAACTTGTCTGTCAATCTCTCTCCTGTCTTCAATATATTTTTCTATCTGATGAACTGAGTGCTCTGACATCTCGTTTTCCTTCTGGTTATGGATTTCCAAAGCTGATAGGGCAGTCCTAACTTGTTCCTGTAGGCAAGAGTATTGCCAAGGTAATATGTACTAAAGGTTTGTAAAAAGAAAAAGAAAAGAAATAGTATACAAAAAAATACAGGAATAAATAGTTATTGAAACAGCACGTTACCAAGAAATGTAAAATAACAATAACCCAAATGACTATTTTGGCAGTTACAAAATAATCTATTCAAATGTTAGTTTCCCCTACAAAGGTAACTTTCAGTTATAGGAATAATTTCCAATCCATTTTCTAAGATTGTTTGTTCTCTAATCACAGGTTGAAAACTTGAAATTTCTAACGGCGTTAAATTTTTAAAACTACTTACCGCTATTAAAGAATTATTGGCATTTATGTCATATTCAGCAATAATTATTACTTACTTTGGATCCCTCCCGGGGTTTAAAATACTGGAATATGGTCATGCCTCGTCAATTTCAAATACAATATCTTATAACAGATGAGATCTCAAACAAAATGGTCATATCTTGGATGTACATTTCAGGTTCTAAAGTCCACCTAGGAATTTTCTTGGGTAACTTATTTGTCTAAAATTAACATTATTTGTTTACTTATTTTAATTGTTATTTATAGGTTCCAATAAGTATCTGTAACTGAAGTAAAATGGATAGCATATGTAAGCGATGGTGATCCATTTAGACATATGGAAATTAAGCTTAAAATGGGAAATTTTCAGAAAACATACATTGTAGCAAAGGGTAAAATGGAGAAAGCAAAATTTTCAACTTATTAAACTGTTTTTTCTTTGACGAGTCACATCTTATTTTGTAATGGCACACTCCAGGGAACCACTAAATTTAACTACTATAGCCACATCCTAAACATGATTTAATAACGCGAACAAACTCCAAATGTAATTCAAACGATTTCAAAAGTTTTGTAGGTTTAAGCGCTATATATTATTTGAAAAACAATCTTTTCTACAAACATTTTTTAGGTCTAATCGTCAAATTGTTTGAAAAGTAATATTTTCTACAACAATCAAAAGAATAAATCAGAAATAAATTACATAGGAGTATCTGCATTTTTCCACTATGTTGTGTGTACATGACAGATCAATCCATCATGAAAAACAACTCATAATCAAAGTTCCAAATCCTAGGTTTTAGGCAAGATCTCAGACTGATGTCTTGAACCATATTTCGGGTTAACATCTCTAACGAGATGAGCGTTGAACAAGTTAAAAATTGTATAAAATATAATAATTTGTTCCACAGCAATGTCAAAATGAAACCTCGATTAAGATCTCGGCCAAAACAATCGAGATTTAAGACAATGATCCCTTATCTTGAAAAGGGAACAACTAAGGAATGTTCTAGCAATCACTTCGATCGCATGAAATTCCATTCTATATAGATTATTTTTTCTTCTTTCTGTTAAGCTTAGTGATTAAATTTATAGTACAAGGCGGTCAGTGAAATTTAGCACCAAATATGACCACAATATTGTTTTCCCAAGAAACAATAATTGCCGGAATTTATTTGACTGTCTAAAATATGCATATGAAAGAAAACTAGTAGAAAAAGGAGGGTGCAAATCCGTACAACTCAAAATTGCAAGAGACGGGCATGTGCTGGATATAACTACTTCCCAAGGAATACAAATAAGAAATCAAGTATTCTAATATTATGAGTGGTGAGAATTACAATATCTCAAGAATAATTCGAAGTAATTATGAGATGCAAAACATGATAGTTATAAACCAGATAACCATACTAAGCATATGAGAGTGAGATGAAAACGCAAAGTGACCAAAAGAAATAAAATAACAAGAATATTTCACTGTAGCGGTTTGGCTTATCAAAAAGAAAATTTTTTTTTCTACTCTATTTGAAACCAACAACAACAATACCACACACACACACACACACATATACATACATATATAACAACACTTTCTGATTTGGTTACACCTCTAATCCCTCATGATTTCCAGCACACGTTCCGATTTAAATAACAATATTTTCGCTTTCTTCCCACTACACCATAGAAAGTATTGTTATTTATATCGGAGCTTGTGATGGAAATTGGAGGAATTGAGGTGTAGCAGATCTTTATCCCATATAAGTTTACACATACAAACACATATATAAATGTGTAATGCACACATATATATAGTAGGGTTCCAGGGGCCCCCTATTTTGTGGCACCCCATTTGCCCCTCAATGAGGACCACTAGTTTATAATTAAATATGTTAGTGGGAGGGGGGAGTGTTAGTGGGAAGAGAGAGAATGTGGAATATGTGGTGGAAATCGGAGGCTAAAGGAGTGCTGCACTGCTTGGGGTGCTCTTGATTCTATCCCTATATATGCATATATATATATATATATATGCATATATATATATATATGCATATATATATAGGAAGTGTTCCGTTGCACCTCAAGCGGTGTGGTACCTCTAAATGATCCCCGGTTTTCACCACACAATTTCATTTCTCTCTCCTTTCATTAACTCTCTACACCCACTAACTTATTTAAATACAAATGTGCGGCTCAAATTGAGGTGCAAAAATGGTGCTACATAATAGAGGTGTTGTGGAGCATGCATATACATATATATATATATATATACATATATATATATATATGCATGTGTGTACGCACGTGCGCGTATGTGAATTTTTTAGCTCTGAGTCAACTTTATTATAATTTTCAACATCTATGTTGTTCCTAGAAATGCATTTTGGCAAGCTTATCATTTTGAAATTCTGAAGTTTACTTATAAAAAAATGAATTTTTTTTAGAATATATATATATATATGGGAAAGTCTAATGGACACAAAATGTTGACACAAAATTAAACACACAAAATCTGAGCTATTAGATCTCCCCCTGAATTCCACCTCACACATAAAGACAAACAAATCTTATGGTCCAGATTTTGGGTACATAAATTTCTGTCCAATTTTGTGTTCCTATAGCCGCTCCCTATATATATATATATATATATATATATATATATATATATATATAGGAATATTTGGTTAAAGAAAATTTAAGTTTTGCAAATACTGGAATTTTTTGAGTTTTTTCAATGTTCCAATAATTTAGAAAGTTGTCTTCTTCTCTATTTGTTAAACTGTGTTTTACATTACAGCAATTTTACTATAACACTTGTGATATTTTTCAAATGTTTGCTTTTTTTTTAGTAATGTTATGATACTTTTAAGTTAATTACTCAAAAATGAATTATACTGTTTTGAGCTTTACAAATAGAAGTATGAGAACCTCGTGTTTACGGTTTGATAAATCTTAATGGTCTCACTTATAATTTTGAAAATTTGAAACTCAAAATGCTTCCAAACCACCAAAACCTTTTTTTATTCCCACCTCAAAATAGCTTTCCAAATAAAACTAAAAGTTAATACCTTGGAACAGCCAGATTGTTATTTTCTACTTTATCTATTTACTAGATTTTAAACCGAAAAATCCAAAACTGTAATCCATAAACTTACAATTCTTTAAAAATGAATATAAAAAAAGGAAAGAAAGTTAGCGTTTGTTCTTTTTATGAATCACATTATGTAGATAATATAAAAACCAAACTGTTTCTTGCATATTTTGAACAATCGAAATCTATTTAGTAAAACACATAAGAAGAAAAACAAATGTTCACATTAAATTTCAACAACATCCAAGTGATGCTCTCCGTGTTTTTTTTCAGTCCATGCTCGATATGTGTTGTCTCCAATCAGACTTGTTGATGGTTTTTGCTTATTCTTTTATACAATAATAATGAGTGCTCTCCTCAAATTTAGGACCACTCTTTCAAAAAAAAAAGGGAAAAAAAATCAACATCACTCAATGATAAAATAATAAAATATAAATGATAAAGTGATTTAGATTTTATACGTTTCTTCGAGCTGATGTGAATGAGATATGAAATATGGACGAGTGTTAAGCAGAGATGCATGGGGGTATACAAAAATAAAATTTCTGCATTTTCAAGTTTATACTATATATGCTTGGAGCATGAAAATTATTTGATGGAGGCTAACTAGCATTAGCCGTAGCGTTGTTACCAATAAGATAGTGAAGATGGTTATTCTGCTAGCATCTGATATTAAACACAGCTAGAGTGTAGTACAGAAATCACTACTTCACAACTGAATCTTCTTTTGTTATTATTACCGAACGCCAAATTTAATCAGTATTCCAAAATCATGGATGCTAAAATTTTATGATTATTACATTTTAAAAACTAAAACTGGTCTGTTTAAATGTACCTGAAAATTTTCACATGGAAAATTCGATAGCCTACTAGAACATGTAAAGTATTAGTACTGGTATTTGCCTGCTCTGCTTTTGATTATATATACTAATAGGATAACTGAAATATGGGAAAATCTAAGGAAGAAGACAATAAATGTCGCAACTCGCAAGTAGTTGCTGTGCAAAATTGTTGTGTACCTTGTACTTCAATTGGTGTTCCCTATCAAATTCCAGAAGGATTCCCTCCTCCAAGCTTGTCTTGTTGATCAAAGATGGCTTTGATGCGTTTATATCCAAGTCAAACTCTGATTCTTCAGAATCGCTAAAATAAGGATTAGCCAATTAAGTTAAAAACAGATGCAAAAAGCATCATGTATTGAAATAAATGAAAAAGCGCATAATCCACCTATAATTTTGATAACATTAAAAAAAAGGTAGGTTGCGCATGCATGCCTGACTGCATGTGTGCACATGTAACAGATAAATTAATCAATATTAACATTTATAGTTAATGAGCAAATGAAGCTCGTGACGAAGTATACCTCAAATCAAAATCTACACACGAGAATCGGACCCCCTTTGAACTCATATCGGAATCATCACTACTTCCATCATTGCTTTCATCATCGGAATCATAATTGTCGTCATTTGTATCAAAATCAAGTACTTTCATGACAAAGGCCTTATTAGGTTTTGAAAATGCTTCATCTTTCAAATTCCTATAATAAAATATCTGAATAATGCATAAAAAGTTATGATAAACGTTTGGATACCAAATAGCCATCACAATTCTCACCGAGATTGAGACTGAGACTGAATTGGTGGTCTCTTTAAAGGTGATGGTGTTTGTAAACCAAGAGTGGACTCTAATTGTTGAAGTTCCGACAGAATACTATCAAAAGTCCAATTGGGATCTGGATCAACTGAAGGCAATGTCGGTGATTTCGTCGAGCATTTGGCCTCTAATTTGATGACATTCCTACGATAAACAAAATAAACCAATAAGAATAAATGCATGAACAAAAATACATATACACACTCTCTTTTATGAGCAAAAGTAGCAATTTATTCAAGTTTCTTCTATCTGACAGTATAAGCAAGCAACTTACATTGCACAATGATCTTGTCAAAATCCAGAAAAGCAAGCTTTAACCTGTGGTTGCAGGAAACAGAATCTGGTTAAACAGAACATAAACTTATGGTGAAATCTAACATACTGTATCACTAGAAAACAATTCGGGCAAAAATGATGATATACACTAAGCAGGGCCGGTCGAGATTTATTTTGTTGCTCACCATTTTGTCAAGTACAAAGTAGATAACAAACATAAACAAAAAAAATTAAGTTATATTCATCACATCGCTTGTTCACATACAAAATATATAATTAAGACAAAATTTTATATTATAATCTCCAACGATTGCATTTTAACCAAAAAAACTTCTTGCATTCTTTGTAGGAAATTCTTCAATTATGTCATCAACTCATCATAATTAAGCATATCCAAATATTCATTTTCAATAGAAATCATAGCTAATTCATTTAGCCTCTCTTGTGACATGGTAGTCCGAAGGTATGTTTTGACTAACTTCAATTTCGAAAAACTCCTTCCCTTCGACAAAAGTGTTACAAGTACACACTTTCATATTCCAAAATCTAAAAGCTGAACCAGAGGGTTTCTGTCAATTTGAGCTAGATAATGAAATCACGGCAAAAAGCAAACAAAATAGGTAAATTTGCAGTAAATGAAATCACAGCAAAAGGCAAACAAAATAGGTTAATTTGCAGTAAATTCCATTGCAACCAATTTGAGGTAGACAGTGGAAAACTGACCAACATTTGCCCCAATTCAATCATTGCAATCAAAAAACAAAGGAACGGCAACCATAAATTTTGCAGTAAATTCCAAATCAAACCCCTAGGTCGTTGAATTAAACAAGCCAAACGCTGATTCAATAATTTGCCCCAAATTGATAAGTTAGTAAATTACCTTTTACAGTGTTGTGTTCCTATGCTATGCTGTTGCGTCCAAACGCTGATCCAACAATTCTTCTTCCGTGCTGCGCAGCTGTGCTGAGCGTGTTCCTCCTCCTTCCCTGCTGGCTGCTGAGCGTGCTTCTTTCAGGTCAGTTTTTTTTTTTTTTTTTTTTATTTATTTACTTGTTTGTTTGTTTTTTTCTTTTTTGTCGCTTCTTCTAAAATTCGCAGGGGGTTTGCTTTGAAGAGGGGGTTGCTCCGACTAAAAACGAGCAAGGGCTTTGAACAATTAGCGTTCGATTGCACTAAAATCGAAAGTCTATAATACTACTCCGAAGATGATTGAGCAGTAAGGAATAATTTAGCATTGTAACGGTCAAACGGATACCCGAAAAATCCGAAATTCGTCCGCATCCGTATCCGAAAAACGGATAAATATCCGATATCCGAAAAAACGGATGCGGATACAGGCACATCTGCATCCGAAAATTATCCGTTCCCTTTTTTCATGATTATAGCATAAATTATGTGTATTTTAACATAATAAAATATACTGATTTATTATTTCGTAAAATTGAAAGTCTGCTAAACACATACTAATTGCTCAAAATTATATATTATCATCATCTTTATTTATTTTTAGTACTTTGGTAATTAATTGGGTTGAAAAAACTTAATATTATGCTACAAAAATCCATTTATGTTCATTGATTTATGGGCCGTTGGCGGAGCGGATAATTATCCAATACCCGTCCGTATCCACGGATGCGGATATCCGATATCCGAAAATGATTTCGGATACGGATATGACACTATCAGCATCCGAAAGTATCCGTTGACAGCCCTAATTTGAATGTGTTAATTTTAAAATTTTGTTTTCAAAATAGAAATTTAGAAAATTATTTGCTTCAGCATGTGGTTTTTATATTTTGAAAAAATATATATTTATTTTGGCACTTCAAACAAATTCTACATTTAAATTGTAATACATAATATATATTACACATCCCACTCATTTTTCATGTTCATATCAACATACTTGACATGTTCAAAATCAAATAAGAAATAAAATGAAAAGGTCAAATTCCGCGAAGTTAAATAAAATAAAAAACTTGTTCTTATACCAAGTTACTAAATAAAATCGATAATGGATACATGATAATTAAGCACTAAAGAGAAAACATACCTCAAATCATTTACAAGTAGGCAAATTGCATAACCAATTTAGGGGAATATAGTAGTTTATTCAGGCATCCTAAATTTTTTTTCTCAGTTACCCATAGAAATAAAAGGCAGAGTTAAAGCAGCATAGTAGGATATATGCATGTTGCGCTATAATTTACCCATATTATTAAAACAAATATAATAAATTTCTCCTATATTTCCTACATTTGCACTTAGTTATGTTATGAATGTGGATGCGTAAAAATAATAATAATAATCATGATTAATTCCAGTTTTGAGTAATGTTCTGAAACGTTAAGTGCATTGAAGTTTGCACTCATGCATGTTGCCTGCTTAACATAATCCTACGGTAAAGCTACAAGATTGTGCATTTTATTTATCCTTAGTCAATGTAGGTTTTCATTATAGAGTTAAAATAAAGATACATACGAAGAACATGTTATGAAACTTATGATAGAATCAATTAGCATTGGTAAATGAAGCTCAAATGTGTCTCTACCCAATCCCTTTATGCCACCCAATCCTAGATGTTCGCCACATGTTTTAGTACTTATGCATGTATGCAACCAAACACTACAATGAATCGTTCATTTGATAAACAATGTTTTCCTTTTTCTTATGAAAATAATATATTGATAACAATGAAGATTTACGATAAAAGTTCAAACAACTAAAAATTAAACTAAACTGTAAAACTATATAAATAATTAGTCATCCAAACATGGATGGTTGTTTCTATTCCAATAGTTTATTTAACAGGTAAATATGCTGAAACGTATTTTTTGCACGAAAAGGAAATTACCTTGCATGACTTTGTAATATAAAACCTTTCTAATTTATTGTAGTTAATAATGGCTTAACTATAATGACAATAGATTAAAATATGGTAACGGCTCGGCCTCCTATTTCTCTCTCTGCTAGCGGTCTCCCTGGTTTTTCGATTTTTGCCTCCGGCTCTTCGTTTTACTGCCTCCTGCTCTTATTTTTGGTTGCACTCTTGTTGGTCTGTTATTCTAGTAGCTTGTTGCAATCTATTGGCATTTCTAGGGTTCATCTTATGGGATTCGGATCTGCCAGTTTTTGCGCTTATGGTTCTTTTGTGGGGCTCTACCTCGCTGTTGATCGGATCATGGTGGCATTGTTTGTTGCTACTGGTTTTCCTATCGAGGTTGCCCTGACTGGTCCTTCAACGATGGTGTTGCATGTCTCATCATTACTAGGTTTCAAGGTGCTCTCTCGACAACGATTTATTCTAGTTGGTGGTTTGCTTTTGGAAGTTTGGCCTTGTAAGTTTTTTTTCATTAATTGTTTCACTGATTTAGGGGTAGAGCAGCATGCTCCATTGCCTGTTTTTGGTTATCGAGAACTACCTGATTTTGGGGATGTGCCTACTTCTGTTTGTCGGTCGATTCCTGAAATCATGGTTCCACATATATGATTTCTCCCTAAAACAATATACTGCTAATCCCCGTCATTGGTGGAGTGGCACCTATTGATCGCCTTCCGCATAAAGAAATTCATAGTAAGGGCCGCTATCGTCGAAATCGTGTGTGTGGTAGTGCTCACTCTATCACCTACCTATGGATGCTCTCGATCTCCCACTTTATTGAGTTTGTTTGAACAACGTAGTAGTGTTGTAACACCCCACGTCCATTAATGTCACTCACTAAGAGAATGCATTAACTTTCATGGAGTATTATAAGAGCATAGAACAGAATATCACAAGACAGATATATAAAATGGTACTTAAGAAAATTCAAAATTTATTCATTGCAGCGGAAAAGCAAAACATGTTTGGTTACAACATCAAAACCACATACTAGAGTCAAGTACACAAATATCCATCTCATACAAAATTATTATCAGAGTACATAAAAGTAAAACCATAATCCCACTCCAAATAGCCATAATGAAAAAGAGATAAAGTTGAGCATTACTTTCAACACTTCCAAGCACTTCAAGAAGAAAGGAATCCAAGTCAAGCTTCACTATTCCCACCCTGAGGACCTGGGGGGGAGAAAGAAAAGAGGCGAAACAAAAAGGGGTCAGACATACGTCTGGCGATTCTAATGACTTTAACAATATAATTAGTAAAGTAACAGGATAAGAACATAAATTGGATATAAGAGATGACTGTAACATAAGTAGATATGACAAGGCAAACAAGATGAATAAGATATAACGTTGATTGCGCTTCTAATCACTATAAGATAATTCCTACACCGCATCAATGCTAGTTCAACACAAAAAGTTGATCCCTCTTACTAAACATAGTAGTAATAATAATAATAATAATAATAATAATAATAATAATAATAATAATAATGGAAGTTTCGTGTACTCCTAACTTCTGTCATAGGTGCCGCCTGCTCCTATCTTCACTAGTTGTACCCACTACCCTCCCGATTCGATCGGCTCCCTAACTCGTAGGTACCCGTGCTGGTCCCACAGTAGGGTGTATCACTCCCTAAAGTGGCAACCCGATACTACTAGAATGCACGACTTATACCTACACGATGCAACAGCGTCTTACCTACCAGCCCGGACCCACGCACGCACATGACTCCATTGGACTTGCACTGCCATCGCTAACTCTTTTGACCTCTTACAATCAAACCCAGTAAGCGTGTCCCGTCCTCGACCTAGTTCGAGCTCACATAGATAGTAAATGGGTTGCTGGTTGAAAAGGGTCCACCCACTTGACACAAGCTTCCCTCCTAAGCTTGGTCCCCACTAGGAATTCCCATTTAACCCCTCTTTATTCCCATGTCTAATCACATGTTTCACATTGGTTAAGTGATTCTAATTATATTTCACATGTCACCCATGTCACCCGCTTAACCCTCATGTCTTACTACATGTCTTATCTTGGTTAAGTGTTCCTTAATTCATTATAACCGTAATCGTGCAAGACCTCCCACATTAGATTGTCGTTTTGCGGTTGCTGGATATGTCGGGCGGTTTCGGGCAGTCTTATACCGCAATCTGAATCTAACCTCGTGTCTTTGCATTCTTACGCATTTAATTTCTGCCTTTGACCTCTCACATTAGACTATCGTTTGCGGTTGCTGGATGTGCCGGGCGGTTCCGGGCAGACTTCTACGCAAACCAAGTCTAACCTCGTGTCTTAGGCGTTCATTATCACTTTCTTGATTCAAGTTCCAACTTTAAATCTTGGATTAAATTATATCTCAATTACCCATAATTTCCAATCTAAATTATGTTCATAATTTTAATCCAAATTAGGCCTATAATCTTATGTATACATGTTATGCCAATTTACGACCAAATCAAATTGCATTCATTGTTATTAACAATTCATACCAAACTTCATGTATACAAATTATATCAAATTATGCCCACATCCAACTTATGGCAAATGTAACACCCCGTATTTTCTGTGAACGTCAAAGTAACAAATCAAAGTATACTTAATTTTTATAAGAAGAATTAAGAGAAACGGGTTACGCCATTGCGTTCGTCTCAGAATTCTGCTTGAGATAGAGTCTGAGTTTGCGTAAATCAGACTCCGTATGAAGAAGTTATGACCTTCAGAAGTTTCAGGAATTAATTAAAATCAAAACAGCTCATATTAAAAGCTCAAAATTCGAAATTCAAACACCAAAGCGGGCTTGGCGGGAATTTTCCCGCCTAAGGCCAGGTCGACAATAGGGTCGACCTGCCCTATACAGGTCGACACTAGGGTCGACCTCCCCCCTTTTCCAGATCCGTGGACAGATTCGTTTTTTTGCATTTAGACGCCCGTTCTGACCAGATTCGTTGCTCCTAAGCTATTTAAACACCCCCAAACCTCACTTTCTCTCCACATAACTTCATTTTTCCTATACTTTACCCTAATCAATATCAAAATAAATCAAAGACGGGGTTATGCTGCTCAAGTTCTTCGTAGAATCAAGTTAGAATTCAAGTAGAGATTCAAAGGCCAGTTCAACGATTTCTACAACTATTTCTAAGAATCAAATCAAATCTAAATTAGAAGAACAAATAGTCTACTTCAAGGGAGAGCTATTCAGTTTAAGAATACATATCCCAGAATTCAAGACCCTTCTGTAATTTGTAAGTTCACATTACTTTCAGAAATAAAAGTTAATTGTGATTCTGACATTGTAATAAATCTGGATCTGAGATTTTGCTTGTCTTTCTATATCCTTTGGATCTATCTCATTGATAATATTATGTCTGTTCTTTGTCTCTTCTTTCCTTCTTCCCTTTTTGTTTCATAGCCAGGCTACTGCGAGCCTGAGCCAGATCTCATAAGAGATGAACGTACGTTGGAAATAAAATTGGGCATAAATTATGACTTTGGACATGACCAGTGCTAAAATTTGGGAAAAGTATTAAATTGTTTATAATTGGGAATAATTGAGTTGTAACTGATTTGAGGACATAACACATTCAAAACATAAAGTATTGGACATATGACTTGAGATTTGAGGCATAAAGTATTGGATATATGACTTGAGATTTGAAGCATAAAATATATTGGACATATAACTTGGGATTTGGGCCGTAAATCGAACCGTAAACATGTAGGTTCAAGTTATTTTCAGATTTAAACACTTAATAGTGATTTTGGCACGTAATGAAATGGATCTAAGTCCATGCTTGATGATAAGACAAATCTTTTAGGTTAGTTCCTATCTTTTTATTGAATCAATGGTTTACATGCCTAGGAAGTTATTATTCAATCATGCCTGTCTTTGTTGGACATCTGATATATAATCCTTTTAGGTTCATGATGCTATTTATATCAGATCTGAAATCCTCTTAGGTCCAAAATATTATATTTGACAGATCTACCATTTTAATGCCTGTTTTATGCCTACTCTCGTTTATGTTCCTCTTTCGTCCCCTTTATTTTATGAATCTAGGTTAACCTCGAATCTAGACCGAAACTTATTATACATGCGATTGGAATGCGGGGGTATTGGGGAATAGTCTATTTGGTAATGATGGAACATAATTTTGTAACTTATGATTTGGGTCATAATTGTCTTTGTTGCGAACTTGGGGTAAATTGAAATATTAAATCTAGATTTGGCGCAAACTATAAATTGGAATATTAATCTAGATTGGGCATAGCCATTGGTTGAGACGCCAAAGGATAATGTATATTGGGGTATTGGGGCGTGACTATTAGTACAAACTTGGGAAGATTAGATGTAGCCTAATTTGACTAATAACTCGAAACTTGAATTTGGGGGCCATAACTTGTAATTAGCTTTGTTGGGCATAAACTGAGAATTGGAACATGACTAGTTTTGGTGAATTTGGTAATTAGCATGAAAAATCTAGAATTGAGTATATATGACAATCGTGAATAATTTACATATAAACTGTAGATATGTAAATTAGTGAAAAGATGAATATGCCTAACCCGAGGTTAGATTGAGTTGTGGTGTAAAACTGCCCGGAACCGCCCGGCACATCTAGTAACCACAACAACACCGATCTAATGTGAGAGCTTAGTGCATCATGCCCAAGAAAAACCCGAGGTTAGATTGAGTTGTGGTGTAAAACTGCCCGGAACCACCCGGCACATCCAGTAACCGCAACAACACATATTTAATGTGAGAGGTTGGTGCATTAATAAATCAATTAATGCAAATGAACAAGATGAATGACTAGGGTTAAGTTCATAGGAATACTTAACCGGTATAACATGAATGACTAGGGTTAAGTTAATGAGAAACACTTAACCAATATAACAAGATGAATGGGTAGGGTTAAGTAATAAGAAACACTTAACCAATATAACTTGATTTGTGGTAAGGTTAAGTTAACACAAGAAGGCAACACTTAACCAAAACATGACAAGTAGGTGGGTCAAGTTAACTTGAATTGATTGATGACACTTAACCAATACAACAAGATGAACACGAGGGGTTAAGTTAACAAGAAGCACTTGACCAATATAACTCGATGAACGAACGGGGTTAAGTTAATAGGAACACTTAACCAACATGACATGCTTGAATCGATGGAAGGGTTAAGTAAATATCGGGTTGGTGGGTAATATTAGTAAATATAGGCCCACAAAACTTAACCATTAATAAACATGCTTGAATCGATGGGAGGGTTAAGTACATCTCGTGTAGGTGGGTAATATTAGTACATATAGGCCCACAAACTTAACCGTTAAGTAAACATGCTTGAATCAATGGGAGGGTTAAGTACATAACGGGTTGGTGGGTAATATTTGTAAATATAGGCCCACAAAACTTAATCAGTAGGAAACCCTAGTAACGGGGACCCATTTCAGCAGTAACCCACATAGATGTATCACGGTACCCTGAACTAGGCAGGGTGGGGCACGATTACTGGGCTGATTGTAAGCAGTCAAAGCAGCGGCAGGGGGTACGTCAGTGTAGGTTCCGACGGTTTACGGACGTGCCTGTACTCTGGAGTGGGAAAAAGCAGGCACTGGGTACCTGTAGTTATACACTATGCATCATGAATCGTGTCGGGTCGCTATCATAAGGATTGATACACCTTATGGTGGGACAAGCACAGGGTATCTACACGCAAGATAGGGCCAATTGACGCAGACACAAGAGAAATGAATACAAGTAGGGAGCCGATCGATAGGGTAGTAAGGGTACATCTAACATGTTCATGGCAATTAGGCTGATTGAGGTGGAATCCTCACGATAGATGTACACCTGAAGGCTACCACAATTACGGAGATTGGGATCACGTTATCATTTTATACAGATTACTAGTTGGGACACTAGTTAGGTGGTGCAGAGATAGATATAGAAATCAGAACAGCAAAGTAGTAGCGAAGCAAGGAAAGAGTAGAAGCGCATTCAGTTTATCTTGCCTTATCATACCTTATGTTTATCTTATGTTATCTTGTTATCCCTGTTATCATGGTATTGTCTTATATTCAGTTTACTCATGTCATGACACTTTTGCCTGTTTATATGCTGAAAGTCACTGGACTTACCAGACTTATGTCTGACCTAGTTTTGTTTCGCCTCTTTTCTTCCGTTCCCCCCTCCCGGGTTCATAGAGAGGAAATGTTACCACTTAGCTCAGTTTTCTTTCCAAGCTCAAAGATAGTCGATGTATTACTTTGGACTCTCTTTTCCACTGCTATGGCTGGTTCACGCTTTATTGGGGAATATCATTGTTATTTTTATGCTTCTTTTATTCTTGGAAGTTTTTAAATCAAGACAGAAGTTTTATGTATTACATTTAAGTATGATTGAGGAAATTGTTGTAAAAAGCTTGATTGAATTAAGTTGTTTATAAAATGTCTTTATTTTCCGCTGCTTTATTTGTCTGTCTTGTAATTTATCTGCATCTTTTACCTATAATGCTCCACCGAAGTTAAGGCATTCCCTTTGTGAGTGACCTTAACGAAGGCGGGTTGTTTCACTTGGTATCAGAGCGAGGTTACCGAATCAAATAAAAGATTTGAAAAATTATTTTCGAAACAATTTTAAAAGAAGCATTTTCAATAGAAAAGTTTTGTTTTAAAGGCATATTCCCCAAAGCCATGTGCATTATCTTTTGATCGTCTGTTTAAATCCTTATTTCCTTCTTTCCTGAGTCTCCGGGGCTCCTGGCTTTCTGGGAGGTAACCTCATCGCGTCATGGTCCCGTAGGATTGAAGAGACTACGACACCTGTCAAAGGGCAAATAAGCGCCCAACTTCCATCTATAGCCGCAGTAGTTTCACCCACGGCTAATTTTCTTTCGAGCTTTGTAGGATTTTCCATGCGATGGAGGCAGCTTTCAGGAGACCTGTCAACAAGTTACACAAGGATGGAAAAGATATGAATGAGGGAGTTTGGCTAAGGAGCACAACCCAAGGATGAAGAACCCATGGATATAGACTTGGTTCACAAAGGAGGGGAGGAAAGAATAGTAAAACCTAAAACAAGAGGAAGTATCTTTATTATGGTATAACGGGTCGTATAATTAATGGCAAGGGCAAGAACAAATGACAGGATTTTCAGAAGGGCAAATGCATGCTCTCACCGCCAGCATACCTGAGAGTGGTAGTAAAGTTTCTGTTGAAAATGTCTAGTTTTTCTTTTGATCATCCTGTTAGTACTCTTTTGATTTTAGCGCTTCACATTCGTTTATATCTGCTTCCATAGTGGAGTCTCTGCACCTTAGTACTTGTATAGTAGAAGATCCCATTTTTGTCTCAAATCCAATTTGTGGTTTGGCTCATTTATCTTTGGTTTGTAAGGATTTGAGATACTTATGTTTTTGGTTTCATGGGCTATGGGTTGATTCTAGGAATGGATTGGTTAGCTAGTAGTTGTGAAAGGAGGGTAGTTAGACTTTCGACTTGCCTCGAGAATACCCTCGAGATTTCGTGTGATCCTAAGGGATCAGTTTGTCTTAGCTACCTAGAATCACTTTATGTATCTATCGACGATTTTCGATCCGTTGGAATAGTCCATGAGTACGCAAGGTGTTGTGATTAGGGTAGGGGTTTTCCCCCTAAAACTCGAGACAGACTTCCGCATATGTCTAGTTGACAATGCAAAGCCTGTTATGCGATCAACGATAGTTTTGGAGCAAGATTGGCGAGCATAGCCAAAGTCGGTTAAGTGCTCAGTTGTTTAGTTGTTTTGCTAGTATCATCTCACATAGATCATCCAAATTTGGAGGAGGTATTCCTTGGGTGCTTGTCTGATATTGGTTTAGGCCTTTTGGGCTTGTACTTGAGGGATGTCGAGTTCGACTAGGATGGTTTGCGTGAGAAATAAATGGTTGTGGCAGGCACCCTAAGTAAGACTAACCTTAAGAGTACATAGCAAACTTTATCTTTAGACCCTCATATTTGAGACATGATGGATAAGCTAATCATCTTAGTATATACACTTGGTATCATGGTTAACATCTGTTTATCTTGGAAAGATAGTTTGACAACATTGGATACCCTCTAGCATAGTAAGTGATCGAGGTCCTATCTTTACTAGTAGGGTTTTGGAAATGGAGGTCAAGAAGCTTCGCAATCGTGAAGTTAAAATAGATAAGGTACAGTGGAGTGAAGCTCAAGAAGATGCGACTTAGAAGACTGAAGACTAGATACGCGCATCATACCCTTTTTAAGGGTATACCCTTGATTCCTCTTTTTCTGCAAAGTTTATTTGCATGCTAGTCTTTATCTTTTAAGTATATCCTCTCGGCCCTATCCTCGATCCTTAGGTAGAAGCCAATAGATGTAAACATGTGTTTGAGACATGTTATGTTTGGTGGATGCGAGTGGTTGTAAGTGTTTGCTCGTGGATGCATATACACACATTAGGCACTAGATCGGCTCAGTCACTTTCATATTGCATATGCATATGAATATATTTGTATATGGATTGGAATTTGATCTGTTATCATATGGATGTTGCATATGGATGAGTGAATATGCACACATATAGTATTTACATAGTTAGGGATATTTGCATACATATTGGATGCATGACACTCTCATGATTCGCATTAAGGAGGTGAACTTGATCAGTAGACCGCCTGATTTTGCATTAGATAAGACATATACACACACTCTGCATATGTTCATACGGCATTAGAAACCTTTTAAGGACAATGGGTGCCGGTGATTGAATGGTTGAGTAGATGGATGTTGGATGTTAGGATATACGTTTTTCCTAACTTGAAGATTTCGGGGACGAAATCCTTTAAGGAGGGGAGAATGTAACACTCCATATTTTCTATGAACGTCTAAGTAACAAATTAAAGTATACTTAATTTTTAAGAGAATAACTAAGGGAAACGGATTACGCCATTGCGTTCGTCTCGGAATTCTGCTTGAGATAGAGTCCGAGTTTGCGTAAATCGGACTCCGTATGAAGAAGTCATGACCTTCAGAAGTTTCAGGAATTAATTAAAATCAAAACAGCTCAGATTAAAAGTTCAAAATTCGAAATTCAAACACCAAAGTGGGCTGGGCGAGAATTTTCCCGCCCAAGGCCAGGCCGACACTAGGGTCGACCTGGGGGTCGTCCTGCCCTATACAGGTCGACACTAGGGCCGACCTAGGGGTCAACCCTCCTTTTCCAGATCCGTGGACAGATTCATTTTTCTGCATTTAGACGCCAGTTCTGACCAGATTCGTTGCTCCTAAGCTATTTAAACACCCCCAAACCTCACTTTCTCTCCACACAACTTCATTTTGCCTATACTCTACCCTAATTCATATCAAAATAAATCAAAGACGGGGTTATCCTGCTCAAGTTCTTCGTAGAATCAAGTTAGAATTCAAGTAGAGATTCAAAGGCCAATTCAACGATTTCTACAACTATTTCTAAGAATCAAATCTAAATTAGAAGAACAAATAGTCTACTTCAAGAGAGAGCTATTCAGTTTCAGAATACAGATCCCAGAATTCAAGACCCTTCTGTAATTTGTAAGTTCACGTTATTTTCAGAAATAAAAGATAATTGTGATTCTGACATTGTAATAAATCTGGATCTGAGATTTTGTGTGTCTTTCTTTTATCCTATGGATCTATCTCATTGATAATATTATGTCTGTTCTTTGTCTCTTTTTTCCTTCTTCCCTTTTTGTTTCATAGCCAGGCTACAGCGAGCCCGAGCCAGATCTCATAAGAGATGAACGTACGTTGGAAATAAAATTGGGCATAAATTATGACTTTGGACATGACCAACGCTAAAATTTGGGAAAAGTATTAAATTGTGTATAATTAGGAATAATTGAGTTGTAACTGATTTGAGGACATAACACATTCTAAACATAAAGTATTGGACATATGACTTGAGATTTGAGGCATAAAGTATTGGACATATGACTTGAGATTTGAGGCATAAAATATATTGGACATACAACTTGGGATTTGGGCCGTAAATTGAACTGTAAACATGTAATTCAAGTTATTTTCAGATTTAAACACTTAATAGTGATTTTGGCACGTAATGAAATGGATCTAAGTCCATGCTTGATGATAAGAAAAATCTTTCAGGTTAGTTCCTATCTTTTTATTGAATCAATGATTTACATGCCTAGGAAGTTATTATTCAATCATGCCTGTCTTTGTTCGACATCTGATATATAATCCTTTTAGGTTCATGTTGTTATTTATATCAGATCTATCAGATCTGAAATCCTCTTAGGTCCAAAATATTATATTAGACAGATCTACCATTTTAATGCCTGTTTTATGCCTACTCTCGTTTATGTTCCTCTTTCATCCCCTTTATTTTATGAATCTAGGTTAACCTCGAATCTAGACCGAAACTTATTATACGTGCGATTGGAATGCGGGGGTATTAGGGAATAGTCTATTTGGTAATGATGGAACATAATTTTGTAACTTATGATTTGGGGCATAATTGTCTTTGTTGCGAACTTGGGGTAAATTGAAATATTAAATCTAGATTTGGCGCAAATTGTAAATTGGAATATTAATCTAGATTGGGCATAGCCATTGGTTGAGACGCCAAAGGATAATGTATATTGGGGTATTGGCGCATGACTATTAGTACAAACTTAGGAAGATTAGATGTAGCCTAATTTGACTAATAACTCGAAACTTGAATTTGGGGGCCATAACTTGCAATTAGCTTTATTGGGCATAAACCGAGAATTGGAACATGACTAGTTTTTGTAACACCCCGTATGTTGAATAACTTGCTATAATATAAAACAGGGCAGAATTAAATTTTAAAATCTGATTCAGGGGAAACGGGCTATGCCATTGCGTTCGTCTCGGAAAAATACGCGAAATAGAGTCTGAGTTTTCAAAAATCGAAGTCCGTATGACCCAGTTAAGGCCCGAAGAAGTTTTTAGAAAATTCAAAACAGATTTAAATATAAAATTTTCAAATTTCAGAAGGGGCGGGAAAATCCCCACCAGACAGAGGGTGTCGACCCTAGGGTCGACATGGGTGTCGACCCCCCCTAGGGGTCGACCCAGGGGTCGACCCCCCTGTCGGTCTGTGTGACCTGGGTGCACCATTTTGGCTTTTGGGCTGTGCTTGGTGGCTAGTGACGAGATCTGACGGCTCTAATCTGATTTAGGGTTAATCTAATGGCCTAAAACACTTAACTAATCTATAAATACACCCTAAGACGACCCTAATTCATACTAAAAATAGATACAACGTCGTTATGCCGTCAAAATGCAACTTGAAGGAGCCTCCATCAAATTAAAGAGGAAGATAGCTTCTCAAATCAACTTCTAATCAACTTTAGCAACTTAATCTTCTTCTTAGGAGTGCTAATCAACAAATTGTGAGTACTATAGCCTTAATGACCAATTGTTGAAATGATTATGATAGGATATAATGAGGTTATGGCTATGAATGTGGATCAATGCAAGTTATGTTATCATATGCTATGTGTTCATGATGTTATGCAAGTTTTGCAAGTCATATGCTATGTGTTATGCAAGTTATGCAAGTCATATGCTATGTGTTCATGATGTTATGCAAGTTATGCAAGTCATATGCTATATGTTCATGATGTTATGCAAGTTATGCAAGTCATATGCTATGTGATCATGATGTTATGCAAGTTATGCAAGTTTTAGGCTATGTGTTCATGATGCTAGTTATGCAAATCGCTATGATGAACATTGATCCATTATGACACCATGTTATGCAAGTTTGGTATATGATTATATGCAAGTTCATATATGATATGTTATGCAAGTTTGGTGTATGATTATATGCAAGTTCATATATTATATGTTATGCAAGTTTGGTGTTTGATTATATGCAAGTTCATATATGACATGTTATGCAAGTTTGGTGTTTGATTATATGCAAGTAACATGTGCAAGTTTACACCTTTGTATGACATAAGTAGCTTATGCAAGTTATCCTCTTTATGACATATGTGATTCATGCAAGTTTGGGTTGATTATTTATGCTAGTTGGGTTTGATGCTAGATGCATGTTGACACCTTTAAAACCCATGTTGATGCTAATGTTATGCAAGTTGAACCCATTGTATTTGTGATGAATCTTCCCTCTTAAGTATGTCATGTTAGCGAATTACGTGGGGAACGATGGGGTTAATATTCATGTTAATGAAATGGTGTGAAGTTGGTATGATTATGCATACCATAAAGTGGATGGACATAATTGAGTCAATTATGTACATAGTTAAATTTGTAATTAATTAGGGATAATTAATACAAATTATGGGGGTGATTAATTAGGTGTAATTAATCGACTAAGACACGAGGTTGGACCCTTTTGTAGCATAAGACTGCCCGGAACCGACCGGCAAATCCAGCGGCTACAAATGATTGGCCCAATGTGAGAGGTCTTAGGCATAAACTAAATACGTGACAAGTGTAAAGACACGAGGTTAGACTCGGTTATGGCGTAAGGCTGCCCGGACCCGACCGGCAAATCCAGCTGCCATAAAAGATAGTCTAATGTGAGAGGTCTTTACAACGGTTACGTTCTTAATCAATTAAGAAACACTTAACCAGATAAGCATGTAGTGGGGCATGAGGGGTTAAGTGGGTGCCTTGGGTGGCATGTGGAAATCAAGTAAGTGCCTTGGGTGGCATGTGGAAATCTAGTGGGTTGCCTTGGGTGGCAATAGAAAATACGATTAGAATACTTAACCAAGTGGAAACATGTAATTAAACATGATTAAAGGGTTAAGTGGGATGCACTAGAAAAAGGGACAAGCTTAGGTGGGTAGCTTGTGGGGGCCCATTTCAACCAGTAACCCATATGTATCTTATTGGGCTCGACCCATGTCGAGGACGGGACACGCGTACTGGGCTTGACTATAAGAGGCCAAAACGGGTTAGCGGTGGCAACGCAAGTCCAACGGGTTTCATATGCGTGTGTGGACCCGGGCTGGTAGGTAAGACGTTGTTGCATCGTGTAGGTATAAGCCGTGCACCGTTGGTTGTATCGGGTTGCCACTTTGGGGAGTGATACACCCCACTGTGGGCCCAGCACGGGTATCTACGGTAGGGAGCCGATCGCTTGGGGAGTAGTGGGTACACCTAGTGGAGATAGGGGCAGACGGCACCAATGTAGTCAGCTAGGGGTACACGAAACTACTGGGTAAATTTTCTAAGTCCTTGGGTGGGATCAACCTTTATGTAGGAATGACTGGTGTGGTGCAGTGTAGTAATTACCCTTGGGTGGGTAGATGCGTCTTTACCATTATCTTAGTTTATCCTATGTCTGGTTGGCTGCTTAGTGTAGTCAATTATCCCCAGTCATCACCGTACCAAGTTTATATCATACCCTAATTACTTTAATGATTGTATTGTTAAAGTTATAGGGCTCACTCAGACTTATGTCTGACCCCGTTGTTTTTATCTTTTTCCCAACCCTCAGGTTATCAGAGTGGGCCTAGCACTAGTGGGCTTTGATCAGATTGCTTTATCTATCTTTTGGAGCTTGGACTCTTGAAGTAAAGCTCGGTTATCTTTTCTATTATGGCTATTAGTTATGTAGTGGGATTATGTACTTATGTTTTAACGAGATGGATATTTTGTACTTGACTCTTGTTGGTTTTTGATATGTAACCAAACATGTTTACCTTCTGCTGTAATGAAATGATGTTTTAAATTTCAAGTATTACTTATATCTGTCTTATTGTAATTTTTCTGTTCTATATTCACTTAAAATACTCCACCGAATTTAAGGCATTCCCTTAGTGAGTGACCTTAGCGGGTGTGGGGTGTTACACGTGGTATCAGAGCGAAGGTTACCGGAACAGATAAAATTTTTAGAAAACTATTTTTCTAGAAACATTTTTGGAAGAAGTATTTTCAAAAACATGTCTTTTAAGAGAAAAGTTTTTGAAAGAAAAGCATAATCCCCAATAGCCATATCTTTATCGTTCGAATTCTCCGTTTTGAATCTTTCCTTTTTTCGTTTCAGCATGGTTGAAGATCTTAACTTTCCGGAGGGTGTAGCAATACCAGTATGGTATAGGAGGTTGATGGAGGCTAGGGCCGCCACTGCGGGTCCATCAAATGTTCCTCCACCAACAGTAGCACCCGATCTTCCTCCTCCTCCTCCTCCTCGCACGGATACTTTTGCTAAGACTTGCAAGGAATTTAAGGCTATGGGAGGGAAACCTTTTCAAGGATCAGAAACTTTTGTGGAAGCTATGGATTGGCTTAAGGAGGTGGAAGAGTTGATAGATATCTTTGAGATGGAAGAAGGAAAGAAAGTCAAGTTAGCTGCTTGGTTAATGAAGGGAGAGGCCTCATTCTGGTGGGAGGTCGCTAATGGAGAGCGCCCTGTTGACTCTTGGGCGGATTTCAGGCAAAGGTTTGTGGCAAAGTTTCTTTCAAGGGCGGAAGAAAACTTGTATATGGAAAGATTCTTGACTCTAAAGCAAGGAAACCTATCAGTGAAGGAATATGTCAACAAGTTTAATCAATTGGCAAGGTTTGGCATAGACATGGTGAATACACCAAAGAAGAAGGCTTTGAGGTCCGTTAAAGGCTTGAATGAACCGATGCTTGGATTGGCTATGACTCACATCCCTATGGGGGCCACCTTTGAGAAGCTAGTAGACATGGCACTCATGCATGAGGAAGAGAAGGGTCCCAATGCTAATAAGGCACCCGAGAAGAAAGGAGATCAGAAGAGACCTCAACATCAACAACAAAACAAGGGTGGGAAAGGCAACGATGGCAAGGGAAAGAAGAAGTGCTTCAATTGCGGGACACCAGGCCACCTAAGCAAAGATTGTCGGAAGAAGAAGAAGACGGGTTGCTTCCACTGTGGCAAAGCAGGGCATCTAGTGAAGGACTGCCCTAAGAAGGGGCAGATGACGGGATCTACCTCAGGGGGACAGGTGCAAGCTCTTATGGCACCAGGTCAGGCAAGGGGGCAAGTTCAGGCTCTCGCGGTTCCACCGATTCAGGAAAGAGGTAGAACTATTTCCGTTGAAAGTCTGGTTTTTCTGTTTGATCATCCTGTCCGTACTTTGTTTGACTCTGGCGCATCGCATTCGTTTATCTCATCATCATTAGTTGAGTCACTGCACTTAGACACCAGTCTAGTAGATGATCCCTTGGTTGTTTCAAACCCAATTGGGGGCTCCACTTATTTGTCCATGATATGTTTGGGTTTGAAGATTTCTATACTTAGCGTTGAGTTTAGATGTGATGCTTTTGTTTTGGGCTTCATGGGCTATGGGTTGATTTTGGGCATGGACTGGTTATCCAGTAATGGTGTCGTTCTTGATTGTGAAAGGAGAGTTGTTAGGCTCATGACCCACTTGGGTAACACTCTCGAGATCTCTTGTAATCCCATGGATTCTGTTATGCTAAGTTATCTTGAATCG
This sequence comes from Allium sativum, assembly GCA_030737875.1. NCBI lineage: Eukaryota > Viridiplantae > Streptophyta > Magnoliopsida > Asparagales > Amaryllidaceae > Allium > Allium sativum. The sequence continues at coordinate 340,252,303 of CM060919.1, forward strand.
CTTGACGCTTCGGTCGAGAGTTTGCGATCTGTTAGAGTGGTCCGGGAATACTCGGATGTGTTTGAGGAGGTGAAGGGCTTACCTCCGAAGCGGGAGATAGACTTCCGAATATATCTGGTGGACAATGCTAAACCATTATCTTTACCGGTGCGCCACATGGCTCCTCGTGAGAGGAGGGAACTCCATAAGCAAGTAGGGGAGTTGCTTGAGAAGGGGTTCATAAGACGAAGTATATCGGAGTGGGGTGCTCCAGTAGTTTTTGCCACGAAGGCGGATGGGTCCCTCAGACTTTGTGTAGACTATAGAGAACTCAACAAGCTCACAAAGAAGAATAGACACCCATTGCCGAGGATTGATGATCTCTTTGATCAGTTGGTTGGCGCCTCAGTGTTTTCGCAGTTGGACTTGGCCACGGGGTTTCATCAGTTGAGAGTGGCTGAGGATAGCATAGACAAGACTGCCTTTAGGACTCCGGATGGTTTCTATGAGTGGCTTGTGATGCCATTTGGTTTGACGAACGCCCCAGCATACTTTGTTGATTTGATGAGTAGGGTGTTCAGGGAGTACCTTAATAAGTTCGTGGTGGTCTTTGTGGATGACATCTTAGTCTTTTCTAAGAGTGAAGAAGAGCATGCCCTACATCTTAGGGAAGTGTTAGAGACTCTTCGAGCGCATAGCCTTAAGGCTAAATTCTCTAAATGTCACTTTTGGAGGAAGGAAGTGCGGTTCTTGGGGCACGTGGTCTCCAAGGAAGGGATAGCTGTGGATCCCGCGAAGGTAGTATCCATCCAAGATTGGAAGGTTCCGAAGAATGCTACCGAGGTGAGGAGTTTCTTGGGGTTGGCTGGCTACTATAGGAAGTTTATCAAGGACTTCGCGAAGATATCAGCCCCATTAACTCGCTTGACAAAGAAGAATCTAGTCTTTGCATGGGACGTAGGTTGTGATGATGCGTTCCAACGGTTAAAGAGAGCTTTAACCACAGCTCCAGTCTTAGTGTTGCCAGATGGGAGTAAGCCATTTGTTGTTTATACCGATGCTTGTGGGACAGGACTGGGCGCAGTCTTAATGCAAGAGGGAAGGGTAATAGCCTATGGGGGAAGGCAGTTGAGAAAGCATGAGAAAAATTACCCTACCCATGATTTAGAGTTGGCCGTTATTGTTTTTGCGCTTAAGACTTGGCGCCATTATCTTCTTGGAGAGAGGTTCGAATTGTTCACTGACCACAAATCATCGAAGTACTTGTTTTCTCAGAAGGATTTGAACTTGAGACAGCAAAGGTGGATGGAGTTCTTAGCATCCTATGATTTCGAGATAGCGTATACCCCTGGCAAGGGTAACGTGGTGGCGGACGCCTTGAGCAGAAAAAGGTTGTCCTTGAGTCCATTGTTCGTGGAACGACGAAGCTTGGAATTTATCTCGATGTTTGATTTCAGACCTTCTGTTGACTTTGTACCCGGTTTGCTAGCATCCTTAGAGGTCAGACCTACTCTTTTGGGACGGATTGGCGAGGCACAGCGGGACGACCCACAGTTGGTTGAGTTGGTAGAGAGGCTCATAAGGGGGGAGTCGTCCAACCATTTGAGTAGGTACACCCTAGACGATAGGGGGTGCTTGCGTAGAGACGGTAGACTTTGTGTACCGCAAGACGAGGGTTTGAGGAAGGCTATACTTGATGATGCGCATCGTTCAAAGATGACCATTCATCCCGGTGGGGACAAGATGCACCAAGACATGAAGCGAGTTTTCTTTTGGGCCGGTATGAAGAAAGATGTGGCCGAGTATGTCGCTAGATGCTTGGTATGCCAACAAGTGAAAGCGGAGCAAAAGAAACCCGGTGGGTTGCTTCACCCATTGGAAGTTCCGCAATGGAAGTGGGATAGCGTCTCGATGGATTTTATTGATGGGTTACCGAGATCGAGGAAGGGTAATACGGGAATTTGGTTTGTGGTAGACAGACTTACTAAGAGCGCCCATTTCATACCCGTGAAGAGTAAGAGGACTGCTCCATGGCTAGCTTCAGTTTACCTTCGAGAAATAGTTCGGTTGCATGGTGTACCTTCTAGCATAGTGAGCGATCGAGATCCTATCTTCACTAGCGAGTTTTGGAAGAGTTTGCAAGAAGCGGTAGGGACTCAGTTGTGTTTGAGCACCGCATATCATCCTCAGACGGACGGCCAGACCGAGAGGGTGAATCGTGTTCTGGAAGACCTTTTGAGGCTATGTATCTTAGATTTTGGAGGTACATGGGAAGAGCATCTTCCATTGGTGGAGTTCGCGTATAATAACAGCTTTCAGTCTAGTATTGGTATGGCTCCTTTCGAAGCTCTTTATGGAAGGCCTTGTCGATCACCTACATGTTGGTGGGAATCTACGGATAAGATCTTGCTTGGGCCTGATATGGTTAGAGAGACTTCGGAAAAGATTGATTTGATTCGGAGAAGGATGAAAGCAGCGCAAGATAGGCAGAAATCTTACGCGGATAAGAGGAGGACGGATCTGGAGTTTGATGTTGGGGACATGGTCTTTGTCAAAGTATCTCCATTACGGAATGTTGTTCGCTTTGGGTCCGTTGGGAAGTTAGCACCAAGGTTTGTAGGACCGTTTCCTATTAAGGAAAGGATTGGACGGATGGCATATAGAATGGATTTACCCGAGAGACTTAGTGGGGTACATGACGTATTCCACGTGTCACATTTGAGGAAGTGCCTACATGAGACCGCAGAGGTGGTAGAGCCGAGCTCACTTAAAGAAGTGGAGGTAGAGCGTGATGCGACTATTCGACGAGCTCCTACCCGCATCCTTGGGTCAGAGATTAGGAAGTTGAGAAACAGAGAGGTTCGACTAGTCAAAGTGCAATGGGGAGAGGATGAGAGCAATGCTACTTGGGAGACAGAAGCGAAGATGCGTTCATTGTACCCATTCCTTTTTGAGGGTATGTCTTTTAACTTCTCCTTTATCGTTTGTCTAGTACTTATCTTATCTTTAGTATGTCCTCTCATTAGTACCTTTGACCTTTAGATAGGGTAAACCTATGGTTGAAACATGTGTTTGAGACATGTTATGATTGATGGATGCGTGTGGATGCAAGTGTTTGCTAGTGGTTGCTCGTGGATGCATATACACACACTTTAGACACTAGATCGGCTCAGTCACTTCATATTGCATATTGCATATAATTGTGTGTAGGTAGCTATATTAATGGATGTATAATGGTTGTGTTATCATATGGATGATGCATTTTGGTGTAAGGTTGTGCACACATATAGTAATAGTATGTGTCGATAGGATTCTTTCGCATACATATTGGATGCATGGCACTATCATGGTTTGCATTAAGGAGGTCGACTGAATCAGTAGACCGCCTAATTTTGCATTAGTATACGGACATATACACACACTTTTTGCATATGTTCATACAGCATTAGAAACTTTAAGGACAATGGATGCCAGTGTTTGATGGTTTGAGTAGATGGTTGTTTGGTTGGTAGGATGCATTCTTCTCGACTTAAAGATTTCGGGGACGAAATCCTTTAAGTAGGGGAGAATGTAACACCCCGTATGTTGAATAACTTGCTATAATATAAAACAGGGAAGAATTATATTTTAAAATCTGAATCAGGGGAAACGGGCTATGCCATTGCGTTCGTCTCGGAAAAATACGCGAAATAGAGTCCGAGTTTTCGAAAATCGGAGTCCGTATGACCCAGTTAAGGCCCGAAGAAGTTTTCAGAAAATTCAAAACAGATTTAAATATAAAATTTTCAAATTTCAGAAGGGGCGGGAAAATCCCCGCCAGACAGAGGGTGTCGACCCTAGGGTCGACATGGGTGTCGACCCCCCCTAGGGGTCGACCCCCCCTGTCGGTCTGTGTGACCTGGGTGCACCATTTTGGCTTTTGGGCTGTGCTTGGTGGCTAGTGACGAGATCTGACGGCTCTAATCTGATTTAGGGTTAATCTAATGGCCTAAAACACTTAACTAATCTATAAATACACCCTAAGACTACCCTAATTCATACTAAAAATAGATACAACGTCGTTATGCCATCAAAATGCAACTTGAAGGAGCCTCCATCAAATTAAAGAGGAAGATAGCTTCTCAAATCAACTTTAGCAACTTAATCTTCTTCTTAGGAGTGCTAATCAACAAACTGTGAGTACTATAGCCTTAATGACCAATTGTTGAAATGATTATGATAGGATATAATGAGGTTATGGCTATGAATGTGGATCAATGCAAGTTATGTTATCATATGCTATGTGTTCATGATGTTATGCAAGTTATGCAAGTCATATGCTATGTGTTATGCAAGTTATGCAAGTCATATGCTATGTTTTCATGATGTTATGCAAGTCATATGCTATATGTTCATGATGTTATGCAAGTCATATGCTATGTGATCATGATGTTATGCAAGTTATGCAAGTTTTAGGCTATGTGTTCATGATGCTAGTTATGCAAATCGCTATGATGAACATTGATCCATTATGTCACCATGTTATGCAAGTTTGGTATATGATTATATGCAAGTTCATATATGATATGTTATGCAAGTTTGGTGTATGATTATATGCAAGTTCATATATGATATGTTATGCAAGTTTGGTGTTTGATTATATGCAAGTTCATATATGACATGTTATGCAAGTTTGGTGTTTGATTACATGCAAGTAACATGTGCAAGTTTACACCTTTGTATGACATAAGTAGCTTATGCAAGTTATCCTCTTTATGACATATGTGATTCATGCAAGTTTGGGTTGATTATTTATGCTAGTTGGGTTTGATGCTAGATGCATGTTGACACCTTTAAAACCCATGTTGATGCTAATGTTATGCAAGTTGAACCCATTGTATTTGTGATGAATCTTCCCTCTTAAGTATGTCATGTTAGCGAATTACGTGGGGAACGATGGGGTTAATATTCATGTTAATGAAATGGTGTGAAGTTGGTATGATTATGCATACCATAAAGTGGATGGACATAATTGAGTCAATTATGTACATCGTTAAATTTGTAATTAATTAGGGATAATTAATACAAATTATGGGGGTGATTAATTAGGTGTAATTAATCGACTAAGACACGAGGTTGGACCCTTTTGTAGCATAAGACTGCCCGGAACCGACCGGCAAATCCAGCGGCTACAAATGATTGGCCCAATGTGAGAGGTCTTAGGCATAAACTAAATACGTGACAAGTGTAAAGACACGAGGTTAGACTTGGTTATGGCGTAAGGCTGCCCGGACCCGACCGGCAAATCCAGCTGCCATAAAAGATAGTCTAATGTGAGAGGTCTTTACAACGGTTACGTTCTTAATCAATTAAGAAACACTTAACCAGATAAGCATTTAGTGGGGCATGAGGGGTTAAGTGGGTGCCTTGGGTGGCATGTGGAAATCAAGTAAGTGCCTTGGGTGGCATGTGGAAATCTAGTGGGTTGCCTTGGGTGGCAATAGAAAATACGATTAGAATAGTTAACCAAGTGGAAACATGTAATTAAACATGGTTAAAGGGTTAAGTGGGATGCACTGGAAAAAGGGACAAGCTTAGGTGGGTAGCTTGTGGGGGCCCATTTCAACCAGTAATCCATATGTATCTTATTGGGCTCGACCCATGTCGAGGACGGGACACGCGTACTGGGCTTGACTATAAGAGGCCAAAACGGGTTAGCGGTGGCAACGCAAGTCCAACGGGTTTCATATGCGTGTGTGGACCCGGGCTGGTAGGTAAGACGTTGTTGCATCGTGTAGGTATAAGCCGTGCACCGTTGGTTGTATCGGGTTGCCACTTTGGGGAGTGATACACCCCACTGTGGGGCCAGCACGGGTATCTACGGTAGGGAGCCGATCGCTTGGGGAGTAGTGGGTACACCTAGTGGAGATAGGGGCAGACGACACCTATATAGTCAACTAGGGGTACACGAAACTACTGGGTAAATTTTCTACGTCCTTAGGTGGGATCAACCTTTATGTAGGAATGACTGGTGTGGTGCAGTGTAGTAATTACCCTTGGGTGGGTAGATGCGTCTTTACCGTTATCTTAGTTTATCCTATGTCTGGTTGGCTGCTTAGTGTAGTCATTTATCCCCAGTCATCACCGTACTAAGTTTATATCATACCCTAATTACTTTAATGATTGTATTGTTAAAGTTATAGGGCTCACTCAGACTTATGTCTGACCCCGTTGTTTTTATCTTTTTTCCCAACCCTCAGGTTATCAGAGTGGGCCTAGCACTAGTGGGCTTTGATCAGATTGCTTTATCTATCTTTTGGAGCTTGGACTCTTGAAGTAAAGCTCGGTTATCTTTTCTATTATGGCTATTAGTTATGTAGTGGGATTATGTACTTATGTTTTAACGAGATGGATATTTTGTACTTGACTCTTGTTGGTTTTTATATGTAACCAAACATGTTTACCTTCTGCTGCAATGAAATGATGTTTTAAATTTCAAGTATTACTTATATCTGTCTTGTTGTGATTTTTCTGTTCTATATTCACTTAAAATAATCCACCGAAGTTAAGGCATTCCCTTAGTGAGTGACCTTAGCGGGTGTGGGGTGTTACAGTTTTGGTGAATTTGGTAATTAGCATGAAAAATCTAGAATTGAGTATATATGACAATTATGAATAATTTACATATAAACTGTAGATATGTAAATTAGTGAAAAGATGAATATGCCTAACCGGAGGTTAGATTGAGTTGTGGTGTAAAACTGCCCGGAACCGCCCGACACATCTAGTAACCACAACAACACCTATATAATGTGAGAGGTTCGTGCATCATGCCCAAGAAAAACCAGAGGTTAGATTGAGTTGTGGTGTAAAACTGCCCGGAAACGCCCGGCACATCCAGTAACCGCAACAACACATATCGAATGTGAGAGGTTGGTGCATTAATAAATCAATTAATGCTAATGAACAAGATGAATGACTAGGGTTAAGTTCATAGGAATACTTAACTAGTATAGCATGAATGACTAGGGTTAAGTTAATGAGAAACACTTAACCAATATAACAAGATGAATGGGTAAGGTTAAGTAATAAGAAACACTTAACCAATATAACTTGATTTGGGGTAAGGTTAAGTTAACACAAGAAGGCAACACTTAACCAAAGTAACATGACAAGTAGGTGGGTCAAGTTAACTTGAATTGATTGATGACACTTAACCAATACAACAAGATGAACACGAGGGGTTAAGTTAACAAGAAGCAATTGACCAATATAACTTGATGAACGAACAGGGTTAAGTTAATAGGAACACTTAACCGACATAACATGCTTGAATCGATGGGAGGGTTAAGCACATATCGGGTTGGTGGGTAATATTAGTAAATATAGGCCCACAAAACTTAACCATTAATAAACATGCTTGAATCGATGGGAGGGTTCAGTACATCTCGTGTATGTGGGTAATATTAGTACATATAGGACCACAAACTTAACCGTTAAGTAAACATACTTGAATCAGTGAGAGGGTTAAGTACATATCGGGTTGGTGGGTAATATTAGTAAATATAGGCCAACAAAACTTAACCAGTAGGAAACCCTTGTAACGGGGACCCATTTTAGCAGTAACCAACATAGATGTATCACGGTACCTTGAACTAGGCAGGGTGGGGCACGATTACTGGGCTGATTGTAAGTGGTCAAAGCAGCGACAGGGGGTACGTCAGTGTAGGTTCCGACGGTTTACGGACGTGCATGTACTCTGAAGTGGGAAAAAGCAGGCACTGGGTACCAGTAGTTATACACTGTGCATCTTGATTCGTGTCGGGTCGCTATCATAAGGATTGATACACCTTATGGTGGGACCAGCACAGGGTATATACATGCAAGAGAGGGCCGATTGACACAGACACAAGAGAAATGAATACAAGTAGGTAGCCGATCGATAGGGTAGTAAGGGTACATCTAACATGTTCATGGCATTTAGGCTGATTGAGGTGGAATTCTCACGATAGATGTACACCTGAACGCTACCACAATTACGGGGATTGGGATCACATTATCATTTTATACAGATTACTAGTTGGGACACTAGTTAGGTGGTGCAGAGATAGATATAGAAATCAGAACAACAAAGTAGTAGCGAAGCAAGGAAAGAGTAGAAGCACATTCAGTTTATCTTGCCTTATCATACCTTATGTTTATCCTATGTTATCTTGTTATACTTGTTATCATGGTATTGTCTTATATTCAGTTTATTCATGTCATGACACTTTTGCCTGTTTATATGCTGAAAGTCACTGGACTTACCAGACTTATGTCTGACCTAGTTTTGTTTCGCCTCTTTTCTTCCGTTTCCCCCCTAGGTCCACAGGGAGGAAATGTTACCACTTAGCTCAGTTTTCTTTCCAAGCTTGAAGATAGTCGATGTATTGCTTTGGACTCTCTTTTCCACTACTATGGCTAGTTCACGCTTTATTGGGGAATATCATTGTTATTTTTATGCTTCTTTTATTCTTGGAAGTTTTTAAATCAAGACAGAAGTTCTATGTATTACATATAAGTATGATTGAGGAAATTGTTGTAAAAAGCTTGACTGAATTAAGTTGTTTATAAAATGTCTTTATTTTCCGCTGCTTTATTTGTCTGTCTTGTCATTTATCTGCATCTTTTACCTATAATGCTCCACCAAAGTTAAGGCATTCCCTTTGTGAGTGACCTTAACGAAGGCGGAGTGTTTCACCAAATCTCATGTACACAAGTTACACATAGTTATGCTCCAAATCAACTATGTGATTACAAATCAATTTATGCCCAATTACATATAAATCAATATTTTCCCAAACTTTTTCCTAATGTTCCCATGTCATTCATACGTATAATTCAACGTAATATGTTAGGCTTGAAGTTAGCCTAATCTCATAAAATAAAAAGGAAGAGAGGTGGGGAAGAGAATCAACATCAAACTGGCATAAAAATAGGCATATGAATTATGAACTGGCATAGAACAATAAAATAGATCCAATAGGCATATGGAATATGAACTGACATAGAACAAATAGATCTAATAGGCATATGGAATATGAACTGACATAGAACAAATAGATCTAATAGGCATATGATAGCAGTACTTTGGAATCTGAAAGATAGGAATTTACAAACTTGATATGATTCATCTTACAGGCATGTTCATAAAATCCAATTTACAATCCTATCACAATCACTTTTAAATTAATTATATGTGAAAGTAACTTAGACTCACAGCGACAGGATCAAGAAGAGAGAATAGATCTGAATCTGATTAGTTAAACCGTTGTTGTAGAATTTAATTCTTATTTTCCAATTTGAATACTCTAATTCTGATTTGCTTTGGGGAAGAGAAGAGAGTCTAGTTTTGATTTAGGTTAGGGCAGCATGGAGGCGCCATGGATTAGCGTAACGAAATTAGGGTTAGGTCTAGGTGTGTTTTTATTGATGTATTAGGTGAATTAGGGCCTTTGGATTAGATTAGAAATCATTAGAACCACACAGCTCAAAAGACACGTCATCCAGCCAATCCCTGAAGGACACGTCATCAGAGAACTCTCCAGAATTATGTGCAGGTTTTGCCTCAGCATGGGCGCACTTCCTAAGTGCGCTAGTGCATTTTTGTTCTGACGCACTTCACAAGTGCGCCAATTATCCCAGCCTGCTTTCTGATTTTTCTGCCCAACTTCTATCGTCCATATCTTCCTCATACGTTATCCATTTTACGCAAATTCGGACTCTATCTCAAGCAGAATTCCAAGACGAATGCAATGGCGTAACCCGTTTCACATAATTCTTCTTTTAAAAATCAACTATTCTTTAATTATCTCTTATGTCATGTTTTAAAATTACGAGGTGTTACATTCTCTCCTCCTTAAAGGATTTCGTCCCCGAAATCTTCAAGTTAAGAAGAATGTATCCTACCATCCAATCATCCATCTACTCATCCATAATCCATAAGCATCCATTGTCCTTAAAAGATTTCTAATGCTATATGAACATATGCAAAAGTGTGTGTATATGTTCCTTATCTAATGCAAAGATCAGCCGATCTACTGATTCAGTTGACCTCCTTAATGCAAAACATGATAGTGCCATGCGTCCATTATGCATGCAGAAGAATCCTAATGATACATATCATTTCTATATGAGTGCACATCCATTCATTCAAATGCAGCATCCATATGATAACACATTCAAGATACATCCATTAACTTAAATATGCACACTCATTCATATGCAATATGAAAGTGATTGAGCCGATCTAGTGCCTAATGTGTGTGTAAATGCATCCACGAGCAACCACTAGCAAACACTTACATCCACTTGCATCCACCAAACATAACATGTCTCAAACACATGTTTACAACCATAGGATTTTCTACCTAAGGGTCGAAGATATAATCGAGAGGATACACTAAGCGATAGAACAAGTATAAACAAAGCGGTAGAAAAAGGAGAAGTTAAGAACATACCCTCAAAAAGGAAAGGGTATGACGCACACGTATTTTCTTCAGTCTCCCAAGTCGCGTTTCCTTGGTCATCTCCCCACTGGACTTTAACCAACTTGACCTCTCGGTTGCGTAATTTCTTGACCTCCGATCAAGGATGCATGTAGGAGCTTGTTTAATCGTTGCATCTCGCTCTACTTCCACTTCTCTAAGCATGCTCGGCTCTACTACTTCCGTGATATCATGTAAACACTTCCGCAAATGCGACACATGAAATACGTCATGAACACCACTGAGCTTCTCGGGCAACTTCACTCTGTATGCCATCTGTCCAATTCGCTCTGTAATGGGGAATGGCCCTACGAACCTTGGTGCTAATTTCCTTACAGACCCAAAACGAACTACATTCCTCAATGGTGATACTCTAATAAAGACCATGTCTCCAACACTGAACTCAAGATCGGTTCTTCTCTTATCAGCATATGACTTTTGCAGGTCCTGTGCCGTCTTCATGCGTCTTTGAATCAAGTCCATCTTCTCTGAAGTTTCCCTAATCATCTCGGGCCCAAGCAAAATCTTATCTGTAGATTCCCACCAACAAGTAGGTGATCGGCAAGGTCGTCCATATAGAGCTTCAAAAGGTGCCATGCTAATACTAGTCTGATAGCTGTTGTTGTAGGCGAACTCTACTAATGGAAGATGTTCCTCCCATGTCCCTCCAAAGTCCAAGATGCATAATCTCAAAAGATCTTCTAGAACTCGATTCACTCTTTCTGTTTAGCCGTCCGTCTGAGGGTGATAAGCGGTACTCAAACACAATTGCGTTCCTACCGCCTTTTGCAAGCTCTTCCAAAACTCATTAGTGAAAATGGGATCTCGATTGCTCACAATACTAGAAGGTATGCCGTGTAAACGAACTATCTCTCGGAGATAAACAGATGCTAATCATGACGCTGTTCTTTTACTCTTGACGGGAATGAAATGGGCGCTCTTGGTAAGTCTATCCACTACTGCCCAAATCCCCGTATTGCCCTTCCTTGACCTCGGCAACCCGTCGACGAAATCCATGAAAACACTTTCCCATTTCCACTGTGGAACCTCTAAAGGGTGAAGCAAACCACCAGGCCTCTTTTGCTCAGCCTTGACTTGCTGGCACACTAAGCATCTAGAAATGAACTCAGCCACATCCTTCTTCATTCCGGCCCAAAAGAAAACTCGCTTCATGTCCGTATATATCTTGTCCCCACCGAGATGTATGGTCAGCTTAGAACGATGTGCTTCTTCAAGGATTGTCTTTCTCAAACTCTCATCTCGAGATACGCAAAGTGTTCCATCATACACAACCAACCTTTGTCATCGATAGTATACCTACTAAGATGGCTCGAAGACTCCCCTCTTATGAGCTTGTCTACTATCTCTATCAATTGTGGGTCATCTCGCTATGCCGCACCTATCTGTCCCAAAAGCGTAGGTTGTACCTCTAACGATGCCAACAAACCGGGTACATAATCAATAGAGGGTCTAAAGTCAAAGGTAGAGATATACTCTAAACTCTGCCGCTCGACAAACAAAGGACTCAAAGTCAACTTCTTTCTACTTAAGGTGTCAGCTACAATGTTACCCTTGCCAGGGGTATATGCAATCTCAAAATCGTAGGATGCTAAGAACTCCATCCACCTTTGTTGCCTTAAGTTTAAATCTTTTTGGGAGAACAAATACTTTAGTGACTTACGGTCTGTATACAACTCAAACCTCTCACTAAGCAAATAGTGACGCCAAGACTTAAGCGCAAAAACTATGGCAGCTAACTCCAAGTCGTGGGTAGGGTAATTCTTCTCATGGACCTTTAACTGCCTTCCACCATAGCATATCACCCTTCCCTCTTGCATCAAAACTACGCCAAGCCCTGTTCCGCAAGCATCGGTATACACTATGAACGGTTTACTCCCATCTGGCAAAACTAAAACTGGAGCTGTCGTCAATGCCCTCTTCAAACGTTGGAAAGCATCGTCACAGTCAACATCCCAAGAAAAGGTCAAATTCTTTTTCGTCAACCTTGTAAGTGGGGCTGATATCTTAGCAAAATCCTTGATGAACTTTCTGTAATAGCCCGCCAAACCAAGGAAACTTCTTACTACTGTTGCATTCTAAGTAACCTTCCAAACTTGGATTGCTATCACCTTCGCGAGATCCACAGTTATCCCTTCCTTGGAGACCACGTGTCCTAGGAACCTCACTTCCTTCCTCCAAAAATGACATTTGGAGAACTTAGCTTTGAGTTGATGTGCTCGAACGGTCTCTAAGACTTCCCTAAGATGTAGGGCATGCTCTTCCTCGCTTCTAGAAAATATCAGAATATCATCCACAAAGACCACCACGAACTTGTTTAGAAATTCCCTAAACACCCTACTCATCAAGTTTACGAAATATGCGGGTGCATTCGTCAGACCAAAAGGCATGACGAGCCATTCGAAGAAACCGTCGGGAGTCCTAAAGGCAATCTTATCTATACTATCCTCAGCTACCCTCAACTGATGAAATCTTGTAGCTAGGTCCAACTGCGAGAAAACCGAAGCACCAACCAACTGATCGAACAAATCATCTATCCTCGGCCATGGGTGGCTGTTTTTCTTTGTGAGATTATTCAGCTCCCTATAGTCCATGCACAATCTAAGTGAACCATCAGCCTTCGTAGCAAAAATAACTGGAGCACCCCGCTCTGAGATATTTCTCCTTATGAATCCTTTCTCAAGCAACTCTTTCATTTGTTTACTAAGCTCCCTCCTTTCTCTTGGAGCCATGTGGCGCATTGGCAATGCAACTGGCTTTGCATTATCCACCAAGTATATACGGAAATCTATCTCGTGTTTTGGAGGTAAGCCCCTAACCTCCTCAAAGACATCTGCATACTCACGGACTACTCGAACAGGTTGCAATTCATCAATAGATGTGTCAAGAGATTCTAGGTAGCTAAGCATAACAGAACCCTTAGGGTCGCATGAGATATCGAGAGTATTCCCCAAACTAGTCAACAGTCTAACTGCCCTCCCTTCACAATCGAGAATGGCACCATACCTGGCTCGCCAATTCATTCCTAAAATCAACCCATAGCCCGTGAAGCCAAGCACATAAGCGTTGCATTCGAACTCAATGCCATACACATATATTCTTAAATCTCGACATAACATAGAAAGATGAGTCGTACCCCCAATCGGATTTGAGACAACTACAGGATCCATAACTAGACTAGCATTTAGGTGCAGTGTTTCGACTAACGAAGCAGATATAAACGAATGTAAAGCGCCAGAATCAAACAAAGTTCGAACAGGATGATCAAAAAGGAAAATCAAACTTTCAACAGAAATGTTTCTGCCTCTCTCTTGTGTAGCTACCATGAGAGCATGAATCTGCCCTCCAGAAGTAGATCATGTCCTCTGCCCTTGTCCTTGCCTCCTTGGGCAGTCTTTAATCATATGTCCCGCCTCACCACATTGGAAGCAACCCATCTTCTTCTTCTTCCTACAGTCCTTGCTTAAGTGGCCCGGTGTTCCACAATTAAAGCACCTTTTCTTCCCTTTGCCCTTGTTATCCTTACCACCTTTCTTTTGTTGTTGCTGTGCTTTCTTCGGATCCCTTTTCTTATCCTGTGCCTTATCTACATTAGCATCTTTCTCCTCTTCATGCATCGATGCCATATAAACAAGTTTCTCGAAAGTAGCCCCCACAGGAATGTGGGACATAGCCAACCCGTGTAATGGTTCATTCAGACCCTTGGCAAATCTCAAGGCCTTCTTGTGTGGTGTATTAGCTAATTCCATACCAAATCTTGCTAACTGGTTAAACTTGTTAACGTACTCCTTCACAGACAAACTCCCTTGTTTCAAAGCCAAGAACCTCTCCATGTATAAACTCTCCTCCGCTTGTGTAAGAAATTTCAACTCGAACCTTCGTCTAAAGTTTATCCACGTCTCCATTGCACGTCCTCCATTAGTTACTTCCCACCAAAAGGAAGCTTCGTCTTTCATCAACCAAGCAGCTAGCTGAACCTTCCTTCCATCGTCTATCTCAAGATACCAAACAAGTCCTCCACTTCCTTGAGCCAATTCCGAGCCTCAACAGATATCTTAGTCCTATAAAATGGTTTTCCTCCCATCGCACGGAAGTCTTTGCATATCATAGAAAAAGTGTCTACATGGGGAGGAGGAGGAGCTGCAGCTAGGGGAGGAGGAACGTTGGCTGGGCCTGCAGCAGTAGCCCTAGCCTCCAGATACCTTCTGAACTAGCCTGGTATCGGTAAGCCCTCGGGTATATCGGGTTCCCCAGACATGCTGAAAGGAAAAGGGAAGAGATTCAAAACAAAGAATTGAAAGATAGATATATGGCTTTTAGGGATTATGTTTTTCATAATAAACTTTTATCTTGAACTTACCCTCTTCAAAACATGTTTTTGAAAATACTTCTTTCTCAAAATGCTTTTGAAAATGATTTTCAAAATCTTTTATCTGTTCTGGTAACCTTCAGCTCTGATACCACGTTTAACACCCCACGTCCATTAATGTCACTCACTAAGGGAATGCATTAACTTTCATGGAGTATTATAAGAGTATAGAATAGAATATCACAAGATAGATATATAAAATGGTACTTAAGATAATTCAAAATTTATTCATTGCAGCGGAAAAGCAAAACATGTTTGGTTACAATATCAAAACCACATACTAGAGTCAAGTACACAAATATCCATCTCGTACAAAATTATTATCAGAGTACATAAAAGTAAAACCATAATCCCACTCCAAATAGCCATAATGAAAAAGAGATAAAGCTGAGCATTACTTTCAACACTTCCAAGCACTTCAAGAAGAAAGGAATCCAAGTCAAGCTTCACTATTCCCACCCTGAGGACCTGAGGGGAAAGAAAGAAAAGAGGCAAAACAAAAAGGGGTCAGCCATAAGTCTGGCAAGTCTAGTGACTAACAATATAATCAGTAAAGTAACAGGATAAGAACATAAACTGGATATAAGAGATGACTGTAACATAAGCAGATATGACAAGGCAAACAAGATGAATAAGATATAAAGTTGATTGCGCTTCTAATCAGTATAAGATAATTCCTACACCGCACCAATGCTAGTTCAACACTAAAAGCTGATCCCTCTTACTAAACATAGTAATAATAATGATGGTAGTTTCGTGTACTCCTAGCTGCTGTCATAGGTGTCGCCTCCTCCTATCTGCACTAGCTGTACCCACTACCCTCCCCATTCGATCGACTCCCTAACTCGTAGATACCCGTGCTGGCCCCGCAATAGGGTGTATCACTCCCTAAAGTGGCAACCCGATACTACTAGAATGCACGGCTTATACCTACACGATGCAACAGCGCCTTACCTACCAGCCCGGACCCACGCACGTACATGACTCCGTTGGACTTGCACTGCCATCGCTAACTCTTTTGACCTCTTACAATCAAACCCAGTAAGCGTGTCCCGTCCTCGACCCAGTTCGAGCTCAAATAGATACTAAATGGGTTACTGGTTGAAAAAGGTCCACCCACTTGACACAAGCTTCCCTCCTAAGCTTGGTCCCTACTAGGAATTCCCACTTAACCCCTCTTTATTCCCATGTCTAATCACATGTTTCACCTTGGTTAAGTGATTCTAATTATATTTCACATGTCACCCATGTCACCCACTTAACCCTCATGTCTTACTACATGTCTTATCTTGGTTAAGTGTTCCTTAATTCATTATAACTGTAATCTTGCAAGACCTCCCACATTAAATTGTCGTTTTGCGGTTGCTGGATATGCCGGGCGGTTCCGGGCAGTCTTATACCGCAATCCGAATCTAACCTCGTGTCTTTGCATTATTACACATTTAATTTCTGCCTTTGACCTCTCACATTAGACTATCATTTACGGTTGCTGGATGTGCCGGGCGGTGGCAGATTTCTACCGCAACCAAGTCTAACCTCGTGTCTTAGGCGTTTATTATCACTTTCTTGATTCAAGTCCCAATTTTAAATCTTGGATTAAATTATATCCCAATTACCCATAATTTCCAATCTAAATTATGTTCATAATTTTAATCCAAATTAGGCATATAATCTTATGTATACATGTTATGCCAATTTACGCCCAAATCAAATTGCATTCATTGTTATTAACAATTTATACCAAACTTCATGTATACAAATTATATCCAATTATGCCCACATCCAACTTATGCCAAATCTCATTTATACAAGTTACACATAATTATGCCCCAAATCAACTATGTCATTACAAATCAATTTATGCCCAATTACATATAAATCAATATTTTCTCGAACTTTTTCCCAACGTTCCCACGTCATTCGTACGTATAATTCAACGTAATATGTTAAGCTCGAAGTTAGCCTAATCTCATAAAATAAAAAGGAAGAGAGGTGGGGAAGAGAATCAACATCAAATTGGCATAAAAATAGGCATATGAATTATGAACTGACATAGAACAATAAAATAGATCCAATAGGCATATGGAATATGAACTGACATAGAACAAGTAGATGTAATAGGCATATGATACCAGTACTTTGTAATCTGAAAGATAAGAATTTACAAACTTGATATGATTCATCTTACAGGCATGTTCATAAAATTCAATTTACAATCCTATCACAATCACTTTTAAATTAATTATATGTGAAAGTAACTTAGACTCACAGCGACAGGATTAAGAAGAGAGAATAGATTTGAATCTGATTTCTGAATTTGATTAGCTAAACCGTTGTTGTAAAATTGATTCTTATCATCCAATTTGAATACTCTAATTCTGATTTGCTTTGGGGAAGAGAAGAAAGGCTAGTTTTGATTTAGGTTAGGGTAGCATGGAGGTGTCATGGATTAGTGTAATGAAATTAGGGTTAGGTCTAGGTGTGTTTTTATAGATGTATTAGGTGAATTAGGGCCTTTGGATTCGATCAGAGATCATCAGAACCACACAGCTCAAAAGACACGTCATCCAGCCAATCCCCGAAGGACACATCATCAGAGAACTCTCCAAAATTCTGTGCAGGTTTTGCCTCAGCATGGGCGCACTTCCCAAGTGCGCCAGTGCATTTTTGTTCTGGAGCACTTCACAAGTGCGCCAGTCATCCCAGCCTGTTTTCTGATTTTTTTGCCCAACTTCTATCGTCTATATCTTCCTCATACGGTATCCGTTTTATGCAAACTTAGACTCTATCCCAAGCAGAATTCCGGATGAACGCAATGGCGTAACCAGTTTCACCTAACTCTTCTTTTAAAAATTAATTATTCTTTAATTATCTCTTATGTCATGTTTTAAAATTATGAGGTGTTACAAGTGCACAGTCTCGTTCTTTGCCACCTCTTCCAACTTTCAACTGCTTTGCACCACTATATATGTTGGAGGCAATTGAATAGAGCACTTGCGCTGCCTCATCTAGTGTCTCGCCTCCGTTGACTCGAACTTCTCGTGAGTGGCATTGAGGCGGCAATTATAGAAAATGGATTGTTTTGATTCATTCGAAAGCCTCCATGAGGTTGTTGCCTTTTGGTTTTACCGATGGAGTGGTAACCTTTTGTTATAATGGGTGTGACGATGCCTGTCACATTTTAGTTGATCGGTGCTTTTCTAACCTTCTTTTGCGCCCTTGCATGCTTGTCCAATTTCACCGGTACCTTTTACTGTTGACTGGTGTTTTGTTACTATTGTTACTATCGTTATGTGTGGCCCTCATTTTATCGATGCTCTTGTTGTTGCTTTGTCGGCCCTCTTGCACGTTGTCCCGCTTTGGGCTGTTTTTTCGAAGTTGCAGCTAGTACTTTACTGCACTGGCATAGCAACCTCCCCTAGGCAGCATGTCCTTACTTTCGCTGGTATCTATGTCATGTGCTTTAATGCTCGGTTTTTTCCTCTTATCAGATTTTGGCTTTGGCCGGATGATAGCTCCTATGTTTCTTCACGTGTTAGTGTTTTGGGTTATGTTGTTTTCTTGGTTCCAACTATTTAGGATCCTAGTGGTTTGCAGGCAGTGTGTTGGATGGTTATGTTTTGCCCTGATCAGGGTTGTTTGGTTTATGGAATGTGCCAACTTCGCTTGTCTTTGAGCTATGCATGCAAATCTATCTTGGTGCTAAACTATGCATTTTTTGTCTTCATCTTCTCTGGGCTTTTTCTCTCTTTTGTTTCTAACTAACAGGTTGGCAGTTTTGCTTCTCTTGGTTCTCTGTGTGCATTGATGATCCAAATTATGTCCGTAAATGAAATGGTCGTGGACGCGATTTGTTGCTTTTGTGGTTGGCTTTTATCGTTTGGTGCATTGGTTTTTGCTGGTTTGCCGGTGTTCTTTGCTACTGTGGTAGGCGGTAAATTACATTTCAGATGTCGCCTATTCGTCGCCCTTGCCTTTCATGCTCCCTTGTGCTCATTTGCGCTTCGTTGAGGTCCGTGGAGTTTTTCGCCTCCCCATGTTAATGGACTCAGCCCATTGTAGGATCTCCTTCGCAGAGAAGAATAGTCAATCTGATGATTGTACCGCCACTATGAAATCCGCACAACAAAATGAGAAACTATTGTTGGTCATCTCAATATCTGGTATCGCCCCTCATTCTTTCTCTCATTCGATTCCTCTTCCTAGTATGGACGAGATAAGGGTCATTAATAACCGCTTAGATCGTGTTTCTTGGAACTCCTTTCGATGTGTTACTAATCACTTGGTTGCTTCCAGGCGAAAAGATATAGCCATCGATTAGTAGGTCGGCTGATTTAACTTCTGTTGTAGGACCGGAGATTAGCCGACGCTCTAGCCCTTCTTTTCGTTCTTCTCATAGGAGTGCACGACTGAGATGTGCACTCCTATAACCATTCGCACCCGCTCTCTTGCAGTGGCAAATCAGATAGTTAATATTACTCGAAGCACCCTCTATTTGATCTGAATTTCTCCCCTCTTTCTTGGGCTATTTGTCTTAGTTTTTCTTCTGTCCGTCTTCCTCGTATTTCAAATGGCAGAATGTTTATTATGGAATATTCGAGGTATTAGGAACGAGGCCTCTTTATCGTGCCTTAAGTGCATTGTCAAGAACAATTTTATTCCATTGGTAATTATCTTTGAACCGCTTATGGGACCAAAAGTGCTCGCCAATATCGTCCTTCACCTTAACTTCAGGAGTAGATTTTCTAACTTATCTAATAAGATTTAGATTCTTTGGCTAAAGATATATCGTTATGTCTCATTTTTGACTCTGTTAAAACTCATATCCTTCGAATGTTCACTTTCTATCTCTCATTCTGCTTTCCTTTTCTCCGCAGTCTACGCCAGATGTAATCTCATCGAGCGTCATGCTTTGTGGCAACATCTCGTTCCCTTCTTGAGTTCGGAAATGGTACCTTTGTCATTGAGGGGGGATTTCATGTGGTCGCGTGGAAGGAAGAGAAAAAGGGGGAACCTCTACCAACCGCGCTGCAGTAGAGAATTTCAACTACTTCATCATCCAATCGGGCTTGTTAGAAGTTTTATTTGCTAATTCAGCCTTCACTTGGTGTAACAACCAGGAAGGACACTATAGGATCCATTCTCGTCTTGACCGAGTGTGAAACACCCCAATACCCCTTAACGTCACCCATATGAGGATGTTAAGGTTTATAAAGCGCTTAGGTATAATGTAACAACATAGAGACCAAAATTCATAAGGAAGAAATATAAAACACATCGGAAATTTTTAAAACAACATTTAATAAAGCAAGTTAAATCATAGTGCTTATTACATTTCAAAAGTACCAAATAGTCATCAACATAAAACCAAATACATTGTCTCATGGAAAACCATAATATCAGAGTACATAAGTAAAACCATCTCTCTTAATGTCAATACAATAACCAGAAAATGAGAAATGAACTAATACATGAGTCTGAATCCAAGATGAACAGAAAAATCAAGAGTCACTGCTGTTATGACCTGAAACACCCCACCTCCGTTAAGGTCACTCACAAAGGGAATGCCTTAACTTCGGTGAAGCGCTTTAGGTAAAAAATGCAGATAAATTACAAGACAGACAAATAAAACAGCGGAAAATAAAGTTACTTTATTAACAATGTGATTCAGTCAAGCTTTTACAACAATTTTCTCAAATCATACTTAAAAGTAATACATAGAACTTCTGTCTTGATTTCTTAACTTCCAAGTGTAAAAGAAGCACAAAAATAACAATGATATTCCCCAATAAAGCATGAACCAGCCATAGCAGTGGAAGAGAGAGAGAGTCCAAAGCAATACACCAACTAATCTTCAAGCTTGGAAAGAGAAGAGGTCCAAGTTAGGCTGAGCTATTCCCTCCCTGACTACCTGGGGGGGGGGAACGGAAGAAAAGAGGCGAAAAACAAACTAGGTCAGACATAAGTCTGGTAAGTTCAGTGATCTTTCAGCATGCAAACAAGATAAAGGATCATGACATGAATAAACCGAAAATAGGACAATACCATAAAAACAAGGTAACTAAAGACAAGATAAGTGCAAGGTGAACTGAACGCGCTTCTAATTTTTCTCTGTTTCGCTACCACATTGTTAATCTAATTTCTATATTTATCTCTGCACCACCTAACTAGTGTCCCAACTAGTAATCTGTATAAAATGATAATCGTGATCCCAACCCCCGTAATTGTGGTAGCCTTCAAGTGTATATCTATCGTGTGGATTCCACCTCAATCAACCTAACTGCCATGAACATGTTAGATGTACCCTTACTACCCTATCAATCGGCTCCCTACTTGTATTCATGTTCCATGTGTCTGTGTCAATCGGCCCTCTCTTGCATGTAGATACCCTGTGCTGGTCCCACCATTAGGTGTATCAATCCTTATGACAGCGACCCGACACAATTCAAGATGCACAGTGTATAACTACTGGTACCCAGTGCCTTCTTTTTCCCACTCCGGAGTACATGCATGCCCGTAAACCGTCGGAACCTACACTGACGTACCCCCTGCCGCTGCTTTGACCGCTTATAAACAACCCAGTAATCGTGTCACACCCTGCCTGGTTCAGGGTACCGTGATACATCTATGTGGGTTACTGCTGAAATGGGTCCCCGTTACTAGGGTTTCCTTATCGGTTAAGTTTGTGGGCCTATATATACAAATATTACCCACCTACACGAAATGTACTTAACCCTCCCACCGGTTCTAGAAAGTTTACTTAACGGTTAAGTTTGTGGGCCTATATGTACTAATATTACCCACCAACACGAGATGTACTTAACCCTCCCATCGATTCAAGTATGTTTATTTAACGGTTAAGTTTTGTGGGCCTATATGTACTAATATTACCCACCAACTCGATACGTACTTAACCCTCCCGCACATTATGTCATATTGGTTAAGTGTTGTCCATCCATGTTAACTTAACCCACCCATTCACCGTGTCATGTTGGTTAAGTGTTCCTTATGAACTTGACCCTCCTTACTTATCATGTTAGATCGGTTAAGTGTTTCCTATTAACTTAACCCCGTTCATTCATCAAGTTATATTGGTCAAGTGTTTCTTGTTAACTTAACCCCACGTATTCATCTTGTTGTATTGGTTAAGTGTCATCAATCAATTTAAGTTAACTTAACCCACCTACGTGTCATATTACTTTGGTTAAGTGTTGCCTTCTTGTGTTAACTTAACCCTACCACAAATCAAGTTATATTGGTTAAGTGTTGTCCTCTTGTTTTTACTTAACCTTACCACAAATCAAGTTATATTGGTTAAGTGTTGCCCTCTTGTTTTTACTTAACCTTACCACAAATCAAGTTATATTGGTTAAGTGTTTCTTATTACTTAACCCTACCCATTCATCATGCTATACTAGTTAAGTGTTTCCTATTAACTTAACCCTAGTCATTCATCTTGTTATAACGACTAAGTGTTCTAAGTTTACTTAACCCCACCTTCTAGTCTAGTTAACATGTTAAATTGGTTAAGTGTTCTAAATTTACTTAACCTCACCACTTGTCTAATTAACATGTTATAACGGTTAAGTGTTCTAAATTTGCTTAACCTCACCACTTGTCTAATTAACATGTTATAACGGTTAAGTTTTCTAAATTTACTTAACCTCACCACTTGTCTAATTAACATATTATAATGGTTAAGTGTTCTAAATTTACTCAAGCTCACCCATCAGTTTAGTTAACATGTTGAATTGGTTAAGTGTTTCCTTAGTTGACTTAACCCTACCAATCTTGACTTAGCTTTATTAAAGCACCAACCACTCACATTAGACAGGTATTGTTGTGGTCACTGGATGTGCCGGTCGGTTCCGGACAATTTTACACTACAACCCAGTCTAACCTCGGGTCCTTTTTGGGCTCAATGCACTAACCACCCACATTAGACATGTATTGTTGTGGTCACCGGATGTGCCGGTCGGTTCCGGGCAGTTTTACACCACAACTCAGTCTAACCTCGGGTTAGGCATATCGTCTTTTGCTAAATTTACATGTTTGTCATTTATGTCAAGTATACATGTAAATTATCTTCAAATGTTTTCATGTCACATTATTTTAATTATGTTCATAACCAATGGTATATAAATTATACCATTTTATGGCCTTAACCATTTACATGGTTATGGGCCCACCTACATCATTAACAAGTTATAATTTAATGTTCATCCCAACATTACCCCCGTTTATATGTTCGCATCAATCACATAAAGTAATTAGGCCCGCAAATTAGCCTAATTTATAAACAAGAGGTAAAAGAAGGTAACGCGCCTAATATAAATCCAACCAAACATATGTCATGTAATGTTGGCATAAAACATCATTCATTTCAACTAACATGTCTCATGAACTTGCATATGAATTGGACTAAATAATCACAAGCCTAAACATGTTAATATGTAGATCTAGGCATATGTAAACATAACTTGGTTTATAAACTAGCATATGTCATAATCATGACATGTACATTACCAAAGCATGTATAAGTTTAACTTTAACATGTAGATGTGAACTAGATCTAATAATAATGATCATATGAACTTGCATGAATCCACTTTATAAACATGCATATATATATAGATCTAGTTTTGGATCTAACACAAAACATGTAACTTGCATATGAACATATATATATATATATATATATATATATATATATAGATCTTGACTTGGATCTAACATAAAACATGTAACTTGCATTAAATCATATGAACATATGTATAAATCTTGACTTGGATCTAATTAGCATGGATCTAAACACATAAAGTTGTAGATCTAAACATGTAGGCATATAGATCTAACATTATTTAGCCTAAAAACTTGCATGTAACATATCATGAAAAGATTATCAAACTTATATGCGGTAAGATAGTTTCATTCCCCAAATCATAATAGGTTCATCATCAATTCCTATACGATAAGTCCAATAAACCACAATCATTCCAACACATACATGACAAAATTATCACAGGAAATGGGCATGAATCAACATCATCATTATCATACAGCTTGGTACAATTTTATTTTTCATTTTATTACAAATCATGTCTTAAATTTGTTCACATCTAAAAGATAACTAAACTTACTAACAAAAGACGATCTTGATTTCTGGAATCTGTATTCTGAAGTTGAAATGCTCGCCTTTGATGTAGACTAATTGTTGTTTTAATTTAGATTTGATTTGATTCGTCGCTTTTAATTAGCTTCTATCTTGCCTTTGAGTTGAAAGAGATGACAACTAGGTTTAGATGAGAGTGAATAATAGAATTAGGTTTTAGGTTTAGGATCCTTATATAGTTGTAGAGAGTGTTTTAGGAACAGTAGATAAACCCTGAACCATGAGAACCAATCAGATGCCACATCTGCCTTAGAGCGAATCGGCCTACGGGTTGACAGTCAAACGCCCTGAATCAACCCCTAGTCGACCCAGCAGGGCTGGGTCGACCTCAAAAATGGGCCGGTTCGGTTATTTCCCCTCTCAATTCGCTGTTTTGAATTTTTTTGCATATTTATTTATTTAATTTTTATATATATCTATATATATATATATTTTTCTCATATGCATACAAACTTCAAGGCTTAATAACTTCTTTATAAGGTATTCGTTTTATGCAAACCGAATGTCTATCTTGACCAAAATTTTGAGACGAACGTAATAGCGCAACCCATTTCACTTAATTATTCTTCTAAAAATTAAGTGTTCTTGAATTTGTTAATTTTAATATTCTCAGAAAATTCGGGGTGTTACATTCTCCCCTCCTTAAAGGATTTCGTCCCCGAAATCTTCAAGTTAAGAAGAATGCATCCTAACATCCAATCATCCATCTACTCATCCATCATCCACAAGCATCCATTGTCTTTAAAAGACTTCTAATGCCATATGAACATATGCAGAGTGTGTGTATATGTCTCTTATCTAGTGCTAAATCAGGCGGTCTACTGATCCAGTTGACCTCCTTAATGCGAATCATGAGAGTGTCATGCGTCCAGTATGTATGCAAATATCCCTAATCATGTAAATATTATATGTGTGCATATTCACTCATCCATATGCAATATCCATATGATAACACATCAAGTTTCAATCCATATACAAATACATTCATATGCATATGCAATATGAAAGTGACTGAGCCGATCTAGTGCCTAATGTGTGTATATGCATCCACGAGCAACCACTAGCAAACACTTGCAACCACTTGCAACCATCAATCATAACATGTCTCAAACACAGGTTTTCATCCATTGGCTTCTACCTAAGGATCGAGGATAGGACCGAGAGGATATACTTAAAAGATAAAGACTAGCATGCAAATAAATATTACAGAAAAAGGAGGAATCAAGGATATACCCTCAAAAAGGGTATGATGCGCGTATCTATCTTCAGTCTTCTAAGTCACATCTTCTTTAAGCTTCACTCCACTGTACCTTAACTAATTTAACTTCACGATTGTGAAGCTTCTTGACCTCCATTTCCAAAACCCACTAGTAAAGATAGGACCTCGATCATTTACTATGCTAGAGGGTATCCAATGTTGTCGAACTATCTTTCCAAGATAAACAGAAGTTAACCATGATACCAAGTGTATATACTAAGATGATAAGAGGTTTCTCCTCTACTTAGCTTATCCATTATGTCACAAATCTGAGGGCCTAAAGCTAAAGGTTACTATGTACTTTTTACCTCTCTTAAGGTCAGTCTTACTTTTGGGCGCTTGCCACAACCATTTATTTCTCACGCAAACCATCCTAGTCGAACTCCACATCCCTCAAGTACAAGCCCCAAAGGCCTAAACCAATATCAGACTAGCACCCAAGGAATACCTCCTCCGATTTTGGATGATTTATGTGAGATGATACTAGCAAAACAACCAAACAATTGAGCACTTAACCGACTCTGGCTATCTTCGCCAATCTTGCTCCAAAACTATCGTTGATCGCATAACTGGCTTTGCATTGTCAACTAGATATATGCGGAAGTCTATCTCGAGTTTTAGGAGAAAAACCCATTACCTAATCAAAACATCCGCAAACTCATGGACTACTCCAACGGATCCAAAATCGTCGTTAATACATAAAGTGATTCTAGGTAGCTAAGACAAACTGATCCCTTAGGATCGCACAAAATCTCGATGGTATTCCCGAGGCAAGTCGAAAGTCTAACTACCCTCCTTTCACAATTACTGGCTAACCAATCCATGCATAGAATCAACCCATAGCCCATGAAACCCGGAAACATAAGCATCTCAAATCCTTACAAACCAAAGATAAATGAGCTGAATCACAAATTGGACTTGAGACAATAATGGGATCCTCTACTATACAAGCTCTATGGTGCAGAGACTCAACTATGGAAGCAGATATAAATGAATGAGAAGCGCAAAAATCAAAAAGAGTACTAGTAGGATGATCAAGAAGAAAAACTAAACTTTTCAACAGAAACCTTACTGCCTCTCTCTCAGGTACGCTGGCGGTGAGAGCATGTATTTGCCCTCCTGAAAATCCCCTCATTTGTTCTTGCCCTTGTCCTTAATTATACGACCCGTTATACCATAATAAAGATACTTCCTCTTGTCTTAGGTTTTTCTATTCTTTCCTCCCCTCCTTTGTGAACCAAGTCTATATCCATGAGTTCCTCGTCCTTGGGTTGTGCTCCTTAGCCAAACTCCCTCATGCTCATCTTTGCCATCCTTGTGTAACTTATTGACAGGTCTCTTGAAAGCTACCTCAATCGCACGGAGAATCCAAAAAAGCTCGAAAGAAAATTAACCGTAGGTGAAACTACTGCGGCTATAGATGGAAGTTGGGCACTTATTTGCCCTCTGACATGCGTCGTAGTCTCGTCGACCCTACGGAACCATGCTGCGATGAGGTTACCTCCCAGAAAGCCAGGAGCCCCGGAGACTCAGGAAAGAAGGAAACAAGGATTCAAACAGAGGATCAAAAAGATAGTGCATATGGCTTTGGGGAATACGCCTTTAAAACAAAACTTTTCTTTTGAAAACGCTTCATTTAAAACCGTTTTGAAAATAATTTTTCAAATCTTTTATCTGATCCGGTAACCTTCAGCTCTGATACCAAGTGAAACACCCCACCTCCGTTAAGGTCACTCACAAAGGGAATGCCTTAACTTCGGTGAAGCGCCTTAGGTAAAAGATGCAGATAAATTACAAGACAGACAAATAAAACAGCGGAAAATAAAGTCATTTTATTAACAATGTGATTCAGTCAAGCTTTTACAACAATTTTCTCAAATCATACTTAAAATTAATACATAGAACTTCTGTCTTGATTTCTTAACTTCCAAGTGTAAAAGAAGCACAAAAATAACAATGATATTCCCCAATAAAGCATGAACCAACCATAGCAGTGGAAGAGAGAGAGAGTCCAAAGCAATACACCAACTAATCTTCAAGCTTAGAAAGAGAAGAGGTCCAAGTTAGGCTGAGATATTCCCTCCCTGACTACCGGGGGGGAAGAAAAGAGGCGAAAAACAAACTAGGTCAGACATAAGTCTGGTAAGTTCAGTGATCTTTCAGCATGCAAACAAGATAAAGGATCATGACATGAATAAACTGAAAATAGGACAATACCATAAAAACAAGGTAACTAAAGACAAGATAAGTGCAAGGTGAACGGAATGCGCTTCTACTTTTTCTCTGTTTCGCTACCACTTTGTTAATCTAATTTCTATATTTATCTCTGCACCACCTAACTAGTGTCCCAACTAGTAATCTATATAAAATGATAATCGTGATCCCAACCCCCGTAATTGTGGTAGCCTTCAGGTGTATATATATCGTGTGGATTCCACCTCAATCAGCCTAATTGCCATGAACATGTTAGATGTACCCTTACTACCCTATCAATTGGCTCCCTACTTGTATTCATGTTCCATATGTCTGTGTCAATCGGCCCACTCTTGCATGTAGATACCCTGTGCTGGTCCCACCATAAGGTGTATCAATCCTTATGATAGCGGCCCGACACGATTCAAGATGCACAGTGTATAACTACTGATACCTAGTGCCTGCTTTTTCCCACTCCAGAGTACGTGCACGCCCGTAAACCGTCGGAACCTACACTGAAGTACCCCCTGCCGTTGCTTTAACTGCTTACAAACAACCCAGTAATCGTGTCACACCCTGCCTAGTTCAGGGTACCGTGATACATCTATGTGGGTTACTGCTGAAATGAGTCCCCGTTACTAGGGTTTCCTTATTGGTTAAGTTTGTGGGCCTATATATACAAATATTACCCACCTACACGAAATGTACTTAACCCTCCCACCGGTTCTAGCATGTTTACATAACGGTTAAGTTTGTGGACCTATATGTACTAATATTACCCACCTACACGAGATGTACTTAACTCTCCCATCGATTCAAGTATGTTTATTTAACGGTTAAGTTTTGTGGGCCTATATGTACTAATACTACCCACCAACCCAATATGTACTTAACCCTCCCACACATTATGTCATATTGGTTAAGTGTTGTCCATCCATGTTAACTTAACCCACCTATTCATCGTGTCATGTTGGTTAAGTGTTCCTTATGAACTTGACCCTCCTTACTTATCATGTTGAATCAGTTAAGTGTTTCCTATTAACTTAACCCTGTTCGTTCATCAAGTTATATTGGTCAAGTGTTTCTTGTTAACTTAACCCCACGTATTCATCTTGTTGTATTGGTTAAGTGTCATCAATCAATTTAAGTTAACTTAACTCACCTACGTGTCACATTACTTTGGTTAAGTGTTGCCTTCTTGTGTTAACTTAACCCTACCACAAACCAAGTTATATTGGTTAAGTGTTGTCCTCTTGTTTTTACTTAACCTTACCACAAATCAAGTTATATTGGTTAAGTGTTGCCCTCTTGTTTTTACTTAACCTTACCACAAATCAAGTTATATTGGTTAAGTGTTTCTTATTACTTAACCCTACCCATTCATCATGCTATACTGGTTAAGTGTTTCCTATTAACTTAACCCTAGTCATTCATCTTGTTATAACGGCTAAGTGTTCTAAGTTTACTTAACCCCACCTTTTAGTCTAGTTAACATGTTAAATTTGTTAAGTGTTCTAAATTTACTTAACCTCACCACTTGTCTAATTAACATGTTATAACGGTTAAGTGTTCTAAATTTACTTAACCTCACCACTTGTCTAATTAACATGTTATAACGGTTAAGTGTTCTAAATTTACATAACCTCACCACTTGTCTAATTAACATGTTATAACAGTTAAGTTTTCTAAATTTACTTAACCTCACCCATCAGTTTAGTTAACATGTTGAATTGGTTAAGTGTTTCCTTAATTGACTTAACCCTACCAATCTTGACTTAGCTTTATTAAAGCACTAACCACTCATATTAGACAGGTATTGTTGTGGTCACTGGATGTGCCGGTCGGTTCCGGGCAGTTTTACACCACAACTCGGTCTAACCTCGGGTCCTTTTTGGGCTCAATGCACTAACCACCCACATTAGACAGGTATTGTTGTGGTCACTGGACGTGCCGGTCGGTTCCGGGCAGTTTTACACCACAACTCAGTCTAACCTCGGGTTAGACATATTCGTCTTTTGCTAAATTTACATGTTTGTCATTTATGTCAGGTATACATGTAAATCTTCTTCAAATGTTTTCATGTCACATTATTTTAATTATGTTCATAACTTAAGTTATGTTCATAACCAATGGTATATAAATTATACCATTTTATGGCCTTAACCATTTACATGGTTATGGGCCCATCTACATCTTAACATGTTATAATTTAATGTCCATCCCAACATTACCCCCGTTTATACGTTCGCATCAATCACATAAAGTAATTAGGCCCGCAAATTAGCCTAATTTATAAACAAGAGGTAAAAGAAGGTAACGCGCCTAATATAAATCCAACCAAACATACGTCATGTAATGTTGACATAGAACATCATTCATTTCAACTAACATGTCTCATGAACTTGCATATGAATTGGACTAAATAATCACAAGCCTAAACATGTTAATATGTAGATCTAGGCATATGTAAACATAACTTGGTTTATAAACTAGCATACGTCATAATCATGACATGTACATTACCAAAGCATGTATAACTTTAACTTTAACATGTAGATGTGAACTAGATCTAACAATAATGATCATATGAACTTGCATGAATCCACTTTATAAACATGCATATATATATATATATATATATATATAGATATATATCTAGTTTTGGATCTAACACAAAACATGTAACTTGCATATGAACATATATATATATATATATACATATATATATATATATATATATGTATATGTATATCTTGACTTGGATCTAACATAAAACATGTAACTTGCATTAAATCATACGAACATATGTATAGATCTTGACTTGGATCTAATTAGCATGGATCTAAACACATAAAGTTGTGTATCCAAAAATGTAGGCATATGGATCTAACATTATTTAGCCTAAAAACTTGCATGTAACATATCATGAAAAGATTATCAAACTTATATGCGGTATGATAGTTTCATTCCCCAAATCATAATAGGTTCATCATCACTTCCTATACGATAAGTCCAATAAACCACAATCATTCCAAGACATACATGACAAAATTATCACAGGAAATGGTCATGAATCAACATCATCATTATCATACAGCTTGGTAGAATTCTATTTTTCATTTTATTACAGATCACGTCTTAAATTTGTTCACATCTAAAAGATAACTAAACTTACTAACAAAAGACAATCTTGATTTCTGAAATCTGTATTCTGAAGTTGAAATGCTCGCCTTTGATGTAGACTAATCGTTGTTTTAATTTAAATTTGATTTGATTCGTCACTTTTAATTAGCTTCTATCTTGCCTTTGAGTTGAAAGAGATGACGGCTAGGTTTAGATGAGAGTGAATAATAGAATTAGGTTTTAGGTTTAGGGTCCTTATATAGTTGTAGAGAGTGTTTTAGGACCATTAGATTAACCCTGAATCATGAGAACCAATCATATGCCACATCTGCCTTAGAGCGAATCGGCCCATGGGTTGACAGCCAAACACCCTGAATCAACCCCTAGTCGACCCAGCAGAGCTCGGGTCGACCTCAAAAATGGGCCGGTTCGGTTATTCCCCCTCTCGATTCGCTATTTTGAACTTTTTTACATACTTATTTATTTAATTTTTATATATATCTATATATATATTTTTCACATATGCATACAAACTTCAAGGCTTAATAACTTCTTCATAAGGTATCCGTTTTATGCAAACCAAATGTCTATCTTGACCAAAATTTTGAGATGAACGTAATAGCGCAACCCATTTCACTTAATTCTTCTTCTAAAAATTAAGTGTTCGTGAATTTGTTAATTTTAATATTCTCAGAAAATTCGGGGTGTTACATGACCCTAAACTTCCGTAGTACGAAAGCAAGGATAATCATTGGAATATAACATAATTACAACAGTAGCATATCTCAGATAACATCATAACACATAAACCATTGCAGTGGAAATAGGAATGTCATCAACATCACAACATCAAAGACATCAGAGTGGAATAGTTACAAGATACAACTTAGCAAATAGAAGTCTCAACAAACAGAAATAAGTCTAAAACTCCATCCAAGTACATCATAAATAAAGGATGTCTAAATGTCTCAAAGCATAAATAAAAAGATTAAAATGTCCTTCATCTTCTTTCCTTAAGCATGCTCCAATCCAGAATGTATCCATAATACCTGAACCTGTCACTTGGCTGCCCATGTGAAAAGAGGGCACCCGAGCTTGCAAAGTGAAACAAACCACGAGTCAGTCGTGGGACTAGTATGAGAAATCTTTCCTAACTTATCTAACAATATGGCTGATCACATGACCAAGCCGCTAATACGGAACGGGTTTACTCCATTGGATTGCCAGTGCATAAGTTTAATAAATTTTTATTCAAAAACGCAATGCTTTTTAGAAAAATGAAATCATTATAAGACTCAAGTCCCATCACACAATGCAACGCAAACCGGAGGATAGAGTTTTACCTCATAATAATCAAACATACTTGATACGTGGAAAATAATATTTTAATATTATTATTAGTGTCTAATCAGTTTTAAAATACTTCAAAGTAAATGTATCAATCCTAGACGACATAGTACCCCATCCTACTATGTCGCCATATATAGGTTTACAATCAAAACCGTAATGTCGTATTGGAAATTCGGTTTTCGTCATGAGTCAAGGCTAGGGACGATCTCCTTACCAATTCGATACACTCTAGCAATGTCTCAGGATCCCCCGTAGTGAACTCTTCGATCCTGCAGGGCCGATCCACAAATATACCTTAGTGGATTAATTATGCCTGAACACACATTTCCCGGTCCTATTGAACCTATAATATGGTCACTATCGACCAATAAATCCGAGGTCCCTCATAATCCATCAACCACATAAGTAAAATGTCAGGGCTTGCAAAACACTGATACCACTTCTAGCTAGAAAGAAACGTGTGTACTCCCTGCATTGCCTTGTCCCGTTTCTGACTCTTACCGGGGTGTGAGGCTCGCGAGGTAACGCTATACACAAAGCTATGCCGAAATAGGCTATGCTTTGATCATCAACCGCAAGGCTCTGCTTTTCAACAAAAGCCTTGATCATCTGCATCTTGGCATGCCACATTGACAATCCACGCCATGCAATCGATAACTACCAATATATAACCTCTGAGCTCATGCGTCTCAGAGAAGGGTGTTAAGCAAGAGAATAAATTCTCCACTACCAACAGATATATATTAAATAGGAATCAATTTACATGGAATGAAATCCAATGTCGGACACACATCCATTTACAAGTCCGTTCTAGGTCTGAACGAAACCGGAGACACCTTATTCCTCGTCCCGTATGTCCAATATGGAAGAGAGGTGCTCGCTTATCCAGACAATCAACAAGTGACAATTACCACTTTAACCCTTTACTGGGAGCAAACCAATGCCGGGCATCAGTAGTTATCCATTCGATGTGAAGATCGCCGGTCTTCAATCGCCGTCTTCAATATCTTCGATTTAAATCATCGTATAATCATTTGAAATGAGATTGAACTCGGTCTTTTCAAATGATTCTCGCATATATATATATATATATATATATAATTTAAAACCACTTCATATCATTAATAGTATCTAATAACGATTTATCGCTATTTTTATTTATATAAAAATAGCTCAATTTAATTCAACGACGCTTCGGGTCAATAGGCGGCCCTGGCGCTGCTTTTATCAAAATTTGATTTACACATATCTCGAAATGTAACCGTTGGATTTTAACAAAATTTATATTGTTGGAAAGATCTTCCCAAAGTGGTCCTAACGGTTCCAGTTTTGAGAAAATCCGACGGTCAAATCTTTCGGTATAATCGTTTAAAGTTACGATTCCGAAACGCGAACTACCACGCGCGATTCGTTTAATTTTAATTTATATATATATAATTATATATAAATATAAACCATTCGACGATTCCACTACGTATTTAACGCTCCAAATAAAAGAATGTTTTAATTTGCATAACCATTTCTACATGTTTACAATGTCAAATAAAATGTATTTAATTAAATGATATTTGCTAATGACAAATAAAAAGATAATTTTTATTTATATTTCTATTTTTAACTTTAACAAATAAAAGGAATATTTTATTTGTATATAGTTTCAATGCATGTTTTTACAATAAAAATGATTCATACAAATTCTAATGTATGTATTGTCAATAAAAACGATATTTTAACTTTGCATATAAATTCTAATATATGCATCGCCAATAAAATGTTATTTTAACTTTGCATATAAATTCTAATATATGCATTGCCAATAAAATGTTATTTTAACTTTGCATGTAAATTCTAATATATGCATTGTAAATAAAATGTCATTTTAACTTTGCATGTAAATTCTAATATATGCATCGTCAATAAAAATGTTATTTTAACTTTGCATATAAATTCTAATATATGCATCGTCAATAAAAATGTTATTTTAACTTTGCATGTAAATTCTAATATATGCATCATCAATAAAAATGTTATTTTAACTTTGCATATAAATTCTAATATATGCATCGTCAATAAAAATATTATTTTAACTTTGCATATAAATTCTAATATAAGCATCGTAAATAAAAATGGTATTTTAACTTTGCATATAAATTCTAATATATGCATCGTCAATAAAAATGTTATTTTAACTTTGCATATAAATTCTAATATATGCATCGTCAATAAAAATGTTATTTTGACTTTGCATATAAATTCTAATATATGCATCGTCAATAAAAATGTTATTTTAAGTTTGCATATAAATTCTAATATATGCATCGTCAATAAAAATGTTATTTTAACTTTGCATATAAATTCTAATGTATGCATTGTAAATAAAATGTCATTTTAACTTTGCATATAAATTCTAATATATGCATCGTCAATGAAAATGTTATTTTAACATTGCATATAAATTCTAATATATCCATCGTAAATAAAAATGTTATTTTAACTTTGCATATAAATTCTAATATATGCATCGTCAATAAAAATGTTATTTTAGCTTTGCATATAAATTCTAATATATGCATCGTACATAAAAATGTTATTTTTACTTTGCATATAAATTCTAATATATGCATCGTCAATGAAAATGTTATTTTAACTTTGCTTATAAATTCTAATATATGCATTATAAATAAAAAATTTATTTTAACTTTGCATATAAATTCTAATATATGCATTGTAAATAAAATGTCATTTTAACTTTGCATATAAATTCTAATATATGCATCATAAATAAAAATGTTATTTTAACTTTGCATATAAATTCTAATATATGCATCATCAATAAAAATGTTATTTTAACTTTGCATATAAATTTTAATATATGCATCGTAAATAAAAATGTTATTTTAACTTTGCATATAAATTCTAATATATGCATTGTAAATAAAAATGTTATTTTAACTTTGCATATAAATTCTAATATATGCATCATAAATAAAAATGTTATTTTAACTTTACATATAAATTATAATTTATGCATCGTCAATAAAAATGTTATTTTTCATTTTTATTGAAAATTCCTTTTTTCCTAGTTTCCTATATTACATTAAAAATGTGAATTTTTAATGTAGACATGTTTTTATTTTTAAATCATGAACATTTCTCTATTTCCTTACATTACATTAAAAATGTGAAATTTTAATGTAGACATGTTCTATTTTCGAACATGAACATTTTCCTAGTTTCTTATTTCAATTCATCAAAATGATAAAAATGTTTCTTTTCATTTTTGTTGAAAATTCTAATTCAACAAAATGATAAAAATGATTCTTTTCATTTTTGTTGAAAATTCTAATTCAACAAAATGATAAAAATGTTCTTTTCATTTTTGTTAAAAATTCTAATTCAATAAAATTCAACAAAATGATAAAAATGTTCTTTTCATTTTTGTTAAAAATTCTAATTCAACAAAATGATAAAAATAGTTCTTTTCATTTTTGTTGAAAATTCTAATTTAACAAAATGATAAAAATAGTTAATTCATTTTTGTTTTCAACTAAACCCTTAAACAAAGGTGATAATTTTTGTTTAAACTAAACTATTAAACAAAGGTGATAATTTTGTTTCAACTAAACTATGAAACAAAATACTGAACTATGAAACAAAAGTGACAAATTTGGCTTTAACTAAACTGTTAAACAAAAGTGACAATAAAAATGGAATCTTTTTATTTTAACCTTTTTAATATAATCTTTTAATCATAATCTTTTTTATTTTAATCTTTTAATTATAATCTTTTTATTATAATCCTTTTTATTATAATCTTTTTATTATAATGGAAACAAATTTTTGACAAAAACCATGTTTCGTGTAAACAATAAAAATGAATATTTTATTGTAAATCTAAATTTGACAAAACATGTTTCATGGTAGCAATAAAAATGAATATTTTATTGTAAATCTAAATTTGACAAAACCATGTTTCATGTTAACAATAAAAATGAATATTTTATTGTAAATCTAAATTTGACAAAACATGTTTCATGTTAACAGAAAAAAAATGAATATTTTATTGTAAATCTAAATTTGACAAAACATGTTTCATGTTAACAATAAAAATGAATATTTTATTGTAAATCTAAATTTGACAAAACATGTTTCATGTATCTTAATAAGAGATGTAACTTATATTATAAAATCAAATCAATATTCATAGATCTGAAATAAAAATAAAATTTTTATTTCAAATTGAGATCTAACAATAAACTATAGATTCAAAAGAAAGAATTTCTATTATAGAACAAGATCTAACAAACATGATCATCACAATCAATAATCAACATTCAACAAATTCAAATTCCAAGCATCACTGATCTGATTTTATTAACATAACTACATGGATTCAGAATAGCGAGCAATAATTAAAATTTTATAATTAAAAATAGAAATTCTTACCGTTGCTTTAATTCTGAATAATTCAGAATCGAATTTTTGTCCAAAATTTGATCTGCTCCGAATCAGTTCTAATCAGTCCAGAAGTGTAGATCTCGGACTCACGATCGTAACGGATCTGAAAATTTTCAATTTTGAGAATGCATTAGTTACGAATTATTTTAGGTAGATAATAATTTTAAATTAATTAATTAAAAAATGAAAAAGGGAAAATACCCTTTCTTTCTCTATCAGACAACATGGCCGCGGTTTCCTCTTTTTGTTCAATCCTAGGTTTAAGTTTTTCGATCAATACGTGAAGTTTGGTGTCGATCGGCCACTGCCACGCGGAGGGGCTACGAGAGGCGCGCCTAGGGGGGTCCACTTCGTCGAGTTTGGTGGTGGATTAGGGGAGCACTCCGGTCGTGAAGTCGGCGGGTTTGGGAGCCTGCCTCTCGAGCTACGTGCAATTTCAGGGGGTGTAACCCGTATGGATGGAAAGAGGGGGAAGAGTGCTGCGATATTGTCAACAGGATTGGGGGGTTTTACTGTGCGGATCGAAGGAAATTAGTGGAGGGAAGGAGGAGCAATACCGGCTATTATAGAAAGGGGGGAGGCTG
The DNA here is from genome assembly GCA_030737875.1 of Allium sativum. Taxonomy (NCBI): domain Eukaryota; kingdom Viridiplantae; phylum Streptophyta; class Magnoliopsida; order Asparagales; family Amaryllidaceae; genus Allium; species Allium sativum. The sequence goes on from CM060919.1 coordinate 340,289,312, forward strand.
AAATATGATGGATTAGGGTTTGATTAAACTAATATTTATAATAAAATAATATATAAATCTCTTAATTACTAGTTTAAGCCCGTTAACCCCTTTTAGCTCCAATTTTAGGCCAACAAAATTTGTTCCTACCTAATTGACCCCGTTCCGGACACAATGGGCTAGGTCCCGTCAGCCCAAACAATCATTTTCAACCTGTTTTCTTTAATTTAAAATTTAAGTCATTTATTTAATTAATTCGATCGTACATTTAAATTCACCAGGGCCACATACGGGCTCCGAAAATTCCCGAAAAATAAATCTAGCTATGTTTTGACGATACGGTCCTAACAAAATTAATTTCATCTAATTTGGAGACCGTTTGAAAAATGATATTTTTAACGGTCGATTAAATTCAATAGAAATTATCGAACACAGTTTAATTTACCACACTCACATATTAACTCCAAAAATTTTGGAAAATTAAACTTAGCAAAAATTTGACATTCCGAATCCGACAAAAATGGTTTCATGGAAAACGGAGGCCATTTGCATAATGGCCATTTATACGGGCTATATATTATATTATATTCCATAACGACTATTCTAAATATTCAATTGGCCATAACTTTTTATTCCCGCTATGAAATTTCGATTTTTCGGATTCGTTGAAAAGATATTTTTAAACAAATTTAAATATTTTTGGTTTCACTAAAATCCATTTTATTTTGAATCCTGTACATTCAGTCAAAGTTCAGATTCAAATTTTCAAACTGCCTTGCTATTATTAACTCCTTTTAAAATTAAAATAAATATATTTGTTCTAACTTCGATTTAAATAAATTTTAAATCAATATTATTTAAAATAAATTGTTTTATCTATTCAAAATTCATTGAAATATCCAAAATAAAAATTTTAAATTGGTTCTGATTTTCCGGGTTGTTACAATCTCCCCCACTTAAAAGCTTTTCGTCCCCGTAAAGGAAACAATAGTAAAGTAGGAAACCAAACAGAAAACGCAACATATTGTAAATGTACCTCAACACAAGAGTTACTCGGAGATTACCACTCTGCACTTGGGATAAGCCTGTTTGATGTTATCCTCAGTCCCCCGTGTACAGTCTCTAGGATCCCCACTCCACTATACTTTGATTTAGTGGATCCTCTTGTTCCTCAGAACTTGGATCTCTTTGCCAACAATTTTCACTTGCTCCCTCCTTACTGCTAAGCTCGGGGTAATCTCCAAAACTTGTTGTGCTGCTTCCTCCATAATCAAGTCTGGATCATGTACATGCTTTCGGAGTTGAGACACATGGAATACATCATGCACCCCTGGCAACCAGTCCGGCAACTGCACCCTATAAGCGAGAGTTCCAATCCTTTCGAGAATAGGAAATGGACCAATGAATCTCGGCGCCAACTTCCCAGTCTTCCCAAAACGAATTACTCCTCTCAGTGGGGAAACCCTCAAGTATACATAATCGCCAATAGAGAACTCTAAATCCCTTCTTCATGAGTCTGCATAGTTCTTCTTTCGGCTCTGAGCAGCCAGTAGTTGCTTCTTGATAAAATCAACTTTATCTGATGCTTCACGAATCATGTCGGGACCCAATACTAATCGATTGCCTGGTTCCACCCAGCATGCAGGAGATCTGCATGGCCTGCCATATAATGCTTCAGATGGCGACATCTGCAAGCTTGCTTGGTAACTGTTATTATAAGAGAACTCAATCAAGTGCAAGTGATCTTCCCATGACCCGCCAAAATCAAGAATGCATGCTCGCAACAGGTCTTCTAATATGCGGTTCACCCTCTTAGTCTGGCCATCTGTCTGAGGATGAGAAGCGGTGCTCAGATTCAACTTGGTCCCAAGCTCTTCTTGGAATGCTTCCGAGAATTTACTGGCAAATATCAGATCGCGATCACTAACGATGCTACTGGGAACTCCATGTAGTCTGACATTCTCTCTTAAATAAAGCTGCGCCAGAGTTCGAGCTGTTCTATTAGATTTGACATGGATAAAATGGGCGGTCTTCGTGAAACGATCTACAATCACCCATATACTATCATTGCCTTTTCAGGTTCGGGGCAAGCCATCAATAAAGTCCATAGAAATCTTGTCCCACTTCCAACTTGGAACCTCTAGCGGTTGCAACAATCCTGCGAGCTTCTGTTGATCGCTTTTAACTTGTTGGCAGGTGGGACATCTAGCAACATATATAGAAATGTCTCTCTTCATTGCCTTCCACCAAAAGGTGCGCTTAAGATCATGATACATCTTGCTTAATCCTGGATGGATGCTGAGTTTATATTTGTGAAATTCATCCATAACTTCTCTTTTTAGCTCAGGAATATCTGGCACACAGATTCGCCCTTGCAATCTAAGAGTCCCCTTGCTGTCTATTTGAAAACTGGAAGCTTTGCCCTTTTCGAACTCGCTCGCTAATCATCTGAATAAATTTATCATCTTTCTGAAGAGCAGATATCTTATCAATTAATGTAGGCGTAATGATAAGACTGGCGATGATAAGATTGGTGCTGGTCGCATTCTTTCCGCTGAGCGCGTCGGCTACAACATTGGCTTTCCCTGGAGTATATAAGATGTCTAGATCATAGGCTGCAAGAAATTCTAACCAACGTTGCTGCCTCAAATTCAAGTCTCTTTGGGTGAACAAATACTTCAAGGATTTGTGATCAGTATATAATTCGAACTTCTCACCAAGAGATAGTGCCGCCATATCTTTAAATCAAATACGATGGCCATCAACTCAAGATCATGAGTGGGATATCTTTTCTCATGCGGTTTCAACTGACGGCTAGCATATGAAACTACTTTGTCTCTCTGCATTAGCACCACACCAATACCTTCAATAGAAGCATCTGTCCAGATTTTTAAATCTTGATTGGCATCAATAATGGTCAACACGGGAGCAGTGGTCAACCTCAATTTCAGCTCTTGGAAAACTGCCTCACATTCGGGTGTCCAAATAAACTTTGTATTCTTCTTGGTCAGCTTCGTCGATGGACAAGATAGTTTCGAAAATTCTTTAACAAATTTCCGATAATAGCCAGCCAATCCTAAGAACTTCTGACTTCTGTAGGAGTGTTATGCTGCTTCCAATCTTGGATGGCTGAGATCTTTCCTGGGTCTACTGAAATGCCTTTCTTTGATACAACATGGCCGAGGAATTTTACTTCTTCTTGCCAGAATATGCATTTAGAGAATTTGGCTTTCAACACATTCTTTCTCAAAATCTCCAAAATTTCTTTCAGATGCTTTTCATGCTCAGTAGTGGATTTAGAAAAGATTAAGATGTCATCAATGAAAATCAGCATGAATTTATTTAAGACATCCCGGAATACTCTGTTCATTAGATCGACAAAGTAGGCTTGTAACAACCCGGAAAATCTGAGCCAGTTTAAATTTTTTTATTTTGGCGATTTTAGTGAATTTTGAATATTTAAAATGAATTATTTTAAATAATAACGACGAGAAATTTATTTTGAATAGAATTAGAACGTATATATTTATATACGTCGTCGTTAGAATATAAATATTTATTTATAATTATAAAAGGAATTGAAAATGGCGCGGTAGTTCGATAATTCGATTTCAAATTTCAAATAAATATACAGAATTCGATATAAGTCAGAATTGGATGAGATAAGAAATATTTGAATCTGTTTAATCATATCTTTCTAACGAAGTTAAGAAACTGAGATTTCACTTTATAGAGTGAAAGATATGTCCAGCTTAAAATTCATAAAAGTCGTTGTGGAATTTATATATTTTTTAATATATATACAGGCCTTGAAAATAGCCATTTTGCAAACGACCTCTGTTTTCGACGAAACCACTTTTGTTGGATCCGGGATGTCAAATTATTGCTAGATTCAAATTTCCATAATTTTTGAAAGCAATATGTGAGCGTGGTGAAGTAAAACGTGTTTTGACAGTTTTAGTCAATTCCGATCGACCAGAAATTGGCCATTTTTCAAACGGTCTTCAAATTTGATGAAACTAGTTTTGTTAGGACCATATCGTCAATACGAAGCTAGAAAATAATTTTTTGGGAATTTTTAGAGTTCGTATGTGACCTCGGTAAATTAAAATGTGCGTTCAAATTGAATATATACTGATTTATATTGTAATTTAAAGAAAAACTGATCATAAGAGTCGAATTGGCTTGTGAAACATATCCCATTGTATTCGGAATGGGGGTATTTAGCTAGGGGCGACACTCGTTGTTCTTGATTTGGAGTTCGAGATGATTAACAAGTAATATTTGAATAAAATAATAATATAATTTATTATATATATATCCATTAGAAGGACAAAACCCTAGAAATCAACTCCCTCATAAATCACTGCGCCGCCACTTCAGAATTGAAAGGTCGAAAATGCTCCTTTCTTCCTCCGACGATTTCTTTCTTTCCCAAATCGGTTCAAGGAAATTTCAACATAAAAGCTCTACTACAAACTGAGTTCTACGAGATGAACATACAAGATTGGATTTCAGGGCCTATACCGTTCGAATTTTTGCTTCAAAGCCAGCGGTTTGGGGCTCAATTTCCGATCTACTGGGGGCACCGAGTTGGGTCAGATGTAGGGGTTGGGGCGCGGCTCTCGTAGGGCTGTGACGTGGCGAAGGTGGATCAAGGGTCGGTGGCCAGAGGCGATGTGCGACGGGAGGTTTTGAAGCTCGAAGTTGGGTTACGGTTTTGCTTGGAAACGATGAACAGAGGGGTGGAAATGTAATTTGGGGTGAGGATTAAATATTAATTTATTAATTATTTTTAATGTAATCAAAGTTTGTAATTACGATATCTCCTTCATATAAGCTCGGATTGGGACGATTTTAGTTGCGTTAGGATCGTGGCAACGAACGCTACAACATGGAACTGTCTAGGATAAAAACAGAGCACATCAGAATTTTAGGCAAATTCAAATCAAAACATTTCAGAAATTCAGACAAAACTGATGGAGTGGATCCCAATGTGAGAATTCTGGTTATTTTTAAAACCATTTCAATTATTATCCCGAAACCCGTACGACGGTGTTAAGGATAATCATTGGAATTTAACTCATTAATCATCATTAGCAGGGTACAGATAATAGCATAAACAACAAATATAATAATTTTACATAGATATGACAGCGGAATCATAACATGTAACAACATCAGAGTAGCACAGTGTAGGATATAACTTAGTGCATAAAAAGGGAATGATCAGTCAACAGTTCAACCTGTAATATATAGTCATCGCCATACAAGCCTCTCGCTCGTATGGTAAATCTTCAACCTCGTCACACAAGCTCCAAATGCTTATGTGGTATATGATGAAGTATGCCTATCGTCAAGAAGTATGCCATGTAATGTAGTTCAAATTTAATTGTTACTATCCTATGGCGATGTTTATTATTACATACAAAATAACCAGCACTCCGCATCCAATGGCATTCACAGGAGTTGATATAGAAATAAAATTGCGCAGCCAACTCATTAAGGCTTACCTATTTGTCGGGCACGCAAATAAATTCTTTACTCAATAACTAATCCATTTTCTTTGTTCAACACATGTATATATATATATATACAGAACAAAGCTAATAATAATATTTCTAGCGAACAAATATTTATCTCAACACGTGTGTATTTTTAGCGAGGCGTATATATGATAAAAGTAATATTTTTATCATCAGAAATATTTATTCAACACATGAATGTTTTTAGCACTTCATATTCACAATAAAAATGTAATTTTTGTTGTTAAAGCAATTTGTTTAAAACACAAATACCATTCAACACATGAATTTCTATTCAACACATGAATGTTCTCTATAGTTTGTATATATAATGAAAATGTGATTTTTATTGTTAAAGCTATTTATTTAAAACACGAATACCATTCAACACATGAATTTCTATTCAACGAATGAATTTCTATTCAACACATGAATGTTCTCTATAGTTTGTATATATAATAAAAATGTGATTTTTATTGTTAAAGCTATTTATTTAAAACACGAATACCGTTCAACACATGAATTTCTACTCAACGAATGAATTTCTATTCAACACATGAATGTTCTCTATAGTTTGTATATATAATAAAAATGTGATTTTTATTGTTAAAGCTATTTATTTAATGAGCCATTCACAGTTTCACAGTCTGAATTTGTTAATACTTACACATGCATGGCTTAATCTTTGGAAATACCCCGTACTGACGGTGGCAAGGGTAATCTTTGGAATATAACATATAAACAGATAATAGCAGAACAGAAATAAATAATTACACCAAATAATGCACAATAGAATACACTGGATAAACGTAATCATCAGAGTTACACAGTATACAGGATCATACTTAGTACAAATACAGTTCAGCTATACATAAATGTCTACAGGGGAAAACAAACATAATATGTACAATAGGAGCTGAACAACATAAAAAGAGATAAATGATAAAATCCATCTTTAGCTCCAGCTATCCGGAAAGAGCCTGCTGAAACCTGAACACAAGGCTGCCCGTGTAGAAAAAGGGCACCCGAGTTTGCAAGTGAAACAAACTACGAGTCAGTCATGGGACTGGTATGAGAAATCTACTAATCACATTTTATAATATGGCTAATCACAGGACCACGCCACTTTCGCGGAACGGGTTTACTCCATTGGATTGTCAGTGCTTTAAAATAAGTAAATCTTTTAAACATCGCAATACTTTTTATAAAAATGAAGCCGATATAAGACTCAAGTCCCATCACACAATGCAACGCAAACCGGAGGATAGAGTTTTACCTTATATCGACCAAGATATGCTTAATACGTGTAAAGTAAAATCACTTAAAATGTAAACTCACGCCACTTTCGCGGAACGAGTTTACTCCATTGGATTGCCAGTGCTTTAAAACAAGTAAATCTTTTAAACATCGCAATGCTTTTTATAAAAATGAAGCTGATATAAGACTCAAGTCCCATCACACAATGCAACGCAAACCGGAGGATAGAGTTTTACCTTATATCGACCAAGATATGCTTAATACGTGTAAAGTAAAATCACTTAAAATGTGAACTTTATCGTTCAATTCTTAATCAGACTCCAACTGTAAATTAGTAAGAGAACGATTCCCTAAGTATTAACCCCGAAGGCCGAAACCAACATCAGACCAATACCCAGGAAACCACCCATCTTAGCTCGTTTCTAGTTAGTTTCTAATTTTATAAAACAATCATAAATATCAATCATAGACGACATGAGCGTCCCATGCCACTATGTCGCCAAATATAGGTTTACAATCAAAACCGCACGATGTCGTATTTGGAAATTGGATTTCCATCATGAACCAAGGCAAAAGATAGTCCTTACCGAATTCGAGACGCTCTAGCCCGTGTCTCAGGACCCAGACTCAGGTGGGCCCTTGGATCGTCAGGGCCGGTCCACTGATGTGGATTAAAATGCCTGAACACTGCGTTTCCCCACCCTTTGGGGCGTAAATGAGCCAACGAATGACTCCATCGGTCCCGGATCGACCGATATAACCGAGGCGCCTCGCAACAGCAACAACCACATAGGTGAAAATAATATAAATGTCAGCCAGTTTAAGCACCGACACCACCTCTAGCTAGAAGGAAACGCATGCCCTCCCTGATGTCCTCTCCCGTTTCTGGTTCATACTGGGGTGTGAGGCTCGCGAATTCACGTTATACACAAAGCTACGCCACACAGGCGGTGCTTTGATCATCAACCCAAGACTTTGCTTTTCAATAGAAGCCTTGATCACTGCATCTTAGCATGCCACACAGGAAATTCACACCATGCCACTGATGGCTATCAATCACACAGAATGAATTCCAATGTCAGACACACAGTCCATTTACAAGTCCGTTCTGGGTCTGAACGAAACAGGAGGCACTATATACCTCGCATATCCATCGATCTCCACGTACGTCTGGACGATCACCACTCATTATCCATATTTCGGGATGCCTCCCAATCAGGACATCAGTTACCATCCAACCGAGGTGAAGATCTCCGGTCTTCAACCACCGTCTTCATCGTCGACTTCTTATCGTCGATTCAGTTATTCAGAATGGGATAAACCCGGTCTTTCTGAGCAACTCACGTATATAATTAACAAGTGCTACACAAACACAACATATGCCTTATTCCAATTCATTAGTCACTAACCGTAAATTAGTAAGAGAACGATTTCCCAAATATTAACCCCGAAGGCCGAAACCAACATCAGATCAAAACCCAGGAAACCATCCGACTTAGCTAACCTTCAATTAGTTTATAAATTTCACATTTAACCATCAAATATCCAATAAACCGGGTAAATTCAGTTTATTTTCATTCCATATCGTTTATAATATTTTATAACGATTTATCGCTATTTTTATTTATTTAAAATAGCCAATTTATTCAAACGACGCTTCGGGCCATAACGCGGCCATGGCGCTGTTTTTCTTCAGATTTGATTTACACATATCTGAAAATCTAACCGTTGGATCTTCACAAAATTTATATCATTAGAAAGATATTTTCAAAACGAATCCAACGGTTCCAGTTTTGGGAAAATCCGACGGTCGGATCTCCCGGTACACTCGTTTGAAGTTTCGATTTCAAAATACGAACTGCAGCGTCGTTATTCGATTTATTTTAATTATATTTACATATATATATATATATATAAATATAATCTATTCTTCGATTTCAAAACCATATTATTTTCATACATTTGATAAAAATGATATTTTTATCCAACAGACATTTATTTCAACACTTCACTATTTTTAATAATTCATGTATATAATAAAAATGTGATTTTTAATGTAAAACAATTTATTTCAAAACACGACCATTTTATATAGTTTATATAGATGATAAAAATATGATTTTTATTATAAAACAATTTATTTCAAACATGAATACCATTCAATACATGAATTTCTATTCAACGAATGAATTTCTATTCAACACATGAATGTTTTCTATAGTTCGTATATAAAATAAAAATGTGATTTTTATTGTTAAAACAGTTTATTTAAAACACAAATACCATTTAACACATGAATTTCTATTCAACGAATGAATTTCTATTCAACGAATGAATTTCTATTCAACACATGAATGTTTTCTATAGTTCGTATATATAAAATAAAAATGTGATTTTTATTGTTAAAACAATTTATTTAAAACACGAATACCATTCAACACATGAATTTCTATTCAACACATGAATGTTTTCTATAGTTCGTATATATAAAATAAAAATGTGATTTTTATTGTTAAAACAATTTATTTAAAACACGAATACCATTCAACACATGAATTTCTATTCAACGAATGAATTTCTATTCAACATATGAATGTTTTCTACAGTTCGTATATATAAAATAAAAATGTGATTTTTATTGTTAAGACAATTTATTTAAAATACGAATACCATTCAACACATGAATTTCTATTCAACAAATGAATTTCTATTCAACACATGAATGTTTTCTATAGTTCGTATATATAAAATAAAAATGTGATTTTTATTATTAAAACAATTTATTTAAAACACGAATATCATTCAACACATGAATATTATTGAAAATTTCGGCAGCATAATGGCAGGGTAGTTAAAACCGGGGCCGTCCCTAGTACGGCTCCTCGCTCTACCTTAAAGCCTCGCAGCTTTTGACAATGGGGATTTCATGCATCTAGTTCGCACGCAGGCGGCATGTATATTTTTTTTTCTTTTCCACAAACTAATCCTATGTGGTTTCAACCAAATAATTCTCAACCACAAACGGGTATTTTTCAACCACAATCAATCAATTTCAACCACAAACAATTCTAATCAATCATTCGCTATCAACCAATTTTCACACCAATCACAACCAATAAATATCGTCCATGGTTTGTGGACGAGGGGCATATATATATATATTTATATAAATATACTCCACTTCTATTTCAACACACATATATATATATATATATATATATATATATATATATATATAATTTTTACAATGCATATATAACTTATACATCGAACGTACAACTTATACAACGCTTATACATGAGATGTACAACGCTTATATAACTCATATATCGACTATATAATTTATACATCGTCGTTTTCCATATCGTTTATAATTCAGAAATCTCACATTGGGTTCCACTCCGCCAAAAATAGCAGAAGACTCAGAAAAATATCCGGCCTCTTCTAGAATGTAGAAGACGTCCACACGAGTCCACTGTCTCTTGTTTCACTGAATTTCGTCAACATAGCAAAAAGATATGATTTTTTCAGTGAAATAAAAAACCATAGCACTTTAAAGTGCTATTAAATAGTTTAATATATAATCAGCTGTTACCTCTTTATTTTCTTCAAAACTAGGTTTTAGATTTGCGCTAAATCCGAAGCACTTCAGGCCGATTGGGTTTTGCAGCGTCGAAGAGGGGCGAGAGGGGCGAGAGGCGCTCAGGCGCGTGGTGGAGGGGGCCCACTCGATCTGGCCAGGAATCGGCGGCGGCGGCTTGAAGTCCTGGACTTTGGGGCGATGGTTCTCGGCAATGGAGAGACGAGGGGAGGTGCAACAGGTATGGATCTGAAGGGGAGATCGAGATCTACAAAAAGTTGAACGGGAGGGGGTGGTTTTGGTGAGCGTGGCGGTCGGAAAGGAGGAGAGAAGGTGGAGAAGGGGTTCCGCCTGTTATACGATGTCGGGGAGAGAGAAAATTAAAATTCTCGGATTTTTTAAATTATGAATGGAAAAAAACTATTGGCCTATATATTTATTTATTTCAAAAATAGGGTTTTCGCTCACGGACCCCAAACCGAACCCAACGACTGTCGTCCCTAGCTAAATACCCCCATTCCGAACACAATGGGATATGTTTCGAAGGCCCATTCGACTGTTTCAGTCAGTTTTCCTTCAAATTAAAATATAAAACATTCAATATTTAATTTGAACGTACATTTCAATTTGTCGGAGCCACATACTGATTCTAAAAATTCCCGAAAAATAAATCTAGCTAAGTTTTGATGATATGGTCCCAAAAAAACTAGTTTCGTCGGATTCTGAGGTCGTTTGAAAAATGGCCCTTTTTTGGTCGATCCACTTTAATAGAAATCGACCAAACACATTTTCCTTTGCCACGCTCACATACTAGCTTCAAAAATTATGAAATTTGAAACCTAGCAATAATTTGACATCCCGGATCCAACAAAAGTGGTTTCGTCGAATTCTGAGGTCGTTTGCAAAATGGCCATTTTCACGGGCTATATAAACTCTATAGCGACCTTTCTGAAAATTCATTTAGCCATAACTTTTGCTTCCCGCTATGAAACTTCGATTTTTCAGATTCGTTAGAAAGATATTCACTAACAAATTTAAATATTTTTGGTTTCACTAAATCCGTTTTGATTTGCACCCGGTACAGTCAGTCAAAGTTTGAATTCAAAATTTGAAACTGCCGTGCCGTTTCAGGCCTTGTTTATAATTAGAATTAATTATATTTATTTTCAAGCATCGATTCAAACACACTTTTCGTCGTTATTATTTAAAATATTTATTTTAAATATTTTAAATTCACCAAAATAGCCAATTTAAAATTTTTAAATTGGTTCAGATTTTCCGGGTCGTTACAAGGCTGGAGCGTTACATAAGCCGAACGACATTACAAGTCATTCATAGAATAAGTCTGGCCCTCTGAAAGCTGTCAAAGGAACACATTCTTCGGCAATGCGCAATTGATGGAAACCTGTAGCTAGGTCCATCCTAGAGAATACTTGCGCTCCATTCAAGTGGTCCAACAGATCAATACGCGACAATGGATATTTGTTTTTCAATGTTTGCTTATTGAGGTCATAGTGGTCCACACATAGTCTGAGGGTACTGTCTGACTTTGGGACAAATACCACTGCTACACCCCAATTAGAGAAGCTAGGCCTGATCAGACCCTTCCACAAAAGCTGTTTAGTTTGATTGCTCAGCTCCTCTTTTTCTTTCAGTGTCATTCTCCGAATAGGATGCACAACGGGCCTTGAATTCGGAACTAAGTCAATCCTAAAGTCGATTTCTCTGCGTAGAGGTAAGTTATCAACTTCTTCAAACACATCTGCCTAATCTCTGACGATAGGTATATCCTCAGTAGAAGCAGGAGTAACTTCTAGAGAAGACCAGAATTCTTTCCTATCTATGGCTGAGCCGTGGCATGGTATAGCAATAATATCTCCGAATTTGGTTTTAATTTTGACTATTCTTTCAGCGCATAGTAACTCAACCTCATACTTTGTTTGCCAATCCATTCCAAGTATGATATTATACCCGGAGAAATTCATGACGATCAAATTAAAAGGGGACTGGAAATAGGAATAACAAACATGCACTCTACAATACTGATCGAGAATAAGTGAACCTCCTATTGGAGTATGGGTTCTAATCTTCTCGGGTTCAGTTTTAACTTTTTAATCGTATCACTAGAAATGAAACTTCGTGATGCACCAGTGTCAAACAATACTGTAATAGGAATGTTCTTAATAGTAAGAGTACCTCCTAAAACATCGGTTTACCTACTCCCTCAGAAGAAGCTGGTGCAGCCGCTCCATCATATACATGAGCCACTTGAGAATTCTTCAGCAACGAGCAATTTGGCTTGATGTGCCCCTTCTTATGGCAATTATAGCACTCCCTCTTATCCTGAGAACTCTGACTAAGTGTAACGACCCGTATTCTACGCATTATAGGATCGTAGGATATTTATTTCTTTCACATACGAAGTCGTATGGTCACGTAACTTTGGGAGACGACTATTGGGGTCATTTCCCATGTTCATGATTTTTCCCGATTTTTAAATGACCATTTTACCCCTAGTTGGCACTGTTTTGGCCATAACTTTTGACTGGAAATGAATTTTGACCTGAAACCACTTCCATTGGCTTCAGATGATGGTTTCTCTTTCCGTAGAGTGGTCACATTAGCCTAACGGACTTACCATTTGGGAGATATGGCTGAAACAAGTTTCAGATGGTGAAAAACAGCTTAATTGGGCTTAACGGGGTGATTAACAGCTAGGCCCAAAGGGAAATTTCGGGATTAGGAGTTTAAAAGGGCTGTTAGGGTTTGGAGAATACCTTTTTCTCATTTTTCAGCCGTCACTATTCATTCCTCTTAACCTAGCCATGGCCTCCACCCTCTAAATCTCTTCAAAACACCTCTTAATCACTTTCTAATTGAAGGTTAGGCTTAGCAAACATCAAATCAAGGAGTATTAGCACGAGAACCGAGGTAGAGCTGCTGTGTAAGATTGGGGACAGCGCCAAATCAGAGAATATTTCAGTTTTGGGGTTTTAGTTGTGGCAAAGGTGAGTGATTTGCATAGTTTTTGCACTAATTACGGTAATTAAGGGTAATTAGTGAAGATTAGCGAATTTATACACTAATAAATTCTGGAAAAATGTTTAGAAATTCTTAAATAATATTTTATGCTTCTGTTAGAAATTTGGTTCGATTTGATTAAGTTTTGTTAACCCTATGATTAGTTCTACTTAAACATGCTATGGGAAAATATGAAGTTTTAGTCACTTTTAATCCATTTTGATTCATTTGAATTGTTGTTTGCTGTTTGTGGTTGCTATTACATGTTGCTATGACTCTATGGTATGTTTTATGATTGATTAGAATAGTTAAATTGGTCGAAAACGTCGTCGAATGGCGTAGAAAGCTCGCTGGAAAGTTGCAGAAATGTGCAGATTTCTAACCGGTTCGGATCGGATGAGGCTCGGATCGGATATGTGAACTGGGCAAGAAAACCGACCCGAACTGGAGTTTGGCACATAGGAGACTTGGCAAAAAGGAAGGCCGTTTACTTAGAGTTGGAGTGGACAAAAGGGGATCGGATCGGAAGAATAATGAGGGCCAGATCGGATCGACTTGGAGACGCAGGGCTCGGATCGGAAGTAAACTCTTTGGAGGACTAGCAAGAGGGAAAGCCACGCGGATCAGACAGCAAGTGCGGATCGGATCGGAGTAGATGGAGAACGGGAGCGGATCAGATCGGCGTAGATGGAAAACGAGGGAGCTGATCGGAGAAAACTGGAAGGAAGACAGCAACCCGACCCGACCCGGATGAGGACACCTACCCGACCCGAAGCGTAGCACCCGACCCGAACCGACGAGGGTGATGACTACCGAACCGAACCGAATTCTAGGACTGTTACTGCGCGACAACTCTTCTGAAGACCCACTCCAATTCGACCAAACCCGAGATGCAAAGGAAGTCCAAATGAGAAGTTAGAGCTCAAGATTCGGATGGGAATCAATGAGTTCGCTTCATGGTTGGGCTTTGCTGCGGGACGCGTGCCAAGGGGTTATCGATGTCTACAGCTTTGGACCACTATGGTAGGGGGTACGAAGGCGGATCCAGGGCCATTATGGCATTGGTAGGACCAAGGGCTACAACCAATGAAGTGGGTCATTGAAATGTTTGGTCATGACTCCATATGTTTAGCTTGGTCATAGCAGGGTTTCTACAAGTCGGGATTCGTCGTTACCTCAATTTGTCTAGTATTCCAAAGTGGTAGATATCGTATGCTTTACGCACTGAGTGAGAGATGTGAGGATGGTTGCTATGGTTGATTTGGTTGCTATCATTATGACATGCACACCCCACCCCCGTATTCTTACACTATTTATTATGGCACCTTAGAGTATTGTACGGTATGTGGTACTAACTCTTTGGTTGCAGGTCCAGGTTCAGGTATGGTTTAGTATACCTGTTATCATTCTGTTTAGATGCTTATCGCTCATACCAGGCTTTATGTCTGACCCAGAGTTTTATGTCTCCTCTTATTACTCTGGGTGCTCACACGAGCAGACTAGAGACAGGTTAGCTGGTGATGCACGGGTAGATGATCCGGAGACGAGCAGGAGGCTTCCACGTAAAATATATACATAATATTCTCCCTGTATTGTTGAAGATCACTGCTTGGGCATTGGTGGTGTATCTTCTACTTTAGCTTTCTTTTGTTTAGAGACAGTAAATTTGGAAAATTGTAATAAGCTGTATTTGAATTTCCGCTGCTCTGGTGATGGATGTTGATTTTAGTTATCACCTTATGCACTGTCTCACCTGTTTTATGTCAAGTATGTTATTATTATATTTTATTCCATGCGCTGTGAGACATTCTACAGGTTCCTTGATTAGTTCATTCCCTTCTTTCCTTTCTTTGGCGACCGTTCCGTGCTAGTCGGGACATGTGTACAGCGCACTTCCGGAGGAAATGTAGGCTGGTGCGGAGCGGGCCGTCACACTTGGTATCAGAGCTCTAGGTTGCGTAGTTAACCTAGGGAAGTTATCAGGGAGAGATAATATACGTATACGAGAGAGCGTATTTGTGATTACTTTGGTTTTCAAAAGCTATATATATATATATACTATTACTAGTATAAGGATGAAGTCGTACTGCACTAGCACCGCTATGGAGTCGTTAATCGTTTCCTTTTTCAGATTGACGATGAGCCGATATACTAGAGGTGCTGGTAGGGGAGCCAATAATGGGAATGCTGCTGACATGAGGACGATGTTTACTGACCTCATGAGAGAGATGCTTAAAGATGTACAGAGGGCAGCTTCCAATGGTGGAAATGGTGGTGGTCCAATAGTGCAGGCGCCAAGAGTCGACTTCGCCAAGCTGAATAAGGATTATACCAGCCTTGGTGGGAAGCCGTTCCACGGAACGGAGTCAGCTACAGATGTTCAGGATTGGTTGGACAGTTGCGAACGTATCTTCGAGGATTTGGGTATTGAGGATGCGATGAAAAGAAAGCCAGCGTCCCGTCAGCTGCAAGGGCGGGCAATGAATTGGTGGAATGCTATAAAGGCAGCTACTCCCGAAGATCAGATTACTTGGGAGCAGTTTAAGGCTCGCTTTAGCGAGAAGTTCATTCCAACTGCTCAGAAGTCAGTGATGTTTAAGAAGTTCTTGGAGCTCAAGCAGAATGGCAGAGCTGTCTCGGAATATATTGCTGAATTTGACACTTTGTCAAAATATGGGTTATCTCTTATTGATACTGCCGAGAAAAAGAATGAGAAATTCATAACTGGTTTGGATCAGTACTTGGGAAAAAAACTTATTAACCACATCGATGAGACGTTTGAATCGATTGTGGGGAAAGCATTTAGATCAGAAAGTCTCTACCCTAAGCCGAAGACTGAGGTTGCATCCGCAGATGAGCCAAAGCCACAAGCAAGTGGTGGAGGCAAGGGTGGTTCCCAGAATAAGAGAAAGCAGAATCAGACTAAGGATGACCAGAAGAAAAAGAATAAGCAAGATGTTGAGTGCTTCAGCTGTGGTAAGAAGGGCCATTATGCTAGTAATTGTCGGGCCAAGCCAGCGGATAGGAAGTGCTTCAACTGTGGCCAAATGGGACATCACAAGGACAAGTGTCCACAGCCCCCTAAAGAAAAGCAAATGGTGAAAGCATATGCCCTTAATGCTATTCCTTCTTCGTCGAATGCCCCAACTGCGGCGGAGAAAGGAAAGAATGTCGTCATTCAAGGTATGCTTTCTGTTTACGATGTTCCTGTTAGAGTTTTGTTTGATACCGGAGCTTCCAGTTCTTTCATATCTAGTGACCTGGTAGATAGGTTGGGATTGGAGCCTGAGATTGTCGATAGACCTTTAGTAGTGACGAACCCGATTGGCGGTTCGACTAGCCTTAGCATGATTTGTCATAATGTGGTCTTATCGAGTCATGGATGCATGTTTGTTTGTGATTGCTTTTTTTGGGCTTTACTGGGTTTGGCATTATTTTGGGAGTAGATTGGCTCCGAAGGTATGGGGTGGTGGTAGACTGTGAGGGCTATTTGGTGACAGCTAGAGCGGATGATGGGCGGAGGATAGTGTTTGGTGGTCTACCCAGTAAGGGGGTATTGGCTAGTTTTCTAAACTCCCTTGACATTCCGCATAGTGAGTTGTCAGGTTTGCCCGTGGTTGGCCAGTATCCGGATGTTTTCGAAGAAGTGACCGGACTTCCACCACACCGAGAGATTGAGTTTCGTATTGATTTGGTAAAAAATGCCAGACCTATAGTGATGCCACTTCGTCGTATGGCACCAAGGGAGCAGCGAGAGCTCGAGGTGCAAGTCAGCAATCTTTTGAAGAAGGGATTTATCAGAAGGAGTGTTTCTGAATGGGGAGCACCAGTTGTGTTTGCTACCAAGGCGGATGGTTCCCTTCGTTTGTGTGTAGACTACCGCGAGTTGAATAAAGTGACGAGGAAGAACAAGTATCCTCTACCGCGGATAGATGATTTGTTTGATCAGTTGAGTGGCGCGAGAGTATTTTCTCAGTTGGATCTCGCGACAGGTTTTCATCAGCTTAGAGTGGAAGCTGAGAGTATAGCTAAAACGGCATTTTGAACGCCGTCTGGATTTTATGAATGGTTGGTTATGCCATTTGGGCTGACTAATGCCCCGGCATATTTTGTGGATCTTATGAATAGGGTATTCAGAGATCAGTTGAATAAGTCTGTCCTTGTGTTCGTTGATGATATTTTGGTCTATTCTAGGACAGAGGAAGAACACAAGGAACATTTAAGAGTAGCGATGGAGGTGTTGAGAAAACACCAATTGAAAGCCAAGTTTTCTAAGTGTCACTTCTGGAAGAGAGAAGTGAGGTTCTTGGGCCATGTTGTATCAGAGAATGGTATTGCCGTGGACCCGGCGAAGGTGGCTACGGTACAAGATTGGCCTACGCCCAAGAATGCAACAGATGTAAGAAGTTTCTTGGGATTAGCCGGATATTATCGTAAGTTTATCCAAGGGTTCTCCAAGATAGCAGCACTATTGACCCAGTTGACCAAGAAGAATCAAGCTTTTGTCTGGGATGAAAGGTGCGAGAATGCATTCAAAAGTCTAAAGGACAAGTTGACAAGCGCACCAGTGTTAGTCATTCCTAAGGGGGATGAAGAGATGACGGTATACACGGATGCCTGTGGTACCGGACTGGGTGTTGTATTGATGCAAGGCGGTAGGGTTGTAGCTTACGCAAGTCGGCAATTGAAACCGCACGAGAGAAGATACCCTACCCATGATTTAGAATTGGCAGCGATCGTGTTCGCGTTAAAGATGTGGAGACACTATCTCTTGGGAGAAAGATTTGAGCTGTTTACAGATCATAAGTCATTAAAGTATCTCTTCTCTCAGAAAGATCTGAATCTCCGTCAGCAGAGATGGTTAGAGTTCTTAGCTTCCTATGATTTTGACATCGCATACACACCGGGAAAGGGCAATGCGGTGGCTGATGCATTGAGTAGAAGACATGCCAGCCTAGGGGCTATGTTCCTTGAATGGAAGCAACTAGTGTATATCGCGGGTTTTGATTTCAGGCCAAAGTGCGAATTGGATCCAGAAATGTTAGCAAGTTTGACGATCAGACCCACTTTAATTGAGCGGATCGGCTCTAGTCAGAGGGACGATCCTAACCTATTGGAAATCATCTCCAAGTTAGAGATGGATATCGATGAGGAGATGAACAAGTATGGGCTTGATCGAGATGGATGGCTTAGAAAGAATGGAAAGCTTGTTGTGCCCAATGTCAATGGATTGAGAGATGAAGTGCTTAGAGAATGTCATCACTCAAAGCTGACTATACACCCTGGTGGTAACAAGATGTATCGAGATATGAAGCAGACTTACTACTGAGAAGGGATGAAAAGAGACGTTGGGAAGTTTATATCCAAGTGCATGAATTGCCAGCTAGTTAAAGCCGAGCAAAAGAAGCCTAGTGGGTTGTTACATCCCTTAGAAATTCCCGAATGGAAATGGGAGCAAGTCTCGATGGATTTCATTGATGGTTTACCAAGGACTAGATCAGGACATGATAGCATTTGGGTAGTTGTGGATCGACTGACTAAAAGTGCAAGATTTATACCAGTCAAATCGACCAGAACAGCAGCTAAGTTAGCAGAATTGTATATGAAGTGGGTAGTGAGATTTCATGGAGTACCTAAAGGCATTGTGAGTGACCGAGACCCGTTGTTCACTAGTGGGTTTTGGAAGAGCTTACAAGAGGCTCTAGGGTCAGAGTTACATCTCAGTACCGCATATCATCCTCAGACCGACGGTCAGACGGAGAGGGTGAATCGTATTTTGGAAGATCTCTTGAGAGCTTGTATATTGGATTTTGGTGGATCATGGGATGACCATTTGCATCTAGTAGAGTTTGCATATAATAATAGCCACCAATCCAGTATCGGTATGGCTCCGTTTGAAGCTTTGTACGGAAGACCGTGCAACTCACCATCATGTTGGATAGAGACTGGCGAGAAGTTTATGCTCGGACCAGATGTGGTGAGGGAAACTTCAGATAAGATCAAGATCATTCAACAACGAATGAAGGCTGCCCAAGATAGGCAGAAGAGTTATGCTGATAAGAGGAGAAGAGACCTAAAATTCTCCGTTGGTGACTTGGTGTTTGTCAAGATTTCTCCGTTGAAGAGCGTAATACGATTTGGCAGGAGAGGCAAATTAGCACCATGATTTGTTGGTCCATTCCCTGTTCTTGAACTAGTCGGGAATTTGGCATACAGAGTTGACTTACCAGAGAAGATGGCGGGAGTTCACGACGTATTTCATGTTTCCCAACTAAGGAAGTTCGTTCACGACTCGGATATGACTATTTCACCTGATCAGTTAGAGGACTTCGAAGTAGAACCCGAGGCGGTTGGGAACCGCAAGCCGGCCCGTATTGTCGCACACGACATGAAGCAACTTCGAAGGAAGGCGGTGAAGCTAGTCAAGGTACAGTGGAGCGAGGACGAGAATGATTGTACTTGGGAGACAGAGGAGAACATTAAGAAGGCACACCCAGAACTCTTTGCCTGGTAAGATTTTGACTTCGATTTAGTTTTCCGCATGTTAGGATAGGCTTGCTTGCTTGTTTTGCATGTTTGATTGTTATATATGGTTGTTAGGCATGCGGGATCCTTTGTATGTTTTGGGTTAAGGAATTTCGGGGGCGAAATTTCTTAAGGGGGGGGAGAGTGTAACGACCCGTATTCTACGCATTATAGGATCGTAGGATATTTATTTCTTTCACATACGAAGTCGTATGGTCACGTAACTTTGGGAGATGACTGTTGGGGTCATTTCCCATGTTCATGATTTTTCCCGATTTTTAAATGACCATTTTACCCCTAGTTGGCACTGTTTTGGCCATAACTTTTGACTGGAAATGAATTTTGACCTGAAACCACTTCCATTGGCTTCGGATGATGGTTTCTCTTTCCGTAGAGTGGTCACAATAGCCTAACGGACTCACCATTTATGAGATATGGCTGAAACAAGTTTCATATGGTGAAAAACAGCTTAATTGGGCTTAACCGGGTGATTAACAACTAGGCCCAAAGGGAAATTTCGGGATTAGGAGTTTAAAAGGGCTGTTAGGGTTTGGAGAATACCTTTTTCTCATTTTTCAGCCGTCACTATTCATTCCTCTTAACCTAGCCATGGCCTCCACCCTCTAAATCTCTTCAAAACACCTCTTAATCACTTTCTAATTGAAGGTTAGGCTTAGCAAACATCAAATCAAGGAGTATTAGCACGAGAACCGAGGTAGAGCTGCTGTGTAAGATTGGGGACAGCGCCAAATCAGAGAATATTTCAGTTTTGGGGTTTTAGTTGTGGCAAAGGTGAGTGATTTGCATAGTTTTTGCACTAATTACGGTAATTAAGGGTAATTAGTGAAGATTAGCGAATTTATACACTAATAAATTCTGGAAAAATGTTTAGAAATTCTTAAATAATATTTTATGCTTCTGTTAGAAATTTGGTTCGTTTTGATTAAGTTTTGTTAACCCTATGATTAGTTCTACTTAAACATGCTATGGGAAAATATGAAGTTTTAGTCACTTTTGATCCATTTTGATTCATTTGAATTGTTGTTTGCTGTTTGTGGTTGCTATTACATGTTGCTATGACTCTATGGTATGTTTTATGATTGATTAGAATACTTAAATTGGTCGAAAACGTCGTCGAATGGCGTAGAAAGCTCACTGGAAAGTTGCAGAAATGTGCAGATTCCTAACCGGTTCGGATCGGATGAGGCTCGGATCGGATATGTGAACTGGGCAAGAAAACCGACCCGAACTGGAGTTTGGCACATAGGAGACTTGGCAAAAAGGAAGGCCGTTTACTTAGAGTTGGAGTGGACAAAAGGGGATCGGATCGGAAGAATAATGAGGGCCAGATCGGATCGACTTGGAGACGCAGGGCTCGGATCGGAAGTAAACTCTTTGGAGGACTAGCAAGAGGGAAAGCCACGCGGATCAGACAGCAAGTGCGGATCGGATCGGAGTAGATGGAGAACGGGAGCGGATCGGATCGGAGTAGATGGAAAACGAGGGAGCTGATCGGAGAAAACTGGAAGGAAGACAGCAACCCGACCCGACCCGGATGAGGACACCGACCCGACCCGAAGCGTAGCACCCGACCCGAACCGACGAGGGTGATGACTACCGAACCGAACCGAATTCTAGGACTGTTACTGCGCGACAACTCTTCTGAAGACCCACTCCAATTCGACCAAACCCGAGATGCAAAGGAAGTCCAAATGAGAAGTTAGCGTTCAAGATTCGGATGGGAATCAATGAGTTCGCTTCATGGTTGGGCTTTGCTGCGGGACGCGTGCCAAGGGGTTATCGATGTCTACAACTTTGGACCACTATGGTAGGGGGTACGAAGCCGGATCCAGGGCCATTATGGCATTGGTAGGACCAAGGGCTACAACCAATGAAGTGGGTCATTGAAATGTTTGGTCATGACTCCATATGTTTAGCTTGGTCATAGCAGGGTTTCTACAAGTCGGGATTCGTCGTTACCTCAATTTGTCTAGTATTCCAAAGTGGTAGATATCGTATGCTTTACACACTGAGTGAGAGATGTGAGGATGGTTGCTATGGTTGATTTGGTTGCTATCATTATGACATGCACACCCCACCCCCGTATTCTTACACTATTCATTATGGCACCTTAGAGTATTGTACGGTATGTGGTACTAACTCTTTGGTTGCAGGTCCAGGTTCAGGTACGGTTTAGTATACCTGTTATCATTCTGTTTAGATGCTTATCGCTCATACTAGGCTTTATGTCTGACCCAGAGTTTTATGTCTCCTCTTATTACTCTGGGTGCTCACACGAGCAAACTAGAGACAGGTTAGCTGGTGATGCACGGGTAGATGATCCGGAGACGAGCAGGAGGCTTCCACGTAAAATATATACATAATATTCTCCCTGTATTGTTGAAGATCACTGCTTGGGCATTGGTGGTGTATCTTCTACTTTAGCTTTCTTTTGTTTAGAGACAGTAAATTTGGAAAATTGTAATAAGCTGTATTTGAATTTCCGCTGCTCTGGTGATGGATGTTGATTTTAGTTATCAGCTTATGCACTGTCTCACCTGTTTTATGTCAAGTATGTTATTATTATATTTTATTCCATGCGCTGTGAGACATTCTACAGGTTCCTTGATTAGTTCATTCCCTTCTTTCCTTTCTTTGGCGACCGTTCCGTGCTAGTCGGGACATGTGTACAGCGCACTTCCGGAGGAAATGTAGGCTGGTGCGGAGCGGGCCGTCACACTAGGCCCAGGCTCATTTCTCCTTGGCCTCTTTGGAGCTCGGCATTCATAGTCGAAGTGTTCCATCTTCTGACAATTAAAGCATCTCATCTTGGATTTGTTTCTTTTACTTCCTTGAGGCTTGGAGGTAGAAGAATTGCTCGCCTCTGGTTTCTTCCTAGCTTGCTTCCTTTTGTTATTATTCTGATTCTTCTCCCGATCTTGCTGCGAATTTCTGTCATTGTCCTCATATCGACAAGCCATCTCGATCACCTCATTAAATGAGAGCTTAATGTGTGTTGTGACTATGTTCAGATATTTCCTGGAGAGGCCATTAATGAATCTTTTGTTCTTCTGGACTGGGCCCCGAATTAATTTAGGAGCATAACGTGAGAGCTCTTCAAACTTCGGCACATACTCTGAAACAGTCATATCTCCTTGCTGCAAGTTGACAAATTGATCGTGGAGACGCTCTACTTCCTGCGGAGGAATAAACTTCTCATTGAAGAGTTCCTTGAATTTGGCCTAAGACATGTCGGCCTCATTATTTCCAATTATGACAGTATCCCACCAATTTCCAGCCTTATCTTTCAATAGCCACGATGCCAAAAAGCGCTTGCAGTGATCTTCTCATTGCAGGCCTCCAAATATCTTCTCGTAATTTTTGATCCATGCCTGCGCTCCTATTACTGTCTCTCGCCCGGTGAATGACATGCCCCCTAAATTCCTGAACTTCTTGGCCACCTTGTCCAAGTCAAAAGGCTGTGGGGGTGGAGGTGGTGGTATTATAGCCTCGGGAATGGGCTGCCTCTGAGCTGTAGGGGTCTCATCTCTTACTGGTCCTCTGGCCCCACCTCTGCCTCGGGCTCTCGCTCTCGCTCTAGTGCTCATTTTTAGTTAGTTCTGTACCATCAAGGAAAGAGTCAGACTAACATAAATGATAATTTTAAAGAAGGAAGATTAAAAGCAGAGACATATGGAAAGATGGTAGTGATGTAATGACTGATTAATATGTGCTATTCTGCTGTGCTCATTCTAGGACATTACTAATCCTATCTCTAATGAGCTACTCGCCTTACAATATTGCTGATTCTATCTAGACGAATTGTTTTAAATATGTTATACTCTGAAGCTAAGGTTAACCTCTAGCTCTGATACCAACTGTGATGACCCCAAACTTCCGTAGTACGAAAGAAAGGATAATCATTGAAATATAACATAATTACAACAATAGAAGATCTCAGATAACATCATAACACATAAACCATTGCAGCGGAAATAGGAATGCCATCAACATCACAACATCAAAGACATCAGAGTGGCACAGTTACAGGATACAACTTAGCAAATAGAAGTGTCAGCAAACAGAAATAATTCTAAAACTCCATCAAGTACATCATAAATAAAGGATGTTTAAATGTCTCAAAGCATAAATAAAAAGATAAAAATGTCCTTCATCTTCTTTCCTTAAGCATGCTCCAATCCAGAATGTATCCATAATACATGAACCTTTCACTTGGCTTCCCGTGTGAAAAGAGGACAACCGAGTTTGCAAAGTGAAACAAACTACGAGTCAATCGTGGGACTGGTATGAGAAATCTTTCCTAACTTATCTAACAATATGGCTGATCACAGGACCACGCCGTTAACGCAGAACGGGTTTACTCCACTGGATTTCCAGTGCATAAGTTTAATAAATTTTTATTTAGAAACACAATGCTTTTTAGAAAAATGAAATCATTAAAAGACTCAAGTACCATGACACAATGCAACACAAACCGAAGGATAAAGTTTTACCTTATAATGATCAAACATGCTTGATACATGGAAAATAATATTTTAGTATTATTATTAATGTCTAATCAGTTTTAAAATACTTCAAAGTAAATGTATCAATCCTAGATGGCATAGTACCACATCCTATTATGTCGCCATATATAAGTTTACAATCAAAACCGTAATGTCGTATTGGAAATTGGGTTTCTGTCATGAGTCAAGGCTAGGGATGATCTCCTTACTGATTCGAGACACTCTAGCAATGTCTCAGGATCCCCCATAGTGAACCCTTGAATCCTGCAGGGCCGGTCCACAAATATATCGTAGTGGATTAGTTATGCCCGAACATACATTTCCCGGTCCTATTGAACTTATAATTTGGTCACTATCGACCAATAAATCCGAGGTACCTCATAATCCATCAAACACATAAGTAAAGTCTCAGGGCTTGCAAAACCCTGGTACCACTTCTAACTAGAAAGAAACGTGTGTACTCCCTACATTCCCTTGTCCCGTTTCTGACTCTTACCAGAGTGTGAGGCTCGCGAGGTAACGCTATACACAAAGCTATGCCGAAGTAGACTATGCTTTGATCATCAACCACAAGGCTCTGCTTTTCAACAAAAGCCTTGATCATCTGCATCTTGGCATGCCACATTGACAATCCACGCCATGCAATCGATAACTATCTATATATAACCTCTGAGCTCATGCGTCTCAGAGAAGGGTGTAAAGTAAGAGAATAAATTCTCCGCCACCAACAGATATATATTAAATAGGAATCAATTTACATGGAATGAAATCCAATGTCCGACACACATCCATTTACAAGTCCGTTCTGGGTCTGAACGAAACCAGTGGCACCTTATTCCTCGTCCCGTATGTCCAATACGGAAGAGAGGTGCTCGCTTATCCGAACAATCAACAAGTACGTCTAAACAACTACCACTTTAACCCTTTACTAGGAGCTAACCAATGCCGGGCATCGGTAGTTACCATTCAATGAGAAGATCGCCGGTCTTCAATCGCCGTCTTCAATATCTTCGATTTAAATCGTCGTATAATCATTTGAAATGAGATTGAACTCGGTCTTTTCAAATGATTCTCGCATATATATAATTTAAAACCACTTCATATCGTTAATAGTATTTAATAACGATTTATCGCTATTTTTTATTTATATAAAAATAGCTCAATTTAATTCAACGACGCTTCGGGTGTAACGGCCCAGATTTTTGACCATTTAGTTTAATAATTTGAAAATGCTTTTTTTTATATTGTTTTGGAATTTTAAATGGTTTAATTTCAATAATTTTGAATATTTTATTAATATAATAATATTTTATTCCGAAATGGTAGAAATTTAGTGGATCTGCAATATAATGTGAACTGGCAGTATAAAAGGATAAATTTTGAATTAAAAATAGTACGTTTACAAAGGAAGTAGTAGCTAACGAACTCGGATTTCGATGAAATCAGTTTCATTAAATCCGAAATGATGAAATTAGGTAACCAACCAAGTTACGTCAAAAATGGCATCCATATGTGAAAAAGAAAAAAATAAAAGGCCAAAATTTGAACTAAAATTTGACGGTAATTGGAATTTGCTAATGCTAACGGCAAAACTGGAACCTGAGACCTATCCAGGAAAATTCTAAGCATAGGATATTAGTTATATATGAAGTCTAGGAAAATCCTATAACGGATATAGAAAGTTATTAAGGAAACAAAATTTAAATAAATTATTTAAAAATCTAAACGAACTCCGATTTTTGATTTGAATACATGGGATTGAAGTACGTTAAAAACATGACCAGATGGTGGAAGAATTTCTGAAAACCGTTATCGTTTGATACTCCAACATGAGACCGGAAGGTGTTGAAACTAACACAAAACACTATTTTGAATTTGAATTTAAATTATTTGAAAGTTCAAACGAATTTGAATTTGAAATATTTTTATATATTATTGAAGAGCAAGAAAAATTGAACAACATGGTTGAAAAAGATTTTGGATAAGGTATCAATAAGTAAGTCAAATTAACGTCCGAATAGGGTTGAGAAAACACACTTTACTATTCATAAATTATTAAATTTATTAATAATTTAATTAATTTAAGGATTAATCCTAGCCATCCATTTTCGACCGTTGGATTCGCGCCACCTCAGCAATCTATGTGACTCCTTCGGCTATAAATAGCCCCCCCTTCATTTTAAACTCACTCCTCCTCCTCCTCTTTCAAGCTTTGGCAATGGCAGAAATAATAATAAAATAATAGAAATTAGGGAAAAGGAAGAAAGGGAGAAAGGAGGGCAAGACGGGGAGCTAGAGACTCTTAGGCAGAGGCTGGGGCTTCACGGGGTAAGTTTTTAAATAATATTTATTTATTTATTTATTTTGGTAATATATATATTTATATATATTATAATTAAAATAGAATTTGTAAAAATAAATATCGGAACATTCTAAGGGCGACAGAGAGAATAGTGTATAAGGCTTGAGTTTGGAAAATATAGTTTCCTGCTCTCCCTGGCTATCCCTAACTGATCTGACGGATGAGATGGTTAATTTAAATTTAAATTTAAAATTAAATTTGAATTTAATTTGAATTTAAAATAGACCAGGGGCATTTTCGTAATTTTTAACTATAAACTTTAAAAGCTTATAACTTTTCCAAAATAAGTCGGATTTCCACGAAACAAGGACCGTTGGATTCTTATCGAAAAATACTTTAAAATGAGTTACAGCAGATTTTTAATCCGGGTTATAATTTTTAAATTATATTTAAATGAATATTTTTAAATATTTTATTTGGAAATTAAATTTAATTAATATTAAAACGGTTTTTCAATTTTAAAAATTGGATATGGCTAGAGATGGGAAAGTAGGATTTTTTAGAAGAGCCGGGAAGGTAATTTGGCTAATAACGCAATTAGGAATTTATTTGGATAATAATAATTTAATTAATTAAATTAAATATATATTCATTTAAATTAGGTAAAAATTGTAAATAGCATAACTTTTGCATACGTTAACGAAATTTAACGAAATAAGATCCGTTGGGATCGCAGGGACGAGACCTACCCGATGGCACTGACTAGGAGTCAATCCGACGCTGTGGAAAATTCAGCTAATTTTGGACGGTTGTCCCAAATTAAAAGCGACAAACGCGTCAACCGTCGACCAGAACAAACTATGGTGAGTTAATTCTCACACCTTCTGGAATTCTGTAATATGGTAAATTCATGTTAAAATATAATTTACCTTTAAAAATATAAAGTAGTTGACTGGTTGTTATTGGCTGATTATTGGTTGCTGTTATCTATAGATGGATGAATTTATTTCATATATTATTATGAAATGTTTAACGAGCTGTGATGCAGGGCAGAACAGATTGGAGGGATCCAACCGGATTCCTCAAATATTATATGTGTTGTTTGTTTGTTCCTATTGTTGATATTTGAACTGTTTAAACCCCTATGGTTGGAAAACCTGTTGAACATGATGGTTGAACAAATAATCACCCGTGTTGTGTTTAAAATCAACCGACAGTGTTGATTTGGTAATTGGCAGCGAATGGCCTAAAATGTGTTTTAAACGTCGTTCGACCGTTCGGTGAAACGACGCAGTTTAAAGTTATAAATTATTTTATAATTAAATTGAAGTTTTTCACTCATTTTAGACAAGTAATTAAATGGGAAATTTATAAATAAATATTTTAATCGAGTTTATAAAAGAAATTATCAAATGGTTAGTGATAATAAGTAAATCATTATTTAATCAGCTTTAAAGGTAATGACTTCTAATTTTAGTTAATGGCAAGGTTAACTATTTTTCATATAGTAAATGTTAAAGCTAATCATTATTTTTATTAAAAATGATTTGATGTAGTGATTTTTAATTGGAATTCAAGTTAGATATTATTGAGTGGCAACAAGTTCGATTATAGTCAAATAAGGGCGTTATAAGGGATTTATAACCCAAGTGTGTAAACGAGCTTTGTAAATGAAATTGAAAAGTAAATATTGAGATTTCACTTAATTGAATAAAGTAAATGTTTAAGCGAGATGATAATATATTGGAATATGGTAATGGAAAGAGCTTTTTTTAAAATGAAATATAAGTAGTTATTTAATTTTGTATAAGGGAATCCAAGCGGGGTTTTTGAAAAGGATTTTAAAACCAAAATGATAAGTTAAAAGGTTTATTGAAAGAGTGAAATTCAAATGTAAGAAATGGTTTATAAACCATATTTGAAGTCGAGATGGTAAATAAGATTTTGGTGAAATGGTTAAGTGACAAACTGGTATTATTCTGAGATGAGAACGTTGTCGATCAAGGTCTGAGAGGTAACTAAAATACCCCAACTTGGTTGGCTTCACTATTATCGAGTAATAGTATTAGTTTGGAACGAGTGGAGGTGTTAAGATTAGTTTTACCCTATACAAGGGATATCGAACTCTACTGTAAGATTTTGGGAAATAAATAATATTGAAATATTAGTTTCAAAGGAAATAAGAATATTGTTTTCAAATTATATTGAATATTTGTTTATTCAATTAGAGTTGGTCGAATACAGTATTTGAGGTAGGGTTAGTCAAACATAGTTTTTCAAGAAGAGTTGCCATTGCATACGACTGCTAGCGTAATTCGCAGGGCTGCAGATAGCCTACGGCGGTCAGATGTTTCCTGAGGGAATCAGGCGTAACCATTGTGATCGCTGCGATCTAGAGTCAAGCGAATGGGGTTAAGTCGAGTATTAGTTAATCGATAGGAGTAATCAAGTCGATTTAGTCAAGTTAGAGTTAAGTCGAATATTAGAGTTGATTAACGATTTTGTCAAATATATTTAAACAGGCCAAGTCATGCCAAATACTGAATCATAAAACTCATTGTGTCCACACTATTGATTTTGATAGTTAAAACACCGACTATCAAACCTGATCAAATACGATTGTTGGTATGGAAAGACCGGAATCGAATTTATATTAAAAAACCATTCCGACCAACAAATACGTGAAGACGTCGATTGAAGACGGAGCAAGTGAAGACCGTGGATCTTCATAAGCGGAAGGACTACTGGTCAAATCTCTCTGGCTTGCAGCCAGAGTTATTCGATTTGTGATTCTGTCGTGGTTGAATTCACGGGTTGCAAGGACTTCTCGCTACTGATCCATGGGGTGATTCCTATATGAGATGCAGTAGGAGGGTGCCTTCAGTTCATCCTGTTTCCTGGATGACTTGTATGGACGAGTGTCTGACAGAGTATTTCCAAAGGGGTCACGTACGTTGATTTCTCCAAACATACCATAGTTGATGGCGGAGAAATGGTTTTCTCTAGCCAAATAACTAGAGTATTTTTGTGGACGTCAATTAGTGATATCGGATGGATCTGACGATGTGGCATTCAAAGTGAATGGTGGCCAGATGTTCGAAGAGATGAATTCTAGCCTCAAGCCTCATCAACCCGGAAATGACAAAAATCGGGCAGGCGGCATGGCTATGTGGGTCGCTCCCATTAGGCTGTATAATCACCTATCTAGAGAAATTCCTTTTACTTCTTTAATCTATATTCGATGCTGTCCCTTTACGGGAGACGGTGGTTTGAGCCCAACCGTCGGTGGTATACATTCGATACACTCAAGCGAAATGAGTGGTCGGTCATGTGAGGGCCGGGTTGCAAGACGTTCTTGTGGAACCCAGTGTATTCGCCTCTAGAGATACACGTGCGGAAGGTG
This sequence comes from Allium sativum, assembly GCA_030737875.1. Taxonomy (NCBI): domain Eukaryota; kingdom Viridiplantae; phylum Streptophyta; class Magnoliopsida; order Asparagales; family Amaryllidaceae; genus Allium; species Allium sativum. The sequence goes on from CM060919.1 coordinate 340,319,430, forward strand.
GTCCCATACCTTGTCAAGTTGGAAACCAATATCCAATAAGCGCCCGCGGTTTTGATTGTATACTATATATGGGGAGCGTGAGATGCAAGCGTTCCTCTAGATTGATATTTATTTGTATTAGACATTATGATAATATCAGATCAAGTTATGATTTTCAAAAATGGTTTGGGTTATAGTAAGGTAAAAACCGTCCGTGTTTATGTGTGGGCTGGTCTTACTATTATCCTTTTGTTTCATAAAGGATTTTCAAAGATAAACAAGTATGTGTTATGTGAATTTATCACTGATAGTATTCCAGACTGACCCGATGTATTCTGTTTTAAATCAAATGTGCTCGGGTCAGACCGAGTATGTTCCAGGTTGGGTTTCGCTTGGAGTTTCAGGAGCTAGAAGCAGACGGCTTCACCGTTAGCTATATACAGATATATTTTCGCTGTGTCTGATATATGCTGTACTCTGATGATTGGTATGTATATACTGTTTTTGTATAAAGAGATTTGATATTATATTTATTCGTTCCGCTGTGAGATTCTGATGTGTTCTTCTTCTTTCTTCTATTCTAATACTTCTTTCTTTCTATTCTCACCCTTTAACTTCTTTCTCATGACAATCTGGGGGTTCGATACTTGGGTTTTTGGCAAGCGATACGGGTTTATGTATTGTTGTCGAGAATTCGAGCGTCGACTTTTCCCCGGGTCATTACATCGGGTCAATAGGCGGCCCTGGCACTGTTTTTATCAAAATTTAATTTACAGATATCTTGAAATCTAACCGTTGAATTTTAACAAAATTTATATCGTTGGAAAGATCTTTCTAAAGCGGTCCTAATGGTTCCAGTTTTGGGAAAATCAGACGGTCGGATCTTTCGGTATAATCGTCTAAAGTTACGATTCCGAAACGCGAAATACCGCACGTAATTCATTTAATTTTAATTTATATTTATGTATATAATTATATATAAATATAAACCATTCGACGATTACACTACGTATTTAACACGCCGAATAAAAGAATGTTATAATTTGCATAACCATTTCTACATGTTTACAATGTCAAATAAAATGTATTTACTTACATGATATTTGCTAATGACAAATAAAAAGATAATTTTTATTTGTATTTCTATTTTTAACTTTAACAAATAAAAAGAATATTTTGTTTGTATATAGTTTCAATGCATGTTTTTACAATAAAAATAATTCATACAAATTCTAATGTATTAATTGTCAATAAAAACGATATTTTAACTTTGCATATAAATTCTAATATATGCATCGCCAATAAAATGTTATTTTAACTTTGCATATAAATTCTAATATATGCACTATCAATAAAATGTTATTTTAACTTTGCATATAAATTCTAATATATGCATCGCCAATAAAATGTTATTTTAACTTTGCATATAAATTCTAATATATGCATTGCCAATAAAATGTTATTTTAACTTTGCATGTAAATTCTAATATATGCATTGTAAATAAAATGTCATTTTAACTTTGCATGTAAATTCTAATATATGCATCATCAATAAAAATATTATTTTAACTTTGCATATAAATTCTAATATAAGCATCGTAAATAAAAATGGTATTTTAACTTTGCATATAAATTCTAATATATGCATCGTCAATAAAAATGTTATTTTAACTTTGCATATAAATTCTAATATATGCATCGCCAATAAAAATTATATGCATCGTCAATAAAAATGTTATTATAACTTTGCATATAAATTCTAATATATGCATCGTCAATAAAAATGTTATTTTAACTTTGCATATATATTCTAATATATGCATCGTAAATAAAAAATGTTATTTTAACTTTGCATATAAATTCTAATATATGCATCGTCAATAAAAATGTTATTTTAACTTTGTATATAAATTCTAATATATGCATCGTAAATAAAAATGTCATTTTAACTTTGCATATAAATTCTAATATATGCATCGTAAATAAAAATGTTATTTTAACTTTGCATATAAATTCTAATATATGCATCATAAATAAAAATGTTATTTTAACTTTGCGTATAAATTCTAATATATGCATCATAAATAAAAATGTCATTTTAACTTTGCATATAAATTCTAATATATGCATCATAAATAAAAATGTCATTTTAACTTTGAATTTAAATTCTAATATATGCATCGTAAATAAAAATGTGATTTTAACATTGCATATAAATTCTAATATATGCATCGTAAATAAAAATGTTATTTTAACTTTGCATATAAATTCTAATATATGCATCGTTAATAAAAATGTTACTTTAACTTTGCATATAAGTTCAAATATGTGCATCGTCGATAAAAATGTTATTTTTCATTTTTATTGAAAATTCCTTTTTTTCCTAGTTTCCTACATTACATTAAAAATGTGAATTTTTAATGTAGACATGTTTTTATTTTTAAAACATGAACATTTCTCTGTTTCTTTACATTACATTTAAAATGTGAAATTTTAATGTAGACATGTTATATTTTAAAACATGAACATTTTCCTAGTTTTTTATTTCAATTCATCAAAATGATAGAAATGTTTCTTTTCATTTTTTTTGAAAATTCTAATTCAACAAAATGATAAAAATGGTTCTTTTCATTTTTGTTGCAAGTTTTTATTCAACAGAATGATAAAAATGTTCTTTTCATTTTTGTTGAAAATTCTAATTCAACAAAATGATAAAAATAGTTCTTTCATTTTTGTTGAAAATTCCAATTCAACAAAATGATAAAAATAGTTAATTCATTTTTGTTTTCAACTAAACCCTTAAACAAAGGTGATAATTTTTGTTTAAACTAAACTATGAAACAAAGGTGATAATTTTGTTTCAACTAAACTATGAAACAAAATACTAAATTATGATACAAAAGTGACAATTTTGGCTTTAACTAAACCATTAAACAAAAGTTACAATAATAATGGAATCTTTTTATTTTAACCTTTTTATCATAATCTTTTAATCATAATCTTTTTATTTTAATCTTTTAATTATGATCTTTTTATTATAATCCTTTTAATTATAATCTTTTTATTATAATGGAAACAAATTTTTGACAAAAACCATGTTTCATGTAAACAATAAAAATGATTATTTCATTGTAAATCTAAATTTGACAAAACATGTTTCATGTTAACAATAAAAATGAATATTTTATTGTAAATCTAAATTTGACAAAACCATGTTTCATGTTAACAATAAAAATGAATATTTTATTGTAAATCTAAATTTGACAAAACATGTTTCATGTTAACAAAAAAAATGAATATTTTATTGTAAATCTAAATTTGACAAAACATGTTTCATGTATCTAAATAAAAGATGAAACCTATATTATAAAATCAAATCAATATTCATAGATCAGAAATAAAGATAAAATTTTTATTTCAAATCGAGATCTAACAATAAACTATAGATTCAAAAGAAAGAATTTATATTATAGAACAAGATCTAACAAACATGCGCATCACAATCAACATTCAACAAATTCAAATTCCAAGCATCACAGATCTGATTTTATTAACATAACTACATGGATTCAGAATAGCGAGAAATAATTAAATTTCTAATTATAAAAATAGAATTCTCACCGTCGCTTTAATTCTGAATAATTCAGAATCGAATTTTTGTCCAAAATTTGATCTGCTCCGAATCAGTTCTAATCAGTCCAGAAGTGTAGATCTCGGACTCACGATCGTAACGGATCTGAAAATTTTAATTCCAAGTTCGTATGCATTAGTTACGAATTATTTTAGGTAGATAATAATTTTAAATTAATTAATTAAAAAATGAAAAAAATGGAAAATACCCTTTCTTCCTCTATCAGGCAACACGACCGCGGTTTCCTCTTTTTGTTCAATCCTAGGTTTCAGTTTTTCGATCAATATGTGAAGTTTGGTGCCGATCGGCCACTGCCACATGGAGTGGCTACGAGAGGCGCGCCTAGGGGTGTCCACTTCGTCGAGATCAGTGGTGGATTAGGGGAGCACTCTGGTTGTGAAGTCAGCGGGTTTGGGAGCCTGTATCTCGAGCTACGAGCAATTTTAGGGAGTGTAACCCGTATGGATGGAAATGGGGGGAAGAGTACTGTGATATTGTCAACATGAGTGGGGGGTTTTACTGTGCGAATCGAAGGAAATTAGTGGAGGGAAGGTGGAGCAATATTGGTGATTACAAAAAGGGGTGGTGGCTGGAATATGATGGATTAGGATTTGATTAAACTAATATTTATAATAAAATAATATATAAATCTCTTAATTACTAGTTTAAGCCCGTTAACCCCTTTTAGCTCCAATTTCAGCCCAATGAAAGTTGTTCCTACCTAATTGCCCCCATTCCAGACAAAATGGGTTAGGTCCCGTCAGCCCAAACGATCGTTTTCAACCTGTTTTTTTTAATTTAAAATTTAAATCATTTATTTAATTAATTCGATCGTACATTTAAATTCACCGGGGCCACATATAGGCTCCGAAAATTCCCGAAAAATAAATCTAGCTATGTTTTGACGATATGGTCCTAATAAAATTAATTTCGTCGAATTTGGAGGCCGTTTGAAAAATGGCCTTTTTAACGATCGATTAAATTCAATAGAAATTATCGAACACAGTTTAATTTACCATGCTCACATATTAACTCCAAAAATTCTAGAAAATTAAATTTGGAAAAAATTTGTCATTCCAGATCCAACAAAAATGGTTTCATCGAAAACGGAGGTCGTTTGCATATTGGCCATTTATACGGGATATATATTATATTATATTCCATAGCGACTATTCTGAATATTTAATTGCCCATAACTTTTTATTCCCGCTATGAAATTTCGATTTTTCGGATTCGTTGGAAATATTTTTAAACATATTTAAATATTTTTGGTTTCACTAAATTCCATTTTATTTTGAATCCTGTACATTCTGTCAAAGTTTAGATTCAAATTTTCAAACTGCCTTGCTATATCTAACTCCTTTTAAAATTAAAATAAATATATTTGTTCTAACTTCGATTTAAATAAATTTTAAATTGTTATTATTTAAAATATATTATTTTAACTATTCAAAATTCATTGAAATAGCCAAAATAAAAATTTTAAATTGGTTCTGATTTTTTGGGTTGTTACAACTGCTGAGACCCTCTACACTACGAACTTGGAGGGGGAAGGGAAGAGAGAAGGAGAAAAAACTAGGTCAGATATATGTCTGGTGAGTTCTAGTAATTTCTAGCATGAGCACAAAGTTAAGAAGCATTAGACAGATGAACAGTTTTAAGGACATAAAGGTATAAAAGCTGTAAACAAAGTTAAGCACGAATAAAGATTGGCTTTTCATTCATATTGAAGATTGCTGCACCAACTTACCAAAATATCATAATTAGGCTTTACCTAATTTCTACCCGTCGATCGGCTCCTATAACTACAATGTGATAACCTATGCCAGCTATGGATTTTGGGGTTAACAATCCTAAACCCATCAACTAAATAGACATAGTCATTAATCACATGCATTACAATAATTTATTTTCCCCAATTGACATGATGCACGCTCATCGTCCTGCCAGAACGCCCCTGTACCCACCTCATTTGGACCTCTTACTATCCAGCGCAGTAAAGCATACCCTTGCCTCTACCTAGTGTGAGACCTCTACAGATAATAGTAAGGATATTGCCTGATACGGGTCCCCAACCAAATATGTAATTGATATAAGTTACCCCTAGACTTGGTCCCCATTTATTATTCGATTAGGGCACTTAGTTTCCCCAATCAGTCCCGTGTCACCTGAACGGACCTAAACTACAATCTTATCATTTTATTAGACCTCTTATTTTCCATAATCAGCCCCACGCTACTGGAATGGACCTACGAGCCACTTATTTTTCCCAATCATCCCCCCGATGCTGGAACAGACTCCCTGTAACATCTCGTATTTTTAGTGACTGGATATTTAATATATTTTATTATATTAAATGCCGAATTGGAATTGTAGATGGATTTATAATATTGATTTCGTTTATTAAATCGATATTTGAACGTATAATTTATATTTAATTATAAAACGAGCTCGTAATGTCGCAATTGTTCGAAATAACCTCAATTGAATATATAAAATCCGTTATAAGTCGGAATTCGGTGAAACAAGAAACGTTAGGATCAATTTGATTATAATTTTCTAATGAAAGCGAAAAATCAAGATTTCGTCTTATAAATTGTATGTTATGTCCAATTCAAATTTTAAAATAGTTGCTATGGATTCGTTAATAAATTATAACGCTTATTTAATTTATTAAATAGGAATTTGGATACGGTTTAAATTCGAAAATATTAGTGTTGAGCTATAAATTTCATACTCGTTTATATTTGAAAGTGATATACTATTTTATTTAGATATATATATATATATAATAATTTATTTATTTTAAATCGAATTGTTTTGGAATTTTATATATTTTTCCGATAATATAACTTAGAGAATAGTTTTCTTTTAAACAGCCTCTGTTTCCGGCGAATCAAGTTTTATTGGAATGCGTATAATTAATTATTGTTATATTTCCAGTTTGAAGCTAAACGGAGTTGTTTTGTTGGTAGACAAAATTTAAAGGTGAACCGATACATTAAAATTAACGCCGTTGTGCAAATGGAGTCCATTTTCAACAAAACCAGTTTCATTAAGATTGGAACAGCGAGACGTAGCGGTATGTTAAATTTCGTTGAATTTGGAATTGGTATGGGGCGGTGCGTATATTTTTTACGGTAGCGTAAATAGCGGTACGGGCCAATTAACCGTATACGAAACAAATTATATATATGACTTACGCATTAAGTAACTTATAAAAAGAAAGAAGACAGGGCCTACCCTGAGTACCCAGCAGTCAAACTTCCATCATGATATGAAAACTCAGAGGATCCTATATACTACTTCTCTTTTTCAACATACCTAGTGGGATGGTACAACATTGCATTCGTACAACACTGCATAACCATTGAAAAACACCGCACCTATTTCTACCATATTACTCAATTTCTTCATTCTTAAGACTTGACCTATTATATTATTTTGTCCCATTTTTAATCTCGAAATAAAATTCATTGATAGGAAACCTCGAGTCTACCCAGTTATTTCAACAGCCTACTCCATTCGTATTTTTTTTCAACGCCATACTGCACATGCAGCTTTCAATCACCAAACTGAAAAGTGAACATCACCAGCCATACTACAACAGCACCTACCTCTTCTTTTCAACACTACAGCATACCATTGACATGAAATCACATGAAGCTTCAGACTCACAGTGCTATCGCTGAAAATCTATTCCATCTACACGCACAGGCTAAGCAAGTAGGAAAACACTTTGATTTTATCTTCGTCAAGTGCGTGTATATAAATACAGAGTATTCCTCTTATTCCAGCAACCAGAAACTGAAACCATATATCAAAATGTCCATCGCAAGTTCTCAAACCGAAAATAATTGCTACCATTAAAATATAATTCTTTCATTACGAAAAGCCTTAAAACAAAATACACAAATATTGGACAGCGCGTGCGTTTGTTTCTCAACCCCGTACCGGTTTGGAGAGGGTCGACCATGCTTTGGCCATCTGTTTTTCATTTCCAGCGAACTTGAAGTGTGATAAAAACAGGAAATGGTGTATAAAGGGCATGTGGGTTTCAAAGTAATAGGGGAGGTGCTGCGTTGGTCGGAGACTGTTGCACCGGGTGGCTGAAGTCTGGATAGGAAGTGCGGTGGTTTGTGGTAGATGAGGGAAGTGTATAGTGCGAATCAATAAAAAGACAGTGGGTTGCTTTTCCTGAACGAGTCTGAGGGATGTTCTGACGTTGGCAAGTGTACTGTAAGGTGGGCGGTGATATGCTGGAGGACGGAGGAGGACCGACGGGGCTTGGGGAACGATGGACTAGGAAGAGAGGAGGACGGTGATGAGATAAAGTGTAACAACCCGAATTTTTATAACATGTTAAAACCATAAATCTAGGCAGAATTAATTTTTAAAATAAGAATCAAGGGAAATGGGTTGCGCCATTGCGTTCGTCTCGAAATTCTACTTGGAAACGAGTCCGAGTTTTTGAAAATCGGAGTTCGTATGACGAAGTTATGACCTCTAGAAGTTTCAAAATCAAAGACAACTCGAAAGTCGAATTCGAAATTCGAATTCAAACCCCGCAGCAGGCAGGGCGGGAAAACTCCCGCCCATAGACCAGGTCGACCATAGTGTCGACCTCCCAGGGACCAGGTCGACCATAGTGTCGACCTGGGGGTCGACCTGCCTCCCGAACCCACTTCCTGAACCTGATGCATTCTGATGTATTTAGACTCGTTTTCTGTCCAGAATCGTCTGCCTAATCCTATATAAACAGCCTCCTAGCCTCATTCTCTTTACACCATTCTTCTCTAACCTTATGCTGCACAAACTCTTGATGATCATGGCTTCTTCTTCTTCCTCTAAATTAAATTAAGATAAACTAAATTAAAACGCGAAGATTATTTCTTGAAGACTACAGCTAGGAATTTCTTATTGGGGAATTTGCTCCTACAATCAAAGCAAGATTCAACGATTCAGCAATTCAACGACAAATTTCTAGACTTAACTTGTGCATCTAAATTTCTTAGACCACGATCTGTAAGTTCCGGTTACTTTTAGATAAAAACTATAAACTTAATATGGGCATGTTATAAATTGGAATTAATCTATGTATGATTCATATCTATTCTTGTTCATCTTGGATCTTGACTTTTGGGAATATTGCTTATGACGTTGAAACTATTATTAATGGCATAAGACTATGCCTATGCCTATGACTGTGAACATAAGACTATGCCTATGACTGTGAACATAAGACTATGCCTATGCCTATGACTATGAACATAAGACTATGCCTACACCTATGACTGTGAACATAAGACTGTTACCTATGACTATGACAAGGACAATTATGGCTAATCACCTATGATTCATGACCATGAGGTTATTTCCTAGGATTATGACTATGAAATTGGAGCTAAGCTTGATTTTCTATTCAGACCTATTTTCTTTATTTATCCTTGGATCTTGATTTTGGGGATTTTTCTATTTAAGTTAGATCTATCCGTGTTCTTGAATCTAGATTATTATTCAAACCTTTTCATGTTCATAATGTTATGCCTGCGATGTTTTAATCAATTTATTCAGTTATGTCATGCCTTGGAAATAAACTGATAATAGAACAATGTTTATTATGTTATATGTGGAATTGAATGATAGTGATCTATGCCTGTGGTTCTATTTTATCATCATGTTGAATTGGGAATTAATGAATAAGTCTATTCATATGTATATGAACTTGGAGTATAACCCGTTATGACAAGTTGTGTAGTTTATCATGTTATGCAAGTTTTAGGTTGTGAAATCATATCACATATGTGACCAAATGTTAGATCTACATGTTTATGTGTATATGTTAAACCTATGTCATATTTCAAGTTCACACTTATTCATATGTTCGTGATTGATTTGCAAGTTCACATATATGTAAGTTGATTTAGTCTATGTTGCAAATTCACATATATGTATGTTAATTTAATCTATGTTGCAAGTTCACACCTACGATGTTCATGTTGATTATTTTGCAAGTACATACCTATGGTGTTCATATTGACTATACCGAGAATGCCAAGTTTACACCTATGTCATGTTTATGCTAATGAATCGCTTTATGCAAATTTTGTGTACGTTAAGTTAGGCTAAGTTTTTAGCCTAATATTATATGTCAAAAATCATGTGGACAAAAAATTAGGCTAAGATTGTTAGCCTAATATCTAGACGGGGTAACATTGGGAAAAATTGGTAATTATAGGAAACTTGGCATGAAACTCGCCTTGAAACTTGACATGAACTTGACATGAAAACTCGAACATGGACATGACACTAGAATGAACTTGAAAATGGCCAACTCGAGGTTGGGTTGAGTTTGCAGTGTAATTCTGCCCGGAACCGCCCGGCAAATCCAGTTACTGCAAACAATAGGATCCAATGTGGGTAGTTGGTCATATCGCGCTTGAAAACTCGAGGTCATACTGAGTTGTGGTGTAAATCTGCCCGGAACCGCCCATCATATCCAGTGACCACAACAACAGGTTTGATGTGAGAGGTTGGGGTGCATTAATGAATTAATGCCACATGATAGGGTTAAGTCGTGAACATGAAAGACAACACTTAACCAACTTGACACATGATTCGTAGGGTTAAGTCATGAACTTGAAGGACAACACTTAACCAACTTGACACATGATTCGTAGGGTTAAGTCATGAACTTGAAGGACAACACTTAACCAACTTGACATGCTAGACTGATAGGGGTTAAGTCACGAATTTAAATGACAACACTTAACCTATTGGACGGAAACCCTAGTTACGCGGTCCATTTCAGCAGTAACCCACTTGATGTATCATGGTACCCTGGAACTAGGCAGGGTGGGGCACGATTACTGGGCTGATTGTAAGCGATCAGAACGATGGCTGTGTTGGTGCGCCAGTGTAGGTTCAGGCGGGCTATGGTCGTGCACGTGGTCCGGAGTTGAAAAAGCAGGCATTGGGCATCAGTAGGTTTATCTGTCCATGCTTGATTCGTGTCGGTGGTTGGCACCCTAGGGCTTGATACACCCTATGGTGGACCTAGCACAGGTGACGACATTCGTGATAGGGCCGTATGACACAGACACATGACGAGCTAGAACTTGTAGGGAGCCGATCGATTAGTGGATCGTTTCGTTGGACCTAGTAATGGGTCATTTCATGATATTGGGCCAAGGGATCATTTCATGATTAATATAAGACATGGGTTTGGGATTCTAGTACAGTTGATGCAGCGAACCTCGAATATGTGATGCTATACTTGATTTACACTTGAATTATCATGCTATCTTAGTCTATCTTGCCAATCTTGACAGCATCCTTATGTTTACTTTCAATTTATACATGTCATGTTACCTTTATTTGTTTTTATGCTGAAAGTCACTTGGACTTACCAGTCTTTATGACTGACCCGTTTTCTTTCGCCTCTTTTTCTTTCGTTTCCCCCCCCCGGTTCTCAGGGAGGAAACTCTAGCACTTAGCTTGGATTTCGCTTGCTTTCGGTTCAGCTCATGTATGGTTTGATCTTGAGCTATGCTATGGCTGCATTTCTGCTACCTTTGAGGAATTAAGCTACTTTTGATGTTTTAAGTTTATGCTTCTTTATTTATGCAAGACAGAATTTGTTGTAATGGAAAATAATGACCTTGGCTATTTGATGTAAAAGGTTTTGACTCTTTTTGAAAGTAATGAAATTTACCTTTTGATTCTTCCGTTGTTTTATCTATGTTCTATCTTGTAATATTTCTGTGTTTGTTTACCTCGATAACGCTCCTCCAAAACTAGTGCATTCCCTTTGTGAGTGACCCTGGCGGAGGTGGGGTGTTACACTTGGTATCAGAGCAGAAGGTTACCAGACTGGGCAAAAGTTTTTAAAAACCTTCTGAAATTATTTTCAAAAGCTTTTACAAAGAAGCATTTTTTCAAGAAAAGTCTTGTTTTATTTAAAGGCTATTCCCTAAAAGGCATTAGCACTATCCCTCGTTTCCCCGTTTGAATCTCTTCTTTTCCATTTCAGCATGTCTGGGAATCTTAACTTTCCAGAGGGCGTGCCAATACCTGGCTGGTTCAGGAGGTACTTAGAGGCTAGGGCCAACGATGCAGGTCCAGCAAATATTCCTCCTCCAGCTGCAGCGATTCCTCCTCCTCCTCCCCCTCCTCATGCAATTGCTTTCTCAAAGATCTGTAAAGATTTTAGGGCCATGGGTGGAAAGGATTTCAAGGGAACTGAATCATTCGTAGAAGCGAGGAACTGGCTTAAAGAAACTGAGGATCTGTTCGTCATCTTCGAGGTGGACGATAGGCAGAAGGTACAGTTGGCAGTATGGTTGCTCAAAGACGAAGCTTCCTATTGGTGGGAAGTCACTAACACTGAAAGACCTGTTGACACATGGATGGATTTCAGAACAAGGTTTGAGATGAAATTCTACTCGTAAGCTGAACGAAGTCTACAGCTGGAAAAATTCTTATCTCTTAAGCAAGGGAGTATGACGGTCAAGGAGTACGTTAATCAATTTAATCGGCTGGCTCGGTTTGGACTGGACTTAGTGAATACCTCTCATTAGAAGGCTCTCCGTTTTGTCAAAGGATTGAATGAGTCGCTTTACAGCTTGGCTATGACCCACGTACCTATGGGGGCTACTTACGAATAGTTAGTGGACATGGCGCTCTTAAGTGAAGAAGACAAGAATGGCAAGAAGGAGGTCAAGGCAAATGAATCTCAAAACAAGAAGGTAGACTCCGGGAAAGGAGGCAAGGACAACAACAACAATAATGATAACAAGGCAGGTGAGAAAAGAAAATGCCACTTCTGTGGTATTGAGGGGCATATAGCCCAGGATTGTAGAAAGAAGAAGATGAAGACGGGAGCATGCTTCCAGTGTGGTGATACTGGACATATCAGCAAGAACTACCCTAAGAAGCAAGGGCAAGGCCCGCAGGCAGGACCTTCTGGGGGTACATATTTAACTTCTTCTCCTAGATGCTTTGTTTTATCTTGCTTATCTTCTCAATCCTATCTTGAGAACCTTAGGTAGAACCCTTTTGGATGTAAATATGTGATTGAAACATGTTATGGTTGATGTTTGCAAATGGTTGCAATTGGTTATGATTTGTGTTTCATAAGATACACGTATCTATATCTACTGAAATCATCAGTAAATGTAATGAAGTAATAAAACCTAACTCTAGATGATGTACTCATTGATCCACATACATCATTATGTATAAGGGCCAATACATCACTGGCCCGTTTACTGTGTCCAGTGAAAGGAGATTTGGTCATCTTGCTCAATAAACAAGATTTGCATTCTTCGTATGATTCAAAATCAAATGAATTCAAAATTCCATCTTTATGGAGTTTTGATATGCATTTCTCGTTTATATAGCCTAAATGACAAAGTTGAAGGTATGCTGGATTTAAATCATTAGATTTAATCTTTTGGTATTAATGTTATAAACCGGCACATCAAAGTTAAGAACATAAAGACCAATAAAAATTGTGCATTTCCATAAAATATCTCATTTAAATTAAATGAATAACAATTGTCTTTTATTATAAATGAAATTCCAAGCTTGTCCAAACAAAAAACAGAAATAATATTTGTTCTAATGAAAGGCACATAATAACATTCTTTTAATTCTAAAACTAATCCAGTAGGTAAGGATAAGTGACAACTTCCTATAGCTAATGCGGAAAATTTGCTCCATTTCGCACTCGTAAATTCACTTTTCCTTTTGCCAAATTTCTACACTTTTGCATTTTCTGCAAATTGACAAAATATGTGATCCACATCCGATATCTAATACCATGTTGTAGAAGTTAATAAATTGAAATTTATAGCATTTATACGTAAATCGAATAAATTCAAACTTCCCTTCTTCTTCAGATCTTCTAAATAATCATATCAATTGCATTTTCAATGACCTGGCTTTCCACAATAGTGACAATCACCCTCTTTGGGAACCCCTCCTTTAAGCTTCAGTGCCTTTTTGAAATTGGTATTGGAAGCAGTCTTCTTAAGATGCTTTTTCTTACCTTTTACCTTAGCTTTAACAGTCCCCTTTTGTACCATCATCATGGCAGCAGGTTCTGTTTTCTTCATGTTATTTTTAGCAGTTCTTAACATGCTCAATAACTCAGTCAAGGGTTTCCCAATTTCATTCATGAGATAGTTCATGATGAATTGAGAATACATATTGTTTAATGATTGTAAAACAAGATTGATTTGAGCTTACGGTGTCAACGGAAATCCTTACCTTTGAAAATACTCGATGTATCCAATCATTTTCAGCACATGTGGACCAACGGGTTCCTTGTCTCCGATTTTGGAATGATATACTTCCTTGCTTGTGTCATACCTTTCTTGTCGAGCATGTCCTTCAAACAATTTCTTAAGGTTCTCGATCATCTCATAAGAATCCATGAACTCATGTTGCTTTTGAAGCTCCGGAGTCTGGTTGCACGCATGAGACAGATGGCATCAAGAGCGTCATCTCGGTGCTTCTTGTGGACAATAATCTCTGCATGAGGTGTTGTACTTGGTGGTTCCTCTGGAATAGGCCCATCAAGTACATACAACTTCCTTTCTTGTTTGAGGACAATCCTTAAATTTCGGTGCCCGTTATGGAAATTTATTCCATTCAGTTTTTCTTTTTCAAGAACAGACCTTCGTGATAAATTGTTGGTGTTGCTTGCCATTTAGTATCTACATTATAAAATAATGATAAATAATTTTGCATCATAAATTTTGGCAATCAAAATTATACAAATTATTGCATTATTAATAAAAAATGTATAAATAAAATAAATATGTTCCCACTCAAATCGACATTCCTTTAATTTTAATATATATTGCACTATATATGCATTTAGGTGGCCCAAGATCCGTATTTAATCATGCCTTAAGTTAGATTTGGATAAACGCCCAAAACACAATTTTAAAGTAGACATCTTATGTTAATTATATCTCTTATATAACTCTTGGATAGCATAATGAACAATTTGTTCATTTTAATATCAAATATTTCATGCTTGGTTTCTCTAAGCCCATAGTCTTATTATGCAGATTAGTTAAGTCAAACTCAATTATATAGGTGAGTATCACATTTACTCCATCACATATAACCGAAATAAAAGGTGTATTAATGCTTTGGCATTACCTACATCCAGTGATTCTGGCATTAATGAGTTTATTTATTGGAAGATGTCACCATGACTTAATATAAATATTCAGTTTAAAAGGGATTTAAATTTGAATTGGCTAATCATGTTATTTATACATATTTAAAATACAAGTATTTTATTTTAGTTCCACATAAACACAATTGAATGGATATAAAAAAAATTGGGGATTTTATATTTTAAATAGCTTAAGTGAATAAGGGAATTAACGTGTGCACTGCCATTATTTTTGAACATTTCAAAATCAAATTTCAATCCAATGCTTATACAACCAATTTTTTTTTAGGGTGCGTTTTTTACAGGTCCCTATTATGTTTTTAATTAGGCTCACATCCGGTCACAAACTTATTGTAAATTAAGTCCCTATTTTTCGAAACTTCATCAAAAGAACATAAAAAAATATAAAAAAAAACATGTAAATTCGTATTTAAATTAAACATGTACTCGCCCAAAAATTCAGCTCATAAAAAAAATCAAAAAATGCATCAAAATCAAAAATATACAGAAAAAGCGAAAAATGCAGTAATTTGCATCAAATCATGCACATATTTGAAAGTCTTGCATTCATCTGTGCAAGTATTTCACTTTTGAATAAGCGTTGGCTTTTTTTTATACATGTAAGCAAGTTATAATTATTCTTGCATATAAGTGTGCAAATAATCTACATGCAAAATTTCAGTTCAGTTTTCTTCATGCAATACTTGCACATATGTGTGCAATTATATCAAATTGTTACACATATGAAGCACCCGAACTTCCCCGATCTACGAAGAGAAGAGAAAGAACGAATTACTTTGAGAACACGACGAATCAGAACGCAAACAGAAGAACATTTCATTGCTTATTACAACAATTCCATCAGAATACAAGAATATACAGAATACGAATAAATATTACACATTTGATAAATATCAGAGATTTAAATACATTACATAGCAGCGGAAAAACAATACAAAACACAACTGAAAGTAATACACGGATACAGAGCTTTCAGAGCATCGTTCCAGTTGTAAACCAGGATCCTGTGAATATAAATCTGCAAAACCAAAACTACTAGCTGCCCGTGTGGAAAATAAGGGCACCCAGTGTTTAGGTTAAAACAATAAACTCCAGGTCAGTCATGTGACTGGTGTGAGAACTAAAACAGTTATTAATCTTTATTTTTAAAGTTAGGTAAATCGAGGGACCACGCCGTATAACACGGAACGGGTTTTTACCCCAAGAATACCAGTGCACAAAACAACAGCGCAATGCTAAATAAAGAAGAATGAAGCTATTATAAGACACAGGTCCCATCACACAATGCAACGCAATTGGGAGGATATGGTTTTTACCTTATAATAGCCAAAAATGCTTGGTACGTGAAATTTCATATTTTATTATTACTATAAGTGAAGAAAACAACTTCAATCATAATGTATAAATCATAGATGGCATAAGTGACCCATACCACTATGTCTCCGTACTAGGCTCTAAAAATAAAACCGAAATATCACGTATTGGAAATTGGATTCCATCATGAGTCGAGGCAAGGAGCAAGCTCCTCTCCGTTCGAGACACTCTAGCAAATGTCTCAGGACCACACACAGCGATCCTTGGAATCGGTTGGGCCAGTCCCCACCTAACTTTGGAGGATTAGTTATTCCTGAACACACGTTTCCTGGTCCTATAGGACCTATATAATAATGGTCTGCACATCGGCTCACATAGTGTTAGTTATCGACCATATATTCGAGGCGCCTCGCATTCCAACAACCACACAGGTAAAAAGTATATAAATGTCAGGGCTGGTAGGTCACTGACATCACCCATAGCTAGAAAGAAACGTCGTGTTCTCCCAACGGTCCGTATCCCGTTTTTGACTCATACCGAGGTGTGAAGCTCGCGAATTCACGTTATACACAAAGCTATGCCACACAGGCCATGCTTTGATCATCAACCACAAGACTTTGCTTTTCAACAGAAGCCTTGATCATTTGTCACTTAGGTGTGCCACACAGGCAATTCACTCTATGCGACTGATGTCCATCGATATACAACCTCTAATCTTGTACGTCTCAGAGAAGGGCATTAAGCAAGAGAATAAATTCTCCGCCGCCAAACAGATGTATATTTAATAGAGATCAATCAACACAGAATAAAATCCAATGTCAGACACATAGTCCATTTACAAGTTCGTTCTGGGTCTGAACGAAATCGGAGGCACTTTCCTCGCATATCCATCGATATACAACCCAAACGATGTGAAGACTTCCGGTCTTCAACCACCGTCTTCATCTTCGACTTATCGTCGAATCGGTTATCCAGAATGGGTATAAACCTGGCCTTTCCGAATAACCCGCGTATATAATAAACAAATGTTACACAAACACAACATACGCCTCATTCTAATTTAGAATATTCTTTTATTCAGATATTCACATTCTTAGGGAAAGGTTCCCATTAATTTTATCAAAGATAAATTCTTTAAATTTATTCTTTAATCTCCTTTTGAATATCAATTCAAACTAGTTGGGATTAGCGAAACACACCGTAGTAATTATTTATTTTATTTCCCAATCCCAACCTATTCATCCCATGGAGAAAAATTGGTAATACTCCATATCTAACACCACTGTGTTATCGGTAAATATTAATTACCGTTTCATGTTCAAATCTAATTAAAGATTTAACAATCGCTTTGGAGCAAAACTGGTGATACCCCATTTTCGATCACTTTCTAAATTTGATAATTTAAATTATCAATTCACATTTCAATCTAATTACAGGTTCATTAAAACTCCACTTAGTTTTAATCTACTCAACAATCAATATCCTGCCTTTAACTGGGTTAAAGAACAAATGTCACCTAAAACACGATTCACGATAAACCCAAAATCACTTTTTATTGTTAATCAGGTTAAAGAACAGGTGTTATTCAAAACACCGCTCACGATAAACCCCAAAAACCAATTCAAATTCAATTCCAATTAAATACTAATTAACTGGACAATTTCACTAAATCTTAATTAAAAGATTTATTCTTTTCTAAACTGGGTTCAAGTACAGTGTTATTTAAGACACCATTCACGACAAACCCAAAATCCCATTTGATATTAAATACAAGGCTCTGAATAGAAAATATACTGGCTTATATTCAATATCAAATTCTGAAACCCACAAATATCATATTGGAAATAACGATATCTAATGTATCTTTCAAATTTCCACAACCATATATGTATAATCACGAAATCCAACATCGAAATATTCCGAAGATAATTTCGATTCAAATCCATTTCAATTCACGTATTGGAAATTCTGATTATTTTCAAAACCATTTCAAATCTAGTTCAAAACTAGTTCATTTCGATAAAAATATATTTTTATCCTTTCAAATGTGGAATTTTTCATCCCAGTTCTTACCAATTCACATATTATGATTTTACACAAATTATAAATATTTTTAATAATTTTATCAAGGCTCGTACAGTCGGTTTTCAATAACGGCCACCGAACTGTACTTACAGCGACCTTTTCCAAATTTTATTTGGACATAATTCCAAATCCAACCGTTAGATTTCAAATTTCTAATATTCACTGGAAAGCTCTTTTCGACACGAACCCAACGGTTGCGGTTTTAGGAGAATCCGACGGTCGGATCTCCCGCAACGTCAATTCGATGTCAATGGTCGAAATTTGAGAACAGCCGCGGCGCGGCGCGTTCTATTTAGGCCATTTAATATATATATTATATATATTTCGTCGATTTCTATTCAAAACGTATTTTATAAATCGTTTTAAATTCGTTTTCGAAACGATTTCAACTTCATATTCAATTTCAAATCAAAATTGAATATTCCACATCATCAATATACAAATGATAATATTTTCAAAACGTTATATTTTGAAATCACTTCCTTTTCTATAATCATTATGAAAACGAATATAATCGATATAAATATCGTTCGCATCAAAATGGTGCATCTCTAATCAACACGGCTGTATATATTTCAATACTTCGTAATTCTATTCAACAAATGAATATTTATTCTATTCAACACATGAATCTGTATGTCTTTCAACACATGAATATTCTCAACACATGAGCATCGTCAACACATGATTATTTTTATATTTAATATATTTTATAAAATCATAATAAAGATGTAAATTTTTATTGTTAAAATATTTTACTCAACACATGATAAGTTTCAACACATGAATATTCTCAACACATGAGCATCGTCAACACATGACTATTTATTCTATTCAACACATGAATCTTTATTTTATAATATTCATTATTTTCCCAATTGGAATGAGGCCCAATCAATTACCATATAATGTTAATTATATAGATTCCCTACAACACATGTATGTAATAACAACGATAAATAATCAACCATAACCCACAGTGCACCACACAATTGTATAAGCATTAAATATAACTAATTAACGCTCATACAGTCTGCCAATCAAACGATTGACATACCACTAAAAAATTGGGATTAGTGTACGTCAAATATCATCCCAATAGCCGTGTGGGTTTCAATCCACAAACACTGAATATTATTTGTGCAGTTGGGCGACATGTAAAATTTACCGTCCCAATCAATGTCCTTCAAATAGGTGTACATAAACAAACCGTTCGGTTTGTAAATGAATATTTATTTATTCACATTCATGTTAAAAATTATATTTTTAACGATAATTTATTTATTTATTTCAACACATGAATATTTTATTATCCATTTCACATCAACATCACAAACAAACTTCACAACACATCAAACAAGCATACAAGTCGTCCATGGTCAGTGGACGACGGGTGTCGGGTGCTACTAAGCACCGTCTGCATCCTAGTATATATTTTTAACTAGAAAACAAGATTTAAATTGAGAAGTTCTCACCGATTAGCTAAACCAAACGCCGCGACTCTTCATATGTAGAAATCTTCGCCGTGCTCGCCTTTTGTCAATTACATTGCCCGTAGCCACTACATATATAAAAATCACATTTTTATATTGTTGCTATGTATATAAAAATCACATTTTTATAATCACTCTATATGGATAAAAATCACATTTTTATAATCACTCTATATGGATAAAAATTCTATTTTTACACCGCTACTATATAGATAAAAATTCTATTTTTACACCGCTACTATATAGGTAAAAATTCTATTTTTACACCGCTACTATATAGGTAAAAATTCTATTTTTATCCTTACCACTATATAAAAATTCTATTTTTAGCTTGCTAGTAACACAATAAAAATTATATTTTTTATTACTCTACATTAATAAAAATTATATTTTTATTCTTCCTATGATATAAAGATCGAATTTTTATTATCTATATAATATAAAAATCATATTTTTAAACAAAAATCATTCCTATAAAAATTATATTTTTATGGCGAAGCTTATATTATAAAAAATCAAATCTTTCTCATGATAAAAAATCAAATTTTTATCTTCTCCCTTCATGTATAAAAATCAAACTTTTATCCTACTATATACGTGAAGTCATAATTTTATATTCTAATGCTATACACATATAAAAGATCACATCTTTGCATGTTACACACAATAAAAATCCTATTTTTAATCACATAAATAATTAAAAATAATAAAAAAAACTCACATGAGGTGTCGATGGTCGGAAGCAGGCTTTGGAGACTGTTTAAAGGAAAGAGGAATGGGAAGGAGGCCTGAGGGGGATCGGAAGGGGGGAAACGCGGTCAGAGGCGGGGTGGAGGTGGTCGGCACGTGCGGTGGTGGGGATCGGGAGCAACTGGCGACGGGGTTGCACTGAAATTGGGGCTAGGGCTTTGGATTTCGCGAGGAGGAAGAAGGGAGAGGGAGGAGAGCAGCTAGAGGGGGGGTTGCGGAGGTCGGCGGCGAGGTCAGGGAGGGTGGCGGTGATCGCGATGGTGGCGTGGAGGGGGGGGCTGTAGCGTTCCATCGTTTTCGTTTTTTTTTCCGATTTTGACTGAGTAGGGAGAAAGAGGGATTGGGGGGAATGTATAATAATATATATTTAATTATTTAATTAATTCAAAAAGCAACTTTTATTTTCGACCTCGAAATCGAACCCACCGACTGTCGTCCATAGCTAGTTACCCCCATTCCGAACACAATGGGATATATTTCATAAGCCAATTCGGCTGTTACAATCAGTTTTCGCTAAATTTAAAATATAACCCTATATATTTAATTTTAAATGCTCATTTCAATTTACCGAGGCCACGTACGGACTCTAAAAATTCCAGAAAAATTATTTCTAGCTTCGTATCGACGATACGGTCCTAATAAAACTAATTTCGTCAAATTCTGATACCGTTTGAAAATGGCCATTTTCCAGTCGATTAAAATCAACTGAAACTGTCAAAACACGTTTTCCTTTTCCACGCTCGCATATTGATTCGAAAAATTACGAATTTTGGAATCTAGCAATATCTTGACATCATGGATCCAACAAAAGTGGTTTCGTCGAAAACCGAGGTCGTTTGCAAAATTTCCATTTTTAAGGGCCAGAATTCCGTAGCGACTATTCTGAATTTTCAACTGGGCGTAACTTTTGATTCTCGCTATGAAATTTCAATTTTTCGGATTCGTTGGAAAGATATTCTCAAATGGATTCAAATATTTTTAGTTTCGCTAAAATCGAATTCATTTTGAATCTTGTACATTCATTTGAACTTTGAAATCGAATTTTCAAACTACCGCGCCATTTTCAATTCTCTTTATAATTAAAAATAAAATATTTATATTCTAACGACGCTCTATATAACTATATACATTCTAACCCTATTCAAAATAAATTTCTCGTCGTCATTATTTAAAATAATTCATTTTAAATATTCAGAATTCGCTAAAATTGCCAAAATAAAAATTTTAAATTGGCTCAGATTTTCCGGGTTGTTACAATCTCCCCCACTTAAAACTTTTCGTCCCCGAAAAGGAATGAAGCTGAAAGTTGTTTTACAAATCAACTCAACTTCCCTTATTTTCTTTACGGCTTAATTTCTTCAACTTTCCAGTTTCTAAGAACTTTTCAAATTTTTCAAAAATTTGGCTAACACCCTAAATTTTCGAAAAATTTCGCCATAACCTCCCCTACACCGGGGACTTCGGGATATTTCAAATAGCCTCCCATGGCCCTTATCAATCCAAAAATAAAAAGAAACAGCCAAGCGGCTAGCCAATCGGCTCATAAAATCATCCAAATCCAATAAATTTGTAAACATGCACCTATTTGTTGGGCAAACAATTTTATTCTTCTGCTCTAGCCTCCTTGCTATGATCTTTTCAATGGATATACATGTATATGCATGCAATTCCAAATAATTTTCAATACAGTTCAATATTTGATTCAATTTGGCATAATGGTTCAAAATTATCAAACAAATAGTCAAACAACACAACCATCAATCAATTAGTGAATTAACGTTTCAAATTCATAATTTTGATACATTTACAGAAAATCATGTTTTTGATGCCAAATCACAACCATAAACCTATCTAGTTTTGGTTCTCACACCAGTCTAATGGAAGTATATGGATATCACACCTTCGAAACACGAACATAAACACTGATGATGTGGCCACATCATCAGAATTATCCCCAGGTGTCTAGAATGTGATTTTATGTCTATCTAGTATATTATAACTTCGAATATACATTCATGACGCGTACGTGCGAAATCTTTATATACTCGATTGTCCAAATCAATATAAAATAAAATATTCAAATATGTATGCTCTGATTTAAATTTTCAAAACAATATTGTTTTCCTTTTTAAAAATATACTCTTCACACTCATTCTAGGATACTACTGATCCTATCTCTAACGAGTCATTCTAATTGGATATTACTAATCCAATATCTGATGAATTCTTTCGTATGGTTCTAATGTGTCTTGTTCTTGAGCTCTATAAACCAAAGCTTTGATACCAAATGAAGCGACCTGAACTTCCCCGATCTCCGAAGAGAAGAGAAAGAACGAATTACTTTGAGAACACGACGAATCAGAACACAAACAGAAGTACATTTCATTGCTTATTACAACAATTCCATCAGAATAAAAGAATATACAGAATATGAATAAATATTACACATTTGATAAATATCAGAGATTTAAATACATAACATAGCAGCGGAAAAACAATACAAAACACAACTGAAAGTAATACACGGATACAGAGCTTTCCGAGCATCGTTCCAGTTGTAAACCAGGATCCTGTGAATATAAATCTGCAAAACCAAAACTACTAGCTGCCCGTGTGGAAAATAAGGGCACCCAGAGTTTAGGTTAAAACAATAAACTCCAGGTCAGTCATGTGACTGGTGTGAGAACTAAAACAGTTATTAATCTTTATTTTTAAAGTTAGGTAAATCGAGGGACCACGCCGTATAACACGGAACGGGTTTTTACCCCAAGAATACCAGTGCACAAAACAACAGCGCAATGCTAAATAAAGAAGAATGAAGCTATTATAAGACCCAGGTCCCATCACACAATGAAACGCAAGCCGGAGGATAGGGTTTTTACCTTATAATAGACAAAAATGCTTGGTATGTGAAATTTTATATTTTATTATTACTATAAGTGAAGAAAACAACTTCAATCATAATGTATAAATCACAGAAGGCATAAGTGACCCATACCACTATGTTGTCGTACTAGGCTCTACGAATAAAACCGAAATATCACGTATTGGTAATTGGATTCCATCATGAGTCGAGGCAAGGGGCAAGCTCCTCTCCGTTCGAGACACTATAGCAAATGTCTCAGGAATACACACAGCGATCCTTGGAATCGGTTGGGCCGGTCCTCACCTAACTTTGGTGGATTAGTTATTCCTGAACACACGTTTCACGGTCCTATAGGACCTATATAATAATGGTCTGTACGTCGGCTCACATAGTGTCAGTTATCGACCATATATTTGAGGTGCCTCGCATTCCAACAACCACACAGGTAAAAAGTATATAAATGTCAGGGCTGGTAGGTCACTGACATCACCCATAGCTAGAAAGAAACGTCGTGTTCTCCCAATGGTCTGTATCCCGTTTTTGACTCATACCGAGGTGTGAGGCTCGCGAATTCACGTTATACACAAAGCTATGCCACACAGGCCGTGCTTTGATCATCTACCACAAGACTTTGCTTTTCAATAGGAGCCTTGATCATTTTCCACTTAGGCGTGCCACACAAGCAATTCACTCTATGCGACTGATGTCCATCGATATACAACCTCTAAGCTCGTACATCTCAGAGAAGGGCGTTAAGCAAGAGAATAAATTCTCCGCCTCCAAACAAATGTATATTTAATAGAGATCAATCAACACAGAATAAAATCCAATGTCAGACACACAGTCAATTTACAAGTTCGTTCTGGGTTTGAACGAAACCAGAGGCACTTTCCTCGCATATCCATCGATCTCCAAGTACGTCTGGACGATCACCAACTGTTTCCCTCCTCTTGGGTGTACAGCCCAATCAAGATCATCAGTAATCACCCAAACGATGTGAAGACTTCCGGTCTTCAACCACCGTCTTCATCTTCGACTTATCGTCGAATCGGTTATCCAGAATGGGTATAAACCTGGCCTTTCCGAATAACCCGCGTATATAATAAACAAATGTTACACAAACACAACATACGCCTCATTCTAATTTAGAATATTCTTTTATTCAGATATTCACATTCTTAGGGAAAGGTTCCCATTAATTTTATCAAAGATAAATTCTTTAAATTTATTCTTTAATCACCTTCTGAATATCAATTCAAACTAGTCGGGATTAGCGAAACACACCGAAGTAATTATTTATTTTATTTCCCAATCCCATCCTATTCATCCCATGGAGCAAAACTGGTAATACTCCATATCTAACACCACTGTGTTATCGGTAAATATTAATTACCATTTCACGTTCAAATCTAATTAAAGATTTAACTATCGCTTTGGAGAAAAACTGGTGATACCCCATTTTCGATCACTTTCCAAATTTGATAATTTAAATTATCAATTCACATTTCAATCTAATTACAGATTCTTTAAAACTCCACTTAGTTTTAATCTACTCAACAATCAATATCCTGCCTTTAACTGGGTTAAAGAACCAATGTCACCTAAAACACGATTCACGATAAACCCAAAATCACTTTTTATTGTTAATCAGGTTAAAGAACAGGTGTTATTCAAAACACCGCTCACGATACACCCCAAAAACCAATTCAAATTCAATTCCAATTAAATACTAATTAACTAGACAATTTCACTAAATCTTAATTAAAAGATTTATTCTTTTCTAAACTGGGTTCAAGAACAGTGTTATTTAAGACACCACTCACGACGAACCCAAAATCCCATTTGATATTAAATACAAGGCTCTGAATAGAAAATATACCGACTTATATTCAATATCAAATTCTGAAACCCACAAATATCGTATTGGAAATAACGATATCTAATATATCTTTCAAATTTCCACAACCATATATGTATAATCACGAAATCCAACATCGAAATATTCCGAAGATAATTTCGATTCAAATCCATTCCAAGTCACGTATTGGAAATTCTAATTATTTTCAAAACCATTTCAAATCTAGTTCATTTCGATAAAAATATATTTTTATCCTTTCAAATGTGGAATTTTTCGTCCCAGTTCTTTCCAATTCATATATTATGATTTTACACAAATTATTAATATAATTTTATCAAGGCCCGTACAGTCGGTTTTCAATAATGGCCACCGAACTGTACTTACAGCGACCTTTTCCAAATTTGATTTGGACATAATTCGAAATCCATCCATTAGATTTCAAATTTCTAATATTCACTGGAAAGCTCTTTTCGACACGAACCCAACGGTTCCGGTTTTAGGAGAATCCGACGGTCGGATCTCCCGCAACGTCAATTCGAAGTCAATGGTCGAAATTTGCGAACTGCCGCGGCGCGGCGCTTTCTATTCAGGCCATTTAGTATATATAATATATATATATTATATATATTTCATCGATTTCTATTCAAAACGTATTTAATAAATCGTTTTAAATTCATTTTTGAAACGATTTCAACTTCATATTCAATTTCAAATCAAAATTGAATATTCCACATCATCGTTATACAAATGATAATATTTTCAAAACGTTATATTTTGAAATCACTTCCTTTTCTATAATCATTATGAAAATGAATATAATCGATATAAATATCGTTCACGTCAAAATGGCGCATCTCTAATCAACACGGCTTTATATATTTCAATACTTCATTATTTTATTCAACAAATGAATATTTAATCTATTCAACACATGAATCTATATTTCTTTCAACACATGAGCATCGTCAACACATGACTATTTTTGTTATTTAATATATTTTATAAAATCATAATAAAGATGTAAATTTTTATTGTTAAAATATTTTATTCAATACATGATAAGTTTCAACACATGAATATTCTCAACACATGAGCATCGTCAACACATGACTATTTATTCTATTCAACACATGAATCTTCATTTTATAATATTCTTTATTTTCCCAATTGGAATGAGGCCCAATCAATTACCATATAATGTTAATTATATGGATTCCATACAACACACGTATATAATAACAACGATAAATAATCAACCATCACCCAAAGTGCACCACACAACTGTATAAGCATTAAATATAACTAATTAACGCTCATACAGTCTGTCAATCAAACGATCGACAAACCACTAAACAATTGGGATTAGTGTATGTCAAATATCATCCCAACACCCGTGTGGGGTTTCAATCCACAAACACTGAATATTATTTGTGCAGTTGGGCGACGTGTAAAATTTACCGTCCCAATCAATGTCCTTCAAATACGTGTACATAAACAAACCGTACGGTTTGTAAATGAATATTTATTTATTCACATTCACATTAAAAATTATATTTTTAACGATAATTAATTTATTTCAACACATGAATATTTTATTATCCATTTTTCATCAACATCACAAACAAACTTCACAACACATCAAACAAGCATACAAGTCGTCCATGGTCTGTGGACGACGGGTTCGGGTGCTGCTAAGCACCGTCTGCATCCTAGTATATGTTTTTAACTAGAAAACAAGATTTAAAGTGAGAAGTTCTCACCGATTAGCTGAACCAAACGTCGTGACTCTTCATATGTAGAAATCTGCGCTGTGCTCGCCTTTTGTCAATTACATTGCCCGTAGCCACTACATATATAAAAATCGCATTTTTATATTGTTGCTATGTATATAAAAATCACATTTTTATAATCACTCTATATGGATAAAAATCACATTTTTATAATCACTCTATATGGATAAAAATTCTATTTTTACACCGCTACTATATAGATAAAAATTCTATTTTTACACCGCTACTATATAGATAAAATTCTATTTTTACACCGCTACTATATAGATAAAAATTCTATTTTTATCCTTACCACTATATAAAAATTATATTTTTAGCTTGCTAGTAATATAATAAAAATTATATTTTTATTACTCTACATGAATAAAAATCATATTTTTATTCTTCCTATGATATAAAGATCGAATTTTTATTATCTATATAATATAAAAATCATATTTTTAAACAAAAATCATTCCTATAAAAATTATATTTTTATGGCGAATCTTATATTATAAAAAATCAAATCTTTCTCATGATAAAAAATCAAAATTTTATCTTCTCCCTTCATGTATAAAAATCAAACTTTTATCCTACTATATACGTGATGTCATAATTTTATATTCTAACGTTATACACATATAAAAGATCACATCTTTACACGTTATACACAATAAAAATCCTATTTTTAATAACATAAATAATTAAAAATAATAATAAAAACTCACATGAGGTGTCGATGGTCGGAAGCAGGCTTTGGAGACTGTTTAAAGGAAAGAGGAAGGGGAAGGAGGCCTGAGGGGGATCAGAAGGGGGGAAACGCGGTCAGAGGCGGGGTGGAGGTGGTCGGCACGTGCGGTGGTAGAGACCTGGAGCAACTGGCAACGGAATTGCACTGAAATTGGGGCTAGGGCTTTGGATTTCGCGAGGAGGAAGAAGGGAGAGGGAGGAGAGCAGCGAGAAGTGGGGGGTTGCGGAGGTCGGCAGCGAGGTCAGGGAGGGTGGCGGCGATCGCGATGGTGGCGTGGAAGGGGGGGATGCAGCGTTCCATCGTTTTTGTTTTTTTTCTTTCGATTTTGACTGAGTAGGGAGAAAGAGGGATTGGGTGGGGGGGAATATATAATAATATATATTTAATTATTTAATTAATTCAAAAAGCAACTTTTATTTTCGACCTCGAAATCGAACCCACCGACTGTCGTCCATAGCTAATTACCCCCATTCCGAACATAATGGGATATGTTTCGTAAGCCAATTCGGCTATTACAATCAGTTTTCGCTAAATTTAAAATATAACTCTATATATTTAATTTTAAACGCTCATTTCAATTTACCGAGGCCACGTACGGACTCTAAAAATTCCAAAAAAATTATTTCTAGCTTCATATCGACGATACGGTCCAAACAAAACTAATTTCTTCAAATTCTGAGACCATTTGAAAAATGGCCATTTTCCAGTCGATTAAAATCAACTAAAACTGTCAAAACACGTTTTCCTTTGCCACGCTCACATATTGATTCGAAAAATTATGAATTTTGGAATCCAGCAATATCTTGACATCACGGATCCTACAAAAGTGGTTTCATCGAAAACCGAGGTCTTTTGCAAAATTTCTATTTTTAAGGGCCAGAATTCCATAGCGACTATTCTGAATTTTCAACTGGGTGTAACTTTTGATTCCCACTATGAAATTTCAATTTTTCGGATTCGTTGGGAAGATATTCTCAAATATATTCAAATATTTTTGGTTTCGCTAAAATCCGATTTATTTTGAATCCTGTACATTCGTTTGAACTTTGAAATCGAATTTTCAAACTACCGCGCCATTTTCAATTCTCTTTATAATTAAAAATAAAATATTTATATTCTAACGACGCTCTATATAACTATATACATTCTAACCCTATTCAAAATAAATTTCTCGTCGTCATTATTTAAAATAATTCATTTTAAATTTTCAAAATTCGCTAAAATTGCCAAAATAAAAAATTTTAATTGGCTCAGATTTTCCGGGTTGTTACAACATAAGTATATAGGTTTCGATACAAAATTTTCAAAGAAAACAGCTTCATCAACGGTTGCATACATGTATGCAACTATTGGCAAAAGTTGCATACATGTATGCAACTTTTTTTCCGTGGTCTTCTGGGAATATTTCCAGAATTTAGATTTTTATTAATTGAGTGTCGCACTTTATTTTCCAGAAAAAACGAAAAAGGCGGAAAAGTGAAAATAGGGGGCGGGTTCAAATGTATACTTTGGGAGGGATGTGAGCCTAATTAAGTTTGGTTTAGGGATTTGTCCCTAATTTTCACTTTTTTTATTGTACAACTGTTAAACCAAATTTTGGTACTAATACCCAATGCAGTGTGAAATCCTTACAATCACATATCGTAAAACGCAGAAACAATCAAATAAGAGGAGACACACGAAATTTTTATACTGGTTCAGTTGTAGATGTAGCCTATGTCCACTTTGTAATCTTATTGTTATACTAACAGATTACAAGAATAAGTTACAAGATGTTACACAATCCATGCATTGAATGAGAATACAAGAATTTATACATGTAATCCACGTGTTAATTTAATTTGAATGAAGCACAACTTCCTTGTGTGTCTGCAAAGGCAGCCCAGAGTGAGAATGGCCAAAGATCCCTTCAAAATGCCATGTAGTGGTGTATTTATAGAGGCAGTGTAACGACTCGGAATTTGCCCGGACCTAATCGATCGCAAAATTGACTAAGACCATTCAAAAACCCGAATATGCTAACTTTGGGCATACAACGCATCATAACAAATAATAGAAGACTTTATAAACATCATAATAATGTTACATCAGAGTACAAAATATCAGAGTACATCGAATATAATAATTCAGCGGAATATAATTTACAATGAATATAATACAAAGCAGTAGAAAACAAATAAACTAATACAGCGAAAGGCTATCATGCTCTGGACACAGCTTTAAGCTTCGATCCAGAATCCTGCTCAATATATCTGCAAAATAAGCTACTCGACTGCTCGTGTGGGAAAGAGGGCACCCGAGTTTGCAAAGTGAAACAAACTACGGGTTAGTCATGGGACTGGTATGAGAAATCTATTTAACTTATCTAATAATAAGGCTAATCGTAGGACCACGCCGCTAACGCGGAACAGGTTTACTCTATTGGATTGCCAGTGCATGAAATAAAGTAAATCGTTAAACAATGCAATGCTTTTTAGAAAAATGAAACCATTATAAGAATCAAGTCCCATCACACAATGCAACGCAAACCGGAGGATAGAGTTTTACCTTATAATCGTCTAAAATGCTTGATACGTTAAATTATTATTAGTTTATATACGTTTCAAAAACATTTCAATTATAAAGTATCAATCATAGACGGCATAGATACCATATAGTATGTCGCCATACTAGTTATACAATCAAAACCGTATAGTGTCGTATTGGAAGTTGGATTTCCATCATGAACCAAGGCAAGGGATCGTCCTTACCGAATTCGAGACACTCTAGCTCGTGCCTTAGGATCAGCCGCAACTGCACCTTGGATCTTCAGGGCCGGTCCACAAATATGTTAGTGGATTAGTTATGCCTGAACAATACGTTTCCCCGCCCTATGGGGCGTAAATATAGAGCCACTAGGGACTCAAAACCGAGGCGCCTCATTCCATCATCCACATAAGTAAAAATGCCCGGACGTGTAAAACCATGACACCACTTTTAGCTAGAAAGAAACTTATGTCCTCCCTGCAGTCCTTACTCCCGTTTCTGGTTCATACCAGGGTTTGAGGCTCGCAAAGTATCGCTATACACAAAGCTATGCTAAATTAAAGTTGTTCTTTGATCATCAACCACAAGGCTCTGCTTTTCAACAAAAGCCTTGATCATTTGCATCTTAGCATGCCACATTGTCAATCCATACCATACCATTGATTTCTTCCAATATATAACCTCTAAGCTTGTAATGTCCCGTATTTTTACCGTATAATAATTAATTTATTTAATTTTTTAATTAGTGATTTAGAGAATTAAATGGTTGTTTAATAAAATAATGATGAATATTTAATTAATATAAATAATAGAATAATATATTTATTTCTGAAATAGTCAGAAATAGTAGAATTCATAATATTGTGTGAAGTGGATTATTTAAAATATATATTTCAGTTTAGAGTTGAATTATATTAACGAATATATTATATAAGTGATAGTTGAACGTATAATTATATTATAATTTAAATCGAGCTCGAAATGGCGCTGCAGTTCGAAATTTGGCGATTCGAACTTCAATTGAATATATAAAATCCGTTTTAAATCGGATTTCTGTGAAACAAGAAACGTTCTGAGCTGGTGAAGTATATTTTTCTAGTGGAAGAGAAAAATTGGGATTTCATTGTGTAGATTTTTATTTATGTCCAAATCAAAATTTCAAATAGTCGCTATGGAATTCCTTTATAATTTATAACGATATATAAAAGGAATTTCATTATAAACCGAGTATCGATTTAATCGGGATTTGAAATATCGAGCTAGAAATTCATATAGGAATATTTTGGAGCTATGTGATATTCTAGTGTGAATATATACGATAATATTTATTTATAAATATTTATTTATAAATATTTAATTTAATTATTTTTAAATATATTTATATTTAAAATGAATGTATTTAGAGCGTTAAAAATAGCCAGTTTTGCAAACTTACTCCGTTTTCGACGAAACTAATTTTGTTAGATCCGTAATATTAAATTATCATTAGATTTCAAGTTTCGTGATTTTTGGAGTCAGTGTGTGGCCGTACGGATTTTTAATGTGAAAAACAGTTTGTATTTTAACGGTTAAAAATATGCTGTGTGAGCAAATGAAGTCAAAATTCGATGAAACCAGTTTCGTTGGGTCTGTAAGGTCGAACTGTAGCAGCATGTCCATTTTCGTGATTTTTGTATATCGTATGTGATCACAGGAATTTTTAAGGGACATATACAAGCAGCGTTGGAATAAAAACAAATAAAATAATCAATAAAATAATATAAATCCACCCTAGAAATACACCTTAACGCCCTCTGACCCTAATATCCTCATTCAGCGGTCAATAGATTTATTCGCCGCATCGGTTCTTTCCTCAAAACAAACTCGTGATCTTAAAAAAATAAGAACAATCCGAATAAAAATCCTTAAAATCATGAAGCTATTTTATTTGAGTTCCCTGTGTAGTTATCTTCGATTCCATATCATTTTCAAAAGGTGCGATACTGGTTCTTTGGGGATCGA
The DNA here is from genome assembly GCA_030737875.1 of Allium sativum. NCBI lineage: Eukaryota > Viridiplantae > Streptophyta > Magnoliopsida > Asparagales > Amaryllidaceae > Allium > Allium sativum. Next base: position 340,351,668 of record CM060919.1, read on the forward strand.
AATTTCAACAACAGGCTAGGGTTATCGATTGCGGATTTCTGGAAGCATCAAGTGTAATTTCTGGACTCGGTTTGATGAATGGTGTCTGCTCGTGAAGTTTGGGTGGTTACGGGTCCAAAGGTTGTCGTAGGTTGTACTGTCGACGTGGTTGTTGGTTCAATGTCGGGTTTTCAATAGAGCTCGCGAGTGAGGAATGGTGATGCTCAGGTTGAAGAGGAACATACGAGAAGAAGGATGGTGGCAACGGCTTGGGTTCTCGTGTGATGAAGAGGGAGTTCGGTGGATTCAAAAGCACGGAATTGGCCATTTGGAGTGTCTGGAGTCGCAATATCCATTTGGGGAAGACGGGTTATATTTGTTGGAGAGGGTGGGTTAAGGGGATGGGCCAAGTGAAATGGGGTAAATCCCAATCAATTTTTTTTAGTTTAATGTATTGTCTTGTAAAATCAATAACTATATCATACGATATCAGAATTCAGCGAAACAAGATCCGTTGAGATCGTATGGATGACGGATACACCATGGAACTGACTGGGAGTGAATCAGGGATCGTTACAATATATAGCAAAATAAATTGTCTGATTCGAATCAACAACAGTTTACCGTTATTTAACGATGAACTATCAATGTGAGTAAAACTCACCAACTCCACCAGTTCATATTTTTATAACGTATATTTAGAACTGATAAATAATGACTGATTGCAGTGTGTTGACTGTTTGGTTGAACTACTAATTGGTTGGTTAAAAATATAGATAACGATATATATATATCGTTAATCAAATATTTATTCTGTTTATCAGAATATTTCATATTGAAATGAAGTTGATGTTAATTATATTGTTTAACATGTGTGATGTAGGGAAACAGGTTGGAGGGATCCAATTGGATTCCCCAATATTTATAATATTGTTCTTTTCATATATTGTAATATATGATGTGATATATAATCTGTTGTTTATTATGTGTGTTTGAATGATATCGATCATTGTGAATTGGTATTTTAAATACCGTAAGAAATACTGGGATATAGAAAAGGGGATTTTCAAAGTGTATTTTGATAATAAATTATTTATATAAAATCGATGGATTTTATATATAAAAGGAAAAAGATTTTATAAAAGAAAATAATTATAAAATCAAAGGAGTTATAAAAGAAATATTTATTTGTTAAATAAATAGAATTGAAAAGAAATATTTATTTGTTATATAAATAGAATTAAAAAGAAATATTTATTTGTTAAATAGGTATAGAGAATTGAAAAGGAAATATTTGTAAAACATTTACAAATAAAATTGAAAAGGGAATATTTATTTGTTAAATAAATAGAATTAAAAAAGAATATTTATTAGTTAAATAAATAGAATTGAAAAGAAAAATTTTATTCGTTAAATGAATAAAAATAAATAGGATTATAAAAGGGAATTAACGAGATATAAAAGGAGTTAATCGAATGTAGTTATTCGAAAGGAGTTAATCGAATATAGTTTATTCGAAAGGAGTTATCGAATATAGGTTATTCGAAGAGAGGTTTATCGAATATAGTTTATTCGAAAGGAGTTAATCGAATATAGTTTATTCGAAAGGAGTTATCGAATATAGTTTATTCGCAGAGAGGTTAATCGAATATAGTTTATTCAAAAAGGAGTTAATTGAATATAGTTTATTCAAAAGGAGTTAATCGAATATAGTTTGTTCGAAGAAAGGAGCTAATCAAATATATTTATTCAAAAGGTGTTAATCGAATATAGTTTGTTCGAAGAGAGGAGTTAATCGAATACAGTTTGTTCGAAGAAAAGAAATTATCGAATATAGTTTATTCGTAGGAGAGATCATCGAATATTAGTTATTCGAAGAAAGATTATCGAATATAGTTTATTCGGAAGAGAGATAATCGAATATTAGTTATTCAAAGAGAGTTAATCGAATATAGCTTATTCGAAAAGGAGTTATCGAATAGAGATTATTCGAAAGAGAATTATACGTTGAATTCGATTATATCGAATTCGGGAAAGTACTATTCACTTTCCGTTTTTAATCAAGATTTATTTATTTATAAATAAATTAGTTGTTTGTTTATTTATCCAAATTAATAAATAAAAGTTATACTTAAGTTATTATATTTTGGAAGCATGGGATTATAACACTATTGTTATAATCAAATGATTTCTGTAAAAGAAGTGGATTCGTAAATAGAACTCGAGAGTTACGTAAGGAAGTTTGTTAAAGATTTAGAAGGTGAACTTTGTCTATTTCGAAGTTAGAACTGTTGTTCAGTTAAGTTCTGAGAGGTAGTTATACCCCAACTTGATTGACTTCGTTTGTAACTAAGGAATCGTTAAGGTTTGATAGTAAGGTTGGTTAAGTGAATTAAGTTGATGAAGGTAATGGTTTGAGTTGGCATAGCAATGTTTTATTTAAACATCTATTAAATCCAATTAATGAGTTTTGGAAATATTTTCCAAATATAACCAGAGATATTTTCTAATCATAGAAAATGAAATGTTCGATGATAAAGAATACTGGAATGATAGTGATACGTGAAAAAGAGATGGAAATGTTTTCCAATGATTTATAACGTATATTTTCTAAATTTAGAAAATAGGGAATGTTGAATATATGGAAACAAGAAATAAATAAATTAATGAACTAAAGAGATAAATGTTCAATGATGATTGATCGATAAAATTTCCATCTGGAAATAATATCATTGTTTGCACATGTGTTTTTCTTTGATAGTTAACTCACCGACTATCGAAATTTTTGACCATTTCTGTTATCAATACAAAGAGACCGGGATCAGACTCATTATCTTAAAAACCACTCTGTAGGGGCGTTAGCGCTGTGATCAAATATGATGAAGATAATTGAAGACGGAGTCATGTAAGGGCTGTCCTGTTTACAGAATAGTACCTTTGGTTTGTCCAGTCCCAGGACGACCTGTATGGAAGAATGTCTGACAGAGTATATTTAATGGATCGCGTAACTTGATCTCTTCAAGCGTATTTACGCTTGGTGGCGGAGGAATTCGTTTCTCTTAGCTGTATACCCGTTGTATTTTTAGGAAAATCAATTTGTGATTTGGCGGGTATGACGTTGTGACATTCAAAATGAATAATTGTGTGATCTATTAGAGATAAGCATGGACTCTAGCATTACAACCGGGAAATGACAAAAATCGGGCAGGCATCATGGCTAAGTGGTTGGCTGCTAATTAGGGTGTATTATCACCTATCTAGAGATATTCATTTCATTCTTTAATCTATTCGATGTTGTCCCATTCGGGAAAACGGTTGTTGATCCCAACCGTTGGTGATATACATTCGATACACTCAAGCGAAATGAGTTGTCGGTCATGTGTGGCTGGGTTGCAAGATGTTCTTGTTGAACCCAGTGTATTCCTCTCTAGAGGTACACTATCAGAAGATGGTTCCATACCTTGTCATAGTTGGTAATCCATTATCCAATAAGGGCTTGCGGTTTTGATTGTATACTGTATGTAGAACGTGAGATGAAAGCATTTCTGCTAGATGATTATTATATTGTGGTTGATAGACACTATTATAATATCAATGAGTTTTGATATAAAGATTATCGTTTCTTTCAAAATGATTTGAAAGTTAAATCAAATTGATTTGGATTCTCATAAGGGAAAAACCCGTTCCACTATACGGTGTGGTCTTATGAGATATCGTTTAATTACTCAAACTGCTTTAAATTGTTTTATTCACACCAGTCCCATGACTGACCCAGAGTTTATTTTGTTTTGTTTTCCCTAAACTCTTGGGTGCCCAATTTTGTACGGGCAGTCAAGTAGTCAGGATTTTACAGATATACTTGGAGAGCTTGGAGCAGGAGGCTTCAGGATTTTATAGCTACTGTTATTTCCGCTGTGTTGTAAGTGTTGTACTCTGATAATGTTAGAGTATACATATACTGATTTTATTTCAAAGATATGTTATCTATTATATGTTGTTTGTTCCGCTGTAAGATTCGTGTTACTCTGATGTTGTTTGTTCTTCTTCTTATTCTATTCTAAGTTTATATCTTATCTATTCTCACCCTCTAATTTCTTTCATGGACTATCTGGTGTTTCCGATGCTTGAATAGTCGACATAGTGTTGTATGCCGATATCCAGGATCGCAAATTCGCAGGGTCATTACAGTGCTATCAGAGATGAAGGTTGATTGATTAACTTGGCTCTGTGGCGTGACTCAGTTGAGATAGGGTTAGCAATACCCTAGATTGAGTTTGAGTATATATATACGAGAGAACGTATTTGTAGATTTCAATATAAAATTGTTTTATATTGTGGAGATTTATTGGTTGAGTTGTTTATAAGTTTTGGTCGATCAGTTTGATCCACGGTATCCGTAAGAGTTTATAAACACTCGAATACGATAAACCGACACCGTATGTTTTGAAAAGAGGGTAAATGAAATAATTTTACCCAAAATATATTTTGATATAAGCAAAGTATAGATATTTGAAATATTATAGTATATTGGATGTGTTGGTTGTGATTATAATCAGATAAGATTATAATTGAAACGGTTAGGTAAATAACCAATCAAAATTCGTACAACTGTTACGAAATGAATTAAATCTGAATTTAAATCAGATTTGAAATTTGAAATTCCGAAAACATGAAAAGTGTTTGTAAATGGAATTGAATTGAATATATGAGAATTTTAAAATCGTGGGAGATTTTAAATTATTTACAAGCATTGTGAAGGATATTTTGAAAGGGATTTCAAAATGAAGGTGTTTAAATATGGTTTTGAAATTGTTATAGAATTGAACTCACTTCGATAAGCTGGAAAATAACCCTGATGATGATGGCCACATCATCAGTGCCATTTTGAAGTTACTAAGTAACAGATTACTACCAAAGATTTTGTTTTTGAATTGATTTGAGAAAAACAAGTTGTTTTGAATCCTGAAAGGGAAGTTTGATTTTCGATATGGTAAACTGTTTAAAATTACCAGGGAAATATTGTTTGGATTAAAACCAAATTTGAATTGAAATTTGGGAAAGAAAATTGGAATTAAAATAAAGTCAGTTAAGTTGTAATTGAAATAGAATTTGGTTGAGTTATAACAGAATGATTGTGTTGAGAATGAATTGGCTAGAATTTGAATTGGAATATAATATATCAAGTGGAATCAGATTTTTGATTGTGAAATAGGAATCTGAAATGGTATTGGGTTGGTGAGTTAGACTTTGAAATCAAGACTGGAACTCGAATTTGAAATGAAGTTTGACGTGAGTATAAACCTATGGTTTGGTTTGTGGATAAAAACTGATTTGGAGTTTAATTGGGATAACCTTGGTATATGCAAAATTGGTAACACATGGAAAGGATATATTGATTTGTCCGACAAAAAGGTACCAATTTATATTATATATGGGTTTGAGATTTTGATGAGCCGAATTGGCAAGCCACTTGGCTGCTTGATTTTCTTTTGGGTTGAAGAAGGCCTAGAGAGGCGAGTTGGAGTTTGAGCTATTGACCAGTACAAAGGAGGTACTGGCAAAACATTTCAAAAAGTTAAGATGTTAGAATATTTTTAGGATTTTCGAAAATTTTCGTTAGTAGAAATTAATTAATATTTTAATTGAAATTAATTGGTTCAGTGAAACTGGAGTTAAGGAGTAAATCAATAATTTTTAACCCAGTTAATATGGTTTGTTTTCTACCTTAGCATTTTCGAGGACGAAATTATTTTTAAGGGGGGGCGGGGAGAATGTAATGTCCCGTATTTTTACCGTACAATAATTACTTTATTTAATTATTTAATTAGTGATTTAGAGAATTAAATGGTTGTTTAATTAAATAATGTTGAATATTTAATTAATATAAATAATAGAATAATATACTTTTTTCTGAAATAGTCAGAAATATTAAAATTCACAATATTGTGTGAATTGAATTATTTAAAATATATATTTTAGATTTAAGTTGAATTATATTAACGAATATACTATATAAACGATAGTTGAACATATAATTATATTATAATTTAAATCGAGCTCGAAATGGCACTACAGTTCGAAATTTGGCAATTCAAACTTCAATTGAATATACAGAATCCGTTTTAAATCGATTTCTGTGAAACAAGAAATGTTCGGAGCTGGTGAAGTATATTTTTCTAGTGGAAGAGAAAAATCGGGATTTCATTGTGTAGATTTTTATTTATGTCCAAATCAATTTTTCAAATAGTCGCTATGGAATTTCTTTATAATTTTTAACGATATATAAAAGGAATTTCATTATAAACTGAGTATCTATTTAATTGGGATTTGAAATACTGAGCTAGAAATTCATATAGGAATATTTTGGAGTTGTATGATATTCTAGTGTGAATATATACGATAATATTTATTTATAAATATTTAATTTAATTATTTTTAAATATATTTATATTTAAAATGAATTTATTTAGAGCGTTAAAAATAGCCAGTTTTGCAAACGACCTCCGTTTTCAACGAAACTAATTTTGTTGGATCCGTAATATTAAATTATCATTAGATTTCAAGTTTCGTGAATTTTGGAGTCAGTGTGGCCGTACGAATTTTTAATGTGAAAAACAGTCAGTATTTTGACGGTTCAAAATACGCTATGTGAGCAAACGAAGTCGAAATTCGATGAAATCAGTTTCGTTGGGTCCGTAAGGTCGAACTATAGTTGCATGTCCATTTTTGTGATTTTTGGATATCGTATGTGATCACAAGAATTTTTAAGGGACATATACAAGCAGCGTTGGAATAAAAACAAATAAAATAATCAATTAAAAAATAATAAATCCACCCTACAAATACACCTTAACTCCCTCTAACCCTAATATCCTCATTCAGCGATCAATAGATTTTTCCGCCGCATCGGTTCCTTCCTCAAAACAAACTCGTGATCTTAAAAAAAAAGAGCAATCCGAATAAAAATCCTTATAATCATGAAGCTATTTTATTTGAGTTCCCTGTGTAGTTATCTTCGATTCCATATCAGTTTCGAAAGGTGCAATACTGGTTCTTTGGGGTTTGAAATTTCAACAGCAGGCTAGGGTTATCGGTTGCGGATTTCTGGAAGCATCAAGTGTAGTTTCGATGTTGTTTCTGGACTCGGTTTGATGAATGGTGTCTTCTCGCGAAGTTTGGGTAGTTACGAGTCCAAAGGTTATCGTAGGTTGTACTGTCGACGTGGTTGTTGGTTCGATGTCGGGTTTTCAATAGAGCTCGTGAGTGAGGAATGGTGGTGCTCAGGTTGAAGAGGAACGGACGACAAGAAGGATGGTGGCAACGGCTTGGGTTCTCGTATGATGAAGAGGGATTTCAGTGGATTCAAAAGCACGGAAATGGCCATTTGCAGTGTCTGGAGTCGCGATATCCATTTGCGGAAGACGGGTTATATTTGCTGGAGTGGGTGGGTTAAGGGGATGAGCCAAGTGAAAAGGGGTAAAGCCCAATCAATATTTTTTTAGTTTAATTTAATTTAATGCATTGTCTTGTAAAATCAATAAATATATCATACGATATCAGAATTCAGCGAAACAAGATCCGTTGGGATCGTATGGACGGCGGATACACCATGGAACTGATTGGGAGTGAATCGGGGCTCATGATAATTTATAGCAAAATAAATTGTTTGATCCGAATCAGCAACAGTTTACCGTTATTTAACGATGAACTGCCAATGTGAGTAAAACTCACCAGCTCTACCAGTTCATATTTTTATAATGTATATTTGGAACTGATAAATGATGACTGATTGATGTGTGTTGACTGTTTGGTTGAACTGCTAATTGGTTAGTTAAAAATATAGATAAAGATATATATATATATATATCATTAATCAAATATTGATTCTGTTTATCAGAATATTTCATATTGAAATGAAGTTGATGTTAATTATATTATTAACATCTGTGATGCAGGGAAACAGGTTGGAGGGATCCAACTAGATTCCTCAATATTTATAATACTGTTTTTTCATATATTGTAATATATGATGTGATATATAATATGTTGTTGATTATGTGTGTTTGAATGATATCGATCATTGTGAATTGGTATTTTAAATACCGTAAGAAATACTGGGATATAGAAAAGGGGATTTTCAAAGCGTATTTTGAAAATAAATTATTTATATAAAATCAATGAATTTTATATATAAAAGGAAAAAGATTTTATAAAAGAAAATAATTATAAAATCAAAGGAGTTATAAAAGAAATATTTATTTGTTAAATAAATAGAATTGAAAAGAAATATTTATTTGTTATATAAATAGAATTGAAAAGAAATATTTATTTGTTAAATAAATACAGAGAATTAAAAAGGAAATATTTGAAAAACATTTACAAATAAAATTGAAAAAGGAATATTTATTTGTTAAATAAATAGAATTGAAAAAGAATATTTATTTGTTAAATAAATAGAAATGAAAAGGAAATATTTGTTTGTTAAATAAATAAAAATAAATAGAATTATAAAAGGGAATTAAGGAGATATAAAAGGAGTTAATCAAATATACACTACAAGAAAAACAGCATTTAGCTGCGACAGAATCCGCTGCTAATCCGTCGCTATATCGGATTTAGCGACGGATTTCCTGCATAACACGGTGGTCGGTAAAAACCACGACGGTAATTGTGTCAGATTTAGCGACGGAATATAGCATGAGTTTTCCGACAGTTTTCCATCATTTTACTATTTATATAATAAAAATATAATATAATTTATTAATTTAATTTTAATTTATTTACTGACATTTTAGCGACGAAAAAGTATTTTTTTGAAATTATTATTTATAATTATCCGTCGGTAAACCCTTGCAAGATAGCAATGGATTTGCGACAAATAATTTTTATTTAAAAAACTTTTGCCGGCAATCTATCGCTATTCCTCTTCTAATATACACACACACAAACACACACCAGTACGTTAGGCACGTCCGTTGGATGTATGCATAAATAATTTGATATGGATACACACTAATATGCAATTCACATACGTAAATGCAGCAGCACATGCAACAATGCAATTCACACTAATATTTTTTGTCCACACTAATAATTTCCGTCCAGCTCAAGTCAAATCAAACATACCAAAGCTACATACATCGCATGAACCAATAAATATGTATGACACAGCATATGCGTCTCTTAAAACCAATCTAATACACAACAGAATATATCAGAAGTTCAATCAAGATTTAATCACTTTACACTCCTACTAAACATATTTTTGCCAAAGTCATTCAAATTTCACTAATGACATAAACTATTTTTCCTAAAGAGCTCAACAACTTCTTGAACAACTGTACTGAATCTTTTGGGTATCGCTTCAGTTTTTCCTTGTAATCTACGTAATATAACAAAAAATCGATGTATAGTCAGCTTACCATCCCCAATTATCCAAAAGCAACCATGCAAAGTACCCTCTTACATCACAACCATCTTCCCTGATTGATGCAGATGGAAGCAACTATAAGAGTAGACATACGTACCTATTTGTACATGAAAGAAAGTTGTGCCACAACACCTTTTACATCATGTTAAATCTTCATCTGTACCTTAATAAATTAAAAATAAGCATACGTGAGACATTCAATTTTCATCCAAGAAAAAACGATAAACAGATTGATTAATAGATACTTGGGCTTAAAAAGAGCTACAAAATTAAAAAACACATCAACGCTTCGAATTATAATGGCACTTGTTTCCTTTTTATTCAATAAACACAGAACATATATATTACTAAAAAGACACCTAATTGCAAACTAAAAGTACCATCCAGTAATTAATTAGACAATACCATGTTAGTTACGATGTTATGTATTTTAGACAACATACATTCACTTAGTCCATTTCTACCGCCAAATGTTCAGTTTAAATGAGTGATTTGAATTATGAAATTCTACCGCCAAATGTTCAGTTTAAATGAGTGATTTGAATTATGAAATTCTACCACCAAATGTTCAGTTTAAATGAGTGATTTGAATTATGAACGACAACGCAGGCATATGTTCGAGCTAAACTTCAACATAGATTTCTTTCATATGGTTTCTAATTTTTATTATGTTATTGTGCTTTTGTAGCTTCAATGATTTTGTTTTCAAGCACATTACTTATTGAGCTACTAGGTACTTGGTGAATATTTCATGATACCAGTTTCTATGTTACTTTTCTGTTAATCCATGAATGCAGACTTCATCATTCTTCTTATTTGATTTACTTATGTGTTTTTTCTTTTGCTTACATTGATATTTATAGGAACAATTATTCTTTGGTTACTTCTTTCGAATTGATGTGATCTGATAACTATTTCGAAAATGAGATTTAAATCTTAAATCATACAGTTCATGCATAAAATCGAAACAGGATTCAAATCGTAGATACAGAAGATTCGTATTTCAAGATTTGCACACAATATGAAAATGATATTTATATTTAAGGTTTGAACTTCTATGATTACATAAAACTTAACCTTCTCTTCGATTCCATTTTTTCTTTGATTTGAAAACTTTATAATTTGAATTGAAATTCAAATAAACATATTAGCATAAGTGGAATGTTTTTTAATTGTTGTTTTTACGTGGTTTAAATCAAACCGTCAAACGAGAAATAGAATCTGAATCTTGACTTAAATTGTAGGGTTTGAAGGTTTTTGATAATACCTTTGCTGATAATTACAAGTTACAAAATGCATAGTCAGAAACCTTTGTTTATTACTGGGTTACATGAAAGTGGGTTGCTTGTGAATTTGAAAGTGTTTTGAGCAAGCGTGCTCATTATTTTACTCCTTATTCTTTTCTCTTTTGTCATTGTTTTTACCAGTACTCTGAATTCTTTCTTTTGAATATTAGTTATTGCGAACCGTGTCTACCAGATGTTAGATATGAACAGACTTACAATTGGTGAATCTGCTCGCAAAGTTTAGTGATGCATGTTACATAATATTATCATACATTTTTAAATTTATGAAAGTATCTTTATGTCAGCATTGTCTTTATCAAATAATTTATAGTAATTTATTCAGTGACTGATGGCAAAAGCATCAGAACTACGGTTTTTTTGCTAATACTTTTTCTGAAAAATACTGTATACATGCAATTTTAACCAGGTGCAATTAAATGAACTGAAAGAAAATGAACAACAGTCTCTTAAAGATTCGGAAAGGCTGGAAAAAGTGATGGAAGAAGATAGAGAAATGAAGGTTGGAATCAATATTAACACGTACAGTGTTAAAATATTTTTGCTTCTCTTTTTTGCTTTCTATTTTATTATTATTATTATTATTTGCAGAAAAAGACCAGTACAATGGCAGAGGATGAATATACATTGAGAAGCATCTTGAGCTGAAAAGGAGTTTTGATGATGACAACTGGGGCTACTACAGTTGCAGTTCACAAAACTCTAATTTCTATTTGTTCAAATAAACTATTTCACTCCTTACTACCTTTCTTTCATGATATTTCTTTATCTAGTTTTTGGTTGTCAACTACTTTTGTGTTTGTATGAACAAATGTAATTATACTGCATTCAGAACCGAATGAATTGTAGAAGTTCATGATTTGGAATTAATTTGTTTGCTAAATTTCTGTAGTGACCCGTAACTTCCCCGGTAAGGAAAGAGCGGATACTTTGAGAACAACACACAAAAGAACTCAAACAGAAGAACATTTCATTGTATATTACAACAATTCCATCAGATAGAAGAATATACATATTATGAATAAATATTATACAACAGAAAAATATCAGAGATTACAATAAATTACATAGTAGCGGAAAAATAATATAAAGATCAACTGAAAGTAATACACGGATACAGAGTTTTCTCAGCATCGTTCCAGTTGTAAATCAGGATCCTGTGAATATAAATCTGCAAAACCAAAACTGCTAGCTGCCCGTGTGGAAAATAGGGGCACCCAGAGTTTAGGTTAAAACAATAAACTCCAGGTCAGTCATGTGACTGGTGTGAGAACTAAAACAGTTATAAATCTTTATTTTAAAAGAGAGTGATTCAAGGGACCACGCCGTATAACACAGAACGAGTTTCCTCCCAAGAACACTAGTGCATATAACAAAACAGCGCAATGCTTTTTGGAAAAATGAAGCTATTATAAGACCCAGGTCCCATCACACAATGCAACGCAAGCCGAAGGATAGGGTTTTCCCTTATAATAGCCAAACATGATTGATACGTTTAAAAACAAATCATTTGATACTATTATAGGTGTATAGTGTCAAAACAATTTCAATCATAAATATCAATCATAGACGGCATGAGTACCATATATCATGTCGCCATACTAGGCTCTACAAATAAAACTGCAAGTCACGTATTGGAAATTGGATTTCCGTCATGAGTCAAAGCAGGGGGCAAGCTCCTCTCCGATTCGAGACACTCTAGCAAATGTCTCAGGACCCCACTATGATCCTTTGGAACCTCCAAGGCCGGTCCTCTCTTACTTTTGAGGATTAATTATTCCTAAACACACGTTTTCCGGTCCTATAGGACCTATATCCGAGGCGCCTCGCATTCCAACAACCACACAGGTGAAAAGTATATAAATGTCAGCCAGTTTAAGCACTGACACCACCACTAGCTAGAAAGAAACGTCGTGCACTCCTTGGGTCCTTATCCCGTTTTTGACTCATACCGAGGTGTGAGGCTCGCGAATTCACGCTATACACAAAGCTACGCCACACAGGCCATGCTTTGATCATCAACCATAAGAATTTGCTTTTCAACAGAAGCCTTGATCATCTGCCACTTAGGCGTGCCACACAGGCAATTCACTCCATGCGACTGATGTCCATCGATATACAACCTCTGAGCTCGTACGTATCAGAGAAGGGCGTTAAGCAAGAGAATAAATTCTCCACCGCCAAACAGATGTATATTTAATAGAGATCAATCAACACAGAATAAAGTCCAATGTCAGACGCACAGTCCATTTACAAGTTCGTTCTGGGTCTGAACGAAACCGGAGGCACTTTCCTCGCATATCCATCGATCTCCAAGTACGTCTGGACGATTACCAACTGATTCCCTCATCTTGGGTGTACAGCCCAATCAAGATCATCAGTAATCACCCAAACGATGTGAAGACTTCCGGTCTTCAACCACCGTCTTCATCTTCGACATATCGTCGAATCGGTTATTCAGAATGGGTATAACCCGACCTTTCCGAATAACCCGCGTATATAATAAACACGTGTTACACAAACACAACATACTCCTCATTCCAATTCAGAATATTCTTTTATTCTGGTATTCACATTCTTAGGGAAAGGTTCCCATTAATTTTATCAAAGATAAATTCTTCTAAATTTATTCTTTAATCTTCCTTTGGATATCATTTCAAACCATATTATGGTTTTCCAAACTAGTCGGGATTAGCGAACCACACCGAAGTAATTATTTATTTTATTTCCCAATCCCAACCTATTCATCCCATGAAGCAAAACTGGTAATACTCTATATCTAACACCACGGTGTTATCGGTAAAATTAATTACCTTTCCACGTTCAAATCTAATTAAAGATTTAACTATCGCTTTGGAGCAAAACTGGTGATACTCCATTCTCGATCACTTTTCAAATTTGATAGTTTAAATTATCAATTCACCTTCAATCTAGTTAAGGATTCATTAAAACTCCACTTAGTTTTAATCTTCTTAAAAGTCAATATCCTGTCTTTAACTGGGTTAAAGAACCAATGTCACCTAAAACACGATTCACGACAAACCCAAATCACATTTGATATTAAATACAAGGCTCTGAATAGGAAATATACCGGCTTATATTCAATATCAAATTCTGAAACCAACAAATATCGTATTGGAAATAACGATATAAATATATCTTTCAAATTCCCATAACAATATCTGTATAATCAGGGAATCCAACATCGAAATATTCCAAAGACAATTTCGATTCAAATCCACTTCCACTTTATATATATTGGAAATTCGGGTTATTTTCAAAACCAATTCAAATTCAATTTATTTATTTCAAAAATAAATTGATTTTAATTCTAGTTCAAAACTAGTTCATCTCGATAAAAATCTATTTTTATCTTTTCAAATGTGGAGTTTTTTCATCCCAGTTCTTTCCAATTCATATATTATGATTTTACACAAATTATTGATATTTTTAACAATTTTATCAAGGCTCGTACAGTCGATTTCCATCAACGGCCATCGAACTGCACTTACAGCGACCTTTTCCAAATTTGATTTGGACATAATTCCAAATCCAACCGTTAGATTTCAAATTTCTAATATTCATTGGAAAGCTCTTTTCGATACAAACCCAACGGTTCCAGTTTCAGGAGAATCCGACGGTCGGATCTCCCGTAATGTCCATTCGAAGTCAATGGCCGAAATTCACGAACTGCCGCGCCGCGGCGCGTTCTATTCAGGCCATTATATATATAATATATATATATTATATATATTTCGTCGATTTCCTTTTAAAACGTATTTTATAAATCTTTTTAAATTCGCTTTCAAAACCATTTCAACTATATATTCAATTTCAAATCAAAATTGAATATTTCATATCAATACTATATAAATGATAATATTTTCAAAACGTTATATTTTGAAATCATTACCTTTCCTATATTCATTATAAAAACGAATATAATCGATATAAATATCGTTCACGTCAAAATGGCGCATCTCTAATCAACACGGCTTTATATATTTCAATAAATTCCTTATTCTATTCAACAAATGAATATTTATTCCATTCAACACATGAATCTATATTTCTTTCAACACATGAATATTCTCAACACATGAGCATCGTCACCACATGACTATTTATATTATTTAATATATTTTATAAAACTATGGTATCTATCGTTTGATTTTTAATCAGACTCCAACTGTAAAGTAGTAAGAGAATGATTCCCTAAGTATTAACCCCGAAGGCCGAAACCAATATCAGATCAATACTCAGGAAACCACTCATCTTATCTATTTTCCAGTTAGTTTCTAACTTTAAATATGATAAAGATGTAAATTTTATTGTTAAAATATTTCTTTCAACACATGATTATTTATACTTTATAATATTCTTTATTTCCCCAATTGGAATGAGGCCCAATCAATTACCATATAATGTTAATTATATGGATTCCACACAACACATGTATATAATAGCACTGACAAATAATCAACCATCATCCAAAGTGCACTACACTGTATAAGTATCAAATATAGATATCTAACGCTTATAACAGCCTGTCAATCAATCGATCGACATACAACTAATTATTGGGATTAGTGTATGCCGTATTTTATCCCAATACCAGTGTGGGGTTTCAATTCAACAAACACAGATTTTTATTTATTCCCATACCCGTTAAAAATTATATTTTTAACGATAAAATATTTTTAACTATATAAATATTTTATTTCATCTCACAACACACAATAAATTTTCACCACAACAAACAATCAAACATACAAGCCATCCATGGTCTGTGGACGACGGGTGTCGGGTGCTGCTAAGCACCGTCTGCATCCTAGTATATATTTTTAACTAGAAAAGGAAATTTAAAGTGAGAAGTTCTCACCCAAGCTAAACCAAACGCCACGACTCTTCATATGTAGAAATCTTCGTCGTTCTCGCCTTTGGTCACTTTCGTTGCCCGTAGCCACTACATATATAAAATCACATTTTTATATTCTTGCTATGTATATAAAAATCACATTTTTACACCGCTACTATATAGATAAAAATTCTATTTTTACATCGCTATTATATAGATAAAAATTCTATTTTTACATCGCTACTATATAGATAAAAATTCTAATTTTATAACGATGTTCATATAATAAAGATTATATTTTTATTACTCTACATGAATAAAAATCATATTTTTATTATACTAAAAAATTATTTCATATCTTTACAGTTCTAAAAATCGTATCTTTATACGATTAAAAATATAATCTTCTCGTTATTAAAAATCAAATCTTTCCATGAGTAAAAATTCAATCTTTTCATTAGTAAAAATTTAATCTTTTCACATCATTATTCTTCATACAAATAAAACTAATTATATTCATTAAAATTCCTAACCTTTTAAATTAAAAATCATAGCTTTTCTATTTTAAAACAAAATTATTTTTCTATTTGAAAACAAAGCTATATCTATTTAAAATCTAAGAAAAATAAAATAAAAACAAAAACTTACTGTTCGAAATGGGGAGGGAGGTGGAGCGTCGCTAGGGTTCGTCGGAGCGTCGGGGCCTGGTGGGGTGGTGCAGCGCGATTAGGGTTTGTGGGAGGCGGGGGGAGGGGAATTGGGTTTGGCGGTTTCGTTTTAGCGATTGGGGGTTTCGGGTTTTAGAGTGCTCGCGTTCTGATGCGAGAGGGATGGGTCGATTGGGCGAGCGGAGGTCGGGCTGAAGAGGGCGGCGACAGTGGTGAGGAGCTCTAGAGGGTGGCGGCGGGTCTCCTCGATCCGTTCCCTTTTTTTTTAAATGAACGGTAGAAAGGGTGAGGGGGGAGGTTAAGAGAGAGCGTGGAAGGTGAGGTAATATTTTATAATTTATTTATTTATTTTAATCCATGAAAAGTTGACTTTGTATACGAACTTGAAATCAAGTCCACCGACTGTCGTCCTTAGCTAATTACCCTCATTCCGAACACAATGGGATATGTATCGTAAGCTGATTTGATCGTTTCGATCAGTTTTCATCAAAATCAACATATAACTCTATATATTGAATTTGAACGCGCATTTCAATTTACCGAGGCCACATACTAGCTCTAAAAATTCCCAAAAAATATTTTCTAGCTTCGTATTGACGATACGGTCCTAACAAAACTACTTTCATCGAATTTTGAGACTGTTTGAAAAATGGCTATTTTCCAGTTGATTAAAATCAACTAAAACTGCCAAAACACGTTTTCCTTTGCCTCGCTCACATGTTGATTCGGAAAATTATGAAATTTGGAACCTAGCAATAATTTGACATCCCGCATCCAACAAAAGTGGTTTCGTCGAAATCCGAGGTCGTTTGCAAAATGGCCATTTTTAAGGGCCAGAATTCCATAGCGACTATTCTGAATTTTCAACTGGGCATATCTTTTGATTCCCGCTAAGAAATTTCAATTCTTCGGATTCGTTGGAAAGATATTCTCAAATAGATTCTAATATTTTTAGTTTCACTAAAATCCAGATTATTTTGCACCCGGTATGTTCATTTGAACTATGAAATCGAATTTTCGAACTACCGCGCCATTTTCAATTCCTTTTATATTTAAAATAAAATATTTATATTCTAACAGCGACATATATAAATATATACGTTCTATTTCTATTCAAATTAAATTTCTCGTCGTTTTTATTTAAAATAATTCATTTTAAATGTTCAAAATTCGCTAAAATTGCCAAAATAAAATTTTTAAATTGGCTCGCATTTTCGAGTTGTTACAATTTCTTTCTTAAGTTTACTTTATCCTACGATGTCAACTGAATGATTAATTTTGATACTTAATAAATAAAAAAGATTTGCTAAATGGTTGATTAGTTTAACATTTAATGCCATTTTCATATGATCAAATCAGGATGATTGCATATCAATACTGACTAGAAATGAGTCCATAATTTGTCTATCATAATCTACATACATTTAATCGATATCCATGTGCGTAGCACGGGTTCGCACTTGTGTATTAAAAGGAAAATATTATTTTTGCTTATTGCCTTTTAAACAAACATGTAATAGTGGTGCAAATGGCTTTCCATAAACTCCTTTCAATAATAACAAAACTTAGAACACATGCATAACCTGAACAGATTAAATTGGGGAATAAAACTTCAGTTACCTAATGCCATCAGGATGAAGCTCAAAACTCTTTCCATCGTCATAAGTAGCCAATAAATATCCAGATGGTGTTAAGCACTGTAAGAAGAAAAATATATGAATATGTAGCAAGGCATGTTTCCTAACAAAACTAATAACATAAGCCATAAGGCTTCAATATGAGTTTTGTTACCTCGATAGTTACTGATGTTTTCGCTATCTCGTCATTATGATTCTCGTCTATGTCTACTTACTGGCCACTGCATATGCAAACTCAAAATTTAAAGCCACCACTTTAATTGGAAGATGATGAAAAATACAGAAGAAAAATATATGGCTATTTCACTATAAAAATTTAAAGCTACCACTTTCATTGAATAAGATCCTATAAAAAGACTATTTCACTATAGTTTCTGGATATTTACCATTTTTCAATATCATACCAACAAGTTGTGGTAATATTCTATAGGAATTATTCAATTTGCAAGAAGTGAATTTGGGGATAACTAACTTTATTGCTTTTTGTGACGGCAAGGAATTTCGCTCGATCCGAATCAGTCGTTAAACCGATCTAGACCGTTCGAAACCCCTGATCGTTTTAGAACAGGACAAAATAGAATGCAGACGGAAGAACATTTCATTGTTATTACAACATTTCCATCAGATACAAGAATATACAGAGTATAAATGAATATTATACATTCGAATAAATATCAGAGATTACAATAAATTACATAGCAGCGGAAAAATAATACAAAGCACAACTGAAGGTGATATACGGATACAGAGCTTTCCGGATATCATCCCAGCCGTAAACCAGGATCCTGTGAATATAAATCTGCAAACCCAAAACTACTAGCTTCCCGTGCGGAAAATAGGGGCACCCAGAGTTTAGGTTAAAACAATAAACTCCAGGTCAGTCATGTGACTGGTGTGAGAACTAAAACAGTTATTTATTCAATTTTAAAAGAAAGTAATTCAAGGGACCACGCCGTATAACACGGAACGGGTTTCCTTCCAAGAATACCAGTGCATAGAATAAACAACGCAATGCTTTTTTGAAAAATGAAGCTATTATAAGACCCAGGTCCCATCACACAATGCAACGCAAGCCAGAGGATAGGGTTTTACCTCATAACAGCCAAACATGCTTGGTACATTAAAAACAAATCATTTGATACTATAATAAGTGTATAGTGTCAAAACAGTTTCAATCATAAATATAAATCATAGGCGGCATGAATGTCCCATACCACTATGTCGCCATACTAGTTCTACAATTAAAACCGAGATATCTCGTATTGGAAATTGGATTTCTGTCATGAGTCGAGCAAGGGACAAGCTCCTCTCCGCTTCGAGACACTCTAGCAAATGCCTCGGGACTACACACTCTGGGCAACCCCGGATTCGGCTGGGCCGGTCCTCACTTAAGTTAGAGGATTAATTATGCCTGAACACACGTTTCCCGGTCCTTACAGACCTATAATCGAGGCGCCTCGCATTCCAATAACCACATAGGTGAAAAATGGATATAAATGTCAGAGCTGGTAAGTCACTGACACCACCATAGCTAGAAAGAAACGTCGTGCTCTCCCAGCGGTCCGTATCCCGTTTTTGACTCATACCGAGGTGTGAGGTTCGCGAATTCACGTTATACACAAAGCTATGCCACAAAGGCTGTGCTTTGATCATCAACCACAAGACTTTGCTTTTCAACAGAAGCCTTGATCCATGCAACTCAGCGTGCCACACAGGCAATTCATGCCATGCGATTGATATCTATCGATATATAACCTCTAAGCTCGTACGTCTCAGAGAAGGGCATTAAGCAAGAGAATAAATTCTCCGCCGCTAAACAGATATATATTTAACAGAAATCAATCAACACAGAATGAAATCCAATGTCAAACACACAATCCATTTACAAGTTCGTTCTGGGTCTGAACGAAACCGGAGGCACTTTCCTCGCATATCCATCGATCTCCAAGTACGTCTGGACGACCACCAACTGATTCCCTCATCTTGGGTGTACAGCCCAATCAAGATCATCAGTAATCACCCAAACGATGTGAAGACTTCCGGTCTTTGTAACACCCCACACCCGCTATGGTCACTCACTAAGGGAATGCCATAACATCGGTGGAGTATTTTAAGTGAATATAGAACAGAAAAATTACAACAAGACAGATATAGTAATACTTGAAAATTTAAAAAACATCATTTCATTGCAGCGGAAAGTAAAACATGTTTGGTTACATCACAAAACCATAATAAGAGTCAAGTACAAAATATCCATCCTGATAAATAAAAATACATAATCCCAATACATGAACTGATAGCCATAAAAGAAAAGGGTAAGCTGAGCTCTACATCTAGGGTCCAAGCTCCAAGAGAGTAATAAAAGCAGCCGGATCAAAGCCCACTCGTGATGGGCCCACTCTGAGAACCTGAGGGTTGGGAAAAAGATAAAAACAACGGGGTCAGACAAAAGTCTGAGCGAGTCCTATAACTTTAACAATGCAATCATTAAAGTAATTAGGGTATGATATAACTTGGTATGGTGTGACTGGGGATAAATAACTACACTCAGTAGCCAATCAGACTTAGAATGAACTAAGATAAAGATAAAGACGCATTTACCCACCCAAGGATAATTACTACACTGCACCACACAAGTCATTCCTACTTAAAGGTTGATCCCTCCCAAGGACTTAGAAAATTTACCCAGTAGTTTCGTGTACCCCTAGCTGACTACATAGGTGCCGTCTGCCCCTATCTCCACTAGGTGTACCCACTACTCCCAAGCGATCGGCTCCCTACCGTAGATATCCGTGCTGGTCCCACAATGGGGTGTATCACTCCCCAAAGTGGCAACCCGATACTACAAATGGTGCACGGGTTATATCTACACGATGCAACAACGTCTTACCTACCATCCCGGGTCCACACACGCAGATGAAACCCGTTGGACTTGCGTTGCCACCGCTAATCCGTTTTGGCCTCTTACAGTCAAGCCCAATATGCGTGTCCCGTCCTCGACTTGGGTCGAGCCCACAAAGACACGTTTGGGATATTGGTTGAAACGGGCCCCCACAAGCTACCCACCTAAGCTTGTTATTTCTAGTGTATACCACTTAACCCTTTAATCATGTTTTAATTACATGTTCCACTTTGGTTAAGTATTCTAATCGTATTTTCTATTGCCACCCAAGGCAACCACTAGATTTCCACATGTCACCCAAGGCACCCACTTAACCCCTCATGTCCCTCTACATGCTAATATGGTTAAGTGTTTCTTAATTAATTAATTAAGATCATGACCTCATAAAGACCTCTCACATTAGACCATCTTTTATGACCGCTGGATATGCCGGTTGGGTCCGGGCAGACTTCTGTCATAAAAAGGGTCTAACCTCGTGTCTTTACTTTAATCACGTGTTTAATTTATGACTAAGACCTCTCACATTGGGCCAATCGTTTGTAGCTGCTGGATGGCCGGTCGGTTCCGGGCAGACTTCCGCTACAAAAGGGTCCAACCTCGTGTCTTAGTTGATTAATTACACCTAATTAATCACCCCCATAATTTTGTATTAATTATCCCTAATTAATTACACATTTTTAAGAATATGGGTAGACCTAACTCAATAGGTAAATTCCCAATTCCATAGTATGGGTAGACCTAACTTAATAGGTAAATTCCCAACTCCATAATGTGGGTAGACCTAACTTAATAGGTAAATTCCCAATTATGTCCATTCATTTTATGCTATGCTTAAGCATACCAACTTTACATCTTTTTATAATCATGCATATTAACCCCAACGTTTCCCACGTAATTCGTTTACATATCATGTCATATCACAAAGGCAAACTGGCATATGTTATGCATATCATAAAAAGAGACTAACTTGCATATGATCTTGCATATGAACTTGCATAAAACTTGCATATGAACTTGCATAAAACTTACATATGAACTTGCATATGGACTTGCATAAAACTTGCATATGAACTTGCATACCATGTCATATCACAAAGGCCAACTTGCATATGTTATGCATATCATAAAAAGAGACTAACTTGCACATGAATCTTGCATATAAACTTGCATATCATGTCATATCACAAAGGCAAACTTGCATATGTTATGCATATCATAAAAAGAGACTAACTTGCATATGATCTTGCATATAAACTTGCATAAAACTTGCATATGAACTTACATAACACATCATATCATAAAAAGAGACAAGTTTACATATGATCTTATAACATATGACAACCACAACTTGCATAATCCACATTTACATCCATAGCCTCCTAATATCCTATCCTAATTAGTTTAGCAATTACTTGCTAAAGGCATAGGAACTCATCAAAACCAAGATTAGCAAACTTATGAAGTAGAACTAGTTGCTATACAAGAAGAAGATGATGATTAGAGGTTGATTAGCTTGCAACTTTCTTCATAAACTAGTGGAGGCTCCTCTTAAGTTTGATTTTGGCGGCATGATGGCATCATTTCTATTTTTAGTATGGATTAGGCTTGCATTAGGGTGTATTTATAGGATTAGGGTGTGTTTTAGACCATAGGATTAACCCTAGGCTAGATAAGGTCCGTCAGATTTAGGAAGTCTCCAGAACCCAGCCCAGCCCTAGCCAGAAAACCAGACCTGGTGCACACAGGCCAAATGGCTCGACACCCTGTGTCGACAGGCAAGTCGACAGGGCAGTCGACTCCCCAGTCGACAGGCCTGTCGACAGCCCTGTCGACCTGGGTAGGGCGGGAAGTTTCCCGCCTGGCCCCCGCTGGCTCCAATTTCGAAATCTGATTTTTAATTTTTAAATCTGTTTTTAACTTTGAATTTTCTGCAAACTTCATTGGGCCATAACTGGGCCATACGGACTCCGATCTACAAAATTTCGGACTCTATTCTGCGTATTTTTCCGAGACGAACGCAATGACGCAGCCCGTTTCCCCAAATTCTCACATTTGAGATTATTTATTCTGCAATTAGTGAATTTTAGCATTAACTGAAATACGGGGTGTTACATTCTCCCCTCCTTAAAGGATTTCGTCCCCGAAATCTCTAAGCTAAGGAGAATGCATATCCTACCATCCAAACAACCATCTACTCAATCCATCAAACACGGGCATCCATTGTCCTTAAAACAATTTCTAATGATGTATGAGCATATGCAAAAAGTGTGTGTATATGTTCCCTATCTAATGTATGAACATATGCAAACCATGATAGTGCCATGCATCCATTATGTATGCGAGAGAACCCTATCGACACATACAATATCTACATGAGTGCACAATCATTCACCAAAATGCATCATCCATATGATAACACAATCATTATACATCCATAAATATAGCTATCTACACACAATTTTATGCAATATGAAATATGAAGTGATTGAGCCGATCTAGTGCCTAGAGTGTGTATATATGCATCCACGAGCAACCACTTGCAACCACTTGCATCCACATGCATCCATCAAACATAACATGTCTCAAACACATGTTTCAACCATAGGTTTACCCTATCTAAAGGTCAAAGGTACTAATGAGAGGATATACTAAAGATAAGATAAGTACTAGACAAACGATAAAGGAGAAGTTAAAAGACATACCCTCAAAAAGGAATGGGTACAATGAACGCATCTTTGCTTCCGTCTCCCAAGTAGCGTTGCCCTCGTCTTCTCCCCATTGTACTTTGACTAGTTGAACCTCACGATTCCTCAATTTCCTAGTCTCTGACCCAAGGATGCGAGTAGGAGCTCGTCGAATAGTCGCATCACGCTCTACTTCCACTTCTCTAAGCAAGCTCGGCTCTACAACCTCTGCGGTCTCATGTAAGCACTTCCTCAAATGTGACACATGGAATACATCATGTACACCACTAAGTCTGTCGGGCAACTCCACTCTATATGCCATCCGTCCGATCCTTTCCTTAATAGGAAACGACCTTACGAACCTTGGTGCTAACTTCCCAACAGATCCAAAGCGAACCACATTTCGTAACGGCGACACTTTGACAAAGACCATGTCCCCAACTTCAAACTCAAGGTCCGTCCTCCTCTTGTCCGCATAAGATTTTTGCCTATCCTGCGCTGCTTTCATTCTTCTTCGAATCAAGTCAATCTTCTCAGAAGTCTCCCTAACCATATCAGGCCCAAGCAAGATCTTATCCGTAGATTCCCACCAACATGTAGGTGATCGACAAGGCCTTCCATAAAGAGCTTCGAAAGGAGCCATACCAATACTGGACTGAAAGCTGTTATTATATGCGAACTCCACCAATGGAAGATGCTCTTCCCATGTACCTCCAAAATCCAAGATACAAAGCCTCAAAAGGTCTTCTAGGACACGATTCACCCTCTCAGTCTGGCCGTCCGTCTGAGGGTGATAGGCGGTGCTCAGACATAATTGAGTCCCCACTGCTTCTTGCAAACTTCTCCAGAACTCGCTAGTGAAGATAGGATCTCGATCACTCACTATGCTAGAGGGTACCCCATGCAATCGAACTATCTCTCGAAGATATACTGAAGCTATCCATGGAGCCGTCCTCTTGCTCTTCACAGGTATGAAATGGGCGCTTTTAGTAAGTCTGTCTACCACAACCCAAATTCCCGTATTACCCTTTCTTGATCTGGGTAACCCGTCAATAAAATCCATCGAGACGCTATCCCACTTCCATTGCGGAACTTCCAATGGGTGAAGCAACCCACCAGGTTTCTTTTGCTCCGCCTTCACTTGTTGGCACACCAAGCATCGAGCGACATACTCGGCCACATCTTTCTTCATACCGACCCAGAAGAAAACCCGCTTCATGTCTTGGTACATCTTGTCTCCACCGGGATGAATGGTCATCCTAGAACGGTGTGCATCATCAAGAATAGCCTTCCTCAAACCCTCGTCTTGCGGTACACAAAGTCTACCGTCTCTACGCAAGCACCCCTTATCGTCTAGGGTGTACCTACTCAAATGGCTGGACGACTCCCCCCTTATGAGCTTCTCTACCAACTCAACCAACTGTGGGTCGTCCCTCTGTGCTTCTCCAATCCGCCCCAAAAGAGTAGGTCTGACCTCCAAGGATGCTAGCAAACCGGGTACATAATCAATGGAAGGTCTGAAATCAAACATCGAGATAAATTCCAAGCTTCGTTGTTCCACGAACAATGGACTCAAGGACAACCTTTTTCTGCTCAAGGCATCCGCCACCACGTTACCCTTGCCAGGGGTATACGCTATCTCGAAATCATAGGATGCTAAGAACTCCATCCACCTTTGCTGTCTCAAATTCAAATCCTTCTGAGAAAACAAGTACTTCAATGATTTGTGGTCAGTGAACAATTCGAATCTCTCCCCAAGAAGATAATGGCGCCAAATCTTAAGCGCAAAAACAATAGCGGCCAACTCTAAATCATGGGTAGGGTAATTTTTCTCATGCACTCTCAGCTGCCTTCCACCATAGGCTATTACCCTTCCCTCTTGCATTAAGACTGCGCCTAGTCCTGTCCCACAAGCATCGGTATAGACAACAAATGGCTTGCTCCCATCTGGCAACACTAAAACTGGAGCAGTGGTTAAAGCTCTCTTTAACCGTCGGAACGCATCATCACAATCTACGTCCCATGTGAAAACAAGATTCTTCTTCGTTAAGCGGGTTAATGGGGCTGATATCTTCGCGAAGTCTTTGATAAACCTCCTATAATAACCCGCCAACCCTAAGAAACTTCTTACTTCGGTAGCATTCTTCGGAACCTTCCAATCCTGAATTGATACTACCTTCGCGGGATCCACAGCTATCCCTTCCTTGGAGACCACGTGCCCCAAGAACCGCACTTCCTTCCTCCAGAAGTGACATTTAGAGAATTTAGCCTTAAGGCTATGCGCTCGGAGAGTCTTCAACACCTCCCCAAGATGTAGGGCATGCTCTTCTTCACTCCTAGAAAATACTAAGATATCATCCACAAAGACCACCACGAACTTATTAAGGAACTCCCTGAACACCCTACTCATCAAATCAACAAAGTATGCAGGGGCGTTCGTCAACCAAATGGCATCACCAGCCACTCATAGAAACCATCCGGAGTCCTAAAGGCAGTCTTGTCTATGCTATCCTCAGCCACCCTCAACTGATGAAACACTGTGGCTAAGTCCAATTGAGAAAATACTGAAGCGCCAACCACTAGATCGAAAAGATCATCAATCCTCGGCAATGGGTGTCTATTCTTCTTTGTGAGCTTGTTGAGTTCCCTATAGTCTACACAAAGTCTGAGGGACCCATCCGCCTTTGTAGCAAAAACTACTGGAGCACCCCACTCCGATATACTTCGTCTTATGAACCCCTTCTCAAGCAACTCCCCTACTTGCTTATGGAGGTCCCTCCTCTCACGAGGAGCCATGTGGTGCACTGGTAAAGATACAGGTTTAGCATTATCCACCAGATATATTCGGAAGTCAATCTCCCGCTTCGGAGGTAAGTCCTTTACCTCCTCAAACACATCCGAGTATTCCCGGACCACTCTAACAGATTGCAAACTCTCGACCGAAGCGTCAAGCGATTCAAGATAACTTAGCATAACAGAATCCATGGGATTACAAGAGATCTCGAGAGTGTTACCCAAGCGGGTCATGAGCCTAACAACTCTCCTTTCGCAATCAAGAACAGCACCATTACTGGATAACCAGTCCATGCCCAAAATCAACCCATAGCCCGTGAAGCCCAAAACAAAAGCATCACATCTAAACTCAATGCTAAGTATAGAAATCTTCAAACCCAAACATATCATGGACAAATAAGTGGAGCCCCCAATTGGGTTTGAAACAACCAAGGGATCATCTACTAGACTGGTGTCTAAGTGCAGTGACTCAACTAATGATGATGAGATAAACGAATGCGATGCGCCAGAATCAAACAATGTACGGACATGATGATCAAATAGAAAAACCAGACTTTCAACAGAAATAGTTCTACCTCTTTCCTGAATCGGTGGAACCGCGAGAGCCTGTACTTGCCCCCTAGCCTGACCCGGTGCCATATGAGCTTGCACCTGTCCTCCCAAGGTAGATCCCGTCCTTTGCCCCTTCTTAGGGCAATTCTTCTCTATATGCCCTGCTTCGCCACAGTGAAAGCAACCAGTCTTCTTCTTCTTTCTACAATCTTTGCTTATGTGGCCTGGTATCCCACAATTGAAGCACTTCTTTTTCCCCTTGCCACCGTTGCCTTTCCCACCTTTGTTTTGCTGTTGTTGATGAGGTTTCTTTTGATCTCCCTTCTTCTCGGGTGCCTTATTAGCATTGGGACCCTTCTCTTCTTCATGCATAAGTGCCATGTCAACTAGCTTCTCAAAGGTGGCCCCCATAGGGATATGAGTCATGGCCAACCCATGCATTGGTTCATTCAAGCCTTTCACGAACCTCAAAGCCTTCTTCTCCGGTGTATTCACCATGTCTAGGCCAAACCTTGCCAATTGATTAAACTTGTTGACATATTCCTTCACTGAGAGATTTCCTTGCTTTAGAGTCAAGAATCTTTCCATATACAAGTTTTCCTCCGCCCTTGAGAGAAACTTTGCCACAAATCGCCGCCTAAAATCCTCCTAAGAGTCAACGGGGCGTTCTCCATTAGTGACCTCCCACCAGAATGAGGCCTCTCCCTTCATTAACCAAGCAGCTAACTTGACTTTCTTTCCTTCTTCCATCTCAAAGATATCTATCAACTCTTCCACCTCCTTAAGCCAATCTCTAGCCTCCACAAAAGTTTCAGATCCTTGAAAAGGTTTCCCTCCCATAGCTTTAAACTCCTTGCAAGTCTTAGCAAAAGTATCCGTGCGAGGCGGAGGGGGAGGAGGAAGATCGGGTGCTACGGTTGGTGGAGGAACATTTGCTGGACCCGCAGTGGTGGCCCTAGCCTCCATCAATCTCCTATACCATACTGGTACCGTCACACCCTCCGGAAAGTTAAGATCCTCAGCCATGCTGAAACGAAAAAGGAAAGATTCAAAACGGAGAATTCGAAAGATAAACATATGGCTATTGGGATTATGCTTTTCTTTCAAAAACTTTTCTCTTTAAAGACATGTTTTTGAAAATATCTCTTCCAAAAATGTTTTTAGAAAAATAGTTTTCTAAAAAATTTATCTGTTCCGGTAACCTTTGCTCTGATACCACGTGTAACACCCCACACCCGCTATGGTCACTCACTAAGGGAATGCCATAACATCGGTGGAGTATTTTAAGTGAATATAGAACAGAAAAATTACAACAAGACAGATATAGTAATACTTGAAAATTTAAAAAACATCATTTCATTGCAGCGGAAAGTAAAACATGTTTGGTTACATCACAAAACCATAATAAGAGTCAAGTACAAAATATCCATCCTGATAAATAAAAATACATAATCCCAATACATGAACTGATAGCCATAAAAGAAAAGGGTAAGCTGAGCTCTACATCTAGGGTCCAAGCTCCAAGAGAGTAATAAAAGCAGCCGGATCAAAGCCCACTCGTGTTGGGCCCACTCTGAGAACCTGAGGGTTGGGAAAAAGATAAAAACAACGGGGTCAGACATAAGTCTGAGCGAGTCCTATAACTTTAACAATGCAATCATTAAAGTAATTAGGGTATGATATAACTTGGTACGGTGTGACTGGGGATAAATAACTACACTCAGTAGCCAATCAGACTTAGAATGAACTAAGATAATGATAAAGACGCATTTACCCACCCAAGGATAATTACTACACTGCACCACACAAGTCATTCCTACTTAAAGGTTGATCCCTCCCAAGGACTTAGAAAATTTACCCAGTAGTTTCGTGTACCCCTAGCTGACTACATAGGTGCCGTCTGCCCCTATCTCCACTAGGTGTACCCACTACTCCCAAGCGATCGGCTCCCTACCGTAGATATCCGTGCTGGCCCCACAATGGGGTGTATCACTCCCCAAAGTGGCAACCCGATACTACA
This sequence comes from Allium sativum, assembly GCA_030737875.1. Lineage (NCBI taxonomy): Eukaryota > Viridiplantae > Streptophyta > Magnoliopsida > Asparagales > Amaryllidaceae > Allium > Allium sativum. The sequence goes on from CM060919.1 coordinate 340,380,495, forward strand.
AATGGTGCACGGGTTATATCTACACGATGCAACAACGTCTTACCTACCATCCCGGGTCCACAGACGCAGATGAAACCCGTTGGACTTGCGTTGCCACCGCTAATCCGTTTTGGCCTCTTACAGTCAAGCCCAATATGCGTGTCCCGTCCTCGACTTGGGTCGAGCCCACAAAGATATGTTTGGGATATTGGTTGAAACAGGCCCCCACAAGCTACCCACCTAAGCTTGTTATTTCTAGTGTATACCACTTAACCCTTTAATCATGTTTTAATTACATGTTCCACTTTGGTTAAGTATTCTAATCGTATTTTCTATTGCCACCCAAGGCAACCACTAGATTTCCACATGCCACCCAAGGCACCCACTTAACCCCTCATGTCCCTCTACATGCTAATATGGTTAAGTGTTTCTTAATTAATTAATTAAGATCATGACATCATAAAGACCTCTCACATTAGACCATCTTTTATGACCGCTGGATATGCCGGTTGGGTCCGGGCAGACTTCTGTCATAAAAAGGGTCTAACCTCGTGTCTTTACTTTAATCACGTGTTTAATTTATGACTAAGACCTCTCACATTGGGCCAATCGTTTGTAGCTGCTGGATGGCCGGTCGGTTCCGGGCAGACTTCCACTACAAAAGGGTCCAACCTCGTGTCTTAGTTGATTAATTACACCTAATTAATCACCCCCATAATTTTGTATTAATTATCCCTAATTAATTACACATTTTTAAGAATATGGGTAGACCTAACTCAATAGGTAAATTCCCAATTCCATAGTTTGGGTAGACCTAACTTAATAGGTAAATTCCCAACTCCATAATGTGGGTAGACCTAACTTAATAGGTAAATTCCCAATTATGTCCATTCATTTTATGCTATGCTTAAGCATACCAACTTTACATCTTTTTATAATCATGCATATTAACCCCAACGTTTCCCACGTAATTCGTTTACATATCATGTCATATCACAAAGGCAAACTTGCATATGTTATGCATATCATAAAAAGAGACTAACTTGCATATGATCTTGCATATGAACTTGCATAAAACTTGCATATGAACTTGCATAAAACTTACATATGAACTTGCATATGGACTTGCATAAAACTTGCATATGAACTTGCATACCATGTCATATCACAAAGGCCAACTTGCATATGTTATGCATATCATAAAAAGAGACTAACTTGCACATGAATCTTGCATATAAACTTGCATATCATGTCATATCACAAAGGCAAACTTGCATATGTTATGCATATCATAAAAAGAGACTAACTTGCATATGATCTTGCATATAAACTTGCATAAAACTTGCATATGAACTTACATAACACATCATATCATAAAAAGAGACAAGTTTACATATGATCTTATAACATATGACAACCACAACTTGCATAATCCACATTTACATCCATAGCCTCCTAATATCCTATCCTAATTAGTTTAGCAATTACTTGCTAAAGGCATAGGAACTCACCAAAACCAAGATTAGCAAACTTATGAAGTAGAACTAGTTGCTATACAAGAAGAAGATGATGATTAGAGGTTGATTAGCTTGCAACTTTCTTCATAAACTAGTGGAGGCTCCTCTTAAGTTTGATTTTGGCGGCATGATGGCATCATTTCTATTTTTAGTATGGATTAGGCTTGCATTAGGGTGTATTTATAGGATTATGGTGTGTTTTAGACCATAGGATTAACCCTAGGCTAGATTAGGTCCGTCAGATTTAGGAAGTCTCCAGAACCCAGCCCAGCCCTAGCCAGAAAACCAGACCTGGTGCACCCAGGCAAAATGGCTCGACACCCTGTGTCGACAGGCAAGTCGACAGGGCAGTCGACTCCCCAGTCGACAGGCCTGTCGACAGCCCTGTCGACCTGGGTAGGGCGGGAAGTTTCCCGCCTGGCCCCCGCTGGCTCCAATTTCGAAATCTGATTTTTAATTTTTAAATCTGTTTTTAACTTTGAATTTTCTGCAAACTTCATTGGGCCATAACTGGGCCATACGGACTCCGATCTACAAAATTTCGGACTCTATTCTGCGTATTTTTCCGAGACGAACGCAATGACGCAGCCCGTTTCCCCAAATTCTCAAATTTGAGATTATTTATTCTGCAATTAGTGAATTTTAGCATTAACTGAAATACGGGGTGTTACAGTCTTCAACCACCGTCTTCATCTTCGACATATCGTCGAATCGGTTATTCAGAATGGGTGTAAACCCGGCCTTTCCGAACAACCCGCGTATATTAAAAACAAATGTTACACAAACACAACATACGCCTCATTCCAATTCAGCAGCCACTAACCGCAAATTAGCAAGAGAACAATTTCCCAAATATTAACCCCGAAGGCCGAAACCAACATCAGATCAATAATTAGGAAACCATTCTTCTTAGCTAACCTACAGCTAGTTTCTAAATTTCAATTCTTAGGGAAGGGTTCCCATTAATTTAATCCAAGATAAATTCATTAGAATTTATCCTTTAATCTTCCTTTGGATGTCATTTCAAACCAAATTATGGTTTTCCAAACTAGTCGAGATTAGCGAACCACACCGAAGTAATTATTTATTTTATTTCCCAATCCCAACCAATTTATCCCATGAAGCAAAACTGGTAATACTTCATATCTAACACCACGGTGTTATCGGTAAAATTAATTACCATTTCACGTTCAAATCTAATTAAAGATTTAACTATCGCTTTGGAGCAAAACTGGTGATACTCCATTCTCGCTCATTTTTCCAAATTTGATAATTTAGATTATCAATCCCCATTTCAATCTAATTGCATATTCATTAAAACTCCCTTTACTAGGTTAAAGAACTAATGTCTTTTAAAACACAGTTCACGACAAACCCAAATCACATTCTATTTATTATCGGGTTAAAGAACAAATGTTAATTAAAACACCGTTCACGATAAACCCACAAATCAATACTATTTACAACCCATTTCAAATCCAATTTATTTATTTTAAAAATAAATGGGTTTTAATTTTAGTTCAAAACTAGTTCATTTTGATAAAAATCAATTTTTATCTTTTCAAATATGGAGTATTTCATCCTGATTTTTCCCAAATCATTTCTTATGATTTTACACAAATTATTACTATTTTTAATAATTTTATCAAGGCCCGTACAGTCGATTTCCAACAATAGCCATCGAACTGCACTTACATCGACCTTTTTCAAATTTGATTTGGACGTTTCTCCAAATTCAACCGTTATATTTCAAATTTCTAATATTCGTTAGAAAGCTCTTTTCGATACGAACCCAACGGTTCCAGTTTTTGGAGAATCCGACGGTCGGATCTCCCGTAATGTCCGTTTGAAATAAATGGTCGAAATTCACGAACTGCCGCGGCGCGGCGCGTTATATTCAGGCCATTATATTATATATATAATATATATTTCGTCGATTTCTATTTAAAACGAATTTTATAAATAGTTTTGAATTCGTTTCAAAAACAATTTCAACCTTTATTTCAAATTCAAATCAAAATTGAATTTTTTCTTATAAATTCGTTTCAAAATTCATTTAAATTCAATTCGAATTCAATTCGTTTTCCATTCAAATCAAATTCGTTGTATATTCAATTGAAATCAAATTCATTATATATTCAATTGAAATCAAATTCGTTTTCTATTCAAATCAAATTCATTATATATTCAATTGAAATCAAATTCGTTATATATTCAATTGAAATCAAATTCGTTTTATATTCAATTGAAATCAAATTCGTTTTATATTCAATTCGAATTCAATTCGTTATATATTCAATTCGAATTCATTTTCTATTCAATTCGAATTCAATTCGTTATATATTCAATTCAAATCAAATTCGTTTTATATTCAAATCGAATTCATTTTCTATTCAATTTAATTCAAATTTCATTTCAAAATATTCGATTTCGAAATCACTTTTCAATATTCATTTTAAAATGAATAAAATCGATATAAATATCGTTCACGTCAAAATGGCGTCAATCTAATCAACATGGCTTCATATATTTCTATTTCCAAATATTCTATTTCGAATATTTCTTTTTCAAATATTTCCTTTTCAAATATTTCTTATTTCAAATATTTCGTTCAACACATGACTAATCTCAACAGATGAGTACTGTCAACACATGAACCTTTATTTTATATTGATAAAGATGTAAATTTTATTATTAAAATATTCGTTCAACACATGACTAATCTCAACGGATGAGTACAGTCAACACATGAACCTTTATATTTTAATATTGATAAAGATGTAAATTTTATTATTAAAATATTTCGTTCAACACATGACTAATCTCAACGGATGAGTACAGTCAACACATGAACCTTTATATTATAATATTCTTTATTTTCTAAATTGGAATGAGGCCCAATCAATCACCATATAATGTTAATTATATGGATTTTCATACATCACACGTATATAATAGCATTGAAAAATAATCAACCATCAACCAAAGTGCACTACACTATATAAGCATCAAATATAGATATCTAACGCTTATAAAAGCCCGTCAATCAATCGATCGACATATTTAATCAATCAGGATGAGTGAACTTCAAATTTCATCCCAACACCCGTGTGGGGTTTCAAACAATCAAACACCGATTTTATTTGTGCAGTTGGGCGATGTGTAAAATTTATCGTCCCAATCAATGTCATTCAAATAGGTGTACATAAACAAACCATCCGGTTTGTAAATGAATATATATTTATTCACATTCACGTTAAAAAATATATTTTTAACGACCAAATTATTTTATTCAACCTATGAATATTCTATTCGGTTCATTTTTTCAATAAAATGATATTTTTATTTTTCTAACTTATTTTAGAAAATTTCGGCGGCATAACGGCACGATACTAGAAACGGGACGAGGCCTAGCCTTATCCCCGGTCTAGTGAAGGCCCACGCCATTCACACATCAATCAAATCCATTCATTTCACCAAACTATTCAATTCAAACCAAATAATCTAACCAACTACACAGCCAAACAAACAAGTCGATGGTCTGTGGACGATTGTGTCGTGTGCTACTAAACACCGTCTGCATCCTAGTATATATATATAACTAGAAAAAGAAATTGAAGAGTGAGAAGTTCTAACCAATAGCTATCCCAACTCCACGACACTCCATTAGTAGAAAACTTCGCCGCTCGCTTTTTGTCACTTTCGTTGCCCGTAGCCACTACATATATCAAAATCACATTTTTACTTCGCTATTCAATATATAAAAATCGAATTTTTACTTCGCTATTCAATATATAAAAATCGAATTTTTACTTCGCTATTCAATATATAAAAATCGAATTTTTACTTCGCTATTCAATATATAAAAATCTAATTTTTACTTCGCTATTCAATATATAAAAATCCTATTTTTACTTCGTTATTCTCTACATAAAGATTTCGCCTTTTCAAATTTAAAGATTTCGCCTTTTCAAATATAAAGATTTCGCCTTTTCAAATATAAAGATTTCGCCTTTTCAAGTATAAAGATTTCGCCTTTTCAAATATAAAGATTTCACATTTTCAATTATAAAAATTCAAATCTCTTCCTATTTCACTAATCAAACCTTTCGCTATTTTTAAAAATCATTACTTTTTATTGCTAACTATATGGTAAAAATCATATTTTGATAACAGTGTTCGTATCGATAAAGATTATATTTTTATAATTCCTACTATGTGAAAATCATATTTTTATCCTTCCACAAGTTTGAAAACTATATTTTTAACCCTTCTACATTATAAAAATTATATTTTTATCGAAGTAAAAATCATATATTTTTTTCTTCACTACTTATATCAAAATATCGCCTTTTCATATTTAAAAATATCGTCTTTTCACTTTTAAAAATATCGTCTTTTCACTTTTAAAAATATCGTCTTTTCAACAATAAAGATTATATTTTTATTTCTTCTATAATATAAAAATCACATTTTTATTACCCGCCTTATATAAAAATCATATTTTTATTATTAAAAATCACAGAAAATAAATAAAGAAGCTTACAGTGTTTGGATCAGAAAAGAAAGTGGGATAGAGGTCAGAGGGAGCGTCGGAGGGTGGTGGCTGGGTTGCGTGGGTCGTGCGTTCGATTTGGGGGTTAGGGTTTTCAGGGGGGGGCTGCGCGATGCACTAGGGAAGAGGGGGAGGACGCTGTCGCGAGGTCAAGGTGGGGAGGGGGGGTAGCGCGGTCGACATCAGAGGGTAGGGGGTGCGAAAAGGGGGAGGAAGAAGAAGGGAAGAAGAGGAGGACGGGGAGGAAGTGGAGAGGAGGATCGAGCAGAAGGGGCGGTGGCGCCCCGCCCTGAGCGACGGCGGTGACTCTCCGATGGGAGGAGCGACTACGCTCCTCCCTCCCCTTCATCGTCTCTTTTTTTTTTTTTTTGAAATCGACTAGAAAGTGAATCGGGGGGCCAGAGAGAAGTTAAGGAGAGGAAGGTTTTATTTTTATTTTGAAAAGTTGACTTTTACATACGACCTCTAAACGAGGACCACCGCCTGTTGTCCATAGCGTATTACCCCCATCTCGAACACAATGGGATATGTATCGCAAGCTGATTCGATCGTTTCGATCAGTTTCCGTTGAATTTACATTTAAATCATTATATTGAATTTTAAACGTACATTTCAAATTACCGGGGTCACATACGGACTCGAAAAACTCCCGAAAAATATTTTATAGCTTCGTGTTGACGATACGGTCCTAACAAAACTAACTTCATCGAATTCTGAGACCGTTGGAAAAATGGCCATTTTCCAGTCGATTAAAATCAACTGAAAGTGGTCAAACACGTTTTCCATTGCCACGCTCACATATTGATTCGAAAAATTATGAAATTTGGAATCTAGCAATAACTTGACATTACGGATCCAACAAAAGTGGTTTCGTCGAAATCCGAGGTCGTTTGCAAAATGTCCATTTTTAAGGGCCTGAATTCCATTGCGACTATTCAGAATTTTCAACTGGACATATCTTTTGATTCCCGCTATGAAATTTCGATTTTTCGGATTCGTTGGAAAGATATACTCAATAAGATCCTAATGTTTATGGTTTCACTAAAATCCGGTTTGTTTTGCACCCGGTACATTCAATTGAAGTTTGAAATCAAATTATCGAACTACCGCGCCATTTTCAATTCCTTTTATAATTATATATAATTATTTATATTCTAACGACGACGTGTATAAATATATACGTTCTAAATATATTCAAAATAAATTTTCATCGATATTATTTAAAATAATCTATTTTAAATATTCAAAATTCGCTAAAATTGCCAAAATAAAAATTTTAAACTGGCCCAGATTTTCGGGTTATTACAATCTCTCCCACTTAAAACTTTTCATCCCCGAAAAGGAACAAAGTCGAAAGTGGTTTGATCAATCAACTCTACATTCGATCTGGCTTCCATTCTCCAACTTTTCAGTTTCTGAGAATTTTCAAATTTTCAAAAATTTGGCTAACACCCTAAATTTTCGAAAAATTTCACCATAACCTCCCCTGCACCGGGAGCATCGGGGAATTTCAAATAGCTTCCCCGGTCCTTCAGATCTCAAAAGAAAAAGAAAAAGCCAAGCGGCTAGCCAATAGGCTCATAAAATCATCATCACCCAAACAAAACAGTAAATTATGATAAACATGTACCTATTTGTCGGGCAAACAAATTTTATTCTTCGGCTCTAGCCTCCTTGCTATGACCTGTTCAATGTAAGTACATGTATATGCAAGCAAATGCGACCAATTTTCAATACAGTTCAATATTTGGTTATATTAGGCTAAATGGTTCAAAATTACCAAACAAATAAACAAACAACACAAACATCAGTCAATTAGTGAATTAGAGTTTCAAATTCATAATTTTGATATATATACAGAAAATCATGTTTTTGATGCCAATTCACAACAATGTGTTCTAGCTATATAAGTTTTGGTTCTCACACCAGTCTAATGGAAATATATAGATATCACACCTTCGTCACTCGAATATAAATTCTGACGACGAGTACTCAACCATCAGAATCATCTTCGGGCCACTAGAGTATGATTCTATATCTATCCAGTATATTAAAACTTCGAATATACGTTCATGACGCGTATATGCAAAATCTTTATATAGTGGATTGTCCATATTCAAAATAAATAAATATTCAAATACGTAGAATTGATTTAAATTTTCAAAACAAAATTGTTTTCATTTGAAAAATATACTCTTCACACTCATTCTAGGATACTACTGATCCTATCTCTAACGAGTCATTCTAATTGGATATTACTAATCCAATATCGGATGAATTCTTTCGTTCGGTTCTAATGTGTCTTGTTCTCGAGCTCTGTAAACCAAAGCTCTGATACCAAATGTGACGGCAAGGAATTTCGCTCGATCTGAATCAGTCGTTAAACCGATCTAGACCATTCGAAACCCCTGATCGTTTTAGAACAGGAAAAAATAGAACGCAGACGGAAGAATATTTCATTGTTATTACAACATTTCCGTCAGATACAAGAATATACAGAGTATAAATGAATATTATACATTCGAAGAAATATCAGAGATTACAATAAATTACATAGCAGCGGAAAAATAATACAAAGCACAACTGAAGGTGATATACGGATACAGAGCTTTCCGGATATCATCCCAGCTGTAAACCAGGATCCTGTGAATATAAATCTGCAAAACCAAAACTACTAGCTGCCCGTGCGGAAAATAGGGTACCCAGAGTTTAGGTTAAAACAATAAACTACAGGTCAGTCATGTGACTGGTGTGAGAACTAAAATAGTTATTTATTCAATTTTAAAAGAGAGTAATTCAAGGGACCACGCCGTATAACACGGAACAGGTTTCCTACCAAGAATACCAGTGCATAGAATAAACAGCGCAATGCTTTTTCGAAAAATGAAGCTACTATAAGACCCAGGTCCCATCACACAATGCAACGCAAGCCGGAGGATAGGGTTTTACCTTATAACAGCCAAACATGCTTGGTACGTTTAAAACAAATCATTTGATACTATAATAAGTGTATAGTGTCAAAACAGTTTCAATCATAAATATAAATCATAGGCGGCACGAATGTCCCATACCACTATGTCGCTATACTAGTTCTACAGTTAAAACTGAGATATCTCGTATTGGAAATTGGATTTCCGTCATGAGTCGAGGCAAGGGGCAAGCTCCTCTCCGCTTCGAGACACTCTAGCAAATGCCTCGGGACTACACACTCTGGGCAACCCCGGATTCGGCTGGCCGGTCCTTACTTACGTTAGAGGATTAATTATGCCTGAACACACGTTTCCCGGTCCTTACAGACCTATAATCGAGGCGCCTCGCATTCCAACAACCACATAGGTGAAAAATAGATATAAATGTCAGGGCTGGTAAGTCACTGACACCACCATAGCTAAAAAGAAACGTCGTGCTCTCCCAGCGGTCCGTATCCCGTTTTTGACTCATACCGAGGTGTGAGGTTCGCGAATTCACGTTATACACAAAGCTACGCCACAAAGACCATGCTTTGATCATCAACCACAAGACTTTGGTTTTCAACAGAAGCCTTGATCCATGCAACTCAGCGTGCCACACAGGCAATTCATGCCATGCGATTGATATTTATCGATATATAACCTCTAAGCTCGTACGTCTCAGAGAAGGGCGTTAAGCAAGAGAATAAATTCTCCGCCGCCAAACAGATATATATTTAACAGAAATCAATCAACACAGAATGAAATCCAATGTTAGACACAAAATCCATTTACAAGTTCGTTCTGGGTCTGAACGAAACCGGAGGCACTTTCCTCGCATATCCATCGATCTCCAAGTACGTCTGGACGACCACCAACTGATTCCCTCATCTTGGGTGTACAGCCTAATCAAGATCATCAGTAATCACCCAAACGATGTGAAGACTTCCGGTCTTCAACCACCGTCTTCATCTTCGACATATCGTCGAATCGGTTATTCAGAATGGGTGTAAACCCGGCCTTTCAGAACAACCTGCGTATATTAAAAACAAATGTTACACAAACACAACATACGCCTCATACCAATTCAGCAGCCACTAACCGCAAATTAGCAAGAGAACAATTTCCCAAATATTAACCCCGAAGGCCGAAACCAACATCAGATCAATACCCAGGAAACCATTCTTCTTAGCTAACCTACAGCTAGTTTCTAAATTTCAATTCTTAGGGAAGGGTTCCCATTAATTTTGTCCAAGATAAATTCTTTAGAATTTATCCTTTAATCTTCCTTTGGATGTCATTTCAAACCAAATTATGGTTTTCCAAACTAGTCGAGATTAGCGAACCACACCGAAATAATTATTTATTTTATTTCCCAATCCCAACCTATTTATCCCATGAAGCAAAACTGGTAATACTCCATATCTAACACCACGGTGTTATCGGTAAAATTAATTACCATTTCACGTTCAAATCTAATTAAAGATTTAGCTATCGCTTTGGAGCAAAACTGGTGATACTCCATTCTCGCTCATTTTTCCAAATTTGATAATTTAGATTATCAATCCCCATTTCAATCTAATTGCATATTCATTAAAACTCCCTTTACTGGGTTAAAGAACTAATGTCTTTTAAAACATAGTTCACGACAAACCCAAATCACATTCTATTTATTATCGGGTTAAAGAACAAATGTTAATTAAAACACCGTTCACGATAAACCCACAAATCAATACTATTTACAACCCATTTCAAATCCAATTTATTTATTTTAAAAATAAATGGGTTTTAATTTTAGTTCCAAACTAGTTCATTTTGATAAAAATCAAATTTTATCTTTTCAAATATGGAGTATTTCATCCTGATTTTTCCCAAATCATTTCTTATGATTTTACACAAATTATTACTATTTTTAATAATATTATCAAGGCCCGTACAGTCGATTTCCAACAATGGCAATCGAACTGCACTTACAGCGACCTTTTTCAAATTTGATTTGGACGTGACTCCAAATCCAACCGTTAGATTTCAAATTTCTAATATTCGTTAGAAAGCTCTTTTCGATACGAACCCAACGGTTCTGGTTTTAGGAGAATCCGACAGTCGGATCTCCCGTAATGTCCGTTTGAAATAAATGGTCGAAATTCACGAACTGCCGCGGCGCGGCGCGTTCTATTCAGGCCATTATATTATATATATATAATATATATTTCGTCGATTTCTATTTAAAACGAATTTTATAAATAGTTTTGAATTCGTTTCAAAAACAATTTCAACCTTTATTTCAAATTCAAATCAAAATTGATTTTTTTTTCTTATAAATTCATTTCAAAATTCATTTAAATTCAATTCGAATTCAATTCGTTTTCCATTCAAATCAAATTCGTTATATATTCAATTGAAATAAATTCGTTATATATTCAATTGAAATCAAATTCGTTTTCTATTCAAATCAAATTCATTATATATTCAATTGAAATCAAATTCGTTATATATTCAATTGAAATAAATTCGTTTTATATTCAATTGAAATCAAATTCATTTTATATTCAATTCGAATTCAATTCGTTATATATTCAATTCGAATTCATTTTCTATTCAATTCGAATTCAATTCGTTATATATTCAATTCAAATCAAATTCGTTTTATATTCAATTCGAATTCATTTTCTATTCAATTTAATTCAAATTTCATTTCAAAATATTCGATTTCGAAATCACTTTTCAATATTCATTTTAAAATGAATAAAATCGATATAAATATCGTTCACTTCAAAATGGCGTCAATCTAATCAACACGGCTTCATATATTTCTATTTCCAAATATTCTATTTCGAATATTTCTTTTTCAAATATTTCCTTTACAAATATTTCTTATTTCAAATATTTCGTTCAACACATGACTAATCTCAACGGATGAGTACTGTCAACACATGAACCTTTATTTTATATTGATAAAGATGTAAATTTTATTATTAAAATATTTCGTTCAACACATGACTAATCTCAACGGATGAGTATAGTCAACACATGAACCTTTATATTTTAATATTGATAAAGATGTAAATTTTATTATTAAAATATTTCGTTCAACACATGACTAATCTCAACGGATGAGTACAGTCAACACATGAACCTTTATATTATAATATTCTTTATTTTCTAAATTGGAATGAGGCCCAATCAATCACCATATAATGTTAATTATATGGATTTTCATACATCACATGTATATAATAGCATTGAAAAATAATCAACCATCAACCAAAGTGCACTACACTGTATAAGTATCAAATATAGATATCTAATGCTTATAACAGCCTGTCAATCAATCGATCGGCATATTTAATCAATCAGGATGAGTGAACTTCAAATTTCATCCCAACACCCGTGTGGGGTTTCAAACAATCAAACACCGATTTTATTTGTGCAGTTGGGCGATGTGTAAAATTTATCGTCCCAATCAATGTCATTCAAATAGGTGTACATAAACAGACCGTCCGGTTTGTAAATGAATATTTATTTATTCACATTCACGTTAAAAATTATATTTTTAACGACCAAATTATTTTATTCAACCTATGAATATTCTATTCGGTTCATTTATTCAATAAAATGATATTTTTATTTTTCTAACTTATTTTAGAAAATTTCGGCGGCATAACGGCACGATACTAGAAATGGGACGAGGCCTAGCCTTATCCCCGGTCTAGTGAAGGCCCACGCCATTCACACATCAATCAAATCCATTCATTTCACCAAACTATTCAATTCAAACCAAATAATCTAACCAACTACACAGCCAAACAAACAAGTCCATGGTCTGTGGACGATTGTGTCGGGTGCTACTAAACACCGTCTGCATCCTAGTATATATATATATAACTAGAAAAAGAAATTGAAGAGTGAGAAGTTCTCACCAATAGCTATCCCAACTCCACAACACTCCATTAGTAGAAAACTTCGCCGCTCGCTTTTTGTCACTTTCGTTGCCCGTAGCCACTACATATATCAAAATCACACTTTTACTTCGCTATTCAATATATAAAAATCGAATTTTTACTTCGCTATTCAATATATAAAAATCGAATTTTTACTTCGCTATTCAATATATAAAAATCGAATTTTTACTTCGCTATTCAATATATAAAAATCGAATTTTTACTTCGCTATTCAATATATAAAAATCCTATTTTTACTTCATTATTCTCTACATAAAGATTTCGCCTTTTCAAATTTGAAGATTTCGCCTTTTCAAATATAAAGATTTCGCCTTTCAAATATAAAGATTTCACCTTTTCAAATATAAAGATTTCGCCTTTTCAGTTATAAAAATTCAAATCTCTTCCTATTTCACTAATCAAACCTTTCGCCATTTTTAAAAATCATTACTTTTTATTGCTAACTATATGGTAAAAATCATATTTTGATAACAGTGTTCGTATCGATAAAGATTATATTTTTATAATTCTACTATGTGAAAATCATATTTTTATCCTTCCACAAGTTTGAAAACTATATTTTTAACCCTTCTACATTATAAAAATTATATTTTTATCGAAGTAAAAATCATATATTTTTTTCTTCACTACTTATATCAAAATATCGCCTTTTCATATTTAAAAATATCGTCTTTTCACTTTTAAAAATATCGTCTTTTCACTTTTAAAAATATCGTCTTTTCAACAATAAAGATTATATTTTTATTTCTTCTATAATACAAAAATCACATTTTTATTACCCGCCTTATATAAAAATCATATTTTTATTATTAAAAATCACAGAAAATAAATAAAAATAAATAAAGAAGCTTACAGTGTTTGGATCAGAAAAGAAAGAGGGATATAGGTCAGAGGGAGCGTCGGAGGGTGGTGGCTGGGTGGCGTGGGTCGTGCGTTCGATTTGGGGGTTAGGGTTTTCAGGGGGGGCTGCGCGATGCGCTAGGGAAGAGGGGGGGGGGAGGAGGCTGTCGCGAGGTCAAGGTGGGGAGGGGGGGTAGCGCGGTCGACATCAGAGGGATGGGGGGGTGCGAACACGGGGAGGAAGAAGAAGGAAAGAAGAGGAGGACGGGGAGGAAGTGGAGAGGAGGATCGAGCAGAAGGGGGTGGTGGCGCCCCGCCCTGAGCGGCAGCGGTGGCTCTCCGATGGGAGGAGCGACGGCACTCCTCCCTCCCCTTCATCGTCTCTTCCTTTTTTTATTTTTGAAATCGATTAGAAAGTGAATCGGGGGGGGCCAGAGAGAGGTTAAGGAGAGGAAGGTTTTATTTTTATTTTAAAAAGTTGACTTTTACATACGACCTCTAAACGAGGCCCACCGCCTGTCGTCCATAGCGTATTACCCCCATTCCGAACACAATGAGATATGTATCGCAAGCTGATTCGATTGTTTCGATCAGTTTCCGTTGAATTTACATTTAAATCATTATATTGAATTTTAAACGTACATTTCAAATTACCGGGGTCACATACGGACTCGAAAAACTCCCGAAAAATATTTTCTAGCTTCGTGTTGACGATACGGTCCTAACAAAACTAATTTCGTCGAATTCTGAGACCATTGGAAAAATGGCCATTTTCCAGTCGATTAAAATCAACTGAAAGTGGTAAAACACGTTTTCCTTTGTCACGCTCACATATTGATTCGAAAAATTATGAAATTTGGAATCTAGCAATAACTTGACATCACGGATCCAACAAAAGTGGTTTCGTTGAAATCCGAGGTAGTTTGCAAAATGTCCATTTTTAAGGGCCTAAATTCCATAGCGACTATTCAGAATTTTCAACTGGACATATCTTTTGATTCCCGCTATGAAATTTCGATTTTTCGGATTCGTTGGAAAGATATACTCAATTAGATCCTAATGTTTTTGGTTTCACTAAAATCCGGTTTGTTTTGCACCCGGTACATTCAATTGAAGTTTGAAATCGAATTATCGAACTACCGCGCCATTTTCAATTCCTTTTATAATTATATATAATTATTTATATTCTAACGACCACGCGTATAAATATATACGTTCTAAATATATTCAAAATAAATTTTCGTCGATATTATTTAAAATAATATATTTTAAATATTCAAAATTCGCTAAAATTGCCAAAATAAAAATTTTAAACTGGCCCAGATTTTCGGGTTATTACACTTTTATAGCTAGCTTTCCCTTTTTTATATTTGATCATATCATCACTCTTTGTTTCTCACTACTAATCCAGCAGTATAGGCACAACTAAATATACAAAACAAATGTTGAAGCCTTGAATTTTTGGAAAACAAAAAACAAATTCTATCGAACTAAAAAATAGCAAGCATAAAAGACGAATATAACAATGTAATTGGTATGAGGTCAAGATTCATCAATTAATCATAACCATCCACCGTTATAGATTTCATAATCTGCCTCTCATGCTATCAGAGGCAATTAAGAATAATTTTGTGCATCTGTTTCAAGCAGTACAGGCACATATAGTGGCCTTTAATATTCCGAATTTTAGTAGCGGAGCTTTTAACTCGGTTCTTAAGCTGAGCAAGCTCAGTTACAAAAACTAAGCTAGGCTCAGTTTCGTAACTAGTTAGCGTGGTTTCGTAACCGAACTAGGAATGGTTTCCTAAATATGCTTTAACTCAGTTAAAAAACTAAACAGCTAATCTCTATTCATGTCACCTAAATGATTGAACATCTGCATCATAATGAGAAATATAGATTTCAATGAGAATTTGAACTGATTTTACTATATCTTCGATAAGCTTTAATAAGCAAATGCACAGCAGACCAATTAAAATAGGAGTTTTTCTCATGATCTATCACCAACATTTCTATTTGCGTCATACAAATGTAATGGAACAGCAGTGCATGTTATAAAACATGACACAAAAGGAAGCCCAAACACAAAAGACCTTCTAAAGCACACTTGAATTCCAAAGTGTTAAAAGAAAACAGCTTCAGTTGCACTGAGGCAGGCACAAAATTCAGTTGCATTGCTGTAGAAAGGTTGAATAGATTTGATTCTCATTTGCTTCAAAAAATATACGACTCCAAATGCAGTGCGAGAAGGAAATTTTATTGATTGTAAGAATAGAGCGTTGCTGGAATTAATCATGATTAGATGTTTTAATAAAAGACAGTTAGTTTGCTAGTAATTATTAATGTTGACAATTATAGTGTAAGTTAGATATCTGGGTTGCAAAAAACTACATATTAAGCTACTTCGTATAAAAGGAGAACATTTATTGAGAAGTCAAAGAAAGAAGGAAAACCAATTGGCCATTTTAAACTGCTCTTGGTTAACTGATTTTAACTATATCTTAGAGGAAACAACAAAACCTTTATTCACTGCCAATATCTAATCAATCATACTGATGCTTTGTTTCGTATTTTCATCTTTAAACTACTTTTTGAAGAAAAAAAACATCAAACTGTAAAATCATTGCATACATAAATTGATCTAAAAGTAACACCAGTGAACGATGACTTAAATATCACTATGCATTCACGATTTACGGTACATTTATGTAACACCCCGTAATTTTATAACATTAAAATTCACAAATTAAAGTATACTTAATTTTTAGAAAAGAATTAAGTGAAATGGGTTGCGCAGAGAAATATGTATATATTGATATATATATATATATAAATTAAAAATTAAATAAATAAATATGCGAAAAAGTTCAAAACAGCGAATTGGGAGGGGAAATAACCGAACCGACCCATTTTTGAGGTCGACCCTAGCCCCGCTGGGTCGACTAGGGGTTAATCCAGGGTGTTTGGCTGTCAACCCGTGGGCCGATTCGCTCAAATGCAGATTTTTCATTTGATTGGTTCTCATGGTTCAGGGTTAATCTAATGGTCCTAAATAACTTACTACACCTATAAATACATCCTAATGCTAACCCTAAACCTAATTAAAATAGAATAGTTACCGTCGCCATGGGAATCAATGGAGCCGCCGCCAACTAAGAAAGAAGAAAAGCAAATTCAATTCTAATTCTCTCAACCCTAAAGCAAGCAAAACTCTCTCTTTTCTTCTCTAAATTGTGAGTATGATGATCTTAACAAGATTATTATCATTTTAATTAGGTTGAGTTATGAATGGATTATGAGTAGATGATGTGAATTATCATATATGTTGTTGTAAACCCCTTTTGCTATCATGTATATTGTAAATCCAATGTTATGTGATGATGATATCTTATATGTTGTAAATCATGCTATGATGATGTTATGTATGTTGAAAGTTTCTATGCTAAGTTGTGATGAATCATACATGTTTAAAAGGCCATGATGTTACCATCTATGCTAGTTAGTTCATATTAATTAAATCATCATGTTTGGGTTATGTTGATCTATATGACAAGTCACATATGCAAGTTAGATTGATTAGAAAAGTTATGAACATATGCCAAGACATCTAAAATGACATCTAGAATTATGCTATGACATATGTGATATCCTATGCTAGTTCACACCATCATTATGTTGCCTAAAAGCCCCATATGTAAGTTTATGTATAGATTTGGGCTATGATCATATCATGTAAATTGAGACATTTAACAAGTTGACACCTTTTGATCCTTAACATGTGTAGTTTATGCAAGTTTCACCCCTATTATGATTAGATTTATTTTAGTTGTCTATATGTTGTGATAATTTATCTTTGTGCTAGGTGTTAGACTATACAAGTCTAGCCTATATTATGCGTTGAATAAGCGAACGTATAAACGTGGGGTAGGGGTAATATAAAGGATTTAATATTAAAAAGTTGGGGTGCAATTGATATGATTTTGCATGCCATAAGTGGATGGCCATAATTGAGTCAATTATGGACATCATTAAAGGTTGACTTAATTAATAATTTGAATAGGGAATTATTAAAACGGGGGTAAAAGATTTTAAGTGTTAATTAATGCTTAGGACACGAGGTTGGACTCGTTTGTGACGTAAACCTGCCCGGACCCGCTCGGCAAATCCAGTGGTCACAAATGTCAGCCCAATGTGAGAGGTCCTAGGCCTAAATTAAAGCATAACGGTTGTAAAGACACGAGGTTAGACTCTTTTATGGTGTAAGACTGCCCGGACCCGCCCGGCAAATCCAGCTGCCATAAATGCCAGTCTAATGTGAGAGGTCTTTATGAGGTTATGGCCTGAATGAATTAAGAAATACTTAACCAGATAAACATGTAAGGTGGGACATGGGGGTTAAGTAGGTGCCTTGGGTGGCATGAGGAATCTAGGGGGTGCCCTTAGTGGCATGTGAAATACGATTAGTAAGACTTAACCAAACACACATGTAAATGAACATGACTAAGAGGGTTAAGTGGGATATACTAGTGACAAGCTTAGGTGTGTAGCTTGTGGGGGCCCATTTCGACCAGTATCCCAAACGTATCTTTGTGGGCTCGACCCAAGTCGAGGACGGGACACGCATGCTGGGTTCGACTGTAAGAGGCCAAAACGGGGAGCGGTGGCAACGCAAGTCCAATGGGTTTCGTATGCGTGTGTGGACCCGGGCTGGTAGGTAAGACGTTGTTGCATCGTGTAGGTATAAGCCGTGCATTCTCAAGTTGTATCGGGTTGCCACTTTAGGGGAGTGATACAGCCCACTGTGGGGCCAGCACGGGTATCTACGAGTAGGGAGCCGATCGAAAGTGGGTAGTGGGGTACACCTAGTGGAGATAGGGGCAGACGGCACCTATGTAGTCAGCTAGGGGTACGTAAGGCTATTTATAAAGTTTCTGTGTGAAGCAAGTGGGATCAAACAATAGGGTGACTAGTGTGGTGCAGTGTAGTAATGTGCAGTGCAGTGTAGTAATCATTCGTTAGTAATTAGGTGTGCCTTTACCGTTATCTTTAACGTTATCTTAAATGCTATCTTTATCTTCCTAAGAGTTCATAGACATTTACTTGTCTTCCAGCTTATGCCTTAGTCTAGTTATTTTGATAATAGTATTTTTAGAATTATCATACTCGCCAGACTTTATGTCTGACCCCTCTATTTCTATCCTTTTTCCCCTCCAGGTCCTCAGGTTGGGCCCAGCTCTAGTGGAGTTTGATTGAATTGCTTCATCTTTCTTTGGAAAGCTTGGACCGTTGAAGTAAAGTCCAGCTTGTTATCTTTTTAATGGCTATTTAATAATGGGATTATGTATTTTGTTTTTATGAAGATGGATATTGTACTTGGTTATGATCTATGGTTTTATGATGTAACAAACATGTTTAATTTCCACTGCAATAAAATGAAGCTTTAGATTTCCAAGTACTATTTATTATCTGTCTTGTTGTAATTTTTCTGTTCTTTATTCACTTATAACCTCTATGGAAGTTAATGCATTCCCTTTGTGAGTGACATTAATGGACATGGGGTGTTACACGTGGTATCAGAGCTTAAGGTTACCAGAACATATAAAAATACTTTAGAAAAATAGTTATTTTTGTAAGAAGTGTTTTCAAAAACATGTTTTAATGAGAAATTTAAAGAGAAGAGTTTTTAAGAAAAAAAAACATAATCCCCAATAGCCCATATCTTTATCTTTTGAATTCTCCATTCTGAATCTTTCCTTTTTCGTTTCAGCATGGCTGAAGATCTTAATCTACCCGACGGTGTAACGATACCAGGATGGTATAGGAGGTTATTAGAGGCTAGGGCCGCTGCAGGTCCAGCCAATGTTCCTCCACCACCAGTTGCACCCGTTCCTCCTCCTCCTCCTCGCATAGATACTTTTGCAAAGACGTGCAAGGAATTCAAGGCTATGGGTGGAAAACCATTTCAAGGGTCAGAAACGTTTGTGGAAGCTAGAGATTGGCTTAAGGAGGTGGAAGAATTGCTAGAAATCTTTGAAGTAGAAGAAGGGAGGAGAGTTCGTTTAGCATCTTGGTTGATGAAGGGAGAGGCCTCGTTTTGGTGGGAGGTCACTAATGGGGAGCGTCCTGTTGACTCTTGGGCGGATTTCAGGCGTAGGTTCGAGGCAAATTCTCTCAAGGGCGGAAGAAAATCTATATATGGAAAGGTTCTTGACATTGAAGCAAGGAAGCTCATCAGTGAAAGAATATGTCAATACATTTAATCAGTTAGCAAGGTTTGGCTTGAACTTAGTAAACACGCCGGAGAAGAAGGCTCTAAGGTTCGTGAATGGCTTGAATGAACCATTGCAAGGGTTGGCTATGACCCACATCCCGATGGGGGCCACCTTTGAGAAGTTAGTAGAAATGGCGCTCATGCATGAGGAGAAAAACGCTAAAGCTGATAAGGCACCCGAGAAGAAGGGGGATCAGAAGAAACCACAACAGCAAAACAAGAAGGGTGGAAAAGACAATAATGGCAAAGGAAAGAAGAAGTGCTTTAATTGTGGAACCCCAGGCCATCTCAGCAAGGATTGTCGAAAGAAAAAGAAGACATGCTGTTTTCATTGATGCGGGACATTTAGTGAAGGACTGCCCAAAGAAGGGGCAGAGGGCAGGAGCTACCTCGGGAGGACAGGTGCAGGCTCTTATGGCACCAGGGCAGGCTAGGGGACAAGTTCAGGCTCTTGCGGTCCCACCGCTGCAAGAATGAGGTAGAACCATTTCTGTTGAAAGCTTAGTTTTTCTGTTTGATCATCCTGTCCGTACCTTATTCGATTCGGGCGCATCACATTCGTTTATCTCTACATCATTAGTTGAATCACTGCACTTAAACACCAGTTTAGTAGAGGATCCCTTAGTTGTTTCGAATCCAATTGGGGGCTCAGCTTATTTGTCTATGATGTGTTTGGATTTGAAAATTTCCATACTTAGCGTTGAATTTAGATGTGATGCTTATGTGTTGGGCTTCACGGGCTATGGGCTAATTTTAGGAATGGATTGGTTATCTAGAAATGGGGCCGTTCTTGATTGTGAAAGGAGAGTAGTTAGGCTCGTGACTCGCCTTGGCAACACTCTCGAAATCTTTTGTAATCCCATAAATTCGGTTACGCTAAGTTATCTAGAATCTCTTTACGCGTCTGAGGAAAATCTACGATCTGTTAGAGTGGTCCGAGAATATTCGGATGTGTTTGAGGAGGTGAAGGGCTTGCCTTCGAAGTGGGAGATAGATTTTCGAATATATCTTGTGGATAATGCGAAACCAGTATCTTTGCCAGTACGCCACATGGCTCCACATGAAAGGAGGGAACTCGATAAGCAAGTGAAGGAGTTGCTTGAGAAGGGGTTCATAAGACGAAGTATATCGGAGTGGGGTGCTCCAGTAGTATTTGCCATGAAGGCGGATGGGTCCCTTAGACTGTGTGTGGACTATAGAGAACTTAATAAACTTACTAAGAAGAACAGACACCCACTACCGAGGATTGACGATCTCTTCGATCAGTTAGTTGGCGCCTCAGTGTTTTCGCAGTTAGACTTAGCCACTGGTTTCCATCAGTTGAGAGTGGCTGAGGATAGCATAGACAAGGCTACCTTTAGGACTCCGAACGGTTTCTATGAATGGCTAGTGATGCCCTTCGGTTTGACAAACACCCCCGCATACTTTGTTGATTTGATGAGTAGGGTGTTTAGGGAGTACCTTAACAAATTCATGGTAGTCTTTGTAGATGACAACTTGATCTTTTCTAAGGATGAAGAAAAGCATGCCCTGCATCTTAAGGAAGTGTTGGAGACCCTACGAGCGCATAGCCTTAAGGATAAATTTTCTAAGTGTCACTTCTGGAGGAAGGAAGTACGGTTCTTGGGGCACGTGGTTTCCAAAGAGGGGATAGCCGTGGATCCCGCGAAGGTGGTGGCCATCCAAGATTGGAAGGTTCCCAAAAATGCTACCGAAGTGAGAATTTTCTTGGGGTTGGCTGGCTACTATAGGAAGTTTATCAAAGACTTCGCAAAGATATCAGCTCCATTGACACGCTTGACGAAGAAGAACCTAGTTTTCACATAGGACGTAGATTGTGATGATGCGTTCCAACGTTTGAAGAGAGCTTTGACTTCAGCCCCAGTCTTAGTATTGCCAGATGGGAGTAATCCGTTTACCGTTTATACAGACGCTTGTGGGACAGGACTAGGCGCAGTCTTAATGCAAGAGGACAGGGTAATAGCCTATGGTGGAAGGCAGTTGAGAGCGCATGAGAAGAATTACCCCACACATGACCTAGAGTTGGCCGCTATTGTTTTGGCGCTTAAGTCTTGGCATCATTATCTTCTTGGCGAGAAATTCAAACTATTCACTGACCATAAATCTTTAAAATACTTATTCTCTCAGAAGGACTTGAACTTAAGGCAACAAAGGTGGATGGAGTTCTTGGCGTCCTACGACTTTGAGATAGCATATACCCCTGGCAAGGGTAACGTGGTGGCCGATGCCTTAAGTAGAAAAAGATTATCCTTAAGTCCTTTGTTTGTTGAGCGGCAAAGTTTAGAATTCATTTCGATGTTTGACTTTAGACCTTCCGTTGACTTCATACCCGGTTTGCTAGCATCCTTGGAGGTCAGACCTACACTTTTAGGACGGATTGGCGAGGCACAGCGAGACGACCCACAGTTAGTTGAGTTAGTAGAAAATCTCAAAGGAGGGGAGTCATCAAGCCATCTCCGTAGGTATACCCTAGATGATAAGGGTTGGTTACGTAGGGACGGTAGACTTTGTGTACCAAAAGACGATGACCTAAGGAAGACTATTCGTGACGAAGCACATCGTTCGAAGATGACCATTCATCCCGGCGGGGACAAGATGTACAAAGACATGAAGAGAGTTTACTTTTGGGCCGGCATGAAAAAAGATGTGGCCGAGTATGTCGCTAGATGCTTGGTGTGCCAACAAGTAAAAGCGGAGCAAAAGAAACCCGGTGGGTTGCTTCACCCATTGGAGGTTCCACTATGGAAGTGGGAAAGTGTCTCGATGGATTTTGTGGATGGGTTACCGCGATCAAGGAAGGGTAATACAGGAATTTGGGTTATAGTAGATAGACTTACTAAAAGCGCCCATTTCATTCCCGTAAAGAGTAAGAGGACTGCTCCATTGTTAGCCTCCGTATACGTTCGAGAAATAGTTCGTTTGCACGGTGTTCCTTCTAGCATAGTGAGCGACCGCGATCCTATTTTCACTAGCGAATTTTGGAGAAGCTTACAAGAGGCGGTAGGGACTCAGTTATGTTTGAGCACCGCATATCATCCTCAGACGGATGGCCAGACCGAGAGGGTGAATCGCATTCTAGAGGATCTTTTGAGGCTGTGTATCCTAGACTTTGGAGGTACATGGGAAGAGCATCTTCCATTGGTTGAGTTCGCATATAATAATAGCTTTCAGTCCAGCATTGGTAT
This sequence comes from Allium sativum, assembly GCA_030737875.1. Classification (NCBI taxonomy): domain Eukaryota; kingdom Viridiplantae; phylum Streptophyta; class Magnoliopsida; order Asparagales; family Amaryllidaceae; genus Allium; species Allium sativum. The sequence continues at coordinate 340,403,773 of CM060919.1, forward strand.
GGCACCATTCGAAGCTCTATATGGACGACCTTGTTGTTCACCTACATGTTGGTGGGAATCTACGGATAAGATCTTACTTGGGCCCGATATGATTAGGGAGACTTCAGAGTAGATCGACTTGATTCGAAGGAGGATGAAAGCAGCGCAAGATAGGCAGAAATCTTATGCGAATAAGAGGAGGACAGATCTCGAGTTTGAAGTTGGGGACATGGTCTTTGTCAAAGTGTCTCCATTACGAAACGTTGTTCGCTTTGGGTCCGTTGGGAAATTAGCACCAAGGTTTGTAGGGCCGTTTCCTATTAAGGAGAGGATTGGACGGATGGCATATAGAGTGGAGTTGCCCGAGAGACTTAGTGGTGTACATGACGTATTCCATGTGTCACATTTGAGGAAGTGCTTGCACGAGACCGCGGAAGTGGTAGAGCCGAGCTTGCTTAGAGAGGTGGAGATAGAGCATGATGCGACAATTCGATGAGCTCCTACGCGCATTCTTGGGTTGGAGATCAAGAGGTTGAGGAATCGAGAGGTCAGACTAGTCAAAGTGCAATTGGGAGATGATGAGAGCAACGCTACTTGGGAGACGGAAGAGAAGATGCGTTCACGATACCCTTTTTCTTTTTGAGGGTATGTCCTTTAATTTCTCCTTTATCGCTTAGCTTGTACTTATCTTATCTTTAGTATATCCTCTCGCTAGTATCTTTGACCTTTAGTTAGGATAATCCTATGGTTGAAACATGTGTTTGAGACATGTTATGTATGGTAGATGCAAAGTGGATGCAAGTGTTTGCTAGTGCTTGCTCGTAGATGCATATACACACACTATTAGGCACCAGTTCGGCTCAGTCACTTCATATTGCATATTGCATATATATGGATGTATTTAGTAAAATGGATGTATAATGGTTGTATTATCATATAGTTGCTGCATTCGGGTGGATGGTTGTGCACGCATATAGAATTAATATGTATCATTAGGAATCTTTTGCATACATATTGGACGCATGGCACTATCATGAATTGCACTAAGGAGGTCGACTGAATCAGTAGACCGCCTAATTTTGCATTAGATATGGACATATACACACACTGTGCATATAAACATTAAAGCATTAGAAGTCTTTTAAGGACAATGGATGCTGGTGTTTGATGGTTGAGTAGATGGACGATTAGATGGTAGGATATACATTCTTCTTGACTTGGAGATTTCGGGGACGAAATCCTTTAAGGAGGGGAGAATGTAACACCCCGTAATTTTATAACATTAAAATTCACAAATTAAAGTATACTTAATTTTTAGAAAAGAATTAAGTGAAATGGGTTGCGCAGAGAAATATATATATATATATATATATATAAATTAAAAATTAAATAAATAAATATGCGAAAAAGTTTAAAACAGCGAATTGGGAGGGGAAATAACCGAACCGGACCATTTTTGAGGTCGACCCGAGCCCTGCTGGGTCGACTAGGGGTTAATCCAGGGTGTTTGGCTGTCAACCCGTGGGCCGATTCGCTCAAATGCAGATTTTGCATTTGATTGGTTCTCATGGTTCAGGGTTAATCTAATGGCCCTAAATAACTTCCTACACCTATAAATACATCCTAATGCTAACCCTAAACCTAATTAAAATAGAATAGTTACCGTCGCCATGGGAATCAATGGAGCCGCCGCCAACTAAGAAAGAAGAAAAGCAAATTCAATTCTAATTCTCTCAACCCTAAAGCAAGCAAAACTCTCTCTTTTCTTCTCTAAATTGTGAGTATGATGATCTTAACAAGATTATTATCATTTTAATTAGGTTGAATTATGAATGGATTATGAGTAAATGATGTGAATTATCATATATGTTGTTGTAAACCCCTTTTGCTATCATGTATATTGTAAATCCAATGTTATGTGATGATGATATCTTATATGTTGTAAATCATGCTATGATGATGTTATGTATGTTGAAAATTTCTATGCTAAGTTGTGATGAATCATACATGTTAAAAAGGCCATGATGTTACCATCTATGCTAGTTAGTTCATATTAATTAAATCATCATGTTTGGGTTATGTTGATCTATATGACAAGTAACATATGCAAGTTAGATTGATTAGAAAAGTTATGAACATTTTCCAAGACATCTATTATGACATCTAGAATTATGCTATGACATATGTGATATCCTATGCTAGTTCACACTATCATTATGTTGCCTAAAAACCCCATATGCAAGTTTATGTATAGATTTGGGCTATGATCATATCATGTAAATTGAGACATTTAACAAGTTGACACCTTTTGATCCTTAACATGTGTAGTTTATGCAAGTTTCACCCCTATTATGATTAGATTTATTTTAATTGTCTATATGTTGTGATAATTTATCTTTGTGCTAGGTGTTAGACTATACAAGTCTAGCCTATATTATGCGTTGAATAAGCGAACGTATAAACGTGGGGTAGGGATAATATTAAGGATTTAATATTAAAAAGTTGGGGTGCAATTGATATGATTTTGCATGCCATAAGTGGATGGCCATAATTGAGTCAATTATGGACATCATTAAAGGTTGACTTAATTAATAATTTGAATAGGGAAATATTAAAACTGGGGTAAAAGATTTTAAGTGTTAATCAATGCTTAGGACACAAGGTTGGACTCGTTTGTGACGTAAACCTGCCCGGACCCGCCCGGCAAATCCAATGATCACAAATGTCAGCCCAATGTGAGAGGTCCTAGGCCTAAACTAAAGCAAAACGGTTGTAAAGACACGAGGTTAGACTCTTTTATGGTGTAAGACTGCCCGGACCCGCCCGACAAATCCAGCTGCCATAAATGCCAGTCTAATGTGAGAGGTCTTTATGAGGTTATGGCCTGAATGAATTAAGAAATACTTAACCAGATAAACATGTAAGGTGGGACATAGGGGTTAAGTAGGTGCCTTGGGTGGCATGAGGAATCTAGGGGGTGCCCTTAGTGGCATATGAAAAACGATTAGTAAGACTTAACCAAACACACATGTAAATGAACATGACTAAGAGGGTTAAGTGGGATATACTAGTGACAAGCTTAGGTGGGTAGCTTGTGGGGGCCCATTTCGACCAGTATCCCAAACATATCTTTGTGGGCTCGACCCAAGTCGAGGACGGGACACGCATGCTGGGTTCGACTGTAAGAGGCCAAAACGGGGAGCGGTGGCAACGCAAGTCCAACAGATTTCGTATGCGTGTGTGGACCCGGGCTCGTAGGTAAGACGTTGTTGCATCGTGTAGGTATAAGCCGTGCATTCTCAAGTTGTATCGGGTTGCCACTTTAGGGGAGTGATACACCCCACTGTGGGGCCAGCACGGGTATTTACGAGTAGGGAGCCGATCGAAAGTGGGTAGTGGGGTACACCTAGTGGAGATAGGGGCAGACTGCACCTATGTAGTCAGCTAAGGGTACGTAAGGCTATTTATAAATTTTCTGTGTGAAGCAAGTGGGATCAAACAGTAGGGTGACTGGTGTGGTGCAGTGTAGTAATCATTCGTTAGTAATTAGTTGTGCCTTTACCGTTATCTTTGACGTTATCTTAAACGCTATCTTTATCTTCCTAAGAGTTCATAGACATTTACTTGTCTTCCAGCTTATGCCTTAGTCTAGTTATTTTGATAATAGTATTGTTAGAATTATCATACTCGCCAGACTTTATGTCTGACCCCCTCTATTTCTATCCTTTTCCCCCTCCAGGTCCTCAGGTTGGGCCGAGCTCTAGTGGAGTTTGATTGAATTGCTTCATCTCTCTTTGGAAAGCTTGGACCGTTGAAGTAAAGTCCAGCTTGTTATCTTTTTAATGGCTATTTATGTAATAGGATTATGTATTTTGTTTTTATGAAGATGGATATTGTACTTGGTTATGATCTATGGTTTTATGATGTAACAAACATGTTTAATTTCCGCTGCAATAAAATGAAGTTTTAGATTTCCAAGTACCATTTATTATATGTCTTGTTGTAATTTTTCTGTTCTATATTCACTTATAACCTCCATGGAAGTTAATGCATTCCCTTTTTGAGTGACATTAATGGACGTGGGGTGTTACAATTTAACTAACCCAACGGTTTTGTGCAACCATCCTGATGAACAAAGTAAATAACAACAGGGTGTACGCACCTTCTCCGGGAATGCTTTCAGCTGTGGACAACTACCTCCTCATGAGCCACACCAATAAGCATTGAATTAATCTCTGCTGTTGAAAAACAAAAATCCCAAAAACTGGCATGGGCCATCCAACATAATAACTTTCAAATCACATAACACACCAGATTCAAGTTGCTTACCCTTTCTTACATCGAAATTGAAGCCACGACTTTGCGCAGAGCCGAAATTTTTACAGGATCGGTTTGGGAAGATGGAAAGGAATCAGCTTTGAAATGATATAACTTGAAAGAAAACGCCGAAATACCAAATCCCTTGATGGCTTGATCCCTAATCAGCTATAAACACATGATTTACAAATGGAACAAGATACAACTGTTTAATACATAAACAAATAAACTTACATGCTTTCTCTTCCTCGTCATCGATCTCGTTGGTCGTTGCCATGGTTTTAGTTTCTGGTACATTCAACCGCCGAAGCCAAGCACTATCCAGAAGGAGACGAGCACGAGCAAATAGCAAGCTAGCAGCAAGCAAGCAGCAAGCCTGCTTTCGAATCTTCGACTGCCCTAATTTCGATTGCGAAATAGATCTAGGGCTTGAAGTTCGAATCTTTTGAATGCGCAACTTCTTTTTGAAAAAAAACGAGTATTACAGTGTGAAATGTGAATACTGGGGCAATGACGAAGCCAGCTAGGTTAAATTTCATGTGTGATGAGACTTGAACGAAACCCGTTGGAGCCAAAAAAAAATACGTGTTGGAGCCAAAACTTTCACGCTTCAGAGCCAAAATTTCACCAGTTGTTCGTTGTTGTAAAAGGAAGTTTCTTAATTTATGTAAATGCTGTACAATTTAAATTACTTTTAAATATCAATTACTGAAGTTAATTATTTAACAATAATATTAATTTTTAGTTATTAAATATATTTATTGCAATTTTTTGAAAAATTTGATACTACGGCTAAAATTAATTAACCGTTACAGAACTCAATTACAACCAGCTAAAACAAATAGTTTTTAAAAATATATTTATTAAAGTTGACAAGAAAATACACTTGTTTATCAAATAATACATACCAATCAATTTCTTAAAAGCAAATATGTATTAATAATTTCTTGATATTAATTTAATTAATCGTATTAAAGACTATTAAATAAGAATTGATTATCAAAACATATTTAATAAACATCGAACAACAATGTATTTTATTAATTACTATTACCTCTTATTTATATTATATAGTAAGTAATAATTAATCAACATTAATTTTCAAAAAAAATTAATCAGCATTAACTATTGAATTTTATTTACTTCTAATAGTTATTATTTATTATTAATTACTAATGTATTATTAACATTAATTATTTAAAATTTAAATTTACTAATTAATTACTAAGTAATAACACAAATTTAAAACATTTAATAAATAAAAAATATAAAAGTTCGTTTCAAATCTCTTGGAAAACTTAAGGAAAATAGCTTCAAAATTATGTCGATGGTAATCCAACTCTATTTTTAACGGAATTTAGCGTCAAATATTATATGACGGTAAAGAGCTGCAATTTCCATTGATTTAGCGACAGAATTAGTATTCGACAGTAATAATTTATAATAAGATGACATATAAACTCCAAAATATTTTCTCTTAGAAAGCCCACGGAAATCCACCGCTAATTAGCGACGAAAATTTCCGCTATTAAAAATCTGTCGCTAACCTCGATTTTTCTTGTAGTGATAGTTATTCGAAAGGAGTTAATCGAATATAGTTTATTCGAAAGGAGTTATCGAATATAGTTTATTCGGAGAGAGGTTAATCGAATATAGTTTATTCGAAAGGAGTTAATCGAATATAGTTTATTCGAAAGGAGTTATCGAATATAGTTTTTTCGAAGAGAGGTTAATTGAATATAGTTTATTCAAAAAGGAGTTAATCAAATATAGTTTATTCGAAAGGAGTTAATGGAATATAGTTATTCGAAAGGAGTTAATCGAATATAGTTTGTTCAAAGAAAGGAGTTAATTTAATATAGTTTGTTCGAAGAAAAGAGCTTATCGAATGTAGTTTATTCAAAAGAGAGATTATCGAATATTAGTTACTCGAAGAAAGATTATTGAATATAGTTTATTCGAAAGAGAGATAATCGAATATTAGTTATTCAAAGATAGTTAATCGAATATAGCTTATTCGAAAAGGAGTTATCGAATAGAGAATATTCAAAAGTGAATTATACGTTGAATTCGATTATATCGAATTTGGGAAAGTACTATTCACTTTCCATTTTTAATCAAAATTTATTTATTTATAAATAAATTAGTTGTTTGTTTATTTATACAAATTAATAAATAAAAGTTATACTTAAGTTATTAAATTTCGGAAGCATGGGATTATAACATTATTATTATAATCAAATGATTTCTGTAAAAGAAGTGGATTCGTAAATAGAATCTGAGAGTTACGTACGGAAGTTTGTTAAAGATTTATAAGGTGAACTTTGTCTATTTCGAAGTTAGAACTGTTGTTCAATTAAGGTCTGAGAGGTAGTTATACCCCAACTTGATTGGCTTCGTTTGTAACTAAGGAATGGTTAAGGTTTGATAGGTTGGTTAAGTGAATTTAGTTGATGAAGGTAATGGTTTGAGTTGGCATAGCGATGTTTTATTTAAACATCTGTTAAATCCAATGAATGAGTTTTGGAAACATTTTCCAAATATAATTAGAGATATTTTCTAATCATAAAAAATGAAATGTTCGATGATAAAGAATACTGGAATGACAGTGATACGTGAAAAAGAGATGGAAATGTTTTCCAATGATTAATAACGTTTATTTTCTAAATTTAGAGAATAGGGAATGTTGAATATATGGAAACATGAAATAAATAAATTAATGAACTAAAGAGATAAATGTTCAATGATGATTGATCGATAAAATTTCCATCTGGAAATAATATCGTTGTTTGCACATGTGGTTTTCTTTGATAGTTAACTCACCGACTATCGAAGTTTTTGACCATTTCCGTTGTCAATACGGAGAGACCGGGATCAGATTCATTATCTTAAAAACCACTCCATAGGGGCATTAGCATTGCGATCAAATATGATGAAGATAATTGAAGACGGAGTTATGGAAGGGTTGTCCTGTTTACAGAATAGTACCTTCGGTTTGTCCCGTCCCAGGGCGACCTGTATGGAAGATTGTTTGACAGAGTATATTTAATGGATCGCGTAATTTGATCTCTTCAAACGTATTTACGTTTGGTGGCAGAGGAATTCGTTTCTCTTAGCTGTATACCCATTGTTTTTTTGGGGAAATCAATTTGTGATTTAGCTGGTAATACGATGTTACATTCAAAGTGAATAATTGTGTGATCTGTCAGAGATAAGCGTGGCCTCTAGCCTCACAACCGGGAAATGACAAAAATCGGGCAGGCATCATGGCTAAGTGGTTGGCTGCTAATTAGGGTGTATTATCACCTATCTAGAGATATTCATTTCAATCTTTAATCTATTCAATGTTGTCCCATTCGGGAAAACGGTTGTTGATCCCAACCGTTGGTGATATACATTCGATACACTCAAGCGAAATGAGTGGTCGGTCATGTGTGGCTGGGTTGCAAGATGTTCTTGTTGAACCCAGTGTATTCCTCTCTAGAGGTACACTATCAAAAGATGGTTCCATACCTTTTCATAGTTGGTAATCCATTATCCAATAAGGGCTAGCGGTTTTGATTGTATACTGTATGTAGAACGTGAGATGAAAGCATTTCTGCTAGATGATTATTATATTGTGGTTGATAGACACTATTATAATATCAATGAGTTTTGATATAAAGATTATCGTTTCTTTCAAAATGATTTGAAAGTTAAATCAAATTGATTTGGATTCTCATAAGGGAAAAACCTGTTCCGTTATACGGCGTGGTCTTATGAGATATCGTTTAATTACTCAAACTGTTTTAAATTGTTTTACTCACACCAGTCCTGTGACTGAACCAGAGTTTATTTTGTTTTGTTTTCCCTAAACTCTTGGGTGCCCAATTTTGTACGGGCAGTCAAGTAGTCAGGATTTTACAGATATACTAGGATAGCTTGGAGCAGGAGGCTTCGGGATTTTATAGCTATTGTTATTTTCGTTGTGTTGTAAGTGTTGTACTCTGATAATGTTATTGTATACATATAATGATTTTATTTCAAATATATGTTATCTATTATATGTTGTTTGTTCCGCTGTGAGATTCGTGTTACTATGATGTTGTATGTTCTTCTTCTTCTTCTATTCTAAGTTTCTATCTTATCTATTCTCACCCTCTAATTTCTTTCATGGACTATCCGGTGTTTCTGATGCTTAAATAGTCGACATAGTATTTAAAACAAAGTTCATGATAAACCCAAAATCATCTTCCATTAAATATGGAATTTTCACAGAAATCAAACCAATATATAATTGATATAAATTTGTGCATCAAAGTAATAATATAAATGGAATAATGGAAAAGCCTTTTAAATTCCATATATAATAACGGTCTTCTTTTACAGAAGCTCATCTCGATTATTATTAAATCTAATTCCATTCAATTCCAATTTATATATTAAATTGGAAAACATTACTTTGGAAAATTCCCATTAAAATCTTAATAAAAGACTTATAAATTCCAAATTATATTTTCACTGTTAATTGGGTTAAAGAACAAATGTCGTTTAAAACACTGTTCACAATTAACCCAATTCACATTTCATTTTATTCCAATTACTAAATATAATCGGAAACTCTAATAATCTAAATTAAAAGATTTATTCTTTCCATACGGGGTTTAAGAACAGTGTTATCTAAGACACCATTCACGACAAACCCAAAAATCCAATTGATTTTATTTAATTCTAGTTAAATATTAATTAATCGGAAAACTTCATTTAATCTTAATTAAAAGATTTATTCTAGTCAATAACTAGTTCATTTCGATAAAAATGTATTTTATCTTTTCAAATATGGAAATTTTCATTCAAAAAGCTTTTCAAATTACTTATTATGATTTTACATAATTTTTCCATATTTTTAATAATTTTAATAAGGTCTGTACAGTTGGTTTCCAATAATGGCCACCGAACTGCATCCATAACGACCTTTTTCAAATTTGATTTGGACATGATTCAAAATCCAACTGTTAGTTTTCAAAACTCTTATATTCATTGGAAAGCTCTTTTCGATACGAACCAAATGGTTCCAGTTTTATGAGAATCTGACGGTCGGATCTCCCGTTACGTCAATTTGAAGTTAATGGTTGAAATTCGCGAACAATCGCTGCGCGGCGCGTTCTATTTAGGCCATTAAATATATATATATATATATATATATGTGTGTGTGTGTTAGCCTACTTTGTGAACTAGGCTACACAAAGAGCAAACAGTGAGGAAGCCACCAACTGGTCCGGATCGGAGGGAGATAGCGCAGGAAAAAAGTAGAGATCAAAGACGCGGATGCCATATCGGTTCGGATCGGAGGAGTACGTCAGCAACGTTAAAACGTAGCAAGTGGCCTCATCGGATCGGATTGGAGGCAACCGATCCGAACCCTTTTCTCTGAGCCTGTGACCGTTGCTACACACGTTTCCTGAAGACTCGGACCAAGCATGACCATTTCTCCCACGATCTCCCACTAAATCGATGGTTGTCACCATCTGGAAGCCTTTGAACCCGACTCTTATGGGATGGGTGCCACGCAATTCCGAACCGAAGCCACTTTGCAGAGATTTTTCACCTATAAATACACCATTAAGAGGCATTTGAAAGAATCTTTTGGCAAATTCTCAGTTCTAACTTCCTTCATAGCCGAATTCTTCAATCATATTCAGATCAAAATCATCTCTCAAAGTCTATTTTTGAGAGATTTAAGTGAGTTTATGCATTGTAATTGTGAAGTTGATTGAGAATCATTGTTGTATTTGTATCCAAATCATCAATTAAAAGAAAACAAAGTGGATGTACGCTCTTTAACGCCGAACCACTATAAATCGCGTGTTCTTTGTTGCTTTTTGATTCTATTTCATTGAAATCATAGCTAATTTGGGTGTTAGAACCAATTTTTGGTCTAACATTTTGGTGCTTTCATTGAGATACTTCGAATTCTCAGCCTTCTTGGGGTTGTCATTCTACTATTTGGACTTTCAAGTTCAAAGAAGTTAATCCCTTGTCTCTGACATCTTTCAGTACTTGTTGACTAACCGTTGAAGAATCGAGTATCATGGCTAAGACCAAAGGAAAAGAAGTGCAAGGCGCTAGGGGAAATGATGCTAGAGAAGATCAACAAGCCATTGTGTTAACGAGGTCACGCGCTCAATGCTCTGGAGCAGACCGCTCCGATCAGGAAGATCCGAACCGGATGGGAGGCGCCGATCCGAACCGGGTGGAAGGCACCGATCCGATCCGGTCTGATGAGGTCGAGGGCATTCACTCTCTCCATCCGAACCGCCCCGACTAAGCTTCTGTGAACCGATCCGATCCGAACCAGAATGAAGCTGGAACTTCTACTCGAGCTCCCTCCAACGCTCCGATTCCAGCCACGATGACTAATGTTCAGCCTGATCCATCTGCACCCATTACCCAAGGAGACTTTTCACGTTTTCTTGACATGCTACAGAGCACTAAAGAAGCATTGGAAGCCCAAAGGCGTGACAACCTTCGCATGCAGGAAAACATGATCACTATGGGTAGAGAACTGCATGAGCTCCATAGGCAGAAAACTCCTTCCCCAACACGCCATCTTGCTACAGATGATTCGTCTTCTTCGGAGGAGGAACGCCCTCGCTAGAGGAGGCCACTTGAACGACCTCAGAACCTTGCTCAATAGACTTTTGGATCTTTGGGATCCTGAGAAGACGATGTTCGTGCATTGGGCCCTGATGACCCGAGCCTACAACAGCCTATGTTGCTACCCATGCGCGGATCCCACGTCTTACCCAGGGATCCTAATATTACCAACCCCACACAGTAACAGCTTCTCCAACCTCTACCTCCTGAGATCGATCGGGAACACAGAGAGCAACGTGGAGCAGCTACCGCCAGAAATAGGAGGTTATCCCCTGATCAGGAACCCAGGGGTAATCCGAACATCAGATCAAGAGAGCCTGTGCAGACATTAACAAACGCCGATGTATGGGCAATGGTGCGCAAGATCATATCTGAAAGCCGGCAGTATACTAATGAAGATTGGGGCATTGAACGAAGTCATACCCCCTTCACAAATGATATCCAGAATTTCCAGTTCCCTCGGCGATTCAACTTGCCTCAGATGGATCGATATTCAGGAAGAACAGACCCAGGGCAGCATCTTATGAGATATGCATGGTTCATGAATGCGGCAGCAGCTCTGGATGCCGTAAAATGCAAAGCTTTTCCAATCTATCTTGAAGACGTAGCCTTAATGTGGTTCACCTGACTCCCTCCTCGGTCGGTATCAAATTTCACAGAATTGAGTGAGCGTTTCATGAATAAGTTTCGACTCCATGCCCAAAAATCCAGGACCGTTATAGAATTGTCATGGATTAAACAGGCCCTAGGAGAATCTTTGAAGTCATATTTGGATCGCTTCAACCAGGCCATTACCGAAGTTAGTGATCCCCATGATCCCACTATCCTGATGGCCTTGATAGAAGGGGTAGATCCTGACACAGAGTTCGGGGATTACTTGGCTAGAAAACCACCTCCAACAAGAGAATTGTTCTATGAAAAGGCTTATGTCCGCTTAAGGCGAGAAGAAGCTAAGGCAAATTGGTAGATAAAGTACGAAGGGGCTCGAAGGAAGGTGTCCAGAGTAATGTCGCTGTGAAACAATCTAGTGACAGTTCAGGGAAGGTGGAAGTAAATGTTGGCAACCAAAGTGGTGGTAATAGCAACAGAAATGGGAACGACAATAGAAGGAACAGAAACCGAGGGAATAGCTCTAATAAAAGGCCCAGATTCCAGACTTTTGAAAATTACACGCCGTTAAATGATACGTTGGAGAACATTTATTTAGATACACACAGCATATTGCAGTACAAAAAACCACCACCCAGAGATTCTACTGAGAAAGAGATTGAAACAGGAAAGTTTTGCTTGTTCCATGGTACACACGGTCATTCCACCAATGAGTTCCGTCATTTGAGGGACATCGTCGAAAAATTGCTGCGAGAGGGGAAGTTGGATGAGTACAAGGTCATCCCGAGGGACAGGGGGAAAGGGGGACAAGCCCCAAACCAAGACCAGCCTGCTTCAAAACCCACAGCTCAGCAAAAGGGTAAGAGGATCGTCATTAATACTATTATAGGCGGACCTCACTTAGTTGGTCATAGTTTTAAAGCAATGGACCAGTACGTCAACGCCACCAAGCATTTTGAAGTAGGAAAACGCAGTAGCTTTGAAGATGTCACTCCAATAAAACAACAAAAAACGATGTCAGATGATGTCGTATTCCGCAATAGAGATGATTCTGGAGTTCAATCTCCAACCGACGATCCATTAGTGATTACCACGACAATTGGCCCCGCTTTAGTCCATAAGGTGTTAATGGACAACGGAAGCTCGGTCAATATGATCTTCAAGAAAGCTTTCGAACAAATAAGGCTCGAAGCAAAAGACTTAAAGCCATGTGTAGGATGGATACGCGGCTTTAACGGAGCATCTACAGCTCCGATGGGTTTTGTGGAATTACCAGTCACACTAGGGCAGGGAGATCGCCAGAGAGTAAGGATCCTGCCGTTTGTAGTTTTGGATGTGGAGTCGCCTTACAATGCCTTCCTAGGCCGACCAGCCCTTGCCGAATTTAGGGTGTGTATTGCGCCTTGGTGCTTGCTGCTTAAATTCCCGACTGACTCAGGAGTTGGGACGATGAGGGGCGACCAAGTTACGGGACGAGCTTGTTACGTGACCGAATTAAAGATGTTAATGAAAGGGTTGAATATAGATGCTAAGGATGATTCCACCCCTCCAAAGGAGGCCTCAGCATAGCAATTAAGGGGTCCTGCCCCAAGAGAGTCGTCCTCAGACGTGCTCGAGGACATAAATCCCAGAGAGGATAGAGAACCCGGGGACAGGAAGGCAACTCCCAACGAAATAACAATCGATGTACCTATTGATGAAACGGATCCAACAAAAGTACTAAAGATCGGCTCGCAACTGGATCCAGTTAGAGCGAGGGAATTGGCTGATTTCTTAAAGGCAAATCTGGATGTGTTTGCCTGGACTCACGCTGACATGTACGGGATTTCGCCTACCATCATGAGCCACTCTTTGTGTATTAATCCAAAGCACCCACCAGTCAAGCAGAAGAGACGGATGTTGGGCCCCGAGCGGTCAGCAGCTTTGAAAGAAGAAGTAGAGAAATTAAAAGGTAATGGATTCATCAAGGATTCAAAGTATCCCAACTGGATATCGAATCCTGTCCTGTTCAAAAAGTTAAACGGGAAGTGCTGAACATGCATTGACTTTTCTGATTTGAACAAGGCTTGCCCGAAGGATAGCTTTCCTCTCCCCAGAATTGATCAACTAGTAGATTCGACGGCCGGGCATGAACTTTTATCCTTTATGGACGTCGATCCCTAGTACAATCAAATTCCCATGCACATACCAGATCAAGAGCATACAAGCTTTATCACAGACTTGGGATTATATTGTTACGTGGTAATGCCATTTGGGTTAAAAAATGCGGGAGCCACGTATCAGCGCCTAGTCAACCGCATGTTTTACAATCAAATCGGGAAAACCATGGAAATTTACATAGATGATATGCTCGTGAAATCTAGGCAATCTCCCGATCATATGAAGGACTTAACAGAAATGTTTGGCATACTACGAAGGTATGGGATGAAGTTGAATCCCTTGAAGTGTTCTTTTGGAGTGGCATCAGGCAAGTTCCTGGGCTTTATCGTGAGTTCCAGAGGAATTGAAATCAATCCGGACTAAATAGCAGCAATCCGGAATATAGAGGAGCCGCAGAAGATCAGGGATGTTCAAAGCTTAGCTGGGAAAGTTGCAGCATTGGGCAGGTTCATCTCCAAAGCAACAGATAAATGTGTACCTTTCTTCGATCTTATAAAACGGAGAAAGAGAAATTTTGAATGGACTCCCGGCTGTGTGGAGGCATTCCAGAAACTATTAGACTTCTTAAAAAAGCCTCCAATATTATCAAACCTATGGAACATGAGGATTTGTTCGTCTACTTGGCCGTATCTTCTCATGCCGTCAGCGCAACATTAGTACGTGAAGAGGTTAAAGTCCAGAAACCTGTGTATTACGTAAGCAAAAAACTAGCTACTGTAGAAAGTAACTATCCGAAGATAGAGAAGCTTGCTTATAGCCTCCTGATTGCTTCCCGCAAACTTCGCCACTATTTTCAGGCACACCCGATAATTGTATATACCGATCAACCTTTGAGACAAGTGTTGCAAAAACCTGAAGCATCGGGGCAGTTGCTTAAATGGAATATCGAGCTGAGTTAATTTGATCTGAACTTTCAGCCACGAAGATCAATAAGGGGGCAGGCATTGGCTGACTTTATAGCTGAATTTACAATTCCTGAAGAGGAAACGGTGGGCGACAAGGTAGTTGCTTTGGATTGAGAGTTAGAGCTAAGTCCATGGAATTTATATACGGACGGGGCCAAGAATGATAGAAAGTACGGCGCCGGAGTTGTTTTGATAACTCCTGAAGGACGATCTATCTACTATGCATTACAGTTAGAGTTCGCTGCTACTAACAACGATTCCGAGTATGAAGCCCTGATTGCCGGGCTGAAACTCGTCAAAGATTTGGGAGTGAAGACACTAGATATATATTGCGATTCCAAGATAGTTGTATGTCTAGTTCGGGAAGAATTTGCTGCTAAATGACCTCTACTCATCACCTATCTTAAAAAGGTAAAGGAGTTATTGGAAGGGTTGGAGCACTATAGCATAACACACATCCCATGAGCGGAAAATCAGAAAGCGTATCGACTGGAAAAGCTTGCAAGTTCTGATAATCCTAAAGAGACCGAAATGGTTCCGATAGAGGTGTTGGATTCACCAAGTTTCGACCTAATGGAAGAAGAGCTAGCCTTGGAAGTTGAACCAGAAAAAGAATCCTGGAAGGCATCAATTAAGAATTTTGTCAAGAATGGACCCTCCCGTTGAAAAAGAGCGAAAGATGAGCTGTAAGACGCAAGGCTGCAAGATACGTTTTACAGGACGACTTCCTTTATCGTCAAGGGTTTTCAAAGCCCCTATTACGGTGTATCGCACACGACGACATTAAACGTGTACTGCAAGAGGTGCATGAAGGTGAGTGTGGAGATCACACTGGGGGCCAAACCCTAGCGAAGAAAGTGTTACGGTACGGATATTTCTAGCCTACCGTTAATAAAGACACGGCTGATTATTCACGACGCTGCGATAGATGTCAAAGATTCGCTAAAGTTCCCAGAGCGCCTCCGACCCAACTCAAGTCGATGGTAAGTCCGTGGCCGTTTGCCATGTGGGGAATTGACATTATTGGAGTGTTACCTATTGCCAGAGGAGGAGCTAAGTACGCGATTGTTGCCGTGGACTACTTCACAAAATGGGTGGAAGCTGAACCTCTAACAACCATCACGGCGAGGAAGGTGATCAGTTTTGTGGTCAGAAACATTATTTGTCGATTTGGAATACCAAAAACCATCATAACTGAAAATGGGACGCAAATTGACAGCATCGAGTTCAAAGACTTCTACCAGAAATATAAGATTGATAAACGATACACTGCAGTGGCTCACCCGCAGTCAAATGGCCAGGTCGAAGCCGTAAATAAAGTCATTAAATCAATTCTAAAGAAGAGGTTGGAGCAAGCCAAAGCTAGATGGGTAGATGAGTTGCCATTACCTTTATGGGCCTACAGGACGACCTTTAAGACGGCTACCGGCCGTACTCCCTATTCACTTTCCTTTGAGTCAGAAGCAGTGATCCCGGTAGAATTGGAACTCCCTTCTCATCGAGTTGCGTACTGTGACCCGATGACAAATAAAGCACTCCTCCTAGAATCTCTTGATATGATTGAAGAAAAAAGAGATGAAGCTGACTTGCGTGCCTCGAGACATCGACATCAAGTGGCACGTTATTATGACCGGAAAGTCCGCCTCAAAACTTTTGAACCAGGAGACCTAGTACTGAAACGAGTCTTCCCGCCTTCGACCCAATTGGGTCCAAAATGGGAAGGGCCATACACCATCCAACGGAAGCTTGATACAGGAGCATTCAAGCTAACGACCGTGAGGAGATTCCCAGAGCTTGGAACGCTCAGCACCTACGATGATACCTGAGATAAATATGAAATGTCATCTCTTTTGTTTTCATAAGCTATGTAAAAAGGAACGACTTGCCTTAAAAAGTCTGTTTATGTGAACAAAGGATTATAAAGTGGATGTAGGCTACGACTTAGCTGAACCACTATAAAAATATCGTGTGTCATTTACTTTCCTGCATTATTTATATCTTCAACAATTATTCTATCATGACTGTGAAACACGAAATGTTAAATTAAATTTGGAAAGTACGAGATGACCTGTGTGCAGGAGCAGATAAAATGACTGTTTGTGCGATAAAACACAGAAGAATGGGAAGACGACATTCTTAACTCTAACTCTCAAGAATTGAGAGAGAGTATAAAGGACGGGAAGACGATGTCCCCTGAGGCGTGAAGGTGCACCCAGATGAGAGACCGCCTCAACAAAACTCTAACCTGGTTATGAGATAGGAGAGTATAAAGATGCTAGAAAGAATAGGCATCAATGAAAAAAGGAATATGGCCCCGTCCGAGAATCGGGGGCAATTGGATTTTTTTTAATCAATCTTGAATAATTCTGGCTCAGTTATCCAAGAATAACTGGGGGCATATATGTGCATACATATTCCCCTCAACAATGACTTTATTATATAACTTTAATATGACATACTTTTGTATTTTCACTTAAGTGCTGAACTAATGACCATCAGACATTGCAGGAAATAAACTATTTTTATTTACAAACATGTGAGTTTGTACAAGGAAAACAAACAAAAAGGAAGATGCGAGGGCCGTACTCGCTACAAAAATTGCGAACCAATTAAATGCCAAAATAAAACAAAGCACTTCATCACTTGGGCTTTGGAGCGGACTTGAATTTTTTGGCAGCCTTCTGAGCATCCTTAGCCTCTTTTTCAGCATCAGTCAAAATGCGCTTTGGCTTTTTCTTCCCTGCAACCGAAGTACTAGAATCGGTTGATTTTTTCCCAGGAGTCGGAACACTGGAATCAAGAGAAGACTTTTTAGCAAGCTCTTCTGTAATAGACCTAGTTGAAAGCTTAACAACTAACCTTGATCCAGGATCCACCACTGCAAGAGGCTTAAGGCTTTAAGGGTTCAGGTCTTCAACTTTTAGCTGCATACGTTTGTCTTGTTCGGCTTTCATTTCAGCTAAAGTGATGTCATCGGCACTTTTTGAATCCCCAATTATAGCCACATCAGGGTCTTCCTCATGCCCCTCGCTACCGCCATCGTCTTACCGCCATCGTCTTTCAAGACATCTATCATCTCGTCATCATGAGAAGCATCGGCCTTAGACGGTTCAACTCGCCCTCCTGACTCTACAGTGGCAGCCTTATCCTTTTCTCCTTGAGCCTTTTCCACGGATATTGCTCCGGTGGTGGTTCCCTGAGACCCGCAGGTCTTCTCGGTCGGTTCAACACCTACAGATTGAGAAGCAACAGTTATCAACTCAGGAGAAAATAAAGGATCCTCTATCGGTTGCCCAATTATGTAGTGAAAAGTGGAGATGGCCTTGACGAATTGAGGTGAAAAGGTAGAAATACCTTCCGATGATTTCTCAGCTGGAGTGACTGTCGTCTCTGACGCTGACTCGGGTATGGAAGATAAAAGAGATGCCTGAGGGATCCCCGTGTTCTCGGGATCATATCCCTCGACCTTAGAAGTTTCAGCGGTAGTAGAAGAAGAACCAACCTCAGGGATATTCTTTTGTTTGGCCATCCGCTTCTCCTCCTCCATAGCAGCGGCGATGAGGTGACGCCACTCGGCCAGACGTGCTGTAACACCCCACTCCCGCTATGGTCACTCACTAAGGGAATGCCATAGCATCGGTGGAGTATTTTAGTGAATATAGAACAGAAAAATTACAACAAGACAGATATAAACAGTACTTGAAATTTAAAACATCATCTCATAACAGCGGAAGTAAAACATGTCTGGTTACATCATAAAACCAAAATAAAAGTCAAGTACAATATCCATCAAAATAAAGAAGTACATAATCCCACTCTCAGACAATAGCCAAAACAAAAGAAAAGATAACAGGATAACTGGAGCTTTACATCTATCCAAGCTCCTAAAGACTGGAACAGCAATCCGATCAAGCTCCACTACTGCTAGGATCCACCGTAGGACCTGAGGGTTGGGAAAAAGATAAAAACAACGGGGTCAGACATAAGTCTGAGCGAGTCCTATAACTTTAACAATACAATCGTTAAAGTAACCAGAGAAGACATAAATTGATATACGGTAACATATAGGGATGAACGGCTATACTAAGCAGTCAACTAAACTAAGATAAAAGATAAAGACGCATCTACCCTTCCTAAGGTAAATTACTAAACTGCACCACACCAGTCGTTCCTAACTTAAAGGTTGATCCCTCCCCTGGACTTATAAAATTAACTTAATAGTACTTGCGTACCCCTAGGTGACCAAGTAGACGCCACGGGGCCCTACAATCCACTAGGTGTACGCACTACTCCCCATTCGATCGGCTCCCTAACGTAGATACCCGTGCTGGCCCCACCGTGGGGTGTACCATTCCCCAACGTGGCAACCCGATATAATTAATGATGCATGGCTTATATCTACACGATGCAACAACGGCTTACCTACCAGCCCGGGCCCACTCACGCATATGAAGCCCGTTGGACTTGCGTTGCCACCGCTAACCCGTTTGCCTCTTACAGTCAAACCCAGTATGCGTGTCCCGTCCTCGACATGGGTCGAGCCCACAAAGATACGTATGGGTTACTGGTTGAAATGGGCCTCCCACAAGCTACCCACCTAAGCTTGTCCCTTTTTCTAGTGTATCCCACTTAACCCTTTAATCATGTTTTAATTACATGTTCCACTTTGGTTAAGTATTCTAATCGTATTTTCTATTGCCACCCAAGGCAACCCACTAGGTTCCTTATGCCACCCAAGGCAACCACTTAACCCTCATGTCCCTTTACATGCTAATATGGTTAAGTGTTTCTTAATTAATTAATTAAGATCGTAACCTTTGTAAAGACCTCTCACATTAGACTGTCTTTTATGACTGCTGGTTAAGCCGGTTGGGTCCGGGCAGCCTTATGTCATAACCGAGTCTAACCTCGTGTCTTTACATTAATCACGTATTTAGTTTGTGCCTAAGACCTCTCACATTGGGCTAACATTTGTAGCAACTGGTTAAGCCGGTTGGGTCCGGGCAGTTTTACGCTACAACTGAGTCCAACCTCGTGTCTTAGTCAATTAATTACACCTAATTAATCACCCTCATAATTTAAATTAATTATCCCTAATTAATATTAAGCTTTTCATAACATGGGTAGACCTAACTCAATAGGTAAATTCCCATGGGGTAGACCTAACTCAATAGGTAAATTCCCAACACATAGTATGGGTACACCTAACTTAATAGGCAAATTCCCATACTATGTTCCTTTATTTTATGTTATGCATAATTATATTAATTTCACACAATCTTATTAACTTATGCATTTAATTATCCCATCGTTCCCACGTAATTTCGTTCTCATGTCATAACACATATAAAAGGTGTCAACTTGCATATGCATGAACATGTTTCAAAGGTGCCATTTTGCATATTAACAAACACATAACTTGCATATGAACTTGCATAATATGTCACATAACTTGCATATAATCTTGTATAACATGTCACATAACTTGCATATAATATGTCACATAACTTACATATTCACTTGCATAATATACTTGCATATTAACCCATAGACTTGCATAATGTGTCATCATGAACTTGCATATTAACAAACATGTAACTTGCATATTAACAAACATGTAACTTGCATAGCATATCTTGCATATTAACATACATGTAACTTGCATATTAACAAACATGTAACTTGCATAGCATATCTTGCATATTAACATACATGTAACTTGCATATTAACAAACATGTAACTTGCATAGCATATCTTGCATATTAACATACATGTAACTTGCATATTAACAAACATGTAACTTGCATAGCATATCTTGCATATTAACATACATGTAACTTGCATAGCATATCACCATGAACTTGCATAACATGCATATGATTACATAGCCCACAACTTGCATATTTAGCATCATGCAAACATAACATACATCATATTAAACTTGCATAAACTTACATACTCAACATGCATAAACATAAGATTAATGCTAACATCATATCATATGATTCAAGACTCATTAATCCACATACAAAACCATAAATCTCATCATATCTCATCTATTTAGTTTAACAAAAGATCATCAAAGTGATAGAAACTCACTACTAGCAATTTTGCACTCCAAATGAAGAAGATTGAGATGCTTAGAAGGGATTAGAGGTTGATTAGAGAGTGATTAGCTTGCAACCCTCTTCATAAATTAGTGGAGGCCATGAGAGCTAGCATTTTGCCATAGTTTAGTTGTATGATAGATTAATGATGATTTAGGGCTAGGTTAGGGTCTTATTTATAGGATTAGGTAGTGTTTTAGGCCCTTAGATTAACCCTAGAAGCCATCAGGTCCGTCCAGCACATCAAAAATCGTCACAAGCCACCAAAACACAGCCCAACAGCCAAAACAGTGCACCCAGTCCAAACTGGCTCGACACGGGCGCACTTCCCAAGTGCGCCAGTGTATTTTTGTGCTGGCGCACTTCACAGGTGCGCCAGTGCATTTCTGGCCTGTTTCCGGTTTTTCTGCCTAACTTCGTTCGTCCATATCTCCTTCATACGGACTCCGATTTTCGAAAACTCGGACTCTATTTCGCGTATTTTTCCGAGACGAACGCAATGACGCAGCCCGTTTCCCCTGATTCTCTTATCTGAGATTAATTATACTTTAATCACTAACCATTAGTATTAATTGAAATTCGGGGTGTTACATTCTCCCCTACTTAAAGGATTTCGTCCTCGAAATCTCTAAGTCAAGAAGAACGTATCCTACCAACCAAACAACCATCTACTAAACCATCAACCACAAGCAACCATTTTCCTTAGAAACTTCTAATGATGTATGAACATATGCAGAAAGTGTGTGTATATGTCCGTATACTAATGAAAAATCAGGCGGTCTACTGATTCAGTCGACCTCCTTAATGCAAACCATGATAGTGCCATGCATCCAATATGTATGCGAAACCCTATTGACACATACAATTTCTATATGCGTGCACAACCATACACAAAAATGCATCATCCATATGATAACACAGCCATGATACATCCATCAATCTAACTACCACATCCATTTGTGCGATATGCAACATGAAGTGACTGAG
Source organism: Allium sativum (assembly GCA_030737875.1). Taxonomy (NCBI): domain Eukaryota; kingdom Viridiplantae; phylum Streptophyta; class Magnoliopsida; order Asparagales; family Amaryllidaceae; genus Allium; species Allium sativum. The sequence continues at coordinate 340,425,474 of CM060919.1, forward strand.
CCGATCTAGTGCCTAATGTGTGTGTATATGCATCCACGAGCAACCACTAGCAAACAATTGCATCCACATGCATCCATCAACCATAACATGTTTCAAACACATGTTTCAACCATAGGTTTTACCCTATCTAAAGGTCATAGGTACTAGCGAGAGGATATACTAAAGATAAGATAAGTACTAGACAAGCGATAAAGGAGAAGTTAAAAGACATACTCTCAAAAAGAAATGGATACAAAGAACGCATCTTCGCTTCCGTCTCCCAAGTAGCATTGCTTTCGTCATCTCCCCATTGCACTTTCACTAGCTGAACTTCTCTGTTCCTCAACTTCCTAGTTTCTGACCCAAGGATGCGAGTAGGAGCTCGTCGAATCGTCGCATCACGCTCTACCTCCACATCTCTAAGCAAGCTCGGCTCTACCACCTCTGCGGTCTCATGTAAGCACTTCCTCAAATGTGATACATGGAATACATCATGAACACCACTAAGTCTGTCGGGCAACTCCACCCTATATGCCATTCGTCCAATCCTTTCCTTAATAGGAAACGGCCCAACAAACCTTGGTGCTAACTTCCCAACGGACCCAAAGCGAACCACATTTCTTAATGGAGATACTTTGACAAAAACCATATCCCCAACCTCAAACTCAAGATCCGTCCTTCTCCGATCCGCATAAGATTTCTGTCTATCTTGCGCTGCCTTCATCCTTCTACGAATTAAATCAATCTTCTCTGAAGTCTCTCTAACCATATCTGGCCCAAGCAAGATCTTATCCGTAGATTCCCACCAACATGTAGGAGATCGACAAGGCCTTCCATAAAGAGCTTCGAAAGGAGCCATACCAATACTGGACTGAAAGCTGTTATTATATGCGAACTCCACCAAAGGAAGATGTTCTTCCCATGTACCTCCAAAATCCAAGATACAAAGCCTCAAGAGATCTTCTAAGATACGGTTCACCCTCTCGGTCTGACCGTCCGTCTGAGGATGATATGCGGTGCTCAAACACAACTGAGTCCCTACCGCCTCTTGCAAACTTCTCCAAAACTCACTAGTGAAGATAGGATCTCGATCACTCACAATGTTGGATGGTACGCCATGCAATCTAACAATCTCTCTAACATAGACTGAAGCAAGCCATGGAGCGGTCCTCTTACTCTTCACGGGTATAAAATGGGCACTCTTGGTAAGTCTGTCTACCACAACCCAAATTCCCGTATTACCCTTCCTCGATCTCGGTAACCCATCGACGAAGTCCATCGAGACACTATCCCACTTCCATTGCGGAACTTCCAATGGGTGCAGCAACCCACCGGGTTTCCTTTGCTCCGCTTTAACTTGTTGGCATACTAAGCATCTAGCCACATACTCGGCCACATCTTTCTTCATACCGGCCCAGAAGAAAACTCTCTTCATATCTTGGTACATTTTGTCTCCACCGGGATGAATAGTCATTCTTGAACGATGTGCCTCATCCAAAATAGCCTTCTTCAAATCCTCATCTTGCGGTACACAAAGTCTACCGTCTCTATGCAACCATCCCTTATCATCTATGGTGTATCTACCCAAATGGCTGGACGACTCCCCCCTTATAAGCTTCTCTACCAACTCAACCAACTGTGGGTCGTCTCGCTGAGCCTCGCCAATCCGTCCCAAGAGAGTAGGTCTAACCTCCAAGGATGCCAACAAACCAGGTACAAAGTCAACAGAAGGTCTAAAGTCGAACAAAGAAAGAATCTCTAAGCTTCGCCGTTCCACGAACAATGGACTCAAAGATAGCCTTTTTCTACTCAAGGCGTCCGCCACCACGTTACCCTTGCCAGGGGTATACGCTATCTCGAAATCATAGGATGCTAAGAACTCCATCCACCTTTGCTGTCTTAAGTTTAAATCCTTCTGAGAGAATAAGTACTTCAATGATTTATGGTCAGTGAACAACTCGAATCTCTCACCAAGAAGATAATGGCGCCAAGACTTAAGTGCGAAAACAATCGCGGCCAACTCTAGATCATGGGTAGGGTAATTCTTCTCATGCACTCTCAATTGCCTCCCTCCATAGGCTATTACCCTTCCCTCCTGCATCAAGACTGCGCCTAATCCTGTCCCACAAGCATCGGTATAAACAACAAACGGCTTACTCCCATCTGGAAGCACTAAAACTGGAGCGGTGGTCAAAGCTCTCTTTAACCGTCGGAAAGCATCATCACAATCTACATCCCATGAGAAAACCAGATTCTTTTTCGTCAAGCGGGTTAATGGGGCTGATATCTTCGCGAAGTCTTTGATGAACTTCCTATAATATCCTGCCAACCCCAAGAAACTTCTTACTTCGGTAACATTTCTAGGAACTTTCCAATCCTGGATAGATACTATCTTTGCGGGATCCACAGCTATCCCTTCCTTAGAGACCACATGCCCTAAGAATCGCACCTCTCTTCTCCAAAAATGACATTTAGAGAATTTAGCTTTAAGACTATGTGCTCGAAGAGTCTCCAACACTTCTCTGAGATGTAAGGCATGCTCTTCTTCACTCTTGGAAAAGACCAAGATGTCATCCACAAAGACCACTACAAACTTATTCAGATACTCTCTGAACACTCTACTCATTAGATCAACAAAGTATGCAGGGGCGTTTGTCAACCCAAATGGCATCACAAGCCACTCATAAAAACCATCCGGAGTCCGGAAAGCAGTCTTCTCTATACTGTCTTCCGCCACTCTCAACTGATGAAACCCTGTAGCCAAGTCCATCTGCGAAAACACTGAGGCGCCAACCAACTGATCAAAGAGATCATCTATCCTCGGTAATGGGTGTCTATTCTTCTTTGTGAGCTTATTAAGTTCTCTATAATCCACACAAAGTCTGAGGGACCCATCCGCCTTTGTGGCAAACACTACTGGAGCTCCCCACTCCGATATACTTCGCCTTATGAACCCCTTCTCAAGCAACTCCCCTACTTGCTTATGAAGTTCTCTTCTCTCACGAGGAGCCATGTGGCGCACTGGCAAAGACACTGGTTTGGCATTATCCACCAAATAAATTCTGAAATCTATCTCCCGCTTCGGAGGCAAATCCTTCACTTCTTCAAACACATCCGGATATTCCCGGACTACTCTGACAGAACGCAAACTCTCAACCGAGGCATCGAGCGATTCAAGATAACTTAGCAAAACAGATTCCATGGGATTACAAGAGATCTCGAGAGTATTACCCAAGCGGGTCATAAGCCTGACAACTCTCCTTTCACAATCAAGAACGGCACCATTACTGGATAACCAGTCCATGCCCAAAATCAACCCATAGCCCGTGAAGCCCAATACAAAAGCATCACATCTAAACTCAACGCTAAGTATAGAAATCTTCAAACCCAAACATATCATAGACAGATATATGGAGCCCCCAATTGGGTTTGAAACAACCAAGGGATCATCAACTAGACTGGTGTCTAAGTGCAGTGACTCAACTAACGATGATGAGATAAAAGAATGCGATGCGCCAGAGTCAAACAAAGTACGAACTGGATGATCAAACAGAAAAACCAGACTTTCAACGGAAATATTTCTACCTCTCTGCTGAATCGGTGGAACTGAGAGAGCCTGAACTTGCCCCCCTGACTGAGGTGGTGCTATAAGAGCTTGCACCTGACCTCCTGAGGTAGACCCCGTCCTCTGCCCCTTCTTTGGGCAATCCTTCACAAGATGTCCTGCCTCACCACAATGAAAGCAACCGGTCTTCTTCTTTTTGCGACAATCCTTGCTGAGGTGGCCTGGGGTCCCACAATTGAAGCACTTCTTCTTCTTCTTCTTCTTCTTGTCACCATTACCTTTTCCACCCTTGCCTTGTTGTTGTTGTTGCGGTTTCTTCTGATCCCCCTTCTTCTCTGGTGCCTTAGAATTCTTATCATCCTCATGCATAAGTGCCATGTAGACAAGCTTCTCAAAGGTGGCCCCCATAGGAATGTGAGTCATAGCTATTCCTTGCAATGGTTCGTTCAAGCCTCTAACGAACCTCAAAGCCTTCTTCTCCGGTGTATTCACCAACTCTATGCCAAACCTTGCTAATTGATTGAATTTGTTGACATATTCTTTCACCGTGAGATTCCCTTGCTTCAAATTCAAGAACTTCTCCATAAACAGATTCTCTTCCGCCCTTGAGAGAAACTTAGCCCCAAACCTTTGCTTGAAATCTGCCCAAGAGTCAACAGGGCGTTCTCCATTAGTGACCTCCCACCAGAATGAGGCCTCTCCCTTCATTAACCAAGCCGCCAACTTGACTTTCTTTCCCTCTTCCACTTCAAAGATATCTAGCAACTCTTCCACTTCCTTAAGCCAATCTCTAGCCTCTACGAAAGTCTCTGAACCTAGAAAAGGTTTTCCTCCTATAGCCTTGAACTCCTTGCAAACCTTAGCAAAATTATCCACTCTAGGCTGAGGAGGAGGAGCGGTTGTCTCTGGTGTAGTAGCATTGGCTGGACCCGCAGCCGCGGCCCTAGCCTCTTGTAACCTCCTATACCATAGTGGTATAACTAAACCCTCCGGGATGTTAAGATCTTTAGCCATGCTGAAACGAAAGAGGAAAGATTCAAAAAGGAGATTCCGAAAGATAACGATATGGCTATTGGGGATTATGCCTTTCTTTTTCAAAAACTTTTCTTTTAAAAGACATGTTTTTGAAAATATTTTTTTTTCAAAAATGTTCTTAGAAAATAGTTTTTCTAAAAATTTTATCTGTTCTGGTAACCTTAAGCTCTGATACCACGTGTAACACCCCACTCCCGCTATGGTCACTCACTAAGGGAATGCCATAGCATCGGTGGAGTATTTTAGTGAATATAGAACAGAAAAATTACAACAAGACAGATATAAACAGTACTTGAAATTTAAAACATCATCTCATAACAGCGGAAGTAAAACATGTCTGGTTACATCATAAAACCAAAATAAAAGTCAAGTACAATATCCATCAAAATAAAGAAGTACATAATCCCACTCTCAGACAATAGCCAAAACAAAAGAAAAGATAACAGGATAACTGGAGCTTTACATCTATCCAAGCTCCTAAAGACTGGAACAGCAATCCGATCAAGCTCCACTACTGCTAGGATCCACCGTAGGACCTGAGGGTTGGGAAAAAGATAAAAACAACGGGGTCAGACATAAGTCTGAGCGAGTCCTATAACTTTAACAATACAATCGTTAAAGTAACCAGAGAAGACATAAATTGATATACGGTAACATATAGGGATGAACGGCTATACTAAGCAGTCAACTAAACTAAGATAAAAGATAAAGACGCATCTACCCTTCCTAAGGTAAATTACTAAACTGCACCACACCAGTCGTTCCTAACTTAAAGGTTGATCCCTCCCCTGGACTTATAAAATTAACTTAATAGTACTTGCGTACCCCTAGGTGACCAAGTAGACGCCACGGGGCCCTACAATCCACTAGGTGTACGCACTACTCCCCATTCGATCGGCTCCCTAACGTAGATACCCGTGCTGGCCCCACCGTGGGGTGTACCATTCCCCAACGTGGCAACCCGATATAATTAACGATGCATGGCTTATATCTACACGATGCAACAACGGCTTACCTACCAGCCCGGGCCCACTCACGCATATGAAGCCCGTTGGACTTGCGTTGCCACCGCTAACCCGTTTGCCTCTTACAGTCAAACCCAGTATGCGTGTCCCGTCCTCGACATGGGTCGAGCCCACAAAGATACGTATGGGTTACTGGTTGAAATGGGCCTCCCACAAGCTACCCACCTAAGCTTGTCCCTTTTTCTAGTGTATCCCACTTAACCCTTTAATCATGTTTTAATTACATGTTCCACTTTGGTTAAGTATTCTAATCGTATTTTCTATTGCCACCCAAGGCAACCCACTAGGTTCCTTATGCCACCCAAGGCAACCACTTAACCCTCATGTCCCTTTACATGCTAATATGGTTAAGTGTTTCTTAATTAATTAATTAAGATCGTAACCTTTGTAAAGACCTCTCACATTAGACTGTCTTTTATGACTGCTGGTTAAGCCGGTTGGGTCCGGGCAGCCTTATGTCATAACCGAGTCTAACCTCGTGTCTTTACATTAATCACGTATTTAGTTTGTGCCTAAGACCTCTCACATTGGGCTAACATTTGTAGCAACTGGTTAAGCCGGTTGGGTCCGGGCAGTTTTACGCTACAACTGAGTCCAACCTCGTGTCTTAGTCAATTAATTACACCTAATTAATCACCCTCATAATTTAAATTAATTATCCCTAATTAATATTAAGCTTTTCATAACATGGGTAGACCTAACTCAATAGGTAAATTCCCATGGGGTAGACCTAACTCAATAGGTAAATTCCCAACACATAGTATGGGTACACCTAACTTAATAGGCAAATTCCCATACTATGTTCCTTTATTTTATGTTATGCATAATTATATTAATTTCACACAATCTTATTAACTTATGCATTTAATTATCCCATCGTTCCCACGTAATTTCGTTCTCATGTCATAACACATATAAAAGGTGTCAACTTGCATATGCATGAACATGTTTCAAAGGTGCCATTTTGCATATTAACAAACACATAACTTGCATATGAACTTGCATAATATGTCACATAACTTGCATATAATCTTGTATAACATGTCACATAACTTGCATATAATATGTCACATAACTTACATATTCACTTGCATAATATACTTGCATATTAACCCATAGACTTGCATAATGTGTCATCATGAACTTGCATATTAACAAACATGTAACTTGCATATTAACAAACATGTAACTTGCATAGCATATCTTGCATATTAACATACATGTAACTTGCATATTAACAAACATGTAACTTGCATAGCATATCTTGCATATTAACATACATGTAACTTGCATATTAACAAACATGTAACTTGCATAGCATATCTTGCATATTAACATACATGTAACTTGCATATTAACAAACATGTAACTTGCATAGCATATCTTGCATATTAACATACATGTAACTTGCATAGCATATCACCATGAACTTGCATAACATGCATATGATTACATAGCCCACAACTTGCATATTTAGCATCATGCAAACATAACATACATCATATTAAACTTGCATAAACTTACATACTCAACATGCATAAACATAAGATTAATGCTAACATCATATCATATGATTCAAGACTCATTAATCCACATACAAAACCATAAATCTCATCATATCTCATCTATTTAGTTTAACAAAAGATCATCAAAGTGATAGAAACTCACTACTAGCAATTTTGCACTCCAAATGAAGAAGATTGAGATGCTTAGAAGGGATTAGAGGTTGATTAGAGAGTGATTAGCTTGCAACCCTCTTCATAAATTAGTGGAGGCCATGAGAGCTAGCATTTTGCCATAGTTTAGTTGTATGATAGATTAATGATGATTTAGGGCTAGGTTAGGGTCTTATTTATAGGATTAGGTAGTGTTTTAGGCCCTTAGATTAACCCTAGAAGCCATCAGGTCCGTCCAGCACATCAAAAATCGTCACAAGCCACCAAAACACAGCCCAACAGCCAAAACAGTGCACCCAGTCCAAACTGGCTCGACACGGGCGCACTTCCCAAGTGCGCCAGTGTATTTTTGTGCTGGCGCACTTCACAGGTGCGCCAGTGCATTTCTGGCCTGTTTCCGGTTTTTCTGCCTAACTTCGTTCGTCCATATCTCCTTCATACGGACTCCGATTTTCGAAAACTCGGACTCTATTTCGCGTATTTTTCCGAGACGAACGCAATGACGCAGCCCGTTTCCCCTGATTCTCTTATCTGAGATTAATTATACTTTAATCACTAACCATTAGTATTAATTGAAATTCGGGGTGTTACACGTGCCGGCTCATCATCTCTTAGATATTTTTCCATAAGCTCATCTTCATCGACGAACTCTACCTTGAGTTCCTCTTTCTCCCATTCGATAATTTTACTCCACACGTGAACCAAGGTAGTTGAATAATCTTCAATCCAAGAGATGTTTCGGCGACGAATTATGTGCGCGAAGAATTCAATCAGTAATTCGCCGAAACCGTGCACTTCTTCCTGAGCCTCTGACAGCTGCTTGCGGGTCTCATCAGCAGCCTTAATAACATTTTCCACATTCCCCTCCGCTAGGCCAGCCATATTCTCGGCTTCCATTAACTTGGATTCCAAGTCAGTGTTTCGTTTCTCCAATTTAGCATTTTTTCTCGCTAACTCGGCTTTTTCTCGCTCAAGAGTATTGTAAGCTAGTTGCATTTTGGCGTTGTCCGACTTGGCATCTTCCGCTTGTTTCTTCAACTCCAAACGCTCTTGACCATGAGATTCGAGCAAGTCATGATAACGCTTTTGTAACTCTTCAAATTGCTGTTTGAAGTTTGTAGCATCTCGTTGAGCGATGACAAGTTGGGCCTGTGTGTCCTCAAGGTCCTCCTCCAAAATTTTCAAGGCCTTTGCGTCGGCATCTGCAGTCTTTTTCATCGAACTAACATCGGTAATTAAAGTTCGAATGATTCTGGAGAGGTTACGTGAATACTTGAACATCTCCGAATATTGCTTCTCGACTACGTCAATCTTCGCATTGGCCTCATCTGCCCACTTTGAGGAAATAGGCTCGAGAGTAGGTAAGAAAGTCAGATTTTCAAAATAATGGTCGGGGAACTGCTTCTCCAGATATGCCCGCTTAACTTTAGATTCAACATCCAGTGGTGGAGGTTTGCAGTATGTCAGCTCAGTATCCTTATGTTTAGTGGGCACGATGGCTGGATCACCCTTTCTAGGCCGCTTATCAGAAACTTTATGTTTGCCTCATGAGTCGGTATCTTTCGGTGGGCTCCTTTCCCGACTGTGCTTGTCTTGAGGAGAAGTTCGGTCTTTGGGCTGCGATGTGTCTTCTCCTCGATGACTCTGATAGCTTTTATATCGGTCTGGATCCGACCGGACGGGGGAGCGAGAGCGCGAGGTGTGCGACTAATAAGAATCATGAGGCCTTCTATCCTCTCTACCCCGGCTTTCACGACGATCATGCTCGACATCGGAAAGGGGTCTGGACATGCTGCGACGTATTTTCCTGACGTCATAGTAAGGGCGAGACATTGTACCTGCGCAAAAATATAAGTGGAATTCAGAATCAGTATTATCATGAGAAGTAAGTGCTGTGAAGTGTGGTGCTATTGTGTTAAGTGCATCCTAAGTGGTGTTCCCCCCGACAAACCCGAGTCCGAAGCCAGGCCAGCGTGAGTGGGCTCTTTGTCCTTAACGGGAGTAGTCTCCTCTGAAGAAGTGAAAACTAAAGGATTTGTGCCAAAATCCTCTGAAGTGTAGATGGTTTCAGGTGGGGGAGATCTCCTAAACCTTGAAATGTGGAATCGTCGGTAGTGGGGACATTTCCTTGAGAAGCGTCTATTGGTAGTTCTTTAGGAGACATTGACTTCTCAGTAGAGATAGCATCATCAGGGACGATGTACCCTTCTTTGTGATTTTCGGCTATGTTGGCCAATTCATCATCCTGAGTTGAAGATGGAGAAGGTGAAGTCCGAAGAGGCATTGTTGGACTTTTCGAGATCTTGCCCGTTCCAGGAATTATGTCCACTGGGGGGATGTATACATATGGACCCGACCCATGACCTATGCTACGGGTAATGGATAATAACCCGTGATGATGGAGGTACTCATCCTTAAGAATTTCATCGATGGTTAGAAATTTTTGATCGCCGTTAAGGAGCCGATGCATCCGATCAAAGTACACTTGACCCGATATTTGTTTTGGGTTATCAACTGCAAACAAAAGAAAAAGCAGGTTAATGTGTTGACATGAACATTCAAAATTGAGATCTAGAAAATCGATGCCTTACTTGATTTTGTCCATCTCCTGGCGCACCCCGACTGTTGCCTGATATGAAACCATTCTTGCTTAGAATCGCCGGCCTTGCTGCTAAATGGAGCTGAAATAATTTTCCTTTTTGGGACTGATTCGAAATAGGAAAAGGAAGGAGTCTCTTGAGTCCGATGCTTGAAATTGTAAAAAAAGTGGACGTCGTCAAAAGTGAGCTCTGTACCTAAAATCTCTCTGTATGCTATATATAAGGTATATAAGTAAGCATAGGAGTTGGGATGTAACTGCATGGGGGCAATCCGCATCTGTCTCAGAAAATCGACAACAAAAGGCGAAAAGGGTGGAATGGCCCTAACCATACACATCAATCGGGTAATTGCCATAAATCCTTCTGAGGGATTGTGAGGACGTTCAGTTTTCGATGGCACCAAGGTATCCCTTTTCAGTATCCCGTGCTTTAAACATATGCAAACAAGTCTGTCGTCGATCGTTGATTCAACAGAGTCATTGGGTGACTCCAATATAATGGCAGACTCAAACTCATCAGGAGCTCGATTATCTCCAATCCCTCCTTCCTCTTCATCGCCCAGAGAAACTTCACTATCGAAAGGCATTTCGTTGTTATGCGCTCCTACTTCATAATCTGGGCCCTCATCGTCCCATTCAGGGTCTGAAGAAGAAGATATGTCATCAATGGTAACTTTCTCAGAAGTTTCCGCAACATCCATCTTCTTTGCTAACCTAGATGAACGTCACTCGGCCATGATCACTGGACTATTGAAGAAACAATAGCAAGAATTAGAGTAAAGTTGCCTGTGTCCCCCGTGTGTGTATGTAAACTAAAGTGTGTGCTACGTGTAACAAAGGTGCAAAGCAAACACATGAGAGCGTGATATGAAGATTCAAAGAAGTAATAATGTTTCAGAATATTCCTTGATGTTTGTTATGTTCGTAAGGCGCTATCCTAACTGTTCATCAAGTTGAAGGTTATGTCAAGCATTGATTAAGAGAGTTGGATAAATTATCACGCATTGAGTTGGACTATTTCGGTTCGGTTCGGGTATGTGCATTGGGATCAGATCGGAGGGCAAAGTCATGTTTTGGTCTGAAGCGGATATTCACACCCAGTAAATGAAACCGGATCGGTTCGGATGTAGGCGACCAGATTGGTTCGGATTGACTTGAATGATCATGCCTCTTTTCCTCCTTGTTTTTATTCCGATCCGACCCGATCAGGTAGGCTTCGTTTTCCCTTTTTTGTTCTTTCTTTCGCTCCGACCCGATCCGACCTTGTAAACATCTTTCCTGTTCTTTCTTTTGCTCCGACCCGATCCGATCTTGTAAACATCTCTCCTGTAACACCCCGCATTTTAAATGTAATTAAAAATGTTTATATGCATGATAGTGATATGCAGTTTAAATTAATACATACGTTGAAAAGAAGAAAATTTATACGATAACAATGTATGTAACAGAAAAAGATAATAAAATAAAGATACTTAATTTAAATATCAGGAATTAAGTAAAAGAGATGTCATCATTGCGTTCGCCTCAACATTCTGGTTCAGATGGATACCAAGTTTGCGTAAAACGGATAACATATGAAGAAGTTGTAAGCCGCAGAAGTTTATATACACGTAGGATAAAATATATATATTTTATATGCATTGACATATTTAAGGAAAAGAAAAGTAATATACAATAAGGAATGCGCGTTTAAAGAGGAGAATGGAAATACATTCATATGCACGTTCATAAATTTAGTTTAAATTGTAGAGATTATCATGCACTTAAAAGGTTCAATGTATTTGAAAAAAAAAGAAAGCATTAAGTACTCTTTTTGGAACCGACAGAGGTTGAAATAAATGTGGCACGTTTTTCGATTTAAATGTTTGGAGACTAGATGCATGCATCCGTGATTAAGGAGACTAGATGCATGCACCTATGATTAAGGAGACTAGATGCATGCACCTATGATTAAGGAGACTAGAAGCATGCACCTATGATTAAGGAGACTAGATGCATGCATCTGTGATTAAGGAGACTAGATGCATGCACCTACGATTATTTATAGCAAACATGTAAATAAAAAAAAAGTTAATGCATAATTATGACATTAATAAATTGGCTTGAGGTTGACTAAATGTTAAGTATTTGGTATTATATATATATATATATATATATATATATATTACTTATATTGGAAAGGAGGAACCAAATCATTCATATGTTGACACGTGTCCTTTGTTATTAAATTCCGCTGTTTTTTACACATTTTATGTGTTCTCCCCCAAAACCGTTGATTACAATTTCGAACCCGTATTTCCTCTCCACTTCTTTCTCCATGTCAAAGAAAAATGCAGCTCCTTTGTTTCCTTCTTCTATCGACTAACCTTACACTACAACAATACACAGTGGAGATGCTATACGGTTTTCGATATTCATGAAGCCGAATTTGGGATATACTCAACATAGGTCAGTAATTTGTTGATATTTATCGCTTGAAGTAGGGATTTACTCGAATTAGGTCAGTTATTTGTTATTTACCGCTCGAATTAGGGATTTACTCGAACTAGGTCTGTTATATGTTGAAATTTGTTGCTTGAATTAGGGATTTACTCGAAGTAGGTCATTAATTTGTTTATATTTATTGCCAGAATTGAGGATTTTTATATATTTGAACACATAGCTGCTACGATCTGCACTAGAACTTAAACCGATTATTTCTTCTTCCAAATATGTGCTACCCTCCTTTGCTTTCATTATCCGAACACATAGTCGCGTTATTTTGTAAACCAGATCATTCATACGATTTCATCTGTTTTCAAAAAGATGTGGAGACTGAAATGAAAAAATGCTGAAAATTAGAAGCATGTTTTTTTTATTTGTCGGATGAACTAAAAACCATCGACACGGTAGTTAGATGAAATCATAGGGCACATAATCCGTAATGTTCAACTACCTGATGAACGTATAGAGAACCAATTAGTAGTGAGGTTTTATTATTATTAAAACAGTAAAGTTTTGGGAAAAGAAGAGACAAAATAAAACTGACCAACTGGAAAAATTTGAATTTGGTAAGAACCAACATTCAGGAAAGAAGATGCGAAGAGGAGAAAACTGACATTTCGAAAGGTTCTGCATATTTAAGTTAGTATAGTTCATTAGACTTCATAAACTTTGTTTCAAATTTTATCACCAACTGCTTTCTTCTCTGAATAGGTGAGTAGATTAATTTCTATGATTTTGTCCTCATATTTTCATGTCTGGATCTAATTTCATTCTACATATAAATTTACTTCATTTTGATTTGACAGTAAAAAGAATTGATAATATTTTGTATACTGGAACGCTGATTACGTTATTTTTAGTTTATCTTACAGGTTCCGCAGAACAACAAATCTTTTGCAAAAGAATAGAAAAGGATATTCTACTTGCTTTATGTTGTAAGTTAAATTTCAAAGTTCACTATTTTTTGCATTTATTTTTCCTTCAGCATTTTGGTTTTCCTGAGTTCACAAATGACAGTTCTGACTAATAAATTGTCAATTTTACGAAGTTAGCATCTAAAAAGAAAGTGTTCATTTTCCAAGAATACAAATCTACAGAAATCCTTTTATATGCAATTTGACAAATTCTTCAGAATAAATGGTACTGCGTATGTTATCTGCTTACAGATGTCATTATATTGTAAGACTGTTATTTCAAGTACCTTTGTGGTGTGAAAATACTTCTTAGGCGCTATTACCATGTGAATAATAACTTTACAGTCACTGATTTTGTTCAGCTTTGTTTCTATCCAGTTGCAAAAGCTTGATATGAATTATGTGGTGCAGGGTATTATGAACTTATTCTTACCCTCATAGGTATCTCAGGCGTGTGGAAAATTTTAAATTATTTTATCTTTCGAGAGAACCTTCAGTGATATAGTCATCTTTTATCAATATACATAGTCCTAGGTAAATGCTTTTTCTATGTTAGTCAACTTGGCTCAATTACTCAAAAATATGAAAAATTCTGTAAAACTTAATTTCTTATCTCATCTTCATGGCATTCTTATAGGATAGTCGTGGTTAAATGCTTCTTTTAGATAGGTTAACATGGTACGTTTTCTTAGAAATATCAAAAAAATTGTTCAGAAAAGGCGCACTCTCTTATTTTCTCGAATTTGAACTATATTGGGTATGTCAAACAATATTCAAATCATAATATACCTTTCTGGAGTCAATAGTTTATTTTTCTTATTTTAATTTTATATGTATCAGTGGGCAGTTTGATGTTCTTTATTGATCCATATGAGTACATGTATCAACAAGGAATTCTCTTACAGTTTCTCATATTCTATGCTTAATTTTTCTGATCAGTTGTACTTACAAAGGTACTTAAATTTTACCCAAAAGAAAAGCTAACACATTTTCAATTCTTCTTTTCAAAAATAAATAGGAAGTTTTCAATTTCAAACTTATATCTATATATATCATTTTCTTTAATATGCAATACAGCTTTATGTTAATACAATTTCAACTGTTTACATGTATATTAGAAACTTAGAGCTGTAAGTTGTAATCAAATGGAAATATATTTTTTAGTGAATCATCAACCTATTCCTATTCTTCGATCTCTTAATTTTCATGCTAATCTCTACAACCATTTTGTAAACTTATGAACGAAAATGGTCAACATCAATCGACTTGGACTATGATGCAGATTTACAAAAGCGGATTTTTTTAATCACCGATTTTATTCAATCAAGGGTATGAAGTTAGAAAGTTGAAATGGTTGCTTTGAATTGGTGTAAACTCTCATCCAAATTTGAACAGAATGTTTCTCTGTATATGCATCAACTTATCAAATGGTGCTTATTTGAAATTTATTCATTTATATTTCAGTTTATAGAAGAAATTCATTATTTTTCTACGCGTTTGTAGATGCAAATATGATAAATATTGGAATCTTTCGACCTAACACATGTTGTACAAATAGGAGTGTGTTATTAGAGATTTGCATGAATTGTCATATTACTATTATGAATCTCATGTATGGATCTCATCGCCAAAAGAAAAGGCTTAGAATGATCAATGGATAATCTCATTTCAGAGAAATAAAATGATGACTGCAACCCATTTTGACAATCTGAAGTTCAGTTCTGCTTTGTTTACATTGTAAGCCAATTAAGCAAGTTCTATTGAAACAAAAAATGTCACAATTTTGTACTTTCTCATGAACTTATTCTTATACATTTGTAGTCAAAAGAAGCGTTGGATTACTACGGTTAGATTACATTTGTTGCAATAACATTTACTGTTAGCATTCTGTTTTTTATTTCATTTGACGAAGATCTCTAGAGCATCTACGTAATAGGAAATCGTGACTTCACATTGTTATGCATTTATATTGTGAATTAGGGTAGCAATTATATCTGGCTCGACCGACCCAGATCCAACACAACGGTTCTCTATTCTTGTCGGTCGGGTTTTTTATGGTCCAGACTATATACTTTACAACATAGACCCATCTCAGCTTCAATTTGGGCTACGGAGTAATAGCACTGAAAAATGCATATATTTTAATGTTTTTGGACGGTTGGGAAATCTATATAATAAAATCCCTTCAAAGACAAACAAAAGACAGAAAAGGCTATGATTTATTCTTGGCATTGATATCTCACGGCTTAGGTTTATACACATATTCCATTTTACTTACACGATCTACGATGCTTCCCTCACATTGCATCTTGGATCCATAACTGCTTCTGCCACAATCCATCTTCCTTCCTACTTTATTCCTACCCATTTCTTTCCCTTTGAAAATAAGCTACGGATTTGTTACTCCATTTCCTCTAAATACAATTAAATCACATCTCGACGATTGTTAATCTCTTTACTGACATGAAAACTTACGATGATAAAATCAGGGAATAATGCAGAACCCTCAATTTTGACACTACTAGATCTGAAAATTACTTGGTCGAGTTCACAGTTATCGTGTTGCTACTCCAATTTCAATGTCATAGGCAACCAGGGCATCGACCCTTTCATTCACGTTATAATCTTTTCTTATTCTGATTTAATTTACACAATTTCGATTTTGTATATTTACACAATAGTTGTTATTTGATTTTCATGTTCATTCCTGTGGAAAAATGACCGTCGTTTTCTTTTTCTTTGCCATTTCCAACATAATTCTTTTCCCATCTACTTGACGAATGGTTAGTTTCTTTCATATTTTTCCCTCACTTCAATAATTAGCCAAATACAATGGCAGTATATCCTTTTTCTTTTCTTCTTCCACTTCTAAATCAATATCTGCAAGTGGTACACAAAGGAATGGAAGACAATAAGGAAAGCATTCATTGCACATATGTTCAGATAACCAAATCCATCAAAGATATAATTCTTCATCTCTCAAGACAAAAAAGGCGATTGAAATTATTGTATTCAAAATATTAGAAATTCTGAAATCCAAAAATCTTTGTTTCAGGTGTGGAAAGGCATGTCACTGGGTTAAAGTTTGTTGAAACTGGATTTTTTTTTCACATCTGTTTCATTTACGAAAAAATGACCATGTGTTTCTTTTCCCTTCCAATATCTATGCAAATGTATGTTTATATATTAAATGTCAAGCATGCAATTGTATTTCCCTTTTTTTTTCATTCTATTTTAAGCTTTTCCAATATAAATGATTTAAATTTTACAATTGTATTTTACTAATTGATGTGGTTGCACAATTTTCTAACTGCATTTTTTTGCCTGCATTATTGTTTGGTTAGCTATATTATTTAAATGGTATATTATAGCAAATCCTTTTAATTTGTTTTATACAAAAATAAGTTATTTCACTTGACTGTTTAACGCAGGTCACACACTATCGAAATTATTATAGAAAAATATGAGTATTGAATGACATTTTTATTTACTGGTGTCTATAGTATAGAACCTGGACAGAAATAATGATACCCATAATTTATCATTTGCATACAAGGTTTCAAACTAGATATAATATTGTAATCTGACATTCTCTTTATGTACTTTGTCATCGAATGCAAAATGGAATTATAATGGCACTTTAGTTTTATATTTCTAATATCATAAAAAAGTTATCTAAAACCTATAGATATGAAAATAACATGATAAAGTTGTAAGCTTCTACGAATGATAGGCAGCCTTCGTTCTATTACTACTTAGTATTTTATACAAGTGTAAATAACATGTTCTATTTCTTCCCTAAATCTTTTCCCATTGATCTCTGTTTTTGTTTGCTCTACTTTCCATTCTAAATGATTTACGTGCTATGCCATGGTTATATTTTATTTTTTAATCCTCTATGTTGATTTAATCTGCAACAAAATCGCCTTGCTCAATTCTAATTTCTCCTCTGTTCTATCTCATATCTGACTAATTCAGTTATAATATCAGGATTAGATCTTTTGCTTTCTTAAATATTCTTTTTAAACGTAGTTGGGAATGTTTTTTTTAGATTCCAATCATTACGTTTTTTTCTAAATCCACACCATTTTAAGACTCTCTAGGAGACATATGCTTAATTTTACGATAGATAAACACTATATTTATGTTGAAATTATGTCATTTCATATGATCAATTGATTTACTGTTATCTTAAAGCTGTAGAAATGAAAATAGCATAAATAATTTCTAAGCTTATACAATTCGTATGTAGCCATCGTTCTATTACTAACTAACATTTTATACTAATGGAAATAACATGTTTTATTTCTTTTCTAAAATCCATTTCTCTGTTTCCCATTTTCTTTCATTACCGCTAATCTCTATCTGTGTTTGCTGTTTTTCCTAATCTAGATTATTTATTTACAAAAAAGAAATTCATTGCTCAATTTTCAATTTTTTTGCTCTGTTTCGTCTCATAGTTGGGTGATATAGTTATAATGTCAAGTTAAGATCTTTTGCTTTATTATGATTATTATTAATTTAAGTTTGGAAAGATTTTTCGATTGTAGTCATTATGTTTTTGTTATCCCTCCACTGGTGTTTAATTATCTAAAAATTAAACATGTTGCCCTTATGATCAAGATAGATATAGGACATTGTATTTTTGTACAAATTATGCCATTTCGTGAGATTGATTGATTTCTTTAGAAATTGACTTATGTTTTCCTACTATAAGAAATATCTTTATATATTTTTTACCTACTATGTATAGGCTGTGATTTAAAATAAAATTTTGTTTCAAATCATAATATTTTACAAAACAGGTTAAAGAATCTAATGTGTTTGTATATTTTTTGGTACGATTAGTTCATTTACTTTCATTTAAAAACAATTCCATATTTTTTTTCCTGCTTGCATAGTTTTCAAATGGCTTCTAATTAAATTTAGCTTATGTTATTCTAATTTCTTTTTGTATTATAAATCAAAACTTTATCCTATCAATATTTTGAATTTCTGCATTCAAGCAATCAAGAAATCAATCATCATTTGTTGATAATTCTAACTAGATTTTAGTTCAGTACAACATATTTTACGTTACGCAGTTTTTTCTTATATGCAGGAATAAATATTTGTAACAATAATTGTAAATGATAATTAAGTTCAATAATTATATATTGAGAATACTATCTTTCACAAATATTTACCTAAATATATCTACATTATTCATTTTGTAAAAAAAAAATCTTATTTATTCCTTATGTTTGAACACATAATTTTAATATAAACTCCATTAATTTGATGTTACATAAAGACATGAGTTGAAACCCAATTCAATTACTGGTTATGCACATTATTTTGTCTAAAGCCTAGGTTAGTTTTGCTTCTCCTTTCAGTTATTATCACATATTCTTTTGATCTTAAGTTATCATGTACTGTTTGCAGAGAAGTGTAGTAGCTAAAAAGAAAGTGGTGACCATAACATAAACTACTGAATCGTTTACTGCAATCAACTTAGAAGCAGAAGAAGGTATTCAAATGATTCAACTACAAATAAGATTTGTTTGCTAATATGGAAGCAAAAGTGGTAGTAGCACCACCGTCCGCTGAAACCAAAAGCAATTTTCAATTTCCAACCATTAACTATATGCCACAAGCTATGATTAATGTTGAACCAAATGAGATTGCTCCAACAGAACAACAAAGGACAATTTTTCGGTTTGCAGTGAAATGAATGATGTTAATGATTCAGTTGACATTGTTGCACAAGATCAGCAGAACACCATGATTTCTCCGTTGAATGATTTAGAAGAGAGCAATCCAATGTAGCAGTCAACCACCATGTTTTATGACGAATTGATTCAGATGATGAGTTAATTAAGGCATGGTAATGTATATTTCTTTCCTTAAACTGATAGTGGGTGAAAAAACTCTAATGGGTTTCATATTTTGGTTGTTATTATTGCGATGGAAAGCTTCTGTGTGTATATAGTTTGTCCTGTAGCATAGCGTGATATATAGATATGTACACCCGTCACCAAGAATCCCCAACCTGACATTTGTCTTTTTTGCATGTCATCATTATATTTTTCCTACATCTTAAAGCTTATTGTCTACCCAATCTCTTTCATGTGCATGAACAAGCATTAGGTGTACATGCTACCTTTGCAAACATTTCATAAGCCATCATTTCATATATGAATAAATAAATGCCATTATATGCATTGCATACTTATGTGTGTGCTTGGTAATGTAAATCTATATGTCAACATCGTACAAGCCTTTTAAAGTGTAGTCAGTCAAAACTGTAATTGATGACTCATGTATTTTATAGTAGTTAATATTAATTTTCCATGCTTTTTCCAATAGAGGGCTATCTCAATACTAACAGGAAGGCTTTTTCCTTTTTTCAAACATCATACAATAATAGACGTAGATCTAATGATAGATGCATACAATAAATTTAGTCGAATTAAAGCTAGCATTGAGCGTAAAGCTTTCCAACATGGCTTGATTACTAATGTGTTTGGTTGAAAATCGTACAAAAATTTACAATTTATTTGAGTATAGGTTTGGATAGTCAACTACATAAGTCGTTGATTGTAAATGGTACGAAGCAAAGTAAGTTTTACACTGTAGCATGCTTTGTTAGAAATGAAAAAGAATTGCAAAACAAAATAAATATTACAAACATACATATTTTTTGATGCACATGCATTTAATATTAGAGCATATGTAGTGATAGATAAAACTACAAATGGGGTGGAGTCTATATTGAAGCACGTTCACTTAATACTATAATCAAGCGCCATCTACAAAGCGTTCCACCTATGGTTGACGAGCACCACCTTGATGATCCCCACATGAAAATGATTTTTTTATTAGGTTTGTTGGTTCTGTGTGATATCATGTAAGGTATTAGTGCTTAATTTTGATGCTTGATGTTGGTGCATGTTGTATGTGTTCTGACACTACAAAAAATCTTATTCACCATGTTGTGCTGTGACTAAATTTAATGTCAGTCAAATTGTACACCCAACACGTTATACAATAAATTAAATGACGCAAAACCTAAACCGTGCCATAGGCGCGGGCAACATGCTATGCATTACAATATTATCATGGTGTGTTCACAATTTATTTTTCTGGTTTGCACACAGTGCTACTATGTTAAGCACCTATTCTTACGCCGTAGTGTTTCATCTTTATAGTGCTCACGGAGCAGGACAGCTATATATACATATATATATATATATATATATATATATATATATATATGGGAAAGTCTATTTAGACACAAAATGTTGACACAAATTTAGACACAAACAATCTCAACCACAAGATCTCCTCCTGAATTCCACCTCACACATAAAGAAAAACGAATCCTGCGGTCCAGATTTTGTGTCTCTAATTCTGTGTTTAATTTTGTGTCCCAATAGCCGCTCCATATATATATATATCATCACGTAATTTTATATTACTGTAATGCCTGTTTGAATCTTCTTATAGAGCAGCCATGTAGCAGTGAGGGAGCAAGAGCTAATGATGGCGAGCAGTAATATTAATAAAAATGTTTTGATGGTAAGGGCCACGGTGTGGACTGGGCCAACGCATGTGGGCGTGAGACTGGACCGGTTGCGGTTAGATGGATTGGTTCAATTTGCATGATTATATCGAGTTGCAGCTGCACTAGTAGAATGTTCAGATACAGTATCATATATGTGGATTGTAGAGTTTTACTGAGTTTTATGTAACTTTATACTACAGAGTTATATCCTAGACTTTCTTTTAATCTTACTTTGTAATTTAACGGTTAAAAAATTTCATGCGTTCCACTATAAATACTTTGCATTTTGTACTAACTTTCCCTAAAGCAATTTGTATTTACTTTAATTTTTTCTGTGAAGTGCAAAAAATCTGCATTTTCCACAAAGTATGAGTTTGTTCGCTGTTATGTTTCTATGTATAAGATGAAAATATTGTCATACTTCTATTTACTACTAATTCTCTTTTTCACATTGTTATAAAATTTAAAAATGTATAAAGTTTTTAAATCCTATGGAAGTGCTCATAATTTATTTTAATAAAGTCTTATTCTATAAAATGGTGTCCTATAGTGGTCTTCCTAGCTTCATATAATAAACATTTCTATTTTTTTGGTTTACATATAGTTTATAAAGGACATATGTTGTGTACTTTTATTTTAAAAATGCATATGTTCACTTTCTTAACAACTATTTGTTATGTACTTATATATTTTTTGATATAAAGAAGATGACACTTATTTGTATGTGAGGTTTCGCATATTTTTTTTATAGCATTTTTGCATATCTATGTGACAATTTTGATTTTAGGTAATGAACGATTTATGCGTTTTCGTCTCTGAATAAATATGATAGAAACTTCCATGATTTTATGCAGATTCAGATTGTGCAATTTTATATATTTTTCAGCTTTACATATTTTTCAGCGTTTTAAAATGTGAATTTTGGTGGATTTTGAATTAAAAACAAAGACGTCAACATCAGAAGTACAGGCTTTAAAAAAAATCCCTTATTATGAAATATAAGCATCATCTTTTTTGTTTGTTTTGGTTTCATCAGTTTTGAAAATACAGACATAATCTTTAAAGCGTCATTCAGAAAATAACTTACTTCGTTTTCTACTTATCTTTTCCAGTACAAGATGTGTTCATACATTACTGATTTACTATGATCAAGTAACATTTCAAATATTTCATGACCACTACGCATCACAAAAAATAAGTATTACATGTAGATATTTCTACTAAAAGTACTACAGTATGCAACCTCTACATACACACACACATATATGTGTGTGTCTGTGTTTATATATATATATATATATATATATATATATATATACGTATGTATGTGTGTGTGTGTGTTGGTGTATTATACAGATATGTAATATACATTATATTACATAATAGTAGCACACGTACATTATAATTAGCTAAAAATAGATATTCATGTACTATATAAATTTCTTTATTTTCGTACATTATATTTTTTAACTAACTTTCAACCTCAAATTGGTTACATACGATGCCCGTATGCGTAGCACGGGCCACACACTTGCATATATATATATATATATATATATATATATATATATATATATATATATATATAAGAGGCAACACTAATTCGAGATTAGGGGATTTGTTTTACTGGTAAGAAATGAAATTGGTAAATTTGAGACATTAATGTTATATTTAGGGATAATATAACGGTTACATTAAATATGGAAAAAGAGAGTACATGTAGTAAATGCATTTAGGCATTTCAAATATGCCATGAATAGAAAAACAATGAATAAATAGCCATCAATAATGGCTATGAGAAGGATAAAATAAAAATAAATAGATATTAAATTCCCTTTAGTAAAATTGTTAACACATACTATATTTTCTACGATTGAAAATAAAATAAAAATAAAGACATAGTTGGATACCATATTTGATAAGAACATGAGTGTAAGTAAACGTATGGTATTTATTTACATAAATAAATAATAATTATGTTAAAAAGGTAGAGAAAAATAAATTGTTGCCTTGTTTAAATAAAAGAAAAAGGGAAACAAATTTTATACGGTTAAGGTATAAACAAAGGAATGGTTTTGCTAAATAAATCTTCATTAATGTTCTTTAACAAATAAAAGAGGGCTAGATTCGTAGTTTGGCACCTATATAAACAACCCTAAGCTCATTGTAAACTTCACAACAATTCGTGGCGAAGCCATCGCTCCCTTCTCTCTCATTTTCTTCATCTCCAAAAGATCTTGGATCTATTCTCCCCTCTTTTCTCTACAACATCTATTCTTTAAAATAAAAAGAATAAGATCTAGAACAACAATGAAATAGAAAAGAGATTCAAAGCTAAAGAGAAGATAATGGATTCAGATTTGCGAATTTATGCCGCAAAGAGAAATCAAAGATGATTCAAAAACAGAAATCTAAGCTAAGCAAAAGAGGGAAAACAATACTAGAGTTATCTAGTACTCATTTTGAAGACGACAAGCAAGGTGAGTGGTTTATAATACAATTTTTGTATAAGATTATTATTTATCGTTCAAACATTCCCCATGTAAAACATGCGATGAAATTATTGTGAAAGATTGGACCTGTAATGTTTTCATATGTTAAATTATTATATGGTCACGTTCCTCCTTTTATCCTTCCCTCTTTATTTCTTTATAATTAGGCTATCTCGAGCCTAGATCTATCATGAAATGAATACGATTGAATATTGCAAATGAAAAGAGGAAACACTTGATTTTGGGATATGACATAAATTGGAGAGTTTGGTTATGAATTACAAAGGGGTTTGGGTATAGTATACCATTAGCAAGGTTTGAATGTGTAAACCAAGTTGGGAAGTATAAGTATGAACACGATTTGGGTTTTAGCATAAGATTGTCATCATTGAAAAGATTTGAACTTGTTAATTAGCCTATGACACTAGAATAAAACATGGATTTGAATTTGGGGATTTAATATGTTAGTCATATTTTTATAGGACTCGAACTTATTTAAAAATATGAATACCATTGGAAATAAATGATTTGGAATTGGTAAATTTGAATAAAAGTTGGGTAATTGGGTTACATGTAATTTGTTATGAATCAACATTAAATTGGTCTAATTAATGACCACTTGAATAGGCTTAAAAGTAAATTTGAACTGCATAACATGAAATTTGGGGGTTTGGGTGAAATACGAATATTAATAAACCTTTGACACGAGGTTAGACGCAATTGTGGTATAAGACTGCCCGGAACTGCCCGGCAAATCCAGCTGCCACAATTGGACGTCTAATGTGAGAGGTCAAAGGAGGAAATTTGAGCGTAACGGTTTATGACACGAGGTTGGACTCAAGTTCTGGCGTAAGACTGCCCGGAACCGCCCGGCACATCCAGCAGCCACAAAATGTTAGTCCAATGTGGGTGGTCATACATCGTTATGGCATAATGAATGCATTAAAGAATACTAACCATAATAAGACATGTGGGTGACAAGGGTATGGTTAGAGGGTTAAGTGGGTACAGGTAAGTATAGACTTAACTGTAGTAAGACAAGATATGTATAAACATGTAAGTATAAGACTTAACCGTAGTAAGACATGTGTAAAATATGGAAACAATAATAATAAAAAGGTTAATCTGAACTAATGACGGAATATGGGGAATGATAAATATCCTATTACAAATTTGAATAAGAAAAAAAGAAGGATAATAGGTTAGACTTGTCCTAGGGACAAAAGGGGAAAATATGACTTATGGGATACGATAAGTTATAAGAACGAAAAAGGGAAGAATAAGATAACTTATATGAGGAGATATACTTAATTATAAATTAAGCGGTTTGAAAAGGAAGAAGAAGTAAATTTTGAATCATATATGTTGGTTGGGTAGAGTAATTCCCGAGGTGTCAGTCTGATGTTGACCTCGGTCTTCGGGGCTGGTATTTAGGGGGTTGTTCCCCCAATCAGTATATATGTGGGATAAGGTATACTTAACAATGAATTAAATATAACATGTTGTTGTGACCCAAAAAGGGAATAATTTATGAAATTGAAAGACAACATGTTATAAGGCTTATCAATGGACTTAAGTAAGTTAAGTATAAATTCAGTTGATAACCAACGGTAAACATAAACTAAGTATCAAACCTTAGTTAAGAAAAATGAACGATTGATAGAACTAAGTAGTAAACCTTAGTTAAAAGGACTAAGTAGTAAACCTTAGTTAAGAAAACGACGATTCAGGAAACTAAGTAAACCTTAGTTAAAAACTAAGAGGGCTAAGTAGTAAACCTTAGTTAAAGAAACTAAGTAGTAAACCTTAGTATAACACGAGAAGGAGCGTACGGCCGTCTGATTTTAAAGAAGGCTCCAACGAATTGGGTTACGAAGCCCGAGGCTTCGAGGGGACGTGAGGGTACTCTTGGTATCCCTCTGTGAGGCTGCAAATGATCCTCCTGGGCTCACAGAGGTTAAGGTCTGCGTTAGAAGAACCAAGGGTATGCCTTGGTTGCAATAAATGGCAACCTAAAGACTAGGATGGACCAGCGTGATTCGGCGAGACCAGTAGCCCTGTGATAGCAACTCGTCGTCTACCTACCATCTTGAGTCAGTCGAGATACGCACAGCGGAAAGGCGGAGAACTCCTATGAACCATATACTTGCTATCTAGTTGTGGTTGCGGTTGCGGTTGGCCATAGGTTAGTGGGGCATAGAGGGGCCGGCATATAGTTCTCATTTTTCAAGGATGGCCTTTCATTAGTTGAGGGAGGGGTCGAGTGGGACCATAGCCACTAGAAAAACAGACCTTTGCATCTGCATCGGCAGACAACTTAAAGCTCCCGACCGAGTTCCGTGTTTCTTGACTTGCCCTGCCATGGGACTCGGGTAGCACATATAGAGTACATGTGCATCTAGTCATCGAAAAACGGTTCACGATACTTACGTGGGGAAGGTCTAGGAACATATATCGCTCTGGGTAGTGTGTTCTAGACTGGAGGGCATATTTCGTTAGGTAGCATAATCCCTAGTAGCCCTAGGTGGCATAAACCCTAACCAAATTAAGGAAACGTGGCAGTCCAAACAATTACAGAAATGGTGGCACTACGCTGAGGTAGTATATAGTTACGTAATGAAGTCCGTACGATAAATGGAAAGGGACTGTACACATACATAGAAAAGATAATACGAGTAGGGGGTATCCACATATACGAGATATTAGGTTAATATACTAGTATGTGAATGAGAACGACATGAGTTTAGCTTTAGGTGCTAATGACGAGATTAACCTAATAACTAAGAAAATATACGGAACGGTATATGTAGTGTTACACAGAAGTTTATTATAAGTCCTCTCACACAGAACTTATGTTCTGACCCCCTCCTCATTACATACTTCCAGCTTAGGTTCATGACAGAGATGGTATAGCTTTGGATACTGGTTAGACAGTATGATTTATAAGGTAAAGCTATTTTTGAATATATTATATTTTAATTCCTTCCGCTGTGAGATGCTCTACGAGTTCTGACATATTTCTTTATCTCTGTCTTTTTCTGCAGGATACCAGAGCACCCAACTCAGGTTTTGATAGATCGAATTTGAAAAATTCGGTCTGTCGGAATCCGGGTTGTCACATCTCCCTTTCCTTCATTCCAACGTTTCTTCACCCGAACCGATCCCAGTTCCTCTCCTCTCCTTCATCTCCTTCATTTTTCACCTCGCTTAACCAATACCGAACCCAACTCTATCTCACAAACCTCAATTAAAACCAAGCACTTACGTGCTCTACTATCCATTAAGTTCCTAATACCCTCTCCCAGCGCCTCGAGGTGATGACAGAACCACCAACGATGAAGGAAAGGAGAGAGAAGGCGGTGGCATCGGGATTAAACAAGCACCACGTTTGAATCGCCCAATTTTACCACAAATCTTAACTGAAATCAATTACAACAAAGTAATTCGAGATTTAAACCTACCTAGTTGTTTAATTTAAGGAAGAACGAGAGAGTTTCGAAGCTTTTGAAATTTTAGGGTTTTGATGGAAAATCTGTTGAACGAGAATAATAAAAGAAGAAGAGGAAGAAGAAGACGGGAGAAAGACTTATATAAAGTTGTGGTGACTACTCGTATTCCTAGTCTTCTCTGACCCGTTCGGACCGGGAGTCAGGCCCACAAATGCCCTCTGGCCTGTTAGTCCATGGTGAAGCAATACTGGAGGGCCCATCCGGATGTGCCATTGGAGGAAATCCATTCGGATCGGAATCCGAACCGAAAGGGACCATATACACTGATTTGACACACAGATTGAATTTGAGAAAAAGTAAAGAAAAAACTCACCTGGAAGAATCACTGGACATTAAAAGGAGCTCTCAAAGTTGTTTGGAAATGAAGAATGTAATCCATATGGTTTGTGGGTATATATAAGCAGCAAAAGGCACGAATTTATGAAGTAACACAACACTACAAGTAAATGGAAGCGATCATTCAATGGTTCTAATTCAAAGGATGTTTTGTAAACTGCTTCGAAGCACACTTAATCTTAGATAAGAGTGTACTTCGAGGGGGCAAAATGTTAGCCTACTTTGTGAACTAGGCTACACAAAGAGCAAACAGTGAGGAAGACACCAACCGGTCCGGATCGAAGGGAGATAGCGCAGGAAAAAAGTAGAGATCAAAGACGCGGATGCCATATCGGTTCAGATCGGAGGAGTACGTCAGCAACGTTAAAAGGTAGCAAGTGGTCTCATCGGATCAGATCGGAGGCAGCCGATCCGAACCCCTTTCTCTGAGCCTGTGACCGTTGCTACACACGTTTCCTGAAGACTCGGACCAAGCATGACCATTTCTCCCACGATCTCCCACTAAATCGATGCGCTGTCACCATCTGGAAGCCTCCGAACCCGACTCTTATGGGATGGGTGCCACGCAATTCCGAACCGGAGCCACTTCGCAGAGATTTTTCACCTATAAATACACCATCAAGAGGCATTTGAAAGGATCTTTTGGCAAATTCTCAGTTCTAACTTCCTTCATAGCCGAATTCTACAATCATATTCAGATCAAAATCATCTCTTAAAGTCTATTTTTGAGAGATTTAAGTGAGTTTATGCATTGTAATTGTGAATTTGAGTGAGAATCATTGCTGTATTTGTATCCAAATCATCAATTAAAAGAAAACCAAGTGGACGTAGGCTCTTTAACGCCAAACCACTATAAATCGCGTGTTCTTTGTTGCTTTTTGATTCTATTTCATTGAAATCATAGCTAATTTGGGTGTTAGAACCAATTTTTGGTCTAACAATATATATATATATATATATATTATATCGTCGATTTCCTTTTAAAAGGTATTTTATAAAATATTTATAAATTAGTTTTAAAACGATTCCAACTTCATTTACAATTTTAAAACGAAATTGGGTATTCTATATATTTATCATATTATAATATTAATATTTTCAAAATATTAGATTTTGAAATCACTACTTTTCGATATTCATTATAAAATGAATAAAATCGATTGATAAACCCATTCAAGTTTAAAATGGCGTTTGCTACTTAACTCGGCTTCATATTTTTATGTCCATCCAAATATGGACACAAAAATCATAATTTTATTCTTCATTGAATATTATTTTAATATATTCGTTATTTTAAAATATTCTTTATTTAAAAGATTCTTTATTTTAAAATATTCTGAATCGAAATGC
Source organism: Allium sativum (assembly GCA_030737875.1). Classification (NCBI taxonomy): domain Eukaryota; kingdom Viridiplantae; phylum Streptophyta; class Magnoliopsida; order Asparagales; family Amaryllidaceae; genus Allium; species Allium sativum. The sequence goes on from CM060919.1 coordinate 340,453,984, forward strand.
GACTCAATCAATTACCATATAATTTCAGTTATATGGATTTCATACATCGCATGTATATAACTAGACCTGGCAATCGTGTCGTTTCGTGTACTTTCGTGTTTTCGTGTACTCAGAGCTAAAACCAAAAACGACCCAAAATCATTTCGTGTACCTGTTTACCCGATCCGAACACGAAACGAAATAATTCATGTAAACACGAAATGACACGAAAAGTACACGAAATTAATTTCGTGTACTTTCGTGTACTTCCTGTTCGTGTACTTTCGTGTACTTTTGTGTACACGAAAAGTACATGAAATTAATATATTATATGATATATAAAAAATAAAAATTATATATAAAATATTTCGTGTACTTTCGTGTATTGAAAGTGAAAACCCATATCCGACACGAAATTTATCGTGTAATTTCGTGTTCGTGTACTTTCGTGTTTCATATACCAAAAATCAAAACCCATAACCGTTTATTTCGTGTCGTTTCGTTTCGTGTTAGCATGTCACGTGTCAAATTGCCAGGCCTATATATAACCCCCAATGATAAACAATCATTAAACAATCCATTCACATCCATTGTGAAGTTTACGACTGTGTGAGCACTAAAATAAATAAATAACGCTCATCACAGACTGTCGATCCATCGATTGACATACAACTAAATATTAGGACTAGTGTATGACAAATATCATCCCAATACCCGTGTGGGATTTTCAAACAACAACGGTTTACATAAATAAATCCTTGGTTAATAAATTTAACCAGTTATAATTCAGTTTGAATTATTTTCACCTTAACCAATTTTCACTATTTAAAATTATACATGAATATTTATAATTTAATTTCCATTACCATAATTTTGGCAAGTAATTATTTTTATCCTTGTCTAACATGATGACATTTTTATTTCACGAACCATTATACTAAACAATTTACATATTCGTTTAACATGGATATAATCTAAATAAATGACATATGATTTAACATGAACATGATCTAAATATATGACATTTTTAATGTAACATGAACATCACCTAAATAAATGACATTTTTAATGTAACATGACATTATCTAAATAAATGATATATTCATTTGACAAATCATTATTCCAAATATATGACATGACATATTAAACTAAAATGACATTTTCTTCTAACATGACATTCTTATCTAAAATGACAATTTATTCTAACATGAAACTTTTATCTAGAATGACAATTTTAACTAAATTGACAATTTAATACTAACATGACATTTTTGTCTAAAATGACAATTTTAACTAAATTGGCTGTTTAATACTAATATGACATTTTTATCTAAAATGACAATTTTAACTAAATTGACAATTTAATACTAACATGACATTTTTATCTAAAATGACAATTTTAACTAAACTACGGGTCAGACATGGGACTGGTATGAGAAATCTACTTAACTAATCTAATAATAAATCTAATCACAGGACCACGCTGCTAACGCGGAACGGGTTTACTCTATTGGATTGCCAGTGCATGAAATAAAGTAAATCGTTAAACAACGTAATGCTTTTTAGAAAAATGAAACCATTATAAGAATCAAGTCCCATCACACAATGCAACACAAACTGGAGGATAGAGTTTTACCTTATAATCGTCAAAAATGCTTAATACGTTAAAACGGATTTGATATTATTATTAGTGTATATATGTTTCAAAAACATTTCAATCATAATGTATCAATCATAGATGGCATAGATACCATATACTATGTCGCCATACTAGTTATACAATCAAAACCATATGGTGTCGTATTTGAAGTTGGATTTCCATCATGAACCAAGTCAAGGGATCATCCTTACCGAATTCGAGACACTCTAGCCCGTGCCTTAGGATCATCCACAACTGCACCTTGGATCTTCAGGGTCGGTCCACAAATATGTTAGTGGATTAGTTATGCTTGAACAATACGTTTCGCCGCCCTTGTGCTTTGATAGTCAACCACAAGGCTCTGCTTTTCAACAAAAGCCTTGATCATTTGCATCTTAGCATGCCACATTGTCAATCCATACCATACATTGATTTCTTCCAATATATAACCTCTAAGCTCATACGTCTCAGAGAAGGGTGTTATGCAAGAGAATAAATTCTCTACCACCAAACAGATATATATTTAGCAGAGATCAACGAATACAACATAAAGGAATACAACGTCAGACATACCATCCATTTACAAGTTCGTTCGGAGTCTGAACGAAACTGAAGACACCTTATTCTTCGTCCCATATGTCCAATACAGGAGAGAGGTTCTCGCATATCCATCGATCTCCAAGTACGTCTGGACGATCACTACTTATTACCTTGTCTTGGGATGCCTCCCAATCAAGACATCAGTAATCACCCAAACGATGTGAAGATCTCCGGTCTTCAACCACCTTCTTCATCTTCGACTTTTAATCGACGTAGTAATCATTCAGAATGGGTAAACCCGGTCTTTCCGAATAACTCGTGTATTTTATAATCAATAAACAAGTGCTATAAAACACATCATACACCTCATTCCAATTCAGAATATTCTTTTAAATAAATGTTCACATTATTAGGGAAAGGTTTCCATTAATTTAATCAAAGATAAATTCTTTTAAATTTATCCTTTAATCTTCTTTTTAAAGATTCATTAAACTCCAATTTGTTTTTAATATCAAAAATCATTATTTAATGATTATTCAAACTTAAGAAATTAATTTTATCTTTAACCGGGTTAAAGAAACAATGTCATTTAAAACACAGCTCACGATAAACCCAAAATCATCTTCCATTAAATATGGAATTTTCACAGAAATCAAATCAATATATAATCGATATAAATTCCTGTATCAGACTAATAATATAAATGGAATAACGGCAAAGCCTTTTAAATTCCATATATAATAACGGTCTTCTTTTACAGAAGCTCATCTCGATTATTATTAAATCGAATTCCATTCAATTCCAATTTAATATATTAAATTGGAAAACTTTACTTTGGAAAATTCCCATTAAAATCTTAATAAAAGATTTATAAATTCCAAATTATATTTTCACTGTTAATTGGGTTAAAGAACAAATGTCATTTAAAACACCGTTCACAATAAACCCAATTCACATTTCATTTTATTCCAATTACTAAATATAATCGGAAACTCTAGTAATCGAAATTAAAAGATTTATTCTTTCCATACAGGGTTTAAGAACAGTGTTATTTAAGACACCATTCACGACAAACCCATAAATTCAATTTTGTTTATTTAATTCTAGTTAAATATTAATTAATCGGAGAACTTCATTTAATCTTAATTAAAACATTTATTCTAGTCAATAACTAGTTCATTACGATAAAAATGTATTTTATCTTTTCAAATATGGAATTTTTCATGCAAAATTCTTTTCAAATCATTTATTATGATTTTACATAATTTTTCCATATTTCTAATAATTTTAATAAGGTCTGTAAAGTCGGTTTCCAATAACGGCCACCGAACTACATCCATAGCGACCTTTTTCAAATTTGATTTGGACAAAATTCAAAATCCAACCGTTAGTTTTCAAAACTCCTATATTCATTGGCAAGCTCTTTTCGATATGAACCAAACAGTTCCGGTTTATGAGAATCCGACGGTCGGATCTCCCGTTACGTCAATTTGAAGTTAATGGTTGAAATTCGCGAACGGTCGTTGCGCGGCGCGTTCTTTTCAGGCAATTAAATAAATATATGTATACTATATATATCATCGATTTTCTTTTAAAACGTATTTTATAAAATATTTATAAATTCGTTTTAAAACGATTCCAACTTCATTTGCAATTTTAAAACGAAATTGGGTATACTATATATTTATCATATTATAATATTAATATTTTCAAAATATTAGATTTTGAGATCGCTACTTTTCATTATTCATTATAAAATGAATAAAATCGATCGATAAACCCGTTTGGGTTTAAAATGGCGTTTGCAACTTAACTCGGCTTCATATTTTTATATTTTTGTGTCCATCCAAAGATGGACATAAAAATCATAATTTTATTCTTCGCTGAATATTATTTTAAAATATTCGTTATTTTAAAATATTCTTTATTTAAAAGATTCTTTATTTTAAAATATTCTGAATCGGAATGCGACTCAATCAATTACCATATAATTTCATTTATATGGATTTCATACATCGCATGTATATAACCCTAATGATAAATAATCATTAAACAATCCATTCACATCTCGAGTGAAGTTTACAACTGTGTGAGCACTAAAATAAATAAATAACGCTTATCACAGACTGTCGATCCATCGATTGACATACAACTAAATATTGGGACTAGTGTATGACAAATATCATCCCAATACCCGTGTGGGGTTTTTCAAACAACAACAGTTTACATAAATAAATCCTTGGTTAATAAATTTAACCAATGATAATTTAGTTCGAATTATTTTCACTTTAACCAATTTTCACTATTTAAAATTATACATGACTATTTATAATTTAATTTCCACTACCATAATTTTGACAAGTAATTATTTTTATCCTTGTCTAACATGATGACATTTTTATTTCACGAAACATTATCCTAAACAATTGACATATTCATTTAACATGGATATAATCTAAATAAATGACATATTATTCAACATGAACATGATCTAAATATATGACATTTTTAATGTAACATGAACATCACCTAAATATATGACATTTTTAATGTAACATGACATTATCTAAATAAATGATATATTCATTTGACAAATCATTGTTCTAAATAGATGACATGACATATTTAACTAAAATGACATTTTCTTCTAACATGATATTCTTATCTAAAATGAAATTTTTTTCTAAAATGACACTTTTACGTAAAATTACAATTTTAATTAAATTGACAAATTAATCCTAACATGACATTTTTATCTAAAATGACAATTTTAACTAAATTGACAATTTAATACTAACATGACATTTTCATCTAAAATGACAATTTTAACTAAATTGACAATTTAATACTAACATTACATTTTCTAATAAAATGACATTTTTATAATTTAACATGACATGTTTAATTCTCTAAATAAATGACAAATTTTTCCTCTAACATAAATGACAAATTTATTTTCAAAATATGTTCTTTAAATAAATGACATGTTTAGTTCTTTAAATTAATGACATGTTTAATTCTCTAAATACATGACATGTTTAATTCTCTAAATAAATGACATGTTTAATCCACTAAATAAATGACATGTTTATTCACTAAATAAATGACATGTTTATTCACTAAATAAATGACATATTCTAAATAAATGACATATTCTAAATAAAGGACATATTTAATTCACAAAATATGTTTTAATCTAAATGACATATTTATATGACAAATATGTGTTTTGATCTAAATGACATATTTATTGACAAATATGTGTTTTAATCTAAATGACATATTTATTGACAAATATGTGTTTTAATCTAAATGACATATTTATTGACAAATATGTGTTTTAATCTAAATGACATATTTATTGGCAAATATTTGTTTTAATCTAAATGACATATTTATTGACAAATATGTGTTTTAATCTAAATGACATATTTATTGACAAATATGTGTTTTAGTCTAAATGACATATTTATTCTAATATAACATCCCTAACAAAAATGACTTTTTTAACATGACATGACATTATTCTAACATAAGTGATATTATGACATTGTTCTAACATAAATGATATTTTTAATTAACATGACATATAATAAGAAAAATGACGTTTTTTATTAACAAGACATATAATAAAAAAATGATGTTTTTCTTTCTAAAATGATATGTTTTACATAGCATGATATTTTCATTTTAATATTTAAAGATTATATCTTTATCCTAGATAAATATAATTCAAAGAATAATCATCACCACAATAAATTAGTCAATCTAAATTTCACACACTGCATATTTGTGTTCTATATGGCTTATCATAATAACACAGTCATAATCAAATCACACACACATATATATATATATATTTCTATATATATATATATATATTTCTATATATATATATATATATAATTTTTAAATTGAGAAATCTCACAGTGATAATTATTCCTTCTGAATTTGTAGATAGTTCCAACCCAGTTTCAGACTACTCCATCATGCAGATCTTGAATTTACGATCGCAATGCTTTCAATTTCATCAAATTCTGATTGGATTTGAATAAGTTATGATGAGTTTAAAATTTAACAATTTAAATTTATAACTAAATTAATTAATTAATTACTCTTAGTATACAGGGTTCAAGAACAGTGTTATTTAAGACACCATTCATGACAAATCCAAAAATCCAACTTATTTTATTTAATTCTAGTTAAATATTAATCAATCGGAGAACTTCATTTAATATTAATTAAAACATTTATTCTAGTCAATAACTAGTTCATTTTGATTAAAATGTATTTTATCTTTTCAAATATGGAATTTTTCATCCAAAAATCTTTTCAAATCACTTATTATGATTTTACATAATTTTTCCATATTTTTAATAATTTTAATAAGGTCTGTACAGTCGGTTTCCAATAGTGGCCACCGAACTGCATCCATAGCGAACTTTATTAAATTTGATTTGGACATAATTCAAAATCCTACCGTTAGTTTTCAAAACTCTTATATTCATTGGAAAGCTCTTTTCGATATGAACCAAACGGTTCCGGTTTTATGAGAATCCGACGGTCGGATCTCTCGTTACGTAAATTTGAAGTTAATGGTCGAAATTCGCGAATGGTCGCTGCGCGGCGCGTTCTATTCCGGCAATTAAATAAATATATGTATATTATATATATCATCGATTTCCTTTTAAAATGTATTTTATAAAATATTTATAAATTCATTTTAAACGATTCCAACTTCATTTGCAATTTTAAAATGAAAATGGGTATACTATATATTTATCATATTATAATATTAATATTTTCAAAATATTAGATTTTGAAATCACTAATTTTCAATTTTCATTATAAAATGAATAAAATCGATCGATAAACCCGTTCGGGTTTAAAATGGCGTTTGCTACTTAACTCGGCTTCATATTTTTATATTTTTGTGTCCATCCCAAGATGGACATAAAAATCATAATTTTATTCTTCATTGAATATTATTTTAAAATATTCGTTATTTTAAAATATTCTTTATTTAAAAGATTCTTTATTTTAAAATATTCTGAATCGGAATGCGACTCAATCAATTACCATATAATTTCATTTATATGGATTTCATACATCGCATGTATATAACCTTAATGATAAACAATCCATTCACATCTCAAGTGAAGTTTACAACTGTGTGAGCATTAAAATAAATAGATAACGCTTATCATAGACTGTCGATCCATCGATTGACATACAACTAAATATTGGGACTAGTGTATGACAAATATCATCCCAATACCCGTGTGGGGTTTGCAAACAACAACAGTTTACATAAATAAATCCTTGGTTAATAAATTTAACCAATGATAATTCAGTTCGAATTATTTTCACTTTAACCAATTTTCACTATTTAAAATTATACATGACTATTTATAATTTAATTTCCACTACCATAATTTTGACAAGTAATTATTTTTATCATTGTCTAACATGATGACATTTTTATTTCACGAAACATTATCCTAAACAATGGACATATTCATTTAACATGGATATAATCTAAATAAATGACATATGATTCAACATGAACATGATCTAAATATATGACATTTTTAATGTAACATGAACATCACCTAAATATATGACATTTTTAATGTAACATGACATTATCTAAATAAATGATATAATCATTTGACAAATCATTATTCTAAATAGATTACATGACATATTTAACTAAAATGACATTTTCTTCTAACATGATATTCTTATCTAAAATGAAAATTTATTCTAACATGACACTTTTACCTAGAATGACAATTTTAACTAAATTGACAATTTAATCCTAACATGACATTTTTATCTAAAATGACAATTTTAACTAAATTGACAATTTAATACTAACCTTACATTTTCTAATAAAATAACATTTTTTTTAATTTAACATGACATGTTTAATTCTCTAAATAAATGAAAAAAAATTCCTCTAACATAAATGACAAATTTATTTTCAAAATATGTTCTTTAATTAAATGACATGTTTAGTTCTTTAAATTAATGATATGTTTAATTCTCTAAATACATGACATGTTTAATTCTCTAAATAAATGACATGTTTAATCCACTAAATAAATGACATGTTTATTCACTAAATAAATGACATGTTTATTCACTAAATAGATGACATGTTCTAAATAAATGACATATTCTAAATAAAGGACATATTTAATTCACAAAATATGTTTTAATCTAAATGACATATTTATATGACAAATATGTGTTTTGATCTAAATGACATATTTATTGACAAATATGTGTTTGAATCTAAATGACATATTTATTGACAAATATGTGTTTTAATCTAAATGACATATTTATTGACAAATATGTGTTTTAATCTAAATGACATATTTATTAAAAAATATGTGTTTTAATCTAAATGACATATTTATTCTAATATAATATCCCTAACAAAAATTACTTTTTTAACATGACATGACAGTATTCTAACATAAATGATATTATGACATTATTCTAACATAAATGATGTTTTTAATTAAATGACATATAATAAGAAAAATGACGTTTTTAATTAACAAGACATATAATAAAAAAAATGATGTTTTTCTTTCTAAAATGATATGTTTAACATAACATGATATTTTCATTTTAATATTTAAAGATTATATCTTTATCCTAGATAAATATAATTCAACGAATAATCATCCCCACAATAGATTAGTCAATCTAAATTTTACACACCGCATATTTGTGTTCTATATGGCGTTTATTAATAACACAGTCACAATCAAATCAAATATTTATATATATATTTCTATATATATATATATATATATAATTTTTAAATTGAGAAATCTCACAGTGATAATTATTCCTTCTGAATTTGTAGATAGTTCCAAACCAGTTTCAGACTGCTCCATCATGCAGATCTTGAATTTACGGTCGCAATGCTTTCAGTTTCATCAAATTCTGATTGGATTTGAATAAGTTATGATGAATTTAAACTTTAACAATTTAAATTTATAAATAAATTAATTAATTACTCTTAGTATAACACGACCGTTCCTTTCTTCCTTCTCCCATCGCATCTGAACCCAAAACCCAACACCCCTTCCTTCAAAACGCAACATGATTGAGGCCACCAGCACCAGATCGGACCATGCCACTTTGAAGAGCGTCGCGCCTCCACCTACTACCCTGAAGGGCGCTGCACTCGGTGCTTCAGATCATCTCGAAAACACCCCAACAGCCGATGACTTTCGGCCTAGGATTCGGGTGATTTATGCTATGAATTTTCATCATCACCATACGGAATGAAAGAGTGTAAAGTGCTCTTTGATTTTTGTTTAATCATCATAAGATAATTCGCAATGTTTTGAGAAGGATTAAGGAAGAGAACTGGGAGGTTCGTGGCCATTCATGTTAGAGTTGACGGCTATGAAATGAAGTGGGCTAGGGCTTAGGGTGAATTAATTAGTGTATATTTATAATTATAATATTATTAAATTCATTTATTAACAAAAAGGTCTGTTAATTTTTGTAGCTCCAAATCTAACCCAAAGAATGTTGCCCCTAGCTAAATACCCCTGTTCCGGACCTAATGGACTAGGTCCCGTCAGCGCGTTTGATTGTCTCAGCCCACTTTTCTTTATTTTAAAATATAAATCATTTAATTATTTAATTTGATCGTACATTTTAATTTACCGGGGCCATATACTGACTCTAAAATTTCCAGAAAAGTTATTTCTAGTTAGGTTTTGATGATACGGTCCTAACAAAATTAATTTCGTTGAATTAGGAGACCGTTTGAAAAATGACCATTTTTAAGTCGATTAAATTTGACTTAAGTTGACAAAACACGTTTTCTTTTGCCACACTCACATGTTGATTCTAAAAATTATGAAAATTGGAACCTAGCAATAATTTGACATCCCGAATACAACAAAAGTGGTTTCATCGGAAACGGAGGTCGTTTGTAAAATGGCTATTTTTAAGGGCTATATATTTAATTAAAATATATAAATTCTATAACGACTTTTCTGAATTTTAAATTGGACATAACTTTTAATTTATATTATGAAATTTAGTTTTTTCACATCTATTAGAAAGATATTATTAAACAGATTTAAATATTTCTTATTTTACTGAAATCTGATTTATTTTGAATCATGTACATTCAGTTAAAGTTCAAATTTTCAAACTACCGCGCTAATTCCAACTCCTTTTAAAATTAAAATAAATATATTTGTTCTAACTTCGATTTAAATAAATTTTTAGTTGTTATTATTTAAAATAAATTATTTTAAATATATAAAATTCATTAAAATTTCTAAAATAAAAATTTTAAATTGATTCCAAAATTTCGGGTTGTTACACGCCCAGAGGAGATCTCGAAAAGTAGTGGAGAATGCTCTAAAAATCGTGCTATTCCAAGTGGAAGTCGATCCATGGAAGTAGGAGGCGGTTATGCCACGAGAATAGGTCAAAGTTGCTGTCCAGGAGCAGTCCTGGGCGGTTCGGTTCAACCACCGATCCTATCCGATGCGGCCGATCCGATTCGGCACTGAAATGAAGAAGGGTGCTACGAGGCCGATCCGTTCCGGGGTCTCTTCGATGCAAAAATCCAAGTTATTCCAGTTCTGCGTGCGTTCAGGGAAATGGATCTAACTTCCAAACCTTAAAGCCGTTTGGGCCAAACGAAAGCTCTACCTGAAGCTAATTCAGAGGGCTACAAGAGTTATTGGGAATAGCCCCGTAGTTGATGTTTTCGGGCCCAAAAGAGGTCATTTATTAGCAGTTTCAGGTTATTCTATGTCTGCAATGCAACTTCAACCTAATCGCTTCATGTTTTCGGATGACGTTCTCTATGCTTGAGCGACTTGCTAGCCGAAGAATTCTCTTGTGATGTCTTTCGCCAAAAATCGTGTCAATAACAACAACCTTTTACAATAGTTCAATAAATGTGTGGCCCTTCAGCAAAATTAAAACAGGACATTCGGAGCCCATCAAGTATCAAGGCCTTTTGATACTAGATACTAGACTTCAATACATCACATAGGCGTATCTATTTCAATTCAAATTAATTCACATTGACAATATATCATGTAACATATTACACATGCAGGTTTAATAAAATACATCAATATATATATAGCAGAGATGAATTCATAAATGTCAACTATCACAGGCACATGATCAAACAAATAGAAGGCATATGAAAAACATAAAAATCTATACAAAATTACATGAGAGATCAAACTGCCTGCATCTCACATATATTTATTATCAATGTAACATGTTTGCATAACATAATATATCAGTATATAGATAGTTTGCAAATATGATAAAGCATTGAATACACGTATATTTTTAGCACGTTTGCAAAATACAGAACATCAAAATTATAGAACCACTTCAAATATGATTACCACAGAGTATGCTTAACATATGTCTAGATTTTAAAACCATTAGATTCTCATATATAAGCACAATATCTTACACTGTCTCATTCATCCATACTGGGTGTTGAGAGATATTTTCATGTAAATAAATACATAATGCATAACAACACATATTGCATACTTAATATTCTGCTCAAATCATATTTACATTCAGATCTCAACTTGTAAAGACCCGCAAATCCGTACCAATTTGAGCAGACTAATATTTTATACATTCAACCCAAAATGTATGAAAATACAGATCTTTAATAGAAAGAAATTAGAGGATGAGATAGAAAAGATAGAACTAATAGAATAGAAGAAGAAGATCACAACTGAACTAAATCAGAGTAAACACGGAACTCCCAGCGGAACGAATAAAATATATTATAACATAACTTTGAAATACAAATGTGAATTTTTGTACTTACATATCATATCAGATTATATTTCATATACATCACAGTGGAAATAATCTCTAATAACTAACGATGAAGCTTCCTGCTTTGTGCTCCTCCAAGTGAATCTGCAAAGCCTGAACACTTGACTGCCCGTACAAATTTGGGCACCCAAGAGTTTAGGGGAAAACAAACAAAATAAACTCTGGGTCAGTCATGGGACTGGTGTGAGTAAATTCCAACCATATTGTTTAAATTCGAAAATCCTTTTGAAACAAAAAGAATAATAGTAAGACCAGCACACACATAAATACGGACGGTTTTTACCTTACTATAACCCAAACCGTTTGATATTAAAATCCAGTGATATTATAATAATGTCTAATCAAATAAATAATCAAATAGCAGAACGCTTGCATCTCACGCTCCACAAACATAGTATAAAATCAAAAACCGCAGGGCGCTTATTGGAGATTGGATTTGTAACAACCCGTAAAATGCGAGCCAGTTTGAAAATTTTATTTTGGCGATTTTAGCGAATTTTGAATATTTAAAATAGATTATTTTAAATAATATCGACGAGAAATTTATTTTGAATATAATTTGAACGTATATATTATATACGCCGTCGTTAGAATATAAATAATTATTTATAATTATAAATGGAATTGAAAATGGCGCGGTAGTTCGATAATTCGATTTCAAACTTCAAATGAATGTACCGGGTGCAAAACAATCCGGATTTTAGTGAAACCAAAAATAATGGAATCTAATAGTGAATATCTTTCCAACGAATCCGAAAAAGCAAAAGTTCGTAGCGGGAATCAAAAGATATGTCCAGTTGAAAATTCTGAATAGTCGCTATGGAATTCAGGCCCTTAAAAATGGACATTTTGCAAACGACCTCGGATTTCGACGAAACCACTTTAGTTGGGTCCGTGATGTAAAGTTATTGCTAGGTTTCAAATTTCATAATTTTTCGAATCAATATGTGAGCGTGGCAAAGGAAAACGCGTTTGACCAGTTTCAGTTGATTTTAATCGACTGGAAATTGGCCATTTTTCAAACGGTCTCAGAATTTGACGAAACTAGTTTTGTTAGGACCGTATCGTCAATACGAAGCTAGAAAATATTTTTCTGGAATTTTTCTAGTTAGTATGTGACCCCGGTAATTTGAAATGTACGTTTAAAATTCAATATAGTGATTTAAATGTAAATTCAACGGAAACTGATTCAAATAATCGAATCAGCCTACGATACATATCCCATTGTGTTCGGAATGGGGGTGAAACGCTATGGACGACAGGCGGTGGACCTCGTTTAGAGGTCGTATGAAAAAGTCAACTTTTTAATAATTAAATAAATAAAAAATATCTTCTCCCCCTTTTAACCGATGGCCCCCCCCCTTTTTCCTTCAGAAGCGATTTCAAGGAAGAAAAAAAAAAGCATCGCGAATCGGAATCCAGCCACCCCCCCAGGCGGCGCCGACCTCGCGACGTCCCCTCCTCCACCTGCGGTAGCCGCGACCCCCCCCCCCCCTCTCCTCAAGCGATCGACAGAGAACCCCCCCCCAAGCCTGCTGCCGCCACCAGCACAGTCTCCCCCCTCTGTAAGTCGTTTTTTAATTTATTTATTTTATTTTTATTTTATATAAATAATAAGAAAACTGATTTTTATATAATAAGAAAACTGATTTTTATATAATAAGAAAACTGATTTTTATATAATAAGAAAACTGATTTTTATATAATAAGAAAACTGATTTTTATATAATAAGAAAACTGATTTTTATATAATGTTAAAACTGATTTTTATATAATGTTAAAACTGATTTTTATATAATGTTAAAACTGATTTTTGTTAATTTAAAAACTGATTTTATTTTATGTTATAAAGCAATGATTTTTATTTAGAAATCTTTAAATTAGGAAAGGTAAGATCTTTGAAATGGAAAAGGCGGAATCTATATTAATAAAAATATGCTTTTTATATTTTTAAAGTATTAAAAATATAGTCTTTACTATATAGATGATGTCAAAATATGATTTTTGTTTATGTAGAGAATTAAAAATATAATTTTTACATGATAGGAATATTAAAAATATCATCTTTATATGTGTAGAAAAATAAAAATGAGATTTTTATAAAGATGAAATCTTTAAATTTAAAAAGATGAAATCTTTAAATTTAAAAAGGCGAAATCTTTAAATTTAAAAAGGCGAAATCTTTATATAGAAAATAGCGTGATAAAAATATAATTTTTATCTATACAACATAGTAGTAAAAATTCGATTTTTATATTGAATAGCAAAGTAAAACTTCGATTTTTATATATTGAATAGCGAAGTAAAAATTCGATTTTTACATATGTAGTGGCTACGACAACGAAGCTGACAAAAAGGGCGAGAACGACGAAGATTTCTATAAATGAAGAGTCGTGGTATTGGATAGCTTTAGGTGAGAACTTCTCACTCAAATTCTCTTTTTCTAGTTATATATATATACTAGGATGCAGACGGTGCTTAGTAGCACCCGACACAATCGTCCACAGACCATGGACTTGTTTGTTTGGTTGCATAAATTAGTTAGATGATTTGATTTGAATTTGGTTGATTGGTGAATTTGATTGATGTGTGAATGGCGTGGGCCTTCACTAGACCGGGGATAAGGCTAGGCCTCGTCCCGTTTCTAGTATCGTGCCGTTATGCCGCCGAAATTTTCTAAAATGTGTTAGAAAAATAAAAATATCATTTTATTTAAAGAATGAACTTAATAGAAATTCATATGTTGGAATAAAATGTTTTATCGTTAAAAATATAATTCTTAACGTGAATGCGAATAAATAAAATATTCATTTACAAACCAGACGGTTTGTTTATGTACACTGATTTGACTGACATTGATTGGGTCGATAAATTTTACACATCGCCCAACTGCACAAATAAAATATTTGTTTGATTGTTTGAAACCCCACACGGGTGTTGGGATGAAATATGCAGTTCACTCATCCTGATTGATTAAATATGTCGATCGATTGATTGACAGGCTGTTATAAGCGTTAGATATCTATATTTGATGCTTATACAGTGTAGTGCACTTTGGTTGATGGTTGATTATTTTTCAATGCTATTATATACATGTGTTGTATGAAAATCCATATAATTAACTTTATATGGTAATTGATTGGGCCTCATTCCAATTTAGAAAATAAAGAATATTATAAAATAAAAGTTCATGTGTTGACAGTACTCATTCATTGAGATTGGTCATGTGTTGAACGAAATATTTTAGTAATAAAATTTACACCTTTATCGATATAAAATAAAAGTTCATGTGTTGACAGTACTCATTCATTGAGATTGGTCATGTGTTGAACGAAATATTTTAGTAATAAAATTTACACCTTTATCGATATAAAATAAAAGTTCATGTGTTGACAGTACTCATTCATTGAGATTGGTCATGTGTTGGACGAAATATTTTGATAATAACAACTATTTTGAAAAAGAAATATTTGAAATAGAATATTTGAAAATAGAAATTTATGAAGCCGTGTTGATTAGATTGACGCCATTTTGACGTGAACGATATTTATATCGATTTTGAAAACGATTTCGAAATGAATTGAATTGAAAACGATTTCGAAATGAATTGAATTGAAACGATTTCGAAATGAATTGAATTGAAAACGATTTCGAAATGAATTGAATTGAAAACGATTTCGAAATGAATTGAATTGAAAACGATTTCAAATTGAATTGAAAGTGAATTGAAATGAATTCAAATTGAATTGAAATTTGAATTAAATAGAAATGAATTTTAAAACGAATTTATAGGGAAGAATTCAATTTTGATTTGAATTGAAAAGGAAGTTGAAATTGCTTTTGAAACGAATTTAAAACTATTTATATAATTCGTTTTAAATAGAAATCGACGAAATATATATTATATATATTATATATATAATATAATGGCCTGAATAGAACGCGCCGCGCCGCGGCAGTTCGTGAATTTCGACCATTTATTTCAAACGGACATTACGGGAGATCCGACCGTCGGATTCTCCTAAAACCGGAACCGTTGGGTTCGTATCGAAAAGAGCTTTCTAATGAATATTTGAAATTAGAAATCTAACGGTTAGATTTGGAATTATGTCCAAATCAAATTTGAAAAAGGTCGTTGTAAGTGCAGTTCGATGGCCATTGATGGAAATCGACTGTACGGGCCTTGATAAAATTATTAAAAATAGTAATAATTTGTGTAAAATCATAAGAAATGATTTGAGAAGAATTGGGATGAAAAACTCCATATTTGAAAAGATAAAAATAGATTTTTATCGAAATGAACTAGTTTTGAACTAGAAATATAATTCTATTTATTTTTGAATAAATAAATTGAATTTGAAAAGGGTTTTAAAAATAACCAGAATTTCCAATGATTGCATTGGAGTGGATTTGAATCGAAATTGTCTTCGGAATATTTCGATGTTGGAATTCGTGATTATACAGGCGTTGTTATGGAAATTTGAAAGATATATATTTATATCGTTATTTCCAATACGACATTTGTTAGTCGTAGAATTTGATATTGAATATAAGCCGAAATATTTTCTATTCAGAGCCTTGTATTGAATATCGAATGTGATTTGGGTTTGTCGTGAATGGTGTCTTCACTAACACTGTTCTTGAACCCAGTTGAGAAAAGATTAAATCTTTTTATTTTAGATTTAATGAAGTGTACCAATTAAATAATATTTAATTGGAATTGAATTGATATTGATTTTTGGGTTTATCGTGGACAGTGTTTTAAATAACACTCGTTCTTTAACCCGATCATTAATGAAAGGCGATTTTGGGTTGTCGTGAACGGTATCTTCAATAATACCGTTCTTAGACCTAAAGGAGTTAAGAAAATCAGAAACTAACTGGAGATTAGTTAAGTTGAATAGTTTCCGAGGTATTGATATGATGTTGGTTTCGGCCTTCGGGATTAATACTTAGGGAATTGCTCACTTGCTAATTTACAATTAGGGACTGATTGAAATGTGATGTGATTTTGGGTTTATCGTGAACCGTGTTTTAAATGACACTGATTCTTTAACCCAGTCACAGATTAAAACTAAGTGGAGTTTTAATGAATCTTTAATTAGATTGAAATAATCGAAATGGAGTATCACCAGTTTTGCTCCAGGCGATAGTTAAATCTTTAATTAGATTTGAACGTGAAATGGTAATTGAATTTACCGATAACACTGTGGTGTTAGATATGAAGTATTACCAGTTTTACTTCATGGGATAAATAGGTTGGGATTGGGAAATTAAAACCAATGATTACTTCGGTAAGGTTCGTTAATCTCGACTAGTTGAATCGAAATTCAAAAGAAGAATAAATTCAAAGAATTTATCTTGGATAAAATTAATGGGAACATTTCCCTATGAATGTGAAATTTAGAAACTAACTGTCGGTTGGCCAAGCAGAATGGTTTTCTGGATATTGATCTGATGTTGGTTTCGGCCTTCGGGGTTAATATTTGGGGAATTATTCTCTTGATTAATTTACGGTTAGTGACTAATGAATTGGAATGAGGCGTATGTTGTGTTTGTGTAACACTTTTATAATATATACGCGAGTTATTCAGAAAGACCGAGTTTATCCCATTCTGAATAACTGATTCGACGTGGTGTCGGAGATGAAGACGGTGGTCGAAGACCGGAAGTCTTCACGTCGTTTGGGTAATTACTGATGATCTTGATTGGGCTGTACACCCAAGAAGATGGAAACAGTTGGTGATCGTCCAGACGTACTTGGAGATCGATGGATTTGCGGGGTACTAGGTGCCTCCGGTTTCGTTCAGACCCAGAACGGACTTGTAAATGGACTGTGTGTCTGACATTGGATTTTAGTCTGTGTGATTGATCTCTATTAAATATATATCTGTAACAACCCGTAAAATGCGAGCCAGTTTGAAAATTTTATTTTGGCAATTTTAGCGAATTTTGATTATTTAAAATAGATTATTTTAAATAATATCGACGAGAAATTTATTTTGAATATAATTCGACGTATATATTATATACGTCGTCGTTAGAATATATAATAATTATATATAATTATAAAAGGAATTGAAAATGGCGCAGTAGTTCGAAAATTCGATTTCTAATTTCAAATGAATATACAGAATTCAATATAAGTCAGAATTGAACGAAACAAGAAATATTTGAATCTGTATAACTATATCTTTGTAACGAAGTTAACAAACTGAGATTTCATCTTAGAAATGATAAGATATGTCCAGTTTAAAATTAGAAATAGTCGCTGTGGAATTTATATATATTTTTATATATATAAGGCCCTTAAAAATAGCAATTTTGCAAACGACCTCGGATTTCGACGAAACCAGTTTTGTTGGGTCCGCAGTGTCAAGTTATTGCTAGGTTTCAAATTTCGTAATTTTTCGAATCAATATGTGAGCGTGGCAAAGGAAAACGCATTTGACCAGTTTCAGTTGATTTTAATCGACTGGAAATTGGCCATTTTTCTAACGGTCTCAGAATTCGACGAAACTAGTTTTGTTAGGACCGTATCGTCAATACGAAGCTAGAAAATATTTTTATAGAATTTTTCTAGTTAGTATGTGGCCCCGGTAATTTGAAATGTACGTTTAAAATTCAATATAGTGATTTAAATGTAAATTTAACGGAAACTGATTCAAACAGTCGAATCAGCTTGCGATACATATCCCATTGTGTTCGGAATGGGGGTATTACGTTAGGGATGACAGTCGTTGGACCCGGTTCGGTGTTCGTATGTAAAAGTCAACGTAAATTGAAAAAAAGGAAAAAAATAAATAATAAAATAATAAAATATATATATTTTCCCTCCTCCCCCCTTATTTCATTCTGGCCCCCCCCCCTTCGAAATCAATCCGATCAGAAATAAAAAAAAAGAAAAAAAAAAAAGAAAGGGAAGAGGAAGACGGGGGGGAACTCGTCGCCGCCCCCCCCCCAAAGATCGCCGTCGACGCCTCAGGGGAGGGCGCCACCTCCGAAGCCCTGCCCCTCCCCTCGCCGCAGCAGCGAAAGACCTCCCCCCCCCTCCGCTTCTTCTCCTTCCCCTATCGCTCTTCCTCCCACTACCACCGAACAACCCCCGCGACCCCCCCTAACCCTAACCGCCGCCCTTCTCCTCCCCTCCCTCTCCTCTCCACCGAGCTCTGTTCAAGGAACCCCGAGACCCCCAATCCACAAACCCTAGCCGCGCCCTGAGCATCACAGCCCGCCGCCACCGCCTATGACCAGCGCCCCCTGTAAGTTTTGTTTTATTTATTTATTTATTTATTTTCGTTTAAAACAGTTTTTTTTAAATGTTTAAAACAGTTTTTTTTTTAAATGTTTAAAACAGTTTTTTTTTAAATGTTTAAAACAGTTTTTTTTAAATGTTTAAAACAGTTTTTTTTTAAATGTTTAAAACAGTTTTTTTTTAAATGTTTAAAACAGTTTTTTTAAATGTTTAAAACAGTTTTTTTTGAAATGTTAGAAACAGTTTTTTTAAATGTTTAAAACAGTTTTTTTTGAAATGTTGGAAACAGTTTTTTTTAAATGTTTAAAACAGTTTTTTTTAAAAATGTTAAAAACATATTTTTAAAATGATTATAAACAGATTTTTAAAATGTAAAAAGTTCGATTTTTGAATGAATAAAAAGTTTGATTTTTGAATGAATAAAAAGTTCGATTTTTGAATGAATAAAAAGTTCGATTTTTGAATGAATAAAAAGTTCGATTTTTGAATGAATAAAAGGTTCGATTTTTGAATGAATAAAAAAGTTCGATTTTTGAATGAATAAAAAGTTCGATTTTTGAATGAATAAAAAGTTTGAATTTGAAAATAAGAATAGGAAAATACATGGATTTAGAATAGAAAATAGCATTCGAAATAAAAATTCGATTTTTATATATTGAGAAGTGAACTAAAAATTCGATTTTTATATATTGAACTTTGAACTAAAAATTCGATTTTTATATATTGAACTTTGAACTAAAAATTCGATTTTTATATATTGAACTTTGAACTAAAAATTCGATTTTTATATATTGAACTTTGAACTAAAAATCCGATTTTTATATATTGAACTTTGAAATAAAAATTCGATTTTTATATATTGAACTTTGAACTAAAAAATCGATTTTTATATATTGAACTTCGATAGAAAAATAAATTTTTTATATATTGAATAGCGAAGTAAAAATTCGATTTTTACATATGTAGTGGCTACAACAACGAAGATGCGAGAGCGACGAAAAATTCTGCAAAAGAAGAGTCAAGATGATTGGATAGCTATAGGTGAGAATTTCTCACCTTTCAATTTACTTTTCTAGTTATATATATATACTAGGATGCAGACGGTGTTTAGTAGCACCCGACACAATCGTCCACAGACCATGGACTTGTTTGTTTGGCTGTTTGGTTATTGATTGTGATATTGGTTTGAATGTGGTTTGTGGTGTGAAAAAAAATCGAATCGATAAATTGGTTAGGATTAGACGTGCGCCGTTATAAGGCGAAGGAGTAAGGCTAGGTTAGACCCTTACTCCAAATTTTGTGGTTTGCATAACGAAAGTGAATTTGATTGATGTGTGAATGGCGTGGGCCTTCACTAGACCGGGGATAAGGCTAGGCCTCGTCCCGTTTCTAGTATCGTGCCGTTATGCCGCCGAAATTTTCTAAAATATGTTAGAAAAATAAAAATATCATTTTATAGAATAAATGAATTGAATAGAAATTCATAGATTGAAATAAAATGTTTTATCGTTAAAAATATAATTTTTAACGTGAAGTGAATAAAATAAAATATTCATTTATAAACCGGACGGTTTGTTTATGTACACCTATTTGAATGACATTGATTGGGACGATAAATTTTACACATCGCCCAACAGCACAAATAAAATAGGTGTTTGATTGTTTGAAACCCCACACGGGTGTTAGGATGAAATTTGAAGTTCACTCATCCTGATTGATTAAATATGTCGATCGATTGATTGACAGGCTGTTATAAGCGTTGAATATCTATATTTGATGCTTATACAGTGTAGTGCACTTTGGTTGATGGTTGATTATTTTCAATGCTATTATATACATGTGT
The DNA here is from genome assembly GCA_030737875.1 of Allium sativum. Classification (NCBI taxonomy): domain Eukaryota; kingdom Viridiplantae; phylum Streptophyta; class Magnoliopsida; order Asparagales; family Amaryllidaceae; genus Allium; species Allium sativum. The sequence continues at coordinate 340,475,119 of CM060919.1, forward strand.
TGTATGAAAATCCATATAATTAATTTTATATGGTAATTGATTGGGCCTCATTCCAGTTTTGAAAAAGAAATATTTGAAAAAGAAATATTTGAAATAGAATATTTGAAAATAAAGGAATATATGAAGCCGTGTTGATTAGATTGACGCCATTTTGACGTGAACGATATTTATATCGATTTTAAAAACGATTTCGAAATGAATTGAATTGAAAACGATTTCGAAATGAATTGAATTGAAAACGATTTCGAAATGAATTGAATTGAAAACGAATTCAAAATGAATTGAAAACGATTTCGAAATGAATTGAATTGAAAACGAATTCAAAATGAATTGAAAACGATTTCGAAATGAATTGAATTGAAAACGATTTCGAAATGAATTGAATTGAAAACGAATTCAAAATGAATTGAAAACGATTTCGAAATGAATTGAATTGAAAACGAATTCAAAATGAATTGAAAACGATTTCGAAATGAATTGAATTGAAAACGATTTCGAAATGAATTGAAAACGAATTGAAATGAATTCAAATTGAATTGAAATTCGAATTGAATAGAAATGAATTTTAAAACGAATTTATAAAGAAGAATTCAATTTTGCTTTGTATTGAAATGGAAGTTGAAATAGATTTTGAAACGAATTTTAAAACTATTTATATAATTCGTTTTAAATAGAAATCGACGGAATATATATTATATATATTATATATATAATATAATGGCCTGAATAGAACGCGCCGCGCCGCGGCAGTTCGTGAATTTCGACCATTTATTTCAAACGGACATTACGGGAGATCCGACCGTCGGATTCTCCTAAAACCGGAACCGTTGGGTTCGTATCGAAAAGAGCTTTCTAACGAATATTAGAAATTTGAAATCTAACGGTTGGATTTGGAATTATGTCCAAATCAAATTCGAAAAAGGTCGCTGTAAGTGCAGTTCGATGGCCGTTGATGGAAATCGACTGTACGGGCCTTGATAAAATTATTAAAAATAGTAATAATTTGTGTAAAATCATAAGAAATGATTTAGAAAGAATTGGGATGAAAAACTCCATATTTGAAAAGATAAAAATAGATTTTTATCGAAATGAACTAGTTTTGAACTAGAATTATAATTCTATTTATTTTTGAATAAATAAATTGAATTCGAAAAGGGTTTTGAAAATAACCAAAATTTCCAATGATTGCATTGGAGTGGATTTGAATCGAAATTGTCTTCGGAATATTTCGATGTTGGAATTCGTGATTATACAGGTGTTGTTATGGAAATTTGAAAGATATATATTTATATCGTTATTTCCAATACGACATTTGTTAATCGTAGAATTTGATATTGAATATAAGCCGATATATTTTCTATTCAGAGCCTTATATTGAATATCAAATGTGATTTGGGTTTGTCGTGAATGGTGTCTTCACTAACACTGTTCTTGAACCCAGTTGAGAAAAGATTAAATCTTTTTATTTAGATTTAATGAAGTGTACCAATTAAATAATATTTAATTGGAATTGAATTGATATTGATTTTTGGGTTTATCGTGAACAGTGTTTTAAATAACACTTGTTCTTTAACCCGATAATTGATGAATGTGATTTTGGGTTTATCGTGAACCGTGTTTTAAATGACACAGATTCTTTAACCCAGTTAACGATTAAAACTAAGTGGAGTTTTAATGAATCTTTAATTAGATTGAGATAATCGAAATGGAGTATCACCAGTTTTGCTCCAGGCGTTAGTTAAATCTTTAATTAGATTTGAACGCGAAATGGTAATTGAATTTACCGATAACACCGTGGTGTTAGATATGAAGTATTACCAGTTTTACTTCATGGGATGAATAGGTTGGGATTGGGAAATTAAAATAAATGATTACTTCGGTAAGGTTCGCTAATCCCGACTAGTTTGAATTGAGATTCAAAAATAGAATGAAGAATAAATTCAAGGAATTTATCTTGGATAAAATTAATGGGAACATTTCCCTATGAATGTGAAATTTAGAAACTAACTGTCGGTTAGCCAAGCAGAATGGTTTTCTGAATATTGATCTGATGTTGGTTTCGGCCTTCGGGGTTAATATTTGGGGAATTATTCTCTTGATTAATTTACGGTTAGTGACTAATGGATTGGAATGAGGCGTATGTTGTGTTTGTGTAACACTTTTATAAAATATACGCGAGTTATTCAGGAAGACCGGGTTTATCCCATTCTGAATAACTGATACGACGATAAGTCGAAGATGAAGACGATGGTCGAAGACCGGAAGTCTTCACGTCGTTTGGGTGATAACTGATGATCTTGATTGGGCTGTACACCCAAGAAGATGGAAACAGTTAGTGATCGTCTAGACGTACTTGGAGATCGATGGATATGCGAGGTACTAGGTGCCTCCGGTTTCGTTCAGACCCAGAACGGACTTGTAAATGGACTGTGTGTCTGACATTGGATTTTAGTCCGTGTGATTGATCTCTATTAAATATATATCTGTTTGGCGGCGGAGAATTTATTCTCTTGCTTAACGCCCTTCTCTGAGACGTACGAGCTCAGGGGTTATATATTGATGGATATCAAACGCATGGAGTGAATTGCCTGTGTGGCATGCCTAAGTGGCAATTGATCGAGGCTTCTGTTGAAAAGCAAAGTCTTGTGGTTGAAGATCGAAGCACGGCCTTTGTGGCGTAGCTTCGTGTAACGTTTGATTCGCGAGTTTCACACCCGGTATGAATCAAAAACGGGAGAGGACATCAGGGAGGACTTGCGTTTCTTTCTAGCTAGAAGTGGCGTCAGTGGTTTTACACGCCCTGACGAGTTTGACTTATGTGGTTGTTGCTGTTGCGAGGCGCCTCGGATTGATCGGTCGTTCTCGAACCGATGGAGTCATTTAGTTGGCTCGTTTACGCCCCAAAGGGCGGGGAAACGTATTGTTCAGGCACTATAATCCACATCGGTGGACCGGCCCTGACGATCGAAGGGGCAGTTGCGGCTGTTCCTGTGGCTCGGGCTAGAGAGTCACGAATCGGTTGAGGACTATCTTTTGCCTCGGTTCATAGACGGAAATCCAATTTCCAAATACGCGACTTTGCGGTTTTATATGTAAACCTATATATGGTGACATAGTGGGATGGGGCGCTCATGCCGCCTATGATTGATACTTATGATTTGAAGTTGTTTTATACACTATGCACTTATTATAGTACCAAATGATTTGTTTTAAACGTATCAAGCATTCTTTGGCTGTTATAAGGGAAAACCCTATCCCCCGGCTTGCGTTGCATTGTGTGATAGGACCTGGGTCTTATAACAGCTTCATTTTTCTTTATTTAGCATTGCGCTGTTGTTTTATGCACTGGTATTCTTGGGAGGAAACCCGTTCCGTGTTATGCGGCGAGGTCCCTTGATTTACCTAACTTTGAAATAAAGATTAACTGTTTTAGTTCTCACACCAGTCACATGACTGACCTGGAGTTTATTGTTTTAACCTAAACTCTGGGTGCCCTTATTTTGACACGGGCAGCTAGTAGTTTCGGTTTTGCAGATTTATATTCACAGGATCCTGGTTTACAGCTGGAACGATATCCGGAAAGCTTTGTATCCGTATATCTCCTTCTAGTTGTGTATTGTATTATTTTCCGCTGCTATGTATTTAAATGTAATTTAAATCTCTGATATTTCTGTGTAATATTTACTTGTTTATACTCTGTATATTCTTGTAATCTGATGCATTGTTGTAATATATAGTGAAATGTTCTTCTGTATGCGTTCTGTTGTGGCTTGTTCTCGAACTATCCGACGCTTTCCTTTACGGGGAAGTTGCGGGTGTTTACATTTGGTATCAGAGCTTTGGTTTACAAAGCAGAGAACAAGACACATTAGAACCATACGAAAGAATTCATCAGATAATTGGATTAGTAATATCCAATTAGAATGACTCGTTAGAGATAGGATCAGTAGTATCCTAGAACGAGTGTGAAGAGTATATTTTTAAAAGTGAAAACAATTTTTGTTTTGAAAATTTAAATCAATTATTCGTATTTGATTATCTATTTATATTGAGTTGGACAGTCCAGTATATATAGATTTTGCGTATACGTCTGATCCGCGTGTATTCGAAATTTTAACATATTGGATAGATATAGCATCACACTCTAGTCGCCCGGAGATGATTCTGCTGATGACTATATAGCATCAGTAGTGTGTGTTCGAGTTTCGAAGGTGTGATTTTCTATATATTTCCATTAGGCTGGTGTGAGAACCAAAACTTATATATAGCTAGAATTCATTGTTGTGAATTGGCATAAAAAACAAGATTTTCTGTATATGTATAAAAATTATGAATTTAAAACGTTAATCCACTAATTGATTGATGTTTGTGTTGTTTGTTTATTTGTTTGCTAATTTTTAACCATTTATGCCTAATTTAACCAAATATTGAACTGTATTGAAAATTAGTCGCATTTGCTTGCATATACATATATATCATTGAACAGGTCATAACAAGGAGGCTAGAGCAGAGAATAAAATTTGTTTGCCCGACAAATAGGTACATGTTTACTACATAATTTCCTGTTTTGTTTGGGTGATGATGATTTTGTGAGCCTATTGGCTAGCCGCTTGGCTTTTTCTTTTTCTTTTTGAGATCTGAAGGACCGGGGAAGCTATTTGAAATTCCCCGATGCTCCCATTGCAGGGGAGGTTATGGCGAAATTTTTCGAAAATTTAGGGTGTTAGCCAAATTTTTGAAATTTTGAAAATTCTCAGAAACTAAAGAGTTGGAGAATGGAAGCCCGATCGATCGTAGAGTTGATTAATCAAACCACTTTCGACTTTGTTCCTTTTCGGGGACGAAAAGTTTTAAGTGGGGGAGATTGTAACAACCCGTAAAATGCGAGCCAGTTTGAAAATTTTATTTTGGCAATTTTAGCGAATTTTGATTATTTAAAATAGATTATTTTAAATAATATCGACGAGAAATTTATTTTGAATATAATTCGACGTATATATTATATACGTCGTCGTTAGAATATATAATAATTATATATAATTATAAAAGGAATTGAAAATGGCGCAGTAGTCCGAAAATTCGATTTCTAATTTCAAATGAATATACAGAATTCAATATAAGTCAGAATTGAACGAAACAAGAAATATTTGAATCTGTATAACTATATCTTTGTAACGAAGTTAACAAACTGAGATTTCATCTTAGAAATGATAAGATATGTCCAGTTTAAAATTAGAAATAGTCGCTGTGGAATTTATATATATTTTTATATATATAAGGCCCTTAAAAATAGCAATTTTGCAAACGACCTCGGATTTCGACGAAACCAGTTTTGTTGGGTCCGCAGTGTCAAGTTATTGCTAGGTTTCAAATTTCGTAATTTTTCGAATCAATATGTGAGCGTGGCAAAGGAAAACGCGTTTGACCAGTTTCAGTTGATTTTAATCGACTGGAAATTGGCCATTTTTCTAACGGTCTCAGAATTCGACGAAACTAGTTTTGTTAGGACCGTATCGTCAATACGAAGCTAGAAAATATTTTTATAGAATTTTTCTAGTTAGTATGTGGCCCCGGTAATTTGAAATGTACGTTTAAAATTCAATATAGTGATTTAAATGTAAATTTAACGGAAACTGATTCAAACAGTCGAATCAGCTTGCGATACATATCCCATTGTGTTCGGAATGGGGGTATTACGTTAGGGATGACAGTCGTTGGACCCGGTTCGGTGTTCGTATGTAAAAGTCAACGTAAATTGAAAAAAAGGAAAAAAATAAATAAAAAAATAATAAAATATATATATTTTCCCTCCTCCCCCCTTATTTCATTCTGGCCCCCCCCTTCGAAATCAATCCGATCAGAAATAAAAAAAAAGAAAAAAAAAAAAGAAAGGGAAGAGGAAGACGGGGGGGAACTCGTCGCCGCCCCCCCCCAAAGATCGCCGTCGACGCCTCAGGGGAGGGCGCCACCTCCGAAGCCCTGCCCCTCCCCTCGCCGCAGCAGCGAAAGACCTCCCCCCCCCTCCGCTTCTTCTCCTTCCCCTATCGCTCTTCCTCCCACTACCACCGAACAACCCCCGCGACCCCCCCCTAACCCTAACCGCCGCCCTTCTCCTCCCCTCCCTCTCCTCTCCACCGAGCTCTGTTCAAGGAACCCCGAGACCCCCAATCCACAAACCCTAGCCGCGCCCTGAGCATCACAGCCCGCCGCCACCGCCTATGACCAGCGCCCCCTGTAAGTTTTGTTTTATTTATTTATTTATTTATTTTCGTTTAAAACAGTTTTTTTTAAATGTTTAAAACAGTTTTTTTTTAAATGTTTAAAACAGTTTTTTTTTAAATGTTTAAAACAGTTTTTTTTAAATGTTTAAAACAGTTTTTTTTAAATGTTTAAAACAGTTTTTTTTTAAATGTTTAAAACAGTTTTTTTAAATGTTTAAAACAGTTTTTTTTGAAATGTTAGAAACAGTTTTTTTAAATGTTTAAAACAGTTTTTTTTGAAATGTTGGAAACAGTTTTTTTTAAATGTTTAAAACAGTTTTTTTTAAAAATGTTAAAAACATATTTTTAAAATGATTATAAACAGATTTTTAAAATGTAAAAAGTTCGATTTTTGAATGAATAAAAAGTTCGATTTTTGAATGAATAAAAAGTTCGATTTTTGAATGAATAAAAAGTTCGATTTTTGAATGAATAAAAGGTTCGATTTTTGAATGAATAAAAAAGTTCGATTTTTGAATGAATAAAAAGTTCGATTTTTGAATGAATAAAAAGTTTGAATTTGAAAATAAGAATAGGAAAATACATGGATTTAGAATAGAAAATAGCATTCGAAATAAAAATTCGATTTTTATATATTGAGAAGTGAACTAAAAATTCGATTTTTATATATTGAACTTTGAACTAAAAATTCGATTTTTATATATTGAACTTTGAACTAAAAATTCGATTTTTATATATTGAACTTTGAACTAAAAATTCGATTTTTATATATTGAACTTTGAACTAAAAATCCGATTTTTATATATTGAACTTTGAAATAAAAATTCGATTTTTATATATTGAACTTTGAACTAAAAAATCGATTTTTATATATTGAACTTCGATAGAAAAATAAAATTTTTATATATTGAATAGCGAAGTAAAAATTCGATTTTTACATATGTAGTGGCTACAACAACGAAGATGCGAGAGCGACGAAAAATTCTGCAAAAGAAGAGTCAAGATGATTGGATAGCTATAGGTGAGAATTTCTCACCTTTCAATTTACTTTTCTAGTTATATATATATACTAGGATGCAGACGGTGTTTAGTAGCACCCGACACAATCGTCCACAGACCATGGACTTGTTTGTTTGGCTGTTTGGTTATTGATTGTGATATTGGTTTGAATGTGGTTTGTGGTGTGAAAAAAAATCGAATCGATAAATTGGTTAGGATTAGACGTGCGCCGTTATAAGGCGAAGGAGTAAGGCTAGGTTAGACCCTTACTCCAAATTTTGTGGTTTGCATAACGAAAGTGAATTTGATTGATGTGTGAATGGCGTGGGCCTTCACTAGACCGGGGATAAGGCTAGGCCTCGTCCCGTTTCTAGTATCGTGCCGTTATGCCGCCGAAATTTTCTAAAATATGTTAGAAAAATAAAAATATCATTTTATAGAATAAATGAATTGAATAGAAATTCATAGATTGAAATAAAATGTTTTATCGTTAAAAATATAATTTTTAACGTGAAGTGAATAAAATAAAATATTCATTTATAAACCGGACGGTTTGTTTATGTACACCTATTTGAATGACATTGATTGGGACGATAAATTTTACACATCGCCCAACAGCACAAATAAAATAGGTGTTTGATTGTTTGAAACCCCACACGGGTGTTAGGATGAAATTTGAAGTTCACTCATCCTGATTGATTAAATATGTCGATCTATTGATTGACAGGCTGTTATAAGCGTTGAATATCTATATTTGATGCTTATACAGTGTAGTGCACTTTGGTTGATGGTTGATTATTTTCAATGCTATTATATACATGTGTTGTATGAAAATCCATATAATTAATTTTATATGGTAATTGATTGGGCCTCATTCCAGTTTTGAAAAAGAAATATTTGAAAAAGAAATATTTGAAATAGAATATTTGAAAATAAAGGAATATATGAAGCCGTGTTGATTAGATTGACGCCATTTTGACGTGAACGATATTTATATCGATTTTAAAAACGATTTCGAAGTGAATTGAATTGAAAACGATTTCGAAATGAATTGAATTGAAAACGATTTCGAAATGAATTGAATTGAAAACGAATTCAAAATGAATTGAAAACGATTTCGAAATGAATTGAATTGAAAACGAATTCAAAATGAATTGAAAACGATTTCGAAATGAATTGAATTGAAAACGATTTCGAAATGAATTGAATTGAAAACGAATTCAAAATGAATTGAAAACGATTTCGAAATGAATTGAATTGAAAACGAATTCAAAATGAATTGAAAACGATTTCGAAATGAATTGAATTGAAAACGATTTCGAAATGAATTGAAAACGAATTGAAATGAATTCAAATTGAATTGAAATTCGAATTGAATAGAAATGAATTTTAAAACGAATTTATAAAGAAGAATTCAATTTTGCTTTGTATTGAAATGGAAGTTGAAATAGATTTTGAAACGAATTTTAAAACTATTTATATAATTCGTTTTAAATAGAAATCGACGGAATATATATTATATATATTATATATATAATATAATGGCCTGAATAGAACGCGCCGCGCCGCGGCAGTTCGTGAATTTCGACCATTTATTTCAAACGGACATTACGGGAGATCCGACCGTCGGATTCTCCTAAAACCGGAACCGTTGGGTTCGTATCGAAAAGAGCTTTCTAACGAATATTAGAAATTTGAAATCTAACGGTTGGATTTGGAATTATGTCCAAATCAAATTCGAAAAAGGTCGCTGTAAGTGCAGTTCGATGGCCGTTGATGGAAATCGACTGTACGGGCCTTGATAAAATTATTAAAAATAGTAATAATTTGTGTAAAATCATAAGAAATGATTTAGAAAGAATTGGGATGAAAAACTCCATATTTGAAAAGATAAAAATAGATTTTTATCGAAATGAACTAGTTTTGAACTAGAATTATAATTCTATTTATTTTTGAATAAATAAATTGAATTCGAAAAGGGTTTTGAAAATAACCAAAATTTCCAATGATTGCATTGGAGTGGATTTGAATCGAAATTGTCTTCGGAATATTTCGATGTTGGAATTCGTGATTATACAGGTGTTGTTATGGAAATTTGAAAGATATATATTTATATCGTTATTTCCAATACGACATTTGTTAATCGTAGAATTTGATATTGAATATAAGCCGATATATTTTCTATTCAGAGCCTTATATTGAATATCAAATGTGATTTGGGTTTGTCGTGAATGGTGTCTTCACTAACACTGTTCTTGAACCCAGTTGAGAAAAGATTAAATCTTTTTATTTAGATTTAATGAAGTGTACCAATTAAATAATATTTAATTGGAATTGAATTGATATTGATTTTTGGGTTTATCGTGAACAGTGTTTTAAATAACACTTGTTCTTTAACCCGATAATTGATGAATGTGATTTTGGGTTTATCGTGAACCGTGTTTTAAATGACACAGATTCTTTAACCCAGTTAACGATTAAAACTAAGTGGAGTTTTAATGAATCTTTAATTAGATTGAGATAATCGAAATGGAGTATCACCAGTTTTGCTCCAGGCGTTAGTTAAATCTTTAATTAGATTTGAACGCGAAATGGTAATTGAATTTACCGATAACACCGTGGTGTTAGATATGAAGTATTACCAGTTTTACTTCATGGGATGAATAGGTTGGGATTGGGAAATTAAAATAAATGATTACTTCGGTAAGGTTCGCTAATCCCGACTAGTTTGAATTGAGATTCAAAAATAGAATGAAGAATAAATTCAAGGAATTTATCTTGGATAAAATTAATGGGAACATTTCCCTATGAATGTGAAATTTAGAAACTAACTGTCGGTTAGCCAAGCAGAATGGTTTTCTGAATATTGATCTGATGTTGGTTTCGGCCTTCGGGGTTAATATTTGGGGAATTATTCTCTTGATTAATTTACGGTTAGTGACTAATGGATTGGAATGAGGCGTATGTTGTGTTTGTGTAACACTTTTATAAAATATACGCGAGTTATTCAGGAAGACCGGGTTTATCCCATTCTGAATAACTGATACGACGATAAGTCGAAGATGAAGACGATGGTCGAAGACCGGAAGTCTTCACGTCGTTTGGGTGATAACTGATGATCTTGATTGGGCTGTACACCCAAGAAGATGGAAACAGTTAGTGATCGTCCAGACGTACTTGGAGATCGATGGATATGCGAGGTACTAGGTGCCTCCGGTTTCGTTCAGACCCAGAACGGACTTGTAAATGGACTGTGTGTCTGACATTGGATTTTAGTCCGTGTGATTGATCTCTATTAAATATATATCTGTTTGGCGGCGGAGAATTTATTCTCTTGCTTAACGCCCTTCTCTGAGACGTACGAGCTCAGGGGTTATATATTGATGGATATCAAACGCATGGAGTGAATTGCCTGTGTGGCATGCCTAAGTGGCAATTGATCGAGGCTTCTGTTGAAAAGCAAAGTCTTGTGGTTGAAGATCGAAGCACGGCCTTTGTGGCGTAGCTTCGTGTAACGTTTGATTCGCGAGTTTCACACCCGGTATGAATCAAAAACGGGAGAGGACATCAGGGAGGACTTGCGTTTCTTTCTAGCTAGAAGTGGCGTCAGTGGTTTTACACGCCCTGACGAGTTTGACTTATGTGGTTGTTGCTGTTGCGAGGCGCCTCGGATTGATCGGTCGTTCTCGAACCGATGGAGTCATTTAGTTGGCTCGTTTACGCCCCAAAGGGCGGGGAAACGTATTGTTCAGGCACTATAATCCACATCGGTGGACCGGCCCTGACGATCGAAGGGGCAGTTGCGGCTGTTCCTGTGGCTCGGGCTAGAGAGTCACGAATCGGTTGAGGACTATCTTTTGCCTCGGTTCATAGACGGAAATCCAATTTCCAAATACGCGACTTTGCGGTTTTATATGTAAACCTATATATGGTGACATAGTGGGATGGGGCGCTCATGCCGCCTATGATTGATACTTATGATTTGAAGTTGTTTTATACACTATGCACTTATTATAGTACCAAATGATTTGTTTTAAACGTATCAAGCATTCTTTGGCTGTTATAAGGGAAAACCCTATCCCCCGGCTTGCGTTGCATTGTGTGATAGGACCTGGGTCTTATAACAGCTTCATTTTTCTTTATTTAGCATTGCGCTGTTGTTTTATGCACTGGTATTCTTGGGAGGAAACCCGTTCCGTGTTATGCGGCGAGGTCCCTTGATTTACCTAACTTTGAAATAAAGATTAACTGTTTTAGTTCTCACACCAGTCACATGACTGACCTGGAGTTTATTGTTTTAACCTAAACTCTGGGTGCCCTTATTTTGACACGGGCAGCTAGTAGTTTCGGTTTTGCAGATTTATATTCACAGGATCCTGGTTTACAGCTGGAACGATATCCGGAAAGCTTTGTATCCGTATATCTCCTTCTAGTTGTGTATTGTATTATTTTCCGCTGCTATGTATTTAAATGTAATTTAAATCTCTGATATTTCTGTGTAATATTTACTTGTTTATACTCTGTATATTCTTGTAATCTGATGCATTGTTGTAATATATAGTGAAATGTTCTTCTGTATGCGTTCTGTTGTGGCTTGTTCTCGAACTATCCGACGCTTTCCTTTACGGGGAAGTTGCGGGTGTTTACATTATCTGTTTGGCGGCGGAGAATTTATTCTCTTGCTTAACGCCCTTCTCTGAGACGTACGAGCTCAGGGGTTATATATTGATGGATATCAAACGCATGGAGTGAATTGCCTGTGTGGCATGCCTAAGTGGCAATTGATCGAGGCTTCTGTTGAAAAGCAAAGTCTTGTGGTGATGATCAAAGCACAGCCTGTGTGGCACAGCTTTGTGTAACGTGAATTCGCGAGCCTCGCACCCCGGTTGTGAACCAAAAACGGGAGACGGACGTCAGGGAGGGCATGCGTTTCTTTCTAGCTAGAAGTGGCATCAGTGGTTTTACACGCCCTGACGAGTTTGACTTATGTGGTTGTTGCTGTTGCGAGGCGCCTCGGTTATATCGGTTTCGGCCGAATGCATTCTGGTCGGCTGACGGACCAGACTTACACCCCATAGGGTGGGGAGACGTAGTGTTCAGGCATAATAATCCACATCGGTGGACCGGCCCTGACGATCTAAAGGGTTGATGCGTTCTGATCCTGAGGGGCGGGCTAGAGCGTCTCGAATCGGTTGAGGACTATCTTTTGCCTCGGTTCATAGATGGAAACCCAATTTCCAAATACGTGATTCTGCGGTTTTATTTGTAGAGCCTAGTATGGCGACATAGTGGGATGGGGCACTTATGCCGTCTATGATTGATACTTATGATTTGAAGTTGTTTTATACACTATGCACTTATAATAGTATCAAACGATTTGTTTTAAACGTATCAAGCATTCTTTGGCTGTTATAAGGGAAAACCCTATCGTCGGCTGCGTTGCATTGTGTGATGGGACCTGGGTCTTATAACAGCTTCATTTATCTTTATTTAGCATTGCGCTATTTGTTTTATGCACTGGTATTCTTGGGAGGAAACCCGTTCCGTGTTATACGGCGTGGTCCCTTGATTTACCTAACTTTAAAATAAAGATTTATAACTGTTTTAGTTCTCACACCAGTCACATGACTGACCTGGAGTTTATTGTTTTAACCTAAACTCTGGGTGCCCTTATTTTGACACGGGCAGCTAGTAGTTTTGGTTTTGCAGATTTATATTCACAGGATCCTGGTTTACAGCTGGAACGATATCCGGAAAGCTTTGTATCCGTATATCTCATTCTAGTTGTGTATTGTATTATTTTCCGCTGCGATGTATTTAAATGTAATTTAAATCTCTGATATTTCTGTGTAATATTTATTCTTACTCTGTATATTCTTGTAATCTGATGCATTGTTGTAATATACCATGAAATGTTCTTCTGTATGCGTTCTATTTTGTCGTGTTCTCAAACGATAGGGCATTTCGAACGGCCTGGATCGGTTTAGCGACTGGTTCGGACCGAGCGAAATTCCTTGCCGTCACAGTTGGTATCAGAGCTTTGGTTTACAAAGCTAGAGAACAAGACACATTAGAACCATACGAAAGAATTCATCAGATATTGGATTAGTAACATCCAACTAGGATGACTCGTTAGAGATGGGATCAGTAGTATCCTAGAACGAGTGTGAAGAGTAAATTTTTAAAGTGAAAACAAATTTTTGTTTTGAAAATTTAAATCAATTATTCGTATTTGATTATCTATTTATATTGAGTTGGACAATCCAGTATATATAGATTTTGCGTATACGTCTGATCCGCGTGTATTCGAAGTTTTAATATATTGGATAGATATAGCATCACACTCTAGTCGCCCGAAGATGGTACTGATGATTGTCATGACATCATCAATATTTATGTTCGTGTTTCGAAGGTGTGATTTTCTATATATTTCCATTAGGCTGGTGTGAGAACCAAAACTTATATATAGTTAGAACACATTGTTGTGAATTGGCATCAAAAACATGATTTTTTGCACATGTATCAAAATTATGAATTTGAAACTCTAATTCACTAATTGATTGATGTTTGTGTTGTTTGCCTATTTGTTTGCTAATTTTGAACCATTATGCCTAGTAGCATCAAATAATGAATTATATTGAAAATTGGTCGCATCTGCTTGCATATACATGTATATCATTGAACAGGTCATAGCAAGGAGGCTAGAGCCGAAGAATAAAATTTGTTTGCCCGACAAATAGGTACATGTTTACTACATAATTTACTGTTTTGTTTGGGTGATGATGATTTTATGAGCCTATTGGCTAGCCGCTTGGCTTTTTCTTTTTCTTTTGAGATCTGAAGGACCGGGGAAGCTATTTGAAATTCCCCGATGCTCCCGGTGCAGGGGAGGTTATGGCGAAATTTTTCGAAAATTTAGGGTGTTAGCCAAATTTTTGAAGTTTTGAAAATTCTCAGAAACTAAAGAGTTGGAGAATGGAAGCCAGATCGAGCGTAGTGTTGATTAATCAAACCACTTTCGACTTTGTTCCTTTTCGGGGACGAAAAGTTTTAAGTGGGGGAGATTGTAACAACCCGTAAAATGCGAGCCAGTTTGAAATTTTTATTTTGGCGATTTTAGCGAATTTTGAATATTTAAAATAGATTATTTTAAATAATATCGACGAGAAATTTATTTTGAATATAATTTGAACGTATATATTATATACGCCGTCGTTAGAATATAAATAATTATTTATAATTATAAATGGAATTGAAAATGGCGCGGTAGTTCGATAATTCGATTTCAAACTTCAAATGAATGTACCGGGTGCAAAACAATCCGGATTTTAGTGAAACCAAAAATAATGGAATCTAATAGTGAATATCTTTCCAACGAATCCGAAAAAGAAAAAGTTCGTAGCGGGAATCAAAAGATATGTCCAGTTGAAAATTCTGAATAGTCGCTATGGAATTCAGGCCCTTAAAAATGGACATTTTGCAAACGACCTCGGATTTCGACGAAACCACTTTTGTTGAGTCCGTGATGTAAAGTTATTGCTAGGTTTCAAATTTCATAATTTTTCGAATCAATATGTGAGCGTGGCAAAGGAAAACGCGTTTGACCAGTTTCAGTTGATTTTAATCGACTGGAAATTGGCCATTTTTCAAACGGTCTCAGAATTTGACGAAACTAGTTTTGTTAGGACCGTATCGTCAATACGAAGCTAGAAAATATTTTTCTGGAATTTTTCTAGTTAGTATGTGACCCCGGTAATTTGAAATGTACGTTTAAAATTCAATATAGTGATTTAAATGTAAATTCAACGGAAACTGATTCAAATAATCGAATCAGCCTACGATACATATCCCATTGTGTTCGGAATGGGGGTGAAACGCTATGGACGACAGGCGGTGGACCTCGTTTAGAGGTCGTATGAAAAAGTCAACTTTTTAATAATTAAATAAAAAAAAATATCTTCTCCCCCTTTTAACCGATGCCCCCCCCTTTCCTTCAGAAGCGATTTCAAGGAAGAAAGAAAAAAAAAGCATCGCGAATCGGAATCCAGCCACCCTATAACACCCCGCCTCTACTAGGATCACTCCTTAGAATGTACTAGCTTTGGAGGGGCGTTATTGTGAGGGTAAACATGCACAGAGATATCGCAAGACAGAATATATGAAAATAAATATAAATAAAGCAGCGGTAGCAGATAAAAACCCATCATCATCATTTCAGAAAACCAACATAGTCAAGTACATAATATCGAAATGTCATGATCCAAAATACAACATAAGTCTAGATACGTGATAACAAAATACATGGTAAAACATCAGTACTAATCCCCAGAAATAAAAGATAAGCCACAGCTAGCTCAGATCCATACATGAGCTATCCAACAAGCAAGCTGAAGATCCACTAAGCAGATGTAGCCCCTCCCTGAGAACCTGTGGGGGGGGGGGGAAACGGAAGAAAAGAAGCGAAAGAAAACAGGTCAGTCAAAAAGACTGGTAAGCCCTACTACGATCAATCTATAAACTAATAAAGTTAACAGCATGATGGAAACTGAGATGAACATACTGGCAATAGATAAAGGTGACATCACATAGATGAGATTAAACTTTGCACCGTAGTGTACTAGCAAACCCACAAAACAGATCTTGATCCCTTAGCCCAAACTTTGGCCCAATAACATGAAGTGACCTTAGTATAAGGTCCAGCCCAACGGTCTAGTCGATCGGCTCCCTATAAACCTAACACGTCCAGTGTTGGTGTCCATACGGCCCACATGGATGTAGTCAGACTGCGCTGGGTCCACCTTTGGGTGTATCAAGCCCTCGGGTGTCAACCCCCAGACACCTAAGCAATAATGCACAGTCTAAACCTACTGGTACCCGTGCCTTGAGTTTGTCCAACATCGGACTACGTGC
This sequence comes from Allium sativum, assembly GCA_030737875.1. NCBI lineage: Eukaryota > Viridiplantae > Streptophyta > Magnoliopsida > Asparagales > Amaryllidaceae > Allium > Allium sativum. The sequence continues at coordinate 340,491,249 of CM060919.1, forward strand.
ACGTCCGTAGCCCGCCGGACCCGCACCGCTGTACCACTCAGCCGTCGCTTTGGTCGCTTACATCCGTCCAGTAATCGTGCCCCGCCCTAACCTAGCTGTAGGGTTGTGGTGATACCAAACTGGGATTACTGCTGGAACAGACCACGTTGCTAGGGTTTCTAAGAGGGTTAAGTGTGGTTTAACCCCTCACTAATCATGGATTAAATTAGTTAAGTGTAACCACTTAACCCCATCTAATCCTCGCATCCCCATTATTGGTTAAGTATTAGTGGACTCTGACTTAACCCTAATCATGAGGCATTAATTAATTTAATGCACCTTAACCTCTCACATTAGACCTTGTTGTGGTTACTAGTTAGGCCGGGCGGGTCCGGGTAGGTTTACACCACAACTTAGTCTAACCTCGGGTTTTGGCACCACATGACCAACTTCTCACATTGGATCCTATTGTTTGTAGCCACTAGTTAAGCCGGTCGGTTCCGGGTAGAATTACGCTACAAACTCAACCCAACCTCGAGTTGGCCACACTTATGTTTCCTAAGTGTCATGTCCACTTTTAAAACACAATTACAAGTTTAACAAATACTTGGGTAGACCTAACTTAATAGGTAAATTCCCAAGGGGTAGACCTAACTTAATAGGTAAATTCCCAATCTTATATTTTCATGTATTTTAAGTTTTACCCAAAACCCCCCAACGTCATTATATCGCTTATATATTCGTCATAACGCATAAGGGTATAAAAGGTAACTTGGCATAACATACATGATGAACTTCACATATCATAATAATGATGCATAACATGTTAGATTTGCAAATCATGTCATAGTGAACTCGCATAAACATGCATAACCCATTAAACTTGCATAACATGGTAAGATGAACTTGCATAAACATGCATAACCCATAAAACTTGCATAACATGGTAAGATGAACTTGCATAAACATGCATAATCCATAAAACATGTACAACATGGTGAGGTGAACTTGCATAAACATGCATAATCCATAAAACATGTACAACATGGTAAGGTGAACTTGCATAAACATGCATAACTTATGAAACATGTAAAACATGGCATAGTGAATTCGCATAAGCATACATAATCCATTAAACATGTACAAATCTCAACTTTCACCACATGATAACTTTAGAGTTTGTAAAGTGAAGGTAAGAGGGCTTACAAATATTAACAAGTCACAAATCCACCAAATAAGAAGAAGAAGCCCTTTGAAAACCCAAAACAAAGCTTCAAATAAGAAAACCCTTTTGCAAAATCCCAAAAACACAAACTTAGCAAATCAAACTTGCAACTTAATAAAGTATGCAAGTTATTAAGCATTCATACAACATAGAAAAGGTTGTATGATCATCATATCTTCATAGGATTAAACTTTGAGGAAGGTGGAGGCTAGGGTTTTTAGGTGGAGGCCATTTAAGGATTCAATTTGACATAGTTTAGTTGCTAGATTGATTAATGAGGCTTTAGGGTAGGATTAGGGGTATATTTATAGGGAATTAGAGTGTTTTAAGCCCTAGGATTAACCCTAGGTGAATTTTGGCCCGTCAGATTTCGGAATGCTCTAGAACCAGGCCACACAACCAAGCCCAAACCAAAATGGTGCACCAGGCAATTATGCCTGGCTACCCCCTGTCGACAGGGCTGTCGACAGGGCAGTCGACACCATAGGACCCCTGTCGACATGCCTGTCGACATGGGGGCCCTGGCGGGAATTTTCCCGCCTAACCCCGATTAGCCCTAATCCTGGTTTATAATTTGAAATTTAAATATGTTTTTAGCATAGAAATTTCTGAAAACTTCAATGGGCCTTAACCGGGTCATACTGACTCCGATTTTCGAAAACTCGGACTCTATTTCGCGTATTTTTCCGAGACGAACGCAATGGCATAGCCCGTTTCCCTTGATTCAGATTTTTAAATTAAATTCTGCCTCGATTTACATTATTACCCGTTATTGAAAATACGGGTTGTTACATTCTCCCCTCCTTAAGGGATTTCGTCCCCGAAATCTTCAAGTTGGGAAGAACATATCCTACCATCCAATCATCCATCTACTCAGAACATCATCCACGAGCAACCATTGTCCTTAAAAGGTTCTAAATGCTGTATGAATATATGCAAGAGTGTGTGTATATGTACTTATCTAATGCAAAGATCAATGCAAAATATGTTAGTGAAATGTATCCATATGTATGCAAATCCCTAACATAATGTATAATATCTACATGTGTGCTCAATCATACGTCCATATGCAACATCCATGTGATAGCATACAAAATTCCATCCATGAATAAGCATAAACACCCATGCACATGCAATATGAGAAGTGTGTGAGCCGTTCTAGTGCCTACTGTGTATCATGCATCCACGAGTAACCACTTGCAAACACTTGCAACCACTTGCATCCATAAATCATAACATGTCTCAAACACATGTTTCATCCAAAGGATTCTACCTAAGGTTCTCATGATAAGATAGACACGATGAACTAGATAAACTAGATAGACATGGATAGCAAGAGAAAGAGATTGAGAGTGTACCCTCAAAAAGAAATGGATAAAGCCTACGCATCTTCTCTTCAGTCTCCCAAGTCGCGTCTTCCTCGGCTTCACCCCATTGAACTTTCACCAACTGGACCTCACGATTCCTTAGCTTCTTGATATCTGTCCCTAAGATACGAATCGGAGCTCTCCTTAAGGTAGCCTCTTTCTCTACTTCCACATCTTCTAGAACACTTGGCTCAACCACCTCTGCTGACTCATGCAAGCACTTCCGGAGATGCGAAACATGAAAGACATTATGCACTCCAGCAAGCTTCTCGGGCAACTGTACTCTATAAGCCATCTGCCCGATCCTCTCTATGACTGGAAACGGTCCAACAAACCTCGGTGCTAACTTCCCCACGGCTCCAAACCGAACCACATTTCGCAAAGGAGAAACCTTCACGAAAACCATATCCCCAACCTCAAACTCCAAATCAGACCTCCGCTTATCAGCATAAGATTTCTGTCTGTCTTGGGCTGCCTTCATTCGTCTTCTGATCAACTCGACCTTCTCGGATGTATCTCTAATCATGTCCGGTCCAAGTATAAGCTTGTCTGTAGTCTCCCACCAACATGTAGGTGACTTGCATGGTCTCCCATATAAAGCCTCAAACGGTGCCATACCAATGCTCGCCTGATAACTGTTATTATAAGCAAATTCTACAAGAGGAAGGTGGTCTTCCCAAGTACCACCAAAATCCAAAATGCAAAGTCTCAACAAGTCCTCAAGCACTCGATTCACCCTTTCGGTCTGGCCATCCGTCTGTGGGTGATAAGCTGTACTCAGATTCAACCTTGTGCCCATAGCTTCCTGCAAACTGTTCCAGAACTGACTAGTAAAGATGGGGTCTCGGTCACTGACTATGCTAGAAGGGACTCCATGTAGTCGCACTATCTCACGAAGATATACTGATGCTAGGCCAGATGCGGTCCTCTTGCTCTTCACTGGAATGAAATGAGCACTCTTCGTGAGCCTATCCACAATGACCCATATGCTCGTATTCCCTCTTCTAGACCTCGGCAATCCATCGATAAAATCCATAGAAACACTCTCCCACTTCCATAGTGGGACCTCTAGAGGATGCAACAGCCCACCGGGCTTCTTCGACTCGGCTTTTACTTGCTGGCAAACAACACATCTCGAGACAAACTCTGCCACATCTTTCTTCATCCCAGGCCAGAAGAAAATGCGCTTCATATCCTTATGCATCTTGTCTCCACCCGGATGTATAGTCATCTTGGAGCGATGTGCTTCCTCAAGAACTTTCCCCACCAAGTCTTCCACCCTCGGAACACAAAGCCTTCCGTCTCTCCTCAGCCAACCCTTATCGTCTATAGAATATCGAGCAAGGTGACTAGATGTCTCCCCTCGAATCAGCTTCTCCATAATCTCAATTATCTGAGGGTCTTCCTTCTGCGAAGCCCCAACTTGATCCAGAAGGGTAGGCCTGAGCTCTAGAGATGCCAAAGAACCGGTCATCGACTCAACTGTCAAAGAAAAATCAAAGGTTGCCAAGAACTCTAAATTCTTCATCTCAACAAATAGAGGGCTTAGTGTCAACCTTTTTCTACTCAACGCATCTGCTACAACATTCCCCTTGCCAGGGGTATAGGATATCTCAAAATCATATGACGCCAAAAACTCCATCCATCTCTGCTGCCTCAAGTTCAGATCCTTCTGCGAAAAGAGATACTTCAAAGACTTATGATCAGTATACAGCTCAAATCTCTCTCCCAGAAGATAATGGCGCCATGCTTTGAGCGCATACACAATCGCTGCCAGCTCTAGATCGTGAACAGGATAATTCTTCTCATGCACCTTGAGTTGTCTACCACCAAAGCATATAACTCTGCCTTCTTGCATCAGAACGGCGCCCAACCCCGTGCCACAAGCATCGGTGTACACGGTAAACATCTTACCACCATCGGGTAAAGCTAGAACTGGTGCTGAGGTAAGGGCTCTCTTGAGTCTCTGAAAAGCAAACTCACAATCCATATCCCAAGCAAAAACTAAGTTCTTCTTCGTCAACTTAGTGAGAGGAGCGGATATCTTCGCGAAGTCCTTAATGAACTTCCGGTAAAAACCTGCAAGACCGAGAAAACTTCTCACTTCGGTTGCATTCCTTGGAGTTTTCCAATCCTGAACAGCCACTACTTTAGCGGGATCCACCGCCAAGCCTTGCTTAGATATTATATGCCCAAGGAACCGAACTTCCCTTCTCCAAAAGTGACACTTGGAGAACTTGGCCTTCAACTGATGCGCCCTAAGCGTATCCATCACTTGCACAAGATGCCTCGCGTGTTCTTCTTCATCTTTGGAGAAGATCAGAATATCATCTACGAAGACCACGACAAACTTATTCAAGAACTCTCGGAACACCCTACTCATCAAGTCCACAAAATACGCGGGTGCATTCGTCAAACCAAACGGCATCACAAGCCATTCGAAGAATCCATCTGGAGTTCTGAATGCAGTCTTGTCTATACTATCTTCAGCCACTCTGAGCTGATGAAATCCAGTAGCAAGATCAAGCTGAGAGAAAACAGAAGCACCAACCAGCTGGTCAAAAAGATCATCAATCCTCGGTAACGGGTGTCTGTTCTTCTTAGTCAGCTTATTCAACTCTCTATAGTCCACACAAAGTCGAAGAGAACCATCTGCCTTAGTAGCAAAAACCACAGGCGCTCCCCATTCGGATATACTTCGTCTGATGAAGTTCTTCTCAAGCAATTCCTTCACTTGCTTGCTGAGCTCCCGTCTCTCACGCGGAGCCATGTGCCGAACGGGCAAAGAAACAGGCTTAGCATTATCCACCAGATAAATGCGAAAATCAATCTCTCGTTTAGGGGGCAACCCCTTAACTTCTTCTAAAACATCTGGATAATCTCGGACCACCCTTACAGACTGAAGGGCTTCCTCTGACGAATCGAGAGATTCAAGATAGCACAACATGACGGGATCCTTCGGATTGCATGAAATCTCTAAGGTGTTGCCCAGGCGAGTCACAAGCCTTACAACCCTATGCTCACAATCCAGAATGGCTCCATATTTAGACAGCCAATCCATGCCCAAAATCAATCCGTATCCCCTGAAACGAAGAACATACGCACTACACAAGAACTCTACACTGAGTATAGAGATCCTCAGATCCTCACATATCATAGATAGATGGGCAGAACCCCCAATGGGATTCGAAACACAAACGGGATCATCCACTAAGCTAGTACTAAGGTGCAAACTATCAACAAGATCGGATGAAATAAAGCTATGTGATGCACCAGAATCAAATAAGGTACGAATTGGAAGATCGGAAATATAGACAAGGTTCTCGACAGAAACAATACCTCGTTCCGGAACTGTAGTGGTGTTGAGAGCATGCACTTGCCCTCCAGATGATCCTGCACGTTGAGCCTGACCCTGCCCTTTCTTCTTCGGGCATTCCTTGCTAAAGTGCCCAGTCTCTCCACAAGAAAAGCATCCACCACTAAGTTTCCTTTTCTTCTTCCTGCAATCCTTAGCAAAGTGCCCAGCTATGCCACAGTAATTGCACTTTCCCTTGCCTTTGTTATTGTTGCCCTTCTTGTTTTTGCTCTGATTCCCCTGACTGCTTTGACCACCTTGATTGCCTTTACCCTGAGAATCAGTTTTCTTTGCTTGGGTATCACCTGACTTGACCTCTTTCTTTCCCTCTCCCTGAAGTAGAGCCATATCGACTAAACTCTCGAAAGTAGCTCCATGCGGAATATGCGACATCGCCAAACCCTGCAGTGGTTCATTTAACCCTCTAGCAAATCGGAGAGCTTTCTTCTCAGGAGTGTTTACTAAGTCCAAACCAAAACGGGCCAGCTGATTAAACTTGTTAACATACTCCTTGACAGTCATATCATCTTGCTTCAATGCAATGAACTTCTCCATCTGTAAATTCGCCTCGGCGGAGGATAGAAACTTGGCCACAAATCTAGCCCTCAAATCGGCCTAAGTCTCTACGGGCCTCGTCCCATTGGTGACCTCCCACCAATAGGCCGCTTCGTCCTTCAAAAGCCACACTGTCAATAAGATCTTCCTCTCGTCATTAATTCTAAAGATAGCAAACAAGTCCTCCGTGTCTTTCAGCCAATTCCTGGCTTCAACAAAAGATTCCGTGCCTAGGAAATTTTTGCCTCCCATTGCCTTGAAGTCTTTACAAACCTTCGTGAACTCAACCTGAGGATGCTGAGGGGGAGGAGGAGGAAGAGGAGCCTCAGCAACTGGAGGAGGGGGAATAGGAACCACTGGAGGAGGGACATTAGGGTGAGGATTCTCAACTACAGGAGGAGGAGTGGGAGTAGGATTTGCGGGGCCAGCTACTGCCCTAGCTTCTAGAAGTCTCCTATACCAGAGTGGTACGTTTACTCCATCTGGGATGGCAAGATTCTCAGCCATACTGAAACGAAAGATAAGATAAGATAAGATTAGGTCAAGGGAACGAAGGATAACGCTAGTGGCTTTTGGGGATTAGCCTTAAATAATCTAGACTTTATTTTGGAAAATACTTAGTAGGTTTTTGAAAATAGTTTTTCAAAAAGGGTTTTTTTTTTTTTTTCAAAAATTTTGTTCAATCTTGTTAACCTTGTGCTCTGATACCAAATGTAACACCCCGCCTCTACTAGGATCACTCCTTAGAATGTACTAGCTTTGGAGGGGCGTTATTGTGAGGGTAAACATGCACAGAGATATCGCAAGACAGAATATATGAAAATAAATATAAATAAAGCAGCGGTAGCAGATAAAAACCCATCATCATCATTTCAGAAAACCAACATAGTCAAGTACATAATATCGAAATGTCATGATCCAAAATACAACATAAGTCTAGATACGTGATAACAAAATACATGGTAAAACATCAGTACTAATCCCCAGAAATAAAAGATAAGCCACAGCTAGCTCAGATCCATACATGAGCTATCCAACAAGCAAGCTGAAGATCCACTAAGCAGATGTAGCCCCTCCCTGAGAACCTGTGGGGGGGGGGGGGAAACGGAAGAAAAGAAGCGAAAGAAAACAGGTCAGTCAAAAAGACTGGTAAGCCCTACTACGATCAATCTATAAACTAATAAAGTTAACAGCATGATGGAAACTGAGATGAACATACTGGCAATAGATAAAGGTGACATCACATAGATGAGATTAAACTTTGCACCGTAGTGTACTAGCAAACCCACAAAACAGATCTTGATCCCTTAGCCCAAACTTTGGCCCAATAACATGAAGTGACCTTAGTATAAGGTCCAGCCCAACGGTCTAGTCGATCGGCTCCCTATAAACCTAACACGTCCAGTGTTGGTGTCCATACGGCCCACATGGATGTAGTCAGACTGCGCTGGGTCCACCTTTGGGTGTATCAAGCCCTCGGGTGTCAACCCCCAGACACCTAAGCAATAATGCACAGTCTAAACCTACTGGTACCCGTGCCTCGAGTTTGTCCAACATCGGACTACGTGCACGTCCGTAGCCCGCCGGACCCGCACCGCTGTACCACTCAGCCGTCGCTTTGGTCGCTTACATCCGTCCAGTAATCGTGCCCCGCCCTAACCTAGCTGTAGGGTTGTGGTGATACCAAACTGGGATTACTGCTGGAACAGACCACGTTGCTAGGGTTTCTAAGAGGGTTAAGTGTGGTTTAACCCCTCACTAATCATGGATTAAATTAGTTAAGTGTAACCACTTAACCCCATCTAATCCTCGCATCCCCATTATTGGTTAAGTATTAGTGGACTCTGACTTAACCCTAATCATGAGGCATTAATTAATTTAATGCACCTTAACCTCTCACATTAGACCTTGTTGTGGTTACTAGTTAGGCCGGGCGGGTCCGGGTAGGTTTACAACACAACTTAGTCTAACCTCGGGTTTTGGCACCACATGACCAACTTCTCACATTGGATCCTATTGTTTGTAGCCACTAGTTAAGCCGGTCGGTTCCGGGTAGAATTACGCTACAAACTCAACCCAACCTCGAGTTGGCCACACTTATGTTTTCTAAGTGTCATGTCCACTTTTAAAACACAATTACAAGTTTAACAAATACTTGGGTAGACCTAACTTAATAGGTAAATTCCCAAGGGGTAGACCTAACTTAATAGGTAAATTCCCAATCTTATATTTTCATGTATTTTAAGTTTTACCCAAAACCCCCCAACGTCATTATATCGCTTATATATTCGTCATAACGCATAAGGGTATAAAAGGTAACTTGGCATAACATACATGATGAACTTCACATATCATAATAATGATGCATAACATGTTAGATTTGCAAATCATGTCATAGTGAACTCGCATAAACATGCATAACCCATTAAACTTGCATAACATGGTAAGATGAACTTGCATAAACATGCATAACCCATAAAACTTGCATAACATGGTAAGATGAACTTGCATAAACATGCATAATCCATAAAACATGTACAACATGGTGAGGTGAACTTGCATAAACATGCATAATCCATAAAACATGTACAACATGGTAAGGTGAACTTGCATAAACATGCATAACTTATGAAACATGTAAAACATGGCATAGTGAATTCGCATAAGCATACATAATCCATTAAACATGTACACATCTCAACTTTCACCACATGATAACTTTAGAGTTTGTAAAGTGAAGGTAAGAGGGCTTACAAATATAAACAAGTCACAAATCCACCAAATAAGATGAAGAAGCCCTTTGAAAACCCAAAACAAAGCTTCAAATAAGAAAACCCTTTTGCAAAATCCCAAAAACACAAACTTAGCAAATCAAACTTGCAACTTAATAAAGTATGCAAGTTATTAAGCATTCATACAACATAGAAAAGGTTGTATGATCATCATATCTTCATAGGATTAAACTTTGAGGAAGGTGGAGGCTAGGGTTTTTAGGTGGAGGCCATTTGAGGATTCAATTTGACATAGTTTAGTTGCTAGATTGATTAATGAGGCTTTAGGGTAGGATTAGGGGTATATTTATAGGGAATTAGAGTGTTTTAAGCCCTAGGATTAACCTTAGGTGAATTTTGGCCCGTCAGATTTCGGAATGCTCTAGAACCAGGCCACACAACCAAGCCCAAACCAAAATGGTGCACCAGGCAATTATGCCTGGCTACCCCCTGTCGACAGGGCTGTCGACAGGGCAGTCGACACCATAGGACCCCTGTCGACATGCCTGTCGACTTGGGGGCCCTGGCGGGAATTTTCCCGCCTAACCCCGATTAGCCCTAATCCTGGTTTATAATTTGAAATTTAAATCTGTTTTTAGCATAAAAATTTCTGAAAACTTCAATGGGCCTTAACCGGGTCATACTGACTCCGATTTTCGAAAACTCGGACTCTATTTCGCGTATTTTTCCGAGACGAACGCAATGGCATAGCCCGTTTCCCTTGATTCAGATTTTTAAATTAAATTCTGCCTCGATTTACATTATTACCCGTTATTGAAAATACGGGTTGTTACACACCCCCCCCAGGCGGCGCCGACCTCGCGACGTCCCCTCCTCCACCTGCGGTAGCCGCGACCCCCCCCCCCTCTCTCCTCAAGCGATCGACAGAGAACCCCCCCCCAAGCCTGCTGCCGCCACCAGCACAGTCTCCCCCCTCTGTAAGTCATTTTTTAATTTATTTATTTTATTTTTATTTTATATAAATAATAAGAAAACTGATTTTTATATAATAAGAAAACTGATTTTTATATAATAAGAAAACTGATTTTTATATAATAAGAAAACTGATTTTTATATAATAAGAAAACTGATTTATATATAATAAGAAAACTGATTTTTATATAATAAGAAAACTGATTTTTATATAATGTTAAAACTGATTTTTATATAATGTTAAAACTGATTTTTATATAATGTTAAAACTGATTTTTGTTAATTTAAAAACTGATTTGATTTTATGTTATAAAGCAATGATTTTTATTTAGAAATCTTTAAATTAGGAAAGGTAAGATCTTTGAAATGGAAAAGGCGGAATCTATATTAATAAAAATATGCTTTTTATATTTTTAAAGTATTAAAAATATAGTCTTTACTATATAGATGATGTCAAAATATGATTTTTGTTTATGTAGAGAATTAAAAATATAATTTTTACATGATAGGAATATTAAAAATATCATCTTTATATGTGTAGAAAAATAAAAATGAGATTTTTATAAAGATGAAATCTTTAAATTTAAAAAGATGAAATCTTTAAATTTAAAAAGGCGAAATCTTTAAATTTAAAAAGGCGAAATCTTTATATAGAAAATAGCGTGATAAAAATATAATTTTTATCTATACAACATAGTAGTAAAAATTCGATTTTTATATTGAATAGCAAAGTAAAACTTCGATTTTTATATATTGAATAGCGAAGTAAAAATTCGATTTTTACATATGTAGTGGCTACGACAACGAAGCTGACAAAAAGGGCGAGAACGACGAAGATTTCTATAAATGAAGAGTCGTGGTATTGGATAGCTTTAGGTGAGAACTTCTCACTCAAATTCTCTTTTTCTAGTTATATATATATACTAGGATGCAGACGGTGCTTAGTAGCACCCGACACAATCGTCCACAGACCATGGACTTGTTTGTTTGGTTGCATAAATTAGTTAGATGATTTGATTTGAATTTGGTTGATTGGTGAATTTGATTGATGTGTGAATGGCGTGGGCCTTCACTAGACCGGGGATAAGGCTAGGCCTCGTCCCGTTTCTAGTATCGTGCCGTTATGCCGCCGAAATTTTCTAAAATGTGTTAGAAAAATAAAAATATCATTTTATTTAAAGAATGAACTTAATAGAAATTCATATGTTGGAATAAAATGTTTTATCGTTAAAAATATAATTTTTAACGTGAATGCGAATAAATAAAATATTCATTTACAAACCAGACGGTTTGTTTATGTACACTGATTTGACTGACATTGATTGGGTCGATAAATTTTACACATCGCCCAACTGCACAAATAAAATATTTGTTTGATTGTTTGAAACCCCACACGGGTGTTGGGATGAAATATGCAGTTCACTCATCCTGATTGATTAAATATGTCGATCGATTGATTGACAGGCTGTTATAAGCGTTAGATATCTATATTTGATGCTTATACAGTGTAGTGCACTTTGGTTGATGGTTGATTATTTTTCAATGTTATTATATACATGTGTTGTATGAAAATCCATATAATTAACTTTATATGGTAATTGATTGGGCCTCATTCCAATTTAGAAAATAAAGAATATTATAAAATAAAAGTTCATGTGTTGACAGTACTCATTCATTGAGATTGGTCATGTGTTGAACGAAATATTTTAGTAATAAAATTTACACCTTTATCGATATAAAATAAAAGTTCATGTGTTGACAGTACTCATTCATTGAGATTGGTCATGTGTTGAACGAAATATTTTAGTAATAAAATTTACACCTTTATCGATATAAAATAAAAGTTCATGTGTTGACAGTACTCATTCATTGAGATTGGTCATGTGTTGGACGAAATATTTTGATAATAACAACTATTTTGAAAAAGAAATATTTGAAATAGAATATTTGAAAATAGAAATTTATGAAGCCGTGTTGATTAGATTGACGCCATTTTGACGTGAACGATATTTATATCGATTTTGAAAACGATTTCGAAATGAATTGAATTGAAAACGATTTCGAAATGAATTGAATTGAAACGATTTCGAAATGAATTGAATTGAAAACGATTTCGAAATGAATTGAATTGAAAACGATTTCGAAATGAATTGAATTGAAAACGATTTCAAATTGAATTGAAAGTGAATTGAAATGAATTCAAATTGAATTGAAATTTGAATTAAATAGAAATGAATTTTAAAACGAATTTATAGGGAAGAATTCAATTTTGATTTGAATTGAAAAGGAAGTTAAAATTGCTTTTGAAACGAATTTAAAACTATTTATATAATTCGTTTTAAATAGAAATCGACGAAATATATATTATATATATTATATATATAATATAATGGCCTGAATAGAACGCGCCGCGGCAGTTCGTGAATTTCGACCATTTATTTCAAACGGACATTACGGGAGATCCGACCGTCGGATTCTCCTAAAACCGGAACCGTTGGGTTCGTATCGAAAAGAGCTTTCTAATGAATATTTGAAATTAGAAATCTAACGGTTGGATTTGGAATTATGTCCAAATCAAATTTGAAAAAGGTCGTTGTAAGTGCAGTTCGATGGCCATTGATGGAAATCGACTGTACGGGCCTTGATAAAATTATTAAAAATAGTAATAATTTGTGTAAAATCATAAGAAATGATTTGAGAAGAATTGGGATGAAAAACTCCATATTTGAAAAGATAAAAATAGATTTTTATCGAAATGAACTAGTTTTGAACTAGAAATATAATTCTATTTATTTTTGAATAAATAAATTGAATTTGAAAAGGGTTTTAAAAATAACCAGAATTTCCAATGATTGCATTGGAGTGGATTTGAATCGAAATTGTCTTCGGAATATTTCGATGTTGGAATTCGTGATTATACAGGCGTTGTTATGGAAATTTGAAAGATATATATTTATATCGTTATTTCCAATACGACATTTGTTAGTCGTAGAATTTGATATTGAATATAAGCCGAAATATTTTCTATTCAGAGCCTTGTATTGAATATCGAATGTGATTTGGGTTTGTCGTGAATGGTGTCTTCACTAACACTGTTCTTGAACCCAGTTGAGAAAAGATTAAATCTTTTTATTTTAGATTTAATGAAGTGTACCAATTAAATAATATTTATTTGGAATTGAATTGATATTGATTTTTGGGTTTATCGTGGACAGTGTTTTAAATAACACTCGTTCTTTAACCCGATCATTAATGAAAGGCGATTTTGGGTTGTCGTGAACGGTATCTTCAATAATACCGTTCTTAGACCTAAAGGAGTTAAGAAAATCAGAAACTAACTGGAGATTAGTTAAGTTGAATAGTTTCCGAGGTATTGATCTGATGTTGGTTTCGGCCTTCGGGATTAATACTTAGGGAATTGCTCACTTGCTAATTTACAATTAGGGACTGATTGAAATGTGATGTGATTTTGGGTTTATCGTGAACCGTGTTTTAAATGATACTGATTCTTTAACCCAGTCACAGATTAAAACTAAGTGGAGTTTTAATGAATCTTTAATTAGATTGAAATAATCGAAATGGAGTATCACCAGTTTTGCTCCAGGCGATAGTTAAATCTTTAATTAGATTTGAACGTGAAATGGTAATTGAATTTACCGATAACACTGTGGTGTTAGATATGAAGTATTACCAGTTTTACTTCATGGGATAAATAGGTTGGGATTGGGAAATTAAAACCAATGATTACTTCGGTAAGGTTCGTTAATCTCGACTAGTTGAATCGAAATTCAAAAGAAGAATAAATTCAAAGAATTTATCTTGGATAAAATTAATGGGAACATTTCCCTATGAATGTGAAATTTAGAAACTAACTGTCGGTTGGCCAAGCAGAATGGTTTTCTGGATATTGATCTGATGTTGGTTTCGGCCTTCGGGGTTAATATTTGGGGAATTATTCTCTTGATTAATTTACGGTTAGTGACTAATGAATTGGAATGAGGCGTATGTTGTGTTTGTGTAACACTTTTATAATATATACGCGAGTTATTCAGAAGGACCGGGTTTATCCCATTCTGAATAACTGATTCGACGTGGTGTCGGAGATGAAGACGGTGGTCGAAGACCGGAAGTCTTCACGTCGTTTGGGTAATTACTGATGATCTTGATTGGGCTGTACACCCAAGAAGATGGAAACAGTTGGTGATCGTCCAGACGTACTTGGAGATCGATGGATTTGCGGGGTACTAGGTGCCTCCGGTTTCGTTCAGACCCAGAACGGACTTGTAAATGGACTGTGTGTCTGACATTGGATTTTAGTCTGTGTGATTGATCTCTATTAAATATATATCTGTTTGGCGGCGGAGAATTTATTCTCTTGCTTAACGCCCTTCTCTGAGACATACGAGCTCAGGGGTTATATATTGATGGATATCAAACGCATGGAGTGAATTGCCTGTGTGGCATGCCTAAGTGGCAATTGATCGAGGCTTCTGTTGAAAAGCAAAGTCTTGTGGTGATGATCAAAGCACAGCCTGTGTGGCACAGCTTTGTGTAACGTGAATTCGCGAGCCTCGCACCCCGGTTGTGAACCAAAAAGGGAGACGGACGTCAGGGAGGGCATGCGTTTCTTTCTAGCTAGAAGTGGCGTCAGTGGTTTTACACGCCCTGACGAGTTTGACTTATGTGGTTGTTGCTGTTGCAAGGCGCCTCGGTTATATCGGTTTCGGCCGAATGCATTCTGGTTGGCTGACGGACCAGACTTACACCCCATAGGGTGGGGAGACGTAGTGTTCAGGCATAATAATCCACATCGGTGGACCGGCCCTGACGATCTAAAGGGTTGATGCGTTCTGATCCTGAGGGGCGGGCTAGAGCGTCTCGAATCGGTTGAGGACTATCTTTTGCCTCGGTTCATAGATGGAAACCCAATTTCCAAATACGTGATTCTGCGGTTTTATTTGTAGAGCCTAGTATGGCGACATAGTGGGATGGTGCACTTATGCCGTCTATGATTGATACTTATGATTTGAAGTTGTTTTATACACTATGCACTTATAATAGTATCAAACGATTTGTTTTAAACGTATCAAGCATTCTTTGGTTGTTATAAGGGAAAACCCTATCCTCGGCTGCGTTGCATTGTGTGATGGGACCTGGGTCTTATAACAGCTTCATTTATCTTTATTTAGCATTGCGCTATTTGTTTTATGCACTGGTATTCTTGGGAGGAAACCCGTTCCGTGTTATACGGCGTGGTCCCTTGATTTACCTAACTTTAAAATAAAGATTTATAACTGTTTTAGTTCTCACACCAGTCACATGACTGACCTGGAGTTTATTGTTTTAACCTAAACTCTGGGTGCCCTTATTTTGACACGGGCAGCTAGTAGTTTTGGTTTTGCAGATTTATATTCACAGGATCCTGGTTTACAGCTGGAACGATATCCGGAAAGCTTTGTATCCGTATATCTCATTCTAGTTGTGTATTGTATTATTTTCCGCTGCGATGTATTTAAATGTAATTTAAATCTCTGATATTTCTGTGTAATATTTATTCTTACTCTGTATATTCTTGTAATCTGATGCATTGTTGTAATATACCATGAAATGTTCTTCTGTATGCGTTCTATTTTGTCGTGTTCTCAAACGATAGGGCATTTCGAACGGCCTGGATCGGTTTAGCGACTGGTTCGGACCGAGCGAAATTCCTTGCCGTCACAGGATTCCAACTATGACAAGGTATGGAACCACCTGCTGATAGTGTATCTCTAGAGGCGAATACACTGGGGTCCATCAAGAAAATCTTGCAACCCGGCCCACACATGACCGACCACTCATTTCTCTTGAGTGTATCGAATATATTGCCACCTACGGTTGTTGGCCATCCAACCGTCATCTGAAGATACAGAAATGAAAGAAGAACAAATACGAATTTTCTCTAGATCAGTGACAATATACCCTAATGGGAATGACCCACATAGCCATGCTGCCTGCCCGATTTTTGTCATTTCCCTGTTGTGGGGCTAGAGGCTACGTTTATCTTCAAAACATCTGATCACCATTCACTTTGAATGCCACATCGTCAAACCCGTCAATTCACTAATTGATTTCCAAAAATATCACGGGTATAAAAAGCTAAGAGGAACGAACCCCCCCACCAGATGTAATACCTTTTAGAGATCAATCGTACGTGATTTGTTAGGTATACTCTGTCAGACACTCGTCCATACAAGTTGTCCTAGGACTGGTCAAACAGAAAGCACAACTCTGGAACAGAACGACCCTTGCATTTCACTCTATCTTCAATTGTCTTCAGCATAATCTAATTTGCAGCGCTTAGGCCGATACAGAGTGGTTTTCGGATAATATATCCAACCGGTCTCTCCGTATTGACAATGATGGTCAAAACACTTCGATAGTCGGTAATTTAACTATCGAAGTAAAAACAACATTCATTCAAATGTACAACTAAGCATCACACAATCACTGGCCCATTTTATTAACACTAATTTTCTAGTTTCCCATCTTCTTTATATCCCTTTATAACTAATGCGATACACTGCTATATTTCCTTTTATAACTATTGCAATACGCTGCCATATCTCCCTTTATAACTAATGCAATACGCTGTTATATCCCCTTTATAATACGCTGCCATATTTCCCTTTATAATATGCTACCATATTTACCTTTATAACTAATCTTGTCATCTCTTTTCGTTACAAATTGATATCATTCCTCGATAATAGTGAAGCCGTTCAAGTCGGGGTATTTTATTTACCTCTCAGACCTTGATCGACAACGTTCTTATCTTAGAATAGATATAAGCCTGTAACTCTAAAATCCTTATTCATTCTAATCTCAAACAAACCGTTTTTCTTGTTTCATTTTACAACATAGATTTGTGACGCCATATACTTATTTGAAAATCTCCGTAGTTACGGCTATTTAGATTAAATATTAACTCTTCACTCTCCTTGGAAAATATTTTCAACTATTATAAATTCCCTTTTCCCTATATTCTAGAAATATACGTTATTAACGTCTGAGACATTTCCATCTCCTTTTACGTTTATTATTTCCTGCTCTTTAGAAAATATTCCTTATTTACATTAGAAAAGATATTTCTAATTTCCCTTATTCCCATTATACCTATAAGACACTTGCTTTTATAACCATTATCTCTTTTAAACCATGAATATCATCCATTTATAGAAATGTGAACTCATTTATCAAATAGATTTTTATTTAAATACTAAATACCATATAGGTTACAATCTCGTCTATTGAGTTTATAAATTCAGGATCATATTCCACTTTGTACATTCCATTTGCAAGTAGACTACTTATTCTCAGGTTTATCACTCAAATGTTGATTGCCTATTTGATTATAATTTATTTGTTTCATACCAAATATTTACCATCTAGTCAAACTCTGAATTATTTACAAGCTCTTTTGGTTTACTCGGTCCTATTTCCATTTGGACATCGACATAATTTCATCATCTTTCTTTGACATGATTTTTTTCCATTTCCTATTTCTAAATTCATTTTTTTATTAATAATAAGTGTTCCACTTTATTGCTAAGTATTGTTTATAATCAACTGCTTGATTTAATATGCGTAAGACAAGTCATCATATACCTTTTCGATTGAAATTCAATTTTCATTTCAAAAATGTATTTCCCTCTTTCCCAAACCCCACATTCAATTTTACCAAATATATTCTACGGTATATTAGACATAAATTATTCCAGGGCCCAACGTTATTCAAATATTTTAAGCACACACTAATCAATCAAATAAATTCAGTTATATCAGACAATGCAATATATGAAATAAAATAACGATATAATTGCTGAGGAATCCGGTTGGATTCCTCCAACCGGTTTCCTGTGGCTACAGATGTCAGTCACCACAAATATCACTAATTTCACACTATGGAATACTCTAATTGATGGAATCAGTATCATACAACGATATATATATAAACCGATTTGATTGTAATTTACCTAAGCAACCATTACACAGCATTCAACCATTATTTTAAAATATAATATTTTAAAATAAAGCAGAGTTAGTGAATTTACTCACCTTGCGCGTTAACCGTTAACGATTTGAGTCGGTTGATTCCCACGAGCGTTTGATTTTATCAAGAAATTCCAATAGCTTTGTTCTCCGTGAAATCAGTTCCACCCTGTAGATCCTGTTATTACGATTTCAACGTAACAGACGGTGTTCACTTCTGATGTCGAACGAATAAGTTATAAGCGTTATCAGCTAACACAATAAATTGTAAAATTTAAACTTACGTTAATTTTGAATCGGCCTTGCCATGTTTAAACTGACTCACTACCATTAATATCCTCCTTCTCCATCGTTTACCGGAACCCGCTTGTTGAGTGGACATGATTCCTTTCCGTTTGAGGACATTAAAACCCGTTCCCTGTATGCCCTTTTCCTTTCCACGCATGTACTTGTCCACATGAACCTCCCCTCTTTTCTAGGCAGGCAACTCCCCTTTCCAGTTATCACTTATTCAAACTTGTTGAAGCCAAATACCAGGACTAAACTTCACCGCCTATATGTCCATTGTAACACCCCACGTCCATTAATGTCACTCGAAAGGGGAATGCATTAACTTCCATGGAGCATTTTAAGTGAATATAGAACAGAAAATCACAACAAGATAGATATAAAGCAGTACTTGAAAATTTAAAACTTTATTTATTGCAGCAGAAGGTAAATATGTTTGGTTACATCATCAAAACCATAAACCAAAGTACATAATATCCATCTTGATAAAACAAAGTACATAATATCCATCTTGATAAAACAAAGTACATAAACTGAAAGACATAATCCCCAACATCAAAATTGCCATAAATAAAAGAGAAGCTGAACTTTACTTCAGCGATCCAAGCAATCTTCTAAAACTAGTCCAAGATCAAGCTCCACTGGTGCTAGTTCCAACCTGAGCACCTTGGGGGGGAGGGAGAAAAGAGGAGGAAACAATGGGGGTCAGACATAAAGTCTGGCGAGTGCGATAACTTTAACAATATAATTAACAAAGTAACTAGGCTAAGGCATAAGTTGGAAAGTAAGGAAATGATCATGAACCATTGAGTATGGCAGAGTAAATAAGGAAATAGGATGAACAACGATATCGTTAAGCGCACCTAAACCACTATAGGATGATTACTAAACTACATCAACACTATAGGCTAATTGCTATACTTCACCACCACTAGTCACTCTAAGGTTGATCCCGCCTACAGACTTAAATAATGATAATGGTAGTTTCGTGCACCCCTAGCTGCCTTCATAGGTGCCGCCTGCCCCTATCTCCACTAGGTGTACCCACTACCCCCAAGCGATCGGCTCCCTAACTCATAGATACCCGTGCTGGCCCCATAGTGGGGTGCATCACTCCCCAAAGTGGCAACCCGATACAACCAACAATGCATGGCTTATACCTACATGATGCAACAACGTCTTACCTACCAGCCCGGGTCCACACACGCATATGAACCCGTTGGACTTGTGTTGCCACCGCTAACCCGGTTTGGCCTCTTACAGTCAAGCCCAGTATGCGTGTCCCGTCCTCGACTTGGGTCGATACCACAAAGATACGTATGGGTTACTGGTGGAAACGAGCCCCCATTACTTGACACAAGCTATCCACCTAAGCTTGGTGCCCTCTAGTACATCCCACTTAACCCACTTCTTATTCATGTTTCAATTACATGTTTAAATTTTGGTTAAGTGTTTCTAATCGTATTTCCAAATGCCACCCAAGGCACCCACTAGATTCCACATGCCACCCAAGGCACCCACTTAACCCCCTAATGTCCCACTACATGTTTATCTGTTTAAGTATTTCTTAATTCATTAAGACTGTAACCTCATAAAGACCTCTCACATTAGACTGGCATTTGTGGCAGCTGGATTTGTCGGGCGGGTCCGGGCAATCTTACACCACAAAAGAGCCTAACCTCGTGTCTTTACAATTGTTACGTATTTAATTTATGCCTAAGACCTCTCACATTAGACTGGCATTTGTGGCAGCTGGATTAGCCGGGCGGGTCCGGGCAGTCTTATACCACAAAAGAGCCTAACCTCGTGTCTTAGACGATTAATTACTCCTAATTAATCATTCCCCAAATTTGAATTACTTTCCCTATTCAAATTATCAATCAATTCCAAATTTAACGATGTCCATAATTGACTCAATTATGTCCATCCATTTATGGTATGTAAAATCATACCAATTTTCACCACAATTATATTTTATGCCTTTTACGACATTTATGCCAATTAAATCTTTTTAATATTATCCCCTTTACCCCACGTTGTACGTTTGTTCGTTTAACATAAAATATACGTTAGATTCGAATAGTCTAACTCATGGAATAAAGAGAAAACATCACAATATACACATAATTAAAACATAGATCTAACATAGGGGTGAACTTGCATATGTGAATGATGTTCTACATCTAAAACTTGCATAGACCAAAGTTACAACTTGCATAAACAACATATGTCATGGATCCAAATCTAAAGGTGTGAACTTGATGAGATAATGGCCACAAACTTGCATAAATTATGTATTGTCATAGATCTATATATAAAGGAGTAAACTTGCATAGGTAATAATCCTAAACTTGCATAACATGATTCATATCCAACTCATAAACTTACATATGTGATTTATACATCGCAACAATGGTGTAAACTAGTATCTAACATGTAAAGTATCATGTAGAATTTAGCATATAACTCACACATGTCATAGCCTAACTTTCAATTAAATTTTCACATAAACTAGGTGTCATAACCATGTAAGGTCACATATAATTCTACCCAACTTGTATATGATTCATGTTTGAATCAAAATCTAAACTTGCCTACATATGATTTATCATATGAATCAACATAACCAAACTAGCATATGAAACATGACGATTTAATTGTATATAAAGTTACAACATGGATGATAGCAACATAACTTTACATCATAAATGATAGCATCACAACATAACGTCATTGAGATTTTAATCACAATCCTACAACATAATTACAACATGCAATCAATACTTCACATCACATCCATACAATCCGCATTATAACTTAATCCAATTAAATTACTAATTATTTTGTTAAAACTATCGAACTCACAACTCAAAAGCAGTCTTGAGTTCTGAATTCTGATTTCTAGAGTTGAATTAGCTCTCCTTTGAAGAAGATTCGCTGTTAGGGTTGAGTAGAACTGATTTGATTTGCTGTTCTTCCTCTTTAATTTGGTGGCGGCTGCTCTAGGGTTCAAGACAACAGCATGACGGCCATAGTTTCAGTTTTAATTCTGATTTAGGGTTTGAGTCTATGGGTCTTTTTATAGAGTTTTGAATTAATTTAAGCCGTCGGATGATCTTAGGGTTAATCGAAACCATTCAGTCGGGATAGGGTGACACCTCAGCCCTAATGACTCAGCAAGGAGTCAGAAAGGACTCAGCAACATGGGTCAGCCTGAACCAGAAAGCTGTGCAGGCTTGCTGCCTCGGCCTGGGCGCATTTGGCAGGTGCGCCAGTGCAAATTTGTACTAGCGCACTTCCCAAGTGCGCCAGTGCAATTTTTTTTCACTTTTTGCCACCAATCTTCGTTCGTCCATAACTCCTTCATCCGGTACCCGTTTCCCGTAAACTCGGACATTATTTCAACCAGAATTCCAAGACGAACACAATGGCGCAACCCCCATTCGCTTAATTCTCATGTTTGAGATTAATTATTCTTTAATTTAGTTAATTCGATTATTTAAAAATCCGGGGTGTTACATCCATCATCCCAAAACATAACCCCATCATCGATTATACAGTCACATCTCTCCCCCAGCACCGCACAAAACAATAGTAGAACAATAATATATTTTGCCACTGAATCCTATTCTATTTCATCCATGCTGAAACACTTCAAACCAGAACCAACTTAACATCTTCCCCCACCATTCTCCTTTTTCTTTTTACCACAAGCCTTACGTTTTTCACCCAGCGTAATAAAACATGCTGACCCCGTGACCCACCTGTACCCATGCTGTACACTTCAGATCGCTGAGACATAAATCCAGACTTCCTCAATCATTCCATCCATACCGATACTTTCTCACGTAATAATTAACTCCATATACTACCCTTTGTTTAGTTCTAGAAATGGAAAATGGCCATCCTCTAAATTTCCTTCCCACTCTTATTTCACAAACCAAATATGGTTTGCTCCTCCTCGTCTCAATATAAAACTTCAGTAAAAAAGCATGCTCCAGACACTCGTGACTTCCTCCTATACAAATCCATGTTTTGACGCATGGCTCCCCCTTTCATTTCCCACAAATAGTCAACACATATACTCGTCTCCTCCCTCATCCCCATGCAACACGTTATTCATTTCCGCAAGACCCCATACGCACGGAGATGGTATCTAATGGTGTAGAAACAAGGGGGAAGAGAAGCTTGAGTTTCGATATGGTTTTCCCCCGGGAGGCCATTAAAAACTTTGAATTTCAGAAGAAAACAAAGCCGCAAGACATTGTGAAGTCACTGCATTTATAAGGTTATAAACGTGATGGCCAAGGGTAATGGTACGTATAGGTTTGCAGCTAGTTTTTAGGGTAAGTACTGCAGTGTATTTTCTTTTCAATTGATTTGCTCTGTTATGTTTAGTTTTCCAATTCAGACTTGAGGGAGCACGCAACTATTTATACGATAAGAATGATGTCCCTTCATTTAATACAGGGTAGGTTGCTCTTTCGAGTTGGTAGGCTCTGTGAATTGTCAATATGAGTTATCATAGGTCTGTATTGAAACGTTTTAGCCTACGTGATGGCCTAATTGTATGCATCATTTAGGGTCAGTCTAGGGTCTATAGTGTCAAATTTTCACTTCAATCGCCTGCTTGAATGTTGAAAGGAGGCATCCTCTACGCTTTGAAATATAGGATATCACGGGGTAGCACAGTGATTTGAAAACTCATGGTGCCTTTGGCGTGTCGGTGGCGGAGAATGGACATGTCTAGTTCTGTTAACTATTTCATGCGTGGAAACTAGGGATAAGACAGCTGGATTTAGCATCCTTCAAGAACAAAAGATTATAAAGATATGGTCCAGCTGTTTACATACAAAATGTTGGATTGCAAAAATCATTTCGATGAAACTTGACTGAAATTCAGTTTCAAGATATACAATACTGTCATGTGATATCCAGTATTGTCTTGTTATCATTCTATATGTACGCACTAGGTGATAATTTGTTAGAACATGGTTTTCATCGAGTCACATTTTAATGTCCAAAATCTTCCTTCTTCACTAATCCATTCTGTAATATAATTTTTCTCTTCCTCCCGATCATTGGTTCCTACTAGTTTTACATGCCTTCTTCCCATTCATATTCCAATATATATTTTTCTTGAAGTGAAGGTTTATGGGTTTTCCATTACACAAAATTGTATTCGTCTTATGGATCTCTATAGACAAAAATAAAAATACCGTTGCGACGAGCAATGTGCAACGATTCCAAAAATATAATAATATTGGTAGGTTGACTCATATTTTGAAACCCCAAAATATTGATATAGGGTGCAAAATACTCTAAATAAAAAGTTTCGTATTTAATTAATTAAAAATTACAGTAAAATTCTAAAAATTAAATTATCACTACGTCTCAAAAGAATCTTGTCCAGATTTGCAACCGGTATCTAGTTATATCAAATAAACTATTACGGTCGATAAACGATTCTATAGCGACTATTTCGAAATTTGATTTGGACATAACTCATAATCTGTAACACGAAATCTTGGTTTTTCACTTTTGTTAGAAAAATACAGTTCAACAGATTCCAACGTTTCTTGTTTCGAAGGAATCCGACTAGTAACGGGTCCGGTATACTCAGTTGAAGTTCAGAACGTTAAATTACTAACTGCCACGATATTACGGGCTCGATTATATTTAATATATATTTTTATGCGTTCAACTTCATTTTAAATTAATATATAAATCCATTTATATTACGAATTCAATATTTAAACTGATTTAAATATTTAAATACGAACCGGTAAAAATGCAGGACGTTACATTCCTTCCCCCTTAAAGGAATTTCGTCCCCGAAATTACTAGGGTAGGGAAAATGTTACAATCCATATTATAACCAGGTTAAATTTTTTAATTTAATATTTTAAATTCAGTTTTCAACAGAACCGATTAATTCGTATTAAAAATTAGTTTCTTCTCATTAACAAATACCTTCAAAAATTCTGAAAATTTCCTAACATCTTAAATTTTTTGAGAATTTCGCTAGTATCTCCTCTGCACGGCTCGTTCGGTACTACTACACTTGCCTCTCTGGGCTTTCTCCGATTCAATATAAAATCAAACAGCCAAGCGGCTTTTCAAACAGGCTCATAAATCTCATTCCCAAATATAATATATACTCGTACCATTTTGTCAGGCATTCAACTCTGCCTCTTCCATCATCTCATCATATACTCCAACATTCTAATTGATCTCCAATCAATATATCATTAAACCAATAATTCTCTTATATCCAAGCCAAATTATATTTCAAATTCCAATTCTTACTCAACAACCCAATCCTACTCCAAATTATCTCTAATCCAATCCAATTATGTTTAACATAATTCAGTTAGTTTCTAATTTATTTATTCACTTTCGCCATTTCAATTTTTTTTAACTCCATTCGTTAAATTTAAATTTTGAACTCAAATTCCTGGGTTCTATTTCAAATCAGTTTGAAATCATAAATATTTACATATAAAAATAACAGTTCAAAACATTTGAGTCTTTGAACAACTTATTTCCTTAAACCGTTCAAAAACAAAATCTTTGGTAGTAATCCATCACCTAGAAACTCGAAAATGACACTGATG
Organism: Allium sativum; assembly: GCA_030737875.1. Classification (NCBI taxonomy): domain Eukaryota; kingdom Viridiplantae; phylum Streptophyta; class Magnoliopsida; order Asparagales; family Amaryllidaceae; genus Allium; species Allium sativum. Next base: position 340,516,367 of record CM060919.1, read on the forward strand.
ATGCGGCCGTCATCATCAGAATTATTTTCCAGTCACCGAAGTGATTTCAATGCTATATCACTTTTCAAAACAATTCTTAAACCCTTCCATTTTGAAATCAATTCAAAATATTCAAAATATACTTTACAATGCTTGGAAAAATTTTAAAAAATTCCCCAGGATCTTAAAATTTTCTTATTTTTAATTCAAATTCCATTTTTACACACTTTTTCTAAGTTTTCACCATTTCAATCCCAATTCTGATTTGAATCCAGATTTGGTCTGCCTTGATTTTATGTCTTATATTTATATGAATTCTAATGGGCTATTTATATAACCATCTCAATTATAATCTTATTTGACTATAATAAAAACCAACATATCCAATATATATAGATTATAAGAACCCAATATATATACTTCTTTATATAGAAATAAAATTTGGGTTAATTATTTCATTTACCCTCTTTCAAAACACTGCCATGTCGAATTTCTCTATACAAGAGTTTAGAAAAACTTTTCGATATAGTGTGCACAAACCATATCACCAGAATTTTTAAAACACTCGACAGACCAATCAACACAATATAAAACCATTCTTAATTAATCTACAAATACGCTCTCTCGTATATATACACTCAACTCAATATAGGGTATTACTAACGCCATCTCTACTGAGTTACACCACAGAGCCAAGGTAATCACTTAACCTTCAGCTCTGATACCAACTGTAAAGACCCGCAAATCCGTACCAATTTGAGCTGACTAATATTCTATACATTCAACCCAAAATGTACGAAAATACAGATCTTTAATAGAAAGAAATTAGAGGATGAGATAGAAAAGATAGAACTAATAGAATAGAAGAAGAAGATCACAACTGAACTAAATCAGAGTAAACACGGAACTCCCAGCGGAACAAATAAAATATATTATAACATAACTTTGAAATAAAAATCTGAATTTTTGTACTTACATATCATATCAGAGTATAATTCATATACATCACAGCGGAAATAATCTCTAATAGCTAACGGTGAAGCTTCCTGCTTTGTGCTCCTCCAAGTGAATCTGCAAAGCCAGAACACTTGACTGCCCGTACAAATTTGGGCACCCAAGAGTTTAGGGGAAAACAAACAAAATAAACTCTGGGTCAGTCATGGGACTAGTGTGAGTAAATTCCAACCATATTGTTTAACTTTGAAAATCCTTTTGAAACAAAAAGAATAATAGTAAGACCAGCCCACACATAAATACGTACGGTTTTTACCTTACTATAACCCAAACCGTTTGATATTAAAATCCAGTGATATTATAATAATGTCTAATCAAATAAATAATCAAATAGCAGAACGCTTGCATCTCACGCTCCACAAACATAGTATAAAATCAAAAACCGCAGGGCGCTTATTGGAGATTGGATTCCAACTATGACAAGGTATGGAACCACCTACTGATAGTGTATCTCTAGAGGCGAATACACTAGGGTTCATCAAGAACATCTTGCAACCCGGCCCACACATGACCGACCACTCATTTCTCTTGAGTGTATCAAATATATTGCCACCTACGGTTGTTGGCCATCCAACCGTCATCTGAAGATACAGAAATGAAAGAAGAACAAATATGAATTTTCCCTAGATCAGTGATAATACACCATAATGGGAATGACCCACATAGCCATGCTGCCTGCCCGATTTTTGTCATTTCCCGGTTGTGAGGCTAGAGGCTACGTTTATCTTTAGAACATCTGATCACCATTCACTTTGAATGCCACAAGTCGTCAAACCCGTCAATTCACTAATTGATTTCCAAAAATATCACGGGTATAAAAAGCTAAGAGGAACGAATCCCCCCGCCACCAGACGTAATACCTTTTAGAGATCAATCGTACATGATTTGTTAGGTATACTCTGTCAGAAACTCGTCCATACAAGTTGTCCTGGGACTGGACAAACAGATAGCACAAATCTGGAACAGAACGACCCTTACATTTCACTCTGTCTTCAATTGTCTTCAGCGTAATCTAATTTGCAGTGCTTAGACCGATACAGAGTGGTTTTCGGATAATATATCCAACCGATCTCTCCGTATTGACAATGATGGTCAAAACACTTCGATAGTCGGTAATTTAACTATCGAAGTAAAAACAACATTCATTCAAATGTACAACTAAGCATCACACAGTCACTGGCCCATTTTATTAACACTAATTTTCTAGTTTCCCATCTTCTTTATATACCTTTATAACTAATGCGATATGCTACTATATTTCCTTTTATAACTATTGCAATACGCTGCCATATCTCCCTTTATAACTAATGCAATACACTGTTATATCCCCTTAATAATACGCTGCCATATTTCCCTTTATAATATGCTACCATATTTCCCTTTATAACTAATCTTGTCTTCTCTTTTCGTTACAAACTGATATAATTCCTCGATAATAGTGAAGCCGTTCAAGTTGGGGTATTTTATTTACCTCTCAGACCTTGATCGACAACGTTCTTATCTTAGAATAGATATAAGCCTGTAACTCTAAAATCCTTATTCCTTCTAATCTCAAACAAACCGTTTTTCTTGTTTCATTTTACAACATAGATTTATGACGCCATATACTTATTTGAAAATCTCCGTTGTTATACTAGGGTTTCCTACTGGTTAAGTTTGTGGGACTATATATACAAATATTACCCACCTACACGAGATGTACTTAACCCTCCCACCAATTCAAGCATGTTTATTTAACGGTTAAGTTTTTGGGCCTATATATACTAATATTACCCACCTACACAAGATGTACTTAACCCTCCCACCGATTCAAGCATGTTTATTCAATGGTTGAGTTTGTGGGCCTATATATACTAATATTACCCACCTACACGAGATGTACTTAACCCTCCCACCGATTCAAGCATGTTTATTTAATGGTTAAGTTTGTGGGCCTATATATACTAATATTACCCACCTACACGAGATATACTTAACCCTCCCACTGATCAAGGCAATACATATTATTGGTTAAGCTTGCCTTAACCCTGTCCGCTTCGTTTATGTAATATTGGTTAAGTGTTGTCCATTCATGTTAACTTAACCCACCCACACATCATGTTGTATTGGTTAAGTGTTTTCTATTAACTTAACCCCACTTGTTCATTATGTTATATTGGTTAAGTGTTTCCTTCTTGTGTTACTTAACCCTATCATACATCATGTTATATATTGGTTAAGTGTTGCCTTCTTGTATTACTTAACCCTATCATACATCTTGTTATATATTGGTTAAGTGTTGCCTTCTTGTGTTACTTAACCCTACCATACATCATGTTATATCGGTTAAGTGTCTCCTTAGTTAAGATAACCCTCCCATTGGTTAATTAACATGTTGTACTGGTTAAGTGTTGCCTTAGTTAACTTAAACCTACCATTCTTAACATGTCCTATTCATTAGCATTAATTGATTTATTAATGCACCAACCCCTCACATTAAATTTGTGTTGTTGCGGTTACTGGATGTGTCGGGTGGTTCCGGGCAGTTTTACAACACAACTCAATCTAACGTCGGGTTTTTCTGGGGCATTGTAACACCCCGCCTCCACTAGGGTCACTCGCAAGGGAATGCACTAGCTTTAGAGGGGCATTATTGGTAAACATGCATAATGATATAGCAAGGCAGGTCATGACATATATATATGTAAATAAACAGAGTAAGTAGATAAAACAGCGGAAGATTTATAAACCATTTCAAAACACAAGTCTGGTACAACAAAGTGTCAATTTCCCAAAATTACAAGTCTAGATAAATACATCATCTGATAAGCTGAAAATACATAAGTACTATCCCCAAATGAGAGTGATAAACCATAGCGCGCTCAAGTCCAAAGCATACTTGAGCTATCCAAGGAAGCAGCTAAAGTCCAAGCTAGGCTCCAGTATTCCCTCCCTGAGAACCTGGGGGGGGGGGGAAACGGAAGAAAAGAGGCGAAAGAAGACAGGTCAGTCAAAAAGACTGAGTAAGCCCTGCTACGATCAGTCTATAAACTAATAAAGTTAATATCATGACGGAAACTGAGATGATCATAGATAACAACATACTGGCATGATAAATTAACTACAAGATAGATAGAGGTGTCATCGCATAAACAAGGTTAAGTTTTGCACCACGGTGTACTAGCAACCCAACATAACAGGTATTGATCCCTCAGCCCAAACTTTGGCCCAATAACATGAAGTGACCTTAATATAAGGTCCAGCCCAACGGTCTAGTCGATCGGCTCCCTATAAACCTAACACGTCAAGTGTTGGTGTCCATACGGCCCACATATGGATGTAGTCTGACTGTGCTGGGTCCACCTTCGGGTGTATCAAGCCCTCGAGTGTCAACCCCGGACACTTAAGCAATAATGCACAGCCCAAACCTACTGGTACCCGTGCCTCGAGTTTGTCCAATACCGGACTACGTGCACGTCCGTAGCCCGCCTGGACCCGCACCGCTGTACCACTCAGCTGCCGCTTTGGTCGCTTACATCCGTCCAGTAATCGTGCCCCGCCCTAGCCTAGCTTCTAGGGTTGTGAATGATACCAAACTGGGATTACTGTTAGAACAGACCACGTTGCTAGGGTTTTCTAAGAGGGTTAAGTGTGGTTTAACCCCTCACCAATCATGGATTAAATTAGTTAAGTGTAGCCAACAGTTCACCACTTAACCCCATCTAATCCCTCGTATCCCCAAATGGATTAAATTGGTTAAGTGTAACTTAACCCCATTTTCATCCCTAGAATCCCCACATCGGTTAAGTATTAGTGGACCCTGACTTAACCCTAATCACGAGGCATTAATTAATTTAATGCACCTTAACCTCTCACATTAGACTTTGTTGCGGTCACTAGTTAGGCCGGTCGGTTCCGGGTAGCTTTACACCACAACTAGGTCTAACCTCGGGTCTTGGCACCACATGACCAACTTCTCACATTGGGTCCTATTGTTTGTAGCCACTAGTTAAGCCGGTCGGTTCCGGGTAGAATTACGCTACAAACTCAACCCAACCTCGAGTTGGCCACACTTATGTTTTCTAAGTGTCATGTCCACTTTATTCCAAAACATAATTACAAGTCAACAAATACTTGGGTAGACCTAACTTAATAGGTAAATTCCCAAGGGGTAGACCTAACTTAATAGGTAAATTCCCAATCTTATATTTTCATGTATTTTAAGTTTACCCAAACCCCCCCAACGTCATTCTATCGCTTACATATTCGTAATAACGCATAAAGGATAGGAAGAGGGAACTTGGCACAACATACATGATGAACTTGTTTATCACAACAACCATGCATAACATGTTGGACTTGCATAACTTAGCATAGTGGACTTGCATACTACCATAAACATGCATAACATGTTAAACTTGCATAACTTAACATAATGAACTTGCATATTACCATAAACATGCATAACATGTTAAATTTGCATAACATGGCATAGTGAACTTGCATAAACATGCATAACTTGTCAAACATGCACAACTTGTCATTTTAAACTTGCCTAAATATGCATAACTTGTTAAACTTGCAAACCATGGCTTAGTAAACTTGCATAAACATGCATAACTTGTTAAACTTGCAAATCATGGCTTAGTATACATGCATAACTCAATTAACTTGCAAATCATGGCTTAGTAAACTTGCATAAACATGCATAACTTGTTAAACTTGCAAATCATGGCTTAGTATACATGCATAACTCAATTAACTTGCAAATCATGGCTTAGTACACTTGCATAAACATGCATAACTTATCAAACATGCATAACTCAATTAACTTGCAAATCATGGCTTAGCAAACTTGCATAAACGTGCATAACTCAATAAACATACAAATCATGGCTTAGCAAACTTGCATAAACATGCATAACTCAATAAACATACAAATCATGGCTTAGCAAACTTGCATAAACATGCATAACTCAATAAACATACATAAACCCCCACATTCATCACATATTAACTTTAAAGTTTCTAAAATGAAGGTAAGAGGGCTTACAATGCTTATGCGGACTCAAGTGAGTATAGCTATTGTAAGAAACCCCTTATGCAACTAATTAAAACCCCCAAATGCAAGCAAACTTGATTAAGACTCCTCCTTTATGATGCCAATAGAGAAACAAGCCTTTAATGCAAACTAAGGAGGATCATACAAGCCTAAATATACTTGTATGCATGGAAATCTCTTAGGAATTTGATTTAGGAATTTATGAAGAGAGTGGAGGCCATGAGAGTTTTGATTTTGCCATAGTTTAGTTACTAGGATGAATAATGAATGATTTAGGGTAGGTTAGGGTCTTATTTATAGATTAGGCTAGTGATTTAGACCATAGGATTAACCCTAGATTCAATTAGGTCCATCAGATCTCGGAACCCTCTAGAAACATGCCACAAGACCCAACCCTAATCAGAAATGGTGCACCAGGCTAAACAGCCGGGCACCCCCTGTCGACAGGGCAGTCGACATGCCTGACCCCTGTCGACAGGCCTGTCGACATGGGGTCCTGGGCGGGAATTTTTCCCGCCTGCCCAGTTTGCCCTAACCCATGTTTTAAATTAAAATTTAAATCTGTTTTTACTTAGGAATTTTCTGAAAACTTCAATGGGCCTTAACTGGGTCATACGGACTCCGATTTTTGAAAACTCAGACTCTATTTCGCGTATTTTTCCGAGACGAACGCAATGGCATAGCCCGTTTCCCTTGATTCCCATTTTAGAATTAAATTCTGCCTCGATTTATGTTATAACAGATTATTGAAAATACGGGTTGTTACATTCTCCCCTCCTTAAAGGATTTCGTCCCCGAAATCTTCAAGTTAGGAAGAACATATCCTACCATCCAATCATCCATCTACTCAAAGCATCATCCATGAGCAATCATTGTCCTTAAAGGATTCTAAATGTGGTATGAACATATGCAAAGGTGTGTATATATATGTACTTACCTAATGCAAAAATCAGGCGGTTACTGATACAGTAAACCTCCTTAATGCATATGTATGTAAATCAGGCGGTTACTGATACAGTAAACCTCCTTAATGCATATGTATGTCAGTGAAATGAATCCATATGTATGCAAATTCCTAACATAATTCATAGTATCTATATGAGTGCACATAACATTCATCCATATGCAACATCCATGTGGTGGCACAACAAGTTCCAATCATGAATAAGTATAAACACTCATGCATATGCAACATGAAGAGTGTGTGAGCCGATCTAGTGCCTAATGTGTATAATGCATCCACGAGTAACCACTTGCAAACACTTGCAACCACTTGCAACCATCAAGCATAACATGTTTCAAATACATGTTTCAACCAAAGGGTTTCTACCTAAGGTTCTCATGACAAGATAAACACGGTAAACTAGGTAAACAAGACAAACATGGATAGCAAAAGATATGCTAAAGAGATCGGGAGGATAAGCAAGATATACTCCTTTTTGGATTACAAGAAATCCATTCAAACTCTGCCATATAGTACTAACCGATGAGTCATAACCCCCTTATGGAGTTTACAACAGAAATAAGATCGAGAATGGGACCGAGAGGATATATACAAAAGATAACTTGCAAGCAAGCTCCACAGGAAAACAAGGATCAAGGATGCACTCTTAAAAAGAGATATGGTGCGCGTATCTAGTCTTCACTCTTCTTAGTCACGTTTCCTTGAGATTAACTCCACTGTGCTTTGACCGTCTTTTACTTCATGATTTCTTGGCTTCCTAACTCCTATTTTCCCAAATTCGAGTTGGAACTCATTTCATTATTGCCTCTCGTCTTCCTTTTCCACTTATTCTTCTCTCTGTATACTTGGCTTAGGTATAACTGTAACCTCATGATTTCATGCAAGCTTTCCAAAATTCACTAGTGAATCCTGGATCTTGTCTACTTACTATAAGGCATTCCACGCAGCAGAACTTTTTCTTGAAAATACCAATCCACGTTGCCAATTGCCCTTATAAACGTGATTTCCTATAACTCATGCTTAATCGAAATGAACTATCCGCCTACGAGTGATAGGCCATACCTAGATTCAGTTGCCTACCCATGGCTTCCTGTAAGCTATTTTAAAACTGGTCAACTTCTTGAGGGTAAACCGTTGCTAACCATGATGCAGTCCTCTCGCTCTTCACCGGACTGAAATGAGCACTCTTCGTGAGTCTACCTATTACGACCCTCATACCCGTATTTCCTTTCTTTGATCTAGGTAGTCCATCCACATAATCTATCGGGATGTTTTCACATTTCCCTTGCGGAACCTCTAATGGAGGTAATGGCCCACTGGGCTTCTATGACTTGGCCTTAACCAGGTGGCACACAACATGCATCCTGAGACCAACTCGGCCACCTCCTCGGGTGATGCGTATCTTCAAGAACCTTCCTTACCAAGTCTTTTACTCGAGGAACACATAATCTCTCATCGCGCCTTAGTCATCCCTTGTCATCTATAATATATCTAGCGAGGTGACTTAACATCTCGCCTCGACTCAACTGGTCCATGTTCTTGACTAACTGCGGGTCTTCTTCCTGTGAAACCCCCTTCTTGATTCAGGAGAGTAAGTCTAAGCTCAGGGAATGCTAACTAACTAGCCAAACGGAGAAAGCTTCTTACTTCAATTGCCCTCCTCAAAGTTTTTCCGGTCTTACACCGCAACCACTTTAGCGGAATCCACCGCTAAGCCTTACTTGGGAACTATATGCCCAAGAAATCCAACTTCTTTCCTCCAAAGTGACATTTGGAGAACTTGACCTTCAACTGGTTGCTCTAAGCGTATCCATCACCTCCTTGAGATGTCTAGCATGCTCTTTCTCGTTCTTTTGAGGAGATCAAAATATCGTCTACGACGACCACGACAAACTTGTTCAAGGACTCCCTAAACACCCTACCCATCAAGTTCACATAATATGCGGGTGCTTTAGTCAAACCAAATAGCATGACTAGCCATTCTAAAAATCCATCTAGAGTCCTAAACGCAGTCTTGTCAATTCCATCCTCAGCCATCCTAAGCTGATGGAATCCGGTAGCTAGATCAAAAGAAAACAGATGCTCCTACAAGCTGATCAAACAAATCATCGATCCTTGGTAACGGTTGTCTATTCTTCTCATGATAACCAACACCTAAGCGAAGCAAACTGTCCACATCAGTAACGAATACTACGGGAACACCCTACTCGAAAATGCTTCGTCTCAGGAAGTTCTTCTCAAACAACTCCTTGACTTGCTTTCTTAACTCTCATCTCGTGAGGTCATGTGCCTAACCGGCCACGAAACTGGCTTGGTATTACCAACCAGATAATGCGGAAATCTATCCCAAGATATCAGGATATTCTCGGACCACCCTCACAGATTGCAACTATCGATAGACGAGTTGAGGGATTTAAGATAACATAACATGACGGGACCCATAGGGTTACTAGAAATTTCTTAGGGTATTACCGAGGCGGATCATGAGCCTCACAACCCTATATACAAAAATCAAGAATGGCTCCAAAATAGGACAACCATTCCATGCCCAAAACCAACCCATATCCCCTGAAACCGAGAATATAAACATCCCACGAGAATTCTATAGAAATTTTCAAATCCTCTCAGACCACAGACAACCGGGCACAACCCCCAATTGGATTTGAAACACATACGGGATCATCAACTAGGCTAGTACTTAGGTGCAAACTTCCAACTAGATCAGATGAAATAAAACTATGCGATGTGCCAGAATCAAACAAAGTACGAACAGGGAAAATCAGAAAATGTAAGCAAGACTTTCAACAGAAACACTACCTCTATCATGAGCCGGAAGAACGGTGTTGAGGGGATGAACTCGCCCTCCAGATAGTCCTGCACACTGAGTCTGGCCTTGCCCTTGTTTCCTCGGGCAATTCTTGCTGAAATGTCCAAACTCACCACAATGAAAGCATTCGCCCTGCTTTCTCTTCTTCTTCCTACATTCCCTGGCTATATGTCCAACTTTACCACAGAAGTTGCATTTCCTATTCTCTCTTGGCTTGTCCTTGCGGTTGTTTTTATTCTTGCCTTGAGACTCATTCGCCTTGACCTCTTTCTTGTCATTGCTATCTTCTTCTTGCAGTAGGGCCATATTCACCAAATTCTCGAAAGTCGCCCCCAAGGGTATATGAGACATGGCCAAACCATGTAATGGCTCGTTTAATCCTAGAACAAAGTGTAGGGCCTTCTTCTGAGCTGTATTAACCTAGTCTAAATCGACCCGAGCCAGTTGATTAAACTTATCTATGTATTCCCTAATAGTCATGTCCCCTTGCTTCAGTAATAAGAACCTCAGTCCAAACCTTCCTCTAAAGTCATCCCAAGTCTCAATTGGCCTAGTAGCGGTGGTGACTACCCACCAACGTGCAGCTTCTTCCTTTAGCAACCATACTGCCAATAAAACCTTCCTGCGGTCACCTATATCAAAGGTGGCTAAAAGATCTTCGGTCTCTTTCAACCAATTCCTCGCCTCTACAAAGGTCTCTTTTCCACTAAAATACTTGCCACCCATCATCTTAAAGTTCTTACAAGTTTCCGCAAAATCCGCTTGTGGAGGCTGAGGGAGAAGAGGAACATCAACTACGGAAGGAGGAGGAGGAACAGCGGCCTTGACTGGAAAGACAACTTTAGAGACACCCGGGACCGGTGCCGTGACTTCCAAGTACCGACGGAACCAATCGGGTATTGTTACCCCTTCGGGTAAGATGAGATTACCAGACATGCTGGAAACGAGAAGAAAAGAGTTCAAACGAGGGGTCAAAGGATAGTGCTAATGGCTTTTGGGGAATAGCCTTTAAAAATAACTAGAGTTTTCTTTGGAAAATACTTTATACTTGGTTTGAAAATAGTTTTTCAAAAGTTTTAAAAACCTTTTTATCCCTTCTCGTAAACCATATGCTCTGATACCAATGTAACACCCCGCCTCCACTAGGGTCACTCGCAAGGGAATGCACTAGCTTTAGAGGGGCATTATTGGTAAACATGCATAATGATATAGCAAGGCAGGTCATGACATATATATATGTAAATAAACAGAGTAAGTAGATAAAACAGCGGAAGATTTATAAACCATTTCAAAACACAAGTCTGGTACAACAAAGTGTCAATTTCCCAAAATTACAAGTCTAGATAAATACATCATCTGATAAGCTGAAAATACATAAGTACTATCCCCAAATGAGAGTGATAAACCATAGCGCGCTCAAGTCCAAAGCATACTTGAGCTATCCAAGGAAGCAGCTAAAGTCCAAGCTAGGCTCCAGTATTCCCTCCCTGAGAACCTGGGGGGGGGGGGAAACGGAAGAAAAGAGGCGAAAGAAGACAGGTCAGTCAAAAAGACTGAGTAAGCCCTGCTACGATCAGTCTATAAACTAATAAAGTTAATATCATGACGGAAACTGAGATGATCATAGATAACAACATACTGGCATGATAAATTAACTACAAGATAGATAGAGGTGTCATCGCATAAACAAGGTTAAGTTTTGCACCACGGTGTACTAGCAACCCAACATAACAGGTATTGATCCCTCAGCCCAAACTTTGGCCCAATAACATGAAGTGACCTTAATATAAGGTCCAGCCCAACGGTCTAGTCGATCGGCTCCCTATAAACCTAACACGTCAAGTGTTGGTGTCCATACGGCCCACATATGGATGTAGTCTGACTGTGCTGGGTCCACCTTCGGGTGTATCAAGCCCTCGAGTGTCAACCCCGGACACTTAAGCAATAATGCACAGCCCAAACCTACTGGTACCCGTGCCTCGAGTTTGTCCAATACCGGACTACGTGCACGTCCGTAGCCCGCCTGGACCCGCACCGCTGTACCACTCAGCCGCCGCTTTGGTCGCTTACATCCGTCCAGTAATCGTGCCCCGCCCTAGCCTAGCTTCTAGGGTTGTGAATGATACCAAACTGGGATTACTGTTAGAACAGACCACGTTGCTAGGGTTTTCTAAGAGGGTTAAGTGTGGTTTAACCCCTCACCAATCATGGATTAAATTAGTTAAGTGTAGCCAACAGTTCACCACTTAACCCCATCTAATCCCTCGTATCCCCAAATGGATTAAATTGGTTAAGTGTAACTTAACCCCATTTTCATCCCTAGAATCCCCACATCGGTTAAGTATTAGTGGACCCTGACTTAACCCTAATCACGAGGCATTAATTAATTTAATGCACCTTAACCTCTCACATTAGACTTTGTTGCGGTCACTAGTTAGGCCGGTCTGTTCCGGGTAGCTTTACACCACAACTAGGTCTAACCTCGGGTCTTGGCACCACATGACCAACTTCTCACATTGGGTCCTATTGTTTGTAGCCACTAGTTAAGCCGGTCGGTTCCGGGTAGAATTACGCTACAAACTCAACCCAACCTCGAGTTGGCCACACTTATGTTTTCTAAGTGTCATGTCCACTTTATTCCAAAACATAATTACAAGTCAACAAATACTTGGGTAGACCTAACTTAATAGGTAAATTCCCAAGGGGTAGACCTAACTTAATAGGTAAATTCCCAATCTTATATTTTCATGTATTTTAAGTTTACCCAAACCCCCCCCAACGTCATTCTATCGCTTACATATTCGTAATAACGCATAAAGGATAGGAAGAGGGAACTTGGCACAACATACATGATGAACTTGTTTATCACAACAACCATGCATAACATGTTGGACTTGCATAACTTAGCATAGTGGACTTGCATACTACCATAAACATGCATAACATGTTAAACTTGCATAACTTAACATAATGAACTTGCATATTACCATAAACATGCATAACATGTTAAATTTGCATAACATGGCATAGTGAACTTGCATAAACATGCATAACTTGTCAAACATGCACAACTTGTCATTTTAAACTTGCCTAAATATGCATAACTTGTTAAACTTGCAAACCATGGCTTAGTAAACTTGCATAAACATGCATAACTTGTTAAACTTGCAAATCATGGCTTAGTATACATGCATAACTCAATTAACTTGCAAATCATGGCTTAGTAAACTTGCATAAACATGCATAACTTGTTAAACTTGCAAATCATGGCTTAGTATACATGCATAACTCAATTAACTTGCAAATCATGGCTTAGTACACTTGCATAAACATGCATAACTTATCAAACATGCATAACTCAATTAACTTGCAAATCATGGCTTAGCAAACTTGCATAAACGTGCATAACTCAATAAACATACAAATCATGGCTTAGCAAACTTGCATAAACATGCATAACTCAATAAACATACAAATCATGGCTTAGCAAACTTGCATAAACATGCATAACTCAATAAACATACATAAACCCCCACATTCATCACATATTAACTTTAAAGTTTCTAAAATGAAGGTAAGAGGGCTTACAATGCTTATGCGGACTCAAGTGAGTATAGCTATTGTAAGAAACCCCTTATGCAACTAATTAAAACCCCCAAATGCAAGCAAACTTGATTAAGACTCCTCCTTTATGATGCCAATAGAGAAACAAGCCTTTAATGCAAACTAAGGAGGATCATACAAGCCTAAATATACTTGTATGCATGGAAATCTCTTAGGAATTTGATTTAGGAATTTATGAAGAGAGTGGAGGCCATGAGAGTTTTGATTTTGCCATAGTTTAGTTACTAGGATGAATAATGAATGATTTAGGGTAGGTTAGGGTCTTATTTATAGATTAGGCTAGTGATTTAGACCATAGGATTAACCCTAGATTCAATTAGGTCCATCAGATCTCGGAACCCTCTAGAAACAGGCCACAAGACCCAACCCTAATCAGAAATGGTGCACCAGGCTAAACAGCCGGGCACCCCCTGTCGACAGGGCTGTCGACAGGGCAGTCGACATGCCTGACCCCTGTCGACAGGCCTGTCGACATGGGGTCCTGGGCGGGAATTTTTCCCGCCTGCCCAGTTTGCCCTAACCCATGTTTTAAATTAAAATTTAAATCTGTTTTTACTTAGGAATTTTCTGAAAACTTCAATGGGCCTTAACTGGGTCATACGGACTCCGATTTTTGAAAACTCGGACTCTATTTCGCGTATTTTTCCGAGACGAACGCAATGGCATAGCCCGTTTCCCTTGATTCCCATTTTAGAATTAAATTCTGCCTCGATTTATGTTATAACAGATTATTGAAAATACGGGTTGTTACAGGCATGATGCACTAACCTCTCACATTAGATAGGTGTTGTTGTTGCGCTTACTGGATGTGCCAGGCGGTTCCGGGCAGTTCTACACCACAACTCAATCTAACCTCGGATTAGGCATGTTCATCCTTTAATTAATTTACATATTCGTCATTTATGTCAAGTTTATATGTAAATTATCCACAAGTGTTGTCATGTAACCTTTACTATTTAAATTATGTTCATCATTAATGGTATACAAATTATTCCATTTCATGCTATTTATCATTTACATGATTATGAGCCAATCTATGCCGTTAGCATGTAATTTAATGTTTTACCCCAACGTTTCCCCCCGTTATTCGTTCGCATAATTTACATAGAACGTTAGGCTTGCAAATTAGCCTAACTTATAAACAAAAGGGAAAAGAAAGGAACACGTAGCATTCCAACAACACAAAATAATATGAATCTAACTAAGCATGTGTAATATAAATTCTTCATGAACAATATAAACTTAATCAAGCATATCAACGTGAACTTGTACTTGAGTTAGATCCAGTTAACATAGATCTTAAGAATATGAACAGGAATTTACATAGAACTTAAACATTTGTATTAACTTGGATCTAAACATGTAAGCATGTAGATCTAAACATATAAGCATATCTGAACATGACTTAGTTTATGAACATGTACATAACATAACATAAAAGCAAGCGTGTAGATCTAAACATATAAGCATATATGAACATGACTTAGCTTATGAACATGTACATAACATAACATAAAAGCAAGCATGTAGATCTAAACATATAAGCATATATGAACATGACTTAGCTTATGAACATGACATAACATAAAAGCATCACCAAATTAATATACAATACGACAGGTCCAATTGTACAAATCACAATAGTCTCATAGGCATAGTTAATTTCAGATTTGTCATAAGGGTAAACATGAATCAGAATCACAATTAGGCACAGTTCTAGATTTGATTTATTTCAAGTCATGACTTTTATATATTTTAATCTGAAATATAACTAAACTTACAGAAAAAGAACAATTCTTGTATTCTGGAATCTGATTTCTGAATTTGTTAAGATATTCCTTTGATGTAGACTATTGATGTTCTTCTAATTGATTTCTAGTTGAAGAAGATATTCTAGTTTTAAGAAGATGGAGGCTACGCTAGTTCAGAGAGAGACAACATGACGGCTTCATAGAATGTGTTTATGTGTTTTAGGTTTAGGGTTTGAGTTGATTATATAGAAGCCTATGATTAATTCTAGCCTTTGGATCAACCTAGGATTCATCCAAACCATCCAAATCATCATGACACAAAGACACCTCACCAGACTAATCAAATAAAGCCACATCAGCCCTAATACAAGAAAAATCGTCACCCAACCAACCACAAAAAGCCACGTTCAAAAAAGCAATCCTTAACCAACAAAAATGCGCCACGCGTGCCATATGATGTGTACACGTCATATATTTATATATATTTAATTTTCTTTTTTATTTAATTGTTTGCATGCGTTTCTTTGCATTTCATGTATTGCACTTAATTTTTCCTTCATTTCACTGCACGAACTTATTACATGAAATATTTATTGTCATTATTTATTTTTTCTCTTAAATGTATCTATGTATATAATATGTATATACATATTTCCACATTTTTAATTTCATTAAAAATGCAGGGTGTTACATTCTCCCCTATTTAAAGGATTTCATCCCCAAAATCTCTAAGTTAAGAAGAATGTGTCATACCATCCAACCATCAATCTACTCATCCATCATCCACAAGCATCCATTGTCCTTAAAAAAGATTTCTAATGCTTTTCATGAACATATGCATAGTGTGTGTATATGGTCTTACTCTAATGCAAAATCAGGCGGTCTACTGACTCAGTCGACCTCCTTAATACAATTCATGGTAGTGCCATGCGTCCATTATGTATGCAAAAGAATCCTAATGATACATATCATTTATACATGCATGCACAATCATTCATTCAAATGCAACATCCATATGATAACACATTCAATATACATCCATCAAATTAATTATGCACACTTATTCATATGTAATATGAAAGTGATTGAGCCGATCTAGTGCCTAATGTGTGCGTAAATGCATCCATGAGCAACCACTAGCAAACACTTGCATCCACCTAACATAAAATGTCTCAAACACATGTTTACAGCCATAGGATTTTCCTACTTAAAGATCGAAGATGTAATAGAGAGCACATACTGAACAATAGAATAAGTATAAACAAAGCGATAGAAAAAAAAGAGAAATTAAGAACATACCCTCCAAAAGGAAAGGGTACAACATACGCATCTTGTCTTCCATCTCCCAAGTCGCGTCTCCTTGATCATCTCCCCATTGAAGTTTAACCACTTGACCTCTTGGTTGCGTAACTTCTTGAACTCCGGTCCAAGGATGCATGTAGGAGCTCGTCTAATCGTGGCATCTTGCTCCACTTCCACTTCCCTAATCATGCTCGGCTCCACTACTTCCGCGGTATCATGTAAACGCGTCTTCAAGGATTGTCTTCCTCAAGCTCTCTTCTTATGAACCCTTCCTCAAGTTGCTCTCCTACTTTCTTACTGAGTTCCCTCCTCTCTCTCGGAGCCATGTGTCGTACAGGTAATGCAACTGGCTTTGCATTGTCAACTAGATATATGCGGAAGTCTATCTCGCGTTTTAGGGGACAAACCCCTAAACATCTGCGTACTCATGGACTACTCTAACGGATCGCAAATCGTCGATAGATTCATCAAGTGATTCTAGGTAGCTACGCCTAACTGATCCCTTAAGATCACACGAAATCTCGAGGATATTCCCGAAGCAAGTCAAAAGTCTAACTACCCTCCTTTCACAATTACTAGCTAACCAGTCCATGCCTAGAATCAACCCATAGCCCACGAAACCAAAAACATAAGCGTTACACTTAAACTCAATACTTAATATAGCTATTCTCAGATCCTTACAAACAAAAGATAAATGAGCCCAACCACCAATTGGATTTGAGACGATAACGGGATCTTCTACTATACAAGTACTAAGGTGTAGACACTCAACTATGGAAGCAGATATAAACGAATGTGAAGCGCTCAAATCAAAAAGAGTACTAACATGATGATTAAAAAGAAAAACTAGACTTTTTCAACATAACCTCTACTACCTCTCTCTCAGGTACACTGGCAGTGAGAGCATGCACTTGCCCTCCTGAAAATCATGTCCGTTCTTCTTGCCCTTATCCTAAATTATATGACCCGTTATACCATAATAACGGCACTTCCTCTTATCTTAGATTTTTCTATTCTTTCCTCCTTTGTGAACCAAGTCCATATCCATGAGTTTCTCATCCTTAGGTTGTGCTCGTTAGCCAAACTCCCTCATTCTCATCTTTGCCATCCTTGTGTAACATGTTGACAAGTCTCTCGAAAGCTGCCTCCATTGCATGGAAAAACTTCAAATCTTGAAAGAAAATTAGCCGCAGGTGAAACTACTACGACTATATATGGAAGTTGGGCATTTCTTCGCCCTTTATCAGGTGTCGAAGTCTCATCAAGCCTACGGAACCATGCCGCGATGAGGTTACCTCCTAGAAAGCCTAGAGCCCCGGGGACTTAGTAAAGAAGGAAAACAAAGATTCAAACAGAGGATCAAAAGATAATGCATATGGCTTTGGGGAATATGCCTTTAAAACAAAACTTTTCTTTAGAAAATGCTTCTTTTAAAACCGTTTTGAAAATAATTTTTCAAATCTTTTATCTGATCTAGTAACCTTCAGCTCTGATACTAAATAAAACACCCCACGTTCATTAATGTCACTCACAAAGGGAATGCATTAACTTCAGTGAAGTGTTATAGGTAAGAGATGCAGATAAATTACAAGACAGACAAATAAAGCAGCAGAAAATAAAGTCATTTTATAAGCAACGTAGTTCAGTCAAGCTTTTACAACAATTGACTACACAAAACTTCTATCTTGATTCAAAAACTTCCAAGTATATAAGAAGCATAAAACATAGCAAAGTAGCATAAGTCCCCAAATTAAAGTGCAATCACAGCCATGGCCAAAGATAAGAGGTTCAAAGCCATACATCATAGAATCTCCAAGCTTGGAAAGAGAAACGGTCCAAACTAAGCTGAGCTATTCTCTCCTTGACTACCTAGGGGAGGGGGGAAACAGAAGAAAAGAAGACGAAAGAAAACAGGTCAGACATAAGTCTGGTAGTGATTTTTCAGCTTGTAAACAAGATAAAGGATCATGACATGAATAAACTGAAAATAGGACAATACCATAAAACAAGATAACTTAAGACAAGATAAGGCAAGGTAAACTGAATGCGCTTCTACTCTTTCTCTACTTCGCTACTACCCTATTATTCTGATTTCTATATCTCTGCACCGCCTAACTAGTGCCCTAACTATTAATCTGTATAAAATGATAATATTACAACGTGATCCCAATCCCCGCAATTGTGGTAGCCTTCAGGTGTACATCTAGTAGGAGGATCTTACCTCAATCAGCCTAATTGCCACGAAGATGTTAGATATACCCTTACTACCCTATCGATCGGCTCCCTACTTGTATTAATATTCCATGTGTCTGTGTCAATCGGCCCTCTCTTGCGTGTAGATACCCTGTACTGGTCCCACCATAAGGTGTATCAATCCTTCTGATAGCAACCCGACACAATTCAAGGTGCACAGTGTGTAACTACTGGTACCCAGTGCCTGATTTTTCCAACTCAGGAGTACATGCACGCCCGTAAACCGTCGGAACCTACACTGACGTACCCCCTACCACTATTTTGACCGCTTATAATCAGCCCAGTAATCGTGCCCCACCTTGCCTAGTTCAGGGTACCATGATACATCTATGTGGGTTACTGTTGAAATGGGTCCCCGTTACTAGGGTTTCCCACTGGTTAAGTTTGTGGGCCTATATATACTAATATTACCCAACTACACGAGATGTACTTAACCCTCCCACCGATTCAAGCATGTTTATTTAATGGTTAAGTTTGTGGGCCCATATATACTAATATTACCCACCTACACGAGATGTACTTAACCCTCCCACCGATTCAAGCATGTTTATTTAATGGTTAAGTTTATGGACCTATATATACTAATATTACCCACCTACACGAGATGTACTTAACCCTCCCACCGATTCAAACATTTTTATTTAACGGTTAAGTTTGTGGGCCTATATATACTGATATTACCCACCTACACGAGATTTACTTAACCCTCCCACTGATCAAGTCAATACGTATTATTGGTTAAGCTTGCCTTAACCCTATCAGCTTCGTTTATGTAAGATTGGTTAAGTGTTGTCCATTCATGTTAACTTAACCCACCCACACATCATGTTGTATTGGTTAAGTGTTTTCTATTAACTTAACCCCACTCGTTCATCATGTTATATTGGTTAAGTGTTGCCTTCTTGTGTTACTTAACCCTATCATACATCATGTTATATATTGGTTAAGTGTTGCCTTCTTTTGTTACTTAACCCTATCATACATCATGTTATATATTGGTTAAGTGTTGCCTTCTTGTGTTACTTAACTCTATCATACATCATGTTATATATTGGTTAAGTGTTGCCTTCTTGTGTTACTTAACCCTATCATAGATCATGTTATATATTGGTTAAGTGTTGCCTTCTTGTGTTACTTAACCCTACCATACATCATGTTATATCGGTTAAGTGTTGCCTTAGTTAACTTAACCCTACTATTGGTTTAATTAACATGTTGTACTGGTTAAGCGTTGCCTTAGTTAACTTAACCCTACCATTTGTTTACTTAACATGTTGTATTGGTTAATTGTTGCCTTAGTTAACTTAACCCTACCATTCTTAACATGTCCTGTCCATTAACATTAATTGATTTATTAATGCACTAACCTCTCACATTAGATCTGTGTTGTTGCGGTTAATGGATGTGTCGGGTGGTTCCGAGCAGTTTTACACCAAAACTCAATCTAACCTCGGGTTTTTCTTGGGCATGATGCACTAACCTCTCACATTAGATAGGTGTTGTTGCGGTTACTGGATGTGCCGGGAGGTTCCGGGCAGTTCTACACCACAACTCAATCTAACCTCGGATTAGGCATGTTCATTCTTTACTTAATATACATATTCGTCATTTATGTCAAGTTTATATGTGAATTATCCACAAGTGTTGTCATGTAACATTTACTATTTAAATTATGTTCATAATTAATGGTATACAAATTATGCCATTTCATGCTATTAATCATTTACATGATTATGAGCCAATCTATGCCGTTAGCATGTAATTTAATGTTTTACCCCAACGTTTCCCCCCGTTATTCGTTCGCATAATTTACATAGAACGTTAGGCTTGCAAATTAGCCTAACTCATAAACAAAAGGGAAAAGAAAGGAACATGTAGCATTCCAACAACACAAAATAATATGAATCTAACTAAGCATGTGTAATACAAATTTTTCATGAACAATATAAACTTAATCAAGCATATCAATGTGAACTTGTACGTGAGTTAGATCCAATTAACATAGATCTTAAGCATATGAACAGGAATTTACATAGATCTTAAACATATGTATTAACTTGGATCTAAACATGAAAGCATGTAGATCTAAACATATAAGCATATATGAACATGACTTTGTCTATGAACATGTACATAACATAACATAAATGCAAGCGTGTGGATCTAAACATATAAGCATATATGAACTTGACTTAGCTTATGAACATGTACATAACATAACATAAAATCAAGCATGTAGATCTAAACATATAAGCATATATGAATATGACTTAGCTTATGAACATGTACATAACATAACATAAAAGCATCACCAAATTAGTATACAATGCGATAGGTCCAACTGTACAAATCAAAATAGTCTCATAGGCATAGTTAATTTCAGATTTGGATAAACATAAATCAGAATAACAATTAGGCATAGTTCTAGATTCGATTTATTTCAAGTCATGACTTTTATATATTTAAATCTGAAACATAACTGAACTTGCAGGAAAAGAACAGTTCTTGTATTCTGGAATCTGATTTCTGAATTTGTTAAGCTATTCCTTTGATGTAGACTATTGATGTTCTTCTACTTGATTTCTAGTTGAAGAAGACATTCTAGTTTTAAGAAGATGGAGGCTATGCTAGTTTAGAGAGAGACAGCATGACGGCTTCATAGAACGTGTTTATGTGTTTTAGGTTTAGGGTTTGAGTTGATTATATAAAAGTCTAGGATTAATTCTAGCCTTTGGATCAGCCTAGAATCCATCCAAATCATCATGACACAAAGACACCTCACCAGACCAATCAAATAAAGCCACATCAGCCCTAATACAAGAAAAATCATCACCCAACCAACCAGAAAAGCCACGTTCAAAAAAACAATCCTTGACCAACAAAATTGTGCCACGTGTGCCGCATGACACGTACACGTCATATATATATATATTTTCTATATATATATATATATATATATATTTCTTTTTTATTTAATCATTCGCATGTGTTTCTTCGCATTCCATGTATTGCACTTAATTTTTCCTTCATTTCACTGCATGAACTTATTACATGAAATATTTATTGTCATTATTTAATTTTTTCTCTTAAATATATCTATGTATATAATATATATACATATTTACACATTTTTAATTTCATTAAAAATGCGAGGTGTTACAAAAAGTTTCTAGAGTACATGCAAAAATAGACTTCCATTCTTTACATCTAGCTAATACATTGTCACGACCTGCGTCCAAGTCAGCGACTTAACGACGAAGTTCATCTTTTTCTCCTTCAAAATCAATAGAAGGATTTGTCTTTATATCCCTCTTCACTTCGAGGATATACTTATCCTTTTACTTTATCCGAGTCTCCAATATAGCTATTTGACCTTTCAAGCATCGCATAAGTAGTTCCCCGGACAGGGCGAATCTGTCATCAACACCGCTAAGAGAGTCCCCCAGAAAGTCTCCTGGGCGCAAAGTAAATCGAACACCCTTATTTATGTAAAAGGAAATGTCTTCATGTAAACTTTCCTGTTTATATAAACAAATGAGCTACCGTTTGTAGGGTCTATTTTCAGGAAATAAACATCAATATTCAAGCCATAGAACTACCTATAATAGAGTGAAAACGAGTACAAAAAAGGTTCATGTCTATGCAAATTGACGTCAGCTAAAAGGGATGTAATAAATTAATTTTTCTCTCCATTACTCCTTTCCTTCATATTACATATTAATTTTGCATGATGGGCCCTAAGTTTCTTTAAAATCATCTCCCTATCATTCCCCAAGAAATTGAAAGATAGCTGAGGATACTTCATATAAATTTGCTTGAGCTATCTCAAAAGGCGTTCTCTGCCGAATTTATAGGAATGTTTTATGAGGAATTCCCTCCTCAACCTAGAGAGAGTGCAGATCATCCTTGGAAATAGAATAATTAGTGGAAACAGAATCTTCCACCGTAAGGATGAGCCATGAAGGGTCAATGCCCACAAGTTAAGAAGAAAGTTCGAAAATGGAGATTCATACCTGAAGAATGGAGGAAAACGTATGTATTGTTTGTTCCTTCGCATCAGGTTCTGGGAGATCCACCTATTCAGCAAACCTACCACATCCACGTGAATTAACTGAAACATGAGATGAGTTAGCACTTGTGAGATCAAAGAAATCCCTTACAAACACAGAGAACATACCTTCCTCCCTGCCATCCTTATCATGCTCACACTGGGAGTCAAATTCATTATTACCACTTATATCATCACTACCAATACGCGAAGTCGGATTCTCGTCATTACCAGGCATTGGATAATCGCGCAACTCCTCGACAAATAAATGATCTTCAATCCATGCCCTGTTCCCTTCGGAAATTTTGACATCCCGTCTAGACATCCTAATTCGCTACAAGACTTTGCTCTGAAGGTATAGGGAAGGAAAGGAGAATCCATGTTTGGAAAATTGCCACGATTATCACAATAGACCAAAGAGAGGGCCTTTTCATAATATTATGTTGCTATGTTTGAAAGATGTACCCTCAAGAATAAGGAAATTCTGTCCTGGGTTTCATAAATTATCCATTTAGCATTAGCAAGGGTTGCCTCCATTGTTTTATGTAACACCCCACGTCCATTAATGTCACTCTCAAAGGGAATGCTTTAACTTTCATGGAGTATTATTGGTGAATAGAATAGAATATAACAAGACATATACATATATTGATACTTGAAAATTTTCAAAACAACATTTATTGCAGCGGAGAAATAGTTTGATTACAACCACATCATAAACCAACAGAAAAACCAAGTACACTTAGTAACCATCTTGACAAAATTGTTTTCTGAGTACATAAAATAAAAAGCATAACCCCAACATAAGTAGCCATAAAAGAGATGAACTTTACTTTCAACAATCCAAGCACTTCCAAAAGAGAGAGAAAGATCCAGATCAAGCTCCACTAGTACTAATCCCACCCTGAGAACCTGGGGAGGGGGGGGGAAGGAAGAAAAGAGGTGAAAACAAAGGGGGTCAGACATAAAGTCTGGCGAGTACCATAACTTTAACGATACAATTATTAAAGTAATTAGGATAAGGCATAAACTGGTAAAATAAGGAATGACTGTGAAACAAGTGGGCAAGGCAAAACAAACAGGAGGAATATTCTGGCATTAATCTCCCTCCTAATCACTATAGGATAATTACTATACTGCACCACTACTAGTCACCCTAAGAGTTTATCCTGCCTACATAATAATCATAATGGTAGTTTCGTGTACCCCTAGTTGTCTTCATAGATGCCACCTACCCTTATCTCCACTAGTTGTACCCACTACCCCCATGCGATCGGCTCCCTAACTCGTAGATACCCGTGCTGGTCCCACCGTGTGGTGTATCACTCCCCAAAGTGGTAACCCGATACCACTAAAGATGCATGGCCTATATCTACATGATGCAACAACGTCTTACCTACCAGCTCGGGCCCACGCATGCACATGACCCCGTTGGACTTGCGTTGCCACCGTTAACCTGTTTTGACCTCTTACAATCAAACCCAGTAAGCGTGTCCCATCCTCGATCTAACTCGAGCTCACAAAGATACTTAATGGGTTACTGGTTTGAAATGGGTCCCCCATGCTTGACACAAGCTTTCCACCTATGCTTGGTCCCCACTAGAATTTTCCACTTAACCCCCTCTTATTCATGTCTTCCTTACATGTTTCAATTTGATTAAGTGTTTCTAATCATATTTCACATGCCACCCAGGTTACCCACTTAACCCCCATGTCCCACCACATGTTTATCTTGGTTAAGTGTTACTTAATTCATTATAACTGTAACCTTATAAGACCTCCCACATTAGACTCCCGTTTGCGGTTGCTGGATTTGCCGGGCAGGTCCGGGCAGTCTTATACCGCAAACGTGTCTAACCTCGTGTCATTACAACTTTTATGCATTTAATATATACCTTCGACCTCTCACATTAGACTACCGTTTGTGGTTGCTGGATTTGTCGGGCGGGTCTGGGCAGTCTTACACCACAAACGAGTCCAACCTCGTGTCTTAGGCGTTTATTATTACAAATTATTTCACCCCAATATGAATTAATTATCCCTATTCAAATTTCCAATAATTTCCAAATTAATTATGTCCATAATTGTCACCTAAATTATGTCCATACTTTTTAGGTATAAATAATGCCTCAATTTAATTATATGCTTTTAAAACCATTTTATGCCAATTCACAATTTATATAATTAGTATTTTCCCATTTGTCCCCACGCTATTCGTACGTTCAAATAAGAAATATGTTAGACTCGCAAATAGTCTAACTTATAAAAAAACATCACAACTTGCATAACACATAAAAATAGATCTATCTTGCAAATAGGAATTCTAACATAAAATTGCATAGCCAACAATTTGCATAAACAATGGTCATATATAATCATATATTTGCATAAACTACCATGGATCTAAATATAAATCTAAAAATGAAATTGTGAACTTGCATATATAAATTATGGGTCTCACTTAACTTGCATATGTGAATATAATTTTCACCCAAAAATGTGAATATAGTTTTTCACCTAAACTTGCATATGGATTTCTACAACTTGCATATGAATTTCTACAATTGCATATGAATTTATCACATGATTTCGCATATAAACTAGATATGTATATACTTGATCCACATATAAACTTGTGTACAATTCACATATAGACTTGCATAAGATTCATATTCAAACTAACATAAAATTTAACATCCTAAACTTGCATAAAATTCACATACGAATATGATTTAACATCCAAACTTGCATAAGATTCACATATGAATTAACATATGATTTAACATCCCAGAACTTGCATAAGATTCACATATGAATTAACATATGATTTAACATCCCAAACTTGCGTAAAATTCACATATGATTTAACATCCCAAACTTCCATAAAATGAATCAAGATAAATATGAAATAGATCTACAAAGTTAAACAACATCATGTGATTCAAAAGACATGTTCTCATTACCCAATTACAACCCATCATAATTAATTTAATAATTATATTGTGAAAGAAATAGTACTCACAAAGATAGGTTAGAGAAGAGAATGATTTGTTCGTCTGTTGAATTGGAATTCTGACTTTTTAAATCCTAAGCTTTAGGAAGGAGACTATCCTAGGAGTAGCATGGTGGCCATGAGACAAATTTTGTTTTGATTTAGGGTTTGAGTCTAGGCACTCTTTTATAGAAGTTTGAATCAACCTAAGCCGTTGGATCATCATAGCAACAATCCCAACCATCCATGACTAGATAGAGTTACCTAGAACAGCCACATCAGCCTTGATGACTCAGCACAGAGTCAGAAATCATCACATTTCAGATCTGCCCGGGGGAGGGGGGGAGGGTAGGTCGACCCCCTAATCGACCTCCTGGTCGACCTGGCCCTTGGGCGGGAGAATTCCCGCCCAGCCCGCTCCCCTGTTTTAATTTGAATTTAGAATTTATTTTATTCTGAATTGTTTTATATAAAATTACTGAAACTTCCAAGGGCTATAATTTCCTCATACGAAGTCCAATTTACAAAAACTTGGACTCTATTCCAAGCAGAATTTCGAGACAAACGCAATGGCATAACCCATTTCCCTTAATTCTCACTTTAATAATTAAGTATTCTTTAATTTGTAAATTTTTATATTCACAAAAAATTCAGGGTGTTACGTTCTCCCCTCCTTAAAGGATTTCTCCCCCGAAATCTCCAAGTTAAGGAGAATGTATATCCTAACATCTAATCATCCATCTACTCAACCATTAAACACAGGCATCCATTGTCCTTACAAGATTTCTAATACCGTATGAACATATGCAAAAAGTGTGTGTATATGTTCCTTATCTAATGCAAAATCAGGCGGTCCACTGATTCAGTTGACCTCCTTAATGCAAATCATGATAATGCCATGCGTCCATTATGCATGCAAAAGAATCCTAACGATAGATATTACTTCTACATGTGTGCACAACCATTCATCAGAATGCAGTATCCATATGATAACACAGCCATTATATATCCATTAATTTAAATATGCACACCCATTTATATGCAATATGAAAGTGATTGAGCCGATCTAGTGCCTAAAGTGTGTGTACATGCATCCACGAGCAACCACTAGCAACCACATGCAACCACTCGCAACCATCAATCATAACATGTTTCAAATACATGTTTATATCCATCGGTTTCTACCTAAGGCTAAAGAGTAGGACTGAGGAGATATACTTGAAAGATAGATATAAGCATGAATAAACTTATGAAAAAAGAGATCTTGGAGGTACGCTCAAAGAGAAAAGGGTAGGATGCGCGTATTTTCCTCTCGGTTTCCCAAGTCGCGTCTTCCTCAGCGTCACTCCATTGAACTTTAACAAGCTTGACTTCACGATTGCATAGCTTTTTGACTTCCGTACCCAAGATACGAGTTGGAACTCTTCTCACCGTCGCTTCTCGTTCCACTTCTACTTCCTCTAGTATACTTGGCTCCACCACTTCTTCAGATTCATGTAAGAACTTTCGTAGTTGAGAAACATGAAAAACATTATGAACTCCAGCCAGTCTCTCGGGTGTCTCTACTCTGTAAACCATCGTCCTAATCCTTTCAATGATAGGAAATGGACTTACAAATCTTGGTGCTAGCTTTCCTACGGACCCAAAGCGAATGACATTCCTCAAAGGAGATACTTTATGGAACACCCTATCTCCAACCTTATACTCAAGTTCGGTCCTTCTTTTGTCTGCGTAGGACTTTTGTCTATCTTATGCGGCCTTCATCCGTCTTCTTATCAAGTCCACCTTTTCCGAGGTTTCTCTAATCATGTCTGGCCCTAGTACGAGCTTGTCTGTAGACTCCCACCAACAAGTTAGTGATTGACACGGTCTTCCATATAAAGCTTGGAAGAGCGCCATGCCTATGGTGGCTTGGTAGCTATTGTTGTAGGCGAATTCCACCAAAAGAAGATGATCCTACCATGTCCCTACAAAATCAAGAATGCACAATCTCAAGAGTTCTTCTAATACTCTTTTCACCCTTTCTGTAACACCCCACGTCCGTTAAGGTCACTCACAAAGGAAATGCCTTAACTTTGAAGGAGCATTTTAGCAAACAAAACAGAATATTACAAGACAGATATAAAAATAATACTTGAAAAACTTTATAACTTTATTGCAGCGGACAGAAATCAGTTTGGTTACAACTTTACCAAAAACTTAAGTACATATATATCAGCCTTGTTCAAAAGCCATCAGAGTACAAAACTTTAAAATCATAATCCCCACCGAAGATGCCAGAAAAAGACAAGCCATACTTTAAGCACTTCAAGAACTCCAAGCAGGAAGAAAGATCCGGATCAAGCTAGGTTTAGGGGTGTTTAAATAGGAGAATAGGGTAATTTAGAGCCTTCAGATCAGTCCAGAAGTCATCAGAACTATTAGATCACCCTAGAAGCCATCAGGTCCGTCCATCACATCAAAAATCGTCATTAGAACTCTCTAGAACCTTGTGCAGGTTTCTGGCTCGACATGGGTGCACTTCCCAAGTGCGCCAGTGTATTTTTGTGCTGGCGCACTTGTATCCGGTTTTTCTGCCTAACTTCGTTCGTCCGTATCTCCTTCATATGGTATCCTTTTTACGCAAACTTGGAATCTATCTCAACAGAATTCCGAGACGAACGCAATGGCGCAACCCGTTTCCTCTAATTCTTCTGTTATAATTTAATTATTCTCAGATTTGTTATTCTTATGTTCACAGAAAATAGGGGGTGTTACATTCTCCCCTCCTTAAAGGATTTCGTCCCCGAAATCTTCAAGTTAAGAAGAATGTGTCCTACCATCCAATCACCCATCTACTCAACCATCGTCCACAAGCATCTATTGTCCTTAGAAACTTCTAATGTTGTATGAACATATGAAAAAGTGTGTGTATATGTTTCTTATTTATGCAAAGATCAGGCGGTCTATTGATTCAGTTGACCTCCTTAATGCGAATTATGTCATTGCCATGAGTCCAACATGTATGCAATTTTCCTATTTGATACAAATCATTTCTATATGAGTGCACAACCATTCATTCATATGCAACATCCATGTGCTGAGTCAACCATTTTGCATTCATAAGGATTACAAAAAAATGCACACACATCCATATGCTGTATGAGAGTGTTTTTGAGCCGATCTAGTGCCTAGTGTGTGTGTATATGCATCCACGAGCAGCCACTAGCAACCACTTGCATCCACTTGCAACCATCAAACATAACATGTCTCAAACACATGTTTACACCCAATAGTTTCTACCAAAAGGTTGAAGACTCGATCGATAGGATACAGCCGAGTGATAGAAGTAAGTACAACTAAAACAAAAGCTATGTTCCCATTAGACGTCGATTAAGAGAATAGTTCCCTAAGTCTCAACCCCGAAGACCGAAATCAACATCAGATTGACACTCAGAGAATTACACCCATTAAACAATGTCCAAGCTGGAAATCTACTCTACGCTTCGAATAAAAACCTCTATCCTTTACAGAAATATTCGGATATTTACAGACTACTGGTACAGATCAGATTATCAAATGATTTTTAGAAAACTAAACATTGACAAAACCCAGAATATATGCGTCATAGTCAACTTAACGCCCAACACAGATACCCTCAAACCCCAACTTGTCACCAACAGATGAGTCGTAACCCTTATGGGTTTTGAGACAACAGCGGAATCAGAAACAAGACTAGTATTAAAGTGCAGAGACTTAACTACAGAATCAGAATGCTAGAATCAGAAAGAGTCCTTCTTACTAATCAGATAAGGAAGTTAAACCTTCTCAGAAAATTTTCTACCTCAAAGGTACCAACAAGTCTTCCCCTTCCTTCTAGTTTTGATAACCGTCTCAGTCCCATGAAGCGATTTTCCGCCCACCGTACGGAAGTTCTTACGTATCGTAGAAAAAAACATCTATACGCGGAAGAAGAGATTAAAAAGGGAAAGAGGAAGGGATTCGAAAGAAAGAATCGGAAGAAAGATATCTGGCTTTTGGGGATTATGTTTTTTCAAAATAAACTTTACTTTTGAAAAT
Organism: Allium sativum; assembly: GCA_030737875.1. Classification (NCBI taxonomy): domain Eukaryota; kingdom Viridiplantae; phylum Streptophyta; class Magnoliopsida; order Asparagales; family Amaryllidaceae; genus Allium; species Allium sativum. The sequence continues at coordinate 340,546,221 of CM060919.1, forward strand.
ACTTCCTTATAAAACCATTTTGAAAATAGTTTTCAAAAACTTCTGTCTAATCTGGTAACCTTCAGCTCTGATACCAAGTGTAACACCCCACGTCCGTTAAGGTCACTCACAAAGGGAATGCCTTAACTTTGATGGAGCATTTTAGTAAACAGAACAGAATATTACAAGAAAGATATAAAAATAATACTTGAAAAACTTTATAACTTTATTGCAGCGGACAGAAATCAGTTTGGTTACAACTTTACCAAAAACTCAAGTACATATATATCAGCCTTTTTCAAAAGCCATCAGAGTACAAAACTTTAAAATCATAATCCCCACCGAAGATGCCAGAAAAAGACAAGCCATACTTTAAGCACTTCAAGAACTCCAAGCAGGAAGAAAGATCCGGATCAAGCTAGGTTTAGGGGTGTTTAAATAAGAGAATAGGGTAATGTAGAGCCTTCAGATCAGTCCATAAGTCATCAGAACCATTAGATCACCCTAGAAGCCATCAGGTCCGTCCAGCACATCAAAAATCGTCATTAGAACTCTCTAGAACCTTGTGCAGGTTTCTGGCTCGACATGGGCGCACTTCCCAAGTGCGCCAGTGTATTTTTGTGCTGGCACACATCACAAGTGCGCCAGTGCATTTATGGCTTGTTTCCGGTTTTTCTGCCTAACATCGTTCGTCCATATCTCCTTCATATGGTATCCGTTTTACGCAAACTCAGACTCTATCTCAAGCAGAATTCCATGACGAACGCAATGGCGCAACCCGTTTTCTCTAATTCTTCTGTTATAATTTATTTATTCTTAGATTTGTTATTCTTATGTTCACAGAAAATACGGGACGTTACATTCTCCCCTCCTTAAAGGATTTCGTCCTCGAAATCTTCAAGTTAAGAAGAATGTGTCCTACCATCCAATCACCCATCTACTCAACCATCGCCCACAAGCATCTATTGTCCTTAGAAACTTCTAATGTTGTATGAACATAAGCAAAAGTGTGTGTATATGTTTCTTATCTAATGCAAAGATTAGGCGGTCTACTGATTCAGTTGACCTCCTTAATGCGAATTATATCAGTGCCATGAGTCCAACTTGTATGCAATTTTCCTATTTGATACATATCATTTCTATATGAGTGCACAACCATTCATTCATATGCAACATCCTTGTGCTGAGTCAACCATTTTGCATTCATAAGGATTAAAAAAAAGTACACACATCCATATGCAGTATGAGAGTGTTTTTGAGCCGATCTAGTGCGTAGTGTGTGTGTATATGCATCAACGAGCAGCCACTAGCAACCACTTGCATCCACTTGCAACCATCAAACATAACATGTCTCAAACACATGTTTACACCCAATAGTTTCTACCTAAAGGTTGAAGACTCGATCGATAGGATACAGCCGAGTGATAGAAGTAAGTACAACTAAAACAAAAGCTCTGTTCCCATTAGACATCGGTTAAGAGAATAGTTCCCTAAGTCTCAACCACGAACACCGAAATCAACATCAGATTTACACTCAGAAAATTACTCCCATTAAACAATGTCCAAGCTGGAAATCTACTCCACGCTTCGAGTAAAAACCTCTATCTTTTACAGAAATATTCGGATACTTACAGACTACTGGTACAGATCAGATTAACAAATGATTTTTAGAAAACTAAGCATTGACAAAACCCAGAATATATGCATCATAGTCAACTTAACGCCCAACAAAGATACCCTCAAACCCCAACTTGTCACCAACAGATGAGTTGTAACCCTTATGGGTTTTGAGACTACAACGGAATCAGAATCAAGACTAGTATTAAAGTGCAGAGACTTAACTACAGAATCAAAATGCTAGAATCAGAAAGAGTTCTTCTTACTAATCAGATAAGGAAGTTAAACCTTCTCAGAAATTTTTCTACCTCAAAGGTACCAACAAGTCCTCCCCTTCCTTCTAGTTTTGATAACCGTCTCAGTCCCATGAAGCGATTTTCCGCCCACTGTACGGAAGTTCTTACGTATCTTAGAAAAAAACATCTATACGCGGAAGAAGAGATTAAAAAGGGAAAGAGGAAGGGATTCGAAACAAAGAATCGGAAGAAAGATATCTGTCTTTTGGGGATTATGTTTTTCAAAATAAACTTTACTTTTGAAAATACTTCCTTTTAAAACCTTTTTGAAAATAGTTTTCAAAAACTTCTATCTAATCTGGTAACCTTCAGCTCTGATACCAAGTGTAACACCCCACGTCCGTTAAGGTCACTCACAAAGGGAATGCCTTAACTTTGATGGAGCATTTTAGTAAACAGAACAGAATATTACAAGAAAGATATAAAAATAATACTTGAAAAACTTTATAACTTTATTGCAGCGGACAGAAATCAGTTTGGTTACAACTTTACCAAAAACTCAAGTACATATATATCAGCCTTGTTCAAAAGCCATCAGATTACAAAACTTCAAAATCAAAATCCCCACCGAAGATGCCAGAAAAAGACAAGCCATACTTTAAGCACTTCAACCACTCCAAGAAGGAAGAAAGATCCGGATCAAGCTAGGTTTAGGGGTGTTTAAATAGGAGAATAGGGTAATTTAGAGCCTTCAGATCAGTCCGGAAGTCATCAGAACCATTAGATCACCCTAGAAGCCATCAGGTCCGTCTAGCACATCAAAAATCGTCATTAGAACTCTCTAGAACCCTGTGCAGGTTTCTGGCTCGACATGGGAGCACTTCCCAAGTGCGCTAGTGTTTTTTTGTGCTAGCGCACTTCACAAGTGCGCCAGTGCATTTATGGCTTGTTTCCGGGTTTTCTGCCTAACTTCGTTCGTCCATATCTCCTTCATATGTTATCCGTTTTACGCAAACTCGGACTCTATCTCAAGCAGAATTCCGAGTCGAACGCAATGGAGCAACCCGTTTCCTCTAATTCTTTTGTTATAATTTAATTATTCTTAGATTTGTTATTCTTATGTTCATAGAAAATACGGGGTGTTACACTTTCCGTTTGACCACCAGTTTGGGGTGATAGGCCATGCTTAAGCATAATTGTGTGCCTACTGCCTCTTGCAAACTCTTCCAAAACTCGCTCGTAAAGATAGGATCTCGATCACTCATTTGGAGGGTATCCTATGGAGTCGAACTACTTCTTTGAGATAAATGGATGCTAGGGACGAGGCAGTCCTTCTACTTTTAACAGGTATAAAGTGAGCACTTTTAGTGAGCCTGTCCACTATTACCCAAATACTGGTATTGCCCCTTCTTGACCTAGGCAACCCATCAACAAAGTCCATCGAAATGCTATCCCACTTCCACTATGGGACCTCGAGAGGATGAAGCAGACCACCGGGATTCTTCTGCTCTGCTTTGACGTGCTGGCATATCAAACACTTGGCGACTAACTCAGCTACATCACTCTCCATGCCATTCCAAAAGAAAACCCTTTTTATATCTTTATACATCTTGTCTCCGCCTGGGTGTATGGTCAGTTTAGAATGGTACGCCTCTTCGAGAACCATCTTCAGTAAATCCCTTACTTGTGGGACGCATAGCCTTCCATCCCATCTCAACCAACCCCTATCATCGATGGAGTATCTATTGAGGCGACTAGAAGTCTCACCCCTAACTAGCTTATCCATCACATCAACTAGCTGAGGGTCTTCTCGTTGCGAGGTTACTATTGAGTCCAAAAGAGTAGGACGCACCTTTAGTGATGCTAACAGACCAGGCACAATTTCAAAGGAGGGTCTAAAATTAAAGTTTGCTATATACTCCAAGCTTTGCCTTTCTATAAAGAGAGGACTCAAGGTCAGCTTCTTCCTAGTTAAGGCTTCTGCTACCACATTGCCCTTGCCTGGGGTATAGGAAATCTCAAAATCATAAGAGGCCAGAAATTCCATCCACCTTTGCTGTCTTAAGTTAAGATCTTTCTGGGAGAAAAGGTACTTTAACGATTTATGGTCAGTATATAATTCAAACTTCTCACCTAGCAGATAATGGCGCCAAGACTTAAGCGCAAAGACGATAGCAGCCAACTCTAGATCGTGGGTCAGATAGTTTTTCTCATGTACTTTCAACTATCTGCCTCCATAAGCTACCACCTTCCCATCTTGCATCAAGACAACACCTAGTCCCGTACCACATGCATCCGTGTATACGGTAAACATCTTGCTCACATCCAGCAATGTCAGAACTGGGGCTGCTGTTAGAGCCATTTTCAAACGTTGGAAAGCAATATCGCAATCCAAATCCCAAGCGAAAGTTAGGTTCTTCTTCGTTAATCTTGTGAGTGGGGCTGAGATTTTAGCAAATTCTTTAATGAATTTTCCGTAAAAGCCTGCTAGCTCGAGAAAGCTTCGGACTTCGGTTGCATTCCGTGGAACCTTCCAATCTTGCACCACAACTACTTTTGCAGGGTCCATGACTAAACCCTCTTTGGACACCACATGTCCAAGAAACCTCACCTCTTCTCTCAAGAAATGGCATTTGGAGAATTTGGCCTTCAGCTGATGTGTACGAAGAGTATCCATGACTTCCCTTAAATGTAAAGCATGCTCTTCTTCATTCTTCGAGAAGATCAAAATGTCGTCTACGAAGACCACCACAAACTTATTAAGGAATTCTCTAAACACTCTACTCATCAAGTCAACGAAGTAAGTGGGTGCGTTTGTCAACCTGAAAGGCATGACAAGCCATTCGAAGAAACCATACGGGGTTCTGAACGTGGTCTTATCAATGCTGTCTTCAGCCACTCTTAGCTGATGGAACCTGGTAGCCAAATCTAGTTGGGAGAAAACAGACACACCTACAAGCTGATCAAACAAGTCATCTATTCTAGGAAGTGGGTGCCCATTCTTCTTTGGTCAGCTTGTTTAGCTCCTTATAATCAACGCATAGGCGAAGTAAACCATCCGCTTTGGTTGCAAATACTACTGGAGCACCCCATTCAGAAATACTCCGCCTTATAAACCCCTTTTCAAGCAGCTCTTTGACTTGCAAACTGAGCTCTTTTCTCTCCCTTGGAGCCATGTGTCTAACAAGTAGAGCTACGGGTTTTGCATTATCAACAAGGTATATGCGAAAGTCTATCTCCCGCTTTGGAGGTAAGCCCTTCACCTCTTCAAATACATCTGAGTATTCACGGACTACTCTAACAGACTGCAAGTTTTCAACAGATGCATCAAGAGATTCTAGGTAACTAAGCATAACAGAATATATGGGGTTATAAGAGATTTCGAGAGTGTTGCCAAGACGAGTCATAAGTCTAACCACTCTCTTTTCACAATCGAGGATGGCACCATTACTGGATAACCAATCCATGCCTAGAATCAATCCATAGCCCGTGATGCCAAGAACGAAGGAATTGCATTCAAACTCAATGCTCATGATAGACACTCTCAAATCCCGACAAATCATTGAAAGTTGAGCCGAACCACCAATAGGATTTGAGACTACTATGGGATCCGTAACTAGACTAGTATTTAGGTGCAGTGTTTCAACTAACGAAGTAGACACAAACGAGTGTGAAGCGCCAGAATCAAACAAAGTACGAACATGATGATCAAACAGAAAAACCAAACTTTTAATGGAAATGTTTCTACCTCTCTCCTATCCTGGTGCCATGAGAGCATGAACCTGCCCTCTAGCCTGCCCTGGTGCCATGAGAGCCTGAATCTGTCCTCCAGAAGTAGACCCTATTCTTTGCCCTTGTCCCTGTTTCCTCGGGCAGTCTTTAATTAGATGTCCTTCCTCTCCACAGTGGAAACAACCAGTCTTCTTCTTCTTCCTACAGTCCTTGCTCAGATGGTCTAGTGTTCCATAATTAAAGCATCTTTTCTTTCCTTTGCTATTGTTGTCCTTACCACCTTTCTCAGGTTGCTGCTGTGGCTTCTTTTGATCCCCTTTCTTTTCTGGTGCCTTATTAGCATTAGCGCCTTTCTCCTCTTCATGCATAAGCGCAATGTCAACCAGTTTCTCAAAGGTAGCCCCCATAGGAATGTGGGTCATAGCTAAACCATGTAGCGGCTCATTCAAACCTTTAACGAATCTCAGGGCCTTCTTTTCAGGTGTGTTCACCAAGTCTAAGCCAAACCTTGCCAACTGATTGAACTTGTTGACGTACTCCTTTACTGATAAATTCCCCTGCTTCAATGCCAAGAATCTTTCAACATATAAATTCTCTTCTTCTCGTGAGAGAAATTTCATATCGAACCTATGTCTGAAATCCAAGCACGTCTCTACTGGACGCTCTCCATTCGTGACCTCCCACCAAAACGAGGCTTCGTCCTTCATTAACCAAGCGGCCAATTAGACCTTCCTTCCATCTTCTACCTCGAAGATACCAAACAAGCCTTTCGAGCTTCCACAAACGTCTCTGATCCGTGAAAAGGTTTTCCACCCATTTCTCGAAAGTCTTTGCATATCTTTGAAAAGGTATCAACACGGGGAGGGGGAGGAGGAGCGGCTGCAGCTGGGGGAGGAGGGATGACTATTGGGTTGGTATCGGTATTCCCTCGGGTATCTCGGGTAACCCAGACATGCTGAAAAGAAAATGAAGAGATTCAAAACGGAGAATTCAAAAGAAAGATATACAGCTCTTGGGGGTTATGTTTTTAAAACAAACTTTTCTCTTGAAAATACTCTCCTTAAAACATACTTTTGAAAGTATTTCTTCATTAACGCTTTTGAAAAATAGTTTTTCAAAATCTCTTATCTGTTCTGTTAACCTTCGGCTCTGATACCACGTGTAACACCCCACGTCCATTAATGTCACTCTCAAAGGGAATGCATTAACTTTCATGGAGTATTATTGGTGAATAGAACAGAATATAACAAGACGGATACATATATTGGTACTTGAAAATTTTCAAAACAACATTTATTGCAGCGGAGAAATAGTTTGATTACAACAACATCATAAACCAACAGAAAAACAAGCACACTTAGTAACCATCTTGGCAAATTGTTTTCTGAGTACATAAAATAAAAACATAACCCCAGCATAAGTAGCCATAAAAGAGATGAGCTGAACTTTACTTTCAGCAATCCAAGCACTTCCAAAAGAGAGAGAAAGATCCAGATCAAGCTCCACTAGTACTAGTCCCACCCTGAGAACCTGGGGAGGGGGGGGAGGGGGAGGAAGAAAAGAGGAGAAAACAAAGGGGGTCAGACATAAAGTCTGGCGAGTACCATAACTTTAACGATACAATTATTAAAGTAATTAGGATAATGCATAAATTGGTAAAATAAGGAATGACTGCGAAACAAGTGGGCATGGCAAAAACAAACAGGAGGAATATTATGGCGTTAATCTCGCTCCTAATCACTATAGGATAATTATATACTGCACCACTACTAGTCACCCTATGAGTTGATCCCGCCTACATAATAATCATAATGGTAGTTTCGTCTACCCCTAGCTGTCTTCATAGGTGCCGCCTTCCCCTATCACCACTAGTTGTACCAACTACCCCCATGCGATCGGCTCCCTAACTCGTAGATACCCGTGCTGGTCCCACCGTGCGGTGTATCACTCCCCAAAGTGGCAACCCGATACCACTAGAGATGCACGACTTATATCTACACTATGCGACAACGTCTTACCTACCAGCCCGGGCCCACGCACGCACATGACCCCGTTGGACTTGCGTTGCCACCGTTAACCCGTTTTGACCTATTACAATCAAACCCCAGTAAGCATGTCCCCTCCTCGATCTAACTCGAGCTCAGAAAGATACTTAATGGGTTACTAGTTTGAAATGGGTCCTCCATGCTTGACACAAGCTTTCCACTTATGCTTATTCCCCACTAGAATTTTCCACTTAACCCCCTCTTATTCATATCTTCTTTACATGTTTCAATTTGGTTAAGTGTTTCTAATCGTATTTCACATGCCACCCAGGTCACCCACTTAACCCCCATGTCCCACCACATGTTTATCTTGGTTAAGTGTTACTTAATTCATTATAACCGTAACCTTGTAAGACCTCCCACATTAGACTCCCGTTTGCAGTTGCTGGATTTGCTGGGTGGGTCCGGGCAGTCTTATACCGCAAACGTGTCTAACCTCGTGTCATTACAGCTGTTACGCATTTAATATATGCCTTCGACCTCTCACATTAGACGACCGTTTGTGGTTGTGGATTTGCCGGGCGGGTCCGAGCAGTCTTATACCACAAACGAGTCTAACCTCATGTCTTAGGCGTTTATTATTACAAATTATTTCACCCCAACATGAATTAATTATCCCTATTCAAATTTCCAATAATTTCCAAATTAATTATGTCCATAATTGTCACTTAAATTATGTCCATATTTTTTAGGTATAAAAATTATACCATTTAATGTCTCAATTTAATTATATGCTTTTAAAGCCATTTTGTGCCGATTCACAATTTACATAATTAGTATTTTCCCATTTGTCCCCACGATATTTGTAACAACCCGTATTTTCAATAACCTGTTATAACATAAATTGAGGAAGAATTTAATTCTAAAATCTGAATCAAGGGAAACGGGCTATGCCATTACGTTCGTCTCAGAAAAATACGCGAAATAGAGTCCGAGTTTTCGAAAATCGGAGTCCGTATGACCCGATTAAGGCCCAACGAAGTTTTCAGAAAATTTCTAAGTAAAAACAGATTTCAAATTCAAATCTGAATTTGAAAATTAGGTCATCCAGGGCCAGGCGGGAGAATTCCCGCCAGAACACCCCAAGTCGACAGCCCTGTCGACTTGGGAGTCGACTTGGTCTGACCAGGTCGACAGCCCTGTCGACTTGGCTATCGACTTGGCTCAGACGGCAAGTCTTGCCTGGTGCACCATTTTGAGAATGTGTTGAGCTTGGGGGCCAGATTCGGTTTAGAGGGCTGAGATTGGAACTAGGGTTTAATCCTATGGTCTAAATCACTATCCTAATCTATAAATAAGACCCTAACCTACCCTAAATCATTCATTATTCATTCTAGCAACTAAACTATGGCAAAATCAAACCTCTCATGGCCTCCACTCTCTTCATACAATTCCTAAATCAATTCCTAAGTGATTTTCCATGCATACAAGTGTTTTTAGACTTGTATGATCATCATTAGCTTGCATTCAAGTCTTGTTTCTCTATTGGCATCTTAAAGGAAGAGTTTTGATCAAGTTTGCTTGCATTTTTTGGGTTTAATTAGTTGCATAAGGGGTTTCTTACATTTGCTAAACTCATTTGAGTCCGCATAAGCATTGTAAGCCCTATTCCTTTCATACTTGAACATTAAAGTTAAATGTATGATATGCAAGTTTTCTATGATGTGTTATGCAAGTTGATATGCAAGTTGTCATATGTTATACAAGTTTTGTATGCAAGTTTGATATGCAAGTTGTCATATGTTATGCAAGTTTTATTATGCAAGTATGATATGCAAGTTGTCATATGTCATGCAAGTTTTGTATGCAAGTTTGATATGCAAGTTGTCATATGTTATGCAAGTTTTGTATGCAAGTTTGATATGCAAGTTGTCATATGTTATGCAAGTTTTGTATGCAAGTTTGATATGCAAGTTGTCATATGTTATGCAAGTTTTGTATGCAAGTTTGATATGCAAGTTGTCATATGTCATGCAAGTTGATATGCAAGTTTATCATGTTGTAATATGCAAGTATGTTATGCAAGTTTGGGTTGAACATTTTGTTCATGCTATCATGTTATGCATGCTTTTGAGGCCTAATGCAAGTGTATGAACATCTCATATGCCACCATGTTGAACTTGTGGCTTCAACACTTTTATGTCATGATTATGCCAAGTTCCCTCTTTCTATCCTTTATGCGCTATTGCGATATGTAAGTGATGGGATTGCGTTTGGGGTTGGGTAAAACTTAAAAGACATAAAAACATAAGCTTGGGAATTTACCTATTAAGTTAGGTCTACCCTTTGGGAATTTACCTATTAAGTTAGGTCTACCCAAATGCTTGAAAACTTGTAACATGTTTTGGAAACATGATGGACATGACACTTAGAAAAGATAAGTGTGACCAACTCGAGGTTGGGTTGAGTTTGTAGCGTAAACCTACCCGGAACCGACTGGCTTAACTAGTTGCTACAAACAATAGGACCCAATGTGAGAAGTTGGCCATGTTGTACCTTGAACCCGAGGTTAGACCAAGTTGTGGTGTAAAGCTACCCGGAACCGACCGGCTTAACTAGTGACCGCAACAAAAGTCTAATGTGAGAGGTTAAGGCACATTAATTAATTAATGCCTCATGATTAGGGTTAAGTCATGGTCCACTTAATACTTAACCAATTTGGACATGGGGGATTAACGGGGTTAAGTTAACCGACACTTAACCAATCTGAACTTGGTAAATTAACGGGGTTAAGTTGAACTTAACCAATCCAACTCAGTAATTTGATAAGGCTGAGAACCAATTTGATATCTGGTCTGGATAAACTAACTTGATTGATAAATTAAACGAACCTGTTTTGCGGATCTGTAGGACCCACATCAAGTTAGGCAAGTTGGTAAATCTGTTATCTGATCCGTTAATCTGAAAACTGATCGTCTGAACTTTGTATGTCTGAACTCTGTTAATAAGTTAATCTGAATCTGATAGTCTGGGGACACAAGGGGGAATACTTGTGTCATTTGTTGTTTGGGACCCATATTAGTCAGTAACCCTTTCTGGTATCAACACTTTGACCCAACTGTAGGTAGGGTCCGGGCACGCTTACTGAACTAATTATAAGTGGTTCATTCTGATAATGGCGATGGGTGTTGATGGTGCGTTCCAACCGGGTCATGTGCGTGCATGGATCCCGGGCTGCCTCTGAGGATGTAAGACGCCGTGACATCTGTAAATATGCCTGTGCCAATTGGTTGCCACCTTAGGGAGTGATACACCCTGTCGTGGGGCCGACACAGGGTATTTATGTATTAGGGAGCCGATCGCTTGGGTAGGGTTTAGGGTACACTTAACTCTGTCTGATTCTGTAGGTACCGTCTGTTTTGTTGGGTGGTAACACCCGTCTGTTTCTGCGTGGTACCATCTGTTAGGGTGGTAAAGGCCCACTACTAGTGTACACCTAATTGTAGTATTCCGTTTCTGTACTCTGTTCTGTTAGGGTGATAAAGGCCCATTATTGTTAACATTCTGTTTCTGTACTCCGTTCTGTTAGGGTGGTAAAGGCCCATTATTGTTAGCCTCCCGTTTCTGTACTTTATCTGTTGGGGTGGTAAGAGACCATTTTTCCCAAGCTCTATTTCTGTATGGACCATTCTGTTCCGCCCTGTTTCGATGTGAACATTGGGGTAACACCTAATCCTGTTATACTAGAATTGGTACCAAGAAGTTGGATCTTGGTTTGAGTCAAACACCTGATACTGGGCCAAGTTTAGGCCAAGGGATAAACCCTTGATTATACATGACATGTTGGAATGCTAATACACCTGTGGTGCAAAATCTTATGCGATGACACCTTTATCTACCTTGATAGTTAATCATCATGCTAGTATGTTGTTATCCTTATGTTCATACCTGCTGCTCATGCCAGTTAACTTTATCAGTTTACATTGATTGTAGTAGGGCTTACTCAGTCTTTTTGAATGACCTGTTTTCTTTCGCCTCTTTTCTTCCGTTTCCCCCCCCCAGGTTCTCAGGGAGGGAATACATGAGCCTAGCTTGGATTTTGGATTACTTGCTTGTGGGATTTCAGTTCATGTACGCTTTCTACATGAAGCTAGCTATGGTTCTCACGTATTTTGGGGATAGCACTTATGTATTTCTGTTTTCAGATGATGTTGTTTTATCTAGACTTGTTTATTTGGGAAATTGATATTATGTTGTACCAGACTTGTTTTGAAATGGTTTAAATCTTCCGCTGTTTTATCTATGTTATTTACTCTGTTTACATATATACATATGTTCTTGTTCTGCCTTGATATATCATTATGCATGTTTACCTGATTCAAACGCCCCTCCAAAGTCAGTGCCCTTGCAAGAGTGGTACTGGCGGAGGTGGGGTGTTACATTTGGTATCAGAGCATATGGTTTGCGAGAAGGAACAAAATGGTTTTTTAAAACTTTTGGAAAACTATTTTCAAAACCAAGTATAAAGTATTTTCCAAATAAAAGTCTAGTTTATTTTAAAGGCTATTCCCCAAAAGCCATAGCACTATCCTTCGTTTCCTCGTTCTAAACCTATCTTTTCCTTTTTCAGCATGGCCGAACTCAATCTTCCTGAGGGAGTCACCATCCCCGGATGGTTCCGGAGATACTTGGAAGCTAGGGCCAACAATGTAGGTCCAGCAACCACTCCCACTATCACTGAGGTTCCACCTCCTCCTCCTCCTCCTCCTCAGCAACCACAGGCCGATTTCGCCAAGGTTTGCAAGGACTTCAAGGCAATGGGTGGCAAGAATTTTATTGGGATAGAGACTTTTGTGGAGGCAAGAAATTGGTTGAAGGAGACCGAAGATCTCTTTGCCATCTTTGATATAGAAGACCGTAGAAAGGTTCTGTTGGCGGTTTGGCTACTAAAGGAGGAAGCTGCTTATTGGTGGGAGGTCACCAACACTACTAGGCCCGTAGAAACCTGGGCCGACTTTAGGGCAAGGTTTGGGCTTAAGTTTCTATCATCTGCAGAGGCGAATTTGCAACTAGAGAAGTTCATAGCTTTGAAGCAAGGAGACATGACAGTGAGAGAGTATGTGAATAAGTTCAACCAGCTTGCCCGATTCGGTTTGGACATGGTCAATACTCCCGAGAAGAAGGCTCTACGTTTTGCTAGAGGATTGAATGAGCCGTTACAGGAGTTGGCTATGTCTCATGTGCCCATGGGGGCCACGTTTGAGAGTTTGGTAGATATGGCCTTACTCAATGAAGAGAATAAGAGTGCCAAGAAGGAGGTCAAGGTGAATGAGTCTCAAAACAAGAAACCGGGGCCCAAAAAGGAAATGCAAAAGAAGGAGGAGAAGTCTGAAGATAAGAAGGAAAAGAAGTGCTTTACTTGTGGAAGCTCGACACATCTAAACAAGGATTGCAGAAAAAGAAAGGGCACTTGCTTTAACTGTGGAGAGATGGGACACTTCACTAGGGACTGCCCGAAGAGGAAAGGGGCTACATCAGAAGGGACGGTGAATACTCGTATGGCTAGTGGATAGATTAGGGCTAGAATAATTTGTCTGTAAAATGTTTAATTTTCCTTGTCTGATTTTCAGTTTGAAACTCTTTTTCTGGTATTTTGATTCTGTAATGGAAACTCGATACTTTAATGATAATCTTGTTTCTGATCTGGTAATAGTCTCAAACTCCCTGAGAGTTATAACTCATCTGTTTGTGATAAATTGGGGTTTGAGAGTATCTATGTTGGGCATGAGGATGACTATGACGAATACATTCTGGGTTTCTACCATGATTAGTTTCCTAGGAATCATACGGGAAAAATCCGATCTGTACTAGTAGTCTGTAAATATATGTCCTAAGTTTTTGTTTTATCTGTACTCGCTTCCATCACTCGACTGTATCTTGTTGAAATAGGAATCCTATGGATGAAACATGTGTTTGAAACATGTTATGCTTGATGGTTGCAAGTGGTTGCAAGTGTTTGCAAGTGGTTACTCGTGGATGCATTATACACGATTAGGCACTAGATCGGCTCACACACTCCTCATATGGCATATGCATGAGTGTTTATGCTTATTCATGGATGAAAATTGTGTGTTATCACATGGATGTTGCATATGGGTGTATGTTATGTGCACACATGTAGATGTTATACATTATGTTAGGAATTGCATACATATGGATTCATTTCACTAACATAATTTGCATTGATGATATTTGCATTAGATAAGTACATATACACACACCTTTGCATATGTTCATACGACATTTAGAATCTTGTAAGGACAATGATTGCTCGTGGATGATGTTTGAGTAGATGGATGATTGGATGGTAGGATACGTTCTTCCTAAGTTGAAGATTTCGGGGACGAAATCCTTTAAGGAGGGGAGAATGTAACAACCCGTATTGTCAATAACCTGTTATAACATAAATTGAGGCAGAATTTAATTCTAAAATCTGAATCAAGGGAAACGGGCTATGCCATTACGTTCGTCTCGGAAAAATACGCGAAATAGAGTCCGAGTTTTCGAAAATCGGAGTCCGTATGACCCGATTAAGGCCCAACGAAGTTTTCAGAAAATTTCTAAGTAAAAACAGATTTCAAATTCAAATCTGAATTTGAAAATTAGGTCATCCAGGGCCAGGCGCGAGAATTCCCGCCAGAACACCCCAAGTCGACAGCCCTGTCGACTTGGGAGTCGACTTGGTCTGACCAGGTCGACAGCCCTGTCGACTTGGCTGTCGACTTGGCTCAGACGGCAAGTCTTGCCTGGTGCACCATTTTGAGAATGTGTTGAGCTTGGGGGCCAGATTCGGTTTAGAGGGCTGAGATTGGAACTAGGGTTTAATCCTATGGTCTAAATCACTAGCCTAATCTATAAATAAGACCCTAACCTACCCTAAATCATTCATTATTCATTCTAGCAACTAAACTATGGCAAAATCAAACCTCTCATGGCCTCCACTCTCTTCATACAATTCCTAAATCAATTCCTAAGTGATTTTCCATGCATACAAGTGTTTTTAGACTTGTATGATCATCATTAGCTTGCATTCAAGTCTTGTTTCTCTATTGGCATCTTAAAGGAAGAGTTTTGATCAAGTTTGCTTGCATTTTTTGGGTTTAATTAGTTGCATAAGTGGTTTCTTACATTTGCTAAACTCATTAGAGTCCGCATAAGCATTGTAAGCCCTATTCCTTTCATACTTGAACATTAAAGTTAAATGTATGATATGCAAGTTTTCTATGATGTGTTATGCAAGTTGATATGCAAGTTGTCATATGTTATACAAGTTTTGTATGCAAGTTTGATATGCAAGTTGTCATATGTTATGCAAGTTTTATTATGCAAGTATGATATGCAAGTTGTCATATGTTATGCAAGTTTTGTATGCAAGTTTGATATGCAAGTTGTCATATGTTATGAAAGTTTTGTATGCAAGTTTGATATGCAAGTTGTCATATGTTATGCAAGTTTTGTATGCAAGTTTGATATGCAAGTTGTCATATGTTATGCAAGTTTTGTATGCAAGTTTGATATGCAAGTTGTCATATGTCATGCAAGTTGATATGCAAGTTTATCATGTTGTAATATGCAAGTATGTTATGCAAGTTTGGGTTGAACATTTTGTTCATGCTATCATGTTATGCATGCTTTTGAGGCCTAATGCAAGTGTATGAACACATGAACATCTCATATGCCACCATGTTGAACTTGTGGCTTCAACACTTTTATGTCATGATTATGCCAAGTTCCCTCTTTCTATCCTTTATGCGCTATTGCGATATGTAAGCGATGGGATTGCGTTTGGGGTTGGGTAAAACTTAAAAGACATAAAAACATAAGCTTGGGAATTTACCTATTAAGTTAGGTCTACCCTTTGGGAATTTACCTATTAAGTTAGGTCTACCCAAATGCTTGAAAACTTGTAACATGTTTTGGAAACATAATGGACATGACACTTAGAAAAGATAAGTGTGACCAACTCGAGGTTGGGTTGAGTTTGTAGCGTAAACCTACCCGGAACCGACCAGCTTAACTAGTTGCTACAAACAATAGGACCCAATGTGAGAATTTGGCCATGTTGTACCTTGAACCCGAGGTTAGACCAAGTTGTGGTGTAAAGCTACCCGGAACCGACCGGCTTAACTAGTGACCGCAACAAAAGTCTAATGTGAGAGGTTAAGGCACATTAATTAATTAATGCCTCATGATTAGGGTTAAGTCATGGTCCACTTAATACTTAACCAATTTGGACATGGGGGATTAACGGGGTTAAGTTAACCGACACTTAACCAATCTGAACTCGGTAAATTAACGGGGTTAAGTTGAACTTAACCAATCCAACTCAGTAATTTGATAAGGCTGAGAACCAATTTGATATCTGGTCTGGATAAACTAACTTGATTGATAAATTAAACGAACCTGTTTTGCGGATCTGTAGGACCCACATCAAGTTAGGCAAGTTGGTAAATCTGTTATCTGATCCGTTAATCTGAAAACTGATCGTCTGAACTTTGTATGTCTGATCTCTGATAATAAGTTAATCTGAATCTGATAGTCTGGGGACACAAGGGGGAATACTTGTGTCATTTGTGGTTCATTCTGATAATGGCGATGGGTGTTGATGGTGCGTTCCAACCGGGTCATGTGCGTGCATGGATCCCGGGCTGCCTCTGAGGATGTAAGACGCCGTGACATCTGTAAATATGCCTGTGCCAATTGGTTGCCACCTTAGGGAGTGATACACCCTGTCGTGGGGCCGACACAGGGTATTTATGTATTAGGGAGCCGATCGCTTGGGTAGGGTTTAGGGTACACTTAACTCTGTCTGATTCTGTAGGTACCGTCTGTTTTGTTGGGTGGTAACACCCGTCTGTTTCTGCGTGGTACCATCTGTTAGGGTGGTAAAGGCCCACTACTAGTGTACACCTAATTGTAGTATTCCGTTTCTGTACTCTGTTCTGTTAGGGTGATAAAGGCCCATTATTGTTAACATTCTGTTTCTGTACTCCGTTCTGTTAGGGTGGTAAAGGCCCATTATTGTTAGCCTCCCGTTTCTGTACTTTATCTGTTGGGGTGGTAAGAGACCATTTTTCCCAAGCTCTATTTCTGTATGGACCATTCTTTTCCGCCCTGTTTCGATGTGAACATTGGGGTAACACCTAATCCTGTTATACTAGAATTGGTACCAAGAAGTTGGATCTTGGTTTGAGTCAAACACCTGATACTGGGCCAAGTTTAGGCCAAGGGATAAACCCTTGATTATACATGACATGTTGGAATGCTAATACACCTGTGGTGCAAAATCTTATGCGATGACACCTTTATCTACCTTGATAGTTAATCATCATGCTAGTATGTTGTTATCCTTATGTTCATACCTGCTGCTCATGCCAGTTAACTTTATCAGTTTACATTGATTGTAGTAGGGCTTACTTAGTCTTTTTGACTGACCTGTTTTCTTTCGCCTCTTTTCTTCCGTTTCCCCCCCCCCCCAGGTTCTCAGGGAGGGAATACAGGAGCCTAGCTTGGATTTTTGATTACTTGCTTGTGGGATTTCAGTTCATGTACGCTTTCTACATGAAGCTAGCTATGGTTCTCACGTATTTTGGGGATAGCACTTATGTATTTCTGTTTTCAGATGATGTTGTTTTATCTAGACTTGTTTATTTGGGAAATTGATATTATGTTGTACCAGACTTGTTTTGAAATGGTTTAAATCTTCCGCTGTTTTATCTATGTTATTTACTCTGTTTACATATATACATATGTTCTTGTTCTGCCTTGATATATCTTTATGCATGTTTACCTGATTCAAACGCCCCTCCAAAGTCAGTGCCCTTGCAAGAGTGGTACTGGCGGAGGTGGGGTGTTACAATATTCATACGTTCAAATATGAAATATGTTAGACTCGCAAATAGTCTAACTTATAAAAAAAAGAAACATCATAACTTGCATAACACATAAAAATAGATCTATCTTGCAAATAGGAATTCTAACATAAAATTGCATAGCCAAAAATTTGCATAAACAATGGTCATATAGAATCATATATTTGCATAAATTACCATGGATCTAAATATAGATCTAAACATGAAATTGTGAACTTACATATATAACTTATGGGTCTCACTTAATTTGCATATGTGAATATAATTTTCACCCAAAAATGTGAATATAGTTTTTCACCTAAACTTGCATATGGATTTCTACAACTTGCATATGAATTTAGCACATGATTTTGCATATAAACAAGCATATGTATATACTTGATTCACTTATAAACTTGTGTACAATTCACATATAGACTTGCATAAGATTCATATTCAAACTAACATAAAATTTATCATTCCAAACTTGCATAAAATTCACATACGAATATGATTTAACATCCAAACTTGCATAAGATTCACATATGAATTAACATATGATTTAACATCCCAGAACTTGCATAAGATTCACATATGAATTAACATATGATTTAACATCACAAACTTGCGTAAAATTCACATACGAATTAACATATGATTTAACATCCCAAACTTGCATAAAATGAATCAAGTTAAATATGAAATAGATCTACAAAGTTAAACAACATCATGTGATTCAACAGACATGTTCTCATAATCCAATTACAAACCATCATAATTAATTTAATAATTATATTGTGAAAGAAATAGTACTCACAAAGATAGGTTTGAGAAGAGAATGATTTGTTTGTCTTTTGAATTGGAATTCTGACTTGTTAAATCCTAAGCTTTAGGAAGGAGACTATCCTAGGAGCAGCATGGTGGCCATGAGAAAAATTTTGTTTTGATTTAGGGTTTGAGTCTAGTCACTCTTTTATAGAAGTTTGAATCAATCTAAGCTGTTGGATCATCACAGGAACAATCCCAACCATCCGTAACTAGATAGAGTTACCTAGAACAGCCACATCAGCCCTAATGACTCAGCACAGAGTCAGGAATCGTCACATTTCAGATCTGCCCATGGGGGGTGGGGGGGCGGTAGGTCGACCCCCTGGTCGACCTGTATGGGTAGGTCGAACCCCTGGTCGACCTATCCCTTGGGCGGGAGAATTCCTACCCAGCCTGCTCCCCTGTTTGAATTTAAATTTCGAATTTATTTTGTTCTGAACTATTTTATGTAAAATTACTGAAACTTCTGAGGGCCATAACTTCCTCATACGAAGTTCGATTTACGAAAACTTGGACTCTATTCCAAGAAGAATTTCGAGACGAACGCAATGGCGTAACCCATTTCCCTTAATTCTCACTTTAATAATTAAGTATTCTTACGTTTGTAAATTTTTATATTCACAGAAAATTCAGGGTGTTACATTTAGCTCCCTTGCGTACCTTGCCAACATATAGGTCTGCTCGCGCTTAAGGGCCAAAACTTTAGCGACTAAGGAATTGTTGTCGGCCTTTTTCCTCTTAAGAAATGCTCTCAGCTGACTACGGGCTTCCTCGTTATTGCTCTTCGCTAAACCTAAGTCGTGAATCTGAGAATCTAACATGGATTTCTCTTCTCTGAGCTCTCTTACCTCATGAGATAATGAAGTTGTCAATTCCCTAGCAGTATACCAACCACCGGATATTTGAAATAAAATAAAAATATTAACCCTTATGTAGGGTAAACAGATGAAGAATTTAAGAAAGCAAGAGTATGATCTAGAAGTTGTCGTCTAATGAGATGAAAAAAGGAACCAGACCAATATGTAAAAGCAGACCCTGGAATATCAGAAGCATCAACGGAGGGGAAGACAGACCTGAAAATACTACCAAAGTCCGAGGTCGATAAAGGAGAATTCACGAGGTTACATAGTCGGTAAAAAGAGGAAAATGACTCACGTTCTCTCATCCGAAATTCCATGAGAATCGGATCTTAAAAGGCCAGCAAAAAAATCACTTCATGTGATCTCTACTGAAGAAGAATATGTATTAGGAGAGCTTCTAAGAAAAGGGGCAAGGGGGCTGGATAACAATTGACGACCAAGCGACTCGACGAATGATTGTCCTCTTTTCAGGGGGAGATAAAATTTGCCCTCTTACGCCTCCTTGTAGAACCACTACTAACAACTGAAGTTGCCCTCTTTTCAGGCAAAGACTTGAGATGGGAAGGAGCAGTGGGAAAGGGACATGAATCATCCCCAAGAAACACCAAATGCGAGAGAAGAGGAACTCCACCTACAACATCAGCAACTTGAAGATCCTTCGCTTCAAGCTTCTCCTCTTTTGAACAAAGCCTAACTGACTTGCTCAAATTGGAGTCGCAAATTTGTGGGAGTCCAGACATGGTCCTGCCAGGTGACATCGTAACATAAACATATGTTATAATCTCATTCCTATAGACAACATATAGGCGAACGAATGATTGTAGAAGTTTCATTAGTCTATTAGGTAATGATACTGACAGCAAAAATCGATGTCAATGATTTAAAATTTCTTTTTATCACAAACTTGTTGTCTATACAAATCCTGCTTCCCAGATCCCAAGAATAATTGAGGATAAACAATGTTTATTGAAGTCACTATTCAACATCGTCTTGAAGAGTTATTGGGAGTTTAATCTGTACTGAGTCACTTGAACCCCAATTCAGGGCATAGTCCAAACCAACGATTAAGATTAAAGCAAGAAAACTTACAATTAGTTAAGCATAAAACCTTCAAAAGTACTGTGGTGAATTCTAATGAACAATAACTTTGTTGGAGTAAAATATTATGCAGGAAAAAGGAAGAAAAAAAAAGAAGATTCCCTTTTTGGTAAGGACTCGCTTTTTCATCTCCACCACACATCTTAAATCAAATCAGCGAACGGGATTCAAACTGGAAAAGCAAAAAAGTCGGGAATCTCGCACGACTGAAAACCTTAGAGCCTCTCAAACGAGAGGAGCTTGACTTGAAAAGTTGAAAACACCCCTTTAGTAGGAGGAGGGGCAAATGTTACTACCAAAATTAACTTCGAAACATGCTGACAGTGAAGGGGGTATCAGGTGACCACAAGCACATAGGAATTCTCCAAGAAGGGAAGAGTCAAACACTAGAAAGAACCAAGAGCGTGGAAGAATGATCTGAGAGCTACACAAACCGACACCCTCTTTGGGGAAAAGAGCTCAAAGCCTATAGAATATCGGCAATGTCTATCCAGTAGTGCACATACAGCAGGGGGTTCTGTATAGAAAGGTCATCTAAGTCAAAAGCTAAGAAAGAAGGAGGCAAGGGCCCTACTAACAGAAACCCGAAAGGATGGAAGGGCTATCGAAATTAACCTGCTTAATACCAACACACCAGGAAATAATGGCATCAAAAGTAGCAAGCCAGAAGTACATAGAGATTATACAGAACTTGCTTCCGAAACATCTACTGCATAAATGAGGAAAGGTCACATTGATAGACAACAAACAAATCGCCTGGAGCAACCTTCTAGAAGAACAGGCTATACCCGGAAACTCCCCCGAGAGGTAAACAGGAACCCCAGAAAGGGTACAAGTTGTCCATACTAGTCTACTTAGCACAGACACCGACAGGGGTTCCGAACCGACAGTTATCTACATACATCTTGAAGACAAGCTCCTCTAAGCACTCATGAGAAAAACCGAAAGCCTACATCCGGAGGCTTATAACCGAAAGCATACAGCCGGAAGCTCAAATACCTCGCCCAAAGCTACTACATCAACAAGCTCATCTCAATCTCAAAAGAATACACAATTGACCAGGATCCTCACTTTGGAGGCTATAATTGTAACACCCCGTAATTCTGTTAATATTAATATTTACAAATTAAAGAATAACTAATCTCAGACGTGAGAATTGTGGGAAAAGGGTTGTGCCATTGTGTTTGTCTCGGAATTCTGGTTGAAATAGAGTCCGAGTTTGCGGGAAACGAGTACCGGATGAAAGAGTTATGGACGAACGAAGTTTGGTGACAATGTAAAGAAAAATAAATATAAATGCACTGGCGCACTTGGGAAGTGCGCCAGTACATATTTACACTGGCGCACCTGCCAAGTGCGCCCAGGCCGAGGCTGGAGCCTGCACAGCTTTCTGGTTCAGGCTGACCTATGTTGTTGAGTCCATTCTGACTTCTTGCTAAGTCATTAGGGCTGACTCATCACCCTATCATAATTAAATGGTTTTGATTAACCCTAAGAACATCCGACGGCTTGAATTAATTTATAACTCTATAAAAAGACCCCTATACACAAACCCTAAATCAGAAAATAAACAAAGACCATGGCCGTCATGCTGATATTTTGAGACCTAGAGCAGCCGCCATCAAATTAAAGATAAAGAACAGCAAACAAATCAGAACTACCCAACCCTAACAGCGATTCTTCATCAAAAGAGCGCTAATTCGACTCTCTTTCTTCTCTAGTTGTGAGTATGATAGTCTTAACAAGATTATTATTGAATTAATTAGGTTAAGTCATGAATGGATTATGAGTAGATGATGTGAATTGGCATACATGTTGTTGTAAACCTTATGCTATCATGTATGTTATAAATCCTATGCTATGTATCCTATATGTTGTAAATCATGCTATGATGATGTTATGTATGTTGAGAGTTTCTATGCTAAATTGAGATGAATCATACATGTTATAAAGTCATGATGCTATTATCTATGCTAGTTAGTTCATGTTAATCAAATCATCATGTTTGGGCTATGTTGATCTATTATGTTTGGGCTATGTCGATCTATAGGACAAGTCATATATGCAAATTAGATTGATTAGAAAAGTTATGAACATATGCCATGACATCTATTATGACATCTAGAATTATGCTATGACATATGTGAAATTCTATGCTAGTTTACACCATCATTATGTTGCCTAAAACCCCATATGCAAGATTATACATAAATTTGGGTTATGATCATATCATGTAAATTGTGCCATTTAACAAGTTGACACCTTTAGATCCTTAACATGTGTAGCCCATGCAAGTTTCACCCCTATTATGATTAGATTTACTTTATTTGCCTATATGTTGTTTAACGTATGTTATGCGTTGAATAAGCGAACTTATAAACGTGGGGTAGGGGTAATATTAAGGATTTAATAATAAGAAGTTGGGTGCAATTGATATGATTTTGCATGCCATAAGTGGATGGCCATAATTGATTCAATTATGAACATCAATAAAAGTGGACTTAATTAATGATTCGAATAGGGAATTATTAAAACTGGGGTAAAAGATTGAAAGTGTCAATCAATGCTTAGGACACGAGGTTGGACTCGTTTGTGACGTAAACCTGCCCGGACCCGCCCGGTAAATCCAGTGGTCACAAATGTCAGCCCAATGTGAGAGGTCCTAGGCCTAAACTAAAGCATAACAGTTGTAAAGACACGAGGTTAGACTCTTTTATGGTGTAAGACTGCCCGGACCCGCCCGGCAAATCCATCTGCCATAAATGCGAGTCTAATGTGAGAGGTCTTTATGAGGTTATGGCCTGAATGAATTAAGAAATACTTAACCAGATAAACATGTAAAGTGGGACATGGGGGTTAAGTAGGTGCCTTGGGTGGCATGAGGAATCTAGTGGGTGCCCTTAGTGGCAGGTGAAATACGATTAGTAAGACTTAACCAAACACACATGTAAATGAACATGACTAAGAGGGTTAAGTGGGATATACTAGTGGACAAGCTTAGGTGGGTAGCTTGTGGGGGCCCATTTCAACCAGTATCCCAAACGTATCTTTGTGGGCCCGACCCAAGTCGAGGACGGGACACGCATACTGGGTTTGACTGTAAGAGGCCAAAACGGGGAGCGGTGGCAACGCAAGTCCAACGGGTTTCATATGCATGTGTGGACCCAGGCTGGTAGGTAAGACGTTGTTGCATCGTGTAGGTATAAGCCGTGCATTCTCAAATTGTATCGGGTTGCCACTTAAGGGGAGTGATACACCCCACTGTGGGGCCAGCATGGGTATCTACGAGTAGGGAGCTGATCAAAGTGGGTAGTGGGGTACACCTAGTGGAGATAGGGGCAGACGGCACCTATGTAGTCAGCTAGGGGTACGTAAGGCTATTTACATGTTTCTTTGTGAAGCAAGTGGGATCAACCTTTAGGGTGACTGGTGCGGGGCAGTGTAGTAATTATTCGTTAGTAATTAGGTGTGCTTTACCGTTATCTTTCACGTTATCTTTATCTGCTCATTCCATACCTAATAGTTCATAGACATTTACTTGTCTTCCAGCTTATGCCTTAGTCTAGTTATTTTGATAATAGTATTGTTAGAATTATCATACTCGCCAGACTTTATGTCTGACCCCCTCCATTTCTATCCTTTTTCCCCTCCAGGTCCTCAAATTGGACCCAGCTCTAGTGGAGCTTGATTGGATTGCTTCATTTCTCTTTGGAAAGCTTGTACCCTTGAAGTAAAGTCCAACTTGTTATCTTCTCTAATGGCTATTTGTGTAATGGGATTATGTATTTTGTTTTATGAAGATGGATAATGTACTTGACTCTGATTAATGGTTTTGTGATGTAATAAACATGTTTCCGCTGCAATAAAATGAAGTTTTAGTTTTCAAGTACTACTTATTATCTGTCTTGTTGTAATTTTTCTGTTCTATATTCACTTATAACCTCCATGGAAGTTAATGCATTCCCTTTGTGAGTGGCATTAATGGACGTGGGGTGTTACACGTGGTATCAAAGCTTAAGGTTACCAGAACAGATAAAATTTTTAGAAAAACTATTTTTCTTAAGTATTTCTGGAAGAAGTGTTTTCAAAAACATGTCTTGATGAGTAATTTAAAGAGGAATTTTTTTATGAAAAACATAATCCCCAATAGCCATATCTTTATCTTTCGAATTCCCCATTTTGAATCTTTCCTTTTTCGTTTCAGCATGGCTGAAGATCTTAACCTACCTGACGGTGTATACCAGGATGGTATAGGAGGCTATTAGAGGCTAGGGCCGCCGCAGGTCCGGCCAATGTTCCTCCACCACCAATTGCACTCGTTCCTCCTCCTCCTCGCGTAGATACTTTTGCAAAGACGTGCAAGGAATTTAAGGCTATGGGTGGAAAACCCTTTCAAGGGTCAGAAACGTTTGTGGAAGCTAGAGATTAGCTTAGGGAGGTGGAAGAATTGCTAGAGATCTTTAAAGTAGAAGAAGGGAAGAAAGTTCGTTTAGCAGCTTGGTTGATGAAGGGAGAGGCCTCGTTTTGGTGGGAGGTCACTAATGGGGAGCGTCCTGTTGACTCTTGGGCAGATTTCAAACGTAGGTTCGAGGCAAAGTTTCTCTCTAGGGCTGAAGAAAATCTATATATGGAAAGGTTCTTGACATTGAAGCAAGGAAGCTCATCGGTGAAAGAATATGTCAATAAATTTAATCAGTTAGCAAGGTTTGGCTTGGACTTAGTGAACACGCCAGAGAAGAAGGCGCTGAGGTTCGTGAATGGCTTGAATGAACCATTGCAAGGGTTGGCTATGACCCACATCTCGATGGGGGCCACCTTTGAGAAGTTAGTAGAAATGGCGCTTATGCATGAGGAGAAAAGCGCTAAAGCTGATAAGGCACCCGAGAAGAAGGGGGATCATAAGAAACCACAACAGCAAAACAAGAAGGGTGGAAAAGATAATAACGGCAAGGGAAAGAAGAAATGTTTTAACTGTGGAACCCCAGACCATCTCAGCAAGGATTGCCGAAAGAAAAAGAAGACAGGCTGTTTTCATTGTGGCGATGCGGGACATTTAGTGAAGGACTGCCCAAAGAAGGGGCAGAGGACAGGAGCTACCTCGGGAGGACAGGTGCAGGCTCTTATGGCACCAGGGCAGGCAAGGGGACAAGTTCAGGCTCTCGCGGTCCCACCGCTGCAAGAACGCGGTAGAACCATTAATGTTGAAAGCTTAGTTTTTCAGTTTGATCATCCTGTCCGTACCTTATTCGATTCGGGCGCATCACATTCGTTTATCTCTACATCATTAGTTGAATCACTGCACTTAAACACCAGTTTAGTAGAGGATCCCTTAGTTGTTTCGAATCCAATTGGGGGCTCAGCTCATTTGTCCATGATGTGTTTGGATTTGAAAATTTCTATACTTAGCGTTGAGTTTCAATGTGATGCTTTTGTGTTGGGCTTCACGGGCTATGGGCTAATTTTAGGAATGGATTGGTTATCCAGAAATGGGGTCGTTCTTGATTGTGAAAGGAGAGTAGTTAGGCTCGTAACTCGCCTTGGCAACACTCTCGAAATCTTCTGTAATCCCATAAATTCGGTTATGCTAAGTTATCTAGAATCGCTTGACGCGTCTGAGGAAAATCTACGATCTGTTAGAGTGGTCCTAGAATATTCGGATGTGTTTGAGGAGGTGAAGGACTTGCCTCCGAAGCAGGAGATAGATTTTCGAATATATCTTGTGGATAATGCGAAACCAGTATCTTTGCCAGTACGCCACATGGCTCCACGTGAAAGGAGGGAACTCGATAAGCAAGTGAAGGAGTTTCTTGAGAAGGGGTTCATAAGACGAAGTATATCGGAGTGGGGTGCTCCAGTAGTATTTGCCACGAAGGCGGATGGGTCTCTTAGACTTTGTGTGGACTATAGAGAACTTAATAAGCGTACTAAGAAAAACAGACACCCATTGCCGAGGATTGACGATCTCTTCGATCAGTTAGTTGGCGCCTCAGTGTTTTCGCAGTTGGACTTAGCCACTGGTTTCCATCAATTGAGAGTGGCTGAGGATAGCATAGACAAGACTGCCTTTAGGACTCCGGACGGTTTCTATGAATGGCTAGTGATGCCCTTCGGTTTGACAAACGCCCCTGCATACTTTGTTGATTTGATGAGTAGGGTGTTTAGGGAGTACCTTAACAAATTCGTGGTAGTCTTTGTAGACGACATCTTGATCTTTTCTAAGAATGAATAAGAGCATGCCCTACATCTTAGGGAAGTGTTGGAGACCCTACGAGTGCATAATCTTAAAGCAAAATTTTCTAAGTGTCACTTCTGGAGGAAGGAAGTACGACTCTTAGGGCACGTGGTTTCCAAGGAAGGGATATCTGTGGATCCCGCGAAGGTGGTAGCCATCCAAGATTGGAAGGTCCCTAAAAATGCTACCGAAGTGAGAAGTTTCTTGGGATTGGCTGGCTACTATAGGAAGTTTATCAAAGACTTCGCAAAGATATCAGCTCCATTAACACGTCTGACGAAGAAGAACCTAGTTTTCACATGGGACGTAGATTGTGATGATGCGTTCCAACGTTTGAAGAGAGCTTTGACTTCAGCCCCAGTCTTAGTGTTGCCAGATGGGAGTAACCCATTTACTGTTTATACCGATGCTTGTGGGACAGGACTAGGCGCAGTCTTAATGCAAGAGGGTAGGGTAATAGCCTATGGTGGAAGGCAGTTGAGAGCGCATGAGAAAAATTACCCTACACATGACCTAGAGTTGGCCGCTATTGTTTTCGCGCTTAAGTCTTGGCGTCATTATCTTCTTGGCGAGAAATTCGAATTATTCACGGACCATAAGTCTTTAAAATACTTATTCTCTCAAAAGGACTTGAACTTAAGGCAGCAAAGGTGGATGGAGTTCTTAGCATCCTACGACTTCGAGATAGCATATACCCCTGGCAAGGGTAACGTAGTGGCAGATGCCTTAAGTAGAAAAAGATAATCCTTAAGTCCTTTGTTTGTTGAGCGGCGAAGCTTAGAATTCATTTCGATGTTTGACTTTAGACCTTCCGTTGACTTTGTACCCAGTTGGCTAGCATCCTTGGAGGTCAGGCCTACGCTTTTGGGACGGATTGGTGAGGCACAGCGAGACGACCCGCAGTTGGTTGAGTTAGAAGAAAAGCTCAAAAGAGGGGAGTCATCAAGCCATCTCCGTAGGTATACCCTAGATGATAAGGGTTGGTTACGTAGGGACGGTAGACTTTGTGTGCCAAAAGACGATGACCTAAGGAAGACTATTCTTGACGAAGCACATCGTTCGAAGATGACCATTCATCCCGGCGGGGACAAGATGTATATGGACATGAGACGAGATTACTTTTGGGCCGGTATGAAGAGGGGCGTGGCCGAGTATGTCGCTAGATGCTTGGTGTGCCAACAAGTAAAAGCGGAGCAAAAGAAACCCGGTGGGTTGCTTCACCCATTGGAGGTTCCACTATGGAAGTAGGAGAGTGTCTCGATGGATTTTGTGGATGGATTACCGCGATCGAGGAAGGGTAATACGGGGATTTGGGTTATTGTAGATAGACTTACTAAGAGCGCCCATTTTATTCCCGTAAAGAGTAAGAGGACTGCTCCATGGTTAGCTTCTGTATACGTCCGAGAAATAGTTCGTTTGCACGGTGTTCCTTCTAACATAGTGAGCGAACGCGATCCTATTTTCACTAGCGAATTTTGGAGAAACTTGCAAGAGGCGGTAGGGACTCAGTTATGTTTGAGCACCGCATATCATCCTCAGACGGACGGCCAAACCGAGAGGGTGAATCACATTTTAGAGGATCTTTTAAGGCTATGTATCCTAGACTTTGGGGGTACATGGGAAGAGCATCTTCCATTGGTGGAGTTCGCATATAATAACAGCTTTCAGTCTAGCATTGGTATGGCACCTTTCGAAGCTCTTTATGGACGACCTTGTCGTTCACCTACATGTTGGTGGGAATCTACAGATAAGATCTTACTTGGGCCCGATATGATTAGGGAAAGTTCAGAGAAGATCGACTTGATTCGAAGGAGGATGACAACAGCGCAAGATAGGCAGAAATCGTATGCGGATAAGAGGAGGACAGATCTCGGGTTTGAAGTTGGGGACATGGTCTTTGTCAAAGTGTCTCCATTACGAAACGTTGTTCGCTTTGGGTCCGTTGGGAAATTAGCACCAAGGTTTGTAGGGCCATTTCCTATTAAGGAGAAAATTGGACAGATGGCGTATAGAGTGGAGTTGCCCAAGAGACTTAGTGGTGTACATGACGTATTCCATGTGTCACATTTGAGGAAGTGCTTGCACGAGACCGCGGAAGTGGTAGAGCCGAGCTTGCTTAGAGAGGTTGAGATAGAGCGTGATGCGACAATTCGACGAGCTCCTATGCGCATTCTTGGGTCGGAGATCAAGAGGTTGAGGAATCGAGTGGTCAGACTAGTCAAAGTGCAATGGGGAGATGATGAGAGCAACGCTACTTGGGAGACGGAAGAGAAGATGCGTTCACGATACCCTTTTCTTTTTGAGGGTATGTCCTTTAATTTCTCCTTTATCGCTTATCTTGTACTTATCTTTAGAGTATCCTCTCGCTAGTATTCTTGACCTTTAGTTAGGATAATCCTATGGTTGAAACATGTGTTTGAGACATGTTATGGATGGTGGATGCAAAGTGGATGCAAGTGTTTGCTAGTGGTTGCTCGTGGACGCATATACACACACTATTAGGCACTAGATCGGCTCAGTCACTTTATATTGCATATTGCATATAAATGTCTGTATTTAGTAAAGTGGATGTATGATGATTGTTTTTATCATATGGATACCGCATTTTGGTGAATGGTTGTGCACGTATGTAGAAATAATATGTAGCATTAAGGAACTTTTGCATACATAATGGACGCATGGCACTATTACGGTTTGCATTAAGGAGGTCAACTGAATCAGTGGACCGCCTGATTTTGCATTAGATAAGGGACATATATACACACACTGTGCATTTAAACATGAAAGTATTAGAAGCCTATAAGGACAATGGATGCCTGTGTTTGATGGTTGAGTAGATGGACGATTGGATGTTAGGATATACATTCTTCTTGACTTGAAGATTTCGGGGACGAAATCCTTTAAGGAGCGGAGAATGTAACACCCCGTAATTCTGTTAATATTAATATTTACAAATTAAAGAATAACTAATCTCAGACGTGAGAATTGTGGGAAACGGGTTGCGCCATTGTGTTCGTCTCGGAATTCTGGTTGAAATAGAGTCCGACTTTGCGGGAAACGAGTACCGGACGAAAGAGTTAGGACGAACGAAGTTTGGTGGCAAAGTAAAGAAAAAAATATAAATGCACTGGCGCACTTGGGAAGTGCGCCAGTACATATTTACACTGGCGCACCTGCCAAGTGCGCCCAGGCCGAGGCTGGAGCCTGCACAGCTTTCTAGTTCAGGCTGACACGTGTTGTTGAGTCCATTCTGACTCCTTGCTGAGTCATTAAGGCTGACTCATCACCCTATCATAATTAAATGGTTTTAATTAACCCTGAGAACATCCGACGGCTTGAATTAATTTATAACTCTATAAAAAGACCCCTATACACAAACCCTAAATCAGAAAATAAACAAAGACCATGGCCGTCATGCTGATATTTTGAGACCTAGAGCAGCCGCCATCAAATTAAAGATAAAGAACAGCAACCAAATCAGAACAACCCAACCCTAACAGCGATTCTTCATCAAAAGAGCGCTAATTCGACTCTCTTTCTTCTCTAATTGTGAGTACGATAGTCTTAACAAGATTATTATTGAATTAATTAGGTTAAGTCATGAATGGATTATGAGTAGATGACGTGAATTGTCATACATGTTGTTGTAAACCTTATGCTATCATGTATGTTATAAATCCTATGCTATGTATCCTATATGTTGTAAATCATGCTATGATGATGTTATGTATGTTGAGAGTTTCTATGCTAAATTGAGATGAATCATACATGTTATAAAGTCATGATGCTATTATCTATGCTAGTTAGTTCATGTTAATCAAATCATCATGTTTGGGCTATGTTGATCTATTATGTTTGGGCTATGTCGATCTATAGGAAAAGTCATATATGCAAGTTAGATTGATTAGAAAAGTTATGAACATATGCCATGACATCTATTGTGACATCTAGAATTATGCTATGACATATGTGAAATTCTATGCTAGTTTACACCATCATTATGTTGCCTAAAACCCCATATGCAAGATTATACATAAATTTGGGTTATGATCATATCATGTAAATTGTGACATTTAACAAGTTGACACCTTTAGATCCTTAACATGTGTAGCATTTGCAAGTTTCACCCCTATTATGATTAGATTTACTTTATTTGCCTATATGTTGTTTAACGTATGTTATGCGTTGAATAAGTGAACGTATAAACGTGGGGTAGGGGAAATATTAAGGATTTAATAATAAGAAGTTGGGTGCAATTGATATGATTTTGCATGCCATAAGTGGATGGCCATAATTGAGTCAATTATGAACATCAATTAAAGTGGACTTAATTAATGATTCGAATAGGGAATTATTAAAACTGGGGTAAAAGATTGAAAGTGTCAATCAATGCTTAGGACACGAGGTTGGACTCGTTTGTGACGTAAACCTGCCCGGACCCATCCGGCAAATCCAGTGGTCACAAATGTAGCCCAATGTGAGAGGTCCTAGGCCTAAACTAAAGCATAACAATTGTAAAGACACGAGGTTGGACTCTTTTATGGTGTAAGACTGCCCGGACCCGCCCGGCAAATTCAGCTGTCATAAATGCCAGTCTAATGTGAGGGGTCTTTATGAGGTTATGGCCTGAATGAGTTAAGAAATATTTAACCAGATAAACATGTAAAATGGGACATGGGGTTAAGTAGGTGCCTTGGGTGGCATGAGGAATCTAGTGGGTGCCCTTAGTGGCAGGTGAAATACGATTAGTAAGACTTAACCAAACACACATGTAAATGAACATGACTAAGAGGGTTAAGTGGGATATACTAGTGGACAAGCTTAGGTGGGTAGCTTGTTGGGGCCCATTTCAACCAGTATCCCTAACGTATCTTTGTGGGCTCGACCCAAGTCGAGGACGGGACACGCATACTGGGTTTGACTGTAAGAGGCCAAAACGGGGAGCGGTGGCAACGCAAGTCCAACGGGTTTCATATGCGTGTGTGGACCCGGGCTGGTAGGTAAGACATTGTTGCATCGTGTAGGTATAAGCCGTGCATTCTCAAGTTGTATCGGGTTGCCACTTTAGGGGATTGTTACACCCCACTGTGGGGCCAGCACGGGTATCTACGAGTAGGGAGCCGATCGAAAGTGGGTAGTGGGGTACACCTAGTGGAGATAGGGGCAGACGGCACCTATGTAGTCAGCTAGGGGTACGTAAGGCTATTTATATGTTTCTGTGTGAAGCAAGTGGGATCAACCTTTAGGGTGACTGGTGCGGTGCAGTGTAGTAATTATTCGTTAGTAATTAGGTGTGCCTTTACCGTTATCTTTCACGTTATCTTTATCTGCTCATTCCATACCTAATAGTTCATAGCCATTTACTTGTCTTCCATCTTATGCCTTAGTCTAGTTATTTTGATAATAGTATTGTTAGAATTATCATACTCGCCAAACTTTATGTCTGACCCCCTCCATTTCTATCCTTTTTCCCCTCCAGGTCCTCAGGTTGGACCCAGCTCTAGTGGAGCTTGATTGGATTGCTTCATTTCTTTTTGGAAAGCTTGGACCCTTGAAGTAAAGTCCAGCTTGTTATCTTCTCTAATGGCTATTTGTGTAATGGGATTATGTATTTTGTTTTATGAAGATGGATAATGTACTTGACTCTGATTAATGGTTTTGTGATGTAATAAACATGTTTCCGCTGCAATAAAATGAAGTTTTAGTTTTCAAGTACTACTTAATATCTGTCTTGTTGTAATTTTTCTGTTCTATATTCACTTATAACCTCCATGGAAGTTAATGCATTCCCTTTGTGAGTGACATTAATGGACGTGGGGTGTTACAATAATCAGCACCACAAAAAGCGGCTGAAAGCCAAACATCCGAAACCAAAGTGAAAAGCGATCGACAAAGGCTCTTGTAGGCCCAATAGCCCAACAGCAGAAGAGGCCCCAAATTCTCTATAAATAAGACCCCAAGGGTTTCATTTTAAGGAGGAAATTTCTCATTTTTATTCTTGTACTCTTTCTTTCTAGAGTAAACTTTAATTCTTAGATCGATTTGGAGATTTCTTCTATTCTGCTAATGTATTCTAAATCAAAGATCAATAAAGAACGAATCGATACTTATGGTGTCTTGTTATGAGATTATCTTGCTATTTTTTAGTTATTCTGATATAGCTACTGTTTATTTCTTACATGTGCATGAGTCCTTACCCAGACCTTACCACGAATCAGGTGAAATACCCCCTTTTACAAGCTTAAACCCTTTCTACAAGCTTAGGCCTTTCAACGAGTTTGGTGAAGAACTCCATTCCTACCATCCATTAAGTCCTTGATCAAGGGTTGTATTTAGTGATCCTTCTCCCCAAGTAACTGTTGGTCCTTGAGTCGCTTAAGCGTGATACTCACCCCATCGAGGGAAGAGTAATTATTCTTCCAGATTCTAGACCTTGATACAAAGGAACGGTAAGCTAATCCAAACTTGCAAAGGCTAAACAACCTATTTTTTCCTTCGGTCCATTCCCATTGACTTTTCTTCGGTGTTGATAAAAAATATCGTTAACAAACATATTAGTAACAAATGCTTAAAAATATACAGGTTTCGATTAAAATTGACATAACATGCTTATAAAATATTGTTGCATACAGGTAAAACTAAATATCGCCTACAACAATATAATACTTGATTACAAAATCATGAAGGCTACACTAGCATGAAACTTCCAAAAGGCCTAAAGAAAAATTCCTATGAAAAGATTCTAAGTTGGAGGTGGTATATCCCCACGCTTGATCATATCTTCAACTCCTTCAGCCTAACCATCTTCAATGCTTCCACAGTGGTCCACCTAGACTTTGATCCCTTAAGTGTGTTGCCAAAAGGACCAGAACAACTAGGAACTGATGCTACATCTTTCCTCTTTTTTCTCGGGCTAGTCGAATCTACAAAAGGAGGAACGCAAACTGATGAAAGGATGCTATGAAGGACGACCTTGAGGGGAGGAATATTCAAAGGCTCAAGCTGCTTGGGCTTCAAAGATAAAATATCTCTCTCATCTTTGGCCTTCATGTCGGCAATAGAAGGATGATCACCTCCCTTGACATCACTTACAAACTGAACATCATCGTCCTCCGGTGGCTCTTTGTCATCCACTTTCTCCTTTGGGACACCAGCTGTCCCCCCAGTGCAATCTCTTTCCAACGCTGCAGTTTTTACCTCGATATTCCCCTTTGCAAATGAAGTACCTGCAATAAGAAAAATATAAGTTATGGTCGAGTAGGTGAACATGAATTTAGGGAGCAGAGAACAGGTTTGCCTCTGGTTTCGGATTTGGTAGGGTCTTCCTCCACAACCCTATATGGGTTTGGGGGTAAGACAGAAGTCGAACCGGCCTCCAAGTTTGCTGAAGAAGGAAGGGGTGTCCTAACCCGACTAGTGCCAACAGCTCCTTTGGGGACTGACTTCCCCTTTACCTTGTATCCTTCGGCATCTTTTTCTTCTCTCTCTTTTTTCTTTCCCTCCGCCAACAGCGCACGTTCATCCGCACGTAGAAACTGGGTCATTAAAGCCTCTTCATTCACTAGCTTCCCCCTTGCTGCGTCCTTCTCCATCTTCATGAAAACTTTCCTTGTATTAGTTAGTACTTTTTGATAATCTCTTATATAAGCTAGGTTCCTATGATGAAGGACCCTCATAAAAAATACACGAACTTGGCCCCCAAACCTTTTCTTTGTATTGGTCAATTCCAAAGCATGTTCGGCCTCAATTGACTGAATATCAATTTCATGTTGAAGTAGAAGATTGTTGGTTGACTCGATTGCGGCAGCGGCATTTTCTTCGGCCCGATTTTTGTCTAACTCAGACAAGTTGAGGCGGTCTTTGAGATTCTGCACTTCTAGGTCCAGTCGACCATTCTCACCCTTCAATTTTTCGACTTCAGTTAACAAAGAATCAAATTCTTGGATTTTTGACTGAAGATGAGACTTTAGATCCACAGAGGCCTTCTCTGATTCTTCTTTAGAGGTCACTACTTGTGACTCACACTCTCCCATTTTTTTCTCGAGAAACCCGAAATTCCTCTTGTTGCATTCAATTTCTCTCCTTAGACAATGTCGACTTGCTCTTTACTACCCCGCATGCTTGCTTGGTGTATTCATACATTGTGTCATATAGGGATAAGGCATAGTCAACGTTAGCTCGTATCTGATGGAGAAAGCTTGGTGGGAACAGGTGCAGCTTGGGAATAGGATCAATTTCAGTAAAAATGAGGTCAGTAAAAGCTTCTTCTAACCCTTTTATCCGATCGGTGGATAACCTCTCCCGACCTGGAGAAGGCGACCTTTGAGGACACTTTTTGGGGTTGACCGGGAGCCTGGAACGACTTGGGATAGCTCGAGAGTGTTCGGCTCTGTTTCTTTCCCTATGAATTTTACCATGGGTACGAGAAGAAGATCAATGCTCGTAAGACCCATGCTCCTTTCTTTTTTTGGACTTATTTCCATCTTTCTCTTCCCCCTTGTGTATCCGCTTGTGCTTCCCCTGATCTCATTTCCTTTGTTGTTCTCTCTCTCAACTCATTTTCTCTTTTTCTTTCTCTTCTTTCTTTTTCTTCTTGTGATTGTCGTTTCCCTCTTCATCACCTTGCCCGACTTGCTGCAAGGCTGATTCGATAGGTCCATCGTCTGCAGATAGGGAGATGAAAAGATCATGATAAAACTCGGTGTTCATTACCCCTATAAAATATAATGAAAATGAATGCAGTCAATACTCAATTTACACAAGAGAAAATGGTGCTTTGGCAAACAAAGCTAATGTTGTGTAAAAATTTCTTTAGGTCGACCCTGTAATGGAGTTTGACTCATACCTCCAACGTCTGTAGGCTCGGCCGGTGCATAAACTTCCCCGGACTTGGCAGTGTAGAAATTATCAGGATCCAAAGTTTGTGAAGAAATGATTGAGTCGGACATCTTCAATTCCTTTAAGTTGTGAAAAGGGGATGTCACCTCCTTCTCCTATGGGCCATGAATAGGAGAAGGATCTTTCCTAGCCCATATCCTTTTGAATGGCGTTCACCATTGTCTCCCTCAACCAACCTCTCTTGAGCCTCCTCCCTAACTTTCATGGTAGAAGTCTTTTGCCTCTTCAAACGATCGGCCTCCCGGAACAATCTTTTAGGGGCAGTCCTCTTTTCCAGTACGCGAGATTTCCTTTTCCCGTCGGATAAGGGATGGAAAAAAGATTCCCCGACCAGGGGTGCTACCCATGTATCGTTAGATGTTCCCTTACGGCTAGGCATCATTGAATAAGATTCCTCTTTCCGAGTCCCTAGTGTTCTGTTCTTATCAAGAAGGTCGTATTGATGTAAATGAGCGTCGGTCAAACATCTCCAAAACTTTTGTTGCTTAAGCGTCAACTTGGACAATTTGTTGTAGCGCTCTTCAAATATTTTCTCCTCCGGCTTTTTTGGCTTTTCTCCTACAAAATAAATGGTCGATGTAAAATTTTCATTACAGACATGACAAGTAAAATGGAAAGCTTACTGCAGTGAAGCCAATGACGAGCACATCCCTTCTATTATTTAATGTAAAACCAGTTATGCTTTACATCCCCCACTTTGCTCGGGATTTTCTCAACAATTTTCCAGTCGCGGCCAGCTTCGAAATAAAGACAAGTGGGGGAGGTATTCCCATTATGCTTGAAACTGAAGAAGAAGACTATATCATCAAAGGTCGGAGGGTGAAACAGATACCTCATGTACAAATAATGCAACGATAGAAGGTTGCCATAAGCGAATGGATGAAATTGTATAGGAGCCAAGTTCATTTGTCATAGGAAGTCGGTAGTAAATAAAGGAAAGGGAGGGATAGCACGGACGGTACACATAAGACAAGACAGCGCCACGTAACCTTCAGTGTGATTGTAAGGACGATCATGCTCTGCTGGAAGATGGACACTTCCTCAAGGGATGTTGTTCTTAGAGGATAAATTCTGCAATTGTTTAAGGGTCATTTATCTCTCCCCAACGTCTGGGGGATTGCTAAGGATCAGTGGGCTTGGAAGTGTGTTGGGCGCCGCTGGTATAGTTGCTGCTCCGCTCAATTCGACTATTACCCCGGAAAGAGGGGATGAATGTGTCAACCCACCTTAGGTGTCAGCGTCTGAAATAGATTTATAACTGGTTGAAGATTCACGAGTGCTATCTGTTGTAATTGGATGGAGATTCTTTGCCCTTACCAGGTCCTTGTTTACTAACACCATGTGTCTTGACCATTGTAAGCGACCTATTCACGGGAAAATCTTCAGTCAAAGACATGAGAATTATGATAATTAACCGCTAAAAAAGGAGGGAGAGAAAAGAAAATCGATTGGATATCTTATTGACCTAGCATCAGAAGTTGCTTCTGGAGCAATTAATTATACCCTACAGTGTTATTCCAAAAAAAGAAAAATCACAGCGTCATTTTTGTCCTTATGTACTAGGCTTTACGAAGATAGCCATTATTACCAGCACATACCTTTATTGCCACCCTTTCAAACATTGCCACGTGTCCAAGGGATTAACAATGCCTTGAAACATAAGATATTTTGAAAAGGCGAGATGCATCTCCTTCTTCATACCATTTCAAGATAATAGTTCCGATACCTTTGAAATTTGCCATGATGGTATCAGAAACACCACCAATAACCACAACGTCGCTGACTCCGGCAACTCGGCGCTGGTGATTTTGATCATGGACTATGTGGAGTACAAATTATGACTAAAAGGAGAAAAATAGAATTTTTGTACGAAAATTACATCAAATTGCATAGAAAAGATGAGAAGGAGAAATCAATTCATACCCGAAGAAGCAACGAAAGAAGTTATCTTGATCGCAGAAGAAGAAGACTCCTCAATTTTTTCCTAAGGAACAGTAAATAAAGTTGTGGTAAAAAGTAAAAAAGGAAAGCGAGTTGTCCCTTTTATAATATGATGGGGAGATTCTTTGTATGCAAATGACATGGCCCCTTCTTCAGAATCAGCCGATGTGTCAATCCAATAACACACCAAATTTAACCGAATAGACGCATGGCAGTAGAGCTTCATTATTACCTAAGCCAGTGTAGATTTCCAAGGCATTCGATAAGTCACCTTCCATTTATAAAACACGTGATGGGATAGCTCAAATCGACCTATAGGTGGCCTTCTTGTCTATGTGAAAAAGTAACAGAGCAAGTAATTACAAAGCATGCCCTGTTTCCAACATGACATAATTCGGGCGGCAAAGTGTTGATGGACCCTTTTGGCAAGGCCATCAAGATTCATTGGAGCCACGGACCCGTATCAAAGAGACCTCAGTTGGAACCCGCATTGGTCAGAACGACCGAGTCAGAACAAACCTAATCCAATGCAAAATATCTACTTAAATAGTAGCTCACACTCAGCATTACTCATTCCAAGCCGCCCGAATAGATTCAGTTAATTGCCACATGTCGATACCTGTTCAAATCATAATGATTCTTGGGGGCTAGAGTGCGTCTTCATGCTCTTCGATTAACAAGGATTGAATGGCATGTATCCCTGCCAACTCAAGCATTGAATCACTTATAAATACACTTTCTGGACTTGGCAGAAAGGACTTTTAGATTTTCGGCATTTTTTTAATTATATCATCATTGTAACTATTCGATTATAATAGATTATCTGGTATAAAAAGAACTATAAAGTGGACGTAGGCTCATTAATGCTGACCCACTATAAATCTATGTGTGATCGCTCTTTTCTACAATTTTCATTTATTTATCCTCATTTATATCTCTACAAAATCATTCTTTGGGTGTTGTGCCAATTTTTGATGTCAATATATATATATATATATATATATAATAGAAACCTTTTCTAACAATTTACATATACATAAAAAGTTTAAGTTTAGGCATTTACATCTTTATTTCAGGCTAACGGGAAACTTATAGCTAAGATAAGGAGGGTTTTATACACAGTTTATCTAATAATAGTCAACCCTTGTTTTATATATTGAATCATTCTGCCACAAAATTTAAGAAACAAGATCATTTATGATTTAAACACTCAGATCTATAGTTCAGTAACTTGGATCAATCAAACGATTAAAAAAATTTGTTCTGGGAATTAATTATAACACGGTGATTACAAAATTTTAGGAGTCAACTAAATATACTAATCCAAAAACATACGAACATATATATAGTTTACAAACTAAACCATGTTCCTAGAATCCAACAGAGCACAGTGATTATATATAAAAAAATTAATTCAAAATTAACCATGGGTACATGAATAATTTGTTTTATATCAAATAACGAATTCTTTTACATAGATACAAAATTTTATCCGATTAAA
The DNA here is from genome assembly GCA_030737875.1 of Allium sativum. NCBI lineage: Eukaryota > Viridiplantae > Streptophyta > Magnoliopsida > Asparagales > Amaryllidaceae > Allium > Allium sativum. The sequence continues at coordinate 340,585,039 of CM060919.1, forward strand.
TTCACAAATATTACAACTTCATTTGAAACTTACATCAGTTCTCATAACACTGTAAATCTTCGTAGGTTTACAAGATCAATTTCATGGTTAAATCCAACAATTGAATTCAAAGTAACCGGCTCTAATACCACTGAAATTTTTGATGGATCGATACATAACGGATTGCTCAACAATTTGTAAACCCTAGTTTCAAATTGAATTCAAAATTAAATTAATCGCGCACCTTTCACCGCATTGAATTACGAACTCAAGTAAAGTTTGGATTTGGGTTGTATCGTGATCGAACGCTTGAATGAGGCATCTCTATCGGAATCCATGAACGAAGCCCTTGACGTCGTCGAACGAGGTTAAGGCAGATTGAGAATCAGTACTAGTCGAGATTAGGATTTTAGGTTTTGTTTTATTACTCGATTTTCTATGTCACGATAAAATGAAGATCCGGTCTTCTTTTATAAGGTGAATCGAGGAATAATAGGATAACTGTGGAACCCTTATTTGCGCTCAAAACGAAAGATTGTTTCAACACTTGATTTCCTTTTGTATTAGAACGGTTCTCATCCTTTCAACCTTTTATGTGACCAGTATATCAGTGTAATATAATCCTTTTAACTAATATATCCGAGATTAAACTCGAGCCATGGAATGTATTATCCTCTTTATAATTTATTTCTTTTATCTTGATCGATGAGTAGATTATATAGAAACAAATCAAAATTTAAGCATGTCCATGCATTCTGTAATCTCACTCAATCAAGAGACCTATGGATATCACTACGTATATCATAGGGTTAAATTCCGTCTAGCTCATTCATAATTTTCAATCGATTCAAGATGTATCTAATAATCACCTTTATCCTCTACTCGGTTAAAAGTAACTTCTGATGATAACAAAACACAAATATCCTCGAATAGAATTATAATGATTTCAGGACTGAGGATCATTTCATCACTGTCACTATGAGAATAACTTATGATACTGTTAATTATATTCCATGTAGTTTTCTCATGTTGGGTCAACTCAATAAGTTATTCTCTAATACATATTAATGTATTGACATTAATGTCATGTATATTAATGATCAATGAGATATGATCGTTATTTAATTGACACACTACTCTTAATGTTTTATTGTTGTCTTATATAAACAATAAAACTTGATAAGAGACATTTAAGAATTATAATACTTATTATAATATCATATAATCTCATGTCCAAGTCACTTACTCGAACTATATAATTTTGTATTATTATTTTATGTTCTTCCATTATGTCAACATTTATACTACGTAGTAAATATAACATAACAGAATTTTATTCCAAATAAAATATAACATCAACAATGTCATTATTGTTCACATTAGCCAGATTGCCTCTTGGGCACAAACTCTAACAGATACCACCTAGTGGGTATACCTTGACTGTAACGGTAGAGTTGGCAGTCAGAAAGCTGTGGCGGATGGCGTTGGGTGATTCGGCTATTGGCCTTGGAAAAGGTTGTTCAGGAACAAATCAAGGACAGTAATCGTCAGATACCTGTCATTGGCAGTCAGTAGGATGCGGAAAGACTAGAGCTAAAACAAGGGACCATTGATCTTTCACTATCGAGACATGGTTGAGGGACACACCAAATTAGATGATAGATTGTTTGCTAGGGGCACGTCACTTAGCTCTTGATGTAGTCTTTCACTAGTCGAGGAAGAGCCCTGGATAGAGCCATAACCACCGTGAAAAGCAAACCATACTTGGATATCTGTACTGTTGGCCCTTTGAGTGGACCTATATAGATATGAAAAGCTCCTGACCGAGTTCCTACATTGGATGCGACACTATTATGGGACTCGGGGTACAGTAGACAATACGTACGTGCAAGGGTCTAGATACACACACCAGGTGATGTATCATAGACGTTAGGGCATTATTCCATACGCTTTCATGGCATAGCGATGATGGTTCTATGCAGTAACACGGCGTAGACCATGAGAGGAGGGTATTATGGGAAGTAACTTGGAATGGCCCGAATTTCCGCACTATTTGAGTTGACTAAATACACCACATGTCCAACCCAAATTGCACAGAAATACGAATCATTATGAGTTAAAGAAGAAAAAGATAGAAGAAGAACAGAAACAACACAGAATCCCACATCGCAGCGGAATAAAATATAATACATAACAGCTTTTGGAATACATAATTTCAATTGTATAAACATATCATTATCAGAGTACAATACTTACAACACAGCGGAAAATAAACAGTAAATATAATGCTAAAGTCTCCTACTCTAAACTCCTCCAAGGGTATCTGATAAATCTCAACTACTAGACTGCCCGTACAAATTTGGGAACCTAAGAGTTTAGAGTAAAACAAAACAAAATGAACTCTGGGATAGTCATGGGACTGGTGTGAGTAAACTCCAACCATTTGGTTTAACTTTTAAAATCCTTTTTAAAAGAAAGGATAATTGAAAGACCGATCTACACATAAACATGGATGGTTTTTACCTTACGATAATCCAAAACATTCTTTGAAATCTATACTTTTCTGATACTATAATAGTGTCTAAAACAAGTAAATAGCGATCTAGCACAAAGCTTGCATCTTACGCTCTACATACATAGTATATAATCAAAACTGCGGGCTCTTATTAGAGAATGTATTCCAACTAGCAAGGCATGAGACCAACTTGCGAAGTTTATCTCTAGAGAGGAATACACTGGGTTCAACAAGAGCATCTTGCAACCCAGGCTAAACATGACCGACCACTCAATTCGCTTGAGTTTACCGAATATATTATCACCAACGGTTGGGATCAACAACCATTTCCCGAAAGGGACAACATTGAAAGAATAAAGAAGCAAACAGATTTTCTCTAGAGCAGGTGATAATACACCCTCATTGGGAGCTACCCACTTAGCCATGTGACCTTTCCGATTTTATTCCATTCCCAATTGTGAGGCTTGAGGCAGTGCTTATCTTTTTGACATGCCATATCTTCATTCACTTTGAAAGCCACATCGTTAAAACCGCCAAAATCATTTATTGATTTCCCTAAAAATATTAAGGGAATAAAGCTAAGAGAAACGAATTCCTCCGCCACCAACGTGATAAGTTTGAAGAGGTTAATATAGATGATCTATTAGGCATACTTTGTAAGGCATTCATCCATACAAGTTGTCCTGGGACAGGACAAACCAAAGGCACCATCCCATCAATCCATCTTAGGCAATTTCTACCTAGGATTAATAGAATAACCCTTGCATTTTACTCCTTCTTCAATTATCTTCAGCATATTTGATCTGCAACTCTTATGCCTATATGAAGTGGTTTTCGGATAACAAATCCAATCAGTCTCTCCATACTGACAATGATGGCATCAATACTTCGATGGTCGGATATTTAACTATAAAATAAACAAATATTCATCCAAATTCTTATTTCCAAAAGGAAATTATATTGTTTAGCACCAAACAATCATTGAGCCATTTTTATTTAATTTCATTCATTAAATTTATCATTTCCCAATTTCTCCTCAATATTTTTACCCATACATTTCTTTGAACCCGTTAGGCTCTCATGATTCTTGAAAAAAAATCCATTTATCATAACTATTTATTTTCCATATTTCATAAAATAGATCTTTTTAACACCGGAAAATATTTCCATATATTCACAAATAACTATGCTTCCACATTCATTAGTCCCTAACCGTAAATTAGTAAGAGAATAACACCCTAAGTATCAATCCCGAAGGCCGAAACCAACATCAGATCAACACTCGGGAAGCCATTCAACTAGACTAATCTCCAGTTTGTTTCTAATTTCCTTAACTCCATTTCTTGACTTCTTATGAACAAAATCATTTCAATCTGCAAAACGTTTTCTTTTAAACCATCATTCACTTAAAACGTGTATATGTTTCTCCTTCCAACCTCTCAAGATTTAATTTTATAAATTCCCTTTTTTTACTTATAAAAATTCCATTATACGTCTGTTATCTTATTAAATTTCATGTATAATTGATAAGTCGATTTCTAGTTATCAAACTTTCTTAAATGTTTCTATCTTCTTAAATTTCCAGAAAATTTCGCCAGCGTCTCCTTTGTGCGGGTCACTCAGTACAACTATAAATCGCCTCTCTGGGCCCTTTCCATTCAAAAAGAAAATCAAGAAGCTAACTGGCTTGCCTAATCGGCTATTAAAACTCAAATTGAATTAAATACGTGCCTTTACAATGAGCATTCAATTTATTTCTTCCAATAGCTTCATTCCATACCGGTTAACACGTATTTTCAACCATTCCAAATTTATTAAAAATAAATCCAATCGCTTTAACTCAATTCATTCATTAATTCGCTAATTAGCTCCTTTGTCTATTTCACTTTTTATTGGAACGTATAACATTCAAATATATAAATTTTTTATAAATCAATCGAATTCCATTTTCAACTCAATTTTCATACTCGATTTCAAATATAAATTCAAAAATCCCATTTACTTATCCAACGTCGAACTCGTTCCATAATTTAATTAACTAATTATTCTTCTACTTAGTTAATTCTATTCAATAATTAATAATATGATTTTTGTTTCAAAAATCATTCCATTTACTTCACTTGAATTCATATTTATTTTATAACTCAAATCTGGATTTTTCTAATCCTATTTTTATTTTCTTAAAGTACTTTGATTTTATTTACTTGATTGTTATAATTTATAATCGATAATACCATTGTTTTTCTGGAAATTTGATTTTAGCATAACTCAAAATCTATAAGACGAAATTTAATTTTTTGTTTTTCATTAGAAAACTATTATTCAATAGGCCCGGATGATTCTTGTTTCAAATAATTATGACTTAAATTGAGTTCTATATACTCAATTGATGTACGAAATGTCAAATTATGAACTACTACGCTGCAGCGAACTTGTTTTAAATATATTTAAATATAAACTTTTAAAACTCATTTACTAGTAAATTTCAACTACATTCTCAATATTTTTAATATAAATTAAACCAGTCTCCCAAATATATTTAACATTTCAATTTTCCAAAACTGTCAAAGTTATAAATTTACTTATGACTTAATCTTCTACATTAATTTTCAATTATAATTTCCTAGGATTTATTTATATTTAGTTTATATTCTGAATCCCAGAATAAAATCTATCATTCGCTTTTTCGAAATAATTTCCAGTTCCTCTTTTTATATTCACATTTTGAATTTACATTCCCCAAATTATCCAATGATTATTTATTTCACTTCATTAAAAACATCGTTTATAAATTCGACTACTTTTCTTATTATTGAAACAAGTTAAGATTTTCTAACCCATTCGAAATCCCAATTCTATTTCGGAAAAATAAAATTTTCTTTTTAAACTTAAATTCCTTTCTTTCCATTCGAATCTATTTTTACTGTATTTTAAATGACAATACTTGGGGTAATTGTTATTCAAACATCCAAAACACACAATCATCAATCACAAGTTTTCTAAAACGTTATATATATGATAATATATAAGAAAACAAACAATAAATAAATTTGAGGAATCTAGTTGGATTCCTCTAATCTGTTTTTCCTGGATCCACAGATCTTAGACAACATAAATAATACCCATCCCGCTTCAAGGCAGGATATCGTGCTATAGAAGGTCATCCACTATGTATATTGGGGGGATGCATCGGGAAATCATCCATTAATGCTACTGCTAGAAATATCCAATCACTAGTGTATATATATATAATAATCACAACCACCAAGCCTAAGTATAACTAATATATATATATATAATAGCTAAAATTCATCAATAATTACTTAATACACCCAAACAATCATAAACAACATATGAAAATTATATATTTAACAAAATTTCGTTTATAATTAATTATAAACGAATCCAGAGATTGATTTTGCACACCTTGATATTTATTGTTGACGTCTAAAATTTTCGTCAACATCCGAGGAGTTTCTAAAATCCGAGACGCATCGGGAAGTTCCAAATTCCGGGGCAGCGTGTTGCAAGTTTCCGATGTCCGGAGGGCATCAGGAGTATCCGAGGTACGGGATGTGTTGGGAGGTTCCGAGGTCCGTATGGTGTCGGTTGGTTCCGAGGTCCGTAGGGTGTCGGGAATTTCCAAGGTACGGGATGTGTTGGGAGATTCTGTAGGTGTCGGGAGTTTCCGAGGTCCGGGATGTGTCTGGAGGTTCCGAGGTCTGAGATGTGTCATGAGTTTCCGAGGTCTGGGATGTGTTGGGAGGTTCCGAGGTCCGGAGTGTGTCGGGAGTTTCCGAGGTCCGGGATGTACCGGGAAAATCCGTAGTCGAAGGTGTACCGGGAGATCTAGAGTCCGGGGTGTATCGGGAAAATATGGAGTCCGGGTTGTACCTGGAAAATCTGTAGTACGGGGTGTACTGGAAAGTCAATAGTCCGGGATGTACTAGGAAATCAGTGGTCTGGGATGTATCAAGAAAATCTGGAGTCTGGGGTGTACCGGTAAAATCATTAGTCCGGGGTGTACCGAGAAATATGTAGTACGGGGTGTACCGGGAAATCTATAGTCTAGGATGTGTTGTGAGGTTCTGAGAGGAGGTCAATTCGGAAGGTTCCGAGAAACGTTCGGAGTTGGAAGAATCCGAGAGGTGGTTGAGAGTTGCCTAGGTTCGAGATGCATCGGGATGGTCCGAGGTCCGGAGAGTGTCGGGAAGGTTCGAGGTTCAGAGGGTTGGAAGGTTCTGAGGCCTTCTTCTTCTTCATTGAGTCAAGAAAGTGTTGACTGGTCAACAATGGCCGAGGGATCCGGAAATATCCAAAGGTAGTGTAAAGATCCTTGCAAATGTCCGTAAGTGGATGGAAATGTGTATGCAACATTTTCGTGGTCCATGCTATATCTGATGGGCATAAGAAAGAAGATGGAAGCCATTAATGGTGCTTGAGAACTTCATGATGTCCAAAAATGGTTTAATTTCTAAAAGGATAATTAAACGTTCAAGTGTATGCTTATGAGTCCAAGCATATGTATCTTCTTCATTGTATAACGAATGAAGGTGTTAGGGAGGCTTTGGGAAGAATATCTTCTTCTTAGAAAGCCATTAAAGCTTAAAGGAGAGCTTGAACCAACTCCTTTTATGTTCGAAGTGAAGGGTTATTTATAGTTGAAGGGTTAAGTGAGAGTAGGTGGCATATGGGACCCATATAGCAGAATTTCTGGTCAATTTATGGAGAGCACCAAAAAATTTGGATCCCTTTGCGTGGCAGGAAATTTTGTATCCCCTGAAGGATAGGAAATTTCATATCCCATTGGGAGATACGAAATTTTGTATCCCAAGGGGTACAAAGGGGGATACGAATTATTAGAGGGACCTGAAGTTCTGAGGGATCTAAAATGCTGTGTTCTGAAGCGAGGTGAGGGATGTGATGCTTCGGGGGAGTCAAGGTTTGAGGGATGCGGACTGTATTCCCTATGGGATACGAAATTTCATCCCCAGAGGGATGCGAATTTCGTTTCCCCTGAGGGATACGAAAATCGTGGGATGCCTGCCGGTTCTTGAGCTTGCACTGTTGAATGATTGATATGCGTTCACAGAAACAAGCATAACTTTCAAACAGTTAGGCCGTTTTGGCCAAACGAAAGTTGTACCTGAAACTAACTCAGAGGGCTGCAAGACTTATCATGCAAACCACTGTAATTGACATTATCGGGACCAAAGGAGGTCGTCTAAAGGGGTTTCGGGCCACTTTTATGTTTAAGCTGCGACTTCGACTTAATCGCTTTGTGGTTGCTGATGATGTTGCTGACATGTGATAGTTTTGAACAAAAATGTGTCAACACAGGTGATGCCGAGCATGATGAAGCGAGGCATAGTGTTGGGAAGCATGGTTGGAGCCAAGACTGAATTCTGGAACTGATCAGTGACTGTTGCACAATCTTTGGGAAATGATCGGCGTGTGTCGGGCGAGCAATTTTCGGTGTTAGTGAATTTCATATCCGAGGGATATGAAACTCGGCTAGTGATCCAATCTGAGTCCTATAGTATTAGAACCATGATTTGCTCGATATGTCTACACTACTCTGAGTGCGTACCTCTGGCCTGAGACTTGTACAGTTCGAGAGTAACTTGACGAGCCATGATGATTATTCTTACGTGACCCCATTTTGGCTTGATTCTTGAAGATGTTTGCAACACTTCTGGACCATTGAACTATGCGATGGGGTGAGTCGTATGGGCCAAGACCACTTCCGGTAAACAGACCAAAATGTCGGTTAACATTTGCCCTCCAAAGTATGTCTTTTGTGAATGGGACATGCTTTAAAATAAGACAAGCATGGCTATGGCTAGAAAGATCTCCATGTTGTACTTAGCGATTGGTCGCGACCTTCTGTTGAGTCATATACCTGGGAGTGTGATGGTTTGGAGCGGTTGAGACGCATTGTTGAAACCTGTTGGTATGAGTTTGGGAATCCGACATTGTTAAGAGCTTTGAATTTCTTGAGTCTTGTCGCTTGGGTTGGAACCTGTCTAAGGCATCTAATTTCTGTAGATTAACGAGATTAAACGTTAATCGTCGACTCCCGATTGCATCAAAGTGCAAATGGTTCATTGTCGGGTCAGAATCACGTATGCACTCACACGTTCGCACGTGGTTTTGCGTGATGCGATTTGAGTTCGAATAAGTAACATGAATGTGAATTGTAAGCCTGAAACACCCCACCTCCGTTAGGGTCACTCTCAAAGGGAATGCCCTAATTTTGGTGGAGGTTTATAAGTACAAGTCACAGATATACAAGACAGATATAAGAACACATATTTTTGAACAGCGAAAAACAACAACATCTTTTATTTCATTTAAAATACGTGTTCACAAAAACATGCCATTCTTGTCTTACAATTCTTCCAAAGACACAACAACTTCATAACTGTCTTGATTACATTATTAAAGAAGCATAAAGAAAACATAAATAAACTGCAAAATTCCCATAATTGCTGTCCAAAGCCATAGTCCAAAACGGAAAAGATCCAAGCAATACATTCTTTCTCTTCAAGCTGGATGTGAAATCTGGTCAAGCTGCGGTGTTCCCTCCCTGTGGACCTGGGGGGGGGAACGAAAGAAAAGAAGGCGAAAGAAAAGTAGAGTCAGACAAAAAACCTGAGTAAGTCTAGGACTATTCAGTCTATGAATAAAGAACTGGGTATGATAAGTATAAACTGGAAATGGGAAAGCACCGTAAACTAAGTTAAGTTGTCTAGGGTTGAATATACTATCGTACCCCATATTAATCTCAGTACCCATATAAACTAGTTCCCAACAGGCACCACATAATAAGGGTGAAGTGATCCATTTCTGATGATCGGCTCCTACTCGCATAGTTACATGTGTCTTACGGCCCCCGATGTTGTAGTTACCTATGCTGGTCCCACCATGGGGTGTATCAAGTCCCATGGTGGCGGCCCGACACAATTCTAGAATGCACAGGTATGCTACTGGTGCCCAGTGCCTTATTTTTCTGCGTCAGAGTGTGTGCACGCCCGCACCCCGTTAGAACCTACACTGCTGCACCACCGCCGTCGATTTGACCTCTTACAGTCAGCCCAGTAATCGTGCCCCACCCTGCCTAGTTCAGGGTATCCTGATACACCTTGTAGGGTTACTGCTGAAAAGGGTCCCCCGCTACTAGGTTTTCTATTTCTAAGCAACATGCTAAGTTGGTTAAGTGTTTTATAAACCTAACCCCCAATCAGTCTGTATAGTTTAGCATGTTCCATTTTGATTAAGTATTAATATAATTTACTTAATCCAATCAATCCTGACTCAACCTTAATTGTCTTATTAAAGCCTTGACCTCTCACATTAGACAGGTATTGTTGTGGCTGCCTGTTGCCGGTTGGGTACGGGCAGTCTTACGCCACAACTCAGTCTAACCTCGGGTCCTTATTGGGCTCCATGTTTAACCACCCACAATGGATAGGTATTGTTGTGACTACTGGACAGCCGGGCGGTTCCGGGCAGGTTTACATCACAACTCAATCCAACCTCGGGTTAAACACATCGTATTTTCTACATTTACATATTTTGTCCCTTTTCTTTTTATATGTAAATATTTGCGGCCCATTATTCAAATTCATCTTTATTGATTAAAATTTATTTATGCCACTTAATTGCTTTTCAAGATTGTTGGCATGCGTCAAACATGCCAACACATATGTTCTATATTTTAGCCCAAACGTCATTACCCCCGTTTTACACGTTCGCTCCAATGTAAGGTGTGTTGGGTTTAATACTTAAACCCAATTTAGCCAAATGAAAGGGGAGGCTTATAACATGGTGTTTATAAGGTAACATGAAAAAGGGGAGTGTGAACGCATGAACTTGCAACGAACGATTCAATTAACATAAAGTTGGCACATGTGAACTTGCAATTGTAACATCATATAATCATGGCATAATATAAATCATTTTATTCATATAATCATGGCATAAACAATACTTAAACATGAATCATTCTATTCATATAATTATGGCATAAACAATACTTAAACATGAATCGTTCTATTCATATAATCATGGCATAAATAATACTTAAACATGAATCGTTCTATTCATATAATCATGGCATAAAAAATACTTGAACATGAATCATTCTACTCATGTAATCATGGCATAAATAATACACGAATCATTGTAAACTTGCAATTGGGATGTAAATCTAACTTAATTGTGTCACATATATTATCATATGATTATGATAACAACATAAGCCTAAAAACATGTTTTCAACTAGGCATAATAACGAACATAGTTTAGTCATGTTCATAAAATTAATACAAGTTCACAAAGATGCTTGCTTTTGTCACTATCACAAAAGCATGATTTTTATACTTGAACTATGATGCCAATTCCAACATAACTTCATATGAATCATAATATTCAAGTGGATCAAATTACACTAAAGATGACCATAGAATTATACATCATGTTGGCATAACAGTAAATCATATACTTGCATGAATCTCAAATAAACTATTACAACATATAGTTGTTACTTTCAACATAAATCATATACTTGCAATTATCAAATGGGTGTTGTAAATAACTACCACAAACATGTAGTTTTCAATATGAATCATATGCTTGCGAATATCAAATCGTATACCACAACATTCCCAAATCGTTTAGAATCAAAGCAACATACAAATATAGATTATTATCGCCACTATTTCATTTCTTACTTTACACAAATCAACACAATTATGTAATTCACATCGGAATAGCACTCTACTTACAACGTATGACGAATCTTCAATTCAGGAATCTGAATTCTGAATTTGGAGATGCTATCCTTTGTTGTAGGCGTTGCTTTGATTTGATTAACGTTGCTTTAAGCTTTGAATTATCTCCAAATTGCCTCTCAATTTCTGACGGCTATACTTAGTCTCTCCTCAGCAGCATGACGGTCTCATCTCCATTTTAGTTTGTGTGAATTAGGGTTAGTCTTAGGTCCTTTTTATAGAGTTTGTGAGTTGATTTAGACCGTCGATGAAGCTTGGTTTAATAATAGTCGTTCGTTCAAAGGAGAGACCAACCAGGAGCTGACACCTAGCCCTAGTGACAAGGTAAGGCTCAGAAATTCGACCAGACCCTGATCAGGCCAGCCAAGACCTGACTAGCAGGTCATTCTGACCTGGGCGCACTTGGCAGGTGCGCCAGGCTAAAAATGTACTGGCGCACTTCCCAAGTGCGCCAGTTCATTTTTGTTCTGGCGCACTTCCCAAGTGCGCCAGTGCATTCTGACCCGTTTTCTGGTTTTTCGCCCAACTTCGTTCGCCCATATCTTCTTCATACGATATCCGTTTTACGCAAAATCGGACTCTATCTCTAGCAGAATTCCGAGACGAACGCAATGGCGTATCCCGTTTCCCTTAATTCTTTGATTTGAAATTAGTTATACTTTAATTTGTGAATCTCACTGTTATAGAATACACGGGGTGTTACATGCTCCCCCACTTAAAAGGATTTCGTCCCCGAAATCTTCAAGTTAGGAAGAATGTATATCCTAACATCCAAACATCCATCTACTCATCCATCAAACACGAGCATCCATTGTCCTTAAAAAGACTCCTAATGCTTCATGATCATATGCGAAGTGTGTGTGTACATGTACTTATCTAATGCAAAATCAGGCGGTCTACTGATTCAGTTGACCTCCTTAATGCAAATTATGTAAGTGCCATGAATCCATTATGTATGCAAATTCTCCTATTCATGATTCTACATGAGTGCTCAACCATTCATATAAATGCAACATCCATATGACAACACATTAAACTTCAACCATATATGAATGCAAACATATATGCATATGCAATATGAAGTGACTGAGCCGATCTAAAACCTAAATTGTGTGTGTATATGCAACCACGAGCAACCACTAGCAATCACTTGCAACCACTTGCAACCATCATCCATAACATGTTTCAATTACATGTTTTCATCCAAAGAGTTTCTACATAAAAGATAAGGTCGAGGAGATATACCTAAAAAGATAGATAAAAGCACAACTTAAGGAAAAAGGAAAGATCAAAGATGTACCCTCGAAAAGAAAAGGGTAGGCTGCGCGTATTCTAGCTTCAGTTTCCCAAGTTGCATCTTCTTCGGCGTCGCTCCACTGAACTTTGACGAGCTTGACTTTGCGGTTGCGTAGCTTCTTCACTTCCGTTCCTAATATGCGGGTTGGAACTTTCCTTACGGTTGCTTCGCGTTCCACTTCAGCTTCTTCTAGGATATTTGGCTCTACCACTTCAGCAGATTCATGTAGACATTTTTGGAGATGTGAAACGTGAAAGACGTTGTGAACTCCGGCCAATCTTTTGGGTAGCTCTAATCTATAGGCCATTTCCCAATCTTCTCGATGATAGGGAATGGCCCCACGAACCTTGGTGCTAGCTTTCTTGTGGTTCCAAAACGAACAACGTTCCTCAGCGGAGATACCTTAAGAAAATCTCTGTCCCCAACCTCAAATTAAGGTCGGTCCTCCTCTTGTCGGCGTAGGACTTTTGTCTGTCTTGGGCCGTTTCATCCTTCTTTGTATTAAGTCTACTTTCTCTGAAGTCTCTCGGATCAAATCTGGTCCAAGTATGAGCTTATCAGTAGACTCCCACCAACAAGTGGGTGATCGGCACGGTCTTCCATATAAAGCTTCAAAGGGCGCCATTCCAATGGTTTCTTGATAGATGTTGTTGTAGGCAAATTCCACCAAAGGAAGATGGTCTTCCCATGTCCCTCCGAAGTCAAGGATGCACAGTCTTAAAAGGTCCTTCAAAACTCTGTTCACTCTTTCCGTCTGGCCGTCGGTTTGGGGGTGATAGGCTGTGCTCAAGCATAACTGTGTGCCTACCGCTTCTTGCAGACTCCGCCAAAACTCACTGGTGAAGATAGGGTCTCGGTCACTAACAATGCTGGATGGTATTCCATGGAGTCGAACGATTTCCTTGAGGTAAAGAGATGCTAGGGATGAGGCAGTTCTTTTACCTTTGATGGGTAAAAAGTGGGCGCTTTTAGTAAGCCTATCCACTATTACCCAAATGCTAGTGTTGCCTCTCCTAGACCTAGGCAGCCCATCGATGAAGTCCATTGAGATGCTATCCCACTTCCACTGCGGGATCTCTAGAGGATGTAGCAGACCGCCAGGCTTTTTCTGTTCCGCCTTAACCTGTTGGCACACCATACACTTAGAAACGAATTCTGCCACGTCTTTCTTCATGCCGTTCCAAAAGAAAGTTCTTTTTATATCCTTGTACATTTTATCTCCGCCTGGGTGTATCGTCATCTTGGAGTGATGTGCTTCCTCAAGAACCGTCTTTACTAAATCCCTTGTATGTGGGACGCATGGTCTTCCGTCTCGTCTTAGCCAACCCTTGTCGTCGATGGAGTATCTGTTGAGGTGACTTGAAGTCTCACCCCTAATTAGCCTATCAATCGTTTCCACAAGCTGAGGGTCTTCGCGTTGTGCTGTCCCTATTGAGTCCACTAAAGTCGGGCGTACTTCGAGAGATGCTAGCAAGCCTGGTCAACAATCGGAGGAGGGCCTAAAGTCAAAGCTGGCTATAAACTCTAGGCTTTGTCTTTCAACAAACAGCGGGCTTAGGGTCAGTTTCTTTCGGCTCAACGCGTCTGCCACTACGTTGCCTTTGCCCGGAGTGTAGGAGATCTCGAAATCATACGAGGCAAGAAACTCCATCCATCTCTGTTGCCTCAAGTTAAGGTCCTTCTGCGAGAAAAGGTATTTCAACGATTTATGATCAGTGTAAAGTTCGAACTTCTCACCTAGGAGATAGTGTCGCCAAGACTTGAGTGCAAAGACGATGGCGGCTAATTCAAGATCGTGGGTCGGGTAGTTCTTTTCGTGCACTTTCAACTGCCTCCTGCCATAAGCTACTACCCTTCCTTCTTGCATTAAGACGGCGCCTAGCCCTGTCCCACATGCATCTGTATAAACGGTGAACATCTTGCTTCCATCTGGCAATGTCAAAACTGGGGCTGTTATAAGAGCCCTTTTCAGTTGCTGGAAAGCAAACTCGCAATCCAAGTCCCAATTGAACACTAGATTCTTCTTGGTCAACTTTGTGAGCGGAGAGAAGATTTTCGCAAAATCCCTTATGAACTTTCGATAGAAACCTGCTAGTCCTAGAAAACTTCGGACCTCAGTTGCATTCCTTGGTGTCTTCCAATCCTGTACCGCCACTACCTTAGCAGGGTCCACAGCTAATACTTGTTTGGATACTATGTGCCCAAGGAACCTCACTTCTTCTCTCCAAAAGTGGCATTTGGAGAATTTGGCTTTTAGCTGATGGACTCGCAGAGTTTCCATGATTGCCCTTAAGTGCTGAGCATGTTCCTCTTCACTCTTTGAGAAGATAAGGATATCGTCTACGAAGACCACTACGAACTTATTGAGGAAATCTCTGAATACCCTACTCATCAGGTCCACGAAGTAAGCAGGTGCATTTGTCAAACCGAAAGGCATGACAAGCCATTCAAAGAAGCCGTCTGGGGTTCTGAATGTCGTTTTATCGATGCTATCTTCAGCCACCCTTAGCTGATGAAAACCGGTCGCTAAATCGAGTTGAGAGAAAACAGATGCCCCTACAAGCTGATCAAACAGATCGTCAATTCTGGGAAGAGGGTTCCTATTCTTTTTCGTTAGCTTGTTGAGCTCCCTATAGTCAACACATAGACGGAGTGAACCATCCGCCTTTGTAGCGAACACCACTGGAGCGCCCCATTCTGAAATGCTCCTTCTAATGAACCCCTTCTCTAGAAGCTCTTTAATCTGTTTACTGAGCTCTTTCCTTTCCCGTGGAGCCATGTGTCTAACGGGCAACGCAACGGGCTTTGCATTATCTACAAGATATATACGGAAGTCTATCTCCCGCTTCGGAGGCAAGCCCTTCACCTCTTCGAAGACATCCGGATATTCCCGGACCACTCTAACCGATTGCAAATTTTCAACGGAGGCATCTAGCGATTCAAGATAACTAAGCATAACCGCATACGAGGGATTACAAGAAATTTCCAAAGTGTTACCGAGTTGGGTCAGGAGCCTAACAACCCTTTTCTCACAATCAAGGATGGCCCCATTACTGGATAGCCAATCCATGCCCAAAATCAAACCATATCCCGAAAAGCCCAAAACAAAGGCACTACATTTAAATTCTACGCTTAGAATAGAAATTTTCAATCCCACACAGATCATAGACAAATGAGCTGGGCCCTCAATTGGGTTTGAAACAATTAAGGGGTCCTCTACCATACTAGTTTTTAGGTGCAGAGATTCTACTAAAGCAGACGAGATAAAGGAGTGTGATGCGCCAGAATCAAATAAAGTGCGAACGGGGTGATCATAAAGATAAACTACACTTTCTACAGAAGTATTTATACCTCGCTGTTGCAGAGGTGGCGCTTTTAGCACATGAACCTACACCCCCAAGGTGGATCCAGCCCTCTGCCCCTGTCCTCGTTTCTTTGGGCAGTCCTTAGCCATGTGGCCTGTCTCACCGCAAGAAAAGCACCCGCCATTCATCTTGGCCTTCTTTTTTCGGCAATCTTTTACTAAGTGCCCCACTTTGCCACAGAAATTATTCTTCCTCTTCTCTTTGTTGTCTTTCCCGCCCTTCTTAAAGTCTGTCTTCTTAGGCTGTAAACCCTCTTTCTTCCCTTGAGAGCTTTCTGCCTTTGTCTCCTTCTTGCCCTTATCCTCTTCGTTCAGCAATGCCATCTGTACCAATCTTTCATACGTAGCTCCCATGGGTATATGGGTCATGGCCAAACTGTGTAATGGCTCATTCAACCCTTTGACAAAACGGAGAGCCTTCTTGTGCGGGGTGTTGATTAGGTCCAGTCCGAACCTAGCCAGCTCATCGAACTGATTAACATACTCTTTGACTGTCTTGTTCCCTTGCTTAAGAAATAAGAATTTTTCCAACTGCAAACTCCTTTCTGCGTCTGAGAGAAATTTAGCCTCAAACCTTGCCCTAAAGTCCTCCCACGTCTCTACTGGTCTTTCTGCATTAGTGACTTCCCACCAGTAGGAAGCCTTGCACTTTAGTAGCCACACTGCCAGTTGTACTTTCTGCCTATCTTCTACCTCAAAGATGACGAATAAGTCCTCGGTTTCTTTCAGCCAATTTCTAGCTGCCACGAAGGACTCAGTTCCATGAAAATCCTTTCCTCCCATAGCTTTAAAATCTTTACATATCTTAGCAAAAGTGTTTCCCCACGGAGGAGGTGGAGGAAGAGGTGCTGCTGCAGCCGGATGATTCCCTGCAGCTGGGGGAGGAGGAACGGTAGGGCCTGGCTGAGTGGCCCTTGCTTCTAAGAATCGTCTAAACCAACCAGGTATTGGTACACCCTCTGGCAAGTTAAGTTCTTCGGACATGCTGAAACAAAAAGGATAGATTCAAAACGAAGGATAAGAGATAATACCTATGGCTTTGGGGGACTTTGCCTTTTTAAAATAAAATAATATTTTATCTTTTAAAAATGCTTCTTTAAATTTCCTTTTTGAAAATAAATTTTCAAAACTTTTTATCTTATCTGGTAAACCTATGCTCTGATACCAAGTGAAACACCCCACCTCCGTTAGGGTCACTCTCAAAGGGAATGCCCTAATTTTGGTGGAGGTTTTTAAGTACAAGTCACAGATATACAAGACAGATATAAGAACACATATTTTTGAATAGCGAAAAACAACAACATCTTTTATTTCATTTAAAATACGTGTTCACAAAAACATGCCATTCTTGTCTTACAATTCTTCCAAAGACATAACAACTTCATAACTGTCTTGATTTCATTATTAAAGAAGCATAAAGAAAACATAAATAAACTGCAAAAGTCCCATAATTGCTGTCCAAAGCCATAGTCCAAAACGGAAAAGATCCAAGAAATACATTCTTTCTCTTCAAGCTGGATGTGAAATCTGGTCAAGCTGCGGTGTTCCCTCCCTGTGGACCTGGGGGGGGGGGAGGGAAACGAAAGAAAAGAAGGCGAAAGAAAAGTAGAGTCAGACATAAAGCCTGAGTAAGTCTAGAACTATTCAGTCTATGAATAAAGAACTGGGTATGATAAGTATAAACTGGAAATGGGAAAGCACCCTAAACTAAGTTAAGTTGTCTAGGGTTGAATATACTATCGTACCCCATATTAATCTCTGTACCCATATAAACTAGTTCCCAACAGGCACCCCCATAATCAGGGTGAAGTGATCCATTTCTGATGATCGGCTCCTACTCGCATAGTTACATGTGTCTTACGACCCCCGATGTTGTAGTTACCTATGCTGGTCCCACCATGGGGTGTATTAAGTCCCATGGTGGCGGCCCGACACAATTCTAGAATGCACAGGTATGCTACTGGTGCCCAGTGCCTTATTTTTCTGCGCCGGAGTGTGTGCACGCCCGCACCCCGTTAGAACCTACACTGCTGCACTACCGCCGTCGATTTGACCTCTTACAGTCAGCCCAGTAATCGTGCCCCACCCTGCCTAGTTCAGGGTATCCTGATACACCTTGTAGGGTTACTGCTGAAAAGGGTCCCCCGCTACTAGATTTTCTATTTCTAGCCAACATGTTAAGTGGGTTAAGTGTTTTATAAACCTAATCCCCAATCAGTCTGTATAGTTTAGCATGTTCCATTTTGATTAAGTATTAATATAATTTACTTAATCCTATCAATCTTGACTCAGCCTTAATTGTCTTATTAAAGCCTTGACCTCTCACATTAGACAGGTATTGTTGTGGCTGCCTGTTGCCGGTTGGGTCCGGGCAGTCTTATGCCACAACTCAGTCTAACCTCGGGTCCTTATTGGGCTCCATGTTTAACCACCCACATTGGATAGATATTGTTGTGACTACTGGACAGCCGGGCGGTTCCGGGCAGGTTTACATCACAACTCAATCCAACCTCGGGTTAAACACATCGTATTTTCTACATTTACATATTTTATCCCTTTTCTTTTTATATGTAAATATTTTCGGCCCATTATTCAAATTCATCTTTATTGATTAAAATTTATTTATGCCACTTAATTGCTTTTCAAGATTGTTGGCATGCGTCAAACATGCCAACACATATGTTCTATATTTTAGCCCAAACGTCATTACCCCCGTTTTACACGTTCGCTCCAATGTAAGGTGTGTTGGGTTTAATACTTAAACCCAATTTAGCCAAATGAAAAGGGGAGGCTTATAACATGGTGTTTATAAGGTAACATGAAAAAGGGGAGTGTGAACACATGAACTTGCAACGAACGATTCAATTAACATAAAGTAGGCACATGTGAACTTGCAATTGTAACATCATATAATCATGGCATAACATGAATCATTTTATTCATATAATCATGGCATAAACAATACTTAAACATGAATCATTCTATTCATATAATTACGGCATAAACAATACTTAAACATGAATCGTTCTATTCATATAATCATGGCATAAATAATACTTAAACATGAATCGTTTTATTCATATAATCATGGCATAAATAATACTTAAACATGAATCATTCTACTCATGTAATCATGGCATAAATAATACATGAATCATTGTAAACTTGCAATTGGGATGTAAATCTAACTTAATTGTGTCACATATATTATCATATGATTATGATAACAATATAAGCCTAAAAACATGTTTTCAACTAGGCATAATAACGAACATAGTTTAGTCATGTTCATAAAATTAATACAAGTTCACAAAGATGCTTGCTTTTGTCACTATCACAAAAGCATGATTTTTATACTTGAACTATGAGGCCAATTCCAACATAACTTCATATGAATCATAATACTCTAGTGGATCAAATTACACTAAAGATGACCATAAAATTATACATCATGTTGGCATAACAGTAAATCATATACTTGCATGAATCTCAAATAAACTATTACAACATATAGTTGTTACTTTCAACATAAATCATATACTTGCAATTATCAAATGGGTGTTGTAAATAACTACCACAAACATGTAGTTTTCAATATGAATCATACGCTTGCGAATATCAAATCGTATACCACAACATTCCCAAATCGTTTAGAATCAAAGCAACATACAAATATAGATTATTATCGCCACAATTCCATTTCTTACTTTACACAAATCAACACAATTATTTAATTCACATCGGAATAGCACTCTACTTACAACGTATGACGAATCTTCAATTCAGGAATCTGAATTCTGAATTTGGAGATGCTATCCTTTGTTGTAGGCGTTGCTTTGATTAGATTAACGTTGCTTTAAGCTTTGAATTATCTCCTAATTGCCTCTCAATTTCTGACGGCTATACTTAGTCTCTCCTCAGCAGCATGACGGTCTCATCTACATTTTAGTTTGTGTGAATTAGGGTTAGTCTTAGGTCCTTTTTATAGAGTTTGTGAGTTGATTTAGACCGTCGATGAAGCTTGGTTTAATAATAGCCGTTCGTTCAAAGGAGAGACCAACCAGGAGCTGACACCTAGCCCTAGTGACAAGGCAAGGCTCAGAAATTCGACCAGACCCTGATCAGGCCAGCCAAGACCTGACTAGCAGGTCATTCTGACCTGGGCGCACTTGGCTGGTGCGCCAGGCTAAAAATGTACTGGCGCACTTCCCAAGTGCGCCAGTTCATTTTTGTTCTAGCGCACTTCCCAAGTGCGCCAGTGCATTCTGACCCGTTTTCTGGTTTTTCGCCCAACTTCGTTCGCCTATATCTTCTTCATACGATATTCGTTTTACGCAAAATCGGACTCTATCTCTAGCAGAATTCCAAGACGAACGCAATGGCGTATCCCTTTTCCCTTAATTCTTTGATTTGAAATTAGTTATACTTTAATTTGTGAATCTCACTGTTATAGAATACATGGGGTGTTACAAAGCCATGTGTCTGTGATCGCGCAATTTACCTTTCGAAAAGTTCGGATCGAGAGTTGATCGTTTGATGTGCACACTTGAACCATTTAAGCCAGTGAGCACACATTTGGTTAACGAATCAGGTCAGCCTGATCGGTTGACATTTCGAGAGCGTGTATGCGTGGTCATTGTCGTGGATTTGGCGCGCAATCGCGTAAAAAGGCTATCGAAATGTTGTTGAAATAGAGCTTGATCGTTTGGCGTGTTCCACTGAATCTGTAGCATCCCGGGAATTTCAACACTCAAATTCGGACATTTATATATCCCCTGTCAAACTCAAGTATCGAAAACTCAGAAGTCTAGGAGAAAGAAATAAGAGGGTGAGATAAGAAAGAAAGAAATATTAAAATAGAAGAATAAGAAGAAGAACCCACACTGAATAAGAGTCTCACATCGCAGCGGAACAAAATATAATGTAGAAATAATTTTTATTGAGAGCTTGAAATAATACTTACACATCAGAATACATCAATAAATCTGGACAGTTATAATAGCATGTCCTCATATATATCGCATAGTGGAATAATAATAGTATAACATCATACGTCTAAACTCCTTTAGCTCATCTTTGGACTTCACAACATCGGATAAACTGAACCTATACGACTTGGTCTAACCTAAGCATTACAAACACCGGGTCAGTCTGGTGAATGAGAGTGAGAAAAAGCTCGCAAAGTTTTAAGGGGAATCATCCAACTTGATTCTAAAGTTTAAAATCTTTTCGAAAGAAAAAGATAATCATAAGACCAAATCCACACATAAATACAGACGGTTTTTACCTTACGTTGACCCAAAACATTTTTAAACCATATATATATTCTGATATTATAATAGTGTCTAAATACAAGTAAATATCAATCTAGTAGAATGCTTGGATCTCACGCTCCAAATATATAGTATACAATCAAAACCGCGGGTTCTTATTGGAGATTGGATTCCGACTCTGACAAGGTATAGAACCACCTACCGATAATGTATCTCTAGAGGGGAATACACTGGGTTCAACAAGAACACCTTGGAACTCGACCCACACAAGACCGACCACTCATTTCGCTTGAGTGTATCGAATGTATATCACCAACGGTTGGGGTCAAATCCCGTTTCCCAAAATGGTAAGCATAGAAATAGATTAAAGAAGGAAATGGATTTTCTCTAAATAGGTGATTATACACCCTAATGGGGGGCGACCCACATAGCCATGCTATCTGCCCGATTTCTGTCATTTCCCGGTTGATGAGGCTTGAGGTTAGAATTTACCTTTAGAACATATGGACACCATTAACTTTGAATGTCACATTGTCAGATCCGCCAGAAAATCACTAATTGATTTCTACAAAAATACTCATGTTGTTGAGCTAAGAGAAGTGCCCTTCTCTGCCACCAACTATGGTACGTTTGAAGCAATCTATACGTGACTCTTTTGGAAATATTCTGTCAAACATTCTATTACGACCCAAACTCGCCCTTACGGGAAAGCCCGGGTTGAGTTGAGAACATGACAAATTCGAACGTAAATGACAGAACATTTCATTGCTTATTACAACAATTTACATCAGAATACAAGAATATAACAAAGTATAAATAAATAATATACATCACAAAAATATCAGAGATTAAATACATTACATAGTAGAAGAAAATAATACATAACACAACTATAAGAAATACACAGATACAGAGCTTTTCGAATATAGCTCCATCTGTAAACCAGGATCGTGTAAAATAGAAATTTGCAAAACCAAAACTACTAGCTGTCCGTGTGGAAAATAGGGGAAACCAAAGTTTAGGTTAAAACAATAAATTCCAAGTCGGTCATGGGACTGGTGTGAAAATTAAAACAGTTATTAAACTTTACTTTAAAAATAAAGTAAATCAAGGGACCACGTTGTATAACACGGAACGAGTTTTCTCCTAAGATTACTAGTGCATAATACAATTTATAAACAACGCAATGCTTTTCGAAAAAAGAAGCTATTATAAGACTCAGGTCCGATCACGCAATGCAACGCAAGCCGGAGGATAGAGTTTTCCCTTATAATAGACAAATATGCTTGGTACATTTAAAACAAATCATTTGATACTATTGTAAGTATATAGTGTCCAAAACAACTTCAAATATAAATGTATCAATCATAAACGACATAGGTACCATATACCATGACGCCATACTAGGCTCTACAATTAAAACCGAAAAGTCACGTATTGGAAATTGGATTCCGTCATGAGTCAAGGCAAGGGATGTACTCATTACCGATTCGAGACACTCAAGCAAATGCCTTAGGATCGCACCTACGGGCAACCCTGGATCCTGTAGTGTCGGTCCTCCCTTACATTTGAGGATTAGTTATTCCTGAACACACGTTTCCCGGTCCTATCATACCTATCCATCGGCCCCGTAGTGGCCAATATATCCGAGGCGCCTCGACATCCATCATCCATATAGGTAAAAATATAAATGTCTAGGCGCCATACCATGACACCACCCATAGCTAGAAAGAAATGTCGTGCACTCACTGCATTCCATTATCCCGTTTTTGACTCATACCGAGTTGTGAGGCTCACAAATTAATGTTATACACAAAGCTATGCTATTTAAAGTCGTGCTTTTATCATCAACCACAAGACTCTGCTTTTCAACAGAAGCCTTGATCATTTGCATCTCAGCATGCCACACAGGAAATTCACGCCATGCAACTGATGTCTATCGATATGTAACCTCTAAGCTCGTACGTCTCAGAGAAGGGTGTTAAGCAAGAGAATAAATTCTCCGCCACTAAACAAACATATATTTAATAGAGATCAATCAACATAGAATAAAATCCAATGTTAGACACACATCCATTTATTAGCTCGTTCTGGGTCTGAACGAAACCGGGGGCACCTTATTCCTCGTCCCATATGTCCAATACAGGAGAGAGGTCCTCGCATATCCGGTCGATCTCCAAGTACGTCTGGACGATCACAACTTATTACCTTGTCTTGAGTGTACAACCCAATCAAGACTTCAGTAATCATCTAAACGATGTGAAGAACTCCGGTCTTCAACCACCGTCTTCATCGTCGATTTATCGTCGAATCAATTATTCAGAATGGGTATAAACCCGGCCTTTCCAAATAATTCACGTATCTTATAATCAAATGCTACAAAAAAAGCAACATACGCCTTATTCCAATTCTGAATATTCTTTTATTCAAATATTTATATCCATTGGGAAAGGTTCCCATTAATTTTATCAAATATAAATTCTTTTAAATTTATACTTTAATCTTCCTTTTGATATCAATTCTAAACCAAACTAAAGTTTATCCAAACTAGTCGGGATTAGGCCACCTTACCCAAGTAATCATTTGTTTTATTTACCAATCCCAACCTATTCATCCTATGGAGCAAAACTGGTAATACTACATATCTAACACCAAGGAGTTATCGATAAATTTAATTACCATTTCATGTTGAAATCTAATTAAAGATTTAACTATCGCCTGGAGTAAAACTAGTGGTACTCCATTCTTGATTATTTCCCAAATTTGATAATTTAGATTATCACATTCACATTTCAATCTAATTAAAGATTCATTAAAACTCCACTTAGTTTTAATCTTTCCAAAAATATTTATTAATGATTATTTAACTTTTGGAAATCAAACAAGCAGCATCGACAATCTACACCGTACCATTGATTTCTGCCGATATATAACCTCTAGCTCGTATGTCTCAGAGAAGGATGTTAAGCAAGAGAATAAATTATCCACCACCAAACAGATATATATATATATAGTAGAGGTCAACATTACGGTTCGAAACACAATGTTAGACATGTAATCTTGTCTTTAACTGGGTAAAAGAACTAATGTCATTTAAAACACAATTCACAATAAACCCAAAATCACATTCCATTAACCATGGAATCTTCACAGAAAACTGATCAATATATATAATCGATATCAATTTCCGTATCCGACTAATAATATAAATGGAATAACGGCAAATCCTTTTAAATTCCATATATATTAACAGCCTTCCTCTACCGAATCTCACTTCGATTATTACCAAATCGAATTCCAATCAATTCCAATTTAATATATTATATTGGAAAACTTTACTTTGGAAATTTTCCATTAAATCTTAATTAAAAGAATTTTATATTCCAAATCACATTTCACTATTAATCGGGTTAAAGAAGGATTGTCGTTAAAAACACAGTTCACAATAAACCCAATTCCCATTCCATTTTACTCCAATTACTAAATATAATTGGAAACTCTAATAATCTTAATTAAAAAAATTATTCTTTTCACCACGGGGTTTAAGAATAGTATTACTGGGACGCCATGCACGACAAACCCAAAATCCAATTTAATATTAAATATAAGGCTCTGAATAGAAATTATATTGGCTTATATTCAATATAAAAATCTGAAACCAACACATATCATATGGGGAATAATGATATATATCTATCTTCCAAATTCCTCCATAATATCTGTATAGTCACGGAATCCAATATTGAAATATTATGGAGACGATTTCTATTCAAATACATTCCAATTCATAGATTGGAAATTTCTGTTTATATTAAAACCCTTTTACAAATCCAATTTATTTATTTAAAAATTATTGGATTTCAAATCTAGTTAATTTTGATAAAAATATTTTTTTATCTTTTCAAATATGGAACTTTCATCCCAATTCTTCCAAAATCATTTATTATGATTTTACATAATCTTTCCATACTTTTAATAATTTTATTAAGGACCGTACAGTTGGTTTCCAATAACGGCCACAGAACTACATCCATAGCGACCATTTCCAAATTTGATTTGGACATAATTCCAAATACAACCGTTAGATTTCAATTCTCTTATATCCATTGGAAAGCTCTTTCCGATACGAACCCAACGGTTCCAGTTTTAGGATAATCCGACGGTCGGATCTCCCGTAATGTCAATTCGAAGTCAATTGTTGAAATTTGCGGACGGTCACGGCGCGACGCATTCTATTCAAGCCATCAAATATATATTATATATATTTCGTCGATTTCGATTCAAAACATATTTTATAAATCGTTTACAAATTCATTTTAAAATGATTCCCACTTCTATTTCAATTTAGAATCAATATTGAGTATTCCTTTATAAATCTGTTTTATATTCATTTTAAAACGATTTCAATTTCATTTCAATTCTCAAATCAAAATTGAATATTTCTTTAAATATTCGTTTTAAATTCATTTTAAAACGATTTTCACTTTATTTCAATTTAAAATTAAAATTGAATATTTCTTAATAAATTAGTTTAAATTCATTTTTTAAGCGATTTCAACTTTCAAATCAAAATTGAATATTTCTTTATATATTCGTTTTAAATTTATTTTTAAAACGATTTTCACTTTATTTCAATTTTCAAATCAAAATTAAATATTTCTTAATAAATTCATTTTAAAACGATTTCAATTTCATTTCAATTTTCAAATCAAAATTGAATATTTCTTTATATATTCATTTTAAATTCGTTTTTAGAATGATTTTCTCTTTATTTCAATTTTCAAATCAAAATTGAATATTTCTTATCAATATAATATTAAAATGATAATATTTTCAAAATATTTGATTTTGATTATACACTTAATATTATTTAAAAATATTCGTTAATTCTGAATTGGAATCAGACTCAATCAATTACCGTATAATTTCAGTTATATAGATTTCATACATCACATGTATACAACGATAATGATAAACAATCATCAAAAATTCGTACAACATCCAGAGTGCATTTTACAACTGCATAAGCATTAAAATAAATAAATAAATAACGCTTATACAGTCTGTCAACCCATCGATTTACATACAACTAAACATTTGGGATTAGTGTATGTCAAATATCATCCCAATACCTGTGTGGAGTTTCAACCAATAAACACTGAATATTATTTGTGCAGTTGGGCGGTGTGTAAAATTTATCGTCCCAATCAATGTCAGTTAAATGGGTGTACATAAACAAATCGTTCGATTTGTAAATGAATATTTGTTTTCATTTCAAGAGAATTTTATGTCGTTCATATATACGTTAAAAATTATATTTCAACACTTCACTATTTTATATAGTCATACATTCAATAAAAATGATATTTTTATTGTTCAAACATTTTATTCAACATATGAATATTTTATATAGTTCCTTTATACAATAAAAATGATATTTTTATTGTTCAAATATTTTATTCAACAGATGAATATTTTATATAGTTCCTTTATACAATAAAAATGATATTTTAAATGTTCAAATAATTTATTCAACATATGAATATTTTACATAGTTCCTTTATACAATAAAAATGATATTTTTATTGTTCAAATATTTTATTCACAATCAATTTTACAACCACAGTCCAAATTTCCACAATACAATCCAAACAAACAACCATGGTTTGTACAATAAATAGTGTCGGGGAATTCTAAGCCCCGTCTTTATCCTAGTATATATTTAACTGTAAAATAATTAGAGTGGGAAGGATTTCTCACGTTAGGTTCCACTCTGCCAGTTTTTATTTCTGAATTCAGTACAATTTGGGTTTGAATTATCTAGAAATTCAAATTTGCTCTGCTTTTGTCCCAGTCGGTTTCATGTTGTAGACCTCAATTTTGTTGTTCCAGCGGATCTGAAATCACGCGATTCTGTGCTCGTATGAAAAAGATACACTAATTTATATATTTGATTACATAAATTAAATTATTAATTATTAAAAATCCTAATTACCTAACTAATTACCTTCCTTCCGCAAATCATTCATTGGCAATTTCCGTAACCCATCGTTCACCCGTGTCCTCCTCGATCTGCGCGCCGCCGGAGCCCTTTGCAACTAATCAGCCCCCACCCCGCGAATAGCCTTGGACGGAGCTCCCCACGCCGGCAATGACTCGAGATCCGATGGCCCACCATGGCAAGAAAATGCCAATGAAGTTCGCGACTTCGAGGAGAACAATCAGTCTCTTTAGGCGATGATTTCAGACCACACCAGTATGGAATTGAAGAGCACAAAATTCTCTTTCACTTTCGTTTTGATTCCATCTCTTAACTCGACCTGGGTTGGAAACGGTTTGGATTTGTTTTTCGGAGCATTTAAGCCGTTGAATACAGGGTGATGGAAATTCCCATTTTGTCTAGGGTTTGGTGGAAGATTTTGCTATTTGTGATATTTTTAAATTATTATTTTATTCTATTAATTCCTTTGTTATGAAATTTCGCGTACGAACCCCAAATCAATCCCAACGACTGTCACCCTTAGCGTAATACCCTCATTCTAGACACAATGGGATATGTTTCGTAAGCCAATTCTAATAATTTGATTAGTTTTTCTTTAAATTAAAATATAAGTCAATGTATATTGAATTCAAACGTACATTTTAATTTACTAGGGTCACATACTGACTCCAAAAATTCCCGAAAAATAAATCTCATGGGTTTTGACGATACGGTCCTAACAAAACTAATTTCATCGAATTTGGAGGTCGTTTGAAAAATGGCCATTTTCTAGTCGATTAAATTCAAATTGAAATTGCCAAACACGTTTAAATTCACCACGCTCACATATTAAATCCAAAAATTCCAAAAATTGGAATGTAACAATAATTTGACATCCTGGATCCAAAAGTGGTGTCATCGAAAACAGCGGTCATTTGCAAAATGGATATTTTTAAGGGCCATATATATAATTAAAATATATATAAATCCATAACAACTATTTTAAATTTTATACTGGACATAACTTTCAATTTATATTATGAAATCTCAGTTTTTCACATTCGTTAGAAAGATATAATTAAACAGATTCAAATATTTCTTGTATCACTGAAATCTGATTTATTTTGAATTCTATACATTCATTTGAAATTTAAAATCGAATTTTCAAACTACCGCGCCATTTCAAACTCTATTTATAATTAAAATAAATTTATACGTTCTAACTTCGATTTAAATAAATTTTAAATCGTTAATTCTCAAAATAAATCATTTTTAAATTCTTAAAATCCATTAAAACAGCCAAAATAAAAAATTTAAATTGGTTCTGAAAATCCGGGTTGTTACAATCTCCCCCACTTAAATCTTTTCGTCCTCGAAAAGGAACGGAGCTAAAAGTTTTTTAACTAACCAACTCAACTTTCATTCTGGCTTTTATTCTTCAACTTTTTAGTTTCTAAGAAGTTTCAAATTTCTCAAAAATTTGGCTAACACCCTAAATTTTCGAAAAATTTCTCCATAACTTCCTTTGTACGGGGAGACCTTTAAATTTATAATCAACAACTAATTATAATTCATTATTATGACTAATTTAAAATAAATTTAAATTAGAATTTCTCACTTTTTAAATAATAATTCGTTGATCATGGGTTGATATGAATGTTTGTTATTGGTTATTGATGGATGTTTATGTAGTTGTAACTCACTATACACCAAGCGTTATTCGTAGTAACTCTTTGTGCCCCGTTATTTGGTTGTTTAAATTATTGTGGTGAATGGTTTCATGACTGTTGACCAACTTAGTTGGTTAAATTTGAGTAAAATCACGTACACTCGATACAAGGTTATAAGTGGTATGAGACCTGAATATATTTGAATATTTATGGAACCTGTTCCAAAACATATAGAAAGGGTTGATTTATAGTTTATATAGAAGTATAAAATTAACTATTCCCCTTTTCGAGGATGAAAAGCCTTAAGGGGGTGAATATAATAATCCGTCTTTGTGAACAGTTTGAGTCGGTTTAATTGCCGGCGAGAACTAGGCAAAAAAGGCTGGTCGCTACAGTTGGCCGCAACTTGCCTCACAAGGCCCTCATCAATCCAAAAGAAAAAGAAAAAGCCAATCGGCTCATAAAATAATCAAAACCCAAGGAAATAGTGAATATGTACCTATTTGTCGGGCATACAATTTTATTCCTCTTTTTAGCTTCCATGCTATGACCTGTTCACACATATATATGTACATATATCCAATTCCAATAAATTTTCAATTCAATTCAATATTTGATTCAATTTGGCTAAATTTACCTTTCTTTCTCTTATTGGTTAAATTAGTTATCATTCCAATATTTTTGTTAGTTAACTAATAATCACACAACACAATCAGTAATCAATTAGTTGATTAGCTTTTCAATCATATATCTTTAATATATGTACTCAAAAATACAATTTTTAGTGCCAAATCACAACAATAAACCCTATCTAAAGTTTTGGTTCTCACACCAGTCAATTGTAAATATATAGAAATCCCACTTTCAAAACTCGAAAATAAATGCTGATGATGACGCGTCAATCATCAGAATCATGCACGGGCGACTAGAGTGTGATTCTGTATCCATCCAGTATATTTGAGACTTCGAATATACGTTCATGAAGTGTATATGCAAAATCTTTATATACTCGATTATCCAAATTCAACATAAAATAAAACACTCAAATACGTATAATAGAGTTTAAATTTTGAAAACAAATTTGTTTTCATTTTTATTTTAAAAATAACACTCTTTGAAACTCATTCTAGGATACTAACGATCCGATCTTTAACGAGTCATTCTTATTGGATATTACTAATGCAATCTCTGATGAAATCTTTCGTTTGGTTCTAATGTGTCTTGTTCTCGAGCTCTGTAAACCAGAGCTCTGATACCACAAATGTTACGACCCAAACTCGCCCTTACGGGAAAGCCCGGATTGAGTTGACAACACAAAAAATTCGAACGCAAATGACAGAACATTTCATTGCTTATTACAACAATTTAAAT
Source organism: Allium sativum (assembly GCA_030737875.1). Lineage (NCBI taxonomy): Eukaryota > Viridiplantae > Streptophyta > Magnoliopsida > Asparagales > Amaryllidaceae > Allium > Allium sativum. The sequence continues at coordinate 340,615,283 of CM060919.1, forward strand.
CAGAGTACAAGAATATAACAGAGTATGAATAAATAATATACATCAGAAATATATCAGAGATTAAAATACATTACAAAGTAGCGGAAAATAATACATAACACAACTGAAAGAAATACACGGATACAGAGCTTTCCGAATATAGCTCCAGCTGTAAACCAGGATTCTATAAAATAGAAATCTGCAAAACCAAAACTACTAGCTGCCCACGTGGAAAATAGGGGCACCCAGAGTTTAGGTTAAAACAATAAACTCCATGTCAGTCATGGGACTAGTGTGAGAACTAAAACAGTTATTAAACTTTACTTTAAAAATAAAGTAAATCAAGGGACACGCCGTATAACATGGAACGGGTTTTCTCCCAAGAATACCAGTGCATAATATTGTTTATAAACAGCGCAATGTTTTTCGAAAAATGAAGGTATTATAAGACTCAGGTCCCATCACACAATGCAACGCAAGCCGTAGGATAGAGTTTTACCTTTTAATAGCTTAATATGCTTGGTACTTTTAAAACAAATCATTTGATACTATTGTAAGTATATAGTGTCCAAAACAACTTCAAATACAAATGTATTAATCATAGACGGCATGGGTACCATATATTATGTCGCCATACTAGGCTCTACAATTAAAAACAAAAAGTGACGTATTAGAAATTGGATTCCGTCATGAGTCAAGGCAAGGGATGTACTCCTTACCGATTCGAGACACTCTAGCAAATGCCTCAGGATCACACATACGGGCAAACCTGGATCCTGCAGTGCCAGTCCTCCCTTACATTTGAGGATTGGTTATTCTTGAACACAAGTTTCTCGGTCCTATCGGACCTATCCATCGGCCCTGTGGTGACCAATATATCTGAGGCGCCTCGCTATCCATCATCCACATAGGTAAAAATATAAATGTTTGGGCTCCATACCATGACACCACCCATAGCTAGAAAGAAACATCTTGTGCATACTACGTTCCCTTATCTCGTTTTTGACTCATACCGAGGTATGAGGCTCGCGAATTAACGCTATACACAAAGATATGCTATTTAAATCCATGCTTTGATCATCAACCACAAGACTCTACTTTTCAACAGAAGCCTTGATCATTTGCATCTCAGCATGCCACATAGGAAATTCATGCCATGCAACTAATGTCTATCGGTATATAACCTCTAAGCTCGTACATCTCAGAGAAGGGTGCTAAGCAAGAGAATAAATTCTTTGCCTCTAAACAGATATATATTTAATAGAAATCAATCAACAGAGAATAAAATCCAATGTCAGACACACATCCATTTATTAGTTCGTTCTGGGTCTGAACGAAACCGAGGGCACCTTATTCCTCGTCCCATATGTCCAATACAAGAGAGAGGTCCTCGCATATCCGGTCGATCTCCAAGTACGTCTGGACGATCACCACTTGTTACCTTGTCTTGAGTGTACAACCCAATCAAGACATCAATAATCATCCAAACGATGTGAAGAACTCCAGTCTTCAACCACCGTCTTCATCGTCGACTTATTGTCGAATCAATTATTCAGAATGGGTATAAACCCGACCTTTACAAATAATTCACGTATCTTATAATCAAGTGCTATAAAAAAAACATACGCCTAATTACAATTCTGAATATTATTTTATTCAAATATTTATATCCTTTGAGAAAGGTTCCCATTAATTTATCAAAGATAAATTATTTTAAATTCATACTTTAATTTTCCTTTGGATATCGATTCTAAACCAAACTAAGGTTTATCCGAACTAGTAGGGATTAGCGCAGCTTACCGAAGTAATCATTTGTTTTATTTCCCAATCCCAACCTATTTATCCTATGGAACAAAACTGGTAATACTCCATATCTAACACCAAGGTGTTATCGGTAAATTGAATTACCATTTCATGTTGAAATCTAATTAAAGATTTAACTATCGCCTGGAGTAAAACTTTTGGTACTCCATTCTTGATTATTTCCCAAATTTGATAATTTAAATTATCACATTCACACTTCAATCTAATTAAAGATTCATTAAAACTCCACTTAGTTTTAATCTTCCCAAAAATCTTTATTAATGATTATTTAACTTTGGGAAATCAAACATGTCGCATCGACAATCTACACCGTACCATTGATTTCAGTCGATATATAACCTCTAAGCTCGTACATCTCAGATAAGGTGTTAAGCAAGAGAATAAATTATCCACCACCAAACAGATATATATTTAGTAGTGGTCAACAATACGGTTCGAAATACAATGTTAGACATGTAGTCTTGTCTTTAACTGGGTTAAAGAACTAATGTCATTTTAAACACAGTTCACGATAAATCCAATATCACTTTCCATTAACCATGGAATCTTCACGGGAAACTAATCAATATATATAATCGATATTAATTTCCGTATCTGACTCATAACATAAATGGAACAACGACAAAGCCTTTTAAATTCCATATATATTAACAGTCTTCCTCCACAAGAGATCACTTCAATTATTACCGAATCAAATTCCAATCAATTCCAATTTAATATATTAAATTGGAAAACATTACTTTGGAAATTTTCCATTAAATCTTAATTAAAAGATTTTTAAATTCCAAATCACATTTCACTGTTGATCGGGTTAAAGAATGAATGTTATTAAAAACACAGTTCACAATAAACCCAATTCCCATTCCATTTTATTCTAATTACTAAATATAATTGGAAACTCTAATAATCTTATTTAAAAGATTTATTCATTTCACCATGAGGTTTAAGAACAGTGTTACTGAAGTCACCATCTACGACAAACCCAAAATCCAATTTAATATTAAATATAAGGCTCTGAATTGAAATTATATCGGCCTATATTCAGTATAAAATTCTGAAACCAACACATATCGTATGGGGAATAACGATATATATCTATCTTCCAAATTCCTCCACAATATCTGTATATTCACTGTAACACCCTATATTTTCTACGAACATTAAAGTAATGAATTAAAGAATACTTAATTTTAAAAGTGGAAATTAGGGGAAACGGGTTTCTCCATTGCGTTCGTCTCAGAATTCAGCTTGAGATAGAGTCCGAGTTTGCGTGAATCGGACTCCGTATGAAGAAGTTATGGAGTTCAGAAGATTTCAAGTTTAAATGGAAATTAAATATAAATAATAATTAAATCAAAAAGCAGTTCGAAATTCAAAAATTCCGAGAATCAGCTGGGCGGGAAAATTCCCACCCATAGGGGTCGACTCCCCCCATGGGGGGTCGACATAGGTGTCGGCCTCCCCAAGAGGGGTGTCGACCCCCCTGTAGGGGTCGACCCCCTAGGCCAAATCTAGGCTGTTTTGTCCAGTGACGTTTTTTGAGTCATTAGGGCATATGTGGCGACTTCCGGTTGGCTCTGTTTGGTCTGGATGGCTCTGATTACTCCTAGGTTGATCTAACGACTCTCATTAATCTAAACTTACATATAAACAACCCCAACCCTCAACACTAAAACCATATAACCTTGCTCTCTGAAGCCGTCATGCTATCCATGGCCAAACTAGCGTAGCCTCCATTTTTCTCTAAACTAGAAATCAAGTTAGAAAGCCTCAAATCAAGTCCAAACTAGAGAATCAATAGTCTACATCAAAGGATAGCTTTTCAATTTCAGAAATTAGATCCCAGAAAACAAGATTTGTTCTTTTTTTTGTAAATTCAGTTATTCTTTAGATTTGAACAAATAAAAGTCATGACTTGTAATGAAGCGAAACTAGAACTATGCCTAGTTGTAAGATAATCGTATTCTGATTCATCCCTATATCAATTCTGAAATTACCTATGCCTACGAGACTATTGTGTTTGATACAATTTATCATGTTGTATGTTAGTTTGGTGATGAACCTATCATGTTGTATATCAATTTGGTGATGAACCAATCATGTTGTATATTAGTTTGGTGATGAACCTATCATGTTGTGTATCAATTTGGTGATGAACCTATCATGTTATATATTAACTTGGTGATGAACCTATCATGTTGTATATAAATTTGGTGATTCTTTTATGATACGTTATATGCAAGTTCATAAGCTAAGTCATGTTCATATATGCTTATATGACTAGATCTACATGCTTATATGTTTAGATCTATGTTAATTTGATCCAACTCAAATGCAAGTTCACATTTACATGCTTAATTAAATTTTTGTAGTACTATGCCAAATTATATCACACATGCTTAGTTGATCTGTACTGTTTTATGTCGTTGGAATGTTACATGTCCCTTTGTTTTTCCCTTTTGTTTTATGAGTTAGGCTAATTTGCGGGCCTAACGTTCTATGTAATTTATGCGAATGAATAACGGGGGATACGTTGGGAAAAATATTAAATTACATGCTATTGGCATAGGTTGGTTCATAATCATGTAAATGATTAATGGCATGAAATGGTATAATTTGTATACCTAAGAATCATGAACAAAATTTAGAGGGTAAATGGGAGATGACTTGAGTTGACAACATTGGTGGATAATTTACATATAAACATAAATGGTTAATATGTAAATTAATTAAAAGATGAATATGCCTAACCCGAGGTTAGATTGAGTTACGATGTAAGACTGCCCGAAAACGCCCGACACATCCAGCAACCGTAACAATACCGATCTACTGTGAGAGGTTAGAGCATTAAGCCCAAAAACTCGAGGTTAGATTGAGTTGCAATGTAAGACTGCCCGGAACAAACCGGCACATCCAGCAACCGCAACAATATAGATCTAATGTGAGAGGTGGGTGCTTTAATGAATGAATTAAAGCTAAGGAACAGGTAGGCTAAGAATGGTAGGGTTAAATTAATTAAGGCAACACTTAAGTAATACAACATGTTAAGTAAACTGATGGGTGGGGTTAGGTTAATTTGAGAACACTTAACCATTTTAACATGTCAATTAGAAAATCGTAGTAACGGAGACCCATTTCAACAGTAACCCACATAGATGTATCATGGTATCCTGAACTAGGCAGGGTGGGGCACGATTACTAGGCTGATTATAAGCGGTCAAAATAACGGCGTGTGGTGTAGCGGTGTAGGTTCCTGACGGAGTATGGGCGTGCATGTACTCCAGCATGGACAAATCAGGCACTGGGCATCAGTAGTATACACTGTGTACCTTGAATTTATGTCGGGTTGCCACCATAGGAATTGATACACCCCATGGTGGGACCAGCACGGGTATCTACAATCAAGCAGGGCCGAATGACATAAGCCATAAATGCGTACGAGTAGAAGCCGATCGATAAAGGGATCATTTTATCATGAACACATGATGCTAGTTGAAACACTTGTTAGTAGGTGCAGAGAAACAGAAATGAGTGCGATAGTATATCCAGTTTATCTTGCCTTATTTATTGTTATCTTATTTCTAGGGTATTGCCCTAGGTTCAGTTTATTCATGTCATGATCCTTTTTCTTGTTTGCATGCTAAATAATCACTGGACTTACCAGACTTATGTCTGACCCGTTTTCTTTCGCCTTCTTTTCTTCCGTTTCCCCCTCCCCCACCCCAGGTCTGCAGGGAGAGAATACTTCAGCTTGGTGTAGACCTTTTCAAGCTTGAAGAGAGTAGATGTATTGCTTGGATTCTCTTTTCTTAGGCTATGGCTGTGGTTACACTTTTATTGGGGATTTATGCTGCTTTACATCTGTTTTATGCTTCTTTATGTACTTGGAGATTTAAATCAAGACAGATGTTTTGTTGTAATAATTTAGAAGTTGGGCTTTGAGACAATGCTTGAATGTTTTGATTGAACCACGCTATTTAATAAATAATTTCAGTTTTCCGCTGTTTATATGTCTGTATTGTAAATTATCTATGTCTTTTACCTAAAATGCTTCACCAAAGTTAATGCATTCCCTTTGTGAGTGACCTTAACGGAGGTGGGGTGTTTACACTTGGTATCAGAGCAATGGTTTACCAGATCAGATAAAAGTTTTTGAAAACTATTTTTCAAAAAGAAGTTTAAAGAATCATTTTTAAGAAAATGTTGTTTTATTTTAAAAAGCATAATCCCCAAAGTCATATGCACTATCTTTCTATCCTTTGTTTTGAACCTTTTCATTTCCGCATGATTGGGGATCTTAATCTTCCTGAGGGCATACCGGTACCTGGTTGGTTCATAAGGTACCTGAAGGCTAGGGCTAATGACGCAGGCCCAGCAGACGTTCCTGCTCCCCCAGTTGTAGTTGTTCCTCCTCCTCCTCCTCCTCCTCCTCGTGTGAATGTTTTCTCGAAGATTTGTAGAAACTTTCGAGCCATGGGTGGAAAGAACTTTAAAGGGACTGAGTCATTTATGGAAGCAAGAAACCCTCTCTAGGAAAAAGAAGATTTGTTCGTTATCTGCGAAGTGGATGATAGGCAGAAGATACAATTGGCTGTGTGGTTACTTAAGGACGAAGCCTCTTATTGGTGAGAAGTTACTAATGCTGAGAGACCAGTTGAAACTTGGGAGGATTTCAGAATGAGGTTTGAAATGAAGTTCCTTTCGCAAGCTGAACGAAGCCTACAGGTAGAAAAGTTCTTAGCTCTCAAATAGGGAAGTCTATCGGTTAAGGAATACGTCAACCAATTCAACCAGCTGGCCAGATTCAGATTGGAGTTAGTGAACACTCCACATAAGAAGTCTCTCCGTTTTGTTAAAGGGTTGAACGAGCCACCGCACAGCCTAGCTATGTCCTATATACCTATGGGTGCGACTTATGAGAGACTAGTGGACATGGCACTGTTACAGGAGGTAGACAAGAATGGCAAGAAAGAGACAAAGGTGGAAGTACCTCAAGACAAGAAAGTGAAGGGATCACAGAACAAGAAGACGGATTCCAAGAAGGGCGGGAAGAATAACAAACCCCATGACAGGAGGAAGTGTAATTTTTGTAGCATACCTAGACATCTGATTAAGGACTGCAGAAAGAAGAAGAGGAAGATGGGTGGTTGTTTTCAGTGCGGCGAGACAAGACACATGGCTAAGGACTGCCCAAGAAAAAAAGGGCAAGGGAAGAGGACTGGATCTACTTCTGGAGGGCAGGTTCACGCTCTCATAGCACCTCCGCAAGAACGAGGTAGAAATATTTCTGTTCAGAGTTTAGTTTATCTTTTTGATCATCCTTTTCATACTCTCTTTGATTCTGGCACATCGCCCTCTTTTATATCTATTGCTTTAGTTGAATCTCTGCACCTAGACACCAGTATAGTAGAGGATCCCTTGGTTGTTTCAAATCCAATTGGGGGTTCGGCCTATTTATCAATGATTTTTTTGGATTTGGAAATTTCTATACTAAGCGTTGGGTTTAGATGTAATGCCTATGTTTTGGGCTTCATGGGCTATGGGTTAATTCTAGGCATGGATTGGCTATCTAGTAATGGTGCCGTCCTCGATTGTGAAAAGAGAGTAGTTAGACTTATGACTCGCCTCGGTAACACTCTCGAAATCTCTTGTAATCCCATGAACTCTGTTATTCTTAGCTGCCTAGAATCTCTTGATGCGTCTGTTGAAAACCTACACTCTGTTAGAGTAGTCTGTGAATACTCGGATGTCTTTAAAGAAGTGAAGGGTTTACCTTCGAAGCGAGAGATAGACTTCCGCATATACCTTGTTGATAATGCAAAACCCGTTGCTATACCCGTTAGACACATGGCTCCAAGGGAAAGGAAAGAGCTCAGCAAGCAAGTTAAAGAGTTGCTTGAAAAGGGGTTTATAAGGAAGAGTATTTCTGAATGGGGTGCTCCAGTGGTGTTTGAAACCAAAGAGGATGGTTCACTTCGCCTATGCATTGATTATAGGGAGCTAAACAAGATGACCAAGTAGAATAGGCACCCACTTCCAAGAATAGACGACTTGTTCGATCAACTTGTAGGTGCATCGGTTTTCTCCCAACTAGATCTGGCTATCGGGTTTCATCAGCTAAGAGTGGCTGAGGACTGCATAGACAAGACTACGTTCTGGACCCCGGATGGTTTCTTTGAATGGCTTGTCATGCCTTTTGGCTTGACAAACGCACCTGCCTACTTCGTAGACTTGATGAGTATGGTGTTCAGAGAGTTCCTTGATAAATTTGTAGTGGTCTTCATGAATGACATTTTGATTTTATCGGAAAGTGAGGAAGAGCATGCTTTGCATTTAAGGGAATTCATGGATACTCTTCGTGCCCATCAACTAAAAGCGAAATTCTCCAAATGCCATTTCTGGAGAGATGAAGTAAGGTTTCTTGGACATGTAGTGTCCAAAGAAGGGATAGCTGCGGTTCCCGCAAAAGTAGTTGCGGTGCAAGATTGGAAGATTCCACGGAATGCAACCGAAGTCTGAAGCTTTCTCGGACTAGCGGGCTTTTACCGAAAGTTCATTAAAGACTTTGCGAAGATCTATGCACCACTTACAAGGTTGACGAAGAAGAACCTAACTTTTTCTTGGGATTTGGATTGTGATGTTGCTTTCCAACGACTAAAAAGGGCTCTGACAACAGCCCCAGTTCTGACATTGCCGGATGGGAGTATGATGTTTACTGTATACACAGACGCATGCAGTACAGGATTGGGCGATGTCTTGATGCAAGAGGGCAAAGTTGTTTGTTATGGAGGAAGGAAGTTGAAGGTACATGAGAAAAACTACCCAACTCATGATTTAGAGTTAGCTGCCATTGTTTTATCTCTTAAGTCATGGTGTCATTACCTACTAAGAGAAAGGTTTGAATTGTTTACTGACCGTAAATCGTTAAAGTAGCTTTTCTCATAGAAAGACCTTAACTTGAGACAACAAAGGTGGATGTAATTTCTTGCCTCATACGATTTTGAGATTGCTTATACCCCTGGCAAGGGCAATGTGGTAGCAGACGCCTTAAGTAGGAAAAAGCTGACCTTAAGTCCTCTCTTTGTAGAAAGGCAAAGCTTGGAGTACATAGCAAACTTTGACTTTAGACCATCCTTCGAATTTGTACCTGGTTTGTTAGCATCGCTAGAGGTGCAGCCTACTCTTTTGGACTCAATAGGAACCGCACAACGAGAAGAACCTCAGCTAGTTGATGTGATGGAAATCCTAATTAGAGGTGAGACTTCTAGTCACCTCAATAAATACTCCATCGATGACAAGGGTTGGTTGAGACGAGATGGAAGACTATGTGTCCCATAAGCAAGGGATTTGGTGAAAATCGTTCTCAAAGAAGCACACGATTCTAAGTTGACCATACATCCAGGTGGGGACAAGACGAATAAAGACATAAAAAGGGTTTTCTTTTTGAATGGCATGAAGAAGGATGTAGCTGAGTTTGTCTCTAAATGCTTGATATGCCAGCAAGTCAAAGCGGAGCAGAAGAAGCCTGGTGGTCTGCTTCATCCTCTAGAAGTCCCACAGTGGAAATGGGATAGCATTTCGATGGACTTTATTGATGGGTTGCCTAGGTGAAGAAGGGGCAATACACGTATTTGGGTAATAGTGGACAGGCTCACTAAAAGCGCTCACTTTATACCTGTTAAGAGTAGGAGGACTGCCTCATCGTTAGCATCCATTTATCTTAAAGAGGTGGTTCGACTGCATGGAATAACCTCTAGCATAGTAAGTGATCGAGATCCTATCTTTACGAGTGAGTTTTGGAGGAGTTTGCAAGAGGCTGCAGGCACACAGCTATGCTTAAGCATGGCCTGTCACCCTCAAACCAATGGTCAGACGGAAAGGGTGAACAGAGTATTAGAAGATCTTTTGAGATTGTGCATTCTTGATTTTAGAGGGACATGGGAGGATCATCTTCCTTTGGTGGAATTCGCCTACAACAATAGCTACCAAGCCACATTAGGCATGGCACCCTTCGAGGCTTTATATGGAAGACCATGCCAATCACCAACTTGTTGGTGGGAGTCTACAGACAAGCTCGTACTTGGACCAGACATGATTAGAGAAACTTCAGAGAAGGTGGACATGATACAAAGATGAATGAAGACTGCACAAGATAGATAGAAGTCCTATGCTGATAAAAGAAGGACCGACCTTGAGTTTGAGGTTGGAGATAGGGTTTTCCTTAAAGTATCTCTTTTGAGGAATGTCTTTCGCTTTGGGTCTACAGGAAAATTGGCACCAAGTTTGTAGGGCCATTTCCTATCATTGAGAGAGTTGGAAAGATGTCTTATAGAGTAGAGCTGCCCGAAAGATTGGTTGGAGTTCATAATGTTTTCCATGTCTCTCATCTACGAAAGTGCTTACATGAGTCTGCGGAAGTTGTGGAGCCAAGCATACTAGAGGAAGTAGAAGTGGAACGAGAAGAGACAGTGAGGAGAGTTCCAACTCGTATCTTAGGGACAGAAGTCAAAAAGCTATGCAACCGTGAAGTCAAGCTTGTTAAAGTTCAATGGGGTGATGCTGAAGAAGATGCGACTTGGGAGACTGAAAACAAGATACGCGCAGCCTACCATTTTCTTTTTGAGGGTACATCCTTGATCTCTTTTCCATAAGTTTGTGCATGCTTATATCCGTCTTTTAAGTATATCTCCTCGATCCTATTCTTGATCCTTAAGTAGAAACCAATGGATGTAAACATGTATTTGAAACACGTTATGATTGATGGTTGCAAGTGGTTGCAAGTGATTGCTCGTGGATGCATATACACACATTAGGTACTAGATCGGCTCAGTCACTTTCATATTGCATATGCATATATGTATTTGTATATGGATTGAAACTTGATGTGTTGTCATATGGATGTTGCACTTGTATGAATGATTGTGCACTCATGTAGATGTTATAAAGTACGATTAAGAATAATTGCATACATAATGGACTCATGGCACTATCATGATTTGCATTAAGGAGGTCAACTGAATCAGTAGACCGCCTGATTTTGCATTAGATAAGGACATATACACACACTATGCATATAGCCATGAAAGCATTAGAAATATGTTCAAGTACAATGGATGCCTATGTTTGATGATTAAGTAGATGGACGATTGGATGGTAGTATATACATTCTTCTTGACTTGAAGATTTCAGGGACGAAATCCTTTAAGGAGGGGAGAATGTAACACCCCGTATTTTCTGTGAACATTAAAGTAACGAATTAAAGAATACTTAATTTTAAAAGTGGAAATTAGGGGAAATGGGTTTCGCCATTACGTTCGTCTCGGAATTCTACTTGAGATAGAGTCCGAGTTTGCGTGAATCGGACTCCGTATGAAGAAGTTATGGAGTTCATAAGATTTCTAGTTTAAACGGAAATTAAATATAAATAATAATTAAATCAAAAAGCAGTTAAAAATTCAAAAATTCCAAGAATCAGCTGGGTGGGAAAATTCCCGCCCATAGGGGTCGACTGCCCCCATGGGGGATTGACATTGGTGTCGACCCCCAAAGAGGGTTGTCGACTGGGGTGTTGAACCCCCAAACCCCCTCAGCCAGATCTGGGCTGTTTTGTTCAGTGACATTTTTCTGAGTCATTAGGGCATATGTGGAGACTTCCGGTTGGCTCTGTTTGGTTTGGATGGCTCTGATTACTCCTAGGTTGCTCAACGGCTCTCATTAATCTAAACTTCTATATAAACAACCCCAACCCCCAACCCTAAAACCATATAACCTTGCTCTCTGAAGGCGTCATGTTGTCCATGGCTAAACTAGCGTAGCCTCCATTTTTATCTAAACTAGAAATGAAGTTAGAAAGCCTCAAATCAAGTCCAAACTAGATAATCAATAGTCTACATCAAAGGATAGCTTTTCAATTTTAGAAACCAGATCCCAGAAAACAAGATATGTTCTTTTTTTTGTAAGTTCAGTTATTCTTTAGATTTGAACAAATAAAAGTCATGACTTGTAATGAAGCGAAACTAGAACTGTGCCTAGTTATAAGATAATCGTATTCTGATTCATCCCTATAGCAATTCTGAAATTACCTATGCCTATGAGACTATTGTGATTGATATAATTTATCATGTTGTATGTTAGTTTGGTGACGAACCTATCATGTTGTATATCAATTTGGTGATGAACCTATCATGTTGTATATTAGTTTGGTGATGAAACTATCATGTTTTATATCAATTTGGTGATGAACCTATCATGTTGTGTATTAATTTGGAGATGAACCTATCATGTTGTATATAAATTTGGTGATTCTTTTATGATACGTTATATGCAAGTTCATAAGCTAAGTCATGTTCATATATGCTTATATGACTAGATCTACATGCTTATATGTTTAGATCTATGTTAATTTGATCCAACTCAAATGCAAGTTCACATTTACATGCTTAATTAAATTTGTGTAGTACTACGCCAAATTTATAACACACATGCTTAATTGAACTATACTGTTTTATGTCATTGGAATGTTACATATCCCTTTGTTTTTCCCTTTTGTTTTATGAGTTAGGCTAATTTGCGAGCCTAACGTTCTATATAATTTATGCGAACGAATAACGGGGGATACGTTGGGAAAAATATTAAATTACATGCTATTGGCATAGGCTGGCTCATAATCATGTAAATGATTAATGACATGAAAAGGTATAATTTGTATACCTAAGAATCATGGACAAAATTTAGTGGGTAAATGGGACATGACTTGAGTTGACAACATTGGTGGATAATTTACATATAAACATAAATGGTAAATATGTAAATTAATTAAAAGATGAATATGCCTAACCCGAGGTTAGATTGAGTTACAGTGTAAGACTTCCCGAAACCGCCCGGCACATCCAGCAACCATAACAATACAGATCTAATGTGAGAGGTTAGCGCATTAAGCCCAAAAACCCGAGGTTAGATTGAGTTGTGGTGTAATACTGCCCGGAACCGCCCGACACATCCAGCGACCGCAACAATATAGATCTGATCTGAGAGGTGGGTGCTTTAACGAATGAATTAAAGCTAAGGAACAGGCAAGCTAAGTGTAATGTGCTGTCATTTTGACTGCTTCAAATCGGTAATTAAACCAACTTAAAACGTTCAAATCGATGAATCGTTATTTAGCTTATACAGTTTAAAAATAGAATCAACACAAAATCAGAATAAATAATAAACACAGTATTGAACAGTAAAATAAACTTCTATTTATAATCAGAATCTTTGAATACAAGATTTTTAGTGCAGCGAAATTTGAAAATATAATTTAAATACAGAAAATACTTTACTGTTTGAAATCTTCAGAGTGCGCCGTCTTTGGAATCCCCAGTTTTCTTGTCAGTCTTCGAATCCTACTGTGATCTTTAAAATCTGCAACGCTCAGATCTGACCCGAGCGTTCCATGTAAAAACATAAAACACTCGAGTTAGGATTAAATCATAGTTCAAGTAAATTAACTCCAATAAAAACTGAAAATGTAGTAGTTAACCCAACAAATTTATCTACGATTCATATTTTCCTAAATAATTAGCCGTAATCACTAATCATAATGTACTGACATATCAGATTTAGCTTTTTTGTTCATTTTTATCAACTCGAATTCAGATTAGCTTCTCTGAGGGGTCTATACACCATCCAGTACATTCTGTATGTGTTTTAAAACGTGCATCGACCTCCTTGCAATGGTAAAACTAACACACTTTTTTTAATAGCACCTAATATAAATTCACAGCTATATTCAATACCGCATCTACAGGAATTGAAATATGTCTGCATTCTATGGATCTGAATGAAATAATTTTTTTTTCAACAACAAATATTGAGGCATCCTGTTATTTTTATACACAGTCAATTAACAAAGCAGCCTGTCATGAGTGAATGGCAAGATTTAATCAAGATCAGCATTACCAAACTTGTGTGTATCCAGCATGGTATAAGCCCAGATAAGCGCAAGCAAGTTGAAAGTGAAAAAATTGTTTCTTTTAAAAGATGCAGGGAATCCCACTGGCAAATTAAAAACAAGACAAGGGGGTTCTGTGCTCAACCACACATAACATGTAAATGAAGCATGACAGTCCAGTTTTTTTTTCTTTTTCCGTGCAGCAAATAGAGTACGCAACTACAATGCGAGCAACTCAATATGGTTGGCCAAACTATCCAATATTCACTGTTAACATATAATTGGCAAAAATATCCAATATTCAAAAACAGTTGGCAAATATATACTAGGATTGTAGTTGGCAAAATATTCGTTGTTGGCAAAATATACTTGGATTGTAGTTAGCAAAAAATATTCACTATTAGTAAAATATACTTGGAATGTAGTTGGAAAAAATATTCACTATTATACCTGTAACATGTAACACAGTAGTGGAAGTAACAAAGTGGGAATAGCGTAGCAACTATATACCCAATATAACAGGCTAATGCATTTTCTAAAATAACACATTTTTACCAGTTTGAAGGTGTATGCTTAAGTTGATAACAGCCAGCATGTTTTCATGTCCAATAAATGGGGTAAATTGAATGTACAGCAAAACAAAATAGAGAATTCATAACCATGCATTAGTCAGTACCCAAGCACCCAATGCCTTACTATTTAACACCCAAGCATATTTTCTTTTAGACGGGTCATTTGAAGCTAACATTAAGAGCATAGATACCTATTTAGACACAATACTTAATTACATTAATATATATACACGTGTTGAAGCAATAAAAACTACTACGGCAACATTGTAAGCACCATAACTCATTACATAAGAAATACTTTGAACATTCTCAATTTGGTTATCCAAAATTTAAACTATATGAATTCATATTATCTTATCGGCAAAGCAAGTGATGAAATAAGGATTTATAACTTGTGTAGTTCCTCCGAATTGTCATCTTCATATGTTAAAGGTGTGTGTGGCCAACAATGATCACCTACCGAAATAATAGGGTGTTGCTAATACATTTCCGGTTCAAAACAAAGAGCAATAGTTCTGTTTTGCAAACATGTCAACAAAGTGGGAATATATATTCAGGTTGACTCACATTTGTGTAGACACCCATAGGCTCATATAAAAATGGGAATATAAATGTATGTTGATCTTTAGAAAGGCATCACGCGCATGTAATTTAACAATATAGGTATCCAAAGTCACACACAAGCATGTTGGAATATAGATTAAGGTTTACTGCATATTAACTACCCCCATCATTACTCTTGGGTTATTAAATATTCACTGAAGTCTTAAAACCTGAACTTTGATCTATTCTCTCTAAATTTAACACATTAGATCTGGTAGGAGATAAGATTGAAAATAATATGTATATTTAAAACATCTATCTTGGGACTAATGTTTCTTTTCCTTTCTTTTTTTTTCAGAAAAACAACATATAGCCAAAAGTCACAATTAATTATCCTTACCCACATCGAAGTGCTCTTTGTTCATTTTAGCACGACCAAGTAACTTAGTTTAATTTTTTATATTTAATTTGGTCAACGCGCAACCACTGAGGCTAAACAAAACAAAACTTAAAAATAGGATTAGCGAATACCGTTTGTGAAGTGTTTTGATACGTTTCAGAATGTTAACTTAACCAAATATTTGTATTGACCAATTTTATTTATGTACTTTGTGGTACAACTCCAATAAAACCGTATAACTTAGTGAACCAGTTTTACCTGATGCACTTTATAATGCTTAGCAGTTCGAATATCTTGATCGCGCTTGTGTGCATTTATCAAAGAACATGACAATCTAAAACTCAGTATTTGTTTCAAATCAATTAAATATAACTTGTGTTATTATTTTAAACATGTAGTAATTTGTTTAAGCCTAAATGGGCGTTTCAGTTTTTACTGCTGGGTTTCAAATCAGCAGGGTATAGGACAACCACATCTACTCATGTACCCTTCTAAGGAGAAAGCAATACAAGGGTTGATTATTTAAAACATGTTATTGGGTATCTATCAAAACTTAGATGGAAGTAGGATGTTCATCAACATGTTCCTGGGTATATCTCAAAACGAGACAGCAAACACCCACAACGGAAAGGTCATTAAAATAGAATGCAAGCACCCCAAAAGTCAAGAGAAATCAACAAGCAGCAAGGTAATACTATGGCCATTAAACACTAAAATCTTTAATTTATACCAAAATTAATTTACTTGAATTTACGATTAATCGTGAGTGATTTCTCACCTTGAACGGGCAAATAGCAGCTTCGACGTGGTGGCTCCGCTTGTACGTGGTGGCGCAGGCGACGAGCTTTGGTGACCAACGAGGTGGAGCTTCAGTACTTTCAAGCATGGCGACGCGGTAGTGGATCAAATTTCTTGGTTGTGGGTTTGGCTTCGGTGGCTTCGGTGATACTTGGTGAAGAGGTGGTGGCCAAGGCGTTGAGTTGGAAGACGGTGATGAGTTCGCTCTTCGACCAGTGAAGCGGCGACGCTAGCTAGAGGGAGGGCGCCATCGATTTGAGGGTTTATTGATTTGGGAAAATTGTTTTTTTTTTGTAGGGAGAGAGTGGTTTTGAATAGGCTCGGTGGCCATTAAACATGGAAAAGAGGAAAGAAGGTTTTTTGCTCAGGAAATTGGAGGAAAGGAGTGATTTTTTTATAGAAGTAAAGCTCAAAAATAAGAACGACGTAAAATCAACTAGGTATAGGGTTTGCATATGTGGCTTTAGGGTTACAGAGGAAAGGTATGGCGTTCAGATGGCTTTGGGAAGAAGGAATTTGTTGGCAGAAGATTTTTCTAGGAAAGGTAACATCTGGTTTAAATTTAATATTAATTTCTACTGCGATTTACCGTGTAACGCTCTGATTTCATACCGCTAACGAATTATCCGACAAAACCAAAAATTATACATGCTCCTTCGTTTCAACATTCTGAATGTCATAAAATTAGTTCATTTGTAATCCAATTTTGTTTGTGTACAACGCCATTTCAATTTTTTTATATTAATTATCAGTTCACCGATTTCTTTCCGTTTATCCACCAACAACTTTGTTCGCTTCCAGGTTTTCAACATTAAGTTTAATCTCTATATATACATGAAAACACACATCTTCGAACCGATTTCCCATATATATTTTGAAAAATAAAATTTCTAATTTATTTAGCGTTAATTAATGTTTACTTATAATTCAATTAATTATATTTTCAAACTACATAATAATATCAACTGATTTATTCTCGATCAGTTATAATAATTGATGCAGATTAATCATTCTGAATTTTATATCGAATTTAATTCGTATTTTAACCAATAAATTTTGCTTTAAAAATCTCTAACCAAATACCCAAAAAAATTGATTATTAATCGTTAAATCTCGAATTAATAACATATTCCGGTTGTTGAAATTTCTGGGACGTTACAATCTCTCCCCTATAAAACTTTTTGTCCTCAAAAAGAAGAGATCGTCAGAGTTATACCAAAGTATGCTACAAATTTTCTTATTCTGGTGAAAATTTCTCACAATCAATTTAAATATCGATATTTAAGCTATCGATCCTCATTATCTACCATCATATTCAATTAATACGGGAAATCAAATTTCTTTTCAAAACCAATCTTTTTTTAAATTTCAAATTCTGCATAAGTTGGATTTACGCATCTCGAACCATTCCACATTTCTTTATAAACCTCATATGTCAATCAAATCTCCTTACAATCCAAGCTCAATCATATTTCATTCAATCCATCAAATCCTTCCCAACACTCATTGAAGAGGGTATATAACATCTTCTTTTCAAGTTATAAATTCTCGACTTGAAAACTTCCAAAATCCAAAATAATTTATTATTTTTATACAAAAAATATTTGTTTTATTATTCCAAGGCTATGGATTTGAAAATAATTCAAAATCCTTTTTTAGCATATTAAATTAGATATTTTTATTAATTTCAAATTATTTACTTAAAAATATTTGATAACTCGAAGTTTGACAAGAAAATCGTCGTTCTCACAGATGTTAGGCATACGCTGGCCAGGCGTACGACCAAAATCTCCAAGTATAAAATATCCTTGCTTCAACTCTCAAGTGAAAATATTTCAAAAATCCTCTTTAAAACAGATACGGAAAGTACCAATGTGATATTGATATGTTGATTGTTCATGAATCGCAGATACACAATGGTTTCGTCTGGATCCCCCAGAAAACATCCGTATCCGTAGGAATTCACTTCCCTGCAAATTTCGTCATGGACAATTCAACGAAAGATATTTATGAGTCAAAAGAAAATCTGAGGTCATTGAGCGTTGACTGCTCTCTCTCAAGGTCACGAAATCAAATCATCGAATGAGGAGAATATATCAAGTCACGAGGACTAATCCAATCATCGAAACAAACCAAGTCACGAAGACAGATCCAGTTACAAAGACAAGTCACAAAGACAAACTGCTGCATCAAACAGGTGGCTCACTATCTCTAAGATATCTCAAACATCTCATAGCTCCATTCTACCTTTAGTAACTCTAGTTGTTACATCTCATTCACTTGTAGATATGCAATGGGGACCGCAGGTACACAATGGTTACGCCTGGTTCCCCCAGGAAACATCTATACCCGTAAGCTTTCACAGTTGTGTGGATTACGTAGCAGACACAATGGTTACTCTTGATTCCCTCAAGAAACATTCGTCCGCCATAGACCATCTGCAGCCCTGCGAATTACTCTACACGGTCGTGTTCTTTCAGACAACTCGAGTTTTATGTCTGGACAACCTACTACCACCAGCAACACATCTCACTAAGCTTGAAATTCAAAGGTGAAGGATGGTACTTTCCATATTTTTCTTTGAAAATATATAATACTACGTACATACAATACTTCATTTCATACTCCTCATAAGTTATACTTACGATTTTCCAAATCATATTTCCAAATATCTCTTTCATATAATTCCATTACCTTCCCATCCAGTAGTTTCAAATTCATTTATATTCTTATATGATTTTTGTAACACCCCGTATATTCTATAACCGTGAAAGTCATAAATTAAAGTATAATTAATTTGAAATCAAGGAACTAAGGGAAACGCGATACGCCATTGCGTTCGTCTCGGAAAAATACGCGAAATAGAGTCCGAGTTTGCGAAAAACGGAGTCCGTATGAAGAAGATATGGCCTTCGGAAGTTTTTAAATTAAGTTTAAAATTCAAACAGAATAAAACAATTAAAAATTCCGAAGTGGGGCCCGATGGGCCAGGGCGGGGAATGGCCCGCCTGACGCACCCAGGTCGACTGGGCTGTCGACCTGGTCTAACCAGGTCGACAGGCCTGTCGACAGGGCTGTCGACAGGGGTGTCGACCTGGTCCAGAGCCAGGTCGAGCCCAGTCCAACCTGGCTGGCCTATTCTATGTTGGTCGATTTTCTGTGGTCTGCTTTGTCATTAGGGCTAGGTGGCAGGCTCTAATTGGTCTCTCTTTCGAATGAATGGCTACGATCAATCCAAGCAACATCAATGGTCCTAATCAGTTCCTAACCTCTATAAAAAGGACCCTAGACTCTACCTAGGTTTCTTGCACAATTCTCTAGCCTCCATTGCTCTCTTCTTCTAATAAAAAAATAAAAATGGCGTCTCTGCTCTGCTGGAATTAAAAATAAAAGATAATCAACATCAGCCTAAGCAACTCAATTCAAACTAGAGGTTAAAGTTCTGCAAAAGATTCTACAACAAGTTAAAAAGTTCTTTCTTTAATCCAATCAAGGCAAGTACAGTTATTCTCCGCTATAAACGTTAATTATAATTTTGATATGCATTTAAATCTGAGTTTGAGGTTGTATTCTCTTCTGTTAGATCTGTTTTCTGTGACTGTTCTATATTCCTTTCTTCTTTTCTGTTTCTATAGCCAGGCTACCACGAGCCTGTGCCTAATCTCATAAGAGATGAACGTATGAACGCAAGTTTTGGGATGAATGATGAGAAATTTGACAAAACCAAATTGAATGTATGACTTTAGGTCTGAGGCATAAAATATATTGGACATATGACTTGGGATTGGATGCATAAATTTGACTATGAACATATAATTTATGCATGTTGTATGCATAGTTATGTTGTAATTTAGACCTGTAATTAATTAGAAAAAAATAGCATATGTTATAAATTAGTTTTAGACCTATGCATATTTTGTGATAAAAGAAGAAGAGGAACCACTGTAAAGATTACATATGATTTGAGACTTTGGACAAAATGCATATAAAAAGGCAAGATCTGATTTTTAGAAGATATGGTTTAAAGATTTATATTATTGGGGATAGTTTGCATAATAATTCATGACATGAAAAGAAGGAAGATATGGAAACCTAAGATTTACATTAATTAGGATATCTATTATTGTAATTACACCTAAATAGGGATTTTTGGATATATGACATGCATTGAAATTAATGGTTATATTTGGTATAATCTATATTGGAACATATGTTATATGGAAAATTATGTCCATATTCTGCGCTTAAGCAAACATGGAATATATGTTGTGAATCATGAAAAAATTATGTAGGCATATGAATTTAGGCCTAATTTATGACTAGGCAAGGCATGTAAATAGAACCTTTAGAATTATTAGGTTTGCTAAATCTGCTAATTTGCTAAGTTGCCTAAACTGCTAGTTTTGTTATATTGCCTAGACTACTAATTAGATTGAAATGCCAAATCTGTAAAATTTGTCTGTTGAGATGCCTAATCTGTTATATGCCAAAATCTGCTAAGTGCTAAATCGGTTAAATCTGTTAAGTCACCCAATCTGCTAAAATCTGTTATCTGCTATATCAGTTGAGTTGATGTGATCATTCTGTTATTGATATAATCTGAATTGGCATATATATTGGGTGTGCGCATAAACGGTAAATAATTAATTAATTGGCCGCAAAGATGAATATGGCTAACTCGAGGTTAGAATGAGTTTGCGACGTAAATCTGCCCGGAACCGCCCGGCACATCCAGTGGCCGCAAACAATAGGTTCTAATGTGAGAAGTTAGTCATAACATGCGTAAGACATGAGGTTAGGTCTGGCTTGTGGCAGAAGTCTGCCCGGAACCGCCCGACATATCCAGCGGCCACAAGCTACCGACCTAATGTGAGAGGTCTGTGCATTAATAATTAATTAATGCAAATCTAAGATAAGAATGACGTCTAAAACGTATTGGGGAAAATAGGGTTAAACCAAAGGGATTAATAGATGTAGAAAAACCCGTCCATGAATCTGTAGGCCCAATACAAAGTTAGACAAATCTGAAAAATCTGTACATCTGACCTGTTAGTCTGAAAACTTGTTAACTTAATTTGTGAATTAGTAAACCTGAATACTGTATGTCTGAACTTGTAAACAAGTTAATCTGAAATCTGTTAGTCTGGGGACACAAGGTTAGGAGGGGAATTACTTGTGTCATCTGTTGTTTGGGACCCATATTAGTCAGTAACCCTTTCTGGTATCAAAACTTTGACCCAACAGTAGGTAGGGTCCGGGAACGCTTACTGAACTAATTATAAGTGGTTCATTCTGATAATGGCGAGGGGTGTTGATGGTGCGTTCCAACCGGGTCATGTGCGTGCATGGATCCCGGTCTGCCTCTGAGGATGTAAGACGCCGTGACATCTGTAAATAGGTCTGTGCCAATTGGTTGTCACTTTAGGGGGTGATACACCCTACTGTGGGGCCGACACAGGATATTTATGTATTAGGGAGTCGATCGCTTGGGGTAGGGTTTTAGGGTACGCTTAGTTCTGTCTGTTTCTGTTGGTACCGTCTGTTTCTGTTGGGTGGTAACACCTGTCTGTTTCTGTGTGGTACCGTCTGTTCGGGTGGTAAAGACCCATTACTAGTGTACACCTAATTCCACATTCTGTTTCCATAGGGATAAATATGTTTCTTCTTCTGTCTGTTTCTGATCGGGTAGTAAAGGCCCATTATTAGCATTCTGTTTCTGTTAAAGTATTCTGTACCCGTTCCTGCTTCAATTTAGACATTAGGGTGACACCTAATTTTGCTATACTAGTATTAGTGCAGAGAAGTGTAAAACAATAGTTTATATCATTCGGTTTTTCTGTTATATCTGCTACACCTGTTATAGTTATCTCACATCCAGTTTTATGTTCATATCATATTATTATTATCTGTTCATATGCTGAAAGTCACTGGACTTGCCAGACTTTTTGTCTGACCCTTGTTGTTTCGCCTCCTTTCTTCCGTTTCCCCCCCCAGGTTATCCAAGGAGGGAAATACTTTAGCTTGATCCGGATTTCTCTTTGCTTGAAGTGCTTAAAGTATGGCTTGGCTCTGTATAGCTTTCGTTCCATGGGGATTATGATTTTAAACTATGCATTTTGAAGGCTTTTGTACAAGACTGATATTTTGTACTTGAATTCTGAAATTGAAAGGATGTAGCCATATTAATTTTCTGTTTCCGCTGTAATAAAGTTAAAATTTTTCAAGTACTGTTTTATCTGTCTTGTAAGTTTCTGTTCTGTTTACTAAAATGCTCCACCAAAGTTAAGGCATTCCCTTTGTGAGTGACCTTAACGGAGGTGGGGTGTTACACTTGGTATCAGAGCTGAAGGTTACCAGATTGGGTAAAGTTTTTGAAAACTATTTTCAAAAAGGTTTTGGAAAGGAAGTATTTTCAAAAATAAAGCTTATTTTGAAAAAAACATGATCCCCAAGAGCCATATATCTTTCTTTCAGTCCTTTTTTGTATTGAACCTTTCCTTTTTCGTTCCAGCATGTCTGAAGCATCTGAGATACCAGAGGGTGTTCATGTACCCGGTTGGTTTCGTCAATATCTTGAGGCTAGGACCGCCGCTGCAGGTCCAGCAAATGATCCCCCTCCTCCACCCCCTCCTCGTGCTATTGCTTTCTCAAAAATCTGTAGAGATTTTAGGGCCATGGGTGGGAAGGATTTCAAAGGAACTGAATCATTCGTAGAAGCAAGGAATTGGCTCAAAGAAACTGAGGATCTATTCGTTATCTTCGAGGTGGACGATAGGCAGAAGGTACAGTTGGCAGTATGGCTGCTCAAAGACGAAGCTTCCTACTGGTGGGAAGTCACTAACGCCGAGATGCCGGTTGAGACATGAATGGATTTCAGAACAAGGTTTGAGACAAAATTCCTCTCGCAAGCTGAACGAAGTTTACAATTGGAAAAGTTCTTGTCTCTTAAGCAAGGAAGTATGACGGTCAAGGAATACGTCAACCAGTTCAACCAACTAGCAAGATTCGGATTGGATTTAGTCAACACTCAGCATAAAAAGGCTCTCCGCTTTGTTAAAGGATTGAATGAGCCACTGCACAGCCTAGCCATGACCCATGTACCCATGGGAGCAACTTACGAGAAATTGGTGGATATGGCACTACTGCACGAGGAAGACAAGGGCCCGAAAGAGACAAAGAAGGAAGAACCACAGAATAAGAAAGCGGGGCCCAAAAAGGAAACACAAAAGAAGGATGAGAAGTCTGAAGATAAGAAGGGGAAAAAGTGCTTTACTTGTGGGAGCTCAACTCATCTGAACAAGGATTGCAGAAAAAGGAAGGGCGCTTGCTTCAACTGTGGGGAGATGGGACACTTCACTAGAGACTGCCCGAAGAGACGAGGACAAGGACGGCAGGCGAACACTCTTGAGGCTAGTGGCTAGGATAGAAATAGGAAATTTTCTATAGTAGGTTTAATTTATTTATCTGATTATGAAGTCAAGACTTTTTCTGATTCTGGTATTTTGATTTTGTAATCGATACTCTGCACTTTAATACTAGTATTATTTCTGAATTCCGCTGTAGACTCAGACCCATAAGGGTTATGGATCATCTGTTTGGGACTGGGGTTTGAGGGATATCTGTGTTAGGCGTCAAGTATGACGCATACATTCTGAGTTTTCATGGGGTATCAATTTGATGTTGGTTCCGGTCTTTGGGGCCGATACTTAGGACCCATGTCTAATGGGAACCAAATTTTCGTTCTATCTGTACTCGCTTCCATCATTCGACTGTATCCTATCGATCGAATATTTGAACTTTAGGTAGAAACTAATGGGTGTAAACATGTGTTTGAGACATGTTATGTTTGATGGTTGCAAGTGGATGCAAGTGGTTGCTAGTGGTTGCTCGTGGATGCATATACACACACTAGGCACTAGATCGGCTCGAAAGCACTCTCATACTGCATATGGATGTGTGAGCATTTTTAAATTTTTATGGATGCAAAATGGTCGAATCAGCATATGGATGTTGCATATGAATGAGCAGTTGTGCACTCATATAGAAATGATATGTCTCAAGTAGGAAAATTTGCATACATATTGGACTCATGGCACTAACATGATTTGCATTAAGGAGGTCGACTGAATCAGTGGGCCGCCTGATTTTGCATTAGATACGGACATGAACACACACTGTGCATTTAAACATGAGAGCATTAGAAGTCTATAAGGACAATGGATGCCTGTGGTTGATGATTGAGTAGATGGATGATTGGATGGTAGGACACATTCTTCTTAACTTGAAGATTTCGGGGACGAAATCCTTTTAAGTGGGGGAGAATGTAACACCCCGTATATTCTATAACCGTGAAAGTCATAAATTAAAGTATAATTAATTTGAAATCAAGGAACTAAGGGAAACGGGATACGCCATTGCGTTCGTCTCGGAAAAATACGCGAAATAGAGTCCGAGTTTGCGAAAAACGGAGTCCGTATGAAGAAGATATGGCCTTCGGAAGTTTTTAAATTAAGTTTAAAATTCAAACAGAATAAAACAATTAAAAATTCCGAAGTGGGGCCCGATGGGCCAGGGCGGGGAATGGCCCGCCTGACGCACCCAGGTCGACTGGGCTGTCGACCTGGTCTAACCAGGTCGACAGGCCTGTCGACAGGGCTGTCGACAGGGGTGTCGACCTGGTCCAGAGCCAGGTCGAGCCCAGTCCAACCTGGCTGGCCTATTCTATGTTGGTCGATTTTCTGTGGTCTGCTTTGTCATTAGGGCTAGGTGGCAGGCTCTAATTGGTCTCTCTTTCGAATGAATGGCTACGATCAGTCCAAGCAACATCAATGGTCCTAATCAGTTCCTAACCTCTATAAAAAGGACCCTAGACTCTACCTAGTTTCTTGCACAATTCTCTAGCCTCCATTGCTCTCTTCTTCTAATAAAAAAATAAAAATGGCGTCTCTGCTCTGCTGGAATTAAAACTAGAAGATAATCAACATCAGCCTAAGCAACTCAATTCAAACTAGAGGTTAAAGTTCTGCAAAAGATTCTACAACAAGTTAAAAAGTTCTTTCTTTAATCCAATCAAGGCAAGTACAGTTATTCTCCGCTATAAACGTTAATTATAATTTTGATATGCATTTAAATCTGAGTTTGAGGTTGTATTCTCTTCTGTTAGATCTGTTTTCTGTGACTGTTCTATATTCCTTTCTTCTTTTCTTTTTCTATAGCCAGGCTACCACGAGCCTGTGCCTAATCTCATAAGAGATGAACGTATGAACGCAAGTTTTGGGATGAATGATGAGAAATTTGACAAAACCAAATTGAATGTATGACTTTAGGTCTGAGGCATAAAATATATTGGACATATGACTTGGGATTGGATGCATAAATTTGACTATGAACATATAATTTATGCATGTTGTATGCATAGTTATGTTGTAATTTAGACCTGTAATTAATTAGAAAAAAATAGCATATGTTATAAATTAGTTTTAGACCTATGCATATTTTGTGATAAAAGAAGAAGAGGAACCACTGTAAAGATTACATATGATTTGAGACTTTGGACAAAATGCATATAAAAAGGCAAGATCTGATTTTTAGAAGATATGGTTTAAAGATTTATATTATTGGGGATAGTTTGCATAATAATTCATGACATGAAAAGAAGGAAGATATGGAAACCTAAGATTTACATTAATTAGGATATCTATTATTGTAATTACACCTAAATAGGGATTTTTGGATATATGACATGCATTGAAATTAATGGTTATATTTGGTATAATCTATATTGGAACATATGTTATATGGCAAATTATGTCCATATTCTGCGCTTAAGCAAACATGGAATATATGTTGTGAATCATGAAAAAATTATGTAGGCATATGAATTTAGGCCTAATTTATGACTAGGCAAGGCATGTAAATAGAACCTTTAGAATTATTAGGTTTGCTAAATCTGCTAATTTGCTAAGTTGCCTAAACTGCTAGTTTTGTTATATTGCCTAGACTACTAATTAGATTGAAATGCCAAATCTGTAAAATTTGTCTGTTGAGATGCCTAATCTGTTATATGCCAAAATCTGCTAAGTGCTAAATCGGTTAAATCTGTTAAGTCACCCAATCTGCTAAAATCTGTTATCTGCTATATCAGTTGAGTTGATGTGATCATTCTGTTATTGATATAATCTGAATTGGCATATATATTGGGTGTGCGCATAAACGGTAAATAATTAATTAATTGGCCGCAAAGATGAATATGGCTAAC
The DNA here is from genome assembly GCA_030737875.1 of Allium sativum. Taxonomy (NCBI): domain Eukaryota; kingdom Viridiplantae; phylum Streptophyta; class Magnoliopsida; order Asparagales; family Amaryllidaceae; genus Allium; species Allium sativum. The sequence goes on from CM060919.1 coordinate 340,641,592, forward strand.
TCGAGGTTAGAATGAGTTTGCGACGTAAATCTGCCCGGAACCGCCCGGCACATCTAGTGGCCGCAAACAATAGGTTCTAATGTGAGAAGTTAGTCATAACATGCGTAAGACACGAGGTTAGGTCTGGCTTGTGGCAGAAGTCTGCCCGGAACCGCCCGGCATATCCAGCGGCCACAAGCTACCGACCTAATGTGAGAGGTCTGTGCATTAATAATTAATTAATGCAAATCTAAGATAAGAATGACGTCTAAAACGTATTAGGGAAAATAGGGTTAAACCAAAGGGATTAATAGATGTAGAAAAACCCGTCCATGAATCTGTAGGCCCAATACAAAGTTAGACAAATCTGAAAAATCTGTACATCTGACCTGTTAGTCTGAAAACTTGTTAACTTAATTTGTGAATTAGTAAACCTGAATTCTGTATGTCTGAACTTGTAAACAAGTTAATCTGAAATCTGTTAGTCTGGGGACACAAGGTTAGGAGGGGAATTACTTGTGTCATCTGTTGTTTGGGACCCATATTAGTCAGTAACCCTTTCTGGTATCAAAACTTTGACCCAACAGTAGGTAGGGTCCGGGCACGCTTACTGAACTAATTATAAGTGGTTCATTCTGATAATGGCGAGGGGTGTTGATGGTGCGTTCCAACCGGGTCATGTGCGTGCATGGATCCCGGTCTGCCTCTGAGGATGTAAGACGCCGTGACATCTGTAAATAGGTCTGTGCCAATTGGTTGTCACTTTAGGGGGTGATACACCCTACTGTGGGGCCGACACAGGATATTTATGTATTAGGGAGTCGATCGCTTGGGGTAGGGTTTTAGGGTACGCTTAGTTCTGTCTGTTTCTGTTGGTACCGTCTGTTTCTGTTGGGTGGTAACACCTGTCTGTTTCTGTGTGGTACCGTCTGTTCGGGTGGTAAAGACCCATTACTAGTGTACACCTAATTCCACATTCTGTTTCCATAGGGATAAATATGTTTCTTCTTCTGTCTGTTTCTGATCGGGTAGTAAAGGCCCATTATTAGCATTCTGTTTCTGTTAAAGTATTATGTACCCGTTCCTGCTTCAATTTAGACATTAGGGTGACACCTAATTTTGCTATACTAGTATTAGTGCAGAGAAGTGTAAAATAATAGTTTATATCATTCGGTTTTTCTGTTATATCTGCTACACCTGTTATAGTTATCTCACATCCAGTTTTATGTTCATATCATATTATTATTATCTGTTCATATGCTGAAAGTCACTGGACTTGCCAGACTTTTTGTCTGACCCTTGTTGTTTCGCCTCCTTTCTTCCGTTTCCCCCCCAGGTTATCCAAGGAGGGAAATACTTTAGCTTGATCCGGATTTCTCTTTGCTTGAAGTGCTTAAAGTATGGCTTGGCTCTGTATAGCTTCCGTTCCATGGGGATTATGATTTTAAACTATGCATTTTGAAGGCTTTTGTACAAGACTGATATTTTGTACTTGAATTCTGAAATTGAAAGGATGTAGCCATATTAATTTTCTGTTTCCGCTGTAATAAAGTTAAAATTTTTCAAGTACTGTTTTATCTGTCTTGTAAGTTTCTGTTCTGTTTACTAAAATGCTCCACCAAAGTTAAGGCATTCCCTTTGTGAGTGACCTTAACGGAGGTGGGGTGTTACAATTTTCCATATAAATTCCGGAAACTTCTATGTCCACTATCCAAAATCAATTATTCCCAAATTCCATTCCAATTTCAAAATTTTGGTTTTGATCTCTTATTCTATTCAGATATCCGATACTTTTCCAAACTCATATTTACGAATCTGTCAGTTAAAAACCAATTTTCTTTCCAAATTCCAATCACTAAGTCTATCACTTTATTCAAATCTTTATACTTTAAAATTTCTAGAATTTTTCTTCTTATCGCAAATTTCTCCTTCACGCATTATCACTCCTTCACCTTCACAACCTTCGATCCTAAATTAGCAAGCGAACAACTTCCTAAGTATCAACCCCGTAGGCCGAAACCAACATCAGATCAACACTCAAGAAATTATTCAACTTAACTAATCTCCAGTCAGTTTCTAAATTCCTTAACTCCATTTCTAATTTCTTATTGAATCATCGCTTATGAAATTCTCGAATTCAAATTGCACTTCCATTTCTCTTACGTTCTGTCGCGCTCCATTCTCGACGTGTGGCTTTTTTTATTCTTTAGTATTGCCATCCTAATTTATCAAAATGCATTAGCTACTCACAATCTTTTTAAAAAACATTTTCAGTTATCACATTTATTTCCTACACTTTTAGAAAAATATCTTATTACCATTGGAAATCATTTATATATCTTATATCATTTCGAGATTCGTTATTTGGATTAAAACAGATGTTAAATAAAACAACTTTATTCCCACTTAATGGTCAACACCCATTTACTTACTTCACTTCACTAACTTTTGATATCGAACCTAAATCATTTCTTAGTCAACAATAAAGCCAATCAAGTTAGGGTATATTTACCTCTCAGACCTTAACTGAACAACATTATCAACTTTGAAATAGATAAGTCCACAACTTCGAACAAAACATCGTTCTCGTAACTTTCAAATTCAAATTAAAATTTTATTTCTTTAACGAAAATCGTTGATTATAACAATAATTCACACTTTTGAAATATTTAAGTTAAAATATATTTTATTCATTAATCTGAATACATAATTAATTAGTATATTAAATTTTGATTAAAACGAAAAGTAAACACCACCTTTCTGAAATTCAACATAATTGACTTCCATAAATAACTTCCTTCCGAATAATCCGTTATTCAATAATCTATTCCGAACTTCGGAAAAATCTCCTTTGATTTACATTCTGAAACTCAGAATAATCTCACCGTACTGGGCAACTCCATTTCCTTTATCCGCAATTCACTTCCAACATTTTTGCTTCCAAACGTTATTTACCTTCAAAAGTAAATATTATATATATATATATGAATCCGAACGCGCCACATTAAATTAGTTCAAATCTCTTTAATATCTTCCTTCATATTTCGCTTCATTCACAACTCTTGTTTACAATTCATCTGCTGTTAATTAATCAACCAATTTATAACTTGTTATCGAATTCATATAATCGATCATACATTTTTTGGTTTAAAACCAATTATAAATCATCTTGCCAAGTTCTAAATAAATTAATCAAATTTAAAACAGTCGTATTCCAATTATAACTTTTTCGATTTCATTTTCATTTACTTTTATCCCGAATATCAAGATAAATTTAATCGTTTCATTTTCTTGAAACAATTTCGAATTACCCCTTTCATTCAAATTCTTATCTGAAATTTATACTCAAATTTCAGTCGTCTTTGTTTTTTTTTTACTATACATGATCACATAAATTTATTCGTTGATTCTATTATACTTATCTTACTTTGATACCATTTGACGATGGATATGATATTTAATTCTAAGAGGACTTATCGAAGAAAAACTCTGGCTAAATCCGGATTCGAAGACTGGTGATTCCGAAAAAATTTAAATCTTAAATTGATTTTTTGTTCCCACTGTATCAATTCAAAAATACTAATTTAAAAAAAGTATTTTTCAAAATAAATTTCCACTTTTAAAAATTATATTTCAAAATCGTTTTATTTTCAAAATTCATTTTTTTAGTGTCGATCCTATTCATTTAAACTCGAGAAGCTATGCTTTGAATAAACCAAAGCTCTGATACCACTTGTAACGTCCTATCATTTTGACCGCTCCAAATCGGTAATTAAACCAACTTAAAACGTTCAAATTGACGGATCGTTATTTAGCTTATATAGTTTAAAAACAGAATCAACACAAAATCAGAATAAATAATAAACACAGTATTGAATAGCAAAATAAACTTCTCTTTATAATCAGAATCTTTGAATACAAGATTTTCAGTACAACGAAATTTTAAAATATAATTTAAATAAAGAAAAAACTTTACTGTTTGAAATCTTCAGAGTGCGCCGTCTTTGGAATCCCCAGTTTTCTTGTCAGACTTCGAATCCTACTGTGATCTTTAAAATCTGCAATGCTCAGATATGACCCGAGCGTTCCATGAAAAAATTTAAAACACTCGAGTCCGTATTAAATCATAGTTCAAGTAAATTAACTTCAATAAAAACTAAAAATGTAGTAGTTAACCCAATAAATTTGTCTATGATTCATATTTTCCTAAATAATTAGTAGTAATCACTAATCATAATGTACTGACATGTCAGATTTAGCTTATCTGTTCATTTTTTCAACCCGAATTCAGATTAGCTTCTCTGAGGGGTATATACACCATCTAGTACATTCTGTATGTGTTTTAAAACATGCATCGATCTCCTTGCAATGGTAAAACTAATGCATTTTTTTAATAGCACCTAACATTAATTCACGGCTATATTCAATACCACATCTACAGGAATTGAAATATGCCTGCATTCTATGTATCTGAATGAAATAATTTTTTTTCAACAACAAATATTGAGGCATCCTGTCATTTTTATACACAGTAAATTAACAAAGTAGCCTATCACGAGTAAATGGCAAGATTCAATCAAGATCAGTGTTACCAAGCTTGTGTATATCCAGCATGGTATAAGCCCAGATAAGCGCAAGCAAGTTGAAAGTGCAAAATTGTTTCTTTTAAAAGATGCAGGGAATCCCACTGGCAAATTAAAAACAAGACAAGGGGGTTCTGTGCTCAACCACACATAACATGTAAATGAAGCATGACAGTCCAGTATTTTTTTTTCGTGCAGCAAGTAGAGTAGGAGACTACAATGCGAGCAACTCAATATGGTTGGCCAAACTATCCAATATTCACTGTTAACATATAATTGGAAAAAATATCCAATATTCAAAAACAGTTGGCAAATATATACTTGGATTGTAGTTGGCAAAATATTCGTTGTTGGCAAAATATACTTGGATTGTAGTTGGCAAAAATATTCATTGTTGGTAAAATATACTTGGATTGTAGTTGGCAAAAATATTCACTGTTATACCTGTAACATGTAACACAGTAGTGGAAGTAAACAAAGTGGGAATAGCATAGCAACTATATACCCAATATAACAAGCCATCACATTTTCTAAATAACACATTTTTACCATTTTGAAGGTGTTTGCTTAGTTTGATAACAACCAGCATGTTTTCATGTCCAATAAATGGGGTAAATTGAATGTACAGCAAAACAAAATAGAGAATTTATAACCATGCATTGGTCAGTACCCAAGCATCCAGTGCCTTACTATTCAACACCCAAGCATATTTTCTTTTAGACTGGTCATTTGAAGCTAACATTAAGAGCATAGATACCTATTTAGACACAATACTTAATTACATTAATATATATACACGTGTTGAAGCAATAAAAACTACTATGGCAACATTGTAAGCACCATAACTCATTACATAAGAAATACTTTGAACTTTCTCAATTTGGTTATCCAAAATTTAAACTATATGAATTCATATTATCTTATCGGCAAAGCAAGGGATGAAATAAAGATTTATAACTTGTGTAGTTCCTCTGAATTGTCATCTTCATATGTTAAAGGTGTGTGTGGCCAACAATGACCACCTACCGAAATAATAGGGTGCTGCTAATACATTTCCGGTTCAAAACAAAGAGCAATAGTTCTGTTTTGCAAACAAGTCAACAAAGTGGGAATATATATTTAGGTTGACTCACATATGTGTAGACACCCATAGGCTAATATAAAAGTGGGAATATAAATGTATGTTGATCTTTAGAAAGGCATCACGCACATGTAATTTAACAATATGGGTATCCAAAGTCACACACAAGCATGTTGGAATATAGATTAAGATTTACTGCATATTAACTACCCCCATCATTACTGTTGGGTTATTAAATATTCACTGAAGTCTTAAAACCTGAACTTTGATCTGTTCTCTCTAAATTTCACACATTAGATCTGGTAGGAGATAAGATCTAAAATAATATGTATATTTAAAACATCTATCTTGGGACTAACGTTTCTTTTTCTTTTCCTTTCTTTTTTTCAGAAAAAAATCATATAGCCAAAAGTCACAATTAATAATCCTTACCCACATCGAAGTGCTCTTTGTTCATTTTGGCACGACCAAGTAACCATAGTTTATTTTTCAATATTTAATTTAGTCAATGCGCAACCACTGAGGCTAAACAAAACAAAACTTAAAAATAGGATTAGCGAATACCGTTTGTGAAGTGTTTTGATACGTTTCAGAATGTTAATTTAACCAAATATTTGTACTGACCAATTTTATTTATGTACTTTGTGGTACAACCCCAATAAAACCATACAACTTAGTGAACCAGTTTTACCTGATGCACTTTGTAATGCTTAGCAGTTCGAATATCTTTATCGTGCATTTGTCAAAGAACATGATAATCTAAAACTCAGTTTATGTTTCAAATCAATTCAATATAACTTGTATTATTATTTTAAACATGTAGTAATTTGTTTAGGCCTAAATGTGTGTTTCAGTTTTTACTGCTGGGTTTCAAATCAGCAGGGTATAGTGTAACACCCCATAATTTTATAACATTAAAATTCACAAATTAAAGTATACTTAATTTTTAGAAGAAGAATTAAGTGAAATGGGTTGCGCTTTTATGTTCGTCTCAAAATTTTGGGTCAAGATAGACATTTGGTTTGCACAAAACGGATACCTAATGAAGATGTTATTAAGCCTTGAAGTTTGTATGCATATGAGAGAAATATATATATAGATATATATAAAAATTAAATAAATAAATATTCAAAAAAAGTTCAAAACAGCAAATCGGGAGGGGGAATAGCCGAACCGCACTATTTTTGGAGTCGACCCAAGCCCTGCTGGGTCGACTAGGGGTCGATCCAGGGTGTTTGGCTGTCAACCCGTGGCCCGATTCGCGCTAAGGGCTGATGTTGCATCTGAGTGGTCCTGATGATTTCTGGGTTAATCTAAGAGCTCTAATCGTTCCTAGACATCTATACATACACCCTAAGACCTAACCCTAATTCATAAAATATTAACTATGCCACCATTATGCTGTCAAGCTCTCTCTTAAACCCTATCCGCCGCCTCTAAATTAAATCTCAAGTGTTCATATACAATTCAAATCAAAGTTTTGAGCTTCAACAACAATTAAAGAAGATCAATCAACATCACCACAACGTTTCTACAACAATTTCAATTCGTTAATCCTTTTCTTAAGCCACGAAAGGCGAGTATAGTTATTTTCACAAATTTAATGGGATTAAAGTAACATGAAAAAGTTGTAAAAAGGATTCATATATATGTTTGTAATGAAAATCTCACCAAGTCTTCACCTTTTTGATTTATGTCATCATATGCCTATGTTTCTATCAGTCTATTCATGTTGAATCTTTTATTATGCCTCTTTATTTCATGATGTTGTTTTATTCCAATTTTCTATGAATTGATTCTCTCTTCTTACCCATATTCCTTTTATTTGTGGATCTAGGCTACCTTCGAGCCTATATTAAAAATACGCGCGAATGTGAATACGTGGGAACGATGTGGAATATTGGGAATATGGGAAAATTGGATATTATTGGATATTTTGGATAATTGGATAATATTTGAAATTGGCATATTTGGGTATGAATTACATGGAATTGATGAAATTGCCTATAATTGTAAATTTGTAATTGAGGCTAATTAATATGTAATTAGCGACAATTTGGAATAGGCAATATTATAAACATGATTATATGTTTAATCGGATATACATGACATGAAAATTGGGTATGGGTGAAATACGATTATTAATAAACCTTTGACACGAGGTTAGGCGCAAATGTGGCGTAAGACTGCCTGGAACCGCCCGGCAAATACAGCTGCCACAATTGGACGTCTTATGTGAGAGGTCAAAGGAATGAATTATAGGCACAACGGTTAATGACATGAGATTAGACCTGGTTTGTGGCGTAAGACTGCCCGGAACCGCTCGGCAAATCCAGCGACCACAAAGCGTTCGGTCTAATGTGGGAGGTCATGCACCGTTCATCATAAGGAATGAATTAAGTAATACTAACCATAATAAGACATGGGTATGGTTAGAGGGTTAAGTGGGGTGACATGTAAATTATGACATGTAAATATGGACTTAACCGGTATAAGATAAGACATGTAAATTATGACATGTAAGTATGGACTTAACCATAGCATGTGTAAGACATGGACATTTAAATTAAAATGGTTAAGTGGGAGAAAAACCTAGTGGGGACCAAGCATAGGTGGGAGGCTTGTGTCGGATGGGTAACCCGTTTCAACCAGTAACCCGTTTGAGTATCTAATTGGGCCCGGTACTAGGCCGGGGTTGGGGCACGCTTACTGGACTTGAATGTAAGAGGTCAAAACGTGAATAGTGGTGGCAACGCGAGTCCAACGGGTTCATGTGCGTGCATGGGTCCGGGCCAGTAGGTAAGACGTTGTTGCATCGTGTAGGTATGGTCGTGCATTTTATGTTGGTATTGGGGTTGCCACTTTGGGGAGTGATACACCCCACTGTGGGGCCAGCACGGGTGCCTACGGGGTTTAGGGAGCCGATCGAATGGGTAGATTAAGGGTACCTTAGCGGTGGTAGGAGCAAGGCGGCACCTACGATAGCAGCTAGGTACTAGTAACTACCAATTTTGTCATGTGGGTACATTTAGTGGGAAGGGATCAACCTCTAGTAAAAAGAGACTAGTAGATGTGTGGTATAATTAAGTAATGTGGTGTAACTTAGCAAAAGTGCGGTGTAACGAAATACATGTTGGTTGAGTTGGATAGTCCTTTGGATGCTAGTCTGATGTTGACTTCGGTCTTTGGGGTTAATACTTGGAGTGTTGTTCGCTTAGCCAAGGTGTAGGATTGTCTTAGTACTTAGGAACGAAATCATCTTGTCCATTATTTTTATCTACCTTATCTAGGTTACAGCCATATCATGATGCCTATTTATTTCTTGAACATTTACCTTACCTATTATTTGTTAAAATTACTGGACTCGCCAGACTTTATGTCTGACCCGTTTGTTTCCACCTCTTTTCTTTCCTTTCCCCCCTTCAGGTTTGCAAGGAGGGAATACTACAGCTTAGTGCTGATTTCTTTTAGTTGCTTGAAAAGAGTAGATGTATCGCTTTGGACTCTCTCATTTTATGGCTTTTCTTATGCTCAGTGGGGATTTATGCATTTATGTTATTTAAGTATTTGCTTCTCTATGTACTTTGAAGTTTTTGGAAAAGACTATTGATCCTGTTGTAATGGTTTTGGGAACTACTTATGTAAGCTTGTTTTGAGTTATGATGCTATGAAATAAGTTTTATCTTCCGCTGTGTTGTTTTATTTATTTATTCTTATAATTTATCTATTCTATACAACAACAACGCTTCATGGACATTGATGCATTCCTTTTGTGAGTGACATTAATGGACATGGGGTGTTACATGTGGTATTAGAGCTAAGGTTACAAGAATAGATAAAAAGTTTTGAAAAGTGTTTTCCAAAGTATTATTTTCCTAGAAAGTATTTTCAAAAACTTGTTTTAAAGAAGCTAATTTCAAGGAAAGTTTACTTTAAAGAGCATAATCCCCGCAAGCCATACATCTCTCTTTCACTTCCCTTATTTTGAAACTCTTTCTATTTATTTTCAGCATGTCTGGAGCATCTGAGATACCAGAGGGTGTTCATGTACCCGATTGGTTTCGTCAATATCTCGAGGCTAGGGCCGCTACCGTGGGTCCGGCCAACGTTCCTCCTCCTCCTCCACCAGCTCCAGTCATTCCTCTACGTGGAGATGCTTTCTCCAAGATATGTAAAGACTTACGTTCGATGGGTGGAAAACCTTTTAGTGGGTCTGAAACGTTCGTTGAAGCTAGAAATTGGTTGAAAGAAGTGGAGGATCTGTTTGGCATTTTCTATTTGGACGACTGTAAGAAGGTCCAATTGGCTGCTTGGTTAATGAAGGACGAAGCTTCATTTTGGTGGGAGGTTACTAATGGAGAGCATGCTGTGGAGACGTGGGCAGATTTTAGGGGAAGGTTTGAGTTGAAATTCCTTTCTCAAGCTGAGGAGAGTATGTACATGGAGAGGTTCTTGACATTCAAGCAGAAAAACTTGACCGTGAAGGAGTATGTGACCGAATTTAATAAGTTGGCGAGATTTGGGTTAGAGTTGGTGAATACGCCTCACAAGAAGGCCTTGAGGTTTGCAAAGGGCCTAAATGAACCGCTTCACAGTTTGGCTATGTCCCACATTCCAATGGGGCCTACGTATGAAAAGCTTGTTGATATGGCATACATGCATGAAGAAGAGAAGGGTGTAAGTACTTTTAGGCCACAAGATAAGGAGGATCCAAAGAAAGCCCAACAACAAAAGAAAGGTAGTAAAGAAAAGAGGAAGTGTCACAACTGTGGGAAACCCGACCATTTGAAGAAAGACTGTAGGAAGAAGAAGTTCGCTTGTTATCATTGTGGTGATGCGGGTCATGCTGTGAAGGACTGTCCTAAGAAGCAAGGGAGGAGGGCAGTTTCACGTTCTCATGGCTCCAAGACACGAAGAACGTAGAAAAATTTCTATCGAAAGTTTGATTTTCTTGTTTGATCATCCTATCCGTTCTTTATTCGATTCTGGCGCATCACATTCATTTATCTCTACATCATTAGTTGAAACACTGCACTTAAATACTAGTCTCGTTGTAGATCCCATTGTAGTCTCAAATCCCATTGGTGGGTCGGCTCGTTTATCCATGGTTTGTAGGGATTTGAGATTGTCTATCTTAGGCGTTGGTTTTGAATGTAATGCTTCTGTGTTTAGTTTCATGGGCTATGGGTTGATTCTAGGAATGGATTATCTAGCCAGATATGATGCCATCCTAGATTGTGAATGAAGGGTAGTAAAATTGTTGACTCGTAGTGGAAAGACCCTTGATATTTCTTGTAACCCTAGAGGATCGGTGATGCTTAGTTATCTTGAGTCACTTGACGCATCCAATGATGATTTACATTATGTTCGTATAGTCCGTAAATATGTTGATGTCTTCAATGAGGTGAGGGGTCTACCCCCAAAACATGAGATAGACTTTCGTATTTATCTTGTAGACGATGCAAAACCAGTATCTCTGCCAGTACGCCACATGGCTCCTCGTGAGAGGAGGGAGCTCAAAAGCAAGTAGGGGAGTTGCTTGAGAAGGGATTCATATGACGTAGTTTATCAGAGTGGGGTGCTCCAGTATTATTTGCCACGAAGGCGGATGGGTCCCTTAGACTTTGTGTGGACTATAGAGAACTTAATAAGCTTACTAAGAAGAATAGGCACCCACTGCCGAGGATTGATGATCTCTTTGATTAGTTAGTTGGCGCCTTAGTATTTTCGTAGTTGGACTTAGTCACTGGTTTCCCTCAGTTGAGAGTGGCTGAGGATAGCATAGACAAGACTACCTTTAGGACTCCGGACGGTTTCTATGAGTGGCTTGTAATGCCCTTCGGTTTGACAAACGCCCCCGCATACTTTGTTGACTTGATGAGTAGGGTGTTTAGGGAGTACCTTAATAAATTCGTGGTGGTCTTTTTGGATGACATATTGATCTTTTCTAAGAGCGAGGAAGAGCATGCCCTACATCTTAGGGAAGTGTTGGAGACCCTTCGAGCGCATAACCTTAAAGCTAAATTTTCTAAATGTCACTTTTTGAGGAAGGAAGTGCGATTCTTAGGGCACTTGGTTTCCAAAGAAGGGATAGCTGTGGATCCCGCGAAGGTGGTGGCCATCCAAGACTGGAAGGTCCCTAAAAATGCTGCCGAGGTGAGGAGTTTCTTGGGTTTGGCAGGCTACTATAGGAAGTTTATCAATGACTTCGCAAAGATATCAGCCTCATTGACACGCTTGACGAAGAAGAACCTAGTTTTCATGTGGGACGTAGATTGTGATGATGCGTTCCAACGTTTAAAGAGAGCTTTGACCACAACCCCAGTCTTAGTGTTGCCATATGGGAGTAAGCCATTTACCGTTTATACCGATGCTTGTGGGACAAGACTAGGCGCAGTCTTAATGCAAGAGAGGTGTAACACCCCGTAATTTGAACATAAAAATTCACAAATTAAAGTATACTTAATTAAGTGAAATGGGTTGCGGAGAGAAATATATATATTGATATATATATATATATAATTGAAAATTAAATAAATAAATATGCAAAAATGTTCAAAACAGCGAATTGGGAGAGTGGAATAACCGAACCGGCCGATTTTTGAGGTCGACCCGAGCCTGCTGGGTCGACTAGGGGTTAATCCAGGGTGTTTGGCTGTCAACCCGTGGGCCGATTCGCTCAAATGCAGATTTTGCATTTGAATGGTTCTCATGGTTCAGCTTTAATCTAAAGGCCCTAGATGGTTCCTACACTTGACTTCTTCCCCAAGACATGCTTTGATGGCTTGGATTGAATCTAGGGTTAATCCTATGGCTAATACTATCCTAATCCTCTATAAAAAGACCCCTAAACCTAGCCTAAATCACCATTATTCAATCCTACAACTAAACTATGTCAAATTTGTTCCTCTCATGGCCTCCACTCTCATGCTAAAATTCCTAAGCCTATTTCTATGAGAGATTGTGAGTTCATACAAGTGCTTTCAAACTTGTATGAGTGTTCTTAAGTTGCATTCTAGCCAAAGTTGCAACCTTTTCTTGACCAAAAAGCAAGGATCTTGCATGAGAGCTCATAAGCTTCATTCAAAGCCAAAGTTGAAACCTTTCTTCTTCAAAGCAAGGATTTTTATTGATATTTGCTCAAGGGTTTCATTTGGAGCTTGTTCTTTTGGGGTTTTTGGGTGATAGCATGAATGGCTTCGTCTCAATCTTTGTTTTATATGTTGATTTGTGCCTTCATAGCATTGTAAGCCCCCTCCTACTCTTAGATATTAACTATGAAGTTAAATGAATGTTGCAAGTTGGGTTTGAACATTAAGTATCATACATGCTATCATGTTATGTATCCCATCATGTTTTTAAAGACACCATCTTGATCTTATGGGCTAAAAGCTATAAGCTTTATGTTGAATGTTGCATTATGCAACATGAGAGCTATCATATCCCTTATGATTATTTGCATGTAATGCTGTATGCGAACTTCTAGGCATCTTTCTATGTCACCTATCATCATGATTCGCCTATGTGCTAAGTTTGGGGTTATGCATGTTTTTGAGGCTTAATAATGTAACATGCAAGTTAATGAACACACTTACGCCTCATATGCCACCATGATTAACTTGTGGCCTTATACCCTTTTTGTCATGCCTTTGCCAAGTTCATTCTTTAATCCATTATGCGTTGTTGTGAATGTATATGCGAGTTTAAAAGCGTTGGGGTTAGGTTATGGGGAAACTTTAATGACATGAAACATGACTTGGGTAAATTGGTATAAACGTGACAACATGTAACTTTGGCTATGAGCATAGGACTTGGAAACTTGACACGTATGGGTTGTAAGTGTAACAAGACACTAGACCAAACATGAAAATGGCCAACTCGAGGTTGGGTTGAGTTTGTAGCATAAATCTACCCGGACCCGCCCGGCTTAACTAGTGGCTACAAACAATAGGACCCAATGTGAGAAGTTGGTCATGTCGCGCTTAAGACCCGAGGTTAGACTAAGTTGTGGTGTAAAACTACCCGGACCCGCCCGGCTTAACTAGTAACCACAACAAGGTCTAATGTGAGAGGTTGAGAGTGCATTAATTAAATTAATGCCACATGATAAGGTTAAGTAAATTTGACTAATGACACTTAACCGATATGACATGAATGAGTAGGTTAAGTTAAACCGGACTTGGTTCCTTAATGACACTTAACCATGCAAGACAATTAGGGGATGGGGTTAAGTAATTTACGCTTAACTAATCCGACTTGGTAATTAGATGGGGTTAAGTAACCTTCACTTAACTAATCTAAACATGGTAATTATATGGGGTTAAGTAACTTAGACTTAACTAATCTAAACACGGTAATTAGATGGGGTTAAGTAACCTACACTTAACTAATCTAAACACGGTAATTAGATGTGGTTAAGTAACCTATACTTTACTAATCTAAACACGGTAATTCGATAGGGTTAAGTTAAACACTTAACCAATCTAAACTTGGTAATTCAATGAGGTTAAGTAACCAATACTTAATCAATTTAACATGATAATCTAATGGGGTTAAGTAACTTATACTTAACCAATTATACGTGATGATTGGATGAGGTTAAGTAACCTTTACTTAACCAATCTAATAGGTGGACTTGGTAGGGTTAAGTCACAAGACCTTTTAATTTAGGCTTAACCATTGTATACTATTAGTGGATGGGGGTTAAGTTAACCTATACTTAACCAATCCGACTCGATAATCTGATGGGATTAAGATAACCTATGCTTAATCAATCTAACATGATAAGCTGGTAGGGTTAAGACAAATAAATACTTAACCAATCTGACTTGATAGGGTTAAGTCATGAGCTTCTTAGTACACTTAACCAACTTGTAGGGCTAAGCCTTGAACTTGAGTACTTAGCCGATCTTGACATGATTCGTAGGCGGGTTAAGTCATGAACTTGGAAAACAACACTTAACACGTTTGACAAAACCCTAGCTCAGGGGACTAGGTTGGAAGTCGTAGTTAACAAGGATAACAGAAAGAGGAGCTAAGTGGTAAACCTTAGTTAAGGGTAACTAAGTAATAATTCTTAGCTAAGGACATGAGACTAGTTCATAAAGAGATGAGTAACCTGGTACGGTAGGTCATCGCTTAGTATACGAAAGGGAGCAAGTTATCTGACTAGGATAAAAGCTCCAGCGAACTGGGTGCCGAAGCGGAAGCTTCGGGGAACGTGAGGGTACTCTTGGTATCCCTCTGTGAGGTGGCAAGTGGTCCATGAAACCCGACCTCACAGGGGTTAAGGTCTGCGGTAGAAGAGCCAAGAGTATGCCTTGGTTGCTATGCGAGCGACCTAAAGACTGGGATGGATTAGCGTGGAGTCGCCGATACCTGATTTTGCCCCGGGATAGCAATTCGCCGACTACCTACCATCTTTAGTCAATCGTGTACGTACGGAAAGGCAGGGAACTCCCAAGAGACCATATACTAGCTATCAAGTTATGGGTGAGGTTGGCTATCTGGAAATGGGCATCGTTGGGCCTTAGTGTAGTTCTCATACATGATTTTTCTTGGATTGCCTTTCAGTAGTTGAGGGAGGGGTCACGTGGGACCATAGCCATGGGTACAAAAACATACCTTGATATCTGCATCAGCAGACGACTTAAAGCTCCCGACCGAGTTCCGTATTTCTTGGTTTGCCCTGGCACGGAACTCGGATGACACATTGAGAAACATGTGCGTCTAGACATGGAAAACGGTTCACGATACATACGTGGGATAAAGGGCGCGGTTGACGGGTGGCATAATCCCTAGTGGCCCTAGGTGGCTGAACCCAAACCGAGACACGGAAACGTTCATTAGGTAGCATAATCTCTAGTGGTCCTAGGTGGCATAAATCCTAAGTAGATACACGATAGTTAATGGTAAGGAAACATAACTAGATCGAGGGTAGCAGTCCAAAATAACTTCAAGGATAAAACGTTTACATGGGAAAGCCCGTATGGCCTACGGCAAAGGACTGAACTTATACATGGAAGGAAACATACGAGTTGGAAAAACCTACATATGCTATATATATTAGGGTGACATGGACCATTACATGACATTGGGCAAGGGACATTCATAGTTGACACATGACACGGGTTGGGATACTAGTACGAGGGGTGCAGAGCAAATATACATGATACATACCTTAGGATGTTATACATGGTAGATACCTTGGGATAGTATACTTGATAGAAACCTAACGATGTGGTACCTTGATTTATCTTGACACCGTAGTTTATCATGACACACTCGTTTATCTTGGTACAGTAGTTCATCCTGTTATTTTGGTTTAGCTTATCTATCTTGTCATCATACTTATGTTCATCTCAGTTCCTCATGCCAGTTAACTTTACTAGTTTATATACTGATAGTAGATAGGGCTTACCAGTCTTTATGACTGACCCTGTTTTCTTTCGCCTCTTGTCTTCCGTTTCCCCCCCAGGTTACAGGGAGGAAATGCTATTGTTAGTTTGGACTTCTTCTGTTTGAAGGTCATCACGCATGGCTTGGACTTCTCTTGGCTATGGCTACTTTACTGTTTTACTTGGGGAATAATTTGTGAAATGGCTTTATGCTTCTTTATTATTGCAAGACAGGTTTTGATGTATTTTGACGTAAAAGGCTTTAGACCTTATTTTACAAGGTAATGAAATTTGTTTTACTTCCGCTGTTTTATATATATATGTTATGTCTTGTAATATTTCTGTACATGTTTACCAATAATACCCCTCTAAAGCTAGTGCATTCCTTTGCGAGTGACCCTAGCGGAGGCAGGGTGTTACATTTGGTATCAGAGCAGAAGGTTACCAGACTGGGCTAAAGTTTTTAAAACCTTCTGAAAACTATTTGAAAAACCATTTACAAAGAAGCATTTTTCAAGAAAAGTTTTTAAAGGCTATTCCCCAAAAGCCATTAGCACTGTCCTTTGTTTCCTTGATCGAATCTCTTTTCCTTTCTTCCCTCCATCTGTAGTTACAGTAGTTCTAACTGCGACTAATCCTTGTCTAGCTACGTAAGTATTTTCCCGTGCGATGGAGGTGGTTTTCGAGAGACCTGTTGCCGTGGTACAAGGAAGGATAATAAGAGTAAGGATAAAGGACGCGAGCTTAAGGATAAGCAACTGTTGGTATGGCTTAGTCCATCAAGGAGGACAAGGACAAGATCATCGGAGAGAGCAATCGTACGCTCCCATTTCTAGGGTACCTAAAAGAAATGGTACCGTTTCTGGTTAAGGTTTAGTCGTTCTTTTCTATCATCCCGTCCAGACTTTGTCTTGATCATCGTATCATTTAAGTCTGCTTGGATAGTTGAGTCTCTCCACCTTAGTACTAGCACGATAGAGGATCCAATTTTTGTCCCAAAAATCTAATTTGAGAGTTGGTCCATTTCTTCACGACTTAGTTGGATTTGAGAATGACATGTCTCGGCTATGGATGGATTCTAGGGGTAAAGTGGTTATCCAGTAAGGGATACCATTCTCGGTTTTGGAAAAGAGGGTAGTCAAACTCTTGGCTTGCTTTGGTAATACCTTCGGAGTCTCGTGTAACCTTTTGGGTTCTGTCATGGTTAGTTACCTAGAATCTCTTGATGCATTTATCGGAAATCTCTGATCCAATCGAGTAACGTCCGCCAATAAGACGGATGGTTCATTCCACTTGAGCATGGGTTATAGGAATCACCCTAGTAAGTGCACGTGTTAACATGGATTGACATCGGTAAACGAGATCCAGAATTCACTAGTGAATTTTGGAGAGCTTGCATGAGTATGCAGATATGGTTGAGCCAAGTATACTAGGGAAAGAATAAGTGGAAGTGGAACGAGAGGCGATAATGAAATGAGTTCCAACTCCTACCTTGGAAATAGGAATCAAGGGGCTACGAAAATCATGAAGTCAAAGGTGGACAAGGCACACTGGAATTAAGCTCAAGGAATTGCGGCTTAGACGCGCGCATCAAGTCTCTTTTTAAGAGTGTATCTTTGATCTTTGGTTCTCCTGTAGAGCTTGCTTGCATGCTACTGCTTAGTGGATATCCTCTCGGTCCTATTTCTGTTACAAACCCCGTAAAGAGTTTGTCTTGTTTATCTTCTCGACCCTATCTTGGGAACCTTAGATAGAACTCTATGGATGTAAACATGTATTTGAAACATGTTATGATTGATATGGTTGCAAATGGTTGCAAGTGGTTGCTCGTGGATGCGTGAATACACATTAGATACTATATTGACGCGGTCACGTTTCATGTTGCATATGCACGAGTATTTATACTTGTTTATGGATGAAATTGAATGTGTTATCATGCGGATGTTGCATATGAATGAATGTTTGTGCACGCATATAGTACTTATATGACTAGGACTATTCGCATACATGTTGGACTCATGGCACTAAACATATTTTGCATTAGAAAGATCATTCAGGCCTGATTATTAGCATTAGCTAAGGAGCATATACACACACGTTCTGCATATGTTCATATGGCATTAGAAATCGTCTAAGGACAATGGTTGCCTGTGGATGATGTTTTGAGTAGATGGATGATGGATAGTAGGATACGTTCTTCCTAACTTGGAGATTTCGGGGACGAAATCCTTTAAGGAGGGGAGAATGTAACACCCCGTAATTTGAACATAAAAATTCACAAATTAAAGTATACTTAATTAAGTGAAATGGGTTGCGCAGAGAAATATATATATATTGATATATATATATATATATATAATTGAAAATTAAATAAATAAATATGCAAAAATGTTCAAAACAGCGAATTGGGAGAGGGGAATAACCGAACCGGCCGATTTTGACCCGAGCCTGCTGGGTCGACTAGGGGTTAATCCAGGGTGTTTGGCTGTCAACCCGTGGGCCGATTCGCTCAAATGCAGATTTTGCATTTGAATGGTTCTCATGGTTCAGCTTTAATCTAAAGGCCCTAGATGGTTCCTACACTTGACTTCTTCCCCAAGACATGCTTTGATGGCTTGGATTGAATCTAGGGTTAATCATATGGCTAATACTATCCTAATCCTTTATAAAAAGACCCCTAAACCTAGCCTAAATCACCATTATTCAATCCTACAACTAAACTATGTCAAATTTGTTCCTCTCATGGCCTCCACTCTCATGCTAAAATTCCTAAGCCTATTTCTATGAGAGATTGTGAGTTCATACAAGTGCTTTCAAACTTGTATGAGTGTTCTTAAGTTGCATTCTAGCCAAAGTTGCAACCTTTTCTTGACCAAAAAGCAAGGATCTTGCATGAGAGCTCATAAGCTTCATTCAAAGCCAAAGTTGAAACCTTTCTTCTTCAAAGCAAGGATTTTTATTGATATTTGCTCAAGGGTTTCATTTGGAGCTTGTTCTTTTGGGGTTTTTGGGTGATAGCATGAATGGCTTCGTCTCAATCTTTGTTTTATATGTTGATTTGTGCCTTCATAGCGTTGTAAGCCCCCTCCTACTCTTAGATATTAACTATGAAGTTAAATGAATGTTGCAAGTTGGGTTTGAACATTAAGTATCATACATGCTATCATGTTATGTATCCCATCATGTTTGTAAAGACACCATCTTGATCTTATGGGCTAAAAGCTATAAGCTTTATGTTGAATGTTGCATTATGCAACATGAGAGCTATCATATCCCTTATGATTATTTGCATGTAATGCTGTATGCGAACTTCTAGGCATCTTTCTATGTCACCTATCATCATGATTCGCCTATGTGCTAAGTTTGGGGTTATGCATGTTTTTGAGGCTTAATAATGTAACATGCAAGTTAATGAACACACTTACGCCTCATATGCCACCATGATTAACTTGTGGCCTTATACCCTTTTTGTCATGCCTTTGCCAAGTTCCTTCTTTAATCCATTATGCGTTGTTGTGAATGTATATGCGAGTTTAAAAGCATTGTGGTTAGGTTATGGGGAAACTTTAATGACATGAAACATGACTTGGGTAAATTGGTATAAACGTGACAACATGTAACTTTGGCTATGAGCATGGGACTTGGAAACTTGACACGTATGGGTTGTAAGTGTAACAAGACACTAGACCAAACATGAAAATGGCCAACTCGAGGTTGGGTTGAGTTTGTAGCATAAATCTACCCGGACCCGCCCGGCTTAACTAGTGGCTGCAAACAATAGGACCCAATGTGAGAAGTTGGTCATGTCGCGCTTAAGACCCGAGGTTAGACTAAGTTGTGGTGTAAAACTACCCGGACCCGCCCGGCTTAACTAGTAACCACAACAAGGTCTAATGTGAGAGGTTGAGAGTGCATTAATTAAATTAATGCCACATGATAAGGTTAAGTAAATTTGACTAATGACACTTAACCGATATGACACGAATGGGTAGGTTAAGTTAAACCGGACTTGGTTCCTTAATGACACTTAACCATGCCAGACAATTAGGTGATGGGGTTAAGTAATTTATGCTTAACTAATCCGACTTGGTAATTAGATGGGGTTAAGTAACCTTCACTTAACTAATCTAAACATGGTAATTAGATGGGGTTAAGTAACTTAGACTTAACTAATCTAAACACGGTAATTAGATGGGATTAAGTAACCTACACTTAACTAATCTAAACACTGTAATTAGATGTGGTTAAGTAACCTATACTTAACTAATCTAAACACGGTAATTCGATAGGGTTAAGTTAAACACTTAACCAATCTAAACTTGGTAATTCAATGAGGTTAAGTAACCAATACTTAACCAATTTAACATGATAATCTAATGGGGTTAAGTAACTTATACTTAACCAATTATACGTGATGATTGGATGAGGTTAAGTAACCTTTACTTAACCAATCTAATAGGTGGACTTGGTAGGGTTAAGTCACAAGACCTTTTAATTTAGGCTTAACCATTGTATACGATTAGTGGATGGGGGTTAAGTTAACCTATACTTAACCAATCCGACTCGATAATCTGATGGGATTAAGATACCCTATGCTTAATCAATCTAACATGATAAGCTGGTAGGGTTAAGACAAATAAATACTTAACCAATCTGACTTGATAGGGTTAAGTCATGAGCTTCTTAGTACACTTAACCAACTTGTAGGCCTTGAACTTGAGTACTTAGCCGATCTTGACATGATTCGTAGGCGGGTTAAGTCATGAACTTGGAAAACAACACTTAACCCATTTGACAAAACCCTAGCTCAGGGGACTAGGTTGGAAGTCGTAGTTAACAAGGATAACAGAAAGAGGAGCTAAGTGGTAAACCTTAGTTAAGGGTAACTAAGTAATAATTCTTAGCTAAGGACATGAGACTAGTTCATAAAGAGATGAGTAACCTGGTACGGTAGGTCATCGCTTAGTATACGAAAGGGACCAAGTTATCTGACTAGGATAAAAGCTCCAGCGAACTGGGTGCCGAAGCGGAAGCTTCGGGGAACGTGAGGGTACTCTTGGTATCCCTCTGTGAGGTGGCAAGTGGTCCATGAAACCCGGCCTCACAGGGGTTAAGGTCTACGGTAGAAGAGCCAAGAGTATGCCTTGGTTGCTATGCGAGCGACCTAAAGACTGGGATGGATTAGCGTGGAGTCGACGATACCTGATTTTGCCCCGGGATAGCAAGTCGCCGACTACCTACCATCTTTAGTCAATCGTGTACGTACGGAAAGGCAGGGAACTCCCAAGAGACCATATACTAGCTATCAAGTTATGGGTGAGGTTGGCTATCTGAAAATGAGCATCGATGGGCCTTAGTGTAGTTCTCATACATGATTTTTCTTGGATTGCCTTTCAGTAGTTGAGGGAGGGGTCACGTGGGACCATAGCCACGGGTACAAAAACAGACCTTGATATCTGCATCAGCAGACGACTTAAAGCTCCCGACCGAGTTCCGTATTTCTTGGTTTGCCCTGGCACGGAACTCGGATGGCACATTGAGAAACATGTGCGTCTAGACATGGAAAACGGTTCACGATACATACGTGGGATAAAGGGCGCGGTTGATGGGTGGCATAATCCCTAGTGGCCACGGAAACGTTCATTAGGTAGCATAATCCCCAGTGGTCCTAGGTGGCATAAATCCTAAGTAGATACGCGATAGTTCATGGTAAGGAAACATAACTAGATCGAGGGTAGCAGTCCAAAATAACTTCAAGGATAAAACGTTTACATGGGAAAGCCCGTATGGCCTACGGCAAAGGACTGAACTTATACATGGAAGGAAACATACGAGTTGGAAAAACCTACATATGCTATATATATTAGGGTGACATGGACCATTACATGACATTGGGCAAGGGACATTCATAGTTGACACATGACACGGGTTGGGATACTAGTACGAGGGGTGCAGAGCAAATATACATGATACATACCTTAGGATGTTATACATGGTAGATACCTTGGGATAGTATACTTGATAGAAACCCGACGATGTGGTACCTTGATTTATCTTGACACCGTAGTTTATCATGACACACTCGTTTATCTTGGTACAGTAGTTCATCCTGTTATTTTGGTTTAGCTTATCTATCTTGTCATCATACTTATGTTCATCTCAGTTCCTCATGCCAGTTAACTTTACTAGTTTATATACTGATAGTAGATAGGGCTTACCAGTCTTTATGACTGACCCTGTTTTCTTTCGCCTCTTGTCTTCCGTTTCCCCCCCAGGTTACAGGGAGGAAATGCTATTGTTAGTTTGGACTTCTTCTGTTTGAAGGTCATCACGCATGGCTTGGACTTCTCTTGGCTATGGCTACTTTACTGTTTTACTTGGGGAATAATTTATGAAATGGCTTTATGCTTCTTTATTATTGCAAGACAGGTTTTGATGTATTTTGATGTAAAAGGCTTTAGACCTTATTTTACAAGGTAATGAAATTTGTTTTACTTCCGCTATTTTATATATATATGTTCTGTCTTGTAATATTTATGTACATGTTTACCAATAATACCCCTCTAAGGCTAGTGCATTCCTTTGCGAGTGACCCTAGCGGAGGTGGGGTGTTACAAGAGGAGTGTAATAGCCTATGGAGGAAGGCAGTTGAGAGTGCATGAGAGAAATTACCCTACTCATGACCTAGAGTTGGCCGCTATTGCTTTCGCGCTTAAGTCTTGGCGCCATTATCTTCTTGGCGAGAAATTTGAATTGTTCACAGACCACAAATCGCTAAAATACTTGTTCTCTCAGAAGGACTTGAACTTAAGGCAGCAAAGGTGGATGGAATTCTTAGCGTCCTACGATTTCGAGATAGCATATACCCCTGGCAAGGGTAACGTGGTGGAAGACGCCTTAAGTAGGAAAAGGGTGTCCTTGAGTCCGTTGTTTGTTGAGCGGCAAAGCTTAGAGTTTATCTCTACATTTGACTTTAGACCTTCCATTGACTTTGTACCCGGTTTGCAAGCATCCTTAGAGGTCAGACCTACGCTTTTGGGACGGATTGGTGAGGCACAACAAGATGACCCACAGTTGGTTGAGTTGGTAGAGAAGCTCATAAGGGGGGAGTCATCGAGCCATCTCAGTAGTTATACCCTAGATGATAAGGGTTGGTTACGTAGGGACGGTAGACTATGTACCACGAGATGAGAACTTGAGGAAGACCATTCTTGATGATGCACATCGTTCGAAGATGACCATTCATCCCGACGGGGACAAGATGCACATGAACATGAGACGAGTTTACTTTTCGGCCGGTATGAAGAAGGATGTGGCCGAGTTTGTCGCTAGATGCTTGGTGTGCCAACAAGTAAAAGCAGAGCAAAAGAAGCCCGGTAGGTTGCTTCACCCATTGGAGGTCCCACAATGGAAGTGGGAGAGTGACTCGATGGACTTTGTTGATGGGTTACCGAGATCGAGGAAGGGTAATACGAGGATTTGGGTCATGGTAGACAGAATTACTTAGAGCGCCCATTTCATTCCCGTGAAGAGTAAGAGGACTGCTCCATGGTTAGGCTCCGTATACATTCGAGAGATAGTTCGTTTGCACGGTGTTCCTTCTAGCATAGTGAGCGATCGCGATCCTATTTGTACTAGCGAGTTTTGGAAGAGCTTGCAAGAGGCGGTAGGGACTCAGTTATGTTTGAGCACCGCATATCATCCTCAGACGGACGGCCAGACCGAGAGGGTGAATCATATTCTAGAGGACTTTTTTGAGGCTATGCGTTTTAGACTTCGGAGATACATGGTAGGAGCATCTTCCTTTGGTGGAGTTCGCGTATAATAATAGTTTTCAGTCTAGCATTAGCATGGCACCTTTCGAGGCTCTTTGTGGAAGGCCTTGTCGTTCACCTACATGTTGGTGGGAATCTACGGATAAGATCTTACTTGGGCCCGATATGATTAGAGAGACTTCGGAAAAGATTGATTTGATTCGAAGGAGGATGAAGACGGCGCAAGATAGGCAGAAATCGTATGCGGACAAGAGGAGGACAGATCTTGAATTTGATATTGGGGGCAATGTCTTTATCAAGGTGTCTCCATTACGGAATGTTGTTCGCTTTGGGTCCGTTGGGAAGTTAGCACCAAGGTTCGTAGGGCCGTTTTCCTATTAAGGAGAGGATTGGACAGATGACATATAGAGTAGAGTTGCCCGAAAGACTTAGTGGTGTACACGAGTGTTCCATGTTTCGCATTTGAGGAAGTGCTTGCATGATACCGCGAAAGTGGTAGAGCCGAGCTTGCTTAGAGAGGTGGAGATAGAGCGTGATGCAACGATTCGACGAGCTCCTACATGCATTCTTGGGTCGGAGATTAAGAAGATGAGGAATCGAGAGGTCAAGCTAGTCAAAGTGCAATGGGGAGATGATGAGAGCGACGCTACTTGGGAGACGGAAGAGAAGATGCGTTCATTGTACCCTTTTCTTTTCGAGGGTATGTCTTTTAATTTCTCCTTTATCGCTAAGCTTGTACTTGTCCTATCTTTAGTAAATCCTCTCGTTTAAGTCTTTGACCTTTAGATAGGGTAGTCCTATGGTTGAAACATGTGTTTGAGACATGTTATGATTGATGATGCATGTGGATGCAAGTGTTTGCTAGTGGTTGCTTGTGGATACATATACACACACTTTAGGCACTAGATCGGCTAAGTCACTTTCATATTGCATATAAATGGATGTATTTAGTTAAATGGATGTATATTAAATGGACGTATCATATGGATGTTGCATTTGAATGAATGGTTATGCACACATGTAGTAATGATATGTATAGGGTTCTTTGCATACATGGTGGATACACGGCACTATCATTATTTGCATTAAGGAGGTCGACTGAATCAGTGGACCGCCTAATCTTTGCATTAGATAAGGAACATATAAACACACTTTTGCATATATTCATATAAAATTAGAAATCTTTTAAGGACAATGGATGCTTGTGGATGATGGTTGAGTAGATGGATGATTGGATGGTAGGACACATTCTTCTTAACTTGGAGATTTCGGGGACGAAATCCTTTAAGGAGGGGAGAATGTAGCAACCCATAATTTTATAACATTAAAATTCACAAATTAAAGTATACTTAAATTTTAGAAGAAGAATTAAGTGAAACGGGTTGCGCTATTATGTTCGTCTCAAAATTTTGGGTCAAGATAGACATTTGGTTTGCACAAAACGGATACCTTATGAAGATGTTATTAAGCCTTGAAATTTGTATGTATATGAGAGAAATATATATATAGATATATATATAAATTAAATAAATAAATATTCAAAAAAAGTTCAAAACAGCAAATCGGGAGGAGGAATAGCCGAACCGCACTATTTTTGGAGTCGACCCGAGCCATGATGGGTCGACTTGGGGTCGATCCAGGGTGTTTGGCTGTCAACCCGTGGCCCGATTCGCGCTAAGGGCTGATGTTTCATTTGAGTGGTCTTGATGATTTCTGGGTTAATCTAAGAGCTCTAATCGATCCTAGACATCCATATATACACCCTAAGACCTAACCTTAATTCATAAAATATTATCTATGACACCATTATGCTGTCAAGCTCTCTCTTAAACCCTAGCCGCCGCCTCTAAATTAAATCTCAAGTGTTCATACACAATTCAAATCAAAGTTTAGAGCTTCAACAACAATTAAAGAAGATCAATCAACATCACCGCAACGTTTCTACACCAATTTCAATTCGTTAATCCTTTTCTTAAGCCACGAAAGGTGAGTACAGTTATTTTCAAAAATTTAATGGGATTAAAGTAACATGAAAAAGTTGTAAGAAGGATTCATATATATATATGTGTGTGTGTGTGTGTGTGTGTGTGTTGGTAATGAAAATCTCACCAAGTCTTCACCTTTTTTATTTATGTCATCATATGCTTATGTTTCTATGTAAAGTTCAGACCTTTTATCAGTCTATTCATGTTGAATCTTTTATTATGCCTCTATGCCAGTCTATATGCCTCTTTATTTCATGATGTTGTTTTATTCCAATTTTCTATGAATTGATTCTCTCTTCTTACCCCTATTTCTTTTATTTGTGGATCTAGGCTACCTTCGAGTCTATACTAAAAATACGCGCGAATACGAATACGTGGGAACGATGTGGAATATTGGGAATATGGGAAAATTGGATATTATTGGATATTTTGGATAATTGGATAATATGTGAAATTGGCATATTTGGGTATGAATTACATGGAAATGATGAAATTGCCTATAATTGTAAATTTATAATTGAGGCTAATTAATATGTAATTAGCGACAATTTGGAATAGGGAATATTATAAACATGATTATATGTTTAATTGGATATACATGACATGAAAATTGGGTATGGATGAAATAAGATTATTAATAAACCTTTGACACGAGGTTAGGCGCAATTGTGGCGTAAGACTGCCCGGAACCGCTCGGCAAATCCATCCGCCACAATTGGACGTATAAAGTGAGAGGTCAAAGGTGTAGGCGCAACAATTAATGACACGAGGTTAGACCCGGTTTGTGGCGTAAGACTTCCCGGAACCGCCCGGCAAATCCAGCGGCCACAAAGCGTTCGGTCTAATGTGGGAGGTCATGCACCGTTCGTCATAAGGAATGAATTAAGTAATACTAACCATAATAAGACATGTGTATGGTTAGAGGGTTAAGTGGGATGACATGTAAATTATGACATGTAAATATGGACTTAACCGGTATAAGATAAGACATGTAAATTATGACATGTAAGTATGGACTTAACCATAGCATGTGTAAGACATGGACATTTAAATTAAAATGGTTAAGTGGGAGAAAAACCTAGTGGGGACCAAGCATAGGTGGGAGGCTTGTGTCGAATGGGTGACCCGTTTCAACCAGTAACCCGTTTGAGTATCTAATTGGGCCCGGTACTAGGCCGGGGTTGGGGCACGCTTACTGGACTTGAATGTAAGAGGTCAAAACGTGAATAGTGGTGGCAACGCGAGTCCAACGGGTTCATGTGCGTGCATGGGTTCGGGCCAGTAGGCAAGACGTTGTTGCATCGTGTAGGTATGGCCATGCATTTTAGGTTGGTATCGGGGTTGCCACTTTGGGGAGTGATACACCGCACTGTGGGGCCAGCACGGGTGCCTACGGGGTTTAGGGAGCCGATCGAATGGGTAGATTAAGGGTACCTTAGCGGTGGTAGGAGCAATCCGGTACCTACGATAGTAGCTTACCAAGTTTGTCATGTGGTTACAGTTAGTGGGAAGTGATCAACCTCTAGTAAATAGAGACTAGTAGATGTGCGGTGTAATTAAGTAATGTGGTGTAACTTAGCAAAAGTGCGGTGTAATGAAATACATGTTGGTTGAGTTGGATAGTCCTTAGGGTGCTAGTCTGCTGTTGACTTCGGTCTTTGGGGTTAGTACTTGGAGGGTTGTTCGCTTAGCCAAGGTGTAGGATTGTCTTAGTACTTAGGAACGAAATCATCTTGTCCATCCTTTTTATCTACCTTATCTAAGTTACAGCCATATCATGATGCCTATTTATGTCTTGATCATTTACCTTACCTATTATTTGTTAAAATTTCTGGACTCGCCAGACTTTATGTCTGACCCGTTTGTTTCCACCTCTTTTCTTTCCTTTCCCCCCTCAGGTTGCAAGGAGGGACTACTAAAGCTTAGTGCCGATTTCTTTCAGTTGCTTGAAAAGAGTAGATGTATCGCTTTAGACTCTCTCATCTTTATGGCTTTGCTTATGCTCAGTGGGGATTTATGCATTTATGTTATTTAAGTATTTGCTTCTTTATGTACTTTGAAGTTTTTGGAAAAGACTATTGACCCTGTTGTAATGGTTTTGGGAACTACTTATGTAAGCTTGTTTTGAGTTATGATGCTATGAGATAAGTTTTATCTTCTGCTGTGTTGTTCTATTTATTTATTCTTATAATTTATCTGTTCTATACAACAATAACGCTTCATGGACATTGATGCATTCCCTTTGTGAGTGACATTAATGGACATGGGGTGTTACATATAGGACAACCACATCTACTCATGTACCCTTCTAAGGAGAAAGCAATACAAGGGTTGATTATTTAAAACAAGTTACTGGGTGTCTATCAAAACTTAGACGGCAGTAGGATGTTCATCAACATGTTCCTGGGTATATCTCAAAACGAGACATTGAACACCCAAAATGGCAAGGTCATTAAAATAGAATGCAACCACCCCAAAAGTCAAGAGAAATCAATAAGAAGCAAGGTAATACTATAGCCATTAAACATTAAAATCTTTAATTTATACCGAAATTAATTTACTTGAATTTATGATTAATCGTGAGTGATTTCTCACCTTGAACGGGCAAACAGCAGCTTCGACATGGTGGCTCCGATTGTACGTGGTGGCGTAGGCGACGAGCTTTGATGACCAACGAGGTGGAGCTTCGGTGCTGTCAAGCATGGTGATACGGTAGTGGATCAAATTTCTTGGTTGCAGGTTTAGCTTCGGCGGCTTCGGTGATACTTAGTGAAGAGGCGGTGGCCAAGGCGTTGAGTTGAAGACGGTGATGAGTTCGCTCTTCGACCAGCGAAGCGGCGACGCTAGCTAGAGGGAGGGCGCCATCGATTTGACGGTTTATTGATTTGGGAAAAAAAATTGTTGGGAGAGAGAGGTTTTGAATAGGCTCGTTAGCCATTAAACATGGAAAAGATGAAAGAAGGGTTTTTGCTCAGGAAATTGGAGGAAAGGAGTGATTTTTTTATAGAAGTAAAGCTCGAAGATAAGAACGACGTAAAATCAACTAGGTATAGGGTTTGCGTACGTGGCTTTAAGGTTGCAGAGGAAAGGTATGGCGTTCTGATGGCTTTGGGAAGAAGGAATTTGTTGGAAGAAGATTTTTCTAGGAAAGGTAACATCTGGTTTAAATTTAATATTAATTTCTACTGCGATTTACTGTGTAACGCTCTGATTTCGTACCGCTAATGAATTATCCGACACAACCAAAAATTATACATGCTCCTTCGTTTCAACGTTCTGAATCTCATAAAATTAGTTCATTTGTAATCTGATTCTGTTTGTGTACAACGCCATTTCAATTTTTTTATATTAATTATTGGTTCACCGATTTCATTCCGCTTGTCTACCAACAACTCTGTTCGCTTCTAGGTTTTCAACATTAAGTTTAATCTCTATATATACATAAATACACACATCTTTGAATCGATTTCCCATGTATATTTTGACAAATAAAATTTCTAATTTATTTAGCACTAATTAACGTTTATTTATAATTCAACTAATTATATTTTCAAACTGCATAATAATATCAACCGATTTATTCTCGATCAGTTATAAATAATTGATGCAGATTAATCATTCTGAATTTTATATCGAATTTAATTCTATTTAAACCAACAAATTTTTCTTTAAAAATCTCTAACCCAAATACCCAAAAAAAAATATTAATCGTTAAATCTTAAATTAATCGCATACTCCGGTTGTCAAAATTTCTGGGATGTTGCACTAAGAATGGTAGGGTTAAGTTAATTAAGGCAACACTTAACCAATACAACATGTTAACTAAATTGATGGGTGGGGTTAGGTTAATTTGAGAACACTTAACCATTTTAACATGTTGATTAGAAAACCCTAGTAATGGGGACACATTTCAGCAGTATCCCACATAGATGTATCATGGTATCCTGAACTAGGCAAGGTGGGGCACGATTACTGGGCTGATTATAAGCGGTCAAAATAACGGCGGGTGGTGCAGCAGTGTTGGTTCCAACGGAGTATGGGCGTGCACGTACTCCGGCATGGACAAATCAGGCACTAGGCATCTATAGTATACACTGTGCACTTTGAATTTGTGTCGGGTTGCCACCATAGGAATTGATACACCCCATGGTGGGACCAGCACAGGTATCTACAATCAAGCAGTGCCGAATGACACAAGTCATAAATGCGTGCGAGTAGAAGCCGATCGATAAAGGGATCATTTTATCATGAACACATGGTGCTAGTTGAAACACTTGTTAGTAGGTGCAGAGAAATAGAAATGAGTGCGATAGTATATTCAATTTATCTTTCCTTATTTATTGTTATCTTATTTCTAGGGTATTGTCCTAGGTTCAGTTTATTCATGTCATGATCATTTTTCCTGTTTACATGCTAAATAATTACTGGACTTACCAGACTTATGTCTGACCCGTTTTCTTTCGCATTCTTTTCTTCCGTTCCCCCCCCCACCCTCCCAGGTCCGCATGGAGGGAGTACTTCAGCTTAGTGGAGACCTTTTCAATCTTGAAGAGAGTATATGTATTACTTGGATTCTCTTTTCTTAGGCTATGGCTGTGGTTACACTTTTATTGGGGATTTATGCTGCTTTACTTCTGTTTTATGCTTCTTTATGTACTTGGAGATTTAAATCAAGACAGATGTTTTGTTGTAATAATTTAGAAGTTGGGTTTTGAGATAATGCTTGTAATGTTTTGACTGAACCATTCTATTTAATAAATAACTTCAGTTTTCCGCTGTTTATATGTCTATCTTGTAAATTATTTGTGTCTTTTACCTAAAATGCTTCACTAAAGTTAATGCATTCCCTTTGTGAGTGACCTTAACGGAGGTGGGGTGTTTACATTCACGGAATCCAATATCAAAATATTCCAGAGATGTTTTCAATTCAAATCCATTCTAATTCATAGATTGGAAATTTCTGGTTATATTAAAACCCTTTTATTGGATTGGAAATTTATTGGATTTCAAATCTAGTCAATAACAAGTTCATTTATGTAAAAATATATTTTTATCCTTTCAAATATGGAATTTTTCATCCCAATTCTTTCAAAATCATTTATTATGATTTTACATAATTTTTCCATATTTTTAATAATTTTATTAAGGCCCTTATAGTTGGTTTCCAATAACGGCCACCGAACTGCATCCATAGCGATATTTTCCAAATTTGATTTGGACATAATTCCAAATCCAAATGTTAGATTTCAAATATCTTATATCCATTGAAAAGCTCTTTCCAATACGAACCCAATGGTTCTGGATTTAGGAGAATCCAACGGTCGGATTTTCTGTAATGTCAATTCAAAGTCAATGGTCGAAATTCGCAAACAGTAACGTCGCGGCGCATTCTATTCAGCCCATTAAATATATATATTATATATATTTCGTCAATTTTCATTCAAAACGTATTTTATAAACCATTTACAAATTCGTTTTAAAACGATTCCCACTCCTATTTCAATTTAAAATCAAAATTGAATATTCCTTTATAAATCTGTTTTAAATTCATTTTAAAACGATTTCAATTTATTTTCAATTCTCAAATCAAAATTGAATATTTCTTTATATATTCGTTTTAAATTCATTTTAAAATGATTTTCTCTTTATTTGAATTTAAAATCAAATTGAATATTTCTTAATAAATTCATTTTTAAAGCGATTTCAATTTCATTTCAATTTTCAAATCAAAATTGAATATTTCTTTATATATTCGTTTTAAATTCATTTTTAAAACGATTTTCACCTTATTTCAATTTTCAAATCAAAATTAAATACTTCTTAATAAATTCGTTTTAAATTCATTTTAAAACGATTTCAATTTCATTTCAATTTTCAAATCAAAATTGAATATTTTTTTATATATTCGTTTTAAATTCATTTTTAGAACGATTTTCACTTTATTCCAATTTTCAAATCAAAATTGAATTTTCTTATCATTATAATATTAAAATGATAATATTTTCAAAAAAAAATCTAATTTTGATTATACACTGAATATTATTTAAAAATATTTGTTAATTTTGAATTGGAATCAAACTTAATCATTTACCATATAATTTAAGTTATATGGATTTCATACATCGCATGTATACAATGATAATTATAAACAATCATCAAAAATTCATACAACATCTAGAATGCATTTTACAACTGTATAAGCATTAAAATAAATAAATAACGCTTATACAGTTTGTCAACCCATTGATTTGCATACAACTAAACAATTGGGATTAGTGTACGTCAAATATCATCCCAATACCCATGTGGGATTTCAACCAACAAACACTGAATATTATTTGTGCAGTTGGGCGATGTGTAAAATTTATCGTTCCAATCAATGTCAGTCAAATGGGTGTACATAAACAAATCGTCCGATTCATAAATGAATATTTATTTTCATTTCAGGAGAATTTTATGTCATTCATATATACGTTAAAAATTATATTTCAACACTGCACTATTTTATATAGTCATACATTTAATAAAAATGATATTTTTATTGTTCAAACATTTTATTCAACATATGAATATTTTATATAGTTCCTTTATACAATAAAAATGATATTTTTATTGTTCAAATATTTTATTCAACATATGAATATTTTATATAGTTCCTTTATACAATAAAAATGATATTTTTATTGTTCAAATAATTTATTCAGCATATGAATATTTTATATAGTTCCTTTATACAATAAAAATGATATTTTTATTGTTCAAATATTTTATTCATAATCAATTTTACAACCACAATCGAAATTTCCACAATATAATCCAAACAAACAACCATGGTTTGTACAATAGATAGTGTTGGGGGCTTCTAAGCCCCGTCTGCATCCTAGTATATATTTAACTGTAAAATAATTAGATTGAGAAGGATTTCTCACGTGTTCCACTCCACCAGTTTTTATTTCTGAATTCAGTACAGTTTGGATTTGAATTATCCTAAAATTCAAATTTGCTCCGCTTTTGTCCCAGTCAGTTTCATATTATAGATCTCAATTTTGCGGTTCCATCGGATTTGAAATCACGTGATTCCATGCTCGTATGAAAAAGATACACTAATTTATATATTTGATTACATAAATTAAATAATTAATTATTAAAAATCCTAATTACTTAACTAATTATCTTCCTTCCCCAAATCATTCACTGCAATTTCTATAACCCATCGTTCACCCGCATCCTCCTCGATCTGCGGGCCGCCAGCGCCCTCTGCCACTAATCATCCCCCACCCTGCAAACAGCCTTGGACGGAACTCCCCACACGGGCAATGGCTCGGGATCTGGTGGCCCAACATGGCCAGAAAATGCAGATGAAGTTCGCGACTTCGAGAGAACAATCAGCCTCTTCAGGCGACAATTTCGGACCACACCAGTATGGAATTGAAGAGCACAAAATTCTCTTTCGCTTTCGTTTTGATTCCATCTCTTAACTCGGCCTAGATTGGAAAAGGTTTGGATTTGTTTTTCGGAGCATTTAGGCCATTGAATACAAGGTGACGGCGGCTCCCATTTTGGCTAGGGTTTGGTGGAAGATTTTGCTATTTGTAATATTTTTAAATTATTATTTTATTTTATTAATTTCTTTGTTATGAAATTTCGCGTATGAACTCCAAATCAATCCCAACGACTGTCGCCCCTAGCGTAATACCCTCATTCCAGAAACAATGGGATATGTTTCGTAAGCCAATTCTAATGTTTTGATCAGTTTTACTTTAAATTAAAATATAAATCAATGTATATTGAATTTAAAAGTGCATTTTAATTTACAAGGGCCACATATTAACTCCAAAAATTCCTGAAAAATAAATCTTTCTAGGTTTTGAAGATACCGTCCTAACAAAACTAATTTCGTCGAATTTGGAGGCCATTTGAAAAATGGCCATTTTCAGTCGATTAAGTTCAAACTGAAATTGCAAAATACGTTTAAATTCACCACGCTCACATATTAAATCCAAAAATTCCGAAAATTGGAATATAACAATAATTTGACATTCCGGATCCAACAAAAGTGGTTTCATCGAAAATGGAGGTCGTTTGCAAAATGGCTATTTTAAGGGCCATATATATAATTAAAAAATATATAAATTCCATAGCGACTATTTTAAATTTTAAACTGGACATAACTTTCAATTTATATTATGAAATCTCATTTTTTTCACATTCTTAGAAAGATATAATTACACAGATTCAAATATTTCTTGCTTTACTGAAATCCGATTTATTTTGAATTCTGTACATTCATTTGAAATTTAAAATCGAGTTTTCAAACTACCGCGCCATTACAAACTCTGTTTATAATTAAAATAAATTAATACATTCTAACTTCAATTTAAATAAATTTTAAATCATTAATTCTCAAAATAAACCATTTTAAATTTTTAAAGTCCATTAAAACAGCATAAATAAAAATCTTAAATTGGTTCTGAAAATCCGGGTTGTTACACATTCGTCCATACAAGTTGTCCTGGGACTGGACAAACTGAAGGCACTCTCCTACCACATCCTTGGAATCACCTTATGGATTAGTAGCGAGTAATCCTTGCAATTCGTAGATTTCAATTACAACAGAATCATTATCAAATATATATCTCTAGGGATCAGCTAGAGAAATTCAATAATAATCCCTTTTAGAATACGATAATTGTCACTTTCCCTTTTAGAATGAACTCATTCTAAATCTCATTTCTTGAAAATGTCATTATATTCTCACCAATCTCCTTTTATATATTCCTATTATGGAAATATCAATCACATTCTCAAGGCCCTTTTTTCTTTTATATTTGGAATTCCTTCATATATATTTCCAAATTCTTTAAATAACATTACATTATTATTCCATAATATAAATTACTTCTACATTTCCACCATTACAACTAATATTATCCTTTGGTAATCCTGAAGTCGTTCAAGTTGTTGTATTTTAATTACATCTCGGACCTTGATCAACAACATTCTTACCTTAAGATAAATATCATATGTAGTACAAAAACCCCATATTCATTTCTAATATCAAACTAATCCCATTTTGCTTATTACTTCATGGAATCTTATTCCTTTTTAAAATAGTGGATCTATATCGCATCTTTACAACTCAACTCGTTTGATTACTCTAATTCAAACTTGGGTTTTCGTTTGATTTCAATTCCATTAGTTCCTAACCGTAAATTAGTGAGGAAATAATTCCCTAAATATTATGACCCCGAAGGTTGAAACCAACATCACATCAATATTTAGAAAACCATTTATCTCAACCGATCTTTAGTTAGATTCCAAATCCTTAATTCCATATCCCAGCTTTTATCTCCATTCAAAACTCCATTTTTAGTACTCGTTCCAATACTATTCGCTTAAACTTGGATTTTATAACTTAGTCAAAATCCTAGATTTTATAAAATCCAATTAATTAGAATTCCAAAAAGAATATAATTTAAAACTTCAATGTAAACTCAACTTATATGGTTATGAACATCAAATTGCTCAAATATTCATTAAACTATAAATAAGGCTTTAAACTTTATAAACCTTTAAATATTCATTTTAAATTCCAATATTGCCTCTCCGATTAAATAATAATCAAATTTAAATAAAAATGTTTACTTCACTGCTAACTACTCCATTAAACTGATAACCCAATTAAATAATCAAACCCAGTTAACACGGTTAACTTGGTCAACTCTAAATATGATTAATTCGTTAATCAACTCCAATTAGTCTTTCCTTTTAAATAAATTAATAATATAATTAATTTAAATAATCCCATTTATTTAATTATTATTAAATAAATAATCATCGGTTCAATAAAACTCCATTTTAATTGTTACTTAAAAATAATTAATTACAATTATAAGTCGTTACATTAATCCTTCCTCACTTTCTTATCCATCTTAGAAATATAAGAATTAGCTTTATAAACCATTCAATAATTAAGATGAGGCATGTGCTTCACACACGGAAGATTTTTAGTACAAAAATGGTGATTGGTGGTTAAAAGAAACAACATATATATATATATATGTGTGTGTGTGTGTGTGTGTGGTTGGTTCGTTTATTTCCTTTTTATAAACTTCATTTAAAATAATATACTTAAAAAAATCTATATTCGGTTATAAAATAAATTTAATAACTTCATTTCTATCGATTCACATGACGGTATATCAATCTTTATTAAACCGTTTGCATTTTGGCCATCTACTATAAATTCCTCAACCAATATCACCCATTGGTTAATAACCAAGAAAATGTTGAATTTTGGTTTAACAATCAATAATCAATTCAATAATTCAATCATATGGGTTCAACAGTTCATATAATGATCAGATGAAAATAAACAATAAATTTGACTGATAACGGTCAACTAATAACACTCATTCAAACATCCAATTTAATTCAATACGTTTATATTATTATAACCGTTACCAACAAGGTAATTTAACTCGATTGGAAATAATCGTTAAAAATAACGATGTCATTTCATTTAAATTAAACAACATTTAATTTAAATAATCAAAATAATCGATATAACGATCTTTAACAACATCCTAACAATCATCAAATCAACCAACTATTTGCAAACATGGCATGCAAATAATAAATCCGACTTATAATAATTATAAGTGGGAAAGCTAAGTGAGTTAAACTCACCTTGGTTTCATTCGTCAATTAAATGATCGTTTAATTAAATTAAACTGACGTTTAATTTAATTAAAAATTCTCTTTGCTCCCAATGCTGACCAAAATAGCTCCACTCTGTAGTCCTTTCCGATATGATTTCAATATGACCAACGGTTCATAAATATGATAAAATATGTGCAATTTATGGCCTTAATGGGATTATAAAAGTTTTTAAATTAATTTAAACTCTAATTTAAATTAAAATGGGCCTTACCCATAATTTTTGGTCCACGTTCATGCTTAAAGTCCACGTGCCTGTCTTGTTCAATTCTGTTCACACAATAAGAAGTTATTAATATTTAATGTTTATACAATTTAATTTAATAATTAACTTCCTAAGTGTAGTTTAAATAAACAAATTATTTCGTTAATAATAAACGGTACATACATTGGGGGTTAGGGACCGGCTGCCTTTGCTCATCCAAAATAGGAACGATATGACATCACAGCAGGCCAAGTTACAACCTTACCATTTTTTTATATATGTGAGCGCGAAAGCCCACAATCCTACCCCAGCCTACATTTTCCCCCATTTAATTTCTTCTGATTATAACGGTCCACTTCCATTTGCCATACTCGAAAGCTACATTTCCTTCTTCCCATATTTCTAAACCATGCTAAAGCTCTTTCGTTCCCATCCCCTTTAAAACTTTCCATAGCACTAATTATTGTTACTTTTTTCCTTTTTTTCTTCCCATCTTTATTCCTTTTATTTCTTTCGCTGCTATACTCTTCATCTTTATCCGCATATACCCAGTTTCACCTGACAAACATCTCTATACACAAACAATCACTTTCTCACTTCCATCTGTCATGTTCTTCAACACGCTTCCCATGTAGCTTCTTCACATTTCTTTGTGACACCATGCAAACTACTCTCCACAATCCTCCCCACACCTTCACATCATCACGCAACAACACCTTTTGCAACCAGTCCATTCAACCAGTAGCCATTTCCGTTTCCACCGGCCTCTATACCTCCTCAGCCTTCTGCTCGCCCAGAACAGATCGACCCCGTACTAGAAAAACTCCCACTTCCTGAACCAAATTCCGACCTTCTGAGCTTCTTGGAACACAGAGCACCACTACGTCCCTTTCTCCAAACTCCATCCCGAACTTCTGGCATGTATATATATTAGTTAGTTTTTTTAGAGAGAGAGTTTTTGGGTTCTACGCTGGAACAAAAATACGAATGGGTACATTGTATTTATAGAAGGAGATGGGTTGAAATAAGATCGAAGCAACTTCGAATGGTACAGCATAGGAGGAGTAGGCATGTTAATAGCAAGAGTAGCTGGTGTTTTTTGCCTTTTCAATGGCAGGTGATGTATGTACTCAGGGTTAGGGCAGGAGACAGTGGTCATCTACTATTAAGCTTAAAGACGAAGGAATGGTGGGTGCTGTACACTTCTTAGCCTATGTCAGATGTGGGTTTTCTATATAGATAGGCTTGCAGTGCCCAAGCGGTTGTATTTTCATGTGAAAAGGCGAAAAGACGAGGCAGTTGTATTTTCAGCTTTAGGGATAGGCAAATACTATAGCCATGGGGTATAGCTGCATATAATTTAACTTTATCAAATAACATTGTTCATTATATTGGATAGATGTCCCATAATGATGCCAGTATATTATATGTATATGATAACGTGACTGTGATGAATTCAAAATTATAATAGTCTAACACGTCGAATTATATAATGGTGCTTGTATAATGACGATG
Organism: Allium sativum; assembly: GCA_030737875.1. Lineage (NCBI taxonomy): Eukaryota > Viridiplantae > Streptophyta > Magnoliopsida > Asparagales > Amaryllidaceae > Allium > Allium sativum. The sequence goes on from CM060919.1 coordinate 340,679,831, forward strand.
CTCACATAACAAAATGGGTTCAGTAACTTTTGTAGCAATTAAGTACGAAGAGATGAGTTACTTCCTTAAAATCTAGACATTTAACTAATAAGCATGGAATTGGATAAAATGCATGATGATGCAAACTCAGTATAAGGCTACTGGTATGGAATTAATTATCTATGTATATAAAGGACTTGTTGGCATGTGCGTTTTGGATTTGGGTAGGCAACAGTGTATGTGAGGGTGCAGTGCGCAGCTGCTTCGTGTTGTTTTAGGGTAGGTATTTAAGTGAAACAGGAGAGAATAAGGTAGGAGCAACACGAAGAAAAAGAAAACAAAGTGTAGCCTGTGTATGAATTTATAGGTGCAGACTTAGGGTGTCATGTCAGTCAGTGTTGTTGAAAAGGGTAGGCATAAGCAATTCTAGGTTAGTTTAATTTTTTATCGCTATTTGATGTTGTACGTTATATATAAGTACTGTCACATACCAAATCCAAATACAACGAAAATGGACGCACTTCTATGTCTTGATGTTACGAACCCAAAGAAATTATTTTCATTGAAAACCGACTCCATTTGCATAGCGTCATTATTTTTATTTATCGGTTACCTTTAAATTTCGTCTACCGACAAAACAACCCTGTTTGGTTCCAAACTGGAAATCTAGCAATAATTAATTGTACGTATTCCAATAACGTTCATTTCGTTGAAAACAAAAATTGTTTTGAAAATAACTATTTCTACAGCTTATTTAATATCGTAAAAAAATAACTAAATTACAAAAAAATTAAATTTAAAAATGATAAATTAGTATCAACATATATATCCAAATAAAATAGTGTATCGCTTCAAATATGAACTAATAGGGATTTACAACTCAATATAAATATTATCGAGTTAAACGATATCAAATTCTATTCAAATTCCTATTTAATTTATTAAATAAACGTTATCGTTTATAAACGATTTCCATAGTGACTATTTTAAAATTTTGATTTGGACATATCTTACAATATATAAACTGAAATCTCGAGTTGTCTCTTTCATTAGAAGATTACCATCAAATAGATTCAAATGTTTCTTGTATCACAAAATTCCGACTTAAAAAGGATTATGTATATTCAATTGAAGTTCAAAACCCAATATTACGAACTACCACGACGTTTCAAGCTTGTTTTAAATTAAATATAAATATAAACGTTTACTCATCGTTTAAATAAACGAATTCAATATTAAATCCATTGATATTTCCAATATAATATTTAAAACCCATTTAAATATTCAATTCAAATGATCAGAAAAACCAGGTCGTTACACAATCACTTGGATTCATAAGCACAAAAATTTTCAACGATCCAAGCTATTCCTAATGATTAAAATTTCAAGAGCATGTGTACGCGAACGTCGCTGTAAGGACAATACTTGGAGTATGTCATGGCATGTGATCACATATATTTTCCTTTAAACCAAGGTCGAACCCAAATTCCAAAAGCATGTACATGGATGGTTGGACGTTTGGTAAATACACAAGTGGTTGTTGAGTTGAGACTGATTTGGTAGCCGGGGATTCAAAGACAAGTGAATATGACTATAGTCTGGCTGGATATTGGATAGACATGACAACTTAGCCAATGCGCTAGAATATGAATTAGAATTTCGTACCCCGAGGACTTCGCCAAGCTCCCTTGTCTTTTTGATTTCGAGCTTGAGCTAGCAAACTTGAATAATTCTGTGATGTCGCGTGATAGGATTAGGATCTGCATGATGTGGTCTTAACACTCGAGGAATGGACTTGTTTGAACCAGAGGCTCGGATGTGCACTTAGGATGTGGATATATAGTTAGGTCGTCAATTTGAGGGTCTGATTTTTAACCCAATCACAATGTAGTCGCATCTTGACTCAAGCATTGCACCAGTGGTCGGTGGTGGCCATGACGTTAGTTGTTGAGGCTAAAGGTTGCAATCACGCTCCGAAATGCTTGCTTTTGCAGAGTCTCGGCACTAGTGGAATATAGGAAACTTCCGGTGCATGGACTTTGGCTCTGGATTGCCTTCTTCATGAGGTGAAAGTGCTTCTTTAAAATGTTTTCTCTGAAGTTTGCGGCGAAGGAGATGCTGGTGCAGGAACTGGTTGGGATCTGCCTCGAGTCTTGCGATGGCCATGCCGGTGCAAGAATTGGTAGAGGGATGCTCCCAAGCCTATGTACCTACCAAATTCAGTTTGATACTAAGAATGAGTTAGCTAGCCAGGATCGTTGCATGACGTCACACGATTAGATTATGATTTAATTCGAATGCAACACAGCTGATCGGCGTAATGTTCGAGAAACGAACTTAGTTGGACTGACCGCTCGGACATGCACATAAGATGAGGATATACGGCTGGGTAGTCAGTGTCAGGGCTCGATCCTTAATAAAATCATGTAATAGTCACTGTCCTATCCGAGACTATTGCTGCTGGTCGGCGATGACTACGGTTCTAGTTGTTAAAACTAGAGGCTGTCATCGCGTTCCAGTGTTGTATTTATTTAAATCAGCTTTTCGTAGCACTTAAATCCGAGTTTGTCGGAAGAGTGGTAGGACTTTGGGAACTCTACGGAAGGGTCAAGCGAAAACAGGAACTTAGAATAGGTGCATTAAGACATGCATTCGGTATTTGATGTACCAAGGACATAGCAAAATTCTTTTATTCCTCTTGGGATAGGTGTTTGTATTGTTCCCTCTGTTCTTGAGTTCGGGTCTCCATGCTCGGCCTGCCCAGTTACTGGTGGAAGGTCAATAGCTTCTGGGATGTGAGCTATCGAGTATGGGTCACCCTCACCGCGGGGTGGACATTCCTTTGAAGCAGTTACTCCACTGGCTGCGGTGAGAATGATGTCAGTGCGGGAACTGGCGAGGGTCTGCCTCGGGTCCTACAAAGGCTATGCCAGCGTAGGGACTGGCAAAGGGCTGCCTCCGGGCCTGCGTACTTGCCAAGTCTTCCTCGATTTCGAATTTGGTTCAACAAGTTTGGGTCATCGCGCGATGTCGCATGATTGGATTGGGTTTGAAGACAAAAATAACGTAGTCGAACGACATAGTGTTTGAGAAGTTGAGCCGCTTGGCCTGACAGCCCGCATATGTATGGGAAACGTGGACGTCCGGGCGAGTAGCTAGTCCCAAGGGCCTGGTTAGTCACATTTCGATAGAGGTGTCACTATAGCTGCCGGCGATGAGTATGGTTTTAGTTGTTAAAACTAAAGGTCATCATCGTGATCTGGGGTGCTTATGTGATGATCCCTAACATTAGGTAGTGTTGTGGACAGATCATATGGGGTTACGAATTTGGCTTCAGTCCATCCTCCCCGCACGGTGGGTTCTCTCCCGAAAGGTCACTCCGCGATGGCAGGGTAGAAGTTAGTGGTGAGGATGCAAGAACTGGTGAAGGGCTGGTGTCTTTGAGCCTGCCCTCGAGTGGACCTCCAATAGCACTTCCATTCATGCCCCTTGTTAACCAAAGGGTTGCCAGAGCTCAAAAGAAGAAAGACTGTTACGACATGGCAAAGAAGAGGCATCTTTTGGGAGGAAAGGGTTCTATTTACATTCCCACTTTGCCTCCGATAATAGAGGCTAAGGTGGGAACGAATAACAAGCTGACACCTTTGAAGATGACCTCAAAGATCCCTACGTCGTAGATGGCGGTCGTAAGACTAGTGGAAGACTGGTAACCTCAGGCCTTGTTCCGAGCGTGTCTCCAGTAGTACTTCTCGGCGTGCCCCCAGCAAATTGGAGGGTGGCCGGAGATCAGATAGAGGAAAATTGCTACGACACAGCGAAGAGGAGGTGTATTTTGGAGAAGAGTGGTTGCTTTTCATTTCCATTTCGCTTCAATTGAGGAAGGCAAAGTTGGGAACGAGTCGCGAGCCGGTATCTCCGATGACGACCTCAAAGACCACTACATTGTAGAGGACGGTCGCAGGGCTAGTGGAGGGCTCTGGGTCTGATTCCGATCGTGCCCCGGTAGTACTTCCCAGCGTATCCCAGCTAATTGGAGGGTGGTCGGAGCATCAGATGGAGAAAAAAGGCTACGACACAGCGAAGAGGAGGTGCTTTTGGAGAAGAGGGCTTGCTTTTCATTTTTGTTTCTCTTTCGATGAGGGAGGCAAAGGTGGGAACGAGTCTCGTGCCAATATCCTCGATGACAACCTCAGAGACCATTATATTGTAGAGGATGGTCGCAGGACTAGTGGAGGACTAGTGACCCCAGGTCTGCTTCCGACATGCCTCCGGTAGTACTTCCCAGCGTACCCCCAGCTAACTAGAGGGTGATCGGAGCATCAATGGAGGAATGCCGTGACACAACGAAAAATGGGTGTCTTTTAGAGAAGGAAGCTTGCTTTCATTTTTGTTTCGCTTCCGCCGAGGGAGGCAAAGGCGGGCACGAGTCGTGAGCTGATATGTCCAATGACAACCTCAGATATCACTACATCGTAGAGGACGGTTGTAGAGCTGTGGAGGATGGCTCCCCCGGGCCTGCTTCCAAACATGCCTCTGGTAATACTTCCCAATGTGTCCTAAGCTAACTGGAGGGTGGTCGGAGCATAAGATAGAGGAAGATGGCCATGGCACAATAAAGACGAGGCGTTCTTTGGATAAGAAAGCTTGCTTTCCATTCCCATTTCGCCTCTGATGAGGGAAGGAAAGGTGAGAACGATTTGCAAACCGGCATTTCCGATGACGATCTCAGAATCCACTACACAATGAAAGTTGTGGTCCCAAGTGCTCGAGTATCATGACTAGGCTTGCTCCCAGGATTGAGTTGGACGAAACTCTACTCTCGAGATACTCAAGTCTAGTAGAGTTCGAGGGCGCCATTGGTTCGCAACATATTGCCCGGATCCAGATCCTTAAGGTCGAATGGAGTTGAACGAGTGGTTGATGTCACGCTTATTCGGTTGATGGGCATCCCCTAAGTCTGGAGACTTAGGAGCGGGGTTTTTCATACTCAGTCTCGTCGTTGATTTGAGGCTTGAGCCAGGGGACCCGTTCTGGGGTTTGAGTTGTTGATCCATTGTAGTGCACTTGTGTTTGTGAACCAGTTGTAATGGTTGATTACAAGTCAAACATAGGCCATTTAGCACAGTTACAATGTGGTACCCCCACGTCTGTTAATGTCACCCACTAAGAGAATGCATTAAGTTTCGTAAGCGTTATAGGTAAATAAGAACATAATAGCATAAGATAGACATGTAAAATAGCAGCGGAATTAAAAACTTTATTTAAATCAAAACATCATGGTCCCAAATACTGAGTTTACATCATAAGTAACTAATTACATTAATAATCTGTCTTGCCAAAAATATCAGAGTACAAAAGCATAAAGCCATATTTCCCTTGCAAAGCCATAAAAGAGTTGACAAGATGTCAAGGCAGTACATCTATATCCAAAATCCAAGCTAATATGAAAGAATCAAAATCAACTCTAAGAACTTCCACCCTGGGAACCCAGGGGGGACGGAAGAGAGAGAAGAGGAAACAAAAAGGGTCGGACATAAAGTCTGGCGAGTCCAGTTACTTTTAAATATAAATAAATAAAAGTATCATGTATATAAAACTGGAAGAACAAGATAACGGTAACAATAACAAGTGTGAACTGAGCAAGATAAGATGAACATGATATATTGCGCTTCTTAAATACATTTCTCTGCACCACGCAGATACTAGTATATCAGAAGCAGAATGATCCCTACTAATACTGTTCCATTACATTTTCTTGATTATTAAGTTACTTGAGTTAATAGCACTCAAGACTTATATGCGCATCATACCCATTTACTTTCTCATGGATCAACCTAATACAACATATGTAGTTATCTCTCAATATTGAGATACACGCCATGGTAACCCATTCGCACGGTCTCCACCATAGTGAACGCGGTCCTTCATCTTACGCCGGAGTGACGTACGGATCTCTATATAACAATGATATGTTCCGCATATATCTGACATTACTATGCTATGTAAGCGTTCGGACTGCCACCATCGATCGAATCGGATTCCTTATCAGAATAATGCCCTCTAGTCTACAATACACTACCCAGAGAAGATATGCATGTATCTAGAGTATCCCACGTATGTACTATAAGTGTAGCTCGATGCCTCAATCGCAAGTCCTCTAATGTGCACTGAGTTCTGTGGCAGGGCTAAACAAGAAACACGGAACTCGGCCGGGAGCTTTTCCATATCTGTACAGGCCCGTCTTTAAAGAGCCTCTATATACATATATACCAAGGATCTGTTTTCGTGGTGGTTATGGCCCAACCTCGGCCCTTCCCTCAACTAGTAAAGACTACAAGAGCTAAGCGACCGCCCCTAATAACCACCAATCTAAACATCCATGTGGCGTCTACCCTCAACCTCGTACCTCAATAGTGAAAGGTGAAATGGTATATTGGGTTTAGCTCTAGTCTTTCGCATCCCACTGGCTGTCGATTACGGATATCCGACGGTCTACTATCCTTATTAGTCGTGACCCACTCTACCTCCTCGTGAGGCAACCGTCGAATCACCATGGTGTCACCTCGTCACAGCATTCTGACTGCATAGCTACATCTGTAGTCAAGGCCCACTCACGTAGTAGTTATGCGCAGACCAAACCTCTGCGAGTACAGCCTAAGCATCTGTCATCGCACAGAGGACTACTAGGAGCACCTTACGTACTTCAGGAAGTCGCGTGCTTCCCCTTCCCATTCCTTCGGAGCCGTTATAATAATCAGATGAATATGCGCTCCCCTCGTGTCTTATAACACCTCGATGATCTACCCCGTTGAGTTATTCACCCTCAAACGTACGGACTGGTCCAAGCGCCTTTCTTTAATATGTTGTTAGACCCAATGTCTAAACATTCTTTTACGCGCTTGCCTTACCTCACAGGGTTCCCATTTAACTTGGTTATTTTCTGTTCATATTGAATTCCTATTCCTATTTACCAAGTTTCTCTTGCTTATTAATTTCAATCATATAACTTAGTCCATTTAAGTTTATTAATAAGCCCACAACATGTTATTCTCTAGATTGTGGCCCAAGGTCTGTAATCCACAATCTATTTTATATTCTTGCCTGGTTACATCATTACAATAACATGTTCTCCTTAATACGTTATTAAGTATATCTCAATTCACATGTTTCCTAATCACTTACCATTTATGATTAAATATAACTTATTTGTTTTACAAGTTTTCCTCATTCTTTCTCATTTAATCATAAATTCAATTTACATCGTCATTACAACTTATCTTCGTTTACTTAGCAGATTATTACTCATATCTAATTCTATCATTTCTACAAGTTATGCTTACCCTACAAGGGTGTCTTTAATTACATAACTTTATTATATTTTCCACCGGTTATTGTATACCACTAGGTGTCTTTAATTAAATAACCTTATTGGGTTAAGTTCCTGGGCCTATATGTAAATATTACACACCCCTCTCAATTTTACTTAACCCACCCACTACCCATCCAATTTTACTTAACCCTAAATTAATTTCATAATCATATAATCCTTAGGGATTAAATTAGGTTAAGTAGTCCAATTCATTACCATGTCCAATTGTGGTCATAATGGGCTAGACCTCTCACATTAGGCCTCCAATGTGTGGATGCTAGATATGCCGGTCAGGTGTGGGAAATCTTATTCCACAGTTGGTTCTAACCTCGTGTCTTAGCCCGATTCGTATTTGCACACTTAGACCTCTCACATTAGGTTCAACATTAGTGGCTGCTGGATATGTCGGCCGGGTCCGGGCAGACTTCCACTACTAATGCAACCTAACCTCGTGTCATAAGTGCAATTACAATTCCTAATTTTAATTACTAGACATTCCATTTTTATCCAAATCTACCTGTGTCATTATAGGTGATTATTTCTCTTTTTCCCCATATTTAATTATATGCCCAATTCACTATTCAAATCATAGACTTTTACACCCCTTTTCAATTCACCTTTTAATTATGCACCATATGCTCTTTTTGCCAAGTTATAAGTCAAGGCATATACATATATATATATATATATGTGTGTTATGCACAAATCCAAATCTACATATTTTCCAATTTATGTCCCTAGTCCATATTCGCCCATTTAATTACAAGTTATACCCAAGTCCATATTCGCATATTTTCCAATGTATGCCTAAAATTCATATTCACATATGTCCTAATTTTCGTCCCAAATCAGTACTTACACATATCCCAATTTATGCCCCAGTTATATTTTCCAATATATGCCTAAATTCATATTCATATTATCCAACAAAATATATGCCCCCGAATTCATATTCATATATTTCCAAATTTTATGCCCAAATTTAGATCCATATTTTCCAATACCAATTATGCCCAAATTATGTCTTTCCCAATCGTTCCCAATTTCGCATGTTCGCATTTTTCAGTGTTAGGCCTAGGCTCGAAGGTAGCCTGGCTATATAAAATAAAAAGGGAAAAAGAGGGAGAGAAGAGAATCAAGAATAGGCATAATAACGAATCAATAATAAACTGATAGAAATAGGCATAAACTGAATAGGCATATTATGACAAGATTTAACATGGTGGCGATATGAACATATAAAAGCAGATCTGATAATTATGTCATAATAGAACTGATTAGGCACTGAATCAAGATCGAGTTTTTATATACATATCAAGTTTACTATTTAAATATTCAGATCTAAAATAACATGAACTCACAGTGAATAGATCTAAGGAAATGGATCCAAATTACTGCTAAGAACATGTTGAATAAGTTGTTGTAGCCATCACTGAATTTGTATAATGTTTGCTGAATTAGATTTAGAGTAGATTAGGCCATTCAATCTTCGTTGTAGCGGAGCTTCGCCGTCAGCATTATTCTTAGATAAATAAAACCTAGGTCCAAGGCCCTTTATATAGGAGTTGCAGAGCAACCAAGACCTTCAGATTGGACCAAAAGCCATCAGAATCATCAACGTCAGAGAAGCTTCCAGATCCCCGGGTGGGTCGACCCCCCCCTCAGGTGGGTCGACCCCTAAGTCAACCCCGGGGTCGACCCCCATGAGCCTGGGTCGACCCTTAGGTCAACCCAACAGGATCTCAGGTCGACTTCAAAATGTTGGCCCTTCCTCGATTTGCGCTTTGGATTTCTGGTTTTGCTGATTTTTGAATATTTTTTTGAATTTTATATGTGTATATATCTTTCCTATATGCATACAAACTTCAAACCTTAATAACTTCTTCATACGGTGTCCGATTTACATAAACCCGGGGTCTATCTTGACCAGAATTCTGAGACGAACGCAATGGCATGGTCTGTTTTACTTAATTTTGAATATTTAATTAAGTTTTTCCTTAATTCATTGTAAATAGTGTATTTCACACTAATTATTCTTTAATTCATCATCTTAAGTGTCGTTAAAATTTCGGGGCATTACATTCTCCCCTACTCAAAGGATTTCGTCCCCAAAATCTCTAAGTCAAGAAGAACGTATATCCTAACATCCAAAAATCATACATCCACCAAGCAATCACAGGAATCCATTATCCTTAAGGAATTTCTAATGCTTTATGGACATACGTAATAGTGTGTGAGTATATGTCCGTAAAATAATGTGAAAGATCAGACGGTCTATTGATTCAGTTGACTCCTTAATGCAATATATGTTTGTGCCATGCAACCAAAATGTATGTAAATCATCCTAATCCATGTAAGTTCTATATATGTGCATAATCATCCATCTAATTGCAACATCAATGTAACGGTAATCCATAAAATTTTAAAAAAATGTACAAGCATCAATATCCAATATGTAAGTTGTGACACCCCACATCAATTAATGTCACTCACTAAGGGAATGCATTAATTTTCATGGAGTATTATAAGAGTATAGAAAAGAATATCACAAGACAGATATATAAACTAATACCTAAGAAAATTCAAATTTTATTCATTGCAGCGGAAAAGCAAAACATGTTTGGTTACAACATCAAAACCACATACTAGAGTCAAGTACACAAATATCCATCTTGTAAAAAATTATTATCAGAGTACATAAAAGTAAAACCATAATCCCACTCCAAATAGCCATAATAAAACAGAGATAAAACTGAGCATTACTTTCAACACTTCCAAGCGCTTCCAAAAGAAAGAAATCCGAGTCAAGTTTCAATGATTCCTCCCTGAGAACCTGGGGGGAAACGAAAGAAAATGAGGCAAAAACAAAAAGTAAGACATAAAGCCTGGCGAGTCCAGTTACTTTTAGTATGAAAATAAGTAAAGCAATATGACAGGAATAAACAGGATGGAAAGTATAACCATGACATAAGGTAAAGCTGGATAACAGGATGAATATACAGGAATGTCTAGTGCGCTTCCCAGATTTCTTAATTTAATTCTCTGCACCACCTACTAGTAATTCTTAACGAAATGATCCCAACCCCGCAATTGGTATCCCTCAGGCGTAACATTTAGTAAGAGGTATCCACCCCATATAATCCTTGAAATCCTGCTTGCCCATAATAGATACTAAATGTCCCCACACTACCCCTAATCAATCGGCTCCCTAACTTGTAGATACATATGCGGGTCCCAGCTTAGGGTGTATCACTCCCTAAGTGGCAACCCTTGGTTGCACAGCTTCATACCTACTGATGTACAGTGGATAAATCTTCCAATGCCAGGAACACCTTGTGCACACTTAACGAACCCGTCGGAACCTGCACTGCTACAACCTCTCTCTTATTTGACCGCTTATAATCAGCCTAGTAAACGTGTCCCAACCTTGCCTAGCTCAGGGTTCCTGATACCTCTAAGTGGGTTACTGTCTGAAAAGGATCCCTACCGCTACTAGATTTTTCCCCAGGGTTTATCCTAACCCAACCAATATTGGTTAAGTGTTGTCTATCCGCCCAGTTGACTTAACCCCATCCACTTATCAAATCAATATGTATTATTGGTTAAGCTTGCCTTGACCCTATCCACTTTGTTCATGTAATATTGGTTAAGTTGTCATCTCACACAGGTTAACTTAACCCCACCCACCTAACAAGTTTTAGGTATTGTATTCATCTTTGATCAGCATTAATTAGTTATTAATGCACTGACCTCTCACATTAAGTCGATGGCTTGTAGCTACTGGATGTGCCGGGCGGTCCGGGCACTCTTCTACCACAAACCAGACTTAACCTCGTGTCTAGGCAACTTTTAGTTATGCCTACGACCTCTCACATTAGACTGGCCGTTTGCGGTTACTAGTTAGGCCGGTTGGTTCCGGGCAGGCTTCTACTGCAAAAGGAGTCTAACCTCGTGTCTCGGCATGCTTGTCTTTGCCAATTTATTTATTTGCAGTTTATGCCAATTTCAGGTTAATTATGCCAATTACCCAAAATCCCCAATTTCGTATCATGCCCAAAATTTAATATTAATCATGCCCAAATCAACCTAACATATATTAGGCCATATTTTCCAACGTTCCCTAGATTACCATTCGTACGTTCATCTCTATGAGATTTGGCCTAGGCTCGAAAGTAGCCTGGCTATAAAAATAAAAAGGGAAGGAGGAAGGGAAGAGATATAGAACACACATAATAATAACAACAAAATAGGCATAAGGATGAACTGATCATAAAGATATGATAAAACTGATAAAACTGATGATAATATCACCATTGGCATATAAGAATCATGAATCCGATATATAGGCTAAGATAGAACTGATGAGATTAGAACTTATTATCATGTTTAATTTCCAACTCCAATTTACAACATGTCAAAATTGATTTTGTATTATTTAAATCTAAAAATAATCAATGGAATCACTGAGATTGGATTTAGGAAGAGAATAGTTCTGAATTCTGAATTCTGAATTTGATTAGCTATACCGTTGTTGTAGAATTTGATTCTTATCTTTCAATTTGAATACTCCTGTTCTAATTTTCCTTGGAGAAGAGAAGAGAGGCTAGTTTAAATTTAGATTAGGCCAGCATGGAGGCACCATGGATTAGTGTAATGAAATTAGGGTTACATTTAGGTGTGTTTTTATAGATGTATTAGGTGAATTAGGGCCTTTAGATTAGATTAGAGATCATCAAAACCACACAGCTCAAAAGACACGTCATCTAGCCAATCCCCGAAGGACACGACATCAGAGAACTCTCCAGAATTCTATGCAGATTTGGCCTCGGCACGGGCGCACTTCCCAGGTGCGCCAGTGCATTTTTGTTCTGGCGCACTTCACAAGTGCGTCAGTTATCCCAGCCTGTTTTCTGATTTTTCGGCCTAACTTCTATCCTCCATAACTTACTCATACGATATCCGTTTTATGCAAACTCGGACTCTATCTCAAGCAGAATTCCGAGCCGAACGCAATGGCGTCACCCATTTCACCTAATTCTTCTTTAAAAAATAATTATTATTTAATTACCTCTTATGTCATGTTTTAAAATTATGGGGTGTTACATTCTCCCCTCCTTAAAGGATTTCATCCCCGAAATCTTCAACTTAAGAAGAATGTATCCTACCATCCAATCATCCATCATCCACAAGAATCCATTGTCCTTAAAAGATTTCTAATGCTATATGAACATATGCAAAAGTGTGTGTATATGTTCCTTATCTAATGCAAAGATCAGGCGGTCTATTGATTCAATTGACCTCCTTAATGAAAAACATGATAGTGTCATGCATCCATTATGCATGCAAAAGAATTCTAATGATGCATATCATTTCTACATGAGTGCACAACCATTCATTCAAATGCAGCATCAATATGATAATACATTCAATGTACATCCATTTATTTAAATATGCACACTCATTCATATGCAATATGAAAGTGATTGAGCCGATCTAGTGCATAATGTATGTGTAAATGCATCCACGAGCAACGACTAGCAAACACTTACATCCACTTGCATCCACCAAATATAACATGTCTTAAACACATGTTTACAATCATAGGATTTCTACCTAAATATCGAAGATATAATCGAGAGGATACACTAAACGATAGAACAAGTATAAACAAAGCGGTAGAAAAAGGAGAAGTTAAGAACATACCCTCAAAAAGGAAGGGGTACGACGTGCGTATCCTGTCTTTAGTCTCCCAAGTCGTGTCTCCTTGATCATCTCCCCATTGGACTTTAACCAACTTGACCTCTCGGTTGCGTAACTTCTTGACCTCCGATCCAAGGATGCATGTAGGAACTTGATATACACGTAAATGTGTATATTTTATCCACATATTTATCTCATTTTATCTTTTAAATAATTGATACTATGCATTTATAGTTGTGTTTACAGATTATTTTTGATGAATGGATTAATTGTTGAAAAGTTTGAAGAATTTGTGCAAGAAGAGTGTTGAATTTTAGAGCTGGATTAAAGCTTGAAGACCTGAAGAAAAGTTGCTATTCAATCACCTTCTGCTTCATATTTTAAAGACAAGATTCAACGCTTTTCCATAATGATCACTTGGAGTTGTTATTCATTCTCAAGGAAATTGGAGTTGAAGCCCGCAACCTATTTTCCATGACATCTGCATGCATTCACATTGGTCTAGTTGCTAATTGGGCTAAGTTATTTGTCCCATATCATGTAATTTGCAAGGCTTCTCATTCATATGCTGCACGCGTTCACATTGAGCTATTTGATTTATGTGCTATTATGGAAAAGGTGTTTTGTCCCACATTGTGGAATTTGCCAAGTAGTCTTTGTCATATCAGCTATAAATACATTATATCTCATTCATTGTAAAACACACATTGGGTTTTATTCTGTAATTCTCTTCTTGGAATAAAATCATTCTTCTTTCCCTGTTCTATTTAGTTTTAGCTGTATTTTATTTATGTCTATTATTTTCTTTTTCTCTTCTTCTTTAGCTATGTCTAGCTAATCCCCTTTGATTAGGGGGTGATGACGCTAATAGATATGATTCAATATGAACCACATAGCGAAAAGATGAGGACTGTATACATGTAGATCTGGATCTGAATCAAGGGTTAGATCTGAACCTTCATATTCTGTGTCGTTTAAGAGTTATGCTCCATCACAGGATATATTCGTGTTCGATCTAACAATTATCAGATTTAGATCTAATTTTAGGGTTTTAGAAATTAATTAGTGAATCTGTCCTGATAGTCTATGGTTGTTTTAGAGCTCAGCTCCTGCATAGGCTATGCTTGTCGTTATTTACACATTTGTTTCTAAGAACCTAGTTATAGTTGATTCATGTGTGTGACAGAAACATGAATTAGATCTATATTTATTTGTTGGCAATTGATGAGTATGAATCTGATCTATGTCATTATCCCCAAATTGCTTTCTCTTATTATATAAATCTCTCTTTTTATTTTATTGCTGTTATTTTCTGTGTTTTCAATCAATCAAAATCCTGGAATAACTTGATTGGATTTATTAATTAAAATATTTTTGATCCTAGAGTTCGACACCCTCTACAACAATCCTTGTTGTTTAGGAAAGCCGTACGGTTTAAACAATTGTAAACAACTGTAAAATCCGTTCGGCTTTCCTAAACAACAAGGATTGTTGTAGAGGGTGTCAAACTCTGGGACCAAAAATATTTTAATTAATAAATCCAATCAAGTTATTTCAGGATTTTGATTGATTGAAAACACAGAAAATAACAGCAATTAAATAAAAAGAGAGATTTATATAATAAGAGAAAGCAATTAGGGGATAATGACATAGATCGGATTCATACTCATTAATTTCCAACAAATAAATATAGATCTAATTCATGTTTCTGTCACACACATGAATCAACGATAATTAGGTTCTTAGAAACAAATATGTAAATAACGACAAGCATAGCCTATGCAGGAGCTGAGCTCTTAAATAACCATAGACCATCAGGACAAATTCACTAATTAATTTCTAAAACCCTAAAATTAGATCTAAATCTGATAATTGTTAGATCGAACACGAATATATCCTATGAAGGAGCATAGCTCTTAAATGACACAGAATACGAAGGTTCAGATCTAACCCTTGATTTAGATCCAAATCTACATGTATACAGTCCTCATCTTTTGGCTATGTGATTCATATTGAATCATATCTATTAGCGTCATCACCCCCTAATCAAAGGGTATTAGCTAGACATAGCTAAAGAAGAAGAGAAAAGGAAAATAACAGACATAAATAAAAAATAGCTAAAACTAAATGGAACAAGGGAAGAAGAATGATTTTATTCCAAGAAGAGAATTACAGAATAAAACCCAATGTGTGTTTACAATGAATGAGATACAATGTATTTGTAGCTGATATGACAAAGACTACTTGGCAAATTCCACAATGTGGGACAAAACCCCTTTTCCAAAATAGCACATAAATCAAATAGCTCAATGTGAACGTGTGCAGCGCATGAATGAGAAGCCTTGCAAATTACATGATATGGGACAAATAACTTAGCCCAATTAGCTACTAGACCAATGTGAATGCATGCAGATGTCATGGAAAATAGGTTGCGGGTTTCAACTCCAATTGCCTTGAGAATGAATAACAACTCCAAGTGATCATTACGGAAAAGCATTGAATCTTGTCTTTAAAATATGCAGCAGAAGGAGATTGAATAGCAACTTTTCTTCAGGTCTTCAAGCTTTAATCCAGCTCTAAAATTCAACACTCTTCTTGCACAAATTCTTCAATCTTTTCAACAATTAAGTGCATTAATCCATTCATCAAAAATAATCTGTAAACACAACTATAAATGCATAGTATCAATTATTTAAAAGATAAAATGAGATAAATATGCGGATAAAATATACACATTTACGTGTATATCAATTACCCCCACACTTATCTTTTTATTCATCCTCGAATAAACTAAACTAAGATATGTCACACTTTCGTAGGAAACACGATTGCATTTAGCGTATGCAACAAGCCGTTAAACCCCTAGGTGTCCCTAGTAGGACGAGTGTTGTCTCGTGAGGGTTTTCAGCGAATACTACCCACAAAATCCAAAACGTCTTATGTACGCGAAGTAATCAAACAATATATTTAAGGTCTTTCACATTCCAAGGACTTTACCTAACTCCAATAATAACGGTTCAATCCCAAATTGTCCATCCCGTTGTTGGTGCAAAAATGAATAAAAAATTTCAAGCTGAATCGTAATTCCTTGATAACGCTGTAATTGTCTTGAAGGTTAAGAGCGTGGCGTCAACCAAAGTTCTACACATCGATAATGTGCACCCAATCATTTATTCATTCTTTTTTTTTTGAATAATTTTGCACCAGTGTAACTGTAATGTATTGGATGTGAGTTATGCATAGATGAAGGAGAATTTTTGTAACTTCTAAAAATATTCTAGATAAGAGGGCAAGTGTATTAGTTAAACTTCAGGCTACAAAAGATAATGTAATACTAGGGCATATATGAATATTTTTATTTCCTTTCATCTCCACTACTACAATCCTCACTTCCAAGTACGGTATAATGGATGTGGATGGAATGGAACTGAATCCTCACTTCCAAGTAAGGTAGATTGATGAATGACTATTTTATGCTGAGAGACTCTCTCTTTATTTCATTTTTTTTCTTCTTTTCTTTTTTTTTTCTTTTTTCTAGATTATTTTTCTTTTGCATGATGAATGATGAATGGAGATGGAATGGAATGATACCGTACATTATTTCATTTGATTCCTCCTCTACAAAACCAACACTTCATGAAAGGAGAGTTTTGTGCCCTAGTTACTCTACTTCTATAACCCTAATTCAACACACAAGTCTAGATTGATGTTATACAAAAAGCTGAAAGGAATGATAAGAAAAGTTTCGTAAGATAGATAACCCGTATAAAATAAGATGTGGTATATGGTTATCCTACCTTAAAACAAGTACGGAGTGCGTAGTGTAATATTGGTATAAAAAGTGACGTTTCTGAACCTTTGAAAATAAATCAGTACAAGGTTCTTAAGTATACCAATATAAGAAAAACTTGTCGAAACATGGATGTAATTCAACTAAAACTTGGGTTTGAATAATATGGGGTATCGAAGAAGAATGCTACAATGAGTCATTTCTCCTTAATTGGGCCAAGTGGATTTTAGAACTTACGATTTTGAAAATTTGAGTGGAACAGAAAATATTATGCATGAAAACAAACTCAGAAAATCCAACAAATGTAGGTGCAAAATAATTTTTTTTTTGTTTTTTTTTATTATTTTTACTTCCACATTCTAATATGTATAACAAAGGTTGACACGCTTACTCCAGAAGACGACTAACGTCTGCACAGTCTCAAGCTAGCATCTTAAAAAGACACATTACGACTCAATGAATAAATAATGTTCATTCCCATCACCCAACAATTCAACTTATCAAACAAGAACCAAGGTGTTATTTATGAATTTAAGTTAATCCTTGTTCAATGAATGACCTAGTTCATAAAATTTGATTGCTAATGTAATGTAAATCCCCCCCCACCCACGCTTGAGTGTGACTATGTCCACATAGTCGTTAATCAGACATATCTTAGTGAAAGGGAAAAACAAATAAGAGAATATTTACATATGTACAAAAGAGGGTTAGTGCGTCTTACCAAATGTAATGTGGCTCATGGAGGACCATGAGCTCTTCCTCTTGGTTGGGTATTGGTTCCAAGTGAGGTTTAAGGCGTTGACCATTGACCTTATAGGATGATCCATCGGTTGGACTCTCAATTTCTACCGCACCATGCGGGAAAAGAGTCCGTATAGTGTAAGGTCCTGTCCATCTAGATTTTAACTTACCCGAAAATAAATGCAGTTTTGAGTCATACAACAGAACTTTTTGACCTGGCATGAAAGTTTTACGTAAGATTGATTTATCATGAAAAACTTTCGTTCTATCCTTGTAAATTCGTTCACTTTCATAGGCATCATTTCGAATTTCATCAAGTTCATTAAGTTGAAGCTTCCGAAGTTCTCCTGCTTGCTGTAAGTCAAGGTTTAAGGTTTTTATTGCCCATAACGCCCTATGTTCGAGTTCAACTGGCAAGTGACACGGCTTATCAAAAATCAACCGATAAGGGGACATACCTAAGTTTGTTTTGAAAGCGGTGCGGTAAGCCCAAAGAACATCGGTTAACTTTTGGGACCAATCTTTACGATTTCGATTCACAGTTTCCTCAAGGATTTGCTTAATCTGCCTATTTGATACTTCAACCTACCCACAAGTTTGAGGATGGTACGGAGTGGATAACTTGTGGGTTATCGAATACTTCTGCATGAGGGATTCAAAAGAACGATTACAGAAGTGTGTCCCATTATCACTGATTATTGTGCAAGGTATGCCAAACCTAGAGAAGATATTTTCTTTCAAGAAGCGCACAACAACCTTGTTATTTTCTGTGTTTTCAATCAATCAAAATCCTGGAATAACTTGATTGGGTTTATTAATTAAAATATTTTTGGCCCCAGAGTTCGACACCCTCTACAACAATCCTTGTTGTTTAGGAAAGCCAAACGGATTTTACAGTTGTTTACGATTGTTTAATTTGTTCGCAAACAGAACTCGTCTAACCCTGGCATCTCGCTCTACTTCCACTTTTCTAAGCATGTTCGGCTCTACTACTTCCGCGGAATCTTGTTAACATTTTCGCAAATGCGACACATGAAATACTTCATGAACATCTCTGAGCTTCTCGGGCAACTTCACTCTGTAGGCCATCTGTCCAATTCGCTTTATAATGGGGAATGGCTCTACGAACCTTGGTGCCAATTTCTCTACGAAACCAAAACGAATTGCATTCCTCAACGGTGATACTTTAATAAAGACCATGTCTCCAACATTGAACTCAAGATCGGCTCTTCTCTTATCAACATATGACTTTTGCCTGTCCTGTGTCGTCTTCATGCGTCTTTGAATCAAGTCTATTTTCTCTGAAGATTCCCTAATCATCTCGAGCCCAAGCATAATCTTATCCGTAGATTCCCACCAACAAGTAGGTAATCGGCAAGGTCATCCATATAGAGCTTCAAAAGGCGCCATGCCAATACTAGTCTGATAGCTGTTGTTGTAGGCGAACCCTACTAATGGAAGATGTTCCTCCCATGTCCCTCCAAAGTCCAAGATGCATAACCTCAAAAGATCTTCCAGAATCCGATTCACTCTTTCTGTTTGGCCGTCCGTCGGAGGGTGATAAGCGGTACTCAAACACAATTGCATTCCTACTGCCTCTTGCAAACTCTTCCAAAACTCACTAGTGAAAATGGGTTCTCAATCGCTCACAATACTAGAAGGTATGCCGTATAGACGAACAATCTCTCGGAGATAAACAGATGCTAATCATGACGCAGTTCTTTTACTCTTAACGGGAACAAAATGGTCTCTCTTAGTAAGTCTATCCACTAGTACCTAAATCCCTGTATTACCCTTTCTTGACCTCGGCAACCCGTCGACGAAATCCATGGAAACACTTTCCCATTTCGACTGTGGAACCTCTAAAGGGTGAAGCAAACCACTAAGCTTCTTTTGCTCAGCCTTGACTTGCTGGCACATTAAGCATCTAGAAACGAACTCAGCCACGTCCTCCGGCCCAAAAGAAAACTTGCTTCATGTCCTTATACATCTTATCTCCACCGGGATGTATGGTCAGCTTAGAACGATGTGCTTCTTCAAGGATTGTCCTCCTCAAACCCTCGTCTCGTGATACTGTAATGACCCGCATTTTTTGCTGTTGAATAATTAATTAATTTAATTATTAAATATCGATTTGGCGATATCGATGACCTGAATTAAATAATAATGAATATTTAATTAATATTAAATAATTAAATAATATATTCAATTCGGAAATAATCAGAAATAGCGAATTGACAATATAATGTGAACTGGGTCATCCCTAGGATTTAGTTCAGCTTAGAGTTGAATTATATTGACGAATATATTCAATCGATGTCAGTTTGAATGTAGGATTATAATATAATTAAAAATAGAGCGCGTAACGACGCGGCAGTTCGCTATTTGGCAATTTGAAGTTCAACTGGATATACAGGGTTCGTTTTAAATCGGATTTCTGTGAAACAAGAAACGTGTGGAGTTGGTGGAGTATATCTTTCTAGTGGAAGAGAAAATTCGGGATTTCGTCGTATAGATTTTGATTCACGTCCAAATCAAATTTTAGAAAAGTCGCTGTGGAATTCCTTTATAATTTATAAAGGAATTATTTATATTTTAAAAAGGAATTTCAATATAAATCGAATATTGGGTTGACCCAGAAGTGAATATCAAGTTAGAAATTCATATAGGAATATTCTGAAGCTGTACGGTATTCCATGTGAATATAGACAAGAATATTTAATTTTAATATTTAATTTAATTATATTTAAATAGGCTATTTAGAGGTTTAAAAATAGCCACTTTTGCAAACGAAGTCGGAATTCGACGAAACTACTTTTGTTGGATCCGCAACATCAAATTATTGTTAGATTTCAAGTTTCGCGATTTTTAGAGTAACTGTGTGGTCGTACGGATTTTTAGAGTGAGAAACAGTCAGTATTTGGACAGTTAAAAATACGCTGTGTGAGCATACGAAGTCGGAATTCGACGAAACCAGTTTCATTGGGACCGTAATGTCGAACTGTAGCTGCTTGTTCAGTTTCGTGATTTTTAGGTACCTTATTTGATCGTATCGATTTTTAGAAGGTAAATACACATAACGTACGATTAAAAATGAATAAAATAATTAAAACAAAAATATCCTAATTGATTGGTGAACTAAACAAAGCCACGTCCACCACTTTTCTCATCCACAGCTTCACATTTATAATACACGAACAGAAATTTTCATTCACCACAAACACTGCAGTAAAAGAAAATCAAAAAGAAACTCAAATAAATTTCAGTAAATCACAACTCAAGCAATTCTGAAATCCTTGAGAGTGTAGCTTTGCACTGGTATTGAAATTGTTCATCTCGGTGTGGCTTTTCCGGTCTTCAAATGGAACGCAACAAAACTAGGGTCCATGGTTTCATGAATTTTAGGCATCAATGTACAATTTCGAGCTTGGTTTGGGATTCGTGAGGTTGTCTAGCACCTCGTAGTGATTTTTGAGTGGTTTCAGGGGTGTTCGAAGTCGCGAGTCCTCCTGTAGACCGCGAAAAGTGCCATCGACGCACTGCGATGAAGGAGATTGAATTGGGGTTTCTTGGTATGAGGATGGAGCTTGTCGGAAGAGGAGAATTTTGGGTATAGTTGCTGGATTTTTAGTAAAAAGGAGGACGGGTTAATGGGGGAGGAAGCAAATCGAAATGGCTGTGTAATTACAGAAGGACCGCGTCTTTCATCGTTTGGGGAAGAAGGCTAAGGAGCGGGTTCGGGTTTATTCATTTGATGGGCCGATATTTAGGTAAAGTCCAATTAGATTTAAAAGGAAAACTTTAGTTTAATTTTCATTTGAAAGTCTATGATCTTCGTAAAGCAATATCTTGGTCATACAATATCAGATTGACGAACCGTAAGTTGCGTTGGGATCGTATGGACGGACACTACACAATGAGACTGACCAGGAGTGAATCCGAGCTCGTTACAATTTATGGCGAAATAAATTGTCCGACTGAGTCGAATAACGCAAACCGTTATTCAACGGTTAACGCGCAACTGTGAGTAAATCTCACTAACTCTGAACAGTTTATATTTTCATGTTATATTTTTAGAACTGTTAAATATGGACTGATTGATTGTGTGTTGACTGTTTGATTGAACTGCTAGTCAGTTAGTTAAATTTCTATATTGATTCTGTTTAACAGAATATATCATATGGAACTGAAAGTGATGATTATCTATACTGTCTAACATCTGTGATGCAGGGAAACAGGTTGGAGGAATCCGACTGGATTCCTCAACAGTTATTTTATTGTTTTTCATATATTTTAATATATGATGTGAATTATAACCTGTTGTTGATTGTGTGTGTATGGACGATATTGAACATCGTGATTTGATATGATTGAATACCATGACATACCGGAATGTAGATAAAGTAGATTTTCAAAGTGATATTGAAAATAGCATATTTATAAAATGGGATATTTATAAATAAGAGATATTTATAAAGTGGAATATTTATAAATAAGAAATGTTTATAAATTGGGATATTTATAAATAGGAGATATTTAAAAAAAAGGAAATAATTTCAAACCATTTTCTTTTTGAATGGAAAGGCCTGTGTGGCGGGTTTGGGGATTTTCCCGATGCTCCTGATACAAAGGAGGTTATGGCGAATTTTCCCGGGAATTTAAGGAGTAAGAATATTTCAAGAATAAATTTGAAAAGGGATTATTTGTAAACCATTTACAAATAGAATTGAAAAGGAAACGTTATAAAAAGGAAATCATTTTTAAAGTGTAGAACCGTTATTTAAAAGTAAATCTTTTCAAATGAATAAAATGTTGTTAAAAAGGAGAAATCGAATATGGTATTCGAAAGTTAGTTAATCGAATATGTTATTCGAACGGGGTTAGTCAAGTCGAGTTAGTCAAATAGAGTTAAACAGTTAGAGTTAAACAGTAGAGTTAAACAGATAGAGTTAACCAGTTAGAGTTAAACAATTAGAGTTAAACAGTTAGAGTTAAAACAAACATAGTTATTCAGGATGAGTTGCCATTTAGCACGACTGCTAGCGTAATTCGCAGGGCTGTAAATAGCCTACGGCGTTCGGATGTTTCCTGAGGGAATCAGGCGTAACCATTGTGATCGATGCGATCTAGAGTTGAGCGAATGGAGTTAAAGAATATAAAGTTAAGCAAAATTAGAATCTGACTAGAGATTAATAAGTTGAATGATTTCCTGGGTACCGATCTGATGTTGGTTTCGGCCTTCGGGGTTTATACTTAGGAAGTTGTTCTCTTGTTAGTTTATAGTTAGAGTCTGATAGTTGTGGAAGGATAGTGATACGTAAATAAACAATGGAAATGTTTTCCAACGTTGATAACAAATATTTTCTAAATATAGAAAATAAGGAAATATGTATAGATATACATGATGATTGATCGATTGACATTCCATTTGGAATTTAGATCGTTGTTTGTACACGGACATGTTTTCATTTGATAGTTAAATCACAGACTATCGAAGTTTTGACCATTTTAACGTTGTTAATATGGAGAGACCGGTTGGATTATTATCCATAGAACCACTCTGTATTGGCATAAGCGTTGCGAATCATATATGCCAAAGATAATTGAAGACGGAGTAAAATGCAAGGGCTATCCTGTTTACAGAATAGTGCCTTCGGTTTGTCCAGTCCCAGGACAACTTGTATGGACGAAGGTCTGACAGAGTATATCCAATAGATCGCGTAAGTTGATCTGTTCAAACGTATTCACGTTTGGTGGCGGAGGAATTCGTTTCTCTTAGCTATATACCCGTGTTATTTTTGGATAAGTCAATTTGTGATTTGGCGGGTATGACGATGTGACATTTCTAAGTGAATGAAGATGTGGTATGTGAAAATATAAGCGTAGCTTCTATCCTCACATCCGGTAAATGACAGAAATCGGGCAGGCAGCATGGCTAAGTCGGTCGCACCGAAGTAGGGTGTATAATCACCTATCTAGTGAATATTCATTTGCTTCTTTTAATATATCAATGTTGTCCCATATATATATATGGGAACGGTTGCTGATCCCAACCGTTGGTGATGTACATTCGATACACTCAAGCGAAATGAGTGGTCGGTCATGTGTGGCTGAGTTGCAAGATGTTCTTGTTGAACTCCAGTGTATCGTTCCTAGAGTACACTGATCGGAAGGTGATTCTGTACCTTGTCATAGTTGAAAATCCATTACCCAATACGTGCTTGCGGTTTTGATTGTGTACTATATATGTAGAACGTGAGATGAAAGCGTTTCTGCTAGTTGATATCTATTTGTACATAGACATTATATTAATATCAAAAGGTTTTTGATATAAAGATATTTTGGATTCTCATAAGTGAAAACCCGTTCCGTTATGCGGCGTGGTCTTATGAGATATCGTTTACTTGTTCATATACCTGTTTTAAACTGTTTTACTCACACCAGTCCCATGACTGACCCGGAGTTTATTTGTTGTTTTCCCTAAACTCTTGGGTGCCTAAATTTGTACGGGCAGTCAAGTAGTCGGGTTTTACAGATATACTGGAAGAGCTTGGAGCAGGAGGCTTCAAGATCATATAGCTATAGTTATTTCCGCTGTGTTGTAAGTGCTGTACTCTGATAAGTGCTATTGTATACATAACTGTTATATTTCAAAGTTATGTTATCTATTATATGTTATTCGTTCCGCTATGAGGTTCGTGTTACTCTGATGTTGTGTTCTTCTTCTTCTTCTATTCTACGTTTCTATCTTATCTATTCTCACCTTCTAATTTCTTTCATTAATTACCGGGATTTTTCGATGTTTTGGTTATCGACGTCGAGCTTATGTCGATAACCAAAGCCGCCGAAAATCCGGGTCGTTACAGATACGCAAAGTCTCCATCCCTACGCAACCAACCTTTGTCATCGATAGTATACCTACTAAGATGGATTGAAGACTCCCCTCTTATGAGCTTGTCTAGTATCTCTATCAACTGTGGGTCATCTAGCTGTGCCACACTTATTTGTCCCAAAAGCGTAGGTCGTACTTCTAACGATGCCAACAAACCGGGTACATAATCGATAGAAGGTCTAAAGTCAAAGGTAGAGATATACTCTAAACTCTGCCACTCGACAAACAAAAGACTCAAAGTCAACTTCTTTCTACTCAAGGCGTCAGTTACAACGTTACCCTTGCCTGAGGTATATGCAATCTCCAAATCGTAGGATGCTAATAACTCCATCCACCTCTGTTGCCTTAAGTTTAAATCTTTTTGGGAGAACAAGTATTTTAGTGACTTATAGTCTGTGTACAACTCAAATCTCTCAACAAGAAAATAGTGACGCCAAGCCTTAAGCGCAAAAACTATGGCAGCTAACTCTAAGTCGTGGGTAGGGTAATTCTTCTCATGGACCTTTAACTGCCTTCCACCATAGCATATCACCCTTCCTTCTTGCATCAAAACTGCACCAAGCCCTGTTCCACAAGCATCGGTATACACTGTGAACGGTTTACTCCCATCCGGCAAAACTAAAACTGGAGCTGTCGTCAATGCCCTCTTCAAATGTTGGAAAGCATCGTCACAGTCAACATTCCAAGAAAATGCCATATTCTTTTTCATCAACCGTGTAAGTGGGGCTGATATCTTTGCAAAGTCTTTGATGAACTTTCTGTAATAGCCCGCCAACCCAAGAAAACTTCTTACTTCTACAGCATTCTTAGGAATCTTCCAATCTTGGATTGCTACCACCTTCGCGGGATCCACAGCTATCCCTTCCTTGGAGACCACGTGTCCTAAGAACCTTACTTCCTTTCTCCATAAATGACATTTGGAGAATTTAGCATTGAGTTAATGTGCTCAAAGTGTCTCTAAGACTTCCCTAAGATGTAGGGCATGCTCTTCCTTACTTCTAGAGAATATCAAAATATCATCCACAAATGCCACCACGAACTTGTTTAGAAACTCCCTAAACACCCTACTTATCAAGTCTACGAAATATGTGGGTGCATTCGTCAGACCAAAAGGCATGACGAGCCATTCGAAGAAACCATTGGGAGTCCTAAAGGCAGTCTTATCTATACTATCCTCAGCTACCCTCAACTAATGAAATCTTGTAGCTAAGTCCAACTGCGAGAAAACCGAAGCACCAACCAACTGATCGAACAAATCATCTATCCTCGGCAATGGGTGTCTGTTTTTCTTCGTGAGCTTATTCAGCTCCCTATAGTCCACGCATAATCTAAGCGAACCATCAGCCTTCGTAGCAAAAATAACAGGAGCACCCCACTCCGAGATACTTCTTTCCTTATGAACCCTTTCTCAAGCAATTCTTTCACTTGTTTACTAAGCTCCCTCTTTTCTCTTGGAGCTATGTGGCGCACCGGAAATGCAACTGGCTTTGCATTGTCTACCAAGTATATACGGAAATTTATCTCGCGTTTTAGAGGTAAGCCCCTAACCTCCTCAAAGACATCTGCATACTCCGGGACTACTCGAACAGATTGCAAATCATTAATAGATGTGTCAAGAGATTCTAGATAGCTAAGCATAACAGAACCCTTAGGGTCGCATGAGATATCGAGAGTATTCCCCAAACTAGTCAACAGTCTAACTACCCTCTTTTCATAGTCGAGAATGACACCATACCTGGCTAGCCAATCCATTCCTAGAATCAACCCATATCCCATGAAAAGCACATAGGCATTGCATTCGAACTCAACGCCATACACATATATTCTCAAATCCTGACATAAAATAAAAAGATGAGCTGTACCCCCAACAGGATTTGAGACAACGATGGGATCCACTACTATACTAGTATCTAGGTGCGGAGACTCAACAACAGAAGCAGATATAAACGAATGTGAAGCGCCAGAATCAAACAAAGTACGTACAAGATGATCGAAGAGGAAAATCAAACTTTCAATAGAAATGTTTCTACCTCTCTCTTGCGTAGCTGCCATGAGAGCATGAACCTGCCCTCCAGAAGTAGATCCTGTCCTCTGTGCTTTCCCTTGTCCTTGTCTCCTTGGGCAGTCCTTAATCATATGTCTGCCTCACCACATTGGAAGCAACCAGTCTTTTTCGCCTTCTTCTTTCTACAATCTTTAGCTATATGACCTGGTATACCACATAAACGACACTTCCTTTTATCTCGGGGTTTCCCACTCTTCTTAGGATCCACTTTCTTGTCCTATGCCTTATCTACCTTAGCACACTTCTCCTCTTCATGCATCAGTGCCATGTCAACAAGTTTCTCGAAAGTAACACCAATAGGAATGTGGGACATAGCCAACTCATGCAATGGTTCATTCAGACCCTTCGCAAATCTCAAAGCCTTCTTATATGGTGTATTAACTAATTCCATACCAAATCTTGCTAACTGGTTAAACTTGTTGACGTACTCCTTCACAGGTAAATTCCCTTGTATCAAAGCCAAGAACCTCTCCATGTATAAACCCTCCTCCGCTTGTGAAAGAAATTTCAACTCGAACCTTCGTCTAAAGTTTATCCACGTCTCCACTGGACGTCCTCCATTAGTTACTTCCCACCAAAAGGAAGCTTCATCCTTCATCAACCAAGCAGCTAGCTGAATCTTCCTTCCATTGTCTATCTCAAAGATACCAAACAAGTCCCCCACTTCGTTGAGCCAATTCTGAGCCTCAACAAATGTCTCAGTCCCATGAAACGGTTTTCCGCCCATCGCACGAAAGTCTTTGCATATCTTAGAAAAAGCGTCTACACGGCGAGGAGGAGGAGGAGAAGCGACTGCAGTTGGGGGAGGAGGAACGTCTACTGGGCCTGAGATAGTAGCCCTAGCCTCCAGTTACCTTCTGAACCAGCCTGGTATCTGTACGCCCTCGGGTATAACGGGTTCCCCAGACATGCTGGAACGAAAAAAAAGAGGAGTGTCAAAACAGAGAATCGAAAGATAGATATATGGCTTTGGGGGATTATGCTTTTCATAATAAACTTTTATTTAAAAAAAAGCTTTTGAAAACGGTTTTCAAAATCTTTTATCTGTTCTGGTAATCTTCAGCTCTGATACCACGTGTAACGCCCCATGTCCATTAATGTCACTCACTAAGGAATTGCGTTAACTTTCATGTAGTATTATAAGAATATATAATAGAATATCACAAGACAGATATATAAAATGGTACTTAAGAAAATTCAAAATTTATTCATTGCAACGGAAAGCAAAACATGTTTGGTTACAACATTAAAAGCACATACTAGAGTCAAGTACACAAATATCCATCTTGTACAAAATTATTATCAGAGTACATAAAAATAAAACCATAATCCCACTCCAAATAGCCATAATGAAAAAGAGATAAAGCTGAGCATTACTTTCAACACTTCCAAGCGCTTCCAGAAGAAAGAAATTTGAGTCAAGTTTTAGTGTTTCTCCTTGAGAACCTGGGGGGGGGGGACAAAAGAAAAAGAGGCAAAAACAAAAAGGTCAGACATAAAGCCTGGCGAGTCCAGTTACTTTTAGTATGAAAATAAGTAAAGAAATATGACAGGAATAAACAAGATGGAAAGTATAACCATGACATAAGGTAAAGCTAATAGGACGAATATAAAGGAATATCTAGTGCGCTTCCCAGATTTCTTACTTAATTTAATTCTCTGCACCACCTACTAGTAAATCTTAACGAAATGATCCCAACCCCGCAATTGGTATCCCTCACGCGTAACATTTAGTAAGAGGTATCCGCCCAATACAATCCTTGAAAGCCTACTTGCCCATAATAGATACTAGATGTCCCCACACTACCCCTAATCGATCGGCTCCCTAACTTGCAGATACCTATGTGGTGCCCAGCTTAGGGTGTATCACTCCCTAAGTGGCAACCCTTGGTTGCACAGCTTTATACCTACTGATGTACAGTGGCTAAATCTTCCAATGCCAAGAACACCTTGTGCACGCTTAACGAACCTGTCGGAATCAGCACTGCTACACCCTCACTCTTATTTAACTGCTTATAATCAGCCCAGCAAGCATGCCCCAACACTGCCTAGCCCAGGGTTCCCGATACCACTAAGTGGGTTACTGTCTGAAAAGGGTCCCTACCGCTACTAGGTTTTTCCCTAGGGTTTATCCTAACCTAACCGATATTGGTTAAGTGTTGTCTATCCGTCCAGTTGACTTAACCTCATCCAATTATCAAATCAATATGTATTATTGGTTAAGCTTGCCTTAACCCTATCCACTTTGTTCATGTAATATTGGTTAAGTTGTCATCTCACACAGGTTAACTTAACCCCGCCCACCATACATGTTTCAGGTATCGTATTCATCATTGAACAACATTTATTAGTTATTAGTGCAAAGACCTATCACATTAAGTCGATGGCTTGTGGCTGCTGGATGTGCCGGGCGGTTCGGTGCAGACTTCTACCACAAGCAAGACTTAACCTCGTGTCTAGGCATCTTTTAGTTATGCCTACGACCTCTCACATTATACTGGCCGTTTGCGGTTGCTGATTAAGCCGGTTGGTTCCGGGCAGGCTTCTACCGCAAACGGAGTCTAACCTCGTGTCTTGGCATGCTTATCTTAGCCAATTTATTTATTTGCAGTTTATGCCAATTTCAGGTTAATTATGCCAATTACCCAAAATCACCAATTTCGTATCATGCCCAAAATTTAACATTAATCATGCCCAAATCAACCCAATATATATTATGCCATATTTCCCAACGTTCCCTAGATTACCATTCGTACGTTCATCTCTACGAGATTTGGCCTAGGCTCGAATGGAGCCTGGCTATAAAAATAAAAAGGGAAGGGGGAAGGGAAGAGATACAGAACATACATAATAATAACAACAAAATAGGCATAAGGATGAATTGATCATAAAGATATGATAAAACTTATAAAACTGATGATAATATCAACATGGATATATAAGAATTATGAATATGATATATATAGACTAAGATAGAATTGATGAAATTAGATCTCATTATCATGTTTAATTTCAAACTCCAATTTACAACATGTCAGAATTGCTTTTTTATTATTTAAATCTAAAAATAATCAATGGACTCACTGAGATTGGATTTCGGAAGAGAATAGTTCTGAATTCTGTATTTCATTAGCTAAACCGTTGTTGTAGAATTTGATTCTTATCTTCCAATTTGAATACACCTGTTCTGATTTGCTTTGGAGAAGAGAAGAGAGGCTAGTTTTAATTTAGACTAGGGCAGCATAGAGGCGCCATGGATTAGCATAATGAAATTAGGGTTAGGTTTAGGTGTGTTTTTATAGGTGTATTAGGTGAATTAGGGCATTTAGATTAGATTAGAGATCATCAGAACCACACAACTCAAAAGACATGTCATCCAGCCAATCCCCGAAGGACACGTTATCAGAGAACTCTCCAGAATTCTGTGGAGATTTGGCCTTGGCATGGGTGCACTTCCCAGGTGCACCAGTGCATTTTTGTTCTTGCGTACTTCACAAGTGCACCAGTTATCCCAGCTTTTTTTCTGATTTTTCTGCCCAACTTCTATCGTCCATAACTTCCTCATACGGTATCCGTTTTACGCAAACTCAGACTCTATCTCAAGCAGAATTCCGAGATGAACGCAATGGCATAACCCGTTTCACCTAATTCTTCTTTTAAAAATTAATTATTCTTTAATTATCTCTTATGTCATGTTTTAAAATTACGAGGTGTTACATAAGTGATTGAGCCGATCTAGTGCATATTGTGTGTGTATATGCATCCACGAGAAATCACTAGCAACCACTTGCATCCATTAAACATAATATGTCTAGAACACATGTTTACATTCATTAGTTTTTTTTTATACCTAAAGACTAGATCTGTAGGAGATATTCAAACGACAGATACAAGTATTAATTCGAAGCATGGAAAAAGGGTGTTAAGGCCATATTCTCAGAAAGGAAAGGATATGAAGCGCGAATCTTGTCTTAAAAGCCTCCCAAGTAGCATTCTCGCGGTCCTCTCCCCATTGCACTTTTACTAGCTTCACTTCTTTGCACAATTTCTTAACCTCCGATCCAAGTATGCAAGTTGGAACACATCCCATTGTTGCTTCCTTCTCGACTTTCACTTCCTCTCGCATGTTTGGGTTCACTACCTCAGACTCTATACATTTTTATCGCCTCTTAAATGAATAGTCATCTTAGAATGACAGGCTTCCTCAAGGACTATCTTCAATATGTTTCCCATTCCGATATAATTCACCTATCAAAACTCTTCTCAAGTAGCTCCCCTACTTGCTTACAAAATTCCCTCTTTTATTTTAGGAGTCATATGCCGCACCGGCAAAGCAACTCTCTTTTCATTGTCCACCAAGTATATGTGGAAACCAATCTCGTGCCTCGGGGTAAACCCAGAACCTCATTAAAAACATCAGGATACTCACAACTATTGGTACAGATCACAAATCATCGATAGATATATCAAGAGGTTCTAGGAGACTAAGCATGACAAACCCTTTTGGGGTCATAAGAAATCTCGAGAGTCTTTCTATGGCAAGTCAAAAGTCTAACGACTCTCTTCTCACAATCTAGAATGGCTCCATATATGTAGTTAACCAATCCATCCCTAGAATCAAACTGTATCTTATGAAATCAAGAACATATGCATCGTAACCAAACTCGACGCCTAACACAGAGATTCTCAAACCCCGACAAATCATCGATAAATGAGCCATACCTCCACTAGGGTTTGAGGCAATAACGGGATCCAAAACCATATTAGTATCTAAAATGCGAAGCACCAGGAAAAGAATCCTAATAGGATGATCAGAAATAGAAATCAATCCTTCGATGGAAACTTTTCTACCCCTATCCTGTCCACCAGCTATGAGAACATTAGCTTGCCCCCTAGAAGTTACTGTCTTCTGACCTTGTCTTTGTCTCTTCGGGCACTCCTTAATGAGATGTCCTGCCTTACAAAAGTAGTAACAAACGCCTTTTCTCTTTTTGCAATCCTTTTCCAGATGACCCACCTTCCCGAAATTATGGTATTTCCTCTTTTCTTCTTTGGGCTGTGCTGCTTAGCCCCAACTCCTTTATTCTCCTTTTTACCATTCTTGTGCAACATGCTAACAAGTATCTTGAAAGCTGCCTCCATCGCACGAAAATCCTTACGAGGCTTGAGAGAAAATAAGACGTAGGTGAAACCACTGCAGCTAAAGATGGAGGTTGGGCACTTCTTTGCCCTTCGACATGTACCGTAGTTTTAACATGCCTACGGAACCATGCCGAAATAGGGATACCCTTTCGAGAGGAAACGGTTCCCCAATTAAAAAGGAAAAGAAATCAAGTGGAGAATCGAGAAGTTATTTAGGGCTTTGGGAAATATGCCTTTCAAAAATAGACTTTTTATTTTAAAATACTTTGTTTTTGAGACCTTTTTCAAAACCAATTTCAAAATATTTTATCCGATATTATAACCATATACTCTGATACCAAATGTGGCACCCCACATCCATTAATGTCACCCATTAAGGGAATGCATTAAGTTTCGTAAGCGTTATAGGTAAATAAGAACATAATAGCATAAGATAGACACGTAAAATAGCAGCGAAATTAAAAACTTTATTTAAATCAAAACATACCGAGTTTACATCATAAGTAACTAATTACATTAATAATCTGTCTTGCCAAAAATATCAGAGTACAAAAGCATAAAACCATATTTCACGTGCAAAGCCGTAAGAGAGTTGTCACGAAGTCAAAACACTACATCTATATCCAAAATCCAAGCTAAGATGAAAGAATTCAAATCAACTCTAAGCACTTCCACCATGAGAACCTGGGGGGAATGGAAGAGATAGAAGAGGAAACAAAAAGGTTAGACATAAAGTCTGGCGAGTCCAGTTGCTTTTAAATATAAATAAATAAAAGTATCATGGTAGGTGTATAAAACTGGAAGAACAAGATAACAGTAACAATAACATGTAATGACCCGCATTTTCCAGGGGTATATTTATTTAATTGTTTAAAATAGTGATATAGGGAATTTAATCATCGTTAATTAAATAATATGGAATATTTAATTAAATTAAATAATATATTTAATTCAGAAATAATCAAAAATATTGGGAATCACAATATAAGGTGAACAGGGTCATCCCCAAGATTTAATTCAGCTTAGAGTTGAATCATATTGACGAATATATTCAATCGACGTCAGTTTGAAACATATAATTATATTATAATTAAAATCGAGCTTGAAATGGCGTGGCAGTTCGCTATTTGGTGATTCAAACTTCAACTGAATGTACAGGATTCATTTTAAGCCGGATTTCTGTGAAACAAGAAACGTGTGGAGCTGGTGGAGTATATCTTTCTAGTGGAAGAGAAAAATCAGGATTTCGTCGTGTAGATTTTGATTTACGTCCAAATCAATTTTCAGAAAAGTCGCTGTGGAATTCCTTTATAATTTATAAAGGAATTGTTTATATTTTAAAAAGGAAATTCAATATAAATCGAATATCGGGTTGACCCAAAAGTGAATATCGAGTTAGAAATTCATATAGGAATATTCTAGAGCTGTATGGTATTCCACTGTGAATATATATACGATAATATAAATTTATTTATATTTAATTTAATAACATTTAAATATATTTATATATTTAAACGGGTCATTTAGAGCGTTAAAAATAGCCAGTTTTGTAAACGACCTCGGAATTCGACGAAACTAATTTTGTTGGATCCGCAATGTTAAATTATTGCTAGATGTCAGTTTCCGTGATTTTTAGAGTCACTATGTGGCCGTACGGATTTTTAGAGTTAAAAACAGTCAGTATTTTGACAGTTAAAAATACGCTGTGTGAGCATACGTAGTCGGAATTCGACGAAACCAGTTTCGTTGGGACCGTAATGTCGAACTGTAGCTGCATGTCCAGTTTCGTGATTTTTAGGTACCGTCTGTGATCGTACGGATTTTTAGAAGGCGAAATTAATATATATAAATGAGAATATACTAGGAATATTCCTTCTATAAAATATCTAGATATTATTTCTTCCTATAAATAGCCTAACATTTGCCTAAACCTAATTCAGAAGTCAACACCTCAAAATTTCCGCCGCGTACCAATTCTTTTAGCAAAAAGAAATTTGTGAGGAATAAAATTCAAGTGAAATCAAAATAAAATCTGTAAATAACAACGCAAGATTTCCTTGAGCTTTTGTGGCATTTCTCTTCAATCTGGTGGGAGTATCTTTGGGTGTGATGAAGGGTTCTGGTGCTCGAGTTTTCCTGAGCAGTGAACTAGGTTTTGGGTCCGTTCGATTTGCAGTCTTGGGTTGGTGAAATCGATGATTGTTTGGAGTTTATGGGAAGGAAAGGCTTCCATTTCGGAGGATTGAGGGGTTTTCGTTCTGGAAGTTGTCGATGTCTGTACTGGTTCTTCACGAGTTCGAACTGATATTTGGGGTTATGGAAATTAGTGTGAGCTGAACCATATGGTGATGGAAGGGAAGAGGAATCAAAGTAGATTGAAATGGTGGAGTTGAGAGGTGATTCGGTGGTGTCAAGAAGGACGGGGGTTGAAGTGTTTGTGCGGAAATGGTTTGCTGAAGCAAGGAGAAGTCACGGAATCAACAAATTTGGGAAAGACATGAACTGTGGTCATTTTTGTTTTGGTTTCGGTGATGGGTGGGTGGCTACAACTGGACGTCGAAGTGCGAATTGGTGGAGATACTAGAGAACGATGGTTGCAGGATCGAACTGGTGATTTGGAGAAGATAAATACTGTGCAATGGGGTCACGGGCTGACCTAAATGGGCTGAAGGTAAAGATCAAGGCCCAACTCTAATTTAAATTAGTTTAAGTTAAATTAATTTTGGGGTAACTTGTTAACATAGTATTTGGTATATACGTCGTCAGAATCTCGAATGATTGTCACATTTGAATCGCGGGCTCGTAGGCTATACATGGAGACTGGTTTGGAATGATCGGAGCTTATTACAATTTATACCGAAATAAATTATCTGATCCGAATCAACTATCGACGGTTATCGTTTTTAACGATAAACTGCCAATGTGAGTAAATCTCACCAACTCTGAACAGTTATATTTTTATAATGTATTTTTAGAACTGTTAATCATCTGTTGATTGCCGTGTGTTGGTTGATTGATTGAACTGCTAGTCAGTTAGTGAAAATTATATATATATATATATATAAAAACCGTTAAATATTTATATATTGTTTCTGCTAACAGAATAATTTATATTGAACTGAAAGTGATGATAATCATATTGTGTAACATCTGTGGATGCAGGGAGACAGGTTGGAGGAATCCGACTGGATTCCTCAACAGTTATTTTATTGTTTTTCATATATTGTTATATGATGTGATATAAAATCCATGGGCGATTATATGTGCTTGGACAATATTGAACATCGTGATTTGATATGATTGAATACCATAACACACCGAAATGTTGATAAGGGGATTTTCAAAGTGATATTGAAAATAGAATATTTATAAAATGGGATATTTATAAATAAGAGATATTTATAAAGTGGAATATTTATAAATAAGAAATGTTTATAAATTGGAATATTTATAAATAGGAGATATTCAAAAAGGAAATAATTACAAACCATTTTCTTTTTGAATGGAAAGGCATGTGTGGCGGGTTTGGGGATTTTCCCGATGCTCCCGTTACAAAGGAGGTTATGGCGAATTTTTCAGAGAATTTAAGGAGTTAGAATATTTCAAG
Source organism: Allium sativum (assembly GCA_030737875.1). Classification (NCBI taxonomy): domain Eukaryota; kingdom Viridiplantae; phylum Streptophyta; class Magnoliopsida; order Asparagales; family Amaryllidaceae; genus Allium; species Allium sativum. The sequence goes on from CM060919.1 coordinate 340,715,116, forward strand.
AATAAATTTAAAAAGGAAATATTTGTAAACCATTTACAAATAGAATTGAAAAGGAAACGTTATTTAAAGGGAATCATTTTTAAAGTGTAGAACCGTTATTTAAAAGTAAATCTTTTCAAATGAATAAAACGTTGTTAAAATGGAAATCTTTATAAAGTGAATAAAGTAAATCGAATATGGTATTCGAAAGGAGTTAAATCGAATATGGTATTCGAAGGGAGTAAATCGAATATGGTATTCGAAAGTTAGTAAAACGAATATGCTATTCGAAAGGGGTTAGTCGAGTCGAGTTAGTTGAATAGAGTTAACTAGTTCAATAGAGTTAACCAGTTCAGTAGAGTTAACTAGTTTAGTAGAGTTAACCAGTTCAATAGAGTTAACCAGTTGGGTTAAGTAAGTCAAGTTAACCAGTGAGTTAAGTAAGTCAAGTTAACCAGTGAGTTAAGTAAGTCAAGTTAACCAGTTGAGTTAAGTATGTCGAGTTAATCAAGTCGAGTTGATCGAGTTAGAGTTACTCAGATAGAGTTAATCTATTAGAGTTAAAACGAATTAGAGTTAATCAAATATAGCTATTTGAGACAGAGTTAGTCAAACATAGTATTCAGTGTAAGTTGCCATCTCGTACGACTGCTAGCGTAATTCGCAGGGCTGTAAATAGCCTACGGTGGTCGGATGTTTCCTGAGGGAGTCAGGCGTAACCATTGTGATCGCTGCGATCTAGAGTCATGCGAATGGAGTTAAATCAAATTTAGTTATTCGAAAAGGAGTATCGATGTTAGTTTCATCGAAGGGAGTTATCGATTATAGTTTAATCGAAAGGAGTATCGATGTTAGTTTCATCGAAGGGAGTTATCGATTATAGTTAAATCGAAAGGAGTTATCGATTAGTTAAATCGAAAGGAGTTGTCAAATTTAGTTATTCGAAAAGGAGTTATCGATTTGTTAAATCGAAAGGGAAGATTATCGTTTATTCGAGAGGAGATTATCGAATATAGTTATTCGAAGGAGTTATCGATTATTAGTTAATCGAAGTGAGTTATAGAATATTAGTTAAATCAAAGGAGTTATCAAATATATTTTATTCGATGGAGTTAATCGATTAGAGTTAAATCAAAGGAGTTAATCGAATATAGTTTATTCGAATATAGTAAAGGAGTTAATCGAATATAGTTTATTCGAATAGAGTTAGAGGAGTTATCGAATATAGTTTATTCGACAGGAGTTAAGTGAAAGGAGTTAATCGAATAGAGTTAATCAAATAGAGTAAATCAAATAGAGTTAACCAAATAGGGTCAGTCCAATAGAGTTAATTGAAAAGAAGTTAATCGAATATAGTTATTCGAAAGAAAGGTTAAGTAAGGAAGTTAGTTAAAGAAATATAAAGTGAACTTTGCCTAATTCAAGGTTAGAAATGTTGTTCAGTTAAGGTCTGAGAGGTAGTTCTACCCCAACTTGATTGGCTTCGTTTTAACTAAGGAATGGTTAAGGTTCGGCAGTAAAGGATGGTAAAGTGAATTTAGTAATTAAAGAAAATGGTTGAGTTGGCATAGCGATGTTTTATCTAAACATTTGTTTAATCCAAACGTAGGAGTTTGGAAATGTTTTCCAAACAAGAATCAGAAATGTTTTCTAAATACAGAAAACAAGGAATGGAAATGTTTCCAGTGTTAATAACGTATATTTTCTAAATATAGAAAATAGCAAATGTTGAATATAGGGAAACAGGAGATGTAAAATGAACTAAAGAGATAAATGTTAAATGATGTTTGTTTGATATAATTTCCATCTGGAAATAATATCGTTGTTTGCACACTTGTTTTTCTTTGATAGTTAACTCACAGACTATCAAAGTTTTGACCATTTTAACGTTGTTAATATGGAGAGACCGGTTGGATTATTATCCAAAGAACCACTCTGTATTGGCATAAGCATTGCGAATCATTTATGCCAAAGATAATTGAAGACGGAGTAAAATGCAAGGGCTATTGTATAAGTCTTAGATAACAGTGACTAAGATGGATATACTGAATAGTGTCTTTGGTTTGTCCAGTCCCAGGACAACTTGTATGGACGAAGGTCTGACAGAATATATCCAATAGATCGCGTAAGTTGATCTGTTCAAACGTATTCACGTTTGGCGGCGGAGGAATTCGTTTCACTTAGCTGCATACCCGTGTTATTTTTGGATAAGTCAATTTGTGATTTGGTGGGTATGACGATGTGACATTTTAAGTGAATGAAGATGGATGTCTGACAGAGTACTTCCAGAAAGGTCACGTACATTGATTTCTTCAACTGTACCAAGAGTGGAAGCGGAGTAGGAAACTTCTTTTAGCCGACACGTAATGCACTGTTGTAAACGTCAATTAGTGATTTCGATGGATTTGACAATGTAGCATTCGAAGTGAATCTGATGTAATGATAAAGCGTGGCTTCTAGCCTCATCAACCGGTAATTGACAGAAATCGGGCAGGCAGCATGGCTAAGTCGGTCGCACCGAAGTAGGATGTATAATCACCTATCTAGAGAATATTCATTTGTTTCTTAAATCTATCAATGCTGTCCCATATATATACGGGAACGGTTGCTGATCCCAACCGTTGGTGATATACATTTGATACACTCAAGCAAAATGAGTGGTCGGTCATGTGTGGCTGAGTTACAAGATGTTCTTGTTGAAATCCAGTGTATCGTTCCTAGAGTACACTGATCGGAAGGTGGTTCCTTACCTTGTCATAGTTGGAAATCCATTATCCAATACGTACTTGCGATTTTGATTGTATATTATATATGTAGAACGTGAGATGAAAGCGTTTCTGCTAGTTGATATCTATTTGTACATAGACATTATTATAATATCAAAAGGTTTCTGATATAAAGATATTTTGGATTCTCATAAGGGAAAAAACCCGTTCCGTTCTGCGGCGTGGTCTTATGAGATATCGTTTACTTGTTCATATACCTATTTAAATTGTTTTACTCATACCAGTCCCATGACTGACCTGGAGTTTACTTTGTTGTTTTCCCTAAACTCTTGGGTGCCAAAATTTGTACGGGCAGTCAAGTAGTCGGGATTTGCAGATACATTGAAGAGCTGGAGCAGGATGCTTCAGAATCATATAGCTATAGTTTATTTCCGCTGTGTTGTAAGTGTTGTACTCTGATAAGTGCCATTGTAAACATAACTGTTATATTTCAAAGTTATGTTATATATTATATGTTATTCGTTCCGCTGTGAGATTCGTGTTACTCTGATGATGTAAGTTCTTCTTTTCTTCTTCTATTCTAAGTTTCTACCTTATCTATCCTCACCCTCTAATTTCTTTCATTAATTACCAGGATTTTTCGATGTTTTGGTTATCGACATCGAGCTTATGTCGATAACCAAAGTCGCCGAAAATCCGGGTCGTTACAGTTGGTATCAGAGCTTAAGTTAAGAATTACCTTGGCTCTGTGGCGTGACTTGGTAGAGATAGGGTTAGTAATACCCTAGATTGAGTTTGAGTGTATATATACGAGCGCGTATTTGTATTTGATATAAAAATGTTTTTATATTGTGGAGATTCATTGGCTGAGTTGTTTATGAGTTCTGGTCGATCAGTTTGATCCACTGTATCGGTAGGAGTAAATAAATACTTGAATACGATGGACCGACACAGTATGGATATGTAATATATTATCATATATTAGATATATTGGTTGTAATTATAATCGAATGAGATTATAAAGTGAAATGGTTATATATAACCAATCAGAATCATATAAGTAAAGTATATGAAATAAGATGAATTAAATATGAATTTAAATCAGATTTGGAATTAAAATAAGGAAATTTTAAGTTCCTGGGAGATTTTGAGATGTTTTCAAAATGGATGTATTTAGTAAGGGTTTTGAAATGATATAGTATTGAAATCACTTGGGTCGCTGGAAAATAATTCCGATGATAACTGCGCAGTATCATCGGTGTGATTTTCGAGTTCTAAGTGGTGGATTACTACCAGAGATTTTGATTTGAATTGTTTTGAGAAAACAAGTTGTTTAGAAATTCAAAGGTTTTGAATTGGCAGTATAATTTCAAATTGATTTGAAATTTACCCAGGAATTTAAGTTCTAGAAATTAAAATTTAACTAGTGAAGTTAATTCGAATGGGATGGTAAAAGTAAATAATAAACCAGAATTTAACTTGAGATGATAGGTTAAGAAAAACTGAAGTGATTAGAGAATAATCTGGATTTGAAATGATAAGTTGAGAGTTTGGAATTTGAAATTAAATTCGACTTGAATAAGCGAATTGTTGTGTTAAGAATAACTTGGTTGGAGTTGATTGGGATGGCATTTGTATATGCCGAGTTGATAACAGATGGTAGGGATATAATGATATGCCAAACAAAAAGGTACATGTTTATATTTTATATGAGTTTGGAATTTATGAGCCGAATTGGCAAGCCGTTTGGCGTTTTAGTTTTCTTTTGGGTTGAAGAAGGCCCAGAGAGGCGAGTTGGAGTTTGAGCTATTGACCAGTACAAAGGAGGTGCTGGCGAAATTTTTCGAAAATTTAAAGTGTTAGAAAATTTTCAGAATTTTTGAAAATTTTAGTTAGTCGGAAGGAATTAATATTTTAGTCGATATTAATTGGTTCAGTTAAAATCAGAAATAAGGGGTAAGCAAATCTTAGGAATTCCAATAGGTAGGGTCGTCCTCTAACTTAGCAATTTCGAGGACGAAATTATTTTAAGTAGGGAAGAATGTAATGACCCGCATTTTCCAGGGGTATAATTAATTTATTTAATTGTTTAAAATAGTGATATAGGGAATTTAATCGTCGTTAATTAAATAATATGGAATATTTAATTAAATTAAATAATATATTTAATTCAGAAATAATCAAAAATATTGGGAATCACAATATAAGGTGAACAGGGTCATCCCCAAGATTTAATTCAGATTAGAGTTGAATCATATTGACGAATATATTCAATCGACGTCAGTTTGAAACGTATAATTATATTATAATTAAAATCGAGCTTGAAATGGCGTGGCAGTTCGCTATTTGGCGATTCGAACTTCAACTGAATGTACAGGATTCGTTTTAAGCCGGATTTCTGTGAAACAAGAAATGTGTGGAGCTGGTGGAGTATATCTTTCTAGTGGAAGAGAAAAATCGGGATTTCGTCATGTAGATTTTGATTTACGTCCAAATCAATTTTCAGAAAAGTCGCTGTGGAATTCCTTTATAATTTATAAAGGAATTATTTATATTTTAAAAAGTAAATTCAATATAAATCGAATATCGGGTTGACCCAGAAGTGAATATCGAGTTAGAAATTCATATAGGAATATTCTAGAGTTGTATGGTATTCCACTGTGAATATATATACGATAATATAAATTTATTTATATTTAATATAATATTTAAATATATTTAAATGGGTCATTCAGAGCGTTAAAAATAGCCAGTTTTGCAAACGACCTCGGAATTCGACGAAACTAATTTTGTTGGATCCGCAATGTTAAATTATTGCTAGATGTTAGTTTCCGTGATTTTTAGAGTCACTATGTGGCCGTACGGATTTTTAGAGTGAAAAACGGTCAGTATTTTGACAGTTCAAAATACGCTGTGTGAGCATATGTAGTCGGAATTCGACGAAACCAGTTTCGTTGGGACCGTAATGTCGAACTGTAGCTGCATGTCCAGTTTCGTGATTTTTAGGTACCGTATGTGATCGTACGGATTTTTAGAAGGCGAAATGAAAATATATAAATGAGAATATACCAGGAATATTCCTTCTATAAAATATCTAGATATTATTTCTTCCTATAAATAGCCTAACATTTGCCTAAACCTAATTCAGAAGTCAACACCTCAAAATTTCCGTCGCTTACCAATTCTTTTAGCAAAACGAAATTTGTGAGGAATAAAATTCAAGAGAAATTGAAACAAAATCTGTAAATTACAACGCAAGATTTCCTTGAGCTTTTGTGGCTTTTCTCTTCAATCTGGTGGGAGTATCTTTGGGTGCGATGAAGGGTTCTGGTGCTCGAGTTTTCTTGAGCAGTGAACTAGGTTTTGGGTCCGTTCGATTTGCAGTCTTGGGTTGGTGAAATCGATGATTGTTTGGAGTTTATGGGAAGGAAAGGCTTCCATTTCGGAGGATTGAGGGGTTTTCGTTCTAGAAGTTGTCGATGTCTGTACTGGTTCTTCACGAGTTCGAACTGATATTTGGGGTTATGGGAATTAGTGCGAGCTGAACCATATGGTGATGGAAGGGAAGAGGAATCAAAGCAGATTGAAATGGTGTAGTTGAGATGTGATTCGGTGGTGTCAAGAAGGACGGGGGTTGAAATGTTTGTGCGGAAATGGTTTGCTGAAGCAAGGAGAGGTCACGGCATCAAATAATTTGGGAAAGACATGAACTGTGGTCATTTTTGTTTTGGTTTCGGTGATGGGTGGGTGGATACAAGTGGACGTCGAAGTGCGAATTGGTGGAGATACTGTAGAACGATGGTTGCAGGATCGAACTGGTAATTTGGAGAAGATAAATACTATGCAATGAGGTCACGGGTTGAACTAAATGGGCTGAAGGTAAAGATCAAGGCCCAACTCTAATTTAAATTAGTTTAAGTTAAATTAATTTTGGGGTAACTTGTTGACATAGTATTTGGTATATACGTCGTCAGAATCTCGAATGATTGTCGCATTTGAATCGCGGGCTCGTAGGCTAGACATGGAGACTGGCTTGGAATGATCGGAGCTTATTACAATTTATACCGAAATAAATTATCTGATCCGAATCAACTATCGACGGTTATCGTTCTTTAACGATGAACTGCCAATGTGAGTAAATCTCACCAACTCTGAACAGTTATATTTTTATAATGTATTTTTAGAACTGTTAATCATCTATTGATTGTCGTGTGTTGGTTGATTGATTGAACTGCTAGTCAGTTAGTGAAAATTATATATATATATATATATGTGTAATTTTATATATATATAAACCGTTAAATATTTATATATTGATTCTGCTATCAGAATAATTTATATTGAACTGAAAGTGATGATGATCATATTGTGTAACATCTGTGGATGCAGGGAGACAGGTTGGAGGAATCCGACTGGATTCCTCAACAGTTATTTTATTGTTTTTCATATATTGTTATATGATGTGATATAAAATCCGTGGGCGATTATATGTGCTTGGACGATATTGAACATCGTGATTTGATATGATTGAATACCATAACATACCGAAATGTTGATAAGGGGATTTTCAAAGTGATATTGAAAATAGAATATTTATAAAATGGGATATTTATAAATAAGAGATATTTATATATTGGAATATTTATAAATAAGAAATGTTTATAAATTGGAATATTTATAAATAGGAGATATTCAAAAAGGAAATAATTACAAACCATTTTCTTTTTGAATGGAAAGGCCTGTGTGGCGGGTTTGGGGATTTTACCGATGCTCCCGTTACAAAGGAGGTTATGGCGAATTTTTCAGAGAATTTAAGGAGTTAGAATATTTCAAGAATAAATTTAAAAAGGAAATATTTGTAAACCATTTACAAATAGAATTGAAAAGGAAACATTATTAAAAGGGAATCATTTTTAAAGTGTAGAACCGTTATTTAAAAGTAAATCTTTTCAAATGAATAAAACGTTGTTAAAATGGAAATCTTTATAAAGTGAATAAAGTAAATCGAATATGGTATTCGAAAGGAGTTAAATCGAATATGGTATTCGAAGGGAGTAAATTGAATATGGTATTCGAAAGTTAGTAAAACGAATATGCTATTCGAAAGGGGTTAGTCGAGTCGAGTTAGTTGAATAGAGTTAACTAGTTCAATAGAGTTAACCAGTTCAGTAGAGTTAACTAGTTCAGTAGAGTTAACCAGTTCAATAGAGTTAACCAGTTGGGTTAAGTAAGTCAAGTTAACCAGTGAGTTAAGTAAGTCAAGTTAACCAGTGAGTTAAGTAAGTCAAGTTAACCAGTTGAGTTAAGTATGTCGAGTTAATCAAGTCGAGTTGATCGAGTTAGAGTTACTCAGATAGAGTTAATCGATTAGAGTTAAAACGAACTAGAGTTAATCAAATATAGTTATTTGAGACAGAGTTAGTCAAACATAGTATTCAGGGTAAGTTGCCATCTCGTACGATTGCTAGCGTAATTCGTAGGGCTGTAAATAGCCTACGGCGGTCGGATGTTTCCTGAGGGAGTCAGGCGTAACCATTGTGATCGCTGCGATCTAGAGTCAAGCGAATGGAGTTAAATCAAATTTAGTTATTCGAAAAGGAGTATCGATGTTAGTTTCATCGAAGGGAGTTATCGATTATAGTTTAATCGAAAGGAGTATCGATGTTAGTTTCATCGAAGGGAGTTATCGATTATAGTTAAATCGAAGGGAGTTATCGATTAGTTAAATCGAAAGGAGTTGTCAAATTTAGTTATTCGAAAAGGAGTTATCGATTTGTTAAATCGAAAGGGAATTTATCGTTTATTTGAGAGGAGATTATCGAATATAGTTATTCGAAGGAGTTATCGATTATTAGTTAATCGAAGTGAGTTATAGAATATTAGTTAAATCGAAGGAGTTATCAAATATGTTTTATTCGATGGAGTTAATCGATTAGAGTTAAATCAAAGGAGTTAATCGAATATAGTTTATTCGAATATAGTAAAGGAGTTAATCGAATATAGTTTATTCGAATAGAGTTAGAGGAGTTATCGAATATAGTTTATTCGACAGGAGTTAAGTGAAAGGAGTTAATCGAATAGAGTTAATCAAATAGAGTAAATCAAATAGAGTTAACCAAATAGGGTCAGTCCAATAGAGTTAATTGAAAAGAAGTTAATCGAATATAGTTATTCGAAAGAAAGGTTAAGTAAGGAAGTTAGTTAAAGAAATATAAAGTGAACTTTGCCTAATTCAAGGTTAGAAATGTTGTTCAGTTAAGGTCTGAGAGGTAGTTCTACCCCAACTTGATTGGCTTCGTTTTAACTAAGGAATGGTTAAGGTTCGGCAGTAAAGGATGGTAAAGTGAATTTAGTAATTAAAGAAAATGGTTGAGTTGGCATAGCGATGTTTTATCTAAACATTTGTTTAATCCAAACGTAGGAGTTTGGAAATGTTTTCCAAACAAGAACCAGAAATGTTTTCTAAATACAGAAAACAAGGAATGGAAATGTTTCCAGTGTTAATAACGTATATTTTCTAAATATAGAAAATAGCAAATGTTGAATATAGGGAAACAGGAGATGTAAAATGAACTAAAGAGATAAATGTTAAATGATGTTTGTTTGATATAATTTCCATCTGGAAATAATATCGTTGTTTGCACACTTGCTTTTCTTTGATAGTTAACTCACAGACTATCGAAGTTTTGACCATTTTAACGTTGTTAATATGGAGAGACCAGTTGGATTATTATCCAAAGAACCACTCTGTATTGGCATAAGCATTGCGAATCATTTATTCCAAAGATAATTGAAGACGGAGTAAAATGCAAGGGCTGTTGTATAAGTCTTAGATAACAGTGACTAAGATGGATATACTGAATAGTGCCTTCGGTTTGTCCAGTCCCAGGACAACTTGTATGGACGAAGGTCTGACAGAGTATATCCAATAGATCGCGTAAGTTGATCTGTTCAAACGTATTCACGTTTGGTGGCGGAGGAATTCGTTTCTCTTAGCTGTATACCCGTGTTATTTTTGGATAAGTCAATTTGTGATTTGGCGGGTATGACGATGTGACATTTTAAGTGAATGAAGATGGATGTCTGACAGAGTATTTCCAGAAAGGTCACGTACATTGATTTCTTCAACTGTACCAAGAGTGGAAGCGGAGAAGGAAACTTCTTTTAGCTGACACGTAATGTACTGTTGTAAACGTCAATTAGTGATTTCGATGGATTTGACAATGTAGCATTCGAAGTGAATCTGATGTAATGATAAAGCGTAGCTTCTAGCCTCATCAACCGGTAAATGACAGAAATCGGGCAGGCAACATGGCTAAGTCGGTCGCACCGAAGTAGGGTGTATAATCACCTATCTAGAGAATATTCATTTGTTTCTTAAATCTATCAATGCTGTCCCATATATATACGGGAACGGTTGCTGATCCCAACCGTTGGTGATATACATTCGATACACTCAAGCAAAATGAGTGGTCGGTCATGTGTGTCTGAGTTACAAGATGTTCTTGTTGAACTCCAGTGTATCGTTCCTAGAGTACACTGATCGGAAGGTGGTTCCATACCTTGTCATAGTTGGAAATCCATTATCCAATACGTGCTTGCGATTTTGATTGTATACTATATATGTAGAACGTGAGATGAAAGCGTTTCTGCTAGTTGATATCTATTTGTACATAGACATTATTATAATATCAAAAGGTTTTTGATATAAAGATATTTTGGATTCTCATAAGGGAAAAAACCCGTTCCGTTCTGCGGCGTGGTCTTATGAGATATCGTTTACTTGTTCATATACCTGTTTAAACTGTTTTACTCATACCAGTCCCATGACTGACCCGGAGTTTAATTTGTTGTTTTCCCTAAACTCTTGGGTGCCTAAATTTGTACGGGCAGTCAAGTAGTCGGGATTTGCAGATACATTGAAGAGCTGGAGCAGGAGGCTTCAGAATCATATAGCTATAGTTTATTTCCGCTGTGTTGTAAGTGTTGTACTCTGATAAGTGCTATTGTATACATAACTGTTATATTTCAAAGTTATGTTATATATTATATGTTATTCGTTCCGCTGTGAGATTCGTGTTACTCTGATGATGTATGTTCTTCTTTTCTTCTTCTATTCTAAGTTTCTACCTTATCTATCCTCACCCTCTAATTTCTTTCATTAATTACCAGGATTTTTCGATGTTTTGGTTATCGACATCGAGCTTATGTCGATAACCAAAGTCGCCGAAAATCCAGGTCGTTACATAACAAGTGTGAAATGAGCAAGATAAGATGAACAGGATATATTGCGCTTCTTAGATGCATTTCTCTGCACCGCGCAGATACTAGTATATCAGAAGTAGAATGATCCTTACTAATACCGTTCCGTTACATTTTCTTGATTATTAGGTTACTTGGTTTAATAGCACTCAAGACTTATACGCGCATCGTACCCACTTACTTTCCCATGGATCCACCTAATACAACATATGTAACTATCTCTCAATATTGAGATACACCCCATGGTAATCCATTCGCACGGTCTCCACCATAGTGAACGCAGTTCCTCATCCTATGCCGGCGTGACGTACGGATCTCTATATAACAATGTTACGTTCTGCATATATCTGTCATTACTATGCTACGTAAGCGTACGGATTGCCACCATCGATCGAATCTGATTCCTTATCGGAATAATGCCCTCTATTCTACGATACACCACTCAGAGAAGATATGCTTGTATCTAGACTGTCCCACGTATGTACTGTATGTATAGCTCGATGCCACAATCGCACATCCTCTAATGTGTACCGAGTTCCGTGGCAGGGCTAAACAAAAAATGCGGAACTCGGTCGAGAGCTTTTCCATATCTGTACAGGCCCGTCTTTAAAGAGCCTCTATATACAGATATACCTAGGGTCTATTTTCGTGGTGGTTATGGCCCTACCTCGTCCCCTCCCTTAACTAGTAAAGACTACAAGAGCTAAGCGATCTCCCCTAATAACAACCAATCTAAACATCAGTGTGGCGTCAACCCTCAACCCCATACCTCGATAGTGAAAGGTGAAATGGTATCTTGGGTTTAGCTCTAGTCTTTTGCATCCCGCTGGCTGTCGATGACGGGTATACGACGGTCTACTGTCCTTGTTGGTGTGACCCTCTCTACCTCCTCATGAGGCAACTATCGAATAACCCTGGTGTTACCTCGTCACAGCATTCTGACTACATAGCTACATCTGCAGTCAAGGCCCACCCACCTAGTAGATATGCGCAGACCCAACCTCTGCGAGTACAGCCTAAGACATCTGTCACCGCACAGAGGACTACTAGGATCACCTTACGTACTTCAGGAAGCCGCGTGCTTCCCTTTCCCATTCCTTTGGAGCAGTCATAACAATTAGATGAATGTGCGCTCCCCTCGTGTCTTATAACACCTCGATGATCTACCCCATTGGGTTATTCACCCTCAAACGTACGGACTGGTCCAAGTGCCTTTCTTTAATATGTTTTTAGACCCTATGTCTAAACATTCTTTTACGCGCTTGCCTTACCTCACCGGGTTCCCATTTAATTTGCTTATTTACCGTTCATATTGAATTCCTATTCCAATTTACCAAGTTTCTTTTGCTTATTAATTTCAATCATATAACTTAGTCCATTTAAGTTTATTAATAAGCCTACAACATGTTATTCTCTAGATTGTGGCCCAAGGTCTATAATCCACAATCTATTTTATATTCTTGCTTGGTTACATCATTACAATAACATGTTCTCCTTAATAAGTTATTAAGTATATCTCAATTCACATGTTTCCTAATCACCTACCATTTATGATTAAATATAACTTATTTAGTTTACAAGTTTTCCTCATTCTTTCTCATTTAATCATAAATTCAATTTACACCGTCACTACAACTTATCGTCTACTTAGCAGATTATTAGGCATATCTAATTCTATCATTTCTACAAGTTATGCTTACCCTACAGGGGTGTCTTTAATTACATAACTTTATTATATTTTCCACCGGTTATGTATACCACTAGATGTCTTTAATTACATAACCTTATTGGGTTAAGTTCGTGGGCCTATATGTAAATATTACCCACCCCCTCTCTATTTTACTTAACTCACCCACAACCCATCCAATTTTACTTAACCCTAACTTAAGTTCATAATCATACAATCCTTAGGGATTAAATTAGGTTAAGTGGTCCAATTCATTACCATGTCCAATTATTGTTATAATGAGCTAGACCTCCCACATTAGGCCTACAACGTGTGGATGCTAGATATGTCAGTCGCGTCCGGGGAGTCTTATTCCACAGTTGGGTCAAACCTCGTGTCTTAGCCCGATTCGTATTTGCACACTTAGACCTCTCACATTAGGTTCAACATTAGTAGCTGCTGGATATGTCGGTCGGGTCCGGGTAGACTTTGACCACTAATGCAACCTAACCTCGTGTCATAAGTGCAATTACAATTCCTAATTGTAATTACTAGACATTCCATTTTTATCCAAATCTACCTATGTAATTATAGGTGATTAATTCTCTTTTTCCCCACATTTAATTATATGCCCAATTCACTATTCAAATCATAGACTTTTACACCCCTTTTCAATTCACCTTTTAATTACGCACCATATGCTCATTTTGCTAAGTTATAAGTCATGGCATATACATATATATGTATATATATATATATATATATATATGTGTGTGTGTGTGTGTGTGTGTTATGCACAAACCCAGATCTACATATTTTCCAATTTATGTCCCAAGTCCATATTCTCCGATTTCAATACAAGTTATACCCAAATCCATATTCGCATATTTTCCAATGTATACCTAAAATTCATATTCACATACGTCCCATTTTATGTCCCAAATCAGTACTTACACATGTCCCAATTTATGCTCAAATTATATTTTCCAATGTATGCCTAAATTCATATTCATGTTATCTAACACAATATATGCCCCTAAATTCATATTCGTATATTTCCAAATTTTATACCCAAATTTAGATCCATATTTTCCAATACCAATTATACCCAAATTATGTCTTTCCCAATCGTTCCCAATTTCGCATGTTCGCATTTTTCAGCGTTAGGTCTAGGCTCGAAGGTAGCCTACCTATATAAAAATAAAAAGGGAAAAAGTGGGAAAGAAGAGAATCAAGAATAGGCATAATAATGAATCAATAATAAACTGATAGAAATAGGCATAAACTGAATAGGCATATTACGATAAGATTTAACATGGTGGCGATATGAACATATAAAAGAAGATCTGATAATTATGTCATAATAGAACTGATTAGGCACTGAATCAAGATCTAGTTTTTATATCAAGTTTACTATTTAAATATTCAGATCTAAAAATAACATGAACTCACAGTGAATAGATCTAAGGAAATGGATCCAAATTACTGCGAAGAACATGTTGAATAAGTTGTTGTAGCCATCGCTGAATTCGTATAATATTTGATGAATTAGATTTGGAGTAAATTAGGCCATTCAATCTTCGTTGCAGCGGAGCTTCGCCATCAGAATTATTTTTAGATAAATAAAACCTAGGTCTAGGGTCCTTTATATAGGAGTACCGGAGCAACCAAGACCTTCAGACTGGACCAGAAGCCATCAGAATCGTCCACGTCAGAGAAGCTTCCAGATCCCTAGGTGGGTTGACCCCCTCAGGTGGATCGACCCCTAGGTCGACCCCCACGAGCCTAGGTAGGCCCTTAGGTCGACCTAGCAGGGTCTCGGGTCGACTTCAAAATGTCGGCCCTTCCTCGATTTGCGCACCGGATATCTGGTTTTGCTAATTTTTGAATATTTTTTAGAATTTTATATGTGTATATATCTTTCCTGTATGCATACAAACTTTAAACCTTAATAACTTCTTCATACGGTGTCCGATTTACGCAAACCAAGTGTCTATCTTGACTAGAATTCCGAGACAGACGCAATGGCACAGTCCGTTTTACTTAATTCTGAATATTTAATTAAGATTTTCCTTAATTCATTGTTACCAGTGTATTTCACACTAATTATTCTTTAATTCATCATCTTAAGTGTCATTAAAATTATGGGTTGTTACATACAACACTTAAGATTTCGTAACAACTGAATTGGTACAAAAGGCGACCCACACGAGATGAGTAATGAGGCACGGCTGCTTACTGTTGTTACAGTCCTGATGAGCAGAGGGGACAACCTTGAGGGATTTAGTTATCGGTCGATGTCTTCCTTAGTTGGAATCTTTAATGAGAGTTGAGTGGGTCGGGGATCCCATGCGGTGGACCCTACCGGTACTGCTCAAGGCGACCCTTGCAGATGAGTTTCTCGATGTTATCTTGTAAGTGGCAACATGTAACACCCCGTCTTTTCGATAAACCTTTAAGTAACGAATTAAAGAATAATTAATTCCAAATGTGAGAATTAAGGGAAACGGGTTACGCCATTGTGTTCGTCTCAGAATTCTGGTTGAGATAGAGTCTGGGTTTGCGTGAATTGGTGTAACACCCCACGTCCGTTAGTGTCACTCACAAAGGGAATGCACTAAGTTCTGTGGAGCATTTAAGGTAAAAGATGCAGATAAATTACAAGACAGACAAAATTAAAACAGCAGGAAATAAAACTTTACTTTATTGATAGAATAGTTTGTACAACAATTGCTTTCCAATACCAGAGTATCATCTGTCTTACAAAATAAAGAAGCATAAAAATAACATTTGTATTCCCCAATGTAGCATAAACCATAGCAGCGGAAAAGAGAGTCTGAAGCGATATATCCAAGAGTCTTCAAGCTTGGGAAGAGAACTGAGCCTAAGTAATAACATTCCCTCCCTACGGACCGGGGGGGAGACGGAAGACAAGAAAGCGAAAAAAACAGAGTCAGACATTAAGTCTGGTAAGTTCAGTAACTTTCAGCATGTGAACAGGAAAAAGCAACACAACATGAATTAACTGAATATAAGATAATACCATAATGATAGGGTTAACAAGATAACATAAGATTTATGCAAGATGCTAAGGCAAGATGAGATATGCTTCCCTATTTTCTATGCTTCGCTATTACCCAGTTATTCTGGATTCTATATCCCTGCACCACCTAACTAGTGTCCCAACTAGAAATCTGTATAAAATGATAACGTGATCCCAATCCCCTAAGTTGTGGTTTTTTCAGGTGTACATCTATTATTTATTACCTAGATCTAATCTAGGGTTTTTCTATCGAGTGCTCCCTAGATTCAACTAGGATTTACACGACTTATCTAATGCTTCACAGATTCAGGGTTTATGCCACCTAGGTCCACTAGGGATTACGCTACCTGTCGAACGATGCCCCTGGTCTAGGACACACTACCCAGAGTGGTATATGTTACTAGACTTTCCCCACGTATGTGTCGCGAATCGTTTATCGCTGTCTAGATGCACATGTCCTGAAATGTGCGACCCGAGTCCCATGGCAGGGCTACTCTAGAAACACGGAACTCGGTCGGGAGCTTTTCAGATATCTGCCGGTGCAGATGCTAAGGTCTGTTTTTCTACCAGTGGTTATGGTCCCACGTGACCCCTCCCTCAACTAATGAAAGGCAATCCAAGAAAATCAAGCGCGAGAACTGTACTCTTGCCACCCTATGCCCTACTTTCCTATTGGCCAGCCTCACCCATAACTAGATAGCAAGTATATGGTCTGTTGGGAGTTCTCTGCCTTTCCGCATACGTACAACGATTAAATAAAGATGGTAGGTAGACGACGAGTTGCTATCACTGGGCCACTGGTCTCGCCGAATCACGCTGGTCCATCCTAGTCTTTAGGTTGCCTTATATTGCAACCAAGGCATACCCTTGGTTCTTCTAACGCAGACCTTAACCTCTGTGAGCCCAGGAGGATCATCTGCCACCTCACAGAGGGATACCAAAAGTATCCTCACGTCCCCTCGAAGCCTCAGGCTTCGTAACCCAATTCGTTGGAGCCTTCTTTAAGATCAGGTGGACGTTCGCTCCTACTCGTGATATACTAAGGATTACTACTTAGTTTCTCTAACTAAGGTTTACCACTTAGTTTGTTGAATCATCGTTTTCTTAACTAAGGTTTACGACTTAGTTCATATTAACTAAGGTTTACTACTTAGTTCTTGTTCTTGTCAAATTGGGTTGGTTAAGTGTCATTAGTCAATTCGTGTCAACTTAACCCTTTCGTTTGTCATATAAAACTGGTTAAGTGTTATCAGTAGTTCATGTTGACTTAACCCTTACCACAAACCGAGTTATATTGGTTAAGTATTTTCTTATTACTTAACCCTACCCATTCATCTTGTATTGGTTAAATGTTCCCTTTAACCTAACCTTGCCCATCTGTTTTAACTGACATGTTATAGCGGTTAAGTGTTCTCTTAGCTAACTTAACCCTAACATCTGTTTAATTAACATGTTCTAATGGTTAAGTATTGTCCTTTCATGTTTTTAACTTAACCCTGTTCATTTATCCTGCTATGATGACTAAGTGTTCCAAGTTTACTTAACCCCACCTTCTAGTCTTAGTTAACATGTTAAATTGGCTAAGTGTATTAAACTTACTTAACCCCACCTTCTAGTCTAGTTAACATGTTAAACTTGCTAACTGTATTAAATTTACTTAACCCCTACAAGTCTTGTCTTGTTAACATGTTAAGTGGTTAAGTGTCCAGATTAGCCTAACCCCACTCATCGGATTTAGTTAACATGTTGAGTTGGTTAAGTGTTTTAGTTAACTTAACCCTACCATTCTTGTTCTAGCTTTAATTAATAAATTAAAGACGCGACCACTCACATTAGACAGATATTGTTGTGATTACTGGATGTGCCGGTTGGTTCCGGGCAGGTTTATATCGCAACTCAGTCTAACCTTGGGTTAGGCATATTCGTGTTTTCTAAGTTCAAAGGGTTTTTATTAATTTTCAAATCAGGTTTTGAAAGTAATCATCCTGTCCGTCGGATCAGTTAGGGATAGCTAGGGAGAGCAGGAAACTTGTATTTTCCAAACCTAAGCCTAGACACTATCCTCTCTGTCACCCTAGAACTTTCTGGTGTATGTATTATTAAAAGAGATGTCATTAATAAACCTTTCTTTTGTATATATATAAATTGTTAACAATTTATCCTCAAAGTCCATTTTCCCTTTTTAAATAAATTTGGCCTATATCATATTCATTTGCCATGCCCACTAATGGACTTATATTCTAGGCCCAAATCTTGATTTGCCTATCTTACAGTTTATAGCAATTTAGATCCAACATCCTCATTTACAGTTTATGCCAAAACTAGATTTTATATTCTAGTTTACAGTTTATGCCAAACTAGATTTCATATTCTAGTTCACCGTTTATGCCCAAAACTTAATTTGCATACCAACTACCTACTTTGTGGCCCATTTAACCATTAACCATTTACGCCCAATGTATGTAAATTATTCACAATTATGCTAAAATACTTATCACGCTTAATTTAGCCACCCAATTCTGATTTAATATTCTAATTTCAGTTCATGTCAAAACTAGACTTGTTATTCTAATTTTCATCTTAATAGTCATGTTATAATGCATGTTCCCAAATTATGCCAATTTCCAAGTTTAGTCAATTTCATGTTTTTCCCAAAACGTATTCCCATCGTTCGTATAATCGTGATTCAACCTAGATTATAAATAAATCTAGATTCGAGGATAAAAGGGAATGAACCAAAATGCCATGAAAGAATAGACATAATAACTGGCATAAGATGATAATTCACGGGCATATAGATCTGGTAATATTACGACATGAAAAGGGTTGAATAGTATAGGTTCAAGAACATGGGTAGACCTAACTTAATAGGTAAATTCCCAAGATCAAGATCCAAGGATAAATAAAAATAAACTGAAATAGAAAGTCAAGCCTAGATCCAATATAATGCCAGTTTGGGGTACAACATGGTTTTGTAACTACAGTGTCATGGGCATAAATAATAATCTTATATCCATAGTCATAGGCAATAAATCCTCACAGTTAATGAATCACAGTCATAGGCGATGTTCATAGTCAAAGGAAAATAATCCTCACAGTCATGAGTCACAGTCATATGCAATGTTCATAGTCAAAAAGGCATATGGTTTTAAGGTCCCTAGTTTCATAGTCACAATCTTATTGGTCATCGAATCATAACAGTTCTTAATTAGGTCCAAAGATATAAGCACTGATTCGAATAGAAAGATTTGGCATATTCTTTTATTCCTTTAATTCCATGTCACGAATAGAGAAAACGTTCAAATCTAAAAAGTAACCAACTTACAGAGATTATATTAGATTCGTAGAAAAACAGTCATTGAAGTCGTTTGAATCTTCACTTGAATCCTAACTTGTTTTGAATCTCCTCTTGAAAGTCTTGAGCAGCATTTCCTCGTCTTGATTTATTTTATATATTATTTTATTTATTATTTAATTTAGTGGAGGAGAAGAAGCCATGTCCACTAAGAATCTTTGCAGCATAAGGTTAGAGAAGAATTGTGAATAGTGAATAGTGAAGGAGACTAGGGGCTGTTTATATTGGATTAGATTCATGAATCTGGTCAGAAAATCGGGCCAGAAACATCAAAATGAACACAGGTTCAAAACCGGGTTCTGGCACCAGGTCGACCACCAGGTCGACTGCCTAGTCGACCTGGTCAGTGGGGGGTCAACTACCCAGTCGACTCCCCAGTCGACCTGGGTCCTGGGCGTGAATTTTCCCGCCCAGCCCGCTTCTGGGTTTGAATTCGAATTTCGAATTCGAATTTCGCGCTGTTTTCTGTTCTGAAAATTCCTAAAACTTCGGAGAGTCATAACTTCTTCATACGGACTCCGATTTACGCAAACCCGGACTCGTTTTCAAGCAGAATTTCAAGACGAACGCAATGGGACCACCCGTTTCCCTTAATTCTTTCATTTTGAATTAATTATACCTTGATTTGTGAATCTTAGTGTTATAGAATTACAGGGTGTTACATTCTCCCCCACTTAAAAGGATTTCGTCCCCGAAATCTTCAAGTTAGAAAGAATGTGTACTACCATCCAATCACCCATCTACTCAACCATTCAATCACAGGCATTCATTGTCCTTAAAAGATTTCTAATGCTTGTATGTTCATATGCATAGTGTGTGTACATGTCTTTATCTAATGCAAAATCAGGCGGTCTACTGATTTAGTTGACCTCCTTAATGCAAATCATGTCAGTGCCATGCGTCCAATATGTATGCAAATCCTAATGATACATATTATTTCTATATGAGTGCACAATCATTCACTCAAATGCGACATCCATATGATAACACATTAAGTTCAATTCATAAACAAATACATATATGTAAATGAAACATGAAGGCATCTGAGCTGATCTAGTGCCTAATACGTGTGTATATGCATTCACGAGCAACCACTAGCAACCATTCGCAACCATCAACCATAACATGTTTCAAATACATGTTTACATCCAAAAGGGTTTCTACCTAAGGATCGATGATACGTCCTAGAGGATATACCTTAAAAACTAGAAACTAGTATGCATAGAATTCCTAGAAAAAGGAATCAAGGATGTACCCTTAAGAAAAAGGGTATGAGGCGCGTATGCCTTATCTTCAATCTCCCGTATCACGTCTTCTTGAGCTTTACTCAACTGTACCTTAACAGATTCAACTTCACGATTGCGAAGTTTCTTGACCTCCATTTCCAAAATAAACAAATGTCAACCATGATACTGAGTGTATATACCAGGATGATCAGAGGTCTCTCCTCTTAGCTTATCCATCACGCCATAACTATGAGGGTCAAAAGGTCACTACGTACTTTTTTACCTCTCTTAAGGTTAGTCCTTCTCTATATAGAGCGCCTGCCACAACTATTCATCTCTCAAGCAATCCATCCTAGTCGAACTCGACATCCCTCAAGTACAAGCCCCAAAGGCCTAAACCAATATCAGACAAGCACCCGAGGAATGTCTCCTCCGAATTTGGACGATCTACGTGAGATGATCTAAGCAAAAACAACCAAACACTTGAGCACTAGTTAGGATCTTTTACTATACAAGTACTAAGGTGCAGAGACTCAACTATGGAAGCAAATATGAACAAATGCGAAGTGCTAAAACCAAAAGAAAGAGTACAAACAGAAAAGCTAGACTCTTCCAACAGACCTTTACTACCTTTCTCCTAGGTACGCTTAGTGGTGAAAGCATGTACTTGCCCTTCTGAAAATCATGTCCTTTGTTCTTAATTATATGCCCTATTCTACCATAGTAAAGATACTTCCTCTTGTCTTAGGTTTTATAACCCCTTCCTCCTTCGTGAGCCAAGTCTACATCCATGAATTCCCCATCCTTGGGTTGTGCTCCTTAGCCAAACTCCTCATCCTCTTTCGTGTGTAATCATGTTGAAAAATCTCTCGAAAGCTGCCTCCATCGTACAGAAAACCCTACTAAGCTTGAAAGAAAACTAGCCGCAGGTGAAACTACTATGGTTATAGATGGAAGTCGGGCACTACTTTGCCCTTCGATGAGGTTACCTCCCAGAAAGCCAGGAGCCACAGAGACTCAAGAAAGAAGGGGACAAGAATTCAAACAGAGAATCAGAAGATAGTGCGTATGGATTTTGGGGAATATGCCTTTAAAACAAAACTTTTCTTTTGAAAATGCTTCTTTTAAAACTGTTTGGAAATAATAATTTTTTTTCAAATCTTGTATCTGATCCGGTAACCTTCAGCTCTGATACCACGTGTAACACCCCACGTCCGTTAGTGTCACTCACAAAGGGAATGCACTAAGTTCTGTGGAGCATTTAAGGTAAAAGATGCAGATAAATTACAAGACAGATAAAATTAAAACGGCGGGAAATAAAATTTTACTTTATTGATAAAATAGTTTGTACAACAATTGCTTTCCAATACCAGAGTATCATCTGTCTTACAAAATAAAGAAGCATAAAAATAACATTTGTATTCCCCAATGTAGCATAAACCATAGCAGCGGAAAAGAGAGTCTGAAGCGATATATCCAAGAGTCTTCAAGCTTGGGAAGAGAACTGAGCCTAAGTAATAACATTCCCACCCTACGGACCTGGGGGGGAAGACGGAAGACAAGAAAGCGAAAGAAAACAGAGTCAGACATTAAGTCTGGTAAGTTCAATAACTTTCAGCATGTGAACAGGAAAAAGCAACACGGCATGAATTAACTGAATATAAGATAATACCATAATGATAGGGTTAACAAGATAACATAAGATTTATGCAAGATGCTAAGGCAAGATGAGATATGCTTCCCTATTTTCTCTGCTTCGCTATTACCCTGTTATTCTGGATTCTATATCCCTGCACCACCTAACTAGTGTCCCAACTAGAAATCTGTATAAAATGATAACGTGATCCCAATCCCCTAAGTTGTGGTTTTTTCAGGTGTACATCTATTATTTATTACCTAGATCTAATCTAGGGTTTTTCTATCGAGTGCTCCCTAGATTCAACTAGGATTTACGCGACTTATCTAATGCTTCACAGATTCAGGGTTTATGCCACCTAGGTCCACTAGGGATTACGCTATCTGTCGAACGATGCCCCTGGTCTAGGACACACTACCCAGAGTGGTATATGTTCCTAGACTTTCCCCACGTATGTGTCGCGAATCGTTTATCGCTGTCTAGATGCACATGTCCTGAAATGTGCGACCCGAGTCCCGTGGGAGGGCTACTCTAGAAACACGGAACTCGATCGGGAGCTTTTCAGATATCTGTCGGTGCAGATGCTAAGGTCTGTTTTTCTACCAGTGGTTATGGTCCCACGTGACCCCTCTCTCAACTAATGAAAGGCAATCCAAGAAAATCAAGCGCGAGAACTGTACTCTTGCCACCCTATGCCCTACTTTCCTATTGGCCAGCCTCACCCATAACTAGATAGCAAGTATATGGTCTGTTGGGAGTTCTCTGCCTTTCCGCATACGTACAACGATTGAATAAAAATGGTAGGTAGACGATGAGTTGCTATCACAGGGCTACTGGTCTCGCCGAATCACGCTGGTCCATCCTAGTCTTTAGGTTGCCTTATATTGCAACCAAGGCATACCCTTGGTTCTTCTAACGCAGACCTTAACCTCTGTGAGCCCAGGAGGATCATCTGCCACCTCACAGAGGGATACCAAGAGTATCCTCACGTCCCCTCGAAGCCTTAGGCTTCGTAACCCAATTCGTTGGAGCCTTCTTTAAGATCAGGTGGACGTTCGCTCCTACTCGTGATATACTAAGGATTACTACTTAGTTTCTCTAACTAAGGTTTACCACTTAGTTTGTTGAATCATCGTTTTCTTAACTAAGGTTTACGACTTAGTTCATATTAACTAAGGTTTACTACTTAGTTCTTGTTCTTGTCAAATTGGGTTGGTTAAGTGTCATTAGTCAATTCGTGTCAACTTAACCCTTTCGTTTGTCATGTAAAACTGGTTAAGTGTTATCAGTAGTTCATGTTGACTTAACCCTTACCACAAACCGAGTTATATTGGTTAAGTATTTTCTTATTACTTAACCCTACCCATTCATCTTGTATTGGTTAAACGTTCCCTTTAACCTAACCTTTCCCATCTGTTTTAACTGACATGTTATAGCGGTTAAGTGTTCCCTTAGCTAACTTAACCCTAACATCTATTTAATTAACATGTTCTAATGGTTAAGTATTGTCCTTTCATGTTTTTAACTTAACCCTGTTCATTTATCCTGCTATGATGACTAAGTGTTCCAAGTTTACTTAACCCCACCTTATAGTCTTAGTTAACATGTTAAATTGGCTAAGTGTATTAAACTTACTTAACCCCACCTTCTAGTCTAGTTAACATGTTAAACTTGCTAAGTGTATTAAATTTATTTAACCCCTACAAGTCTTCTCTTGTTAACATGTTAAGTGGTTAAGTGTCCAGATTAGCCTAACTCCACTCATCGGATTTAGTTAACATGTTGAGTTGGTTAAGTGTTTTAGTTAACTTAACCCTACCATTCTTGTTCTAGCTTTAATTAATAAATTAAAGCCGCGACCACTCACATTAGACAAATATTGTTGCGATTACTGGATGTGCCGGTTGGTTCCGGGCAGGTTTATATCGCAACTCAGTCTAACCTCGGGTTAGGCATATTCATGTTTTCTAAGTTCAAAGGGTTTTGATTAATTTTCAAATCAGGTTTTGAAAGTAACCATCCCGTCCGTCTGATCAGTTAGGGATAGCCAGGGAGAGCAGGAAACTTGTATTTTTCAAACCCAAGCCTAGACACTATCCTCTCTGTCACCCTAGAACTTTCTGGTGTATGTATTATTAAAAGAGATGTCATTAATAAACCTTTCTTTTGTATATATATAAATTGTTAGCAATTTATCCTCAAAGTCCATTTTCCCTTTTTAAATAAATTTGATCTATACCATATTCATTTTCCATGCCCACTAATGGACTTATATTCTAGGCCCAAATCTTGATTTGCCTATCTTACAGTTTATAGCAATTTAGATCCAACATCCTCATTTACAGTTCATGCCAAAACTAGATTTTATATTCTAGTTTACAGTTTATGCCAAACTAGATTTCATATTCTAGATCACCGTTTATGCCCAAAACTTAATTTGCATACCAACTACCTACTTTGTGGCCCATTTAACCATTTACCATTTACGCCCAATGTACGTAAATTATTCACAATTATGCTAATATACTTATCATGCTTAATTTAGCCACCCAATTCTGATTTAATATTCTAATTTCAGTTCATGTCAAAACTAGACTTGTTATTCTAATTTTCATCTTAGTAGTCATGCTATAGTGCATGTTCCCAAATTATGCCAATTTCCAAGTTTAGTCAATTTCATGTTTTTCCCAAAACGTATTCCCATCGTTCGTATAATCGTGATTCAACCTAGATTATAAATAAATCTAGATTCGAGGATAAAAGGGAATGAAACAAAATGCCATGAAAGAATAGACATAAAAACTGGCATAAGATGATAATTCACGCGCATATAGATCTGGTAATATTACGACATGAAAAGGGTTGAATAGTATAGGTTCAAGAACATGGGTAGACCTAACTTAATAGGTAAATTCCCAAGATCAAGATCCAAGGATAACTAAAAATAAACTGAAATAGAAAGTCAAGCCTAGATCCAATATAATGCCAGTTTGTGGTACACCATGGTTTTGTAACTACAGTGTCATGGGCATAAATAATAATCTTATATCCATAGTCATAGGCAATAAATCCTCACAGTTAATGAATCACAGTCATAGGCTATGTTCATAGTCAAAGGAAAATAATCCTCACAGTCATGAGTCACAGTCATAGGCAATGTTCATAGCCAAAAAGGCATATGGTTTTAAGGTCCCTAGTTTCATAGTCACAGTCTTATTTGTCGTCGAATCATAAAAGTTCTTAATTAGGTCCAAAGATATAAGCACTGATTCGAATAGAAAGATTTGGCATATTCTTTTATTCCTTTAATTTCATGTCACGAATAGAGAAAACGTTCAAATCTAAAAAGTAACCAACTTACAGAGATTATATTAGATTCGTAGAAAAACAGTCGCTGAAGTCGTTTGAATCTTCACTTGAATCCTAACTTGTTTTGAATCTCCTCTTGAAAGTCTTGAGCAACATTTCCTCGTCTTGATTTATTTTATATATTATTTTATTTATTATTTAATTTAGTGGAGGAGAAGAAGCCATGTCCACCAAGAATCTTTGCAGCATAAGGTTAGAGAAGAATTGTGAATAGTGAAGGAGACTAGGGGCTGTTTATATAGGATTAGAGTCATGAATCTGGTCAGAAAATCGGGCCAGAAACATCAAAATGAACACAGGTTCAAAACCGGGTTCTGGCACTAGGTCGACCCCCAGGTCGACTGCCCAGTCGACCTGGTCAAGGGGGGTCGACTACCCAGTCGACTCCCTAGTCGACCTGGGTCCTGGGCGGGAATTTTCCCGCCTAACCCGCTTCTGGGTTTGAATTCGAATTTCGAATTTGAATTTCGCGCTGTTTTCTATTCTGAAAATTCCTGAAACTTCGGAGAGTCATAACTTCTTCATACGGACTCCGATTTACGCAAACTCAGACTCGTTTTCAAGCAGAATTTCGAGACGAACGCAATGGTGCCACCCGTTTCCCTTAATTCTTTCATTTTGAATTAATTATACCTTGATTTGTGAATCTTAGTGTTACAGAATTATTGGGTGTTACAATTGGGCTTCGTATGAAGAAGTTATGGCCTTCGGAAGTTTCAAAAATTCAAAATTCAAATTAAAACACAGAACAGGGCAGGAAAAATTCCCGCCCAGGCCGGGTGGACCAGGAGGTCGACCCTAGTGTCAACCTACCCTATAGGTCGACCTAGGGGTCGACCTAATCCCCCCCCTTGGGAAGATCAGAAAGGATGACGATTTCTGACTCCCTACTGAGTCATTAGGGCTGAGGTGTTATCCTATCTTGACTGGATGGTCTTGATTACTTCTAGGGTTAATCTGACGGCTCTAAATTAATTAAACCTCTATAAAAGCAACCTTACTCTCAACCATAAATCACAAATATTCATACCAAGAGCCGCCATGCCGTCAATGGTGAACCTAGAATAGCCGTCATCTCTTTCAACTCAAAGGCAAGATTGAAGCTACGTCAAAAATTAAATCTAATCTAATTCAACTAAGAAAATTCAACGATCTACGTCAAAGGCGAGCAATTCAATTTCAGAATACAGATCCCAGAACTCGAGAATTCCTTTTTGTTTGTAAGTGTAGTTATCTTTCAGATGTGAATGAATTAAAGACATGGTTTGTAATGAATTGTAAAATAGAATTGTATCAAGTTGTATGTGATGCTGATTTGTGTTTATTCATGTCTATTCTATCGTATATGCCTATGAATTATTGTGGTCTATCGAACCTATCATGTTATGTGGAAATTGGTGAATGAACCTAGGGTGTTATGAAATTATCATATATATGTTCGGTGACATTATGATACATACAAGTTTTAGGCTAAGTCACGTCGTTTATGCCTAATTGTTTAGATCCATTATGCATACATGTTTATATCTACAACCTTGTATAATTTTGTGATTATATCTGTATGTTGTATGTCAATTTAGAAATTATGCCATGTTTATGCAAACTAAGTGATGCTATCATGTTATGAATACATGCAAGTTTATAAGTTAAAAACATGATTATGTAAACCTATATGTTTAGATCTACAACTCTATACGTTAGAACCATATGCCTTTATGTTAGATCAATATTAGAATGAGTCAATCCCTATGCAAGTTCACCACTACATGTCTAATTAGATTTTGGTAGTTCTTTGTGAAACTATTATTTTTTGACTCATGTTGTATAGATCAAGTTTGCAAGTTCATAATTAAAAGTACATTATGCCAAGTTCATGTGACACATCTGTAGTTAGATCCATATTTTTGTACGGTGTTGGAATTTTGTGAGTTCCTCTTTTTCCCCTTCTTAGTTTATTAGTTAGGCAAAAATGTTGAGCCTAACATCCTATGTAACTTTGCGAACGTACAACGGGGGTAACGTTGGGGAAAACTTGAAACTATACGTAATTAAAATATTTGGCTCATAACCATGTAAATGGTATGGCATTAAAATGATGTAATTTACTTACCAAAAATTATGAATTTGATTTAGAAAGAAAGTGGGTCATGACAATAAATTGTTGACAAATTTACATATAAGCATAAAAGGATAAATATGTAAATTTAGAAAAGACGAATACGCCTAACCCGAGGTTAGACTGAGTTATGGTGTAAAACTGCCCGGAACCGACCGGCACATCCAGTGACCACAACAATACCTATCTAATGTGGGTGGTTAGTGCATTGAGCCCAAAAAGGACCTGAGGTTAGACTGAGTTGTGGTGTAAAACTGCCCGGAACCGACTGACACATCCAGTGACCACAACAACATCTGTCTAATGTGAGTGGTTGGTGCTCTAATAAAGCTAAGGCAAGAGTGGTAAGGGTTAAGTCAATTAAGGAAACACTTAACCAATTCAACATGTTAGTTAAACTGATGGGTAGGGTTAGATAAATTTGGACACTTAACCAATTTAACATGTCGGCTGGAAAACCCTAGTAACGGGGACCCATTTCAGCAGTAACCCACAAAAATGTATCACGGGACCCTGAACTAGGCTGGGTGGGGCACGATTACTGGGCTGATTATAAGCGGTCAAAAACATCGGCGGTGGTACATCAGTGTAGGTTCCGGCAGAGTACGGGCGTGCACGTTCTCCTGAGTGGAAAAAGCGGGCACTGGACATCAGTAGTCATACACTGTGCATCTTGAATCGTGTCGGGTTGCCACCATAGGATTTGATACACCCCGTGGTGGGACCAGCACAGGTATCCATAGTCAAACGGGGGCCGAATGACACACGTGATAAATGCATGCGAGTAGGAGCCGATCGATATAAGGGAATCATTTCACCAAGAACACATGGTACTAGTTGGACAAATATAAGTAGGTGTAGAGAATTAAACATGGGTGCGATGTATATTCGGTTTATCCTGCCTTATAAAGTTTTATGTTAATTTGCTGTTCTGGTACTGTCCTATTTTCAGTTTATTCCTATCATGACCTTTTTCTTATTCACACACTGAAAAGTCACTAGACTTACTCAAACTTATGCCTGACCCATTTTTCTTTCGTCTTCTTTTCTTCCGTTCCCCCCCCCCCCTCAGGCAGTTAGGGAGGGAATAACTCAGCTTAATTTGGACCGTTTTTCTTTGCAAGCTTGAAGACTCTGTGATGTACGGCTTGGAATCTCATTTTTGGCTATGGCTTTGGACACACTAGACTTGGGGATTTATGCAGTTTTATTTATGCTTCATGCTTCTTTATATAATAATCAAGACAGAAATTATGATGTAATGATTTGAACAGTTTGCTGTAATGATTTGTTATAAACCACGTTTGAAATAAAGTTAGTTTTATTTTCCGCTGCTTATATATATATATATATATATGTGTGTGTGTGTGTGTGTGTGTCTTGTAAATTTTCTTTGTCTTTTACCTATAATACTCCACCAAAGTTTAAGGCATTCCCTTTGTGAATGACCTTAACGGAGGTGGAGTGTTTCACTTTGTATCAGAGCAAAGGTTTACTAGATCAGATAAAAGTTTTTGAAAACTATTTTCAAAAAGAAGCATTTTTCAAGAAAAAGTGTTATTTTATTTTAAAAGGCATAATCCCCCAAAGCCTTATGCATTATCTTTCTATCCTTTGTTTTGAATCTTTACTTTTTCGTTTCAGCATGTCTGGGAATCTTAACCTTCCAGAGGGTGTACCGATACCCGGCTAGTTCAGGAGCTACCTAGAGGCTAGGGCCAACGACGCAGGCCCATCAGACATTCCTCCTCCCCCAGCTGCAGCGGTTCCTCCTCCTCCTCGTGCAAATGCTTTCTCAAAAATATGTAGGGACTTTCGAGCCATGGGTGGAAAGAACTTCAATGGAAATGAATCCTTCTTGGAAGCAAGAAACTGGCTCAAAGAAACTGAGGATTTGTTCGATATCTTCGAAGTGGATGATAGGAAGAAGATACAGTTGGCGGTATGGTTGCCCAAAGACGAAGCTTCCTATTGGTGGGAAGTCACTAACGTTGAAAGACTAATTGAAACTTGGATGGATTTTAGTATGAGGTTTGAAATGAAATTCCTCTCACAAGCTGAATGAAGCCTACAGATGGAGAAGTTCTTAGCTCTCAAACAGGGAAGTATGTCGGTCAAGGAATACGTTAATCAATTCAATCAGCTTGCTAGGTTCGGATTGGAGTTAGTGAACACTCCACATAAGAAGGCTCTCAGCTTTGTTAAAGGATTGAATGATCCACTGCACAGCGTAGTTATGTCTCATATACCTATGGGTGCGACTTATGAGAGACTGGTGGACATGGCACTATTACAAGAAGAAGATAAGGTTGGAAAGAAGGAGACAAAGGTGGAAGCATCTCAGGATAAGAAAGGGGAAAGGATCACAGAGCAAGAAGGAAGACTCCAAGAAAGGCGGGAAGAACAACAAAACTCGTGACAAGAGGAAGTGCAATTTTTGTGGCATTCCTGGATATCTGGTTAAGGACTGCAGGAAGAAGAAAAGGAAGATGGGTGGCTGTTTCCATTGCGGTGAGGCAGGACACATGGCTAGGGACTGCCCAAGAAAGCAAGGGAAAGGGTAGAGAGTCGGATCTACTTCTGGGGGGCAGGTTCATGCTCTCATGGCACCTCCGCAAGAACAAGGTAGAAATGTTTCTGTTGAGAGTTTAGTTTATCTTTTTGATGTTCTTGTTCGTACACTCTTTGATTCTTGTAACACCCCGAAAATTCTATAACTGTGAAATTAACAAATTAAAGTATAATTAATCTGAAATCAAAGAACCAAGGGAAACGGGATACACCATTGCGTTCGTCTCGGAAAAATACGCGAAATAGAGTCCGAGTTTTCGAAAAACGGAGTCCGTATGAAGAAGATATGGCCTTCGGAAGTTTTGAAATTAAATTTAAAATTCAAACAGAATTAAATAATTAAATATTCCGAAGTGGGGCCCATTGGGCCAGAAAAGCGCCGCCTGGGCCACCCAGGTCGACTGGGCTGTCGACCTGGGCTACCCATGTCGACAGGGCTGTCGACAGCCCTGTCGACAGGGGTGTCGACCTGGTCGAGCCCAGTCAACCTGGCTGGCCAGGTCTGTGTTTGGTCGAATTTCTGTGGTCTGCTTTGTCATTAGGGCTAGGTGGCGAGTTTTTATTGGTCTCTCTTCCTAATGAATGGCTATGATCTAACCTAGCAACATCAAGGGTCTTAATCAATTCCTAACCTCTATATAAACAACCCTAGACTAAACCCTAATCTATTCATTCAAAATAAGATTATAGCCGCCATGTTGCTGAGGAACGACAAAGAGTAGCCGCCAACTAAAGAGAGGATTAGGGAGAAAGTTCTAAAGCCTAAAGCAATTCAAAGCAACCTAAAGCTAATCAATTCAACAAAGGAATCATATCTCTTAATTAGAGAATTCATCGCAACGATTGTAAGTAGAGTATTACTTTGGTATAATAAACAACTGTGTTGATGTGTATGCTTGAATTGTGGCAATGGAAGTAATTCATATTTATGCGTTCTTATCAATTTATATACGTTTGGATATTTATGGATTATGTTATAAAGAACTACATGCGGTAGTTCTATACAAGTTTACGTTTGGAATATTGCGCAAATTATGTTATCTATGTTGAAGCTACATGTATGTAGTTGATTGAAATTTATGCGAGTTTGGGCTTTGTTATTATGCCATCATGATGTATATTTTGTGCATAAATCATTTTGCAAGTAATTGAAACAAGTTTGGTTGTTATAGTTCATATGAAACTATGTTGGAATTTTGACACCATAATCCATGTATTTGCAAAACTTATGAATATGGCTAGGCTATGAATGATATTTGGCATAATTGAAACCTATGATTAAGTCTATCTTGTTTAAAAGAATTATATGATGACATATGTGAGACATGGCTAGGTTAGACTCAAAAATCCCTTTTTGCAAGTTTTAAAGCAAACACCATGTTTAGGAATATTTATGCATAAGTATGTTTATACCATCGTTATGTGATTAGACTTAAACCATGATTAAGTTGAACAATGCTTTTGTGTTGGTAACAAAGTATCCCCTTTGTAAACATGTAGAAACCTTATGAACATGACATGTTTATGTTTATGTCATGAACAAATTTAACTATACCTATGCCATGCTTATGTTCGACATTATGCCATGTTTAGGCTAGAAGTATTTATGCCATACTCATGTTTGACATTATGCTATGCTAGAAAATATTTATGCCATGCTTATGTTTGACATTATGCATAAATAAGAATATAGGTTCATGTTGCAGTTAAACCTATGCAAGTTCACATGTTTTGATTTATGTAACCTATGTTACCTCTATGCAAGTACACCAGTTTCTAGTATGTATTTCCAACGTCGTATGCAAGTTCATGCGCTCACTTTCCCCCTCTTTGTGTATGTAATTACGCCATAAGCCTCCCCTTTCGCATGGCTAAATTGGGCTTTAAAAGGCTAAGCCCAATATATATAAACGGACGTGTAAAACGGGGGAAAATAACGTTGGGTTAAAATTAATGAATGAATGAAAATATGAAATAGAAGGGCCCGAATTCAAGTATGGGTTGGGCCCGTGATTGGTGTAACCTTTACACCATTAACTTAATAATGGGCCGCAAATATTTACATATAAGAAATAAGGAAGAATGACAAGATATGTAAATATAGAACACATGATGTGTTTAACCCGAGGTTGGATTGAGTTGTGATGTAAACCTGCCCGGAACCGCCCGGCTGTCCAGTAGTCACAACAATACCTATCCAATGTGGGAGGTTAAATATGGAGCCCAATAAGGACCCGAGGTTAGACTGAGTTGTGGCGTAAGACTGCCCGGAACCAACCGGCAACAGGCAGCCACAACAATACCTGTCTAATGTGAGAGGTCAGGGCCTTAATAAGACAATTAAGGCTGAGTCAGGATTGTTAGGATTAAGTGGACTAAAGACTTAATCAAAATGGAACATGCTAAACTAAACGGATTGGTGGGGGTTAGGTTAGAAACACTTAACCAACTTAGCATGTTGGCTAGAGATAGAAAACCTAGTAACGGGGGACCCTTTTCAGCAGTAACCCTAAAAGGTGTATCAGGATACCCTGAAACTAGGCAGGGTGGGGCACGATTACTGGGCTGATTGTAAGAGGTCAAATCGACGGCGGTGGTGTAGCAGTGTAGGTTCTAACGGGGTGCGGGCGTGCACACACTCCGGCGCAGAAAAATAAGGCACTGGACACCAGTAGCATACCTGTGCACTCTAAGGTTGTGTCGGGTTGCCACTATGGGACTTGATACACCCCATGGTGGGACCAGCATAGGTAACTACAGACATCGGGGGCCGTAAGACACATGTAACTATGCGAGTAGGAGCCGATCATCGTAGAATGGATCACATCACCCTGATTTTGGGGTGCAAATTGGAAACTAGTTTATATGGGTTCAGAGATTAACATGGGGTACGATAGTATATTCGACCATAGATAACTTAACCAAGTTTATAATGTTGCCCACTTCCTGTTTTACTTATCATACCCAGTTCTTTATTCATAGACAAAGTAGTACTAGACTTACTCAGGCTTTATGTCTGACTCTATTTTTCTTTCGTCTTCTTTCTTCCGTTTCCCCCCCCCCCCCCCCCAGGTACTCAGGGGGGGAACACAGCAGCTTGACCAACCTCAACATCCAGCTTGAAGAAGAGAAATGTATTGCTTGGACTTTCTTGTTTTGAACTATGGCTTTGGACAATCCACTATGGGGCTTTTGCAGATTATCTATGTTTTATTTATGCTTCTTTAATAATGTACTCAAGACAGATTATGAAAGTGTTATGTTATGTTTTTGGAAAGAATGTTGTTGTAACACGTATTTGACTTTATGAAATAAAGTTTGTTGTTCTTCCGCTGTTTACAAATATGTGTTCTTATATCTGTCTTGTATATCTGTGACTTGTACTTATAAACCTCCACCAAAATTAGGGCATTCCCTTTGAGAGTGACCCTAACGGAGGTGGGGTGTTTCACTTGGTATCAGAGCATAGGTTTACCAGATAAGATAAAAAGTTTTGAAAAATTATTTTCAAAAAGGAAATTTAAAGAAGCATTTTTAAAAAGAAAAATATTATTTTATTTTAAAAAGGCAAAGTCCACTCCCCAAAGCCATAGGTATTATCTCTTATCCTTCATTTTGAATCTATCCTTTTTGTTTCAGCATGTCCCAAGATCTTAACTTACCGGAAGGGGTACCGATACCTGGTTGGTTTAGACGGTTCTTAGAAGCAAGAGCCACTCAGCCAGGTCCTACCGTTCCTCCTCCCCCAGCTGCCGGTAATCATCCAGCTGCAGCGGCACCTTTTCCTCCACCTCCTCCGCGGGGAAACACTTTTGCTAAGATATGTAAAGATTTTAAAGCTATGGGAGGAAGGGATTTCCATGGAACTGAGTCCTTCGTGGCATCTAGAAATTGGCTGAAAGAAACTGAGGACCTATTCATCATCTTTGAGGTAGAGGATAGACAAAAAGTACAACTGGCAGTGTGGCTATTGAAGGGCGAGGCTTCCTACTGGTGGGAAGTCACTAATGCTGAAAGACCAGTGGAGACATGGGAGGACTTTAGGGCAAGGTTTGAGACTAAATTTCTCTCAGATGCGGAAAGAAGTTTGCAGTTGGAAAAATTCTTATTTCTTAAGCAAGGAGACAAGACTGTCAGAGAGTATGTGAATCAGTTCGATGAGCTGGCTAGGTTTGGGCTTGACCTAGTCAACACCCCGCATAAGAAGGCTCTCCGTTTCGTCAAGGGGTTAAATGAGCCATTACACAGTTTGGCCATGACCCATATACCCATGGGAGCCACGTATGAAAGATTGGTGCAAATGGCATTGCTGAACGAAGAGGACAAGGGCAAGAAGGAGACAAAGGCAGAAAGCTCTCAAGGGAAGAAAGAGGGTTTGCAGCCTAAGAAGACAGACTTTAAGAAAGGCGGGGAAGGCAACAAAGAGAAGAGGAAGTGTAATTTCTGTGGCAAAGTGGGGCACTTAGTAAAGGACTGCCGGAAGAAGAAGGCCAAGGAGAATGGTGGGTGCTTTTCTTGCGGCGAGACAGGCCACATGGCTAAGGACTGCCCAAGGAAACGAGGACAGGGGCAGGGGACTGGATCCACCCCAGGGGCACAGGTTCATGTGCTGGAAGCGCCACCATTGCAACAGCGAGGTACAAACACTTCTGTAGAAAGTGTAGTTTATCTTTATGATCACCCCGTTCGCACTTTATTTGATTCTGGCGCATCACACTCCTTTATCTCGTCTGCTTTAGTAGAATCTCTGCACCTAAAAACTAGTATGGTAGAGGACCCCTTAATTGTTTCAAACCCAATTGGGGGCCCAGATCATTTGTCTATGATCTGTTTGGGATTGAAAATTTCTATTCTAAGTGTTGAATTTCAATGTAGTGCCTTTGTTTTGGGCTTTTCGGGGTATGGTTTGATTTTGGGTATGGATTGGCTATCCAGTAATGGGGCCATCCTTGATTGTGAGAAAAGGGTTGTTAGGCTCCTAACCCAGCTCGGTAATACTTTGGAAATTTCTTGTAATCCCTCGCATGCGGTTATGCTTAGTTATCTTGAATCGTTAGATGCCTCTGTTGAAAATTTGCAATCAGTTAGAATGGTCCGGGAATATCCGGATGTCTTCGAAGAGGTGAAGGGCTTGCCTCCGAAGCGGGAGATAGATTTCCGCATATATCTTGTAGATAATGCAAAGCCCGTTGCGTTGCCCGTTAGACATATGGCTCCTCGAGAAAGGAAAGGGCTCAGTAAACAGATTAAAGAGCTTCTAGAGTAGGGGTTCATTAGGAGGAGCATTTCAGAATAGGGCGCTCCAGTAGTGTTCGCCACTAAGGCTGAAGGTTCATTTCGCTGATGCATGAGTTTTAAAGAATCACCTTAGTAAGTACATTTGGCAGCATAGTTGACATTTGTTTATTTTCAAGAGATAATTCATCTATGTGGAATACCTTCTAGTAAGTGAACAAGATCCAAAATTCACTAGTGAATTTTGGAGAGCTTGCATGGAACCATGGGTACACCGTCATGATTGAGCAAAGTATACTAGAAGTAGAGTAAGTGAAAGTGGAACGAGAGGCGACAGTGAAATAGGTTCCAACTCCTATTTTGGAAACAAGAATTAAGAAGCTACGAAATTGTGAAGTTAAAGACGGACAAAGCATAATGGAGTTAAGCTCGAGAAATGCGACTTAGAAGATCGAAGGCTAGATTCGTGCATAATATCTCTTCTTAAGAGTATATCCTCTCGGTCCCATTCTCAATCCAATTTCTGTTGCAAACCCCATAGGGAGTATGACTCATCTGTTAGTAACACATGTTGGGGCTCGAGGGTGTTCATTGGTTTTACTAAAATTTTTGGGTTTTATGGGATACAGATTGGTCTTAGGAAGGGGCTCCCTTGTGACCTAAAAGGAGTCCATCATGCTTAGTTGGCTAGAATCATATATGGTGGTTGGGTTGAGTAACTCTTTGAGTGTCAGTCTGATGTTGATTTCGGTCTTCGGGGCTGATGCTTAGGGAGTTCTTCTCCTAATCAATATATATGTGGCATAGGTTTTCAGTTTTGACATTGCCTAATGGGCACAAAGTTTTTACTTGCTTCTATCATTCGACTATACCTTTAGATAGGAACAATAGGAAAAATGGCCTATAGATTAGAGATACCCGAGAAGTTGGCTGGAGTCCACAACGTCTTTCACGTTTCACATCTACGAAAATGTCTACACGAGTCAGCTGAAGTGGTAGAGCCAAATATCCTAGAAGAAGCCGAAGTGGAACGCGAAGCAACCATAAGAAAAGTTCCAACCCGCATCTTAGGAACGGAAGTGAAGAAGCTACGCAACCGCGAAGTCAAGCTCGTCAAAGTCCAGTGGAGCGACGCCGAGGGAGACGCGACTTGGGAGACTGAAGATAGAATCCGTTCTGCCTACCCTTTTCTTTTCGAGGGTACATCCTTGATCTTTCTTTTTCCTTGAGTTGCGCTTTTATCTATCTTTTTAGGTATATTTCCTCGACCTTATCTTTTAGGTAGAAACTTTTTGGATGAAAACATGTAATTGAAACATGTTATGTATGATGGTTGCAAGTGGTTGCAAGTGATTGCTAGTGGTTGCTCGTGGTTGCATATACACACACAATCTAGGTTTTAGATCGGCTCAGTCACTTCATATTGCATATGCATATGTGTTTGTATTCGTATGTGATGGAACTTTAATGTGTTGACATGTGGATGCTGCATTTGTATTGAATGACTGTGCACTCATGTAGAATCAAGAATAGGAAAATTTGCATACATAATGGATTCATGAGACCTACATAATTCGCATTAAGGAGGTCAACTGAATCAGTAGACCGCCTGATTTTGCATTAGATAAGTACATGTATAGACACACACTTTGCATATGATCATGAAGCATTAGAAGTCTTGTAAGGACAATGGATGCTCGTGTTTGATGGATGAGTAGATGGATGATTGGATGTTAGGATATACATTCCTCCTAACTTGAAGATTTCGGGGACGAAATCCTTTTAAGTGGGGGAGAATGTAACACCCCGAAAATTCTATAACTGTGAAATTAACAAATTAAAGTATAATTAATCTGAAATCAAAGAACCAAGGGAAACGGGATACACCATTGCGTTCGTCTCTGAAAAATACGCGAAATAGAGTCCGAGTTTTCGAAAAACGGAGTCCGTATGAAGAAGATATGGCCTTCGGAAGTTTTGAAATTAAATTTAAAATTCAAACAGAATTAAATAATTAAATATTCCGAAGTGGGGCCCATTGGGCCAGAAAAGCGCCGCCTGGGCCACCCAGGTCGACTGGGCTGTCGACCTGGGCTACCCATGTCGACAGGGCTGTCGACAGCCCTGTCGACAGGGGTGTCGACCTGGTCGAGCCCAGTCAACCTGGCTGGCCAGGTCTGTGTTTGGTCGAATTTCTGTGGTCTGCTTTGTCATTAGGGCTAGGTGGCGAGTTTTTATTGGTCTCTCTTCCTAATGAATGGCTATGATCTAACCTAGCAACATCAAGGGTCCTAATCAATTCCTAACCTCTATATAAACAACCCTAGACTAAACCCTAATCTATTCATTCAAAATAAGATTATAGCCGCCATGTTGCTGAGGAACGACAAAGAGTAGCCGCCAACTAAAGAGAGGATTAGGGAGAAAGTTCTAAAGCCTAAAGCAATTCAAAGCAACCTAAAGCTAATCAATTCAACAAAGGAATCATATCTCTTAATTAGAGAATTCATCGCAACGATTGTAAGTAGAGTATTACTTTGGTATAATAAACAACTGTGTTGATGTGTATGCTTGAATTGTGGCAATGGAAGTAATTCATATTTATGCGTTCTTATCAATTTATATACGTTTGGATATTTATGGATTATGTTATAAAGAACTACATGCGGTAGTTCTATACAAGTTTACGTTTGGAATATTGCGCAAATTATGTTATCTATGTTGAAGCTACATGTATGTAGTTGATTGAAATTTATGCGAGTTTGGGCTTTGTTATTATGCCATCATGATGTATATTTTGTGCATAAATCATTTTGCAAGTAATTGAAACAAGTTTGGTTGTTATAGTTCATATGAAACTATGTTGGAATTTTGACACCATAATCCATGTATTTGCAAAACTTATGAATATGGCTAGGCTATGAATGATATTTGGCATAATTGAAACCTATGATTAAGTCTATCTTGTTTAAAAGAATTATATGATGACATATGTGAGACATGGCTAGGTTAGACTCAAAAATCCCTTTTTGCAAGTTTTAAAGCAAACACCATGTTTAGGAATATTTATGCATAAGTATGTTTATACCATCGTTATGTGATTAGACTTAAACCATGATTAAGTTGAACAATGCTTTTGTGTTGGTAACAAAGTATCCCCTTTGTAAACATGTAGAAACCTTATGAACATGACATGTTTATGTTTATGTCATGAACAAATTTAACTATACCTATGCCATGCTTATGTTCGACATTATGCCATGTTTAGGCTAGAAGTATTTATGCCATACTCATGTTTGACATTATGCTATGCTAGAAAATATTTATGCCATGCTTATGTTTGACATTATGCATAAATAAGAATATAGGTTCATGTTGCAGTTAAACCTATGCAAGTTCACATGTTTTGATTTATGTCACCTATGTTACCTCTATGCAAGTACACCAGTTTCTAGTATGTATTTCCAACGTCGTATGCAAGTTCATGCGCTCACTTTCCCCCTCTTTGTGTATGTAATTACGCCATAAGCCTCCCCTTTCGCATGGCTAAATTGGGCTTTAAAAGGCTAAGCCCAATATATATAAACGGACGTGTAAAATGGGGGAAAATAACGTTGGGTTAAAATTAATGAATGAATGAAAATATGAAATAGAAGGGCCCGAATTCAAGTATGGGTTGGGCCCGTGATTGGTGTAACCTTTACACCATTAACTTAATAATGGGCCGCAAATATTTACATATAAGAAATAAGGAAGAATGACAAGATATGTAAATATAGAACACACGATGTGTTTAACCCGAGGTTGGATTGAGTTGTGATGTAAACCTGCCCGGAACCGCCCGGCTGTCCAGTAGTCACAACAATACCTATCCAATGTGGGAGGTTAAATATGGAGCCCAATAAGGACCCGAGGTTAGACTGAGTTGTGGCGTAAGACTGCCCGGAACCAACCGGCAACAGGCAGCCACAACAATACCTGTCTAATGTGAGAGGTCAGGGCCTTAATAAGACAATTAAGGCTGAGTCAGGATTGTTAGGATTAAGTGGACTAAAGACTTAATCAAAATGGAACATGCTAAACTAAACGGATTGGTGGGGGTTAGGTTAGAAACACTTAACCAACTTAGCATGTTGGCTAGAGATAGAAAACCTAGTAACGGGGGACCCTTTTCAGCAGTAACCCTAAAAGGTGTATCAGGATACCCTGAAACTAGGCAGGGTGGGGCACGATTACTGGGCTGATTGTAAGAGGTCAAATCGACGGCGGTGGTGTAGCAGTGTAGGTTCTAACGGGGTGCGGGCGTGCACACACTCCGGCGCAGAAAAATAAGGCACTGGACACCAGTAGCATACCTGTGCACTCTAAGGTTGTGTCGGGTTGCCACTATGGGACTTGATACACCCCATGGTGGGACCAGCATAGGTAACTACAGACATCGGGGGCCGTAAGACACATGTAACTATGCGAGTAGGAGCCGATCATCGTAGAATGGATCACATCACCCTGATTTTGGGGTGCAAATTGGAAACTAGTTTATATGGGTTCAGAGATTAACATGGGGTACGATAGTATATTCGACCCTAGATAACTTAACCAAGTTTATAATGTTGCCCACTTTCTGTTTTACTTATCATACCCAGTTCTTTATTCATAGACAAAGTAGTACTAGACTTACTCAGGCTTTATGTCTGACTCTATTTTTCTTTCGTCTTCTTTCTTCCGTTTCCCCCCCCCCCCAGGTACTCAGGGGGGGAACACAGCAGCTTGACCAACCTCAACATCCAGCTTGAAGAAGAGAAATGTATTGCTTGGACTTTCTTGTTTTGAACTATGGCTTTGGACAATCCACTATGGGGCTTTTGCAGATTATCTATGTTTTATTTATGCTTCTTTAATAATGTACTCAAGACAGATTATGAAAGTGTTATGTTATGTTTTTGGAAAGAATGTTGTTGTAACACGTATTTGACTTTATGAAATAAAGTTTGTTGTTCTTCCGCTGTTTACAAATATGTGTTCTTATATCTGTCTTGTATATCTGTGACTTGTACTTATAAACCTCCACCAAAATTAGGGCATTCCCTTTGAGAGTGACCCTAACGGAGGTGGGGTGTTTCAATTCTGGCGCATCGCACTCTTTTATATTTACTGCTTTAGTTGGATCTCTGCACCTAGACACCAGTTTAGTAGAGGATCCCTTGGTTGTTTCAAATCCAATTGGGGGATCAACTTATTTGTCAATGATTTGTTTGGATTTGGAAATTTCTATATTAAGTGTGGGGTTTAGATGCAATGCCTATGTTTTGGGCTTCACGGGCTATGGATTGATTCTAGGCATGGATTGGCTATCCAGAAATGGTGCCATCCTCGACTGTGAAAAGAGAGTGGTTAGACTCATGACTCGCCTTGGTAACACTCTCGAAATTTCTTGTAATCCCATGAACTCTGTTATTCTTAGCTATCTAGAATAGCTTGATGCGTCTATTGAGAATTTGCAGTCTGTTAGAGTAGTCCGTGAATACTCGGATGTCTTTGAAGAGGTTAAAGGGTTACCTCCAAAACGGGAGATAGACTTCCGCATATACCTCGTTGATAATGCAAAACCCGTCGCTCTACCCGTTAGACACATGGCTCCAAGGGAGAGGAAAGAACTTAGCAAGCAAGTTAAAGAGCTGCTTGAGAAGGGGTTTATAATGCGGAGTATTTCTGAATGGGGTGCTCCAGTAGTGTTTGCAACTAAAGAGGAAGGTTCGCTTCACCTATGCGTTGATTATAGGGAGCTAAACAAGCTGACCAAGAAGAATAGACACCCACTCCCAAGAATAGACGACTTGTTCGATCAGCATGTAGGTGCATCGGTTTTCTCCCAACTAGATTTAGCTACCGGGTTTCATCAACTGAGAGTGGCTGAAGACAGCATTGACAAGACCGCGTTCAGAACTCCAGGTGGTTTCTTCGAGTGGCTTGTCATGCCTTTTGGCCTGACAAACGCACCCGCTTACTTCGTTGATTTGATGATCAGGGTGTTCAGGGAGTTCCTCAATAAGTTTGTGGTGGTCTTCGTAGACGACATTTTGATTTTCTCGAAGAGTGAGGAAGAGCATGCTCAGCATCTAAAGGAAGTCATGGACACTCTTCGTGCACACAAGTTAAAAGCCAAATTCTCAAAATGCCACTTCTGGAGGGAAGAAGTAAGGTTTCTTGGACACGTGGTGTCCAAAGAGGGATTAACCGTGGACCCCGCAAAAGTAGTCGCGGTGAAGGATTGGAAGGTCCCACGGAATGCAACCAAAGTCCGAAGCTTCCTTGGGCTAGCGGGCTTTTATCGGAAGTTCATCAAAGATTTTGCGAAAATCTCAGCTCCACTTACAAAGTTGACAAAGAATAACTTAACTTTCACTTGGGATTTGGATTGCGATATTGCTTTCCAACGCTTAAAAAGAGCTCTAACAACAACCCCAGTTCTGACATTGTCGGATGGGAGCAAGATGTTTACCGTATACACGGATGCTTGTGGTATGGGACTAGGTGTTGTCTTGATGCAAGAGGGGAAGGTAGTAGCTTATGGAGGCAGGCAGTTGAAAGTACATGAGAAAAACTACCCAACCCACGACCTAGAGTTGGCTGCCATCGTATTTGTGCTTAAGTCTTGGCGCCATTATCTCCTAGGTGAGAAGTTTGAATTATATACTGACCATAAATCGTTGAAGTACCTTTTCTCACAAAAAGATCTTAACTTGAGGCAAAAAAGGTGGATGGAATTCTTGGCATCCATCGGTCCCTAACTGTAAATTAGTAAGAGAACAACGCCCTAAGCATCAACCCTGAAGGCCGACACCAATATCAGATCAACACTCAAGAAGCCATTCAACTAGACAAATCTCTAGTCAGTTTCTAATTTCCTTAACTCCATTTCTTAATTTCTTATCGATAAAATCATTTCAACTATAACTCGTTTTCTTTTAAAGCATCTTTCACTTAAAACGTGTATACATTTCTCCTTCCACCTCTCAATATTTAATTTTATCAATTCCCTTTTTTTACTTATATAAATTCCATTATACATCTATTCTCTTATTAAATTTCATATATAATTGATAAGTTGATTTCTAGTTATCAAACATTCTTAAATTTTTCTATCTCCTAAAATTTCAGGAAAATTTTGCTAGCGTCTCCTTTGCACGGGTCACTCAGTACAACTACAGGTCATCTCTCTGGGCCCTTTCCATTCAAAAAGAATATCAAATGGCTAGGTGGTTTGCCAAATTGGCGCATAAAAACTCATACTGAATTAAATACGTACCTTTTTGACGAGTATTCAATTTATTTCTTCCAATAGCTTCATTCCATACCTGTTAACTCATATTTTCAAACATTCCCAATTCTCAATCTAATTGTTTTAATTCAATTCGTTATTTAATTGGCTAATTAGCTCCTTTGTCTATTTCACTTTTTATTGGAACATATCACATTCAAATATATTTTTAATTTTCTTATAAACCAATCCGTTTTCAACTCAAGCTTAATATTCGATTTCGAATATAAATTCATAAATCTCATTTACTTATCCAACGTAAAAATCGATCCATAATTTGGTTAACTAATTATTCTTCTACTTAGTTAATTCTATTCTATAATTAAAAATATGATTTTTGTTTCAAAAATAATTCCATTTACTTCACTTGAATTCTTATTTATTTTATAACTCAAATCTGGATTTTTCTAGCGGAAATCCGATTTTTAGTTGCTTAAAATCCTTCGATTTTATATACTTAATCGTTATAGTTCGTAAACGATTATACCGCTGTTTTTCTGGAAATTTGATTCTAATATAACTCAAAATCTATAAGAAAAAATTTAGATTTTTCCCTTGTATTATAAAACTATTATTCAATAGGTCCAGATGATTCTTGTTTCAAATAATTCTGGCTTAAATTGAGTTCTGTATACTCAGTTGAAGTTTGAAACATCAAATAACGAACTATCGCACTGCGGCGAGCTCGTATTAATTATATTTAAATATATTTAAAATTCATTTATTAATAAATTTAAACTCCATTCTTCGATATTTTTAATATAAATTAAACTAGTTTCCTAAATTTAATTTAACATTTTGATTTTTCCTAAATCGTTGGTTATTTCGTTTCTTAGTTATAAATTTATTTAAAACTTAATCATCTACATTAATTTTCTATTATAGTTTCCTAGGATTTATTTATATTCATTTTATATTCTGAATCCGGGAATAAAATCTATCGTTCTCTTTTTCGAAACAATTTCCAGTTCCTCTTTTTATATTCACATTTTGAATTTACATTCCCCAAATTATCCAATGGTAATTTATTTCACTTCATTAAAAACATCATTTATAATTTCAGCTACTTGTTTGGTTATTCAAACAAGTTAAAATTTCCTAACACATTCAAAATTCAAATACTATTTTGGAAAAATAAATTTTCCTTTTTAAACTAAAATTCTTTTCTTTTCATTTGAATATATTTTTATGTTATTTTAATTACCAATACCTAGGGTTATTGCTATTTAAACATCCAAAACACACCATCATCAATCACAGGTTTACTAACACGTCATATATGATAATATATATATATATATATATATGAAAACAAACAATAAATAAATTTGAGGAATCCAGTTGGATTCCTCCAACCTATTTTTCTTGCATCCACAGATGTTAGACAACATAAATAATACCCATCCTGCTTCAAGGCAGGATATCGGGGTGTAGAAGGTCATCCACTATATATATTGTAGGGTACATAGGGAAATCATTCGCTAATGGTACTGTGGGAAATATCCAATACCAGTATATGGACAATAGTCACAGCCGCCAAGCCTAAATATAACTAATATATATAATAGCCATAACTCATCAACAATTATTTAAAGCATCCAAACAATCAATAAACAACATATAAAAATTAAATATTTAATAAAAATATGTTTATAATAAATTATAAATGAATCCAGAGAGTGAGTTTACTCACCTTGATTTTTATTAGTCGAAATAGCTATTTGATTTCGATTAAATTAAATTGAAGTTCAATTTAATAGAAAATCCCAACTGCCTCTAAATTGCTCAAATCAATGTCATTGCGAAGTACTTTCCCATACGATTCCAATATACTCCATTATTGAAACTGTTATCGTATGAAATATATATATATGTGGTATAATCTTCGACATGATTTAAATGTGTGTTAACTTGTAAATTAAAAATAATTAACAACATAATTTACCTTAAGCCATTTTCTCCTAAACCATTTCCAGTCTGCTCATCTCTGTAATTGTTCGAATATGACTACCAGA
This sequence comes from Allium sativum, assembly GCA_030737875.1. Taxonomy (NCBI): domain Eukaryota; kingdom Viridiplantae; phylum Streptophyta; class Magnoliopsida; order Asparagales; family Amaryllidaceae; genus Allium; species Allium sativum. Next base: position 340,759,633 of record CM060919.1, read on the forward strand.
AATCCGCACTAGATGGAACATGGTAGACACCCATTTTGCTCGAACCTCCATAAACACCTTCAAGATAAGTACAAATCAAAACCCCTTGCAACCAAAAACTTTGCCTGCGACATTGATTTCCCTTCCGACCTTGTCTTCATCCACGCCTGTCACTGCAAAGAAGTCTCGACTCCCAATCACCTAAAACAAATTGCTTCATATCCTCGAACCCCAACAACTACCTTCCTCCGACCACTCCCATACCAAGCCGGCTCCATCCTTTCCTCCGCGGTCTCGAATTCGACTCCCAGAAAAACCCATTGGCTTGCAAAACGAGTAACCTAAAAAGGTATCGCACCAAATCAAATACCTACTCACGTGAAGCATTGGATCGGAGAAGTTCAACAGATCTCGAAAAATCAAGTTTTGTTAAGTATTAGATTTATGAATTTTTTTGAAGGAATTGAAGGAGGTCGTCTTTGATTCTTCACTTCTTGAGAACAGGAAAAAGGGGAAGAATAGGAAAGGTGCAATCGCGATTTTGTATTGATATTGGTATTAGGTAAAAAGGAAGAACAAGCAGTGACATTTTTAATTCCTGAAGATTGCGATTGATTTCGATTTCCAAAAGGCGAAATGTAAAGGAAGAAGGGAGGGGGTTTCATTGTGTATATAGGAGGAGAACGAATGTAGGTCGGTTGAAGTACATGTTCTTAAATTTTGGTTTCATTTTGAATTTAATTCGATTTGATTTTTAAAAAGATTTGATTTGATATCGATTTGATTTTGAGCTTACCTGATGAATTCTATTATTAAATATATCGGGGTTCACAAATAGAAATCACGAACCTCTGTTTTAACGTAACGACCGACGTTTCAGTGTTATTACGATATTCTGAACTCAAAGGAATAGATTTTGAAATTTATTTCGAATGTATATACAAAATAACCATATTAAATCGATATAATATAATTTTGATTCATAAACAACCAATTCCTCAATAATAAACTATTATTATCTTTTATAGGCAAAAACAATTTATATTGATCATTTGCATCGTATTGATTCAGTTTTAACTTCGAATTCTATTAAATTCATTTTTGTATTATGATAACTCGATACAATCAAAATTGGATCGTATTTAGGTTACTAAATCGATAAACTCGATATAAAAATCCATTTATATTATCTACTAAACATTTAAAATAAATTTAAATGTTTGAAATAATCGACCAAAAATTCGGGTCATTACATACGCTGGTATGTTGGGGGTAGCTACATATATACTACGTTAGGTTAATCTACTGAGACGTAGATGAGTACGACGTGAGCATAGAGCCTTGAGTGTTGTTAACCCAAAACAAGCTAATAAATAAGAAAATATAATTAAATGATATATGTAGGGTTATTTTAGAATGTATGATTTGTCCAATCACCAGAACATTTGTGTTCTGACCCCCTCCTCATAACACACTCATAGGTTAGGTTTGTGGTAGTGATAGGATAGCTCTGGATAATGGTTAGACAATATTATTACTTCAATAAGGTTATATTTGATTATATTATATTTTTTCCATTCTGTTGTGAGATGTTTTCTAAGATTCTTTATATTTATTATCTCTTTCTTTTCCGCAGGACACCAGACAAGCCGACTCGAGCTTCGATAGATTGGGAATTTTGAGAAAAAAACGATTTGTTGAAATTCGGTTTGTTACATCTTGTATCAGAGCTTAGGTTTAAGATTCCTATATAGATAGTGAGTGAACATTTTCGTATTTTTAAAGAAATATATTTGTATTATATATACACCTGGATCAATAAAGGAACACACTAAATAGGAAGACGGCATATGGAAAGAGTTGGGATATCGGTTATGTACACTAAAGGAATAGATATGGAAATTTGAGAATAAGAATTCCTTAGGAGATTTAGGTGAGAAGTGTAAAATGTGCCTTGTTATAAAGAAAGATGGATCCCATATGTTAGTATCTGAAATGTTAGTATTCCGGATTAGTGGGTTTAGCAATTGAGTCTTATAGATGGAAAAAGAGGAAAATGGATTAGGAACATATATATATATATGAGAGAAGTTACTATTTGGGGAAATATTTAGGGACGTCTTAATAAGTTATAAACCCACTTTGAGTCTAGCACCATTGTCAACTTTTAAGAATTTGAAATTTTAAAAAGCTTTTGGGTGATAGTTTACTGTGTTTTTCGAGTTTTGACCTTGAAAGTTTACAATTTTAAAATATGTACTAGTCAAATTGTGTGGAAAAAAATTTGAAACAAAAAGATATACTTTTAACATTTGAAAACAAAATGTAAGTAATATTTTTGAAAGGTACATATTGGGTTTTGGGGAAAATGGGGTATATTTTGGAAACAGTGATTTCTTATGAATTGTCAAAATTCAATTCTTTTAGGAAAAATGTGTACATTAAAGAGCATGTATAGCTTGCTAGTTTTAAAGTATGAAATTAAATAAAAAAACATAGAAAAGATTGCATTTGTTCAAAAACTAAAATTTTCACTAGGGAAAATTTTGAAAATATATATTCTTTTGACAATAATTTTTGGCAACTATTTTGGCATAAAGTTTGATGGGTGGACAAAATAAACTGTGAAAATTTAGAATAGAGTAGATGTTTGCACCTAGTTGTGAGTAATTAAACTAGTGTAGTAAAAACGGACGGTTGTGAAATTAATGAAGAAATAGTTGTCCTTGTCTACTCCAGTTTTTATGATTTAAAAAAAATAAAGCTTTTATGTTTTGGAAGGAAAATGAAATGATGAGGCCAAACCATGTTTTTAAATCATGGAGTATGTAAGGTTTAGTACCTAGGAAAGGCGGGGAATATATTGAGGCTATAAAGTGGATAGCAATAATTGTTTTGGAATAACAGTGAATTCCCGTAGAGTGCATTAGCACTATAGAGCGTATGTTATTGCTTGGAAAAGACTGTTAGTACTTAACAAGGACTAGTTATGACTGCTAAATGGTAGAGGGCATGCAAGTTGTTTAGATCCGGTGGTTTGGACTTTTCTTTGTCCGAGGAGACGTGGTCCTAGGATTCTTAGCCCTTGATAATAGTTGTGTAGCGTGTTTGTTTTCTATTTTAGTTTTGAAATAATTAAAAGGCCTATTTAAAATTAAACAAAGATATGTGGATTAAGTTAAATAAGCTGAGAAAAAGTAATGACATAACTAAAGGAAAATAAACAACAATGACAACTACGAAAATAAAGCAACAAATATGATAATTGAGAACAACAGAGAATTTCGAGAAATAGAAAAAATTGGATTTTTCCAAAGTAAGTAGGAAAGGAAAATTTATAACAAAGAAAATTTTCTTACGTAAACTGTGCTTGGGTAGGAATCTAGGAAGTCTTTGTATAATAGTTGCTTAAAAATCCAAGTACAGTTAGGAAAGGTACATAAAAGAAAAAGGAAGATGTGAAGTTTTCCGTTTTTCACCTTTTTGTAAAATAAGAAATCGAATTCAAAAATTTAGACTTTTCTATAATTCGCAAAATTTAAAATTATTTGGTAGGGTTTGGATGCAAAAATTAGATGAACTATATGCTTGCTTTGTAAGAGTGTAGGAAAAATTGGATGAAAAAGTATTTTTATTTTCAAAATATTGCATTCATATAGAAATTGCCAATATATTTAGGATGTGTGCATCATATTTTCAAAAAGTTTTAAAGAAACTTTGCATTCATATAAGAGGTACCACTTAGACATTCATGTAATATTATGTTGTATTACGCTTTGCACAAGTGCACGAATGGTCGCAAAATTGGATGTACACATGATGGTTGTAGATTATGCGAGGAATTACTTAATTTTACCCTTACCAAATTTCGGGGACGAAATTCCTAAGGGTGGGAGAATGTAACAACCCGCATTTTTAATTAAATAATAAAATAAAATTTGAAAAGCTTCTAGAATTTGGTCAGGGAATTAGCGTCATTGCGTCCCTGGCGATTTTCTGATCAATTTAGACCTATGGTTTGCAGGAAATAGTTTTAAGATGAAAAAGATATCTTTAAATGAAATATTACAGCAAACATGAAAAGAAGATATAAGAAGAAAACTAAAAAGAACAATGACCACTATTGTTTTTACTCTTACGAAAAAAGCCTATGTAGCCCAGTTGGAGGAGATAGGTCTCTCCCATGTGAGTGGTGCAAGTTCGAGTCCCATTGGTGCCATATTTTTATTTTTAGAGTGACGGTTAAAGATATGCATATTCTAAGAGAAACATATATATATATATATATATGCACATATAAAGAAAATTATACATAAAGGTGAGTATAAAAATATATATACATGCATATGTAAATATATATGTGTGTGTGCATATATATATATATATATATATATATATATAACGAAAGAGAAACCTAATATAAACCTGTTATCAATGAAAATAGGTAAGAAATAAAGTTATGTGCATATATATATGTATAAATTCAAATGTTGAGACAAAAAGTGCAAGTAAAGAGAAGAAAGTAATGAATGCATACTACATGAAAAATGGACAAGAAATTAGCTGCCTTTGGAAATAGAATGCATTAATGGGAATAAAACAACTAATTGATAGCTTTATTTATTGCATCAATTAAGCAGCTATTAATGGACAAGGAATTGAAAGTTATATGCGTATATAGACGCATAAATTCGAAATTCAAACGCAAACATAAGTTATAAGTAGAATATTATAAAATAGATAATTATATTAAGTAAGTAATTAACGTTATTAATTAAAGTTAAAACCAAAAATCAAAACAAAGCAGAAAACTCGTCTGGACCTAGGATGGGTGGACCCCTGTCTTACATGGGTCAGCCCATGTATTGACCTTGGGGTTGATCCGCCTCTAAGGTGGGTCGGCACAGCAGTTGACCCAATCGGGTCAGATCTATTTTTTTTAGATAACATGTTTTTCTAGAATAAATAGTTCGGAATCTATTTGGTCAAATTCAATGGATCATGATTTCTTATGCACCTATAAATAGACTAGCAGGGCCTAGCTTTAAACTCATATTTTCTGAGACGATGCCGAGGCCCTATCATTTTCTTATCTCTTCAAACCTTTTCGAAAACTAGAAAAAATAGTTTTAGGAAATTCTGATTCAAGATTTGGTTGAAAAGAATATATATATATACAAAATAGGTGTTTGGAATTCTGATCAACATGAGGTAAGTTCTTGAATCTGATTTATTTAGGGTTTTTTCCTCTTTCCCTCTTCTTGTAGCATCAGATTTGTGAATCCGTGGTTGTTTTAATAATTGATTTAGTTAGGAAGGCCATAAAATAACAGATATGGATTTGATTCAAGGATTAGAAAGCTACCAGGTGAGTGGATTTAGAATTATACCTTTTGAATAACGGTATATTTACTGTTTACATTCCCCGTCATTCTTAGCATGTTAAATAAGTATAAATTGTGATAATTGAGGTATAATTTATTTTCAGTTATCTTAAGAATATTACTGTTGTATAGGTCTATTCTATGAATCTGTTAATTGATTAAAAATCACTTTAACACTGAAATTGTGGAATTTACAATAAAAGTGAATATGTTACTGAAAATGTTATTAATGAAAAAATTGGATATTGTAAATCAAATTAAAGTGAAATTAGGAATAATGGAAAAAGAATAAGGTATGCCTAATTTGTATGAAAAAATTACAGTGATTTGGAAACGTTAAATAACATCTAACTCAGAAAATAAAGAAGGGAAAAATTAGTACTAGACTAGGTTAGATGGATTTGGGAAAATTGATACATTTCTATAACGGTGAAATTACTAAGAACATAGTTGTAAGAAAAGAAAGGAAAAGAAGGATTAGTATGAAATAGGTATACTTTTACTGTATTGCACACTAATCAAATAAAAAGAGAAATGTATGTCCACAACAAAAGTAAATGAAATAGCTTGGAACTACGGAACTTGATTTGTGTACATCATGGAAATGGATCTTTATATCTTTCCACTAATCAATCTAATGAGTTGTGCAAAATATTTTCCTGAAATAATGAAAATATACAAGACAGTAAATAAATGGATGTTACAACAGTAAAAGTTTGGTTAAGGTTAAAAAACCAAGGAAAATGTGATGAACGGGGAATATAACTTATTATAATTAATTATTAGAATAATAATGTAATATAATAAGTAGGCTTGTCCTAAGGACAAGTGGAAATTATGACATAATCTACGATAAATGAAAGGGAAACTTATTAATAAACCTTAGTTAAGGTAACTAAGTTAATAAGTAAATAACATCAAAAGGTTGTGATAAATAGGTTATGATTGAATAAGAAAGAATGAAGTAGGCTTATTGTTAATAGACTCATAAAATGGAAAATATGAAGTCTAATAAATAAAATAAATAATAAGTGGAAGCCCACTCTGGCGGCATAGGACTGAATAAAGCAAGAAAACAGTCAAACATATGCTAATGAATCTAGTAACTTGAGATAACAGTGAAAAAGGGAAAACCAGTTAATTAGCAACATGGTGAGATATGACGAGCACTTAATTAAAAGATTAGACATAGGGTCTAATAACACGTATGTGTGATGCGCTTGGACCAGTCCGCACGTACGAAGGTGAAGAACCCAACGGGGTAGATCGTCGTGGTATCTGGAGGCACGAGAGGAGCACATCCATCTACTTATTCTATGTGATTGCTCGGTGGGAATGGAGGGAAGCACGCGGCTTCCAAGGGATGTGGTAAGGTGCTCCGTGGTGGTCCTCTATCGCGGTACACGCTCAGAATGTACTCGTAGTGGTGGGGGTCTACGCGAAACCACCCAGTGGGTATACCTTGACTGCAACCGTAGAGTTGGCAGTCAGAAGGTTGTGGCGGATGACATTGGGTGATTTGGTGATTGGCCTTGGAAGAGGTTAGTCAGGACCAAATCAAGGATAGCAATCGTTGGGAACCTATCATCGGCCATAACGACCCAATGGGTTTGACGTCCGAATTTCGGAAATAATACATAAAACCTGTATCACTTGCCAAAACCCAAGTATCGAAATCACCAGATAGTTAATAGAAAGAAATTAGAGAGTGAGATAAGAAAGAAATATTAGAATAGAAGAAGAAGATGATGAACCAACACAACACAGAATCAGAGTCTCACATCGCAGCGGAGCAAAATATAATATACAAAAAATCTTTATTGAGAGCTTGAAAAATACTTACAACATTAGAGGACATCAATACATCTAGACAGTTATACATATTTATCCTCATATACAACACACGGTGAAATAAATACTAACACGTATGAACTCCTCCAGCATGTCTTTAGAACTTCCTAGTATCGAATATCCTGAACCTGAAAAGCCGGGCTAACCCGAGCATTACAAATTCCGGATCAGTCTGGTGAACTAGAGTGAGAAACCCACTAAGTTTACAAACAACACCCATCTTGATTTTTAAAGTTAAAATTATTTTCGAAAGAAAGGATAATCGTAAGACCAAATCCACACATAAATACTGACGGCTTTTACCTTACGATAACCCTAAACATTATGAAATCAAAAGCTTATTCTGATATTATAATAAGGTCTGAATACAAATCTAGCGGAACGCTTGCATCTCACGCTCCACATATATAGTACACAATCAAAACTACGGGCGCTTATTGGAGATTGGATTCCCATTATGAAAAGGTATGGAACCACCTACCGATAGTTTATCTCTAGAGGGGAATACACTAGGTTTAACAGGAACATCTTGCAACCCAGTCACTCATGACCGACCGCTCATTTCTCTTGAGTGTATTGAATGTATATCACCAACGGTTGGGATCAGCAACCGTTTCCCGAAAATGAACAACATCGAATAGAATAAAGAAGGAAATGAAATTTCTTTAGATAGGTGATTATACGCCCTAATGGGAGCAACCCACATAGCCATGCTGCCTGCCCGATTTTTGTCATTTTCGGATTGTGAGGCTTGAGGTTTCAATTATCTTTCAGGACATCTGGCCACCATTCACTTTGAATGCCACATTGTTAGATCTGCTAGAAATCACTAATTGATTTCCATATAAATACCCAGGTTGTTAAGCTAAGAGAAGTTCCCTTCTCCGCTATCAACTATAGTACGTTGAAGAAGTCAACGTACTTGATCCCTTTGGAAATACTCTGTCAGACTTCTATCCATACAAGTTGTCCTGGAGCTGGACAAACCGAAGGCACCCTCCTACTGCATCCTTGAATTACCCTATGGATTAGTAGCGAGTAGTCCTTGCAATCCGCAGATTCTATCACGAACGAATTACCATCAAAATACTCTGGTTGCAATCCAGAGTAATTTATTAAGTTGCCCTTCCGTTTATGAACCACGGTCTTCAACTGCTCCGTCTTCAATCTGCATCTTCGACGATTTCTTATTCACTGGTTCGGAATGGCTTTGAATATAAATTCGATCCCGGTCTTTCCGTATCAACAATCGTATAGGTAAAATTTGATAGTTAGTTATTTAACTATCAAATCAAACAACCATTCAATCATGAAAATAAAATGAGTTTGTTGATTCAGTATTTAGTATCACTTGGCCTTTTTAAAATAAAATAATAATTAATGAAGGTTAATTTAAAAACTCTTAAATCTTTCAATATCATGAATATAGTTTTTCATTTCTTACTTTAATATAAGAATATTTCAAAATCCTATAAACACTTTAAAACTAAATCATATATATATTTATTTTCAACTTTGGTTTTATTAAATATCACATAAAACATCATTACGAAAACTTTTTTGTTTCATTTCTCAAAGGCAGTAACTAACACTTCCCCTTTTTGAATAAACTTATTCAATCTCATCATGCTAATTTCTTAAATCCCGAAAATATCGTTATATTCCCACATAATCTTCTTTTAATTCTGTTACTTTGGGAATACTATTTTATATTCACAAATCCCCTTTATATCCTTTAATTCAACATTCATTATTCCTAACTGAAAACTAGTAAGAGAACAACTCCCTAAATATCAACCCCGAAGGCTGAAACCAACATCAGATCGACACTCAAGAAGTCATTCAACTCAACTAATCTCCAGTCAGTTTCTAAATCCGCAAAATGTTTGCTTTTAAACTATTGGTAACACCCCGAATTTTCTGAGAATATTAAAATTGAAAAATTCAAGAACACTTAATTTTTAGAAGAAGAATTAAGTGAAATGGGTTGCGCTATTACGTTCGTCTCAAAATTTTGGTCAAGATAGACATTTGGTTTGCATAAAACGGATACCTTATAAAGAAGTTATTAATCCTTGAAATTTTTATGCATATGAGAATATATATATATATATAGATATATATATAAAAATTAAATAAATAAATATGCAAAAAAAGTTCAAAACAGCGAATCGGGAGGGGGAATAACCGAACTGGCCCATTTTTGAGGTCGACCCGAGCAACGCTGGGTCGACTAGGGGTTGATTCAGGGGGTTTAGCTGTCAACCCGTGGGCTGATTCGCTCTAAGGCAGATGTGGCATCTGATTGGTTCTGATGGTTCAGGGTTAATCTAATGGTCCTAAAACACTCTCTACAACTATATAAGGACCCTAAACCTAAAACCTAATTCCATTATTCACTCTCATCTAAACCTAGCCACCACTAAAACCTAAATCAAATTAAATCTAATCTAATTCAACTAAGAGAATTCAACGATCTACATCAAAGGCGAGCAATTCAATTTCAGAATACAGATCCCAGAAGTCAAGAATTCCTTTTTGTTTGTAAGTGTAGTTATCTTTCAGATGTGAATAAATTAAAGACACGATTTGTAATGAATTGTAAAATAGAATTGTATTAAGTTGTATGTGATGCTGATTCATGTTTATTCATGTCTATTCTATCATATATGCCTATAAACTATTGTGGTCTATCGAACGTATCATGTTATGTGGAAATTGGTGAGTAAACCTATGATGTTGTATAGGAATTTGGGAATGAAATTATCATATGTAAGTTTGGTGATATTATGATACATACAAGTTTTAGGCTAAGTCATGTCGTTTATGCCTATTGTTTAGAGCCATTATGCATACATGTTTAGATCTACGACCTTATATGTTTAGATCTACAACTTTATATGTTAGATCCATATGCCTTTATGATAGATCTAATTTGCAAGTTCACCACTACTTGCCAAGTTTAACTTGTATAGTTTTATGTAAATTCATATGCTTGTGGTTCATGTTGCATAGATCAAATTTGCAAGTTCATAGTTAAAAAGTATATTGTTCTATGCCAAATCCATGTGACATATGTGTAGTTAGATCCATACTTCTGTATGATGTTGGAATGTTGCAAAGGTCCTCTTTTCCCCTTTTTGTTTTATAAGTTAGGCTAAAATATCGAGCCTAACAATCTATGTAATTTTGTGAAGGTACAACGGGGGTAACATTGGGGAAAACATGAAATTACATGTAATTGGCATGTTTGACACATAAGCATGATAAGTGGCATGAAAATGATATAATCTATATACCTAAATTTTGAACGTGATTTAGAAGGGAAAGTGGGCCATGACAATAATTGATTTATAATTTACATATAAATATGTAGGATAAACATGAAAATTACATGGCGTAGATTGGTTCATGAAATGGTATATTTAGTATATCATTAATTGTGAGCATAATTAAAAGGATAATTATGGCATAATTAAATTGGGAATAATTTACATATGGAATTTTTCATAAATAAGAAATATGTAAATTTAGAAAAGACGAATATGCCTAACCCGAGGTTAGACTGAGTTGGGGTGTAAAACTGCCCGGAACCGACCGGCACATCCAATGACCACAACAATACCTTTCTAATGTGGGTGGTTAGTGCATTGAGCCCAAAAAGGACTCAAGGTTAGACTGAGTTGTGGTGTAAAACTGCCCGGAACCAACCGGCACATCAAGTGACCACAACAGTACCTGTCTAATGTGAGTGGTTGGTGCTTTAATAAAGCTAAGTCAAGATTGGTAGGGTTAAGTCAATTAAGGAAACACTTAACCAATTCAACATGTTAACTAAACTGATGGGTGAGGTTAAGTAAATTTAAAACACTTAACAGTTATAACATGTTAATTAGACAAGTGGGTGAGGTTTAGTAAATTTAGAACACTTAACCGTTATAACAAGCTAATTAGACAAGTGGATGAGGTTAAGTAAATTTAGAACACTTAACCGTTATAACATATTAATTAGACAAGTGGGTGAGGTTAAGTAAATTTAGAACATTTAACCGTTATAACATGTTAATTAGACAAGTGGGTGAGGTTAAGTAAATTTAGAACACTTAACCGTTATAACATGTTAATTAGACAAGTGGGTGAGGTTAAGTAAATTTAGAACACAAAACCGTTATAACATGTTAATTAGACAAGTGGGTGAGGTTAAGTAAATTTAAAACACTTAACCATTATAACATGTTAATTAGACAAGTGGGTGAGGTTAAGTAAATTTAGAACACTTAATCGTTATAACATGTTAATTAGACAAGTGGGTGAGGTTAAGTAAATTTAGAAACAATTAACCAATATGACTTGATTTATGGAAAGGTTAAGTTAAAATAAGAGGGCAACACTTAACCAATATAACTTGATTTGTAGTAGGGTTAAGTTAATACAAGAAGGCAACACTTAACCAAAGTAACATGACATGTAGGTGGGTTAAGTTAACTTGAATTAATTGATGACACTTAACCAATACAACAAGATGAATACGTGGGGTTAAGTTAACAAGAAACACTTGACCAATATAACTTGATGAACGAACAGAGTTAAGTTAATAGGAAACACTTAACCGATCCAACATGATAAGTAAGGAGGTTCAAGTTAATAAGAAATGCTTTACCAACATGACATGATGAATGAGTGGGTTAAGTTAACATGAGCGGACAACACTTAACTATTATGGCGTAATGTGTGGGAGGGTTAAGTACATATCGGGTTGGTGGGTAATATTAGTAAATATAAGCCCACAAAACTTAACTATTAAATAAACATGCTTGAATCGATGGGAGGGTTAAGTACATCTCATGTAGGTGGGTAATATTAGTACATATAGGCCCACAAAACTTAACCGTTTATTAAAAATGCTTGAATCGATGGGAGGGTTAAGTACATATCGGGTTGGTGGGTAATATTAGTAAATATAGGCCCACAAACTTAACCAATAGGAAACCCTAGTAACGGGGACCCATTTCAGCAGTAAACCACATGGATGTATTACGACACCCTGAACTAGGCAGGGTGGGGCACGATTACTGGGCTGATTGTAAGCGGTCAAAGCAACGACAGGGGGTACGTCAGTGTAGGTTCCGACGGTTTACGGGCGTGCACGTACTCCGGAGTGGGAAAAAGCAGGCATTGGGTACCAGTATTTATACACTACATCTTGAATCGTGTCGGGTCGCTGTCATAAGGATTGATACACCTTATGGTGGGACCATCAGAGGGTATCTACACGCAAGAGAGGGCCGATTGACACAGACACATGGAACATTAATACAAGTAGGGAGCCGATCAATAGGGTAGTAAGGTTACATCTAACATGTTCATGGCAATTAGGCTGATTGAGGTGGAATCCTCACGATAGATGTACACCTAAAGGCTACCAAAATTACGGGGATTGGAATCACATTATCATTTTATACAGATTACTAGTTGGGACACTAGTTAGGTGGTGCAGAGATAAATATAGAAATCAGATTAACAGAGTAGTAGCGAAGCAGAGAAAAAGTAGAAGCGCATTCAATTCACCTTGCACTTATCCTGCCTTTAGTTACCTTGTTTTTATGGTATTGTCCTATTTTCGGTTTATTCATGTCATGATTATTTATCTTGTTTGCATGCTGAAATATCACTAGACTTACCAGACTTATGTCTGACCTAGTTTGTTTTTCGCCTCTTTTCTTCCGTCCCCCCCCCCCAGGGTAGTTAGGGAGGGAATAGCTTAGCCTAACTTGGACCTCTTCTATTTCCAAGCTTGAAGATTAGTTGGTGTATCGCTTTGGACTCTCTCTCTTCCACTGCTATGGCTGGTTCATGCTTTATCGGGGAATATCATTGTTTTTATGCTTCTTTTATTCTTGGAAGTCTTTAAATCAAGACAGAAGTTCTATGTATTACATTTAAGTATGATTGAGGAAATTGTTGTAAAAGCTTGACTGAATTAAGTTGTTTATAAAATGACTTTATTTTCCGCTGTTTTATTTGTCTATCTTGTAATTTATCTGCATCTTTTACCTATAATGCTCCACCGAAGTTAAGGCATTCCCTCTGTGAGTGACCTTAACGGAGGTGGGGTGTTTCACTATTTTCCTCTTTGAAATCTCATTTCAATTTCATTCACTTCACTTGACCACATTATTCAGTATCCTTAATTTTAAATCGACGTTTTAACCTAACATCTCTTCTTACAAATCTCGTTTATACAACTCATGTTTAATATAAACCCTTTCTGCCTCGACTTCATTTACTTAATTAAATTATAATTAAACATTTAATTTAAGCATTAACATTGGTTTAAACCTCTTTTATAACCTTGATATAAAACTCATTTTTAATATAAACCCCATTCATAACTCCTATATAACTAAATTTCATTTCAACTTCGATGACTTACTTAAATGAATTTAATTTAGGAAAAATAATCACTTAAATCATTATTTAAATTAATAATTTGCTTCCTCATTAACTGAAAATAAATATTTAAATTTCCTTTTAAATTCTTATTAATAGTTAATCAAATATTCATTAAATCATCCCATTAGATAAATTTACAACAACTAATTTAATAATCAATCCCTGTTAATACGGTTGATTTCTTTAACCAATTCTAGTTAATTCCTCCTTTGAATTAATTAATAGTAAAATCAATTTAAATAATTTCATCTAATATATTTTTTTAGAAACAGGAATCCAACTCTAAACCGTTAATCTCTGCTCCTTTACTTATAAATCTTATTAACGTAAGTATTTGCTATATAAACCATTTAATAACCACTTATAAACCTAAATTATAAATATTAACTTCCTTTTAACAAACTTTTATTTAAATATATAGATCTAAAAATCTATCTCCAATTATAAAATAAAATTTATAACTTCATTTATATCGATTCACCTGATGGTGAATCAATATTTATAAAACGATCTAACTTTGGGCCAACAGCTACGAATCACTCAACCAACATTTTCCATTGGTTAAAACAAAACAAACGTTGAATTTTCGGTCAACAATCCACAACCAAGTTAATCAGAACATTTCATATACTGATAATAAATAACATTTAATATATTTGAGGAATCCAGTTGGATCCCTCCAACCTGTTTTTCCTGCATCCAAGTATGTTAACTCAAATAAAATCATTCAATTCAATATACTGATATAATTTCTAAAAATAAACAAATAATGGTAATGAAAACATTCAATATTTAATTTTACATGTTTATATTATTATAAATATGTCCAACAAGGTAAATTTCCTCAGTTGGTTACAATCGTTTAAAATAACGATTGGTTTAAATTAAATTAAACGAATGTTTAATTTAATTAATTCAGTCAACATATGTAAATAGTACACACCCAATAATAAACATCCATAGCACACAAATATTAAACCCAACTTATATAAAATATAAGTGGGATAAAAACTGAGTGAGTAAACTCACCTTGGGTTGCATCAAAATGATTTATTTCGGTTAAATCCAAATGCATCCAAACTAGCTACAAAATGAAGCATTCTCCAGTACGATTCCAACGCTTTCAGTCTTGTCGAATTCTGACAAAATATGAGTACGTTACAGAATCTATATGGTTATGGTTTGTATAAAAATTTATTAAATCCTTAACTACATCTTAATTATGATAATAAATTATACTTTTGAAATTATAGGCCTTGTTAATGTAACGACCCAAACTTCCCAGTAAAGGAAAGCCCAGATTGCCTTGAGAACAATACACATCAGGACACAAACTGAAGAATATTTTATTGCTGATTACAACAATACATCAGAGTACAAGAATATTCCAGAGTATAAATAAATAATATACGTTTGAAATACAATATCAGAGTTTAAATTACATTTAAATAGCAGCGGAAAATAATACAAAAATACAACTGAAAAGAATACACGGATACAGAGCTTTCCGAATACCGCTTCAGCTGTAAACCAGGATCCTGTAAATATATCTGCAAAGAGCTACTCGACTGCCCGTGTGAAAAATAAGGGCACCCGAGTTTGCCAGTGAAACAAACTACAGGTCAGTCATGGGACTGGTATGAGAAATCTTAACTAAACTTATCTAATAAGAAGGCTAATCACAGGACCACGCCGCTAACGCGGAACGGGTTTACTCCATTGGATTGCCAGTGCATAATTAAGTAAGTCGTTTAAATAACGCTATGCATTTAAAGAAAAATGAGATCGTTATAAGACCCAAGTCCCATCACACAATGCAACGCACACCAGAGGAAAGGGTTTTTCCTTATAACGATCAAAAGATGATAAATACGTCAAACGTATTACTATTAGTGTGTGTATGTTTTCATAAATCATTCAATATAAATGTATTAATCCTAGACGACATAGGTACCATATATTATGCCGCCGTATATAAGTATACAACTAAAATCGTAATGTCGTATTGGAGAATTGTTTTCCATCATGAGTCGAGGCTAGGGGCAAGCTCCTCTCCGATTCGAGACACTCTAGCAAATGCCTCAGGATCCCCCGCAGTGAACCCTTGGATCTTCAGGGCCGGTCCACACATATGTGTATGGATTAGTTATGCCTGAACACACGCTTCCCGGTTCCTTTGAACCTATAATGTGACCACCAACGGCCTATAAACAACGAGGTACCTCAAAATCCATCATCCACATAAGTAAAATGTCAGCGCTGGTAGGTCCCTGACATCACTCTAGCTAGAAAGAAACGTGTGCACTCCCTGTAGTCCGTATCCCGTTTTGACTCATACCGGGGTGTGAGGCTCGTGAGGTTACGCTATACACAAAGCTACGCCTAAACAGGCTGTGCTTTGATCATTTTTCACAAGGCCTGCTTTTCAACAAAACCTTGATCATTCGCATCTTAGCGGGCCACATTGACAATTCGCGTCATGCTATCGATAACTACTAACATATACCAGGGTGTTAAGCAGAGAATAAATTCTCTACCACCAAACAAGCATACATTAATAAAAATTGATTTAGTTACACGAAACGAATTCCAACGTCAGACGCGCGTCCATACAAGTCCGTTCTGGGTTTGAACGAAACCGGAGATACCAGAGAGGTTCTCGCTTATCCGGACAATCAACCCATACGACCGGCCAACTACTACATCAACCCTTTCCTGGGAGCAAGTCAGTCCAAGGTCTCAATAATCGTTGTCCATTCGACGTGAAGATCGTCGGTCTTTAACATCGCCTTCTATTATTTCGATTTAAATCGTCGTTTGATTATTTGAAATGAGTTAAACTCGGCCTTTTCAAATAATCATCACATAATTATCATTTAAATCGTTTCACGTCGTTTATTTTAATTTATAGCGATTTATTTCTATTTTTATTTATTTAAAGATAGTGCGAATTAATTAAACGACGCTTCGGGTCGATAGGCGACCCTGGCGCTGTTTTTACCAAAATTTGTTTTAGACATATCTTAAAATCTAACCGTCAGATTTTGGTAAATTTTATGTCGTTGGAAAGCTATTTCCAAGACGGTCCTAACGGATCCAGTTTTGGGAAAATTCAACGGTCGGATCTTTCTGTACAACCGTTTAAAGTTATGATTTCAAAACGCGAACTACCGCGCGTGTTTCGCTTAGTTTTAATTTATATTATATATATATAAATCAAACCATTTGGCGATTTCCATTATTTCAAAATCCATTCTTTTATTTATAACATGATATTTTTGTCCGCCAATTCTAATGCGACAAAAATCCTTGATTTTAACTATGTATATTTCTATATTAAATAAAAATAATATTTTCCCTTATTCTTTTATTTACATATACACTGTAAATGTCATTTTATTCTCTCTACATTGAAAATGTAAAATTCTCTTTTTATTTGTATTTTACATAGAAAATGTAAATGTTTTCTTTTATTTTACATTTACATAGAAAATATAAATATATTTTTATTTTACTTTTTACATAGAAAATGTAAATGTTACTTTTATTTTCTTTTTCATTGAGAAATAATATGACTCTTTTTCTTTACATTAACAAATTGTAACTCTTTATTTTATTTTACATTAGAAAAATGTAACTCTTTAGTTTATTTTTATTTTACATTAGAAAGATGTCTTTTTATTTTATTTTACTTTACATTAGAAAAATGTAACTTTTTATTTTATTTTTCTTTACATTAGAAAAATATAACTTTTTAGTTTATTTCTTATACATTGAAACAAATGTAAATGTCTTTTATTCTTTTACATTGAAACAAATGTAAATGTCTTTTATTCTTTTACATTGAAATAAATGTCTTTTATTCTTTTACATTGAAATAAATGTCTTTTATTCTTTTACATTGAAATAAAAGTCTTTTATTCTTTTACATTGAAATAAATGTCTTTTATTCTTTTACATTGAAATAAATGTCTTTTATTCTTTTACATTGAAATAAATGTCTTTTATTCTTTTACATTGAAATAAATGTCTTTTATTCTTTTACCTTACATAGTCAATATTACAAAAATAACTATATTTTCAATGCTAATATTTGATTCATTTCAATTATACAACATGACGGTGAAATTTTATGTCATTTCAACTAAATTAACACAACGGTGAATTTTGTGTCATAATACCCACATTAACACAACGCTGGAATTTATGTCATGATGCTTAAATTAACCAACGATGAGATTTTCGTTGTAATACCTAAATTAACACAACGGTGTAAATTGTGTCATCGCAATAATGTTAACCCAACGATGTAAATTTGTGTTATTACAACAATATTAATACGATGATGTAAATTTGCGTCATCACAATAATGTTAACACAACATATAGATTGGTGTCATCACAATAATGTTAACACAACACATAAATTGGTGTCGTCACAACATGATTAACACAACATATAAATTGGTGTGGTCACAACATGGTTAACGCAACATATAAATTTTTGTGGTCACAACATGGTTATCGCAACATATAAATTTGTGTGGTCACAACATGGTTATCGCAACATATAAATTTGTGTGGTCACAACATGGTTATCGCAACATATAAATTTGTGTGGTCACAACATGGTTATCGCAACATATAAATTTGTGTGGTCACAACATGGTTATCGCAACATATAAATTTGTGTGGTCACAACATGGTTATGATTGGGAGTATAATTCCCATGAATCAATATAAAGGTCTCACCTTTATTTTTATTTGTAAATGGAAATAAATATTAAAATTTGCATTTTGTTTTATAAATAGAGATTTAACTTGCATTTTGTAAAATAAAGATAAAAATGGGTATTTTAATCTGTAGACAAGACAAAGATAAAAATTGTCCTTTTATTTGAGTTGACAAACTGAACACAAAAATTGACCTCATATTTAAGTTAACAAAATGAGCACAAAAATTGTTCTTTTATTATGTTAACAAATGACATAAAAATTTGTCTTTTTATCATGTTAACAAAATAACATAAAAACTTGTCCTTTTTATTTTGTTAACAAAATGACATAAAAATTTGTCCTTTTATTATGTTAACAAAATAACATAAAAACTTGTCCTTTTTATTCACAAACAAAATTAAATGTCAAAACTTGTTTTTAATTTGTAAACAAGATAAACAAACAAGATTAAATGTTTTGATTTTATTTAAGAAAATAATATGAGAATAAAAATTAAAGTAAAACTTTGTCGTTTATTTTGTAAACCAAATTTATATAAAAAAATTTGTCTTTTATTTTGTAAACAAAATAAATGACAAAAATTGTCTATAAATTTTGTTAACAAAATTAAGATCCAAACTTTTCATTTATTATGTTTGCGAATCAAAATAAAGTTCCCATTTTCATTTTATTTAATAAAATTTCCATTTTCAAAAAAAAAAAGAAAAGAAATGAGAATTAGATTAATAAAGATGAGGACTTACAGAGATTACATCAGGATGCAGAACTGGACTAACATAGCTATTTCACACAGCATAAGATCATTACAAATCACACAACAATATATATTCTACATTACCACATCGCAAATCCATAATATTAACATACATACAAATCCAAATGATTGCGAATAACAATTTATATTATTTAATTATTAAAATTTAAGAAATCTCACCAATCAATTTGCCAAAATTTAGACGAGCTCTAAATTAGTTCCCGTCAGTTCCATCGCGTAGATCTCGGGAATAGGATTCCAACGCAATTCAGTTTGCTGAATTCTGATTTCGATTGCAAAAGATATGATCGTTTTAAGATTTGATTACATTAATAAATAAATAATTTATAATTAAACTTTAATTAGGCCTTAACCTTAATCATCTTTCTATTTGGCCGTTCATCCTCTGATCCAAGGGCCGATACTGCTCCTTCTTCATCGCTCTTTTCTGGACCATTTTGAACCCATTCATCGTTCCTCAATTCACCATCGCACGCTTGGACAATTGCGTAGAGTCGAAGAGGATGTTAAGAGCTTTAAAAAGATCAAAAGAAGCATATGTT
Organism: Allium sativum; assembly: GCA_030737875.1. Classification (NCBI taxonomy): domain Eukaryota; kingdom Viridiplantae; phylum Streptophyta; class Magnoliopsida; order Asparagales; family Amaryllidaceae; genus Allium; species Allium sativum. The sequence continues at coordinate 340,779,353 of CM060919.1, forward strand.
AATTCTTTGTGGATTTGGAGCTAAGGAGGAGAGAAGGTAGATGAGTTTAGGCGGCTATGGGTTTGAGGAATCGGGGAAGGAAGAAAAGAGGAATGGCGGCTATGGCTTGGAGAAGAAGGAAAGAAGATTTATAAATATAAAGAGAAGAGAGAACAAAGGGGGAGTAAAGGGAATGTTTTCATATAAAAAAAAAATGAATTTGAATGATAAATAAAAGAGGAGGGAGAGTTGAGAATAAATGCACAAGTTATTTTCCCCATATACCTCTTTTTATTTATAAACAAATTAAATGCTTGCTTTATTTTATTTAATTGTTTAAGTAGTGCAACCCTTTTATTTCAAATTTCAGAACACACAACATAACATATAATAATTTTAGGAACCTATTTAGTTGCAAGAAAGGATAAATAGAAGAGATTATATATACATATAGTTGATTTAAAGGAAAGGAATAAAGAAAGAGAAAAAAAAAGTTGGAAAACAAAAGAAGAGAGAAAAGAGAAAACGGGAATGTTAATTAATACATGAGGTAGAAATGGGAAAGAAAATAAGAGGAGAGAAGGAAGTATGGTAAAGATAGAGACAAATAAAATGAATGCATTTTTATTGCTTGATAGGAAATTGTGAAACTTTTTCAAATTTCAAAACATATAATTTAATTTGACACAAACATGTGATTTTATTTTGAAACAAAACATGTAATTTTTGAAACTAGATTACATGAAAACATTTATTAGTTTTAAATTAAAATAAAGATTAAAACTTTATTTCCCTTTTCCATTGTTTCATAAAATCAAGTAAAGATCATAACTTTATTTTCTATGTTTCATAAACAAATAAAGATTCAAACGTTTCTTTTTTTTTTCTCAATAAAGATTCCAACTTTATTTCCCTTTCAATGTTTCATAAATAAAGATTCCAACTTTACTTTCAATTTCCATGTTACATAAAAATTCCAACTTTATTTTATAATTGCATCGTTCCATAAAACCAAATAAAGATTGTACTCTATTTTCTCAAATTTCATTGTTTCACAAAACAAAACCAACAAAGATCAAAACTTTTTTTCAAATTTTTTTTTTTTGAACGCGTAGTGAGTTAAGAAAATGAAAAGTTACCAGGTTGAAGTAAAGATACATGCAGGTATGATTTGGAAAGAATAAACATGGCATTTATGATATGAACGTGCATGCAAGGTTTTAAATTTTCAAAAGTAGATAACAATGAAAGAGAGAGAATGGGCTATTTATGTTATAGTATTTTATTTTTAAAATTAACATGAACGTATTTCCTAATTACATTCATTGACAAATTTATATGTTTCTCAAATTTACATGTATGTATTCTCTAAATTAATGTCAATGACATATTCTCAATTGAATATATTTTCCTAATTAATGCATATATTAGCATACCTACAATCAATGTCAAATGTTATGTTTACTAAATTAATGACATGTTCACAAATCAATATAAATTTTAAGTTTTACTTCAAATAAAAATAAATTTATAATCGTGATTATTTAAAATAAATTATTTTAAATAGCCAAAACTCATTAAAATTACTTAAAATAAATTTTTAAATTTACCCCAAAATTCAGGGTTGTTACAGTTAAAAATATAGGCGACACTTTTAGCCAGGTAAAACAGGATTGTGAGTATGTATTGTAAATCTTCTTTGTGTAAATCACGTGATAATTGCATTTGAGTTGGCCGCCTAAATAAATGGATCGAACACGTTATACTTATGCGCCATTAAAACTTGATTAGGCACAGAAGAAGATTTACCAGGTCATTTATTAAGCACGTTATACATTAAAAAATGTAATATTGTTAACAACTTAATTAGGAACCTCTAACAATAATTAGGCATAATGAAAACTAGGCACATTCTTAAATCCTACCAGGCCGTGTATTATTCTAGTTGGCAAGGCACACACTAATTAAATACGGTTAGGCAATATTAATCAAAATTATACGAAACAAAAGATTATATACGTATACACCCAGGCAAAAGCACTATTCATGTTTTTCTTCCCCAAAATTTTCTAAAGCTCCTATTGCTTTCTTCTCCACCAAATCGTCTGTTGCATCTCCTCTCTTCCTCGATGAAACCGAACTGTTGTTGCCAACGCCTTCTTGATACTCACACCCCCTTTTTCTTTTTCTTTTTTTCTTCCGTTTTGCTGCAACTATCTGACCAACCCCACTTTCGAAACACGCTCTAACCTATGCAAAAACTTCCCCATACCATTACTATGCAACTATATTGATTCCTTTAAACCCCAAGCATACGCCTGTTGTTATATACGAACCCAACTCTTCATCATCACCGTCCCACCGTTCTCCATCAACCCAAATGCCTGCTGCCTTCAGTAGGCCCGCAACCACCTCTCGCCAACATTTCTTTCCCCGCTTCGTCTTTTTTTTATATACGGGTTCTGTAACGACCCGCCTTTTTTCCCAGTTCTTATCGGTAATTAAACCGACTCAAACTGTTCACAAAGACGAATTGTTATGGGTACAAACATATTTTAAACAAAAATAACAGAACATTTCATTTCAAATTACAATGTTACATTAGAGTTACATAGAATATCAGAGTTATACATATACAGCGGAAGAAAAGAAAATATATTCTCAGTGGAAGAAACCGTATGATACAGCAGAAGCTCAAAACTCTTGTGTGAACTCCAACTCTAAAAGTGCTCTGGATCCTGCTCCAACGATCTATAACTGCAAAACTAAACTACTAGCTGACTGTGCAAAATAATGGGCACCCAGAGTTTAGGTGTGGGAACAATAAACTCCAGGTCAGTTATGGGACTGGTGTGAGAACTCAAAACAGATATTCTTTTTAGGTTCATTTTAAAGTTGGGAATTTCACTGGACCACGCCGCTATCGCGGAACGGGTTTTACTCCATGTGAATACCCATGCATAGAAATTCCCAATGATTTTGGAAAATAAAGCTATCATAAGCTCGTCCCACATCACACAATGCAAGCGCACACCTGATGGGCGAGTTTTATCTTATGATAACCAAACATGCTTTCATACGTGAAAATCCTCTTATAATATTATAATATAGTGTGGAAAACAATTTCGCAAATAAATGTATTAATCCTAGACGGCATAATACCCCATAATATTATGTCGCCATATATATATATATATATATATATATATATATATATATATACACACAATCAAAATCGTATGGCTCATATTGGAGATTTGGGTTTCCAACTTGATGATTCGTTGCACGAAAGATCAATCGGAACACAAACGAAATGTAATCATGGGGTTTTCATCCAGATGCGGACACTAATACAAATCGCGAGGTAGATCAACGGTTTTCGACCAGACACGGCCCCCTGAACATACCCTATTCCATAATTCATAAGTGGTTTCCCACTGCTGCAGTAGTCATCATCAATTCATATACATATACACAACCTAACCGCCAGTTTCTCATCATCCAGGGTGTGAGGTTTGTCGATGTCATGTCATACACAAAGCTATGCTTCAATAAGCCATTCTTTGATCATCACTAGCTCGTTTCATAACTCGGGTATGCCACGTTGACAATTCACGACATATCACTGATTTAAATCAATGCATACCCTCTATGTTCATATGACTTAGAGATGAGGATAATATATTGCCACAAATCCGATATACATCAACGAAAATCAGTGCTATGTGGTCAATTTCAACATCAAACACACCATCCATACAAGTCTGTTCTGGGTCTGAACGGAACAACAACCCAAAAATACTTAAATATGTTCAGGTCTCATGCAACTCATACCTTGTATCGGGTGGCCTACCCAACCGCGACATTAATCAACAATCAATCTAAACAATTCAAATATTCCCGGTCTTCATTCGTCGTTTTACCAAATCTTGAATTGCTTCATAACGTCGTATTATTACTTGGAATGGTTTTCGAACATATACTCGATCTCGGTCTTCCCAAGTAATAAGCGTACTTTAAAATAGTAGCTATGGTTCACATAGGCTTTTTAATTCAAATCTCCTTCCAAATTCATTTATGACTCAAGATTTGAATTAATATAAATTTCATACATCTCGTTATCATTTTATCTCTTCTTTGAAATCAAAGATTTTACCTTCGCTTAAATTTCTTACCTTTAATTCCCTTGAATCAAAGATTTGATTAAATCCCTAATTACGATATGAATTTCCACCATTCAATCTCATCGGATTTCAAGAATGATATTATTGAAGATACGATTTCATGACAAAACCCAAATCAATCGATATTGAATCATAAATTATACAGAAATTTTTTATCCACTTATATTCGATATAAATTCTCATTATCAACGAATACTATAAGTGGAATAGCAACATAATAATATCTTTCAAATTCCCCAGATAGTATACGTTTACATCATGAAGTTTCATACCAAATATCGAAGATTATTTCTATCTAACTTATTTCAATCAGGTTGCGAACCCATATCTTAATTGAAAGATTTATTCAACTCTTCGACATTAGATCTGGATAGAAATACCATCAACTTATCTTTAATATTAGTTACCGTATCCAACTCATATTATAAGCGGAATAACGGTGAATTACCTTTTAAATTCCTCAGATAATAAGAGTTTTCATTTACCGAATTAATACCAAACATCCGAAGATTTATCTCCATCCATATCCAAATTTTTTTAGCATTGGAAAATCCATTTTAATTCCAAATAAATATTTCAAAAAATGTTCAAAAATATTTTATAATCATTCTTATAGTCAAATCATAGTTCATGCTTATGAATTCCAAACCAAAACAACATTTGGGGATGTTACCCGAAAGTACTGCTATTAAAATAGCCATTTAAATCAAATAGATTTAAAATTATTTGAAATTCCAATTCTAATCGCCTTTAAAATTTATAAAAAGGAATTATCATAAATTTCTCCAATTTATTAAACTGGTTTTTATTCGACTTTTCATTATAATCGCCAACTTCATGTATAGTGATCTTTCCAAATTTGTTTTAAATATAACTTGAAAAATCATATATTGAAAAATCGAAAATTTCCTTTCTATTCAAATACTATTATTATTTGAAATCCAACGTGCCTTATTTCAAGTCAAGCCAACTTAAAATAATCAAGTCGTAACTATTCAAAGTTTGAAATCGATGTTTACTACTGTCGCACCGGAGCACGTTCTATTCAAGTCATATAACTGTTATAAATTATTCACACCCTTTTCAATTTAATTTATATTTCCAAATCATTTGAAAATCAGTTTCAAATTAGATTTCGAATTTACCATCCCGTTGTCGAATTAGTTAGGGATAGCTACGGAGAGCAGGAAACTGAATTTCCAAACTCAAGCCTAGACACCATACTCTCTGTCATCCTAGAACGTTCTGGTATATATTATAAAGAGACATCATTAATATATATAAAACCATATTCAAATTTCAAAATCTCATTTCGAATTTAAAAGAAAGTAATATATTTTTACCAAAACCAGTTTCAAATAGATATAAAGATCATTATACAAAATCAATACATAATTCAAATCATTTTCCAAATCCAAATTCGATATTTAAAAAAGTTGATATTTAATTCAAAACCAAAATTTTAAATGTTATTTAATAATTAACTAAAATCAAATATAGGAAGGAGATTTTAAATCGATCAGCCATATTTTCCACAACCACGGTGTGTGTGTGTGTATAATATCATGCAATGCAACCATATTTATCCAAATGAACCGTACGAATAGATGGATACGAATTCATTCATTACAAACATCATTTTAGCTGTGCATAAGCGTTACTGAAAATAACGCTTACTATTGTTCAGTGTATTATCTAATTCATAAACAACCATTCAAACATCAACATCCATCACAAAATCATCATCAACTAATCATAATTAAATCTCAACTAATTATAATTAACTAATTTAAATAATTTAAATTAGAAGTTCTCACCATAATGGCTCCAACATCTTCATTATCAAGACGAACAGACCAATGAACACTGCCACTACTGCTCATACTGCTTCCAATCCACTCTTATCAACAGCTGGTAATTTTCTGCTGATTTTATATCGAAATTTGATTAATAACGACGCTCGCTATATATAGTTAAGTGTGTTTATTTTATTTTATTTTTATACTTAACGAAAATTTCAAAATTTATATATCACAGCGTTCTATTTTCAGATACGATTCTAATGCTTCTGACGGCGAGCAAATCCCATTTAAGACGAGTGAGATACGAATGTTTAAAGTTTACACTATTATAACTTAGAAATTAAAATAACCATACCCAAAATCCTTTGGCCCAAAAGCCCAAATGCTCCTTAAATCATAAAATCCGTCCCGCTAGCCCTCTCTTCTTCTTCCTCCTCTCATTTCCATTTTCTCACGCCTGGAACCCATAAATGCACACGCGCCGTGCATATGCACACATAAAAACTCCCATCGATCATCAATCTGAGACCGTCTACGACTTGCTCTTCTCCTCCTCATTCGTCTGCACCACAACTCCACAATCATAGCTCCCCACATCAAAATGCGCACATCCATGGCCGAACCTGGAAACTGCACGCATCAGTAAAAGGTGCGACACCAATTAAACCCGAACTCCACCAAACTTTGCTACTACGAAGCCCTCTCTTCCCTCGTCATTACTCCACTCTCCGATCCTCCTATTGCTACTCCATACTCGTATTCACCTATCATCCCTTGTTTCTCCAACAATCATCAACCCTAGTTTTCAACTTTCTGAATTGTCGACATGGAATCGCCTCGAAATTGTACCAAAAATACTACCTTCCTTGCTGATCGCAATGGTGGTGACGGCGTCGATCCATTCGAAGTGGATTGAGAGATATGATTTTTCGAAGTTTTCAACACAAATTTTCCATTTACTGTAATTCCGCGATTCCTCCTTCGTTACTTGATGAAATTTGGATCCGTCAGTTTCAATATTCGTGTGGATTATCTTGGCGAAAATCGAATAGATTAGAAGTTATTGATTTTTGATTGAAATGGGGATGGTTTTTTACTCTTACTGTAATGTGAAAAGTGGAATAACAGAGGAAGGGAAAGTCGAGGAATTCATCTACAGCTTTGACCGGGGAAGAAAATGTGTTTTTATATAGGAATTTAAAAGTATTTTTAATTATTAAATTAGGAACACTTGTTTATATCATGAAACTCCTTTACATGCATGGAGACAACTAAGGGGACACATAATCCCTATTTAAAAATCCACCAATGCATGTTGAGGTAATTACCCCTAATTATTTATTTGTTAAATTTATATTTTTAGCTTTAACTAAGTAACACTTATAGGTGTAGCAAGTTTTCAATGAATGTAGCCAAACTATTACTTAAGGTTTTATAAATATAACTTATAAATTTTATACTTAACAATCCTTACATATTTTATACACATCATTATAATGTATCCAAATAAAATAAAAATCATTCATATACTATTTTATAAATAAAAAAAATCACTTATTTAAATGAGATTTTACTATACAACAAATCTTTATACACTTTATAAATACCATTATAATTTATCAAAATTAATAACTTAATAAAAATCATTCTTGTAAAATCATAAAATAAATTATCCTTTACAACATTCATATTTTACAAATCAATATTACCAAAATAAGAAAATATTATTACTTAACATAAAATCCTATAAATTAAATATAACTTTTAAAATAAGTTTTTCTTAAAATCGTATAAAATAAAACAAGATACTTAATCAAAATAAAAATTCATATTCAAACCTTATAAAAAATCAATTTATATTCAGAAAATCCAAAATTGGGAAAAAAAATCCAAATCAAAATAGTTAAAAATTCTGGGATGTTACATTCACCCCCTTAAAAACTTTTCATCCTCGAAAAGGAAGTCGAGTAAATTTAAACTCCTTTACAAATTTTAAATTTGAGTTTCTCTCTTAACATATAAGAAAATGAAATAGTCAGAACCAATGCTCATATCATTCTCAGGGTACTATATCTAATTCTCACTAAAGGTAAGGTCTAAGGACACTTCTATGATCTCGCGGTTACTAGAGTCGTCATTGGTCATGATTAAAATCAAATTATCTAAGTTAGACCCAGAGCTGCTACCACTACAACAAAGGAGAAGCTGGGATAGATACTATCTAGTACTTAGATATCTACGACCCTAAGAAAATTTTAAAGTTGGAAAATATCTTTCTAACTCACACTTACGGAACCCATGGTTTTCTTATCAATTATAAGACTAAGTGTTCAAATTAAAATCCAAATTCCCAAATAAATTTTCCCTAATCATTCCATTATCTTGTAAAATACCATCCTGGTTAAATTTAATATTAGAAATTATATTGCTCTTAATAAAAAATCAAGCTCAATTTAAGAGACAATTAAAAATACTGGTTCCAAATCCAAATTAATTCACTTGTCCATGGATTTATCAGAGCAGGGAAATAAGAAGAATTCAGAGATAAAGTTGAACAGTTAAAATTTCAAGCATGACAATTCGGGTGATATTCAAAAGATGACAATGGGTCGAGCAAAACCCAGCAACAAGGGAAGAGATAGAACTATATTTCTGAAACACTCATTCTATTTCAATTTTTTATTCCAATCGTTTCCAATTTCATATTAACCCATTTATAAGTTAAATTTATATATTTAAGTTGCCATATTCACCAAATCGAATAACATTTTTTCTAAATCCTCTTTAAATTCAAAATATATATAACTCTTTTTCCTTCTTGCTTAAATATCAAATCTTGTTTAGAAAAATTTCTTACTCAACTAGCCGGAAAATCTCTTAAACGGTTTTATTTAAAATACCATCACGCTTCCTCTGCGCACTCTGATTACAGGTTCAAATTAGGGTTGTTTTCAAAAAAAAATCTACTTCGAAGTTTGTTATGATTTAAACTAATTCCTAACTTAAGTCAAAATCATCTTCACATTCCTTAAGGGGTGGTATTGGTATAATCTCTCAATGAATTTTCACACCTACGTGTTCTTTCTAATTCTTAAGTATAGTTTACTTCTACAATATCCCTTTTTGTTATTATCAAAATAGTTGATTTTGCATTTATAACATATTGTCCTTACATTATGTTCCTTTTAATATTTCTAACATATCGAAATGGTTCAAGTATTCCTCGACATCTTAATTGAAACCATATAGTTATCCCACCTTCGAAACTCGAAGATAACTACTAATGGTGCCACGGTCATCAGTAAAATCATCCTCGAGCGACTAGAGTGTGGCCCTACATCTACCTAGTATATATTGGACTTCACATATACGTTGATCAGACGTATATTCAGAACCCTTACATACTCGATAGTCCAATCATGACGTCGAATAAAACACTCAAAATCCTTATTTCCAATTATATTTCAAGATATATTACAAATAATCATCGTTTTCAAAATGATTTACTTGTTCAAAAATACCTTATATAGATTTCAAAAACACGCCCTCTCGTCATAATATTCCAGAATCTCATTTTAGGGTATTTCTAACCCCATCTCTAATGAGATACTATAGCTCTGATGAGTCCTATCCTATGTTCAAAATACGTCGTACCCCATAGCTTTGTATAACCAAAGCTCTGATACCAAATGTAACGACCCGCCTTTTTGCCCAGTTCTTGCCAGTAATTAAACCGACTCAAACTGTTCACAAAGACGAATTGTTATGGGTACATACATATTTTGAACAAAAATAATAGAACTTTTCTTTGTAAATTACAATGTTACATCAGAGTTAAATAGAATATCAGAGTTACACATATACAGCAAAAGAAAAGAAAATATATTCTCAGCGGAAGAAACTGTATGATATAGTAGAAGCTCCAAACTCTTGTGTGAACTCCAACTCTAAAAGTGCTCTGAATCCTGCTCCAACGATCTATAACTGCAAAACTAAACTACTAGCTGCCCGTGCAAAATAATGGGCACCCAGAGTTTAGGTGTGAGAATAATAAACTCCAGGTTAGTCATGGGACTGGTGTGAGAACTCAAAACAGTTATTCTTTTTAGGTTCATTTTAAAGTTGGGAATTTCACTGGACCACGCCGCTATCGCGGAACGGGTTTTACTCCATGTGAATACCCGTGCATAGAAATTCGCAATGATTTTGGAAATGAAGCTATCATAAGCTCGTCCCACATCACACAATGCAAGCGCACACCAGATGGGCGAGTTTTATCTTATGATAACCAAATATGCTTTCATACGTGAAAATCCTCTTATAATATTATAATATTATAATATAGTGTGGAAAAAAATTTCACAAATAAATGTATTAATCCTAGACAGCATAATACCCCATAATATTATGTCGCCATATATATATATACACACACACACACAATCAAAATCATATGGCTCGTATTGGAGATTTGGGTTTCCAACTTGATGATTCCTAGCATGAAAGATCAATCGGAACACAAAAGAAATGTAATCATGGGTTTTTCATCCAGACGCAGACAACAATACAAATCGCGAGGTAGATCAACGGTTTTCGACCAGACACGGCCCCCCGAACATACCCCATTCCATAAGTCATAAGTGGTTTCCCACTGCTGCAGCGGTCATCATCAATTCATATATATATACACAACCTAACTACCAGTTTCTCATCATCCGGGGTGTGAGGTTTGTCGATGTCACGTCATACACAAAGCTATGCTTCAATAAGCCATTCTTTGTTCATCACTAGCTCGTTTCATAACTCAGGTATGCCACGTTGACAATTCACGACATATCACTGATTTAAATCAATGCATACCCTCTAAGTTCATATGACTTGGAGATGAGGATAATATATTTTCACAAATCTAATATACATCAACGGAAATCAGTGCTATGCGGTCAATTTCAACTTCAGACACACCATCCATACAAGTCCGTTCTTGGTCTGAACGGAACAACAACCCGAAAATACTTAAACATGTTCAGATCTCATGCAACTCACACCTCGTATCGGGTGGACTACCCAACCGAGACATTAATCAATAATAAATCTAAACAATCCAAATATTCCCGGTCTTCATTCGTCGTTTTACCAAGTCTTGAATTGCTTCATAACGTCGTATTATTACTTGGAATGGTTTTCGAACATATACTCGATCCCGGTTGTAACAACCAGGAAATGCGAGCCAGTTTAAAAATTTTATTTGGCAATTTTAGCGAATTTTGAACATTTAAAATAGATTATTTTAAATAATATCGACGAGAAATTTATTTTGAATAGAAATCGAACGTATATATTATATAGATCGTCGTTAGAATATAAAATTTTATTTTAATTATAAAAGGGATCAAAAATGGCGCGGTAGTTCGATAATTCGATTTCAAAGTTCAAATGAATGTACAGGATTCAAAATAAATTGGATTTTAGTGAAACCAAAAATATTAGGATCTAATCAAGAATATCTTTCCAACGAATCAGAAAAATTGAAGTTTCATAGCGGGAATCAAAAGATATGTCCAGTTGAAAATTCTGAATAGTCGCTATGAAATTCAGGCCCTTAAAAAGGGAAATTTTGCAAACGACTTCGGATTTCGACGAAACCACTTTTGTTGGATCCGCGATGTCAAATTATTGTTAGATTCCAAATTTCGTAATTTTTCGAATCAATATGTGAGCGTGGCAAAGGAAAACGCGTTTGATCAGTTTCAGTTGATTTTAATCGACTGGAAAATGACCATTTTTCCAACGGTCTCAGAATTTGATGAAACTAGATTTGTTAGGACCATATCGTCAATACGAAGCTAGAAAATATTTTTCTAGAATTTTTCGAGTTAGTATGTGACCTCAGTAAATTGAAATGCACGTTCAAATTCAATATATAGAGTTATATGTTGATTTTGATGAAAACTGATCGTAACAAGCGAACTGGCTTACGATACATGTCCAATTGTGTTCGGAATGGGGGTAATTAGCTAGGGACGACAGACAGTGGGTCTCGTTTCGAGGTCGAAATTAAAAGTTACTTTTTGTTGAAATTAAATAATAAAATAATTAAATAGAAACTCTCCTCTCCCCTCTCCCTCTATACACCCAGCCACCCCCTCCCCCCCCCCCCGGTTTACTTTTCAATCGAATAAAAAAAAGAAAAACAAAACAAAACCCCGCCGTTCATCGCATCCGCCTGCCCTCGCCTGACGCCGCCGCCGCTGGCCAGCCCTCCCGCCTCTCGCGTCTCGCCCGCCCCCACTCCTCCTTCTTCTCCACCTCGCGCTACTCCTCCTTCTCAAAAAAAAAATTCGCACCCATTCAGTCGTTCACCCCCCTACAGCCAACGACCGCCACCCCTCGTCAGAACCCGCACCGCCTGCACCTAGGCGCCCTCCGACTGTCCACCAAACTCCGGCGTCGCACGTGAACCTCCCCTCCGATTGAAATTAGTGAGTTTTCTTTTCTTTTTGTTTGCATTTAGTTATTTTCAGTTTTTATTTTTTTCCCTTTCCCTTTCTGATTTTATCTCCAATATAAGTCTATGATTTCTAAATCTATAATGGTATGATTTTTATCATAATAAAAATTAGGATTTTTGTTAATAAAAGAAAGGAAAAAAAGTTTGATTTATATCATAGAAAAGTAATGATTTTTAACATTATAAAGGCTTGATTTTTATGCATATGAAAGGGCAAGAAAGGTGGAATTTTTATATATGTTTTAGCAAAGGAAATATGGGATTTTTATATTTACAAAGATTCGATTTTAAATTTATAAAAGATGAAATTTTTACTAACCTAAAGTTTAGACTTTTATTTATACGAAGTTTAGGCTTTTAAAAATATAAAGAGGAGATCTTTAGTAATTTAAAAATATGATTTTTATATAGGTATGATAATAAAAATATGATTTTTATTCATGTAGAATAATAAAAATATAATCTTTATTAGGAGAAGAGCGATATGAAAATATAATTCTTAAACGAAGTGAAGATAAAAATCTATTTTTTTTATATGCAGTGAAGATAAAAGTTCAATTTTTATATATATGAAGTGGAAATAAAAATATAATTTTTATACATGAAGTGATAATATAAAAATTCGATTTTCATATATGTAGCGTATGCGGACAACAAAAGTGACAAGAGGAGAACGATGAAGATTTCCTACATATGAAGAGTCGTGGCGTTTGGATTAGCTTTGGTGAGAACTTCTCACTTTAACTTTTCTTTTCTAGTTATATAAATATATACTAGGATGCAGACGGTGTTTAGTAGCACCCGACACCATCGTCCACAGACCATGGACTTGTTTGTTTGGTTGTGTAGTTGGTTATATTATTTGATTTGAATTTGATTGTTTGGTGAAATGGAATGGATTTGATTGATATGTGTATGGTGTGGGCCATTATTAGACCGGGGATAAGGCTAGGCCTTGTCCCGTTTCTAGTATCGTGCCGTTATGCCGCCGAAATTTTCTAAAATAAGTTATAAAAATAAAGATATCATTTTATTTAATAAATGAACCGAATAGAATATTCATAGGTTGAATAAAATAATTTGGTCGTTAAAAATATAATTTTTAACGTGAACGTGAATAAATAAATATTCATTTACAAACCGGACGGTTTGTTTATGTACACATATTTGAAGGACATTGATTGGGACGACAAATTTTACACATCGCCCAACTTCACAAATAAAATCTGTGTTTGTTGATTTGAAACCCCACATGGGTATTGGGATAATATACGACATACACTAATCCCAATAATCGGTTGTATGTCGATCGATGGATTAACAGACTGTTATAAGCGTTAGATATCTATATTTGATGCTTATACAGTGTAACACCCCGTAATTCTATTAATATAAATATTCACAAATTAAAGAATAACTAATCTCAGACGTGAGAATTGTGGAAAACGGGTTGCGCCATTGTGTTCGTCTCGGAATTCTGGTTGAAATAGAGTCCGAGTTTGCGTGATTTGGACTTCGTATAAAGGAGATATGGCCATCGGAAGTTTCAGAAAATTCAGAACAGATTTCAGAAAATTCAAAATTCGAAGTCAAACAAGCTAGGCGGGAAATTTCACGCCCAGCACCCCAGGTCGACTGGGGAGTCGACTGGGCAGTCGACACCCCCCCTCCCCAGGTCGACTGGGGAGTCGACTGGGCAGTCGACCTGGGTGTCGACCTGCTCCAGTCGGCTAGGGTTTGACTGAGCCCAATCTTGAGCTGCTGATGTATCTCTAAGGCTGAGTTGGCAAATTAAACGGTTCAGGTTAGTTCTGAGTTGATCTGACGGTCTAAATAAATCCTAAACTCTATAAATACCTAGGTAGTCTCTCACTCTAATTCACATGAAAAATAGAATATCCACCGTCATACCGCCGCCATGGAACTCAGTGTAGCCGCCGCCAACTAAGAAGGAAGAAAGCTAATCAAAACCCTAATTCTACTCAACTCTAAAGCAAATCAAGACTCTCTTTCTTCTCTAATTGTGAGTATGATGATCTTAACAAGATTATTAGCAAACTAATTAGATTAAGATGTGATATGGATCATAAGAAAATGATGTGAATTGTCATATATGTTGTTGTAAACCTTATGCTATCATGTATGTTGTAAATATTATGTTATGAGATGATGATATCCTGTATGTTGTAAATCATGCTATGATGATATTATATCTGTTGCAAGTTTCTATGCTAAGTTGCGATGTTACAAAGTCATGAAGTTATTATTTATGTTATAGTTAGCTTATGCTTGACCAAATCATGATGTTGATTATATATATGTTTGGGGCTATGATGATTCACATGATAAATCACATGTACCTATGCAAGTTTAGATTGATTAGTATGTATAATCTCACATATCCTATGACATCTATTTAGATCTAAAATTTGGTTAGAACATGTGTGAGTTCTATGGGTTAGATGCTAGTTTACACCATCATTATGTTGCATAAACCACGTATGCAAGTTTATACATGAATTTGGATTATGATCATATTATGTGAATTGTGACATTTAACCAAACAAGTTGACACCTTTAGATCCTTGACATGTGTAGTTTTATGCAAGTTTCACCCCTATTACGATTAGATCTATTTTATTTGTCTATATGTTGTGATAATTTATCTTTGTGCTATGAGTTAGACTATTCGAGTCTAACGTATATTTTGCGTTGAATAAGCGAACGTATAACGTGGGGTAGGGGTAATATTAAGGATTTAATATTAAGAAATTGGGGTGCAATTGATATGATTTTGCATACCGTAAGTGGATGGCCATAATTGAGTCAATTATGGACATCATTAAAATTGGAATTAATTAATGATTTGAATAGGGATATATTTAAAACTGGGGTAAAAGATTATAAGTGTTAATCAATGCTTAGGACACGAGGTTGGACTCGTTTGTGACGTAAAACTGCCCAGACCCGCCCGACAAATCCAGTAGTCACAAATGTCAGCCCAATGTGAGAGGTCCTAGGCCAAACTAAAGCATAACAGTTGTAAAGACACGAGGTTAGACTCTTTTATGGTGTAAGACTGCCCGGACCCGCCCGGCAAATCCAGCTGCCATAAATGCCAGTCTAATGTGAGAGGTCTTTATGAGGTTATGGCCTGAATGAATTAAGAAATACTTAACCAGATAAACATGTAAGGTGGGACATGGGGGTTAAGTAGGTGCCTTGGGTGGCATGAGGAATCAAGTGGTTGCCTTTAGTGGCATTTGAAATACGATTAGTAAGACTTAACCAAACACACATGTAAATAAACATGACTTAGAGGGTTAAGTAGGATATACTAGTGGTGACAAGCTTAGGTGGATAGCTTGTGGGGGCCCATTTCAACCAGTAACCCAAACGTATCTTTGTGGGCTCGACCCAAGTCGAGGATGAGACACGCATACTGGGCTTGACTATAAGAGGCCAAACGGGGTAGCGGTGGCAACGCAAGTCCAACGGGTTTCATATGCGTGTGTGGACCCAGGATGGTAGGTAAGACGTTGTTGCATCGTGTAGGTATAAGCCGTGCATTCTCAAGTTGTGTCGGGTTGCCACTTTAGGGGAGTGATACACCCCACTGTGGGGCCAGCACGGGTATCTACGAGTAGGGAGCCGATCGAAAGTGGGTAGTGGGGTACACCTAGTGGAGATAGGGGCAGGAGGCACCTATGTAGTCTGCTAGGGGTATACGAAGCTATTTATATAATTTCTAAGTGAAGCAAGTGGGATCGACCTTTAGGGTGACTGGTGCGGTGCAGTGTAGTAATTATTCGTTAGTAATTAGGTGTGCCTTTAACGTTATCTTTATCTGCTCTTCCATACCCAATAGTTCATAGACATTTCCTTGTTTTCCAGCTTATGCCTTAGTCTAGTTATTTTGATAATAGTATTGTTAGAATTATCATATTCGCCAGACTTTATATCTGACCCCCTCTATTTCTATCCTTCCCCCCCCCCCCCACCAGGTCCTCAGGGTGGGCCAAAATCTAGCGGAGTTTAATTGGATTGCTTCATCTCTCTTTGGAAAGCTTGGACCGCTGAAGTAAAGTCCAGCTTATTATCTTCTTTAATGGCTATTTATGACATGGGATTATGTATTTTGTTTTATCAAGATGGATATTGTACTTGACTCTGATTTATGGTTTTATGATGTAATAAACATGTTTAATTTCCGCTGCAATAAAATAAAGTTTTAGATTTCCAAGTACTACTTATTATCTGTCTTGTTGTAATTTTTCTGTTCTATATTCACTTAAAACCTCCATGGAAGTTAATGCATTCCCTTTGTGAGTGACATTAATGGACGTGGGGTTTTACACGTGGTATCAGAGCTTAAGGTTACCAGAACAGATAAATTTTTTAGAAAAACTATTTTTCTAAAGTATTTTTGGAAGAAGTATTTTCAAAAACATGTCTTAATGAGTAATTTAAAGAGAAAAGTTTTTAAGAAAAGCATAATCCCCAATAGCCATATATCTTTATCTTTCGTATTCTCCATTTTGAATATTTCCTTTTTCGTTTCAGCATGGCTGAAGATCTTAACCTTCCGGATGGTGTAACGATACCAGGATGGTATAGGAGGTTATTAGAGGCTAGGGCCGCTGCAGGTCCAGCCAATGTTCCTCCACCACCAGTTGCACCCACTCCTCCTCCTCCTCGCGTTGATACTTTTGCAAAGACATGCAAGGAATTTAAGACTATGGGTGGAAAACCTTTCCAAGGGTCAGAAACGTTTGTGGAAGCTAGAGATTGGCTTAAGGAGGTGGAAGAATTGCTAGAAATCTTTGAAGTAGAAGAAGGGAGGAAAGTCAAATTAGCAGCTTGGTTAATGAAGGGAGAGGCCTCGTTTTGGTGGGAGGTCACTAATGGGGAGCGTCCTATTGATTCTTGGGCGGATTTCAGGTGTAGGTTTGAGGCAAAGTTTCTCTCAAGGGCAGAAGAGAATCTATACATGGAAAGGTTTTTGACATTGAAGCAAGGAAGCTCATCAGTGAAAGAATATGTCAACAAATTTAATCAGTTAGCAAGGTTTGGCTTGGACTTAGTGAACACGCCGGAGAAGAAGGCTCTGAGGTTCGTTAATGGCTTGAATGAGCCGTTGCAAGGGTTGGCTATGACCCACATCCCTATGGGGGCCACCTTTGAGAAGCTAGTAGACATGGCACTCATGCACGAGGAGAAAGGCGCTAATGCTAATAAGGAACCCGAGAAGAAAGGGGATCAGAAGAAACCTCAACAGAAAAACAAGAAGGATGGTAAAGACAATAATGGCAAGGGAAAGAAGAAATGCTTTAACTGTGGGACACAAGGCCATCTCAGCAAGGATTGCAGAAAGAAAAAGAAGACTGGCTATTTCCACTGTGGTGAAGCGGGACATCTAGTGAAGGACTGCCCAAAGAAGGAGCAGAGGGCAGGGTCTACCTCGGGAGGACAGGTGCAGGCTCTTGTGGCACCAGGGCAGGCAGGGGGACAAGTTCAGGCTCTCGCGGTCCCACCGCTGCAAGAACGAGGTAGAACCATTTCTGTTGAAAGCTTAGTTTTTCTGTTTGATCATCCTGTCCGTACCTTATTCGATTCGGGCGCATCGCATTCGTTTATTTCTACATCATTAGTTGAATCACTGCACTTAAACACCAGTTTAGTAGAGGATCCCTTAGTTGTTTCAAATCCAATTGGGGGCTCAGCTTATTTGTCCATGATGTGTTTGGATTTGAAAATTTCTATACTTAGCGTTGAGTTTAGATGTGATGCTTATGTTTTGGGCTTCACGGGCTATGGCCTAATTTTAGGAATGGATTGGTTATCCAGAAATGGGGCCGTTCTTGATTGTGAAAGGAGAGTAGTTAGGCTCGTGACTCGCCTTGGCAACACTCTCGAAATCTTTTGTAATCCCATAAATTCCGTTATGCTAAGTTATCTAGAATCGCTTGACGCGTCGGTGAAAAATCTACGATCTGTTAGAGTGGTCCGAGAATACTGGATGTGTTTGAGGAGGTGAAGGGCTTGCCTCCGAAGCGGGAGATAGATTTTCGAATATATCTTGTGGATAATGTAAAACCAGTATCTTTACCGGCACGTCACATGGCTCCTCGTGAAAAGAGGGAACTCAATAAGCAAGTGAAGGAGTTGCTTGAGAAGGGGTTCATAAGACGTAGTATATCGGAGTGGGGTGCTCCAGTAGTATTTGCCACGAAGGCGGATGGGTCCCTTAGACTTTGTGTGGACTATAGAGAACTTAATAAGCTTACTAAAAAGAATAGACACCCACTGCCGAGGATTGACGATCTCTTCGATCATTTAGTTGGCGCCTCAGTGTTTTCGCAGTAGGACTTAGCCACTGGATTCCATCAGTTGAGAGTGGCTGAGGATAGCATTGACAAGACTGCCTTTAGGACTCCGGACGGTTTCTATGAATGGCTAGTGATGTCCTTCGGTTTGACAAACGCCCCCGCATACTTTGTTGATTTGATGAGTAGGGTGTTTAGGGAGTACCTTAACAAATTCGTGGTAGTCTTTGTAGACGACATCTTGATCTTTTCTAAGGATGAAGAAGAGCATGCCCTACATCTTAGGGAAGTGTTGGAGACCCTACGAGCACATAACCTTAAAGCTAAATTTTCTAAGTGTCACTTCTGGAGGAAGGAAGTACGATTCTTAGGGCACGTGGTTTCCAAAGAATGGATAGCTGTGGATCCCGCGAAGGTGGTGGCCATCCAAGATTGGATGGTCCCTAAAAATGCTACCGAAGTGAGAAGTTTCTTGGGTTTGGCTGGCTACTATAGGAAGTTTATCAAAGACTTCGCAAAGATATCAGCTCCATTAACACGTTAGACAAAGAAGAACCTAGTTTTCACATGGGACGTAGATTGTGATGATGCGTTCCAACGTTTGAAGAGAGCTTTGACTTCAGCCCCAGTCTTAGTGCTGCCAGACAGGAGTAAGCCATTTACTGTTTATACCGATGCTTGTGGGACAGGACTAGGCGCAGTCTTAATGCAAGAGGGAAGGGTAATAGCCTATGGTGGAAGGCAGTTAAGGGTGCATGAGAAAAATTACCCTATACATGACCTAGAGTTGGCCGCTATTGTTTTCGCGCTTAAGTCTTGGCGTCATTATCTTCTTGGCGAGAAATTCGAATTATTCACTGATCACAAATCGCTAAAATACTTATTCTCTCAAAAGGACTTGAACTTAAGGCAGCAAAGGTGGATGGAGTTCTTATCATCCTACGACTTCGAGATAGCATATACCCCTGGCAAGGGTAACGTAGTGGCCGATGCCTTAAGTAGAAAAAGATTATCCTTAAGTCCTTTGTTTGTTGAGCGGCGAAGTTTAGAATTCATCTCTATGTTTGACTTTAGACCTTCCGTTGACTTTGTACCCGGTTTGCTAGCATCCTTGGAGGTCAGACCTACGCTTTTGGGACGTATTGGTGAGGCACAGCGAGACGACCCACAGTTGGTTGAGGTAGTAGAAAATCTCAAAAGAGGGGAGTCATCAAGCCATCTCCGTAGGTATACCCTAGATGATAAGGGTTGGTTACGTAGGGATAGTAGACTTTGTGTACCTCGAGACGAAGGTTTGAGGAAGGCTATTCTTGACGAAGCACATCATTCGAAGATGACCATTCATCCCGGCGGGGACAAGATGTACAAAGACATGAAGCGAGTTTTCTTTTGGGTCGGTATGAAGAGGGACGTGGCCAAGTATGTCGCTAGATGCTTGGTGTGCCAACAAGTAAAAGCGGAGCAAAAGAAACCCGGTGGGTTGCTCCACCCATTGGAGGTTCCACAATGGAAGTGGGAGAGTGTCTCGATGGACTTTGTGGATGGATTACCAAGATCAAGGAAGGGTAATACGGGGATTTGGGTTATAGTAGACAGACTTACTAAGAGCGCCCATTTCATTCCCGTGAAGAGTAAGAGGACTGCTCCATGGTTAGCTTCTGTATACGTTCGAGAGATAGTTCGTTTGCATGGTCTTTATCAAAGTGTCTCCATTACGGAACGTTGTTCGCTTTGGGTCCGTTGGGAAATTAGCACCAAGGTTCGTAGGGCCGTTTCCTATTAAGGAGAAGATTGGACAGATGGCGTATAGAGTGGAGTTGCCTGAGAGACTTAGTGGTGTACACGACGTATTCCATGTGTCACATTTGAGGAAGTGCTTGCACGAGACCGCGGAAGTGGTAGAGCCGAACTTGCTTAGAGAGGTGGAGATAGAGCGTGATGCGACGATTCGACGAGCTCCTACGCGCATTCTTGGGTCGGAGATCAAGAAGTTGAGGAATCGAGAGGTCAGACTAGTCAAAGTGCAATGGGGAGATGATGAGAGCAACGCTACTTGGGAGACAGAAGCGAAGATGCGTTCGTTGTACCCTTTTCTTTTTGAGGGTATGTCTTTTAATTTCTCCTCTATCGCTTAGCTTGTACTTATCTTATCTTTAGTATGTCCTCTCGCTAGTATTCTTGACCTTTAGTTAGGATAATCTTATGGTTGAAACATGTGTTTGAGACATGTTATGTATGATGGATGCAAAGTGGATGCAAGTGTTTGCTAGTGGTTGCTCGTGGACGCATATACACACACTATTAGGCATTAGATCGGCTCAGTCACTTCATATTGCATATAAATGGATGTACTTAGTAAAATGTATGTATGAGGATTTTTTTATCATAGGATGCTGCATTCAGATGATGATTGTGCACGCATATAGAGATAATATGTAGCATTAAGGAACTTTTGCATACATAATGGATGCATGGCACTATCATGATTTGCATTAAGGAGGTCAACTGAATCAGTGGACCACCTGATTTTGCATTAGATATAGACATATACACACATTGTGCATTTAAACATGAAAGCATTAGAAGTCTATAAGGACAATGGATGCCTGTGTTTGATGGTTGAGTAGATGGACGATTGGATGTTAGGATATACATTCTTCTTGACTTGAAGATTTCGGGGTCGAAATCCTTTAAGGAGGGGAGAATGTAACACCCCGTAATTCTGTTAATATAAATATTCACAAATTAAAGAATAACTAATCTCAGACGTGAGAATTGTGGGAAACGGGTTGCACCATTGTGTTCGTCTCGGAATTCTGGTTGAAATAGAGTCTGAGTTTGCGTGATTTGGACTTCGTATGAAGGAGATATGGCCATCGGAAGTTTCAGAAAATTCAAAACAGATTTCACAAAATTCAAAATTCAAAATTCGAAGTCAAACAGGCTAGGCGGGAAATTTCACGCCCAGCACCCCAGGTCGACTAGGGAGTCGACACCCCCCCTCCCCAGGTCGACTGGGCAGTCGACCTGGGTGTCGACCTGGTCCAGTCGGCTAGGGTTTTACTGAGACCAATCTTGAGCTGCTGATGTATCTTTAAGGCTGAGTTGGCAAATTAAACGGTTCAGGTTAGTTCTGAGTTGATCTGACGGTCTAAATAAATCCTAAACTCTATAAATACCTAGGTAGTCTCTCACTCTAATTCACATGAAAAATAGAATATCCACTGTCATACTGCCGCCATGGAACTCAGTGTAGCCACCGCCAACTAAGAAGGAAGAAAGCTAATCAAAACCCTAATTCTACTCAACTCTAAAGCAAATCAAGACTCTATTTCTTCTCTAATTGTGAGTATGATGATCTTAACAAGATTATTAGCAAACTAATTAGATTAAGATGTGATATGGATCATAAGAAAATGATGTGAATTGTCATATATGTTGTTGAAAACCTTATGCTATCATGTATGTTGTAAATCTTATGTTATGAGATGATGATATCCTGTATGTTGTAAATCATGCTATGATGATATTATATATGTTGCAAGTTTCTATGCTAAGTTGCGATGTTACAAAGTCATGAAGTTATTATTTATGTTATAGTTAGCTTATGCTTGACCAAATCATGATGTTGATTATATATATGTTTGGGGCTATGATGATTCACAAGATAAATCACATGTACCTATGCAAGTTTAGATTGATTAGTATGTATAGTCTCACATATCCTATGACATCTATTTAGATCTAAAATTTGGTTAGAACATGTGTGAGTTCTATGGGTTAGATGCTAGTTTACACCATCATTATGTTGCATAAACCACGTATGCAAGTTTATACATGAATTTGGATTATGATCATATTATGTGAATTGTGACATTTAACCAAACAAGTTGACACCTTTAGATCCTTGACATGTGTAGTTTTATGCAAGTTTCACCCCTATTATGATTAGATCTATTTTATTTGTCTATATGTTGTGATAATTTATCTTTGTGCTATGAGTTAGACTATTCGAGTCTAACGTATATTTTGCGTTGAATAAGCGAACGTATAACGTGGGGTAGTGGTAATATTAAGGATTTAATATTAAGAAATTGGGGTGCAATTGATATGATTTTGCATACCTTAAGTGGATGGCCATAATTGAGTCAATTATGGACATCATTAAAATTGGAATTAATTAATGATTTGAATAGGGATATATTTAAAACTAGGGTAAAAGATTATAAGTGTTAATCAATGCTTAGGACACGAGGTTGGACTCGTTTGTGACGTAAAACTGCCCGGACCCGCCCGGCAAATCCAGTAGTCACAAATGTCAGCCCAATGTGAGAGGTCCTAGGCCAAACTAAAGCATAACAGTTGTAAAGACACGAGGTTAGACTCTTTTATGGTGTAAGACTGCCCGGACCCGCCCGGCAAATCCAGCTGCCATAAATGCCAGTCTAATGTGAGAGGTCTTTATGAGGTTATGGCCTGAATGAATTAAGAAACACTTAACCAGATAAACATGTAAGGTGGGACATGGGGGTTAAGTAGGTGCCTTGGGTGGCATGAGGAATCAAGTGGTTGCCTTTAGTGGCATTTGAAATACGATTAGTAAGACTTAACCAAACACACATGTAAATGAACATGGCTAAGAGGGTTAAGTGGGATATACTAGTGGTGACAAGCTTAAGTGGATAGCTTGTGGGGGCCCATTTCAACCAGTAACCCAAACGTATCTTTGTGGGCTCGACCCAAGTCGAGGACGGGACATGCATACTGGGCTTGACTATTAGAGGCCAAACAGGGTAGCGGTGGCAACGCAAGTCCAACGGGTTTCATATGCGTGTGTGGACCCGGGCTAGTAGGTAAGACGTTGTTGCATCGTGTAGGTATAAGCCGTGCATTCTCAAGTTGTATCGGGTTGCCACTTTAGGGGAGTGATACACCCCACTGTGGGGCCAGCACGGGTATCTACGAGTAGGGAGCCGATCGAAAGTGGGTAGTGGGGTACACCTAGTGGAGATAGGGGCAGGCGGCACCTATGTAGTCAGCTAAGGGTACACGAAGCTATTTATATAATTTCTAAGTGAAGCAAGTGGGATCGACCTTTAGGGTGAATGGTGCGGTGCAATGTAGTAATTATTCGTTAGTAATTAGGTGTGCCTTTAACGTTATCTTTATCTGCTCTTCCATACCAAATAGTTCATAGACATTTCCTTGTTTTCCAGCTTATGCCTTAGTCTAGTTATTTTGATAATAGTATTGTTAGAATTATCATACTCGCCAGACTTTATGTCTGACCCCCTCTATTTCTATCCTTTTCCCCCCCACCAGGTCCTCAGGGTGGGCCCAGCTCTAGCGGAGTTTGATTGGATTGCTTCATCTCTCTTTGGAAAGCTTGGACTGCTGAAGTAAAGTCCAGCTTATTATCTTCTTTAATGGCTATTTATGACATGGGATTATGTATTTTGTTTTATCAAGATGGATATTGTACTTGACTCTGATTTATGGTTTTATGATGTAATAAACATGTTTAATTTCCGCTGCAATAAAATAAAGTTTTAGATTTCCAAGTACTACTTATTATCTGTCTTGTTGTAATTTTTATGTTCTGTATTCACTTAAAACCTCCATGGAAGTTAATGCATTCCCTTTGTGAGTGACATTAATGGACGTGGGGTGTTACATACATTGTAGTGCACTTTGGATGATGGTTGATTATTTATCGTTGCTATTATATACATGTGTTGTGTGGAATCCATATAATTAACGTTATATGGTAATTGATTGAGCCTCATTCCAATTTAGAAAATAAAGAATATTATAAAATAAAGGTTCATGTGTTGACCGTACTCATCCGTTGAGATTAGTCATGTGTTGTACGAAATATTTTAACAATAAAATTTACATCTTTATCATTATAAAATAAAGGTTCATGTGTTGACTGTACTCATCCGTTGAGATTAGTCATGTGTTGAACGAAATATTTTAACAATAAGATGTACATCTTTATCATATATAAAATTAGAAACTAACTGGAAAATAGATAAGATGAGTGGTCTCCTGGATATTGATCTGATGTTGGTTTCGGCCTTCGGGGTTAATATTCAGGGAATCGTTCTCTTACTAATTTACGGTTGGAGTCTGATTTGAAATCAAACGAAAGATACCACAATTTTTATAAAATATATTAAATAACAAAAATAGTCACACGTGGACAGTACTCATCCGTTGAGATTAGTCATGTGTTGACAAAAATATAGAGTCACGAATTGAAAGAAATATAGATTCATTTGTGGAATAGAATAACGAAGTTATTAAAAAATATAAAGCCGTGTTGATTAGAGATGCGCTATTTTGACGCGAACGATATTTATATCGATTATATTCGTTTGTATAATGAATGTTGAAAAGAGATAAAAAAATCGAATATATATTAATAAAAGAAATTCGAATTGAATTGAATATAAAAGAAATTCGAATTGAACTGAATATAAAAGAGATTCGAATTGAATTGAATATAAAACGAATTCGAATTGAATTGAATATAAAATGAATTCGAATAGAAAATGAATTCAAATTGAATTGAAAACGAATTGAAATAGAAAAAAAAAATCAATTTGAAATGAATTGAAATTTGAATAGAGTTGAAATGTTTTTGAAACGAATTTAAAACTATCTATAAAATTTGTTTTAAATAGAAATCGATGAAATATATATTATATATAATATATATATGATATAATGGCCTGAATAGAACGCGCCGCGCCGCGGCAGTTCGTGAATTTCGACCATTGACTTCGAACGGATATTACGGGAGATACGACCGTCGGATTCTCCTAAAACCCGAACCGTTGGGTTCGTATCGAAAAGAGATTTCTAACGAAAATTAGAAATTTGAAATCTAACGGTTGGATATGGAGATACGTCCAAATTAAATTTGAAAAAGGTCGATGTAAGTGCAGTTCGATGGCCGTTGATGGAAATCGACTGTACGGGCCTTGATAAAATTATTAAAAATATCAATAATTTGTGTAAAATCATAAGAAATGATTTGGAAAAATTGGGATGAAAAACTCCATATTGGAAAAGATAAAAATAGATTTTTATCGAAATGAACTAGTTTTGAACTAAAATTAAAACCCAACTATTTTTAAATAAATAAATTGGATTTGAAAGGGGTTTTAAATAATCGGAATTTCAAATATAGTTGATTGGAATTGAATTAGAATTGATTTGTGGGTTTATCGTGAACGGTGTTTTAAATAACACTTGTTCTTTAACCCGATGATAAATAGAATGTGATTTGGGTTTATCGTGAACTGTGTTTTAAATGACATTAGTTCTTTAACCCAGTAAAAGGAGTTTTAGTGAATCTGCAATTAGATTGAAATGTGAATTGACAATTTAAATTATCAAATTTGAAAAATGAGCGAGAATGGAGTATCACCAGTTTTGCTCCAAAGCGATAGTCAAATCTTTAATTAGATTTGAACGTGAAATGGTAATTAATTTTACCGATAACACCGTGGTGTTAGATATGGAGTATTACCAGTTTTGCTTCATGGGATGAATATGTTGGGATTGGGAAATAAAATAAATAATTACTTCGGTGTGGTTCGCTAATCCCGACTAGTTGGGAAAACCTTAACATGGTTTGAAATGATATCCAAAGGAATATTAAAGAATAAATTAGAAGAATTTATCTTTGATAAAATTAATGGGAACCTTTCCCTAAGAATTGAAATTTAGACACTAATTGTAGGTTAGTTAAGAAGAATGGTTTCGTGGGTATTGATCATATGTTGGTTTCGGCCTTCGGGGTTAATATTTGGGGAATTGCTCTCTTACTGATTTACGGTTAGTGACTAATGAATTGGAATGAGGCGTATGTTGTGTTTGGGTAACATTTGTTTTTAATATATGCGGGTTGTTCGGAAAGGACGGGTTTATACCCATTCTGAATAACCGATTCGACGATAAGTCGAAGATGAAGACGGTGGTTGAAGACCAGAAGTCTTCACATCGTTTGGGTGATTACTGATGATCTTGATTGGGTTGTACACCCAAGATGAGGGAATCAGTTGGTGATCGTCCAGACGTACTCGGAGATCGATGGATATGCGAGGAAAGTGCCTCCGGTTTTGTTCGGGCCCAGAACGAACTTGTAAATTTACTGGGTGTCTGACATTGGATTTTATTCTATGTTGATTGATCTCTACTAAGTATACTTCTGTTTGGCGACGGAGAATTTATTCTTTTGCTTAACGCCCTTCTCTGAGACGTACGAGCTCAGAGGTTGTATATCGATGGACATCAGTCGCATGGCATGAATTGCCTGTGTGGCACGCCTAAGTGGCAATTGATCAAGGCTTCTGTTGAAAAGCAAAGTCTTGTAGTTGATGATCAAAGCACGTCCTACGTGGCGTAGCTTTGTGTATAACGTGAATTCGCGAGCCTCACACCTCGGTATGAGTTAAAAACGGGTTAAGGACTGCGGGGAGAGCACGACGTTTCTTTCTAGCTTTGCTGGTGTCAGTGACTTACCAGCCCTGACATTTATATACTTTTCACCTATGTGGTTGTTGGATGAGGCGCCTCGATTTTAGGTCTGTAAGGACCGGGAAACGTGTGTTCAGGAATAATTAATCCTCAAACGTAAGAGAGGACCGGCCCTGAAGATCGAAGGGTTACCCAGAGTGTGTAGTCCTGAGGCATTTGCTAGAGTGTCTCGAATCAGAGAGGAGCTTGCCCCTTGCCTCGACTCATGACGGAAATCCTATTTCCAATACGAGATATTTCGGCTTTATTTGTAGAGCCTAGTATGGCTACATAGTAGCATGGGATGCTATGCCGTCTATGATTGATATTTATGATTGAAATTGTTTTGACATTATACACTTATTATAGTATCAAATGATTTGTTTTTAAACGTACCAAGCATGTTTGGCTGTTATAAGGGAAAACCCTATCCTCCGGCTTGCGTTGCATTGTGTGATGGGACCTGGGTCTTATAATAGCTTCATTTTTCGAAAAAGCATTGCGTTGTCTTTTCTATGCTCTGGTATTCTTGGGAGGATACCCGTTCCGTGTTATACGGCGTGGTCCCTTGAATTACTCTCTTTTAAAGTAAAGTTTTAAATAACTGTTTTATTTCTCACACCAGTCACAGGACTGACCTGGAGTTTATTGTTTTAACCTAAACTCTGGGTGCCCCTATTTTCGATACGGGCAGCTAGTAGTTTTGGTTTTGCAGATTTATATTCACAGGATCCTGATTTACAGCTGGAACGATGCTCGGAAAGCTCTGTATCCGTGCATTACTTTCAGTTGTGTTTTATATTGTTTTTCCGCTGCTATGTAATTTATTGTAATCTATGATATTTTTTGTTGTAATTCATTCATTTATATTCTGTATATTCTTGTATCTGATGGAATTGTTGTAATAAACAATGAAATGTTCTTCTGTCTGCGTTCCAATTTGTCCTGTTCTCAAAACGATCAGGGGTTTCGAACGGTCTAGATCGGTTTAACGACTGATTCAGATCGAGCGAAATTCCTTGCCGTTACAGTTCTTCCCAAGTAATAAGCGTACTTTAAAACAATAGTTATGGTTCACATAGGCTTTTCAATTAAAATCTCCTTCCAAATTCATTTATGACTCAAGATTTGAATTAATATAAATTTCATACATCTCGTTATAATCTAATCTCTTCTTTGAAATCAAATATTTTACCTTCGCGTCAATTTCTTACCTTTAATTCCCTTGAATCAAAGATTTGATTAAATCCCTAATTACGATATGAATTTCCACCATTCAATCTCATCGGGTTTCAAGAATGATATTATTGAAGATACGATTTCACGACAAAACCCAAATCAATCTATATTGAATCATAAATTACACAGAATTTTTTTATCCACTTATATTCGATATAAATTCTCATAATCAACGAATACTATAAGTGGAATAGCGATATAATAATATCTTTCAAATTCCCCAGATAGTATATGTTTACATCATGAAGTTTCATATCAAATATCGAAGATTATTTCTATCTAACTTATTTCAATCAGGTTGCGGACCCATATCTTAATTGAAAGATTTATTCAACTCTTCGACATTAGATCTGGATAGAAATACCATCAGCTTATCTTCAATATTAGTTACCATACCCAACTCATATTATAAGCGGAATAACGGTGAATTACCTTTTAAATTCGTCAGATAATAAGAGTTTTCATTTACCGAATTAATATCAAACATCCGAAGATTTATCTCCAAACATATCCAAAAAAAATTAGCATTGGAAAATCCATTTCGATTCCATATAAATATTTCAAAAAATCTTCAAAAATATTTTATAATCATTCTTATAGTCAAATCATAGTTCATGCTTATGAATTTCAAACCAAAACAACATTTGGGATGTTACCCAAAAGTACTGCTATTAAAATAGCCATTTAAATCAAATAGATTTAAAATTATTTGAAATTCCAATTCTAATCGCCTTTAAAATTTATAAATAGGAATTATCATAAATTTCTCCAATTTAATAAACTTGTTTTTATTGACTTTTCGTTATGATCGCCAACTTCATGTATAGTGATCTTTCCAAATTTGTTTTAAATATAACTTGAAAAATCATATGTTGAAAAATCGAAAATTTCCTTTCTATTCAAATACTATTATTATTTGAAATCCAACGTGCCTTATTTCAAGTCAAGCCAATTTAAAATAATCAAGTCGTAACTATTCGAAGTTTGAAATCGATGTTTACTATTGTCTCACCGGAGCGCGTTCTATTCAAGTCCCATAACTATTATAAATTATTCACACCCTTTTCAATTTAATTTATATTTCCAAATCATTTGAAAATCAGTTTCAAATTAGATTTCGAATTTACCATCCCGTTGTCAGACCAGTTAGGGATAGCCACGAAGAGCAGGAAACTGAATTTCCAAACTCAAGCCTAGACACCATCCTCTCTGTCATCCTAGAACGTTCTGGTGTATATTATAAAGAGACATCGTTAATATATATAAAACCATATTCAAATTTCAAAATCTCATTTCGAATTTAAATGAAAATAATATGTTTTTACCAAAACCAGTTTCAAATAGATATAAAGATCATTATACAAAATCAATACATAATTCAAATCATTTTCCAAATCCAAATTCGATATTTAAAAAAGTTGATATTTAATTCAAAAACAAAATTTTAAAT
Source organism: Allium sativum (assembly GCA_030737875.1). Lineage (NCBI taxonomy): Eukaryota > Viridiplantae > Streptophyta > Magnoliopsida > Asparagales > Amaryllidaceae > Allium > Allium sativum. Next base: position 340,809,373 of record CM060919.1, read on the forward strand.
ATTATTTAATAATTAAATAAAATCGTATATAGGAAGGAGATTTTAAATCGATCACCCATATATTCCACAAGCACGGTGTGTGTGTGTATAATATCATGCAATGCAATCATATTTATCCAAATAAACCATAAAAATAGATGGATACGAATTCATTCATTACAAACATCATTTTAACTGTGCACAAGCGTTACTGACAATAACGCTTACTAGTGTTCAATGTATTATCTAATTCATGAACAACCATTCAAACATCAACATCCATCACACAATCATCATCAACTAATTATAATTAAATCTCAGCTAATTATAATTAACTAATTTAAATAATTTAAATTAGAAGTTCTCACCATAATAGCTCCAACATCTTCATTATCAAGACGAACAGACCAATGAACACTGCCACTGCTGCTCGTACTGCTTCCAATCCACTCTTATCAGCAGCTGGTAATTTTCTGCGGATTTTATATCGAAATTTAATTAATAACGACGCACGCTATATATAGTTAAGGGTATTTATTTTATTTTTATACCTAATGAAAATTTCCAAATTTATATATCACAGCGTTCTATTTTTAGATACGATTCTAATGCTTCTGACGGCGAGCAAATCCGATTTAAGACGAGTGAGATACGAATGTTTAAAGTTTAAACTATTATAACTTAGAAATTAAAATAACCATACCCAAAATCCTTTGGCACAAAAGCCCAAATGCTCCTTAAATCATAAAATCCGGCCCGCTAGCCCCCTCTTCTTCCTCCTCCCACTTCCATTTTCTCACGCCTGAATCTTATAAATGCACACGCGTCGTGCATATGCACACACAAAAACTCTCATCGATCATCAATCCGAGACCGTTGACGACTTCCTCTTCTCCTCCTCATTCGTCTACACCACAACTCCACCATCACAGCTCCCCACATCAAAATGCGCACATCCATGGCCGAACCTGGAAACCGCACGCATCAGTAAAAGGTGCGACACCAATTAAATCCGAACTCCACCAAACTTTGCTACTACGAAGCCCTCTCTTCCCTCTTCATTACTCCACTCTCCGATCCTCCTATCGCTACTCCATACTCGTATTCACCTATCATCCCTTGTTCCTCCAACAATCCTCAACCCTAGTTTTCAAGTTTCCGAATTGTCGACACGGAATCGCCTCGAAATCATACCAAAAATGCTACTTTCCTTGCTGATCGCAATGGTGGTAACGGCGTCGATCCATTCGAAGCGGATTGAGAGATATTATTTTTCGAAGTTTTCAACACAAGTTTTCCATTTACTATAATTCCGCGATTCCTCATTCGTTACTTGATGAAATTTGGATCCGTCGGTTTCTAAAGATCAGAAATGATGATCCGAACAATATTCGTGTGGATTATCTTGGCAAAAATCGAATAGATTAGAAGTTATTGACTTTTGATTGAAGTGGGGATGGTTTTTTTTTCTCTTACTGTAATGTGAAAAGTGGAATAACAGAGGAAGGGAAGGTCGAGGAATTCATTTGCAGCTTTGACCAGGGAAGAAAATGTGTTTTTATATAGGAATTTAAAAGTATTTTTAATTATTAAATTAGGGACACTTGTTTATATCATGAAACTCCTTTACATGCATGGAGACAACTAAGGGGACACATAATCCCTATTTAAAAATCCACCAATGCATGTTGAAATAATTACCCCTAATTATTTATTTGTTAAATTTATATTTTTAGCTATAACTAAGTAACACTTATAGGTGTAGTAAGTTTCCAATGAATGTAACCAAACTATTACTTAAGGTTTTATACATATAACTTATAAATTTTATACTTAACAATCCTTACATATTTTATACACATCATTATAATGTATCCAAACAAAATAAAAATCATTCATATACTATTTTATAAATAAATAAAAATAACTTATTTAAATGATATTTTACTAAACAACAAATCTTTATACACTTTATAAATACCATTATGATTTATCAAAATAAATAACATAATAAAAATCATTTTTATAAAATCATAAAATAAATTATCCTTTACAACATTCATATTTTACAAATCAATATTACCAAAATCAGAAAATATTATTACTTAACATAAAATCCTATAAATTAAATATAACTTTTAAAATAAGTTTTTCTTAAAATCGTATAAAATAAAACAAGATACTTTATCAAAATAAAAATTCATATTCAAACCTTATAAAAAATCAATTTATATTCAGAAAATCCAAAATTGCGAAAAAAAATCCAAATCAAACATAGTTAACAATTCTGGGATGTTACAGGTTCGATTTTACATGTATAAAGAAGGGAAGGTGTCGAGTTTAAATTTTCTTTTCTAGAGGGAAAAATGGATGTGTTAAGCATGTAGGGGGAGAGAAAAGAATGGATTATTCGCTTTAGATTTTGCTGTTGAAAACCAAAATGAAGAAGTGAGCATGCATGTTTATTTATAGTTTCAGAACCCTTGGCTCCCACATCTCTAGAGCCGTTGTAACATGCTAGGGTTGGTCGGGCGATTGATGGAGAAAATACAAGACGAGGAAGACACGACATATGAGCGTACTAGAATATAAGATGCCAGATAGCTATGTTATGTTATTTCAAATAGCAGGTACTGGATATATTTCTTTTCTTATAAATATATGGGGCGGGCCTATTTTAGTTACTTGGGGATGAAGGCGTATGGAGAGATTAGTCTACAAAGGTTGATAGGCTGTGCGTGTTTCTTTTCAGTCTTGTTTGAGGTGAAAGTCTATAGCATGCATTCTCTCTTCGCGTAGGTTTGTATATTTAAGGTAGGCATGCAGAATGAAGCGTAGAGTAACTGTGGAAAAAGGAAAATGGCCAGAAACTAGAGTAATAGGTTTCCTTAAGCATGAAGTGTTTTTGGCTACTATTTAATTTAATTAGTCTAGGACGTATAGGCTACATGTTTTCAATATAGAGGGTAGTTATGCCATTTAATTTAGGAAGTACTCCATTTACTTAAGCATTAAGTATATACATTTTATTTTATATTTATTATGCTATTAAATTTTACCAATAATTGATATTTATCTGTAACCGTTAAATCTGTACTGTCACACACAACCTCTAAACACAACGAAAATGGATACACCACTATGTCTTAACGTTCTGGTCCCAATGAAATTAATTTCGCTGAAAACTGACTCCGTTTTCACAACGTCGTTATTTTAATTTACCGGTTCACCTTTAAATTACACGGACCAAAAAAATAACTCCAATTAGCTCCAAATAAGAAATCTAGCAATAACTAATTGTACGTTTTCCCATAAAACTCATTTCATCGGAAATGGAGGTCATTAAGAAAGAAAACTATTTTTAGAGCTTAAATAACATTGATGTAATAAATTTAAATTCAAAACAATTCAATTCAAAAAAAATAAATTATTACTATCTCCACCTAAAATCTTGTATAGCTTCAAAATAAACAAATATATATTTTAAACTCAATATTATATAATTTCAGGTAAAACGATACTCAAAATATATTAAAAATCATATTTAATATATAAAATAAACATTATCGTTTATTAACGAATTCCATAGCGACTATTCGAAAATTTGAATTGGACATAACTAACAATATATAAGCTAAAATCTTCATTTTTCTCTTTCATTAGAAAATTATAATTAAACTGATTCAAAGGTTTCTTATTTCACCGAATTCCGACTTAAAACGGATTCTGTATATTCAGTTGAAGTTCATGTCGTAAATTATGAACTACAGCGCCGTTTCTAGATCGTTTATAATTTAAATATAAATTACACGTTCAAACTTCATTATATAAACGAATTATATAGTTTAAATCCAAATTAAAATTCCCAAATCAATATTTAAAATAATAAAATATATCAAAAATATTCAACTACCAAAGATACGGGATGTTATATTCCTTTCACCTTAAAAGAATTTTGTCCCCGAAATTACTAAGTAGCAAGAATGTTATAATCTCAATTATTTCCAAAATAATTATTATAGAATTATCATCAAAATTCTAAGTTATATAAATTTATGAAAAATTAGTCAGCATCTCCACTGCACTGCTTGATCAGAACAACTACAAACGCCACTCCGGGCCTCACATATCTCAGAAGAAAACCAAAGCCAATTGGCTACCCAACTTGGGGTATAAAATCAACCATTCACCAACAATATTAAGGTTTACCTATTTTTCGGGCAACCAACTCCGATTCCAAAGCATAGCAAGTAGCAACTCTTCCATTTTCAACCTGCACTTATCTCCATATGAAATGCAAATAACCATTACAGGGTTAAATCCTTCTAGTTTCATTTCATATTTGATTTTTATTCAAATTTATTGTATTGAATTTTTATTTCTTTTGAGTTTTCGATTTATTTCGTTATGTTATTACATTTATGAATTCTTTTCCATCCATTTAACAAACAATCAATAATCAATACACAATCATCATTAATAAATTACCAACTCAACCAAACCAATCAATTTATATTTTATTCAATTTCCAATTTCCAAATCGATTTTATTTAATTCTAATACTCTAATTTAACTCCAATATCCATTTTCAAATCAACTTGACTTAACCAAGTTAAGTTCAAACTCATACTAAATTAACTATTTAATTGTCTAATTAATTCATCTCTATTTCAAATTCAAATTCTGATTTTATTTCAAAAATCACCTATTTTCTCTTTCTAATTTCATATATGAAATTTTCTTTTTATACTAGACCACTCCAAACTTTTAAATCCAATTTGAATTCTATTCAAATCAATCAAACAAATCAATATCTCAATAATTCGATAAAATTATTGCTTTTATATATAAAAATATAATTTGGGCAAAGTTACTTCATTTACCCATTTAATATCGTGTCAATTTCCAGTTCAGGATTGAACTGACCAAATAACATAATACAAAACATTTTTATTAAATATACAAATACATGCTCTCATATATATATATATATATATATATATATATATATACTCAAACTCCATTTAGGGTATTGCTAACCCCATCTCTATCGAGTTACACTATAGAGCCAAGGTTATCACTAAACCATTTCTCTAACACCACAATAACGACCCAGTGGGTTCGAGGTCCGAATTTTGACAATGATACATAAAACCCGTATCACTTGCCAAAAGCCAGGTAACTAAATCACCCAATATTTAATAGAAAGAAATTAGAGGTTGAGATAAGAAAGAAAGAAATATTAGAATGGAAGAAGAAGATGATGAACCAACACAACAAAGAATCAGGTCTCACATCGCAACAGAACAAAATATAATATAGAAATAATCTTTATTTAGAGCTTGAAAAAAATACTTACAACATCAGAGTACATCAATACATCTGGACAGTTATAGATATATGTTCTAATATACAACACACAGCGAAATAAATACTAATTCGTCTGAACTCCTCCAGCACGTCTTCTGAACTTCGTAGTATCCTATAACCTGAACCTGAAAACCCAGGCTAACCCGAGCATTACAAATGCCAGATCAGTCTGGTGAATCAGAGTGAGAAACCCACTAAGTTTACAAACATCATCCATCTTGATTTTTAAAGTTAAAATTCTTTTCGAAAGAAAGGGTAGTCGTAAGACCAAATCCACACATAGATACGGACGACTTTTACCTTACGATAACACAAAACATTTTGAAATCAATATCTTATTCTGATATTATAATAATGTCTAAATACAAATAAAAACAAATCTAGCGGAACGCTTTCATCTCACGCTCCGCATATTTAGTACATAATCAAAACTGCGGGCGCTTATTGGAGATTGGATTCCTATTATGACAAGGTATGGAACCACCTGCCGATAGTGTATCTCCAGAGGGGAATACACTGGGTTCTATGACACCCCACGTCCGTTAATGTCACTCAATAAGGGAATGCATTAAGTTTTGTGAAGCGTTATACGTAAAAAGAAACAGAAATATTACAAGACAGATATAAAAGCAACAGCAGAATTTAAATTTTTATTTCAAACATAAATCATAACATCGTGGTCCAAAATATCACAAGTCTGAAACTACATAAAAGCCATTACAAAAATATGAAACTTTATGTCTTGTTCCATCAGAGTACATAAGAAGCATAATTCCCCAAAAAGAGACAAAGCCATAGTGGAGATAAGAACTTGAGCCATACTACGAAAGCAGCTCCTAACATGATGATAATCGAGTCCTGACTAAGCCTGAGTATTCCCACCCTGGGAACTGGGGGAACAGAAGAAAGAAAAGGAAACAAAAAGGGTCAAACATAAAGTCTGGCGAGTCCAGTTACTTTTAGCAAGTAAATAAGTAAAAGTATCATGACAGGCATACAAAGTGGATAAGAGAGATATCATCCTAATAGATAAGTGTGACAAGGTAAACATGATAGAGTGTATTACGCCTCTCTAATGATTTCTGTGCACTACTACTAGTATATGCAAAATGAGATGATTCCCAAACATGTATGAAATGGTAGACTTAGGCACATTTCTAGTGAGAGTTTTTAACCCCATACAATCCACAGGCAGCCCCAATAACGGACTCCTAAACTTAGCAGAGTCTAGATGTACCCTAACTACTACCCTAATCGATCAGCTCCCTACTCCGTAGATACCCTGTGTTGGCCCTACAGTAGGATGTATCACTTCCTAAAGTGGCAACCCTTCATTTTCAAGATGTGCACAACCATATCTACTGATGTCGCAGCGCCTTAATTCCCATAGCAAGCCGGACCCATGCACGCACATGACTCTGTTGGTTTCCTGCGATGTCGACACCGCCCCTTCATTTTGGATCTCTTATAATCAGCCCAGTAAGCGTGCCCCTACTCCGACCTAGTTTAGAGTACTCGTTTGATACCAAGATGGGTTACTGACTAAAACAGGTCCCATACACAAGATGATACAAGCTCCCCCTAGGCTTGCATCCCCACTACTAGGATTTCAACTGGTTATGCCTAACAGTCCAACATGTAAAATAGTTTAAGTTATCGGGCCTATATATGTAAATATTACCCCACCGCCACAAGATTTACTTAACCCTCACTGATCCAAGAAAGTTAACTTAACAAAGTTGCATACCCCCAAAGTATAGAATAGGTTAAGTTTGTGGGCCTATATATACAAATATTACCCACCGCCACAAGATTTACTTAACCCACCCACTGTTTCAACCAAGTTTACCTAACCCTATTCAAGTTAACATGTTCATGCAATCCCTATGGATTCAACTAGGTTAAGTATTCCAATTGGTTACCATGTCCATTTATGGTTATAATGAGCTGGACCTCCCACATTAGGCTTACAACTTGTGGATGCTGGATATGTCGGTCGGGTCCGGGCAGACTTCTTCCATAAGTTGGGCCTAACCTCGTGTCTTAGCCTGTCTCGTATTTGTGCACTTAAACCCCACACATTAGGTTCAACATTTGTGGTTGTTGGATATGCCGGTCGGGTCCGGGCAGATTACCACCACAAATGCAATCTAACCTCATGTCATATATGCCATTACAGTTACTAATTACTGTAATCCTAGGCATTTCAATTATTAATTAATTATACCTATGCCTTTATAGGTGTTCATGCCTCTTTTTCCCCAATTATGTTCATAATTAATTATATGCCCAAATTCATGTTCATAAACATTAAGTTATGCCAAACTTTCCATTTACATATTCTATCCAATTTATACCATTTTTCCCTCGTTCCCATTTTAACGTACTCGCATAATTTAACGCCATGCCTAGGCTAGAAAGTAGCTAGGCTAAAATAAAAGGGAAAGATGATGGGAAGATGACAATAGTGATTATTCTTACATATCTGGCATAAATATATATACTGGAATAGACATGTAATTGGCATAATAATAATAAAGTGGACATAAAAACAGATCTAGTGAACAGGTGATGATAAAACTATATCTAACATAATAAGGATGTCCTAATAGGCATGAATAGATCTAAATAAGGATTCATATGTCCAATTAATAACAGATCTAAATTAAACACAACATGATAAGTACCAAATGGTCTAAAAAAAATTAGATCCATAATCAAAAGTAGATTTGACACGATAACGGTTAAGATCCAAATTAACTACAACATGATAGGTACATAAAGATCTAAATAGATTTAGATCTATAATCAAAAATTATATCCAACATGATAACGGTTAAGATGCAAATCAACTACAACATGATAGGTAAAAAATGATCTAAATGGAGAATTAGATCTAAGCAAGGTTTTAACTGTCCAAATAATGACAGATCCAAATTAGCCACAAACATAGATAAAGGTTAAGATCCACAATTGTGACATGATAAATTAACCACAAGTGAATTAGATCTATAAAGGTAGATCTAGTATGTTAAAGTTTAAGATCCACAAATGTGACATGATAAATTAACCACAAGTGAATTAGATCTATAAGGTAGATCTAGCATGATAAAGTTTAAGATCCACGTCATAGTTATGTCATAGATTCAAAAGTCCCAATAGATATGATATGATAAAGACTGAGATCCAAGTCATAGAATATTATTGATTCACAAATTATAATAGATCCAATATGATTCAATCACATGCATATATCCAAATCACAATTATATCATGTTTACTTTTAATCATTTAAATCTAAAAGTAACTAACTCACAGTGTTTGGATTTTAGAAGATAGAAAAGAAACTGTTGGTGTTGAATCTCAAGTCTATTATTGAAATACTTGAATCTTTAAACTTGATTTGTAGAAGAAGAAAGGATTAGATTCAGTTCAGGCACTGACAATAATTGGCCTTCATTGTTTTCAGTATGAGAAAACAAGAGAAATGAGGGTATATTTATAGTTGTCAGCCTCCAGAATTCGACTGCCACCTCAGCCCTAGGGGGAATCGGGCCATAGGTCGACACCCACATGAGTACGGATGCCCAAAACTACTATGGGTGCACTTGGCAGGTGTGCCAGTGTAAAATTGCCTTAGCGCACTTGTCAAGTGCGCCAGTTGTTCCTGCTATCATCGTCAAACTTCTATCATCTGTAACTTCGTCATACATTATCCGTTTTACACAAACCAGGTGTCTATCTTGACCAGAATTTCGAGACAGACGCAATGACGTAATCCGTTTCCCTTAATTATGAATATTAAATTAATAATTCTTTAATTTATCCTCTTTAGTGTAGTTGAAATACGGGATGTTACATTCCCCGCTACTTCAAAGGATTTCGTCTTCGAAATCTCCAAGTTAAGAAGAATGTATCCTACCATCCATCATCCATCTACTCATCCACCAATCACAGGCATCCGTTCTCCTTAAAATTTTCTAATGCTTATATGAACATATGCAAAGGTGTGTGTATATGTCCTAACACTAATGCGAAAGATCAGGTGGTCCACTGATTCAGTTGACCTCCTTAATGCAATGTATGTTAGTGTCATGAATCTAACATGTATGTAAATAATCCTATTATAACAGGTAAGTTCTACATGTGTGCACAATCATCCATCAAAATTCAACATCCATATGATGATACATCCATTTTCATTCATTAAAAAAAAGAAAAAAAATGCACACACATCCATATGCAGTATGAGAGTGATTAAGCCGATCTAGTGCCTAATGTGTGTGTATGCATCCACGAGCAACCACTTGCATCACCACTTGCATTCATCAAACATAACATGTCTCAAACACAAGTTTACAATCATGGGATTTCCTACCTAAAGGTCGAAGATTTGATCGATAGGATATACTCAGATGATAGAAGAAAGTGCGAATAAAAGCTTTGGAAAAAGAAGTTAAGAACATAGTCCCAAAAAGGAAAGGGTAGTAAGCATGATCTTTGTCTTCAGTCTCCCAAGTCACATCCTCGCTGTCTTCTCCCCGTTGCTATTAACCTAACCTCTCTATTGCACAGTTACTTAACCTCTGATCCAAGTATACGGGTAGGAACTTGTCTAATTGTCACATCCCGTTCTACCTCTACTTCCTCTCATATGTTCGACGCAACTACCTCTGTTGTATCGTGCAGACACTTCCGTAAATAAGAAATGAGGACAAAATCATGAATATCCATACATATGCGAAGCGAGCTGTATGCCTTGGTTGCGAATATCACCGGAGCACCCCACTCAGATATGCTTCGCCTAATAAACCCTTTCTCAAGAAGCTTCCCTACTTGCTTGCTAAGCACCCTCCTTTCCCTTGGAGCCATATGGCACACAGGCAATGCAACTGGCTTTGCATTGTCCACCAAATATATGCGGAAATCAATCTCGTGCCTTGAGGGTAAACACCGAACCTCATCAAAGACATCAGGATACTCACGGACTACTGGAATAGATCTTATATCATCAATAGATGTGTCAAGTGACTCTAGGAAGCTAAGCATGATAGACCCTTGTGGGTCACAAGAAATCTCGAGGGTCCTCCCTTGGCAAGTCAACAGTCTAACTACCCTCCTCTCATAATCCAGAATGGCACCATACATGGCTAGCCAATCCATCCCTAGAATCAACCCATAGCCCATGAACCCGAGCACATACGCGTCGCACTCGAACTCAACGCCCAATATAGATATTCTCAAACCCCGACAAATCATGGATAAATGAGCCGAACCACCAATGGAGTTTGAGACAACAACGGGATCCACTACCATACTAGTATTTAAGTGCAGAGATTCAACCACAGAACTAGATATAAATGAATGTGAAGCGCTAGAGCCAAAAAGAGTTCTTATAGGATGATAGGAAAGAGAAATCAAACCTTCCATAGAAACTTTCCTACCTCGATCTGGAGCACCGATCGTGAAAGCATGCACTTTCCCTCCAGAAGCTCCTACCCTTTGAACTTGTCCTTGTTTCCTCGGGTAATCCTTAATAAGATGCCCGACCTATCCACAATGGAAACAAGCGTTCTTCCTTCTGCAATCATTGCTTACATGACCCACGTGTCCACAATTAAAACATTTCCTCTTGTCTCGAGCTTTGTCGTTCTTTCCTCTCTTCTTTTGTGTTTCCTCAATCTTAACTTCTTTCTTTTCAGCTTTATCTTCCTCATGCATTAATGCCATATCAACGAGTCTTTCAAAAGTAGCTCCCATTGGAATATGGGACATAGCTAACCCATGAAGGGGTTCATTCAGTACTTTAACAAACCGCAAAGCTTTCTTATGTGGAGTGTCTACCAGCTCTAGTCCAAATCTTGTCAGTTGGTTAATTTTTTTTAACATATTCTTTAACCGTCATGCTCCCTTTCTTGAGCGCCAAGAACCTTTACATTTGCATGCTTTTCTCAGCTTGGGAAAGAAACTTCATTTCAAACCTCCTTCTAAAATCATCCCAATTTTCCACCAGATGCTCTGCTTGGGTTACTTCCCACCAGAACGAAGCTTCATCCTTCAGTAGCCAAGCAGCCAACTGAATCTTCCTTCGATCTTCCGCTTCAAAGATTACAAACAAGTCCTCGGTCTCCTTGAGCCAATTCCTCGCCTCTATGAATATCTCGGTTCCATGGAATGGCTTTCCACCCATAGCATGGAAATCTTTGCAGATCTTGGAAAAGTTGTCTGCAGGAGGAGGAAGAGGAGGAACAACGGGTGCAGCTGGGGGAGGAACAATTCCTTGGCCTTCGGCAGGTGACATGGCCTCCAGATACCTACGGAACCAGCCTGGTATCGTAACGCCCTCTGGGATATTAGGTTCCCCAGACATGTTAAAAAGAAAAGGAAAGAGATTTAAACAAAGGATCGAAGGATATTACATATGGCTTTGGGGAATATTTTTTTCAAAACAGACTTTTCTTTTTGAAAAATGCTTTCTTTTAAAACCTTTTTGAAAATAATTTTAAAAACTATTATCCAATATGGTAACCTTCATCTCTGATACCAGGTATGACACCCCACGTCCATTAATGTTACTCGCTAAGAGAATGAATCAAGTTTCGTGAAGCGTTATAGGTAAATAGAAATAGAAATATTACAAGACATATATAAAAAGCAACAGTGGAATTTAAATTTTTATTTCAAACATAAATCATAACATCGTAGTCCAAAATATCACAAGTCTGAAACTACATAAATACCATTACAAAAATATGGAACTTTCTGTCTTGTTCCATCAGAGTACATAACAAGCATAATTCCCCCAAAAGAGATAGAGCCATAGTGGAGTCAAGAACTTGAGCCATACTACGAAAGCAGCTCCTAGCAAGATGATAACCGAGTCCTGACTAAGCCTGAGTATTCCAACCTTAGAAACCGGGAGGGAACAGAAGAAAGAAAAGGAAACAAAAAGGGTCAGACATAAAGTCTGGCGAGTCCAGTTACTTTTAGCAAGTAAATAAGTAAAAGTATCATGATAGGCATACAAAGTGGATAAGAGAGATATCATCCTAATATGTAAGTGTGACAAGGTAAACATGTTAGAGTGTATTACGCCTCTCTAATGATTTCTCTGCACTACTACTAGTATATCCAGAATGAGATGATACCCAATATGTATGAAATGGTAGACTTAGGCGTACTTCTGGTGAGAGGTTTTAACCATATACAATCCACAGGCAGCCCTAATAACGGACTCCTAAACTTACCAAAGTCTAGATGTACCCTACTACTACCCTAATCGATCGCCTCCCTACTCCGTAGATAACCTGTGTTGGCCCCACGGTAGGATGTATCACTTCCTAAAGTGGCAATCCTTCATTTTCAAGATGTGCACAAACATATCTACTGATGTCACAGCGTCTTAATTCCCATAGCAAGCCGGACCCATGCACGCACATGACTCTGTTGGTTTCCTGCGTTGTTGACACTGCCCCTTCGTTTTGGATCTCTTACAATCATCCCACTTAGTGTGCCCCTACTCCGACCTAGTTCGGAGTACTCGTTTGACACCTAGATGGGTTACTGACTAAAATGGGTCCCACATACAAGATGATTCAAGCTCCCCCTAGGCTTGCATCCCCACTACTAGGATTTCAACTAGTTATGCCTAACAGTCCAACATGTAAAACAGGTTAAGTTGTTGGGCCTATATATGTAAATACTACCCCACCGCCACAAGATTTACATAGCCCTCACTAATCCAAGCAAGTTTACTTAACAAAGTTGTATAACCCCAAAGTATAAAATAGGTTAAGTTTGTGGGCCTATATATATAAATATTACCCACTGCCACAAGATTTACTTAACCCACCCACTGTTTCAACCAAGTTTACTTAAACCCTATTCAAGTTAACATGTTCATACAATCCCTATGGATTCAACTAGGCTAAGTATTCCAATTTGTTACCATGTCCATTTATGGTTATAATGGGCTAGACCTCCCACATTAGGCCTACAACTTGTGGACGCCGGATATGCCGGTCGGGTCCGGGCATATTCTTCCACAAGTTGGGCCTAACCTTGTGTCTTATCCCATCTCGTATTTGTGCACTTAGACCCCTCACATTAGGTTCAACATTTCGATTGTTGGATATGCCGGTCGAGTCCAGGAAGACTACCACCACAAATGCAATCTAACCTTGTGTCATAAATGTCATTACAGTTTCTAATTACTTTAATCCTAGGCATTTAAATTATTAATTAATTATACCTATGCATTTATAGGTGTTCATGCCTCTTTTTCCCCAATTATGTTCATAATTAATTATATACCCAAATTCATGTTCATAAACATTAAGTTATGCCAAACTTTCCATTTACAAATTACGTCCAATTTATACCATTTCCCCCTCGTTCCCATTTTAACGTACTCGCGTAATTTAACGTCATGCCTAGGCTAGAAAGTAGCCAGGCTAAAATAAAAGGGAAAGGTGATGGGAAGATGACATTAATGATTATTTTAACATAACTGGCATATATATATATATATATACTGGCATAGACATGTAATTGGCATAATAATAATAAGGTGGACATAAAAACAGATCTAGTGAACAGGTGATGATAAAACTTGATCTAACATAATAAGTATGTCCTAATAGGCATGAATAGATCTAAATAAGGATTCGTATGTCCAATTAATAACAGATCTAAATTAACCACAACATGATAAGTACCAAATGATCTAAAAAGAATTAGATCCGTAATCAAAAGTAGATTTGACATGATAACGGTTAAGATCCAAATCAACTACAACATGATAGGTACAGAATGATCTAGATAGAATTAGATCTATAATCAAAAAGTAGATCCAACATGATAATGGTTAAGATCCAAATCAACTACAACATGGTAGGTACAAAATGATCTAAATGGAGAATTAGATCTAAGCAAGATTTTAACTATCCAAACAATGACAGATCCAAATTAGTGTAACAACCCGTGTTTTTCTGCCTATTTATTTGGATTATTTTTATTATTTTAATTATTTAAATATTGGTTTGAATTTAAATAATCGAATTTAACAATTTTATTTGGAATATATTAATTAAATAAATAATAAAATAATATTTTAATTTCCAGAATATTTGAGAAAATATAGAATTTGCCATATATTGTGACTGGGCATTTTAATGTGGTCAAATATTGGTTATATTGAAAATATAGTAACGATTTCGATTCGAAAACGACGGTTGAGCGATATGGTTTATAATTTAATTAAATAACGAGCTGCAGCGGCGCGACAGTTCACGATTTGGCGTTTTGTACTTCAATTGGTCGTACCGGGTTCAAAATAAGTCGGATTTCCTCGAAACAAGAAACGTCGGGACCGGTTTGACGATATCTTTCCAATGGCAGTGAAAAATCCAGTTTTCATCGTGTAGATTTTATTTTATGTCCAAATCAAATTTTGGAAAAAAACGCTATGGAATTTCCTTTATATATATAGCGCTGTGTTTACATAAAATAATGGGTTTTTAAATATTTTAAATATCGATTTGGCTTGGAATTCAACCCGCGATATTTTATCTTGGTAATATACGATATTCTGGTCGTGTATGGCCAATTTCAATATTTTATTATTATTATATTGAGGTATTTTAAAATTGGTTTATTTTATTTAAATTGGCCAGTTATAAAAGGGCCTTTATTCAAACGACCTCAGTTTTCGCCGAAACAAATTTTATTGGGACCGCAACAGTAAATTATTGCTAGATTTCAAGTGGCGCGTCAATTGGGGTTAATTTGTGAGCATGGCCAAATAAAATGCAAATAAAAACGACCATTTGAACGTGAACGAGGGCCATTCGAGCAAACGAACTCGAAATTCGACGAAACAAGTTTCATTAGGACCGCATCGTCAAATTATACTATGCCATCCATTCGCGTCTCGAACGGGGTTTGTATGTGAGCGCAGGAGTGAATAAACAACATTCGAAAACGCGATAGACACGAAATAAAAATCGTTAGTCAACATCGTTCGTCAAATCAACTTAAATTCTATTATTTTTACCTTATAAATACCCCACAATTCAGAACCCTAAGCCCCAAATTCTGAGATCGTTCATACATTTTACGAATAAGCCCTCGGTTACAAATTTAATTATATCTCCAAATCCGTTGCGAATCAGTGAGGGGTATCTGAACGAAATATGTAGATCGGAGTGAGATCTAGCTCCAGTAAAGATTTGGGGACCTATGGTGGCCTGAGGTGGCCGGAATTGGCCAAAAACCGAAGAAATTAGGTTTCGTTTCTAGTTTGGGTCGATTTTAGATATCGGGACCTTAGGGGTTTTGAAGAGGAGAGTCAGACGGAGATTTTGGCGGTGGTCTGGGTTTTCCGGTGGTGTGGGTTTTCCGGTGGTCGGTGGTGGCCGTGAGAGGGAGATGAACTGAGTGGAGTTTTTTGGGTCTTTCTTTTTAAGTGGGGATTGGGTATTGTCAAATTGGTGGCGCTGGAGGCCAAACTGAGGGAGGCAGTCGAAGGTCATCGATAGGGGGACAAGTGATGGTCACGTCGCCGGTGGTCCGGTGGACAAATTGGGTCGGAGGCATTCGAATTTGGTGATTAAATGTTTCCCATTCATCCAGGGATTCACGGCGGTTCAAGGCACGGGGAAGGTCAGGGTTTGGCGCGGTGATGCTGCTAGTGGTGGCGGTTCAGGCAGAGTTGAAGTTGGGGTCTCTGGTGATGACCAGTAGTGGCGACGGTCATTTGAAGAAGGTGAGCTTTCTGGTATCGGGTTAGTTTCATTGTTGAGAAGGAGGGATCGGGTTTACAAATGGGAACAAGAGGAAAACGCTTTTTTTCCTTAATCAAGGCTAACGTGGCGAAGACCTGGGTCAAAGGTAATTAAGGAAGGTATTAGTTAAGTTTATTTATTAATTAATTAGTTTAGTTATAATCGTATAATTCATATAACCTTTGAATTAACATAACTTTTACATACGTGAACGGAATCTGACGAAACTGGATCCGTTGGGATCGCAGGGACGAGGTCTAGGTGATGGCACTGACTAGGCACTGATCTGATGCAGTTGAAATTTTAGCTCATTTTGAACGTTCAAATGCGTCAACCGCCAACCGAAATGATCTGGTGAGTTAATTCTCACACCTTCTGGAATCCTGTGATGTGGTAAATTCATATTTAAAAAATAATTTACCTTTAAAAGTAAAATTTGGTTGATTGGTTTCCATTGGATGTTTATTGTTTGGTTGATTGCTGTTATTTATCATTTTAAAATATTAGATGATCGAAATTGATTTCATATATTATTGTGAAATGTTATAACGAGCTGTGATGCAGGGAAGAACAGGTTGGAGGGATCCGACCGGATTCCTCAAATATTTTATATGTTGTTTGTTAGTTTTATATTATTGATATTTGAACTGATTTAACTCCATATGGTAGAAGAACCTATTTGAACGTGATGGTTGAATAAATATTCACCTGTGTTGTGTTTAAAATCAACCGACAGTGTTGATTGGGTAATTGGCAGTGAATGGCCTAAAATGTGTTGTTTCTGACGTCAGTTCACCATTCGGTGAATTGACGCTGTTGAAATTATAAATTCTTTTGTAACGGGATTAAAGTTCTTCAATTATTTTGTGTAAATATTTAGATTATGAAATTTACAAATATATGTTCTAAATCAAGTTTATATAAGAAATTATACAAGTGGTTTATACAGGATTTAAAAGCTAGAAGGGCAAAGAAATTACCTACGGGTTGGTAAAATAGAATAATTGTTTTTATAACAATTAAATAGTGATTTTAAATTAATTAAATTGTTTAATTAATTTAAACGGGAAATGACAAATGGAAAATCAGTTAATAGTTAACTGGTGTGTACGGTTTGTGGAATCAACCGTTTTTAACTGAAATAAATAATGGAATTAATTTGAATATTCATTAAAGGAATTGAATAGTATTAATATTAGTTAATCTTCGATTTACTATAAATTGAAGTAATCATTGAATTATTCAGTGTTAATATAGTTAATCTTGACGTTAATGGTTATTTTAATAATTAAAGTGGTGACTTTTAATTTGAATTCAATTAAAGGGTAATAAAGGGGTGATATAGTTTGACCAAAAGAGCAATAGGAGTTTTATAAAGAAATAACCCAAGTTCCAAGACGAGATTTTAAAATGGGACGTGTAGTGAATATAAAGGTTTAAGTAAGAATTTACTTAATCGCTTATTTAAGGAAAATAAATTCAACTGAATGAAACTAGAAAAGTGTTAATGGTTTTAATACGAATTATAAGCCAAGTTGCGAAAGGATGATGAGTTGATTAACATAAAGAATCCAAGCTAGGTTTTAAAAATGAAGTTAAAACCAAACGAGGACTTAAATGTTAAAGAATTTCAATAAGCGAGATAAGGTAGTTAAAATAAAGATTTCAAATGCAAAGGGGAATACATGTAGTGGTTTGTGTTAAATATTGGTAATAGATTTTTGAAATAAAAATCCAAATTAACGAGTTTTATTTAAAGAAGGTGTTAAGTGGATTTTAATTAAAAAATCCAAGATAAAGGTTGAGTATAGGAATGCTCGTATAAATGGGAACAGATTATTCGACGAGTGATAAATCGAAGTGTTGTAAGAAAAAATGATAATACAAGTTAAAGGGTGTGTTTTGTGGACATTTACTTAATCAAAGGAATTAGGTAAAGAGATTATCGAACGAAGATTTCAAATGGAAGAAACGGTTTATAAAACCAGATTTGAAATCGAGATGGTAAACAAGTTGTTATGAGAGTTTAAGTTACAAACTGGTATTCATTCCGAGATAAGAACGTTGTCGATCAAGGTCTGAGAGGTAACTAAAATACCCCAACTTGGTTGGCTTCACTATTATCGAGAAATGGTATTAGTTTGGAACGAGGAAAGGTGTTGAAATTGGTTTTACCCTATACGAGGAATATCGAACTCTAATACAGGGTCTTGGGAAATTAAATAATATTGGAATATTAGTTTCAAAAGAAATAAGAATATTGATTTCAAATTATATTGAATATTTGTTATTCAATTAGATTTTATCGAATATAGTATTTGAAATAGAGTTAGTCAAACATAATTATTCAGGAAGAGTTGCCATTGCGTACGACTGCTAGCATAATTCGCAGGGCTACAGATAGCCTACAGCCGTCGGATGTTTCCTGAGGGAATCAGGCATAACCATTGTGATCGCTGCGATCTAGAGTCAAGCGAATGGAGTAAGTCGAATATTAGTTAGTCGATAGGAGTAATCAAGTCAAGTCCAGTTGAGTTAAATAAGTCGAGTTAGTCAAGTTAGAGTTAACCGATCAAAGTAAATCAGTCAGAGTTAATCAGAGGAAATTTGGTTTATATCATTAAGTATATACATATATTTTAAAGAGGTCGAGTAGGGTCAAGTGCTGAATCAGCAAACTCATGTTACTCACACATCTATTATTTGATAGTTAAAACACCGACAATCAAAACAGACCAATACGATTGTTGGTACGGAAAGACTAGGATCGAATTTATATTCGAAAACCATTCCGACCAGCAAATACGTGAAGACGTCGATTGAAGAAGGAGCAAGTAAAGACCGTGGATCTTCATAAGCGGAAGGACTACTCATCAAATTTCTCTGGCCTGCAACCAGAGTTATTTTGATTGGTGATTCTGTCGTGGTTGAAATCTATGGATTGCAAGGACTACTCGCTACTGATCCATGGGGTGATTTCTATATGAGATGCAGTAGGAGAGTACCTTCGGTTCATCCTGTTCCTGGATGACTTGTATGGACGGATGTCTGAAAGAGTATTTCCAAAGGAATTACATGAGTTGATTTCTCCAAATGTACCATAGTTGATGGCGGAGAAATGGTTATTCTCTAGCCAAATAAACTAGATTATTTTTGTGGACGTCAATCAGTGTGATCTGGCGGATCTGACGATGTGGCATTCAAAGTGAATGGTGGCCAGATGTTTGAAAAGGAATTCTATTCTCAAGCCTCAACAACCGGGAAATGAAAAAAATCGGGCAGGCAGCATGGCTATGTGGGTCGCTTCCATTAGGATGTATGATCACCTATCTAGAGAAATTCCAATTGCTTCTTTAATCTATATTTCGATGATGTCCCTTTTCGGGAGGCGGTTGCTGATCCCAACCGTCGGTGATATACATTCGATACACTCAAGAGAAATGAGTGGTCGGTCATGTGAGGGTCGGGTTGCAATACGTTCTTGTTGAACCCAGTGTATTCGCCTTTAGAGATACACATTCGGAAGGTGGTCCCATACCTTGTCAATGTTGGAATCCAATATCCAATAAGCGCCCGCGGTTTTGGTTTGTATACTATATATGTGGAGCGTGAGATGCAAGTGTTCCGCTAGATTCTAAATTACTTGTATTTAGACACTATGATAATATCAGAATAAGCTATGATTTCAAAAATGTTTTGAGTTATAGTAACGTAATAACCGTCCGTGTTTATGTGTGGGCTGGTCTTACTATTATCCTTTGATTTCTGAAAAGATTTTCCAAAGTTAAACAAGTTGTTTGTGCTGTGAATTTATCACTGATAGTATTCCAGACTGACCCGGTGTATTTTGCTTTGCTTCAAATGTGCTCGGGTCAGACCGAGCCTGTTCCAGGTTAGGTTCGCTTGGAGTTTCAAGAGCTGGAAGCAGGCGGCTTCACCGCTAGTTATTTACAGTTATTTTTCTGTTGTGTCTGATGTATGTTGTACTCTGATGATTGGTATGTATATACAATTCTTTTGTATAAAGAGATTTGATATTATATTTTATTCGTTCCGCTATGAGATTCTGATGTGTTCTTCTTCTTTCTTCTATTCTAATATTTCTTTCTTTCTTTTCTCACCCTCTAAATTTCTTTCTAAAACCATCCAGTGTTTTCGATGCTCGAAGGATCGGCATGAGATACGGTAAAGGTGTTTATGTCGATTTTCGGGGTCGAAAATTCACTGGGTCATTACAGTGGTATCAGAGCTATTGGTTTAGAGATAACCTTGGCTCTGTGGTGTGACTCGATAGAAATGGGGTTAGCAATACCCTAGATTGAGTTCGTATATATATAAGAGAGAGCGTATTTGTAATTTGATATTAAAATTATTTTTGAAATAATTTTTGCCCGGTTTATTTATAAAATAATAAAAGAAATGATTTTTCAAATCATTATAATATGGGAAAATTATTTGGATTTGTTAATGTTGATGTTGATTGTGTGATATGTTTGGATGGTGTGCTCGATGGATGAACTTGAACATGAATCGATTTGATTGGTACCCAACATGAAATAAATAAGTTGAATAAGTTGGATAAATAAATCTGAATGGATAATTATAAATATAAATGGGTTATTATAACTTGGTTATAAATCCTGTGTGAATTAAATTGTGTGTGAATTGGTTGTAATTTATGACATGGTTGTTTTGAACATAATTGACATTGGTTTTGGGAACTAATGAATTGGTTTGAGTTAAGAACAGGTGCAGACGAGCCAGTTCAGCTTTAAATCAGTTCAAAGGAGAAATTCTGGAGTTAATCGAATCCAGAGATGCACAATAATTAAGCAAGCTTGAATATAAATTATTGCTTATCGCATAATAACGCTCGCCAAAAGGTACGCCTACGCAAATATGAAATTTTGGTTTTGTTTGGATTTTGAGTTTGGATTTTCTGACCATGAGAGTCGATGTATATTTATTTCTTGATCCTGCAATATTGCAGATGGTCCTCCGTGCAGGGGAGACTCTGCCGAAAATTTTCCAAAATTTATGGTGTTAGAATTTTTTTTGAAATTTTTGGAAAATTCTTTTATTTGAAATAAATTGGTTTTGAAACCAATTGGGTCAGTTGAAAATAAAATCGACTTTTAAATTAATTCTTTTTGGAAAAGATAATGGGATTTAACATTCTTTCTACCTTAGCAATTTCGAGGACGAAATTATTTTAAGGGGGAAGGAATGTAACGACCCATGTTTTTCTCCCTATTTATTTGGATTATTTTAATTATTTTAATTATTTAAAATATTGGTTTGAATTTAAATAATCGAATTTAACAATTTTATTCGGAATATATTAATTAAATAAATAATAAAATAATATTTTAATTTCCAGAATATTTGAGAAAATATAGAATTTGCCATATATTGTGACCGGGCATTTTAAAGTGGTCAAATATTGGTTATATTGAAAATATAGTAACGGTTTCGATTCGAAAACGACGGTTGAGCGATATGGTTTATAATTTAATTAAATAACGAGCTACAGCGGCGCGGCAGTTCGCGATTTGGCGTTTTGAACTTCAATTGGTCGTACCGGGTTCAAAATAAGTCGGATTTCCTCGAAACAAGAAACGTCGGGACCGGTTTGACGATATCTTTCCAATAGCAGTGAAAATCCAGTTTTCATCGTGTAGATTTTATTTTATGTCCAAATAAAATTTTGGAAAAAACGCTATGGAATTTCCTTTATATATATAGCGCTGTGTTTATATAAAATAATGGGTTTTTAAATATTTTAAATATCGATTTGGCTTGGAATTCAATCCGGGATATTTTATCTTGGTAATATACGATATTCTGGTCGTGTATGGCCAATTTCAATATTTTATTATTATTATATTGAGGTATTTTAAAATTGGTTTATTTTATTTAAATTGGCCAGTTATAAAAGGGCCTTTATTCAAATGACCTCAGTTTTCGACGAAGCAAATTTTATTGGGACCGCAACAGTAAATTATTGCTAGATTTCAAGTGGCGCGTCAATTGGGGTTAATTTGTGAGCATGGCAAAATAAAATGCAAATAAAAACGACCATTTGAACGTGAACGAGGGCCATTCGAGCAAACGAACTCGGAACTTGACGAAACAAGTTTCATTAGGACCGTATCGTCAAATTATACTATGTCGTCCATTCGCGTCTCGAACGGGGTTTGTATGTGAGCGCAGGAGCGAATAAACAACGTTCGAAAACGCGATAGACACGAAATAAAAATCGTTAGTCAACATCGTTCGTCAAATCAACTTAATTATATTATTTTTACCTTATAAATACCCGCCAATTCAGAACCCTAAGCCCCAAATTCTGAAATCGTTCATACATTTTGCGAATAAGCCCTCGGTTACAAATTTAATTATATCTCCAAATCCGTTGCGAATCAGTGAGGGGTATATGAACGAAATATGTAGATCGGAGTGAGATCTAGCTCCAGTAAAGATTTAGGGACCTATGGTGGCCTGAGGTGGCCGGAATTGGCCAAAAACCGAAGAAAATGGGTTCGTTTCTGGCCGAAATTGAGGAGCTTGGGTCGATTTTAGATATCGGGACCTTAGGGGTTTTGAAGAGGAAAGTCAGGCGGAGATTTTGGCGGTGGTCTGGGGTTTTCCGGTGGTCGGTGGTGGCCGTGAGAGGGAGATGAACGGAGTGGAGTTTTTGGGGTCTTTCTTTTTAAGTGGGGATCGGGTATTGTCAAATTGGCGGCACTGGAGGCCGAACTGAGGGAGGCAGTCGAAGGTCATCGATAGGTGGACGGGTGATGGTCACGTCGTCGGTGGTCTGGTGGTCAAACTGGGTCGGAGGCGTTCGAATTTGGTGATTTGATGTTTCGCGTTCATCCAGGGATTCACGGCGGTTCAAGGCACGGGGAAGGTCAGGGTTTGGCGTGGTGATGCTGCTAGTGGCGGCGGTTCAGGCGGAGTTGAAGTTGGGGTCTCTGGTGATGACCAGCGGTGGCGACGGTCATTTTAAGAAGGTGAGCTTTCTGGTAGAGGGTTGGTTACATTGTTGAGAAGGAGGGATCGGGTTTGCAAACGGGAACAAGAGGAAAACGTTTTTTTTTCCTTAATCAAGGCTGACGTGGCGAAGACCTGGGTCAAAGGTAATTAAGGAAGGTATTAGTTAAGTTTATTAATTAATTAATTAATTAGTTTAGTTATAATCGTATAATTCATGTAACCTTTGAATTAACATAACTTTTACATACGTGAACGGAATCTGACGAAACTGGATCCGTTAGAATCGCAGGGACGAGGCCTAGGTGATGGCACTGACTAGGCACTGATCTGACGCAGTTGAAATTTCAGCTAATTTTGAACGTTCAAACGCGTCAACCGCCAACCGAAATGATCTGGTGAGTTAATTCTCACACCTTCTGGGATCCTGTGATGTTGTAAATTCATATTTAAAATATAATTTACCTTTAAATTTGGTTGATTGGTTTCCATTGGCTGTTTATTGTTTGGTTGATTGCTGTTATTTATCGTTTTAAAATATTAGATGATCGAAATTGATTGCATATATTATTGTGAAATGTTATAACGAGCTGTGATGCAGGGAAGAACAGTTTGGAGGGATCCAACCGGATTCCTCAAATATTTTATATGTTGTTTGTTAGTTTTATATTATTGATATTTGAACTGATTTAACTCCATATGGTAGAAGAACCTGTTTGAACGTGATGGTTGAATAAATATTCACCTGTGTTGTGTTTAAAATCAACCGACAGTGTTGATTGGGTAATTGGCAGTGAATGGCCTAAAATGTGTTGTTTCTGACGTCAGTTGACCATTCGGTGAATTGACGCTGTTGAAATTATAAATTCTTTTGTAATGGGATTAAAGTTCTTCAATTATTTTGTGTAAATATTTTGATTTTGAAATTTACAAATATATGTTCTAAATCAAGTTTATATAAGAAATTATACAAGTGGTTTATACAGGATTTAAAAGCTATAAGGGAAAAGAAATTACCTATGGGTTGGTAAAATAGAATAATTGTTTTTATAACAATTAAATAGTGATTTTAAATTAATTAAATTGTTTAATTAATTTAAACGGGAAATGACAAATGGAAAATCAGTTAATAGTTAACTGGTGTGTACGGTTGGTGGAATCAACCATTTTTAACTGAAATAAATAATGGAATTAATTTGAATATTCATTAAAGGAATTGAATAGTATTAATATTAGTTAATCTTTGATTTACTATAAATTGAAGTAATCATTGAATTATTCAGTGTTAATATAGTTATTCTTGACGTTAATGATTATTTTAATAATTAAAGTGGCGACTTTAATTTGAATTCAATTAAAGGGTAATAAAGGGGCGATATAGTTTGACCAAAAGAGCAATAGGAGTTTTATAAAGAAATAACCCAAGTTCCAACACGAGATTTTAAAATGGGACGTGTAGTGAATATAAAGGTTTAAGTAAGAATTTACTTAATCGCTTATTTAAGGAAAATGAATTCAACTGAATGAAACTAGAAAAGTGTTAATGGTTTTAATACGAATTATAAGCCAAGTTGTGAAAGGATGATGAGTTGATTATTATAAAGAATCCAAGCTAGGTTTTTAAAATGAAGTTAAAACCAAACGAGAACTTAAATGTTAAAGAATTTCAATAAGCGAGATAAGGTAGTTGAAATAAAGATTTCAAATGCAAAGGGGAATACATGTAGTGGTTTGTGTTAAATATTGGTAATGGATTTTTGAAATAAAAATCCAAATTAACGATTTTTATTTAAAGAAGGTGTTAAGTGGATTTTAATTATAAAATTCAAGATAAAGGTTGAGTATAGGAATGCTCGTACAAATGGGAACAGATTATTCGACGAGTGATAAATCAAAGTGTTGTAAGCAAAAATGATAATACCAGTTAAAGGGTGTGTTTAGTGGACATTTACTTAATCAAAGGAATTAGGTAAAGAGATTATCGAACAAAGATTTCAAATGGAAGAAACGGTTCATAAAACCAGATTTGAAATCGAGATGGTAAACAAGTTGTTATGAGATTTTAAGTTACAAACTGGTATTCATTCTGAGATAAGAACGTTGTCGATCAAGGTTTGAGAGGTAACTAAAATACCCCAACTTGGTTAGCTTCACTATTATCGAGAAATGGTCTTAGTTTGGAATGAGGAAAGGTGTTGAAATTGGTTTTACCCTATACGAGGAATATCGAACTCTAATACAGGGTCTTGGGAAATTAAATAATATTGGAATATTAGTTTCAAAAGAAATAAGAATATTGATTTCAAATTATATTGAATATTTGTTATTCAATTAGAGTTGATCGAATATAGTATTTTAAATAGAGTTAGTCAAACATAATTATTCAGGAAGAGTTTCCATTGCGTACGACTGCTAGCGTAATTCGCAGGGCTGCGGATAGCCTACGGCGGTCGGGTGTTTCCTGAGGGAATCAGGCGTAACCATTGTGATCGCTGCGATCTAGAGTCAAGCGAATGGAGTAAGTCGAATATTAGTTAGTCGATAGGAGTAATCAAGTCAAGTCAAGTCCAGTTGAGTTAAATAAGTCGAGTTAGTCAAGTTAGAGTTAACCAATCAAAGTAAATCAGTCAGAGTTAATCAGAGGAAATTTGGTTTATATCATTAAGTATATACATATATTTTAAAGAGGTCGAGTAAGGTCAAGTGCTGAATCAGCAAACTCATGTTACTCACACATCTATTATTTGATAGTTAAAACACCGAC
Organism: Allium sativum; assembly: GCA_030737875.1. Classification (NCBI taxonomy): domain Eukaryota; kingdom Viridiplantae; phylum Streptophyta; class Magnoliopsida; order Asparagales; family Amaryllidaceae; genus Allium; species Allium sativum. Next base: position 340,835,266 of record CM060919.1, read on the forward strand.
TATCAAACCAAACCAATACGATTGTTGGTATGGAAAGACCGGGATCGAATTTATATTCGAAAACCATTCCGACCAGCAAATACGTGAAGATGTCGATTGAAGACGGAGCAAGTGAAGACTGTGGATCTTCATAAGCGGAAGGAATACTCGTCAAATTTCTCTGGCCTGCAACCAGAGTTATTTTGATTTGTGATTCTGTCGTGGTTGAAATCTATGGATTACAAGGACTACTCGCTACTGATCCATGGGGTGATTCCTATATGAGATGCAGTAGGAGAGTACCTTCGGTTCATCCTATTCCTGGATGACTTGTATGGACGGATGTCTGACAGAGTATTTCCAAAGGAATTACATGAGTTGATTTCTCCAAACGTACCATAGTTGATGGCGGAGAAATGGTTATTCTCTAGCCAAATAAACTAGAGTATTTTTGTGCACGTCAATCAGTGTGATATGGCGGATCTGACGATGTGGCATTCAAAGTGAATGGTGGCCAGATGTTTGAAAAGGAATTCTAGCCTCAAGCCTCATCAACCGGGAAATGACAAAAATCGGGCAGGCAGCATGGCTATGTGGGTCGCTCCCATTAGGATATATGATCACCTATCTAGAGAAATTCCAATTGCTTCTTTAATCTATATTTCGATGCTGTCCCTTTTCGGGAGGCGGTTCCTGATCCCAACCATCGCCGGTATACATTCGATACACTCAAGAGAAATGAATGGTCGGTCATGTGAGGGCCGGGTTGCAAGATGTTCTTGTTGAACATAGTGTATTCGCCTCAAGAGATACACGTTCGGAAGGTGGTCCCATACCTTGTCAATGTTGGAATCCAATATCCAATAAGCGCCGACGGTTTTGGTTTGTATACTATATATGTGGAGCGTGAGATGAAAGCATTCCGCTAGATTCTAAATTACTTGTATTTAGACACTATGATAATATTAGAATAAGCTATGATTTCAAAAATGTTTTGAGTTATAGTAAGGTAAAAACCGTCTGTGTTTATGTGTGGGCTGGTCTTACTATTATCCTTTGATTTCTGAAAAGATTTTCCAAAGTTAAACAAGTTGTTTGTGCTGTGAATTTATCACTGATAGTATTCCAGACTGACCCGGTGTATTTTTCTTTGCTTCAAATGTGCTCGGGTCAAACCAAGTCTGTTCCAGGTTAGGTTCGCTTGGAGTTTCAAGAGCTGGAAGCAGGCGGCTTCACCGCTAGTTATTTACAGTTATTTTTCAGTTGTGTCTGATGTATGTTGTACTCTGATGATTGGTATGTATATACAATTCTTTTGTATAAAGAGATTTGATATTATATTTTATTCGTTCCGCTGTGAGATTCTGATGTGTTCTTCTTCTTTCTTCTATTCTAATATTTCTTTCTTTCTTTTCTCACCCTCTAAATTTGAGACGACCCGATTTCCTGTTCTCACGGAAACAAGGTTATCTTTGGAATATAACACAGAAACAGATAATAGCAGAACAGAATTAAATAAATACACCAGATAATGAACAACAAAATATACTGGATAAAGTAATCATCAGAGTTACACAGTATACAGGATCTTACTTAGTACAAATACAGTTCAGCTATACATAGATGTCTACAGCGGAAATAAACAAAATATGTACAATAGGAGCTGAACAGCATAAAAAGAAATAAATGATAGAATCCATCTTCAGCTCCAGCTATCCAGAAGAACCAGCTAAACCTGAATACAAGGCTGCCCGTGTAGAAAAAGGGGCACCCGAGTTTGAAAGTGAAACAAACTACGAGTCAGTCATGGGACTGGTATGAGAAATCCACTCAACACATATATAATATGGCTAATCACAGGACCACGCCACTTTCGTGGAACGGGTTTACTCCATTGGATTGCCAGTGCTTTAAAACAAATCTTTCTTTTAAACATCGCTATGCTTTTTATAAAAATGAAGCCGTTATAAGACTCAGTTCCCATCACACAATGCAACGCAAACCGGAGGATAGAGTTTTACCTTATAACGGCCAAAATATGCTTGATACGAATAAAACAAAGGTATTTGATATTATTGCTAGTGTTTATATGTTTCGAAAACAATTTCAAATCATAACTATCAATCCTAGACGGCATGGGTACCATATATCATGTCGCCATATATATATACAATCAAAACCGCACGATGTCGTATTTGGAAATTGGATTTCCGTCATGAACCAAGGCAAAAGATAGTCCTTACCGAATTCGAGACTGCCTAGCCCGAGTCTCAGGCAAGCGCGCAGGCAAGCCTTGGAGCGACAGGGCCGGTCCACCGACGTGGATTATTATACCTGAGCACTACGTTTCGCCGCCCTTTGGGGCGTAAGCGAGCCAACGAATGACTCCATCGGACCCGGATCGTCCGATCTAACCGAGGCGCCTCGCAACAGCAACAACCACATAAGTCAAACTCGTCAGGGCGTGTAAAACCACTGACGCCACTTTTAGCTAGGAGGAAACGTAGGCCCTCCCTGAGGCCCTTCTCCCGTTTTAGGTTCATACCGGGGTGTGAGGCTCGCGAATTCACGTTATACACAAAGCTACGCCACACAGGCGGTGCTTTGATCATCACCACAAGACTTTGCTTTTCAACAGAAGCCCTGATCACTGCATCTTAGCATGCCACACAGAATAAATCCTATGTCAGACACACAGTCCATTTACAAGTCCGTTCTGGGCCTGAACGAAACCGGAGGCACTAAATACCTCGCAAACCCATCGATCACCACGTACATCTGGACGATCACCACTCATTATCCATATTTCGGGATGCCTCCCAATCAGGACCTCGGTTACCATCCAAACGAGGTGAAGATCTCCGGTCTTCGACCACCGTCTTCATCTTCGACTTTCAATCGTCGATCGATTATTTGAAATGAGAATTAACTCGGCCTTTTCAAATAATTCACGTATATTTAGAATTTCAAATCAATTTATTTTAATGGTTAAATTATTCGACAACATCAATTTTGTTCTTTAATGTAATTTTCACACCAACCACATTCAACCATCAAAAGCCACATAAATCAAGCAAATTCAGTTTATTTCCATTCCATATCGCTTATGATATTTTATAACTATTTATCGCTATTTTTATTTATTTTAAAATAGCTAATTTATTCAAAACGACGCTTCGGGCCATAAAGCGGCCGTGGCGCTGTTTTTCTTCAGATTTGATTTACACATATCTAAAAATCTAACCGTTGGATCTTCACAAAGTTTACATCATTAGAAAGGTCTTTTCAAAACGAATCCAACGGTTCCAATTTCGGGAAAATCCGACGGTCGGATCTCCCGGTACAATCGTTTGAAATTTCGATTTCAAAATACGAACTGCAGCGTCGTTATTCGATTAAATATAATTATATTTATATATATATAAATATATATAATCGTTTCTGGCGCTGTTTTTCTTCAGATTTGAATTAAACATTCCAGACAATCCAACCGTTGGATTTTTACAAGGTTGGTGCCGTTGGAAAGATTATTCCAAGGCGAACCCGACGGTTGAGATTTCGGGAAAATCCAATGGTCGGATTTCCCGTACTAGTCGTTTGAAATCACGGTTTCAAAATACGAACTGCACGGCTTCGTTTCGTTTTAATTTTATTTATATATTTATATAAATATAGTTCATTCAACAATTTCAATATCGTTTTCACTTCAAAAAAATTTCTAACACCTTAAATTTTGGAAAAATTTCGCCATAACCTCCCCTGCACCGGGAGCGTCGGGAAATCGCAAATAGTGTCCCGGTCCTTCTAATCTCAAAAAGAAAAAGAAAAGGCCAAGCGGCTAGCCAACAGGCTCAAAATCATCACCCAAACAAATCAGTAAATGTGTACCTATTTGTCGGGCACAAAATTTTATTCCTCTTCTCTAGCCCCTTTGCTATAACCTGTTCAATGAATATGCATGTACATATATATACAGTTCATATCATTTTTCATTTTCTATTCAACTTCATATTTGATTTCTATTTGGTTTAAAAACACCATTCATTCTAATGTTACATAAATAGGTGCAAATCATTTCATTAGCTAATTAATGAATATTTCAACTCATATATGTTTATTTTGAACAAGTGGTTATTTTTAACATTTCACATTTCAACGATTCGTGCATACAATAAAAATGTGATTTTTATTGTAAAACGATTCATTTCAAAACACTATTTTTCTATATAGTTCATATAGTCTATAAAAGGTGATTTTTATTATCAAACAATTTATTTCAAAATATGAATACCATTCAACACATGAATTTCTAAACAACGAATGAATATCAATTCAACACATGAATGTTTTCTATAGTTTCTATATATAGATAAAAATGTGATTTTTATTATCGAACAATTTATTTCAAAATATGAATACCATTCAACACATGAATTTCTAAACAACGAATGAATATCAATTCAACACATGAATGTTTTCTATAGTTTCTATATATAGATAAAAATGTGATTTTTATTATCGAACAATTTATTTCAAAATATGAATACCATTCAACACATGAATTTCTAAACAACGAATGAATATCAATTCAACACATGAATGTTTTCTATAGTTTCTATATATAGATAAAAATGTGATTTTTATTATCGAACAATTTATTTCAAAATATGAATACCATTCAACACATGAATTTCTAAACAACGAATGAATATCAATTCAACACATGAATGTTTTCTATAGTTTCTATATATAGAAAAAATGTGATTTTTATTATCAAACAATTTATTTCAAAATATGAATACCATTCAACACATGAATTTCTAAACAACGAATGAATATCAATTCAACACATGAATGTTTTCTATAGTTTCTATATATAGAAAAAATGTGATTTTTATTATCAAACAATTTATTTCAAAATATGAATACCATTCAACACATGAATTTCTAAACAACGAATGAATATCAATTCAACACATGAATGTTTTCTATAGTTTCTATATATAGAAAAAATGTGATTTTTATTATCAAACAATTTATTTCAAAATATGAATACCATTCAACACATGAATTTCTAAACAACGAATGAATATCAATTCAACACATGAATGTTTTCTATTCAATGAATAAATATAATTTAAGCATATGAAAATAATTCAAACACACGAATATTATTCAAAATTTCGGCAGCATAACGGCAGGGTAGTTACACCGGCACCGTCCCTAGTACGGCTCCTCGCTCTACCTTAAAACCTCGCGGTTTTTGACAATGGGGATCATGCATCTAGTTCGCACGCAGGCGGCATGTATATATTTATTTCATTTCCACAAACTAATCCTATGTGGTTTCAACCAAATATTTCACAACCACCAATGGGTATTTTTCAACCACAATCAACCAATATCAATCACAAACAATCCCAAACAATCATTCGCTATCAATCAAATTTTCACAACAATTTCAACCAATAAATATCGTCCATGGTTTGTGGACGAGGGGCGTATATATATATATATATATATTTATATAAAGCAATTCACTTTCATTTCACACACATATATATATTTTTAAATCAGAAATCTCACCAATAGCTATCCAACTGCACGACACTTCCTTGTATAAAATCTTCGCCTTTTTGTCGCTTTCGCCCGTATTCTCTACATAGGTAAAAATCGAATTTTTACTACGTTATTCAATACATAAAAATCTGATTTCTACTTCGACTTTCAATATATAAAAATCTGATTTTTACTTCGACTTTCAATATATAAAAATATGATTTTTACTTCGACTTTCACTAAATAAAAATATGATTTTTACTTCGACTTTCACTAAATAAAAATATGATTTTTACTTCGCTACAAATCTGATCTTTATTTCAAAATCAGTTTTTATTTTTATAAAATTCAGTTTTTATTAAAATCAGTTTTTACTCTATTTCAAAAATCATTTTTATCCTAAAAAGAAAATCAGTTTTAAACTAATTAAAATTCAGTTTTTATCTCTTTTAAAAATTCAGTTTTAAAATCTTAAAAAAAAACAGTTTTTCTCTTTTTTTAAAAATTTCAGTTTTAAAATCTTTAAAATCAGTTTTAACTCCTAATTAAAATTCAGTTTTAATATTCAATTAAAATCAGTTTAATCCTACTGTAAAAAAACAGTTTTTAATCTTTATAATTATCAGTTTTACATTCCTAATTAAAAACACAGTTTTTAAATTATTATAAAATAAAATAACCCAATACTTACAGGGGGGGTTTCACCGATGTCGGAGGTGCTTCTCGAGCTGGGCGGCTCGGGGTTCGAACGGTGGTGGCGGTTTCGATCAAGGGAGGCGGTGGCTTCGGGGTGAGGCGACGGCGATGTCTGGAGGGGGGCGAGGCCTTCGTGGCGGTGGTCTTCGTCGGCGTCGAGGTCAGGGGGGAGCGACGCGATTCGATTTAGGTTTTTTCCTTTTTTTTTTTCTTTTTTTCTTTTCTTACTGAAAATAAAAGTGAACGGGGGGGGGGGGGGGGCAGAACGAAGATAAAAAGGGGGGAAGATTATATTTTATTTTTTTATTTTATTTAATTATTTATATTTTGCAAAAAGGTTGACTTTTACATACGACCTCGAAACGAGGCCCACCGCCTGTCGTCCATAGCGTTTTACCCCCATTCCGAACACAATGGGATATGCATCGCAAGCTGATTTGCTTGTTACAATCAGTTTCCTTTGAATTTACATTTAAATCACTATATTGAATTTTAAACGCACATTTCAAATTACCGAGGTCACATACTAACTAGAAAAATTCCAGAAAAATATTTTCTAGCTTCGTATTGACGATACGGTCCTAACAAAACTAGTTTCGTCGAATTCTGAGACCGTTTGCAAAATGGCCAATTTCCAGTCGATTAAATTCAACAGAAACTGGTCAAACGCGTTTTCCTTTGCCACGCTCACATATTGATTCGAAAAATTATGAAATTTGAAACCTAGCAATAACTTGACACTACAGATCTAACAAAAGTGGTTTCGTCGAAATCCGAGGTCGTTTGCAAAATGTCCATTTTTAAGGGCCTGAATTCCATAGCGACTATTCAGAATTTTCAACTGGACATATCTTTTGATTCCCGCTATCAAATTTCGATTGGTCGGATTCGTTAGAAAGATATCATCAATTAGATCCTAATGTTTTTGGTTTCACTAAAATCCGGATTGTTTTGCTCTCGGTATATTCAATTGAAGTTTGAAATCGAATTATCGAACTACCGCGCCATTTTCAATTCTATATATAATTATAATTAATTATATTCGTTTTCAAATGTCGATTCAACTCAGTTTTCATCGCCATTATTTAAAATATTTATTTTAAATAATTAAAATCCATTATTTTAGCCAATTTAAAAATTTTAAATTGGTTCAGATTTTCTGGGTCGTTACAATCTCCCCCACTTAAAACTTTTCGTCCCCGAAAGGAACAAAGTCGAAAGTGGTTTGATAAATCTACAATCACACAACACAACAACCAATTTGTTTCTAACCTTCCAAAAATATACTAATTAATCTCTATAAACTTTTATATATTCAAAAATTATATTTCTAAAACCAGACTATATATATATAATCACAAATACGTTATTTAAAAACATATTACTCTCGACTCGTTCTGAGGCACTTCTGACCCCATCTCTAACGAGTTGTTCTGATTCTGCTATACTCATACTAGGATATTGCTGATCCTATCTGTATAGAGTTACCCGTCCTAGAACACTACTGGTTCTATTTCTGACGAGTTCGTTCAAATGTTATATTCCAGAGCTAAGCTTAACCAAAGCTCTGATACCACGATGAGACGACCCGATTTCCCGTTCTCACGGAAACAAGGTTATCTTTGGAATATAACACAGAAACAGATAATAGCAGAACAGAATTAAATAAATACACCAGATAATGAACAACAAAATATACTGGATAAAGTAATCATCAGAGTTACACAGTATACAGGATCTTACTTAGTACAAATACAGTTCAGCTATACATAGATGTCTACAGCGGAAATAAACAAAATATGTACAATAGGAGCTGAACAGCATAAAAAGAAATAAATGATAGAATCCATCTTCAGCTCCAGCTATCCAGAAGAACCAGCTAAACCTGAATACAAGGCTGCCCGTGTAGAAAAAGGGGCACCCGAGTTTGAAAGTGAAACAAACTACGAGTCAGTCATGGGACTGGTATGAGAAATCCACTCAACACATATATAATATGGCTAATCACAGGACCACGCCACTTTCGTGGAACGGGTTTACTCCATTGGATTGCCAGTGCTTTAAAACAAATCTTTCTTTTAAACATCGCTATGCTTTTTATAAAAATGAAGCCGTTATAAGACTCAGTTCCCATCACATAATGCAACGCAAACCGGAGGATAGAGTTTTACCTTATAACGGCCAAAATATGCTTGATACGAATAAAACAAAGGTATTTGATATTATTGCTAGTGTTTATATGTTTCGAAAACAATTTCAAATCATAACTATCAATCCTAGACGGCATGGGTACCATATATCATGTCGCCATATATATATACAATCAAAACCGCACGATGTCGTATTTGGAAATTGGATTTCCGTCATGAACCAAGGCAAAAGATAGTCCTTACCGAATTCGAGACTGCCTAGCCCGAGTCTCAGGCAAGCGCGCAGGCAAGCCTTGGAGCGACAGGGCCGGTCCACCGACGTGGATTATTATACCTGAGCACTACGTTTCGCCGCCCTTTGGGGCGTAAGCGAGCCAACGAATGACTCCATCGGACCCGGATCGTCCGATCTAACCGAGGCGCCTCGCAACAGCAACAACCACATAAATCAAACTCGTCAGGGCGTGTAAAACCACTGACGCCACTTTTAGCTAGGAGGAAACGTAGGCCCTCCCTGAGGTCCTTCTCCCGTTTTAGGTTCATACCGGGGTGTGAGGCTCGCGAATTCACGTTATACACAAAGCTACGCCACACAGGCGGTGCTTTGATCATCACCACAAGACTTTGCTTTTCAACAGAAGCCCTGATCACTGCATCTTAGCATGCCACACAGAATAAATCCTATGTCAGACACACAGTCCATTTACAAGTACGTTCTGGGCCTGAACGAAACCGGAGGCACTAAATACCTCGCAAACCCATCGATCACCACGTACATCTGGACGATCACCACTCATTATCCATATTTCGGGATGCCTCCCAATCAGGACCTCGGTTACCATCCAAACGAGGTGAAGATCTCCGGTCTTCGACCACCGTCTTCATCTTCGACTTTCAATCGTCGATCGATTATTTGAAATGAGAATTAACTCGGCCTTTTCAAATAATTCACGTATATTTAGAATTTCAAATCAATTTATTTTAATGGTTAAATTATTCGACAACATCAATTTTGTTCTTTAATGTAATTTTCACACCAACCACATTCAACCATCAAAAGCCACATAAATCAAGCAAATTCAGTTTATTTCCATTCCATATCGCTTATGATATTTTATAACTATTTATCGCTATTTTTATTTATTTTAAAATAGCTAATTTATTCAAAACGACGCTTCGGGCCATAAAGCGGCCGTGGCGCTGTTTTTCTTCAGATTTGATTTACACATATCTAAAAATCTAACCGTTGGATCTTCACAAAGATTACATCATTAGAAAGGTCTTTTCAAAACGAATCCAACGGTTCCAATTTCGGGAAAATCCGACGGTCGGATCTCCCGGTACAATCGTTTGAAATTTCGATTTCAAAATACGAACTGCAGCGTCGTTATTCGATTAAATATAATTATATTTATATATATATAAATATATATAATCGTTTCTGGCGCTGTTTTTCTTCAGATTTGAATTAAACATTCCAGACAATCCAACCGTTGGATTTTTACAAGGTTGGTGCCGTTGGAAAGATTATTCCAAGGCGAACCCGACGGTTGAGATTTCGGGAAAATCCAATGGTCGGATTTCCCGTACTAGTCGTTTGAAATCACGGTTTCAAAATACGAACTGCACGGCTTCGTTTCGTTTTAATTTTATTTATATTTATATAAATATAGTTCATTCAACAATTTCAATATCGTTTTCACTTCAAAAAAATTTCTAACACCTTAAATTTTGGAAAAATTTCGCCATAACCTCCCCTGCACCGGGAGCGTCGGGAAATCGCAAATAGTGTCCCGGTCCTTCTAATCTCAAAAAGAAAAAGAAAAGGCCAAGCGGCTAGCCAACAGGCTCAAAATCATCACCCAAACAAATCAGTAAATGTGTACCTATTTGTCGGGCACAAAATTTTATTCCTCTTCTCTAGCCCCTTTGCTATAACCTGTTCAATGAATATGCATGTACATATATATACAGTTCATATCATTTTTCATTTTCTATTCAACTTCATATTTGATTTCTATTTGGTTTAAAAACACCATTCATTCTAATGTTACATAAATAGGTGCAAATCATTTCATTAGCTAATTAATGAATATTTCAACTCATATATGTTTATTTTGAACAAGTGGTTATTTTTAACATTTCACATTTCAACGATTCGTGCATACAATAAAAATGTGATTTTTATTGTAAAACGATTCATTTCAAAACACTATTTTTCTATATAGTTCATATAGTCTATAAAAGGTGATTTTTATTATCAAACAATTTATTTCAAAATATGAATACCATTCAACACATGAATTTCTAAACAACGAATGAATATCAATTCAACACATGAATGTTTTCTATAGTTTCTATATATAGATAAAAATGTGATTTTTATTATCGAACAATTTATTTCAAAATATGAATACCATTCAACACATGAATTTCTAAACAATGAATGAATATCAATTCAACACATGAATGTTTTCTATAGTTTCTATATATAGATAAAAATGTGATTTTTATTATCGAACAATTTATTTCAAAATATGAATACCATTCAACACATGAATTTCTAAACAACGAATGAATATCAATTCAACACATGAATGTTTTCTATAGTTTCTATATATAGATAAAAATGTGATTTTTATTATCGAACAATTTATTTCAAAATATGAATACCATTCAACACATGAATTTCTAAACAACGAATGAATATCAATTCAACACATGAATGTTTTCTATAGTTTCTATATATAGAAAAAATGTGATTTTTATTATCAAACAATTTATTTCAAAATATGAATACCATTCAACACATGAATTTCTAAACAACGAATGAATATCAATTCAACACATGAATGTTTTCTATAGTTTCTATATATAGAAAAAATGTGATTTTTATTATCAAACAGTTTATTTCAAAATATGAATACCATTCAACACATGAATTTCTAAACAACGAATGAATATCAATTCAACACATGAATGTTTTCTATAGTTTCTATATATAGAAAAAATGTGATTTTTATTATCAAACAATTTATTTCAAAATATGAATACCATTCAACACATGAATTTCTAAACAACGAATGAATATCAATTCAACACATGAATGTTTTCTATTCAATGAATAAATATAATTTAAGCATATGAAAATAATTCAAACACACGAATATTATTCAAAATTTCGGTAGCATAACGGCAGGGTAGTTACACCGGCACCGTCCCTAGTACGGCTCCTCGCTCTACCTTAAAACCTCGCGGTTTTTGACAATGGGGATCATGCATCTAGTTCGCACGCAGGCGGCATGTATATATTTATTTCATTTCCACAAACTAATCCTATGTGGTTTCAACCAAATATTTCACAACCACCAATGGGTATTTTTCAACCACAATCAACCAATATCAATCACAAACAATCCCAAACAATCATTCGCTATCAATCAAATTTTCACAACAATTTCAACCAATAAATATCGTCCATGGTTTGTGGACGAGGGGCGTATATATATATATATATATATATATATATTTATATAAAGCAATTCACTTTCATTTCACACACATATATATATATTTAAATCAGAAATCTCACCAATAGCTATCCAACTGCACGACACTTCCTTGTATAAAATCTTCGCCTTTTTGTCGCTTTCGCCCGTATTCTCTACATAGGTAAAAATCGAATTTTTACTACGTTATTCAATACATAAAAATTTGATTTCTACTTCGACTTTCAATATATAAAAATCTGATTTTTACTTCGACTTTCAATATATAAAAATATGATTTTTACTTCGACTTTCACTAAATAAAAATATGATTTTTACTTCGACTTTCACTAAATAAAAATATGATTTTTACTTCGCTACAAATCTGATCTTTATTTCAAAATCAGTTTTTATTTTTATAAAATTCAGTTTTTATTAAAATCAGTTTTTACTCTATTTCAAAAATCATTTTTATCCTAAAAAGAAAATCAGTTTTAAACTAATTAAAATTCAGTTTTTATCTCTTTTAAAAATTCAGTTTTAAAATCTTTAAAAAAAACAGTTTTTCTCTTTTTTTAAAAATTTCAGTTTTAAAATCTTTAAAATCAGTTTTAACTCCTAATTAAAATTCAGTTTTAATATTCAATTAAAATCAGTTTAATCCTACTGTAAAAAAACAGTTTTTAATCTTTATAATTATCAGTTTTACATTCCTAATTAAAAACACAGTTTTTAAATTATTATAAAATAAAATAACCCAATACTTACAGGGGGGGTTTCACCGATGTCGGAGGTGCTTCTCGAGCTGGGCGGCTCGGGGTTCGAACGGTGGTGGCGGTTTCGATCAAGGGAGGCGGTGGCTTCGGGGTGAGGCGACGGCGATGTCTGGAGGGGGGCGAGGCCTTCGTGGTGGTGGTCTTCGTCGGCGTCGAGGTCATGGGGGGAGCGACGCGATTCGATTTAGGTTTTTTCCTTTTTTTCTTTTTTCTTTTTTTCTTTTCTTACTGAAAATAAAAGTGAACGGGGGGGGGGGGGGGGCAGAACGAAGATAAAAAGGGGGGGAAGATTATATTTTATTTTTTTATTTTATTTAATTATTTATATTTTGCAAAAAGGTTGACTTTTACATACGACCTCGAAACGAGGCCCACCGCCTGTCGTCCATAGCGTTTTACCCCCATTCCGAACACAATGGAATATGCATCGCAAGCTGATTTGCTTAATACAATCAGTTTCCTTTGAATTTACATTTAAATCACTATATTGAATTTTAAACGCACATTTCAAATTACCGGGGTCACATACTAACTAGAAAAATTCCAGAAAAATATTTTCTAGCTTCGTATTGACGATACGGTCCTAACAAAACTAGTTTCGTCGAATTCTGAGACCGTTTGCAAAATGGCCAATTTCCAGTCGATTAAATTCAACAGAAACTGGTCAAACGCGTTTTCCTTTGCCACGCTCACATATTGATTCGAAAAATTATGAAATTTGAAACCTAGCAATAACTTGACACTACGGATCTAACAAAAGTGGTTTCGTCGAAATCCGAGGTCGTTTGCAAAATGTCCATTTTTAAGGGCCTGAATTCCATAGCGACTATTCAGAATTTTCAACTGGACATATCTTTTGATTCCCGCTATCAAATTTCGATTGGTCGGATTCGTTAGAAAGATATCATCAATTAGATCCTAATGTTTTTGGTTTCACTAAAATCCGGATTGTTTTGCTCTTGGTATATTCAATTGAAGTTTGAAATCGAATTATCGAACTACCGCGCCATTTTCAATTCTATATATAATTATAATTAATTATATTCGTTTTCAAATGTCGATTCAACTCAATTTTCATCGCCATTATTTAAAATATTTATTTTAAATACTTAAAATCCATTATTTTAGCCAATTTAAAAATTTTAAATTGGTTCAGATTTTCTGGGTCGTTACAAAATTTCTTTCTAAAACTATCTAGTGTTTTTGGTGCTCGAAGGATCGGCATGAGATACGGTAAAGGTGTTTATGTCGATTTTCGGGCTCGAAAATCCGCTGGGTCACTACAATTAGCCACAAACATAGATAAAGGTTAAGATCCACAATTGTGACATGATAGGTTAACCACAAGTGAATTAGATCTATAAAGGTAGATCTAGTATGATAAAGTTTAAGACCACAAATGTGACATGATAAATTAACAACAAGTGAATTAGATCTATAAGGTAGATCTAGCATGATAAAGTTTAAGATCCACATCGTAGTTATGTCATAGATTCAAAAGTCCCAATAGATCTGATATGATAAAGATTGAGATCCAAGTCATAGAATATTATAGATTCACAAATTATGATATATCCAATATGATTCGGTCACGGGCATATATCCAAATCACAGTCATATCACGTTTACATTTAATCATTTAAATCTAAAAGTAACTAACTCACAGTTTTTGGATTTTAGAAGAGAGAAAAGAAATTGTTGGTGTTGAATCTCATATCTAATCCTGAAATACTCGAATTTTGAAACTTGATTTGTAGAAGAAGAAAGGATTAGATTCAGTTTAGGCACTGACAGCATTTGGCCTCCATTGTTTTCAGTATGATAAAACAAGAGAAATGAGGATATATTTATAGCTGCCAGCCTCCAGAATTCGACTGCCACCACAGCCCTAGGGGGAATCGGGCCATGGGTCGACACCCACTTGGGTTCGGATGCCCAAAACTACTATGGGCGCACTTGGCAGGTGCGCCAGTGTAAAATTTCCTTGGCACACTTGTCAAGTGCGCCAGTTGTTCCTGCTCTCATCGTCAAACATCTATCGTCCGTAACGTCTTCATACGATATCCGTTTTACGCAAACTAGGTGTCTATCTTGACCAGAATTTTGAGATGGACGCAATGGCATAGTCCGTTTCCCTTAATTATGAATATTAAATTAATTATTCTTAAATTTATCCACTTTAGTGTAGTTGAAATACGGGGTGTTACAGGTTCAATAAGAACATCTTGCAACCCAGCCACTCATGACCGACCACCCATTTTTCTTGGGTGTATTGAATGTATATCACCAACGGTTGGGATCAGCAACAGTTTCCCGAAAAGGGACAGCATCAAATAAAATAAAGAAGGAAATAAAATTTCTCTAGATAGGTGATTATACACCCTAATGGGAGCAACCCACATAGCCATGCTGCCTGCCCGATTTTTGTCATTTCCCGGTTGTGAGGCTTGAGGCTTTAATTACCTTTCAGGACATCTGAACACCATTCACTTTGAATGCCACATCATCGGATCTGCCAGAAATCACTAATTGATTTCCACAAAAATTCTCAGGTTGTTAATCTAAGAGAAATTCCCTTCTCCGCTATTAACTATAGTATGTTTGAAGAAGTCAACATACGAGATCCCTTTGGAAATATTCTTTCAGACATCCGTCCATACAAATTTCTCTGGGACTGGACAAACCGAAGGGACCCTCCAACTGCATCCTTGAATTACCATATGGATCCGTAGCAAGTAATCCTTGCAATTCGCAGATTCTATCACGATCGAATTACCATCAAAATACTCTGATTACAATCCAGAGTAATTTATTAAGTAGCCTTTCCGTTTATGAACCACAGTCTTCAACTGCTTCATATTCAATCTGCATCTTCAACGGTTTTGTATTCGATGGTTTGGAATGGTTTCAAATATAAATTTGATCCTGGTCATTCCGTACCAACAATCGTATAGGTAAAATTTGATAGTCGAATATTTAACTATCAAATCAAACAACCATTCAATCATGAAAATAAAATGAGTTTGCTGATTCGGTACTTAGCATCACTTGGCCTTTTTTAAATAAAATAATAATTAATGAAGGTTAATTTAAAATCTCTTAAATTTTTGAATATCATGAATATAGTTTTTTATTTCTTATTTTAATATAAGAATATTTCAAAATCCTTTGAACACTTACAATTAAATCATATTTTTTTTTCAACTTTGGTTTTAGTAAATATCACATAAAACATTGTTACGAAATCTTATTCGTTTCATTTCTCGAAGACAATAACGAACGCTTCCCCTTTTCGAATAAACTTATTCAATCTCATCACGCTAATTTCTTAAATCCTTGAAATATCATTATATTCCTACAAAGTCTTATTTTAATTTCGTTACTTTGGAAATACTATTTTTTATTCTCAAATCCCCTTTATATCCTTTACTTCAACATTCATTGGTTCCTAACCGAAAACTAGTAAGAGAACAACTCCCTAAATATCAAACCCGAAGGCTGAAACCAACATCAGATCGACACTCAAGAAGTCGTTCAACTCAACTAATCTCCAATCAGTTTCTAAATCTGCAAAACATTTGCTTTTAAACTATTTTCCACTTTGAAATCTCGTTTCAATTTCATTCACTTCATTTAATCACATTATTCAATGTCGTTAACTTAAAATCGATGTTTTAACCTCACATCTCTTCTTCTAAATCTCGTTTATACAACTCCTGTTTAATATAAACCCTTTCTGCCTCGATTTCATTTACTCAATCAAATTATTAAGTAAACATTTAATTTAAGCTATCACATTGGCTTAAATCTCTTTTATAACTTTGATATAAAACTCGATTTTAATATAAACCCATTCATAACTCCTATACAACTAAATTTCATTTCAACTTCGATGACTTACTTAAATGAATCTCATTTAAGAAAAATAATCACTTAAATCATTATTTAAATTAATAATTTTCTTCCTCATTAACTGAAAATAAATATTTAAATTTATTTTTCAATTCTTATTAAAAATTAATCAAATATTCATTAAATCGTTCCACTAGATAAACTTACAACAACTAATTTAATAATTAATTCCAGTTAATACAATTGATTTAGTCAACTCCAAACACGGTTATTTATTTAATCAATTATAATTAATTCCTCCTTTGAATCAATTAATAGTAAAATCAATTTAAATAATTTCATTTAATATTTTTTTTAGAAACAAGAATTGTAACAACCCGAATTCCGACAGACCAATTTTTTTTCAAAATTCCACTCTATCGAAACTCAAGTTGTTGTGCTCTGATATCCTGCAGAAAAGACAGAGACATAAAATAAGTCAGAGCTCAGAAAATATCTCATAACGGAATGGATAATATATAATATAATCATAATATAGGCTTACCGTATTAATAATAATGCCTAACCAGTATCCAAGGCTATCATGTCTCTTCCACAAATCTAACCTGCGAGTATTTGATGATGTGGAGGTCAGAACACAAGTTCTGGTGACTGGATTTAAATTATACACTTTGGATAATCCTACATATATCATTCAATCACATTTTCTAATTTATTAGGTAACTTGGGTTAATAACACTCAAGGATTACATCATACCCATTTACTCCCCAGTGTATTAACCTAATATATTATATATGTAGCTACCCCTCAATACAGAGGTACACCCAATAGTACCTCACTCGCACGGTCTCAACCATAATGCCACAGAAAAGAATGCAGTCCCTTGTCCTACGCCGAAGTGACGTACGGATCTCTACCTAACAAGGTTATGTTCTGCATATATCTGTCATTACTACGCTATGTAAGCATACAGACTGCCATCGTCGATCATATCAGATTTCATACCGAAGTAATGCCCTCATGTCTACGATACACCACCCAGAGCTGACATGCATGTATCTAGACTGTCCTACATACGTATCGTCATTGTAGCTCGATGCCTTAACCGCACATCCTCTAATGTGCACCGAGTTTCGTGGCAGGGCGATACAAGAAACAAAGAACTCGGTTGGGAGCTTTTCCATATCTGTACAGGCCCGCCTTTAAGAGCCTCAAAATACAGATATCCCTCAGGTCTGTTTTTCATGGTGGCTACGGCCCCACCTTGGCCCCTCCCTCAACTAATAAAGACTACAAGAGCTAAACGACCGGCCCCTAACAAACAATCTAAACATCCAGTTGGCGTCTTCCCTCAACCACCGTACCTCGATAGTGAAAGGTGATTGGTCTATTGGTTTTAGCTCTAGTCTCTTCGCATCCCACTGGTTGTCGATGATGGGTATTCGACGGTCTACTACCCTTGTTGGTCGTGACCCTTCGCCTCCTCGTTGAGGCAGCCGCCGAATCACCCTGATGTCACCACATCACAACATTCCGACTACAAAGCTACATTTGCAGTCAAGGCCCACCCACCTGGTAGTTACGCGCAGACCCAACCTCTACAACCGCAGCCTAAACATCTGCCACCACACAGAGAACTACCAGGAGCACCTTACATTTCTCAGGAAGTTGTGTGCTTCCCCTTCCAGTCCTTCAAATCCAACAAAATAATCAGATGGACGTGTGCTCCCTTCGTGTCTTATAACACCACGATGATCTACCCCATTGGGTTATTCACCCTCAAACGTACGGACTGGTCCAAGCGCCTCACTTTAATATTTTGTTAGACCCTATGTCTAAACAATCTTTTACATGCTTTCCTTACCTCATCAGGTTTCCATTTAACTTGATTATTCCCATTCATATTGAATTCTTAATCAGGTTACTAAATTCCTCTTGCTTATTAATTCAGTTATATAACTTCACCTATTTAAGTTTATTAATAAGCCCACAACATGTTATTCTCTAGATTGTGATCCAAGGTCTGTAATCCACAATCCCTTTTATATTCTTGTTTGATTTCATCATTACAATAACATGTTCTACTTAATATGTAATTAAGTATATCCCAATTCACATGTTTTCCATTTAACATGTCAGACATTATTTATGATTAAATATAACTTATTTCATAAGTTTTCCTCATTCTTTCTCATTTAATCATAATTCCATTTTACACCGTTACTACAACTTATCATTGTTTACTCATTAACTTAGTTCTCTTAACTAAGGCCCATTAATAAGTTTCTCTACTCATTTATTATAACCTATGTTTAATTTCCTCTTGTCCCTAGGACAAGTCTGAACACGTTATTGTTATCAATGGGTTTCAGACTTCCAAGTTTATAGATTACTTAATTTATAATTAATTACAACCTCTTATATTTCATAAATTTTCGCCTTTTTCTCAACTAGTTTCAGGTTTTCCCCATTTACTGATTACTTAATTTACAATTAAGTGTCCCTAATCTCATTTCACCAGTTATCACATTTCCTTACTAGTATATTATAACCTAAGCTATAATCTTCACTTGTCCCTAGGATGAATCTACCTATTATAGAACATTCTCATTAATGTAATTTGTTTATCATAGGTGATTATCATTCCCCGTTTAAACCATTTACTGTTGTAACTCATTATTCTTCATTCACTGAAATATATGTTCCTTATTTTATTAAGGAAAACACTTCATGCACCTTATCAGTTTGATTTATAGAAGGAATCAGTGATTTATTTTCATAACGTATTCCCATCTAAATCCGTGGTGGCAAGTAATTTCTTTCCTTTTTCTTACTTTATTTACTGTGGCTTACTTGCAACCACGTTCTCAGAAATAGGTCATTTAGGGAAATACATCATTTTTCCTTAGCATCGACTAAGTCCATTACATCACTTCCTTTCTTATTTTCTGAGTTAGACATTTAGTTACCATAATTGCCATTTATTCATATCTTGTTATATACATACATACATACATATATATATATATATATGTACTAGACCTCTCACATTAAGCCTACATTTATGGATGCTGGATTTGTCGGGTGCCTCCGGGCGGACTTCTACCAAAAGTTGACTTAACCTCGTGTCTTTGTACCACTACATGTTTATTCATGCACTTAGACCCCTCACATTAGATTTACCACTTGTAGATGCTGGATATGCCAGGCGGTTCCAGGCGGGCTTCTACCATAAGTGTAATCTAACCTTGTGTCTAAGCGTGTTCCCGTTTCTTATTTACTGTAAATTTTAGGCATGTTATCCTTTTTACTGTAATCTAATTTACATGTCATCAAATTATGCCTATATATTATGGCGCATTTCCTTTTTAATGTGTATTTAATTCTATTTTGACACCTAAACATTTAATCGGGTGATTATTCAAATCTAATTGGTTAACATGTCATTTTATCAATAATATGCCACAAGTGAATCATGTAATTATAACAACGGTAGTCATTACCCATATTCTAACAAGTTTGTTTTTCAACATGTAATCATTCCAACACTTTAACTGATTCAACATATGAATTATTCATATTAACATCTCAACTTGTTGTAACGGTAATTCTTAATTATTCTAGAAATTACACATATAATAATGGGGAATGTTTTAAACGCTAACATATTATTATCTAAAATGCTATAGCTTAAATCCACTCAACTCGTAAGCTTTCCAAATCCTGGACCTGGTCCAGATCTAATCTTCCATGGTTTTCCCCTAATTGGATTTAGAACCTAACAACCATGGATTGACTATTCTTTTACTAAAATAGAAAGGAAAAGAAAGAGGTGGAAAATTTAATAGACCAGATCTAGAAAGTTACCATATTTTTTACATAATTCTGAACACCCTTTCATTATCATCAATCTCTTTCCTCCATATCTTGATTTAAAATTTTCTAACTAATAATTTATTTATTTTGAAGAGATATTTAAGGGAGGATAAAGAGCAGAGCTTCATCATAGCCTCAGAAATATGAGGTTTAGGGTTAGCTCTGTAGAATTATTTATAGGTGTACCAGAGAAACCAGGTCCCTTAGATTTAAATTAAAAACATCATAATCGTCCACATCAAAAACAATTTTCAAATCTGCAGTGTTGTCGACACCCCTTGGGGTGGATTGACCCATGGGTCGACCCTCCTGTTGATGGGTCGACCCCCAAAGGGTCATTTTCCCGCCCAAGTTCACGCTGCGTGATTTTGATTTTCTGGATAAATTTTTAACTAATATACATACATATAAGTTCCTTATATGTATACAAACTTCTAGTGCTCATAACTTCTTCATACGGTGTCCGTTTTACGCAAACCAGGTGTCTATCTTGACCAGAATTCCGAGACGGGCGCAAGGTGCAGTCCGTTTTACTTAACTCTGAATATTTAATTATATCATCTTTAGTTAAAAATGCGGGGTGTTACAAGAATCCAACTCTTAACCGTTAATCTTTGCTCCTTTACCTATAAATCTTATTAACATAAGTATTTGCTATATAAACCATTTAATAACCACTTATAAACTTAAATAATAAATATTTACTTCCTATTAACAAACTTTTATTTAAATATATAGATTTAAAAATATATCTCCAATTATAAAATAATATTTAAAACTTCATTTCTATCAATTCACCTAACGGTGAATCAATATTTATAAAACGATCTATTTTTGGGCCAAAGCTATGAATCACTCAACCAACATTTCCCCTTGGTTAAAACAAAGCAAATGTTGAATTTTCGGTCAACGATCTACAACTAAGTTAATCAGAACATTTCATACATTGATAATAAATAACATTTAATATATTTGAGGAATCCAGTTGGATCCCTCCAATCTGTTTTCCCTGCATCCAAATACGTTACCTCAAATAAAATCATTCAATTCAACATACAGATATAGTTTCTGAAAATAAACAAATAACAGTAATGCAAACATTCAATATTTAATGTTACACGTTTATATTATTATAAATGTGTCCAACAAGGTAAGTTTCCTCAGTTGGTTACAATCGTTAAAAATAACGATTGGTTTAAATTAAATTAAATGAATGTTTAATTTAATCAATTCAGTCAACATATGTAAATAGTACACACCCAATAATAAACATCAATAGCACACAAATATTAAAACCAACTTACATAAAATATAAGTGGGATAAAAACTGAGTGAGTAAACTCACCTTGGGTTTTCATCCATCGTCAAAATGGTTTGTTTCAGTTAAATCCAAATGCGTCCAAACCAGATCCAAAATGAAGCGTTCGCTGGTACGATTCCAACGCTTTCGGTCTTGTTGAATTCTGATAACATCATTACAGAATTTATACGGCTATGGTTTATATAAAAATTTATTAAATCCTTAACTACATCTTAATTAAGATAAATAAATTATACTTTTGAACTAGAGGCCTTGTTAAAAATATAGGTGAGATTTTTAACCAGGTAAAACAGGATTATGAGTATGTATTGTAAATCTTCTTTGGGTAAATTGTAATAACCCGGAAATCTGGGCCAGTTTAAAATTTTTATTTTGGCAATTTTAGCGAATTTTGAATATTTAAAATGAATTATTTTAAATAATATCGACGAGAAATTTATTTTGAATGGAATTCGAACGTATATATTATACGCGTCGTCGTTAGAATATAAATAATTATATATAATTATAAATAGAATTGAAAATGGCGCGGTAGTTCGATAATTCGATTTCAAACTTCAATTGAATGTACCGGGTGCAAAACAATCCGGATTTTAGTGAAACCAAAAATGATAGGATCTAATTGATGATATCTTTCCAACGAATCCGACAAATCAAAATTTCATAGCGGGAATCAAAAGATATGTCCAGTTGAAAATTCTGAATAGTCGCTATGGAATTCAGGCCCTTAAAAATGGACATTTTGCAAATGACCTCGGATTTCGACGAAACCACTTTTGTTGGGTCCGTGATGTCAAATTATTGCTAGATTCCAAATTTCATAATTTTTCGAATCAATATGTGAGCGTGGCGAAGGAAAACGCGTTTGACCAGTTTCAGTTGATTTTAATCGACTGGAAAATGGCCATTTTTCTAACGGTCTCGGAATTCGACGAAATTAGTTTTGTTAGGACCGTATCGTCAATACGAAGCTAGAAATAATTTTTTGGGAATTTTTAAAGACTGTATGTGGCCCCGGTAATTTAAAATGTACGTTCAAATTGATTATATACTGAATTATATTGTAAATTCAACAGAAACCGATTTAAACAGTCGAATTGACCTGCGATACATATCCCATTGTGTTCGGAATGGGGGTAAAACGCAGGGGACGACAGTCGGTGGGTCTGATTTCGATTTGAAAATAAAAAGTTGCTTTTGAGAATTTAATAATAAATTAAATAATATAAAATACCCCCCCCCCTATATCTCTCCTCCTATACCCGTTGACCATTTCAGATTAAATAAAAAAAAAAAACCAAAACCCGATCGAACCCCTCTGCCCTAGCCGCCGTTGCCATCGCCCGTCGCTCCTCCCCCAAGGTCGCGCCTCCTCCTCCACCCCCTCTCATCTCGAAGCTCCGACGTCCCTTTTCCCTCCCCCCCCTCTTCTTCAGCTAATCGATGCAGACCCCTCCCCGAATAGGGCAAGCCCAACGCGCACCCTTCTTGCCGCCGCGCTCCAGCAAATCGCCACCCTCCGACGACCACCCAACCACCAACGTGCCCCTCAGCCTCCCCCATTCTTATTTGAGTCGCGATCCCAACCCGCCCCTGCTCCGACATCCGCCAGTGACCGAGCCCCCTCTGACCCTCCGCCTGCTCCCACTCCGGCGCCGACCATCGCAGAAATCCTTCCCCCCTTTTTTTCCAGCAAAAATTGAATGAACTGTAAGTATTTATTTACTTACATTTATTTTATTTTTCAGTTTTAAATATATAAGAGTGTTTGAAAAATCGGATTTTTATTTATAAAGTAGCATTAAAAAGATTATATTCTTGTTCACTAAAGATATGATTTTTATTTCACTAAAGATATGATTTTTATTTCACTAACGATATGATTTTTATTTCACTAACGATATGATTTTTATTTCACTAACGATATGATTTTTATTTCACTAACGATATGATTTTTATTTCACTAACGATATGATTTTTATTTCACTCAGGGTATGATTTTTATTTCACTAAAGGTATGATTTTTATTTCATTGAAGATATGATTTTTGTTAATGTAAAGGAGAGATTTTTGTTGATGAAAAGTATAGATTTTTATATATACGAGAAATATAGATTGTTGTTAATGAAAAGTATAAATTCTTATATATAATAACATGGAGTTAAAAATGAGATTTTTCTATATATGAATGTGAAGTAAAAATTCGATTTTTATATATTGAATAGCGAAGTGAAAATTCGATTTTTTAATATATGAAGCGATTATAAAAATATGACTTTTAAATTAAAAGTGAATAAATAAAAATGTGATTTTTATTTTAAAGACATCAAAATATAAAAATGTGTGATTTTTATATATGTAGTGAATACGGGCGGTGAAAGTGACAAAAGGCGAGAATGAAGGAGATTCCTATAAATGAAGAGTCGTGAAGTTGGATAGCTATCGGTGAGAACTTCTCACTCTTCAAATTTCTTTTCTAGTTATATATATATATATATATATATATATATATATATATATATATACTAGGATGCAGACGGTGCTTAGTAGCACCCGACACCCGTCATCCACAGACCATGGATGGCTTGCTTGTTAAATTGTTTGGTTGTGTAGTTGGTTAGTCTAATTGGTTTGAATTGAATTATTTGGTGAATTGAAATTGATTTGATTGATGTGTGAATGGCGTGGGCCTTCACTAGACCGGGGATAAGGCTAGGCCTCGTCCCGTTTCTAGTATCGTGTCGTTATGCCGCCGAAATTTTCTAAAATATGTTAGAAAAATAAAAATATCATTTTATTGAATAAATGAACTGAATAGAAATTCAAGTGAATATATGAATATTTATAAACAAATCGGCCGATTTGTTTGTATACACTGATTTGACTGATATCGATTGGGTCGATAAATTTTACACGTCGCCCAACTGCACAAATAAAATCTTTGTTTGATTGTTTGAAACCCCACACGGGTGTTGGGATGAAATTTGGAAGTTCACTCATCCTGATTGATTAAATGTGTCGATCGATTGATTGACAGGCTGATATAAGCGTTAGATATCTATATTTGATGCTCATACAGTGTAGTGCACTTTGGTTGATGGTTGATTATTTTTCAATGCTATTATATACATGTGTTGTATGGAATCCATATAATTAACATTGTATGGTGATTGATTGGGCCTCATTCCAATCGGGAAAATAATGAATATTATAAAAGAAAATTCATGTGTTGAATATGAAAATAGTCATGTGTTGACGATGTTCATGTGTTGAAAATATTCGTGTGTTGAGTAAAATATTTTAAATAATAAAAATTACATCTTTATCATATTTACAATTAGAATCTACTTCACGGTGGAGTCTGATTAAAAAAATCAAACGATAGATACCTTAGTTTTATAAAATATTTTACATAACAAAAATAGTGATGTGTTGACAGTACTCATGTGTTGAGATTAGTCGTGTGTTGAAAGAAACATAGATTCATGTGTTGAATAGAATAAATATTCATTTGTTGAATAGAATAACGAATTTATTGAAATATATAAAGCCGTGTGGATTAGAGATGCGCTATTTTGACGTGAACGACATTTATATATCGATTTTATTCGTTTTATAATGAATATTGAAAAGTGATTTCAAAACTTAATATTTTGAAATGAAATTCAAATTAAATTAGATTAAAAATTCAAATTGAAATTTTATTGAATCAATTTGAAATGAATTCGAATCGAACAGTAAATGAATTCGATTCGAATTGAATAGAAAGTGAATTTGAATTCGAATTGAATAAAAATGAATTCAAATTGAATTGAATTGAAACGAATTAGAATTTGAATTGAATTGAAATCAAATCGATTTGAAATTGAATGTAGTGTTGAAATGGTTTTGAAAAAGAATTTAGAACGATTTATAAAATTCGTTTTAAAAGGAAATCGACGAAATATATATAATATATATATATATATATATTATATATATAATGGCCCGAATAGAACGCGCCGCGCCGCGGCAGTTCGTGAATTTCAACCATTTATTTCAAACGGACATTGCGGGAGATCCGACCGTCGGATTCTCCTAAAACCGGAACCGTTGGGTTCGTATCGAAAAGAGCTTTCCAATGAATATTAGAAATTTGAAATCTAACGGTTGGATTTGGAATTATGTCCAAATCAAATTCGAAAAAGGTCGCTGTAAGTGCAGTTCGATGGCCGTTGTTGGAAATCGACTGTACGGGCCTTGATAAAATTATTAAAAATATCTATAATTTGTGTAAAATCATAAGAAATGATTTGGGAAAAATTGGGTCGAAAAATTCCACATTTGAAAAGATAAAAATAGATTTTTATCGAAATGAACTAGTTTTGAACTAGAATTAAAATCAATTTATTTTTGAAATAAATAAATTGAATTTGAAAGTGATTTTAAAAATAATCAATATTCCCAATAAGTGAAGTGGAAGTGGAGTTGAATCGAAATTATCTTCGGAGTATTTCGATGTTGGATTTCGTGACTATACAGATATTGTTTTGGGAATTTGAAAGATATATTATATATCGTTATTTCCAATACGATATTTGTTGGTTTCAGAATTTGATATTGAATATAAGCCGATATATTTTCTATTCAGAGCCTTGTATTTAATACCAAATGTGATTTGATTTGCCGAGAATCGTGTTTTTGATGACATTGGTTCTTTAACCCAGTTAAAGGCAGAATATTGAATTTTGAAAAGATTAAAACTAAGTGGAGTTTTAATGAATCTTTAATTAGATTAAAATGTGAATTGATAATTTAAATTATCAAATCTGAAAGGTGATCGAGAATGGAGTACCACCAGTTTTGCTCCAAAGCGATAGTTAAATCTTTAATTAGATTTGAACGTGAAATGGTAATTAATTTTACCGATAACACAGTGGTGTTAGATGTGGAGTATTACCAGTTTTCTCCATGGGATATATAGGTTGGGATTGGGAAATAAAATAAATAATTACTTCGGTGTGGTTCGTTAATCCCGACTAGTTTGAAATGATATCCAAAGGAAGATTATAGGATAAATTTAGAAGAATTTATCTTGGATAAAATTAATGGAACATTTCCCTAAGAATGTGATTTTGTGAATAAAAGAATATTCTGAATTGGAATGAGGCGTTTGTTGTGTTTGTGTAACATTCGTTTATTATATACGTGGGTTATTCAGAAAGGCCGGGTTTATACCCATTCTGAATAACCGATTCGACGAGATGTCGAAGATGAAGACGGTGGTTGAAGACCGGAAGTCTTCACATCGTTTGGGTGATTACTGATGATCTTGATTGGGCTGTACACCCAAGATGAGGGAAACAGTTGGTGATCGTCCAGACGTACTTGTAGATCGATGGATATGCGAGGAAAGTGCCTCCGGTTTCGTTCAGACCCAGAACGAACTTGTAAATGGATTGTGTGTCTGACATTGGATTTTATTCTGTGTTGATTGATCTCTATTAAATATACATCTGTTTGGCGGCGGAGAATTTATTCTCTTGCTTAACGCCCTTCTCTGAGACGTACGAGCTCAGAGGTTGTATATTGATGGACATCAGTCGCATGGAGTGAATTGCCAATGTGGCACGCGTAAGTGGCAATTGATCAAGGCTTCTGTTGAAAAGCAAAGTCTTGTGGTTGATGATCAAAGCACGGCCTGTGTGGCATAGCTTTGTGTATAACGTGAATTTGCGAGCCTCACACCTCGGTATGAGTCAAAAACGGGATAGTGACTGCAGGGAGAGCACGACGTTTCTTTCTAGCTAGGGTGGTGTCAGTGACCTACCAGCCCTGACATTTATATACTTTTCACCTGTGTGGTTGTTGGAATGCGAGGCGCCTCGGATATAGGTCTGTAAGGACCGGGAAACGTGTGTTCAGGAATAACTAATCCTCAAAAGTAAGAGAGGACCGGCCCTGAAGATCCAAGGATCATAGTGGGGTCCTGAGGCATTTGCTAGAGTGTCTCGAACGCGGAGAGGAGCTTGCCCCTTGCCTCGGCTCATGATGGAATCCAATTTCCAATACGTGATATTGCGGTTTTAATTGTAGAACTAGTATGGCGACATGATATATGGTACCCATGCCGTCTATGATTGATATTTATGATTGAAATTGTTTTGACACTATGCACCTAAAATAGTATCAAATGATTTGTTTTAAACGTATCAAGCATGCTTTGGCTGTTATAAGGGAAAACCCTATCCTCCGGCTTGCGTTGCATTGTGTGATGGGACCTGGGTCTTATAACAGCTTCATTTTTCTTTATTTAGCATTGCGCTGTTTGTTCTATGCACTGGTATTCTTGGGAGGAAACCCGTTCCGTGTTATACGGCGTGGTCCCTTGATTTGCCTAACTTTAAAACCAATATTAATAACTGTTTTAGTTCTCACACCAGTCACATGACTGACCTGGAGTTTATTGTTTTAACCTAAACTCTGGGTGCCCCTATTTTCCACACGGGCAGCTAGTAGTTTTGGTTTTGCAGATTTATATTCACAGGGTCCTGATTTACAGCTGGAACGATGCTCGGGAAGCTCTGTATCCGTGTATCACTTTCAGTTGTGTTTTATATTATTTTTCCGCTGCTATGTAATTTATTTAAATCTCTGATATTTGTTGAATGTAATTTATTCAATTATACTCTGTATATTCTTGTATCTGATGGAATTGTTGTAATAGCAAAGAAATGTTCTTCCGTATGCGTTCATTTGTGTGTTGTTCTCAAAGTATCCGCGCTTTCCTTCACGGGGAAGTTACGGGTTCTTACAGTTTGGTATCAGAGCTTTGGTTTACAGAGCTCGAGAACAAGACACATTAGAACCATACGAAAGAATTCATCAGATATTGGATTAGTAATATCCAATTAGAATGACTCGTTAGAGATAGGATCAGTAGTATCCTAGAACGAGTGTGAAGAGTATATTTTTCAAATGAAAACAATTTTGTTTTGAAATTTAAATCGCTTTATACGTATTTGAATATTTATTTATTTTGAATATGGACAATCGAGTATATATAGATTTCGCGTATACGCGTCATGAACGTATAGTCGAAGTTTTAATATACTGAATAGATATAGAATCACATTCTAGACACCCGGGGATAATTCTGATGATGTGGCCACATCATCAGTATTTATGTTCGTGTTTCGAAGGTGTGATTTCTATATATTTCCATTAGACTGGTGTGAGAACCAAAACTAATATAGCTAGAATACATTGTTGTGAATTGGCATCAAAAACAAGATTTTCTGTATATATATCAAAAATTATGAATTTGAAACTCTAATTCACTAATAGATTGATGTTTGTGATGTTTGAGTTGTTTGTTTATTTGTTTGCTAATTTTGAACCATTATGCCTAATTGAACCAAATATTGAATTGTATTGAGAGTTGGTCGCATTTGCTTGCATATACATATACTTACATTGAACAGGTCATAGCAAGGAGGCTAGAGCAGAGAATAAAATTTGTTTGCCCGACAAATAGGTACATGTTTACTACATAATTTACTGTTTTGTTTGGGTGATGATGATTTTATGAGCCTATTGGCTAGCCGCTTGGCTTTTTCTTTTTGAGATCTGAAGGACCGGGGAAGCTATTTGAAATTCCCCGATGCTCCCGGTGCAGGGGAGGTTATGGCGAAATTTTTCGAAAATTTAGGGTGTTAGCCAAATTTTTGAAATTTTGAAAATTCTCAGAAACTGAAAGGTTGGAGAATGGAAGCCAGATCGAATGTAGAGTAGATTAATCAAACCACTTTCGACTTTGTTCCTTTTCGGGGACGAAAAGTTTTAAGTGGGGGAGATTGTAATAACCCGGAAAATCTGGGCCAGTTTAAAATTTTTATTTTGGCAATTTTAGCGAATTTTGAATATTTAAAATGAATTATTTTAAATAATATCGACGAGAAATTTATTTTGAATGGAATTTGAACGTATATATTATACGCGTCGTCGTTAGAATATAAATAATTATATATAATTATAAATAGAATTGAAAATGGCGCGGTAGTTCGATAATTCGATTTCAAACTTCAATTGAATGTACCGGGTGCAAAACAATCCGGATTTTAGTGAAACCAAAAATGATAGGATCTAATTGATGATATCTTTCCAACGAATCCGACAAATCAAAATTTCATAGCGGGAATCAAAAGATATGTCCAGTTGAAAATTCTGAATAGTCGCTATGGAATTCAGGCCCTTAAAAATGGACATTTTGCAAATGACCTCGGATTTCGACGAAACCACTTTTGTTGGGTCCGTGATGTCAAATTATTGCTAGATTCCAAATTTCATAATTTTTCGAATCAATATGTGAGCGTGGCGAAGGAAAACGCGTTTGACCAGTTTCAGTTGATTTTAATCGACTGGAAAATGGCCATTTTTCTAACGGTCTCGGAATTCGACGAAATTAGTTTTGTTAGGACCGTATCGTCAATACGAAGCTAGAAATAATTTTTCGGGAATTTTTAAAGACTGTATGTGGCCCCGGTAATTTAAAATGTACGTTCAAATTGAATATATACTGAATTATATTGTAAATTCAACAGAAACCGATTTAAACAGTCGAATTGACCTGCGATACATATCCCATTGTGTTCGGAATGGGGGTAAAACGCAAGGGACGACAGTCGGTGGGTCTGATTTCGATTTGAAAATAAAAAGTTGCTTTTGAGAATTTAATAATAAATTAAATAATATAAAATACCCCCCCCCTATATCTCTCCTCCTATACCCGTTGACCATTTCAGATTAAATAAAAAAAAAAAAAAAAAACCCGATCGAACCCCTCTGCCCTAGCCGCCGTTGCCATCGCCCGTCGCTCCTCCCCCAAGGCCGCGCCTCCTCCTCCACCCCCTCTCATCTCGAAGCTCCGACGTCCCTCTTCCCTCCCCCCTCTTCTTCAGCTAATCGATGCAGACCCCTCCCCGAATAGGGCAATCCCAACGCGCACCCTTCTTGCCGCCGCGCTCCAGCAAATCGCCACCCTCCGACGACCACCCAACCACCAACGTGCCCCTCAGCCTCCCCCATTCTTATTTGAGTCGCGATCCCAACCCGCCCCTGCTCCGACATCCGCCAGCGACCGAGCCCCCTCTGACCCTCCGCCTGCTCCCACTCCGGCGCCGACCATCGCAGAAATCCTTCCCCCCTTTTTTTTCAGCAAAAATTGAATGAACAGTAAGTATTTATTTACTTACATTTATTTTATTTTTCAGTTTTAAATATATAAGAGTGTTTGAAAAATCGGATTTTTATTTATAAAGTAGCATTAAAAAGATTATATTCTTGTTCACTAAAGATATGATTTTTATTTCACTAAAGATATGATTTTTATTTCACTAACGATATGATTTTTATTTCACTAACGATATGATTTTTATTTCACTAACGATATGATTTTTATTTCACTAACGATATGATTTTTATTTCACTAACGATATGATTTTTATTTCACTCAGGGTATGATTTTTATTTCACTAAAGGTATGATTTTTATTTCATTGAAGATATGATTTTTGTTAATGTAAAGGAGAGATTTTTGTTGATGAAAAGTATAGATTTTTATATATACGAGAAATATAGATTGTTGTTAATGAAAAGTATAAATTCTTATATATAATAACATGGAGTTAAAAATGAGATTTTTCTATATATGAATGTGAAGTAAAAATTTGATTTTTATATATTGAATAGCGAAGTGAAAATTCGATTTTTTAATATATGAAGCGATTATAAAAATATGACTTTTAAATTAAAAGTGAATAAATAAAAATGTGATTTTTATTTTAAAGACATCAAAATATAAAAATGTGTGATTTTTATATATGTAGTGAATACGGGCGGTGAAAGTGACAAAAGGCGAGAATGAAGGAGATTCCTATAAATGAAGAGTCGTGAAGTTGGATAGCTATCGGTGAGAACTTCTCACTCTTCAAATTTCTTTTCTAGTTATATATATATATACTAGGATGCAGACGGTGCTTAGTAGCACCCGACACCCGTCATGCACAGACCATGGATGGCTTGCTTGTTAAATTGTTTGGTTGTGTAGTTGGTTAGTCTAATTGGTTTGAATTGAATTATTTGGTGAATTGAAATTGATTTGATTGATGTGTGAATGGCGTGGGCCTTCACTAGACCGGGGATAAGGCTAGGCCTCGTCCCGTTTCTAGTATCGTGCCGTTATGCCGCCGAAATTTTCTAAAATATGTTAGAAAAATAAAAATATCATTTTATTGAATAAATGAACTGAATAGAAATTCAAGTGAATATATGAATATTTATAAACAAATCGGCCGATTTGTTTGTATACACTGATTTGACTGATATCGATTGGGTCGATAAATTTTACACGTCGCCCAACTGCACAAATAAAATCTATGTTTGATTGTTTGAAACCCCACACGGGTGTTGGGATGAAATTTGGAAGTTCACTCATCCTGATTGATTAAATGTGTCGATCGATTGATTGACAGTCTGATATAAGCGTTAGATATCTATATTTGATGCTCATACAGTGTAGTGCACTTTGGTTGATGGTTGATTATTTTCAATGCTATTATATACATGTGTTGTATGGAATCCATATAATTAACATTGTATGGTGATTGATTGGGCCTCATTCCAATCGGGAAAATAATGAATATTATAAAAGAAAATTCATGTGTTGAATATGAAAATAGTCATGTGTTGACGATGTTCATGTGTTGAAAATATTCGTGTGTTGAGTAAAATATTTTAAATAATAAAAATTACATCTTTATCATATTTACAATTAGAATCTACTTCACGGTGGAGTCTGATTAAAAAAATCAAACGATAGATACCTTAGTTTTATAAAATATTTTACATAACAAAAATAGTGATGTGTTGACAGTACTCATGTGTTGAGATTAGTCGTGTGTTGAAAGAAACATAGATTCATGTGTTGAATAGAATAAATATTCATTTGTTGAATAGAATAACGAATTTATTGAAATATATAAAGCCGTGTGGATTAGAGATGCGCTATTTTGACGTGAACGACATTTATATATCGATTTTATTCGTTTTATAATGAATATTGAAAAGTGATTTCAAAACTTAATATTTTGAAATGAAATTCAAATTAAATTAGATTAAAAATTCAAATTGAAATTTTATTGAATCAATTTGAAATGAATTCGAATCGAACAGTAAATGAATTCGATTCGAATTGAATAGAAAGTGAATTTGAATTCGAATTGAATAAAAATGAATTCAAATTGAATTGAATTGAAACGAATTAGAATTTGAATTGAATTGAAATCAAATCGATTTGAAATTGAAATAGTGTTGAAATGGTTTTGAAAAAGAATTTAGAACGATTTATAAAATTCGTTTTAAAAGGAAATCGACGAAATATATATAATATATATATATATATATATATTATATATATAATGGCCAGAATAGAACGCGCCGCGCCGCGGCAGTTCGTGAATTTCAACCATTTATTTCAAACGGACATTGCGGGAGATCCGACCGTCGGATTCTCCTAAAACCGGAACCGTTGGGTTCGTATCGAAAAGAGCTTTCCAATGAATATTAGAAATTTGAAATCTAACGGTTGGATTTGGAATTATGTCCAAATCAAATTCGAAAAAGGTCGCTGTAAGTGCAGTTCGATGGCCGTTGTTGGAAATCGACTGTACGGGCCTTGATAAAATTATTAAAAATATCTATAATTTGTGTAAAATCATAAGAAATGATTTGGGAAAAATTGGGTCGAAAAATTCCACATTTGAAAAGATAAAAATAGATTTTTATCGAAATGAACTAGTTTTGAACTAGAATTAAAATCAATTTATTTTTGAAATAAATAAATTGAATTTGAAAGTGATTTTAAAAATAATCAATATTCCCAATAAGTGAAGTGGAAGTGGAGTTGAATCGAAATTATCTTCGGAATATTTCGATGTTGGATTTCGTGACTATACAGATATTGTTTTGGGAATTTGAAAGATATATTATATATCGTTATTTCCAATACGATATTTGTTGGTTTCAGAATTTGATATTGAATATAAGCCGATATATTTTCTATTCAGAGCCTTGTATTTAATACCAAATGTGATTTGATTTGTCGAGAATCGTGTTTTTGATGACATTGGTTCTTTAACCCAGTTAAAGGCAGAATATTGATTTTTGAAAAGATTAAAACTAAGTGGAGTTTTAATGAATCTTTAATTAGATTAAAATGTGAATTGATAATTTAAATTATCAAATCTGAAAGGTGATCGAGAATGGAGTACCACCAGTTTTGCTCCAAAGCGATAGTTAAATCTTTAATTAGATTTGAACGTGAAATGGTAATTAATTTTACCGATAACACAGTGGTGTTAGATGTGGAGTATTACCAGTTTTCTCCATGGGATATATAGGTTGGGATTGGGAAATAAAATAAATAATTACTTCGGTGTGGTTCGTTAATCCCGACTAGTTTGAAATGATATCCAAAGGAAGATTATAGGATAAATTTAGAAGAATTTATCTTGGATAAAATTAATGGGAACATTTCCCTAAGAATGTGAGTTTGTGAATAAAAGAATATTCTGAATTGGAATGAGGCGTTTGTTGTGTTTGTGTAACATTCGTTTATTATATACGTGGGTTATTCAGAAAGGCCGGGTTTATACCCATTCTGAATAACCGATTCGACGAGATGTCGAAGATGAAGACGGTGGTTGAAGACCGGAAGTCTTCACATCGTTTGGGTGATTACTGATGATCTTGATTGGGCTGTACACCCAAGATGAGGGAAACAGTTGGTGA
Source organism: Allium sativum (assembly GCA_030737875.1). NCBI lineage: Eukaryota > Viridiplantae > Streptophyta > Magnoliopsida > Asparagales > Amaryllidaceae > Allium > Allium sativum. Next base: position 340,869,791 of record CM060919.1, read on the forward strand.
TCGTCCAGACGTACTTGGAGATCGATGGATATGCGAGGAAAGTGCCTCCGGTTTCGTTCAGACCCAGAACGAACTTGTAAATGGATTGTGTGTCTGACATTGGATTTTATTCTGTGTTGATTGATCTCTATTAAATATACATCTGTTTGGCGGCGGAGAATTTATTCTCTTGCTTAACGCCCTTCTCTGAGACGTACGAGCTCAGAGGTTGTATATTGATGGACATCAGTCGCATGGAGTGAATTGCCAATGTGGCACGCGTAAGTGGCAATTGATCAAGGCTTCTGTTGAAAAGCAAAGTCTTGTGGTTGATGATCAAAGCACGGCCTGTGTGGCATAGCTTTGTGTATAACGTGAATTTGCGAGCCTCACACCTCGGTATGAGTCAAAAACGGGATAGTGACTGCAGGGAGAGCACGACGTTTCTTTCTAGCTAGGGTGGTGTCAGTGACCTACCAGCCCTGACATTTATATACTTTTCACCTGTGTGGTTGTTGGAATGCGAGGCGCCTCGGATATAGGTCTGTAAGGACCGGGAAACGTGTGTTCAGGAATAACTAATCCTCAAAAGTAAGAGAGGACCGGCCCTGAAGATCCAAGGATCATAGTGGGGTCCTGAGGCATTTGCTAGAGTGTCTCGAACGCGGAGAGGAGCTTGCCCCTTGCCTCGGCTCATGATGGAATCCAATTTCCAATACGTGATATTGCGGTTTTAATTGTAGAACTAGTATGGCGACATGATATATGGTACCCATGCCGTCTATGATTGATATTTATGATTGAAATTGTTTTGACACTATGCACCTAAAATAGTATCAAATGATTTGTTTTAAACGTATCAAGCATGCTTTGGCTGTTATAAGGGAAAACCCTATCCTCCGGCTTGCGTTGCATTGTGTGATGGGACCTGGGTCTTATAACAGCTTCATTTTTCTTTATTTAGCATTGCGCTGTTTGTTCTATGCACTGGTATTCTTGGGAGGAAACCCGTTCCGTGTTATACGGCGTGGTCCCTTGATTTGCCTAACTTTAAAACCAATATTAATAACTGTTTTAGTTCTCACACCAGTCACATGACTGACCTGGAGTTTATTGTTTTAACCTAAACTCTGGGTGCCCCTATTTTCCACACGGGCAGCTAGTAGTTTTGGTTTTGCAGATTTATATTCACAGGGTCCTGATTTACAGCTGGAACGATGCTCGAGAAGCTCTGTATCCGTGTATCACTTTCAGTTGTGTTTTATATTATTTTTCCGCTGCTATGTAATTTATTTAAATCTCTGATATTTGTTGAATGTAATTTATTCAATTATACTCTGTATATTCTTGTATTTGATGGAATTGTTGTAATAGCAAAGAAATGTTCTTCCGTATGCGTTCATTTGTGTGTTGTTCTCAAAGTATCCGCGCTTTCCTTCACGGGGAAGTTACGGGTTCTTACATAAATCACGTGATAGCTACATTTGAATTGGCGGCGTAAATAAATGGATCAGACACATTATACTTAGGTTCCATTAAAACTTGATTAGGCACAGAAGAAGATTTACCAAGTCCTTTGTTAAGCACGCTATATACTAAAAAATGTAATATTATTAACAACTTAATTAGGAACCTCTAACAACAATTAGGCGTAATGAAAACTAGGCACATTCTAAAATCCTACCATGCCGTGTATTATTCTAGTTGGCAGGGCACACACTAATTAAATACGGTTAGGCAATATTAATCATAATAATATGAAACGAAAGAATATATATATATATATATTGGCAAAAGCACTGTTCATGTTTTTCTTCCTTAAAATTTTCTAAAGCTCCTGTTGCTTTCTTCTCCACCAAAACGTCTGTTGCATCTCCTCTCTTCCCCGATGTAACCGAACTGTTGTTGCCAACGCCTTCTTGATACTCACACCCCCTTTTTCTTTTTTCTTTTTTTCTTCCATTTTGCTGCAACTATCTGACAAACCCTACTTTCGAAACACGCTCTGACCTATGCAAAAACTTCCCCATACCATTACTTCTTCGTGCAACTATATTAATTCCTTTAAACCTCATGCATATGCCTGCTGTTATATATGAACCCAACTCTTCATCATCACTATCCCACCCTTCTCCATCAACCCAAGCGCATGTTACCGCCAGTAGGGCCGCAACCACCTCTCGACAACATAGTTGTCCCCACCTTCGTCTTTTTTTATTTTAGTTTTTATATATACGGGTTCAATTTTACATGTATACAGTAGGGAAGGTGTCAGGTTTAAATTTTCTTTTCTGGAGAGAAAAATGGATGTGTTAAGAATGTAGGAGGAGAGAAAAGAATGGAGTATTTGGTTTAGATTTCGCTGTTGAAGTCCAAAATGATGAAGAGATCACGCATGTTTATTTATAGTTATAGAACCCTTGGCTCCCACATCTCTAGAGCCGTTGTAGCATGCTAGGGTAGGTCGGGTGATTGATGGAGAAAATACAAAATGAGGAAGACACAGCATGTGGGAGTACTGAATATAGGATGGCAGACAGCTATGTTATGTTATTTCAGACAGCAAGTACTGGGTATATTTCGTTTCGTATGAACATATGGGGCTGGCCTATTTCAGTTACTTGAGGATGAAGGCATATGGAGAGATTGATTTGCAAAGTATGATAAGCTGTGCGTGTTTCTTTTCAGTCTTGTTTGAGGTGAAAGTCTATAGCATATATTCTCTCTTTGTGTAGGTTTGTATATCTAAGGTAGGCATGCAGAATGAAGCGTAGAGTAACTGTAGAAAAAGGAAAATGGGCAGAAACTAGAGTTATAGGTTTCCTTAAGCATGAAGTGTTTTCGGCAACTATTTAATTTAATTAGTCTAGGACGTGCAGGCTACATGTTTTCAATACAGAGGGTAGCTGTGCCATTTAATTTGGGAAGTACTCCATTTACTTAAGCATTAAGTATATACATTTTATTTTATATTTATTATGCAATTAAATTTTACAAGTAACCGAAGTTTATCCATAACCGTTAAATCCGTACCATCACACACAACCTCTAAACACAACGAAAATGGATACACCACTACGTCCTAACGTTCCGGTCCCAATGAAATAAATTTTGCTGAAAACCGACTCTATTTGCACAACGTTGTTATATTAATTTACCGGTTCACCTAAAAATTATACAGACCGATAAAATAACTCCAGTTGGCTCCAAACTGGAAATCTAGCAATAACTAATTGTACGTTTTCCCATAAAACTCGTTTCATTGTTAACGGAGGTCGTTAGAAAAGAAAACTATTTTCAGGGCTTAAATAACATCGATATAATAAATTTAAATTCATAATTATTCAATTCAAAATAAATAAATTATTATTATCTCCACCTGAAATCATGTATAGCTTCAAAATAAACAAATATACATTTTAAACTCAATAATATATAATTTTAGGTAAAACGATATTCAAAATATATTAAATCATATTTAATATATAAAATAAATGTTATCGTTTATTAACGAATTCCATAGCAACTATTCGAAAATTTCAATTGGATGTAACTAACAATATATAAGACGAAATCATCATTTTTCTCTTTCATTAGAAAATTATAATTAAATCAATTCAAACGTTTCTTGTTTCATAGAATTTGACTTAAAATGGATTTTGTATATTCAGTTGAAGTTCACGTCGTAAATTACAAACTACCGCGATGTTTCGAGCTCTTTACAATTTAAATATAAATTATGCATTCAAACTTCATTATATAAACGAATTATGTATTATAAATCTAAATTAAAATTCCCAAATCAATATTTAAAAGAATAAAATATATTAAATATTCGACTATCAAAAATGTTGGATGTTACATCGGTAGACAGTGGGATGCAGAAAGACTAAAGCTAAACCAAGAGCCCATTGATTTTTCACAATCAAGACATGGTTGAGGGACATGTCAAAATGGATGATAGATTGTTTGCAAGGGGTACGCCACTTAGGTCTTGATGTATTCTTTCACTAGTTGAGGGAGGGGCCTGTATGGGGCCATAGCCACCGTGAAAAGCAGACCATATTTAGATATATGTACTATAGGTCCTTTGAGTGGACCTATACAGATATGAAAAGCTCCCGACCAAGTTCTGTGCATTGGATGCAGCCCTATTACAGGACTCGGGGTACAGTAGACATTATGTATGTGTAAGGGTCTAGATACACGCAGTAGGTGGTGTATCGTAGACGTTAGGGAATTATTTCATACGCTTGCATAACATAACGATGATGGTTTTGTGCGGTAATGCGGCGTCATGATTTGGATTTTCGTAAGTTGTTTGGCGTAGGATACGCTTCCATGGCATGACGATGGAGACCATGCGAGGAGGTTACTATGGGAAGTACCTTGATATGTTGGGGTTAGCCACATATATACTATGTTAGGTTAATCTACTGAAACACAGATGGGTACGACATGGGTATAGAACCTTGAGTGTTGATAATCCAAAACAACTTAATAAATAAGAAAACATAACTGAATGGTATATGTATGGTTATTTCAGAATGTATAATTTGTCTAGTCACCAAAAATTTTATGTTCTGACCCATTTCTTGTAACACACTCACAGGTTAGGTTTGTGGCAGAGATAGGAAAGCTTTGGATACTGGTTAGACAATATTATTACTTCAATAAGGTTAGATTTAATTATATTATATTTTATCCATTTCGCGGTGAGATGTTTCTGAGCTTTGATATATTTATTATCTTTGTCTTTTCTATAGGATAACAGACAAGCCGACTCGAGCTTTGATAGATTGGGATTTTTGAAGAAAAACCGATCTATCAAAATTTGGGTTGTTAGCATTGGAGACTCTATACGCCATCGTAGCATGAAGATGGAGGTCCAGCACATTTTTCATAGTATAACGATGAGGAACACTCGGGAAGGGTACTATGGGGAGTACCTCGATATATTGGGCATATAGTTTATGATTTCAAATATATGTATATGTCTCTTACATAGTTTATGTATATTATAAAGTTATATAATTATATTATATATATATATGTTTATAATTATATTATATAGGTTTATAAAATTCATATATAGTTTTTAAATCATATATTTAAATATGTTTTTATACTTAAGAAATTATATTTAAAACAACTAATTTTTTTCAGAAATTCCCAGAATATATATTGGTTTAAATACTTGAAAAATGATTTAAAATTCAATACACATATATGTCGACATACATATATATACATGTCGACATATAACTGTCACAAAATTCTTAATCCAATAGATGTGTCTTTCCATATTTAAAATGTTCCAGAGATGGTTGTGTCCTTTAAAACACTATATAAAGGGTATGATTTTGAATTTTTTTTCATAATATTTCATCTCCTTCTTGCCTACTTCATATTCCACCATTATTCTACTTTAAAATTTAAATTTCTGCACTTATAATCTGCTAGTTTCAATACAAATTATATCATTCTCTTTCTATTTTCAATCTTTATCAAATACTCTTTCTTTGGAAGTGTTATTTAAGAGTTCTAGGACAATTGTAATCGATAAGGAAAGGGTGTGTTCCTTATAGCCCGTAAATCAAGGAAAGGGAGCGGTGTCAACCTTGTAGCCGTGAAATCAAGGGTGTTGAATTGGTGTTAACCTAGTAACCGTGAAATCAAGGGGGTTGTAACTGGATACTAATATTAATAAAACTCTACGCAATCTAGCGTTGTGTGGTACTGGACGTAGGAGTAATCCGACCCAGTATAAAATCTTTTGTGTTCTTTCCTTTTCTGCATTTTATTTTTATTTATATCTACATTGTGATTATTTCTGTTGTGATATTCATTCTATGATTCATATAGTTGTTTGAGTAATTGTTAATTGTTTAAGATTTCTATAACTTCGTTAAAAACACTATGCACCCCCTCTCTAATGTTAGTTTTTCCAAAAGGTCCGTAATTCCCATCTCTAACAATTAGTATTATAGCATAGGTTTTCAAAATTTCATCATCTGAATTTTGGAAATATTAAATGGCAACCAACACTGAAATTGCTGGTAAAAATAGTTTATTTGTAGAGGGTCAACCCACTGTTAGACCACTATTATTTAATGGCAGTTATTATTCTTATTGGGAATGTAGAATGAAAATGTATTTGCAATATATAGGATTAGACACTTGGAATTTCACACAAACTGAATATGTTGAATCCACTATTAATTTTGCACAATGGACTAATGAACAAAAGACAACTGCACAGAGTAATTCTAAGGCTATGGATATGTTATTCTGTTCATCAGATAGAAATGAATTTAATAGACTATCAGTTTGTAAATATGCTTATGAAGTATGGAAAACCTTGAAGTCACTCATGAAGGAACAAATAAAGTTAAAATGACAAAGATATCAATGCTAAATAATCAATTTGAGTAATTTAAAATGAATCAGAATGAATCTGTCTCCGATATGTACTGCAGGTTTTAGGAAATCGTGCATTCATTAATGGCTTTGGGAAAAACTTATTCGGAAGAAGATCAAGTTAGAAAAATCCTTAATTCTCTAACTTTAGAACGGGAAAACACTGGCAATTGAATAGGCCAATAATATCTATGAAATGAAGATTGAGCAGTTAATAGGGAATTTGATGTCGTTTGAAGTACAGTTTACATAAAAGAAAGGAAAATAAGTCGACAAGAAAAGAAATCTATAGCATTCAAAGCAATAACCGACTATTCTGATTCAAGTAATGAGAATGATGAAGAAATTGCCATAATGACAAGGAATTTTCGAAAATTCCTTAGATATAAAAGGAGAAATAACTTTCAGAGAAATAATTAAGGAAGTTCGAGAAAAAATTACGATAGATGTTACAATTGCAAAAAACTAGGTCATATAAAAAGAATATGTCCATATCCAGAGAAATCAAGCCAACAAACAAATGACAATTCATCAAAGAAGAGGAAAAGAGCATTCGTAGCAACTTTAGATGATTCAGATTCATCATCAAGTGATGAAGAGCAAGAACCCGCAAATCCGAATATGTGCTTTACAACGATTCAGGAATCAGAAAATATCGAAGCAAAGGATCTAAAAACCAGGTATGCCTTAATTGATAATTTTTGATTGAAATGGTTAGATGGATTCTTGTTTTCTTGTTTTGTTTGTCATTTGAATTTTGAAATTCAAAATAATATAATAATATAATAATAAGAATTAAATTTAAAATATTTTTAAGATTAAATTATATCAGGAAATAATTAAATAAAGAATTTAAAACATTAAATTATATAAACAAAGTCAATAAGACACTTGAATTTTTGAATATTCACATGTATGTCGACATACATAAATGTACACGTCGACATATGCACCAGAAATTGAAATTCGGATTTTGAATTTCAAAAGTTTAAACTTTCAAACTTCCCTCCATCTTTTCACCAACTTCCAAGGTTTGAAAAAGTGTCTGTAACAACCCGGATTTTCAGAACCAATTTAAAATTTTTATTTTAGCTATTTTAATGGATTTTGAATATTTAAAATGGTTTATTTTAAATAATAACAACTAAAAATTTATTTAAATCATAGTTAGAACAAATAAATTTATTTTTATTATAAAAAGAGCCTGAAATGGCATGGTATTTTGAAAATTCAATTTTAAATTTCAAATGAATGTACATAATTCAATATAAATCGAATTGCAGTAAAACAAGAAATATTTGAATCTATTTAATAATATCTTTCTAACGATAGTGAAAAATCCAGATATCATAATATAAATTGAAAGTTATGTCCAGTTTAAAATTTAAAATAGTCGCTGTGGAATTTATATATATATTAATACAATATAAAGCCCTTAAAAATATCCATTTTGCAAACGACCTCCGTTTTCGACGAAACCACTTTTGTTGGATCCGGAATGTCAAATTATTGGTATATTCCAATTTTCATAATTTTTGAAATCAATATATGAGTGCGGTGAATTTAAACGTGTTTGGTAATTTTAGTTTGAATTTAATCGACTGGAAAAAGGCCATTTTTATAACGGCCTCCAAATTCGACAAAATTAGTTTTGTTAGGACCGTATTGTCAAAACATAGCTAGATTTATTTTTCTGGAATTTGTGGAGTCACTATGTGGCCCCGGTAAATTAAAATGCACGTTGAAATCAATTTTGAACGTTATATTACTTTATATTTTAATTTAAAGAAAACTGACCAAAACAGTCGAATTGGCTTACGGGACATATCCCATTATGCTCGAAATGGGGGTATTTGGCTAGGGGAGACAGTCGTTGGGTTCGATTTGGAGTTAAAAAAATGACTTTTTGGAATTAATTAAATAATTAAATAAAATATATAAAAGGGTATAACCCTGGATTTATCTCAGAACAAAACTCGCCCTGTAACGACCCGCATAATTCTACGTATCGAAGGACCGTAGAATATTTATTTCTTTTTCATATGAGCTCGTATGGTTGTGTAACTTTGGGGAACGACTATTGGGTTCATTTCCCATATTCACGATTTTTGCCGATTTTTAAATGACCGTTTTGACCCTAGAGAATCTTGTTTCGCCTTTAACTTTTGATTGGTAAGGAGTTTTGACCTGAAACCACTTCCATTAGATCCGTAAGATGGTTTACCTTTCCGTAAAGTGGTCACATTAATCAAATGGACTTACCGTTTGGTAGAATTATGGCTGAATTAAGGTTTAGAAGGTGAAAAACAGCTTAACCGGGCCAAATAGAGGGATTAGTAGTTAGGCACATTTTTGGATTTCGGGATTAGGGGTATTTAAGGACTGAAAGGGACTAGAGAAACCCTTCTTTGACATTTTTGCAGCTGCCACTTTCATTCCTTCAACCCTAGTAATGGCTTCTACATTCTAAAAACACCTTTAATCACCTTTTAATCAACATCAAATCAACTTAAAATAGCATCAAATCAGAGTTGGAGCTGCTGTGTTGCATAGAGATTCGACCCAAATCAGAGATATTTTCAGATCTAAGATTAATTTTTGGCTAAGGTGGGTGATTTGCATTGTTTTTTACTAATTACGGCTAATTAGGGGTGATTAGTGATAATTAGCGAAATTATGACACAGAAAAATCTGGAAAAATTTCTATAATTTTAAAATATCATTTTAGGGCTCTGATAGAAATTTGGGCTAATTTGGATAAGTTTTACTAATTGTATGCTTAAACATGATTAAGGGGGATTAAGGGAAAACATTGGTTTTTGGGTATGTTTGATCCGTATATGCATGTTGAATTGTTGTTTTGATGTTTGTGAATGATTATACATGTTGCTATTACTTTTTGGTATGATTTGTGATTGCATAGAATAGTTAAAATGGTCGAAAACGCCGTCGTGTTGCGTAAATCAGTTGCTGGAAAAGTTGCAGGAAAAGTGCAGGAATTGGGATCGGATTGGACCCGACCCCACTCGTGGAGCATCCCATGACCCGACCCGCTTGTGAATGGTGGTCACGAACCGACCCGTTCGCACTGGAAGACCATGACCGAACTGCTCCTGCTCAAATACCACGAACAGATCCGATGAATGGCGAGCACCACGAACTGATGGGTGTCACAAACCAGCGGGCACCAGAGTACCACGACCCGACATGCTCGTGACGTATGAATCACGACCCGAACCGTGGACCACCTACTCTCCATAAACCGCCTCATGAGCCAATCGCCATGATGCACCACGACCAGAAGCTTGATCACGACCCGAGATGAGTGCCACGAACCAAAGCCTGGAGTCACGAACCACAAGCAGAGCATGATGCCATGAGCCGCAGGCTGAAGGAGGTCATCACGAACCACGATCCGATGCCGGGGGCAAGTCATGAACCGATGTCAAGGAGGTGTCACGAGCCGACCATGTGGGTCACGAACTGGAGTTGGAGATCATCAAATGCTAAGTATAATGTCACGAACTGGAGTTGGAGAATCACGAGCCGGTCTTTAAGCATGGACAGTGAACAGACTGAATGAAAATTTGGAGTTACAAACCAAAGTGGGATGAGACCAAAACCCGAGATGCAAAGGTAGTCCAAATGAGAAGTTTTAGCTCAGGATCCAGATGGGAACCAACGAGTTAACTTCATGATTGGGCTTTGTTGCAGGACGTGTGCAAAGGGGTTATCGATATCCATAACTTTAGTTCACCACTGAGAGACGGATTAGTGGCAATGGATCAATGCAGTGGAGCCGTCATGACTCCATGGGGCAGAGTGATCGTAGCAAAGAATTGGGTGATCAAAGTGGTGGACATCGTATGCTTTACGTACTGAGTGAGAGATGTGAGGATGGTTGCTATGCTTGATTGTTTGATATCACTATGACATGCATACCCCTCCCCCGTGTCTTTACACCATATGTTAGTGTCACCTTAGAGTATTGTACTTCCTGTTGTGCTAACTCTTTGGTTGCAAGTCCAGGTTCAGGTATGATTAGATTATACCTGTTATTGTTTTGTTTTGTTACTTATCGCTCATACCATACTTTTGTCTGACCCAGAGTTTTTTGTCTTTTTTTATTACTCTGGGTGCTCCTAAACGAGCAGACTAGAGACAGGTTAGGTGGTAATGCACGAGTAGCTGTCTGGGGACGAGCAGGAGGCTTCTACGTATGATATATATATATATATATATATATATATATATATTCCCTGTGTTGTAGCTGGTCACTGCTTGGGCACTAGTAGTGTACCTTTTCTTTCTTTTACTTTAGAGATAGAAATTTGAAGTTGTAGTAATGATGTTGGATCATAAGCTATGTTATGGATTCCGCTGCTATGATGGTTTAGTTTTCAGCTTATGCACTGTCTCGCCTGTTTTATGTCAAAGTTATGTTATTATTATATTTTATCCCATGCCCTGTGAGACATTCTACAGGTTCCTTGTTTGTTCATAGTTTCAAATTCCTTTCTTCTCTTTTCTTTTATTTTCTTTCGACGACCGTCCTGTGCTAGTTTGACATCGGTACAGTGCATTTCGAAGGAAATGTCGGCTGGTTTGGGGAGGGCCGTCACACTTGGTATAAGAGCTCTAGGTTGCGTAGTTAACCTAGGGAAAGACACCAGGGAGAGATAATACGTATATGAGAGCACGTATTTGTTATATTTTGGGTTTTCAAAAGCTATATATGTATATATATTATTAGTATATCTAAGGAGGAAGTCGCACTGCACTGGCACCATATTGAGATGGTTAATCGTTTTCTCTTTACAAACTGAACGATGAGCCGATATATGAGGAGTACAGGTTCAGGAGCAAACAATAGGGATGTTCCTGATATGAGTACGATGTTTACTACCTTCATGCGAGAGATGGTTAGGGATGCCCAAGGAGCAGTTCCTAATGCTGCTAACGGTGGTGGTGCAGTAGTGCAGGCGCTTAAGGTCGATTTCGCTAAGCTTAACAAGGATTATACTAGCCTTGGCGGGAAGCCGTTCCATGGAATGAAGTCGGCTACAGATGTTGAAGATTGGTTGGATAGTTGTGAGCGCATCTTCGAGGACTTGGGAATCGATGATGCCATGAAGAGAAACTTAGCGTCGCGTCAGCTTCAAGGATGAGCTATGAATTGGTGGAATGCTATTAAAGCAGCTACTCTTGAAGATCAACTTACTTGGAATCAGTTTATGACTAGTTTCAGCGAAAAGTTCATTCCAACTGCTCACAAATTTGAATTGTTTAGGAAATTTTTAGAGCTTAAGCAGAATGGTAGGGCAGTCTCGGAATATGTTGCTGAGTTCGATACTTTATCGAAGTATGGATTATCTCTTATCGACACTGCCGAGAAGAAGAACGAGAAGTTCATAACCGGCTTAGATGAGTACTTAGGGGAAAGGCTGATAAACCACATCGATGAGATGTTCGAGTCTATAGTGGGGAAAGCATTGAGATCAGAGAGTCTTTACCCTAAGTCAACGGCCGATGTTGCAATTGCATCTGTAGAGGAACCAAAGCTGCAAGCAAGCGGTGGAGGTAAGAAGGAGTCTCAGAATAAGAGAAAATAGGATCGGACCAAGAGTGGTCAGAAAAAGGACAAGAAAGATAAAGAGTTCTTTAGTTGTGGCAAGAAGGGCCACTATGCTAGAGATTGTCAGGAAAAGCCTGGGGAAAGGAAGTGCTTCAATTGCGGCCAAGTGGGACATCACAACGATAATTGCCCGCAACCCCCTAAAGAGAAGCAGATTGTGAAAGCATATGCTATCAATGTTGTTCTAGTTTTGTTGATAGCGAGGCATCCCATTCCTTCATATCTAGTGACCTGGTAGATAAGTTGGGATTGGAACCTGAGATAGTCGATAGACCTTTAGTGTGAGGAAACCGATAGGTGGTTCAACTAGTCTTTGCATGATTTGTTGTAATGTGGTCTTATCGAGTTATGGATGTATGTTTGCTTGTGATTGCATAGTTGTTTTGCTAGTATCATCTCACGTAGATTGTTTGAATTCGGAGGAGATGTTCCTAGAGTGCTTGTCTGATATTGGTTTAGGCCTTTGGGGCTTGTACTTAGGGAATGTCGAGTTCGACTAGGATGGTTTGCGTGAGATATAAGTAGTTGTTGTGATTTCCATTGAATGATATCTCAGCTTACTCGAGGAGTGATGTGCAGCTGTGACATGATAAGACTGTTCAATGGTATGGAGTGCCACGAATTGGATTTGATAGGGCTATGAGACGACTCGAGTGGGACTCGAGAAAGTTGCAAAGTAATGAATTGTTTAGGACCCGATGTTGATGTTCTCGTTGGTTCAAGAATGGTAGAACTTCGAAAGGATAAGATGTGCTCGTTGATCGTGGAGATACAACGAAGGCTAGGACGATTCAAGTTGGACTTGAACTCATAAAAGAAAAATGGGTATTCATTGATCGTGGAGATGCAACGAAGGCTAGGACGATTCAAGTTGGACTTGAACTCGTAAAATAAAAATGGTTGTTCGTTGATCTTGGAGATGCAACGAATAGAGATACGACTCATGTTGGACTTGAGATTTGTCAGTAATGAATACTCGAGATTGGGTCAGAGTATGTGAGTAGCTCTTCTGATGAGAGTACTAAGAAATCGTCGATACTTAGAGTGTTCTAGGCGGACTCGAAGCAAGGGTATCTGGTGACGCCCGTTATCTTGGATCCGTTGGATGTGATCTAGTTATCCTTGGAGGATAAACGTACATTGGACGTACGGTAGTCTGTATGGAGGCGGGGCTTCCATTAGCCTTGGGATTGATTGAACCAGTCAAGTAGGCATCGACGTATGTATGGAGGCGGGGTTTCCATTAGCCTTGGATTTGGTTGGACCAGTCAGATAGGTATCGACGTATTTATGGCTTTAGCAGTTGATAGATAGGACATGTTTGGTGGATGCTATGGTTGTTATGTTTGTTCCTATTTTTGTTCCCTTGAGTAGACTATCACCTATAGGATTCCGGTAATAGAGAATAAATAGATGACGGCATACACGGATGCCTGTGCTACAGGACTAGGTGCGATAGCTGATGCATTGAATAGTAGACATGACAGTTTAGATGTTATGTTTCTTGAATGGAAGCAACTGGAGTATATCGTGGGATATGATCTCAGACGTAAGTATGGATTGGATCCAGAAATGTTAGCAAGTTAGACGATCAGACCGACTTTGATTGAGCAGATTGATTCCAGTTAGAGAACGATCCTAACCTATTGGAAATCATCTCCAAGGTAGAAATGGATATCGATAGCAAGGAGATGAGCAAGTATGGACTTGATAGAGAAGAATGGCTTTGAAAGAATGGGGGACTGGTTGTACCCAATATTAATGGATTGAGAGATGAAGTACATGAATATCCAGTTAGTTAAAACTGAGGAAAAAGAGCCTAGTGGTTGTTACAACTGTTGGAATTTCTCGAATGGAAATGGGGACAAGTCTCAATGGATTTCATTGACGGTTTACCAAGGACTAGATTGGATCATGATAGTATTTGGGAGAATCGTGTATTAGAGGATCTCTTGAGGGCTTGTATATTAGATTTTAGTGGGTCATGGGATGACCATTTGCATCTAGTTGAGCTTGCATATGATAACAATTATCAATCCAATATTGGTATGGCTCCATTTGAAGCTTCGTACGAAAGACCGTGCAACTCAACGTCATGTTGGTTAAAGACCGGTGAGAAATATGTGCTTGGACCAGAAGTAATAAGAGAAACTTTCGACAAGATCAAGGTTATTCGACAGCGAATGAAGGTCGCTCAAGATAGACAGAAGAGTTATGCTGATAGGAGATGAAGAGAATTGAAATTCTCCGTTGGTGACTTGGTATTGTCAAGATTTCTTCACTAAAGAGCGTGATTCGATTTGGTAGGAAAGGCAAGTTAGCACCAAGATTTGTTGGTCCATTCCCAGTTCTCGAACAAGTTGGGAATTTGGCATATAAAGTTGAGTTGCCTGACAAGATGGCTGGAGTTCACAACGTATTTCATGTTTCTCTGTTAAGGAAATTCGTGTACGACCCCGATGTGGTTATTTCACCTGATCAGTTGGATGATATCGAAGTAGAACTTGAGGCGAATGGGAACCGCAAGCCAATTTGTATTGTCGAGCACGATATGAAGAAACTTCAAAGTAAAGCGGTGAATCTAGTCAAGGTTCAATGAGGCGGGGACGAGAGTGACTATACTTGAGAAACAGAGGAGAGCATAAGGGAATCGCATCAAGAACTCTTTGCCTGGTAAGATTTTAATAGTGATAATTTCTTCCCTTGTTAGTAAACCACATGCAAGGGTCGGCTTGTTGTGAATGACTGATAGGCATGTGGAACACCTTTGTATGTTTTCGGTTAAGGAATTTCGGGGCCGAAATTTCTTAAAGGGGGGAGAGTGTAACGACCCGCATAATTCTACGTATCGAAGGACCGTAGAATATTTATTTCTTTTTCATATGAGGTCGTATGGTTGTGTAACTTTGGGGAACGACTATTGGGGTCATTTCCCATATTCACGATTTTTGCTGATTTTTAAATGACCGTTTTTCCCTTGGGGAATCTTGTTTCGCCTATAACTTTTGATTGGTAAGGAGTTTTGACCTGAAACCACTTCCATTAGATCCAGATCATGGTTTACGTTTCCTTAAAGTGGTCACATTAATCAAACGGACTTACTGTTTGGGAGATATGGCTGAATTAAGGTTTAGAAGGTGAAAAACAACTTAACTGGGCCAAATAGGGTGATTAGCAGCTACGCCCATTGGGGGATTTCAGGATTAGTGGTATTTAAGGACTGAAAGGGACTAGAGAAACCCTTCTTTGTCATTTTTGCGGCCGCCACTTTCATTCCTTCAACCCTAGTAATGGCTTCTGCCTTCTAAAAACACCTCTAATCAAGGATTAAGCTAATCAACATCAAATCAAGTTAATATAGCATCAAATCAGAGTTGGAGTTGCTGTGTTGCATAGAGATTCGACCCAAATCAATGATATTTTCAGATCTAAGATTAATTTGTGGCTAAGGTGAGTGATTTGCATTGTTTTTCACTAATCATGGCTAATTAGGGGTGATTAGTGATAATTAGAGAAATTATGGATCGGAAAAATATGGAAAAATTTATAAAATTCTAAAATATCATTTTAGGGCTCTGATAGAAATTTGGGCTAATTTGGATAATTTTTTCTAATTGTATGCTTAAACATGATTAAGGGGGATTAAGGGAAAACATCGGTTTTTGGGTACGTTTGATCCGTATATGCATGTTGAATTGTTGTTTTGATGTTTGTGGATGATAATACATGTTGCTATTACTATTTGGTATGATTTGTGATTGCATAGAACAGTTAAAATGGTCGAAAACGCCATCGTGTGGCGTAAAACAATTGCTGGAAAAGTTGCAGGAAAAGTGCAGGAATTGGGATTGGATCGGATCCGACCCCACTCGTGGAGCATCCCACGACCCGACCCGCTTGTGAATGGTGGTCACGAACTGACCCGTTCGCACTGGAACACCATGACTAAACCGCTCCTGCTCAAATACCACGAACTGATCCGATGAAAGGCGAGCACCACGAACCGATAGGTGTCACAAACCAGTGAGCCCCAGAGTACCACGACCCGACCTGCTCGTGACGTATGAATCACGACCCGAACCGTGGACCACCTACTCTCCACGAACCGCCTCACGAGCTGATCACCATGATGCACCACAACCAGAAGCTGGATCACGACCCAAGATGAGTGCCACGAACCAAAGACTGGAGTCACGAACCACAAGCAGAGCACGACGCCATGAGCCGCAGGCTGAAGGAGGTCATCACGAACCACGATCCAATGTCGGGGGCAAGTCACGAACCGATGTCAAGGAGGTGTCACGAGCCGACCATGTGGGTCACGAACTGGAGTTGGAGAATCACGAGTTGGTCTTTGAGCATGAAAGTGACCAGACTGAATGGAAATTTGGAGTAATGAACCAAAATGGGATGAGACCAAAACCCGAGCTGCAAAGGTAGTCCAAATGAGAAGTTGTAGCTCGGGATCCAGATGGGAACCAACGAGTTAACTTCATGATTGGGCTTTGCTGCGGGACGTGTGCAAAGGGGTTATCGATATCCGTAACTTTATTTCACCACTGAGAGATGGATTAGTAGCTATAGATCAGTGCAGTGGAGTCGTCATGACTCCATGGGGCAGAGTGATCGTAGCAAAGAATTGGGTGATCAAAGTGGTGGATATCATATGCTTTACGCACTGAATGAGAGATGTGAGGATGGTTTCTATGCTTGATTTTTTGATATCACTATGACATGCACACCCCTCCCCCATATCTTTACACCATATGTTAGTGTCACCTTAGAGTATTGTACATCCTGTTGTGCTAACTCTTTAGTTGCATGTCCAGGTTCAGGTATGATTAGATTATACCTGTTACTGTGTTGTTTTATTGCTTATCGCTCATACCAGACTTTTGTATGACCCATAGTTTTATGTCTCTTCTTATTACTCTGAGTTCTCCTAAACGAGCAGACTAGAGACAGGTTAGGTCGTAATGCGCGAGTAGCTGTTTGGAGACGAGCAGGAGGCTTCTACGTATGATATACATATATACTCCTTGTGTTGTAGCTGGTCACTGCTTGGGCATTAGTAGTATAACTTTTCTTTCTTTTGCTTTAGAGATAGAAATTTGAATTTGTAGTAATGATGTTGGATCATAAGCTGTGTTATGGATTCCGCTGCTATGATAGTTTAGTTTTCAGCTTATGCATGGTCTCGCCTGTTTTATGTCAAAGTTATGTTATTATTATACTTTATCCCATACGTTGTGAGACATTCTACATGTTCCTTGTTAGTTCACAGTTTCAAATTCCTTTCTTCTCTTTTCTTTTCTTTTCTTTTCTTTCGATGACCGTCCCGTGCTAGTTGGACGTCGGTACAACGCATTTCGAAGGAAATGTCGGCTGGTTTGGGGTGGGTCGTCACACGCCCCGTTTTCTTCAAAATCCCGTCGCCCTCCCCCCCTCTTCCAGCCGCAGCCACCACCAGAGGTCCTCCACCCGCCGCCACCGCCTCAGGCGCCTTCCCCGACCATCCCTCTCCCTTCTCTCTCTCCACCTCCACTTCGAACCAAGACCCAAAACCGCCTCCGTCAGCCACTCCAGGGCCCGCCGCCGCCGCCTATACCACCCCCACCACCTGCAGGCCCCAGCCGCCACCCCCTCAGCCCAATTCTGACCATGGGTCCCCCTTTGTTCAAAAATCCGATTTTTATATATTTTCAGTTTTGCAAATAACACCCTGAGCTTCCATGGCCCATATCTCCCCAACTGAGCACATTTAGCCAAAACTCCACAGTGCCAAAATCGAAGAGAACGGTTTTCTCTTCGATTTGAATATATGGAAGCCGTGTATTGGATTGCGGAGTTGTTCAGAAAACACATCCAAAGTCTGTTGTCCAAATACCGTCTTTTCGCGATTTCCGTGAAATGGAGCATTTTCGGAAAAAAGTCCATTAGGCAAAAATTGTCCGGAATGGCGCGTTTAAGCTAGAAAACAAGACCGTGTGAAGATTGGAGCTCGTTTGCAAATTTTGGAACCAGAACAACAAATCAGAGCGTCAGAAAATAATGGTGGAGTGGATCCCAATGTGAGAACACCTTCTCCCTCCATTTATTTTACAGTTAAATATATCTTAGGTTGGAGACGGGGCTTAGTACCCCCGACACTATTTATTGTACAAACCATGGTTGTTGTTTGCATTGTATTATGGAAAATTGACTGTATTGTGGTTATTGATTGTATTGTGGTTTTGTTGATTGGAGTGAATATTGTGTATGGCGTGAGCCAATATTAGAAGAGGGATAATGCTAGACATTACTCCGGTTCTAATATCGCGCCGTTATAATGCCGAAATTTTCTGAAATAAATATTATTCATTAAAAATATCATTTTTAATGTGTATATAAACTATATAAAATATTCATGTGTTGAATAAAATGTTTGAACAATAAAAATATCACCTTTATTTTATAAATGAACTATGTAAAATAGTGAAGTGTTAAAATAAATATTTTATCGTTAAAAATATAATTTTTAATGTACATGTGGACGGCATAAAATTATCCTAAAATGAAAATAAATATCGGAAGATTTGTTTTTGTACACCCATTTAACTGACATTAATTGGGACGATAAATTTTACACATCGCCCAACTGCATGAATAATATTCAGCATTTGTTGGTTGAAATCCCACACGGGTATTGGGATGATATTTGACGTACAATAATCCCAATTGTTTAGTTGTATGTCAATCGATTGGTTGACAGACTATTGTAAGCGTTAGTTATTTATATTTAATGCTTATGCAGTTGTGTAATGCACTCTGGATGATGGTTGATTGGTTATCATTGTTGTTGTATACATATGTTGTATGAAATCCATCTAAATATATTATATGGTAAATTATTCGGTCTGATCCCAATTCAGGAATAACGAATATTTTAAAATAACGAATATTTTAAAATACTATTTAGTAAAGGATTAAAATATGATTTGATGTCCGATTTTGGATGGACACAAAAATATTGGAATATATGAAGCCGTATTGATTAGATATGCGTCATTTTAACGCGAATGGTTTTTATATCAATTTTATTCATTTTTATAATGGATATCGAAAAGGAAATGATTTCAAAATCTGATATTTTGAAAATATTATCATTTAAATATTATAATGATAAGGAGTATTCAATTTTTACTTAAAATTGAAATGAAAGTGGGAATCGTTTTTAAAACGAATTTATAAAATACATTTTGAACGAAATATATATTATATTATATATATATATGGCTTGAATAGAACGCGCCGCACCGCGACCGTTCACGAATTTCGACCATTGACTTCAAATTGATGTAACGGGAGATCCGACCGTCAGATTCTCCTAAAACTGGAACCATTGGGTTCGTATCGGGAAGAGTTTTCCAATGAATATAAGAGATTTGAAATCTAATGGTTGGATTTGTAATTATGTCCAAATCAAATTTGGAAAAGGTCGTTATGGATGTAGTTTGGTGGCCGTTATTGGAAACTGACCGTACGGGCCTTGATAAAATTATTAAAAAAATAATTTATGTAAAATCATAATAAATGATTTGGAAAGATGAAAATTTCCATGTTTGTAAAGATAAAAATATATTTTTATCAAAATGAACTAGTTATTAACTAGAAAGATAATCCAGCGTTTTTAAATAAATAAATAGGATTAGGGAATGGTTTCAATCTAACCAGAATTTTCCAATGTATGAATTGGAATGGATTTGAGTAGAAATCATCTTCGGGATATTTCGATATTGGATTCCGCGACTATAAAGATATTGTGGAGGAATTTGGAAGATTGATATATATTGTTATTCCTCATACGTTATGTGTTGGTTTCAGAATTTGATATTGAATATAAGCCGATATAATTTCTATTTAGAGCCTTGTATTTAATAATAATTGGATTTTGGGTTTGTCGTGAATGGTGTCTTTAATAGCACTGTTCTTAAACCCCGTGTGAAAAAGATATATATTTTAATTAAGATTATTAGAGTTTCCAATTATATTTAGTAATTGGAATGAAATGGAATGTGAATAGAGTTTATTGTGAACTGTGTTTTTAATGACATTCGTTCTTTAATCCGATTTACAGTGAAATGTGATTTGGAATATATAAATCTTTTAATTAAGATTAATGGTATTTTCCAAAGTAAAGTTTTCCAATTTAATAAAATAAATTGGAATGGAATGGAATTCGATTTGGTAATAATCGAAGTGAGCTTCTGTGGAGGAAGACTGTTAATATATATGGAATTTAAATGGCTTTGTCATTATTCCATTTATATTATTAGTCGGATATGGAAATTGATATTGATTATATATTGATCTGTTTTCCATGAAGATTCCATAATTAATGGAATGTGATTTTTGGTTTATCGTGAACTGTGTTTTAAATGACATTGGTTCTTTAACCCACTTGTCTAACATTGTTTTTCGAACTGTATTGTTGATCTCTTCTAAATATATATCTGTTTGGTGGCTGAGAATTTATTCTCTTGATTAACACCCTTCTCTGAGACGTATGAGCTTAGAGGCTATATATTGGCAGAAATCAATGGTACAGTGTAGATTATCGATGTGGCATGTTTGGGATTCCAAAGTTAAATAATCATTAAATAATGATTTTTGGGAAGATTAAAACTAAGTGGAGTTTTAATGAATCTTTAATTAGATTGAAATGTTAATGTGATAATTTAAATTATCAAATTTGGGAAATGATCGAGAATGGAGTACCACCAGTTTTACTCCAGGCGATAGTTAAATCTTTAATTATATTTGAACATGAAATGGTAATTAAATTTACCGATAACACCATGGTGTTAGATATGGAGTATTACCAATTTTGCTCCATGGGATGAATTGGTTGGGATTAGGAAATTAAACAAATGATTACTTCGGTAAGGCTCGATAATCCCGACTAGTTGATAAACCTTAATTTGGTTTAGAATTGATATCCAAAGGGAGATTAAAGAATAAATTTAAAAGAATTTATCTTTGATAAAATTAATAAGAGTCTTTCCCTAAAGATGTGAATATCTAAATAAAAGAATATCTGAATTGGAATGAGGCGTATAATGTGTTTTTATAGCACTTGACTATTGATTATAAAATACTCGAGTTATTCGGAAAGACCGGGTTTAACCCATTCTGAATAATTAATACGAGCACTAAAAGTTGACGATGAAGATGGTGGCTGAAGACTGAAGATCTTCACATCTTCTGGATGATTGCTGATGTCTTGAATGGGCTGTACACCCAAGACAAGGTAATAAGTGGTGATCGTCTAGATGTACTTGGAGATCGACCGAATATGCGAGGACCTCTCTCCTGTATTTGACATATGGGACAAGGAATAAGGTGCCTCCGGTTTCGTTCAGACCCAGAACGGACTTGTAAACGGATGTGTGTCTGACATTGGATTTTATTCTGTGTTGATTGATTTCTATTAAACATATATATATATATATATCTGTTTGGTGATGGAGAATTTATTCTCTTGCTTAACACACTTCTCTGATACGTATGAGCTTAGAGTTTATATATTGATAGACATCCGTTGCATGGAGTGAATTGTCAGTGTGACATGCTGAGATGTTAGTGATCAAGGCTTCTATTGAAAAGCAGAGTCTTGTGGTTGATGATCAAAGCACGGCTTTAATTAGCATAGTTTTGTGTATAGCGTTAATTCGCGAGCCTCACACCTCAGTATGAGTCAAAAACGGGATCGTGACTGCAGGGAGTGCACGACGTTTCTTTCTAACTATGGGTGGTGTCATGGTATGGAGCCCAAAATTTTATATTTTTACCTATGTGGATGATGGATAGCGAGGCGCCTCGGATATATCGGTCACTGCGGGGCCGATGGATAGGTTTGATAGGACCGGGAAACGTGTATTCAGGAATAACTAATCCTCAAACGTAACGGAGGTCCTCCCCTGAAGATCCAGGGTTGCCCAGAGTGTGTAATCCTGAGATATTTGCTAGAGTGTCTCGAATCGGTGAGGAGCCATCCCTGGCTTCGACTCATAGATGGAAATCCAATTTCCAATACGTGACATTTCGGTTTTAATTGCAGAACTAGTATGGCGACATAGTAGGATGGGGTGTTATGTCGTATATGATTGATACATTTATATTTGAAGTTGATTTTGACACTATACACTTATATTAATATCAAAATGATTTGTTTTAAAACATACCAAGCATGTTTGGCTATTATAAGCGAAAACTCTATTCTTCGGCTTGCGTTGCATTGTGTGATGGACATGAGTCTTATAATAGCTTAATTTTTCCAAAAAGCATTGCGCTATTTATAAACTGTTTTATGCACTGGTATTCTTGGGAGAAAAATCGTTCTATGTTATACGGCATGGTCCCTTGATTTACTTTATTTCTAAAGTAAAGTTTTAAATAACCGTTTTAGTTCTCACACCAGTCCCATGACTGACCTAGAGTTTATTGTTTTAACCTAAACTCTGGGTGCCCATATTTTCCACACGGGCAGCTAGTAGTTTTGGTTTTGCAGATATTATTTTCACAGGGTCCTGGATTTACAGCTGGAGCTATATTCAGAAAGCTTTGTATCCGTGTATCTCTTTCAGTTGTGTTATGTATTATTTTTCCGCCGCTTTGTAATTTAAATCTCTGATATTTTTCTGATGCATATTATTTATTCATACTCTGTTATATTCTTGTACTCTGATGTAAATTGTTGTAACAACAATGGAATGTTCTATTTTTTGTGTTCTGATAAGTCGTGTTCTGAACTCAATCCGGGCTTTTCCGTAAGGGTGAGTTTAGGTCGTTTCAGCGTCCTTCTACTCCGAAAGATGTGTCCCTTTACTCTTTATCTAATCATCTATTCAATACTACTTCTATCTTTCATTCAAAATTCAAAACTACTTTCTTTGTCATATAATCTTTAAAGCTATTCTCTAATGGCTTCCTCAAGAAATCCTAAAACCATGAGATTCACTAAGACTCTCAAAGGTTATCTCTACAACAACCCGGAGGCTATCCTAGCGTACACTGATTATGTTTCGAATGGAAAAGTCAATACGGGAACATTCACTGTCTTTGAAGATTTTGCTTCCAATGATCATTCTACTCTTTTTTATCAAAATGAATTTTTAAGTTTGATTGATTCTCGGGATAATGATGAAGTATGTTATCCAAATCTTGACAAAATGTTTTAAGCGAATTTGAATCGTTGATTTTTCGAAGGAAATAAAGGCACACAGATTATTTTAGATAGTGATACTTTGGGAACCATTTTAAATTGCAAGAAATCGGGTTCAGACTTTTTGGATTTTGAAATTGATGAACATGATTTGGAAGCGTTACATCACATTTTGAAAGCGATGAACATTTGGAATTCAAGAATCTCTTTTTCTATCCGAAAGAAATAATTGTTAATCCTCCTTTAACATACTCTCATTCCCCGTTCCGGAAATTTTAATAACCCCACTCTCAAGGTCAAAAAAGCCCTTTTTGCCACCTTAGGCACTTATGATATTAATTGGTCTGACGTGATTTTAAAAGAGTTCAAACCCAAAGAAATGTCAACTGAAGAAAACACTCTCTACCATGAAATTTACCTTACCCGAATCTTTAAATATTTTAGAGTGGATTTTAAAGGAGAGGAATTTGTCCCTAGAAAGGTTTTTAACTCGGGAAATATATCT
This sequence comes from Allium sativum, assembly GCA_030737875.1. Lineage (NCBI taxonomy): Eukaryota > Viridiplantae > Streptophyta > Magnoliopsida > Asparagales > Amaryllidaceae > Allium > Allium sativum. Next base: position 340,893,533 of record CM060919.1, read on the forward strand.
CTCATGTAAATTCCAATCACTTTCAAACCTATAAGTCATATGCCGAAAAACGAGCTAGAATGGAATAAGAAGAAAATCCAATGGAAATCGACGAAGAAGAAACCTCCATTGAAAGTGTAGAATGTCCAACATCTACTAGAGCCATGTCCAAAGAAATAATTATACAAAATCAAGTCAAACTAGCCAAGAACCAAAAGAAGATCAAGAAGACTCTTAACAAAATGTCTTCTAAAATGGACAAGTTTTTCAGAAAAATTGGATTATTATCTTCCTTATCTCATCCACTGAAATATAAATTTACTAGCTTATGTTATGATTTCATATTAGCTTGTATTTCCTTTCCGTATTTCATATCTCGTATCTTGTATTGTTTGAAAGTATTTCATTTCTACTAGTAATGAATGATCTTGTTTGTGATCAAGATCGATCTTTAATACCTCTAAAAACATTAAATTTAAGTAAAATAATATAATATAGTAAGAAATAACTCAAAATTGTGTATAAATTAAAAAATACCCGAAAGACACAAGGGTAAGTCGACATGCATATTTGTACATGTCGACATATAACTGTCAGAAATTCAAATTTGTTCAAATTTGAATTTTTAAATAACTACCTTATGTCTCTTCATTTTTAAACGAATTCCAGACTCTATAAATACCTATTTCTTCTAGAAAAAACTCTATTTTAGTTCTCTTCTTCTTCTTTAATCACCCATTTTCTAAATAATAAAATAATGGTCAATCTTATTCACAATTTAAGTGAAAATCTTAAAGAAACTCTCAATTATTTCAAGGATATCCTATTTATAACCTCCGCAATCAACGTCATCTAGAACTAAGTCAGATAAAGATTATTGAACAATAAGAAAAACACTTTGATGTTATTCATTGGATGATCTCTTCTCTTTCCAGAAATAAAGATAATAACATCACTGGAGACCTCTCACCAAAGACAATGAAGATTGGGAAGTCATAAAAAAGGATCCAATCTTCGGTGGAGATGGACGGGTGGAAGTTCCAAGAGACATATGAATTTGTTTGTTTTGATATGCTTTTTGTGTGGTATGTGTTTGAAAACTTATATATATTGTTTGATTTGATTGGATTTGACTTGTATTGGTTGGTTTGATACATACAATGCTTGCTTGTAAATATTAATTGAATTTCTTCAAAATAGTGTTTGAATTTCTTGTTTGTACTCCTGTTTGACAAAGAATTAGGGGGAGATATAAATTTAAAAGGGAATATACTTTGGATTAGTTACTAGATTCATTATTGGTATAAATTTAGAGAGAGTATACTTAGACATACTTTTTGTTGATGACAAAGGGGGATAAAATATAAAATAGGTATAAATATAAAATAAGTATAGTTTAAGGGGGAGTTATAAAGGATTCATGGTGAAAGGGGGAGTAATCGAAGAATCAGATCGACAGGTAATACCAGGCATGAATATATTTTATAAACCAAGGTTGTCATCATCAAAAAGGGGAAGATTGTTGAAGAATGGAATTTTGATGATAAAATCATTATTGACTATAAAATATATACTAACATCTTTATCCAGAATATATATATATATATATATACATATATATATATATACATATATATATGCAAGAATTATATACAGGTGATATAGAAGACTGTACATTTTAAGAGATTCAAGAATTCAAAGGAGATTCAAATTTCATGAGTATCAAGATAACAATATTTCAAGAAATCAAGATTATTAGAGTAATAGAGTCTAGTTAGTATGTTAAAACTCTAATTAGCACTCTCAAATTTCTGTTTTCAAATTATTCTTTTTAAATTGTTTTCAAATTATTTAAAACTCCTTTCAAAATGTTTTTAAATCATCCAAAGATTTTTTTTTAATGATTTCAAATATATATATATATATAGTTTATATTTATTATAAAGTTAAATAATTATATTTATATATGTTTATAATTATATTATATAGGTTTATACACCATTCATATATAGTTTTTAAATCATATGTTTTTATACTTAAGAAATTGTATTTAAAACAATTAATTTTATTTCAAAAATTTCCAGAATATATATATTGGTTTAAATACTTGAAAAATGATTTAAAATTCAAAATTACACATGTATGTCGACATACACATATATACATGTTGACATATAACTGTCATAAATTTTTAAATTCAACAGATGTGTCTCTTCATATTTAAAACGTTCTAGGAATGGTTGTGTCCCTTGGAACACTATATAAAGGGTCTGATTCCGAATTTTTTCATAAGATTTCATCTCCTTCTTCCCTACTTCATATTCCACCATTATTCTACTTTAAAAATCAATTTTCTACGCTTATATTCTGCCGATTTCAATACAAATTATATCATTCTCTTTCTGTTCTCAATATCTATCAAATACTCTCTGTTTGGAAGTACTATTCAAGAGTTCTAAGGAAATTGTAATCGATAAGGAAAGGGTGTGTTCCTTGTAGCTTGTAAATCAAGAAAAGGGAGCAGTGTTAACCTTGTAGCCATGAAATCAAGGGTGTTGAATCGGTGTTAAGCTTTTAGCCGTGAAATCAAGGGGGTTGTAATTGGATAATAATATTAATAAAGCTCTACGCAATCCAGTGTTGCGTGGGACTGGATGTAGGAGTAATCTGAACCAGTATAAAATCTGGTGTGTTCTTTCCTTTTTTACATTTTATTTATGTTTATATGTGCATTTGTGATTGTTTCTGTTGTGATATTCATTATGTGATTCATATAGTTGTTTGAGTAATTGTTAATTGTTTAACATTTCTATAACTTGGTTAAAAACATTATTCACCCTCCTCCCCCTCTAGTCTTAGTTTTTCCTTAAGATCTGTAATTCTCATCTCTAACAGTAAGGGTAAGGATTATGCGGTTAAACCAAATAAACCGACCAAACTAGTTTATTTTGCTCGGTTTAGTTCGGTTTTGAAATTAAATCGGTTTGTAATCGGCCTGAAAAAATAATAAGTTCGGTTACCGGTTTAACCAAATTAACCGAAATTTTACTATATTTTCAAAATATCGGTATTATAATAAATATTTTAGGTTAGTTTAGTTATTTTAGTATATATTAATCATCACCTATGTGTCAAAATTAATATTAAAAACATAAAAATAAAAAAAATAAAAATACCGTAATCATATACTTATAATTATAGTGAATATTTCAAACACAAAGTGTAAAACATTTTTCGGTTTAATCGGATAACCAACCGAACCAACCAAACTTAATTTGGTTGGTATGCTTTGGTTTTCATTTTTATTGGTTTTAGTTTGATTTGACAAATTTATCATCGGATAAACCAAACCAACCAAACGCTCACCCCTATCTAACAGTTATATATATTTTTTATTAGGTTAATCTATCGAGGAGTAGATGGGTACGATTTATGTAAAAAAATTGAAAGTATAACGTGAAATAAACCCGAACAACTTAATAAATAAAGAATCGGTGATAAAACATATATGTAGTGTTATTGTAGAAAGTATAATTTGTCCATTCACCGGAACTATTTTTCTGATCCTCTCCTCGTAACAAACCCGCAGGTTAGACAGGTGGTTGAGATTATACAACTTAGAGACATTTTCTAGTTAGTATCATTATATTGGTAAGTTATGTATTTACTATTATATTTTATTCGTTCCACTATGAGATATTTTATCATGGTCTCTGATATATTTATCTTTGCCTTTCTGCAGGATACCAGACAAACTGACTCGAGCTTTAGTAGAATTGGATTTTTGGGGAAAAAATTCGAGTCTATCGAAATTCAGGTTGTTATAATAGGCAATGGCTATGCGTCTAGTACATTGATTAAGGTAAATAATTTGCTGCTGTGTCCATATGCTTATTAGTGTCTTTTTATGGTAGATCGATGAATGGTGATTCATGCAGATATTGTTTCACGATGGGCAGGTTCATAGTATCATGCTACCATGAGGTGATAAGTAGGAAAAGCCGATTGATGGATAGAATTAGGAAAATTTATCCTAATTAGATTTTTCATAGTAGCATAATAGTGCAAATAATCAAATAATCATTCAACTTGAACTAGACATATAACTTAGTTTCCCCAGAAACTATTCTAAATTGTGCACGTACACATTACCCTATGACACTAGATCTGCTACTAAGTTTATTCTATTAATCTTACTTAATCATTATGTAATTACTTCATTCACCAAACTTTATGTTTGACTCGCTCCTCTTTCTTCCTTTTTCTCCCCATTAGGCTCGCAAGGATGAAACTCGTTGATTCAGACATCATGAAGGTTCTTTCTTAGAGTTTCTATCTTGTTATTGAAGTATTCTTCTATTTTACATCATTTCATTTTGGTTTGGTTGTACTTGCACTTACGAGAGGGATTATTATTGTTGTACTCTGATTTTATACGAGTCTAGGGTTTTTATGAGACATGTGATTATTATGGTTTCATGTTTTATTCTAAAATAAGAGTTGGCTTTTCAAATAATAAGTTATGTTTTTAATTCAAATGTTTCTGCCGTATTTATTTTCATGTCTTGTGAATCTTAGTCTTTGTAATTTTTTTCGTTATATCTTTATACCAAGAATGTTCGACATCACTTAGCATGACTATACTTAGGGAAATGGTAAGGGGTGTGGGGTGTTACACAACCTATGAATGAAACATACTAACTAAGCTTCTGCTTCTTCATTTTTCATTTTCTTTTGCTTTCTCTCACTTGCCAATAATGATAACCCATACAAAGGGAAAGGAGTTTCAATTATTTTCGGACCGTTCCCTAACCCTATACACCCAACCTGACCTATGGTATCAGGTGGCTTATTGCATAGGAAAAGATTGCATGTGTACCTTTTTTGGAGGACCAAGCCACTGTAATTCTATTTTCTACTCTTTCCTGCATCCAAACACTTGTTAATACATTACAACCACTGCATCTATTCAACCATTTCAACCAGTATAATTCAACACAATCAATGTAAATGTCGAAATCCATGAAATCATTGCTATAAAGAAATCAAATAAGAGCATAAAATAAAATCGTACTCATCCATCACAACGTATCACCATATGTGGTAAACACAATAATATTAACATATAGTCACTAAACACTCACATATCCAATGACAATTCCAACTTATAAAATAAGAAGGTAACAAAATAAGTATACTTATATATACATTAGCAGTTATCAATAAATAATAATACACCATCAATATAAGTATAAATCATCTGATGTACACTAATCATCCTAAAGTAGTAACATAATAATCAACATCATCGAACTTGTACTAATCCAACCAATATTGGTAACATAACATCCATCATTCAATAACCATAATTAACTACATATCAATTGGTAGTAAAATGGTAAAACATCGCATATCCATGCTTAATGTGATTCATCATCGGAAAAGAAAATATACAGTCAGGGGCGGAGCTACTATTATCCCAGCTAGGGCCACCGCCTTAGCTGAAATTGCGTAGAACTGGCAAAATGTTAACTGTTTTGATGGACTGCCCTAGCTGAACGTCATGCTTTCACCCTATCTCAAGCTTGGCCACCAACATATTAGCTCAGACAACTCTTGTTTTATCTAATAAACAAGCATACATTGATATATATGTAAGAGGGTTTCAAGAAATTTGGCAATGTGGGACTTGCTTTAAAAAAAATTTTGCCCTACCTAATCTTACAAGCTAGCTCCGCCACTATATACAGTAAATAAGACTTAACTATTAACCATGCAATGCAACCATTCGATCATATTTATGTTAATTGGTTTTTCTAAGTATAAGATTAACTCATCATTGTTCATTATAAAGGAACATTTCTTGTTTAATTATTTTTTGAATTCAATTGCTTCTTATCTTTCAAAATATAACCTCATCAAACCGCTTTACAAATCAACTTATTATTATTTTATGCTTAAAATAATAATGATTTCATATTAAATTCTATTAATATATCAGAAGTTATTTTGTTTCCATTTATTCCAAAACAGTGCAATTTTCAGTAAAACAAGATCATTATTTATAAAATTTTATTTTGTTGAAAATGAATAAATATTCTTTAATGTTATTTATGATTTTTTCAGGAATTCATAAATAATAACCTTATTATTCTAATTAACTTAATTTTTTCAAACATTGTATCTATAAACAACACATAAACTATGGATAATTATAGTTATCATTTATTAATCTCATTTCATCATCATTACTCAATTTCATTCATTTTAAAATAACTCTCATTCAAACCTTTCACTAATTTTAATTGAAATTCTAATAGTAAATAATCAGTAATAAACAGCATCAGCAATCCAAAATATATCAAATATTAAACAGTTGTCAATATATCGCGCCATGGATTAAAAATCATAAATTTTCATCAAGAGACGCCAATTTTATTATTTAAATTCAATTAATTAAATTAGATAATTCATGCAAATGCTTTTCTATAGCAAATCCTTTGTGACTCTTATGTAAGCTTTCTCCCACTTGGATTAGATTCTACGCCTCTCCTCTTTGTTGATTCTTTTCGTTTCATCCATTTTCTCTTTTATTTTGATTTATATTTAAGGTGTAATCTTTTCATTATTTTTTATCAACAAGAAAATTTGAAGAACAAAACAAGATTTATTTAAAGAATTTTCAAGGAGGAAGAAGGAAAGAAAAAGATGGTTGTTTGGGTCAAAGAATTAGGTTTGCATGCTTATATAGGAGTTAAGGATTGATTTAGACTAGTAGATTAACAAATAATTATTTAATTACATCACAACTGCTCTCTTATTACTTCATAATGAAGTTAGATCTTAGAACGCATCTCATACGTCCATTATCTTTATCCATCAAACGAGATTTAAAAATATCATTAAAAAGAGTAATAAATTAATATATTTTAAAACTTATTAGAAATATACCCAAATATCATTAAAAAGAGTAATAAATTAATATATTTTAAAACTTATTAGAAATATACCCTTTACACAAGAGAATTAATTCTTAATATCGAAATTAAATCTCCATTATAACAAATTATTTGATTTACATGCCAATCAGTGCATAATTAAACATGCACAGTTCTAGCTTATATAAAATTACAAACATTTACGTATATACATATATAGGACAATTCATTTATACCAATTAATGCTTAATCAATTGCAAGAATATGAAATAAATCCATATGAAGTTAATAAAAAAAACCATTCACAAATATTTAGAGAGTATAATATATTGTCAATTAATGTACAACTGATTGCTAACCTATGCAATTATTTCTCATAAGTGTCACATAAAGAATTTTAATCCTTTTAGCTAGTTTTTCATAACGCACAAAATTAATGCACAATACAACACCTAAGTAATATGTTAGGTGCAATTAGTCCACAACCTATGCAATTAATGTGAAATTAATTAACAATCTAGGAAATTAATGCATTGGGATATGAAAACGATATATATCTAAATGTCATACATAGGAGCGTTCAAGAGCATCCCAAAAACGAAGCACTCCTTTAGTATTCCTATTTCCACCTTTCATTTATATTAGAATAAGATAGCGGAGAAAGAGAGAAAACAGATTTGTGGTGGAAAACAGCTGGCCAAAGGGTGCTAGCAATGTTTGGCGTGTTATTGAACGCTATATATGTATGTATGTGTATATATATATATATATATATATAGAGAGAGAGAGAGAGAGAGAGAGAGAGAGAAAGAAGCGTTCCGAGGCACCCCTGTTTTGCAGCACCATTACCCTATCGTGAGCTGTACCAAGAGTATGGTTAACGCCACTACAAAAAATGGATAAGGGGCATATTTTATTTTCACTCCATTAAAAATTAAATTATTAAGTGGGGCCAAATATAATGGAAAAATAAATAAAAGAACCTAATTTTACCCTCCATTCAAATACACAAAACACGGTAAAAATCGACAATGACAAACCGAAATTCGGCTCGTTGTCAACGAATTTATGGTTTATGGCCGAAAACAGACCGCCATTTTTTTCAGTAAATTGTTACATTTTCGGTGATTTCTTCAATAAATTCAACACACCGTTCGTTTTTTGAGTAAAAATCATGTTATCTTCTTATTAGAAATAGGTTCCTCCATGAAAACAATGATTAATTGTTTACCTTGAGAAGAAGAATATGATTAGGTCTTAATGAACAGTAAAATGTAATTAGGGTAAAATAATAAAATGACATTTTGGTCTATATTTTACAAATTGTTAAGGGAGGATATGTTAAATAATCCTTCCCTTAGCAAACTTAAAATAAATGACCTTCCTTTAACCATTCTTGGAGTGGCAATAACAATACTCTACACTAATCCAAATCCAACAAGATTTGTAGATGTTCGATCCACATATATATTATCTATTCAAAATTTGAGCTTGTTCTGACATTTAAAATAGTCTAGATTTCTTGTTGATGCTATGCAAAACAAAATAGTACATTTGAATTCAAAATAATGTTCATAGGGCAATCATAATTACTTATATGCAATCATGTAAACACAAACATTTTTCCATCTTAAGAAAATTAAACAATAAGGGTGTTAAAAATTATCGTATCACGAGACTAATTAAAAATATTATTAAACATTATTAATTGACCATTTTACCTAATTCATGCATTAATCCATCTAATAAATAAGTGAAAAGGATACAAATGGTCACATATTGAACTTTACATGAAAATATAAATATAAATAGGGTGCTACTATTTACACCCCGATTTACACTTCTGCCACCAAAACTAAAAGCACTCCAAATATTTCAAATTTTCTCTACTGGCCACCGTCTAAATTAATAACCTAAAAATGGAGAGGTCACCCGTACTTTCCTCTAAACGAACGCTTCCTTCCTCACTTACATCATGCATTCATGTCTTTTAAGTCATTTGATCGAACATCTTGCATTATATTATCACAACCATCACATTTATCATCCAAATTATCATCATTCAAATACTCCATCAATCAAACTACAAAAAAAGTTAATGTATCAATTTATAAAAGAAAATACATAAGTTATAGTGCTATACGGATAAAAACCCTACAAGTCAAAAATTACATTATCATTCTCTATTACAACGTCGTCAAATTTAATATTATCCAAGCTTGAAATTTCCAACAGAGCAGAAAATATATTCTAAAAGCAATGGCGAACTCTAATCATTAAAAAAAAAATCCTAACATCACATGTTCTATAACATAGTAGAAAACAATAAAAATCAAGCAATACTAACCTCTTTTTTATCTTCGTCTTTCATCTCTATTAGGCACAAAAGAATATTTTCTTTTGTTGGTTTAGGGTTTGAAACGGTAGAGAAACACGTGTTTTTCTTAAGAGAAGTACGGTGTTGAATAAATAAATGAACAAATAATATATGGTGGCCAAAAAATATAAAAAATAATCATTTGTATTAAAATTAAAATGGTGGCTGGAAGTGTAAATAAGGGTGTAAATAATAGCACCCTATAAATATATAAATATAAGAATAACAAAATAGATTATGTGGGTATAGGTTTAAGGAGTTTTTTGTTGGGTGGAAGAACAAATTGGTGTGGAGTGTGTTAGTGGACATAGGTAGTAACACCCATAAAAATAAGGGTTTGAAAAAATTTCCTCTTGTGGATAAAGATATAAATACATCCTTTTTCTAAAGTTGGCCCATTCATTTTGTGTGAATAAATTTATTACCTTCTTCATTAGGAAGATTCTGCATAAAATGGAAACGGATTACAGTAGATGTGACTATTTATTATCCATTATTTTTTTTTCTCAAAATCAATAATATCATTTAATAGACTTCCTAAATTAAATTCTAACATAAATATTTATCTAAATATTCATTAATAAAATGATTCATAAGATATATAGACATAATGTACCAGATAATTAAATAAATTTTACACCTGACTATGAGTCATCATACTTTCAAAATATTATCTTTATGTTACTCCTTAGGTACAACTTAATCTTGCCTAAATTATATATAATACCTTTAGATTTAATGTTTTTCTTGTACTAGATCAATTTTCATTTTTATCTCTTTTTTCTTTAAGTTGAATAATTATTCATTTTGCTTAGTCCAAGTATGGAGGTAGAGAAGGTAATAGCAAGCACTCCAACAAAGGACATAAGCCTCATCAGATTGATATTTGCATGCATGATAGCAGGTGGTGTTCAATATGGTTGGGCTTTACAGCTTTCTCTTCTTACCCCTTATGTTCAGGTTTGATGCTTTAGATTCGTTTGTTTGAATTATATGTTTTGCTTATTGTACAAGTAATATTGCCATTTCTTTTCCAAAAGTCGTGAAATTCGAATGGATCTTCAAACTCTGAAATGAATCTAATGGAAATAGCAGAGATATATAAGAACTTCGTGTATGTAAATTATTCGAATAGTAACTGCATTGACATATTTTATTTGATATGTTGTAAATCAGTCTGCCTTGAAGTCAGTATGTTTAACCGTTTAATCCAAGCTGTATACAAAGACATTTGTTAGGGTCATAAGTTCAATTCTTTGCTCCTATATTTAATATATTTATTTTTTCTTTAACCTAGTCGTATTTTTGAACTAGTAGCACCTGCAAATGGAAGTGGTTTAAAGACAAAATATTTATAAATTGATTCAATTTTAATTTTAATGTGTATTTCACCATTTCTTGATGTGAATATGGCCCATGGGGAAATAAATTAGACACCGAATATATTTAATTTGTTAAAATACTACACGATTTTTTTATAAAATTAATTCAAGTCTGATTTCAGTATATATTTAAATGTATAATGTGAATGATTTTGATGGGAAAAATGAAAAAGACAATCAATGTTAAGTGAATAATGCGGTTCCCTATATCCAAATCTTCTGTTCCTCCCCTTACTACCCAACCAGTAAGGACTCTTTGATTTCCATTATTTTTAATTAAGTCATCTTTCTCTCTGATTTTTGAAGATTTAATTGCAAAAATTTGAAAATTAGAAGGTCCCGATTGATTGAATACAAAAATAGGAGATTTTCGGTATAGGGATTTGATTTCGCTGTAAACTTTTTAATACAGCTAGAAAAATGCCATTCAAGCTCAAAAGGAAGAGCATTAACGTGGTCAAAATGTAATTCTCATATAAACTTTTTAATACAGATAAAATTCATTTAATTTGTAATTTTATTAAACATATATATGGACGAGCACTGCACCCAAAAGTTAGCTGTGTGGGATCTGGTGGGTCTCAGGGGCCGCTGATTTGATTTCAAGTGGGTCACTGATATAAATTAGCATACCAATTCTGGCTTCAAAGCCAGGCATTGTTGTAGTATAAGATTTACCCAAGAATTCTTGAAAGCTAGGGAAGTTAAGTCCGTAAAGCCAGAAAATTAAATAGTAAAGATCTCGTACGTGTGAAAACCATACCTTTGGTTTCCTTCCTCCTCTTCAGATCCTGACTTCCCAAACATTATTCTTTTTGGCCATCTAGAATCATTCGGCTTAACCCTCAAGTAAAAGGAGTACTAGTAGAAATACATTACTATAGGCAAAATGTTTCTTTTATTGAAAAGTAATTATTATGATCACAAAAGCAACATGCATTTTGTTCTATAGCTTATTTTTACTGATGTGTTTTCATTATGCAGACACTGGGGCTATCGCATACACTTTCTTCCCTCATATGGCTTTGCGGCCCTATTGCAGGATTTATTGTGAGTATCACTTGATATTTGTCAATAAGTAATTATTGCTAAAAAATAATTTGATAGTGCAGTCAATGTGTCTCATATATGTGCTATTCAATTTCAGGTTCAACCAATTGTTGGTGTGTACAGTGATCAGTGTCGGTCCAGATTCGGAAGAAGACGACCATTCATCGTTGTTGGATGTCTTCTTATTTGTGCAGCGGTGAGTAGACGCATGTTCTTTTTTCTTCATATATAAAGATACAATTAGAATCTAATGCTATATTACATTCTGCCATAAATAGGTGATTGTAATTGGGTTTTCGGCAGACATGGGCTTTGCCTTGGGTGACACTAAAGAAGACTGCAGTGTCTACACTGGCTCTCGTTGGAAAGCAGCAATTATATATGTTGCCGGCTTTTGGGTCCTAGATTTTGCTAACAATGCAGTGCAAGTAAGCTTAGTTAACTAACACCAATAATTTTTTATATTATAGCTAAATGTTGTACATCAAAACCTAATATAATGTATGATGTTGGTGCAGGGACCAGCCCGTGCTCTCATGGCCGACATTTCTGGTGTTTTTTTTTCTTCCGATAACTGCACATATGTTTCATTTTGTTATCTATGAAGCTGAATTTTGTTTTCAAAATCAAATTAGGCAAGCATGGATGTAATGCAGCAAATGCTATATTTGCATGCTGGATGGCTGTTGGAAACATTTTGGGTTATTCTTCAGGTTCCACTGGAAATTGGCATAAGTACATTATCCCTCTAGAGAAATTCAAATTAAGTTTTATATGTTTAATTATAAATATAATAATTTTAATTACTACATCTTCACAGATGGTTCCCTTTTCTTAAAACCAAGGCATGTTGTGAACCGTGTGCAAATTTGAAAGGTGCATTTCTGGTTGCTGTGGTAAGTAATCTACTATTTTATATTATAGAACAAATGTTTGAATGTGATGTCCTAATATGATTGTATTCATGATGAAATCAGATATTCCTGCTAATATGTTTAACTGTAACAATATTCCTGGCTGCTGAAACTCCATTGTCGGAAATGGCTGGCTATGATGACCAACCACCTGCAAGGTTTCTGGACATTTTTAAAAACATTAAAAACTTGCCTAAAGGAATGCCTCAAGTCCTTTTGATCACCGCTCTTACTTGGGTTAGTTTGTACTTTATGCTACTACATTATTGTATCACATAGCTAGACACTACTGAAAAATCATATTCGTCTTGAATTCTATATCAAAATAGATGTTCATCCATATTGAAATCAGTTGTACTTATCCAGCCTTCTAAGTAGTTGTCATGGTTTCCTTTCATTTTGTACAACACTTATCAGATTCTAAATGCACCTGATCAATCTGAAACATTTTTATTTAACAAATGGTCTAACTTAATTATTTTTAAAATTATTTACTGTAATCAGTTAGCATGGTTTCCTTTCATCTTATACGACACTGACTGGATGGGGCGTGAAATATTCCATGGGTCTGCATCCGGGACTAAGGATCAAGTTGATGCATTTGATCGAGGAGTTAGAGCTGGAGCATTTGGTTTACTCCTCAATTCTGTAAGGCCAACCTATTTCATTAAGAAAAAAGTTCTACAAATTAAATTTCAGTTTGTTTTAAATTTAATGTAATTTATATAGGTTGTTCTCTTGGTTGGTGGATTCTTGATAGAGCCTCTATGTAGAAAAGTTACAGCAAGGGTTGTCTGGGTGAGCGGCAACTTCATGGTTTTCCTGGCTATGACAGCCATTGCAATCGTAAGCAAGTGGTCAATAAATAGTTATAAAGGAGGAATTCATGGTTACATTACAGCCGATGCCCATGTTAAAACTGTAGCTTTGATCATTTTTACCTTTCTCGGATTGCCCTTGGCTGTAAGTTCTCTTCCTACTAAATTCATGGTTCATTCTAGTTCACACCCACCTATTCTGAACCTCTAATTCGAATGTTGCAGATTCTGTATAGTGTTCCTTTTGCAGTTGCATCAACTATAGCACAAACAAGAGGCGGTGGTCAAGGTTGGTAAATTATACATAGAAAAGATCTGTTGCTATTATTATTTTTGTTTCATAATAAAAAGAAATTATAATACTAAGAATTTGTATGCTGAATGATATTTTTCAGGGTTATGCATTGGTGTTTTGAACATCTCCATTGTCGTTCCACAGGTTAGTATCCTTCGGGAAAAATAAAGTTGTTCCCAGTTGGATATATTTTGTGCCACATGCACATGTCACATGTGATCATAGTTTTTAAAACCGGACCGCGAGTCAAACCGTGAGGACTCAGAGTCCAAGGTTTTGAAGGTCTGACCGGTCGAACCGCCGAGAGCCGCACGTGCTTGTTAACAGTGAAAATGTGAATAATCAAGTTTTATTTGTACTCAAACAAATGAATAATAAAGTTTGAAAGTAATCTATTTATAAACTAAAATTAATAAATTGCTTGATATAATAATATAGCATGGACATAAACAAACACACATGTTTTCTAGAACAAAATGATAAAGTTTATGGTTTAAATGTTGGGACAGTTATGATTTTTTGAAATATTTCAGTTGTTATTTTCAAAACAATACAAAAGATGAAATTATAAGAAAGAATTACACAATGAGAAGTAGGGAAAACAAAAAACCGTGGTTTAACCGTGTAAAATTGAAGGTTGGACCGCTGGTTTGAAGGTCCGACCAAGGTTCATGCATGAATGAGGTCTGATTGAGTTCCGCGCCGTGATGGTCCAAGGTTCAGGGTTATTCGAGGTCGGACCGCGGCAGGGTCGGGTTTTAAAAACACTGCATGTGATACATTTCACCAAACTCAAATATAAAACAGTAATTCTTGGAGGCCAGAAAATGAAGGCCCGAAACATGTGCGAAAATATCTCCATGGTTCAATACCACACCCTTCCATGAATTTCACCCGCAGATTCGAAATTCGCACAATTCGTATATTTTGTTTTCGGCTCCATAGCACTGCTCAATATAAAATACTTCATGGATGTTCCTAAAATATGCTGAACTAGATCTATTGGTACATTTCAGCATATTCAAATGTATCAAAAGGGTACATGTTGGTACATGTTCAGATTTATTTGTATTATCAGAAAATGAATCTAATGTCCTTAACTTTGTGAATGTTGCAGGTAATAATAGCATTAGGTGCCGGGCCATGGGATTCACTTTTTGGAAAGGGAAATCTTCCAGCTTTTGCACTCGCAGCTGCATTTGCAGTTGTAGGTGGAATCCTTGGGCTCTTCATGCTGCCACGAGTGAAAGACATAAATACTAGTGGAGGAGGAGCAATGCACTGATACGTGGTTTTACATAATTTTATCAAGTTCGTCTTCTGCGTATCTTCTTGGGTTTGATATAATGAGATGTCTGCATAGTGTTGTATCAAACTATGGCTACAAAGCTTTGTGCGGTGTTTCAATTTTCTGAAGTGACGTCTGTTCCAAATTTGTGTAGTGCTCAGCATATATATTTTTTTATTTGGAAAGGATTAGTAGTCCAAAGGACCACTAAAGCCATATATTAGTGCTCGGCACTTGTATGCTTTTTGAGCAATGATGAAGCAAATTTTCTGCAAGCAACCTAAAAAGGCTTGAAATATAAGCAAAAGGTAGCAAGCTATCTTTTCAAAGTAACAAACAAATATAGAAAGAACCAAGGTACCATTTCTTAACAATAGTCAACATGGGAACGGCGCCTAGCGGCAAGGCATTTCACAAAGTTCCAGCAACCCACAATTCACTAGTATAACTAAAATAAAATTGGCTCATTACTTCTTGTTTTCTAATGCTTGCTTTCACTACATGTCTGATGTTTACAGCACTTCGCGCTGCAATTTGGTAGCGTAAAATTTCGTAAGAATGTGATATCAAGACGAATATGTGATAACAATGTGAATTATCCCACATATCAATTGTAAACAAACAAAAAAATTTATACTTTGGTTTTTATGCTATTACAAACATAACTTGAAATAATTATATGAACTACATTTCAATAATAACATTCAAATCAAGGCTTTAGTGGTTTGGTACTTGTGAAAATTGGTTCAAAGATGAAGGCTTTTGTGGTTTGGTACATGTGAAAATTGGTTCAAAGGTCATGTCCTTCAAACACAATGCTTTAGCGGTGTCAACTATCAAGAATGAATTGGCATTGCCTACTCCGGTGGAATATCATATCGGGTATGATACGCTCATCCCTTTGTGGATTAAACCCACATATACAATTAATTGTACCGATGTTATGATAATACGTATCCAGTATCTATAAGCAACAATCTGGGCACCGAACAATTCCATTCTCATTACAATCCAAACATCTCCTCCACCCAACCCTAAGCTCCTCCTCCTCATACTCCTCATCGACGTAAATTCTACAACTTCCATGACAATTCGTACACATTACAAACCTAACATCACCACAAACCTCACACTGATTGCCTTTACTTCTAAATATACATCTTTCAAACGCTTTACCCAGTTCTTCCACTTCATGCATATTTCTAATCTCCTCTACACCATAATCTCTACTACCAACTACAACTCTTGGTAGACTCCAGCCATTTCCTTTCAACTCATCTTTGAACTCTTTATGCATGGACACGTCTCTTTCATCCATTCTCACTCCATATTCTTTCAGTAGCGATTTCACAATGCAGCAGTCTTCAAACGTCTTTCGAATTCCTCTTAGACTTGTGAAGTAAAGTATAGCTATATTGCTACATTCTTCTTTCGTAGGTTTTGTCGACACTGTAGGGTGAAACGAGAAAGATCTTCTATCAAAAGGAGAGCAATCTCCATGAAAGCCTTCCATGAGTTTGATGGCATCAATTGGTTCAGGCTCATTTGGTGGAGTTTGTGTCGGGGTTCTTGGTATTATTTGGTTTATTTTGTTAGACCAAACTCGAGCGTTTTCAATGTCGATGGGTACTTCATTTTTCGTAGCATCTAGAATAATATTGTGATTAATCGTGGAATCGAGGTTTAAAGAGTCGACATTTAGAGAACCAAGTGTGCAAGAAGTGAGAGATACGATATGAGGAGCGTCTATATCGGACAAAGATTTACGTCGAGGAAGAGGAGAAGGACTGAGGAAGAGCTCTTTCTGAGCTTGCTTTGAAGCATGGCAACCCATATGTTGAGGTAGGACTATTAATGAGGTTTTGTTGGTTAATTGTCTAAGAGTTTGTGATACATATACTTCAAGAAATAGAATAGAAAATGGAGGAAGAACATTCCATGGGATTTGGTTAGGTAGTATAATATTGGGATTTGAGCCGGTGTATTGGCAAAAGAGAAGAGAATATGCTGAAATGATGGTAACCTAGAAACTTGAATTAAGGAAATATCAAGTTGATATTTGATAAATATGTGCGAAAAGTGATGTGAAGTTGAGTGTTTTCAAAGCTTGAGAGGGGATATAGGAAATATGTGCACACCTTAATCTATTCAATTCTTTTAGATTAGTAAGAAGTAGATAAGATTGTATCTGTGGTGGTAAAAACCGAAAATAATCTCTGTACCCAAACCCCCCTGTCATCCTGTATCCAATCAATAAACACCCCTGATTTCCACCTTTTGCAGTTAAGTCAATTTTTTTTATTTTTGACTTAATTGCAAAATTGTGAAAATCAGAGACTTTGATTGGATGGAGATAGAGGTATAGGAAAATTTGAGGACAGAGGATTTGGTCTCGGTAAAAACAAGTCAGTACTCAGTTACTCGCTACAAATAACATTTTTCTAAACCGTAAGTACGCATCAAGAGAAGCAAAAGGTATGTTATCTACTTGATCTATATATGCAAATTTGAAGACTATTGAAATGAAATTCATACTCAGAAATAATGAGAAGTATGATACATCTCTTTTCACATAGGTTACACTTTGACTAATTTTGTGACGGAAGAAAAATATAAAGAATTCTCTGTGACCATAGAAAGATTCTAAATCAACCAGTTAACAGATTATGGTATGAAGGAAACACACTAATTAAAATTTTGCTAATGCAAACACCAGATGAAAGAAAGGGATGTGCTTCTAATATAAATTGAAGTTGGTCATGAAATAAGGGAAACAAAAGCTAAATAAAAAGTAGCAATTAACTATATATATGCTCAACTAGCGCTAGTTTGACTAGTTTGACATTTTGAATAGTGCATTAGTTTATTCTGGATACGGATTTATTGGAATATGTTCCTTTTCCAGTTTACATTAATAGGCCTTAAAAGCCCATTTCTCGATTTAATAAGGCTTTTTGTTCCCCTAACAATTGTAACCCTTTTTTTTTTCTTTCAAAAACGAGTGAATCGAGGATCGTGTGCTACGAGGGACGGGTTGCACGCAACCTGCTCGATGATTTGTCTAAAAAAGGTATCTAATATTTATTTATTTTTAAGAGAATTTTCGGCAATCTCAATGCTTTTGGCTATGGTTGTTTCATATGCATACTATCAACTATGATTCTCTAGTTTGAGTCGATTATAATGAGAGCAGTTAGGTTGAAATGGGATTGGTTAAAGAATGAAATATATGTTGTCTGAAATCTTTGATTACTAATGTATGTGTGTTATTAATGTATGCATTGTCTTGAAGAAGATATAATTTTTAATTGCAAAAAAGATGGAAATATGAAAGCTAAGCGATAAAACTGCTTTTTTTATATTACTTTGTAAATTCTATGTCCCAGCTTATATAGCATATTAGTTTACTGCAGAAAAGTTTATTTTTTATAAGGTATCCACAGAATGAGTTCGGTATTTTAGTTTGTTTTTTCACTGGATTAAAATTTAACCCAGATGATTGCTACCATATTTAAATATCTAACGGAGTGCATTTATAACTCTTGTATGCCTACAAAGTACAAACACCACAGTAGAAAAAGAAGATAAAAAATGAGGATAAGATTTTGCTGCAGTGTATATAGTGGTAAACTTGGAGGAACATGATATGATGTATAAGTTTGTATCCCAGCCAGCTATGTAGGACCACAAGCACACACTAACAATATAAAATGATCGCCCCTTATTTTAGATTCCCCATCACAAAATTGTTAGTGGAGCTAAGTTTAATTAGATGGTGAATTAGGTTGGCATTTTTGTATGAGAATATATCAAGGGCCGAACTGCCCAACTAGAGTCTATTTTTTTTATGATTTTTCTTTTAAACATTAGGAGGGAGGGAAAAGGCAGTGGTTTTTTTTTTTTTTTGGGTGGGTGGAGGGGGTGTTACTGGTTAGGGTTGAAATCAATTTATGAAAGATTATAGACAGTTCAATCAAGGATACAGTCCGACGTAAATTGTACATAGTTATATCCTTGAAAGATAACATTAGAGTATCATGTTAGTCATTAGTTTTTTTCCCCCTACTATTTAAAAAATGGAGGTAACTTTCTTTGGAATGTTCCAAATAAGCCGCATTAAACATAGGAAAGATTGTGTGTTAGTTTGATATGGCATGTAAACTATATAATTTTGGATAAAGATTTAGACTATCTTTAGTATTTCAGTGCTTTGTATAGACGAACGGTTTGCAGGTAAGTCGAAAGTTTATTATTATTAATATATATATATATATATATATATATATATATATATATATATGCAAGCGTTCAATGGCACCCCGAAAATGCAGCACCCCAATAGCCCTCTGATTTTCACCTCTCATTTAAATTAAAGAAAGTGAGTGGGAGGTGAGAAAATAAGTGGAGGAAGAGAGGAAGGAAATGTGTGGTGGAAAATAAAGAGGCCAAAGGGGTGCTCCACTATTTCGGGTGTCATTGAACATGCCTCATTTTCACCACACATTCTCGTTTCTCTCTCCTCCCACTAATTCTCTTCCCCCACTAACTTATTTTACAATAAATATGTGACTCAAATTTAGATGCAAATGGAAGGCTAAGAAAATGGAGTGCTCTGGAGCGTGCCTATATATATATATATATATATATATATATAGTGTAATGTAGACAGAGCCGGCTTCTGAAAAGCTTATCAAAACAAATTTTCTATAGTAAAAATTTGATGAACTTATCCTTATTAGTCAAAGTTTCAAACCCTTTTGGTATTCAAAATGGGCAATAATATATTGGTCAATCTTTTTGGCTTATAGTTTAACTCTCTCTGTGATACAACACATCACAGCTCCAAGCCTCCATTTAAAATCGTTAATAAGTTGGCTCTGAAATTCGGATCTGTGACTATTTTTCGTTTCTATCATATTGTAAACAGTGTATGTGAAGAAATAGAACAAGAGGCAGGACAGCTATATATTTGTTAGGTAGCATATCATGCAGCTCATATGCTAGGACCCCATATTTAAAGATTCTTCCCATCTTTTTAATGTATATACATTTCAATTGCCAGCCCTGTATTCTACCTTTACTTATTAATATATTGTATAAATAGTTATGTAAACAAAGTTCAATTAGTCTTCATGATATACATTTTTGTACTACCATCTATGCTTTTAAATATATAATTTAACTTCTTATATCTTTTTGCTAATCGTTGTATAACACTGCGACAAACAAGTTGTCATATTATCAAAAGAATTTACTTAATTCTCTTTCCGTGATTATAACTCAACAGTTGAACTGTACAGAGAATGCGTGCCCACTGACATGTAATTGAACTCTTCGGCTATGATCAATGAAGACAAGCTACTGTTTTGGATAGCACCAGAATTTATCACAGCAAGAACTAGTTACCAGAGTGGTGAAAACATAGACCTCATGTCAAATAGACACAAATGGAAAGACCTACACCATTAGATTGCCCTTTGATTTCCTTTGATTTCCACCTCTCACATAGAAATAAAATAATTCAATGGCTCTGATTTTATGTCTTTCATTTTGTGTCTAGTTTTATGTTTAAACTTTAAATAGACTATATATATATATATATATATATATATATATATATATATATATATACATATATATATATATATATATATTAATGCATATTCTTCCTACTACAATTATGCAACCCATGTTATGCTTCCATAAAGTTCTCTCTCACTTCATTTTCAAAACATTTGCTCCCCAACCAAATGGTCAATTCAGACCAAATGGCTTGTAATGGGATGTCTTCTTCTTTCTCCTTTTTTCCTTCTAACTTCCATTCGCAACTACAATCTCAAAACGAAATCGAAGATCATCAACAATTCACTCACAATTCTTCCTTCTTCTCTCTTCCTGCTAATCCTCAAGACATTAAAGGTAATAACACTGTGGTGAGAGTCTTGTGTACAAAAAAATTTACACTAGCAAGCAAATTATCGAATATTTAACATAACAGGTGTGGAAGACGATGATTATTCTGATGACTGTTCGAGGGCAGGGGAGAAGAAGATGAGGCTGAACATCGAGCAGGTGAGAATTCTTGAAAAGAATTTCGAGATTGGAAACAAGTTAGAGCCAGAAAGGAAAATGCAACTAGCGAGAGCAATTGGTTTGCAACCAAGGCAAGTTGCTATATGGTTTCAGAATAGAAGGGCTAGGTGTAAAACTAAGCAATTAGAGAAGGATTACGATGTGCTTAAGAGGCAGTTTGAAGCCACCAAGTCAGAGAATGAGGCTCTTCTTGCACAGAATAAGAAGCTTCAAGCTGAGGTAAACTTGTTAGAATATTGTATATGCTTATCTTGTTGTATAACACAGAATAGGAAAATGAGTCTCTACCTTTCTTCTTTTTCTTGTTAATCGTAGCTATTACGCTATCTGTTATCTAACCAGGACATGAACTCGCTCAACTGCGTGACTTCCACTTAAACTACCTTAAATCAACTTCTTAGGATAGATCAGTTTTATGCAATGTCTTACAGCTATTTTATAGATGATGATTACTAGTTTGATATGATAAAATAATGGATGTTGATTTTTGTCGTAGATAATGGCTCTTAAAGGGAGAGATTCATCGGAACTGATCAATTTGAACACAATACAAACGGACTCGTGCAGCTCGGAGATCAATTTGGATATATCAAGAACATCAACTATTGATAGCTCGCTAAACCATCAGCAAAGCATTCCTTTTTTCACGTCGATCAGGCCGCTATCTAATACAATGGTGCAAGTTCCTGATGAGAATTTTAATAACTATCTGTGCAATATTGATGATCAGTCTACTTGGTCATGGTAATTACTATTTAATTTTATATATATTGAATTTACAATATGTACTTATATATGTTTTGCGCTTTCTATTCATGTGTTGCTGAAATTGTGAAATCGTGTTGTGGTAAATCAAATTTATTTCATTCTTTTTTTAATCTTCTCGTGGAAATGAAGGGGCCCTTGCATTCTTATCTTTTTGGCAAGATGTTGATTGTTTGGGACAAAATTCTACTTGTTATTAATGCAGCTCTAATGCTATGTTATGAGACTTCTGTTAGCTGGTTAGACCTACGTAGGCCTCAGCAAATACTTTCGGGTGAAGATAGAAATATAGAATCATATCTGCATCCGCATCAGGATTCTTTTGTATATCGGGTATGTGAAGAGTTTCTGATATTCAGTCATTCTGCTCACAAGTGATAATTTTAAGAGACTAAATGGAAATTTTCTACTCAGCATAAAAATATTCGGTCATAACACTAATATAAATGAATAAAATATGATGATAAAACTCAAGCTCTGAGGGTAAGTATGCATTTATGCACACATAATATATGAATTCTCATGTTGTTAAGGAAACAGATATCAATAATTCACTAAAATATGCATAATATATTATTTCGGTAAAAGATAGCGTTAACATTCGAATGTGGATGCTTTTTCACATTCAGTTTTTTGGATTTCGGATATTTTTCATTTTTCAAATACGGATGCGGATAGATTTTCAAATTTTGGAGTAGTCAGTTGATCTTGGCCTAGACTGATATGGTGCTACAGACCGAGTTTTTTCAAGTATCGTGTAAAACAATAGTTTTGTGACCTTCATAAATAGGAAAAAAGGTTATAATTGCAATCATTCACACAGCTACTATTCCAGATCCAGCACCCAGGATGCATGTGGTATGAACCAGTACGACCAGATATTTTGAGTATCATGCATGTATGTGATTTTAGCATCATTTTTATATTGAATTTGCTATAGAGCCTGAAAGAAAGAGGTCCCTAATACTCGTGCGCAGATAGGTGCACTCAGTTTTTACGACAGTGTATCGAAGTCCTTTTTATATTATTATTATGGGTATTGTATGAAATTTACTGTTCTGGTACCAAATCGATGTGGGGAATTGCAATTAATTTGCATTAACTCCAAAACTACATCGGAACTCTTAAGATCATTCCCAACACTGGATTGGGTAGGGTGTCCCATCCGAATGTGTTGAGGAGAAACACAGCAACCCCAACAGGAGTTGTATCATCCTTAGCCGGCTTTATAAAAGCCGGCTAAGGATGTTATGTCGATTACAATCCTACAGCAGTAGGATTATAATTGGCGTGACGGTCTGAAAATAAAACCAGGTTGTCCCTTTAGCCGGCTTTTAGAAAGTCGGCTAAGGGTGTAGCCGGCTATAAATAGGCTGGCTATGTTTTTATATTTTCACACAAAAAAATTCCTTTTTCTTCCTCCGTATCCACCGTTAATTGATCTCCATCTGAGTTACTTTTACTGGTGGAATCGTATATCAACTTCCAAGAAAGACATAAAAATGCTACACGGAGACGGGGGAGTAACCCACAAAATGTACTGGTAGTTGATTCAAAAAACTTATAATGACAGCTTCAAATGTCCCTCGTGGAGGTTTAAAGGCGAAAATCATAAAAAACATAGAAGTTTTTGGGAAGCTTGTGACTGATATCGCGAGATTATCGAGGAGATAGAAGATGAAGATGTATTCAAAACAACTCGTTCCACTTTTGATTTGCGTTACCTATCCCAACACGGATCGGAATTTATCTGCAATGAAGCTTACGAACTTCATTATAGTTGGCTAACTCGCTACGTTACTGACTAGTTGATGTTTATCTGTGACTATTTATGTTAGTTAATGTTAAAACATTAACCGTTTGTTTTGTTTCGATGTTGCCAAGTCTTATGTTCTTACATGTGGTGTTTCGTACTTCTTTTCAACAGTGTTTATGTATTACTTACCAGTATCAAGTCATGTCAACGAGTGTATTAGCCTTTGGAATCCAAAGTGTGCTTTATGTTGTTTGTTTCTTTACTCTGTTGTGATTACGTATTTACTTATCTCATTTCATTTCGTAAATAAATATTAGTTGATTGCTTTCATAGGAAACAGGAAATACATAAGAAAAGGGTACTACAACGTAGGATACAATGGATGTTAACCACAATACAACTGAAGCAATCGTACTACGCATACAAATACAAATGATCATAAACATTTATGACCAACAAGACATAAAATACTTAAACCTCTAATTTAAACCATGACGAAGTCGAATGTTTGCTTGACTAAGACCATTTACTTAGTTGCATAGCTTTCTCATTTCTTCTTCCAATTCCAAAGCATATGTAATAGCTCTGGTAGGAAAACATTTCCACCCATTGTCTGAATGCACATCCATTTGTAGGTACTGGACAAAATAATAACGACGACCAACGTAGTTTCCATGTCGAATGACTAATTGTGGTGCTTCAAAACCACAAAAACATACAACATTAGCTGACCGCACCTCTTCTTCTTCTTCGCCCGGAGTTCGGGAAGGGGGGATCACATTGTGTCTTGTTCGGGTTTGACGTTGTTGTTGACGGCGTAATTGCATCTGCTCCATCCTAGCATCTAATTCCATTTGTCACATTTCCTCATGATGTCACTCTTCCATTTCGACGTATCATTCGGTCGGTTCTCTTGGTAAAGATGGATTTGGAGGCGAAGGTCCAACAATCATATCAGTGTACTCGTATGAGGTTGGATATGAAATCAACATTTTTGTATCAATGTGCCTTACCAAAGCTTGTATTTATGAGAGTCCATTGTATATAATGTCCCGCTTTCATTGGTAGAGTACGCACTTGAGATGCAAGCCGAGGTTAGTCGCTTGGAAAGAATGAATGTTGCAATCAAAAATGAAATGCTTCATGGGTATGTACCCAGAAGTTAAGAGTCGTAGCTATGTTGTACTGTGTAATAATTATATTTTTGTATTCTACGTTTATGTCGTATTGCGTCGTAGTTGTATGATGTATTGAATGTTGCTTCTATCCTTTTTCCTACGTTTTAATGTACTGAACGATGTTTGTATGCAAATTATGGTTTTTGTTTAGATTTCTGAACGTAAAGGAATTAAAAATAAGGGTCGTCCATGTTTAAAATAAAGATAAGAGAACGTAAACGAGTCTTTAAATAAGGGTCGTCCTCGAAAAGGAGTCTATGCTGCTCGTCCATGTTTGTATCCAAGCAGCAGAGTCAAATCTACAGTCCAAGCAGTAGAGTGAAGTCACCATCAATACTATGTTCGAGAAAAGGAGTCATTGCTAAAGACCAAGCAGCAGAGTCAAGTCGCCATCAACACTAGAAATGAGACAAGGAATCATTGCTAAAGTCCAAGCAGCATAGTCAAGTCGCTATCAATGCTAGTAACGAGACAAGGAATCTGTGGTGAACGCCCATAACCCCTGCACTAAAGAAGAGGAATAATGCGCTAAAATATGTGCCAAACAGCTATGGACGATCATCAGAGTAGGTAAACACAAGCGGAACCTGTCGTAGAACTCACAGCGTAAGGATAAAATATAATAGAACTTATACAACATGTAGTAGTAATGAAGCATCATATAACAAACTTTTCAAACTTTCACAACATCCTGGAAGGTTATCCAACGAATAACAAAGTTTGTATATAAGGCCTCACCACAACCCTCATAGAGCACTCAAACAACGGAAACAGAAATACTAGATAGACTGGTACGTATCCTCCTGCTTGCCTCCGCACAACAGCATCGTACTTACTAATCACTTGTAACCTGCTACATAGTCTGTCCATCCACTACCGGATGAACAACCCAAGGTAATAAGAGGATACGTAAAACCTTGAGTCAGACAACAGTCTCAATGAGCGATAAAGCAGTTAACAAACTTCAACAATAAAGGTATATGAGAATGGATAGATAAACATACTAATCTACCCACAACACCAGAGAAGAACTCAACCCTATCTTCCCCACATCGGACAGTGTTAGCCTTTACCATTAAACAAGTCAACCATTCATTCATGGAAACCAGAACATCCATTCAATCATGTAAGCACTCATAACATCCAGATTATATGTATCTCATGTAAACCATCCTAATCGAATTCAACATCCCTCAAGCATAAGCCCCAGAGGCTTAAACTAATATTAGACAGGCACCCAAGTAACATCTCCTTTGACATTGGACGAACTACATGAGACGGTACAAACAGAATAACCAATCATCGATGATTGACTCTTGCTATCACTGCTAATCCTGCTTTGAAACCATTGTTAATCGTATGACGATCAACCTTGCCATATGTCAAGGGCTAATGGTAACCCCGGTTCTAGCATAAACTCCATATGTCCAACCTTGACAATGTCCAGCCTTAACAACTAGGCCTTTCTACTAGACCCAGGGTACTCGACTTACAAACGGTCTTTTAGACGTCTCTAGTGTACCCCTGCTTCGAGTCTGCTAGAACTTACGACAACAATAATCTCTCGGCCTTCGCATCTCTAGTCATCTAACTTGACGACTTTTCATAGCCCAAGCAACCTTCTTGAGCAACCATTATCCACCAACTCACGACCTTTGAGTTGTCACCTCATTGTTGTTCTACACCGATCAACGAACACATTCCACACTTCGAACCTTCCTACTTGAAGTCACTTCGAAGTCACACCATCACCGAGCCAAATTACATCACTGCGCTGCGGCTAGGGTTCGGGGGGTTGCCCCGAAAAATATATTTTTTCAGACCTTTTTGTTCAAATCTGAGTCGTACCCAAAAATAAAATTTTCAGAAATAATCATGTGCAACCGATCGACCCCCCCCTTTGGGTATACGATAACCGACCCCTTACTGGACACACGACCGACCCAACATCTCTTCCGGCCACTCCTCCATGCACGACCAAATACTTGACTGACCCACTACTAAGGCAAAATCAGACCGACCCTGCTCGACCGACCCTGCTCGACCAGCCGGACCGACCCTGCTTTACCAGCCCGACCGACCCTGCTCGACTAGCCCGATCGACCTTGCTCGACCATCCCATTTCTTTTACTCCAAGAAAACCTCTTCATGGTTCGACCGACCCATCATGTTCGACCCAAAACCTGCGTCCTCCAATGCAACTCTAATTTCGACCAAAACTTCACCAAAACGATTCATTTGACGAAGCCAACTCATCCAATTCATTTAATACAACTGCAAGCATGTTATGAAACCAGCAATAACACCAATATGACAATACCTTCAATAATTATGTAAAATTCACCAAAATCACCATAATTGTGCATATAAACAAATCTATGGATCTAACTTGCACATTCACATGAAATATCAAAGAAATTACTTATCTAAACTTGCTAAATCAGATCATAGGGTGATTCATATGAAAATAGACTTACCAATGCATAGATCTATGGAAAAACTTTTGAATTTGAGGAAAAACATGAACAAACACTCATATACTTTATTGAATCCATGTGAGAGATGCATATCACTCACTGATTCTCCCAAACAAGCGAAAATCAAAGGAAAATGAATCCGGACAACAAGCACTTTGCACCAAACACCTTGATCTGATGAATCCTTGCCTCAATTGATGTAGATCTAGCCTCCAATAGTATAGATCTATGATTCCCCTCCTTGGATTATGATTTTTAATGGTGGAAAGGTGTTAGAGGAAGGAGGAGCACAAGGCACCAAATGAGAGAATGGAAAACTAAAACCATTTCACATATCCCTTACTCCCTATTTATACCCTTCCAATATCCCATCAATGGGCCTTCCCAAATCAGCCCATTGTGGCTCTCCAAACCTGAACAACCAACTGAAAACCCTTAAAATAGCGATTTCTCCTAAATCGATGAGCCAAATCTTTAATGTAACCACTCTATGAAAAGGCAACCATTAATTCCTTTCCAATGGCACAGGTCTCACCCTTTGATTCGGCCTGAGTCAAAAGTTATGCCATGTACAAGACTGATAGGGGTAAAATGGTCACAATTAAAATCGGTAAAAATTATGGATATGTCTCACATCCCCATAAGCAACATATTAAAATCTGAGAATGATCCAACCCTCAGGGAATAAAATAAGAATATTTTACGATCTTCCGATACGAAAAATGTGGGCTGTTACAGAATCATTGCTAAAGTCCAAGCGATAGAGTAAAGTAGACAACGACACTAGAAATGAGACAAGGTATGATGGTTATAGTAAACGTTATTCTATCTACTACCTTTTTATCACTCTCGTTTACTACAAATTTAGGTAAAGACATGTTCACTCTTATTCCTCCTTTCAAAAACCAATTCCGAAAAGAATAAACTTAAAGGGTTATGGTGTGGAACTTCATCTTCTTCGTCCTCTTTAGATGAGTTCATTCAAACTCAAATTGAGCAACAAAACGTTATTTCTACTCAGATGCTTGAGTTAATGAATAACGAAAACGAAGAAAGCAATCATTCGACCCAAGGAGGTAGTGTCTTCGGAAGGCGAGATATACGATATGGAAGAGATTACGTTGCTGCTCACAACTAACTAATTCAAGACTATTTTGTTGAAAATTCAATCTACTAGCCTTCGATGTTCAGAAGGAGGTTTCGCATGTCCAAGAACATCTTTAGTAGAGTTCTCGACAAACTAACCAAAACAAATGTCATTTTTACTCATAGAGTAAATGTGATCAACCAATTTGGTCTTTCTCCACTTCAAAAGGCTATGGCAGCGCTACGGATGCTATCATACGGTGTATCAGGAGATTTGGTAGACGACAAAATAAGGATGGGGGATTCAACCGCTATCTTAAGCATGAAAGAATTTTGCAAGATCGTTGTCATGCAGTTTGGTGAGGAATATCTTAGGACACCAATCCTACATGATATTGAACGATTGTTGGCAATGGGAGAACAAGTGAACAACGTGGATTTCCAGGAATGTTAGGTAGTTTAGATTGCATGCATTGGAGGTGGAAAAATTGTCCTATTGCATTACAGGGCCAATACTTGGGACACTTCAAGAAGGCAACTACGGTATTGGAAGTTGTTGCATCTTTTTACTTGTACATTTGGCATTCGTTTTTTGGGGCACCTGGTTCCCTAAATGACCTAAACGTTCTACGACGGTCTTACTTATTCAACAACTTATACAATGATATAGCACCTCCATGCAACTTCAAAATAGGAGGTGTAGATTATAATATGGGTTATTACTTGGTGGATGGCATTTATCCAAAGTGGAAAATACTTGTGCAAGCTTATAAAAGGACTAATAATGCTAAACAGGCACTTTTCACAAAACAACAAGAAAGTTTGAGAAAAGATGTTGAACGAGCTTTTGGAGTGCTTCAAGGCAGATTTCATATATTAAGGAAGGAATCACGCTACCACGACCCTGCAGTGTTAGCTGACATCATGTATTATTGTATAATTTTACATAATATGATTATCGAAGAAGAACATGGTGGATATGAGCTTCAATTTCGAAACTATCCTAACATTGCTGCTGTATTTTAGAAAAAACCTTACAAAGACCCTAATACACCTGCTTAGTACATGAAACGAATTGAGGATGTAAGGGATCCGCAGGCTCATCTTGACTCTGAGAAAATATAGTTGAGCATTACTGGAATCTTGTTGGAAGTAAGTCTTAATCCAAAAGAGCTATTATCTAATTTATGTATTTGTTTTATGATTTGTATGTTTGTTTCTCGAATGTCGTTAGCAATGAAATATGAATTTAAATATTTGAACTTACTTATGAAGGCCTAATTTCAACACCAATTAATATCTCAAAGATACAATCGTTAATATAGTTCACTAGAATTACAAACGTAACTTTTTAAAAGCAAGCTTGTGTAGAAGACAACATATATACTAAGATAGTTCAATGCATTTTTGTCGGGAATGGAGGTACCCCTAACCGACTTTTATAAAGCCGGCTAAACATCCGACTTTATAAAAGCCAGCTAGGGACAACAGTCATATTTTGATTGCGGGCCCTTCCTTAGCCGGCTTTGTAAAAGTCGGCTAAGATCAAGGTTGCCAGGCAATCGAACAGTTGCTCTGGCAACCTTTGGGGTTGCCAAAGCAACCCCAAAGCCTCCAACTGACCCTTCAATGGGTGTCGGTTGGATCCCAACCCAACCTAGAGTTGGGAATGCTCTAAGGTGTGGAAGCGAAGGGTTTAGCTTATCGGATAATTTTCAATCACTCATTCAGTTGAAAGTAATAACCAAACAAAGGGAAGAAAAACATAAAAGTAGAGGACACAGAGATTTAACATGGATCAGTTATGCCAACGTTTACAGATCCAATAGTTATTCTTTATTTCATCAAAGAAAGAGGGTACAAAAGAGAATATAAAGAAATACAAAATAAAATGTAAGAGAGAGATTACAAAATTATATATAGCATAACGAATAAATAATCTATAATTACAAATGGAACAATCTTTTATAGTTACGAAAAACTGAACAATCTCCTCGTCTGCACTAATTAACATACACACGAGGAAATGGAACACCTTTTTCTCTCAAGTAGTAGTACAAGGTTGCAAAGGTACATTATGCATGATGGGTAATATAACAATGGTTTGAAAATGAAGTAGTGCGGCATCGTTAAATCTCTTAAAAGTAGTGTATAATATATTGGTATGCACATAACATTATGCATTTCTTTACGCTCAAGTGTGGATCATGTCTTATATGTATGTTGTAACACCCCGTATTTTCTGTGAGCATAAAGTAACAAAACAAAGTATAATTAATTTTTAAAAGAATAATTAAGGGAAACAGGTTACGCCATTGCGTTCATCTCGGAATTTTTCTTGATATAGAGTCTGAGTTTGCGTAAAACGGACTCTGTATGAAGAAGTTATGGCACTTAGAAGTTTCGGGAATTTAAAATAAAAACCAGCCCGAATTCAAATTCAAAGTTTCAAAATTCAAATCACACACCCGGGCTGGGCAGGAAAATTCCCGCCTAGGACCCAGGTCGACCAGGGGGTCGACCTGGGTAGAACAGGTCGACCATGGGGTCGACCTCCCCCCTTTTCCAGATCCGTGGGCAGATTCGTTTTTCTGCATTTAGACGCCTGTTCTGACCAGATTCGTTGCTCCTAAGCTATTTAGACACCCCCAAACCTCACTTTCTCTCCACACAATTTCATTACGCCTATACTCTATCGAAATTCATATTAATATAAATCAATGGCGCCGTTACTCTGCTGAAACCTAAGCTAGAACAAGTGCTCCTTCTTCTTCCAATCTGAATAGGGTTAAAAGAGAAGAACTACAACCCTTTTTCTTTTAGAATCCAACCAAGGTGAGTGCAGTTATTTTCAGATATGAAATTTAATTATGATCTTGACATGGTTATAAATCTGAATTGGAGATTATGCATATTCCTGTTTATCAGATCTGTTTATCTATGTAGATCTATCCTATTCCTGTTTATCTGATCTGTTTTCCTGTGTAGATCTATCTTATCCCTGTTTATCAGATCCATTTTCTATGTAGATCTATCTTATTAATTGTAACTATTCTGTATCTCTTCCTTCCTTCTGTTCTTTAGCCAGGCTACCACAAGCCTGAGCCAAATCTCATAAGAGATTGACGCACGAACGCTAAATTTGGGGAAAATAATGAATGACGCATAGTTGGACATGACTGATTTGTGGCAGATTTAAGAAAAGGGCATATGTTGTAATTTAAAGATCTAGGTCTAGGCATACTACATATGACGGTTTATGATTTAGAAGAAGGAGAATTATTGTATGACAACATATGACTTGTAATTTGGGAACATAATGCATGTTATAATTCAAGATCTGATTTTGAGGACATAATACATGTTGTAATTTAAGATCTAGATTTGGGGGCATATTTTATATGACGATCTATGACTTGGAAGAAAAAGGATATATGATTTAGGCATAAAAGATCTATATTAAAATAGAATAACTATAAATTGTGAATACACCTAAATGGGGATTTTGGATATTTGACATACGCTGAAATCAAAGGCTATAATTTGGCATAATTCATATTGTATATCATGATTTGGGGTTTTTGGAGAATATTCTGTACTATGTAAATTTAACTAGAAATTTAGGGCATATGTTATATTGTGAATTATGACCATAATTTGAGCATGTAAAATTAGGCTTAATTTTATGATTAAGCGAGGTGTGTCAATGGAATTTTAAGGGATGATTAAATCTGTTAAATTGCCTAATATGCTAAATCTGTCGAAACTGAATATGGTAATTTGGGTATGAAAATATATAGGCTCGATCTAAAATTGAGCAAAACATGTTAATAGAACTTTAGTTAATCTGTTGTAAATTGTAAAGAAGTTAATTTGTTGAATTGGCATAATTAGTCTGATATTGGCATAATCTGTGAATGAATACTTTAGTTAAAATAAGAATGCTGAGACACGAGGTTAGACTCTGTTTGCGGTAGAAGCCTGCCCGGACCCAACCGGCATAACCAGCAACCGCAAACTGTTAGTCTAGTGTGAGAGGTCGTAGGCATAAAGATGCTTAGACATGAGGTTAGGTCTGGCTTTTGGCAGAAGTCTGCCCGGAACCGCCCGGCACATCCAATAGCCACAAGCTACCGACCTAATGTGAGAGGTATGTGTATTAATATTTAATTAATGCAAATCTAAGATAAATATGATGCCTAAAACGTATTGGGTAGATAAGGTTAAATCAACTGGACTGATGAATCTAATAAACCCGTATGAAAATCTGTAGGCCCAATACAAGGTTAGGTGAAACAATCTGTAAGTCTGTTAATCTGTATATCTGATCCGTTAGTCTGAAAATTTGTTCATCTGTATATCTAATTTGTTAGTCTGAAAACTTGTTAACTTGTATGTGTGATCCGAGAACTAGTTAATCTGAACTTTGTACATCTGAAATCTGAAAGCAAGTTAATCTGAAATCTGTTAGTCTAGGGACACAAGGTTAGGAGGGGAAATTACTTGTGTCATCTGTTGTTTGGGACCCATATTAGTCAGTAACCCTTTCTGGTATCAAAACTATGACCCAACACTAGGTAGGGGTCCAGGGCACGCTTACTGAACTAATTGTAAGAGGTTCACTCTGATAATGGCGAGGGGTGTTGATGACGCATTCCAACTTGGTCATGTGCATGCATGGATCCGGTCTGCTCTGAGGATGTAAGACACCGTGACATCTGTAAATAGGTCTGTGTCTATAGGTTGCCACTTTAGAGAGTGATACACCCTTCTGTGAGGCTGGCACAGGGTATTTATTTATTAGGGAGCCGATCGCTTTGGGTAGAATTTAGGGTACACTTAGTTCTGTCTGTTTCTGTTGGAGTACCGTCTGTTTCTGTTGGGGTGGTAACACCTGTCTGTTTCTGCATGGTACCGTCTGTTGGGGTGGTAAAGGCCCATTACTAGTGTATACCTAATTCTAACATTCTGTTTTCGTAGGGAATATTCTGTTTCCATCTCTGATTCCGTTTCTGTTTCTGTTCGGGTGGCAAAGGCTCATTACTAGCATTCTGTTTCTGTAACCATCTGTCTCTGTTCGGGTAGTAAAGGCCCATTACTAGCATTCTGTTTCGGTATATCTGTCTCTGTTAGGTTGGTAAAGGCCCATTACTAGAATCGTGTTTCTAAAGGGATCGTTCTGTTTTCTGTTTAGGTATTAGGACAACACCTAATTCTGTTATACTAGTATTAGTGCAGAGAAGTGAAAAACCAAGTAAGAAGCTTAGTTTAGCCTATATCATTCTGTCTCTTCTGTTAACCTGCTACTCCTGTTATGGTTATCTCTCATCCAGTTTCATTTACATGTCATGATATTGTTATCTGATTATATGCTGAAAGTCACTGGACTCACCAGACTTATGTCTGACCTAGTTTGTTTCGCCTCTTTTCTTCCGTTCCCCCCTAGGTTCTCAGGGTGGAACCATAGGAGCTTGATTCAGGTTCCATCTGCTTGAAGTGCTAGAAGTGCTTGAAATATTGCTTGGCTTTGATTCTACCTATTTATGGCACTCTCTGTTGGGGATTATGGCTTTAAAAATTATGCATTCTAAAGAATTTTGTATAAGACTGATATTTGTGTACTTGGGTTTTGGTATTGTGATTTAACCAAACTTATTTCTCTTTCTGCTGTAATAAAGTTATAAATTTTTCAAGTACTACTTTACATATCTGTCTTGTAAATTTCTGTTCTGTTTACTTATAACGTTCCACCGAAGTTAAGGCATTCCCTTTGTGAGTGACCTTAATGGGAGTGGGGTGTTACACTTGGTATCAGAGCTGAAGGTTACTAGATTTGATAAAAAGTTTTTGGAAACTATTTTCAAAAAGGTTTTAAAAAGGAAGTATTTTCAAAAGTAAAGTTTATTTTGAAAAACATAATCCCCAAAAGCCATATATCTGTCTTTCGAATTCTCCGTTTTGAATCTCTTCATTTTCTTTTTAGCATGTCTGGGTTACCCGAGATACCCGAGGGCATACCGATACCAACTTGGTTCAGAAGGTATCTAGAGGCTAGGGCCAACGCCACAGGCCCAGCATACGTTCCTCCTCCTCCTCCTCCCTCTCCCCGCATTGATACTTTTTCGAAGATATGCAAGGAATTTCGGGCAATGGGCGGGAAACCTTTTCACGGATCAGAGACGTTTGTTGAATCTTGGAATTGGCTTAAGGAGGTGGAAGATTTGTTTGGTATCTTCGAGATAGGAGATGGAAGGAAGGTCCATTTAGCTGCTTGGTTAATGAAGGATGAAGCCTCGTTTTGGTGGGAGGTCACAAATGGAGAGCGTCCGGTAGAGACATGGATGGATTTCAGGCATAGGTTCGAGATGAAATTCCTCTCACGAGCGGAAGAGAATCTATACATAAAGAGGTTCTTAGCATTGAAGCAAGGGAATTCATCAGTGAAGGAGTACGTCAACAAGTTCAATCAGATGGCGAGATTCAGCTTAGACTTGGTGAACACACCTGAGAAGAAGGCACTGAGATTCGTTAAAGGTTTGAATGAGCCTCTACATGGGTTGGTTATGACCCACATTCCTATGGGGGCTACCTTCGAGAAATTGGTTGACATGGCGTTAATGCATGAAGAGGAAGCCAAAAGTTAGGAGAAAGAAGAAAAGCTCGAAGGACCACAAAACAAGAAAGAGTGGCCCAAAAAGGAAACACAAAATAAGAATGAAAAGTCTGAAGATAAGAAGGAGAAAAAGTGCTTTACTTGTGGAAGCTTGACTCATCTGAATAAGGACTGTAGAAAGAGGAAGGGCGCTTGCTTCAACTGTGGAGAAATGGGACACTTCACTAGGGACTGCCCGAAGAAACGTGGGCAAGGGCAGAACCTACTTGGGCAGGCGAATGCTTACGTGACTGGTAGATAGGGTAGAGATAGGAAAATTTCTGTAGAAGGTTTAATTTCCTTATCTGATTATTGAGATAAAACTCTTTTTGATTCTGGCATTTTGATTCAGTAATTGAGACTCCGCACTTTAATACTAGTCTTGTTTCTGATCCCCCTATAGTCTCAAACCCCATAAGGGTTACGACTCATCTGTTTGTGATAAGCTAGGGTTTGAAGGTATCTGTGTTAAGCATTAAGTTGACTGTGACGCATACATTCTGGTTTTTGTGGGATATGGTGGGGTTTTATCATGCTTAGTTTCCTAAGAATCATTTGATAGTCTGATCTGTACTAGTAGTCTGTAAGTATCTGAATATTTCTGAAAAGAATAGGGGTTTTTACTCGAAGTGTGAAGTAGATTTCCAGTTTTGACATTGTTTAATGGGAGTAATTCTCTGAGTGTCAATCTGATGTTGATTTCGGTCTTCGGGGTTGATACTTAGGGATTTATTCTCTTAACCGATGTCTAATGGGAACGGAACTTTTGTACTTGCTTCTATCACTCGGCTGTATCCTATCGATCGATTCTTCGACCTTTAGGTAGAAACTAATGGGTGTAAACATGTGTTTGAGACATGTTATGTTTGATGGTTGCAAGTGGATGCAATTGGATGTGTGTGCATTTTTTAATTTTTGTGGATGCAAAATGATTGACTCATCACATGGATGTTGCATTTGGATGAATGGTTATGCACTCATATAGATATGATGTGTATCAAATAGGATTTCTTGCATACATAAGTGGACTCATGGCACTAACATAATTCGCATTAAGGAGGTCAACTGAATCAGTAGACTGCCTGATCTTTGCATTAGATAAGAGACATATACACACACTTTTTCATATGTTCATACAACATTAGAAGTTTTCTAAAGACAATGGATGCTTGTGGATGATGGTTGAGTAGATGAGTGATTGGCTGGTAGGACACATTCTTCTTAACTTGAAGATTTCAGGGACGAAATCCTTTAAGGCGGGGAGAATGTAACACCCTGTATTTTCTATGAACATAAAGTAACAAAACAAAGTATAATTAATTTTTAAAAGAATAATTAAGCGAAACGGGTTACGCCATTGCATTCGTCTCGGAATTCTGCTTGAGATAGAGTCTGAGTTGGCGTAAATCGGACTCCGTATGAAGAAGTTATGGCACTTAGAAGTTTCAAGAATTTAAAATAAAAACCAGCCCGAATTCAAATTCAAAGTTTCGAAATTCAAATCACACACCCGGGCTGGGCGGGAAAATTCCCGCCCAGGACCCAGGTCGACCTGGGGGTCGACCTCCCCCCTTTTCCAGATCCGTAGGGCAGATTTGTTTTTCTGCATTTAGATGCCCGTTCTGATCAGATTCGTTGCTCCAAAGCTATTTAAACACCCCCAAACCTCACTTTCTCTCCACACAATTTCATTACGCCTATACTCTGTCCTAATTCATATTAATATAAATCAATGACGTCGTTACTCTGTTGAAACCTAAGCTAGAACAAGTGCTCCTTCTTCTTCCAATCTGAATAGGATTAAAAGAGAACAACTACAACCCTTTTTCTTTTAGAATCCAACCAAGGTGAGTACAGTTATTTTCAGATATGAAATTTAATTATGATCTTGACATGGTTATAAATATGAATTGGAGATTATGCATATTCCTGTTTATCAGATCTGTTTTTCTGTGTAGATCTATCCTATTCTTGTTTATCAGATCTGTTTTTCTGTGTAGATCTATCTTATCCCTGTTTATCAGATCTGTTTTCTGTGTAGATCTATCTTATTAATTGTAACTATTCTTTATCTCTTCCTTCCTTCGGTTCTATAGCCAGGCTACAACGAGCCTGAGCCAAATCTCATAAGAGATTGACGCACGAACGCTAAATTTGGGGAAAATAATGAATGACAAATAATTGGACATAACTGATTTGTGACTGATTTAAGAAAAGGGCATATGTTGTAATTTAATTATCTAGATCTAGGCATACTACATATGATGGTTTATGATTTGGAAGAAGCAGAATTATTGTATGACAGCATATGACTTGTAATTTGGGAACATAATGCATGTTATAACTCAAGATCTGATTTTGAGGATATAATACATGTTGTAATTTAAGATCTAGATTTGGGGGCATATTTTATATGACGATCTATGACTTGGAAGAAAAATGATATATGATTTAGGCGTAAAAGATTTACATTAAAATATGATAACTATAAATTGTGAATACACCTAAATGGGGATTTTGGATATTTGACATATGCTGAAATCAAAGGCTATAATTTGGCATAATTCATATTGTATATCATGATTTGGGTTTTTTGGAGAATATTCTGTACTATGTAAATTTAACTAGAAATTTGGTGCATATGTTATATTGTGAATTATGACCATAATTTGAGCATGTAAAATTAGGCTTAATTTTATGATTAAGCGAGGTATGTCAATGGAATTTTAAGGGATGATTAAATCTGTTAAATTGCCTAATCTGCTAAATCTGTCGAAACTGAATACGGTAATTTGGGTATGAAAATTTGTAGGCTCGATCTAAAATTGAGCAAAACATGTTAATAGAACTTTGGATAATCTGCTGTAACTTGTAAAGAAATTAATTTGTTGAATTGGCATAATTAGTCTGATATTGACATAATCTGTGAATGAATACTTAGCTAAAATAAGAATCCTGAGACATGAGGTTAGACTCTGTTTGCGGTAGAAGCGTGCCTGGACCCAACCGGCTTAACCAGCAACCGCAAACTGTCAGTCTAATGTGAGAGGTCGCAGGCATAAAGATGCTTCGACACGAGGTTAGGTCTGGCATGTGGCAGAAGTCTGCCCGGAACATCCAGCGGCCACAAGCTACCGACCTAATGTGAGAGGTCTGTGCATTAATATTTAATTAATGCAAATCTAAGATAAATATGATGCCTAAAACATATTGGGTAGATAAGGTTAAATCAATTGGATTGATGAATCTAATAAACCCGTTTGAAAATCTGTAGGCCCAATACAAGGTTAGGTGAAACAATCTGTAAGTCCGCTAATCTGTATATCTGATACGTTAGTCTGAAAACTTGTTCATCTGTTTCTGAAAACTTGTTAACTTGTATGTCTGATCTGAGAACTAGTTAATCTGAAATCTGTAAGAAAGTTAATCTGAAATCTGTTAGTCTGGGGATACAAGGTTAGAAGGGGAAATTACTTGCGTCATCTGTTGTTTGGGACCCATAATAGTCAGTAACCCTTTCTGGTATCAAAACTATGACCCAACACTAGGTAGGGGTCCAGGGCACGCTTACTGAACTAATTGTAAGAGGTTCACTCTGATAATGGCGAGGGGTGTTGATGACGCATTCCAACCGGGTCATGTGCGTGCATGGATCCGGTCTGCTCTGAGGATGTAAGACACCGTGACATCTGTAAATAGGTCTGTGTCTATAGGTTGCCACTTTAGGGAGTGATACACCCTTATGTGGGGCTGGCTTAGGGTATTTATGTATTAGGGAGCCGATCGCTTAGGGTAGAATTTAGGGTACACTTAGTTCAGTTTGTTTCTGTTGGGGTACCGTCTGTTTCTGTTGGGGTGGTAACACCTATCCGTTTCTTTATGGTACCGTCTGTTGGGGTGGTAAAGGCCCATTACTAGTGTACACCTAATTCTAACATTCTATTTCCGTCTCTGATTCTGTTTCTGTCTCTGTTCAGGTGTTAAAGGCCCATTACTAGCATTCTGTTTCTGTAACCGTCTGTCTCTGTTCAGGTGGTAAAGGCCCATTACTAGCATTCTATTTCGGTACATATGTCTCTGTTAGGGTGGTAAAGGCCCATTACTAGAATCGTGTTTCTGAAGGGATCGTTCTGTTTTCTGTTTAGGTATTAGGACAACACCTAATTCTGTTATACTAGTATTAGTGCAGAGAAGTGAAAAACCAAGTAAGAAGCTTAGTTTAGCTTATATCATTCTGTCTCTTCTGTTAACCTGCTACTCCTGTTATGGTTATCTCTCATCCAGTTTTATTTACATGTCATGATACTGTTATATGTTTATATGCTGAAAGTCACTGGATCACTAGACTTATGTCTGACCTAGTTTGTTTCGCCTCTTTTCTTCCGTCCCCCCCCCCCACCCCGTTCTCAGGGTGGAAACATAGGAGCTTGATTCAGGTTCCATCTGCTTGAAGTTTTAGAAGTGCTTGAAATATTGCTTGGCTTTGATTCTACCTATTTATGGCATTCTCTGTTGGGGATTATGGCTTTAAAAATTATGCATTCTGAAGAATTTTGTATTAGACTGATATTTGTATACTTGGGTTTTGGTATTATGATGTAACCAAACTTATTTCTGTTTCTGCTGTAATAAAGTTATAAAATTTCAAGTACTACTTTACATATCTGTCTTGTAAATTTCTGTTTTGTTTACTTATAACATTCCACTGAAGTTAAGGCATTCCCTTTTTGAGTGACCTTAATGGAAGTGGGGTGTTACATATGTTATGTGTGTGAGATAAGGAAGTTTGGTTCGACTGCCTGAACTCAGTATGGTATTAAAGTTGAATGTCGTAGGTCCATGAGAATAATATCAGGATTGCCATGGAAATAAAAAGGTGTTTTGAAATTGGAATAGTATGAAATCAATAATAACTTAAAAATATATATTGCTAAGATGAATCCTCTTAAGCTGATTTAACCGAGTAACACTAATGTGAAAACAAATATGGTCAAAATACAAAATGTGGAAACAATCAAATAATGTTATTGGGGTTGTTCATAAGAAATTAACCAAATAATAATAAATATAGGAAAATATAGTGTCAAGGACATAATTACGGCTATTTCAGCCGTAAGGACGGTCTGCTGAAATTTTATTCTAAAGGATAAAGCATCAGATTTTAGGTATCAATTTTACAGTGTGCTTGGTATCAGAATTTGACGATCAGTTTTCAAGTATCAGTTTTACAGTATGTATGATATCAGAATATAGCTATCAATTTTTAAGTATTAGTTTTACGGTTCTTATGGTATCAATTTTATAGTATATTGTCCTTGTGAATTGTAACAACCCGTATTTTGAATAACAAGTTATAATATAAATCAAGGCAGAATTAAATGATAAAATCTGAATCAGGGGAAACGGGCTGTGCCATTGCGTTCGTCTCGGAAAAATACGCGAAATAGAGTCCGAGTTTTCGAAAATCGGAGTCCGTATGACCCAGTTATGGCCTATAGAAGTTTTCAGAAAATTCAAGTTTAAAAACAGATTTCAAATTCAGCTGGGCAGGATAGGC
This sequence comes from Allium sativum, assembly GCA_030737875.1. Lineage (NCBI taxonomy): Eukaryota > Viridiplantae > Streptophyta > Magnoliopsida > Asparagales > Amaryllidaceae > Allium > Allium sativum. The sequence goes on from CM060919.1 coordinate 340,934,138, forward strand.
GGGAAAAGATCCCGCCACTCCCCAAGTCGACTGGGGAGTCGACTTGGGAGTCGACACACCCCAGGATGTGTCGACTGCCCAGTCGACACCCCTGTCGACTTGGGTGGTCGGCCAGTTTGGCCTGGGTGCACCTGACTTGTTCCTCAAGACATGCTTTAGGGCTGGTGACGGATTTTAATGGCTCAGATCTGAACTAGGGTTAATCCTATGGCCTAAACTAACCTAATCTTCTATAAAAAGACCCTAAGACCTAGCCTAAACCCTCATTAATCATTCCTACAACTAAACTATGCCAAAATGTTTCTTGATCATGGCCTCCATCTTCATATCATGGCCTCCATCCTCTTCATGAAAGTTTGAGTGTCCTAAGCTAGTAAAAGAGCCACCTTTCTTCATCAAAACAAGGATCTTTCTTCATACAAATCAAAGGGAGCTTCTTGTTTCTCAAAACAACTTGGAGCTTATATTCGATTGGGGGTTTTTAGAGTTGATAGTGGCTTCGTATCAATCTTATTTTATTTCATAGGTCTTCATAGCATTGTAAGCCCTATACTACTCTTAGATTCTAACTATGAAGTTAAATATGACATGTTGCAAGTTTGAGTTTGGGCCTAAGTATGATTTGTGCTTCGATTGTATCATATTATGCTTAGATTTATTCTATGCATGTTTATAAAGCTATCACCTTGACTTTGTGCATAGAAAGCTATGAGCTTTGATTTGAAATGTTGCATAAAGCAACATAGAAGCTCTCATACCCCTTATGTTATCTTGCATATGATGTTATATGCGAATCACTAGCTATCATCCTATGTCATTTATGACCATGTTTCACCTATTTTGCTAAAGTTTGATATCATGCATGATTTGAGGCTTATAATGTAATATGCAAGTTTATGAACACATTTGCCTCATATGCCACCATGTTTAACTTGTGGCCAAACCTTAACCCCTCATGTTCCTTAATATGCTTGTGGCCAAACCACCCTTATGCTATTATGCATGCTTGTGGCCAAATCACCCTTATGCTATTGTGTTTAACTTGTGGCCAAACCTTAACCCCTCATGTTCCTTAATATGCTTGTGGCCAAACCACCCTAATGATATTATGCATGCTTGTGGCCAAATCACCCTTATGCTATTATGCATGCTTGTGGCCAAATCACCCTTATGCTATTATGCATGCTTGTGGCCAAATCACCCTTATGCTATTGTGCATGCTTGTGGCCAAATCACCCTTATGCTATTATGCATGCTAGTGGCCAAATCACCCTTATGCTATTTGATATGTTTGAGGCCAAGTCACCTTTTATGCTATCATACATGTTGAGGCCATATGCTAGTATGTTGAACCCCTTTTGGCCTCAAATATCACCATGTTTGACTTGTGATAGACTTTGCCACCTTATGCCCACATTGTCATATTGTTATGTTCCCTCTTTGATCTATTTGCGTTGATGCGAATTTACATGCGATGGGAATACGTTATGGGTAGTTGGGCAAACTTAAATAACATGAAAACATGACTTGAAAATATGACATGAAAGTTTGACATGTGTTTATGCTTGAAAACACGAACGTGGACATGACATGTAGAAAACATGAAAGTGGCCAACTCGAGGTTGGGTTGAGTTTGTAGCATAAATCTACCCGGAACCGACCGGCTTAACTAGTGGCTACAAACAATAGGACCCAATGTGAGTAGTTGGTCATATTGCACTTAAAACTCGAGGTTAGACTAGATTGTGGTGTAAAGCTACCCGGACCCGCCCGGCTTAACTAGTAACCACAACAAAGTCTAATGTGAGAGGTTGGGGTGCATTAAGTTAATTAATGCCGCATGGTAGGGTTAAGTCATGGACTACTGGAATACTTAACCAATTAAATACGATGGATTGGTAGGGTTAAGTCATGGACTACTTGAATACTTAACCAATTAAACACGATGGATTGGTAGGGTTAATTCATGGACTACTTGAATATACGTAACCAATTAAACACGATGGATTGGTAGGGTTAAGACATGGACTACTTGAATACTTAACCAATTAAACCCGATGTATTGATACGGTTAAGTCATGAACTGCTTGAATACACTTGACCAACTCAATACATGGTTAGGATAGGGTTAACCACACTTAACCCGCTTGAAATCCTAGTTATGTGGTCCTTTTCAGCAGTAACCCACTTGGAAGTATCATGGGTACCCTGGACTAGGCTAGGGTGGGGCACGATTACTGGACTGATTGTAAGAGACCAAAAGAGACGGCTGAATGGTGCACCGGTTGTTCAGGCGGACCATGGTCGTGCACATTAAGTCCGGAGTTGAACATGGGCACCAGTAGGTTAATTTAGACTGTGCGTGCTTGAATTGTGTCTGTGGTTTACACCTTAGGGCTGGATACACCCTGGGGTGGACCTTGCACAGTTAACTACATTCCACGATTAAGCCGTATGACACCGATACACAACGAGTTAGGCTTATAGGGAGCCGATCGACTAGACCGAGTTGTTGGACCTTGATTTAGGTCACCTCATGATATTGGGACAGCTTTGGGCCAAGGGATCATTTCTTGTTTATACTTGACATGGATTGGAATACTAGTACACACCTGGTGCAACTTAACCTTGTATATGCGATGCCATACTTGATCTATCTTGTTAACTTTTCACCATGCCAGTTATCATCCTATGTTTCATCTCTGTTTTACATGTCCAGTTAACTTTACTAGTTTTTATACTAATAGTAGGTAGGACTTACCAGTCTTTTTGACTGACCCGTTTTCTTTCGCCTCTTTTCTTCCGTTTCCCCCCCTAGGTTTACAGGGTGGGAACACTAGTACCTAGCTTGGATCTTTAGCTGCTTTTCTGGATAGCTCATGTACAGTTTGGGCTTGAGCATGCTATGGCCTTATTCTACTTTGGGGATAGTTACTTTATGTTATTTCCAGTTTTCGGTTTATGTTTTTCTAGACTTTGTTTTGTTGGGAAAATAATGACTCAGTACTTTGATGTAACTTGACTATGGTTTTGAAATGTTAGTTTTACCCGCTGCTTTATTTACTCTGCTTTTACTTACATGTTCTGTCTTGTGATATCTGCATGCATGTTTACCTCGTTTAACGCCCCTCCAAAGCTAGTGCGCTTGCAAGAGTGACATTGGCGGAGGTGGGGTGTTACATTTGGTATCAGAGCATAAGGTTTACAAGATCTGAGCAAAAGGTTTTTAAAACTTACCTTTTGAGAAACTATTTTCAAAACCAATTAAGTATTTTCCAAGAAAAGTCTAGTTTATTTTAAAAGGCTATTCCCCAAAAGCCATTAGCACTATCCTTTGTTTCCTCGTTCTCAATCTATCTTTTTTCTTCGTTTCAGTATGGCCGATAATTTTGCCATTCTGGAGGGCGTACCAGTACCTATTTGGTTTATAAGGTACATGGAGGAAAGGGCAAATGAAGCCGGCCCCGCGGACATTCCTCCTCCTTCCCCCGTGGCTAACATTCCTCCCCCTCCCGTAGCTGAGGTTCCTCCTCCTCCTCCTCAGCATCCACAAGCGGATTTCGCGAAGATTTGCAAGGACTTTAAGGCGATGGGTGGCAAGAATTTTATTGGGACGGAGACTTTTGTTGAGGCAAGAAACTGGTTAAAGGAAACTGAAGACCTCTTTGCTATCTTGGATATAGAAGACCGTAGGAAAGTTCTGTTAGCGGTATGGTTATTGAAAGAGGAAGCTGCATATTGGTGGGTAGTTACCACCACTACTAGGCCAATTCAGACTTGGGATGACTTTAGGAGAAGGTTTGGACTGAGGTTTCTATCATCGACAGAAGAGAACCTTCAGATGGAGAGGTTCCTATCTCTAAAGCAAGGGGACATGACAGTTAGGGAATACGTGGATACGTTTAATCAACTTGCTCGGTTCGGTCTAGACTTGATTAACACAGCTCAGAAAAAGGCCCTACACTTTGCTCTAGGATTGAATGAGCCATTGCGCGGTTTGGCCATGTCTCATATACCCATGGGGGCGACTTTCGAGAGTTTGGTGAATATGGCCCTGCTTCAAGAGGAAGATAAGAGTGGCAAGAAGGAGGTCAAGGAAAATGAGTCTCAAGGCGAGAAGGTAGATTCCGGAAAAGGAGGCAAGAACAACAACAGCAAGGACAACAAGTCAAGAGAAAGGAGGAAGTGCAACTTCTATGGGATTACTGGGCACATTGCCAAAGACTGTAGGAAGAAGAAAAGGAAGTTGGGAGAATGCTTTCATTGTGGAGAGTCTGGACACTATAGCAAGGATTGCCCGAAAAAGCGAGGACAAGGGAAAAGGCAAATTCAGCAAGCAGGACCCTCTGGAGGGCAGTTGCAGGCTCCCCTCGCTCTTCCAGCTTTTGATCGAGGTAGTGTTTCTATAGAAAGTCATGATTACATTTCTGATTTCCCTTTTCGTACCTTATTTGATTCTGGCGCATCGCATAGTTTTATTTCTGATCTTGTTGAAAGTTTGCACCTAAGTACTAGTCTAGTTGAAAATCCCGTTAGTATTTCAAATCCGATTGGGAGTTCCGCCCATCTATCTGCGATTTGTATGGATTTGAAAATCTCTATCTTGAGCGTAGAATTCATGCGTAATGCTTATGTTCTCGGTTTATGGGATACGGGTTGATTGTGGGCGTGGATTGGTTGTCCGGTTATGGAGCCATTCTTGACTTCGAACATAGGGTTGTGAGGCTCATGACTCGCCTCGGTAATACCCTCGAAATCTCGTGTGACCTTTAGGGCTCTGTCATGATTAGTTATCTAGAATCCCTTGGCACTTTTATTGGAAATTTGTAATCCAATCGAGTAATGTTCGCCACTAAGGCGGATAGTCCATTTCACTTAAGCATGGGTTAGAGAAATCACCCTAGTAAGTACATTTGGCAACGTGGATTGGCATTTGTTTTCAAGAGATAGTTCTTCTGCGTGGAATACCGTAAGGTATGTAAACGAGATCCAGGATTCACTAATGAATTTTGGAAAGCTTGCATGAAACCATGAGCACGCAGTTATGTTTAAGCCAAGTATTTTAGGAGAAGAATAAGTGGAAGTGGAATGAGAGGCAATGGTGAAATGAGTCCTAACACATATTTTGGAAATAAGAATTAAGAGCTACGAAATTGTGAAGTTAAAAGACGGTCAAGGCACGATGGGATTAAGCACAAGAAAATGCGTCTTAGAAGATTGAAGACTAGATACGCGCATTACATCTCTTTCTAAGAGTAAATCCTTGATCCCTATTGTTCTGTAGAGCTTACTCGCATGCTATCTTTTAAGTATATCCTCTCGGTCCTATTCTCAAACTTAGTTCTGTTGCAAACCCCATAAGGAGTATGACTCGCCTGTTTGTGATTTATAGTTGGGGTGAAGATGTCCATTAAGTATTTGGGCTTTATGGGATATGGGTCATGGTTGATAGACTTACGAAGAGCACCCATTTCATTCTAGTAAAGAACAAGAGGACTGTATCAGGTTTAGCATCTATTTATCTTCGAGAGATAGTGCGATTGCATGGAGTTCCTTCCAGCATGGTTAGCGGTCGTGACCCAATCTTCACCATCCAGTTCTAGAATAGTTTGCAAGAAGCGATGGGTACGCGATTGAATCTAAGTATGGCCTATCACCCCTAGATGGATGGCCAAACCGAAAGGGTGAATAGAGTGCTACAAGATCTTTTGAGGCTTTGTGTTCTTAATTTTGGTGGTACTTGGGAAGACCACCTTCCTCTTGTAGAGTTTGCTTATAATAACAGCTACCAAGCAAGCATAAGGATGGCACCATTCGAAGCTTTATATGGGAGGCCGTGCAAGTCACCAACATGTCGGTGGGAGACGACGGATAAGCTTATACTTGGGCCCGACATGATAAGGGACACATCCGAGAAAGTTGAATTGGTGAGAAGACGGATGAAAACGGCCCAAGACAGGCAGAAATCCTATGCTGACAAGCGAAGGACAGATTTGGAATTCGAAGTTGGAGGTATGGTTTTCATGAAGGTTTCTCCTCTGCGTAATGTGGTTCATTTTGGAGCAGTTGGGAAGCTGACACCAAGGTTCGTAGGACCCTTCCCTATTATAGAAAGAGTTGGGAAGATGACTTATAAGGTGGAGTTGCCCGAGAAGCTGGCCGGAGTTCACAATGTTTTTCATGTCTCGCATCTCCGAAAGTGCCTACATGAGTCAGCCAAGGTAGTTGAACCAAGTATTCTTGAAGACGTGGAGGTAGAGAAAGAGGCCACCCTAAGGCGAGCTCCGATCCGTATCTTGGGAATGGAGAACAAGAAGCTGAGGAATCGAGAAGTTAAGTTAGTAAAGGTTCAGTGGAGTGAAGCCGAAAAGGACGCAACTTGGGAAACCGAGGAGAAGATGCGCGCGCTTCACCCATTTCTTTTTTAGGGTACATTCTCGATCTCTTTTCCTAGCCAGCATATCTTTCTTTCATTATCCATGTTTATCTTGTTATCTCGTTAACCTTGTCATGAGAACCTTAGGTAGAAACCCTTTGGATGAAACATGTATTTGAAACATGTTATGCATGATGTTTGCAAGTGTTTGCAAGTGGATACTCGTGGATGCATGATACACATTAGGCACTAAGATCGGCTCACACACTTTCATATTGCATATGCATGAGTGCTTATACTTATTCATGGATGAAACTTGTTATGCTATCACGTGGATGTTGCATATGGATGAATGTTATGTGCACTCATATAGAGATTATGAATTATGTTAGGAATTTTCATACATATGGACTCATTTCACTAACATACTTTGCATTAAGGAGGTTTGCTGAATCAGTAACCGCCTGATTTTCGCATTAGATAAGTACATATACACACACCTCTGCATATGATCATACAACATTTAGAATCTTTTAAGGACAATGTTTACTTGTGGATGATGTTTTGAGTAGATGGATGATGGATGGTAGGATATGTTCTTCCTAACTTGAAGATTTCGGGGACGAAATCCTTTAAGGAGGGGAGAATGTAACAACCCGTATTTTGAATAACAAGTTATAATATAAATCAAGGCAGAATTAAATGATAAAATCTGAATCAGGAAAAACGGGTTGTGCCATTGCGTTCGTCTCGGAAAAATACGTGAAATAGAGTCCGAGTTTTCGAAAATCGGAGTCCGTATGACCCAATTATGGCCCATAGAAGTTTTCAAAAAATTCAAGTTTAAAAACAGATTTCAAATTCAGCTGGGCAGGATAGGCGGGAAAAGATCCCGCCACTTCCCAAGTCGACTTGGGAGTCGACACACCCCAGGCTGTGTCGACTGCCCAGTCGACACCCATGTCGACTTGGGTGGTCGGCCAGTTTGGCCTGGGTGCACCTGACTTGTTCCTCAAGACATGCTTTAGGGCTGGTGACGGATTTTAATGGCTCAGATCTGAACTAGGGTTAATCCTATGGCCTAAACTAACCTAATCTTCTATAAAAAGACCCTAAACCCAAGCCTAAACCCTCATTAATCATTCCTACAACTAAACTATGCCAAAATGTTTCTTGATCATGGCCTCCATCTTCATATCATGGCCTCCATCCTCTTCATGAAAGTTTGAGTGTCCTAAGCTAGTAAAAGAGCCACCTTTCTTCATCAAAACAAGGATCTTTCTTCATACAAATCAAAGGGAGCTTCTTGTTTCTCAAAACAACTTGGAGCTTATATTCGATTGGGTGTTTTTAGAGTTGCTAGTGGCTTCGTCTCAATCTTATTTTATTTCATAGGTCTTCATAGCATTGTAAGCCCTATACTACTCTTGGATTCTAACTATGAAGTTAAATATGACATGTTGCAAGTTTGAGTTTGGGCCTAAGTATGATTTGTGCTTTGATTCTATCATATTATGCTTAGATTAATTATATGCATGTTTGTAAAGCTATCACCTTGACTTTGTGCATAGAAAGCTATGAGCTTTGATTTGAAATGTTGCATAAAGCAACATAGAAGCTATCATACCCCTTATGTTATCTTGCATATGATGTTATATGCGAATCACTAGCTATCATCCTATGTCATTTATGACCATGTTTCACCTATTTTGCTAAAGTTTGATATCATGCATGATTTGAGGCTTATAATGTAATATGCAAGTTTATGAACACATTTGCCTCATATGCCACCATGTTTAACTTGTGGCCAAACCTTAACCCCTCATGTTCCTTAATATGCTTGTGGCCAAACCACCCTTATGCTATTATGCATGCTTGTGGCCAAATCACCCTTATGCTATTATGTTTCACTTGTGGCCAAACCTTAACCCCTCATGTTCCTTAATATGCTTGTGGCCAAACCACCCTACTGATATTATGCATGCTTGTGGCCAAATCACCCTTATGCTATTATGCATGCTTGTGGCCAAATCACCCTTATGCTATTATGCATGCTTGTGGCCAAATCACCCTTATGCTATTGTGCATGCTTGTGGCCAAATCACCCTTATGCTATTATGCATGCTAGTGGCCAAATCACCCTTATGTTATTTGATATGTTTGAGGCCAAGTCACCTTTTATGCTATCATACATGTTGAGGCCATATGCTAGTATGTTGAACCCCTTTTGGCCTCAAATATCACCATGTTTGACATGTGATAGACTTTGCCACCTTATGCCCACCTTGTCATATTGTTATGTTCCCTCTTTGATCTATTTGCGTTGATGCGAATTTACATGCGATGGGAATACGTTATGGGTAGTTGGGAAAACTTAAATAACATGAAAACATGACTTGAAAATATGACATGAAAGTTTGACATGTGTTTATGCTTGAAAACACGAACGTAGACATGACATGTAGAAAACATGAAAGTGGCCAACTCGAGGTTGGGTTGAGTTTATAGCATAAATCTACCCGGAACCGACCGGCTTAACTAGTGGCTACAAACAATAGGACCCAATGTGAGTAGTTGGTCATATCGCACTTAAAACCCGAGGTTAGACTAGCTTGTGGTGTAAAGCTACCCGGACCCGCCCGGCTTAACTAGTAACCACAACAAAGTCTAATGTGAGAGGTTGGGGTGCATTAAGTTAATTAATGCCACATGGTAGGGTTAAGTCATGGACTACTGGAATACTTAACCAATTAAACACGATGGATTGGTAGGGTTAAGTCATGGACTACTTGAATACTTAACCAATTAAACACGATGGATTGGTAGGGTTAAGTCATGGACTACTTGAATATACTTAACCAATTAAACACGATGGATTGGTAGGGTTAAGACATGGACTACTTGAATACTTAACCAATTAAACCCGATGTATTGATTGGGTTAAGTCATGAACTGCTTGAATACACTTGACCAACTCAATACATGGTTAGGATAGGGTTAACCACACTTAACCCGCTTGAAATCCTAGTTACGTGGTCCTTTTCAGCAGTAACCCACTTGGAAGTATCATGGGTACCCTGGACTAGGCTAGGGTGGGGCACGATTACTGGACTGATTGTAAGAGACCAAAAGAGACGGCTGAATGGTGCACCGGTTGTTCAGGCGGACCATGGTCGTGCACATTAAGTCTGGAGTTGAACATGGGCACCAGTAGGTTTAGACTGTGCGTGCTTGAATTGTGTCTGTGGTTTACACCTTAGGGATGGATACACCCTGGGGTGGACCTTGCACAGTTAACTACATTCCACGATTAAGCCGTATGACACCGATACACAACGAGTTAGGCTTATTGGGAGCCGATCGACTAGACCGAGTAGTTGGACCTTGATTTAGGTCACCTCATGATATTGGGCCATCTTTGGGCCAAGGGATCATTTCTTGTTTATACTTGACATGGATTGGAATACTAGTACACACCTGGTGCAACTTAACCTTGTATATGTGATGCCACACTTGATCTATCTTGTTAACTTTTCACCATGCCAGTTATCATCCTATGTTTCATCTCTGTTTTACATGTCCAGTTAACTTTACTAGTTTTATACTAATAGTAGGTAGGACTTACCAGTCTTTTTGACTGACCCGTTTTCTTTTGCCTCTTTTCTTCCGTTCCCCCCCCCAGGTTTACAGGGTGGGAACACTAGTACCTAGCTTGGATCTTTAGCTGCTTTTCTGGATAGCTCATGTACGGTTCGGGCTTGAGCATGCTATGGCCTTATTCTACTTTGGGGATAGTTACTTTATGTTTTTTCCAGTTTTCGGTTTATGTTTTTCTAGACTTTGTTTTGTTGGGAAAATAATGACTCAGTACTTTGATGTAACTTGACTATGGTTTTGAAATGTTAGTTTTACCCGCTGCTTTATTTACTCTGCTTTTACTTATATGTTCTGTCTTGTGATATCTGCATGCATGTTTACCTCGTTTAACGCCCCTCCAAAGCTAGTGCGCTTGCAAGAGTGACATTGGCGGAGGTGGGGTGTTACGTGAATAAATTTTTAATGGGTTGTCCATGAGCTTAAAAAAATTATGAAATCTGTCATTCACAATAAAATCCCCATAATAAGAAACGGATGAGAAGCACACAAATAGTTTTAAAAGTTGTTTCACAATCAATTTGATAGTGTGATCTATTAAGAGAAGAAAAATCTTATAAGTATTTTTGAAAAGAGAAGATTACAGAGATAGGTATAATAATTTATGTTATATAGCCTCCTTTAAATAAAGGTTTCGAAACTAGAGATTGAATGTATCCCATATGCGGGACTAAACATCAAAATTCAATACATGTTTTTTTCAACACTCTGTCTTATTAAAATATATATCTATAACAAAGTCAACTAACCCCATCTACATCTTCAAACTTTAAGTCATCTCGAGCATAATGTGTAACACCCTGGATTTTTGAATAATCGAATTAACTAAATTAAAGAATAATTAATCTCAGACGTGAGAATTAACGAAAATGGGTTGCACTATTGTGTTCGTCTCAGAATTCTGGTCGAGATAGAATCCGAGTTTGCGTAAAACAGATATCAGATGAAGAAGATATGGACGAACAAAGTCAGAAGGGAAAATAGAAAAAAAAAGATTGCACTGGCGCACTTGGGAAGTGCGCCAGTACAAATTTGCACTGGCGCACCTGCCAAGTGCGCCTAGGCCGAGCAGCAGGCCTGCACAGCTTTCTGGTTCAGTCTGACCTATGTTGCTGAGTCCTTTCTGACTCCTTGCTGAGTCATTAGGGCTGATGTGTCACCCTATCACGGCTGAATGGTTTTGATTAACCCTAAGATCATCCGACAGCTTTAATTAAATTAAAACTCTATATAAACATGGGTAGACTCAAACCCTAAATCAAAATAAAAACTGAAACTATGGCCGTCATTTTGTCATCTTGTAACCTACAGTAGCCGTCACCAATTAGAGAGGAAGAACAGCAAATCAAATCAGTTCTATTCAACTTTAACAACGAATCTTCTTCAAAGGAAAGCTATTACAACTTCAGAACTCATAATTCAGAACTCAAGACCTTCTTTGAGTTGTGAGTTCGATTTCTTTAATAATATAATTAGTAATTTAATTGGATTAAGTTATGACACGGATTATATGGTGATGTTGTGAATTATTGACCGCATGTTATCATTTATGTTGTAATTTTGTGATGCTATCATTTATGTGGTAAATTCTATGATGCTATGTTATGATGTTATCATCCATGTTGTAAAGTTATGATGCTATCATCTATGTTGTAATTCTGTATAATCAAATCATCATGTTGTTCATATGCTAGTTTGGTTATGTTGATTCATATATGTATGCAAGTTTAGATTTTGATTAAGACATGAATCATATGCAAGTTGGGTAAAATTATAGGTGACCTTACATGTTCATGACATCTAGTTTATGTGAAAATTTGATCAAAGGTTAGGCTATGACATGTGTGAGTTATATTCTAAATTCTACATGCTAGTTTACATGTTTAGATGTAAGTTTTGACCATTGTTATGTTTCATAAATCACATATGCAAGTTTAGATAAATATATGAGTTTGGAATATGAATCATGTTATGAAAGTTTAGGGTTATTGCCTATGCAAGTTTACACCTTTGGATGTAGATCTATGACATACATGATTTATGCAAGTTTGTGACCATCAAGTTTACACCTTTAGATTTGGATCTATGACATATGTAGTTTTATGCAAGTTGTAACTTTGGCCTATGCAAGTTTTAGATGTAGAACATCATTCACACATGCAAGTTCACCCCTTATGTTTAGATCTAGTTTTATTTCTATGTATGTTGTGATGTTTTCTCTTTATTTCATGAGTTAGACTATTCGAGTCTAACGTATATTTTACGTTAAACGAACGAACGTACAACGTGGGGTAAGGGGATAATATTAAAAGATTTAATTGGCATAAATGCCTTAAATGGCATAAAATAAATTTGTGATGAAAATTGGTATGATTTTACATACCATAAATAGATGGACATAATTGAGTCAATTATGGCCATAGTTAAATTTAGAATTAATTGATAATTTGAATAGGGAAAGTAATTCAAATTAGGGAATGATTAATTAGGTGTAATTAATCGTCTAAGACACGAGGTTAGGCTCTTTTGTGGTGTAAGACTGCTCGGACCCGCCCGACAAATCCAGCTGCCACAAATGCCAGTCTAATGTGAGAGGTCTTAAGCATAAATTAAATACGTAACAATTGTAAAGACACGAGGTTAGGCTCGTTTGTGGTGTAAGACTGCCAGGACCCGCCCGACAAATCCAGCTGCCACAAATGCCAGCCTAATGTAAGAGGTCTTTATGAGGTTACGGTCTTAATGAATTAAGAAATACTTAACCAGATAAACATGTAGTGGGACATGAGGGGGTTAAGTGGGTGCCTTGGGTGGCATGTGGAATCTAGTGGGTGCCTTGGGTGGCATTGGAAATACGATTAGAAACACTTAACTAAAATTTGAAACATGTAAGTGAACATGAATAAGAAGTGGGTTAAGTGGGATATTCTAGAGGGGACCAAGCTTAGGTGGATAGCTTGTGTCAAGTAATGGGGGCCCATTTCAACCAGTAACCCATATGTATCTTTGTGGGCTCGACCCAAGTCGACGGGACATGCATACTGGGCTTGACTGTAAGAGGCCAAAACGGGTTAGAGGTGGCAACGCAAGTCCAACGGGTTCATATGCGTGTGTGGACCCGAGCTGGTAGGTAAGACGTTGTTGCATCGTGTAGGTATAAGCTGTTCATTCTTGGTTGTATCGGGTTGCCACTTTGGGGAGTGATACACCCCACTGTGGGGTCAGCAACGGTATCTACGAGTTAGGGAGCCGATCGCTTGGGGGTAGTGGGTACACCTAGTGGAGATAGGGGCAGGCGGCACCTATGAAGGTAGCTAGGGGTGCACGAAACTTCCAATTTCATTATTAAGTTTTGTAGGCGGGATCAACCTTAGGGTGACTAGTGGTGGTGCAGTATAATAGTGGTGGTGCAGTATAGTAATTTATCTTATAGTGGGTTAGGGTGCACTTTAACGTTATCTTAGTTCGTCCTGTTTCCGTATTTACTCTGTCATACTCAATTGTTCACAATAATTTCCTTATTTTCCAACTTATGCCTTAGCCTAGTTATATTGGTAATTATATTGTTAAAGTTATCGCACTCGCCAGACTTAATGTCCGACCCCCTTTGTTTCCTCCTCTTTTCTTCCTTCCTCCCCACCCCCCAGGTGCTCAGGTTGGAACTAGCACCAGTGGAGCTTGATTTTGGACAGTTGTATTTCTTGCTTTTAGAAGATTGCTTGGATCGCTGAAGTAAATTTCAGCCTCTCTTATTTATGGCTAGTTAGTATTGGGGATTATGTCTTTCAATTTATGTACTTTGATTTAGTCAAGATGGATATTATGTACTTTGACTCTGGTTTTGATGATGTAATCAAACCTATGTATTTTCCACTGCAATGAAATAAAGTTTTAAATTTTCAAGTACTGTTTATATCTGTCTTGTTGTTAAGTTTCTGTTCTATACTCACTTAAAACGCTCCATAGAAGTTAATGCATTCCCATTGTGAGTGACATTAATGGACGTGGGGTGTTACACGTGGTATCAGAGCTGAAGGTTACCAGAACATATATGAATTTTGAAAAACTATTTTTCAAAACAACTTTTATAAAGAAGTACTTTCAAAAGTATGTTTTAAGGAAAGTATTTTCAAGAGAAAAGTATTTTATAAAGCATATCCCCAAGAGCCATATATCTTTCCTTCGGTTCTTTTATATTGAATCTTTCCTTTTTCGTTTCAGCATGTCTGGAATTCCCGAGATACCCAAGGGAATAACGATACCAGGATGGTTTAGGAGGTATTTGGAGACTAGGGCCACCACTGCAGGTCCAGCAAATCCTCCTCCTCCTCCTCGTGTCGATACTTTCGCGAAGATATGTAAGGACTTTCGGGCAATGGGTGGAAAACCTTTTCACGGGACGGAGACATTTGTTGAAGCTCGAAATTGGATAAAGGAGGTGGAAGAATTGTTTGGAATCTTTGAAGTGGAAGATGGAAGAAAGGTTCAATTAGCTGCCTGGCTAAACCGATCAAGAACGTTCGAAACGCCTGATTATTTTGAGAACACGACAAATTAGAACGCAGACAGAAGAACATTTCATTGCTATAATTACAACAATTCCATCAGAATACAAGAATATACAGAGTATTAACAAATAAAATACATTCGATAAATATCAGAGATTACAAAAAATTACAAAGCAGCGGAAAATAATACAAAATACAACTGAAGGAGATATACAGATACAAAGCTTTCCGGATATCGTTCCAGCTGTAAACCAGGATCCTGTGAATATAAATCTGCAAAACCAAAACTACTAGCTGCCCTTGTCAAAATAAGGGCACCCAGAGTTTAGGTTAAAACAATAAACTCCAGGTCAGTCATGGGACTGGTGTGAGAACTAAAACAGTTATTATTCTTTATTTTAAAGTTAAGTAAATCAAGGGACCACGCCGTATAACACGGAACGGGTTTCCTCCCAAGAACACCAGTGCATAAAACAAACAGCGCAATGCTAAATAAAGAAAAATGTGGCTATTATAAGACCCAGGTCCCATCACACAATGCAACGCAAGCCGGAGGATAGGGTTTTACCTTATAATAGCCGAAGAATGCTTGATACGCTAAATTTCATGTTTTATTATTACTATAAGTGTATAGTGTTTAAAACAATTTCAATCATAAATATCAATCATAGACGGCATGGGTACCATATATCATGTCGCCATACTAGGCTCTACAATCAAAACCGCAAATGTCACGTATTTGGAAATTAGATTTCCATCTGCGAACCGAGGCAAAAGATAGTCCTCTATCGATTCTAGACAATCTAGCCCATGTCTCAGGAACAGCTGCAACTGCCCCTTGGATCGTCAGTGCCGGTCCACCGATGTGGATTATAATGCCTGAACACTACGTTTCCCCGCCCTTTGGAGCGTAAATGAGCCAACGAATGACTCCATCGGCTTCACATAGTCACCGATATATCCGAGGAGCCTCGCAACAGCAATAACCACATAAGTCAAACTCGTTGGGGCGTGTAAAACCACTGACGCCACTTCTAGCTAGAAAGAAACGCATGTCCCTCCTGAGGTCCTTCTCCCGTTTTTAGTTCACAACCGGGGTGTGAGGCTCGTGAATTCACGTTACACAAAGCTATGCCACACAGGCCGTGCTTTGATCATCAACCACAAGACTCTGCTTTTCAACAGAAGCCTTGATCATTGCATCTTAGCATGCCACACAGGAAATTCACGCTACACAATCGATATCAATCACACAGAATGAAATCCGATGTCAGACACACAGTCCATTTACAAGTTCGTTCTGGGTCTGAACGAAACCGGAGGCACCTAGTACCCCGCATATCCATCGATCTCCAAGTACGTCTGGTCGATCACCAACTGATTCCCTCATCTTGGGTGTACAGCCCAATCAAGATCATCAGTAATTATCCAAACGACGTGAAGACCTCCGGTCTTCAACCACCGTCTTCATCTTCGACACCACGTCGAATTAGTTATTCAGAATGGGCTAAACCCGGTCTTTCTGAATAACTCGCGTATATAATAAACAAGTGTTACACAAACACAACATACGCCTCATTCCAATTCAGAATATTCTTTTATTCAAATATTCTTATACTTTGGGAAAGGTTCCCATTAATTTTATCAAAGATAAATTCTTTAAATTTATTCTTTAATCTCCTTTGAATATCAATTCAAACTAGTCGGGATTAGCGAACCACACCGAAGTAATCATTTATTTTAATTTCCCAATCCCAACCTATTCATCCCATGAAGTAAAACTGGTAATACTTCATATCTAACACCACGGTGTTATCGGTAAATTCAATTACCATTTCACGTTCAAATCTAATTAAAGATTTAACTATCACCTGGAGTAAAACTGGTGATACTCCATTCTCGATCTTTTCAATCTAATTAAATATTCATTAAAACTCCACTTAGTTTTAATCTTTAACTGGGTTAAAGAATCAGTGTCATTTAAAACACGGTTCACGATAAACCCAAAATCACATTCCATTAATTATCGGGTTAAAGAACAAGTGTTATTTAAAACACTATTCACGATAAACCCAAAAATCAATATCAATCTAATTCCAATTAAATATTATTTAATTGGTACACTTCATTAAATCTAAATAAAAAGATTTAATCTTTTTTTCTCAACTGGGTCTAAGAACAGTGTTAATAAAGACACCATTCACGACAAACCCAAATCACATTTGATATTAAATACAAGGCTCTGAATAGAAAATATATCGGCTTATATTCAATATCAAATTCTATGACCAACAAATATCGTATTGGAAATAATGATATATATATATATATATATTTCAAATTTCCATAACAACATCTGTATAATCACGAAATCCAACATCGAAATATTCCAAAGACAATTTCGATTCAAATCCACTCCAATTTAATTATTTGAAATTCTGGTTACCTTTAAAACCCCTTTTCAAATTCTATTTATTTGATTCAAAATAAATTGATTTTAATTCTAGTTCAAAACTAGTTCATTTCGATACAAATCTATTTTTATCTTTTCAATTATGGAGTTTTTCACCCTAATTTTTCCCAAATCATTTCTTATGATTCTACACAAATTATTACTATTTTAATAATTTTATCAAGGCCCGTACAGTCGGTTTCCATCAACGGCCATCGAACTGCACTTACAGCGACCTTTTTCAAATTTGATTTAGACATAATTCCAAATCCAACCGTTAGATTTCAAATTTCTAATATTCATTAGAAAGCTCTTTTCGATACGAACCCAACGGTTCCGGTTTTAGGAGAATCCGACGGTCGGATCTCCCGCAATATCCATTCGAAGTCAATGGTCGAAATTCACGAACTACCGCGGCGCGGCGCGTTCTATTCAGGCCATTATATTATATATATAATATATACTTCGTCGATTTCATTTCGAAACGAATTTTATAAATCGTTTTAAATTCGTTTTCGAAACGATTTCAACATCATATTCAATTTCAAATCAAAATTGAATATTCCAATATAAATTCGTTTTAATTTCATTTCAAAACGATTTCAATTCAATTTCAATTTAATTCGAATTTCAATTCATTTCAATTTAATTCGAATTCATTTCTATTCATTTTCAATTCGAATTCAATTCTATTCAAATTCAATTCGAATTCATTTCTATTCAATTTCAATGTAAATTCATTTCTATTCAATTTCAATTCGAATTCTATTCAAAATAAATTTGTCACCATTATTATTTAAAATAATCTATTTTAAATATTCGAAATTCATTAAAATTGCCAAAATAAAAATTTCAAACTGGCCCAGATTTTCGGGTTGTTACAGATGAGGCCTCGTTTTAGTGGGAGGTCACTAATGGAGAACGTCCAGTCGATACATGGCCAGATTTTAGGCGAAGTTTCTTTCACGGGCTGAAGAGAATCTATACATGGAAAGATTTTTGGCGCTGAAGCAAGGGAATCTATCGGTCAAAGAATACGTCAACAAATTCAATCAATTGGCGAGATTTGGCTTGGACTTGGTGAATACACCGGAAAAGAATGCCCTGAGGTTTGTTAAGGGTTTGAACGAGCCGCTTCATGGGTTAGCTATGACCCACATCCCTATGGGGGCTACCTTTGAGAGATTAGTTGACATGGCACTTATGCATGAAGTGAAGAAGGGCGCCAATGCTAATAAGGCACCCGAGAAGAAAGGGGATCAAAAGAAGCCGCAACAGCAACAACAGAACAAGAAAGGTGGGAAAGGCAACAATGCTAAGGGAAAGAAAAGATGCTTTAACTGTGGGACACCCGGCCATCTAAGCAAAGATTGTAGGAAGAAGAAGAAGAAGACTGGTTGTTTCCACTGTGGCGAAGCGGGACATCTAATCAAGGACTACCCAAAGAAAGGGCAGAGGGTAGGGTCTACCTCGGGAGGACAGGTGCAGGCTCTTATGGCACCAGGGCAGGCAAGGGGACAAGTTCAGGCTCTCGTGGTTCCACCGCTGCAAGAACGAGGTAGAGCAATTTCCGTTGAAAGTTTAGTTTTTCTATTTGATCATCCTGTCCGTACTTTATTCGATTCTGGCGCATCACATTCGTTTATCTCTACATCATTAGTTGAAACACTGCACCTAGATACTAGTCTTGTTACTGATCCTTTAGTAGTCTCAAATCCTATTGGTGGTTCGACTCATCTTTCTATGATTTGTCGGGATTTGATAGTGTTTATCTTGGGCGTTGAGTTTAAATGCAACGCCTTTGTTCTTGGCTTCATGGGCTACGGCTTGATTCTAGGTATGGATTAGCTAACTAGATATGGGGCCATCCTAGATTGTGAAAGAAGGGTAGTTAGATTTTTGACTCGTTATGGAAAGACCCTTGATATTTCTTGTGACCCTAGAGATCTAGTAATGCTTAGTTACCTAGAGTCCCTTGACGCATCCGATGATGACTTACATTTTGTTCCCATAGTCCGTGAATATGTGGATGTCTTCGATGAGCTGAGGGGTTTACCCCCAAAACGTGAGATAGACTTTCGAATATATCTAGTAGATAATGCAAAGCCAGTTGCATTACCAGTGCGCCACATAGCTCCAAGAGAGAGAAGAGATCTCAGTAAGCAAGTGAAGGAATTGCTTGAGAAAGGGTTCACCAGACGTAGTACGTCGGAGTGGGGTGCTCCAGTAGTATTTGCCACGAAGGCAGATGGGTCCCTTAAACTTTGTGTGGACTATAGGGTGCTTAATAAACTTACTAAGAAGAATAGACACCCACTGCCAAGGATTGACGATATCTTCGATCAGTTAGTTGGCGCCTCAGTGTTTTCGCAGTTGGACTTAGCCACGGGTTTCCATCAGTTGAGAGTGGCTGAGGATAGCATAAACAAGACTGCCTTTAGGACTCCAGACGGTTTCTTCGAGTGGCTTGTGATGCCCTTCGGTTTGACAAACGCCCCCGCATACTTTGTTGACTTGATGTGTAGGGTGTTTAGGGAGTACCTTAATAAATTCGTGATAGTCTTTGTGGACGACATCTTGATCTTTTCTAAGAGCGAGGAAGAGCATGCCCTACATCTTAGGGAAGTGTTGGAGACTCTTCGAGCGCATAGCCTTAAAGATAAATTTTCTAAATGTCACTTTTGGAGAAAGGAAGTGCGATTCTTAGGGCACGTGGTTTCCAAAGAAGGGATAGCTGTGGATCCCGCGAAGGTAGCGGCCATCCAAGATTGGAAGGTCCCTAAAAATGCTACCGAGGTGAGGAGTTTCATAGGGTTGGCTGGCTACTATAGGAAGTTTATCAAAGACTTTGCAAAAATATCAGCTCCATTAACACGCTTGACGAAGAAGAACCTAGTTTTTACGTGGGACGTAGATTGTGATGATGCGTTCCAACGTTTAAAGAGAGCTTTGACCACATCCCCAGTCTTAGTGTTGCCAGATGGGAGAAATCCATTTACGGTTTATACCGATGCTTGTGGAACAGGACTAGGCGCAGTCTTAATGCAAGAGGGAAGGGTAATAGCCTATGGTGGAAGGTAGTTGAGAGTGCATGAGAGAAATTACCCTACACATGACCTATAGTTGGCCGCTATTGTTTTCGCGCTTAAGTCTTGGCGTCATTATCTTCTTGGCAAGAAATTCGAATTGTTCACTGACCACAAGTCGCTAAAATACTTGTTCTCTCAGAAGGACTTGAACTTAAGGCAGCAAAGGTGGATGGAATTCTTAGCGTCCTACGATTTCGAGATAGCATATACCCCTGGCAAGGGTAACGTGGTGGCAGACGCCTTAAGTAAGAAAAGGTTGTCCTTGAGTCCGTTGTTCGTTGAGCGGCAAAGCTTAGAGTTCATCTCTACGTTTGACTTTAGACCTTCCGTTGACTTTGTACCCGGTTTGCTAGCATCCTTAGAGATCAGACCTACGCTTTTGGGACGGATTGGTGAGGCACAGCGAGATGACCCACAGTTGGTTGAGTTAGTAGAGAAGCTCAAAAGAGGGGAGTCATCGAGCCATCTCCGTAGGTATACCCTAGATGATAAGGGTTGGTTGCGTAGGAACGGTAGACTTTGTGTACCACGGGACGAGGATTTGAGGAAGACCATTCTTGATGATGCACATCGTTTGAAGATGACCATTCATCACGGCGGGGACAAGATGTACATGGACATGAGACAAGTTTACTTTTGGGATGGCATGAAGAAAGATGTGGCTGAGTTTGTCGCTAGATGCTTGGTGTGCCAACAAGTAAAAGCAGAGCAAAAGAAGCCCGGTGGATTGCTTCACCCATTGGAGGTCCCACAATGGAAGTGGGAAAGCGTCTCGATGGATTTTGTTGATGGATTACCAAGATCGAGGAAGGGTAATACGGGAATTTGGGTCGTGGTAGACCGACTTACTAAGAGCGCCCATTTCATTCCTGTGAAGAGTAAGAGGACTGCTCCATGGTTAGCCTCCGTATACATTCGAGAGATAGTTCATTTGCACGGTGTTCCTTCTAGCATAGTGAGCGACCACGATCCTATTTTCACTAGTGAATTTTGGAAAAGCTTGCAAGAAGCGGTAGGGACTCAGTTATGTTTGAGCACCGCATATCATCCTCAGATGGACGGCCAGACCGAGAGGGTGAATCGTATTCTAGAGGACCTATTGAGGTTGTGTGTCTTGGACTTCGGAGGTACATGGGAGGAACATCTTCCGTTGGTGGAGTTCGCATATAATAATAGCTTTCAGTCTAGCATTGGCATGGCACTGTTCGAGGCTCTTTATGGACGGCCATGTCGTTCGCCTACATGTTGGTGGGAGTCTACAGATAAGATCTTACTTGGGCCCAATATGATTAGACAGACTTCGGAAAAGATCGATCTGATTCGAAGGAGGATGAAGACGACGCAAGATAGGCAGAAATCTTATGCGGACAAGAGGAGGACAGATCTTGAGTTTGATGTTGGGGACATGGTCTTTGTCAAGGTGTCTCCATTACAGAACGTCGTTCGCTTTGGGTCCGTTGGGAAGTTAGCACCAAGGTTCGTAGGGCCATTTCCTATTAAGGAAATGATTGGACAGATGGCGTATAGAGTGGAGTTGCTCGAGAGACTTAGTGGTGTACACGACGTATTCCATGTATCACATTTGAGGAAATGCTTGCACGAGACCGCGGAAGTGGTAGAGCCGAGCTTGCTTAGAGAGGTGGAGATAGAGCGCGATGCGACGATTCGACGAGCTCCTATGTGCATTCTTGGGTTGGAGATTAAGAATTTGAGGAATCGAGAGGTCAAGCTAGTCAAAGTGCAATGGGGAGATGATGAGAGCAATGCTACTTGGGAGACGGAAGAGAAGATGCGTTCATTGTACCCTTTTCTTTTCGAGGGTATGTCTTTTAATTTCTCCTTTACCGCTTAGCTTGCACTTATCTTATCTTTAGTATGTCCTCTTGCTAGTATCTTTGACCTTTAGATAGGGTAGTCCTATGGTTGAAACATGTGTTTGAAACATGTTATGTATGATGGATGCATGTGGATGCAAGTATTTGCTAGTGGTTGCTCGTGGATGCATATACACACACTATAGGCACTAGATCGGCTCAGTCACTTCATATTGCATATTGCATATAAATGTGTGTGCATATTTAAGTTAATGGATGTATAATGGTTGTGCTATCATATGGATGCTGCATTTTGGTGAATGGTTGTGCACACATGTAGAAATAATATGTATCGATAGGATTCTTCGCATACATAATGGACGCATGGCACTATCATGGTTTGCATTAAGGAGGTCAACTGAATCAGTAGACCGCCTGATTTTGCATTAGATAAGGAACATATACACACACTTCTTGCATATGTTCATACAACATTAGGAATTTATAAGGACAATGGATGCCTGTGTTTGATGGTTGAGTAGATGGTTGTTTGGATGTTAGGTTATGCATTCTCCTTAACTTGGAGATTTCGGGGGCGAAATCCTTTAAGGAGTGGAGAATGTAACACCCCGGATTTTTGAATAATCGAATTAACTAAATTAAATAATAATTAATCTCAGACGTGAGAATTAAGGGAAATGGGTTGCGCCATTATGTTCGTCTCGGAATTCTGGTCGAGATAGAATCCGAGTTTGCGTAAAACGGATATCAGATGAAGAAGATATGGACGAACAAAGTCAGAAGGGAAAAAAAGATTGCACTGGCGCACTTAGGAAGTGCGCCAGTACAAATTTGCACTGGCGCACCTGCCAAGTGCGCCCAGGCCGAGCAGCAGGCCTGCACAACTTTCTGGTTCAGTATGACCCATGTTGCTGAGTCCTTTCTGACTCCTTGCTGAGTCATTAGGGCTGAGGTGTCACCCTATCACGACTGAATGGTTTTGATTAACCCTAAGATCATCCGACGGCTTTAATTAAATTAAAATTCTATATAAACATGGGTAGACTCAAACCCTAAATAAAAATAAAAACTGAAACTATGGCCGTCATGCTGTCATCTTGTAACCTAGAGTAGCCGTCACCAATTAGAGAGGAAGAACAACAAATCAAATCAGTTATATTCAACTATAACAACGAATCTTCTTCAAAGGAAAGCTATTACAACTTCAGAACTCAAAATTCAGAACTCAAGACCTTCTTTGAGTTGTGAGTTCGATTTCTTTAATAATATAATTAGTAATTTAATTGCATTAAGTTATGACGCGGATTATATGGTGATGTTGTAAATTATTGACCGCATGTTATCATTTATGTTGTAATTTTTTGATGCTATCATTTATGTGGTAAATTCTATGATGCTATGTTTTGATGTTATCATCCATTTTGTAAAGTTATGATGCTATCATCTATGTTGTAATTCTGTATAATAAAATCATCATGTTGTTCATATGCTAGTTTGGTTATGTTGATTCATATATGTATGCAAGTTTAGATTTTGATTAAGACATGAATCATATGCAAGTTGGGTAAAATTATAGGTGACCTTACATGTTCATGACATCTAGTTTATGTGAAAATTTGATCAAAGGTTAGGCTATGACATGTCTGAGTTATATGCTAAATTCTACATGCTAGTTTACATGTTTAGATGTAAGTTTTGACCATTGTTATGTTGCATAAATCACATATGCAAGTTTAGAGTTATTGCCTACGCAAGTTTACACCTTTGGATGTAGATCTATGACATACATGATTTATGCAAGTTTGTGACCATCAAGTTTACACCTTTAGATTTGGATCTATGACATATGTAGTTTTATGCAAGTTGTAACTTTGGCCTATGCAAATTTAAGATGCATAACATCATTCATACATGCAAGTTCACCCCTTATGCTTAGATATAGTTTTATTTCTATGTATGTTGTGATGATTTCTCTTTATTTCATGAGTTAGACTATTCGAGTCTAACGTATATTTTACGTTATACGAACGAACGTACAACGTGGGGGTAAGGGGATAATATTAAAAGATTTAATTGGCATAAATGCCTTAAATGGCATAAAATAAATTTTTGATGAAAATTGGTATGATTTTACATACCATAAATAGATGGACATAATTGAGTCAATTATGGCCATAGTTAAATTTTGAATTAATTGATAATTTGAATAGGGAAAGTAATTCAAATTGGGGAATGATTAATTAGGTGTAATTAATCGTCTAAGACACGAGGTTAGGCTCTTTTGTGGTGTAAGACTGCCCGGACCCGCCCGGCAAATCCAGCTGCCACAAATGTCAGTCTAATGTGAGAGGTCTTAGGCATAAATTAAATATGTAACAATTGTAAAGACACGAGGTTAGGCTCATTTGTGGTGTAAGACTGCCCGGACCCGCCCGGCAAATCTAGCTGCCACAAATCCCAGCCTAATGTGAGAGGTCTTTATGAGGTTACGGTCTTAATGAATTAAGAAACACTTAACCAGATAAACATGTAGTGGGACGTGAGGGGGTTAAGTTGGTGCCTTGGGTGGCATGTGGAATCTAGTGGGTGCCTTGGGTGGCATTGGAAATACGATTAGAAACACTTAACCAAAATTTGAAACATGTAAGTGAACATGAATAAGAAGTGGGTTAAGTGGGATGTACTAGAGGGGACCAAGCTTAGGTGGATAGCTTGTGTCAAGTAATGGGGGCCCGTTTCAACAAGTAACCCATACATATCTTTGTGGGCTTGACCCAAGTCGAGGACGGGACACACATACTAGGCTTGACTGTAAGAGGCCAAAACGGGTTAGCGGTGGCAACGCAAGTCCAACGGGTTCATATGCGTGTGTGGACCCGGGCTGGTAGGTAAGACGTTGTTGCATCGTGTAGGTATAAGCCGTGCATTCTTGGTTGTGTCAGGTTGCCACTTTGGGGAGTGATACACCCCACTGTGGGGCCAGCACGTGTATCTACGAGTTAGGGAGCCGACCGCTTGGGGGTAGTGGGTACACCTAGTGGAGATAGGGGCAGGCGGCACCTATGAAGGCAGCTAGGGGTGCACGAAACTACCAATTTCATTATTAAGTTTTGTAAGCGGGATCAACCTTAGGGTGACTAGTGGTGGTGCAGTATAATAGTGGTGGTGCAGTATAGTAATTTATCTTATAGTGGGTTAGGGTGAGATTTAACGTTATCTTAGTTCGTCTTGTTTCCTTGTTTACTCTGTCATACTCAATTGTTCACAGTCATTTCCTTATTTTCCAACTTATGCCTTAGCCTAGTTATATTGGTAATTATATTGTTAAAGTTATCGCACTCGCCAGACTTAATGTCTGACCCCCTTTGTTTCCTCCTCTTTTCTTCCTCCCCCCCAGGTGCTCAGGTTGGAACTAGCACCAGTGGAGCTTGTTTTTGGACAGCTGTATTTCTTGCTTTTAGAAGATTGCTTGGATAGCTGAAGTAAAGTTCAGCCTCTCTTATTTATGGCTAGTTAGTATTGGGTATTATGTCTTTCAATTTATGTACTTTGATTTAGTCAAGATGGATATATGTACTTTGACTCTGGTTTTGATGATGTAATCAAACCTATGTATTTTCCGCTGCAATGAAATAAAGTTTTAAATTTTCAAGTACTGTTTATATCTGTCTTGTTGTTAAGTTTCTGTTCTATACTAACTTAAAACGCTCCGTAGAAGTTAATGCATTCCCTTTGTGAGTGACATTAATGGACGTGGGGTGTTACATAATGGATACTTTCTTAATGAGCTTTGACAATATCATCACTCACTACACTTTTCAACAAACTCTAACAACATCATTGTCTGCGAACAAAATGTTTAAACATATCCTTCCAATATAGGATATATCGATCTTCCCAATGAAAACAAGCTTCTTCATATGTTGATTCTCTCACCCACCACGTGACACCTAGCGCGCTGATAAGCATATCAAGTTCGAGCATTGCTCGAACTTTGCAACCATAATGACTTGGTCAATATGTTTGTAGCATTCTCCCCTATGTGCATTTCTTATGACAAGGAATGATTTTCTCGCCTCTATATGCTTTGTCCTAGAGCTGAAAGCTAAATTTTCAGCTAAATTAATTGCATTGTGACTGTCACAGTTCACTTTTACTCCATCATACACGAAGCCTAAGTCATACATCAGTTGCCTAAAATGCAGTGTCTCCTTAACTGCTTCAACAACAGCTATAAGCTCAGCTTACGTAGTAGACAAAGAAATAGTTGTGTGTAACCTCGCTTTTTAATTAATAGTTGTCTCTCTGAGAGTGAATATAGAACATGAGAGCGACTTCCTTTGATCTCTACCTTCGTCGTGGTCAGAATCACAAAATCCTACCATGTTGAAATCTTTATCTCTGTCGTCAAAACAAGCCAATGTTCTAGAGTTCCTCTAAGTTATCAGAAAATATTCTTTGTTGTCTCCCAGCGCGTATTTCATGTATTTGCCATATATCTACTAATTAATCTGTCTGCTTCTGCAATGCTAGGCCTAGTGCAAAGCATAACATAAATCGAACTACCAACTGCACTCAACATATGAAACCATTTCCATGTAAGATTTTTCTTTCTTTGAGATTAGAGAGCATTTGTTAGAGAGTTGTATATGCAAAGGCATGGATGTACCAATTTCTTTTTCTCCTTACATGCTAAGCCAAGCAAGTACCTTTCTAAAATATTCTTTTTAAGTAAGCCTCAAAAGTCTTAACCTTCCATGTCTTTGAATTCCTACACCCAAAATCTTTCTTTTCTTGCCAAGGTCTTTCATTTGAAATTCCGCCTTCAGCTTCATCTTCAAACTATCAATTTCAAATTTATCCTTAAAAGCAATCAACATGTCATCCACATGCAATAGTAAATACACTTGTAACATCCATCGTTTTGATCCTTGAATGTCGATACAAAATACATCCATGGTATTCAAGTATCAAGTATCCAAGTGTTGGAAAGACTAAATGTTAGGGCAAAAGAAAAAGGAAGAAAAAGAACAAAATAATAGGAAAAGGAAAAAAACAAAACATCAAATCAGAATCTCACAATGGAACGAATAAAATAAAATATATCAATACTTTAAAAAAAAGTGAAAAATATATACATGTACACGAATAATCAGAGCACTACACAAATAAATCATCCTGCATAGTTATAATAACATGTCTCACAATTGTCGATACATAAAACAATACGTCAAAGCGGAGCACATACACAGCGACATAATATAGCACAGCGGTAGATAATAATAGAATACGAAACATACATGCTCCTCTCCTGAAGCTCCAAGGCATTCAAAGCGAATCTGGAAAACATACTCAGTCTGATCCGAGCATTAAAAAAACGCTAGATCAGTCTGGAATACCAGCATAAAAATACTCACATCACAAACAATGTTGCTTAATTTTAGGAATTCTTTTGAAAGAAAGATATCTTAAATGACCACACATAGCATGTGGATTTCCCACGAGGACCTCCTCGGTAAACTGAGACGATCACTTATGACAAGGATCAGGAACCATCTTCCAAGTGTTGTGTATCTCTAGATAAAATATACCACAAGGTAAACACAATGGCCCACGCCCGAACAAGCAAACTCGAATCACATGGAAACTCAGCATCACAACCCCTACTGGCCAATAGCATATTCTAGGTATGGAGTTGAGATCACCTCTGGGTTCGCAAAACCCCTGGATTGTGCATCCTACTCTATCTTTAGTCGTTTCCTGATGTTGAGGTTATGTTCGACATCTTCATACAAGTATTCATTACTTAAATATATCATGAATTCCTAAACGGATTCAAACATCACCAACCGCTCCAATTTCAAGAGATAGAACACGTATTGCAATCATGAAGTGGCATCGATAGGTAGAACACTTATCAATTAAGGTCTATCGAAGACCGATCGTCTATTCATCTGGGAAAAAATTTGATAGTCGGTTATTCAACTATCAAATAAACAATCAACCAGTGAATAGTCAAATGATGGAAACAAAACCCCCAGTATTCTTTTTATATACCGTTAACCCTTTTATTAATTAAATCTCTTTTATTAGTTAAACTATTTATTTTTTCTAATAAAACTTCATTTACTACTCAAAACTTTCAATTGATTAAATTTCGTCTATATATTTGTATAAATATTCAGCTAGCCTTTATAAAAGATAGGTGATTGTATTCTACCATCTTTCCATCCATGTATAGCATTTTTAATACTTCAAAAAAAATACCCCAGTATAAGTATATTCACAAATCATTTACTTGATTTGTTTATTTTGCTTCATTAGAACAATTCTTGTTATTATCTTTAAAATATTCATTTTAAAGTTCTCAGTATATCAAAATTCATTTAAATGATATATTTCAAGTTTAAAATATAATTTAAAGTTTTAAAAGTAAATGTTGCTAAAACACCACTTACAACAAACCCAAAACAATTTTGTACGTATAATTATGTATACGTTCACTTTGAAATTCTAAGTATATTTTATAAAGGTAATATACTTCTAATTTCTTTTACAAAGAAATTTATTATAACATGTATGTTACAGTTCAAAACTCTTTATTAGTCTTTTGTAAAATATTTAATGTTTTTAAAAACTTACAAATAATAATAAATAGCATTAAGATACTAATAGTTTGCTTTCAAGTGTTATAACTTGAAAACAAATTTAAATAGGGTTTTATATGATGAAATTTAAATGGTTTAAATTAGGGTTTTAATTATTATATAAAACATGACTTAAGAATGGTTTTGAAAATAATAACTTGGAAAATGGGCTTCAAATAGGTTTACTTATTATAACTTAAAAATATTGGTTTTAAATATTAACTTGAAAATAGGTTCCAGTATAGGTTTAAATATTAACTTAAAAATCAGAAGGGAACGGGAGGATTTGACCACCTCCATAGCTCCCCGATTGTGTTTCAGAGGCTCGATATTGAGGGGTTCTCGGACGGTTCCTGCTTTTTTGGTTGGCTCCATAGCTTATGGAGGTGTTTTCTAGCATGATGGCTGTGAGCTTATATCTCCACTGTTCTCCGATTTTGGGGATTTGACCGCCCCATCTGGAGCTGGAGATGATCCTTATTGCTCTCTATATTGTGGGGCTAGCTGTTCTACATTAGGTGCTCCTCCTGCACCAGGTTTTGGTTCGGTGAATAGCTCGGTTACGTCTACTTGTGGTGACAAGCGGGGTAATGTTGCATCTTCCTCTCGTGCGGCAAGAAACGGTGGGGTCTCAAGTTATAAGGCTGGCATAATTAGGAGCATATCGAAACGTGCTCGACGCCATAGGGGGTCGAAGCATGGAAAGATACTAACTTCAAAACTGTCGGCTTCAGATTGTATAAATCCTGCAGTTTTCGCATCGCCGGCGTCTCCCCTTACCACTTCGAATGGGTTTAACAGCTTGTCGCCTTCAGCTGAGGGCGATTTGTTGGCCACTGCTTGTGGCTTTAGCTCGGCACTTGCGATGGAAAGTTCTATTGCTTCTTTGGAGGTTGTTGTTGCAGCACTCATGTCTTCTGATGTTGTTTCCTGCTCGGTCTCTGGTACTACATGGTTAAGGGGAGCCCGTTATCGCCATTGGCGTAGGAATCTGGCCAATGTTCAACGTATACAACCAACGATTTCATCTCTAGGCGAGCCAGCATTGAACAACGTGTCGGTTTCCACGATCTCTTCTATACCATTGGGCTTGCCTCTCCATTGCTTTTGCTCAGTTTTACCTTTGGGTTCTAGCTTGCATGTTGTTAAAAAAGGGATTGTGCTGGGTCCAACTTTGGAGTTGCTTGATGTTTCTCCTCCCGTTTGCGTAGGATTTTGGATCGGTTATAGTGGGCTATGGGTCCTCGGTTTCATTGGATACAGGCTTTGTGGCTTCGTTGCATCTTCTATCGTTGTGCCGAGTTCTGTCCCTCCATTGGTAAGTTACACCTTTGTTGAATCTCTGATTCGACAAAAGTGTACTTAGGTGCGTTCTTGGTGTATTTCCCCTTATACTGTTACTCTTTCTTGTGGCTTTTTGTGATGTTATAGGTGGCATGATGCTGCATTTTTCATGGACTTGAACCTTGTCATTTGTTTGAGTGAGCTCCCTGGCACATTATTTTTCCCTTTTGTGGAAAACTATTGGGTCATGGGCGGGTGCTTTCTTGTTCGGTAGACTTTTTTACTTGGCCTTACTGCTTTGGGCAGCTCGTTTTTTCTGGGTTTGTGATTTCTTTTGTCTAGTTTTATATTGGTTCTCATCATGCTGTGTGGGGTTTTGGATTCCTGAGGGTTTGGTTGGATTCCACTTGCTTGGGCCTTGATCTTGTTTTTATTCTGGCTGAGGATTGGATCTAATTGTTTGTTTTGCTCTTTAGTTTCTTCGGTTTCAATGGCATATTAGCTCTCTTTGTTTTGTTTTATTGGGTATGTTTCTGCTCTTGTTGCGTTGATAGGAGGGCCTTTAGATGGTCCTGATTTTCTTCTTATATTCGACTGCTTTGGCCATGAGGCTGGAGCCGAATTTTTTTTGCTTGTCCCTGGGCTTTTCGCATTCTCGAGTCATAGCGGGGCTGGTTCTGTGTCGTTAGTGACTCGTTTGATTTGGATCCATTTATATTTTAGTTTTTGGTTCTTTGCACAATCATTACCTGTGTGGTCTTTTGGGGATTGGTGGTCTCCTTATCGTAGGCATATAGTGGCCCCTTATTCGGATCACTATACGGTTTATCGAGGAGATGGCCTCCCTACGTCGGCTTCTCATGACGGTTGCTTTCGATGTACTCTTCGCAGAGCGTTACCTATACGGTGGATCTATCAATCCCATGACAGATTGGCTTCGGTAAGGCTCATATAGCAATTGGTGTTCTCGTTGTCGTGCACCACTACATGTTTTCTTCTTTTTTTCCGTTGTGGCCCGTGATTTCTTTTGGTCCCGCAGTGTCTCTTTGTGTTGTTTCTCCTATTGCCATCTCTTTTGTGTCCGTTTCCTCTCCCCTTCTTAGTAAGGCCGAGATAGCAATCATTAATGATCGTCTACTCCGGTTTACTAAGAACTCTTACCCGGTTAGATCTAGCGGACCGTCTGCCTCCAAGTCTAGCCAATCTCTTAGTCTCCCGTCTTCTTGCGGTTCTCCGATTAGGCAGACTTCTAGAGTCTCGATCCGTAGACGAAGACCGATTTCACACATCCCCCGTACCATTCGCACACGCTATATGGCGGTGTCTGAGCCGATTGTTAGATCTACTCGACTTTCTCTTTAGCTTATCTGAGCTTAGCAGTGATTCTTTCTGTTATAGTCTTCTCCTTGTGTGTCTCTTGTATTGTTCTGGCCCTGATGGAAAACTTTCTTTTCTGGAACGTTCGGGGTATTGGAAATGATGCATCGATAGCTAGGCATAAGCGCATTATCAAGAAGCACTCTATCTTTTTGGTCGCGCTTTTGGAACCTTTAATGGGACTGGAGGCGATCACCAAATCCGTTCTTTCTCTTGGCTTTGGTGGTGCCATAGCCAATGTGTCCGACAAGATTTGGATCATTCACTCCAAAGGTGTTGTCGTTGACCCTATTTTTGTCTTGGATCAATTACTCTTGGTGGCTTGTTCGATTCCTTCGTTCTCCTCGTCTTTTTGTTCTTTGCGGTTTACGCTAAGTGTGGTAGGATTGAGGGACTAGCTCTTTAGTCTGACATCCTCTTTCTTTCCAGCTTGGGTTTTCCTATTTTTGTGTTGGGCGGCGACTTTAATGTTGTCACCAGCCAAGCATAAAAACATGGAGGCAATGCCGTAAACCGCTCGGCGGTTGTCGATTTCATTGCCTTTATCATCGGCTCTGGTTTTTCCTAAATTTTTTTTGTTGGATAGGCCTTTACTTGGTGTAGCAACCAAGATGGGTCAAACCGCATTCTATCTCGTCTTGACAGAGTCTTTGCTTCTGAAAGGTGGTTCAGCCTACCCTTCACGTTCTCTATTTCCCATCTGCATTGTACCTTCTCTGATCATGCTCCTATGGTTCTTAGTTGCTTTCCCCTGTCTCTTTCTGGCCCGTCCTCTTTTAGATTCCAAAGTATGTAGAGATCTCACCATACCTTCCACAGTGTCATGGAAGAATCCTTCAACGCCCCTGTGAGTGGCCACCCTTGTGTAGTGTTTTCGCGTAAGCTGAAGCGTCTTAAGGCTTTCCTTAAGGCATGGAATGTTCTTGCTTTCAAGAATATCTTCAACCGTGTTAGGGCGGCCGAAGAGATTCTCGTTCTAGCAGAGGCTTCGTTTAACGAGGATCCCTCCTCTGCTAATAAGGAAGCGTGGGCATTGGCCCAACTCTACTTCTCTTCGTAGCTTCCTATTGAACAAGACCATCTGCGCCAAAAGGCGAGGATCAAATATATTGTTGAAGTTGATACGAACTCCAAATTCTTTCACTCGACTATTCATAAGAAGAATAGACTTCTGATCATTCTCCAGATTCAGCACCCTGATCTCTCTATGGCTTCTACCCCGGTTGAAGTCAAAGATACTATCCTGTCTCATTTCCAGACCTTCCTTAGCTCTCCCTCTGTTTCGGTTTCTGACTCGTCCCTTCTCGCTTTTATTCCTAGACTTGTCCTCCCTTCTGACAGCTTCGGGCTTGCTGCCACCCTTTCCTTGGCAGAAATTCGTGCTTGCGTTTTTGCGCTTAGTAAGGACAGTGCAAGTGGGCCAAATGTTTCGACGGAGTTTTTTACAGGAGCATGTGGTTGTTATTCAGGCGGATTTTGCCTCGCTATTTAGTCTTTCTTCTCTGGTGGAGATCTCCCAGCGAGCTGGACCTCCACCAATTTAGTTCTCATCCTTAAATGCGACCTTCTAGCACTTGCACGGATTTCCGGCCAATCAGCCTATGTAATTCTCTAACAAGGTCATATCTAAGGTTCTAACCTCCCAGTTAGCACTATTTCTCTAGTGTCTTTTTCTTCCTCGCATGCTGGGTTTGTAAAGGGACGTTTGATTGCTGATAATATTCCTTTAGCTCAGAAGCTGATTTCTCAAATCGACAAGAAGGTCAGAGGCTCCAATGTAGTCGTTAAGCTAGATACGGCTAAGGCTTACGATCGCATGTCTTGGTTCTTCGTCATCAAGGTGCTAAGGGCTTTCGGCTTTCTGGAACCCCTTATCGATGTGGTTTGGAGGCTTATCTCCAACTGTTAGTTTTTCATTCTCATCAATGGACCGGCCAATGATTATTTCAGATCTGGGAGGGGTTTTCATTAGGGAGTTCCCCTCTCACCATCTCTTTTCGTCATCACCGCCGAGGCTTTCGTTCGGGGATTGCACTCTCTAACGATAGCTGGGTAGATCCATTGTTTTGGCATTTCTAGGGGGTGTCCTCTTGTCTCGTCCCTGTCTTTCCCTGACAACATCATCATTTTTACTAATGGTAGTCGTCGATATATTTGTAGTCTGATATGTCTTATTCGTCAGTCCGAGAGTAGCTCGGGCCAACTAGTTAACTCTGCAAAGAGCTGCTTCGTTCCTGCGAAAGACCTCTCTGAGATTAGGTCGTCCTGGATTGAGTCTTCGACTAATTTCCAAGCGGCCTTACTTCTTCTTCCCTACCTCGATATTGTGTTATATCAAGGAGGAAGTTAAACGCTATCTTTGATCCCTTAACTGACAGAATAAGATGTAAGATCATTCGTTGGAATGCAACCCTCCTCTCTCAGGCTTGCAGACTGGTGCTTATTCAGTCTATCCTTTTGACTCTATGGGATCTCATATCTTTGCTGCTATGACTCCCACTACCCTCTTTCTTTCGCTCTTACCGCTCCTTGGCATCTTCATTTTTCTGAGGAAACAAGGACAACGCTTCTCGCCATCACTGGGTTTCTTGGAACTCCATCTGTCGTCCCAAGAGTGAGGGTGGCCTGGGCCTTCGTAACCCTAAGGACATTTGTTAGGCTTATGCTTGCATGATATGGGCGCGATTTGGTGTGAACGACTCCCTTTGGGCTTCGTTCCTCCACACTATGTACCATATGTTGTCTGGTACGAATTTCTCTAGTATCCAGTCCTACGCTAGTGAGACGTGGAAACTGATGCAATCCGTGAAGTCCTTATCAGATGCTCATGGTGGCAGAACTAGCTAGGATGGTAGTCCCTTCTTGATTAAGGGGGCTTGGAAGTCAGTGAGAACTCTTGGTCCGCGCCTTCATATTTTCTCTTTTGTTTGGAATGTCTGAATTCCTCCTAAGGTCTCTCTATTTATGTGGAAAACCCTGCATGATGGTTTACTAGTAGATGAGAATCTGCAGAGAATCGACATTCCTTTTGTGTCTCGTTGCAGGAAGTGTGGGACTAGCAGCTCGGAATCCTCCTCTCATTTACTTTTCTCCGGTTCTTGTGCTAGGTTTGTTTGGAATTACTTCGAAAACCTGATGGGTTGCCAGAGTAGTGCCATCTCGCTAGAAGATTTACTGAGATTTTGGTGGTTCAACATCTCAGGTAAATCTTTCCACTCGATCCTACTTCGTCTGCTTTCTTGTCTAGTCTGCTGGCACATTTGGTGCGCGCGGAATAAGGCAATTTTTGATGAAGTTGCCATGGTTCCTCCTACCATTATCCAAAGAGTAAGGAACGATGTTTTTCCTTACTTTTCGAGGAAGGCCTTTCAGGGGTGGTATTGGTTCCAGATCCTTGAGTTTGACAGCTACCTTTGATGGTTCAATAGTAACGGCTACTCGAAGGGCAGGTATTGGTTGAAATTTTCTTTTATGTTGTCTTCTGTTATTCTTTCCACTTTCTCACACGCTCCCCCTGTGATCTTATGTAACACCCCGTAATTTTAATGTTAATATTCACAAATTAAAGAATAACTAATCTCAGACGTGAGAATTAAGGGAAACGGGTTGCGCCATTATGTTCGTCTCGGAATTTTGGTTGAGATAGAGTCCGAGTTTGCGTGAATTGGACTTCGTATGAAGAAGTTATGGCCATCGGAAGTTAAAGAAAATTCAAAAAAGATTTCGAAAATTCAGAGTCAGATCGGCTAGGCGGGAAAATTCCCGCCAGGGCCAGGTCGACCATAGGGTCGACCTACCCTAACCAGGTCGACCATAGGGTCGACCGCCCCCCCCCCCGGGGCAGATTTGAGTAATGACCTGTTTATGACTGTATGCTGACTCATTAGGGTTTCTGATCTGCTCTGATTGGCTAGGATTGATTCTGGGTTGATCGGACGGCCTAAACTAATCCTAAACTCTATAAAAAGACATGTAGACTCAAACCCTAAAATCAAATCAAAATTAGATTAACGGCCGTCAAATTGTCACTCCAAACCCTAGAGTAGCCGCCACCAATTAGAAGCAAAGTAAAGCAACTCAATTCAAATCAAATCAAGCCTAAAACTACGACAACGAAATTGCCTACATCAAGGGAACACTAATCAATTACAGAATTCAGAACCCATAACTCAAGACCCTCTTTTTCTGTGAGTTCTAGTCACTTTTAGGTTTAAATAGATAAAAGTGAATTGTTGTAGACTATGATTTGGGTATATGTTGTTTGTAGTTATGCAAGTTTATTGTTGTTGTGGATCATGAAATTATACAAGTTTATTGTTGTGGTGAATCATGAAATTATGCAAGTGAAATTCATAAATCTATGCAAGTTGTTATCATGGATCTATGCAAGTTGTTATTGTGAACCTATGCAAGTTGTTATGAGATCATGCAAGTCACCTATACAAGTTATTATTCATGAACCAATGCAAGTTATTATTCATGAAACTATGCAAGTTGTTATGTTATGCAAGTTGTTAAACATGTTGTAAATCATGAATATATGTGAGTTGTTAATTATGTTGTTAATTCATGAACCCATGCAAATTACCTATGCAAGTTGTTATGTTGTGAATCATGAACCTATGTTAGTTGTTAATTATGTTGTTAATTCATGAACCTATGCAGGTTGTTATGTTGCAAAATCATGAATCTATGCAAGTTGTTAATTATGTGGTGAATCATAATTATATGCGAAGTTATCATGTCATTTTACCTAGTTGTCATGCTTATGCCAAAATTGTACTGAAAACTATAACCTTGTCATTCCCTTTATTTTATTGTTGTGGCGAGACTACTTTGTAGCCTCGATGACGCCAAAAATGCAAACGGTTACGCTAGTTAAGAAACGGGGAAAAAGGGGAATTTTTAATAG
Organism: Allium sativum; assembly: GCA_030737875.1. Classification (NCBI taxonomy): domain Eukaryota; kingdom Viridiplantae; phylum Streptophyta; class Magnoliopsida; order Asparagales; family Amaryllidaceae; genus Allium; species Allium sativum. Next base: position 340,970,272 of record CM060919.1, read on the forward strand.
GCATAATTTACATAGTGTTTATGTAAATTGGGCACATGATTTTAGTAGGGAAACATATAAATAATTACCTATTATGACATGGGTAAAATTGGGTAAAAATGGTATAATTTGAATATGACCATTTGTGGATAGGAAATTCAAATTGTTAATAAGATAGGTATTGACACCTATAAAAAGGAAAGGATTAATTAATTAACTTAATTAATCAAAAGAGGAATGTTTAAGCAATTGAAGTCTAAAGATTTAATATTGAGAATTGGCATAAATGCCTTAAATGGCATAAAATAAATTTGTGATGAAATTGGTATGATTTTACATACCATAAATAAATGGACATAATTGAGTCAATTATGGCCATATTTAAATTTGAAATTGATTGATAATTTGAATAGGGAGATTAATTCAAATTAGGGAATAATTAATTTTGTGTAATTAATTGTCTAAGACACGAGGTTAGGCTCTTTTGTGGTGTAAGACTGCCCGGACCCGCCCGGCAAATCTAGCTGCCACAAATGCCAGTCTAATGTGGGAGGTCTTAGGCATAAATTAAATGCGTGACAGTTGTAAAGACACGAGGTTAGGCTCTTTTGTGGTGTAAGACTGCCCGGACCCGCCCGGCAAATCCAGCTGCCACAAATGCCAGTCTAATGTGGGAGGTCTTTATAAGGTTACGGTCTTAATGAATTAAGAAACACTTAACCAGATAAACATGTAGTGGGACATGAGGGGTTAAGTGGGCGCCTTGGGTGGCATGTGGAATTAAGTGGGTGCCTTGGGTGGCATGTGAAATACGATTAGGTGTCTCAATAGTTAATTAATGCTGATTAAAGACTACTTAACCTAACTTAATACATATGGACTGTATGATGATAGATATAAGTTAGGGTTAAGTAAAACGAGTTGGATTTTGGGTGGGTTAAGTACAACTGATGGGTAGGTGGGTAATATTAATATATATAGGCCCACAAACTTAACCATTAAATAAATAGAATTAAATCAGTGGGAGGGTTAAGTATAACTGAAGGGTAGGTGGGTAATATTAATATATATAGGCCCACAAACTTAACCGGATAAAAAGGGTTATGTAATTAAAGACACCAAATAGTATACATAACCAGGGAAAAATAGTAAAGTTATGTATTAAAGACACCCTTAGGGGTACGCATAACTAATGGGAATAGATAGAGTTATGTATTAAAGACACCCATAGGTAAGCATAACCGATAGGTAGATTAAGGGTTATGTATTAAAGACACCTGTAGGTACGCATAACTGATTGAGGGCTATGTAATTAAAGACACCTCAGGGTATACATAGTCAGTAGAAAACCTAGTGGGGATACAAGACATAGGGGAGAGCTTGTATCATGTTGTGTGGGACCCATTTCAGTCAGTAACCCGGAGGGGTATCAAAGTAAAGAACTCCGTACTAGGCTGGGAAGGGGCACGCTTACTGATTGATTGTAAGAGATCCAAAATGAGACGGATGGTGTGGGCGGGGCAAACCGACCGGGGACATGTGCGTGCATGGGCCGGGCAGAGGGGGACAAGACGACTGTGACACCAGTAGGTATAACTATGCACACCTTAGGTTGCCACTATAGAGAAGTGATACCCCCTAGTTGTGGGACCAACACAGGGTATCTACAGAGTAGAGAGACGATCGATTAGGGTAGTGGTTAGGGTATACTCGGACGTATGCCCTAACTCTACCAATTTATAGTAGGAGGGTAGTGGGTACGACTAGTTGAGATAGGAGCAGGCGACACCTATGACAGCAGCTAGGAATACACGAAACTACCACCATCTTTATCGTTATTACAGTTAGCGGAAGAGATCACCCCATCTTGATTTTACTAGTAATAGTGCAGAGTAGTTTGTAGTGAAGTATACATCTTACCTTATTTGTCCTGCCATACCTGCCATTTGTACCGTGAATCCTCTTATCCACTTTGTATGCCTGTCATGTTTACCTTTATTTATTTACTGGCTAAAAGTTATTGGACTCACCAGACGTATGTCTGACCTAGTTTGTTTCGCCTCTTTTTTTCCATTCCCCCCCTCCAGGTTCTCAGGGAGGAAACACCCAGGTTTAGCCAGGATTTGGATATCATCTTCTAGGAGCTACTTCTGAAGTATGACTCAAGTCTCTGTCTCTTATATGGCTTGCTCTTTAATATGGGGAATGATGTTTTTCTTTTAAATACCTATGTACTCTGATGATGTAACACAGAAGTGTTTTAATGGTTATATGACTCGTGGTATTATGTAACAAAGTATTTTGGTGATTTAATAAAGTTCTTTATTTTCCGCTGCAAAATTTTTATATCTGTCTTATGATATTCAGTGTCTGTTTACCAAAAACGCTCCACTGAAGTTAAGGCATTCCCTTTGTGAGTGACCTTAATGGAGGTGGGGTGTTACACTTGGTATCAGAGCTGAAGGTTACCAGATTAGATAAAAGTTTTGAAAATATTTTTCAAAAGTGTTTTGAAAGAAAGTATTTTCAAAAAAGGAAAGCCTGTTTTGAAAAATAAAATCCCCAAAAAGCCATATATAGTATCCTTCGGTCCTTTTTCTAAAATCTCTCCCTTTTTCTTCTTAGCATGTCTGAGGATCTTAACCTTCCAGAGGGTGTACCAATACCAGGATGGTTTAGGAGGTATTTGGAAGCTAGGGCCACCGCCGCAGGTCCAGCAAATGTTCCTCCTCCCCCAGCTGCACCCATTCCTCCTCCTCCCCCTCCTCGTGTTGATACTTTTGCAAAGATATGTAAGGATTTTCGGGCAATGGGCGGGAAACCTTTTCATGGGTCGGAGACGTTTGTTGAAGCTTGAAATTGGCTAAAGGAGGTGGAAGAATTGTTTGGAATCTTTGAAGTAGAATATGGAAGAAAGGTCCAGTTAGCTGCCTGGTTAATGAAGGATGAGGCCTCGTTTTGGTGGGAGGTCACTAATGGAGAGCGTCCAGTTGATACATGGCCGGATTTCAGGCGTAGGTTTAAGGCGAAATTTCTCTCACGAGCAGAAGAAAATCTATACATGGAAAGTTTCTTGGCATTGAAGCAGGGGGATCTGTCAGTAAAAGAGTACGTCAACAAGTTCAATCAGTTGGTGAGGTTTGGCTTAGACTTGGTGAACACACCTGAGAAGAAGGCTATGAGATTTGTTAAAGGCTTGAATGAGCCGCTACACGGATTGGCTATGACCCACGTTCCCATGGGGGCCACTTTTGAAAAGCTGGTGGATATGGCCCTAATGCATGAAGTGGACAAAGGAGCAAAGAAAGAGGAAAAAGTTGAAGGGACATTGGAAAATGAGAAAGCGGGACCCAAGAAAGGACAACAACAGCAACAGCGGAAGAAAGGCAAGAAGGATGACAAGGGAAAGGATAAGAGGAAACGCCACTATTGTGGGAAAGAAGGTCACCTAGTCAAAGAATGTAAAAGGAGGAAGTTCAATTGCTTTAAGTGTGGAGAGGTCAGACACTTTTCCAAGGAATGCCCGAAGGCGCAGGGATTGCAAAGGACTTCTGGAGGGCAAGCGAATGCTCTCGTGGCAGATGGATAGGATAGAGATAGGAAAAATTTATGTAGAAGGTTTAATTTCCTTATATGGTTATGAAGTTAAGACTCTTTTTGATTCTGTAATTGAGACTCTGCACTTTAATACTAGTCTTGTTTCTGATCCCGTAGTTGTTTCAAACTCCTTTGGTGGTTCGGATCATTTATTGGTGATTTGTAAGGGTTTGAAATTATCTGTGTTAGGCGTCAAAAATTTGAAGGTGACATTTGTGTGCTTAAGTTTGTGGGCTATGGGTTGGTTCTAAATGGACCAGCTTTGTATGTAGAGAGCCGTTCTAGATTTTGAGAGTGGGGTCGTTAAGTTTCTAACTTGTCATGGGAAGACCCCCAAAGTTTCTTGTGACCCGCAAGGGTCTGTTATGCCTAGCTTTCTGAGAATCATTCTGTAATCTAATCTATACCAGTAGTCTGTAAGTATCTGAATATTTCTGAAGGATAGGGGTTTCTACTCAAAACATGAAGTAGATTTCCAGTTTTGACATTGTTTAATGGGGGGTAATTCTCTGAGTGTCAGTCTGATGTTGATTTCGGTCTTCGGGGCTGAGACTTAGGGAATTATTCTCTTAACCGATGTCAAATGGGAACAGAGCTTTTGTTTTAGTTATATCATTTGTTTGTATCCCATCAACTGAATCTTCTACCTTTAGATAGGAAATCCATGGATGTAAACATGTGTTTGAGACATGTTATGTTTGATGGTTGCAAGTGGATGCAAGTGTTTGCTAGTGGTTGTCTGTGGACGCATATACACACACATTAGGCACTAGATCGGCTCAAGTCACTTTCATATTACATATAAATGTGTGTGCATATTTAGGTTAATGGATGAACAATGGTTGTGTTATCATATGGATGCTGCATTTTGATGAATGGTTGAGCACACATGTAGAAATAATATGTATCGATAGGATTCTTTCGCATACATAATGGACGCACGGCACTATCATGGTTTGCATTAAGGAGGTCAACTGAATCAGTAGACCGCCTGATTTTGCATTAGATAAGGAACATATACACACACTTTTTGCATATGTTCATACGACATTAGAAATCTTTTAAGGACAATGGATGCCTGTGTTTGATGGTTGAGTAGATTGATGATTGTATGGTAGGATGCACATTCTTCTTGACTTGAAGATTTCGGGGCCGAAATCCTTTAAGGAGGGGAGAATGTAACACCCCGTAATCTTAATGTTAATATTCACAAATTAAAGAATAACTAATCTCAGACGTGAGAATTTAGGGAAACGGGTTGCGCCATTGTGTTCATCTCGGAATTCTGGTTGAGATAGAGTCCGAGTTTGCGTGAATTGGACTTCGTATGAAGAAGTTATGGCCATCGGAAGTTTCAGAAAATTCAAAACAGATTTCGAAAATTCAAAATTCAGAGTCAGATGGGCTAGGCGGGAAAATTCCCGCCAGGGCCAGGTCGACCTGGGGGTCGACCTACCCTAACCAGGTCGACCATAGGGTCGACCTGCCCCCCACCCCCCGGGCAGATTTGAGTAATGACCTGTTTATGACTGTATGCTGACTCATTAGGGTTTCTGATCTGCTCTGATTGGATGGGATTAATTCTTGGTTGATCGGACGACCTAAACTAATCCTAAACTCTATAAAAAGACATGTAGACTGAAACCCTAAAATCAAATCAAAATTAGACTAATGGCCGTCATATTGTCACTCCAAACCCTAGAGTAGTCGCCACCAATTAGAAGCAAAGTAAAGCAACTCAATTCAAATCAAATCAAGCCTAAAACTACAACAATGAAATTGCCTACATCAAGGGAATGCTAATCAATTACAAAATTCAGAACCCAGAACTCAAGACCCTCTTTTTCTGTGAGTTTTAGTCACTCTTAGGTTTAAATAGATAAAAGTGAATTGTGGTAGACTATGATTTGGGTATATGTTGTTTGTAGTTATGCAAGTTTATTGTTGTTGTGGATCATGAAATTATACAAGTTTATTGTTGTGGTGAACCTGAAATTATGCAAGTGAAATTCATAAATCTATGCAAGTTGTTATCATGAATCTATGCAAGTTGTTATTGTGAACCTATGCAAGTTGTTATGAGATCATGCAAGTCACCTATACAAGTTATTATTCATGAACCTGTACAAGTTATTATTCATGAAACTATGCAAGTTGTTATGTTATGCAAGTTGTTAAACATGTTGTAAATCATGAATCTATGTGAGTTGTTAATTATGTTGTTAATTCATGAACCCATGCAAATTACCTATGCAAGTTGTTATGTTGTGAATCATGAACCTATGTTAGTTGTTAATTATGTTGTTAATTCATGAACCTATGCAGGTTGTTATGTTGCAAAATCATGAATCTATGCAAGTTGTTAATTATGTGGTGAATCATTATTATATGCGAAGTTATCATGTCATTTTCCCTAGTTGTCATGCTTATGCCAAAATTGTACTGAAAACTATAACCTTGTCATTCCCTTTATTTTATTGTTATGGCGAGACTACTTTGTAGCCTCGATGACGCCAAAAATGCAAACGGTTACGTTTGTTAAGAAACGGGGGAAAAGGGGAATTTGTAGTAGGCATAATTTACATAGTGTTTATGTAAATTGGGCACATGATTTTAGTAGGGAAACATATAAATAATTACCTATTATGACATGGGTAAAATTGGGTAAAAATGGTATAATTTGAATATGACCATTTGTAGATAGGAAATTCAAATTGTTAATAAGATAGGTATTGACACCTATAAAAAGGAAAGGATTAATTAATTAACTTAATTAATCAAAAGAGGAATGTTTAAGCAATTGAAGTCTAAAGATTTAATATTGAGAATTGGCATAAATGCCTTAAATGGCATAAAATAAATTTGTGATGAAATTGGTATGATTTTACATACCATAAATAGATGGACATAATTGAGTCAATTATGGCCATATTTAAATTTGGAATTGATTTATAATTTGAATAGGGAGATTAATTCAAATTAGGGAATAATTAATTTTTTGTAATTAATCGTCTAAGACATGAGGTTAGGCTCTTTTGTGGTGTAAGACTGCCCGGACCCGCCCGACAAATCCAGCTGCCACAAATGCCAGTCTAATGTGGGTGGTCTTAGGCATAAATTAAATGTGTGACAATTGTAAAGACACGAGGTTAGGCTCTTTTGTGGTGTAAGACTGCCCGGACCCGCCCGGCAAATCCAACTGCCACAAATGCCTGTCTAATGTGGGAGGTCTTTATAAGGTTACGGTCTTAATGAATTAAGAAACACTTAACCAGATAAACATGTAGTGGGACATGAGGGGTTAAGTGGGTGCCTTGGGTGGCATGTGGAATTAAGTGGGTGCCTTGGGTGGCATGTGAAATACGATTAGGTGTCTCAATAGTTAATTAATGCTGATTAAAGACTACTTAACCTAACTTAATACATATGGATTGTATGATGATAGATATAAGTTAGGGTTAAGTAAAACGAGTTGGATTGTGGGCGGGTTAAGTACAACTGATGGGTAGGTGGGTAATAGTAATATATATAGGCCCACAAACTTAACCATTAAATTAATAGAATTAAATCAGTGGGAGGGTTAAGTATAACTGAAGGGTAGGTGGGTAATATTAATATATATAGGCCCTCAAACATAACCGGATAAAAAGGGTTATGTAATTAAAGACACCAAATAGTATACATAACCAGGGAAAAATAGTAAAGTTATGTATTAAAGACACCCTTAGGGGTACGCATAACTAATGGGAATAGATAGAGTTATGTATTAAAGTCACCCATAGGTAAGCATAACCGATAGGTAGATTAAGGGTTATGTATTAAAGACACCTGTAGGTACGCATAACTGATTGAGGGCTATGTAATTAAAGACACCTCAGGGTATACATAGTCAGTAGAAAACCTAGTGGGGATACAAGACATAGGGGAGAGCTTGTATCATGTTTTGTGGGACCCATTTCAGTCAGTAACTCGGAGGGGTATCAAAGTAAAGAACTCCGTACTAGGCGGGGAAGGGGCACGCTTACTGATTGATTGTAAGAGATCCAAAATGAGACGGATGGTGTGGGCGGCGCAAACCGAACGGGGACATGTGCGTGCAAGGGCCGGGCAGAGGGGGACAAGACGACTGTGACACCAGTAGGTATAACTGTGCACACCTTAGGTTGCCACTATAGAGAAGTGATACCCCTAGTTGTGGGACCAGCACAGGGTATCTATAGAGTAGGGAGACGATCGATTAGGGTAGTGGTTAGGGTATACTCGGACGTATGCCCTAAGTCTACCAATTTATAGTAGGAGGGTAGTGGGTACGACTAGTTGAGATAGGAGCAGGAGGCACCTATGACAGCAGCTAGGAATACACGAAACTGCCACCATCGTTATCGTTATTACGGTTAGCGGAAGGGATCACCCCATCTAGATTTTACTAGTAATAGTGCAGAGTAGTTTGTAGTGAAGTATACATCTTACCTTATTTGTCCTGTCATACCTGCCATCTGTACCGTGAATCCTCTTATCCACTTTGTATGCCTGTCATGTTTACCTTTATTTATTTACTGGCTAAAAGTTACTGGACTCACCAGACATATGTCTGACCTAGTTTGTTTCGCCTCTTTTCTTCCGTTCCCCCCTCCAGGTTCTTAGGGAGGAAACACCCAGGTTCAGTCAGGATTTGGATATCATCTTCTAGGAGCTACTTCTGAAGTTTGACTCGAGTCTCTGTCTCTTATATGGCTTTCTCTTTAATATGGGAAATGATGTATTTCTTTTAAATACCTATGTACTCTGATGATGTAAGAAAGAAGTGTTTTAATGGTTATATGACTCATGGTATTATGTAACAAAGTATTTTGGTGATTTAATAAAGTTGTTTATTTTCGGCTGCAAAATTTTTATATCTATCTTGTGATATTCTGTGTCTGTTTACCAAAAACGATCCACTGAAGTTATGGCATTCTCTTTGTGAGTGACCTTAATGGAAGTGGGGTTTGACATCTTATGTCGGGCTCTAGTTTTGTAGGTCCTGGTTATAGGCTTTTGAGATCATCTCACTAGAGATGGTTGATGGGATCGCTACCTTGTCCGTGCTAGGCTACCAGGAGTAGGTGAAGCAGGATTATTAGAAAGAGTTGGTTGCTTGGAGCTCTTCCACATGTCCGTGGCCCCCCGTGTATCATATGGAGATGGATTTCTGGTTTTCCCAGCCTTTACCTGTCGTCTTCTTTGGATGGCTCGTTCGTGTCACCCTTGTTTCTGGCATCTGTCTGAGGAGGATTTGTTTGCATCGCCAGATGTCTTGTTTTCCTTATGCCAGCTGCCCGAATTTTCTTCTTTTGAAATCCTAAAGGAACTCGAGCTTTTGGCGTGATTTCTCGGGAATTGAGATAGTTGAATTTTACTAAAAAAATTGTATGTTTTCATTTGTGCGTGTGTGCACAGTTTCTGGTTACTGTAGAAATTTGTGAGCCATTGGAGAATGTCTAGATTCTCCCTCTTGGTATATTAGATTTTCCTTTTTCAAAAAAAAATATTAACTTAAAAATAGATTTTAAGCATAGGTTTAATCAACATAACTTAAAAACATAGGTTTTAAAAACGATAATATATATTAACTCAAAAAATTTATTTAAAATATGTTCCAACTTAAACAAAGAAAGAAATTTGTTTTAACTTATAATTCTGATAAAAAATGGTTTTAAGTTGAAATTAAGATAAAAATGAGTTTTATATTAAAATAAGATAAAATTGCATTTTAAATATTTGAACTTAAAAATGACTATTTTATAATTGACCAAAAACATTGCAAAATAATGTTTTATAAGTTAAAAACCATTTTAATAACTTTCAAACTTAATCATTTGCCTTACAACAAAAAATATATATAAAAATACTAAATATAGGTTCCTTTGCCTTAAGACAAGTCATCATGTATAAAAAAACTAATAAATCAGTTCCTTTGTCTTATGGAAAATCATCATTAAAAATAAAAACATAGGGCCAATAGCCATAAAACACTTAACGAATATTGTTTATTTATTTTATTTTGGGCATAGCCAGCCTGTTTTTTGAGTGGACCATACCACTTTTACATTATAGCAAATAATGAGTACAAAATATGACAGGAGATAGGAAAAATGCCTATATGTTATAGATATTCTAACACTAACTACAAACAAACTGTAATCTAACACCACACAGGGTGTGATCAGTTACAATATAGTTACAAGCAGAAAAAAATGATTCTATACAATACAGTTGGGTCATATTGACCCACACTATTAACATTGGGAATTAAATTGTAAGACTTCAAATTATTTCCAATTCTTGCATAATAGAATTAGGCAAGAATGATCGGCCATGTTATGTTCTCCAAGCCAGAAGCGATGAAAGCGGCATCCTACAGACCAGGAAATCATAGTGAAGAGGCTGAAAATCCAAGCAGAAGTTGAACACAGGTTCCAGCAGCTTCACTGATGTTGGACAAACGAGCCAAGTAATGGGAGCTACACAAATAAATTAACAAAGCACATAAATACAAACGGCAGAGGATTGAAGTGTAGAAATGAGTATATAGAAGAAAAGAGAAAAAGCCAGACACAGAAGATTGAATTGCTCAAAACTCAGCTAACAGGTAGGTTAAAAATATGCTTCAATGGCATTCATCTAATTTGTAACGTCAATTCCAGATCCAGATACTCAACATAGAAGACAACAACCAAAACAGCTAAAAAAACCCAAGATACTACATAATACCACCCTTATCTCACTAAGATGACACACTCAAATAGGTTGTGAAAGCTCATAGGGAATCAAAAACCATACATCCAACGGATACAACTCCACAAACTAAAACCAAGAAAATATCCGAAAGACTTACCGAAAATAGCACAATCTATTAACCAACTCGTTACTAGCAACGAATCTGGTCTGAGGGATGGAGAGGTAACCTGAGGAGAAAATAGCGGAGCACTATCTTATACTAAATCAACCCTAGCGTCAAAATTGCCTACAGAGAGGATTAACCTAAGGTGAAGACAGCTGAAATCAGGATGGCAGATGGGCAGGAGCCAGAGATGTTAAGAAGAGGTATCAAAGGAATATAGATCTAGGAGTAAGGTAGGAGATAGAAAGGTGAGAATCGAAAGACCTGTTAGAAAAGAGAAAAAAGGGGGAAGACTGAAGCCAAATTTCAGCAGATGATTGGAAATCGGAATTAACAAAAGGTTAAAACCTAGATCTGGCGAGGAGCAACTATTCCATAAGGAGAAAACTAAGGATAAAAGGAGGTTCGGGTGAGCGAGGGACGAATGGAGTAATACAAGGAAGAGCCAAAAGTTTTAGACAGTGAAGGAGACAAAGGTGGAAAGGTAGAGGAGATGACCCTAGTCGCCATTGGAGAGATAGTATGGTGCCTTCATTTATTATTTGACTATACTGTTTATTTATTAATATAACATTAGGTGTAAATTTAACTTGTGTTAATGTTATATAGTAATCATCATCCAAAATAACATTCTATATTAAACAGTACATGTTAATAATATGAAAGCTAGTATCATACAATTATTGTAACGAATCGACCAATTCCCGATCCTTACTATCGACACAAACACCATGTCAACTAACCAAGCACTAGGAATTTACCGGATCATTAATAGAAAGAAGTTAGAGGGTCAAAAATAGAAAGAAAGAAAATGTGACGACCGACCATAACCCCTGCACTAAACAAGAGGAATGATGCGCTAAAAGGCGTGCCAGACAGTTGTGGACGATCATCAAGGGAAGTAAACCCCAAACGAAACCTTTCGTAACTCACAGCGCAAGGATAAAATATAATAGAACATAAACAACTGGTATTAATAGTTAAGCATACATGACAAGAAAACATCAAACTTTCATAACAACTAGAAAGTATATTGAAGCGACCCGAACTTCCACGGTCTCCGAAGAGATGAGAAAGAACGAATTACTGTGAGGACAAGATCAATCAGAACGCAGACGGGAGAACATTTCATTGCTATTACAACAATTCCATTAGATACAAGAATATACAGAGTATAATTGAATAAATTACATTCGATAAATATCAGAGATTACAATAAATTACATAGCAGCGGAAAATAATACAAAACACAACTGAAAGTAATACACGGATACAGAGCTTTCCGAGCATCGTTCCAGCTGTAAATCAGGATCCTGAGAATATAAATCTGCAAAACCAAAACTAATAGCTGTCCGTGCGGAAAATGAGGGCACCCAGAGTTTAGGTTAAAACAATAAACTCCAGGTCAGTCATGTGACTGGTGTGAGAACTAAAACAGTTATTTAAAACTTTACTTTAAAAGAGAGTAATTCAAGGGACCACGCCGTATAACACGGAACGGGTTTCCTCCCAAGAACACCAGTGCATAGAATAAACAGTGCAATGCTTTTTCGAAAAATGAAGCTATTATAAGACCCAGGTCCCATCACACAATGCAACGCAAGCCGGAGGATAGGGTTTTCCCTTATAATAGCCAAACATGCTTGGTACGTTTAAAACAAATCATTTGATACTATAATAAGTGTATAGTGTCAAAACAATTTCAAACATAAATATAAATCATAGACGACATGGGTACCATATATCATGTCGCCATACTAGTTCTACAATTAAAACTGCAATATCACGTATTGGAAATTGGATTTCCGTCATGAGTCGAGGCAAGGGGCAAGCTCCTCTCCGCTTCGAGACACTCTAGCAAATGCCTCGGGACTACACACTCTGGGTAACCCCTGGATGCTTCAGGGCCGGTCCTCTCTTACGTTTGAGGATTAATTATTCCTGAACACACGTTTCCCGGTCCTAACAGAACTAAAATCGAGGCGCCTCATCCAACAACCACATAGGTGAAGAGTATATAAATGTCAGGACTGGTAAGTCACTGACACCAACAAAGCTAGAAAGAAACGTCGTGCTCTCCCTGCAGTCCTTATCCCGTTTTTGACTCATACCGAGGTGTGAGGCTCGCGAATTCACGTTATACACAAAGCTGTCACGTAGGCCGTGCTTTGATCATCAACCACAAGACTTTGCTTTTCAACAGAAGCCTTGATCCATGCAACTCAGCGTGCCACACAGGCAATTCATGCCATGCGATTGATATCTATCGATATATAACCTCTAAGCTCGTACATCTCAAAGAAGGGCGTTAAGTAAGAGAATAAATTCTCCGCCGCCAAACAGATATATATTTAATAGAAATCAATCAACACAGAATAAAATCCAATGTCAGACACACAATCCATTTACAAGTTTGTTCTGGGTCTGAACGAAACCGGAGGCACTTTCCTCGCATATCCATCGATCTCCAAGTACGTCTGGACGACCACCAACTATTTCCATCCTCTTGGGTGTACAGCCCAATCAGGATCATCAGTAATTATCCGAACGATGTGAAGACTTCCGGTCTTCGACCACCGTCTTCATCTTCGACTTATCGTCGAATCGGTTATTCAGAATGGGTATAAACCCGGCCTTTCCGAACAACCCGCGTATATTAAAAACAAATGTTACACAAACACAACATACGCCTCATTCCAATTCAGTAGCTACTAACCGTAAATCAACAAGAGAACAATTTCCCAAATATTAACCCCGAAGGCCGAAACCAACATCAGATCAATACCCAGGAAACCATTCCTCTTAGCTAACCTACATCTAGTTTCTAAATTTCATATTCTTAGGGAAAGGTTCCCATTAATTTTATCCAAGATAAATTCTTTGAATTTATTCTTTAATCTTCCTTTGGATGTCATTTCAAACCAAATTATGGTTTTCCAAACTAGTCGAGATTAGCGAACCGCACCGAAGTAATTATTTATTTTATTTCCCAATCCCAACCTATTCATCCCATGAAGCAAAACTGGTAATACTCCATATCTAACACCACGGTGTTATCGGTAAAATTAATAACCATTTCACATTCAAATCTAATTAAAATTTAACTATCGCTTGGAGTAAAACTGGTGATACTCCATTCTCGCTCATTTTCCAAATTTGATAATTTAAATTATCAATTCACATTTCAATCTAATTGCAGATTCATTAAAACTCCTTTTACTGGGTTAAAGAACTAGTGTCATTTAAAACACAGTTCACGATAAACCCACGAATCAATTCTATTTAAAACCCATTTCAAATCCAATTTATTTATTTAAAATAAATGGGTTGTTACTTTAGTTCTAAACTAGTTCATTTCGATAAAAATCTATTTTTATCTTTTCAAATATGGAGTTTTTCATCCCAATTTTCCCCAAATCATTTCTTATGATTTTACACAAATAATTACTATTTTTAATAATTTTATCAAGGCCCGTACAGTCGATTTCCATCAACGGCCATCGAACTGCACTTACAACGACCTTTTCAAAATTTGATTTGGACGTATCTCCAAATCCAACCGTTAGATTTCAAATTTCTAATATTCGTTAGAAAGCTCTTTTCGATACGTACCCAACGGTTCCGGTTTTAGGAGAATCCGACGGTCGGATCTCCCGTAATGTCCATTCAAAGTTAATGGTCGAAATTCACGAACGGCCGCGGCGCGGCGCGTTCTATTAAGGCCATTATATTATATATATAATATATATAATATATATTTCGTCGATTACTATTTAAATCGAATTTTATAAATAGTTTTAAATTCGTTTCAAAAACAATTTCAACTTCCAATTCAAATTCAAATCAAAATTGAATTTTCCTTTATAAATTCATTTCAATTTCGTTTTCTATTCGATTCAATTCAAATTCGTTATAAAAACGAATATAATCGATATAAATATCGTTCGCGTCAAACTAGCGCATCTCTAATCAACACGACTTTATATATTTCGATAATTCTGTTATTCTATTCAACAAATGAATATTTATTTTCTTCATCAAATGAATCTATATTTTTGTTATTTAATATATTTTATAAAAATTATGGTATCTATCGTTTGATTTAAATCAGACTCCAACCGTAAATTAGTAAGAGAACGATTCCCTGAATATTAACCCCGAAGGCCGAAACCAACATCAGATCCGTATCCAGGAGACCACTCATCTTATCTATTTTCCAGTTAGTTCTAATTTCAAATATGATAAAGATGGAAATTTTATTGTTAAAATATTTCGTTCAACACATGACTAATCTCAACAGATGAGTACGGTCAACACATGAACCTTTACTTTATAGTGATAAAGATATAAATTTTATTGTTAAAATATTTCGTTCAACACATGACTAATCTCAACAGATGAGTACAGTCAACACATGAACCTTTACTTTATAGTGATAAAGATATAAATTTTATTGTTAAAATATTTCGTTCAACACATGACTAATCTCAACGGATGAGTACAGTCAACACATGAATCTTTATATTATAATATTCTTTATCTTCTAAATTGGAATGAGGCCCAATCAATTACCATATAAAGTTAATTATATGAATTCCATACAACACATGTATATAATAGCAACGATAAATAATCAACCATCATCCAAAGTGCACCACACTGTATAAGCATCATATATAGATATCTAACGCTTATAACAGCCTGTCAATCAATTGATCGACATACAACTAATTATTGGGATTAGTGTATGCCGTGTTTTATCCCAATACCCGTGTGGGGTTTCAAACAACCAAACACAGATTTTATTTGTGCAGTTGGGCGATGTGTAAAATTTATCGTCCCAATCAATGTCCTTCAAATCGGTGTACATAAACAAACCGTCCGGTTTGTAAATGAATATTTATTTATTCACATTCACGTTAAAAATTATATTTTTAACGATAAAACATTTTATTTAACCTACGAAAATATTCTATTCAGTTCATTTATTAAATAAAATGATATCTTTATTTTTCTAACTTATTTTAGAAAATTTCGGCGGCATAACGGCACGATACTAGAAACGGGACAAGGCCTAGCCTTATCCCCGGTCTAGTGATGGCCCACGCCATACACATATCAATCAAATCCATTCCATTTCACCAAACAATCAAATTCAAATCAAACAATCTAACCAACTACACAACCAAACAAACAAGTCCATGGTCTATGGACGATGGTGTCGGGTGCTACTAAACACCGTCTGCATCCTAGTGTATATATATATAACTAGAAAAAGAAATTAAAGTGAGAAGTTCTCACCGACTAGCTAAACCAAGCATCACGACTCTTCTTATGTAGAAATCTTCGTCGTGCTCGCCTTTTTGCCAATTTCACTGTCCGTAGTCACTACATATATAAAACTCACATTTTTATATTGTTGCTATGTATATAAAAATCACTTTTTTATTCTACTACTATATAGATAAAAATTCTATTTTTTATACCGTTGTTCATATAGTAAAGATCAAATCTTTACTATCTATATAATATAAAAATCATATTTTTATTATCTCTACTATATAAAAATCATATTTTTATTATCTCTATTATATAAAAATCATATTTTTATTATCTACATTATATAAAAATCTTATCTTTATATTTTCTATAAGTTAAAAATCGGATTTTTATCCTCTCTATAATATAAGGATCATATTTTTATTTACTTCATATGTCAAAAACTGTAGAAACTTTAAAACGGAGAAAACTCACTTTTTTCTAACGCCCGGATTCGCTGTTCGAATCCTAGAATTTGCAAACGAGCTTCAATCTTCACACCATCTTTTTTCTAGCTTAAACGCGCCATTCCGGACAACTTTCGCCTAAGGGTCTTTTTGCCGAAAATGCTCCAATTCGCCAGAATTCGCGAAAGTACACGAATTTTACCGCTTTTGAACAGCAGACTTCGAACACGTTTTCCAAGCAGCTACGGACTCCAAAACATGACTTCCATATAGCCAAATCGAAGAAAATTTTGTGCTCTACAACTTTGGTTTAGAGGCACTTTGGCCAGAAACAAACCGTTTGGGAGTTATTTGCGAAATAACGACAGGGTGTTATTTGCAAAACGGGCGATTAGTGTAAAATGGATTTTTGGTGACCGGGGGGCCCACGGCCGGAGGGGGGGGGGCGCCGGACCTGATTGAGGTGGGGGAGTGGGTGGTGGTGGTGGCTTAGGGTTTTGCAAAACAAAGAGGGAAAGAGGAGGAGAGAGAGAGGAGGAGGAAAAGGAGGAGGAGAGGGAGGAGGAGGAGGCCGACGGTCGGCGGTGGAGGGGCGGCAGCGGCGGCGGGTGGGTGGAGGTGCCCATTAAAGAGGAAAGAGGAAGAAAGAAGAGGAAGAGAAAAGTGAGGAAGAAAAGGAAGGAAAAGTGATTATATGATAGTTTCTCGCGTATCGCCTGAACGCTAGCGATCTCCGATGGCCGCGGATTTCGGACACGAGATAGTAAACGTGAAGACGAGTCCAACGAAACACTTTCGTCGAATTCCGAGTTCGTTTGACTATTCAAAAAAAATCACAAAAATGCTCAGATAAGCTCTAAAAATGCGATTTTGGCGCACCTTTTCTTCTCGCACGCTCACATGCTAACTCAAAAAATCAAGCCCTCTTGGATTTAACCATTATTAGATGATATGAATCCATAAAAAAAACGAAATCGAATTCTGAGGTCGTATCAATAATGTTCCTTTGTAAAATGACTGCTCGCTTTACCCGGAACTGTTTCAGCTCGCACGACCACGTTTTAACTCCGTTCGACGCGCCATTTGGAACTCAACAATGATTTGTCATTATGAATCCATAAAAATTTATCTCGTCGAATTCTGAGCTCGTATGCAAAATTTCACTTTTTAAGGGCTATGTATTGTTAACCGAACAACTCCAGCCCATAGCCACTATTCCGGATATCGGAATATATCGAAGCTTATACTTTTCGGAGTTCTAAACGGCATTTTGAACTCAATGGAAGTAGTTTCGAGTCCAAATTCATTCGTATACAAAATTTGACTTTTTGGGCCATGTATAATTTACATAGCGACTATTCTGAATTTTCAACTGGGCATAACTTTTGATCCCCGCTATGAAATTTCGATTTTTCAGATTCGTTGGAAAGATATTCCCACTTAAATCCTAATATTTTTGGTTTCACTAAAATCCGGATTGTTTTGCACCCGGTACATTCAATTGAAGTTTGAAATCGAATTATCGAACTGCAGGGCCATTTTCAATTCCTTCTATAATTTAAAATAAATATTTAAATTCTAACGACGATCTATATAACTATATACGTTCCAATTATATTCAAAATAAATTTCTCGTCGATATTATTTAAAATAATTCATTTTAAATATTCAAAATTCGTCGAAGTTGCCAAAACAAAAAATTTAAACTGGCTCATAATTTCCGGGTTATTACAATCTCCCCCACTTAAAACTTTTCGTCCCCGAAAAGGAACAAAGTCGAAAGTGGTTTGATTAATCAACTCTACGTTCGATCTGCCTTCCATTCTCCCACTTTTCAGTTTCTGAGAATTTTCAAATTTTCAAAAATTTGGCTAACACCCTAAATTTTCGAAAAATTTCGCCATAACCTCCTTTGTACGGGGAGCACGGGAAAATCCCGAAATTGCCATACAGGCCTTCTGATCTCAAAAAGAAAAAGAAAAAGCCAAGCAGCTAGCCAATCGGCTCATAAAATCATCATCATCCAAACAAAACAGTAAATTATAGTAAATATGTACCTATTTGTCGGGCAAACAAATTTTATTCTCTGCTCTAGCCTCCTTGCTATGACCTGTTCAATGTAAGTACATGTATATGCAAGCAAATGCGACCAATTTTCAATACAGTCCAATATTTGATGCAATTAGGCATAATGGTTCAAAATTATTAAACAAATAAACAAACAACACAAACATCAATCAATTAGTGAATTTAACGTTTCAAATTCATAATTTTGATATATATACTGAAAATCTTGTTTTTGATGCCAATTCACAACAATAAACCTATCTATATAAGTTTTGGTTCTCACACCAGTCTAATGGAAATATATAGATATCATACCTTCGAAACACGAACATAAGTTCTGATGATGATCGATCAATCATCAGAACCATCTCCGGGTGTCTAGAATGTGATTCTATATCCATCCAGTATATTAAAACTTCGAATATACGTTCATGACGCGTACAAGCAAAATCTTTATATACTCGATTGTCCAAATTCAAAATAAATGAATAATCAAATACATTTAAAACGATTTAAATTTTAAAACTAAATTGTTTTCATTTGAAAAATATACTCTTCACACTCGTTGTAGGATACTACTGATCCTATCTCTAACGAGTCATTCTAATTGGATATTGCTAATCCAATATCTGATGAATTCTTTCGTATGGTTCTAATGTGTCTTGTTCTCGAGCTCTGTAAACCAAAGTTCTGATACCAAATGAAGCGACCCGAACTTCCCCGGTCTCCGAAGAGATGAGAAAGAACGAATTACTGTGAGGACAAGACCAATCAGAACGCAGACGGGAGAACATTTCATTGCTATTACAACAATTCCATCAGGTACAAGAATATACAGAGTATAATTGAATAAATTACATTCGATAAATATCAGAGATTACAATAAATTACATAGCAGCGGAAAATAATACAAAACACAACTGAAAGTAATACACGGATACAGAGCTTTCCGAGCATCGTTCCAGCTGTAAATCAGGATCCTGTGAATATAAATCTGCAAAACCAAAACTACTAGCTGCCCGTGCGGAAAATGAGGGCACCCAGAGTTTAGGTTAAAACAATAAACTCCAGGTCAGTCATGTGACTGGTGTGAGAACTAAAACAGTTATTTAAAACTTTACTTTAAAAGAGAGTAATTCAAGGGACCACGCCGTATAACACGGAACGGGTTTCCTCCCAAGAACACCAGTGCATAGAATAAACAGCGCAATGCTTTTTCGAAAAATGAAGCTATTATAAGACTCAGGTCCCATCACACAATGCAACGCAAGCCGGAGGATAGGGTTTTCCCTTAAAATAGCCAAACATGCTTGGTACGTTTAAAACAAATCATTTGATACTATAATAAGTGTATAGTGTCAAAACAATTTCAATCATAAATATAAATCATAGACGGTATGGGTACCATATATCATGTCGCCATACTAGTTCTACAATTAAAACTGCAATATCACGTATTGGAAATTGGATTTCCGTCATGAGTCGAGGCAAGGGGCAAGCTCCTCTCCGCTTCGAGACACTCTAGCAAATGCCTCGGGACTACACACTCTGGGTAACCCCTGGATGCTTCAGGGTCGGTCCTCTCTTACGTTTGAGGATTAATTATTCCTGAACACATGTTTCCCGGTCCTAACAGACCTAAAATCGAGGCGCCTCATCCAACAACCACATAGGTGAAAATTATATAAATGTCAGGACTGGTAAGTCACTGACACCACCAAAACTAGAAAGAAACGTCGTGCTCTCCCTGCAGTCCTTATCCCGTTTATGACTCATACCGAGGTGTGAGGCTCGCGAATTCACGTTATACACAAAGCTGCCACGTAGGCCGTGCTTTGATCATCAACCACAAGACTTTGCTTTTCAACAGAAGCCTTGATCCATGCAACTCAGCGTGCCACGCAGGCAATTCATGCCATGCGATTGATATCTATCGATATATAACCTCTAAGCTCGTACGTCTCAGAGAAGGGCGTTAAGCAAGAGAATAAATTCTCCGCCGCCAAACAGATATGTATTTAACAGAAATCAATCAACACAGAATAAAATCCAATGTCAGACACACAATCCATTTACAAGTTTGTTCTGGGTCTGAACGGAACCGGAGGCACTTTCCTCGCATATCCATCGATCTCCAAGTACGTCTGGACGACCACCAACTATTTCCATCCTCTTGGGTGTACAGCCCAATCAGGATCATCAGTAATTATCCAAACGATGTGAAGACTTCCGGTCTTCGACCACTGTCTTCATCTTCGACTTATCGTCGAATCGGTTATTCAGAATGGGTATAAACCCGGCCTTTCCGAACAACCCGCGTATATTAAAAACAAATGTTACACAAACACAACATACGCCTCATTCCAATTCAGTAGCTACTAACCGTAAATCAACAAGAGAACAATTTCCCAAATATTAACCCCGAAGGCCGAAACCAACATCAGATCAATACCCAGGAAACCATTCCTCTTAGCTAACCTACAGCTAGTTTCTAAATTTCATATTCTTAGGGAAAGGTTCCCATTAATTTTATCCAAGATAAATTCTTTGAATTTATTCTTTAATCTTCCTTTGGATGTCATTTCAAACCAAATTATGGTTTTCCAAACTAGTCGAGATTAGCGAACCGCACCAAAGTAATTATTTATTTTATTTCCCAATCCCAACCTATTCATCCCATGAAGCAAAACTGGTAATACTCCATATCTAACACCACGGTGTTATCGGTAAAATTAATTACCATTTCACGTTCAAATCTAATTAAAGATTTAACTATCGCTTGGAGCAAAACTGGTGATACTCCATTCTCGCTCATTTTCCAAATTTGATAATTTAAATTATCAATTCACATTTCAATCTAATTGCAGATTCATTAAATCTCCTTTTACCGGGTTAAAGAACTAGTGTCATTTAAAACACAGTTCACGATAAACCCACGAATCAATTCTATTTAAAACCCATTTCAAATCCAATTTATTTATTTAAAATAAATGGGTTGTTACTTTAGTTCTAAACTAGTTCATTTCGATAAAATCTATTTTTATCTTTTCAAATATGGGGTTTTTCATCCCAATTTTCCCCAAATCATTTCTTATGATTTTACACAAATAATTACTATTTTTAATAATTTTATCAAGGCCCGTACAGTCAATTTCCATCAACGGCCATCGAACTGCACTTACAACTACCTTTTCCAAATTTGATTTGGACGTATCTCCAAATCCAACCGTTAGATTTCAAATTTCTAATATTCGTTAGAAAGCTCTTTTCGATACGAACCCAACGGTTCCGGTTTTAGGAGAATCCGACGGTCGGATCTCCCGTAATGTCCGTTAAAAGTTAATGGTCGAAATTCACGAACGGCCGCGGCGCGGCGCGTTCTATTAAGGCCATTATATTATATATATAATATATATTTCGTCGATTACTATTTAAATCGAATTTTATAAATAGTTTTAAATTCGTTTCAAAAACAATTTCAACTTCCAATTCAAATTCAAATCAAAATTGAATTTTCCTTTATAAATTCGTTTTAAATTCATTTCAATTTCGTTTTCTATTCGATTCAATTCAAATTCGTTATAAAAACGAATATAATCGATATAAATATCGTTCGCGTCAAAATAGCGCATCTCTAATCAACACGACTTTATATATTTCGATAATTCCGTTATTCTATTCAACAAATGAATATTTATTTTCTTCAACAAATGAATCTATATTTTTGTTATTTAATATATTTTATAAAAATTATGGTATCTATCGTTTGATTTAAATCAGACTCCAACCGTAAATTAGTAAGAGAACGATTCCCTGAATATTAACCCCGAAGGCCGAAACCAACATCAGATCCGTATCCAGGAGACCACTCATCTTATCTATTTTCCAGTTAGTTTCTAATTTCAAATATGATAAAGATGGAAATTTTATTGTTAAAATATTTCGTTCAACACATGACTAATCTCAACAGATGAGTACGGTCAACACATGAACCTTTACTTTATAGTGATAAAGATATAAATTTTATTGTTAAAATATTTCGTTCAACACATGACTAATCTCAACAGATGAGTACAGTCAACACATGAACCTTTACTTTATAGTGATAAAGATATAAATTTTATTGTTAAAATATTTCGTTCAACACATGACTAATCTCAACGGATGAGTACAGTCAACACATGAACCTTTATATTATAATATTCTTTATCTTCTAAATTGGAATGAGGCCCAATCAATTACCATATAAAGTTAATTATATGGATTCCATACAACACATGTATATAATAGCAACGATAAATAATCAACCATCATCCAAAGTGCACCACACTGTATAAGCATCAAATATAGATATCTAACGCTTATAACAGCCTGTCAATCAATCGATCGACATACAACTAATTATTGGGATTAGTGTATGCCGTGTTTTATCCCAATACCCGTGTGGGGTTTCAAACAACCAAACACAGATTTTATTTGTGCAGTTGGGCGATGTGTAAAATTTATCGTCCCAATCAATGTCCTTCAAATCGGTGTACATAAACAAACCGTCCGGTTTGTAAATGAATATTTATTTATTCACATTCACGTTAAAAATTATATTTTTAACGATAAAACATTTTATTCAACCTATGAAAATATTCTATTCAGTTCATTTATTAAATAAAATGATATCTTTATTTTTCTAACTTATTTTAGAAAATTTCGGCGGCATAACGGCACGATACTAGAAACGGGACAAGGCCTAGCCTTATCTCCGGTCTAGTGATGGCCCACGCCATACACATATCAATCAAATCCATTCCATTACACCAAACAA
This sequence comes from Allium sativum, assembly GCA_030737875.1. Classification (NCBI taxonomy): domain Eukaryota; kingdom Viridiplantae; phylum Streptophyta; class Magnoliopsida; order Asparagales; family Amaryllidaceae; genus Allium; species Allium sativum. The sequence goes on from CM060919.1 coordinate 340,993,343, forward strand.
TCAAATTCAAATCAAACAATCTAACCAACTACACAACCAAACAAACAAGTCCATGGTCTGTGGACGATGGTGTCGGGGGCTACTAAACACCGTCTGCATCCTAGTGTATATATATATAACTAGAAAAAGAAATTAAAGTGAGAAGTTCTCACCGACTAGCTAAACCAAGCGCCACGACTCTTCTTATGTAGAAATCTTCGTCGTGCTCGCCTTTTTGCCAATTTCACTGCCCGCAGTCACTACATATATAAAAATCACATTTTTATATTGTTGCTATGTATATAAAAATCACTTTTTTATTCTACTACTATATAGATAAAAATTCTATTTTTTATACCGTTGTTCATATAGTAAAGATCAAATCTTTACTATCTATATAATATAAAAATCATATTTTTATTATCTTTACTATATAAAAATCATATTTTTATTATCTACATTATATAAAAATCTTATCTTTATATCTTCTATAAGTTAAAAATCGGATTTTTATCCACTCTATAATATAAAGATCATATTTTTATTTACTTCATATGTCAAAAACTGTAGAAGCTTTAAAACGGAGAAAACTCACTTTTTTCTAATGCCCGGATTCGCTGTTCGGGTCCTAGAATTTGCAAACGAGCTTCAATCTTCACACCATCTATTTTCTAGCTTAAACGCGCCATTCCGGACAACTTTTGCCTAAGGGTCTTTTTGCCGAAAATGCTCCAATTCGCCAGAATTGGCGAAAGTACACGAATTTTACCGCTTTTGAACAGCAGACTTCGAACGCGTTTTCCAAGAAGCTCCGGACTCCAAAACATGACTTCCATATAGCCAAATCGAAGAGAATTTCGTGCTCTACAACTTTGGTTCAGAGGGACTTTGGCCAGAAACGCACCGTTTGGGAGTTATTTGCGAAATAAGGACATGGTGTTATTTGCAAAATGGGCGATTAGCGTAAAATGGGTTTTTGGTGACCGGGGGGCCCACGGCCGGAGGGATGGCCTGAGGGGGGGGGGCGCCGGACCTGATTGAGGTGGGGGAGTCCGCTGGTGGGTGGTGGCGGTGGTGGTGGGGCCCGGAGTGGTGGTGGTGGCTTAGGGTTTTGCAAAACAAAGAGGGAAAGAGGAGAGAGACAGGAGGAGGAAGAGGAGGAGGAAAGGGAGGAGGAGGAGGCCGACGGTTGGCGGTGGAGGTGGTGGAGGGGCGGCAGCAGCGGCGGGTGGGTGGAGGTGCCCATTAAAGAGGAAAGAGGAAGAAAGAGGAGGAAGAGAAAAGTGAGGAAGAAAAGGAAGGAAAAGTGATTATATGCTAGTTTCTCGCGTATCGCCTGAACGCTAGCGATCTCCGATGGCCGCGGATTTCGGACACGAGATAGTAAACGTGAAGACGAGTCCAACGAAACAAGTTTCGTCGAATTCCGATTTCGTTTGACCATTCAAAAAAAAATCACAAAAATGCTCAGATAAGCTCTAAAAATGCGGTTTTGGCGCACCTTTTCTTCTCGCACGCTCACATGCTAACTCAAAAAATCAAGCTCTATTGGATTTAAGCATTATTAGACGATACAAATCCATAAAAAAAAACGAAATCGAATTCTGAGGTCGTATCAATAATGTTCCTTTGTAAAATGACTGCTCGCTTTACCCGGAACTGTTTCAGCTCGCACGGCCACATATTAACTCCGTTCGACGCGCCATTTGGAACTCAACAATGATTTGTCATTATGAATCCATAAAAATTTATCTCGTCGAATTCTGAGCTCGTATGCAAAATTTCACTTTTTAAGGGCTATGTATTGTTAGCCGAACAACTCCAGCCCATAGCCACTATTCCGGATATCGGAATATATCGAAGCTTATACTTTTCGGAGTTCTAAACGGCATTTTGAACTCAATGAAAGTGGTTTCGAGTCCAAATTCATTCATATGCAAAATTTGACTTTTTGGGCAATGTATAATTTACATAGCGACTATTCTGAATTTTCAACTGGGCATAACTTTTGATCCCCGCTATGAAATTTCGATTTTTCAGATTCGTTGGAAAGATATTCCCACTTAGATCCTAATATTTTTGGTTTCACTAAAATCCGGATTGTTTTGCACCCGGTACATTCAATTGAAGTTTGAAATCGAATTATCGAACTACAGAGCCATTTTCAATTCCTTCTATAATTTAAAATAAATATTTAAATTCTAACGACGATCTATATAACTATATACATTCCAATTATATTCAAAATAAATTTCTCGTCGATATTATTTAAAATAATTCATTTTAAATATTCAAAATTCGTCGAAGTTGCCAAAACAAAAATTTTAAATTGGCTCAGAATTTCAGGGTTATTACATATATCCTAGTGCCAGGATTACAACATAAGTCTGTAAAAATTTGCCTAATTACAGCATCAGAGAAGAATAATAAACAGTGGAAACAAAAATACTAGATAGTAATAAAACTGGTACATAAGCCTCCAACTCACCACCGAACTGTAACATCGTCTTTACCAAGATATCACCTGTCACCTGCCACCTTGTAACAACCCGCATTTTTCTTATTGGAGGATCGTAAAATATTTTTAGTTTATTCCTTGAGTGTTGGATCATTCTCATATTTTATTATGTTGTTTATAGGGATGTGAGACATGTCCATAATTTTTACCAATTTTGTTTGTGACCATTTTGCCCCTGTTAGTCTTATACGGGGCATAAATTTTGACTCGGATCGAATCAGGTGTTGTGACCCATGCCATTGGAAAGGAAATGATGATTCCCTTTCTGTAGAGTAGTCATATTCAAGTTTTGGCTTAGCAGTTTGGGAGGAATAACTGTTTTAAGGTTTTACAGTTCGCTGTTCAGGTTTGGTAAGCCATAATGGGCTGATTTGTTGAGGCCCGTTAATGGGCTGTTGGAAGGCTATAAATAGGGGGTAGGAGGCATGGAGAATAGTTTACTTTCTCCATTCTCTCATTTGGAAGAGCTAGAGTTCCTCCATTCCTCCATCTTCTACACCTTTCCACCATTAAAGCTTAGTGAATCAAAGATCTACAACATTTAGAGCTAGATCTTCACCATTCCAAGTGATAGTTCATCGAATTGAAGAGTTTGGATTTAAATCTTTGCTATCTAGAATAATTTTTCATTGCTTTTGAGTTGTTTTGGAGAATTAGTGAGTTATACGCATCTCTCACACGGATTCAAGCAAGTATATGATTTGTATGTATTCATCATTTTAAATTGATTTCTCCTATATCTACATCATGGTAAGTCTATTTTCATATGAATCACCATTGAATATAATTTAGCAACTTAAAACCTGTAATTGCCATATATTTTCATATGTTTATGCAAGTTAGATCCATAATTTAGTTCATATGTTCATTTGTCATGATTTAGGAGAAGTTTGCATAATTTTGATGAAATCATCGTATTCATGTTATTAGGATTTCATAACATGATTATGGTTATATTGGATGAGCAGATTTCATCGATATTGTCGTTTGGCGAAGTTATGGTCGAAATTGGATTTGAATTGAGGCTGTACAGGCCATGGGTCGAGCGTGTAGTACAACGTGCAGTACAAGGGGGAAACACAAGGGGTCGGTCGTGCACACTTGGCTCAGTCGTGCATGGGCGGTCGTGCACGAGTGTACAAGTGGGTCTGTCGGGTCGGTCATGCGCCGGGTCAGTCGAGCAGTGTTGGGCTCGGGTCGAGCTTGTCTTCGGTCGGTCGGTCGAGGTGGAGTAGCACGGGGTCGGTCGGCCAAGTGTTGTTAATATGTGGGCTCAGTCAGAATTCACAAAGAGGGCTTGGTCGTGCATCAGGAGGTCGGTCGGCCAGAGGTGAGAATGGTCGGTCGTGGTGAGGCAGCTTGGGTCGGTCCGTAACATGGGGTCGGACGTCTTTGCAGCAATGTGGTCGGTCATGTTTTGGAGAATGGGGTCGAGCATGGCCAGGGGTTGGTCGCACAGGGTCATTTCGAAAAAAATATATTATTTCTGGTACGACCTATATTTGAACAAAAAAGGGTTTGAAAAATAATAATTCGGGGGAGATGCCTCCAAACCCATACCGCACGCAGTGCCAGGGTTGATGGTAGAAACGCTGTGTCTTGTTTCCATAGCGATTTGTTGAATGCTATGAATGGATAGTGGATCTTATGTTGATTCAGTGATCTGACGACTTCAAAGTGAATTCAATGGGGAATGTCGAAGTGGAGAGATGTGTTTATTGTTAGTTGTAATACAATGGATGGTCGTCGTCGATGACGACTAGAGATACTGAAGGACGAGGAATTATCGTTATCGTAGGTTCTAGCGGGCTCAAAGCAGGGGTTACACGATTTCGTTATATGGTCGAGTACCCTGGGTGTCGTGTATGGCCTAGTCACGTTTCATCGTATGGCGTGTGGGGTTTTAGCTAGAACTGGGGTTTAGCATTGTCCCTTGACAATTGATGGAAAATTGTTTCACCAGTCATACAATCAACGATGGTTTCAAAGCGGTATTGGCGGTGATAACCAAAGTCTATCATGCATGCTGGATGTATTGTTTGTGCTGTCTCACATTGATTATCCAAAGTCGAAAGAGATGTTCCTTGGGTGCTTGTTTGATATTGGTTTTGGCCTATGGGGCATGTGCTTAAGAGATGTTGAATTCGATTAGGATGGTTTACGTGAAATATATAATATGCATGATATGAGTGCTATTGATGGTTGTTTCTGATTATCATGAATAAATGGTTGTTCTGTTTTCCATGCATGAATGGTTGAAATGTTTGATGTAAAGGCTATCACTGTCCGATGTGGGGAAGACGGGAGTTGAGTTCTTCTCTGGTGTTGTGGGTAGATTAGTTCGTTTATTTACTGAAACATCCCACTCCGTTAAGGTCACTCGCTAAGGGAATGCCTTAACTTCGGTGGAGCATTATAGGTAAAAGACACAGATAATTTACAAGACAGATATATATATATATATATATAAGCAGCGGAAAAGAAACTAACTTTATTTCAAAGGTTGTTCATAACAAAACATTTCAGCAAACTGTTTCAAACCAACTTCCAAATCATTACATCATAATCTCTGTCTTGATTATTACATAAAGAAGCATAAAACAAAATAAAAATGCATAAATCCCCAAGTAGTAGTGTATCCAAAGCCATAGCCAAAGATAAGAAGTTCCAAGTTATACATCACAAAGTCTTCAAGCTTGGAAAGATGAATGGTCCAAATTAAGCTGAGCTATTCCCTCCCTGGGTACCTGAGGGGGGGGGGGGGGGAAACGGAAGAAAAGAGAGCGAAAGAAAATGGGTCATACATAAGTCTGAGTAAGTCTAGTGATTTTTCAGTGTGTGAATAAGGAAAAGGGTCATGATAGGAATAAACTGAAAATAGGACCATACCAGAATAACTAACTAACATAAACCAAGATAAGGAAGTTTAAACCGAATATACTATCGCACCCATTCTACTTCTCTGCACCTATTTATACTTTTCCAAACTAGCACCCCATATACATGATGAAATGATCCCTTTTGATCGATCAGCTCCTACTCGCATACGTTTATCACGTGTGTCATCTGGCCCGCGCTTGATTGTAGATACTTGTGTTTGTCCCACCATGGGGTGTATCAAATCCTATAGTGGCAATCCGACACGATTCAAGATGCACAGTGTATGACTACTGATGCCCAGTGCCTGATTTTTCCACTCGAAGTACGTGCACGTCCGTACTCCGTCGGAACCTATACTGACGCACCACCCGCCGACGTTTTGACCGCTTATAATCAGCCCAGTAATCGTGCCCCACCCTGCCTAGTTCAGGGTACCATGATACATCTATGTGGGTTACTGCTGAAATGGGTCCCCGTTATTAGGGTTTCCTAGCCAACATATTAAATTGGTTAAGTGTCCAAGTTTACCTAACCCCATCCACCAGTTTAGTTAATATGTTGAATTGGTTAAGTGTTTCCTTAATTGACTTAACCCTACCAATCTTGACTTAGCTTTATTAAAGCACCAACCACTCACATTAGACAGGTATTGTTGTGGTCACTAGATGTGCCGATCGGTTACGGGCAGTTTTACACCACAACTCAATCTAACCTCGGGTCCTTTTGGGCTCAATGCACTAACCTCCGACATTAGACAGGTATTGTTGTGGTCGCTGGATGTGCCAGTCGGTTATGGGCAGTTTTACACCACAACTCATTCTAACCTCGGGTTAGGCATATTCGTCTTTTCTAAATTTACATATTTATCCTTTTATGCTTATGTGTAAAATTAGTCAACAATTTATTGTCATGGCCCACTTTCCTTCTAAATCAAATTCATAATTTTTGGTATGTAGATTATACCATTTCAATGCCATACCATTTACATGGTTATGAGCAAAATATGTCAATTACATGTAGTTTCATGTTTTTACCAACGTTACCCCCGTTGTACGTTCGCAAAATTACATAGGATGTTAGGCTCGACATTTTAGCCTAACTAATAAACTAAAAGGGGAAAAAGAGGAACTTACAACATTCCAACATCACACAAAAATACGGATCTCACTACAGATGTGTCACATGAACTTGGCATAATATACTTTTAATTATGAACTTGCAAACTAGATCTATGCAACATGAATCATAAAATAATAGTTTTACATAGAACTACCAAAACTTAATTAGACATGTAGTGGTGAACTTGCATAGGGGTTGAATCATGCTAACATAGATCTAACATAAAGGCATATGGATCTAACATATAAAGTTATAGATCTAAACATATAAGGTCGTAGATCTAAACATGTATGCATAACGGATCTAAACAATTAGGCATAAATGACATGACTTAGCCTAAAACTTGTATGTATCATAATATCATCAAGGTCATAGATCTAAACATGTATGCATAATGGATCTAAACAATCAGGCATAAACAACATGACTTAGCCTAAAACTTGTATGTATTATAATATTATCAACTTACATATGATAATTTCACTCCCAAATTCCTATACAACATCATAGGTTATTTCACCAATTTTCCACATAACATGATAGGTTCGATAGACCACAATAGTTCATAGGCATATATGATAGAATAGACATGAACAGACATGAATCAGCATCACATACAACTTGATACAATTCTATTTTACAATTCATTACAAACCATGTCTTTAATTTATTCACATCTGAAAGATAACTACACTTACAACCAAAAAGGAATTCTTGAGTTCTGGGATCTGTATTCTGAAACTGAATTGCTCGCCTTTGATGTAGATCGTTGAATTCTCTTAGTTGAATTAGATTAGATTTGATTTTGATGTAGCTTCTATCTTGCCTTTGAGTTGAAAGAGATGACGGTTATTCTAAGTTCACCATTGACGGCATGACGAATCTTGGTATGAATATTTGTGATTTAGGGTTGAGAGTTAGGTTGCTTTTATAAAGGTTTGATTAATTTAGAGCCGTCAGATCAACCTAGAAGTGATCAAGACCATCCAGACAAGATAGATTAGCCAAATCAGCCCTAATGACTCAGCAGGGAGTCAGAACACATCAGTTTTCAGATCTGCCCGAGGGGGTAGGTCGAACCCCAGGTCGACCTGTATGGGGGGAGGTCGACCCCCTGGTCGACCTGGCCTTGGGCGGGAAATTTCCCGCCCAGCCTGCTTCTGCTTTTGATTTTTAAATTTTGAATTTCTAAACTTTAGTCTGAACTGTTTATTTAAATTTTCGAATCTTCTGAAGGTCATAACTCCTTCATACAGATTCTGATTTACGCAAACTCGGACTCTACCCCAAGAAAAATTCTGAGACGAATGAAATGGCATAACCCGTTTCCCTTAATTCTTACATTTGAAATTAATTATTCTTTAATTCATAACTTTAATGTTTACAGAAAGTACGGGGTGTTACATTTACCCATTCTTATATACTATATTGATGATGTTAGTTAGTTGTTTTATCGCTCACTAAGACTGTTGTGTAACTCAAGGTTTTATGTTTCCCTCTTATTACCTTGGGTTGTTCATCCGATTGTTGGATGGACAGACTAGGTGGTAGGTGACAGTTGATAGCTTAGTGAGGACGAGGTTGCAGTTCGAAGGCGAGCAGGAGGCTGGTGTATTATCTTACCTACTATATAGTATTTGGATTTCCGCTGTTTGTTATTCTTCTCTGAGTGTTGTAGTGAGGCAAATTTGTATAAACACTATTGTTGTTATCCACATACATGGATATTACTTTCTAGTTATTATGGAAGTTTGGTGTTTTCTTCTTTACTACTAATAACTGTTGTATATGTTCTATTATATTTTATCCTTGCGCTGTGAGTTACGACAGGTTTTGATTATGTTATCATACCTTGATGATCGTCCATAGCTGCCTGGCACACCTTTCAGCACATTATTCTTCTTGTTTAGTGCAGGGGTTATGGGCGGTCGTCACACACCTAGTCTGCCCATCCACAATCGGATGAAAAGCCCAAGGAAATAAGAGGGAAACATAAAACCTTGAGTCAGACAATAGTCTTAGTGAGTGATTAAACATCTAACAAACATCATTAATAAATTATACAAGAATAGGCAGATTAACACTCAATCTACCAATCACAGTACCAGAGAAGAACTCCAAGCCCAACTCCCCACATTCGATGGTTATAGCCTTTATAACAAACATTTCAACCATACATCCATAAAAACCAGAATGACCATTCATTCCTATCAATTAGAAGCAACCATACAATAAACTCACAACATCCAGATTATACATCTCACGTAAACCATCCTAATCAACTTCAACATCCCTCAAGCCCAAGCCCCAAAGGTCTAAATCGATATCTGACAAGCACCCAAGAAACATCTCCTTCGACGTTGGATAATCTATATGAGACGGTACAAACAAAACAAACAACGTACATGACTAACTCTAGCTATCACCGCCAATCCTTCTTTGAAACCATCATTAATCGTATGACTGGCCATGTCACCATGTCATCCATCAAGGGCTAATTGTAACCCTAGTTCTAACAAGACTACTGCACGTCCAACGTACATTTGCCTCACAGAGACAAGTAGGCCCATCCAGTGGGTACAGGGTATTCGATTAGTCCAACTAACCTTTTAGGTTCCCCTATTATACCCTTGCCTTGAGCCCGTTAGAACTTACGACAATGATAATCCCTACATAACTCTAGTCGGCATCGTTGGCGAATATCCACAAACTCAGACCTAGTCTCGAGTATCCATTATCCACAAACTTAAATCCAACTTGAGTCGTCTTGTTGTTCGTTACATCTCCACGATCAACGAACACATCACATCACTTCGAGCATTCCCACTTGAATTCACTTCGAAGTCAAAATCATTGCTAAACCAAATATCATCAATATAAGGTTCAATACAAACCATAGCATTATATCCATTTTCCACGAAAATAAGCCACAACGTTTCTACCATCAATCATGGCGCTTGAAGGCGCTGCTATAACCTAACATGATTGAGCATCATTATGGTCGAACACTATAAAGGTCGAACGTCACCCTGGTCGAGCACACACACTCTGGTCAAGCGCACACACCTCTGGTCAAGCACACATGCTTCTGGTCAAGCACGCACCATCGATCATGGCGTTTGAAGGCGCTGCTATAATCTAACATGGTCGATCATCATTCTGGTCGAACACTATAGAGGTCGAATGTCACCCTGGTCGAGCGCACACACTCTGGTCAAGCGCACACTCTTCTGGTCAAGCGCACACGCTTCTGGTAAGCACCCCCTCATCGAGCATACCCTGGTCAAGCACACCTTGGTCGAGCACACACACACTCTGGTCAAACGGACAAACTTCTGGTCAAGCGGACAGCTGTCAAACAGCTGCCACAATGGCATTTTCGTAATATGACAGGTATGATCCAAACCTTCTCCAAACTTGACCAAAACTTCATCCACTAATTCTAATGACGAAATCAACTTATCCAATCCATCCAATACGATTATAATCATGTCATGAAATTGATAACTTCATGGAAGTAATAACTATCATGTAAAATTCACCAAAATCATGTTAAATGATCATATAAACTAAACTCATGGATTTAACTTACATATATATATGGAATTACATATAAATTACCGGTATTAAGTTGCTAAATTAGATCCTATTGCGATTCATATGAAAATAAACTTACCATGATGTACATCTAAGGAAAACGACTTGAAAATGATGAAATTAAGATCATAGGACTCATATACTTGATTGAATCTGTATGAGAGAGCATATCACTCACCAGTTCTCCAAAACAACTCAAAAACATTTAGATCTAGATCCATACAATGAAGAATTTTCTCTAAACCCTTCGATTCGATGAACTCTCTCTTGAGATGGCATAGATCTTACTTCAAATAAGGTATATCTTCGATTCTCTAAGCTTTAATGGTGCAAAGGTGGAGAGGATGGAGAAATGGAGGAAATCTAGCTCTTCAAAATGAGAGAATGGAGAAAGTAAACTATTCTCCATGCCTCCTACCCCCTATTTATAGCCTCCACCAGCCTACTAATGGGCCTCTCCAAATCATACCATTATGGCTTACCAAACCTGAACAGCCAACTGTAAAACAACAATTCCTCCCAAACCGCTGAGCCAAAGTCTTTAATGTGACCACTCTACGGAAAGGGAATCATCATTCCCTTTCCAATGCACAGGTCTCAACACCTGATTCGATCCGAGTCAAAAGTTATGCTCTGTACAAGCCTGATAGGGGCAAAAAGGTCACAAACAAAATTGATAAAAATTATGGACATGTCTCACATCCCCATAACCAACATATTAAAATATGTGAATGAGCCAACCCTTAGGAAATAAAATAAAAATATTTTACAATCCTCCGATGCATAAAATGTGGGCTGTTACATTCTCCCCTCCCCCCCTTAGGAATTTCATCCCCGAACTTCCAACAAACACAAGCAATGAAAACGATTCCCAAAAGTCTTGGTTGCAAACACAACTTGTGCACTCCATTCAGATACACTTCTCCGAATGAATCCTTTTCCCAAAAGGTCATGTACTCGCACCTCTAACTGTTGCTGTTCCTTAGCCGTCCTCCACCTAAGAAGTGTAACGATGGGTCTAACACCTTCGACCCAATCGATTCCATACGCAGTCTTCGACCCAATCGATTCCATACGCAGTCTCGTGATGTGGCTACAACCCTCTGACTTCATCGAAGACGTCCTCAAACTCATTAACGGTCGGTACTAATGACAAGTATCCTCGTGGAATCCCAAGCGATCATATATAGGTTGCGAAGACCCAGTCCTCTCGCTTACCTCTAACCATAACCATTCGCCCTTCCACGTTTTTTACTGTCACCCTTAGCTTCTCGCCATCCACTCACCACTACAAAAGTGGGCAAATTCGATACAAGTTTTATGTGGCCTTAGATCGAAAAAGCGTTGCATTTGGCTATTTTTTCAAATAGGCGACACTAGAGGGGCGTGGCATCAGCGGTCGTTGCCTTAGCCCTCTAAGGCAACGCTTTTGCTCATCTACTGCCACGAAAAGAAAGCGTTGCATTATAGATGTAATGCAACACTATTTGCACATAATGTAACAATATTCAGCATTGCTTGAGCATTAGTTAGTGCCTGACATCTAGGTCATGATAGTGGGGCCCCGTCAGCTTTTCACATCAGCTGCCTACGTGTTACACGACACCTCGGCTCTCCACGTTAGCTGAACACGTGTCACATGCCACGTCAGCTGTAGGGTCAACGTTCCATGTAGAATTAATACTATTTTATGTAATGCAACACCACAGTATTATGGAATGCAACACCATTATCTTGAAATACAACATCAGGAAAAAAGCAAATGCAATAGTAAAAGAAGGCAAATACAATGCTTTAAATATAAACTTTGCAATACCAGTTTCGTACATAGAAGAAACACATCCAAAACATTCATTATCACATTTAAACCATCCAAAATATTCTACATACCATACCAATTCTTCAAATATACCACAAGTGCCAACACATATGATCAAACACATAATTTAAAAGTACAATTCAAATATTCTACATACCACAAGTGCAACACATACTACCTTCAATACAAGTGCCAACACATATGATCGAATGCATACTACAAAGTAACAATGCCATAAATTAGAAACTGTATCTCTCTACGTCATTTCAGGTCCTCCACTTGCCGGTATCTCTCCTCATCATTTTAGGTCCTGCAATTTTATTTTCACAAGTTATTTAATAAGTACATGTATATCATATAAATATATCATATCAATGAACCATCTGGTCATCTTAACTAAATCTTATGCATAAAATTATAACAATGGACCATTCACCATTGGTCACTCGTGCCAGCGATGCCCAAAAATAATCACTTTCAGTATGCTTCGTCTTCTGTGCATAACATTTCCAATTCGCATATTTTGTGACACCCTACAGTGGGTCCCTCATGTATCCTTTCCACCTTCAAAACCATCACCATCTCCATATCCTCTAAACCTTAAACTTCGAAAGTTTCAAAAAAAATCAATGGAGGACTTGTCGCTATACATCACTGCCACAGTTCTTAAAGGACATTGGAATGTTGAATCTGTGCATCACATGCTTGAAGTGACTCTGAATCATAATGTGTGGCCTATTCGGGTAATATCCAATAACTCTTATCTAGTATCATGCCCTTCTTATAGTAAGCATGATCATGCGCTAATGTTGAAATTCTTAACAAAACCTGGAGGTGCTATTTACCTGCAAGAATGGTTTGATGAAGAATTTGAGCATGAACCAACATTAGAAGTGGAATCATGGGATAAAGTTGATGGCTTTCCCGAGTTCCTAAAGTATAATGTTCCTGCTGTTGAAGAAATAATGAAGCCACTGGGACATGTGCTTGCAATTGACGACTGTGACTGGTCTCATTTTAACCATAGATCTTTCTACCTAAAAATGCAATTTTATGAAGGCATTGGCTCCATCAAAACTTTTGCTGCTCGATTCAATAACAAGGTTCCCCTCATTAAGGTTCAGCGTTGTACCCACCCTTATCCTGGAACAAGGCCTAAACTTCTTTTTCTGAGCAATAAGGAGGAACAGGTGGTTCCATGTTTGTGTGATCACAAAGTGGAATGGATTCAGATGAAATATTTGATGCAATGATACATGAAGCTGCTTTGCTACCCCCTTTCCAAGCTTATTTCCTGAAGCCTCCCATGACATACATGTTGATAACCAAGCGCCAATGAACCAGATAAATGATCAATGGGTAGATAAGGAAGTTGATCAGGAAGCTTATTCTCTCTTCACCGGTCGCCACCTTTGCTTCCTTCACCTCCTCAGCTGGATAGAGACATGGAATATGATTAGCCAAACTACCTCACCTCTTGTCCTGATGTTGCGGGTCCATCACATGCTACTGCTCAATTCATACTGGCTCTCCCACAGCTGCAAAGCCCTAACGAATCTATTGGAAGTTCCACAGCCGCAAAGCCCTGATCTGATTTGAACTGATGCTACTAGTGTCATTGTTTGGGTGTCCATATATGTATGTATTAAGTTAAGTTTTATGTATGACTGCTTTATGATACTTTTGCTGCCTTTTGATGCTTGCTTACCAACTAATTTGGATGCTGAAGTGAGCTCAGTTTGCAAAACTGATCATACACAATTTTAGTTACACAATGATGATCAGGCTAATACATGTTTAGCATATGAAAGCAAGGGATCCAGGTGGAAGACATTCAGTAAATAATGCTTAAAACTGACTTACTTTTGACTTTATATTTGGACTTCATGATCATGCTTCCTCCACCTGACTTACAATGAAAAGTAATTTGCAAACCTACATATAACTATCCAAGTACATAATTACTTATGGCGTAGTAGCCCCTCTAATCTTGAGAAACACACAAAATGAACAACCACACTGAAAGCATAGGCAATCATAGGATATACTACTTTAAAATGTGACAGGTAAACCTCAAAAGAAATGGATTTACTGATTGGATCCTACCTAATATTCAATAGACAGGGCGTCCATGTTTCACAGCTCATATATACATAAATGCTTTAGAAAGAATATAAACAAATTCATAGTAAAGCAAAGGACACAAATTTAGCTCATACTTAGAAAATGACTATACCACCGTCTACTCCGACGTCATTTCATATGGATTTGAAGGATAAATCACGTAGGGGAGAAAGGCCACAACAAATCTATACTGGTACTCTTCAAATCGAAACATTGAAATTGGTAGTTTCTAAAATCAAATGGAAAATACCCGTGTATGTAGCAGATTAGATATAGGTGCACAGGTAGTAGATTAAATATAGGTGAATGACTCGTCCGGATCGGGAAGAGATTGGAGGGAATAGATGCGATGGGGTGGCGAATCGAAGGTGACGTGAATTTAGGTTTAAACTTTGGGGGAAAAATTCGCGCTAAAATTTCACATAGCAGAAGAATACAGTGAGTGGTTGTCACTAATTGGATGATGGAGTAATGTTTTAGATAGCAAGCAGGGATTGGTTTGAACCATTGGATTAAATCATCATCTACGGTTGTTTATTTGTTTATTCTGATAACTCGGATTGCTGACCTGGATTGTATTTATGTAAAGCTATGCTTTAAAGTGGTGTTGCAAGTAACATAACTAGAATTCCAACCGCAATAGTGCATTCATGTCTAATGCAACAATATATGAATGTTATGGCAGAAGGTCAAAGAAAGCATAACTTTCACCACACATTTCATGCAACATACACACATTAGTGTCGAATATGCCCACTTTTGTAGTAGTGACTTTTGCCACATACCTCTCGAGCCAATCCATACCTAGTATGATTTCAAACTCAGCGAAGTTCAAAACGAAGCAATCGCATACAAAGGAGCAGCCATGACTCGACAACACTAGACCCCCGACAAAGCATATACAATTTAGACGAACCCCCAAATGGATTAGTTACGATCAATGGTCTATCCCTACCTCGGGTTCCAAACCCTAGTGATAACTCAACCCATTATAATGAATGAATGCGATGCCCCATTGTCAAACAACATATGTACCGAAACATCTCTAATCTGAAAGATTACCTTGAATGACGATACCCTTCCCTTTCTCCTCCGCCGTAGGAGCCCTCGTAGAAGATGGCACAGCTTCCACAACATACGCCTTCTCAACTTACTTACCTTTGGCCAGTTCTAGACAATCCTTTTTATTATGCCCAGGCTTCCCACAATTGAAGCACTTCTTCACACCTTCAGAATCCTTACAATCCCTGGAATAGTGTCCCTTCTTCTGGTAGTTAAAGAATATCACCTCGCTCTTCTGCTTTTTCTGGCCATCTTTTCCTTCCCATCTTTTCCTTCATGTTGTTAATGCTTCCTCTTTCTATCATTTCTATCTTGTTGTGGTTTCGAAGCTTCCTTGGTTGAGACTACAACATTTGCTTCTTTAGGAAACAAGATTTCGTGTCCTACAGCTTTTTCCACAAGCTTTTCAAATGAATCATCAAGATATTCCACCAACGGTCTTCCTATAGAAGCATCCAGACCTATAATAAACTTCTCATTCTTCTGATATGCTGTATCAATATAGGAACGGGCATATCTGGACAATGCCTCAAAATTAGAAACATAATCCAGCACCGACCTACCATTTTGCTTCAACTCCACAAATTTCTTAAACAAGGCTGACTTCTAAGCAGTGGAGGTAAACTTCGTCTCAAACTTAGCTTGGAATTTCTCCCATGAAATCTCCTCTTCCGAATTTTCAAGTGTAACCGAATTCCACCACTCCATGGCTCTGCCTTGATGCAAGCTTTTTATTAGTTGCATCATCCAACCCCAAGTCTCCAAAAATACGGACACACAAATCCATCCACCTCTGAACCTCTTAGCTGGCTCCATTCCTTTGTATGGTTTTCCTCTTAGAGATGTAAATTCCTTGCATAGCTTTGTAAAATCAACTACTCTAGGAACTCACACACCTACATCCAGCGTGGCTGCCACTGGGGCGGATACCCTTCGCATGTATGCTTCCATCATGGACTCAAACATGGCTGGGTAATCTAGTGTACCACCATTTCCCCCTCCAGGCACAGCCTCCTCCGTAGCAGTATGTATTAAAGTATGTCGACTCATTCTAAATCTGCAAATCAGAATGATTAGCCACTTGTAAGAAAAACTGCTAAAGAAGTACAAACGCTACTATACTATAGTATCATATAGTATACATCCAACTGAAATCTACAAATACGTCTCTCATATGTTATCACGCCTTAGAACTTTGGCTATAATCGTTAACCAGAGCTCTAAAACCAAATGTGACGACCGCCTATAACCGCTGCACTAAACGAGAGGAATGATGTGCTGAAAGGCGTGCCAGACAGCTGTGGACGATCATCAAGGGAAGTAAACCCCAAATGAAACTTATCGTAACTCACAACGCAAAGATAAAATATATTATAACATATACAACAAGCATTAATAATGAAGCATATATGAGCAGAAAACTTCAAACTTTTGTAACAGTTAGAAAGTATATCCAAATGCTAGGATTACAACATAAGTTTGTACAAATTTACCTCACTAAAGCACTTAGAGAAGAATAACAAACAACGGAAACAGAAATACAAGATAGTAATGAAACTGGTACGTTAGCCTCTAGCTCACCACCGAACTGCAGCATCATCCTTACCAAGATATCACCAGCCACCTAGTCTACCCATCCACGATCGGATGAACAACCCTAGGTAATAAGAGGGAAACATAAAAACTTGAGTCAGACAATAGTCTTAGTGAGCGGTAAAACAGCTAACAAACATCATCAATAATAGTATATGAGAATAGGAAAGTTGACCCTCAATCTACCAATCACAATACCAGAGAAGAACTCCAAGCCCAACTCTCCACATTCGACAGTGGTAGCCTTTAAACAAACATTTCAACCATACATCCATAGAAACCAGAATGACCATTTATTCCTATCAATCGGAAGCAACCAAACAATAGCACTCACAACATCCAGATTATGCATCTCAAGTGAACCATCCTAATTGAATTCAACATCCCTCAAGCCCAAGCCCTAAAGGCCTAAACCAATATCAGACAAGCACCCAAGTGTTTGCTCCAAATTTGGGATCAAACACCTAAGGTGTAAAAGCTACACTTCACCTATTCAGTAAGAATATGGAACCGCGAAATCGCAAGTTAAATGAATAAAAGCAAGTAAGAACACAAAGGAATTTTATAGTGGTTCGATTCTCTATGAATCTACGTCCACTTTCAATCCATTCTCATTATGGTATTCAAGCTTACAACATATGGATTTTCCCTTATTACAATCATTTCTCTCTTTTAAACTTCCTTATGATCTAATTACACTTGACTTTAGCGAAGAAAATGAAGAGATCTTTTAGCTTTGTGATGAACCTTCAACCACTTGTATGCCTTGATCCTTTTCCATGATCTTCATAGGTTTCATAGTGAATTAGCATTCGATTTTAGCTTTTGAGAGGAGAAGAGATTGTTTGAATGATGCTTGAGAGATTCCTCTTGTAGCTTGAATGAGATCGAAGATGCTTAGATTCAATTGTAGAGGGATCTTATGATCATTGACATAGATTTGTTCTTCATAAAGTTAAGAAGGAGTTGTTGGATCCATCGAAGCCATTAGAGAAGTTGTAAATGAGTTTTCAATTTGTTAGAGTCTCTCCCTTGGAATGAATTTTCGGTCCCCCCTCATTATGAACAACATGGGGTGTTTATAGTGGTGTTTAAAGAGGAGTGGCACACTTGTAAATAAGGTTCGGTACAGCTGTCAATGGGTTGGCAAACGCTGGACAACAGTTTGAATGCATGCAACATTAGTACACGCGGCTTGGGGATGGCGACATACGACTTGAATAATGCGGCATGAGGCTAAAGGAAACCGATTTTCTCCATTTCACAGTAGTGGTCCCTTGTCCATTTATATTGCACGTTCTGGCACAATGTAAATGGATCAATTTGTTTTATTCTTTGCCACATGGCGTTGCTTTTTCACTCCAGAGATTGCATGGACATCATTGTTTGATTATACATCATTTAGCCCATGTCGTAAGCAGCTGGTAACACGGCATACATCATGAATACCCTACCATCATGCTTTAATATAGTAAATTGTTCCAACTATACAGCTGTCCAAATATGGAAATCACGTGCAGCTCTTCCTCTAGATGGTTTAACGACATGATTCAAACGATTTAAACATTTGTACCAGCTTCCTTGATATAATATTTTGTTAATAACTTAAGCCTTTGATAGTTCTCACTAGTGTACTGTATATTTCAGCACATAATTGGCTCCCCCTTGTGTCAAGCTTTATTTCCCAGTAGCAAACGACATGCTTTTTCCCTTATAGAAGCTAGCCCTCAGTTTAAATGGCTGACTCGCTATTAAGTCGTATCCGCGAGATGAGACAAGAACGGCATGAAGGAGTGCAGCGCGACATGATTGCTATGACGATAGGAGTGGTTTT
This sequence comes from Allium sativum, assembly GCA_030737875.1. Classification (NCBI taxonomy): domain Eukaryota; kingdom Viridiplantae; phylum Streptophyta; class Magnoliopsida; order Asparagales; family Amaryllidaceae; genus Allium; species Allium sativum. Next base: position 341,011,868 of record CM060919.1, read on the forward strand.
AAAGACAACTGGCTTCCTTAATGCATTATGAATTATAAAACATATTCATCGCCCTGAAGGCCAACGATATGGAGCAAATAGTCTTAACAACTTTCTTTGTATCATCCAAACGACATGGTGTACCCTCAGCTTACTCTTGTGTCCAGGAATGATTGCGTTACTTGCATGGAAATGATCTTCTCATGCCACATGCTCCCAACGAGATGCTCTGGTATAGTACATAATATGTTGTTGATTCACTTCAACGTGCCACGTGGCATGTTGAAGTACTGCTGTCATGCGCCAAATATGGCTTCAATAATATGCGGTTTAACCTTACACGACATGATTATAACGCCATGCTTGTTTTTCACTTTATGCTGCATATTTAAACGATTCCAACGTAATGGTTTTAAATGCATACAACTTGTTTCTGCTGTTATAAACTTGAACGACATGGTGACAAGATTTTTTGAGCGGCATGATTTTCTCCTAACGTTATGAAGAGACAAATGCCACCTGTCCTGTTTTGCACGTTATCCTTATTTCATGTATGTCATGGCAAAGGGCTTGGAATGAGATCAACAATCCGTTTCTTGTATAAGCGACATGACTTCTCATTTGACTCCAACATCATGAATGAAAACCAGGCATCGTACGGCATAACCTTGAGCTTCATGATCCCATTCGGTTCTATGGCCCAAGATGATCTTCATGAATTGATAATGGTCCATACGAGTTTTCTTCGCCATTGGTTATTTCAGTAACACGTTGTTCGCGACATGGATATGTTGATATAGTGACATACGGTATGAGATTAACGGTATGGGCTATGCGATATGGACCGCCCGACATGGCTGGTGTCGCTTATAGCGGCATGGATAACGTCATTGGAAACAGCATGAAAATCTCTGCGGCTTGCGAGTTGCACGAACATGGTTTCATGTCGTGTTAACGATTTGGTTGAGTGGTTTATGTCGTGTTTAACGACTTAGAATCATGTCGTGGAAGCGACTTGGTTTGGTTTTGACGATTTGAATCGGTACGGCACAGACCATGTTGCTTTGACGGCTTGCCGCTTAGATCGTATTCAGTTCAGAGCCCTTTGGCATTAATTCTTTGAACTGTGTTGTAATAACGGGGTTAACACCAAGAAACATCTCCTTCGACAATGGACAATCTATGTGAGATGGTACAAATAAAACAAACAACATACATGATTGACTCTAGTGCAAATGGGAGATTGTAAGAGTTTATGCCCTAAAGGCAGTCCATTTGATGTGATTAATAGCATTGATAATTTATTGTTTTATTTGAAATAAAAATATTCTGTTATGTTATATTTACTGCGTAATATAAATATTAACATAACAGAAGTCCTTAGAATAATAATACGGAAATATATAGTTTGAGTAAGGCTTGAACTTGAGATTATATATTATTTTGAGTATTATAATTCTTAAAAGTCCCTGGCCAAGTTTTGTTGCTTATATAGGACAACAATAAAACATTGAGACTAGTATGTTGATTGACTGGTGATCACATCTCATTGATCATTAATATACGTATTAATGTCAAGACATAAATACGTATTAGAGAATAGCGAATTGGGCTGACCCACCGTGAGATAACTACATGGAATATAATTAACAGTATCATAAGTTATTCTCATAGTGACAGTGATGTAATGGTCCTCAGACCTGAAATCATTATAATTTTATTCAATGATATTTGTGTTTTGATATCATCTAAAGTTTCTTATAATAAAGTAGACGATAATGTTGATTATTGGATACATCTCGAATCGAATAAAAATTATGAATGACCTAGATGGGATTTAACCCTACGATATATTTGTAGTGGTATCCATGAGCCTCTTGATGAAGTGAGACTGTGAAATGCATGGCCATGCTCAAATATTAATTTGTTTTGAATAGTCTACTCATCGATCAAGATAAACAGATTAAATAATAAAGAGGATGATACAATCCATACCTTGAGTTTAATCTTGGATAAATTGGTTAAAAGGATTATATTACTTTGATACAATGGTCACATAAAGGTTGTATCGAATCATTGGTCTTATTATAACTTGGGTAGTAGTGATGTGTTGCTAGATGCCAATCTCTGTTTATGTTTTTAAATTCGATTTGAAAACATTGTCAGAGTTGTAATAACCTATTGGGTCACACAATATATAACATTATAAAGAAGAAAAATTTTTGGATGAATAAAATATTAATTTTTTAATATTTTATTTGAAGTTGGAATAAGTATTCGGAAGGATCCTATTTTTCGGTTAAGCTTTGTTATTAAAAAAAGGATACTTAATTCCTTCTATATATATTTATATAAGACAGCTAACCCGAGGATATACATATGAGATAATGTTAAGCCGAATATTTATCCCAAAATTTAGAACCCTAAAATATCATGGCGGCTAGCACCGTCTTTCTCTTTAGTTTCCTTTTTCCGATTCGATCAAAAGAGGGAAGATGTTCTTGTCGATAACCAATAGAGAGTCGATGATTTGCTGTGCTTCTAGATTTGGTACTCTATCCTTCGTCATCGGCTTGTTTTTCCATCTAGATTCAACACCATAAGGTAAGAAATCTAAACCTGATTAATTCAATCTACTCTTATTACATAGATTTAAAGTTTAATTTTGTTAAATCAACATTTTGGGTTTAATCAATTTGATCTATCAAACCCTATAGTGGTATCAGAGCTGATCTTGCAATAATTAGTACTTTGGTTTCGGTTTTAGTTTTGTTTTAGTTTTTATTCCTAATTATTTGATAATATTGAATATAGAAATTAGGGGTTTGATTCCAAATTGATTAATTAGGGATATTATATGATTTGTTTCTAAAATAAAATGTTTCATTCAAATAAGAATTAATACCTGATATTGATTCCATTTGAATTTTACTGGGTTTTAAATTATTAAATCTTGAAAATTATTGACTTGATCTCAAACAGTAAATTAATCTGTTTATATGAGTAAGCAGAGACGAACTTGTTATCAAAAACTTTTGATTCACAAATAAGTATGACTCGATTTTTTCATATAGTTTAATCTCAAGATTAAAATTGGTTTTACTGATTACAAGTTAGTAACATGGTTTTCAAGTTACTTTGATTCAACAAAATCATCGATACGAAATTTGTCGAGACAAAATATTTAAGATTGATCCTTTAAATCTAGAAATAAAATCAAAATCTGTTTGGTTTATATGCATAAAAATCTTGACTGTTATATATTCAATTTTATGGTTTACTTCTGATCTGATAGGAATAATTTCATTATTAATAAATTGATTGAATACTAGATTCTTAGTTGAGTCCCTTATGATTTGCATATTTGTGATATCGATAGTGAATGAATAAGGAATTTCAGTTCATTATATATATATATATACTATATACATATTTAGTCCTGAATTTACACAGTATGCAAATCAAAACCTCTGCATGAATTCAACAGTAATAGATCGGGACTGCAATATATATTTTGTATGATATAAAATTTGTTTCAATATTAAAACAAGTTAATATCATCTGTTAATCCTGTTCATGTAACACCCCGTAATTTTAACAATACTAAAGAGGGTAAATTAAAGAATAATTGATATAATACTCAGAAATAAGGGAAACAGACTGCACCATTGCGTCCGTCTCGAAATTCTGGTCAAGATAGACATTTGGTTTGCGTAAAATGGACACCATATGAAGAAGTTATGATGGTTTGAAGTTTGTATACGCGTAGAAAAATTATATATATATATATATGAGACCAAACTTATCCAGAAACAGTTCAAAAATCAAAAATTCAGAGAGCGCCAAAATTCCCGCTCTAGGGCCCTAGGGGGTGTCGACACCAGGGTCGACCCCCCCAAGGGGTAGGTCGACACCCCTAGGGCTGAGGTGGTTGTCGGTTTTCTGGGGCTGGCAACTATATATACAGGCTCATTTCTCTTGTTTTCTTCATTGGAAATCAATAAAGGCCAAATGCTGTCAATGCTTGGACTAATTCAGACCCTTTTCTTCTTCTGCAATTAGAGATTTGAGATTTAAGTATAGATTTGTTCTTCTTCTATTTTCTAATCCAAATGCTGTGAGTTTCACGTTGCTTTTAGAATTAAATGATTTAAAGTAAAATGATATGACTATAGTTTGGATCCATTTCTGTGACTGAATTATGCTAGATCTGTTGTAAATTGTGAATCTATGACATTCTGAATTGGTTATGACTTGAATCTCAATCCTTATCATATCGAATCTATTGTAACTTGTGACTATATGACATTTGGACATAGCTATGGTGTAGATCTGAAACCTTTATTATGTTATATCTAATTTTGACTTTTAGATCAAGCTTATTATTTGAATCACCTTATGCTTATCATATTGGACCTGAATTGTTGGACATCTAAATTGTTATTTAGATTTTATATGACATCCTTAATATGATTGGACTAATTTAATTATCACAAGTTCAATAGATCTATTCTCATATGTCATACTATGCCAGTTTATGCTTATGCCTGTTATGTTAGAGTAATCACTTTTTGTCATCTTCCCATCACCTTTCCCTTCTATTGTTTATGGACAGGCTATTTTCTAGCCTAGACATGCTACCAATTATATGCGAATGCGCTAGTTAGGGAACGGGGAGGGAGAACATTAGAATTGGCATAACTTGAATAATGTTTATATACAATTCATTGTGAACATAATTGGGGAAAAAGGGGCATGAAACCTATAACGATATAAGTGAAAACTGGATAATAATGACATGCCTAGGATCACAGTAAGAAACTGTAAATGCACTTATGACACGAGGTTAGATTGCACTTGCGGTGGAAGTCTACCCGGAACCGACTGGCATATCCAGCGACCGCAAGTGTTGAATCTAATGTGAGGGGTCTAAGTGCACAAATACGAGACCTGCTAAGACACGAGGTTAAGCCCTTTTTGTGGAATAAGTCTGCCCGGACCCACCCGACATGTCCAACATCCACAAATGGCAGGCTTAATGTGGGAGGTCTAGCACACCTTAACCATGAATAAAAATATGATAATGAAGTAGAATACTTAACCTAGCTGAATCCATAGGGATTGTATGAATATGAACATGAATAGGGGTTAAGTAAACTTGTTGGATAGTAGTCGGGTTAAGTGAATCTGAAAGGGTGGTAATATGTAAATATAGGCCCACAAACTTAACCTAAGGGTGTTATCTAATTAAAGACACTAGTAAGGCATACATAACTTGAGGAAATCCTAGTGGGGATACAAGACAAGGGGGAGAGCTTGTATCATTTTGTGTGGGGACCCATTTCAGTCAGTAACCCATATAACGGTATCAAACGGGCACTCCATCCTAGGTCGAAGTGGGGCATGCTTACTGGGATGATTGTAAGAGATCCAAACGAGGGGACGGTGTCATAACGGCGCGTTCCAACGGGGTCATGTGCGTGCATGGCTCCGCCTGCCCAGGAAAATAAGGCGTTGTGACATCGGTAGATATGGTTCTGCATTCAACACAAAGGGTTGCCACATTAGGGAAGTGATACCCCCTACTGTGGAGCCAACACAGGGTATCTACGGAATAGGGAGTCGATCTATTAGGTTAGTAATTAGGGTACATCCAGATTCTGGTAAGTTTAGGAGTCCATTATAGGGGCTACCAGTGGATTGTATGGGGTTAAAACCTCTCACCAGAAGTACTCCTAAGTCTACCAGTTTATGCCTGTTAAGGGATCATCCCATATTTGGTTATACTAGTATTAGTGAAAATTAATCATGGGAAAAGCATATATACTCTATCATGCTTACCTCATCATACTTATCCTTTACGATGTTATCTTCCTCATCCATTTTATATGTTTGTCATAATACTTTTATTTATTTACTTGCTAAAAGTAACTGGACTTGCCAGACTTTTTGTCTGACCCTTTTGTTTCCTCTTCTTTCTTCCGTTTCCCCCCTCCCCTAGGTTCTCAGGGAGGGAACTCTCAGGCTTAGTCAGGACTCGGTTATCATCTTGCTTGGAGCAGCTTCTGAAGTATTTCTCAGTTTCTATCTTCGCTACTATGGCTTTGTCTCTTTAGGGCAATTATGTTTTTTATTTTATTTTATGCACTTTGATGGTACAAGACAGAAATTCTATGTTATTGTAATGGGTTATGTAGTTTCAGACTTATGGCATTTTACACCACGATGTTATGACTTATGCTTGAAATAAAATTTAAATTCCGCTGTTGCTTTTATATCCGTCTTGTAGTATTTCTGTTTCTGTTTACCTATAATGCTTCACAAAACTTAATGCATTCCCTTAGTGAATGACTTTAACGGATGTGGGGTATCACGCTTAGTATCAGAGCTGAAGGTTACCAGATTAGATAAAAGTTTTTGAAAATTATTTTCAAAAAGGTTTTAAAAGAAAGTATTTTAAAAAAGAAAAGTCTATTTTGAAAACATAATCCCCAAAGCCATATGTAATATCCTTCGATCCTTTGTCTAAATCTCTTTCCTTTTCTTTTTCAGCATGTCTGAGGAACCTAATATCCCAGAGGGTGTTACGATACCAAGATGGTTCCATAGGTATCTGGAGGCCACGACGCCTATCGAAGGCCAAGGAAACATTCCTCCCCCTGCTGCACCCACCGTTCCTCCTCCTCCGCAAAGAGCAGATAATTTCGCTAATATCTGCAAGGATTTCTATGCCATGGGAGGGAAGCTGTTCGGTGGAACCAAAACAATCGTAGAGGCAAGGAATTGGCTCAACGAGACCGATGACTTGTTTGTAATCTTTGAGATAGAAGACCGAAGGAAGATTCAGTTAGCTTCCTGGCTACTGAAAGATGAGGCTTCACTCTGGTGGGAAGTTACCCAAGTTGGACGTCCGGTGGAGACATGGGATGATTTTAGGATGAGGTTTGAAATGAAATTCCTTTCCCAAGCTGAAAGAAGCATGCAAATGGAAAAGTTCTTGACACTCAAGCAAGGGAGCATGACAATTAAAGAATATGCTAACAAATTCAACCAACTGGCGAGATTTGGATTAGAGTTGGTAGACACTCCTCACAAGAAAGCATTGCGGTTTGTAAAAGGATTAAATGAACCCTTTCATGGGTCGGCTATGTCCCACATTCCCATGGGAGATACTTTCGAAAGACTTGTTGATATGGCCTTCATGTATGAGGAAGGCAAAGTGAAGAAGAAGGAAGTTAAGGTTGAGGGAACAAAACAGAATCAGAAGGTATAGCCTAAGAAAGGACAATAATAACAATAGAAGAAAGGCAGGAAGAATGATAAGGCTAAGGAAAAGAGGAAGTGAAATGTTTGTGGGCGTGAAGGTTGTTTGGCTAAGGATTGCGGGAAAGGAAGGGTAGTTGCTTTAGTTGTGGAGAGCACAAACACTTTTCTACGGAGTGCCCGAAGAAACAAGGAGCCTCTGGAGGGCAGGTACATGCGCTCACAATTGGTGCTCCAGATCTAGGTAGGAAAGTCGCCGTAGAAGGTTTGATTTCTCTTTCCAGTCACCCTATTAGAACTCTTTTTGACTTTAGCGCTTCACATTCATTTATATCTAGTTTTGTAATTGAATCTCTGCACTTAAATACTAGTATGGTAGTGGATCCCGTAGTTGTCTCAAACCCCATTGGTGGTTCAGCTCATTTATCTCTGATTTGTCAATGTTTAAGGATATCTGTGATAGGCGTCGAATTTGAATGCGACGTGTATGTCCTCGGGTTTATAGGATATGGGTTGATTCTAGGAATGGATTGGCTAACCATGTATGGTGCCATTCTAGATTGTGAGAAGAGGATCGTTAGGCTTCTGACCTATCAGGGGAGGATGAGAAGAGGATCGTTAGGCTTCTGACCTATGAGGGGAGGACCCTTGAGATTTCTTGTGACCCACAAGTGTCTGTTATGCTGAGTTTCCTAGAGTCTCTTGATGCATCTATTGATGATCTACAATCTGTTCTAATAGTCCGAGATTATTCGGATGTCTTTGACGAGGTTCCGGGTTTACCCCCAAGACAATAGATTGACTTCCGCATATATTTGGTGGACAATGCAAATCCAGTTGCATTGCCCGTGCGCAACATGGCTCCAAGAGAAAGGAGGGATCTTAGCAAACAAATAGGGGAGCTGCTTGAAAAAGGATTTATTAGGCGAAGCATATTGAATGGGGTGCTCCAGTAGTGTTCGCAACTAAGGCAGACGTTTCGCTTCGTTTGTGTGTAGACTACAGATATTTGAACAAACTCACTAAGAAAAACAGGCACCCACTCCCGAGGATAGATGATTTGTTTGATCAACTGGTTGACGCATCAGTATTCTCCCAGTTAAACATGGCTACAGGGTTTCATCAGTTGAGAGTGGTCGAGGACAGTATAGATAAGACTGCCTTTAGGACTCTAGATGGTTTCTTTGAATGGCTTGTTATGCCTTTTGGGCTGACAAATGCACCCGCCTATTTTGTTGATTTAATGAGTAGGGTGTTTCGGGAGTTCCTAAATAAATTCGTCGTGGTGTTTGTTGACGATATCTTGATCTTCTCGAAGAGTGAGGAAGAACATGCCTTGCATATAAGAGAGGTTTTGAAAACTCTGCGAGCGCACCAGCTGAAGGCGAAATTCTCCAAATGCCACTTTTGGAGGAAAGAGGTGAAAATCTTAGGACACGCGGTTACTGTGACACCCCATCTCCATTAAGGTCACTCACAAAGGGAATGCCTTAATTTTAGTGGAGCGTTTATTGTGTATAGAACATAAAAGTAAACAAGACAGCTAAATATATTGGTACTTGGAAAATAAAAACCACTTTTATTGCAGTGGAGAAATAGTTTGGTTACATCACATCAAAAACCAAATACAAAACCCAATACACTTGTTATCCATCTTGATAAATAAGTTCTGAGTACATAAAATAAAAGACATAACCCCAACATTAAATAGCCATAGTCCCACCCTGAGCACCTGGGGGGAGGGGGGAAGGAAGAAAAGAGGTGGAAACAAAGGGGGTCAGACATAAAGTCCGGCGAGTGCAATAACTTTAACAATATAATCATTAAAGTAACCAGGATAAGGCATAAGCTGGAAAATAAGGAAATGACTGTGAACAAATGGGCATGACAGAGTAAACAAAGGAAATAAGATGAACAAAGATAACGTTAAAGGCGCACCTAATCACTATAAGATATTTACTACATTGCACCACACCAAACACCCTAAAAGTTGATCCCGCCTACATAACTTAATAATGATAATGGTAGTTTCGTGTACCCCTAACTGCCTTCATAGGTGTCGTCTGCCCCTATCTCCGCTAAGTGTACCCACTACCCCCATTCGATCGGCTCCCTAACTCATAGATACCCGTGCTGGCCCCACAGTGGGGTGTATCACTCCCCAAAGTGGCAACCCGATACCACCAAAAATGCACGGCTTATACCTACACGATGCAACAACGTCTTACCTACCAGCCCGGGCCCACAGATGCACATGACCCCATTGGACTTGCGTTGCCACCGCTAACCCATTTTGACCTCTTACAATCAAACCCTGTACGCGTGTCCTGTCCTCGACTTGGGTCGAGCCCACAAAGGTACTTAATGGGTTACTGGTTTGAAAAGGGCCCCCATGCATGACACAAGCTTTCCACCTATGCTTGGTCCCCTCTAAGGTTTTCCCCACTTAACCCCATTCTTATTCATGCCTTCTTACATGTTTCAATCTTGGTTAAGTGCATCTAATCGTATTTCACATACCACCCAAGGCACCCTCTTAATTTCACATGCCACCCAAGGCACCCACTTAACCCCCCATGTCCCACCACATGTTTAGCTGGTTAAGTGTTTCTTAATTCATTAAAACTGTAACCTCGTAAAGACCTCCCACATTAGACTGGCATTTGTGGCTGCTGGATTTGCCGGGGGTCCGGGCAGTCTTACACCACAAACGAGCCTAACCTCGTGTCTTTACAATTGTTACGCATTTAATTCGTGCCTTTGACCTCTCACATTAGACTGGCATTTGAGGCTGCTGGATTTGTCGGGTGGGTCCGGGCAGTCTTACACCAAAAACGAGTCTAACCTCGTGTCTTAGGCGGTTAATTATTACATATCCTTATCTAACCCCAAAGTGGATTTATATCCCTATTCAAATTTGTCAATAAATTGTTACATTCCAAATATATTTATGTCCATAATTGTCACCTAAATATTGTCCATTTATTTCAGGTATAACAAATTTTAGTTATTGCCTCAAATTAATTGTATACTTTTTAAGGCCATTACATGCCAATTCTCAATATGAGTATATTCAATATTACCCCAATCGTCCCCACATTGTTCATTCGCTTATCATTACATATACATACATATATATATATATATATGTATGTATGTATATATATATATTAGACTAACAATTAGTCTAATCACATAAAAGGGAAGAAACATCGCAAATTTGCATAACACACAAAAATGGATCTAACTTACGAATAAGGATTCCAACATATCTTGCATAAACTTTGTATTGTCATGAATCTAAACATAGACCTAAAGGTGTGAACTTGCAGGTATGAACATAGTTTTCACCCAAACTTGCATAGGCCATAGTCACAAACTTGCATAAAACTATGTATGTCATAGTTCTAAATCTAAAGGTGTAAACTTGCATATATGTGAATCCAATTTCTACCTAAACTTGCATATAGTCATTTTACTTGGTTCACATGTAAATTTGTGTACAATTTACATAGAAACTAGCATATAATCTACACCCAAACTTGCATATAAATTGATGTCAAACATGAATCAAGTTGAACATAGGTGATTTGGCATATTAAAAAAAAGATCCACAACAAAACTATCATTATGAACAACTAGCATATATTCACAAAATATCACATTTTTCCAATGATTCACAAACATAACCATATAACCCAAATTATAACTCAACCTAATTAACTTGTTGATTATCTTATTAAAGAAATCCAACTCACAACTCAAAGAAGGTCTTGAGTTCTGGGATCTGTGTTCTGAAATTGATTTAGCTCGCCTTTGAAGTAGACAAATTCGTAGTTTTTGTTGTTATAGACTTGAGTTGAATTGAGTTGATTAGCTTTACTTTTCCTCTAGTTGGTGGCGGCTACTCTAGGTTGCGGGGTGATAGCATGACGACCATGGTTCTAATTTTGATTAGGTTTTAGGGTTTGAGTCTACATGTGTTTATGTAGAGATTAGGATTAATTTAGGCCATCCGATCAACCTAGAATCAATCAAGACCATCCAGTCAAGATAGAGTGACACCTCAGCCCTAATGACTCAGCACTGAGTCACAAAATCGTCATCTTTCAGATCTGCCCGGTGGGGGGGGGGGGTCGACCCCCAGGTCGACACTAATGTCGACTTGTATAGGGGGAGGTCGACACTAGGGTCGACCCCCAGGTCGACATGGCCTTGGGAGGGAAATTTCCCGCCCTGCCCAGTTCTGAGTCCGAATTCGTTTTTGAATTTAAATTTCTGGAAACTTCCGACAGCCATAACTTCTTTATACGAAGTCCAATTTACGCAAACTCGGACTCTATCTCAACCAGAATTCCGAGACGAACACAATGGCGTAAACCGTTTCCCTTGATTCTCACATTTGAAATTAAGTATTCTTTAATTTGTTAACTTTAATATTTAAAATCATGGGGTGTTACATTCTCCCCTCCTTAAAGGATTTCGCCCCCGAAATCTCCAAGTTAAGGAGAATGCATATCCTAACATCGAATCATCCATCTACTCAACCATCAAACACAGACTTCCATTATCCTTACAAGATTTCTAATGCTGTATGAACATATGCAAGAAGTGTGTGTATATGTTCCTTATCTAATGCAAAATCAGGCGGTCTACTGATTCAGTTGACCTCCTTAATGCCATGTGTCCGTTATGTATGCGAAAGAATCTTATCGATACATATTATTTCTACATGTGTGCACAACCATTCATCAAAATGCAGCATCCATATGATAACACAACTATTATACATCCATTAATTTAAATATGCACACACATTTATATGCAATATGAAGGTGATTGAGCCAATCTAGTGCCTAAGGTGTGTGTACATGCCTCCACGAGCAACCACTAGCAACCACTTGCATCCATTTGCATCCACCAAACATAACATGTCTCAAACACATGTTTGCAACCATAGGGTTCTTCCTAACTAAAGATCGAAGATGTCATCGCAAAGATAATACTAAAAGGTAGGACAAGTGTCAACAAAGTGGTAGAAAAAGGAGAAATTAAAACATACCCTCAAAAAGGAAAGGGTACAACGTACGCATCTTATCTTCCGTCTCCCAAGTTGCGTCTCTTTGATCATCTCCCCATTGCACTTTGACCAACTTGACCTCTTTGTTGCGAAGCTTTTTGACCTCCGATCCGAGAATGCGCGTAGGAGCTAGTCTGATCGTGGCATTGCGCTCTACTTCCACTTCTTCGAGCGTGCTCGGCTCTACCACTTCCGCCGTATCACGTAAACACTTACGCAAATGTGAAACGTGAAACACATCACGAACATCACTGAGCTTCTCTGGTAACTTTAATCTGTACGCCATCTTCCCAATCCTCTTTGTAATTGGAATGGGTCCTACGAACCTTGGTGCCAACTTCCCTACCGATCCAAAACGGACTACGTTTCTCAACGGTGACACCTTAATAAAAACCATGTCCCCAACATTGAACTCAAGATCGGTTCGTCTCTTATCAGCATATGACTTCTGTCAGTCCTGCGCCGTCTTCATTCGTCGTCGAATCAGGTCTATCTTCTCCGAAGTCTCCCTAATCATGTCGGGTCCAAGCAAAACCTTATCCGTGGATTCTCACCAACATCTAGGTGATCAGCACGGTCGTCCATAAAGAGCCTCAAAAGGTGCCATGCCAATGCTAGCCTGAAAACTATTATTATAGGCGAACTCTACTAGTGGAAGGTGTTCTTCCCATGTTCCTCCAAAGTCTAGAATGCATAGCCTCAGAAGGTCTTCTAGAATCCGATTCACCCTCTCGGTCTGGCCGTCCGTCTGAGGATGATAAGCAGTACTTAAGCATAACTGTGTCCCAACTGCCTCTTGTAAGTTTTCCAAAATTCGCTTGTGAAAATGGGATCTCTATCGCTCACAATGCTGGAGGGTATGCCGTGCAAACGAACTATCTCTCAAAGGTAAACGGATGCTAACCATGTGGCGGTCCTTCTACTTTTAACGGGAATAAAATGGGCACTTTTAGTAAGTCGGTCTACAATTACCCAAATCCCCGTATTACCCTTCCTTGATCTTGGTAACCCATCTACAAAATCCATGGAAACGCTTTCCCATTTCCAAAGCGGAATCTCTAAAGGGTGGAGCAAACCTCCGGGCTTCTTTTGCTCCGCCTTGACTTGCTGGCACACTAAGCATCTAGCAACGAACTCGACCATGTCCTTCTTCATTCCGGCCCAAAAGAAAACTCGCTTCATTTCCCTATACATCTTATCACCACCGGGATGTATGGTCATCTTTAAAGCGATGCGAGTCTTCAAGAATTGCCTTCTTTAACCTCTCGTCTTGTGGTACGCAAAGTCTCCCATCTCTATGTAGCCAACCTCTCTCATCTATAGCATATCTATCAAGATGTCTTGAGGACTCCCCTCCTATAAGCTTGCCTACAATCTCAACCAACTGTGGGTCGTTTCGCTGTGCCTCTCCAACTCGACCCAAAAGTGTAGGTTGCACCTCTAATGATGCCAACAATCCGGGTACATAATCGACAGAGGGTCTGAAGTCAGAGGAAGATATATAATCCAAACTCTGTCGCTCTACAAACAAAGGATTTAAAGTTAACTTATTTCTACTTAAGGCGTCAGCTACAACGTTACCCTTGCCAGGGGTATATGCGATCTCAAAATCGTAGGATGCCAAAAACTCCATCCATCTCTGTTGCCTCAAGTTTAGGTCCTTCTGAGAGAATAAGTACTTTAGTGACTTACGGTCTGTATACAACTCAAACCTTTCCCCAAGCAAATAATGACGCCATGACTTAAGCGCAAAAACTATGGTCGCCAACTCCAAGTCGTGGGTAGGGTAATTTTTCTCATGGGCTTTCAACTGTCTTCCACCATAGCGTATCACCCTTCCCTCTTGCATTAAAACTGCGCCAAGCCCTGTCCCGCAAGCATCGGTATATATAGTGAATGCCTTACTCCCGTCTGGCAAAACTAAAACTGGAGCTGTCGTCAAAGCCCTCTTCAGACGTTGGAAAGCATCGTCACAGTCAACGTCCTAAGTAAAAGTCAAGTTCTTTTTCGTTAATCGAGTGAGAGGGGCTGACATCTTTGTGAAGTCCTTAATGAACTTCCTATAGTAACCAGCAAGCCCTAAAAAGCTCCTTACTTCTGTTGCGTTCTTAGGCATTTTCCAATCTTGGATTGCCACTATCTTAGCTGGATCCACAGCTATCCCTTCCTTAGAGACCATGTGTCCTAAGAACCTCACTTCTTTTCTCCAAAAATGGCACTTGGAGAACTTAACTTTAAGTTGATGAGCTCGTAGGGTCTCTAAGACTTCCCTAAGATGTAGGGCATGCTCTTCTTCATTTTTAGAGAAAACTAGAACATCGTCTACAAAGACTACCACAAACTTGTTCAGAAACTCCCTAAACACCCTACTCATTAAGTCAAAAAAGTATGCGGGTGCATTCATCAAACCAAAAGGTATGACGAGCCACTCGAAGAAACCGTCAGGAGTTCTAAATGCAGTCTTATCGATGCTATCTTCAACCACCCTTAGCTGATGAAACCCTGTAGCCAAATCCAGTTGCGAGAAAACTAAATCACCTACCAACTGATCGAATAAATCGTCTATCCTCGGTAACGGGTGTTTTTTCTTCATTGTTAGCTTATTCAGCTCTCTATAGTCCACGCACAATCTAAATGAACCATCAGCTTTTGTAGCAAAAACGAATGGAGCACCCCACTCCGAAATACTTCTTGTAACAACCCGTATTTTAATAACATATTGAAACCATAAATCAAGGCAGAATTAAATTTTAAAACAAGAATCAAGGGAAACGGGTTGTGCTATTGCGTTCGGCTCGAAATTCTGCTTGGAAACGAGTCCAAGTTTTTGAAAATCGGAGTCCGTATGACCAAGTAACGGCCCTCCGAAGTTTCAGGAATTTTCAGAATAAAAAACAGCTGAAATTTGAATTCGAAATTCAAATTCAAACCCCAGGGCAGACTGGGCGGGAAATTTCTCGCCCAGGACCAGGTCGACCTGGGGGTCGACACTATGGTCGACCTCCCAGGGACCAGGTCGACCGTATGGTCAACCCTATGGTCGACCTGGTGCCAAAACCTGGTTTTCAGCTTGGGTTCATTCTGATGTATTTGGACCAATTTTCTGACAAGATTCGTGACTCTAAACCTATATAAACAGCATCCTAGCCTCATTCTCTCTACACCAATTCTTTTTGTCCTTATGCTGCCTCTGAGAAAAACAAATCAATAAATTAAAGTAAAACACGAAGACTAATTCTTGAAGACTACGGCTAGGAATTGCATATTGGGGGCTTGCTTCTGCTATCAAATCAGAATCCATCGAATCAACCAATCGACGACTAGTTTCTAGATTCAACATCTGCATCTCAATTTCTTAGACCACGATCTGTAAGTTCTAATTACTTTGAGATTTAAACTTGTTAAATTTAATATGGACATGGAATGAAATGAAATTGGACCTAAGCTTGATTATATATTTAGATATGTTCTTGTCTCTTCTTGAATCTATGATTTTGGGTTATTTCTTATCGATTGAATCATGCCCATTCATGTTGTTGGACGTAGTTTATTATTCAAACGCTAGATTGTAACATAAATTCTTGGATCTTGACTTGTGGGAATATTTCTATTTGGGGCCTATTCATGTTGTAAATCAAATTCTTTCATGTATATAACCTTAATATGCCTATGACTATGGACATAAGGTTTTGCCTATGCCTATGACTAAGAACATAAGACTATGCCTGTGACTGTGAGCATAAGACAATGCCTATGCCTATGACTGTGAACATAAGACTATGCCTATGACTATGACGAGCACAATTGTGGCTAATCACCTATGACTCTTGACTATGAGAATTATTACCTATGATTATGAACATAAGGCTATTATCTATGACCATGGCTTTGAAACTATTACCGTTAATTGCCTATGACTATTTGCCTAGAACTATTTTTGATAATTATCCATGATTATTGTGATGAGTCGCTTATGATTCATAACTATGAGATTTCTACTTATGACTACTGGGGTTAATTTCCTAAGACTATTATAGTTGATTGTTCATGCCCATAACACTATAGTTGAAAACCATGTTGTGCACCGAATTGGCATTTTGTTGGATCGCATACCTAGGGTGTGACTTGCTTAGTTTATTCGCTATTTTGTACACCAAAACCATTGGATCCATTATCCTTGTATTTGGCTTGCTTTTGCATGCCTATTCTTTTATGTCAGCATTTACCATGACTATCGCCTTATCTTGCTAGATTTGAAATCCTATATGCCAGTGATGTTGTAACCAATTATCTCAAGTTATGTCATGCTAGTCTTGTAACCCCTTTTATCGCTTTATGCTCGTCCCTCTCGCCTATCATAGTTTTGATGTTATTCCCTTTATTCTGAGATTTGGATTTATTTTTAGTATGGATCGATTCACGTTTATATGCGATGGGAATACGATTTGGGTAGAATAGGCCAAACATGAATTGGTTATGAACATGAATTATGAACTTGATAAAAGGCAAAACTTGAAACATGAACGCTATTATAACCTAAACCTGGATATGGACAGGAAACTCGCCATGAAACTTGACACGAACTTGACATGAAACTTGAACATGGACATGACACTTAGAATGAACTTGAAAATGGCCAACTCGAGGTTGGGTTGAGTTGCAGTGTAATTATGTCCAGAACCGCCCGACAAATCCAGTTACTGCAAACAATAGGATCCAATGTGGGTAGTTGGTCATATCGCACTTGAAAACCCAAGGTCAGACTGAGTTGTGGTGTAATTCTGCCCGGAACCGCCCGGCATATCCAGTGACCACAACAACAGGTCTGATGTGAGAGGTTGGGGTGCATTAATGAATTAATGCCACATGATAGGGTTAAGTCATGAACCGCTTGAATATACTTAACCAATTTGACACGATGATTTGATAGGGTTAAGTCATGAACCGCTTGAATATACTTAACCAATTTGACACGATGATTTTATAGGGTTAAGTCATGAACCGCTTGAATATACTTAACCAATTTGACACGATGATTTGATAGGGTTAACTCATGAACCGCTTGAATATACTTCACCAACCTGACACATGATTCGTAGGGCTAAGTCATGAACTTGAACGCCAACGCTTAGCCAATTTGACATGACACGTAGGCGGGTTAAGTCACGAACTTGAATGACAACACTTAACCAACTTGACATGCTAGACCGATGGGGTTAAGTCTCGAATTTAAATGACAACACTTAACCTACTGGACGGAAACCCTAGTTACGCGGTCCTTTTCAGCAGTAACCCACTAGATGTATCACGGTACCCTGGAACTAGGCAGGGTGGGGCACGATTACTGGGCTGATTGTAAGCGACCAGAACGACGGCTGAGTTGGTGCACCATTGTAGGTTCAGGCGGACTATGGTCGTGCACGTAGTCCGGAGTTGAAAAAGCTGGCATTGGGCACCGGTAGGTTTACACTGTGCGTGCTTGATTCGTGTCGGTGGTTGGCACCCTAGGGCTTGATACACCCTATGGTGGACCTAGCACAGATGACTACATTTCGTGATTAGGCCGTATGACACAGACACATGAACGAGCTAGGACTTGTAGGGAGCTGATCGATTAATAGATCGTTACGTAGAAAAAGGGTGTTGTTCGTTAGGTAGCATAATCCCTAGTGGTCCTAGGTGGCATAAACCCTAATCGAATCTAGAAAACGTTCAATAGGTAGCATAATCCCTAGTGGTCCTAGGTGGCATAAATCCTAGTTGAACACGTGATAGTTCATGATAAGGAAACCTAGTCGGAACAAGGGTGGCAGTCCAAACGATTTCAAGAATGGTGGCACTACGTTGAAGTAGTATAGAATTACATGATGAAACCCGTACGATATACGGCAAGGGATTGTACATATACATGGAAAGGATGACACAGGTTGGGTTACTAGTACAGGTGATAAAGGCCCATTTCTGTTTCTGTTTCTGTTAGGGAGGTAAAAGCCCATTACTATTTCTGTAAAGATCACCCTGTTTCTATTTCCGTTTCTGTTTAGGCATTAAGATAACACCTAATCTTGTTATACTAGTATTGGTGCAGAGAATGTTGAACATGCGATGCTATAGGTAGTGTATCTTGTTACCTTAGTTTATCTTGTTAGCGTATTTTATCTTGTTATCTTAGTTTAACTTGCCTATCTTGTCATCATCCTTATGTTTACTTTCAGTTTATACATATCATGTTACCTTTACTTGTTTCTATGCTGAAAGTTACTAGGACTTACCAGTCTGTATGACTGACCCATTTTGTTTCGCCTCTTTTTCTTCCGTTCCCCCCCCAGGTTCTCAGGGGGGAAAACACTACTACTTAGTTTGGACTTCTTCTACTTCAAGATCATCATATATGGCTTGGACCTTTCTTGGCTATGGCTGCTTTACTGTTTTACTTGGGGAATGATTTATGACTATGGTTTTATGCTTCTTTACTATTGCAAGACAGATTTCGATGTAATGGATTTAATGGCATTTTGATGTAAAAAAAAGGCTTCAGACCTTTCTAGATTTTAAAGCAATGAAATTTGGTTCTTCTTCCGCTGTTTTATATGTTCTGTCTTGTAATATTTCTGTGTATGCTTACCTAGATAATGCTCCACCAAAGCTAGTGCATTCCTTTTGTGAGTGACCCTAGCGGAGGTGGGTTGTTACATTTGGTATCAGAGCAGAAGGTTACCAGACTGGGCAAAAGTTTTTAAAACCTTTTGAAATTATTTTCAAAACCATTTACAAAGAAGCATTTTTCAAGAAAAGTTTTATTTTTAAAGGCTATTCCCCAAAGGCCATTAGCATTATCCTTTGTTTCCTTGTTTGGATCCCTTTTCCTTTCTTTCCTCCATCTATAGTCACATTAGTTCCATCTGCGACTAATCTTATTTCAAGCTTTGAAGGGTTACCGTGCGATGGAGGTAGTTCTCGAGAGACCTGTTAACACGTTAAATAAGAGGGGATAAGAGTGGTTAAGGCGAATGAGGCTCAGAACAAGAAGGTAGAAATATTTCTGTAGGAAAGCCTAGTTTATCTTTCTATCCTGTCTGTACCCTTTTTGATTATGGTACATCGCATCCTTTTTATTTCTGCTTCGATAGTTGAGTCTCTACACCTTAGTACTAGCGTAGTAGAGGATCCCATTTTTTTCTCAAATCCTGTTGGGGAATCAGCTCATTTATTCATGACTTGTTTGGATTTGAGAATGTCTATGCTAAGCGTTGAGTCTAGAAGAAATGCTTATGTTTTTGGGCTACGGGCCGATTCTAGGGATGGAATGGTTATCCAGTACTGGTGCCATTCTTGAGTATGAAAAGAGGGTAGTTAGACTCTTGACTTGCCGTGGTAATACCCTCGAAGTCTAGTGTAACCCCGAGGATTCTGCCATGCTTAGTTACCTAGAATCTCTTGATACATTTGTTGATCTCGAGTAGTGTTCGCCACTAAGGTGGATGGTTCATTTCTCTTAGGCATGAGTTACAGGAAATCACCTTAGTAAGTACATTTGTCAACATGGCTGACATTTGTTTATTTGCAAGAGATAATTCTTCTGCGTGAAATACCCTATAGTGAGTAAACGAGATCCAGGATTCACTAGTGAATTTTGGAGAGCTTGCATGAAACCATGAGTACGCAGTTATGTTTGAGCCGAGTATACTAGAAGGAGGATAAGGGAAAGTGGGACGAGAGGCAACAGTGAAATGAGTTCCAACTCATATTTTGGAAACAAGAATTAAGAAGCTACAAAATTATGAAGTTAAAGGCGGACAAAGCACAATGGAGTTAAGCTCAAGGAAATGCGACTTAGAAGATTGAAGACTAGATATGCGCATCATATCTCTTTTTAAGAGTATATCCTTGATCCCACTTTTCCTGTAGAGCTTACTTGCATGCCATCTTTTATGTATATCCTCTCGGTCCTATTCTCAATCTTATTTTCTATTGCAAACCCCATAAGGAGTATGACTCATCTGGTTGTGATATATGTTGGGGTTTGAGGGTGTCCGTTGGGTTGACTAAACTTTTTGGGCTTTATAGGATATGGGTTGGTTTTAGGAAGGGATTTCTTGCGACCTAAAAGGAGTTTGGTTTCCTAGAATCATATATATTGGTTTTGGGCTGGTGTTTAGGGTACAAAGTTTTTCTTTACTTGCTTCTATCATTCGACTATACCTTTAGGAAGGAACTAATGGATGTAAACATGTGTTTGAGACATGTTATGGTTGATGGTTGCAAGTGGTTGCTAATTGTTGCTCGTGGATGCATGAACACACATTAGGCACTAGATCGGCTCAGTCACATCTTATATTGCATATGCATGAATGTTTATACTTGTACATGGTGGAAACTTGATATGCTATCATTTGGATGTTGCCTATGAATGAATGTTTGTGTACGCATGTAGAGATTATAAAGTATGTTAGGAATTTACATACATGTTGGACTCATTACACTAACATATTTTGCATTAAGGAGGTCTACTGAATCAGTAACCGCCTTATCTTTTGCATTAGATAAGTACATATACACACGCTTTCTACATATAGACATGCATCATTAGGAATCTTTTAAGGACAATGATTGCTTGTGGATGATGTTTTGAGTAGATGGATGATGGATGGTAGGATACATACTTCCTAACTTAGAGATTTCGGGGACGAAATCCTTTAAGGAGGGGAGAATGTAACAACCCGTATTTTAATAACATATTGAAACCATAAATCAAGGCATAATTAAATTTTAAAATAAGAATCAAGGGAAACAGGTTGTTCCATTGCGTTCGTCTCGAAATTCTGCTTGGAAACGAGTCCGAGTTTTTGAAAAACGGAGTCCGTATGACTAAGTTATGGCCCTCCGATGTTTCAGGAATTTTCAGAATAAAAAACAGCTCGAAATTTGAATTCGAAATTCAAATTCAAACCCCAGGGCAGACTGGGCGGGAAATTTCCCGCCCAGGACCAGGTCGACCTGGGGGTCAACACTATGGTCGACCTCTTAGGGACCAGGTCGACCGTATGGTCGACCTTATGGTCGACCTGGTGCCAAAACCTGGTTTTCAGCCTGGGTTCATTCTGATGTATTTGGACCAATTTTCTGACTAGATTCGTGACTCTAAACCTATATAAACAGCCTCCTAGCCTCATTCTCTCTACACCAATTCTTTCTGTCCTTATGCTGCCTCTGAGAAAAACAAATAAATAAATTAAAGTAAGGGTGCGTTTTTTACAGGTCCCTGTTAAGTTTCAAAATAGAAAAAAAACCCGGTGATAAAAACAATATGAAATACATCCCTATTTTTGAAATTCCACTAAAAACATTCCATCTCTACCCTTGCGCAATTAAAAAACGTTACAACTTTAATTTGTCATCATTTAATCATTAAAAACATACCTTTAATATCGCTAAAAACACTATTTCCATGATTCTGCAAAACCATCAATAAAAAAACGCTATTTAACTTTTCAATTTTTTTTTTAAAAACGCGTTGAACACTCAAAAGCTGTTGGTCATAATTTTAATGAAGATCATGCAAATATTCAAAAAAATTGCACACTTATATGCAAAAATGATCAGTAGTGGTTTCCTAATAAGCATATTTATAGTTTAATATTTTGCAGATTCTACTTGTTTCTTACAGTATAGACATGCAAATTTTTTTGTACAAATGAGGCAAATGAACATTCAAAAAAACTGCATAAATTTATTCAAATATAACAAATATTTGCATACATTTCAGCTTGAAAAAATGACTGGTAAGTAAAAACAAATTTACAACAAAATACTGAATTGATTGTATTACATCACATAAATGTTTACAACAAATGGTAAAAGTTTACAACAAATGAAACAGAACTAATGTAGCAGCACTAATGATCTTATGAAGAACAAATTCTTTTGTTATGGCCCAGCTTACTCCACAAACCACTTCTAGTACTCCTTGTAAAATCACCTGCAAAATAACTAATTAGATAGATATAAAAATATGCGTAAAATTCAGCAAAATAAGAATAATATCTGCATATTTATATGCGTACAATTCAGCAAAATAACAATAATGTTATAACAATATGTTTTTCTTCGTGTCTGGTAAAAAGTTGCATACAGATATGCATATATTTAGATTATATGCATATTCGTAGGCAAATTTTTAACAAAAATGTTGAAAATAGATCTTTAAAATATATGCATATTTGTATGCGTATATCACGAATATATGCATACTTATACTCAACTTTTCTGATCACATGCAAACACAAATGTTCTGACAATAATCTCATGCGTGAATTGTCGGAAAACATCCAATTTTAAAAATATATGCATATTTGTATGCATATATCTATTAAATATGCATACTTGTACTCAACTTTTCTTAGCACATGAAAACCCAAATGTTCTACCAATAGTTTCATACTTGAATTTGTCGAGAAACATGTAATTTTTAAAAGGAATGTTCGACCAAGTTATAACACAAAAGTGAACCAAACCTTATATCCCATCAATATAATTGCCAGAAGAACTCAGTTGTGATCATCTAACTCAAATAAATTGATCAAAATCAGAGTGTCATTTTGATCGAATTACAACAGAGTAAGTCAAGTCCCATTTTTATATCAGAGACCCAATAGGACATCAGAAATGAATTTTACACCAGAAATGAATTTAAATTACATGCGTTTCAGATTCTTGCATCAGTCACCGTTAATTCTAGCAAGAATTCATACACGCATGACTTAATACAGAATAAAATCAACAAATCATTTCCGCATGATGCTCAGATATAAATGAATGGTTTCTACTACCTAAATTGGAAACGGATTTTACAAAATTAGAAACCCAAAAACTGGATCCAAACGAAATTAATAAATCAAGTTAGAACATACCGATTTAGGGATTTAGGTTGAGCCGCCGCCCTGCTTTTGGTGCTGGAGCCGCCGCCTATCTTTTGGTGATGGAGCCGCCGCCCTGCTTTTGGTGCTGGAGCCGCCACGGATTTAGGTTGAGCCGCCGCCATGGATTAGGGTTAACAACAAAATTGCGTTTCTGTAAAAAACAGAGAACGATGGAGGCGCCGCCTTTTTTTGAACAATACGATACTGGAAAAAATAAAACCCTAATACCTGTTTCGAAATACATAAATGACGGCGTGAATTATGTGAAAAAGGGCAGTAAGGGCAGTTCTGTAAAAACACGAGCGGTTATTTGAAAACAGGGATGAAATTTAAATGTTTCTAAAGGGGAGGATGTGAGCCTAATTAAGTTTGCTTTTAGGGATGTGTGCCTAATTTTCACTTAAAGTAAAACACGAAGACTAATTCTTGAAGACTACAGCTAGGAATTGCATATTGGGGGCTTGCTTCTGCTATCAAATCAGAATCCATCGAATCAACCAATCGACGACTAGTTTCTAGATTCAACCTCTGCATCTCAATTTCTTAGACCACGTTCTGTAAGTTCTAGTTACTTTGAGATTTAAACTTGTTAAATTTAATATGGACATGGAATGAAACGAAATTGGACCTAAGCTTGATTATCTATTTAGATATGTTCTTGTCTCTTCTTGAATCTATGATTTTGGGTTATTTCTTATCGATTGAATCATGCCCATTCATGTTGTTGGACCGGGTTTATTATTCAAACGCTAGATTGTAACATAAATTCTTGGATCTTGACTTGTGGGAATATTTCTATTTGGGGCCTATTCATGTTGTAAATCAAATTCTTTCATGTCTATAACCTTAATATGCCTATGACTGTGGACATAAGGTTTTGCCTATGCCTATGACTAAGAACATAAGACTATACCTATGACTGTGAGCATAAGACTATGCCTATGACTGTGAACATAAGACTATGTCTATGACTATGACGAGGACAATTGTGGCTAATCACCTATGACTCTTGACTATGAGAATTATTACCTATGATTATGAACATAAGGCTATTATCTATGACCATGACTTTGAAACTATTGCCGTTAATTGCCTATGACTATTTGCCTAGAACTATTTTTGATAATTATCCATGATTATTGTGATGAGTCGCTTATGATTCATAACTATGAGATTTCTACCTATGACTACTGGGGTTAATTGCCTAAGACTATTATAGTTGATTGTTCATGCCCATAACACTATAGTTGAAAACCATGTTGTGCACCGAATTGGCATTTTGTTGGATCGCATACCTAGGGTGTGACTTGCTTAGTTTATTCGCTATTTTGTACACCAAAACCATTGGATCCATTATCCTTATATTTGGCTTGATTTTGCATGCCTATTCTTTTATGTCAGCATTTACCATGACTATCGCCTTATCTTGCTAGATTTGAAATCTTATATGCCAGTGATGTTGTAACCAATTATCTCAAGTTATGTCATGCTAGTCTTGTAACCCCTTTTATCTCTTTATGCTCGTCCCTCTTGCCTATCATAGTTTTGATGTTATTCCCTTTATTCTGAGATTTGGATTTATTTGTAGTATGGATCGATTCAAATTTACATGCGATGGGAATACGATTTGGGTAGAATAGGCAAAACATGAATTGGTTATGAACATGAATTATGAACTTGATAAAAGGCAAAACTTGAAACATGAACGCTGTATAACCTGAACCTGGATACGGACAGGAAACTCGCCATGAAACTTGACACGAACTTGACATGAAACTTGAACATGGACATGACACTTAGAATGAACTTGAAAATGGCCAACTCGAGGTTGGGTTGAGTTTGAAGTATAACTCTGCCCGGAACCGCCCGACAAATCCAGTTACTGCAAACAATAGGATCCAATGTGGGTAGTTGGTCATATCGCACTTGAAAACCCGAGGTCAGACTGAGTTATGGTGTAATTCTGCTCGGAACCGCCCGGCATATCCAGTGACCACTACAACAGGTCTGATGTGAGAGGTTGGGGTGCATTAATGAATTAATGCCACATGATAGGGTTAAGTCATGAACCGCTTGAATATACTTAACCAATTTGACACGATGATTTGATAGGGTTAAGTCATGAACCGCTTGAATATACTTAACCAATTTGACACGATGATTTGATAGGGTTAAGTCATGAACCGCTTGAATATACTTAACCAATTTGACACGATGATTTGATAGGGTTAAGTCATGAACCGCTTGAATATACTTAACCAACCAAACACATGATTCGTAGGGCTAAGTCATGAACTTGAATGACAACACTTAGCCAATTTGACATGACACGTAGGCGGGTTAAGTCACGAACTTGAATGACAACACTTAACCAACTTGACATGCTAGACCGATGGAGTTAAGTCTCGAATTTGAATGACAACACTTAACCTACTGGACAGAAACCCTAGTTACGCGGTCCTTTTCAGCAGTAACCCACTAGATGTATCACGGTACCCTGGAACTAGGCAGGGTGGGGCACGATTACTGGGCTGATTGTAAGCGACCAGAACGACGGCTGAGTTGGTGCACCATTGTAGGTTCAGGCGGACTATGGTCGTGCACGTAGTCCGAAGTTGAAAAAGCAGGCATTGGGCACCGGTAGGTTTACACTGTGCGTGCTTGATTCGTGTCAGTGGTTGGCACCCTAGGGCTTGATACACCCTATAGTGGACCTAGCACAGGTGACTACATTTCGTGATTGGGCCATATGACACAGACACATGAACGAGCTAGGACTTGTAGGGAGCCGATCGATTAATAGATCGTTACGTGGAAAAAGGTTGTTGTTCGTTAGGTAGCATAATCCCTAGTGGTCCTAGGTGGCATAAACCCTAATCGAATCTAGAAAACGTTCAATAGGTAGCACAATCCCTAGTGGTCCTAGGTGGCATAAATCCTAGTTGAACACGCGATAGTTCATGATAAGGAAACCTAGTCAGAACAAGGGTGGCAGTCCAAACGATTTCAAGAATGGTGGCACTACGTTGAAGTAGTATAGAATTATGTGATGAAACTCGTACGATATATGGCAAGGGATTGTACATATACATGGAAAGGATGACACGGGTTGGGCTACTAGTACAGGTGATAAAGTCCCATTTCTATTTCTGTTAGGGAGGTAAAAGCCCATTACTATTTTTGTAAAGATCACCCTGTTTCTGTTTCCGTTTCTGTTTAGGCATTAGGATAACACTTAATCTTGTTATGCTAGTATTGGTGCAGAGAATGTTGAACATGCGATGCTATAGGTAGTGTATCTTGTTACCTTAGTTTATCTTGTTAGCGTATTTTATCTTGTTATCTTAGTTTAACTTGCCTATCTTGTCATCATCCTTATGTTTACTTTCAGTTTATACATGTCATGTTACCTTTACTTGTTTCTATGCTGAAAGTTACTAGGACTTACCAGTCTGTATGACTGACCCGTTTTGTTTCGCCTCGTTTTCTTCCGTTCCCCCCCAGGTTCTCAGGGAGGAAACCACTACTACTTAGTTTGGACTTCTTTCTGCTTCAAGATCATCATATATGGCTTGGACCTTTCTTGGCTATGGCTGCTTTACTGTTTTACTTGGGGAATGATTTATGACTATGGTTTTATGCTTCTTTACTATTGCAAGACAGATTTCGATGTAATGGATTTAATGGCATTTTGATGTAAAAAAAAGGCTTCAGACCTTTCTAGATTTTAAAGCAATGAAATTTGGTTCTTCTTCCGCTGTTTTATATGTTCTGCCTTGTAATATTTCTGTGCATGCTTACCTAGATAATGCTCCACCAAAGCTAGTGCATTCTTTTTGTGAGTGACCCTAGCGGAGGTGGGGTGTTACACTTCTTCTTTTGAACCCCTTCTCAAGCAATTCTTTCACTTGCTTACTGAGTTCTCTTCTCTCTCTCGGAGCCATGTGGCGCACTGGTAATGTAAGTGGCTTTGCATTATCTACTAAGTTTATTCGAAAGCCTATCTTACGCCTCGGGGGTAAACCTCGAACTTCATCAAAGACATCCGAGTATTCACGGACCACTCTAACAGACTGCAAATTCTCAACAGACGCGTCAAGCGATTCTAGGTAACTTAGCATAATAGAATTCATGGGATCACAAGAGACTTCGAGAGTGTTGCCCAAGCGAGTCATAAGCCTAACCTCTCTCTTTTCACAATCTAGGATGGCTCCATTACTGGATAACCAATCCATGCCCAAAATTAACCCATAGCCCGTGAAGCCCAAAACATAAGCATCACATCTAAACCCAACGCTAAGTATAGAAATTTCCAAATCCAAACAAATCATCGACAAATAGGCTGAGCCCCCAATTGGATTTGAAACAACTAAGGGATCCTCTACTATACTGGTGTTTAGGTGTAGTGTCTCAACTAAAGCAGTGGATATAAAAGAGTGCGATGCACCAGAATCAAAGAGTGTGCGAACAGGATGATCAATAAGATAGACTAAACTTTCAATGAAAATCGCTCTACCTCGTTCTTGCAGCGGTGGGGCCACGAGAGCCTGGACCTGCCCCCTTACCTGCCCTGGTGCCATGAGAGCCTGAATCTACCCTCCAGAGGTAGGCCCTGCCCTCTGCCCTTTCTTTGGGCAGTCCTTAATCAGATGTCCTGCCTCGCCACAGTTGAAACAACCAGTCTTCTTATTCTTCCTACAGTCTTTGCTTATATGGCCTGGTGTCCCACAGTTAAAGCATCTTTTCTTTCCCTTGCCATTGTTGTCTTTACCACCCTTCTTGTTCTGCTGCTGCTGTTGTGGTTTCTTTTGATCCCCTTTCTTCTCAGGTGCCTTATTAGCATTGGCGCCTTTCTCCTCTTTATGCATAAGCGCCATGTCAACTAGTCTCTCAAAGGTGGCCCCCATAGGGATGTGGATCATAGCTAACCCATGTAGCGGCTCGTTCAAACCCTTAACAAATCTCAGGGCCTTCTTTTCGGGTGTATTCACCAACTCCAAGCCAAATCTCGCCAACTGATTGAACTTGTTGATGTACTCTTTCACTGGTAGATTTCCCTGTCTCCATGCCAAAAACCTTTCCATGTATAGATTCTCTTCAGCCCGTGAGAGAAACTTTGCCTCAAACCTACGCCTGAAATCCGGCCATGTATCAACTGGATGCTTTCCATTAGTGACCTCCCACCAAAACGAGGCCTCATCCTTCATTAACCAGGCAGCTAACTGGACCTTTCTTCCATCTTCTACCTCAAAGATTCCAAACAATTCTTCCACCTCCTTTAGCTAATTTCGAGCTTCAACAAACGTCTCCGACCCGTGAAAAGGTTTCCCGCCCATTGCCCGAAAGTCCTTGCATATCTTTGCAAAAGTATCAACACGGGGAGGAGGAGGAGCATTTGGTGGGCCTGCGACATTGGCCTTTGCTTCCAGATATCTTCTAAACCATCCTGGTATCGGTATCCCCTCGGGTATCTCGGGAATTCCAGACATGCTGAAAAGAAAATGAAGAGATTCAAACGGAGAATTCGAAAGAAAGATATATGGCTCTTGCGAGTTATGTTTTTAAAATAAACTTTTCTCTTGAAAATACTCTCCTTAAAACGTATTTTTGAAAGTATTTCTTTGTAAAAATGCTTTTTGAAAAATAGTTTTTCAAAATTCATATCTGGTCTGGTAACCTTCAGCTCTGATACCACGTGTGACACCCCATTTCCATTAAGGTCACTAACAAAGGGAATGCCTTAATTTTGGTGGAGCGTTTATTGTGTATAGAACAGAAAATAAACAAGACAGATAAATATATTGGTACTTGGAAAATAAAAACCACTTTTATTGCAGTTGAGAAATAGTTTGGTTACATCACATCAAAAACCAACTACAAAACCAAATACACTTGTTATCCATCTTGATAAATAAGTTCTGAGTACATAAAATAAAACACATAACCCCAACATAAAATAGCCATAAGTAAGATAGGCTGAACTTTACTTCAGCAATCAAAGCAACTTCCAAAAGAAAGGGATAAAGCTGTCCAATCAAGCTCCACTAGTACTAGTCCCACCCTGAGCACCTGAGGGGGGGGAGGAAGAAAAGAGGTGGAAACAAAGGGGGTCAGACATAAAGTATGGCGAGTGCAATAACTTTAACAATATAATCATTAAAGTAATTAGGATAAGGCATAAGCTGGAAAATAAGGAAATGACTATGAACAAATGGGCATGACAGAGCAAATAAAGGAAATAAGATGAACAAAATAACGTTAAAGGCGCACCTAATCACTATACGATAATTACTACATTGCACCATACCAAACACCCTAAAAGTTGATCCTGTCTACAGAACTTAATAATGAAAATGGTAGTTTCGTGTACCCCTAGCTGCCTTCATAGGTGCCGTTTGCCCCTATCTCCACTAGGTGTACCCACTACCCCCATTCGATCGGCTCCCTAACTCGTAGATACCCGTGTTGGCCCCACAGTGGGGTGTATCACTCCCCAAAGTGGCAACCCGATACCACCAAAAATGCACGGCTTATACCTACACGATGCAACAACGTCTTACCTACCAGCCCGGGCCCACACACGCACATGACCCTATTGGACTTGCGTTGCCACCGCTAACCCGTTTTGACCTCTTACAATCAAACCCAGTACGCGTGACCCGTCCTCGACTTGGGTCGAGCCCACAAAGATACTTAATGGGTTACTGGTTTGAAAATGGCCCCCATGCATGACACAAGCTTTCCACCTATGCTTGGTCACCTCTAAGGTTTTCCCCACTTAACCCCATTCTTATTCATGTCTTCTTACATGTTTCAGTCTTGGTTAAGTGCATCTAATCGTATTTCACATGCCACCCAAGGCACCCTCTTAATTTCACATGCCACCCAAAGGCACCCACTTAACCCCACATGTCCCACCACATGTTTATCTGGTTAAGTGTTTCTTAATTCATTAAAACCGTAACCTCGTAAAGACCTCCCATGTAATGACCCGCATTTGCAGAGGTATTATAATTAATTTATTTAATTATATAAATAGTGATATAGTGAATTGTGGTGGTTTAATTAAATAATGGTGAATATTTAATTAAAATTATAAATTAAAAAATATATTTAATTCTGAAATAATCCGAATTGGCTGAAATGGCAATATGGTGTGAACTAGATCATCTGTAATATTTAATTCAGTTTAGAATTGAATTAGAATAATGAATATATTATTTGAACGACAGTTTGAACGTATAATTATATTATAATTATAAACGAGCTCGAAATGGCATTGCAGTTCGCGATTTGGTGATTTGGACTTCAACTGGATATACAGAAGCCGTTTTAAATCGGATTTCTGTGAAACAAGAAATGTTGGGAGATGGTGAAGTATATTTTTCTAGTGGAAGAGAAAAATCAAGATTTCGTTGTGTAGATTTTGATTTATGTCCAAATCAAATTTTAGAAAAGTCGCTGTGGAATTCCTTTAAAATTTATAAAGGAATTATTTATATTTTAAAAAGGAATTTCATTTTAAATCGAATATCGATTTAATCGGGATTTGAAATATCGAGTTATAAACCCAATAGGAGCTGTATGGTATTCCACT
Organism: Allium sativum; assembly: GCA_030737875.1. Taxonomy (NCBI): domain Eukaryota; kingdom Viridiplantae; phylum Streptophyta; class Magnoliopsida; order Asparagales; family Amaryllidaceae; genus Allium; species Allium sativum. Next base: position 341,042,706 of record CM060919.1, read on the forward strand.
GTGAATATAGACGATAATATTTATTTTAAATATTAAATTTAATTATATTTAAATATATTTATATATTTAAATAGGCTATTTAGAGCTTTAAAAATAGCCACTTTTGCAAACGAAGTTGGAATTCAACGAAACTAATTTTGTAGGATCCGCAACATCAAATTATTGTTAGATTTCAATTTCCGTGATTTTTGAAATCAGTATGTGGCCGAACGGGATTTTAATGTGAAAAAACAGTCGATATTCTAACGGTTAAAAATACGCTGTGTGAGCAAACGGAGTCGGAATTCAACGAAACTAGTTTCGTTGGGATCGTAATGTCGAACTCTAGCTACATGTCAATTTTTATGATTTTTAGATATCGTATGTGTTCGTAGGGATTTTTAGAGTGTAGAACGAATATAAATGAATATAAAAAGAAAATATCTAAAACCAAAATATCTTCCTATAAATACTCTTCCACTCCTCTAAACCTAATTTCATTTTCTACTGAGGTCAAACATTGCGCCGTTGTCTCAGAAATAAAATATACAGTAAACATCTTGAGTTGAGAAATCAAAACAATGAAAATAAAAATCCTAAATTGTTGAAACAAGTTGTTTTGAACTCGGGGAATGTGACGGCCCGCCCCGCACCAACCGACATTTACTCCAAAGGTGCGCTGTACACATGTACAGTTAGCACGGAACGGTTCATCAGAAGGAAGAGGAAGAAGGAAATGAACATACAAAGAACCTGTAGAATGTCTCATAGCGCATAGAACAAAATATAATAATAACATACTTGACATAAAACAGGAGAGACAGTGCATAAGCTGAAAATCAGAACTAAACATCATAGCAGCGGAAATCCAAAATACAGCTTATTACAACTTTCAAACTGTCTCAAAGCAAAAGTAAGATAAAGGAGGTACACTACTAATGCCCAAGTAGCGACCACCAACGACACAGGGAGAATGTGTATATATATATCATACGTGGAAGCCTCCTGCCCGCCTCCGAATCAGCTACTCGCGCATCACCAGCTAACCTGTCTCTAGTCTGCTCGTGTGAGCACCCAGAGTAATAAGAGGAGACATAAAACTCTGGGTCAGACATAAAGCCTGGTATGAGCGATAAGCATCTAAAGTGAACAATAACAGATAGACTAAAACATACCTGAACCTGCAACCAAAGAGTTAGCACTACATACTGTACAACACTCTAAGGTACCATATCAAACAGTGTAAAGATACGGAGGTGGGGGAGGTGTGCATGTCATAGGGATGGCAAAAAATCAAACATAGCATCCATCCTCACATCTCTCACTCAGTGCGTAAAGCATACGATATTCACCACTTCGATCACCCAACATACCTTGCTACGATCACTCTGCCCCATGAAGTCATAAATGGCTTCACTGCACTGATAACGTAGCCACTAATCCTTTGCTATGTCCACTTTGCCCCATGGAGTCACAAGAACCCCAATGCACTGGCTCATAGCCTTGCTAATCCTTACTATGTCCACTCTGCCCCATGGAGTCACAATGACCCCACTGCACTGGCTCATAGTCTTACTACGCATCACCTTGCCCCTCGGGTCGTAATGACCCTACTGCACTGATAACGTAGTCTTGCTACCATCACTTTGCCCCTCAGGTCATGATGACCCTACTGCACTGATAAGTAGCCCATCATCCATTTCCAGTGGTGAATCGAAGTTATGAACGTCGACAACTCCTTAGCACACATCCTGTAGCAAAGTCTAACTCATGAAGTCCACTCATTGGTTCCTATCTGGATCCTGAGTCAATACCCTTCATTTGGACTACCTTTGCATCTCGGGTTATCAGTCTTCATCGGTTCAGTTCGGATCAGAATGCTCCTTCTTCACTGGATCGGGTCGCATCGCCGTCACCCCTGGCGGATCGGGTCGGGTCTCCAGATTGCCACGGTTCGGATCGTATCGCGGTTCTCTTTCTCTCTGCTTCGGATCGTGATCCTCTCCTCGGTTCGGATCGGAATATCCCACACGGGTCGGATCGCGCTCCTCCAGCTCGTGGCTCCCCCTGGTTCGAATCGGCGTCTCGTAGTGCATCGGTTCGTGGATGCTGCCTTCCTTTAGTCGGATCGTGACACGAAGCACAAGTGGATCGGATCGGGTAGCAGTTCACGGTTGGTGCTCGTGGGCCTTGCGCAGATGGTTCGGTTCGGAGGAGATGACTCGACTCATGGTGATGTCCCACGATCCCATAGGGCGATCCGATCGACCCTCAATCCCCTATCCGATCCGAATCCCTGCACCTTGTCCAGCGAGTTGTTTTACGCCCCTCGACGGCCTTTTCGACCATTCCAACTATTCTAACCAATCACAAAGCATTTCATACAGTCATAGCAACATGCATAATCAACCACAAACATCAAAACATCAACATGATAGGTAAAAATGGATCAAACATACCCAAAATCCCATATTTCCCCTTAAGCATATTTAGGTGAAACTAATGATAGGATTAACAAAACTTAACCAAATTAACCCAAATTCATATCAGAGGTCTAAAACATCATTCCGAATTTTATAAACATTTTTCCAGGATTTTATCATGTTTAAATTCGCTAATTAACACTAATCAGCCCTAATTAGCCATAATTAGTGCAAAACTATGCAAATCACTCACCTTAGCCACAAACAAAACTAAGATCTGAAATAAAGCTCTGATTTGATGTGAATCTCAATGCTAAACAGCAGCTCCAATGTTGATTTGGTGTAGATCTTCCTTGATTAGGGGTTGCTAAGCCAAATCCTTGACCAAAAGGTGATTTGGAGGTGATTTAGAGGTTGGAGGCCATTTTTAGGGTTCCTTGGTGATAAGTGGAGGCTAGAAAACTGAAATGGAAAGATCCTCTATCTCATTTCAGCCTCCCCATAACCCTAATCCCGAAATGGGTTATGAGCCTACTCACTAATCACCCGATTTGGCCCGGTTAAGCAGTTTTTCACCCTCCAAACCTTATTTCAGCCATATCTCCCAAACGGTAAGTCCGTTTGGCTATTATGACCACTCTACGGAAAGGTAAACCATCAAACGAATCCAATGGAAGTGGTTTCAGGTCAAAATTCCTTTCCAATCAAAAGTTATGGCCAAAACAGTACTAACTAAGGGCAAAATGGTCATTTAAAAATCGACAAAAATCATGAACATGGGAAATGACTCTAATAGATGTTTCCCAAAGTTACATGACCATACAACTTCATACGGGAAAGAAATAAATATTCTACAATCCTATGATGTGTAGAATACGGGTCGTTACAGGGAAGAAGGGGCTTCATATTGATGTCCTCGGTTTCGTCTGCGATCAGTTTTTGTGAGGGGTAGAAATTGTACAGTCGAGCTAGGGTTCGACTTTCCGTGAGATTGAGGCACCGTTGCTCGAATTGGAGGATTGGGTTGGGTTTGAAATGGGATTTCGGTTTGAGTTGGCATCACTTGTTGAGGATCGATCACAAAAAAAGTCGCTCGAACAACAGTAGCGAGCTTCAGCAGATGGGAATCGCGACAAGCAGGGAGCTGCCGATATGGTGTTGGTGGTGGTGTATCCGTGGAGATTTCGAAGGGGAGTTCGACGGAGTTTTCGGTTTTGATGTTAGTTGAGAAAGGTGGAGCAGTTCGGTGGAGAATGAGATCGGAAATGGCCATTTCTTTAACTGGAGCGGGTTTATCCACGTTGGGGAAGAAAGGGTGAATATAGTTGGGCTACAAGGCAGCGGGTCTGGGCTTGGGATGGGCCGGATACAAGGTTAAGGGCCATTTGAAATTCAATCTTTATTTTTATTTAATTTAAAAATATGTGAAACTTGTAAACATCATAACTTTATCATACGATACCAGAATTGAGCGAAACAAGATCCGTTGGGTTCGTATGGACGGACACTACACAATGGAACTAACAGGGGACGAATCTGAGCCCGTTACAATTTATAGCAAAATGAATTGTCCGTCTGAATCAAGCGATGATTTTCGTTATTAATGATGACCGTCCAATGTGAGTAAATCTCACTAACTCTGAACAGTTTATAATTTCATATTGTATTTTTAGAACTGTTAAATATTGGCTGATTCACTGTGTGTTGACTGTTTGATTGAACTGCTAGTCAGTTAGTTGAATTTCTATATTGATTTTGTTAAACAGAATATATCATATGGAACTGAAAGTGATGTTGATTTTATTGTATAACATCTGTGGATGCAGGGAGACAGGTTGGAGGAATCCGACTGGATTCCTCAACATTTATTTTATTGTTTTTCATATATTGTGATATATGATGTGTTATATAATCTGTTATGGATTATGTGTGTTAAAATGATATTGATCATTGTTATTCGATATTTTTAATATCATAAAAAGACCCTGGGATGTAAAAAGAATTATTTCAATGTATATTGAAATAAAGGGATTTTATAAAATCAACAGATTTTATAAAAGGAAATATTTCGAAAGTAAATAAAAGGAAATGTTTATAAAACGAATAGAGTTTTATAAAAAGGGAAAAATGTTGATAAACTAATAGAATAGAATAAAGGAATATTTATTTAGAAAATAAATAGGATAAAGGAATATTTGTTTAGGAAATGAATAGAGTAAATCGATTAGAATAAAACAGACATAGTTATTCGAATTAGAGTTAATCAATAAGAATTTATCGAATATTAGTTATTCGAATTTAGAGTTAATCAAATAGAGTTAATCGAATAGAGGTAAAGAAATAGAGTTAAACAAGATTAGAAACTGACTAGGGATTAGTTAAGTTGAATAGTTTTCTGAGTATCGATCTGATGTTGGTTTCGGCCTTCGGGGTTTATACTTATTGTTCTCCTACTAGTTTACAGTCAGGGACTGATAATTGTGAAATGATAGTGATATATAAATAAACAATGGAAATGTTTTCCAGTGTTAATAACATATATTTTCTAAACATAGAAAATAAGGAAATATATATATATGATTGATGATTGATTGATAGAATTTCCATTTGGAAATAATATCGTTGTTTGCACACGTGTTTTTCTTTGATAGTTAAATCACAGACTATCAAAGTTTTGACCATTTTAACGTTGTTAATATGGAGAGACCGGTTGGATTATTATCCAAAGAACCACTCTGTATTGGCATAAGCGTTGCGAATCATATATGCCAAAGAAAATTGAAGACGGAGTAAAGTGCAAGGGCTATTGTTTATGTCTTAGATAAGAGTGTCTAAGATGGATGTACTGAATAGTGCCTTCGGTTCATCCTATTCCTGGATGACTTGTATGGATGAATGTCTGACAGAGTATTTCCAAAAAGGTCACGTACATTGATTTCTTCAACCGTACCAAGAGTGGAAGCGGAGAAGGAAACTTCTTTAGCTAACACGTAATGTACTATTGTAGACGTCAATTAGTGATTTTCGATGGATCTGACAATGTGTCATTCGAAGATTCGAAGTGAATCTGATGTGATGATGAAGCGTAACCTCAAGCCTCATCAACCGGTAAATGACAGAAATCGGGCAGGCAGCATGGTTAAGTCGGTCGCTCCGAAGTAGGGTGTATAATCACCTGATCTAGAGTTTCATTTATTTCTAAAAATCTATTGTCAATACTGTCCCATTCGGGAAACGGTTGCTGATCCCAACCGTTGGTGATATACATTCGATACACTCAAGCGAAATGAGTGGTTGGTCATGTGTGGCCAGGTTGCAAGATGTTCTTGTTGAACCCAGTGTATTCCTTTCTAGAGGTACACTAGCGAAAGGTGGTTCCATACCTTGTCATAGTTGGAAACCCATTACACAATATGTGCTTGCGGTTTTGATTGTATACTATATATGTAGAACGTGAGATGAAAGCGTTACTGCTAGATGATTATTATATTGTGGTTGATAAACATTATTATAATATCAAAAGGTTTTTGATATAAAGATAATTTGGATTCTCATAAGGGAAAAACCCGTTCCGTTATACAGTGTGGTCTTATGAGATATCATTTACCTGTTTGAACTGTTTTACTCACACCAGTACCATGACTGACCCAGAGTTTGTTTTGTTTTGTTTTCCCTAAACTCTTGGGTGCCCAATTTTGTACGGGCAGTCAAGTAATTGGGATTTACAGATACTTGAAGAGCTGGAGCAGGAGGCTTCAGGATCATATAGCTATAGTTTATTTCCGCTGTGTTGTAAGTGTTGTACTTTGATAATGATGTATATTCAAGTACAGATGTATATTTCAAGTTATGTTATATATATTATATGTTATTCGTTCCGCTGTGAGGTTCGTGTTACTCTGATGTTGTGTTCTTCTTCTTCTTCTTCTATTCTAAGTTTCTATCTTATCTATTCTCACCCTCTATTTTCTTTCTATTAATTTCCTGATTTCCAGTACAATTTGGGTTGGACGTGTGTTATTTAGTCAGCTCAAATTCTACCGGATTTTCAGGTCATTACATCCCACATTAAACAGGCATTTTTGGCTGCTGGATTTGCCGGGCGGGTCCGGGTAGTCTTACACCACAAACGAGCCTAACCTCGTGTCTTTACAATTGTTACGCATTTAATTCGTGCCTTTGACCTCTCACACTAGACTGGCATTTGTGGCTGCTGGATTTGTCGGGCGGGTCCCGGCAGTCTTACACCAGAAACGAGTCTAACCTCGTGTCTTAGGCGGTTAATTATTACATATCTTTATTTAACCCCAAAGTGGATTTATATTCATATTCAAATTTGTCAATAAATTGATACATTCCAAATATACTTATGTCCATATTTGTCACCTAAATTATGTCCATTTATTTCTGGTATAACAAATTTTAATTATTGCCTCAAATTAATTGTATGCCTTTTAAGGCCATTACATGCCAATTCTCAATATGAGTATATTCAATATTACCCCCATCGTCCCCACGTTGTTCATTTGCTTATCATGATATATATATATATATATATTTATATTAGACTAGCAATTTGTCTAATCACATAAAAGGGAAGAAACATCGCAAATTTGCATAACACACAAAAATGGATCTAACTTACAAATAAGGATTCCAACATATCTTGCATAAACTTTGTATTGTCATGAATCTAAACATAGACCTAAAGGTGTGAACTTGCAGGTATGAACATAGTTTTCACCTAAACTTGCATAGGCCATAGTCACAAACTTGCATAAAACTATGTATGTCATAGATCTAAATCTAAAGGTGTAAACTTGCATATATGTGAATCCAATTTCTAACTAAAATTGCATATAGTCATTTTACTTGGTTCACATGTAAACTTGTGTACAATTTACATAGAAACTAGCATATAATCTACACTCAAACTTGCATATAAATTGATGTCAAACATGAATCAAGTTGAACATAGGTGATTTGGCATATAAAAAAAAGATCCACAACAAAACTATCATTATGAACAACTAGCATATATTCACAAAATATCACATTTTTCCAATGATTCACAAACATAACCATATAACCCAAATTATAACTCAACCTAATTAACTTGTTGATTATCTTATTAAAGAAATCGAACTCACAACTCAAAGAAGGTCTTAAGTTCTGGGATCTGTGTTCTGAAATTGATTTAGCTCGCGTTTGAAGTAGACAAATTCGTAGTTGTTGTTGTTATAGACTTGAGTTGAATTGAGTTGATTAGCTTTACTTTTCCTTTAGTTGGTGGCGGCTACTCTAGGTTGCGGGGTGATAGCATGACGGCCATGGTTCTAATTTTGATTAGGTTTTAGGGTTTGAGTCACATGTGTTTATATAGAGATTAGGATTAATTTAGGTCATTCGATCAACCTAGAATCAATCAAGACCATCCAGTCAAGATAGAGTGACACCTCAGCCCTAATGACTCAGCACTGAGTCACAAAATCGTCATCTTTCAGATCTGCCCCGAGGGGGGGGGGGCAGGTCAACACTAAGGTCGACCTGTATAGGGGGAGGTCGACACTAGGGTCGACCCCCAGGTCGACCTGGCCTTGGGCGGGAAATTTCCCGCCCTGCCCAGTTCTGAGTCTGAATTCGTTTTTGAATTTATGGAAACTTCCGACAGTCATAACTTCTTCATACGAAGTCCAATTTACGCAAACTCGGACTCTATATCAACCAGAATTCCGAGATGAACACAATGGCGTAAACCGTTTCCCTTGATTCTCAAATTTGAAATTAAGTATTCTTTAATTTGTTAACTTTAACATTTAAAATTACAGGGTGTTACAGTTTCTACGGAAGGGATAACAGTAGATCCCGCGAAGGTAGTAGCAGTCCAAGACTGGCAGATCCTAAAGAATGCAATGGAGGTGAGAAGCTTTTTGGGTTTGGCAGGCTACTATAGGAAGTTCATTAAGGACTTCGCAAAGATATCAGCTCTACTCACCAGGCTGACGAAGAAGAATTTGACGTTCGCATGGATATAGATTCTGACGTTGCTTTCCAAGGATTAAAAGGCTTTGACAATGGCCTCAGTCTTGACCTTACCTGATGGGAATAAAGTGTTTATAGTTTACACTGATGCATGTGGAATGGGTCTTGGTGCATTTTTGATGCAAGAGGGAAGGGTAGTATGTTACGGAGGCAGACAATTAAGGATTCATGAGAAGAATTACCCTGCCCATGATCTAGAGCTAGATTCCATAGTATTTACGCTTAAGACTTGGCGCCATTATTTGCTTAGAGAAAAATTTGAATTGTACACTGATCATAAATCTCTCAAGTACCTGTTCTCGCAGAAAGATCTTAATTTGAGGCAGCAAAGGTGGATGGAATTCTTAACGTCTTACGATTTTGAGATTGCTTATACCCCTGACAAGGGTAATGTAGTGGCAGACGCACTAAGTAGGCAGATGATGGTCTTAAGTCCTTTCTTTGTAGAAAGGAAGAGCTTGGAGTTTATATCAACCTTTGACTTTCGACCCTCCATCGAACTTTTTCCTTGCTTGTTAGCAACACTGGAGATACAACCTACTCTTATAAGCCAGATAGGAGCTTCGCAGCTGGAGGATCAACAGATTTAGACATCGTGGATAGACTCAGTAAATGGTAGACTTCTAGTCACCTTAGTAGATAATCCATTGACAATAAAGGGTGGTTGCGACGAGATGGAAGGTTTTGTGTTCCCCGAGTTGGGAGTTTGTTAAAGAAAGTCCTAGAGGAAGCCCATCGTTCCAAGTTGACTATCCATCCAAGTGGTGATAAAATGTATAGGGATATGAAGAGGGTTTTCTTTTGGGCTGGGATGAAGAAAGATGTGGCAGAGTTTGTTTCTCAATGTTTGGTTTGCCAGCAAGTCAAAGCTGAGCAAAAGAATCCCGGTGGTTTACTTCATCCTTTGGAGGTTCCACAATGGAAGTGGGAGAGCATCTCCATGGATTTCATAGATGGCTTGCCTAGATCAAAGAAAGGCAACACCAGTGTTTGGGTAGTAGTGGATAGACTTACTAAAAGAGCTCATTTCATTCCCGTTAAGAGCAAGAGGACGACAATATGGTTGATGGCAGTTTATGTTCGTGAGATAGTCTGTCTTCATAGAGTACCTTCTAACATCTTTAGCGATCGTGACCCCATATTTACTAGTGAATTTTGGAGGAGCTTGCAAGAAGCATTAGGTACACAGTTATGTCTAAGCATCGCTTATCATCCTCAGACTGATGGATAGACGGAGAGGGTGAACAGAGTACTAGAGGATCTTTTAAGGCTGTGTATCCTTGACTTCGAAGGGACTTGAGAGGAGCTTCTTCCTTTAGTAAAATTTACCTACAACAATAGTTACCAAGCTAGTATTGGCATGGCACCCTTCGAAGCATTATACGGACGACCTTGTAGATCACCAACTTGTTGGTTGGACTTTACAGAAAGGCTATTGCTTGGACCAGATATGGTTATAAAAACGTCCGCGAAGATTGATCTAATTAGGCGGCAAATGAAGAATGCACAAGATAGGAAAAAGTCCTATGCAGACAAGAGAAGGACTATCATCGAGTTTGAAGTGGGAGACATGTTTTTTTGTCAAAGTATCTCCTTCAAGGAATGTGGTTCTATTTGGTTCTATAGGGAAATTGGCACCAAGATTTGTAGGGCCGTTTCCCATAACGGAAAGGATCGGCCAAATGGCCTATAAAGTGAAGCTACCCGAGAGACTATCTGGCGTTCGTGAATTTTTCCATGTTTCTCATTTGCCGAAGTGCTTACATGATACCGCAGAAGTTGTTGAGCCAAGTGTATTGGAAGAAGCGGAAGTGGAACGGGAGGCGATGGTTAGACGAGTTCTGACGTGTATTCTTGGATCAGAAGTTAAGAAGCTACGCAATAAAGAAATCAAGTTGGTAAAGGTTCAGTGGGGAGATAGCCCGGAGGATGCAACCTAGGAGACTGAAGATAGGATTCGTTCTTCGTACCCTTTTCTTTTTGAGGGTATGTTCTTAACTTCTTTTCCAAAACTTTTATTTATGCTTGTTCCGATCATTTAAGCATGTCCTATCGATCGAATTCTTCGACCTTTAGGTAGGTTTCCCATGATTGCAAACATGTGTTTGAGACATGTTATGTTTGATGGATGCAAGTGATTGCTAGTGGATGCATATACACACACATTAGGCACTAGATCGGCTTAACCACTTTCATATTGCAAATGGATATGTGTGCATTTTTCTTTCATTTGTGGATGAAAATGGATATATCATCATATGGGTATTGCATTTGGACGAATGATTGTGCACGCATATAGAACTTACATGTCATACTAGGATAATTGCATACATGTTGGGCTCATGGCAAAAACATACATTGCATTAAGGAGATCAACTGAATCAGTAGATCGCCTGATTTTCACATTAGCATTAGGACATATACACACACCTTTGCATATGTTCATATAAGCATTAGAAATCCTCTAAGGATAATGGATGCCTGTGGATGAGTAAATGGATGTAGACGGTAGGACACATTCTTCTTAACTTGGAGATTTCGGGGACGAAATCCTTTGAGTAGGGGAGAATGTAACACCCCATAATTTTAAAAATACTAAAGAGTGTAAATTAAAGAATAATTTATTTGATACTCAAAATTACGGGGAAAAGACTGCACCATTGCGTCCGTCTCGAAATTCTGGTCAAGATAGACATTTGGTTTGCGTAAAACGGACACCGTCTGAAAAAGTTACGAGGGTTTGAAGTTTGTATACACGTAGATTTTTTTATATATATATATATGTATATATATATGTATATATGAGACCAAACTTATCCAGAAATAGTTCAAAAATCAAAAATTCGGAGAGCGCCAAAATTTCGGCTATAGGGGACGACCCCCTGGGGGGGGTGTCGACACCAGGGTTGCCCCCTGAAGGGGTGTCGACACCGGGGTCGACACCCCTAGGGTTGAGGTGGTAGTCGGTTTTCTAGGGTTGGAAACTATATATACAGGCTCATTTCTCTTGTTTTCTTCACTGGAAATAAACGGAGGCCAAATGTTGTCAGTGCCTGGACTAATTCGAACCCTTTTCTTCTTCTGCAATTAGATATTTGAGATTCAAGTGTAGATCTGTTCTTCTTCTATTTTCTAATCCAAACGATGTGAGTTTCACGTTGCTTTTAGAATTAAATGATTAAAAGTAAAATGATATGATTATAGTTTGGATCCATTTTTGTGACTGAGTTCATGCTGAATTGGTTATTACTTGAATCTCAATCCTTATCATATTGAATCTATTGTAACTAATGACTATATGACATTTGGACATAGCTATGGTATGGATCTGAAACCTTTATTATGTTAGATCTAATTTTGACTTTTAGATCTAGCTTATTATTTGAATCACCTTGTGCTTATCATATTGGACCTGAACTGTTGGACATCTAAATTGTTATTTAGATTTTATATGACATCCTTAATATGATAGGACTAGTTTAATTATCACAAGTTCAATACATCTATTCTCATATGTCCACCTTATCTGTAATGACCCAGGTTTTCGCGATCCTGAGTAATCGACATAAACTCCATGTCGACCATTCAAGCGTCGGAAACACCTGATAGTCCATGAAAGAAATTAGAGGGTGAGAATAGATAAGATAGAAACTTAGAATAGAAGAAGAAGAAGAACATACAACATCAGAGCAAACACGAATCTCACAGCGGAACGAACAATATATAATAGATACATAACATTGAAATAAAATCAGTAGATGTATACAGTAACATTATCAGAGTACAACACTTACAATACAGTGGAATAAACAATAGCTATATAATCCTGAAGCCTCCTGCTCCAAGCTTTCCAAGTATATCTGTAAAACCTGACTACTTGACTGCCCATACAAATTTTGGCACCTAAGAGTTTAGGGTAAAACAAAAACAAAATAAACCCCGGGTCAGTCATGGGACTGGTGTGAGTAAAATAATTTAAAACAGTTTGATAAAATAAACGATATCTCATAAGACCACGCCGTATAACACGGAACAGGTTTTTCCCTTATGAGAATCCAAAACACTTGATTCAATCGTTCAAAAATCCTTTTAAAAGAAACGGTAATCTTTATATCAAAATCCTTTTGATATTATAATAGTGTCTATCAACCACAATATAATAATCATCTAGCAGAACGCTTTCATCTCACGTTCTACATACATAATATATAATCAAAAACCGCGGGCGCTTATTGGGTAATGGATTCAAACTGGCAAGGTATGGGACCACCTTCCGACAGTGTATCTCTAGAGAGGAATACACCGTGTTCAACAAGAACATCATGCAACCCAGGCTAAACATGACCAGTCACTCATTTCGCTTGAGTGTACCGAATGTATTATCACCAACGGTTGGGATCAGCAACCGTTTCCCAAAAGGGACAACATCGAAATAGATTATAGAAGTAAAAGAAACTCTTGATCAGGTGACAACACACCCTAATTGGCAGCCAACCACTTATCCATGCGACCTACCCGATTCTATACCATTTCCGGCTGTGAGGCTAGAGGCCATAACGTATAGATCACACCTTTATTTACTTTGAATGTTACATCGTCATAACCACCAAATCACAAATTGATTTCCCCAAAAATACCACGGGTATACAGCTAAGAGAAACAAATTCCTCCCCCACCAAACGTAAATACGTTTGAAGAGATCAACTTATGCAATCTATTAAATATACTCTGTTAGACAATCTTCCATATAGGTCATCCTGGGACTGGACAGACCAAAGGCACTATCCTGTAAATAGGACAGCCCTTGCATAAATCCGTCTTCAATTATCTTCATCATATTTGATCGCAACGCTGACGCCCACACAGAGTGGTTTCCCAGATAAAGATTCTGATCCCGGTCTCTCCGTATTGACGACGGAAAAATGGTCAAAAAATTTGATAGTCGGTGAATTAACTATCAAAAAAATAACATATGTGCAAACAACGATATTATTTCCAGATGGAAATTCTATCGATCAATCATCAATCAACATTTATTCATTTCCCCATTTCTCTTTTCCACATATTCATCAAATCCTTATTTTTTAATTTTAGAAAATATACATTATTAACTTTGGAAAACATTTCCATTTCTGATTCACGCATCACTATCTTCTCACATATATCTGTCACTAACTGCAAACTAGTAAGAGAACAATCCCCTACGTATTAACCCCGAAGGCCGAAACCAACATCAGATCGATACCCAGAAAGCCATTCAACTCAACTAATTTCCATTCAGTTTCTAATTTCAGTAATATCATTTAAATTCCTAATTTAAACCCCAAATTCCTTTATAATATTTTATTTGCAAAACATTTACTTTAAATCAATATCATGTTACACCCGTGTGCGAAGCATGGGTCTAAACCTTCCTAATGTAAAATTCTCTTTTTATAAAACTCTATTCAATTTCCAAATATTTCCCTTTTATAGTTCTATTTACTTTTTAAATCAATATCCCTTTTATAATTCTATTTATTTTAAAAATATTCCCTTTTAGAAAATTCTATTTATTTTCTAAATAAATATTACTTAATTATATTCCTTTTATAAAATTCAATTTATTCTATATAAATCCTTTTATATAATTATATTCATTTTATATAAATCCTTTTATATAATTCTATTCATTTTATATAAAAATATTTCATTTTCAATATTCACTTTGAGAATTTCCTTTTTACATTCCAATATTTCATATGGTATTTAAAATACCAAATAACATGACCAGTGACATCATAATCAATAACAGATTGTATATCACAATATATGAAAACAAACAGTATTATAAATATTGAGGAATCCAGTTGGATCCCTCCAACCTGTTTCCCTGCATCACAGATATTAAACAACATAAATAACATCGATTTCATTTCAATATGAAATATTCTGATAAGCAGAATCAATATTTGATTAACGATTTATATATATATATATATATATCGTTATATATAATTTCAACCAATACATCAGCTATTCAACCAAACAATCAACACACAACAATCAATCATCATTTATCAATACTATATTATATTTATAAAAATATAAACTGTACAGAGTTAGTGAGATTTATTCACATTGGACGATCATCATTAAATAACAATAATTGTCTGTTGATTCAGATAGACAATTAAATTTGCTATAAATTGAGACAAGCTCCAATTCAGTCCCAGTCAGTTCCATTGCTCTACAATCCCGACGGATCTGACCATTCAGAATTCTGATTACGTGTGATAGAGTTATACTATATACAAGTTATACGATTATTATAAATTAAATTAAAACAATTTTTTAATTTAAACTGGGCTCACAATTATCATAATGCCCAACCCAATTTCCTTTTTCCCATAACCGCTCACGTTCATCTCCTCCAAACTGAAATACATCGCTCCAGGTATTCCTCCAACAAGAACGCAACATTTTCCCCATCAACAAATTCCTCTCCTCGCCCTGATTCAACAAACGAAAATCACCCTCTTCATCTCTATGAAAATCTCTATCACTCCATGTACATTTCTTCGAAATCGGTTTCCTCAATCAAATCACGCCGTTCAGCCTTGATGTCAACTTACAGAAACAGTGCGACAAACATTGGAATGAAAACTCATGAAAAAAACTCACTTCAGGCTAATTGATCCCATCATCTCCAATACGATACTAGTTTCAATGATAGTTGCCTCCATTTCCCAAATCAAAGAACCCTAATCGCTGCTGTAGAAATACACCGTACGCAACCAAGTTTGAACCCCCCAATGTGTATACCCAGTTGAAGAGAAACCTTCCAGGATTCTAAATATTAAACTCTTTTTATTTTAGGAATTTTCATTGAATTTTTCTTGAATTTGGAAGATAGGTTTGCTCACGATTGTAAAGAAATGAACAGTGGATTTTTGTTGTTGTTGACCAGAGAACTAAAGAATTAGGTTAAGGAGAAAGGTATGGTATTTATAGAAAGTTTTAATATTTTTGAATTCGAATTTTATATTTATTTATAATCAACCGCTATATGTTTTGGTGTTTAAAAATTCGTGTAATCACATACAACATCCAAAAATCATGAAAATTGACATACACCTACAGTTCGACATTACGGACCCAACGAAACTTGTTTCGTCGAATTCCGACTTCGTTTTCTCACACAGCGTAATTTTAAAGGTTAATTTATCGACTGTTTTTCACATCAAAATCCCGCACGGCAACATACGGACTCCAAAAATTGCGAAAATTGAAATCTAACAATAATTTAATATTCCGAATCCAACAAAATTTGTTTCGCCGAAAACGGAGTTCGTTTGCAAAAACGGATATTTTTACAGCTCTAAATAAACCCTTTTAAATATTAATATATTTAAAAATAATTAAATTTAATATTAATAAATTAATATTATCGTATATATATTCATATAGAATATCATACAACTCCAAAATATACATATCTGGATTTATACATCGATATTACAAATCCAGTGTTAAATCGATACCCAATTTATATTAAAAATCCTTTAATAATATAAATAAAATTGTTAAATTATAAAGGAATTCCATAGCGACTTTTTGAAAATTTGATTTGCTCATAAATCAAAATCAACCCAACGAAATCCCGATTTTTCTCTTCCATTAGAAAAATATACTACACCAGCTCCGAACGTTTCTTGTTTCACAGAAATCCGATTTAAAACAGATTCTGTATATTCAATTAAAGTTCGAATCGCCAAATTACAAACTGCACCGCCATTATGAGCTCGATTATAATTAAAATATAATTATGCATTCAATTGTCGTTTATATAATATATTCGCTAATATAATTCAATTCTATACTGAATTATATATTATAAATGATTCCAGTTCGCACAATATTGTGAATTCCACTATTTCCGACTATTTCGAAAATTAAATATATTCTTCTATTATTTCTATTAATTAAATATTCAATATTATTTAATTAAACGACCATTTAAATCTCTAAATCACAATTTAAATAATTAAATAAATTAATTATTATACCGTAAAAATACGGGATATTACAATCTTCCCCCCTTAAAATAATTTCGTCCTCGAAATTGCTAAGGTAGAAAACAAACCCAATTAACTGGGTTAAAAATTATTTGTTCACTTCTTAACTTCAGTTTTAACTGAACCAATTTAATTTCAATTAAATATATAATTCATTTCTAATTAACAAAAATTTTCAAAAATCTCGAAAATTTTCTAACACCCGAAATTTCTATAAAAAATCGCCAGCACCTCCTTTGTATTGGTCAATCGGTACAACTACAACTCGCCTCTCTAGGCCTTTTCCAACCCAAAAGAAAACCAAACAGCCAAACGGCTTGACAATTCGGCTCATAAATCTCATATCCAATAGATATATAAACATGTACCGTTTTGTCTGGCATATCATTATATCCTTTGCATCTGTTACCAATTCAATATATACCAATGTCATCTCAGCCAACTCCAATCAATTCATTCGCTTATATTCAAACCATATCTCATTTCGACTCGAGTTTCATTCTCGATTCCGAATCCTTAACTCACCAATCCAATTTACTTAACCTCATTAAGTTTCATCCATAAACTTCATTAATTAATTTCAATTTCAGTTTCACTTTGCTTTCATAAGTATTATTTATCTTGTTTTTAATTTTAACGATCAGTCCATTATAATTCAACATTATTTTTCCTGGGAGTTCTTAAACCACTTTGCTTTTCTAAAAAAAGTCAAATAATCCTTTTCAAAATTCAAACAACTTGTTTTCGCAAAACATTTCCAAAACAATTTTTTTGGTAGTAATCCGTCACTTACAACTCGAAAATGAACACCGATGATATCATGATCATCATCGGAATCTATTTCCAGCTATCGAAGTGAGTTCAATACTATATCACTTTCAAAACTATATCTAAACACTTCCATTTTGAAATTCATTTCAAAATACCATTTACAATGCTCTAAAACAATTTAAAATCTCCCAGGATTTTAAAATTCTCTTATATCCAATCGATATTCATTTACAAACACTTATTCAAATTTCCAGAGTTTTAATTTCAATTCAGATTTAAATTCAGATTTAATTCACTTCGTAATACTTATACGAAATTTGATTGGTTATTTACATAACCGTTTTCAATTATAATCTTATCTGATTATAATCACAACCAACACATTCAATATACGATAATACCTTAAATATTAATAATACTTTTATATCAAAATATGATTTGGGTAAAATTATATCATTTACCCTCTTTTCAAAACATATCATGTCGGTTCATCGTATTCGAGTGTTTATAAACTCCTACCGATACAGTGGATCAACCTGACCGACCAGAACACATAAACAACTCAACCAATAAATCTCCACAATATAAAACAATTTATAAAATATGCAAATACGTTCACTCGTATATATACACTCAACTCAATCTAGGGTGTTATTAACCCATCTCTAGTGGATCACGCCACAGAGCCAAGGTAATCACTTAACCTCGCTCTGATACCACTGTAACGACCTGGGTTTTCGCGATCCTGAGTAATCGACATAAACTCCATGTCGATCATTCAAGCATCGGAAACACCGGATAGTCCATAAAAGAAATTAGAGGGTGAGAATCGATAAGATGGAAACTTATAATAGAAGAAGAAGAAGAACATACAACATCAGAGTAAACACGAATCTCACAGCGGAACGAACAATATATAATAGATTCATAACTTTGAAATAAAATCAGTAGATGTATACAATAACATTATCAGAGTACAACACAGTGGAATAAAAAATACCTATATAATCCTGAAGCCTCCTGGTCCAAGCTTTCCAAGTATATTTGTAAAACCTGACTACTTGACTGCCCATACAAATTTTGGTACCCCAGAGTCTAGGGTAAAACAAAAACAAAATAAACTCTGGGTCAGTCATGGGACTGGTGTGAGTAAAACAATTTAAAATAGTTTGATAAAATAAACGATATCTCATAAGACCACGCCGTATAACACGGAACGGGTTTTTCCCTTATGAGAATCCAAAATGCTTGATTCAATCATTCAAAAATCCTTCTGAAAGAAACGATAATCTTTATATCAAAATCCTTTTGATATTATAATAGTGTCTATCAACCACAATATAATAATCATCTAGCTGAACGCTTTCATCTCACGTTCTACATGCATAATATATAATCAAAAACCGCGGGCGCTTATTGGGTAATGGATTCCAACTGGCAAGGAATGGGACCACCTTCCGACAGTGTATCTCTAGAGAGGAATACACTGGGTTCAACAAGAACATCTTGCAACCCAGGCTAAACATGACCGGTCACTCATTTCGCTTGAGTGTACCGAATGTATTATCACCAACGGTTGGGATTAGCGACCATTTCCCGAAAGGGACACCATCGAAATAGATTATAGAAGTAAATGAAACTCTAGATCAGGTGACAACACACCCTAATTGGTAGCCAATGACTTAGACATGCGACCTACCCGATTTTATACCATTTTCGGTTGTGAGGCTAGAGGCCATAACGTATAGATCACACCTTTATTTACTTTGAATGTCACATCATCATAACCGCCAAACCACAAATTGATTTCCCTAAAAATACCATGGGTATGCAGCTAAGAGAAACGAATTACTATGCCACCAAACGTAAATACGTTTGAAGAGATCAACTTACATGATCATTAAATATACTCTATCAGACATTCTTCCATACAGGTCGTCCTGCGATTGGACATACCGAAGGCACTATTTTGTATGCAGGACAGCCCTTGCATAAATCTGTCCTTAATTATCTTCATCATATTTGATCGCAATGCTAACCCCATATAGAGTGGTTTCCCAGATAATGAATCTGATCCCGGTCTCTCCGTATTGACGATGGAAAAATGGTCAAATACTTTGATAGTCGGTGATTTAACTATCAAAGAAAAACATGTGTGCAAACAATGATATTATTTCTAGATGGGAATTCTATCGATCAATCATCAATCAACATTTATTCATTTCCCTATTTCTCGTTTCCATATATTCATCAAATCCTTATTTTCTAAGTTTAGAAAATATACGTTATTAACTTTGGAAAATGTTTCCATTTCTGATTCACGCATCACTATCTTCTCACATATATCAGTCTCTAACTGTAAACTAGTACGAGAACAACCCCCTACGTATTAACCCCGAAGGACGAAACCAACATCAGATCGATACCCAGAAAGCCATTCAACTAAACTAATTTCCAATCAGTTTCTAATTTCAGTAATTTCATTCAAATTCCTAATTCAAACCCCAAATTCCTTTATAATATTTTATTTGCAAAATATTTACTTTAAATCAATATCATGTTACACCCGTGTTCGAAGCACGGGTCTAAACCTTCCTAATGTAAAATTCTCTTTCTATAAAACTATGTTCATTTTCCAAATATTTCCCTTTTATAGTTCAATTTACTTTTTAAATCAATATCCCTTTTATAATTCTATTTAATTTATAAATATTTCCTTTTATAAAATTCTATTTATTTTCTAAATAAATATTCCGTAGTTATATTCCTTTTATAAAATTCTATTTATTCTGTATAAATCCTTTTATATAATTCTATTCATTTTATATAAATCCTTTTATATTATTCTATTCATTTTATATAAAAATATTTCATTTTCAATATTCACTTTGAAATTTTCCTTTTTACATTCCAGTATTTCATATGGTATTTAAAATACCAAATAACGTGACCAGTGTCATCATAATCAATCACAGATTATATATCACATCATATATCACAATATATGAAAACAAACAGTATTATAAATATTGAGGAATCCAGTTGGATCTCTCTAACCTGTTTCCCTGCATCACAGATATTAAACAACATAAATAACATCGATTTCATTTCAATATGAAATGTTCTGATAAACAGAATCAATATTTGATTAACGATTTATATATATATATATATATATTATCTATAATTTCAACCAATAAATCAGCCATTCAACCAAACAATCAACACACAGTAATCAATCATCATTTATTAATACTATATTATATTTATAAAAATATAAATTGTACAGAGTTAGTGAGATTTACTCACATTGGACGATCATCGTTAAATAACGATAATTGTCGGTTGATTCAGATAGACAATTTAATTTTCTATAAATTGAGATGACCTCTAATTCACTCTCAGTTAATTCCATTGCTTAGTGTCCATCCCTACGATCCCAATGGATCTGACCGTTCAGAATTCTGATTACGTATGATAGAGTTATACTTTATACAAGTTATACAATTATTATAAATTAAATTAAATTAAAACAAAAATCTTAATTTAAACCGGGCTCACAATTATCATAAGGCCCAACCCAATTTTCTTTTTCCCATACCTGCTCACGTTCATCTCTTCCAAACTGAAATACATCGCTGCAGGTATTCCTCCACCGTGAACGCAACATTTTCCCCATCAATAAATTCCCCTCCTCCCCCTGATTCAACAAACGAAAATCATCCTCTTCATCTCGATGAAAATCTCTATCACTCCATATACAATTCTTCGAACTCGGTTTCCTCGATCAAATCGCGTCGTTCAGCCTTGACGTCGATTTACAGAAATAGTGCGACAAACATTTGAGTGAAAACTCATGAAAAAAACTCACTTCAGGCTAATCGATCCCTTCATCTCCAATACGATACTAGTTTCAACAATAGTTGCCTCCATTTCCCAAATCGAAGAACCCGAATCGCTGCTGTAGAAATGTACCATATGCAACCAAGTTCGAACCCCCCGATATGTATACCCAGTTGAAGAGAAACCTTCCAGGATTCTAAATATTGTACTCTTTTTATTTTAGGAATTTTCATTGAAATTTATTTGGAAGATAGGTTTGCTCACGTTTGTAAAGAAAAGAACGACAAATTTTTTTTTTGTTGACCAGAGAACTGAAGAATTAGGTTAAGGAGAAAGATATAGTATTTATAAAAGTTTTAATATTTTTAAAATTCGAATTTTAAAATTATTTATAATCAACCGCTATATGTTTTGCTGTTTAAAAATTCGTGTAATCACATACAACATCCAAAAATCATGAAAATTGACATACACCTACAGTTCGACATTACGGACCCAACGAAACTTGTTTCGTTGAATTCCGACTTCGTTTGCTCACATAGCGTATTTTTAAAGGTCAATTTATTTACTGTTTTTCACATTAAAATCCCGCATGGCTACATACGAACTCCAAAAATCACGAAAAATGAAATCTAACAATAATTTAATATTCCGGATCCAACAAAATTAGTTTCATCGAAAACGGAGTTCGTTTGCAAAAACGGCTATTTTTAAAGCTCCAAATAAACCCATTTAAATATTAATATATTTAAAAATAATTAAATGTAATATTAATAAATTAATATTATCGTATATATATTCACATATAATATCATACAACTCCAAAATATACATATCTGGATTTATACATCGATATTTCAAATCCAGTGTTAAATCGATACCCAATTTATATTAAAAATCCTTTTATAATATAAATAAAATTGTTATAAATTATAAAGGAATTCCATAGCGACTTTTCGAAAATTTGATTTGCTCATAAATCAAAATCTACCTGACGAAATCCCGATTTTTCTCTTCCATTAGAAAAATATACTTCACCATCTCCGAACGTTTCTTGTTTCACAGAAATCCAATTTAAAACAAATTCTGTATATTCAATTAAAGTTCGAATCGCCAAATTACGAACTATAGCGCCATTACGAGCTCGATTATAATTAAAATATAATTATACGTTCAACTGTCGTTTATATAATATATTCGTTAACATAATCAACTCTATACTGAATTATATATTATAAATGATCCAATTCACACAATATTGTGAATTCCACTATTTTCGACTATTTCGGAAATTAAATATATTCTTCTATTATTTCTATTTATTAAATATTCAATATTATTTAATTAAATGACCATTTAAATCTCTAAATAACAATTTAAATAATTAAATTAATTAATTATTATACCATAAAAATACGGGACATTACATTATCACTATGTCAGTTTATGCCTGATATGTCAGAATAATCACTTTTTGCCATCTTCCCGTCACCTTTCCCTTTTATTGTTTATGGACAGGCTATTTTCTAGCCTAGACATGCTACCAATTATATGCGAATGAGCTAGTTAGGGAACGGGGAGGGAGAACATTAGAATTGGCATAACTTGAATAATGTTTATATACATAAATTTTGACCTATAATTCATTGTGAACATAAGTAGGAAAAAAGGGATAAGGAACCTATAACTTATAACGATATAGGTGAAAACTGGATAATAATGACATGCCTAGGATCAAAGTAATAAGAAACTGTAAATGCACTTATGACACGAGGTTAGATTGCACTTGCGGTGGAAGTCTGCCTGAAACCGACTGTCATATCCAGCGACCGCAAGTGTTCAATCTAATGTGAGGGGTTTAAGTGCACAAAGACGCGCTAAGACACGAGGTTAAGCCCTATTTGTGGAATAAGTATGCCCGGACCCGCCTGGCATGTCCAGCATCCACAAATGGCAGGCTTAATGTGGGAGGTCTAGAGCACCTTAACCATGAATAAAAATATGGTAATGAATTAGAATACTTAACCTAGTTGAATCCATAGGGATTGTATTATTATAAACATAAATAGGGGTTAAGTAAACTTGTTGGATAGTGGGCGGGTTAAGTGAATCTAAAGGGGTGGGTAATATGTAAATATAGGCCTACAAACTTAACCTGCGGGGGTTATGTAATTAAGGACACCAGTAAGGCATACATAACCTGAGGAAATCCTAGTGGGGATACGAGACAAGGGGAGAGCTTGTATCATTTTGTGTGGGGACCCATTTCAGTCAGTAACCCATATAACGGTATCAAACGGGTACTCTGTCCTAGGTCGGAGTGGGGCACGCTTACTGAGCTGATTATAAGAGATCCAACCGAGGGGGATGGTGTCATGACGGCGCGTTCCAACGAGGTCATGTGCATGCATGGCTCCACCTGCCCGGGAAAGTAAGATGCTGTGACATTATAGATATGGTTGTGCATTCAACACGAAGGGTTGCCACCTTAAGGAAGTGATACCCCTACTATGGGTCGACACATGGTATCTACGGAATAGTGAGCCGATCGATTAAGGTAGTAATTAGGGTACATCTAAATTCTGGTAAGTATAGGAGTCTGTATAGGGGCTACATGTCGATTGTATGGGGTTAAAACCTCTCACCAGAAGTACACTTAAGTCTACCAATTTATGCCTGTTAAGAGGTCATCCCATATTTGGTTATACTAGTATTAGTGCAGAGTAATCATGGGAGAAGCGTATATACTCTATCCTGTTTACTTCATCATATTTATCCTTTATGATGTTATCTTCCTCATCCATTTTATATGTCTGTCATAATACTTTTATTTATTTACTTTCTAAAAGTAACTGGACTCACCATACTTTTTGTCTGACCCTTTTGTTTCCTTTTCTTTCTTCCGTTCCCCCCTCCAGGTTCTCAGGGAGGGAATTCTCGGGCTTAGTCAGGACTCGGTTATCATCTTGCTTGGAGTAGCTTCTGACGTATTGCTCAGTTTCTATCTTCGCTATTATGGCTTTGTCTCTTTTGGGAATTATGTTTTTTTTTGAAAGCAAGTGAAATTTTTTATTCACAACTTCAAGAGTTACAACAAAATTGTTCTACAACTAATACATACTCTTGATAATGTCTAGCCTTTAAATACCAAAAAAATAGATTATAAATGATCTAAAGTGCATACAGAATTATGACAACTTATTAATTCAAATTTCCAAGCAGTAATTTGCACAGCACAGCACCTTCAAAATTATTGAGTAGCATCATTGGACTTCTACACCATAACATTAAGTAACCAATCATTTGCACCAAATCATTAAACAACCACGTATGACCAAAGCAGATTAAAAAATTCTTGCAAAACTTATAACTGCATAACAACCAACAAGATATTCACCAAGTAGCCAAGATATGCCAAGAGTAAACAGTAGCTATTGGATTCATAAAGAATTAAAAAAATTATGCAGACATGACTCCTTTGAATTGAAGAGACCCCATCATTGAATTGAAAGAGTAAACCTACTCATTTGAATTGAAGAGACCCCATCATTGAAATGGATTACTTCGAGTATGCCTTCCTGACTTCCTTGAAGTAGTTTGTGGCAAAATATCCTCAGGTGCATAATCAAATCCATCATTCAAGTCATTGTCATTTTGTTGTATGTTCTTGCTTCCTTTTTGTTTTGTACCCTTGGTTGATGACTTGAGAGGTGAGGCAATTGCATTGGCCGGTGGAGGTAGAATAAAGTGAGAAGGTGGAGCCAGATGTGAGTATGGTGAGGCTGATGACAATCGCAAGGCTGATGACATTAAAGTGCAAGTAGTACTAGCAGAAGTGGAAGCCAACAATGTAGCATTTGAGTTAAGAACAGTAGAGAAGGATTTGCTAAGAGTAGATCCCATGTTGTTTAAAGAAGAGGACAACATTGATGTAGATTCAACATGAGCAGGAGCATTATGTTTGATGTTCATACTTGATCCTATGTCACTGCTTAAGTTTCCAAGGGATGAAATATTTAAATTTTGGTCTCCATTTCCAACTTATTGTACATGTATATTGTCTTGATCTGTTAATCCATGTTCTTCCTGACTATTAACTCCAAGGTTATTATCTGCTTCTTTAATAATCTGAACTTCCTGTTGTAATAAAACAACATCATCCCCATTACCTATTCCAGTTTTATCATAAGTAGCGAGAGCTTCAAATGGATTCTCACTTGCCTTAGCTTGCATTGAAGAAACATTCTCTTTATCGTTACTCACTCCTTTCCTTTTCCAATATTTCTTTGTTTTTGTGTTCACTGATGTCCAGTTGCTTTGATTAGCATTAATAGAAGCTTTCATTTTATTCTGACCCACTTAGACATGATTCCTTTCATGTGTAGTACCATGCTCATGATCCTCATTATCATACTTAGCCTTAGGATTAAGTTCACATTTATTAGTTTCATGGCCAAAGATTTTGCAAAACGTACAAATTTGAGGTCTCCAATCATATATTAACTTAACAAATGGGCAGTTATCACCTAGACCATCAAGCACTATTTTATCAGGTAGTTCAAATTCAGATGAAACTTCAATCAGTGCTTTTGCATATCGAAATCTTTGAAGTTTTTCAGTGTTGCTATCAAAACATATAAGTTTCCCTATGTGACAAGCCAGCCAGTTTATCCCTATAAGAGTCCAAAGTAAACTTTGAATTCTATAGAAATGCACCCATACTTGCACTTTCTTAATCTGTGCTTGAGAATTGCCAATGGAAGGATCCCAACGTGTTATTATAAACATTCTGCCTCTAATAAAAATAGGTTCCGACTTAAGTATTGTCTCTCTATCCGTATCATTAGAAAATTTGAAATAGAAATGCATACCATCCGATTTAATATCTACCTCCCCATTTAATTTCCAAAATATATTCAAAAAATTAACTACAGTAGTGTAAGATAAAGTACCATCCAAGAAAAAGCGGACAAGGTGATTACTCCAGTACTTCATTCCTTCTTCCCTTACTTGATCTGGTGGCTTTTTCAGTTTGCCATCCCTAATTATATCAAAATGTTGAGGAGTGTAAACGCCTGCATTACGAGGAAGTGTGTTGAAAAGCGATGCATAATTAGTCTTAGCGAATGCAGGGATAGAGGATTTCGAAGTATTCAGATTAGCAGAAGTTCCCAGATCTAGAATCGAGGTAACAGAAATTCCCGGATCTAGATTCAAATTGAGATTAACTAATTGTCCATGAGAAGGATTAACTTATGATCATTCGGATTGCTGGAGGAATTTGCAAGATCTGGGATTGCATAATTCGCTTCTAGGGTTGCAACAGAGGGGTTAGCAGAGGATGGACCGACAGAGGGTGGTGGTGGGTCAGGGGGAATAGGTGGTGAAGGGCGAGAAGGAGAAGGAAGAGTAGGGAAATCAGCGTTGAAGGAGGTTGGTGATGAGAGGATAGGTTTCACGGTCGACATTTTCAACTAAGGGAATAGGTGGTGAATTATGTTTTCTTTGTATTTTCTGTACTCTGATGGTACAAGACAGAAATTCTATGTTATTGTAATGGGTTTTATGTAGTTTCAAACTTATAGCATTTTACACCACGATGTTATGACTTATGCTTGAAATAAAATTTTTAATTCCGTTGTTGCTTTGTTTACCTATAACGCTTCACGAAACTTAATGCATTCCCTTAGTGAGTGACATTAACGGATGTGGGGTGTCACAGTTTAGTTATTAAATAATCAAACATAGTCAAATATTAAATTTGTGTCTAGATCTAGCCTGTTATAATGAATATCAAACTATTATGGATGCATAAACATTTACGTCATTGATGATATGTGTTTATATACGTTAGCGTTTCTTATACATATTCAAACCTGGATTTTGATTGTTTTGTTATACAAGTATGTTGTTATTTAAAACAATCAAAAAATATTTATGTTTTTTTTTCCTGCTGCATTCATATGTCCAGACTGAAGTATGATTTTGATTTGTTATTTCAAATCCCCATCTGATAGGCAAATACCAATGTACATATATGCTACAACATTTATAACCTCTAGTTTGACTTTAATCTAAAACTATTATACTTAGTCATTTAAAAGATTAAAACTATTTTGATCTGACCATTTAATCCTTCACCAGTGTACTATACAAATAACTACTGGGATTACTGCTATATCTGCAACCTGTCATATTTGATTTAATTTAATATTGATAAATGCTGGTCACATTTAATTGGTATTAACATGCTGTATAAACATTACAAATTTGAAGCAAGTTTGACTTTCCTTTTACATCATACTATATATATGTATTTGTAAAGATATGAGTTTATTGGAAATATGATTTGCAAATAGACTCCCTTGTAACATATATGTAGCTGACAATGATGGAAATCACATTTCAACTTTGAATTAAGTTTGAAGTTAATATTTATATTGATTAGCATGATACACATTTGATTTAGAATTTGTAGTAGAATTAATTTTTTGACAATTGACTCATACTTGATCTACATGGTATATGTATATTGCATATATTTTAGTGTATGACACAAATTTTAACAGCGTAAGAAAATATACTATTGGTTTAAGTGTTATAGTCATAAACATCAGCACCGCATTTATGATATTTATATGCATAATAATGTAATACATAAACATGTGATATTGATCAATGTTTTGAATCAATCATTCATCTAGTAAGTATATATACAATCCCTGTACATGCATTAATTTTTTTTATATATATGCATGAATGAATGTATGCCCCATGTATATTTGTTTGCACATAAGGATTCTGAATTCATTGAACATATGCTGTTATATGATAATCAAAGCATTTTAATGCATGTATTAAGATTTACAAACGTATACAAACCGCATTAACCTGAAATGGGAAAGTTATATACATTTTATCCAGTTCCAATTGCATACTTATTTTTATTTATTTTTGGTGAACTTCTATTTGTCTTATTATATATATATATATAACAACATCTAATTGGTTTGATATATATACATCTGGTATACATAAATTGTTGCATATGCATACATGTATATACATAGATCTATGACAGCATCTAATTGGTTAGATATATATACATCTGGTATATACAAATTGTTGCATATGCATACATGTATATATAATATATGTATAGATTACTGCATATGTAATATATAAATATACATTATATATATAATATATAAGTTATTGCATGTATACATACATTCGATGTATATATACAAGTTAATGCACACATATGCTATATGTACATTTGATGTATATTTGAGTTACTTCATGGATATTTTAGATACATTTGATGTATTTAAGTCATGAACACCATATGAATTAAAACTGTTTTAACATGGGATTATTGTTGATTACTGAAATTGTTTCAGAGGAAAGGGCAAATCCTAGCTTAAAGTTGGCATTAGCAGCTACTACAAATGTGGAGTTTGTATACATATAATTTTATGTCACTGCATTAGTCAGTGTTCATATATATATACATACATATATGTATGTATGTATGTATGTATAAGTGATTCTAATTTGTGTACATATTGATGCATACATAATTTTATTATGCAGTTTGTTCTATATATGTATAATTTGTTATGCGGAAAGGTTTGTATATTTAATGGAGACGTTATGATACAGTAATCCCGCAATTTTGGTGTAGATATAAGTATGTTATAAATGATCATACTGTTTATATTTTACTACAACAAGTTTATAATTGTTACTGTAATTATATGAATGTATGTGTGGCCATATTGGCTGATTGAACTTGTGGCTTGTATTGCTTATACTGAAATGCAGAGTAGGTGAAACATTTTGGTTAATTTTGGATACAAATGGGCATTAATTTTGTTATACTGGGCCTTAAAATTGTTTCGGTCTGGGTTGTACTGATATTGAAACGTACTTACAACATATTATTTCCTATTAAATCTGTGATAATAATGTCTAATTCTTTACATGTGAGAGAATGGACGAAAGTAAATTTGACTAACATTTGAAACGATCGCGGTTGGCATATGTATAATTTTATAAATGGTACAATGTTACATTTTATCTTATGTATATGCAATTGGACTTGCCAATGTAAAATACATATGCTATGAAATGTATAAATACCCGTGATATGATTCGCCACTACGAATGATAGAATCCCTCTAAAGCAAATTTTGTTATATTAAGTCACGATGAAGTCTTCCAATAGTACACCCATCAATGTCCAATCTCATTAGATGTTGGTTATATGCGGTAGGAGTAATTGTGGTGCTTCGAATGTATTATTGGGTCTAATTTAACTAAGGCTCCATAGTAAGATTATGGCCCTTGAGAAAATAACATGAATTATTCTATATTTTGAGCAAATGAATAATACTGAAACACCCCACCTCCGTTAGGGTCACTCTCAAAGGGAATGCCCTAATTTTGGTGGAGGTTTATAAGTATAAGTCATAGATATACAAGACATATATAAGAACACATATTTTTGAACAGCGGAAAACAACAACTTTTATTTCATTAAAATATGTGTTACACAAACCATGCCATAATTGTCTTACAATATTTCTAAAATCATAATTGTCTTGATTACATTATTTAAAGAAGCATAAAGAAAACATAAATAAACTGCAAAAGTCCCATAGTTGCTGTCCAAAGCCATAGTCCAAAACGAAAAGATCCAAGCAATACATTCTTTCTCTTCAAGCTGGATATGAAGGCTGGTCAAGCTGCGGTATTCCCTCCCTGTGGACCTGGGGGGGGGAACGGAAGGAAAGAAGATGAAAGAAAAGTAGAGTCAGACATAAAGCCAGAGTAAGTCTAGGACTATTCAGTCTATGAATAAAGAACTGGGTATGATAAGTATAAACTAGAAATGGGAAAGCACCATAAACTTAGTTAAGTTGTCTAGGGTCGAATATACTATCGTACCCCATTTTAATCTCTGAACCCATATAAACTAGTTCCCAACTGGCACCCCATAATCAGGGTGAAGTGATCCATTTTATAATGATCGGCTCCTACTCGCATAGTTACATGTGTCTTACGGCCCCCGATGTTGTAGTTACCTATGCTGGTCCCACCATGGGGTGTATCAAGTCCCATGGTGGCGGCCCGACACAACCCTAGAATGCACAGGTATGCTACTGGTGCCCAGTGCCTTATTTTTCTGCGCCGGAGTGTGTGCACGCCCGCACCCCGTTAGAACCTACACTGCTGCACCACCGCCGTCGATTTGACCTCTTACAATCAACCCAGTAATCGTGCCCCACCCTGCCTAGTTTCAGGGTATCATGATACCTTGTAGGGTTACTGCGAAAAGGGTCCTCCGCTACTAGGTTTTCTATTTCTAGCCAACATGCTAAGTTGGTCAAGTGTTTTATAAACCTAACCCCCCAATCAGTCTGTTTAGTTTAGCATGTTCCATTTTGATTAAGTATTAATATAATTTACTTAATCCTATCAATCCTGACTCAGCCTTAATTGTCTTATTAAAGCCTTGACCTCTCACATTAGACAGGTATTGTTGTGGCTGCCTGTTGCCGGTTGGGTCCGGGCAGTCTTACGCCACAACTCAGTCTAACCTCGGGTCCTTATTGGGCTCCGTGTTTAACCACCCACATTGGATAGGTATTGTTGTGACTACTGGACAGCCGGGCGGTTCCGGGCAGTTTTACATCACAACTCAATCCAACCTCGGGTTAAACACATCGTATTTTTCTACATTTACATATTTTGTCTCTTTTCTTTTTATATGTAAATATTTGCGGCCCATTATTCAAATTCTTCTTTATTGGTTAAATTTCATTTATGCCACTTAATTGTTCTTTCAAGGTTGTTGACATGCGTTAAACATGCCAACACATATGTTCTATATTTTAGCCCAAACGTCATTACCCCCGTATTATACGTTCGCTCCAACGTAAGGTGTATTGGGTTTAATACTTAAACCCAGTTTAGCCAAATGAAAAGGGGAGGCTTATAACATGGTGTTTATAAGGTAACATGAAAAAAGGGAGTGTGAACGCATGAGCTTGCAACGAACGATTCAATTAACATAAAATAGGCACATGTGAACTTGCAATTGTAACATCATACAATCATGGCATAACATGAATCATTTTATCCATATAATCATAGCATAAACAATACTTAAACATAAATCATTCTATTCATATGGTTAATGCATAGACAATACTTAAACATGAATTATTTTATTCATATTATTATGGCATAAGCAGTACTTAAACATGCATCGTTCTATTCATATAATCATGGCATAATTAATACATGAATCATAGGTTCAACTAACCATGTAAACTTGAAATTAAGAATCTAACTAAATTAGATATCATTATTATTGGCACAGGTCTTGACTAAAAATATAAGCCTATATTTTTATTTAGGCATAAACTAATCGTGTTCATAAAATCACTACATGTTAACAAAAAGGTGCTTACTTTTGTCACTAATACAAAAATATGGTTCAACTAAAATTATCCCAACTTAATTCTTATATGAATCATGGTTTTCATTCTATTCATAGAATTATAGCATAAACATATCTAAACTTACATCATGGTTTTTATTTTATCTATGTAAACTTGCAAGGGGAATGTAATTCTAATGTAACTTATGATAACAACATGAGCCTAAAAACATGTTTTTCAATTGGGCATAATAACGAACATAGTTTAGTCATGTTCATAAAATTAATACAAATTTACAAAGATGCGTGCTTTTGTCACTATCACAAAAATATGATTTTTATACTTGAATTATGATGCCAATTCCAACATAACTTCATATGAATCATAATACTTAGGTGAATCAAATTACACTAAAGATGACCATAGAATTTTACATCATGTTGTCATAACAATAGATCATAGACTTGCATGAATTCCAATTAAAATATCATAACATATAGTTGTTAACATGAATCATATACTTGCATGAATCTTAAATAAATTATTACAACATATAGTTGTTAACATGAATCATATACTTGCATGAATCTTAAATAAATTATTATAACATATAGTTGTTACTTTCAACATGAATCATATGCTTGCAATTATCAAATGGGTGTTGTAAATAACTACCACAAACATGTAGTTTTCAATATGAATCATATGTTTGCATGAGTCCCAATCAAAATTCCACACATGTGGTTGTCAACATAAACCATATACTTGTATGAATCAAACCATAGCATTGCCAAATCGTTAGAATCAAAATAACATACAAATATAAGTCATTATCGCCACAATTCCATTTCGTTTCCAACGCAAATCGCGTATTTGCAAATATCCAATCGTATACCATAATATTCCCAAATCGTTTTGCATCAAAGCAACATACAAATATAGATTATTATCGCCACAATTGCATTTCTTACATTACACAAATCAACACAATTATTTAATTCATATCGGAATAGCACTCTACTTACAGCGTATGGCGAATCTTTAATTCAGAAATCTGAGATGCTATCCTTTGTTGTAGGCGTTGATTTGATTTAGTTGTTGTTGCTTTAAGATTTGATCTTCTTTTAATTTGATTCGTCTCTTAGGCTTGTTGGCTTGTCTCTAGGCTTTCTAATTGACGGCCATTCTTAGTTTCTCTCCAGCAGCATGACGGCTATTGTATTCTATTATTTATGTGAGTTTAGGTTAGGTTTGAGTTGTATATATAGAATTTTAGGATTAATTTAGGCCGTTTGATTAATCCTAGAAATGACCACAACCGTTCAGTCAGGATAGAGTTATCCTATTGACTCAGCCATGAGTCAGAAATGACTCAGCATTGACTCAGCGATGAGTCAGAAATGACTCAGCGTATTAAATGTTCACCAATTCAAACGTAAATACGTATTTAATAGATACATTTTCCCCTTTACCATATTAATTACCCATATATAAATATTTATTTATATATGAATAAATATTTTCTTACCTTTAATTTGTCATAATTAAAAATTGGAGAAGGCCAAAAAAAAAACCATCCTTGACAACCATAAATGCGCAACGTACGCTACATGATGCGTACACGTCATATATATATATGCGTATATGTATATATATTATATATATATTCATTTTTTTCTCTATCTTCCCAATTACCCATTTTCACACGAAACCACTTTTTGAACTGCGTTCACACTAGGCTATTTTAAGCCATTCCCCTAAAACAAAAAATAGGGCGCTGGCGGGGATCGAACTCTGTACCTCTTGTATGCAAGTCATGTGTTCCAACCAAATGAACTACTAAGTATTTTGCTTACAAACCCTAGAACAATGCTAAACATTATTCGTTTCCCATTCTTCTTTTTTTTCATGATATTTAAATTAAAGATATCTTCTTCACACGTTATCCGTTTTGCGTAAACTCGGACTCTATCTCAAGCAGAATTTCAAGGCGAATGCAATGGCGTAACCCGTTTCCCTTAATTCTTTGATTTGAAATTAATTATACTTTAATTTGTGAATCTCACTGTTATAGAATACACGGGGTGTTACATTCTCCCCCACTTAAAAGGATTTCATCCCCGAAATCTTCAAGTTAGGAGGAATGTATATCCTAACATCCAAAATCCATCTACTCATCCATCAAACACGAGTATCCATTGTCCTTAAAAGACTTCTAATGCTTCATGATCATATGCGAAGTGTGTGTGTACATGTACTTATCTAATGCAAAATCAGGCGGTCTACTGATTCAGTTGACCTCCTTAATGCGAATTATGTGAGTGCCATGAATCCATTATGTATGCAAATTTTTCCTATTCATGATTCTACATGAGTGCACAATCATTCATACAAATGCAACATCCATATGGCAACACATTAAAGTTCAACCATATACGAATGCAAACATATATGCATATGCAATATGAAGTGACTGAGCCAATCTAAAACCTAGATTGTGTGTGTATATGCAACCACGAGCAACCACTAGCAATCACTTGCAACCACTTGCAACCATCATCCATAACATGTTTCAACTACATGTTTACATCCAAAAAGATTCTACCTATGGTTCTCAAGATAGGATCGAGGAGAGAAATAGGATAAAACAAAGCATCTAGAATAAGTTAACGATGTACCGCCAGAAGGTCCGGTCTGCTTCTCAGGGCAGTCTTTGCTGATGTGTCCAGTTTTCCCACAATGAAAACATTCACCTTGCTTTCTCTTCCTCTTTCTACAATCCTTGGCTATGTGCCCTTCCGTACCACAGTAATTGCATTTCCTTTTATCACGTGAGTTGTTGTTCTTGCCTCCTTTCTCGGGGTCTACCTTCTTATTCTTAGAATCGTTGGGCTTGACCTCTTTCTTCCCTTGAGAGTTTTCTGCCTCTGTTTCCTTCTTGTCCTTATCTTCCTCGTTCAGCAATGCCATCTGCACCAACCTTTCGTACGTAGCTCCCATGGGTATATGGGTCATGGCCAAACTGTGTAATGGCTCATTCAACCCTTTGACAAAGCGGAGAGCCTTCTTGTGCGGGGTGTTGACTAGGTCCAGCCCAAACCTAGCCAGCTCATCGAATTGATTAACATACTCTTTGACTGTCATATTCCCTTGCTTAAGAAATAAGAATTTTTCCAACTGAAGACTCCTTTCAGCTTCCGAGAGAAATTTAGCCTCAAACCTTGCCCTAAAGTCCTCCCATGTTTCCACCGGTCTTTCTACATTAGTGACTTCCCACTAGTAGGAAGCCTCACCCTTTAGTAGCCATACTGCCAGTTGTACTTTCTGTCTATCTTCTACCTCAAAGATGATGAATAAGTCCTTGGTTTCTTTCAGCCAATTTCTAGCTGCCACGAAGGACTCAGTTCCATGAAAATCCTTTCCTCCCATAGCTTTAAAATCTTTACATATCTTAGCGAACGTGTTTCCCCGTGGAGGAGGTGGAGGAATAGGTGCTGCTGCAGCTGGCTGATTTCCTGCAGCTGGGGGAGGAGGAACGGTAGGACCTGGCTGAGTGGCCCTTGCTTCTAAGAACCGTCTAAACCAACTAGGTATTGGTACACCCTCTGGCAAGTTAAGTTCTTCGGACATGCTGAAACAAAAAGGATAGATTCAAAACGAAGGATAAGAGATAGTACCTATGGCTTTGGGGGGATTTTGCCTTTTTTTTAAATAAAATAATATTTTTCTTTTAAAAATGCTTCTTTAAATTTCTTTTTTGAAAATAAATTTTCAAAACTTTTTATCTTATCTGGTAAACCTATGCTCTGATACCAAGTGAAACACCCCACCTCCGTTAGGGTCACTCTCAAAGGGAATGCCCTAATTTTGGTGGAGGTTTATAAGTATAAGTCACAGATATACAAGACAGATATAAGAACACATATTTTTGAACAGCGGAAAACAACAACTTTTATTTCATTAAAATATGTGTTACACAAACCATGCCATAATTGTCTTACAATATTTCCAAAATCATAACTGTCTTGATTACATTATTTAAAGAAGCATAAAGAAAACATAAATAAACTGCAAAAGTCCCATAGTTGTTGTCCAAAGCCATAGTCCAAAACGAAAAGATCCAAGCAATACATTCTTTCTCTTCAAGCTGGATATGAAGGCTGGTCAAGCTGCGGTATTCCCTCCCTGTGGACCTGAGGGGGAGGGGGGACGGAAGGAAAGAAGACGAAAGAAAAGTAGAGTCAGACATAAAGCCTGAGTAAGTCTAGGACTATTCAGTCTATGAATAAAGAACTGGGTATGATAAGTATAAACTAGAAATGGGAAAGCACCATAAACTTAGTTAAGTTGTTTAGGGTCGAATATACTATCGTACCCCATTTTAATCTCTGAACCCATATAAACTAGTTCCCAACTGGCACCCCATAATCAGGGTGAAGTGATCCATTTTATAATGATCGGCTCCTACTCGCATAGTTACATGTGTCTTACGGCCCCCGATGTTGTAGTTACCTATGCTGGTCCCACCATGGGGTGTATCAAGTCCCATGGTGGCGGCCCGACACAACCCTAGAATGCACAGGTATGCTACTGGTGCCCAGTGCCTTATTTTTCTGCGCCGGAGTGTGTGCACGCCCGCACCCCGTTAGAACCTACACTGCTGCACCACCGTCGTCGATTTGACCTCTTACAATCAGGCCAGTAATCGTGCCCCACCCTGCCTAGTTTCAGGGTATCATGATACCTTGTAGGGTTACTGCGAAAAGGGTCCTCCGCTACTAGGTTTTCTATTTCTAGCCAACATGCTAAGTTGGTCAAGTGTTTTATAAACCTAACCCCCCAATCAGTCTGTTTAGTTTAGCATGTTCCATTTTGATTAAGTATTAATATAATTTACTTAATCCTATCAATCCTGACTCAGCCTTAATTGTCTTATTAAAGCCTTGACCTCTCACATTAGACAGGTATTGTTGTGGCTGCCTGTTGCCGGTTGGGTCCGGGCAGTCTTACGCCACAACTCAGTCTAACCTCGGATCCTTATTGGGCTCCGTGTTTAACCACCCACATTGGATAGGTATTGTTGTGACTACTGGACAGCCGGGCGGTTCCGGGCAGTTTTACATCACAACTCAATCCAACCTCGGGTTAAACACATCGTATTTTTCTACATTTACATATTTTGTCTCTTTTCTTTTTATATGTAAATATTTGCGGCCCATTATTCAAATTCTTCTTTATTGGTTAAATTTCATTTATGCCACTTAATTGTTCTTTCAAGGTTGTTGGCATGCGTTAAACATGCCAACACATATGTTCTATATTTTAGCCCAAACGTCATTACCCCCGTATTATACGTTCGCTCCAACGTAAGGTGTATTGGGTTTAATACTTAAACCCAGTTTAGCCAAATGAAAAGGGGAGGCTTATAACATGGTGTTTATAAGGTAACATGAAAAAAGGGAGTGTGAACGCATGAGCTTGCAACGAACGATTCAATTAACATAAAATAGGCACATGTGAACTTGCAATTGTAACATCATACAATCATGGCATAACATGAATCATTTTATCCATATAATCATAGCATAAACAATACTTAAACATAAATCATTCTATTCATATGGTTAATGCATAGACAATACTTAAACATGAATTATTTTATTCATATTATTATGGCATAAGCAGTACTTAAACATGCATCGTTCTATTCATATAATCATGGCATAATTAATACATGAATCATAGGTTCAACTAACCATGTAAACTTGAAATTAAGAATCTAACTAACTTAGATATCATTATTATTGGCACAGGTCTTGACTAAAAATATA
Source organism: Allium sativum (assembly GCA_030737875.1). NCBI lineage: Eukaryota > Viridiplantae > Streptophyta > Magnoliopsida > Asparagales > Amaryllidaceae > Allium > Allium sativum. The sequence continues at coordinate 341,080,103 of CM060919.1, forward strand.
AGCCTATATTTTTATTTAGGCATAAACTAATCGTGTTCATAAAATCACTACATGTTAACAAAAAGGTGCTTACTTTTGTCACTAATACAAAAGTATGGTTCAACTAAAATTATCCCAACTTAATTCTTATATGAATCATGGTTTTCATTCTATTCATAGAATTATAGCATAAACATATATAAACTTACATCATGGTTTTTATTTTATCTATGTAAACTTGCAAGGGGAATGTAATTCTAATGTAATTCTAATGTAACTTATGATAACAACATGAGCCTAAAAACATGTTTTTCAATTGGGCATAATAACGAACATAGTTTAGTCATGTTTATAAAATTAATACAAATTTACAAAGATGCGTGCTTTTGTCACTATCACAAAAATATGATTTTTATACTTGAACTATGATGCCAATTCCAACATAACTTCATATGAATCATAATACTTAGGTGAATCAAATTACACTAAAGATGACCATAGAATTTTACATCATGTTGTCATAACAATAGATCATAGACTTGCATGAATTCCAATTAAAATATCATAACATATAGTTGTTAACATGAATCATATACTTGCATGAATCTTAAATAAATTATTACAACATATAGTTGTTAACATGAATCATATACTTGCATGAATCTTAAATAAATTATTACAACATATAGTTGTTACTTTCAACATGAATCATATGCTTGCAATTATCAAATGGGTGTTGTAAATAACTACCACAAACATGTAGTTTTCAATATGAATCATATGTTTGCATGAGTCCCAATCAAAATTCCACACATGTGGTTGTCAACATAAACCATATACTTGTATGAATCAAACCATAGCATTGCCAAATCGTTAGAATCAAAATAACATACAAATATAAGTCATTATCGCCACAATTCCATTTCGTTTCCAACGCGAATCGCGTATTTGCAAATATCCAATTGTATACCATAATATTCCCAAATCGTTTTGCATCAAAGCAACATACAAATATAGATTATTATCGCCACAATTCCATTTCTTACATTACACAAATCAACACAATTATTTAATTCATATCGGAATAGCACTCTACTTACAGCGTATGGCGAATCTTTAATTCAGAAATCTGAGATGTTATCCTTTGTTGTAGGCGTTGATTTGATTTAGTTGTTGTTGCTTTAAGATTTGATCTTCTTTTAATTTGATTCGTCTCTTAGGCTTGTTGGCTTGTCTCTAGGCTTTCTAATTGACGGCCATTCTTAGTTTCTCTCCAGCAGCATGACGGCTATTGTATTCTATTATTTGTGTGAGTTTAGGTTAGGTTTGAGTTGTATATATAGAATTTTAGGATTAATTTAGGCCGTTTGATTAATCCTAGAAATGACCACAACCGTTTAGTCAGGATAGAGTTATCCTATTGACTCAGCCATGAGTCAGAAATGACTCAGCATTGACTCAGCGATGAGTCAGAAATGACTCAGCGTATTAAATGTTCACCAATTCAAACGTAAATACGTATTTAATAGATACATTTTCCCCTTTACCGTATTAATTACCCATATATAAATATTTATTTATATATGAATAAATATTTTCTTACCTTTAATTTGTCATAATTAAAAATTGGAGAAGGCCAAAAAAAAAAACCATCCTTGACAACCATAAATGCGCAACGTACGCTACATGATGCGTACACGTCATATATATATATATATATGCGTATATGTATATATATATTATACATATATTCATTTTTTTCTCTATCTTCCCAATTACCCATTTTCACACTAAACCACTTTTTGAACTTCGTTCACACTAGGCTATTTTAAGCCATTCTCCTAAAACAAAAAATAGGGCGCTGGCGGGGATCGAACTCTGTACCTCTTGTATGCAAGTCATGTGTTCCAACCAAATGAGCTACTAAGTCTTTTGCTTACAAACCCTAGAACAATGCTAAACATTATTCGTTTCCCATTCTTCTTTTTTTTCATGTTTTGCTACGATATTTAAATTAAAGATATCTTCTTCACACGTTATCCGTTTTGCGTAAACTCGGACTCTATCTCAAGCAGAATTTCGAGGCGAATGCAATGGTGTAACCTGTTTCCCTTAATTTTTTGATTTGAAATTAATTATACTTTAATTTGTGAATTTCACTGTTATAGAATACACGGGGTGTTACAAATACTGAACAAAATGTTCATCATGGGATCCAAAAGTTATATACACGATATAATTGACATAAGATGTCTACCTAAAAGGTTGTGTTTTGGGGATTAGCCAAAGCTAGGTCAGGGCATGACTAGATATAAATCTTGGAACACCATTTTATATATACACTGATATACATATATATATATATATATATATATATAAACAAAGGGATGTTAATTTGAGTGGGAGTGCATTTTAGTTTAAATTATACATTTATATGTTAATATAAATTTTGATTGTCAAAATTTTGAATTTATATTAAATAAATATCAAAGAATCAGTTATTGTTTATTATCTATTGTTGATATTAAATAATACATAACTCCGATAATTTAAATTGGTCCTTAAGAAGGATAAATTAAATCAAATTAAATTTCTTGACTAATACTGAAATTTGAGGATTGTCAACGTAATTGTTTTACAAATATCGAAGATCTGAAAGAAAGTTGTAGTGTGACTTCAACCGAATAAGATATAAATGCTATAACAATATACTTATACATTTCTGGTATTAGATACTAGACATGAATCACATGAATGTATGTAAATTTAAAGAAATTGCAAAATAAGTAGAAGTCTAATAAAAGGACAAGTGAACTTACGATTGGAAATAAAGCAAATGTTGCTGGATTATCCATTAGAAGTTGATTCTTGTTCTGTACACTAGCTTAATTACATAAATAAAATAATTGTTGTTATGAAATTCCATATAAAATAAAAGTTATTATGAATCTTGTTTACACAAGTCTAAATTTCATTTCTAATAAAAAAAACAATTGTTATTTTATTTAAATGATTTGTCCGTGGAATTTCACAAATAGTTAATGAAATTTATAAATCGTTAACTATAATGTACTTAATATGAATAATGAATGGATTAAATTTAGTGATTTAAATCCAACGTACCTTTAGCATAGCAAGTTAGCCTCTATAAACAAAAAAGCATATCAAAACTCCATAATGACGGAATTTTGAGATCATTTGATTTTGAATTATATAACGAATGCAAATCTTTTTTATTAGGCAAAATAACTAAATCACCTTTCACTTGACACAGTGAATGAGTGATAAGTATTGGGTCTCATACATGGTGATTTATATGAAGCAATGAATATGTAAGTTAGAGGCAGGTTTTATTAATTCATTATATTTACTGATGATATCAGTAGATACAGATATGTGTATCTTATGAAACACATATCAAAATCCTTTGAAAAGTTCAAAAAATTCAAAGTCAAGTTAGAAACCAATTTTAATATAAAATAAATACCTTTCAAACAGATCGAAAGAGAATATTTAAGCCAACCATTTAATGACTATCCAAACGAGTTTGAAATAATTTCACAACTCACTCCATCTAGAACACTATATTGGAATAGTGTGTCTGAAAGGAGAAATCACACCTTATGAGATATAGTACGATTAATGATAAGTCATATAGATTGTAACGACCCGGCTTTTTGCTCGATTTTCGCCGTTAATTAAGCCAACTTAAACTGTTCATAAAGACGGATTGTTAGGGGTACTTACACATTTGCACAAAATAAAAAAATTCCATTATCATTACAATAATATTACATCAGAGTTACCGGAGAAACATCAGAGTAAATCGATTACACAGCGGAAAAGATACTAAACTCAGCGGAAGAATATGCATGCTCCAAGATATAATAGTTCCAGCTAAACCAGCATCCTGCTCCAACCACTCCAAGTCTAAACTGCAAACCAAACTATTAGGCTTCCCGTGTAAAAATTATAGGCACTCAGAGTTTAGGTGTGGGAAAAATAAACTCCAGGTCTATCCCATTGAACAATGGCTATGCTCCGCCGTGGCATTACAATGGTACCCCAGCACCTTGTTTTACGGCCAGCCTCTTGACTGTCACGGCTTCATGTCTAACCAACCCTCTTGGGACGTGTAGAAGTCAGAGTCTCCAGCTCGCCACCAAACCAAGACCGAGAACCCCCTATCATGCTGCCTCATGCTAAACAAGGACTGGTGTGAGAAAATTCAAATCAGTTATTCACTTTATTTCAAAGTTGGGTATATCACGGGACCCGCTCTTTTTCAACCATCGGACAGCGGCTAATACTCCGCCGTGGCATTACACCGGTTCCCCATCAACTTGTTTTACGGCCAGCCTCCCGACTGTCGCGGCCTCATGCCTAACCAACCCCTATTGGGACGTGCAGAGGTAAGAGTCTCCCGCTCGCCACCAAACCAAGAGCGAGAACCCCCTATCACGCTGCCTCATGCCAAACAAGGACTGGTGTGAGAACTCAAAACAGTTGTCTTTAGGGTTAATTTTAAAGTTAAGTAATTCATCAGACCTCGCCGCTAATTCGGAACGAGTTTACTTTATGTGTATACCAGTGCATAGAAATTCGCAATGACTTTTTGTAAAATGAAACTAACATAAGGTCTCGCGGTACACACACAATGCAAACGCACACATGGGCGAGGTTTCTCCTTATGCAGTCAAAAATGCTTGATACATGAAAATCCTCTTTCAATACTATAATACAGTGTGAAAAATCCTTTTGAAAGTAAATGCATCAATCTTAGCCAGCATAGGTACCATATACTATATTGACGTATGGTATACAATCAAAATCGTACGGGCTCGTAGCGGAGGTTGGGTTTCCAACAATGACTAGGAAAAGGAACTTCCTTCCGAACCGAATTTTGAACACCTCTAGAGGGATGTCCGAGGATCAACAGTGATGCTCCTCATGCCAACACAAGGCCGGGTTATCCCTTAACTAGGTAACTTAGAGTACGCCTGAGTATGTCATCTCCTGGTCATTACCGATCTTTCCGAGCGCATGCCAACAACAACCACAGAAGTAGATGCTTTTACCACATAGGTTAATACCTGAGCTCCATACCATAGTACACCTTTTATCTAGAAGGAGATAACTCCCCATAACCCTGCTGCATTTCTTCCTATTTTGGCCATTTACCGGGGTGCGAGGCTTGACGAGGTCCCGATATACACAAAGCTGCGCTTAAATTAGCCATGCTTTGATCATCCATAGCTCATCACATAACTTAAGTATGCCACATTGTCCATTTACAACGCATAACTGATTTCTATCGATATATGACCTCTAAGCTCATACGCCTTAGAGAAGGGTGTTAAGCAAGAGAATAAATTCTCCGCCACCAAACAGATATATATTTAACAGAGACCAGTGTTATGCAGTCAATTACAATGTCAGACACACAATCCATAAATGTCCGTTCTGGGTCTGAACGAAACAACAATCCGAAATTCCTTCACATACGTTTGGGCTTCTTGCCACTTAGCTGATATAAAATCCATCTACAAATGGAAGCTACCCATTTGAGACATTCAGCAAGTCGTCCTTACGATATGTAGGGTCCTGGTCCTCAGTACTGTCTTCAATTGCTCCACAACGTCGTATTATTACTTGGAATGGTTTTCGGACATACATCCGATCCTGGTCTTCCCAAATAATAAGCGTAGTTTTTAAAACACAATTACAGAACACACAAGCTTTCAACCGAATCTCCTTCCATCTTAGATTTTGTTAAATTAAATTTCTTTAAACCCATTCTCAAATTATCTTTAAAAAAATCCATATTTAACCCTTCTTCTTTAAAATACATCCCTTAAATCAAAGATAATCTAGCCCCAAAGCCTTGATTAATTTTCCTTTTGACAACTCGTTATCAAAACCCACTTTCCTTTGAAAATCCTTTAATCCATATTTCAACCATGGTTTCCAATTAAAACGATTTTCCAATATTCAATTCTTTAATCTACACTAAAAGATTATACTTGGTCCCCAATTTCTTATTTTTAATTTTCTCAAATCAAAGGTTTGATTAAATCCCAATTTACGATATGAATTTCCACAACTCAATCTCATTGGGCTTCAAGAACGATATTGTTGAAGATATGATTCATGACAAAACCCAAATCAATCAATATTGAACATAAGTTACATAGAAATTGTATCAACTTATATTCGATATCAATTCTCATAATCAACGAATAATATAAGTGGAATAATGATATAATAACAATATCTTACAAATTCCTCAAATATTATAAGTTTACACCAAAGAATTTCATATCAAAAATCCGAAGAGTATTTCTATCCAACTTACCGCAATCAAATTGGGAAACCCATATCTTACTTAAAAGATTTATCCAACTCTTTGACATTAAATCTGGATAGAAATACCATCAACTTATACTTAATATTAATCTCGATATCCGACTCACACTATAAACGAAATAATGGTGAACTACCTTTTAAATTCCTCAAATAGTAAGGGTCGTCATCTACCGAATTAATATCAAACATCCGAAGATTTATCTCCCACCATATCCAATTATTTAAAATTGGAAAACCTGTTTTAATATTAAATAAATCAATTAAATTCTGTAACACACCGTGTTTTATGTGAATATTAAAGTAACGAATTAAAGAATGCTTAATTTTAAAAGTGGGAATTAAGTGAAACGTGTTACGCCATTGCGTTCATCTCGGAATTCTACTTGAAATAGAGTCTGAGTTTGCGTAAATCGGACATTGTATGAAGAAGTTATAAGCCTTAGAAGTTTGTATACATGTAGAGGAGATTATATATATGTATATATATATATTGGGTTCAGTACTTCAGAAATAGGTCCAGAAAGTCAAAAATGGGTTCGAAATTCAAAATCATCCAAAAATAGGCTGGGCGGGAAAATTCCCTCCAGAGGGTGTCGCCCCCCATAGGGGTGTCGACATAGGTGTCGACCCCCCCCCCCAGATCTGGGAGAAATACTTCGTTTTGTATCTGGCTGACGAGGAGTGACGAATTTCTGAGTCGTAGGGCTACGTGGCGACTTTTGACTATCCTGATGACGCATTCTCTTGGACTGGATGGTTTGGATGGACCCTATGTTGATCTAAAGGCTCTTAATAATCCTAGACATATATATATACACTCATAACCCAACCCTAATTCTATTGCTCAAAGGCTATGGCGCCGTCATGTTGTTCATCCGCAAACTAGCCTAGCCGTCATTCTTCAACCTAAATTCAAGAAGAAAATTAGAGAGCGTCAAATCAAATTAGAAGATTAGTTTCGCTACAAAAACAACAATTCAATTATCTTTTCTTAATCCTAGCAATGTAAGTTCACGTTATTTTCAGATTTGAATACCTGATTGTAATCTTGACATGTAATAAAATGAATCGAAGTCTATGCCAAGTTGTAAAATAATCTTTTTAGATTTATCCCTATCCTTCTATTGAATCTATGTCTTTACATGCCTTAGAGGTTATTTTTATTGATTAAATCAGGCCTATCTTTGTTGTACATAAGGTTTATAATCCTCTTTGGTTCGTGATGTTATTCTTATGCCTACGATAATGATTGTACCAGTTTATTCAGGAATCTATCTTTGTTGGATCTAAATCTCTTGCATTAGGTCTGTTATTACATGCCTATTTTTATGCCTATTCTTTTTTTATGCTCCTTCTCTCTCTTGCCCTATTTCCTTTATCTTTTATGAACCTGGGTTACCTTCGAACCTAGGCTGAAATTGCGAAATATGAACGATTGGAATACGGGGAATATTTTGGGTAAATATTGGGCACAATGTATTCGGTGAAATAATTGGGCATAACATATTCGGTGAAATTGTTGGACATAATTTGTAACTTGCGATTTGGGTATAAACGTTATTGTTGCGAACTTGGGGTAAATTGAAATATTAAATCTAGACTGGGCGGAAACTGTAAATTGGAATATTAAATCTAGACTGGGCATAACTATTGGTTGGGACGCCAAGCATAATGTATGTTGCGATTTTGGGCATGACTATTATTGCAAATTTGGGAAGATTGGGTGTAACCTATTTTGAGTAGTAACTTGTAATTGAATTTGTTGGGCATAACTTGGGAATTGGAACATGACTAGTTTGGTGAATTTGGGATAATTAGCATATAAAATCTAGACTTGCACATGTATAGTATATATGTAAATGGGCTAAAGATGAACGTGCCTAACCCGAGGTTAGATTGAGTTGCGGTGTAAGACTGCCCGGAACTGCCCGGTACATTCAACGACCGCAACAATATAGATCTAATGTGAGAGGTTAGCGCATTAAGCCCAAAACCTGAGGTTAGAATGAGTTTGCAGTAGAAGTCTGCCCGGAACCGCCCGGCACATCCAGCAACCGCAAACAACAGTTGTAATGTGAGAGGTTGAGGCATTAATGAATGAATTAATGCTAATGAACGGACATGCTAAGAATGGTAGGGTTAAGTTAACACAAGAGGGCAACACTTAACCAATATAACATGATGTGTAATATGGCAACACTTAACCAATGTAACATGACAAGTGGTAGGGTTAAGTAACACAAGAGGGCAACACTTAACCAATGTAACATGACAAGTGGTAGGGTTAAGTTAACACAAGAGGGTAACACTTAACCAATATAACGTGATGAACGAGTGGGGTTAAGTTAATGGGAAACACTTAACCAATATAACATGATGAACGAATGGTGTTAAGCTAAGGGGAAATCACTTAACTAATATAATATTATGGATGAACAGGGTTAAGTTAATAGAAAACACTTAACCAATTACAACATGATGAATGAGAAGGGTTAAGTTAATAAGAAATACTTAACCAACCTGACATGACGTGTGGATGTGTTAAGTTAACTTGAATGGATGGATAATACTTATCCAATTTGGGGGGTATATGAATAGAATCTAGGAAACCCTAGTAACGGGGACCCATTTTAGTAGTAACCCACATAGATGTATCATGGTAGACTGAACTAGGCAGGGTGGGGCACGATTACTGGGCCGATTATAAGCGGTCAAAACAACGGTAGGGGGTACGTCAGTGTAGGTTCCGACGGATTACAGGCGTGCACGTACTCCAGAGTGGAAAAAGCAGGCATTGGGTACCAGTAGTTATACACTGTGCATCTTGAATCGTGTCGGGTTGCTATCATAGAGATTGATATACCTTATGGTGGGACCAGCACAAGGTATCTACACACAAGAGAGGGTCGATTGACACAGACACAAGGAAAATTAATACAGTAGGGAGCCGATCGATAGGGTAGTAAGAGTACATCTAACATCTTCATGGCAATTAGGATGATTGAGGTAAGATCCTCATACTAGATGTACACCTGAAGGCTACCACCATTGCGGGGTTGGGACCACCTTATTATATAACATAGGATACTAGTTGGGACACCAGTAGGGGATACATATCCTTTTTCACAGGATACTAGTTGGGACACTAGTAGGGAATATGAATCGTTCTATAAAAGACACTAGTTAGGATGCTAGTTGGGTGGTGCAGAGAAAATAGGAAATCAGAGAAAGAACCGAAGCGCATTCAGTGTATCTTACCTTGTCATATCTAACGATCATCATTTGTTGTCTTGCTATGCTTATTATCATGGTTATGACTGGTATCCAGTTTATTCGTGTCATGATGCTTTTACCTATTTACATGCTGAAAGTCACCGGACTTACCAGGCTTTATGTCTGACTCTGTTTTGTTTCGCTCTTTTTTCTTCCGTTCCCCCCTCCCAGGTTCACAGGGAGGGAATATTACCACTTAGCTCAGTTTTCTTTCCAAGCTTGAAGATAGACGATGTATTGCTTTGGACTCTCCTTTCCACAGCTATGGCTTGCTCGTGCTTTATTGGGGAATATCATTATCATTTCATGCTTCTTTATTTTGTTAAACAAGATAGATGCTTTATTGTAATGGGTATTGGTGTTTTGGTGCTGGAAAACAATCTTTGTACAAGCTATTTTACCAAGTTTTTGTTTTATCAATAAAGTAAAGTTTTATTTATTTTCCGCTGTTTAAATTTTGTCTGTTTTGTAATTTATCTGTTCTATACACTTATGACACTCCACTAAAGTTAATGCATTCCCTTTGTGAGTGACCTTAACGGAGGTAAGGTGTTACACGTGGTATCAGAGCTAAAGGTTACCAGAACATATAAAAGATTTTTCAAAAGCATATTTTAAAAGGGGTACTTTCTAAACATGTTTTAAAGAAGCATTTTTCAAGATAAAAGTTGTTAGACCGAAATTTGGGCCTAACACCCAAATGCTATGTGAAATCCTCACAAATCACAGATTACAGATAAAAAGCAGTAAAAACAGGGAACACACGAGATTTTTATAGTGGTTCGGCTCAATCCAAGCCTACGTCCACTTTATAGTTTCTCATATCCTGAGGAATTACAATTACAATGTGGTCTTACAATCCGTAAGAGTTGTTTATACACAATGACCTTGTGTTATGATGATGAAGAGGAGATTAGAGAGTAAATTTATACATGATAGCCTCGTGTTAGAATGGTTTTTGAAGCACAAAGTCCTTGCACTATTGTAATGGAGGAAGCTCCAATGGAGAAGAGCCAAAAAGTCCTCTGAAATGACCATCCTGTGGTGTATTTATAGGCGTAGAAGAGCCCAAGGAAGTTCTGGATTCGGATCGGTTCGGAGGACACGTGGCGCCCGGTTCGGTCATCTCGGAGTGAGTGGAGGAAGTGGTCTTCAGATCGTGCTAGGACAGGTGGAAGCCGATCCGGATAAATAGGAGGCGGTTATCCCTTAAGAAGCGGTCAAAGTTGGAGTGCCTGAGCAGATGCAGGGGGGTCGGTTCGGACATCCGATCCGAATCGAGTTGGCGCTTCCGATCCGAAGTGTGGAAGCACTTCAGTGCAGTGTGTAAGGCGGGTCGGTTCGGTTGTCCGATCCGAACCGAGTTGGTGTCTTCAACCCGAAGACTTTGTGCTCTTGTGAGGATCCGATGCGAAGCGGGTCGGATTGCTCCATTCCATCCGATCCGAACCGAGTCAGAGCTCTGCAAAAAACCATCCAATGCTATGCTTCTTCGAATAGAGGAGTCGGAGCGGGTCCGATCCGATCCGGGAGGTCAAGCCAATTTCCAGATTCCAAGTTTCCGGTTCTGCATACGTTCACGGAAACGGGCATAACTTTCAAACCGTAAGTCCGTTTTAGCCAAACGAAAGCTCAAACTGAAGCTAATTCAGAGATCTACAAGAGTTACAGAGCTCAGCTCCGTAATCGCTGTTTTCGGGCCCAAAAAGGGTCATCTGGTAGGAGTTTCGGGCCATTCTTTGTTTGTGATGCGATTTCAACCAAATCACCTCATGTCTTCTGACGATATTCACAACACTTGAGCGTATTGTTTAGAAGAGATTCCATGTATGACTGCTTTGACTAAAAAGCGGGTCAACATTTTGCCCCCCAGAACATATCTTGCTGAATGAAGGAAGATGTGTTCTGGATAATCCAAGAAATCCGAGGCCACGCCGGGCCTTCCAGCTGCAAGTATGATCCATACCTGCGAAGAAGAGAAAGCAAACAGGTATGTCAGAACCTAACAAAACCGATTACACTTTCGAGCATAAACAATGCTTGGCGTATATTTGAGCATAAACCATACTCAAGAGACGTTCGAATCATCCTGCCAAAACCTGACAACGGACCTAACCCTCCAGGCATAAGCCATACCAGGAAGTTCAAACTGAGCATAAGCCATACTCGAGTTTTATTGAGTTCCTTTGCCAAATCCTGACAAGACAATAAGCCGTTCCAGAGTATACTCCATACTTAGAAGTTTAGTGGAGTACAATCCATACTCATACCGATGTGGAGCTACATTTGCCAAAACCTGACAAGATAGTCCGTCCCTAAGCACAATCCGTACCTAGGGTTTCGAGATAAGTATAAGCCATACTTTAATTGAGATTGAGAATCCTGCCACAACCTGACAAGACACTTAAATTTGCCAAACATAATCCATGCTCGGAAAGCCCTTCCTTATTCAATTCAAAGTACAAAACCAAAGCAAATCCTGATTGGTTTGACATCGAGTCTAGAGCACGCTTTGGAGTTAAATCCTAACCCCGAACGTGTGTACACCGATTTAGCCAATCGGAAAACCTAAAGAAAGCAAAGGAACATATCTTAAAGCCTAAGAGATGCAGAAAATGAAAGCTGATCTCATCCAGATCAGTTGATGACGAGCCTACGAGAGCTCGATTCTGGGTCATTCCCTCTACGGGGAGCAGGAGGTGGCAGCGCGGGTGCAGGTGCTGTTGGTTGCTTCACATACTCGGGTAGCTCTCCACGTCTAACCCGTTCCTCAATTAGATCACGAAGATGTCTGCAGTCATTCGTGTCATGCCCATCCATATCATGGAATATACAATGTCTCCCGGAGTCACGTTCTCTCTGTGATGGCTCCCTCCTGGGAGGTTTTGGATAGGAGATGGCACCGTTTGTGTCCATGTAGATGTCGGTTAGTGACGAATTGAGTTCTGTGTACTTTTCATATCTGGGCCCTCTCCGGGGCTGGGCGTTGCGGTCACTCTTGACGGCAGCTTTTCCTTTGCCTTTATCAGAATCAGACGGTTCTCCGTCTTTGAGCATGTTAACATCGAGAACTTTCTTTTCGGAGGTTGCGTCTTCTTCACGCAAAAACCTATCCGATTCAAGGTAGAATTCGCTGAGATTCCTTGGTGGGTCCCGGTACAAGGATTTTTTGAACTCTGAGTTGTCTAGAACGCCGGATACTGCCGCCATCAATACCATAGATGGCTCAGGCCGATCAACTGATGCTGCTGCAATGTTGAATCTTTCCAGAAATGATCGCAGAGTTTCTTTGGGTCTCTGCTTGATTGTAGTGAGTGACATGACATTTTTGGGTCGAGCGATGTGGACCCGAAACTGTTCAATGAAGCGGGCGACCAACATGTTCCAGCTGTTGATCGATTCAGATTCTAGCTGCCGAAACCACATAGCAGCAATATCAGTCAAAAAGAGAGGGAAGCACTTTGCCATGACGTTTTCCGATGCCGATTTAACTTCCATATGCCGTTTATAGCGCATTAGGTGCACGGTAGGATCCGTTCTGCCGTTGTATGGCTCCAGTTGCGGAAGTTTGAAATCCGGGGGATTACGGGAATTTCTAATTTCTTGTGCGAATGGATTGTGATTGACATCATTCATGTCATTCTGATAAGTGCGGCCTCTCGAGAGGCGTTCAATGAGGTTGGCGAGCCGATCGCCTTCAAAGAGCTGTTGCAAGTTGACAAGTCCAGAGCTGGTGCCCCCAGCGTTGAGTTCAGAAGTGTGTGGAAGAGTATAAGGAGCTTGGCAAGTCATTCGGTTCGGTTCGGAGGTTCCCCCTTGCTGCGGCTCGGAGAAGCGAGGGAGGTTATGGAGAGGTGCATGGTTCGGATCGGAGGTGCCGATCCGATCAGGTTCTCCTGTTCTGAACTGGGGAGCTTGATGCTGAGTTTGTGTGGTATTTCCGACCCGAACCGGTGCGGATGTAGGTCGTGCTGGAACAAAGTCTTGATTTCCAGAGGGGAGGCTGCTGCCCCCAGGCTCATGCATGGTTGTTGTTCGGATCGGGTCCGAACCGATCCGGTGGGGAATGTCCCCCCTTTCCATTTGCGTTGAATTCAGATTTTGGCCCTCGGTTCGGATCGGATCCGAACCGATCCGGTTTGCAGCTGCTACTGGGGCTATTTCCGTGTTGTTTCCAGTGAGTTGTGCATTGCCGCTCGGCCTTCCTTCCATCCGAGCAAAGAATTGGTCAATCATCTCCTGTTGTTTGCGAAGGAGATCATCTTGCCTAGCCATCTGGGTTCTCAATTCATCGAGAACGCCATCCATTTCATCTCTGGTTAAGTATGCTGATGGATTTTCATGAGAGGAAGCCTCCTGGCTTACCTCGTTCCTTGTGCCTTCAGTGCCAACATCCTCAGCACGAGAGAAGGTTCCGTCTTTCTTTCGCTTGACCATTGATCCAATAGCCAAATAATCTGCTTCCGTTCAAGCTAGTAGAAGAAGTTGTATCGTGTGCCCCCCTACCTGGCGCGCCAAAATGTTAGACCGAAATTTGGGCCTAACACCCAAATGCTATGTGAAATCCTCACAAATCACAGATTACAGATAAAAAGCAGTAAAAACAGGGAACACACGAGATTTTTATAGTGGTTCGGCTCAATCCAAGCCTACGTCCACTTTATAGTTTCTCATATCCTGAGGAATTACAATTACAATGTGGTCTTACAATCCGTAAGAGTTGTTTATACACAATGACCTTGTGTTATGATGATGAAGAGGAGATTAGAGAGTAAATTTATACATGATAGCCTCGTGTTAGAATGGTTTTTGAAGCACAAAGTCCTTGCACTATTGTAATGGAGGAAGCTCCAATGGAGAAGAGCCAAAAAGTCCTCTGAAATGACCATCCTGTGGTGTATTTATAGGCGTAGAAGAGCCCAAGGAAGTTCTGGATTCGGATCGGTTCGGAGGACACGTGGCGCCCGGTTCGGTCATCTCGGAGTGAGTGGAGGAAGTGGTCTTCAGATCGTGCTAGGACAGGTGGAAGCCGATCCGGATAAATAGGAGGCGGTTATCCCTTAAGAAGCGGTCAAAGTTGGAGTGCCTGAGCAGATGCAGGGGGGTCGGTTCGGACATCCGATCCGAATCGAGTTGGCGCTTCCGATCCGAAGTGTGGAAGCACTTCAGTGCAGTGTGTAAGGCGGGTCGGTTCGGTTGTCCGATCCGAACCGAGTTGGTGTCTTCAACCCGAAGACTTTGTGCTCTTGTGAGGATCCGATGCGAAGCGGGTCGGATTGCTCCATTCCATCCGATCCGAACCGAGTCAGAGCTCTGCAAAAAACCATCCAATGCTATGCTTCTTCGAATAGAGGAGTCGGAGCGGGTCCGATCCGATCCGGGAGGTCAAGCCAATTTCCAGATTCCAAGTTTCCGGTTCTGCATACGTTCACGGAAACGGGCATAACTTTCAAACCGTAAGTCCGTTTTAGCCAAACGAAAGCTCAAACTGAAGCTAATTCAGAGATCTACAAGAGTTACAGAGCTCAGCTCCGTAATCGCTGTTTTCGGGCCCAAAAAGGGTCATCTGGTAGGAGTTTCGGGCCATTCTTTGTTTGTGATGCGATTTCAACCAAATCACCTCATGTCTTCTGACGATATTCACAACACTTGAGCGTATTGTTTAGAAGAGATTCCATGTATGACTGCTTTGACTAAAAAGCGGGTCAACATTTTGCCCCCCAGAACATATCTTGCTGAATGAAGGAAGATGTGTTCTGGATAATCCAAGAAATCCGAGGCCACGCCGGGCCTTCCAGCTGCAAGTATGATCCATACCTGCGAAGAAGAGAAAGCAAACAGGTATGTCAGAACCTAACAAAACCGATTACACTTTCGAGCATAAACAATGCTTGGCGTATATTTGAGCATAAACCATACTCAAGAGACGTTCGAATCATCCTGCCAAAACCTGACAACGGACCTAACCCTCCAGGCATAAGCCATACCAGGAAGTTCAAACTGAGCATAAGCCATACTCGAGTTTTATTGAGTTCCTTTGCCAAATCCTGACAAGACAATAAGCCGTTCCAGAGTATACTCCATACTTAGAAGTTTAGTGGAGTACAATCCATACTCATACCGATGTGGAGCTACATTTGCCAAAACCTGACAAGATAGTCCGTCCCTAAGCACAATCCGTACCTAGGGTTTCGAGATAAGTATAAGCCATACTTTAATTGAGATTGAGAATCCTGCCACAACCTGACAAGACACTTAAATTTGCCAAACATAATCCATGCTCGGAAAGCCCTTCCTTATTCAATTCAAAGTACAAAACCAAAGCAAATCCTGATTGGTTTGACATCGAGTCTAGAGCACGCTTTGGAGTTAAATCCTAACCCCGAACGTGTGTACACCGATTTAGCCAATCGGAAAACCTAAAGAAAGCAAAGGAACATATCTTAAAGCCTAAGAGATGCAGAAAATGAAAGCTGATCTCATCCAGATCAGTTGATGACGAGCCTACGAGAGCTCGATTCTGGGTCATTCCCTCTACGGGGAGCAGGAGGTGGCAGCGCGGGTGCAGGTGCTGTTGGTTGCTTCACATACTCGGGTAGCTCTCCACGTCTAACCCGTTCCTCAATTAGATCACGAAGATGTCTGCAGTCATTCGTGTCATGCCCATCCATATCATGGAATATACAATGTCTCCCGGAGTCACGTTCTCTCTGTGATGGCTCCCTCCTGGGAGGTTTTGGATAGGAGATGGCACCGTTTGTGTCCATGTAGATGTCGGTTAGTGACGAATTGAGTTCTGTGTACTTTTCATATCTGGGCCCTCTCCGGGGCTGGGCGTTGCGGTCACTCTTGACGGCAGCTTTTCCTTTGCCTTTATCAGAATCAGACGGTTCTCCGTCTTTGAGCATGTTAACATCGAGAACTTTCTTTTCGGAGGTTGCGTCTTCTTCACGCAAAAACCTATCCGATTCAAGGTAGAATTCGCTGAGATTCCTTGGTGGGTCCCGGTACAAGGATTTTTTGAACTCTGAGTTGTCTAGAACGCCGGATACTGCCGCCATCAATACCATAGATGGCTCAGGCCGATCAACTGATGCTGCTGCAATGTTGAATCTTTCCAGAAATGATCGCAGAGTTTCTTTGGGTCTCTGCTTGATTGTAGTGAGTGACATGACATTTTTGGGTCGAGCGATGTGGACCCGAAACTGTTCAATGAAGCGGGCGACCAACATGTTCCAGCTGTTGATCGATTCAGATTCTAGCTGCCGAAACCACATAGCAGCAATATCAGTCAAAAAGAGAGGGAAGCACTTTGCCATGACGTTTTCCGATGCCGATTTAACTTCCATATGCCGTTTATAGCGCATTAGGTGCACGGTAGGATCCGTTCTGCCGTTGTATGGCTCCAGTTGCGGAAGTTTGAAATCCGGGGGATTACGGGAATTTCTAATTTCTTGTGCGAATGGATTGTGATTGACATCATTCATGTCATTCTGATAAGTGCGGCCTCTCGAGAGGCGTTCAATGAGGTTGGCGAGCCGATCGCCTTCAAAGAGCTGTTGCAAGTTGACAAGTCCAGAGCTGGTGCCCCCAGCGTTGAGTTCAGAAGTGTGTGGAAGAGTATAAGGAGCTTGGCAAGTCATTCGGTTCGGTTCGGAGGTTCCCCCTTGCTGCGGCTCGGAGAAGCGAGGGAGGTTATGGAGAGGTGCATGGTTCGGATCGGAGGTGCCGATCCGATCAGGTTCTCCTGTTCTGAACTGGGGAGCTTGATGCTGAGTTTGTGTGGTATTTCCGACCCGAACCGGTGCGGATGTAGGTCGTGCTGGAACAAAGTCTTGATTTCCAGAGGGGAGGCTGCTGCCCCCAGGCTCATGCATGGTTGTTGTTCGGATCGGGTCCGAACCGATCCGGTGGGGAATGTCCCCCCTTTCCATTTGCGTTGAATTCAGATTTTGGCCCTCGGTTCGGATCGGATCCGAACCGATCCGGTTTGCAGCTGCTACTGGGGCTATTTCCGTGTTGTTTCCAGTGAGTTGTGCATTGCCGCTCGGCCTTCCTTCCATCCGAGCAAAGAATTGGTCAATCATCTCCTGTTGTTTGCGAAGGAGATCATCTTGCCTAGCCATCTGGGTTCTCAATTCATCGAGAACGCCATCCATTTCATCTCTGGTTAAGTATGCTGATGGATTTTCATGAGAGGAAGCCTCCTGGCTTACCTCGTTCCTTGTGCCTTCAGTGCCAACATCCTCAGCACGAGAGAAGGTTCCGTCTTTCTTTCGCTTGACCATTGATCCAATAGCCAAATAATCTGCTTCCGTTCAAGCTAGTAGAAGAAGTTGTATCGTGTGCCCCCCTACCTGGCGCGCCAAAATGTTAGACCGAAATTTGGGCCTAACACCCAAATGCTATGTGAAATCCTCACAAATCACAGATTACAGATAAAAAGCAGTAAAAACAGGGAACACACGAGATTTTTATAGTGGTTCGGCTCAATCCAAGCCTACGTCCACTTTATAGTTTCTCATATCCTGAGGAATTACAATTACAATGTGGTCTTACAATCCGTAAGAGTTGTTTATACACAATGACCTTGTGTTATGATGATGAAGAGGAGATTAGAGAGTAAATTTATACATGATAGCCTCGTGTTAGAATGGTTTTTGAAGCACAAAGTCCTTGCACTATTGTAATGGAGGAAGCTCCAATGGAGAAGAGCCAAAAAGTCCTCTGAAATGACCATCCTGTGGTGTATTTATAGGCGTAGAAGAGCCCAAGGAAGTTCTGGATTCGGATCGGTTCGGAGGACACGTGGCGCCCGGTTCGGTCATCTCGGAGTGAGTGGAGGAAGTGGTCTTCAGATCGTGCTAGGACAGGTGGAAGCCGATCCGGATAAATAGGAGGCGGTTATCCCTTAAGAAGCGGTCAAAGTTGGAGTGCCTGAGCAGATGCAGGGGGGTCGGTTCGGACATCCGATCCGAATCGAGTTGGCGCTTCCGATCCGAAGTGTGGAAGCACTTCAGTGCAGTGTGTAAGGCGGGTCGGTTCGGTTGTCCGATCCGAACCGAGTTGGTGTCTTCAACCCGAAGACTTTGTGCTCTTGTGAGGATCCGATGCGAAGCGGGTCGGATTGCTCCATTCCATCCGATCCGAACCGAGTCAGAGCTCTGCAAAAAACCATCCAATGCTATGCTTCTTCGAATAGAGGAGTCGGAGCGGGTCCGATCCGATCCGGGAGGTCAAGCCAATTTCCAGATTCCAAGTTTCCGGTTCTGCATACGTTCACGGAAACGGGCATAACTTTCAAACCGTAAGTCCGTTTTAGCCAAACGAAAGCTCAAACTGAAGCTAATTCAGAGATCTACAAGAGTTACAGAGCTCAGCTCCGTAATCGCTGTTTTCGGGCCCAAAAAGGGTCATCTGGTAGGAGTTTCGGGCCATTCTTTGTTTGTGATGCGATTTCAACCAAATCACCTCATGTCTTCTGACGATATTCACAACACTTGAGCGTATTGTTTAGAAGAGATTCCATGTATGACTGCTTTGACTAAAAAGCGGGTCAACATTTTGCCCCCCAGAACATATCTTGCTGAATGAAGGAAGATGTGTTCTGGATAATCCAAGAAATCCGAGGCCACGCCGGGCCTTCCAGCTGCAAGTATGATCCATACCTGCGAAGAAGAGAAAGCAAACAGGTATGTCAGAACCTAACAAAACCGATTACACTTTCGAGCATAAACAATGCTTGGCGTATATTTGAGCATAAACCATACTCAAGAGACGTTCGAATCATCCTGCCAAAACCTGACAACGGACCTAACCCTCCAGGCATAAGCCATACCAGGAAGTTCAAACTGAGCATAAGCCATACTCGAGTTTTATTGAGTTCCTTTGCCAAATCCTGACAAGACAATAAGCCGTTCCAGAGTATACTCCATACTTAGAAGTTTAGTGGAGTACAATCCATACTCATACCGATGTGGAGCTACATTTGCCAAAACCTGACAAGATAGTCCGTCCCTAAGCACAATCCGTACCTAGGGTTTCGAGATAAGTATAAGCCATACTTTAATTGAGATTGAGAATCCTGCCACAACCTGACAAGACACTTAAATTTGCCAAACATAATCCATGCTCGGAAAGCCCTTCCTTATTCAATTCAAAGTACAAAACCAAAGCAAATCCTGATTGGTTTGACATCGAGTCTAGAGCACGCTTTGGAGTTAAATCCTAACCCCGAACGTGTGTACACCGATTTAGCCAATCGGAAAACCTAAAGAAAGCAAAGGAACATATCTTAAAGCCTAAGAGATGCAGAAAATGAAAGCTGATCTCATCCAGATCAGTTGATGACGAGCCTACGAGAGCTCGATTCTGGGTCATTCCCTCTACGGGGAGCAGGAGGTGGCAGCGCGGGTGCAGGTGCTGTTGGTTGCTTCACATACTCGGGTAGCTCTCCACGTCTAACCCGTTCCTCAATTAGATCACGAAGATGTCTGCAGTCATTCGTGTCATGCCCATCCATATCATGGAATATACAATGTCTCCCGGAGTCACGTTCTCTCTGTGATGGCTCCCTCCTGGGAGGTTTTGGATAGGAGATGGCACCGTTTGTGTCCATGTAGATGTCGGTTAGTGACGAATTGAGTTCTGTGTACTTTTCATATCTGGGCCCTCTCCGGGGCTGGGCGTTGCGGTCACTCTTGACGGCAGCTTTTCCTTTGCCTTTATCAGAATCAGACGGTTCTCCGTCTTTGAGCATGTTAACATCGAGAACTTTCTTTTCGGAGGTTGCGTCTTCTTCACGCAAAAACCTATCCGATTCAAGGTAGAATTCGCTGAGATTCCTTGGTGGGTCCCGGTACAAGGATTTTTTGAACTCTGAGTTGTCTAGAACGCCGGATACTGCCGCCATCAATACCATAGATGGCTCAGGCCGATCAACTGATGCTGCTGCAATGTTGAATCTTTCCAGAAATGATCGCAGAGTTTCTTTGGGTCTCTGCTTGATTGTAGTGAGTGACATGACATTTTTGGGTCGAGCGATGTGGACCCGAAACTGTTCAATGAAGCGGGCGACCAACATGTTCCAGCTGTTGATCGATTCAGATTCTAGCTGCCGAAACCACATAGCAGCAATATCAGTCAAAAAGAGAGGGAAGCACTTTGCCATGACGTTTTCCGATGCCGATTTAACTTCCATATGCCGTTTATAGCGCATTAGGTGCACGGTAGGATCCGTTCTGCCGTTGTATGGCTCCAGTTGCGGAAGTTTGAAATCCGGGGGATTACGGGAATTTCTAATTTCTTGTGCGAATGGATTGTGATTGACATCATTCATGTCATTCTGATAAGTGCGGCCTCTCGAGAGGCGTTCAATGAGGTTGGCGAGCCGATCGCCTTCAAAGAGCTGTTGCAAGTTGACAAGTCCAGAGCTGGTGCCCCCAGCGTTGAGTTCAGAAGTGTGTGGAAGAGTATAAGGAGCTTGGCAAGTCATTCGGTTCGGTTCGGAGGTTCCCCCTTGCTGCGGCTCGGAGAAGCGAGGGAGGTTATGGAGAGGTGCATGGTTCGGATCGGAGGTGCCGATCCGATCAGGTTCTCCTGTTCTGAACTGGGGAGCTTGATGCTGAGTTTGTGTGGTATTTCCGACCCGAACCGGTGCGGATGTAGGTCGTGCTGGAACAAAGTCTTGATTTCCAGAGGGGAGGCTGCTGCCCCCAGGCTCATGCATGGTTGTTGTTCGGATCGGGTCCGAACCGATCCGGTGGGGAATGTCCCCCCTTTCCATTTGCGTTGAATTCAGATTTTGGCCCTCGGTTCGGATCGGATCCGAACCGATCCGGTTTGCAGCTGCTACTGGGGCTATTTCCGTGTTGTTTCCAGTGAGTTGTGCATTGCCGCTCGGCCTTCCTTCCATCCGAGCAAAGAATTGGTCAATCATCTCCTGTTGTTTGCGAAGGAGATCATCTTGCCTAGCCATCTGGGTTCTCAATTCATCGAGAACGCCATCCATTTCATCTCTGGTTAAGTATGCTGATGGATTTTCATGAGAGGAAGCCTCCTGGCTTACCTCGTTCCTTGTGCCTTCAGTGCCAACATCCTCAGCACGAGAGAAGGTTCCGTCTTTCTTTCGCTTGACCATTGATCCAATAGCCAAATAATCTGCTTCCGTTCAAGCTAGTAGAAGAAGTTGTATCGTGTGCCCCCCTACCTGGCGCGCCAAAATGTTAGACCGAAATTTGGGCCTAACACCCAAATGCTATGTGAAATCCTCACAAATCACAGATTACAGATAAAAAGCAGTAAAAACAGGGAACACACGAGATTTTTATAGTGGTTCGGCTCAATCCAAGCCTACGTCCACTTTATAGTTTCTCATATCCTGAGGAATTACAATTACAATGTGGTCTTACAATCCGTAAGAGTTGTTTATACACAATGACCTTGTGTTATGATGATGAAGAGGAGATTAGAGAGTAAATTTATACATGATAGCCTCGTGTTAGAATGGTTTTTGAAGCACAAAGTCCTTGCACTATTGTAATGGAGGAAGCTCCAATGGAGAAGAGCCAAAAAGTCCTCTGAAATGACCATCCTGTGGTGTATTTATAGGCGTAGAAGAGCCCAAGGAAGTTCTGGATTCGGATCGGTTCGGAGGACACGTGGCGCCCGGTTCGGTCATCTCGGAGTGAGTGGAGGAAGTGGTCTTCAGATCGTGCTAGGACAGGTGGAAGCCGATCCGGATAAATAGGAGGCGGTTATCCCTTAAGAAGCGGTCAAAGTTGGAGTGCCTGAGCAGATGCAGGGGGGTCGGTTCGGACATCCGATCCGAATCGAGTTGGCGCTTCCGATCCGAAGTGTGGAAGCACTTCAGTGCAGTGTGTAAGGCGGGTCGGTTCGGTTGTCCGATCCGAACCGAGTTGGTGTCTTCAACCCGAAGACTTTGTGCTCTTGTGAGGATCCGATGCGAAGCGGGTCGGATTGCTCCATTCCATCCGATCCGAACCGAGTCAGAGCTCTGCAAAAAACCATCCAATGCTATGCTTCTTCGAATAGAGGAGTCGGAGCGGGTCCGATCCGATCCGGGAGGTCAAGCCAATTTCCAGATTCCAAGTTTCCGGTTCTGCATACGTTCACGGAAACGGGCATAACTTTCAAACCGTAAGTCCGTTTTAGCCAAACGAAAGCTCAAACTGAAGCTAATTCAGAGATCTACAAGAGTTACAGAGCTCAGCTCCGTAATCGCTGTTTTCGGGCCCAAAAAGGGTCATCTGGTAGGAGTTTCGGGCCATTCTTTGTTTGTGATGCGATTTCAACCAAATCACCTCATGTCTTCTGACGATATTCACAACACTTGAGCGTATTGTTTAGAAGAGATTCCATGTATGACTGCTTTGACTAAAAAGCGGGTCAACAAAAGTATTGTTTTTAAAAGCCATATTCCCTAAAGCCATATGCATTATCTTTCGATTCTCTATTTGAATCTCTTCTTCCTTTCTTTTTGCCATAGTTTCGTAGGCATACGGCACATGTCGAGGACGAAGTAGTGCCCAACCTCCATCTGTAGCCGCAGTACTTTCACCTGCAGCTAATTTTCTTTCAAGCCTTGTAGGTTGCCGTGCGATGGAGGTAGTTTCGAGAAACTAGTTAACAAGTTACACAAGGATAGTAAGGATAAGAATAAGGGAGTTTGGGCTAAGGAGCACAAGCCCAAGGATAAGAAGCTTGTTGATATGGCTTAATCCACGCAAAAGGAGAAAGGTGAAAAGAAAGAGGCCAAAGTGGAATAATCACAAACAAGGGATTGGAATATAAGAAGGGTGGAAGAAATAACAGATCCCGCGACAAGAGGAAGTGTTTTCTGTGGTATAGCAGGTCATTTAATTGTAGGAAGAAGAAGACAGGTGGTTGTTTTCAGTATGGTGAAGCAGGGCATCTTATCAAGGATTGCCCGAAGGGCAGGGACAAGGGGACATAACCTTCTAGAGAGCAATTGCATGATCTCACTGCTAGTGTACCTAAGAGAGGTAGGAGCATTTTTGTTGAAAGTTTAGTTTTTCTTTTCAATCATCCTGTTAGAACTTTGTTTGGTTCTGGCGCTTCACATTCTTTTCTATTTGCTTCCATAGTCGAGTCTCTGTACCTTAGTACTCGTATATCAGAAGATCCCATTATTCTCAATTGGTGATTTGGCTCATTTATCTTTGGTTTGCAAGGATTCGAGAATAGCTATATTAAGTATTGAGTTTAAGTATAATCCTTATGTTTTTGGTTTCATGGGCTATGGGTTGATTCTAGGCATGGATTGGTTAGCTAGTAATTGTGAAAGGAGGGTAGTTAGATTTTTGACTTGCCTCGGGAATACCCTCGAGATTTCGTGTGATCCTAAGGGATCAGTTCAGCTTAGCTACCTAGAATCACTTGATGCATCTATCGACGATCCGTTGGAGTAGTCCATGAGTACGCAGATGTTTTTGATTAGGTTAAGGGTTTGTCACCTAAAACGCGAGATAGACTTCTGCATATATCTAGTTGAAAATGCAAAGCCAGTTGCATTACCTGTACGACACATGAATCCAACGGAAAGGAAGGGCTCAACGAGCAAGTTAAAGAGTTGCTTGAGAATGGGTTTATTAGGTGAAGTATTTCTGAATGGGGTGCTCCAGTAGTATTAGCTACTAAAGCAGATGGTTCACTTCGCCTATGCATGGATTATAGAGAATTAAACAAGTTGACTAAAGAAAATGGACACCCACTTCCAAGAATAGATGATTTGTTTGATCAGCTTGTAGGTGCGTCTGTCTTCTCCCAACTAGATTTGGATATAGGGTTTCATCAGCTAAGAGTACCTGAGGACAATATAGACAATACTGCTTTTAGGACCCCTGACGGTTTCTTTGAGTGGCTCGTCATGCCTTTCGGTTTGGTGAATGCACCCGCTTATTTTTGTTGACTTGATGAGTAGGGTGTTTAGGGAGTTCCTTAATAAGTTTGTAGTAGTCTTCGTGGATGATATCTTGATTTTCTCAAAGAACGAGGAAGAACAAGCTTTGCATTTAAGAGAAGTCATGGATACATTTCGAGCACATCAACTTAAGGCGAAGTTCTCCAAAATGTCATTTTTGGAGAGAAGAAGTAAGGTTTCTAGGACATGTGGTGTCCAAATAAAGGATAACAGTAGATCCTGCAAAAGTAGTTGCGGTGCAAGACTGGAAGGTCCCAAGAAATGCAACAGAAGTAAGAAGCTTTCTTGGACTAGCGGGCTAATATAGGAAGTTCATTAAGAACTTTGCGAAGGTATTAGCCCCACTTACTGGATTAACGAAGAAGAATCTAACCTTTGCTCAGGGTATTGATTGTGATGTCACTTTCCAACGATCGAAGAGGGCTCTTACAACGGCCTTAGTTTTGACTTTTACCTTACGGTAGTAAAAGGTTTACGGTATACACGGATGCATGCGGCACGGGACTCGGCGCCATTTTGATGTAAGAAGGAAGGGTAAGGTCGTAGCGGATGCCTTAAGAAGAAAAAGGTTGACTTTAAGTCCTCTTTATGTGAAAAGGAAAAGTTCAGAATATATATCAACCTTTGATTTTAAAACCTTCGGTTAAGTTAGTAGTTGGTGTCGCTAGGAGTAAGACCTACGCTTTTGGATCAAATAGGGACTTTACAAAGAAAATACTCTCAGATAGTTGATGCAATGGATAAGTTAAGTAGAAGAGAGATCTCTAATCACCTTAATAACTACACCTGGTAACATGGTTAGCATCTATTTGTTTTCTAGAGATAGTTCTTCCACATGGAATACCCTCAAGTTAATTTTGGAAGACCTTTTGGAAGACCTTTTTAGCATGACACAACAGAAGTTGTAATGCCGAGTATACTAGAAGGAGAAGGGGTGGAATGAGAGGCGACAGTGAAATGAGTTCCAACTCATATTTTGGAAACAGAAATTAAGAAGCTACGCAATCGTGAAGTTAAGATAGCCAGAGCACAATGGGGTGAAGCTCAAGAAGATGCGACTTAGAAGGCTGAAGGCTAGATACGCACATCATACCCTTTTTGAGGGTATATTCTTGATCTCTCCTTTTCTGTAAAGTTTATTTTCATGCTAGTCTTTATCTTTTAAGTATATCCTCTCAGCCCTATCCTCGATCCTTAGGTAGAAGCCAATGGATGTAAACATGTGTTTGAGTCATGTTATGTTTGTTGGATGTAAGTTTTTTCTAGTGGTTGTTCGTGGATGCATACACACACATTAGGCACTAGATCGGCTCAGTCACTTTCATATTGCATATGCATATATGTATTTGTATATGGATTGAAACTTGATGTGTTATCATATGGATGTTGAATTTGTATGAATGATTGGGCACTCATGTAGAAGTTATAAAATACGATTAGGAGTAATTGCATACATGATGGACTCATAACACTGACATAATTCGCATTAAGGAGGTCAACTGAATCAGTAGACCGCCTGATTTTGCATTTGATAAGGGCATGTACACACACTATGCATATGATCATGAAAGCATTAGAAATCTTTTTAAGGACAATGGATGCATATGATTGATGGTTGAGTAGATGGATGTTGGATGTTAAGATACATTCTTCTTAACTTAGAGATCTCGGGGACGAAATCCTTAAAAGGAGGGGAGAATGTAACACACCATATTTTCTATGAATATTAAAGTAACGAACTAAAGAATACTTAATTTTAAAAGTGGGAATTAAGCGAAACGGGCTACGCCATTGCGTTTGTCTCGGAATTCTGCTTGAGTTTGCATAAATCAAACATTGTATGAAGAAGTTATAAGCCTTAGAAGTTTGTATACGTGTAGGGGGGAATATATATATTGGGTTCAGTAATTCAGAAATAGGTCCTGAAAGTCAAAAATGGGTTCGAAATTCAAAATCAGTCAAAAACAGGCTGGGAGCGAAAATTCCCGCCAGAGGGTGTCAACACCCCTTAAGGGGTGTCGACATAGGTGTCGACCCCCCTCTCAGATCTGGGAGAAATACTTCGTTTTGTATCTGGATGACGAGGTAGTGATGAATTTCTGAGTCGTAGGGCTACGTGGCGACTTTTGATTAGCCTGATGACGCATTCTCTTGGATTGGATGGTTTGGATGGACCCTATATTGATCTAAAGGCTCTTAATAATCCTACACATCTATATATACACTCATAACCCAACCCTAATTCTATTGCTCAAAGCCTATGGTGCCGTCGTGCTGTTCATCCCCAAACTAGCCTAGCCGTCATTCTTCAACCTAAATTCAAGAAGAAAATTAGAGAGCCTCAAATCAAATTAGAAGATTAGTTTTGCTACAACAACAACGATTTAGTTATCTTTTATTAATCCTAGCAATGTAAGTTCACGTTATTTTTAGATTTGAATACCTGATTGTAATCTTGACATGTAATAAAATGAATCGAAGTCTATGCCTGATTGTAAGATAATCTTTTCAGATTTATCCCCATCCTTCTGTTGAATCTATGTCTTTACATACCTTAGAGGTTATTTTTATTGATTAAATAAGGCCTATCTTTGTTGTTCATCGGGTTTATAATCTTCTTTGGTTCGTGATGTTATTCTTATGCCTGCGATAATGATTGTATCAGTTTATTCAAGAATCTATCTTTGTTGGATCTAAATCTCTTGTATTAGGTCTGTTGTTACATGCCTATTTTTATGCCTATTCTTATTTTATGCTCCTTCTCTCTCTCTTCCCCTATTTCCTTTTTCTTTTATGAACCTGGGTTACTTTCGAACCTAGGCTGAAATCGCGAAATACGAATGATTGGAATACAGGGAATATTTTAGGTAAATATTGGGCACAATGTATTCGGTGAAATAATTGGGCATAACATATTCGGTGAAATTGTTGGACATAATTTGTAATTGTGATTTGGGTATAAATGTTATTGTTGCGAACTTGGGGTAAATTGAAATATTAAATCTAGATTGGGCGGAAAATGTAAATTGGAATATTAAATCTAGATTGGGCATAACTATTGGTTGGGATGCCAAGCATAATGTATATTGCGATTTTGGTCTTGACTATTATTGCAAATTTGGGAAGATTGGGTGTAACCTATTTTGAGTAATAACTTGTAATTGAATTTGTTGGGCATAACTTGGGAATTGGAACATGACTAGTTTGGTGAATTTGGTATAATTAGCATATAAAATCTAGACTTGGGCATGTATAGTATATATGTAAATTGGCTAAAGATGAACGTGCCTAACCCGAGGTTAGATTGAGTTGCGGTGTAAAACTGCCCGGAACCGCCCGGCACATCCAGCGACCGCAACAATATAGATCTAATGTGAGAGATTAGCGCATTAAGCCCAAAACCTAAGGTTAAAATTAGTTTGCGGTAGAAGTCTGCCCGGAACCGCCCGGCACATCCAGCAACCGCAAACAACAGTTCTAATGTGAGAGGTTGAGGCATTAATGAATGAATTAATGCTAATGAATGGACATGCTAACAATGGCAGAGTTAAGTTAACACAAGAGAGCAACACTTAACCAATATAACATGATGTGTGATCGGGCAACGCTTAACCAATGTAACATGACAAGTGGTAGGGTTAAGTAACACAAAAGGGTAACACTTAACCAATGTAACATGACAAGTGGTAGGGTTAAGTTAACATAAGTGGGCAACACTTAACCAATATAACATGATGAACGAGTGGGGTTAAGTTAATGGGAAACACTTAACCAATATAACATGATGAACGAATGGGGTTAAGTTAAGGGGAAACACTTAAGCAATATAATATGATGAATGAATAGAGTTAAGTTAATAGAAAACACTTAACCAATTACAACATGATGAATGAGAAGGGTTAAGTTAATAAGAAACATTTAACCAACATGACATGACGTTTGGATGGGTAAAGTTAACTTGAATTGATGGATAACACTTAGCCAATTTGGGGGGTATACGAATAGACCCTAGGAAACCCTAGTAACGGGGACCCATTTTAGCAATAACCCACATAGATGTATCACGGTACCCCTAACTAGGCAGGGTGGGGCACAATTACTGGGCTGATTATAAGCGGTCAAAACAGCGGCAGGGCGTACGTCAGTGTAGGTTCCGACGGATTACGGGCGTTCACGTACTCCGGAGTGGAAAAAGCAGGCACTGGGTACAAGTAGTTATACACTGTGCATCTTGAATCGTGTCGGGTTGTTATCATAGGGATTGATACACCTTATGGTGAGACCAACATAGGGTATCTACACGCAAGAGACGGCCGATTGACACAGACACAAGGAAAATTAATACAAGTAGGGAGCCGATCGATAGGGTTGTAAGGGCACATCTAACATCTTCATGGCAATTAGGCAGATTGAGGTAAGATCTTCATACTAGATGTACACCTAAAGGCTACCACAATTGAGGGGTTGGGATCACCTTATTATATAACATAGGATACTAGTTGGGACACCAGTAGGGGATACAGATCCTTTTTCACAGGATACTAGTTGGGACACTAGTAGGGAATACGAATCGTTCTATAAAAGAGACTAGTTAAGATGCTAGTTGGGTGGTGCAGAGAAAATAGGAAATCAGAGAAAGAACCGAAGCGCATTCAGTGTATCTTACCTTGTCATATCTAACGATCATCATTTGTTGTCTTGCTATGCTTATTATCATGGTTATGACTAGTATCCAGTTTATTCGTGTCATAATGCTTTTACCTATTTACATGTTGAAAGTCACTGGACTTACCAGGCTTTATGTCTGACTCTGTTTTGTTTCGCTCTCTTTTCTTCCGTTCCCCCCCTCAGGTTCACAGGGAGGAAATATTACCACTTAGCTCAGTTTTCTTTCCAAGCTCGATGATAGACGATGTATTGCTTTGGACTTTCCTTCCCACAGCTATGGCTGGCTCGTGCTTTATTGGGGAATATCATTGTCATTTCATGCTTCTTTATTTTGTTAAACAAGACAGATGCTTTGTTGTAATGGGTATTGGTCTTTTGTTGTTGGAAAACAATCTTTGTACAAGCTGTTTTACCAAGTTGTTGGTTTATCAATAAAGTAAAGTTTTATTTATTTTCTGCTATTTAAATTTTGTCTGTTTTGTAATTTATCTGTTCTATACACTTATGACGCTCCGCTGAAGTTAAGGCATTCCCTTTGTGAGTGACCTTAACGGAGGTGGGGTGTTACAAATTCTATCTAAAATATTATCAATACTTTTAAACCTTTGAAAACATTCCACAGATCATTGCTTATAGTTCGGAAGATAGTTTACGGGTTAAAACTTCAAAATTGATTGTTTTCGAAGGAAGCATTACAATAGCATTTCAAAAGTGTTACAAAACAGTTATCTTAACTATTTTGATCAAAATATCGTTTATCTTAGCCAAAACCTAAACTTTACAATTCAAAACACCTTTTCATAGTTTGTAATGATTTTACAATTTTTTTTCCATATTTTTAAAACATTTAAAAATAGCTGTTTATTGTTATGGTCAACAATTGTACTTACATCGACCATTTCCAAAACGGTTTCAAACATAACTTGAAAATTATAACTCGAATTTAAAATCTGCTTTCACTCATTTGAAAGTGCTTGTTCATGGAAATCAAACATTTTTCATTTTATGGAAATACAATTTAGATTGCAAAAGTTTTAAGCCTTTTAAGTTAGCATCTAAAATACGTAAACTGCCGTTATGCGACAAGCTCTATTTTGACCATAATAACCATTATTCTACGATATTTCAAAATATCTTAGAAAACCATTATATCCTTATATAACCCTTTTAATCATTTAAATTTACTTTCGAAATTATTTTGGATCTAAAATTCAACTTTTTTTTACTTAATAAATCAAATTCCAATTCATTTCTAAATTCAAATAACGTCTAAATAACCATCACATTCGTCGGATCAGTTAGGGATAGCCAGGGAGAGCAGGAAACTTTATTTCAAAACCCAAGCCTAGACACTATCCTCTCTATCATTCTAGAATGTTCCGGTATTTATTTATTCATTTAAAGGATTTATTAATATATATGAATTCATACATATGGTCTTTCCAAATTATTAACCTTCAAATTCAATAATGATATTGTTTCTAATTACGAAGGAGATTTGTCGATCACCAGTGTGATACCATAATTGTTGTGTCGTAGTGTATGGAAAACAACATCAACAACCATTTAAACATCCATATCAACCATCATCAACATAATTAAATAAATCATAACTGTGCACAAGCGTTATAACACTAACGCTTAATAGTGTGCCTTGTCTAAACTACGCATCCATCATCCATCACAACAAACATCAATCATCATTAACCACTAATAATTCATCACTATATTTAAATTAGTCTAATCACTAATTAAATATATAAACCATGGTTAAAGAGTTCTCACCTAACAACTTTCCAAATCTTCACGGTAGGCGACCTTAGTTGAGCGAACCATCGGACAGTATTTCAGCGTGCCATTTACTTCACCAAAATATATATTATATTATTTATATATACTAATCTTTCTCTCTCTATATATTATAAGAGGAGGAGGAGGAGGATGATGAACTTCGGCAAGGTGGTGGCGGAAAAGAAGAAGACTTATGCCATGGAAACCATGGCCATAAGCTTTTAGAAGAAGATGAAAAGAAGAAAATGGAGTGGAATGGTTAAAAAATGGAGGAAAGACCTCCTTATATAGAATGAAGGGTTAAGGAGGTAATGACACATAAGGGGTTAAGTGAAAAACATGCATGAAAGGAGGCATGCAAAAATACAAGTGTCCTTACACTTGTCTTAAGGAGGGAAATTGATCTTTTGTTAGCATTTCCTTTAAAATGCTATGAAAACTAAGGACAACACTAAGTTCTAACGCTACTAATTCATTTTATGGTTTGACAAATCCAATCAAACAACAAATAGTATCAATGAATCCAAACTTATTAATAATCATTCTCATTTATAATTCAAGTAAAATTTATCATATAACTTATAAAAATTATTATATATTCTTAACCATATATACTTATCTCAAATTCATATTCAAATTTAAATTCAAATTAAGTAATGAAAATTCCAATTTTAAATTGGTTAAAAATTCTGGATCGTTACATTCACCCCCCTCCCCCCTTAAAACTTTCGTGCTCGAAACGGAAAGGAAATCGTAACTACTCATTCGACAAATTCAAGATTAAGATTCTTTATACCATAGCTCCCTGTTCACATAATGGATATACCCGGTAGAATATTATAACACACATATTTACGGACAACCATATCTACATGTCCTCCAACGATAACCCCCAGTTACCCATTATATTCGATTCATCGTTTACAAGGCTAATTACTTATACTCAACCATTTACCCCCTTCAAGAAAATTCAGAGTTATAAATTATTCTCTTAGATCTTATCTTGCAATTACAATGGTTATGAAATTTACTCCTTTTCAGTTCCCCAAAATTACTATTATTCTTTACATGGAAAACTCGATCATCTCATTACTCAGCTTATCTAAACGTTTCAGTGTAGGTAATATCTTCTTACTATTTCGCCATGCCAAATATCCTTTAATCAAATTGTGAAACTTAATTCACAAGGTATTCATGCTCACTTAAACAGTTCCTTTTGTTGTCATAGTATACTTTAAAACTTATCGACTGTCCAAATTCGTCGATAATTCCAGATATTAATTCTTTATATTGTTTAAGTTTGGCTATCCTCATTAATTATTTTAAATTCAAGATTACAAAACTTATTTTCTTCAAACTTTAGAGAAACAGCTTTAACCAATGTAGTCCTTAACCAAAATATCGTCAAATATCATATCGTCATATTTAATTCTCAAGATATTTGCATTTTAAATTTAATTAGTTGGGGAGGACTAATTATAAAATATCCTGATTAATTGATTCCAACTTAGCCTTTAAATCATTTCCCAAACTACCTTTTATACTCGGATTGCCTATGCAAATTATAGCTTTACATAGACGTCAAGTGAAATTCTAATCATTAGATGTTCGTGCTCAAGTTTAATCCCCAAATATTTTCAAAGACCTTTTTTTGTATTCAAAATATACTATTTCAAAATCAATTTCATAGTAATTGCCAATTCTTACTCAGAATTGTGATTTTAGTTTTCAAACAATATATCTTTCCAAAACCAATACAAATACACTTTCTGATATACATGCTACTTAATTTACTGGCTTATCCTTACTACAGGTTTACCTAGTATAGTTCTTACAACTCTATCAAAATTTTTTAAGATCTTGCTTACTTACATCAATTTACCAAATATTTCAAACACTTATCTAATGGATTTAAGTTATATTGATGTTTTAATCGGAATCATATAGTCATCCCACTTTTGAAACTCGAAAATAAATGTTGATGATGCTGCAGTCATCAACAGAATCATCTTCAAGCGACTAGAGTGTGATTCTATATCTACTAGTATACTTAAGAGTTCGTATATATGTTGATCAGGCGTATACACAAAATCTTCTTATTCTCGATAGTCCAACCTCAACATCGAATACAATACTCAAATTCAAAATTTTAATTTCTAACCATATTGATTAGTTACCTTAACAAATTTGACCCAAGTTTATCGATATTTCGAAATGTTACCCAATAGTGACATTAAATCCAGAAGGCATTTGTACCCGGATCATTTTCCTGATCAGTGGAAGGGGCTTAATTACCATGCCATAAGAATTAATTTATGTGTAATTATAATAACAAAATGTAAACTTAACCTTAATCGTTTGATTAAGTATCAAGGTTATAATTAACCATATATTTCCAAAATATGTTTCTTTCTTAAAATATAACTTTTCAAAACTCATTTCATATTTTCAAATACGCTCTCTCAAATATAATACTCTAAAATCTCATCCTAGGGCATTACTAACCCTATCTCTAATGAGATATTATAACTCTGATGAGTCTTTCCTTTTGTTCAAATGTGTCGTACCCCATAGCTTTATATAAACCAAAGCTCTGATACCACATTGTAACAATCCGGCTTTTTGCCCGTTTTTCGCCGGTAATTAAACCAACTTAAACCGTTCATAAAGACGGATTGTTAGGGGTACTTGCACATTTGCACAAAATAAAAAGAACTTTTCCATTATCATTACAATAATATTACATCAGAGTTACCGAAGAAACATGAGAGTACATCGATTACACAGTGGAAAAGATACTAAACTCAGCGGAAGAATATGCATGCTCCAAGATATAACAGTTCCAACTAAACCAGCATCCTGCTCCAACCACTCCAAGTCTAAACTGCAAACCAAACTACTGGGCTGCCCATGTAAAAATTATGGGCACCCAGAGTTTAGGTGTGGGAACAATAAACTCCAGGTCAGTTCCATAGGACAACGGCTATGCTCCGCCGTGGCATTACAATGGTACCACAACACCTTGTTTTACGGCCAGCCTCTCGACTGTCGCGGCCTCATGCCTAACCAATCCCTCTTGGGACGTGTAGAGGTAAGAATCTCCCGCTTGCCACTAAACAAAGAGCGAGAAACCCCTATCACGCTGCCTCATGCTAAACAAGGACTGGTGTGAGAAAACTCAACTTAGTTAATTCACTTTATTTCAAAGTTGGGTATATCATGGGACCCGGTATTTTTCAAACACCGGACAACGGCTAATACTCCACCGTGGCATTACACCGGTACCCGACACCTTGTTTTATGGCCAGCCTCTCGACTGTCGCGGCCCCATGCCTAACCAACCCCTCTTAGGACGTATAGAGGTAAGAGTCTCCCGCTCGCCACCAAACCAAGAGCGAGAACCCCCAATTACGCTGCCTCATGCCAAACAAGGACTTATGTGAGAACTCAAAACAGTTGTCTTTAGGGTTAATTTTAAAGTCAGGTAATTCACCGGAACTCGCCGCTAATGCAGAATGAGTTTACTCCATGTGAATACCAGTGCATAGAAGTTCGCAATGACTTTTTGAAAAATGAAACTAACATAAGGTCTCACGGCACACACATAATGCAAACACACACATGGGCGAGGTTTCTCCTTATGCAGTCAGAAATGCTTGATACTTGAAAATCTTCTTTCAATACTATAATATAGTATGAAAAATCCTTTCGAAAGTAAATGTATCAATCTTAGCCAGCATATGTACCATATACTATACTGATGTATGGTATATAATCAAAATCGTATGGGCTCGTAGCGGAGGTTGGGTTTCGAACAATGACCAGGCAAAGGAACCTCCTTCCGAACCGAGTTTTGAACACCTCTAGAGGAATGTCCGAGGATCAGCAGTGATACTCCTCATCCCAACACAAGGTCGGGTTACCCCTTAACTGGGTAACTTAGAGTACGCCTGAGTTTGTATCTCCCGGTCGTTACCGACCTTTCCGAGCGCGCGCCAACAACAACCACAAAAGTAGATGCTTTTACCACATAGGTTAATACCTGGGCTCCATACCATATTACTCCTTTTATCTAGAAGGAGACAACACCCCATAACCCTGCTGCATTTCTTCCTGTTTTGGCCATTTACCGGGGTGTGAGGCTTGTCGAGGTCCCAATATACACAAAGCTATACTTAAATAAGCCATGCTTTGATCATCCATTGCTCATCACATAACTTAAGTATGCTACATTGTTCATTTACAACGCATCACTGATTTCTATCGATATATAACCTCTAAGCTCATACATCTTAGAGAATGGTGTTCAGCAAGAGAATAAATTCTCCGCCACCAAACATATATATATTTAACAGAGATCAGTGCTACGCAGTCAATTACAATGTCAGACACACAGCCCGTAAATGTCCGTTCTGGGTCTGAACGAAACAACAATATGAAATTCCTTCACATATGTTTGGGCTACTTGCCACTTAGCTGATATAAAATCCATCCACAAATGGGAGCTACCCATTTGAGACATTCAGCAAGTCGTCCTTACGATATGAAGGGTCCCGGTCGTCAGTATTGTCTTCAATGTCTTCAATTGCTCCACAACATTGTATTATTACTTTGAATGATTTTCGGACATACATCCGATCCCAGTCTTCCCAAATAATAAGCGTAATTTTTAAAACACAATTACGGAACACACAGGCTTTCAATCAAATCTCCTTCCATCTTAGATTTTGTTAAATTAAATTTGTTTAAACCCATTCTCAAATTATCTTTAACAAAATCCATATTTAACCATTCTTCTTTAAAATACATCCCTTAAATCAAAGATAATGTAGCCCCAAAGCCTTAATTAATTTTTCGTTTGAAAACTCGTTATCAAAACCCAGTTTCCTTTGAAAATCCTTTAATCCATATTTTAACCGTAGTTTCCAATTAAATCGATTTTCCAACATTCAATTCTTTAGTCTACACTAAAAGATTATACTTGGTCCCCAATTTCTTATTTTTAATTTTCTCAAACCAAAGGTTTAATTAAATCTCAATTTACGATATGAAATTCCACAACTCAATCTCGTTGGGCTTCAAGAATGATATTGTTGAAGATATGATTCACGACAAAACCCAAATCAATCAATATTGAACATAAGTTACAAAGAAATTGTATCTACTTATATTCGATATCAATTCTCATAATCAACAAATACTATAAGTGGAATAATGATATAATAATAATATCTTCCAAATTCCTCAAATAGTATACGTTTACACCAAATAATTTCATATCAAATATCCAAAGATTATTTCTATCCAGCTTATCCCAATCAAATTTGGAAACCCATATCTTACTTAAAAGATTTATCCAACTCTTTGGCATTATATCTGGATAGAAATACCATCAACTTATACTTAATATTAATCTCGATATCCAACTCACACTATAAATGGAATAATGGTGAACTACCTTTTAAATTCCTCAAATAGTAAGAGTCGTCATCTACCGAATTAATATCAAACATCCGAAGATTTATCTCTAACCATATCCAATTATTTAAAATTGGAAAACCCATTTTAATATTAAATAAATCAATTTAAATTCCATCTAAAATATTTCCAATACTTTTAAACCTTTGAAAACATTCGACAAATCATTACTTATAGTTCGGAAGATAGATTACGGGTTAAAACTTCAAAATAGATTGTTTTCGAAGGAAAAGTTACAGTAGCTTCTCAAATGTGTTACAAAAGCGTTACAAAACAGTTATCTTAATTATTTTGATCAAAATATCGTTTATCTTAGCCAAAACTTAAACTTTACAATTCAAAACACCTTTTCATAGTTTGTAATGATTTTACAAATATTTTTTCCATATTTTTAAAACATTTAAAAATAGCTGTTTATATTTATGGTCAACAATTGTTCTTACATCCACCTTTTCCAAAACGGTTTCAAACATAACTTGAAAATTATAACTCAAATTTAAAATCTACTTTCACTCATTTGAAAGTTCTTGTTAATGGAAATCAAACGTTTTTTATTTTATGGAAATCCGATTTAGATTGCAAAAGTTATAAGCGTTTAAAGTTTGCATCTAAAATACGTAAATTGTCGTTATGCGACAAGCTCTTTTTTGACCATAATAACCATTATTCTACGATACTTCAAAATATCTTAGAAAACCTTTATATCCTTATATAACCCTTTTAAAATCATTTAAATTTACTTTCCGAATTATTTTGGATCTAAAATTCAACTTTTTTATATTTTTTTACTTAATAAATCAAATTCCAATTCACTTCTAAATTCAAATAACTTCAGATTAACCATTCCATTCGTTGGATCTGTTAGGGATAGCCAGGGAGAGCGGGAAACTTTATTTCCAAACCCAAGCCTAGACACTATCCTCTCTGTCATCCTTGAATGTTCCAGTATTTATTTATTCATTTAAAGGACTTTATTAATATATATGAATTCATACATATGGTCTTTCCAAATTATTAACCTTCAAATTCAATAATGATATTATTTCTAATTACGAAGGAGATTTATCGATCACCAATGTGATACCATAATTGTTGTGGCATAGTGTGTGCAAAACACATCAACAACCATTTAGACATTCATATCAACCATCATCAACATAATTAAATAAATCATAACTGTACACAAGTGTTATAACACTAACGCTTAATAGTGTGTGTGGTCTAAACTATGCATCCATCATCCATCACAACAAAAATCAATCATCATTAACCACTAATAATTCATCACTATATTTAAATTAGTCTAACCACTAATTAAATATATAAACCGTGGTTAAAGATTTCTCAGCTAACAGCTTTCCAAATCTTCACGGTAGGCGAGCATAGTTGAGCAAACCATCGGACATTATTTCAGCGCATCGTCTGCTTCACCAAAATATATATTATGTAATATATACTAATCCTTCTCTCTATATATATTATAAGAGGAGGAGGAGGAGGATGACGAACTTCGGCAAGGTGGTGGTGGAAAGGAAAAAAGACTTATGCTATGGAAACCATGGCAATAAGCTTTAAGAAGAAGATGAAAAGAAGAAATTGGAGTGGAATGGTTAAAAAATGGAGGAAAGACCTCCTTATATAGGAATGGAGGGTTAAGGAGGTAATGACACATAAGGGGGCAAGTGTAAAACATGCATGAAAGGAGGCATGCAAAAATACAAGTGACCTTACACTTGTCTTAAGGAGGGAAATTGATCTTTTGGTAGCATTTCCTTCAAAATGCTATGAAAACTAAGGACGACACTTAGTTCTAACGCTATTAATTCATGTTATGGTTTGACAAATCCAATCAAACGACAAATAATATCAATAAATCCAAACTTATTAATAATCATTCTCATTTATAATTCAAGTAAAATCTATCATATAACTTATCAAAATTATTATATATTCTTAACCATATATATTTATCTCAAATTCAAATTCAAATTTAAATTCAAATTAAGTAATGAAAATTCCAATTTTAAATTGGTTAAAAATTTTGGATCGTTACATAGATCTTCCATTAAATTAAATTTAGAACAGTTGCATTTAATTCCTTCTAAAACGAGTTTGAAGACACCATATATGATATGGACTAGGAAATGTCCTAGTATGTCTAATGCGATGATTTGGGACGTAAGACGTTTATTAAACATCCTTCCTCTAATAAGATAATACCTAAATCACATAACTGTTTTGTGAAATATCCAAAAGAAACAAATGGATATTGTCCCCATAAATCCTCTAAGAATAAAATGTTTATTGCTCGAATTGGTATCCTTTATAAAGGAGAGCCAGTCTATAAGATACCGATGGGAATGAAATAGAATTTGAAATGTCTCGAAAACCACAAAATGCCATTGAATCTTGTATAAACAAAAAATTGAGTGGGAGTGACACAATAATTCTAATGTTATTTGATAATAAATTAATTATTGTAAATAATTTAGTTTTAAAACAAGAAATAAATAATGATTCTAAGAAAGGAAATGTTTGGATTAAGAAGTTCATAATTGAACTTAATTCATTGTTGATCCAATGATTTATATTGCGATAACAATATGGCTAATGCCCAGGACTAAAACCTTAAACTCACTATTGATCCAATCATATATTTATGAAATATAATTATTATGTGAAGCTGTTCACAGAGGAAATAAACATATCTGCAAAGTTGCAAAATTTGTAATGTTGCACACCTACTGAATTAAACTCTGTCGCAGTAGAAGTTTAATAGTCACACTAGTTTCATGAGTATACGATATACGAATGATTGACTCTAGTGCAAGTGGGAGATTGTAAGAGTTTATGCCCTAGAGGCAATCCATTTGATGTGATTAATAACATTGATAATTTATTGTTTTATTTGGAATAAAAATATTTTGTTATGTTATATTTACTGCATAACATAAATATTAACATAACAAAAGTCCTTAGAATAATAATACGGAATTATATAGTTCGAGTAAGACTTGAACTTGAGATTATATAATATGTTGAGTATTATGATTCTTAAAAGTCCCTTGTCATGTTTTGTTGCTTATATAGGACAACAATAAAACATCGAGTCTAGTATGTTGATTGATTGATGACCACATCTCATTGATTATTAATATACGTATTAATGTCAAGACATGACATAAATACGTATTAGAGAGTAGCGAATTGGGATGACCCACCATGAGATAACTACATGAAATATAATTAACTGTATCATAAGTTATTCTCATAGTCACAGTGATGTAATGGTCCACAAACCTGAAATCATTATAATTTTATTCGATGATATTTGTGTTTTGATATCATCTAAAGTTACTTGTAACAAAGTAGATGATAACGATGATTATCGGATACATCTCGAATTGAATGAAAATTATGAATGATATAGATGGAATTTAACCCTATGATATATTTGTAGTGATATCCATGGGCCTCTTGATTGAGTGAGACTGTAAAATGCATGGCCATGCTCAAATATTGATTTGATTTGAATAGTCTACTCATCTATCAAGATAAACAGATTAAATAATAAAGAGGATGATAGGATCCATGCCTTGAGTTTAGTCTTGGATATATTGGTTAAAAGGAATATATTACATTAATGCACTGGTCACAGAATGGTTGTATCGAATCACTGATCTTATTATAACTTTGGTAGCAGTGACGTGTTGCTAGATGCCAATCTCTGTTTATGTTTTTAAATTCAATTTAAAAACATTGTCAACGTTGTAATAACCTATAGGGTTAAACAGTATAGAACATTATAAAGAAAAAAATATTTTGGATGAATAAAATATTAATTTGTTAATATTTTATTTGAAGTTGGAATAAGTATTCGGAAGGATCCTATTTTTCGGTTAAGCTTTGTTAATAAAAAAGATGATACTTAATTCCTTTTATATATATTGATAGAAGAAGGCTAACCCAAGGATGAGACAATGTTAAGTCGAATACTTATCCTAAAAATTAAAACCTTAAATTGTCAGGCGGCTAACACCGTCTTCCTCTTTAGTTTCCTTTTTCCGATTCGATCGAAAGAGAGAAGATGTTCGTGTGGATAACCAATAGAGAGTCGGTGATTTTCCATGCTTCTGGATTAGATATTCCATCCTTCATCATCGGCTTGTTTTTTCATTTGGATTCAACACAATAAGGTAAGAAATCTAAACCTGATTAATTTGATTTATTCTTATTACATAGATTCAAAGTTTAATTTTGTTAAATCAACATTTTAGGTTTAATTGATTTGATTTATCAAACCCTACATAACTATCATGTAAAATTCACCAAAATCATGTTAAATGATCATATGAACTAAAATCATGGATCTAACTTACATATACATATGGAATTACATATAAATTACTAGTTTTAATTGATAAAATTAGATCCTATGGCGGTTCATATGACAATAAACTTACCATGATGTAGATCTAAGGAAAACGACATGAAAATGATGAAATTAAGATCATAGAACTCATATACTTGATTTAATCTGTATGTGAGAAGCATATCACTCACCAATTCTCCAAAACAACTCAAAAACATTTAGATCTAGATCCGAAGAGTGAAGAATTTGCTCCAAACTCTTCGATTCTATGAACTCTCCCTTGAAATGGCGTAGATCTTGCTTCAAACAAGGTATATCTTCGATTCTCTAAGCTTTAATGGTGCAAAGGTGAAGAGAATGGAGAAATGGAGGAACTCTAACTCTTCAAAATGAGAGAATAGAGAAAGTAAACTATTCTCCGTGCCTCCTACCACTATTTATAGCCACCACCAATCCACTAACGGGCCTCTCCAAATTAGCCCATTATGGCTTACCAAACATGAACAACCAACTGTAAAAATTTAAAACAACGATTCCTCCCAAACCGTTGAGCCAAATCTTTAATGTGACCATTCTTGTAACACCCCACTCCCGCTATGATCACTCGCTAAGGGAATGCCATAACATCGGTGGAGTATTTAAGTGGATATAGAACAGAGAAATTACAGCAAGACAGATATAAGTAATACTTGAAAATTTAAAACATCATTTCATTGCAGCGGAAAGTAAAACATGTTTGGTTACATCACAAAACCATAATAAGAGTCAAGTACAAAATATCCATCCTGATAAATAAAAATACATAATCCCAATACATGAACTGATAGCCATAAAAGAAAAGGGTAAGCTGAGCTCTACATCTAGGGTCCAAGCTCCAAGAGAGTAATAAAAGCAGCCTGATCAAAGCCCACTCGTGCTGGGCCCACTCTGAGAACCTGAGGGTTGGAAAAAAAAAGATAAAAACAATGGGGTCAGACATAAGTCTGAGCGAGTCCTATAACTTTAACAATGCAATCATTAAAGTAATTAGGGTATGATATAACTTGGTACGGTGTGACTGGGGATAAATGACTACACTCAGCAGCCAATCAGACTTAGAATGAACTAAGATAACGATAAAGACGCATTTACCCACCCAAGGATAATTACTACACTGCACCACACCAGTCATTCCTACTTAAAGGTTGATCCCTCCCAAGGACTTAGAAAATTTACCCAGTAGTTTCGTGTACCCCTAGCTGACTACATAGGTGCCGTCTGCCCCTATCTCCACTAGGTGTACCCACTACTCCAAGCGATCGGCTCCCTACCGTAGATACCCGTGCTGGCCACACAATGGGGTGTATCACTCCCCATAGTGGCAACCCGATACAACAAATGGTGCACGACTTATATCTACACGATGCAACAACGTCTTACCTACCAGCCTGGGTCCACACATGCATATGAAACCCGTTGGACTCGCGTTGCCACCGCTACCCCGTTTTGGCCTCTTATAGTCAAGCCCAATATGCGTGTCCCGTCCTCGACTTGGGTCGAGCCCACAAAGATACGTTTGGGATATTGGTTGAAATGGGCCCCCACAAGCTACCCACCTAAGCTTGTCATTTCTAGTGTATACCACTTAACCCTTTAATCATGTTTTAATTACATGTTCCACTTTGGTTAAGTATTCTAATCGTATTTTCTATTGCCACCCAAGGCAACCACTAGATTTCCACATGCCACCCAAGGCACCCACTTAACCCCTCATGTCCCTCTACATGCTAATATGGTTAAGTGTTTCTTAATTAATTAAGATCATGACCTCATAAAGACCTCTCACATTAGACCACCTTTTATGACTGCTGGATATGCCGGTTGGGTCCGAGCAGACTTCCGTCATAAAAAGGGTCTAACCTCGTGTCTTTACCTTAATCACGTATTTAATTTATGACTAAGACCTCTCACATTGGGCCAATCATTTGTAGCTGCTGGATTTGCCGGTCGGTTCCGGGCAGACTTCCGCTACAAAAAGGGTCCAACCTCGTGTCTTAGTTGATTAATTACACCTAATTAATCACCCCCATAATTTGTATTAATTATCCCTAATTAATTACACATTTTTAAGAATATGGGTAGACCTAACTCAATAGGTAAATTCCTAATTCCATAGTATGGGTAGACCTAACTTAATAGGTAAATTCCCAACTCCATAATATGTGTAGACCTAACTTAATAGGTAAATTACCAATTATGTCCATTCATTTTATGTTATGCTTAAGCATACCAACTTTACACATTTCCATTAACCTGCATATTAACCCCATCGTTTCCCACGTAATTCGTTCTCATGACATGTCATATAAATGGGAAGATTCATTATAAATGTAATGGGTTCAATCTTAGCACAAAGTTGGCATTTACATGGGTTTAAAAGGTGTCAACTTGCATCATAACATTAAACCCAACTAGCATAAATCATTAACCCAAACTTGCATATGAACTTGCATATAAACTTGCATATGAACTTGCATATAAACTTGCATATGAACTTGCATAGAGGCAACCTTGCATATGTTATGCATATCATAAAAAGAGACAAACTTGCATATGAACTTGCATATAGACTTGCATATGAACTTACATAACATGTCATACATAGAGGCAACCTTGCATATGTTATGCATATCATAAAAAGAGACAAACTTGCATATGAACTTGCATATAAACTTGCATATGAACTTACATAACATGTCATATCATAAAGGCAAACTTGCATATGTTATGCATATCATAAAAAGAGACAAACTTGCATATGAACTTGCATATAAACTTGCATATGAACTTGCATAACATGTCATATCATAAAAAGAGACAAACTTGCATATGAACTTATAACATATGACAACCACAACATGCATAGATCCTCATTTACATCCATAGCCTCCTAATATCCTATCCTAATTAGTTTAGCAATTGCTTGCTAAAGGCATAGGAACTCACAAATAACTAATTAGCACTCCAATGAGGAAGATTAAGT
The DNA here is from genome assembly GCA_030737875.1 of Allium sativum. Classification (NCBI taxonomy): domain Eukaryota; kingdom Viridiplantae; phylum Streptophyta; class Magnoliopsida; order Asparagales; family Amaryllidaceae; genus Allium; species Allium sativum. Next base: position 341,124,014 of record CM060919.1, read on the forward strand.
TGCTAGAGTGGATTAGAACTTGCTTAGAGTTGATTTGAGATGCTAACTTCCTCTCAACTTTGGTGGAGGCTCCTTCTAGTTTTAATTTGATGGCATGAGGCCCTTGAATCTATTTTTAGTATGAATTAGGGTAGGCTTAGGGTGTATTTATAGATTAGGCAAGTGTTTTAGGCCATTAGATTAACCCTAAATTAGATTAGGACCATCAGATCCCGGAAGCTTCCAGAAAACAGCCCCAAAGCACAGCCAAACCCTAAAATGGTGCACCAGGTTAAACTGGCCGAGCACCCCCTGTCGACACCCAAGTCGACAGGGCTGTCGACTTGGTCCTAGCCAAGTCGACTGCCCAGTCGACAGGGCTGTCGACTTGGGTAGCTGGGCGGGAATTTCCCCCCTGCGCCCAATGGCCCCAATTTCGAAATTTGAACCTGAATTTTAAATCTGTTTTTAACTTTGAATTTTCTGCAAACTTCATTGGGCCATAACTGGGCCATACGGACTCCGATTTACAAAATTTCGGACTCTATTTCGCGTATTTTTCCGAGATGAACGCAATGACGCAGCCTGTTTCCCCCAATTCTCACATCTGAGATTATTTATTCTGCAATTAGTGAATTTTAGCATTAACTGAAATTCGGGGTGTTACATTCTCCCCTCCTTAAAGGATTTCGTCCCCGAAATCTCTAAGCTAAGGAGAATGCATATCCTACCATCCAAACAACCATCTACTCAATCCATCAAACACGGGCATCCATTGTCCTTAAAACAATTTCTAATGATGTATGAGCATATGCAAAAAGTGTGTGTATATGTTCCCTATCTAAGGTATGAACATATGCAAACCATGATAGTGCAATGTATCCATTATGTATGCGAGAGAACCCTATCGACACATACAATATCTACATGAGTGCACAATCATTCACCAAAATGCATCATCCATATGATAACACAATCATTATACATCCATAAATATAGCTACCTACACACAATTATATGCAATATGAAGTGACTGAGCCGATCTAGTGTCTAGAGTGTGTGTATATGCATCCACGAGCAACCACTAGCAAACACTTGCATCCACATGCATCCATCAACCATAACATGTCTCAAACACATGTTTCAACCATAGGTTTACCCTATCTAAAGGTCAAAAGTACTAACGAGAGGACATACTAAAGATAAGATAAGTACTAGACAAACGATAAAGGAGAAGTTTAAAGACATACCCTCAAAAAGGAATGGGTACAACGAACGCATCTTCGCTTCCGTCTCCCAAGTAGCGTTGCCCTCATCTTCTCCCCATTGTACTTTGACTAGTTGAACCTCTCGATTCCTCAATTTCCTAGTCTCTGACCCAAGGATGCGAGTAGGAGCTCGTCGAATAGTCGCATCACGCTCTACTTCCACTTCTCTAAGCAAGCTCGGCTCTACCACCTCTGCGGTCTCATGTAGGCACTTCCTCAAATGTGACACATGGAATACATCATGTACACCACTAAGTCTGTCGGGCAACTCCACTCTATATGCCATCCGTCCAATCCTTTCCTTAATAGGAAACGGCCCTACGAACCTTGGTGCTAACTTCCCAACAGATCCAAAGCGAACCACATTTCGTAACGGAGACACTTTGACAAAGACCATGTCCCCAACCTCAAACTCCAGATCCGTACTCCTCTTGTCCGCATAAGATTTTTGCCTATCCTGCGCTGCTTTCATTCTTCTTCGAATCAAGTCAATCTTCTCAGAAGTCTCCCTAACCATATCAGGCCCAAGTAAGATCTTATCCGTAGATTCCCACCAACATGTAGGTGATCGACAAGGCCTTCCATAGAGAGCTTCGAAAGGAGCCATACCAATACTGGACTGAAAGCTGTTATTATATGCGAACTCCACCAATGGAAGATGCTCTTCCCATGTACCTCCAAAATCTAAGATACAAAGCCTCAAAAGGTCTTCTAGGACACGATTCACCCTCTCAGTCTGGCCGTCCGTCTGAGGATGATATGCGGTGCTCAGACATAATTGAGTCCCCACTGCTTCTTGCAAACTTTTCCAGAACTCGCTAGTGAAGATAGGATCTCGATCACTCACTATGCTAGAGGGTACCCCATGCAATCTAACTATCTCTCGAAGATATACTGAAGCTAGCCATGGAGCAGTCCTCTTGCTCTTCACAGGTATGAAATGGGCGCTTTTAGTAAGTCTGTCTACCACAACCCAAATTCCCGTATTACCCTTTCTCGATCTGGGTAACCCATCAATAAAATCCATCGAGACGCTATCCCACTTCCATTGCGGAACTTCCAATGGGTGAAGCAACCCACCTGGTTTCTTTTGCTCCGCTTTCACCTGTTGGCACACCAAGCATCGAGCGACATACTCGGCCACATCTTTCTTTATACCGGCCCAGAAGAAAACCCGCTTCATGTCTTGGTACATCTTGTCCCCACCGGGATGAATGGTCATCCTAGAACGGTGTACATCATCAAGAATAGCCTTCCTCAAACCCTCGTCTTGCGGTACACAAAGTCTACCGTCTCTACGCAAGCACCCCCTATCGTCTAGGGTGTACCTACTCAAATGGCTGGACGACTCCCCCCTTATGAGCTTCTCTACCAACTCAACCAACTGTGGGTCGTCCCTCTGTGCTTCTCCAATCTGCCCCAAAAGAGTAGGTCTGACCTCCAAGGATGCTAGCAAACCGGGTATATAGTTAATGGAAGGTCTGAAATCAAACATCGAGAAAAATTCCAAGCTTCGTTGTTCCACGAACAATGGACTCAAGGACAACCTTTTTCTGCTCAAGGCGTCCGCCACCACATTACCCTTGCCAGGGGTATACGCTATCTCGAAATCATAGGATGCTAAGAACTTCATCCACCTTTGCTGTCTCAAATTCAAATCCTTCTGAGAAAACAAGTACTTCAATGATTTGTGGTCAGTGAACAATTCGAATCTCTCACCAAGAAGATAATGGCGCCAAATCTTAAGCGCAAAAACAATAGCGGCCAACTCTAAATCATGGGTAGGGTAATTTTTCTCATGCACTCTCAACTGCCTTCCACCATAGGCTATTACCCTTCCCTCTTGCATTAAGACTGCGCCTAGTCCTGTTCCACAAGCATCGGTGTAAACCACAAATGGCTTACTCCCATCTGGCAGCACTAAAACTGGAGCGGTGGTTAAAGCTCTCTTTAACCGTCGGAACGCATCCTCACAATCTACGTCCCATGTGAAAACAAGATTCTTCTTCGTCAAGCGGGTTAGTGGAGCTGATATCTTCGCGAAGTCTTTGATAAACTTCCTATAGTAGCCCGCCAACCCCAAGAAACTTCTTACTTCGGTAGCATTCTTCGGAACCTTCCAATCTTGAATTGATACTACCTTCGCGGGATCCACAACTATCCCTTCCTTGGAGACCACGTGCCCCAAGAACCGCACTTCCTTCCTCCAGAAGTGACATTTAGAGAATTTAGCCTTAAGGCTATGTGCTCGAAGAGTCTCCAACACTTCCCTAAGATGTAGGGCATGCTCTTCTTCACTCTTAGAAAATACTAAGATATCATCCACAAAGACCACCACGAACTTATTAAGGAACTCCCTGAACACCCTACTCATCAAATCAACAAAGTATGCAGGGGCGTTCGTCAACCCAAATGGCATCACCAGCCACTCATAGAAACCATCCGGAGTCCTAAAGGCAGTCTTGTCTATGCTATCCTCAGCCACCCTCAACTGATGAAACCCCGTGGCTAAGTCCAACTGAGAAAATACTGAAGCGCCAACCAACTGATCGAAAAGATCATCAATCCTCGGCAATGGGTGTCTATTCTTCTTTGTGAGCTTGTTGAGTTCTCTATAGTCTACACAAAATCTGAGGGACCCATCCGCCTTCATAGCAAAAACTACTGGAGCACTCCACTCCGATATACTTCGTCTTATGAACCCCTTCTCAAGCAACTCCCCTACTTGCTTATGGAGTTCCCTCCTCTCACGAGGAGCCATGTGGCGCACTGGTAAAGATACAGGTTTAGCATTATCCACCAGATATATTCGGAAGTCAATCTCCCGCTTCGGAGGTAAGCCCTTCACCTCCTCAAACACATCCGAGTATTCCCGGACCACTTTAACAGATTGCAAACTCTCGACCGAAGCGTCAAGCGATTCAAGATAACTTAGCATAACCGAATCCATGGGATTACAAGAGATCTCGAGAGTGTTACCCAAGCGGGTCATGAGCCTAACAACTCTCCTTTCGCAATCAAGAACGACACCATTACTGGATAACCAGTCCATGCCCAAAATCAACCCATAGCCCGTGAAGCCCAAAACAAAAGCATCACATCTAAACTCAATGCTAAGTATAGAAATCTTCAAACCCAAACATATCATGGACAAATAAGTGGAGCCCCCAATTGGGTTTGAAACAACCAAGGGATCATCTACTAGACTGGTGTCTAAGTGCAGTGACTCAACTAATGATGATGAGATAAACGAATGCGATGCGCCAGAATCAAACAATGTACGGACATGATGATCAAATAGAAAAACCAGACTTTCAACGGAAATAGTTCTACCTCTTTCCTGAATCGGTGGAACCGCGAGAGCCTGTACTTGCCCCCTAGCCTGACCCGGTGCCATAAGAGCTTGCACCTGTCCTCCTGAGGTAGATCCCGTCCTTTGCCCCTTCTTAGGGCAATTCTTCTCTAGATGCCCTGCTTCGCCACAGTGATAGCAGCCAGTCTTCTTCTTCTTTCGACAATCTTTGCTTATGTGGCCTGGTATCCCGCAATTGAAGCACTTCTTCTTCCCCTTGCCACCGTTGCCTTTCCCACCTTTGTTTTGCTGTTGTTGCTGAGGTCTCTTTTGATCTCCCTTCTTCTCGGGTGCCTTATTAGCATTGGGACCCTTCTCTTCTTCATGCATGAGTGCCATGTCAACTAGCTTCTCAAAGGTGGCCCCCATAGGGATATGAGTCATAGCCAATCCATGCATCGGTTCATTCAAGCCTTTCACGAACCTCAAAGCCTTCTTCTCCGGTGTATTCACCATGTCTAGGCCAAACCTTGCCAATTGATTAAACTTGTTGACATATTCCTTCACTGAGAGATTTCCTTGCTTTAGAGTCAAGAATCTTTCCATATAAAAGTTTTCCTCCGCCCTTGAGAGAAACTTTGCCACAAATCTTTGCCTAAAATCCGCCCAAGAGTCAACGGGGCGTTCTCGATTAGTGACCTCCCACCAGAATGAGGCCTCTCCCTTCATTAACCAAGCAGCTAACTTGACTTTCTTTCCTTCTTCCATCTCAAAGATATCTATCAACTCTTCCACGTCCTTAAGCCAATCTCTAGCCTCCACAAAAGTTTCTGATCCTTGAAAAGGTTTCCCTCCCATAGCTTTAAATTCCTTGCAAGTCTTAGCAAAAGTATCCGTGCGAGGAGGAGGAGGAGGAAGATCGGGTGCTACGGTTGGTGGAGGAACATTTGCTGGACCCGCAGTGGTGGCCCTAGCCTCCATCAATCTCCTATAACATACTGGTATCGTCACACCCTCCGGAAAGTTAAGATCCTCAGCCATGCTGAAACGAAAAAGGAAAGATTCAAAACGGAGAATTCGAAAGATAAAGATATGGCTATTCGGGATTATGCTTTTCTTTCAAAAACTTTTCTCTTTAAAGACATGTTTTTGAAAATATCTCTTCCAAAAATGTTTTTAGAAAAGTAGTTTTCTAGAAATTTTATCTGTTCCGGTAACCTTCGTTCTGATACCACGTGTAACACCCCACTCCCGCTATGATCACTCGCTAAGGGAATGCCATAACATCGGTGGAGTATTTTAAGTGGATATAGAACAAAGAAATTACAGCAAGACAGATATAAGTAATACTTGAAAATTTAAAACATCATTTCATTGCAGCGGAAAGTAAAACATGTTTGGTTACATCACAAAACCATAATAAGAGTCAAGTACAAAATATCCATCCTGATAAATAAAAATACATAATCCCAATACATGAACTGATAGCCATAAAAGAAAAGGGTAAGCTGAGCTCTACATCTAGGGTCCAAGCTCCAAGAGAGTAATAAAAGCAGCCTGATCAAAGCCCACTCGTGCTGGGCCCACTCTGAGAACCTGAGGGTTGAAAAAAAAAGATAAAAACAACGGGGTCAGACATAAGTCTGAGCGAGTCCTATAACTTTAACAATGCAATCATTAAAGTAATTAGGGTATGATATAACTTGGTACGGTGTGACTGGGGATAAATGACTACACTCAGCAGCCAATCAGACTTAGAATGAACTAAGATAACGATAAAGACGCATTTACCCACCCAAGGATAATTACTACACTGCACCACACCAGTCATTCCTACTTAAAGGTTGATCCCTCCCAAGGACTTAGAAAATTTACCCAGTAGTTTCGTGTACCCCTAGCTGACTACATAGGTGCCGTCTGCCCCTATCTCCACTAGGTGTACCCACTACTCCAAGCGATCGGCTCCCTACCGTAGATACCCGTGCTGGCCCCACAATGGGGTGTATCACTCCCCATAGTGGCAACCCGATACAACAAATGGTGCACGGCTTATATCTACACGATGCAACAACGTCTTACCTACCAGCCCGGGTCCACACACGCATATGAAACCCGTTGGACTCGCGTTGCCACCGCTACCCCGTTTTGGCCTCTTATAGTCAAGCCCAATATGCGTGTCCCGTCCTCGACTTGGGTCGAGCCCACAAAGATACGTTTGGGATATTGGTTGAAATGGGCCCCCACAAGCTACCCACCTAAGCTTGTCATTTCTAGTGTATACCACTTAACCCTTTAATCATGTTTTAATTACATGTTCCACTTTGGTTAAGTATTCTAATCGTATTTTCTATTGCCACCCAAGGCAACCACTAGATTTCCACATGCCACCCAAGGCACCCACTTAACCCCTCATGTCCCTCTACATGCTAATATGGTTAAGTGTTTCTTAATTAATTAATTAAGATCATGACCTCATAAAGACCTCTCAAATTAGACCACCTTTTATGACTGCTGGATATGCCGGTTGGGTCCGGGCAGACTTCCGTCATAAAAAGGGTCTAACCTCGTGTCTTTACCTTAATCACGTATTTAATTTATGACTAAGACCTCTCACATTGGGCCAATCATTTGTAGCTGCTGGATTTGCCGGTCGGTTCCGGGCAGACTTCCGCTACAAAAAGGGTCCAACCTCGTGTCTTAGTTGATTAATTACACCTAATTAATCACCCCCATAATTTGTATTAATTATCCCTAATTAATTACACATTTTTAAGAATATGGGTAGACCTAACTCAATAGGTAAATTCCGAATTCCATAGTATGGGTAGACCTAACTTAATAGGTAAATTCCCAACTCCATAATATGGGTAGACCTAACTTAATAGGTAAATTCCCAATTATGTCCATTCATTTTATGTTATGCTTAAGCATACCAACTTTACACATTTCCATTAACATGCATATTAACCCCATCGTTTCCCACGTAATTCGTTCTCATGACATGTCATATAAATGGGAAGATTCATTATAAATGTAATGGGTTCAATCTTAGCACAAAGTTGGCATTTACATGGGTTTAAAAGGTGTCAACTTGCATCATAACATTAAACCCAACTAGCATAAATCATTAACCCAAACTTGCATATGAACTTGCATATAAACTTGCATATGAACTTGCATATAAACTTGCATATGAACTTGCATAACATGTCATACATAGAGGCAACCTTGCATATGTTATGCATATCATAAAAAGAGACAAACTTGCATATGAACTTGCATATAGACTTGCATATGAACTTACATAACATGTCATACATAGAGGCAACCTTGCATATGTTATGCATATCATAAAAAGAGACAAACTTGCATATGAACTTGCATATAAACTTGCATATGAACTTACATAACATGTCATATCATAAAGGCAAACTTGCATATGTTATGCATATCATAAAAAGAGACAAACTTGCATATGAACTTGCATATAAACTTGCATATGAACTTGCATAACATGTCATATCATAAAAAGAGACAAACTTGCATATGAACTTATAACATATGACAACCACAACATGCATAGATCCTCATTTACATCCATAGCCTCCTGATATCCTATCCTAATTAGTTTAGCAATTGCTTGCTAAAGGCATAGGAACTCACAAATAACTAATTAGCACTCCAATGAGGAAGATTAAGTTGCTAGAGTGGATTAGAACTTGCTTAGAGTTGATTTGAGATGCTAACTTCCTCTCAACTTTGGTGGAGCTCCTTCTAGTTTTAATTTGACGGCATGAGGCCCTTGAATCTATTTTTAGTATGAATTAGGGTAGGCTTAGGGTGTATTTATAGATTAGGAAAGTGTTTTAGGCCATTAGATTAACCCTAAATTAGATTAGGACCATCAGATCCCGGAAGCTTCCAGAAAACAGCCCCAAAGCACAGCCAAACCCTAAAATGGTGCACCAGGTTAAACTGGCCGAGCACCTCCTGTCGACACCCAAGTCGACAGGGCTGTCGACTTGGTCCTAGCCAAGTCGACTGCCCAGTCGACAGGGCTGTCAACTTGGGTAGCTGGGCGGGAATTCCCCCCCCCCCCCCCCTGCGCCCAATGGCCCCAATTTCGAAATTTGAACCTGAATTTTAAATCTGTTTTTAACTTTGAATTTTCTGCAAACTTCATTGGGCCATAACTGGGCCATACGGACTCCGATTTACAAAATTTCGGACTCTATTTCGCGTATTTTTTCGAGACGAACGCAATGACGCAGCCCGTTTCCCCCAATTCTCACATCTGAGATTATTTATTCTGCAATTAGTGAATTTTAGCATTAACTGAAATTCGGGGTGTTACAATTCTACAAAAAGGAAATCATCATTTCCTTTCCAATGGCATAGGTCATAACACCTGGTTCGATTCGAGTCAAAAGTTATGGCCTGTACAAGGCTGATAGGGGCAAAATGGTCACACAAAAAATTGATAAAAAATATGGACATGTCTCACATCCCCATAACCAACATATTAAAATATGAGAACGATCCAACCCTCATGGAATAAAATAAATTTTTTTTTACGATCCTCCGATGTGTAAACTGCGAGCTGTTACAGAAAAGTTAGAATAGAAGAAAAAGAAGATAATAGTGTCACATAGTTAGAGCGGACACAATCTCACAACGGAACTAATAAAATATATTATATAACATAACTTTTGAAATATAATTTTGTCTGTATATACATACCATTATCAAAGTACAACACAATACATCACAATAGGAATAAACTAGTTATAGAATGCTGAAGCTTCCTGCTCCAAGCTCCTCCAAGTGTACCTGTAAAATCCTGACTACTTGACTGTCCGTACAATTTTGGGCATCCATGAGTTTAGGACAAAAACAAAACAAACTTTGGGTTTGTCATGGGACTGGTGTGAGTAAACACCAACCACTTGGTTAAACTTTTAAAAATCTTTTTAAAAGAAAGGATAATCATAAGACCAATCAACACATAAACACGGATAGATTTTACCTTACGATAACCCAAAATATTCTTTGTATCAACACTATTCTAATATTATAATAGTGTCTAATTAAATCAATAGTAATCCAGCAGAACGATTGCATCTCACGCTCTACATAGATAATATACAATCAAAACCAAGGGCGCTTATTGGGTAATGGATTTCCAACTATTACAATGTATGGAACCACCTTCCGATAACATATCTCTAAAGAGGAATACACAGGGTTTCACAATAACATCTTGAAACCCAGGCCACACATGATTGGTCACTCATTTCGCTGAGTGTACGAATGTATTATCACCAACGGTTGGGATCAGCAACCGTTCTGAAGCATATAGCAGCAATAAAATTAAGAAGCAAATATATTTTCTATAGACTAAATAACAATACACCATAATGGGAGTGACCCACATAGCTATGTTGGCTGCTCGATTGTAACAACCCATATTTTTTGGTCATCTGAATTTGAATATTTAAATCTATTTTAAACGTTATATTTGGTATATTAATATGTTTTAATATTTAATTCGCTTATTAGAACAAAGTTTAGACATTATGTTTATATTTAATTTAAAACAATCTCGAAAAAGAACGGTAGTTCATAATATTCAGTTTTGAACTTCAACCGAATATACAATAAGTCGGAATTCTGTGAAATAAGAAACGTTTGAATCCATTTTGTTATAATTTTTTAATGAAAGAGAAAAATCAAGATTTCAAATCATATATTGTTAGTTATGGCTAATTCAAATTTTCAAACAGTCGCTATGGAAATCGTTAATAAGCGATAACATATAATTAATGTATTTAAAAGGGTTTTTGTAACAACCCGAAAAATCCGAACCAATTTAAAAATTTTATTTTAGCAATTTTAGGGAATTTTGAATATTTAAAATGAATTATGTTAAATAATAACGACAAGAAAATTATTTTGAATAAAATTAGAAAGTATATATTTATTTGAATCGATGTTAGAATATAAATATTTTATTTTAATTATAAAAGGAATTGGAAATGGCGCGGTAGTTCGAAATTTCGATTTCAAATTTCAAATGAATGTACAGGATTCAAAATAAACCTGATTTTGGTGAAACCAAAAATATTTGAATCTATTTGAAAATATCTTTCAAACAAATCTGAAAAAATCAAAATTTCATAGCGGGAATAAAAAGTTATGTCCAGTTGAAATTTCAGAATAGTCGCTAAGGAAATATAGCCCTTAAAAATGAAAATTTTGCGAATGACCTCCGATTTTTACGAAACCACATTTGTTGGATCCCGGATGTCGAATTATTGCTAGATTCCAAAAATCATACTTTTTTGAATCAATATGTGAGCGTGGCGAAGTAAAACGTGTTTTGACAGTTTCAGTCAATTTGGATCGACCAGAAAATGGCCATTTTTCAAACAGTCTCCAAATTTGACGTAATTAGTTTTGTTAGGACCTCATCGTCAATACGAAGCTAGAAATAATATTTCTCGGATTTTTAGAGTCCGTATGTGGCCCCGGTAAATTGAAAAATACATTTAAAATTTAATATATAGATTTATATTTTAATTTTGATGAAAACTGATCGAAATGATCAAACTGGCTTATGAAACATATCCCATTGTGTTTGGAATAGGGGTAATTAGCTAGGGACGACATTCGATGGGTTCTCTTTCGAGTTCGAAAAAAAGATGCTTTTTGAAATATTAAAATGTAATAAAATATATAAAATATTATAACACCCTTCCTTCTCCTGCACACAAGTCAATCCCCCATTCTCAAACCCAATCTGGAAAGAAAAAAAAACCCGACTATTTCTCGTCGCTCCCCCTCCCTCCGCCATGGCACTCCAGGCCTCCGCCCCCCTCGCTCTGGCGATCGACGGCCCCTCTTCCCCCTCAGCTTCTCTTCCCTTCCGTCGATGCTCCCCCTTCCTCCCCTTCTTTAATTCGAGACGCACCCCCCCAAATCGATCGTCGATCTCCCTTGGACCCCCGCCGGAGCCGGCGCACCCCCCTCCCCCTCCAGCGACGCAAACAACCCCCTCCCCTCCGTGGTGAAAGGTAATTTTAATTGATTTATATATATAATGTTGTGAAAAAAATTCAGTTTTGTTTTATGAATTCGCATTTTTAAGACATGATTTTATCTAAATAAAATGAAGATAAAAATTAGATTTTTTTTAAAGTAACCAAATAAGAATGAGCTTTTTATGGAAAATGGAAAAAGTAAGATTTTTAAATAAAATAAGAAGAGATTTTTAGTTAGATAAAGAAATAATTTTTATACATATAAAAATACAATTTTTATCATGAAGAGAGGTATATAAAAATATAATTTTTATCATGAAGAGAAGAATATAAAAATACAATTTTTATTATGATGTTAGCAAAATAAAAATATGATTTTTATTCTATGAATAACGTTATAAAAATATAACCTTTACATATGTAGTAGCGTTAGAAAGATATGATTTTGATTTATAAAATAAATTGGATTTTTATATATTAAGTAGCGGTGTAAAAATGTGATTTTTATAATGTAAACATCATGTTAAAAATATGATCTTTACCTACGTAGTAGCGTTATAAAAATATGATGTTTATGTACAAGTAGCGGTATTAAAAATATAACTTTTAGAGAAGTAAAAATATAATTTTTATATATATAGATATAAAAATATAATTTTTGTATAGAAAGTAGAGTTGTAAAAATCTGATTTTTACAACGTAGTTTTGAAATAAAAATATAATTTTTAACATATAAACATCATATTAAAAACATGATTCTTACTATGAACAGCATGAAAAGAATTATGATGGAACCGGTGGAAAACAAATGTAGAATCCATACCGTTCAGAATTAAAGAATGACGGAGTGGAACCCAAAGGTGAGAACTTCTCACTTTTATTTAATTTTCTAGTTAAAATATATACTAGGATGCAGACGGTGCTTAGCAGCACCCGACTTCCGTCGTCCACAGACCATGGATGACTTTTTTTTTTGAATTGATGTGTTGTGAAAATTAATTGTGTGATGTGTAATGGAATAAAATATTTTATAGGTAAAAATATAATTTTTAACGTGTATATGAATAAAATAAATATTTATAAACAAATTAGACGATTTGTTTATGTACACACATTTGACTGATATTGATTGGGACGATAAATTTTACACATCGCCTAACTGCACAAATAAAACCTATGTTTGATTGTTTGAAACCGCACACGGGTATTGGGATGATATATGACATACACTAGTCCCAATAATTAGCTGTATGTCGATCGATTAATTGACCGGCTGTTGTAAGTGTTAAATATTTATATTTGATGTTTATGCAGTGTAGAATGCACTTTGGATGATGGTTGACTGTGTTTGATTGTTGTTGTATACATGTTGTACAAAATCCATATAATCACATTATATGGTAATTGACTGTGTCTGATTCCAGTTCAGAAAGAATGAATATTTTAAAATAACGATTATTTTGAAATAACGATCATTTTCAAATAATATTCAGAAAAGAGTCAAAATCTGATTTTGATGTCCGATTTGGGATGGACATGAAAATATATATAAATATATAAAGCCATGTTGATTAGGTTGACGCCTTTTGGACGTGAACGATATTTATATCGATTTTATTCATTTTTATAATGAATGCCGAAAAGGAATTGATTTCAAAATATAATGGTTTGAAAATAATATCATTTATATATCGATAATATGGAATATTCAATTTTGTTTAGAAATTGAATATGAAGTTGAAATCGTTTTGAAAACGAATTTAAAACGATTTATAAAATACATTTTAAATGGAAATCGACAAATTTCGACCATCGACTTCGAACGGACACTACGGGAGATCCAACCGTCGGATTCTCCTAAAACCAGAACCGTTTGGGTTCGTATCGAAAAGAGCTTTCCAACAAATATTAGAAATTAGTAATCTAACGGTTGGATTTGGAGTTATGTCCAAATCAAATTTGGAAAAGGTCGTTGCAAGTGCAGTTCAATGGCCGTTTATGGAAATCGACTGTACTGGCCTTGATAAAATTATTAAAAATATCAATAATTAGTGTAAAATCATAAGAAATGATTTGGAAAGAATTGAGATGAAAAATTCTATATTTGAAAAGATAAAAATAGAATTTTATCGAAATGAACTAGTTTTGAATTAGAATAATAAATCCAATATTTTTAAAATAAATAAATTGGATTTGAAATGGTTTTAAAAATAACCAGGATTTCCAATATATGAATTGGAATGGATTTGAATCGAAATTATGCTCGGAATATTTCGATATTGGATTTAGTGATTATACGGAGATTGTGGAGGAATTTGGAAGATATATATATCGTTATTCCAATACGATGTTTGTTGGTTTCAGAATTTGATATTGAATATAAGCCGATATATTTTCTATTCAGAGACTTATATTTAACATCAAATTGGATTTTGGGTTCGTCGTGAATGGTATCTTTAATAATACTGTTCTTGAACCGAATGGAATTAAGAAAATTAGAAACTAACTGGAGATTAGTTAAGTTGAATGGTTTCCTGGGTATTGATCTGATGTTGGTTTCGGCCTTCGGGGTTAATACTTAGGTGATTGTTCTCTTACTAATTTACGGTTAGAGGCAAATGTGAATTGGGTTTATTGTGAACCGTGTTTTTAGCGACATTCATTCTTTAACCCGATTTATAGTGAAATGTGATTTGGGGATTTATAAATCTTTTTATTTAGATTTGACAGGAATTTTCCAAGGTAACGTTTTCCAATTTAATATATTAAATTGGAGTTGAATCGAATTCTATTTGATAATAATCGAAGTGAACTTCTATGGAGGAAGACTGTTAATACATATGGAATTTAAGAGGCGTTGCCGTTATTCCGTTTATATTATTGGTCAGATATGGAAATTGATATCGATTATATGTTGATTTGTTTTTCCGTGAAGGTTCCATAATTAATGGAATGTGATTTGGGTTGTCGTGAATGGTATCTTTAATAATACTATTCTTAGACCCAATGGAGTTAAGAAAATCAGAAACTAACTGAAGATAAGTTCAGTTGAATGGTTTCCTGGGTATCGATCTGATGTTGGTTTCAGCCTTCGGGGTTAATACTTAGGGAATTGTTCACTTGTTATTTTACGGCTAAAGGATGATGGAATGGAATGTGATTTTGGGTTTATCATGAACCGTGTTTTAAATGGCATTGGTTCTTTAACCCTGTTAAAGACAGGATATGGTTTCCCAAGTTAAACAATCGTTAATATTGATTTTGGGGAAGATTAAAACCAAGTGGATTTTAATGCATCTTTAATTAGATTGAAATGATATCCAAAGGAAGATTAAAGAATAAATTTAAAGAATTTATCTTTGATAAAATTAATGGGAACCTTTCCCAAAGTATAAGAATATTTGAATGAAGAAATATTCTATATTGGAATATGGCGTATGTTGTGTTTTTGTAGCACTTGTTTATTATATACGCGAGTTATTTGGAAAGACCGGGTTTAACCCATTCTGAATAACTTATTCGACGATATGTCGAGGATGAAGACGGTGGTCGAAGACCGGAGGTCTTCACATCGTTTGGATGATTACTAATTTCTTGATTGGGCTGTACACCCAAGGCAAGGTAATAAGTGGTGATCGTCCAGACGTACTTAGAGATCAACGGATATGCGAGGGCTTCTCCCCTGTATTGGACATATAGGGGAGGAGTAAGGTGCCTCCGGTTTCGTTCAGACCCAGAAAGAACTTGTAAATGGATGTGTGTCTGACATCGGATTTCATTCTGTGTGATTGATATACATCGGTTGCATAGCATGAATTGCCTGTGTGGCATGCTGAGATGCAAATGATCAAGGCTTCTGTTGAAAAGCAGAGTCTTGAGGTTGATGATCAAAGCACGGCCTTTGTGGCGTAGCTTTGTGTAGCGTTAATTCGCCAGCCTCACACCCCGGTGTGAATCAGAAACAGGAGAGGACATCTGGGAGGGCATACGTTTCTTTTTAGCTAGGAGTGGCGTAAGGGTTTTACTAGCCCTTGCATTTTACTTATGTGGATGATGGATTGCGAGGCGCCTCTGTTATATCAGTCGATCCGGGGCCGATGGAGTCATTTGGCTCATTTACGCCCCATAGGGCGGGGAAACGCAGTGTTCAGGCATTTTAATCCACATCGAGTGGACCAGCTTTGACGATCCAAGGCTTATCTGCGCGGTTGCCTGAGGCTCGGGCTAGAGAGTCTCGAAGTGGTAAGGACGCTCCCTTGCCTTGGTTCACAGATGGAAATCCAACTTCCAGTACGTGACAGTTGCGGTTTTGATTGTAGAACCTAGTATTGGCGACATGATATATGGTACCCATGCCATCTAGGATTGATACATTTATATTTGAAGTTGTTTTATACACTATGCACTTATAATAGTATCAAATGATTTGTTTTAACGTACCAAGCATGTTTGGCTATTATAAGGGAAAACTCTATCCCCCAGCTTGCGTTGCATTGTGTGATAGGACCTAGCTCTTATAATAGCTTCATTTTTCCAAAAAAGAATTGCGATGTTTTGTTACATGCACTGGTATTCTTGGGAGGAAACCCGTTACGTGTTATACGGCGTGGTCCCTTGATATATCTGATTTAAAGTAAAGTTTTAAATAACTGTTTAAGTTCTCATACCAGTCACATGACTGACCTGGAGTTTATTGTTTTAACCTAAACTCTGGTTGCCCCTATTTTCCACAAGGGCAGCTAGTAGTTTTGGTTTTGCAGATTTATATTCACAGGATCCTGGTTTACAGCTGGAATGATATTCGGAAAGCTCTGTATCAGTATATTCTTTTCAGTTGTGTTTTGTATTATTTTTCTGCTGCATTGTAATTTGTAAATCTCTGATATTTAGTAAATGTGTAATATGTAATTCATACTCTGTATATTCTTGTATTCTGGTGAAATTGTTGTAATAAGCAATGAAATGTTCTTCTGTTTGTGTTCTAATTTGTCGTATTCTCAATTCAATCCGTGCTTTCGTTCACGGGAAGTTCGGGTCGTCTCAGTTTGGTATCAGAGCTTTGGTTTACAGAGCTCGGAGAACAAGACACATTAGAACCGAACAAAAGAATTGATCAGAGATTGGATTAGTAATATCTAATGAGAATGACTCGTTAGAGATGGGAGCAGCAGTATCCTAGAATGAGTCGGAAGAGAGTTGTCATCAAATAAAAATGAAAAAAAAATGTTTTGAAAATTTAAATCAATTATTCGTATTTGAATATTTATTTTAAATTGATTTGGACAATCAAGTATATAGAGATTTTAATATACGTCTGATCCACATGTATTTGAAGCCTCAAATATATTCGATACATATTGAATTACACTCTAGTCGCTCGGGATAATTCTGATGATGTCCGGACATCATCAGTAGTTATGTTCAAGTATTCGAAAGTGGGATTTTTTTATATATTTCCAATTTACTAGTGTGAGAACCAAAAACTAGATAGGGCTTATTGTTGTGTTTTGGCACCAAAAATGTGATTTTTTGACTATATATCAAAGTTATGAATTTGAAAAGCTAATCAACTAATTGATTGACGATTGTGTTGTGTGATTATTTATTTAAATCAACATGTGAATGAACGGTAAATTTAGGCCAAATTGAACCAAATATTGAACTGTATTGAAAATGGTTAGAAATTGCATGCATATACATGTGTATCCATTGAACAGGTCATTGCAAGAAGGCTAGAGAAGAGGAATAAAATTGTTTGCCCGACAAATAGGTACATGTTTATTGTATTTCTTGGGGTTTTTGATGATTTTATGAGCCGATTGGCCACCTTCTTGGCTGTTTCTTTTTCTTTTTGGATTGGAGAGGCCTGTATGGCAATTTTGGGATTTTCCCGATGCTCCCGTACAGGGGAGGTTATGGCGAAATTTTTCGAAAATTAAGGGTGTTAGCCAAATTTTTGAAAAATTTGAAAAGTTCTTAGAAACTGAAAAGTTGAAGAACTTAAGCCATAATTAAAATAATGAAAGTTGAGTTGATTAGTAAAACAACTTTTAGCTCCGTTCCTTTTCGAGGACGAAAAGATTTTGAGTGGGGAAGATTGTAACAACCCCGAAAATCCGAACCAATTTAAAATTTGTATTTTAGCAATTTTAGGGAATTTGAATATTTAAAATGAATTATCTTAAATAACAACGACGAGAAAATTATTTTGAATAAAATTAGAAAGTATATATTTATTTGAATCGAAGTTAGAATATAAATATTTTATTTTTATTATAAAAGGAATTGGAAATGGCGCGGTAGTTCGAAATTTCGATTTCAAATTTCAAATGAATGCACATGATTCAAAATAAACCTGATTTTAGCGAAACCAAAAATATTTGAATCCATTGTAAAATATCTTTCTAACGAATCCGGAAAATCAAAATTTCATAGCGGGAATAAAAAGTTATGTCCAGTTGAAATTTCAGAATAGTCGCTATGGAAATATAGCCCTTAAAAATGAAAATTTTGCAAATGACCTCCGTTTTCGACGAAACCACTTTTGTTGGATCCGGGATGTCGAAGTATTGCTAGATTCTAAAAATCATAATTTTCTGAATCAATATGTGAGTGTGGCGAAGTAAAACGTGTTTTGATAGTTTTAGTCAATTTGGATCGACCAGAAAATGGCCATTTTTCAAACGGTCTCCAAATTTAACAAAATTAGTTTTGTTAGGACCGCATCATCAATACAAAGCTAGAAATAATTTTTTTGTGATTTTTAGAGTCCGTATGTGGCCCCGGTAAATTGAAAAATACATGTAAAATTGAATATATAAATTTATACTTTAATTTTGATGAAAACTGGTCGAAACGATCGAACTGGCTTATGAAACATATCCCATTGTGTTTGGAATAGGGGTAATTAGTTAGGGACGACAGTCGATGGGTTCGATTTCGAGTTCGAAATAAAAAGTTGCTTTTTGAAATTTAAAATATAATAAAATATATAAAATATTATAACACCCTTCCTTCTCCTCCACACAAGTCAACCCCCCCTCCCTTCTCAAACCCGATCTGGAAAGAAAAAAATAACCCGACTGTTTCTCGTTGCTCCCCCCTCCCCCCCCCCCCCCCGCCATGGCGCTTCAGGCATCCGCCCCCCTTCGCTCTGGCGATCGACGGCCCCTCTTCCCCCTCAGCTCCTCTTCCCTTCCGCCGATGCTCCCCCTTCCTCCCATTCTTAAACTCGAGACGCATAACCCCCCCCCAAATCGATCATCGATCTCCCCTGGACCACTGCCGGAGCCGGCGCACCCGTCTCCCCCTCCAACGACGCAAACAACCCCCCCCCCCCTTCCGTGGTGAAAGGTAATTTTAATTGATTTATATATATATATAATGTTGTGAAAAAAATTCAGTTTTATTTTATGAATTCGCATTTTTAAGATATGATTTTATTTAAATAACAGAGGATAAAAATTAGATTTTTTATTTTTATTTTTATTTTTAAAGTAACCAAATAAAAATGAGATTTTTAATGAAAATGGAAAAAGTAAGATTTTTAAATAAATAAAGAAGAGATTTTTAGTTAGATAAAGAAATAATTTTTATACATATAAAAATATAATTTTTATCATGAAGAGAGGTATATAAAAATATATTTTTTATCATAAAGAGAAGAATAAAAAAATACGATTTTTATTATGATGTTAGCAAAATCAAAATATGATTTTTATTCTATGAATAACGTTATAAGAATATAATCTTTACATATGTAGTAGCATTTGAAAGATATGATTTTGATTTACAAAATAAATTGGATTTTTATATATGAAGTAGCGGTATAAAATTGTGATTTTTATAATGTAAACATCGTGTTAAAATTTTGATCTTTACCTACGTAGTAGCGTTATAAAAATATGATGTTTATGTACAAGTAGCGGCATTAAAAATATAATTTTTAGAGAAGTAAAAATATAATTTATATATATATAGATATAAAAATATAATTTTTGTATAGAAAGTAGAGTTGTAAAAACTATGATTTTTACAATGTAGTTTTGAAATAAAAATATAATTTTTAATATATAAACATCATATTAAAAACATGATTCTTACTATGAACAGCGTGAAAAGAATTATGATGGAACTGGTGGAAAACAAATGTAGAATCCAAAACGTTCAGAATTAAAGAATAATGAAGTGGAACCCAAAGGTGAGAACTTCTCACTTTTATTTTATTTTCTAGTTAAAATATATACTAGGATGCAGACTGTGACGGCCGGGAATTTCGCTCGATCCGAATCAGTCGTTAAACCGATCTAGACCGTTCGAAACCCCTGATCGTTTGAGAACAGGACAAATCAGAACACAAACAGAAGAACATTTCATTGCTATTACAACAATTCCATCAGATACAAGAATATACAGAGTATAAATGAATAAATTACATTCGATAAATATCAGAGATTACAATAAATTACATAGCAGCGGAAAATAATACAAAGCACAACTGAAGGTGATATATGGATACAGAGCTTTTCGGATATCATTCCAGCTGTAAACCAGGATCCTGTGAATATAAATCTGCAAAACCAAAACTACTAGCTGCCCGTGTCGAAAATAAGGGCACCCAGAGTTTAGGTTAAAACAATAAACTCCAGGTCAGTCATGTGACTGGTGTGAGAACTAAAACAGTTATTTAAAACTTTACTTTAAAAGAGAGTAATTCAAGGGACCACGCCGTATAACACGGAACGGGTTTCCTCCCAAGAATACTAGTGCATAGAATAAACAACGCAATGCTTTTTCGAAAAATGAAGCTATTATAAGACCCAGGTCCCATCACACAATGCAACGCAAGCCGGAGGATAGGGTTTTACCTTATAACAGCCAAACATGCTTGGTACGTTTAAAACAAATCATTTGATACTATAATAAGTGTATAGTGTCAAAACAATTTCAATCATAAATATAAATCATAGACGGCATGAGTACCATCTATCATGTCGCCATACTAGGCTCTACAAATAAAACCGAAATACACGTATTGGAAATTGGATTTCCGTCATGAGTCGAGGCAAGGGGCAAGCTCCTCTCCGCGCTCGAGACACTCTAGCAAATGTCTCAGGACTACACACTCTGGGCAATCCTGGATCGGTTGGGCCGGTCCTCACTTACGTTAGAGGATTATTTATTCCTGAACACACGTTTCCCGGTCCTTACAGACCTATAATCGAGGCGCCTCATTCCAACAACCACAAAGGTGAAAAGTATATAAATGTCAGGGCTGGTAAGTCACTGACACCACCAAAGCTAGAAAGAAACGTCGTGTTCTCCCAACGGTCCGTATCCCGTTTTTAACTCATACCGAGGTGTGAGGCTCGCGAATCCACGCTATACACAAAGCTGCCACGTAGGCCGTGCTTTGATCATGAACCACAAGACTTTGCTTTTCAACAGAAGCCTTGATCCATGCAACTCAGCGTGCCACACAGGCAATTCATGCCATGCGATTGATATCTATCGATATATAACCTCTAAGCTCGTACGTCTCAGAGAAGGGCGTTAAGCAAGAGAATAAATTCTCCGCCGCCAAACAGATATATATTTAACAGAAATCAATCAACACAGAATAAAATCCAATGTCAGACACACAATCCATTTACAAGTTCGTTCTGGGTCTGAACGAAACCGGAGGCACTTTCCTCGCATATCCATCGATCTCCAGGTACGTCTGGACGACCACTAACTATTTCCATCCTCTTGGGTGTACAGCCCAATCAGGATCGTCAGTAATTATCCAAACGATGTGAAGACTTCCGGTCTTCGGCCACCGTCTTCATCTTCGACATATCGTCGAATCGGTTATTCAGAATGGGTATAAACTCGGCCTTTTCGAACAACCCGCGTGTATTAAAAACAAATGTTACACAAACACAACATACGCCTCATTCCAATTCAGCAGTCACTAACCGCAAATTAGCAAGAGAACAATTCCCCAAATATTAACCCTGAAGGCCGAAACCAACATCAGATCAACATCCAGGAAACCATTTTTCTTAGCTAACCTACAACTAGTTTCTAAATTTCATATTTTTAGGGAAAGGTTCCCATTAATTTTATCCAAGATAAATTCTTTGAATTTATTCTTTAATCTTCCTTTGGATGTCATTTCAAACCAAATTATGGTTTTCCAAACTAGTCGAGATTAGCGAACCACACCGAAGTAATTATTTATTTTATTTCCCATTCATCCCATGAAGCAAAACTGGTAATACTCCATATCTAACACCGGGGTGTTATCGGTAAAATTAATTACCATTTCACGTTCAAATCTAATTAAAGATTTAACTATCGCTTTGGAGCAAAACTGGTAATACTCCATTCTCGCTCACTTTCTATATTTGATAATTTAAATTATCAATTCACATTTCAATTTAAGTGTGGATTCATTAAAACTCCTTTTACAGGGTTAAAGAACTAGTGTCATTTAAAACACAGTTCACGATAAACCCAAATCACATTCTATTTATTACCGGGTTAAAGAACTAGTGTTATGTAAAACACCGTTCACGATAAACCCATGAATCAATTCCATTTAAACCCATTTCAAATCCAATTTATTTATTTAAAAATAAATGGGTTTTAATTTCAGTTCAAAACTAGTTCATTTTGATAAAAATCTATTTTTATCTTTTCAAATGTGGAGTTTTTCATCCCAATTTTTCCCAAATCATTTCTTATGATTTTTCACAAATTATTACTATTTTTAATAATTTAATCAAGGCCCGTACAGTCGATTTCCATCAACGGCCATCGAACTGCACTTACAACGACCTTTTCTGAAATTGATTTGGACATATCTCTAAATCCAACCGTTAGATTTCAAATTCCTAATATTCGTTAGAAAGCTATTTTCGATACGAACCCAACGGTTTCAGTTTTAGGAGAATCCGACGGTCGGATAGCCCGTAATGTCCGTTTGAAATATATGGTCGAAATTCACGAACTGCCGCGGCGCGGCGCATTCTATTCAGGCCATTATATTATATATATATATATATAATATATATTTCGTCGATTACTATTTAAAACGAATTTTATAAATAGTTTTTAATTCGTTTCAAAAACAATTTCAACCTTTGTTTCAAATTCAAATCAAAATTGAATTTTCTATTATAAATCCTTTTTACTTTCATCTCTATTTGATTTCAATTCAAATCGATTTTAATTCGATTCGAATTCATTTTCTTTTCAATTCAATTCGAATTGGTTTTCAATTCGATTCAATTCAAATTTGGTTTTCTATTCAATTCAATTCAAATTTGTTTTCTATTCGATTCAATTCAAATTTGGTTTTCTATTCAAATTTGTTTTCTATTCGATTCAATTCAAATTTGGTTTTCTATTCAATTTGAATTCAATTTGGTTTTCTATACAATTCAAATCAAATTCGTTATATATTCAATTGAAATCAAATTTGTTTTCTATTCAACTCAATTCGAAATCGTTTTATATTCAATTCATTTCGAAATCGTTTCATATTCAATTCATTTCGAAATCGTTCCATATTCAATTCATTTCGAAATCGTTTCATATTCAATTCATTTCGAAATCGTTTTATATTCAATTCATTTCGAAATCGTTTCATATTCAATTCATTTCGAAATCGTTTCATATTCAATTCATTTCGAAATCGTTTCATATTCAATTCATTTCGAAATCGTTTCATATTCAATTCATTTCGAAATATTCGATTACGAAATCACTTTTCAATATTCATTTCAAAATGAGTAAAATCGATATAAATATCGTTCACGTCAAAATGGCGTCAATCTAATCAACACGGCTTCATGTATTTCTATTTTCTAATACTCTATTTCAAATATTTCTTTTTCAAATATTTCAATTTCAAATATTTCTATTTTTAATATTTCTATTTTTAAAATATTTCGTTCAACACATGACTAATCTCAACGGATGAGTACTGTCAACACATGAACCTTTATTTTATAATATTCTTTATTTTTATAATTGGAATGAGGCCCAATCAATCACCATATAATATTAATTATATGGATTTTCATACATCACACGTATATAATAGCATTGAAAAATAATCAACCATCAACCAAAGTGCACTACACTGTATAAGCATCAAATATAGATATTTAACGCTTATAACAGCCTGTCAATCAATCGATCGACATATTAAATCAATCAGGATGAGTGAACTTCAAATTTCATCCCAACACCCGTGTGGGGTTTCAAACAATCAAACACGGATTTTATTTGTGCAGTTGGGCGATGTGTAAAATTTATCATCCCAATCATGTCCTTCAAATAGGTGTACATAAACAAACCGTCCGGTTTGTAAATGAATATTTATTTATTCACATTCACTATATTCATATTCACGTTAAAAATTATATTTTTAACGATAAAACATTTTATTTTAACATATGAATTTCTATTCAGTTCATTCTTAAATAAAATGATATTTTTATTTTACTAACTTATTTTAGAAAATTTCGACGGCATAACTGCACGATACTAGAAACGGGACAAGGCCCAGCCTTATCCCCGGTCTAGTGAAGGCCCACGCCATTCACACATCAATCAAATCCATTCCATTTCACCAAACAATTCAATTCAAACCAAATAATCTAACCAACTACACAGCCAAACAATTAAACAAACAAGCCATCCATGGTCTGTGGATGACGGGTGTCAGGTGCTACTAAACACCGTCTGCATCCTGGTATATATATATATATATATATATATATATATATAACTAGAAAAAGAAATTGAAGAGTGAGAAGTTCTCACCGAAAGCTATCCTAACTCCACGGCACTTCTAATGCAGGAAATCTTCACTGTTCTCGTCTGTTATCGCTTTCGTTGCCCGTAGCCACTACATATGTAAAAATCAAATTTTTTACCATGCTATTCAATATATAAAAATCGAATTTTTACTTCGCTATTCAATATATAAAAATCGAATTTTTACTTCGCTATTCAATATATAAAAATCGAATTTTTACTTCGCTATTCAATATATAAAAATCCTATTTTTATACCGCTACTATATAGATAAAAATTCTGTTTTATCATGCTATTCTCTATATAAGATTTCGCCTTTTCAAAAATAAAGTTTTCGCCTTTTCTTTCACTATAAAAATCACCTCTTTATTTCAATGTATATATAATAAAAATCAGATTTTTATTTCGCTACATATACAAAGATGATATTTTTACTATCTTACCTATATAAAAATTATATTTTTATACTTCTACAATATAAAAGATTATATTTTTATTATTTATATAATATGAAAATTATATTTTCAACCTTTACATACGATAAAAATTATATTTTTAACTTCCTTATCATATAAAAATCATATCTTTAACTCTCCGATCGAATAAAAATTCTATTTCTAATTTTCCTATCGAATAAATTCAGTTTTAAAATCAAATAAAATGGTAACTGAAAATAGAAAAATAAAATAAAGACTTACATAGAAATAGAAGGGGGAAGAGCAGCGTTCACTGTCGGAGAGGGGGGGTGTCGCTATGGTCGAGGCAGAGGGGGTAGCTCGCGTAGGTTTTTTTTGGGTGGCGAGGGGGGGTTGTGTCGCGAGGCAGGGGGTTTCGGGGGGGGGGGGGGGGAAAGGGGGTCGGCGCGAGGCAGAAGAGGGGGAGGGGGGTATCGACGAGATCGAAGAGGGGGGGTGCCTCGTGCGGCGGCGCGATGATCGATTGGGGGGGGGCGGCGATTGCCAAGGCGCGTCTGCGCCCTCTCCTTCGTTTCTTTTTTTTTTCGTTCTGATTTCTGGTTCGAGGAAAACCGGGGGGGGGGGGGGCAGAGTATAAAGGAGAGGAAGGAGGGATTTTAATTTTATTTTTTATTTATTTAATTATTTAATTTGCAAAAAGTTGACTTTTACATACGACCTTTAAACGAGGCCCACCGCCTGTCGTCCATAGCGTATTACCCCCATTCCGAACACAATGGGATATGTTTCATAAGCTGATTCGATCGTTTCGAACAATTTCCATTAAAATCAACATATAACTATATATATTGAATTTGAACGCACATTTCAATTTACTGGGGTCACATACTAACTCGAAAAATTCCAGAAAAATATTTTCTAGCTTCGTATTGACGATACGGTCCTAACAAAACTAGTTTCGTCGAATTCTGAGACCGTTTGAAAAATGGCCAATTTCCAGTCGATTAAAATCAACTGAAACTGGTCAAACGCGTTTTCCTTTGCCACGCTCACATATTGATTCGAAAAATTATGAAATTTGGAATCTAGCAATAATTTGACATCACGGACCCAACAAAAGTGGTTTCGTCGAAATCTGAGGTCGTTTGCAAAATGTCTATTTTTAAGGGCCTGAATTCCATAGCGACTATTCAGAATTTTCAACTTGACTTATCTTTTGATTCCCGCTATGAAATTTTGATTTGTCCGATTCGTTGGAAAGATATTATCAATTAGATCCTAATGTTTTTTGTTTCACTAAAATCCGGATTGTTTTGCACCCGGTATGTTCAATTGAAGTTTGAAATCGAATTATCGAACTACCGCGCCATTTTCAATTCTTTTTATAATTATATATAATTATTTATATTCTAACGACCGCGTATATAATATATACGTCCGAATTATATTCAAAATAAATTTCTCGTCGATTTTATTTAAAATAATTCATTTTAAATATTCAAAATTCATCGAAATTGCCAAAATAAAAATTTTAAACTGGCCCAGATTTTCCGGGTTATTATAATCTCCGCCACTTAAAACTTTTTGTCCCCGAAAAGGAACAAAGTCGAAAGTGGCTTGATCTATCAACTCTACGTTCGATCTGGCTTCCATTCTCCAACTTTTCAATTTCTGAGAATTTTCAAATTTTCAAAAATTTGGCTAACACCCTAAATTTTCGAAAAATTTCGCCATAACCTCCCCTGCACCGGGAGCCACGGGAAAATCCCGAAATTGCCATATAGGCCTTCTGATCTCAAAAAGAAAAAGAAAAAGTCAAGCGGCTAGCCAATCGGCTTATAAAATCATCATCACCCAAACAAAACAGTAAATTATGATAAACATGTACCTATTTGTCGGGCAAACAAATTTTATTCTCTGCTCTAGCCTCCTTGCTATGACCTGTTCAATGTAAGCACATGTATATGCAAGCAAATGCTACCAATTTTCAATACAATTCAATATTTGGTTCAATTAGGCTAAATGGATCAAAATTATCAAACAAATAAACAAACAACACAAACATCAATCAATTAGTGAATTAGAGTTTTAAATTCATAATTTTGATACATATACAAAAAATCATGTTTTTGATGCTAATTCACAACAATGTGTTCTAGCTATATTGGTTTTGGTTCTCACACCAGTCTAATGGAAATATATAGATATCACACCTTCGAAACACGAAAATAAATATGGGTGATGGTATACTTCATCATCAGGACCATGTCCGGGCGACTAGAGTGTGACTCCATATCTATCTAATATATTAAAACTTCGAATATACGTTCATGACGCGTATATGCAAAACCTTTATATACTAGATTGTCCAAATCAATATAAATAAATTATTCAAATACGTATAAAACGATTTAAATTTCAAAACAAAATTGTTTTCATTTGAAAAATATACTCTTCACACTCGTTCTAGGATACTACTGATCCCATCTCTAACGAGTCATTCTAATTGGATATTACTAATCCAATATCTGATGAATTCTTTCGTATAGTTCTAATGTGTCTTGTTCTCTAGCTCTGTAAACCAAAGCTCTGATACCAAATGTGACGGCCGAGAATTTCGCTCGATCCGAATCAGTCGTTAAACCGATCTAGACCGTTCGAAACCCCTGATCGTTTGAGAACAGGACAAATCAGAACATAAACAGAAGAACATTTCATTACTATTACAACAATTCCATCAGATACAAGAATATACAGAGTATAAATGAATAAATTACATTCGATAAATATCAGAGATTACAATAAATTACATAGCAGCGGAAAATAATACAAAGCACAACTGAAGGTGATATATGGATACAGAGCTTTCCGGATATCATTCCAGCTGTAAATCAGAATCCTGTGAATATAAATCTGCAAAACCAAAACTACTAGCTGCCCGTGTCGAAAATAAGGGCACCCAGAGTTTAGGTTAAAACAATAAACTCCAGGTCAGTCATGTGACTGGTGTGAGAACTAAAACAGTTATTTAAAACTTTACTTTAAAAGAGAGTAATTCAAGGGACCACGCCGTATAACACGGAACGGGTTTCCTCCCAAGAATACTAGTGCATAGAATAAACAGCGCAATGCTTTTTCGAAAAATGAAGCTATTATAAGACCCAGGTCCCATCACACAATGCAACGCAAGCCGGAGGATAGGGTTTTACCTTATAACAGCCAAACATGCTTGGTACGTTTAAAACAAATCATTTGATACTATAATAAGTGTATAGTGTCAAAACAATTTCAATCATAAATATAAATCATAGACGGCATGAGTACCATCTATCATGTCGCCATACTAGGCTCTACAAATAAAACAGAAATACACGTATTAGAAATTGGATTTCCGTCATGAGTCGAGGCAAGGGGCAAGCTCCTCTCCGCGCTCGAGACACTCTAGCAAATGTCTCAGGACTACAAACTCTGGGCAATCCTGGATCGGTTGGGCCGGTCCTCACTTACGTTAGAGAATTATTTATTCCTGAACACACGTTTCCCGGTCCTTACAGACCTATAATCGAGGCGCCTCATTCCAACAACCACAAAGGTGAAAAGTATATAAATGTCAGGGCTGGTAAGTCACTGACACCACCAAAGCTAGAAAGAAACGTCGTGTTCTCCCAACGGTTCGTATCCCGTTTTTAACTCATACCAAGGAGTGAGGCTCGCGAATCCACGCTATACACAAAGCTGCCACATAGGTCGTGCTTTGATCATCAACCACAAGACTTTGCTTTTCAACAGAAGCCTTGATCCATGCAACTCAGCGTGCCACACAGGCAATTCATGCCATGCGATTGATATATATCGATATATAACCTCTAAGCTCGTACGTCTCAGAGAAGGGCGTTAAGCAAGAGAATAAATTCTCCACCGCTAAACAGATATATATTTAACAGAAATCAATCAACACAGAATAAAATCCAATGTCACACACACAATCCATTTACAAGTTCGTTCTGGGTCTGAACGAAACCGGAGGAACTTTCCTCGCATATCCATCGATCTCCAGGTACGTCTGGACGACCACCAACTATTTCCATCCTCTTGGGTGTACAGCCCAATCAGGATCGTCAGTAATTATCCAAACTATGTGAAGACTTCCGGTCTTCGACCACCGTCTTCATCTTCGACATATCGTCGAATCAGTTATTCAGAATGGGTATAAACTCGACCTTTCCGAATAACCTGCGTGTATTAAAAACAAATGTTACACAAACCCAACATACGCCTCATTCCAATTCAGCAGTCACTAACCGCAAATTAGCAAGAGAACAATTCCCCAAATATTAACCCCGAAGGCCGAAACCAACATCAGATCAACATCCAGGATACCATTTTTCTTAGCTAACCTACAGCTAGTTTCTAAATTTCATATTTTTAGGGAAAGGTTCCCATTAATTTTATCCAAGATAAATTCTTTGAATTTATTCTTTAATCTTCCTTTGGATGTCATTTCAAATCAAATTATGGTTTTCCAAACTAGTCGAGATTAGCGAACCACACCGAAGTAATTATTTATTTTATTTCCCAATCCCAACCTATTCATCCCATGAAGCAAAACTGGTAATACTCCATATCTAACACCGGGGTGTTATCGGTAAAATTAATTATCATTTCACGTTCAAATCTAATTAAAGATTTAACTATCGCTTTGGAGCAAAACTGGTAATACTCCATTCTCGCTCACTTTCTATATTTGATAATTTAAATTATCAATTCACATTTCAATTTAAGTGCGGATTCATTAAAACTCCTTTTACAGGGTTAAAGAACTAGTGTCATTTAAAACACAGTTCACGATAAACCCAAATCACCTTCTATTTATTACCGGGTTAAAGAACTAGTGTTATGTAAAACACCGTTCACGATAAACCCATGAATCAATTCCATTTAAACCCATTTCAAATCCAATTTATTTATTTAAAAATAAATGGGTTTTAATTTCAGTTCAAAACTAGTTCATTTTGATAAAAATCTAAATTTATCTTTTCAAATGTGGAGTTTTTCATCCCAATTTTTGCCAAATCATTTCTTATGATTTTTCACAAATTATTACTATTTTTAATAATTTAATCAAGGCCCGTACAGTCGATTTCCATCAACGGCCATCGAACTGCACTTACAGCGACCTTTTCTGAAATTGATTTGGACATATCTCCAAATCCAACCATTAGATTTCAAATTCCTAATATTCATTAGAAAGCTCTTTTCGATACGAACCCAACGGTTCCAGTTTTAGGAGAATCCGACGGTCGGATCTCCCGTAATGTCCGTTTGAAATAAATGGTCGAAATTCATGAATTGCCGCGGCGCGGCGCGTTCTATTCAGGCCATTATATTATATATATAATATATATTTCGTCGATTACTATTTAAAACGAATTTTATAAATAGTTTTTAATTCGTTTCAAAAACAATTTCAACTTTTGTTTCAAATTCAAATCAAAATTGAATTTTCTATTATAAATCCTTTTTACTTTCATCTCTATTTGATTTCAATTCAAATCGATTTTAATTCGATTCGAATTCATTTTCTTTTCAATTCAATTCGAATTGGTTTTCAATTCGATTCAATTCAAATTTGGTTTTCTATTCAATTCAATTCAAATTTGTTTTCTATTCGATTCAATTCAAATTTGGTTTTCTATTCAATTTAATTCAAATTTGTTTTCTATTCGATTCAATTCAAATTTGGTTTTCTATTCAATTTGAATTCAATTTGGTTTTCTATTCAATTCAAATCAAATTCGTTATATATTCAATTGAAATCAAATTTGTTTTCTATTCAACTCAATTCGAAATCGTTTTATATTCAATTCATTTCGAAATCGTTTCATATTCAATTCATTTCAAAATCGTTTCATATTCAATTCATTTCGAAATCGTTTCATATTCAATTCATTTCGAAATCGTTTTATATTCAATTCATTTCGAAATCGTTTCATATTCAGTTCATTTCGAAATCGTTTCATATTCAATTCATTTCGAAATCGTTTCATATTCAATTCATTTCGAAATCGTTTCATATTCAATTCATTTCGAAATCGTTTTATATTCAATTCATTTCGAAATCGTTTCATATTCAATTCATGTCGAAATATTCGATTACGAAATCACTTTTCAATATTCATTTCAAAATGAGTAAAATCGATATAAATATCGTTCACGTCAAAATGGCGTCAATCTAATCAACACGACTTCACGTATTTCTATTTTCTAATGCACTATTTCAAATATTTCTTTTTCAAATATTTCTATTTCAAATATTTCTATTTTTAATATTTCTATTTTTAAAATATTTCGTTCAACACATGACTAATCTCAACGGATGAGTACTGTCAACACATGAACCTTTATTTTATAATATTCTTTATTTTTCGAATTGGAATGAGGCCCAATCAATCACCATATAATATTAATTATATGGATTTTCATACATCACACGTATATAATAGCATTGAAAAATTTTCAACCATCAACCAAAGTGCACTACACTGTATAAGCATCAAATATAGATATTTAACGCTTATAACAGCCTGTCAATCAATCAATCGACATATTAAATCAATCAGGATGAGTGAACTTCAAATTTCATCCCAACACCCGTGTGGGGTTTCAAACAATCAAACACGGATTTTATTTGTGCAGTTGGGCGATGTGTAAAATTTATCGTCCCAATCATGTCCTTCAAATAGGTGTACATAAACAAACCGTTCGGTTTGTAAATGAATATTTATTTATTCACATTCACTATATTCATATTCACGTTAAAATTCACGTTAAAAATTATATTTTTAGCGATAAAACATTTTATTTTAACATATGAATTTCTATTCAGTTCATTCTTAAATAAAATGATATTTTTATTTTTCTAACTTATTTTAGAAAATTTCGACGGCATAACGGCACGATACTAGAAACGGGACAAGGCCCAGCCTTATCCCCGGTCTAGTGAAGGCCCACGCCATTCACACATCAATCAAATCCATTCCATTTCACCAAACAATTCAATTCAAACCAAATAATCTAACCAACTACACAGCCAAACAATTAAACAAACAAGCCATCCATGGTCTGTGGATGACGGGTGTCGGGTGCTACTAAACACCGTCTGCATCCTAGTATATATATATATATAACTAGAAAAAGAAATTGAAGAGTGAGAAGTTCTCACCGAAAGCTATCCTAACTCCACGGCACTTCTAATGCAGGAAATCTTCACTGTTCTCGTCTCTTATCGCTTTCGTTGCCCGTAGCCACTACATATGTAAAAATCGAATTTTTACTTCGCTATTCAATATATAAAAATCGAATTTTTACTTCGCTATTCAATATATAAAAATCGAATTTTTACTTTGCTATTCAATATATAAAAATCCTATTTTTATACCGCTACTATATAGATAAAAATTCTGTTTTATCACGCAATTCTCTATATAAGATTTCTCCTTTTCAAAAATAAAGATTTCGCCTTTTCTTTCACTATAAAAATCACCTCTTTATTTCAATGTATATATAATAAAAATCAGATTTTTATTTCGCTACATATACAAAGATGATATTTTTACTATCTTACCTGTATAAAAATTATATTTTTATACTTCTACAATATAAAAGATTATATTTTTATTATTTATATAATATGAAAATTATATTTTCAACCTTTACATACGATAAAAATTATATTTTTAACTTCCTTATCATATAAAAATCATATCTTTAACTCTCCGATCGAATAAAAATTCTATCTCTAATTTTCCTATTGAATAAATTCAGTTTTAAAATCAAATAAAATGGTAACTGAAAATAGAAAAATAAAATAAAGACTTACATAGAAATAGAAGGGGGAAGAGCAGCGTTCACTGTCAGAGAGGGGGGGGTGTCATTGTGGTCGAGGCAGAGGGGGGAGGGGGTAGCTCACGTCGGTTTTTTTTTTGTGGCGGGGGTTGTGTCGCGAGGCAGGGGGTTTCAGGGGGGGGAGGGGGTCGGCGCGAGGCAGAAGAGGGGGATGGGGGTATCGACGCGATCGAAGAGGGGGGTGCCTCGCGCGGCGGCGCGATGATCGATTGAGGGGGGGCGATTGCCAGGGCGCGTCTGCGCCCTCTCCTTCCTTTTTTTTATTTTCGTTCTGATTTCTGGTTCGAGGAAAAGGGGGGAGCAGAGTATAAAGGAGAGGAAGGAGGGATTTTAATTTTTTTTATTTATTTAATTATTTAATTTGCAAAAAGTTGACTTTTACATACGACCTCTAAACGAGGCCCACCGCCTGTCGTCCATAGTGTATTACCCCCATTTCGAACACAATGGGATATGTATCATAAGATGATTCGATCGTTTTGAACAGTTTCCGTTAAAATCAACATATAACTCTATATATTGAATTTGAACACGCATTTCAATTTACTGGGGTCACATACTAACTCGAAAAATTCCAGAAAAATATTTTCTAGCTTCGTATTGACGATACGGTCCTAACAAAACTAGTTTCGTCGAATTCTGAGACCGTTTGAAAAATGGCCAATTTCCAGTCGATTAAAATCAACTGAAACTGGTCAAACGTGTTTTCCTTTGCCACGCTCACATATTGATTCGAAAAATTATGAAATTTGGAATCTAGCAATAATTTGACATCACGGACCCAACAAAAGTGGTTTCGTCGAAATCCGAGGTCGTTTGGAAAATGTCTATTTTTAAGGTCCTGAATTCCATAACGACTATTCAGAATTTTCAACTTGACTTATCTTTTGATTCCCGCTATGAAATTTTGATTTGTCGGATTCGTTGGAAAGATATTATCAATTAGATCCTAATGTTTTTTGTTTCACTAAAATCCGGATTGTTTTGCACCCGGTACGTTCAATTGAAGTTTGAAATCGAACTATCGAACTACCGCGCCATTTTCAATTCTTTTTATAATTATATATAATTATTTATATTCTAACGACCGCGTATATAATATATACGTTCGAATTATATTCAAAATAAATTTCTCGTCGATTTTATTTAAAATAATTCATTTTAAATATTCAAAATTCATCGAAATTGCCAAAATAAAAATTTTAAACTGGCCCAGATTTTCCGGGTTATTACACAGACCGTGCTTAGCAGCACCTGACACCCGTCGTTCACAGACTATAGATGACTTGTTTGTTTGAATTGATGTGTTGTGAAAATTGATTGTGTGATGTGTAATGGAATAAAATATTTTATAGTTAAAAATATAATTTTTAACGTGTATATGAATAAAATAAATATTTATAAACAAATCGGACGACTTGTTTATGTACACACATTTGACTGATATTGATTGGGACGATAAATTTTACACATCGCCCAACTACATAAATAAAACATGTGTTTGATCGTTTAAAACCCCACATAGGTATTAGGATGATATATGACATACACTAGTCCTAATAATTAGCTGTATGTCGATCGATTGATTGACAGGCTGTTGTAAGCGTAAAATATTTATATTTGTTGCTTATGCAGTGTAGAATGCACTTTGGATGATGGTTGACTGTGTTTGATTGTTGTTGTATACATGTTGTATGAAATCCATATAATCACATTATATGGTAATTGACTGTGTCTGATTCCAGTTCAGAAAGAATGAATATTTTAAAATAACGATTATTTTGAAATAACGAATATTTTCAAATAATATTCAGAAAAGAATCAAAATCTGATTTTGATGTCCGATTTGGGATGGACATGAAAATGTATATAAATATATAAAGCCGTGTTGATTATATTGACGCTATTTGGACATGAACGATATTTATATCGATTTCATTCATTTTCATAATGAATACCGAAAAGGAATTGATTTCAAAATATAATGGTTTGAAAATAATATCATTTATATATCGATAATATGGAATATTCAATTTTGATTAGAAATTGAATATGAAGTTGAAATCATTTTGTAAACGAATTTAAATGATTTATAAAATACGTTTTAAATGGAAATCGACGAAATATATATTATATATATAATATAATGGCCTGAATAGAACGCGCCGCGCTGCGGCAGTTCGCGAATTTCGACCATCGACTTCGAACGGACATTACGGGAGATCCGATCGCCGGATTCTCCTAAAACCAGAACCGTTGGGTTCGTATCAAAAAGAGCTTTCCAAAGAATATTGGAAATTAGAAATCTAACGATTGGATTTGGAATTATGTCCAAATCAAATTTGGAAAAGGTCGCTGTAAGTGCAGTTCGATGGCCGTTTATGGAAATCGACTGTACTGGCCTTGATAAAATTATTAAAAATATCAATAATTAGTGTAAAATCATAAGAAATGATTTGGAAAGAATTGGGATGAAAAATTCCATATTTGAAAAGATTAAAATATATTTTTATCGAAATGAACTAGTTTTGAATTAGAACAAAAAATCCAATATTTTTAAAATAAATAAATTGGATTTGAATTGGTTTTAAAAAAAAACCAGGATTTCCAATATATGAATTGGAATGGATTTGAATCGAAATTATGCTCGGAATATTTCGATATTGGATTTTGTGATTATACGGAGATTGTGGAAGAATTTGGAAGGTATATATATCGTTATTCCAATACGATATTTGTTGGTTTCAGAATTTGATATTGAATATAAGCCGATATATTTTCTATTTAGAGCCTTGTATTTAATATCAAATTGGATTTTCGGTTCGTCGTGAATGGTATCTTTAATAATACTGTTCTTGAATCGAATGGAGTTAAGAAAATTAGAAACGAACTGGAGATTAGTTAAGTTGAATGGTTTCCTGGGTATTGATCTGATGTTGGTTTCGGCCTTCGGGGTTAATACTTAGGGGACTGTTCTCTTACTAATTTACGGTTAGAGGATAATGTGAATTGGGTTTATTGTGAACCGTGTTTTTAACGACATTCATTCTTTAACTCGATTTACAGTGAAATGTGATTTAGGGATTTATAAATCTTTTTATTTAGATTTAACGGGAATTTTCCAAGGTAACGTATTCCAATTTAATATATAAAATTGGAATTGAATGGAATTCGATTAAAATCGAAGTGAACTTTTGTGGAGGAAGACTGTTAATATATATGGAATTTAAGAGGCGTTGCCATTATTCCATTTGTATTGTTGGACAGATATGGAAATTGATATCGATTATATATTGATTTG
Organism: Allium sativum; assembly: GCA_030737875.1. Lineage (NCBI taxonomy): Eukaryota > Viridiplantae > Streptophyta > Magnoliopsida > Asparagales > Amaryllidaceae > Allium > Allium sativum. Next base: position 341,160,028 of record CM060919.1, read on the forward strand.
TTTTTCCGTGAAGGTTCCATAATTAATGGAATGTGATTTGGGTTGTCGTGAATGGTATCTTTAATAATACTATTCTTAGACCCAATGGAGTTAAGAAAATCAGAAACTAACTGGAGATTAGTTCAGTTGAATGGTTTCCTGGGTATCGATCTAATGTTGGTTTCGGCCTTCGGGGTTAATACTTAGGGAATTGTTCACTTGCTAATTTATGGCTAAAGGCTAATGGAATGGAATGTGATTTTTGGTTTATCGTGAACCGTGTTTTAAATGACATTGGTTCTTTAACCCAGTTAATGACAGGATATGGTTTCCCAAGTTCAACAATCGTTAATATTGATTTTTAGGATGATTAAAACCAAGTGGAGTTTTAATGCATCTTTAATTAGATTGAAATGATATTCAAAGGAAGATTAAAGAATAAATTTAACGAACTTATCTTTGATAAAATTAATGAGAACCTTTCCCAAAGTATAAGAATATTTGAATAAAGGTATATTCTGGATTAGAATAAGGCGTATGTTGTTTTATTGTAGCACTTGTTTATTATATACGCGAGTTATTCGGAAAGACCGGGTTTAACCCATTCTGAATAACTGATTCGATGATATGTCAAGGATGAAGACGGTGGTCGAAGACCGGAGGTCTTCACATCGTTTGGATGATTACTGACGTCTTTATTGGGCTGTACACCCAAGCCAAGGTAATAAATGGTGATCGTCCAGACGTACTTGGAGATCAACGGATATGCGAGGGCCTCTCCCATGTATTGGACATATGGGGGAGGAATAAGGTGCCTCCGGTTTCGTTCAGACCCAGAACGAACTTGTAAAAGGATGTGTGTCTGACATCGGATTTCATTCTATGTGATTGATATACATCGGTTGCATAGCGTGAATTGCCTGTGTGGCATGCTGAGATGCAAATGATCAAGGCTTCTATTGAAAAGCAGAGTCTTGAGGTTGATGATCAAAGCACGAACTTTGTGGCGTAGCTTTGTGTAGCGTTAATTCGCGAGCCTCACACCCCGGTGTGAACCAGAAACGGTCGAGGACATCAGGGAGGGCATGCGTTTCTTTCTAGCTAGGAGTGGTGTCAGCGTTTTACTAGCCCTAGCATTTTACTTATGTGGATGATGGATTGCAAGGCGCCTCTGTTATATCGGTCGATCCGGGGCCGATGGAGTCATTTGGCTCATTTACGCCCCGTAGGGCGGGGAAACGTAGTGTTCAGGCATTTTAATCCACATCTAGTGGACCGGCCCTGACGATCCAAGGCTTGTCTACGCGCTTGCCTGAGGCTCGGGCTAGAGAGTCTCGAAGCGGTAAGGAAGATCCCTTGCCTTGGTTCACAGATGGAAATCCAACTTCCAATACGTGACAATTGTGGTTTTGATTGTAGAACCTAGTATTGGCGACATGATATATGGTACCCATGCCGTCTGGGATTGATACATTTATATTTGAAGTTGTTTTATACACTATGCACTTATAATAGTATCAAATGATTTGTTTTAACGTACCAAGCATGTTTGGCTATTATGAGGGAAAACCCTATCCCCCAGCTTGCGTTGCATTGTGTGATAGGACCTGGGTCTTACAATAGCTTCATTTTTCCAAAAAACATTGCAATGTTTTGTTAAATGCACTAGTGTTCTTGGGAGGAAACCCATTAAGTGTTATACGGCGTGGTCCATTGATATATCTGATTTAAAGTAAAGTTTTAAATAACTGTTTTAGTTCTCACACCACTCACATGACTGACCTGGAGTTTATTGTTTTAACCTAAACTCTAGGTGCCCCTATTTTCCACACGGGCAGCTAGTAGTTTTGGTTTTGCAGATTTATATTCATAGGATCCTGGTTTACAGCTGGAATGATATTCGGAAAGCTCTGTATCCATATATTCTTTTCAGTTGTGTTTTGTATTATTTTTCCGCTGCATTGTAATTTGTAAATCTCTGATATTTAGTAAATATGTAATTCATACTCTGTATATTCTTGTATTCTGATGAAATTGTTGTAATAAGCAATGAAATGTTCTTCTGTTTGTGTTCTGATTTGTCGTGTTCTCAATTCAATCCTGGCTTTCCTTCATGGGGAAGTTCGGGTCATCTCAGTTTTTATATAAGTGAAAATAAGTGTCACGTATTTAAAAAACTTTTGAAATTAAAATGGCCTCCCTTCCAACTTAATTATGTAAATCCCTAAAATGAAAGTTACTTGTTTTGTTAAAAAAAAGGCGCTGCCATGTAAAAATATATCTATAATCTGCAAACGTTCCTAGAAGGCCACAGAAAAAGAAAAAGAAAAAGAAAACTTGCATATATGTATGCAAGTATACACAATAGTTGCACACATGTATGCAAGCATTCCTGAAGCAGTTTACATTGAAAATCTGCATGAATTCTTGCATACATGCATTCAAGTATTATGTATTTCTTGCATACATGTATGCAAGTAAGAATGAACTGATATTCATGCCTGCAGATTGTTGCATGCATGTGTGCAAGTATTCTGAATGCTTGCATGCATGTATGCAAATAAATATGAACTGATTTTTATGCCTACGAATTATAGCATACTTTTATGCAAGCATTCTACATTTCATGCATGCATGTATGCAAAAAAGTCAACGCAGATGCATAACCGAAATAGTTGCACAGATGAATGCAAGAATTTCAAATATATACATCCTTTGATGCAATTAACTGCATTTCCGTTGTTTTTTGTTCTTTTTTGTTTTTGATGTGTTTGATGGTATTTTGTCTGATTTTTTTTTACGTTTATGTGTTTTGATTAAATATAATTTATGTAAATATTTTTTATTATGAATTTCAAAAAATAGGGATATAATTTATAATAAGTTTTGGACCGGATGTGAGCCTAATTTTGAAACTTAATAGGGACCTGTGCTAAATGCACCCTTTATATAATTTGGATGTCGTTTTAACTCGAAATTTGATAATGTTGAGTTATAAATCCATACTGTTTATATGTGAAGCTATATGATAATTTTACTTGGGTATTTACGATAATAATAGATTATTATTATTTAATTAGATTATTTTGGGATTTAAATATATTTTATTTATATTATACAAGCCTTAAAATAGCGATTTTGCAAACGGCTTTGATTTTCGATGTAATTAGTTTCATTGAAACTGTAACATTAAATTATTATGCGAAACCAAATTTCGTAGCAATCCAATGTCGTATGTGACAATGGCAGCCAAAAATGTCTCGGTTTTTATTTAAGCATTTTGTCGATTTAAATTAGAAATTTAGAATAATCGATTATCTAATGAACTCCGTTTTCAGCTAAATTAATTTTATTAAATCCATAATGATTTATTATTGTAGTATTTCAGTTTTCAAGTCATTTGGATTTATTTTGTGATCGTACACAATTTAAATGTGTGTCGATTCACGTTGTGCAATTATAAAGGATTTTTTACAGTTGACCTTGGAATTCGACGAAACCTTTTCCATTATGTCCGGAATATTGTTTTATGCTAGGATTTCCATTTTCATCTCGATCAGAGATTGTTTATAGTGGTTTTAGAGCGTTACTTCACGATGAAGTTTTATATACTATTGTTATATTATATTTACTACCCTATATATACCAACAATATGTTCTAAACCTAAATTCTTTACATCCACGGTCAATAATTCTTATTGCCGCTTCCAACTCAATTAACGGCTGTAGCCTTCTAAACTTTCCATTCCGATTTCATACGATCCACCCACTTATCCACGAACTATCAACTGAAATATTTTAGAGCTTCGCTGGTTCTTTCTGATGACCGGTCGTGATCGGTTTTAGGGTACTGAGGATGTCGGGATCTCACTAGAAAGCGTTTTCGTTTATGGGGCTATTGTTGGCATACAATAAAGGCAGACGTAGCAGCGTTTGGGGGAAAAGGCTAAGGGAGCTTAGCCGCGCCTTCCGGTGGTGTCAAATGGTTGATAGGTGGTCTTATGGAGGAGCATCGATTTGAAGACGGAAGGGAGTTATGCGTAGTGTATTTTCGTTTGTGGAGAAGTCTTGTGAAATGAACGGTGCTGATGGGTACGCAATGGAAGAACACAGACAACGTCGGGCATATGGAGAGTGCTGAAGTGGAACTGTGTAAGTGGCGATACCATGATGTTTTGAACAAAGCAGGAACGGAATAATCGAGGACAACGTAAGGATATTGGAAGGAATGGGAACAAGCAGTGCGTGAAGAGGAACCATGCAGTAGAAAGTAATCGGCCTAGGTGATTAATTTAAAAAGTAATTAACTTATTAATGATTTAATTAAGGGATTTTTAGTTTTAATTAATATAAGCAATTAATTTAACATTCTATTAAATGGTGTGCAGGTCCATAGGTGCAAAACGATGCGTTATGGAGTGAAGCAGCATATGAATAAGGAAGAAATAATGGCCTAAAATCATAATTAACGTAATTAAGCTTAGTTATATAATTAATTAAAGAAGTTAATCATTTTAATTAGATTGTATCCTTATATTAATTGTAACTTGTATGTACGTCAACAGAATTAGACGAAACAAGCTACATTGGGACCCTGTTGGCAAATACAACGTTTTGGAACTATTCTGGACAAAACTAAAATCGACTGGAATTTTTAGTTAAATTAAACGCCAGTTTAATTTAACCGGAAACGGAACCGCTTTAGCGACAACGGACTCAAAGTGAGTTCATGTTTAATTTAATCGGAAACCGAATCGCTTTTGTGACAACGGACTCAAAGTTAGTCAAACTCACTCAGTTCTTCCCACTTATATTTTATATAAGTCGGGTTTTACAATTGTGTGCTATGGTTGCTAATGGTTGACTGTTATTAAAAATATATGCATATATTGATAGAACTGATTAAATTAAACGTTGTTTAATTTCAATGAAAACCAAATCATTACTTTAACGATTGGAACCAGTTGAGGTAACTTACCTTATTGGTCACGTTTATGATGTAAACGTGTTTAATTTAATTGTTTGAATTATTTTGTTAAATAAATTGGTTGGTGTTAAATAGTTGTTATTTACCGTTATAGAAATTATTATTTTACGTATCGTATAATTCTTATTAAATTATTTTATTTGAGCTAACCTATTTGGATGTAGGGATTGACAGGTTAGGGGGATCCAACTGTATTCCTCACCGTAGTTGTTAAATTTTATTATATTATAATATATGTCATTGTGATGTAGGGACTAACAGGTTGGAGGAATCCAACAGGATTCCTCACTAATATTGATAATGTTTATCAACATGATTTGTTGTGTTCATTTGGATGTGTAATTAAGTAATATTTCACGGTTGGGTACTTAATTAGACATTACCTCTTTAAGTACCGTCGACGTAAAATAAAACATTAATGGAATCTATTTTAAGTCGATTCTTAAATATATTTTTAAAACTATATTAAAATAAGACGTGTGTTATATAGATAATGAAATCTTGGTGATCTTTTCTATCTAATGAATGAGGAGTCTGTTTGGAAATCGTCCGCTCTGCGCCATCCCCCAAGTATATGATTCAACAAGAATCACACAAGGCTAGATTGATAGAAACCTCTAGTAAAATACCCACAAGTACCCGTAACCTAGCGGATAAAGTACATTACATAGTACATTTTAGGGATTGGCGACTTACCCATTCAATGACTTTGGCAATGGACGTTCCCAAAATGGGTACGATCGGGTCGGGTGAATTAGGTACAAGATACTATCATTGCCCCTGGACAATTAGACATCCAACCCGTAATTGCAACGACCCAATTGCAAGAGTGATGCTCTACCAACTGAGCGATATCCCCCCAAGCCAAGTGGAGTATGCATGAAAGAGTCAGATGCTTCTTCTATTCTTTTCTCTGGCGCAGCTGGGCTATCTTGGACTTGAACCAGAACTTTAAGTTGGTAGAAATGACCAAGTAGTACTTCTCAAAAAAAAATTTATAAATAATTACAGAATGATTTTATAAAGCCAAATTCTGATGTTTTATAAGCAAGTGAGTGGGAACTAACCCAACGATTGAGATTAATTGTCGTTAAGAAACAATTAAATGGAATGTGTTAAATTAATTATTCTTATTAATTAATTTAAAGAAAGGACTAATTGAAGTGATTATTATTTATTCAATCATAATCAAAGTAAATGAGATTATTTAAATTAATTATTTTATTAAATAATTTAAAAGAAGGACCAATTGGAATTTAAGTAATGAGTTAACCATGTTGAATTGACTAAGTCAATTGCCTAAATGGTAATCCCTTTGTTAAATTAATTTGTTATAATTTAATTTAATGGAAATGATTTATAAGGAAGTAAACCGTTGTTTTAAAAGTTGAAATTGATTATTATTTATTAATAATCAAAGTGGTGAAAAGGCATTAACAGAGATTTATGAAACTATAAGGCCTGTTATAGTCAAATGATATTTTCAAATGAATTTATGTTAATAGTAATATTATTTAAGTTTAATTTGAACTCTTACTGGATTCTATTTAATTGAATCCAAGTTTGACGAAGTAATAAAGAAATCGGGTTTATTTGAAAGTATGCAATTGATTTCAACTATTGAGACAAGCTATTAAAGTTATAAACTTCAATTTTGTTATGAACGGAAAGGAAGTTTAGAAGTGTGAAATATGAAATGGAAATCAAAACAGAAATCCAAATGGAAATAAAATAGTTAAACAGTATAAATTAAATGTAAAGGTTAAAATGGTTTTGAAGAAGTGCTTAATGACATAAACGGAATTTTAAAAGATTTTAAAATGGATTGACAGGGTTGGGAATGTACAAGTTGATTTGAAGAAATTGAAAAATGATTTTTTACAAATAAATGAACGTTTCTGCAAACGTTTATTTTAAATATATGAAATGTGATAACTGGGTTTTTCGTGAATGAGATTAGCGAAATAATGGAATTGAAAATAGAATATGAATATTGATGTATATTTGGAATTGAGATAATTGTCTAATAAATGGGATTTCAAGGCAAGATTTGCCAAAAGGGAATTATAAATAGAAAATACCTATAAACTGGGGTATATGTGGAATGTTGTGAGATGGATTTATATAATATATACAGGAATTTGTCAAATTAGAATGTAATATTGACAAATTGTTTAAAGGATCCATGAAGTAAAAGAATTTAAGTTATTTGATAAATATTTGCAAGTAGAAAGGATTTTATAAATAAATGGTTAAGTAATTTGTAAACAAAGATTAATGGTTTTGATAAATAAAAGATGAAGGTTTTTTGAAAGGGAATATGTAATACTTATTTATAGATGTTAAGTTGAATTATTTTAGTTGATTTTATGAAATGGGATTTAAAATGAATTTGGAAATGATTAGCGAGATTATAAAGGAATATAATCGGTTTAAAAATGGTTAAAAGGGAATATAATGTTGTTTTTGGGAAAATGAAACTTGTTGTACGTCGGTTGAGTTAAGTAATTTTCGAGGTGTCAATCTGATGTTGGTTTCAACCTTCGGGTTGATACTTAGTGATTCATTTTCTTACCAATTTACAATGAGGATCTAACGAGTGTAAGTGAGATGATAGTTGAATTTTCTTATGTCTAATAAGAAAGGAAAATGTTTTACGAATTTGAAGTTTTAAATATTTAATTAATAACTGGTTAATTAAAGAGGCTAATTGATGTTGGGTACTGAATCGGAAAATTTATTTTGTTTTATTGATGAATGGTTGTTTATTTGATAGTTAAACAACCGACTATCAGATCTGGCCTATACGATTGTTGGTACGGAAAGATCGGGATCAAATTTATATTCGAAAACCATTCTGAACCAGTGAATATGTGTATTACGCTTATTGAAGATGGAGCAATTGAAGACCGTTGATGTTCATGAGTGGAAGGACTTCTTGTTGAATTTCTAAGGGTAACTCCCCATGATATTTTGACTTGTGATTATGTCATGATTGGAATCTGCGGATTGTAAGGACTATTCGCTACTGATCCATAGGGTGATACCTAGGATGTGGTAGGACGGTGCCTTCGGTTCATCCTGTTCCTAGATGACATGTATGGACAAATGTTTGATAGAGTATTTACAAATGGATCGTGTACTTTGATTTCTTCAAACGTATCACAGTTTGTGGCAGAGAAGGGTGCACTCCTCTTAGCTTAACAACTAGGGTATTTTATGGATGTCAATTAGTGATATCTAGAGGATTTTTGTGGACGTCATTTAGTGATATCTGGCGGATCTAATGATGTGGCATTCAAAGTAGATGGATACGTTGTTGTTCTGAAAGATAAGCTTAACCTCAAGCCTCATCAATCGGGAAATGGTATAAAATCGGGTAGGTCGCATGGCTATGTGGGTCGCTCCCATTAGGGTATATTGCCACCATCTAGAGAATATTCGTATTTTTTCTTCTTTTCTCTTCTGTATCTCCTATGAACGGTATGTTGGTACCAACTGTAGGTGACAATATTTTTGGATCGTTCAAGCGAAGTGAATGGCCAGTCATGTTTAGCCTGGGTTACAAGATGTTCTTGTTGAACTCGGCGTATTCTTCTCTAGAGATACACTGCCGGGATGTAGTCCCATACCTTGCTAGTTGGAAATCCATTCTCTAATAAGATCCCGTGGTTTTGAGTGTATACTATGTATGTAGAGCGTGGGATGCAAGCATTCTGCTAGATTGTTATTTACTTGTACTTAAACATTATTATAATATTAAAAAAGATATGATTTCAAAAATGTTTTGAGTTATCATAAGGTAAAAACTATCCGTGTTTATGTGTGGATTGGCCTTAGATTATCCTTTCCTTTCGAAAAGAATTTTGACTTTAAAATCAAGTTGGATGGCCCCTTTTGAACTTAGTGGGTTTCTCACTCTGGTTCACCAGACTGATCCGGTATTTGTAATGCTCGGGTTAGACCGAGTTTTACCAGTTCAGGTTATCGGATGATGTGAAGAGCTAAAAGAGTTCAGAAGTATGATATTATATTATTCCGCTGTGTGTCGTATATAAGGACATATTATTATAACTGGCCAGATGTGTTAATGTACTTTGATGATTGTATATATTTTTCAAGCTCTCAATAAAGATTTATTTATGTATTATATTTTTTTTGCTGCAATGTGAGACTCTGTGTTGTGTTGGTTTCTCTTCTTCTTCTATTTTGATATTTCTTTTTTTTCTTATCTCGCCCTCTTATTTCTTTCTAATAACTATCTGGTGTTTTCGATACTTGAGTTTTGGCAAGTAATACAGGTTTATTTATTATTGTCGGAATTCGGGCGTTGAATTCCTTTACCGGATCGTTACAGTTGTATCAAATCTATTAGTTTAGTAAGAACCTTGGCTCTATGACATAACTCGATAAAGATGGGGTGGTAATAACCTAGATTTAGTTGAGCGTGTGTATATATATAGATATCTGTGTGTGTGTGTGTGTTTGTATGTGTGTGAGCGTATTTGTAGATTGTATATACAATTGTTTTATATTGTGTTATTTGACCAGTTCAAGTGTTAGAGAACAATATTGAAGTGGAAATGGACATAATATTGTTTTGTAAAGAGGGTAAATGAAATAATTTTACCCAAGTTATACTTTTGTATAAAAAGTAATATTTTTATCAAACTATTGAGATATTTTTTGATATGTTTGATTGATTTGAATAAAAATTCAAATTGGATTATGAGTTCAAATGGTCTAATATAACCAGAAGAAGATTTCACATAAAATATGTGAATAAGAATAGTGATATGGAATCAAATGAGTTAAAATTTAATTTGATATAAGTTAAAGCAAAATGAATCAGAATTTGGTTAAGAAAATTCAATTAGTAAATTGGATTTGGAACTTAAATTGGTTAAGTAGAGTTAAAAATGATATTGAAATTAAATAAAATCGATTTCGAAATTGATTGCGTAATAATTGAATGGAAATCAACCAGATATTAATCAACTATTATTGAAATATGTTAAAATAAAGAAAATATTATTATTGAATGTAAACTCAATTGATTTGATTAAGTTAGTTGTGCATTGATTGTTGATTGATTGTTGATTATTTGTTGGATTAGTCGAATATAATTGATCAACGAATTAAAATAGAGTTAAATGAATTGAAAATTAATTCCAATATAAAAACTGGAATGAAACTGCATATGAATTGAAATTAATGATTTAGCCCTGTATTTGCAAATGAATTGATGCTTCATGTTTGATTTCGAAAATTGATATGGTTATGCTTGTTGATTAATGAAATATTATTTAAGAATATCAAATATCTGTTACTTATATGTTGAATGAGTTAAGTACAAGTGCCAGTTGGCTATGAGAATTGATTGTGGTTGCGTAGGCATCACATAAATTGAGCAAATATGCTCAATAGCGCTTGTTAAAGGTACGCCTGTGCAAAAATATAAATTTTAGTTTTTGAATTTTGTTTTCCGACCATGTGGGTCGATGTATATATATTATTTGTTCCTGCAATATCGAAGAAGTCCCTCCGTATAGGGGAGACTCTACCGAAATTTTCCAGGAATTTAAGGTGTTATAAAATTTTGGATATTTTCAATTTTTTTATTAACAGTAATAAATTGGTTTTCGATTTAAAACTAATTGGATTTTAGAAAGTGAATGGGTTTGTAGCATATTTACTACCTTAGTAATTTCAAGGACGAAATTCTTTTAAGGGAGGAAAAATGTGACGACCCGAATTTTTTAGTCATTTGAATTTGACTATTTAAATCTATTTTAAATATTATATTTTGTATATTAATGGATTTTAATATTTAATTCGTTTAATAGATTAAAGTTTAGACATTAAGTTTATATTTAATATAAAACGAGCTTGAAATGACGCGGTAGTTCATAATATTGAGTTTTGAACTTCAACTGAATATACAAGATCCATTATAAGTCGGAATTCTATGAAGCAAGGAATGTTTGAATCTATTTGTTTATAATTTTCTAGTGAAAGAGAAAAACCGAGATTTCATATTATAGATCGTTAGTTATGGCTAACTAAAATTTTCAAATAGTCGCTATGGAAATCGTTAATAAACGATAACGTTTATTTAATGAATTTAAAAGGGTTTTTATATAATTTGGATTCTTTTTTAACTCGAAATTTAATAATGTTGAGTTATATATCCATATTGTTTATACGCGAAGCTACATGGTAGTTTTATTTGGGTATTTACGATAATAATATTTTATTATTATTTAATTAGATTATTTTGGGATTTATATATATTTTATTTATATTATACAAGCCTTAAAATAGCGATTTTGCAAACGTCTTCGGTTTTCAATGAAATTAGTTTCATTGGAACCGTAATGTTAATTATTGTATGAAACCAAATTTCGTGGCAATCTGATGTCGTATGTGACAACGAAAGCCAAAAACTTCTCGGTTTTTATTTAAGCGTTTTGCCAATTTAAATTAGAAATTTAGAATAATCGATTATCTAACAAGCTCCGTTTTCAGCTAAGTTAATTTATTAAATCCACAATGATTTATTATAGTTGTATTTTAGTTTTCAAGTCATTTGGATTTATTTTGTGATCGTACACAATTTAAATGTGTGTCGATTCACGTTGAGCAATTATAAAGGAATTTTTACAAACGACCTCTGTAACACCCCACATCCGTTAGTGTCACTCACAAAGGGAATGCACTGAGTTCTGTGGAGCATTTAGTGTAAAAGATGCAGATAAATTACAAGACAAACAGAAATTAAACAGCGGAAAATAAAACTTTACTTTATTGATAAGATAGTTTGTACAACAATTGTTTTCCAATATCAGAGTATCATCTGTCTTACAAAATAAAGAAGTATAAAAATACATTTATATTCCCCAATGTAGCATAAGCCAGCCATAGCAGCGAAAAGAGAATCCAGGCAAACTTCGACAAATCTTCAAGCTGGGAAAGAGTGACAGTCCAACTTAACCTGAGCTATACTATTCCCTCCTTTACTACCTGGGGGGGAAGCGGAAGAAAAGAAGACGAAAGAAAAACAGAGTCAGACATAAAGCCTGAGTAAGTTCAGTTACTTCTAGCATGTGAACATGGAAAAACAAAACGACATGAATTAACTAAATACAAGATAACACCATGATGATAGGGTCAGCAAGATTAGACAAGATTAGCACAAGATATACTAAGATAAGATAAACTAGATATGCTCTAATACTTTCGCCGCTTCGCTATTTCCTTGTTATACTGGTTTCTATATCTCTGCACCACCTAACTAGTGTCCCCACTAGTAACGATAACGTGATCCCAATCCCTGTAGTTTCCATTGCCTTCAGGCATACATTTATTATTTATTACCTAGATCTAATCTAGGGTTTACTATCAAGTGCTTTCTGGATTCAACTAGAGTTTACGCTATCTGCTGAACGCTTCTCAGATTCAGGGTTTATGCCACCTAGTCCAACTAGGGATTATGCTACCTGTCGAACGATGCCCCCAAGTCTAGGACACACTACCTAGAGTGGTATATGTTCCTATACTTCCCCACGCATGTATCGCGAATCATTATCGCTTGTCTAGATGCACATGTCCTGTAATGTGCGGCCCGAGTCCTGTGGCAGGGCAAATCAAGAAACACAGACTCGGTCGGGAGCTTTCAGATATCTGCCGATGCAGATGCTAAGGTCTATTTTTATTCCAGTGGCTATGGTCCCACTTGACCCCTCCCTCAACTAATGAAAGGCACACCTTGAAAAATGAGAACTATACACAGGCCCCCTATGCCCCACTAACCTATGGCCATCCTCACCCATAACTAGATAGCAAGTATATGGTCTTTTGGAGTTCTCCGCCTTTCCGCTTCACGTATCTCGACTGACTCAAGATGGATGGTAGACGACGAGTTGCTATCACAGGGCTACCGTTTTCTCGCCGAATCGCGCTGGTCCATCCTAGTCTTTAGGTTGCCATATTTTGCAACCAAGGCATACCCTTGGTTCTTCTAACGCAGACCTTAACCTCTGTGAGCCCAGGAGGATCATCTGCAGCCTCATAGAGGGATACCAAGAGTACCCTCACGTCCCCTCGAAGCCTCGGGCTTCGTAACCCAATTCGTTGGAGCATTCTTTTTAATCAGACGGACGTTCGCTCCTCCCCGTGTTATACTAAGAATTACTACTTAGTTTTGCTAACTAAGGTTTAACACTTATTTCCAGAATCGTTGTTTTCTGAACTAAGGTTTACTACTTAGCTCCTTTTAACTAAGGTTTACTACTTAGTTCTCTTTCCCGTCAATTTGGATTGGTTAAGTGTCATTAGTCAATTCAAGCTAACTTAACCCTCTTCATTTATTCTGTTAAACTGGTTAAGTGTTATCAGTAATTCATGTTGACTTAACCATACCACAAACCAAGTTATATTGGTTAAGTATTTCTTATTACTTAACCCTACCCATTCATCCTGTATTGGTTAAGTGTTCCTTTTTAACTTAACCTTGCCCATCTGTTTTCACTAACATGTTATTATTAATGGTTAAGTATTATCCCTTCACGTTTTAGACTTAACCCTATTCCTTTATCACAATCTGATGGTTAAGTGTTCAGGTTTACTTAACCCTGCGGTCTAGTCCAGCTAACATATCAAATTGGCTAAGTGTATTAAATTTTACTTAACCCCAACCTCTAGTCTAGTTAACATGTTAATTTGGCTAAGTGTTTTCTTAGTTACTTAACCCCTACAAATCTTGTCTTGTTACCATGTTAAGTTGGTTAAGTGTCCCTATGGACTTAGCCCTCCCATTCTAGCTTGTTAAGTTGGTTAAGTGTTCCTATGGACTTAACTCTCCCATTCTAGCTTAACTGTGTTAAGTGTCTGTATGAACCTAACCCCACCCACCGGTCTGGTTATCATGTTGAATTGGTTAAGTGTCTTAGTTAACTTAACCCTACCATTCTTGTTCTAGCTTTAACTAAATAAATTAAAGCCGCTACCACTCACATTAGACAGATATTGTTGCGATTACTGGATGTGCCGGTTGGTTCCGGGCAGGTTTACATCGCAACTCAGTCTAACCTCGGGTTAGGCATATTCGTGTTTTCTAAATTCAAAAGGGTTTTGATTAATTTTCAAATCAGGTTTTGAAAGTAACCATCCCGTCCGTCGGATCAGTTAGGGATAGCCAGGGAGAGCAGGAAACTTGTATTTTCCAAACCCAAGCCTAGACACTATCCTCTCTGTCACCCTAGAACTTTCTGGTGTATTATTAAAAGAGATGTCGTTAATAAACCTTTAATTTGTCTAAATTTACATTTTCTCATTTAGGACAAATTCTATAAGTAAATCATTCCTAATTTACTTATTTCCTAATTACTCTTTTAATGTAAATTGTCAACATTTATTCTTATGGCCCGTTTTCCCCTCTATATCATATTTATGCTTTTTGATATGTAAACTATACCTAATTAAGTGTCACTAACCATGATTTTTTCCAAACATGACAATTACTCGCAATTATGGCCAATTTCAAATTTATGCCAATATACTTATTATGCCAAATTAGCTAATCCAATTCTGATTTAACATTCTAATTACAGTTCATGTCAAACTAGACTTATTATTCTAGTTCACAGTTCATGTAAATGCTAGATTTACAAGTCAATACTAGATTCAAATTACACATCCTATAATTCATGCCAAGTTTATCCAATTTGCATTTTTATAAACATGCCATAATACATGCTCCCAATTTATGCCAATTTCCAAGTTTATAACTACGTTTTTAGTAAATTTCATATTTTGCCCAAATCGTATTCCCATCGTTCGTATAATCGTGATTCAACCTAGATTAAATCTAGATTCGTGGATAAAAGGGAATGAACCAAAATTCCATGAAAGAATAGTCATAATAACTGGCATAAGATGATAATTCACAGGCATATAGATCTGGTAATATTACGACATGAAAAGGGTTGAATAGTATAGGTTCAAGAACATGGGTAGACCTAACTTAATAGGTAAATTCCCAAGATCTAAAACCAAAGAAAACCAAGAATAGACAGAATAGATAATCAGGTTTAGACCCAATTTCATCGTCACAAAACTTAAGCAATACTTTCCTAGTCATGAATCATAGGCGTTTAATCACAGTTGTCCTTATTATGTCATAGGCAATAGTTTATGTTTCCTAATCAAAGGTATAGGCTTGTGTTCATAGTTAAGGAAATAATTCTCATAGTCATGAGTCACAGTCATAGGCAGTGTTCATAGTCATAGGCAATGTTCATAGTTAAAGAGGCATATGGTTTTAAGGTCCATAGTTTCATAGTCACAGTCTCATTGGTCCTCGAATCATAACAGTTCTTAATTAGGTCCAAAGATATAAGCACTGATTCGAATAGAAAGATTTGGCATATTCTTTTATTCCTTTAATTTCATGTCACGAATAGAGAAAACGTTCAAATCTAAAAAGTAACCGACTTACATTGATCGGTTTTTAGAATAGAAAGATGGCGTTGCTATGATTCGTGCGACGTTGCTCGAAACCGTTTGAGTTAGCCTTTGATTCTTATCTTGAAGCTTTAATCTTGATTCGAATCTCTTCTTGACAAACTTGAGCAGCATAACCTTGTCTTGGATTTTCGTATTATTTTCTTATTTTTATTTATTTATACATTTTCTCAGAGGCAACATAAGGATAGAATGAAATGGTGTAGAGAGGAGGAGGCTGTTTATATAGGATTAGGGGGACGAATCTAGGCAGAAAACGAGACCAGGTACATCAGAATGCACCTAGGCCCAAAAGTGGGTTTCTGTACCCAGGTCGACACCCAGGTCGACTGGGCAGTCGACCTGGTCAGGGGGGGGGGTCGACTACCCAGTCGACTCCCCAGTCGACC
Source organism: Allium sativum (assembly GCA_030737875.1). Lineage (NCBI taxonomy): Eukaryota > Viridiplantae > Streptophyta > Magnoliopsida > Asparagales > Amaryllidaceae > Allium > Allium sativum. The sequence continues at coordinate 341,175,907 of CM060919.1, forward strand.
TGGGTCCTGGGCGGGAATTTTCCTGCCCAGCCCGCTTCTGGGTTTGAATTCGAATTTCGAATTTGAATTTCGAGCTGTTTTCTGTTCTGAAAATTCCTGAAACTTCGGAGGGTCATATCTCCTTCATACGGACTCCGATTCTCGCAAACTTGGACTCGTTTTCATGCAGAATTCCGAGACGAACGCAATGGCGCAGCCTGTTTCCATTGATTTTGAATTTAAAATTTAATTCTGCCTTGATTTGTGAATCCTAGTGTTATAGAATTACGGGGTGTTACAACCTCGGAATTCGATGAAACCTTTTCCATCGTGTACGAAATATTATTTTATGCTAGGATTTCCATCTCGATTGGAGATTGTTTGTAGTAGTTTTAGAGCGTAACTTCACGATGAAGTTTTAAATAAAATTATTATATTATATTTACTACCCTGTATATACCAACAATATGTTCTGACCCTAAATTCTTTACATCCACGGTCAACAATTCTTATTGTCGCCTCCAACTCAATTAACGGTTGTAGCCTTCTAAACTTTCCACCCCGATTTCATACGATCCACCCACTTATCCTGTAACGACCCGGAAAATCTGAACCAATTTAAAATTTTAAATTGGCTATTTTAGTGGATTTTAAATATTTAAAATAAATATTTTGAATAATAACGATGAAAAGTAAGTTTGAATCGACATTGAAAATAAATATAATTACTTTGAAATATAAATAAGGCCTGAAATGGCGTGGTAGTTTCAAAATTTGAATTCAAACTTTGACTGACTGTACCGGGTGCAAAACAAAACGGATTTTAGTGAAACCAAAAATATTTAAATCTGTTAGTGAATATCTTTCTAACGAATCTGAAAAATCGAAGTTTCATAGCGGGAAGCAAAAGTTATGGCCAAATGAATTTTCAGAAAGGTCGCTATAGAATATATATAGCCCGTGAAAATGGCCATTTTGCAAACGACCTCAGAATTCGACGAAACCACTTTTGTTGGATTCGGGATGTCAAATTCTTGCTAGGTTTCAAATTTCATAATTTTTGAAGCTAGTATGTGAGCGTGGCAAGGGAAAATGTGTTTGGTCGATTTCTATTAAATTGGATCGACCAGAAAAAGGCCAATTTTCAAACGGTCTCAGAATTTGACGAAACTAGTTTTGTTGGGACCGTATCGTCAGAACATAGCTAGATTTATTTTTCGGGAATTTTTAGAATCAATATGTGGCTCCGGCAAATTGAAATGTACGTTCAAATTAAATATTGAATGTTTTATATTTTAATTTGAAGGAAAAATGACTGAAACATATGAATGGGTCTACGAAACATATCCCATTGTGTTCGGAATTGGGGTATTTAGCTAGGGATGACATTCGTTGGGTTTGGATTGGTGTTCGTGTGGGACAAGGGGTATTTTCGGATTTTTAAAATATATAAATAAACAAAAAAAATCTGATTGGTCGGTCAAAACTTTCTCTCTCCCCGCTTTTCCTGGAAACCCCAAATCGAACTACGGCCGCCATTCGAACCTTCCTAGTCCATTTCCGACTGTCACACGCGTCGATAGCCCTAGCTCCAGTTGAACTTTCTGTCAAGCTTCCTCCCCTCTCTACATCTAGACCAGGATCATCCCCTATCGTCGAGTATCGCCCGAGATCTCGAGCTCCAAAGTTTCGACGTTCGAGAGCTCGCCGCCCCCACGATCTGAGTTCGAACTCGACCAAACCACCAGCGTCAGGTGCGGGATTCAGAGCTCTACAACGTGGACTTCTCTGATCGCTTCCAGCTTCAAGATCCACGCGAAAATCGAAGACCTAACTTCGAACCCATTCCTGAAGCTCACGGTTGGAAGTAGAAGAAAGGTTTGTGATGCTTTTTCGTTGTTGCAAATTCATGTTTTTTGTTTAAAATTAATATCTTTTTCATACGTTGACGAAATTCAGTGAAACAGGAGACAGTGGACTCGTGTGGACGTCTTCTACATTCTAGAAGAGACCACATATTTTTCTGAGCCTTCTGCTATTTTTGGTGGAGTGGAACCCAAAGTGAGATTTCTAAATTATAAACGATATGGAAAACGACGATGTATAAATTATATAGTCGATGTATGAGTTATATAAGCGTTGTACACTTCTTGTATAAGCGTTGTATAAGTTGTACGTTCGATATATAAGTTATATATGCGTTGTAAAAATTATATATGTGTCGAAATAAAAGTGAAATGCTTATATAAATATATATATATATATATATATACCCCTCGTCCACAAACCATGGACGATATTTATTGGTTGTGATTGGTGTGAAAATTGGTTGATTACGAATGGTTGATTAGAATTGTTTGTGGTTGAAATGGATTGATTGTGGTTGAAAAATACTCGTTTGTGGTTGAGAAATATTTGGTTGAAACCACATAGGATTAGTTTGTGGAAATGAAAAAAATATACATGCCGCCTGCGTGCGAACTAGATGCATGAAATCCCCATTGTCAAAAGCTGCGAGGCTTTAAGGTAGAGCGAGGAGCCGTACTAGGGACGACCCCGGTTTTAACTACCATGCCCTTATGCTGCCGAAATTTTCTGAAATATTCATGTATTAGAATTATTTTCATTTGTTGAAATTATTTTCATATGTTGAAACCGTTCATGTGTTGAATAGAAATTCATTCGTTGAATAGAAATTCATGTGTTGAATGGTATTCGTGTTTTAAAATAAATTGTTTTATAATAAAAATCTTATTTTTATCATCTATATGAACTGTATAAAATAGTCGTGTTTTGAAATAAATCGTTTTACAATAAAAATCACATTTTTACTATATATATACAAACTATAGAAAACATTCATGTGTTGAATAGAAATTCATTCGTTGAATAGAAATTCATGTGTTGAATGGTATTCGTGTTTTAAAATAAATTGTTTTATAATAAAAATCCTATTTTTATTATCTATATGAACTATATAAAATAGTCGTGTTTTGAAATAAATCATTTTACAATAAAAAATCACATTTTTACTATATACATGAGTTGTTAAAAATAGTGAAGTGTCGAAGTGCATGTCTATTGGATAAAAATATCATTTTTATCAAATGTATGAAAAGCATATAGTTTTGAAATCGAAGAAACGATTATATATATATAAATAAAATATATCGAATAACGAAGCTGCAGTTCGTGTTTTGAAACCGTGATTTCAAACGATTAGTGCGGGAGATCCGACCATCGGATTTTCCCGAAACCGAAACCGTGGGGTTCGCTTAGGAAATATCTTTCCAACGACACCAACTTTGTAAAGATCCAACGGTTGGATTGTCGGGAATATTTAATTCAAATCTGAAGAAAAACAGCGCCAAAATCGATTATATATATATATATAGAACTAAATTAAATCGAATAACGACGCTGCAGTTCGTATTTTGAAATCGAAACTTCAAACGATTGTACCGGGAGATCCGACCGTCGGATTTTCCCAAAACTGGAACCGTTTGATTCGTTTTGAAAAGATCTTTCTAATGATATAAATTTTGTGAAGATCCAACGGTTAGATTTTCAGATATGTGTAAATCAAATCTGAAGAAAAACAGCGCTACGACCGCGTTATGGCCCGAAGCGTCGTTCGAATAAATTGGCTATTTTAAAATAAATAAAAATAGCGATAAATCGTTATAAAATATTATAAATGATATGGAATGTGAAATTTAGAAATTAACTGACGGTTAGCTAAGTCGAATGGTTTCCTGGGTTTTGATCTGATGTTGGTTTCGGCCTTCGGGGTTAATATTTGGGAAATTGTTCTCTTACTGATTTACGGTTAGTGACTAATGAATTGAAATGATGCGTATGTTGCGTTTGTGTAGCACTTGTTTATTATATACGCAAGTTACTCAGAAAGACCGGGTTTATCCCATTCTGAATAACAAAATCGACGATAAGAAATCGAAGATGAAGACGGTGGTTGAAGACCGGAAATCTTCACCTCGTTTGGATGGTAACTGATGTCCTGATTGGGAGGCATCCCGAAATATGGATAAATGAGTGGTGATCGTCCAGACGTACGTGGAGATCGATGGATGAGCGAGGTATATAGTGCCTCCGGTTTCGTTCAGACCCAGAACGGACTTGTAAATGGACTGTGTGTCTGACATTGGAATTCATTCTGTGTGATTGATAACCATCAGTTACATGGTGTAAATTGCCTGTGTGGCATGCTAAGATGCAGTGACCAGGGCTTCTGTTGAAAAGCAAAGTCTTGTGGTTGATGATCAAAGCACCGCCTGTGTGGCGTAGCTTTGTGTATAACGTGAATTCGCGAGCCTCACACCCCGGTATGAACCAGAAACGGGAGAGGACCTCAGGGAGGGCATGCGTTTCCTTCTAGTTAGAGGTGGTGTCGGTGCTTGAACTGACTGACATTTATATAATTTTCACCTATGTGGTTGTTGCTGTTACGAGGCGCCTCGGTTATATCGGTCGATCCAGGACCGATGGAGTCATTCGTTGGCTCATTTACGCCCCAAAGGGCGGGGAAACGCAGTGTTCAGGAATTTTAATCCACAACGGTGGACCGGTCATGTCGCTCCAAGGGCCCACCTGAGTCTGAGTCCTGAGACATGGGCTAGATTGTCTCGAAGTCGGTAAGGACTATCTTTTGCCTTGGTTCATGACGGAAATCCAATTTCCAAATACGTGACTGTGCGGTTTTGATTGTATACCTATATTTGGCGACATAGTGGCAAGGGACGCTCATGTCGTCTATGATTGATACTTATGATTTGAAATTGTTTTTGAGACATATAAACACTAGTAGTAATATCAAATGCTTTTGTTTTATTCGTATCAAGCATATTTTGGCCATTATAAGTCTATGATTGATACTTATGATTTGAAATTGTTTTTGAAACATATAAACACTAGTAGTAATATCAAATGCTTTTGTTTTATTCGTATCAAGCATATTTTGGCCATTATAAGGTAAAACTCTATCCTCCGGTTTGCGTTGCATTGTGTGATGGGAACTGAGTCTTATAATGGCTTCATTTTTATAAAAAGCATTGCGATGTTTAAAGATTTACTTGTTTTAAAGCACTGGCAATCCAATGGAGTAAACTCGTTCCGCGAAAGTGGCGTGGTCCAGTGATTAGCCATATTTTAAATGTGTTAAGTAGAATTCTCATACCAGTCCTATGACTGACTCGTAGTTTGTTTCACTTTCAAACTCGGGTGCCCCTTTTTCTACATGGGCAGCCTTATGTTCAGGTTTAGCAGGCTTTTTCTGGATAGCTGGAGCTGAAGACGGATTCTATCATTTATCTCTTTTTATGCTGTTCATCTCCTATTGTACATTATGTTTTGTTTTCCGCTGTAGACATTTATGTATAGCTGAACTGTATTTGTTCTAAGTATGATCCTGTATACTGTGTAACTCTGATGATTGTGTTTATCCAATGTATTATTTGTACATTATCTGGTGTATTTATTTATTTCTGTTCTGCTATTATCTGTTTATGTGTTATATTCCAAAGATTACCCTTAACACCGCAGTACGGGGTTTTGGGGTCGTCACATCGTGGTATCGGAGCTTTGGTTAAGCTTAGTGCTGGAATATAACATATTAAAGAACTCGTCAGAAATAGAACCAGTAGTGTTCTAGGACGAATAACTCATTACAGATAGGATCAGTATGTCCTAGTATGAGTAAAGCAGAATGAAATACACCCCGATAGACACATTTACATTTGAAGTATATGTTTCTATGTTTTGAAATACCTTTTCTGTGACCTGACACTTGATCTGCTATTTGAAGAAGTACTAGAAAATGAGTTTCAGAATCCGAAGGAATGCAGAACCAGATATTGAGGCCCTATTAATTAAGTATCGAAATATGGGTGGAATACCGTTCTCGGGCGAAGAATCTATTATGAAAACACAAGCTTGGATTCGTTCTGCTGAGAAGATCTTTGACGGTTTAAAGCTGAGAGATGACCTGAAAAGATTACTGGCATCTTGGGCACTCATAGTCGAAGCCTTGTTCTGGTGGGATTCAATTATTAAGGATAATCCAGAAGGTGATATCACCTGGGATAGATTCAAAGTGATTTTCCTGGAAAGATTTACTCCTCCTGAAGCAACCGAGCGGTTATGTGATGAATTCTCTTATCTGATACAAGGAGATATGACCATTCCAGAATATCATAAGAAATTCAACGAACTTTCTCACTTTGCCCCTCATCTGATTCAAGATCCAAAGAGGAAGAATCTGAGGTTTATTCTTGGCCTGCAAAGAAAATATCAGAATAGTGTAATGAGGAATGTGAAGCTTCCTTTTTCTGAAATGATATACATGGCTTACCAGTATGAGGATCTCGACAAGAAAGGTATGTTGCGTTACGAAGAGGAATTCAGTTCTAGTAATAAAGGTGAGTCTGAAACTGATCGTCCTGAGGTCAGTACGAAGTCTGAGGTCAGTAAGAAGCCTAAAGTCAATCAGAAAAGGGCCAGATCTGAGAAAGAACCAGTAACGACTGTCATATGCAATAACCGCCATAAGAAAGGGCATTTGCAAGGAAATTGCAGATCTTTAAAGAAGCAAAGAAAGGAAGGATTTAAGTCTGATAAGAGGGTTCATGAGGGCAGAGGATGCCATAAGTGCCACCAGGCCGGTCATATTGCGAAAAATTGCCCGCTATTCAGAAAATCTGAGGCAGTGCATGTAAATGAAGTGGCAAAAGTGCCTGCATCTTCGTCTGCTCAGGAAAGGGCTGATGTTTTGGAAGGCACGCTTAATATCAAAAATATTCCAGTTAAAGTACTGTTTGATATAGGTGCTTCGCGAAGCTTTATTGCAAAGAATGCTGTTAAGATGCTAGATTTGAATTTGAAGAAGCTCAAGGAACCCATCACTGTCCATAATCCGGTTGGTAGTTCTCTCGATCTTAGCTGGATTTGTGCGGTGCCTGCCTCTTTTTCCTGTTATAAGTTCACTACTATCTCTATCGTCATGAATTTTACTGAATTCGATCTTATTTTGGGAATGGATTGGTTAACCAAATATAAGGCAGAGGTTAGATGCGCCGAGAGAGTTGTAAAGGCAAAGGCCCAATCAGGGAATTATATAACCATACCATGTAAAGGCCCGAATTCAAATAGAAAAGATTTCTGGGCCGGTTTGGATGTTTCTCATGTTCAGATAGAAAATATCCCTGTAGCCACAGAGAATATTCCGGACCTCATCAAAGATATTCCTGTCATAAAGAATTATGCAGATGTGTTCGAAGAAGTTGTTAGCTTACCTCCGCAGACAGAAATTGATTTCAAGATCGCTTTAATTCCGAACGCAAGGCCAGTAGTGCACGCCATTCGGAGGATGACCCTAAAGGAGAAAGAAGAACTAGACAATCAAACTCGACAGCTAGTATGGAAGGGTCTGAGCAGGCCTAGTTTCTCTGATTGGGGAGCAGCAATGGTGTTTGTCCCAAAGTCTGACGGTACTGTGCGACTATGTGTGGATTATCGTGATTTGAACAAGCAGACAATAAAGAATAAATATCCATTGCCGCAAATCGATGATTTATTGGATCGTCTGAATGGAGTACAAGTATTTTCAAGGATGGACCTAGCTACAGGCTTCCATCAGCTTCGAATTGCCGAAGAGTGTGTTCCTATGACAGCATTCAGAGGTCCAGACTTATTCTATGAATGGTTAGTAATGCCGATCGGCTTATGTAATGCTCCAGCATACTTCGCCGATTTGATGAATCGAGTGTTCAGAGGAGTCCTGAAAAAGTTTGTTCTGATTTTTATCGATGATATTCTAATCTTCTCTAAATCAAAAGCCAAACATGAAAAGCATTTGGAACAGATTCTGGAAATTCTGAGAAGGAATGTATTGAAAGCTAAACTGTCCAAATGTATATTCTAGCAAGATGAAGTAAAGTTTCTTGGCTACGTCGTATCGAAAGAAGGAATTGATGTGGATCCAAGTAAAATCACGGCTATTCAAAATTGGAAACAGCCTAGTACTCCTACAGAAGTCCGCAGTTTTCTCGGATTGGCTAGTTATTACCGGAAGTTCGTTAAAGATTTTTTGAAGATATCTAGTCACTTAACGAAGCTTACAAAGAAGCACTCGAAATTCAAGTGGACTCCAGAATGTGAGGAGGCTTTTGAGGAGCTAAAGTTAAGATTAACAACTGCCCCAGTGTTAACCATTATCGACGGCAATCAGTATTTAAAAGTCTGGACAGATGCCTCTAGAGAAGGCCTTGGTGCAGTATTAATGCAAAGAGGTCAGGTTGTTGCTTATGCTAGCCGTCAGCTGAAGCCACATGAAAAGAACTACGTTACTCATGATCTGGAGTTGTTGGCTATCGTATTCGCTTTGAAATTCTGGAGACACTATCTTCTGGGTGAGAAATTCGAACTGTTTACAGATCATCAGTCGCTAAAGTATCTGTTCACTCAGAAAGACTTGAATCTGAGGCAGCAACGTTGGCTAGAGTTCCTTGCAGCATACAATTTGAGATTCTATACACTCCAGGGAAAGCCAATGTCGTGGCTGATGCGTTAAGTAGAAAGAATGTTATGATCTCCAATTTTATCATTGCGACTTCTTTGATTGACAAGATATCTGCTCTCCAAAAAGACGACAAATTTATTAAAGGAATGAGCCAGCGAATTCGTGAAGGCAATGCTTCGGATTTCCAGCTCGATAGCGAAGGGGTTCTGAGGTTACAAGGACGAATTTGTTTTCCAGAGATTCGTGAACTCAAAAGAGATGTGCTTGATGAATGCCACAAATCTAAGCTCATTATCCATACGGGTGTGAGTAAAATGTATAACGATATCAAGCGAACATTCTGGTGGAAGTCGTTAAAAAGAGACATCTCTATATATGTTAGCCGATGCCCTACCTGCCAACTTGTCAAAAGCGACCAACAGAAACTAGCTGGATTGTTGCAACCGCTGGACGTTCCAGGTTGGAAGTGGGAACATATTTCCATGGACTTCATAGATGGTTTGCCCAGGACCAGGAAGGGAAATGACAGTATTTGGGTGATCGTAGATCTCTTCACAAAGACCGCCCATTTCATACCTGTCAGATCGAACCGAACTGCTCAGAGTCTGGCGCAGATATATTTCAAGGAAATTGTTAGACTACACGGAGTGCCGATCAGTATAGTTAGTGATAGAGATCCAATATTTACTAGCAAATTCTGGGAGGCATTTCAAGTAGAACTGGGAACAAAGCTGAATCTAAGCACCGCCTATCATCCTCAGACAGATGGTCAAACTGAGAGGGTGAATCGTATATTAGAAGATTTATTGCGGGCTTGTGTTCTAGATTTTGGTGGATCATGGGAAGACCATTTACATTTGGCGGAGTTCTCGTACAACAACAACTACCAAGCAAGCCTGACGATGTCACCATTCGAAGCATTGTATGGTAGACCATGCCGATCCCCTGCTTGTTGGGTCGAACCCGGTAATAGACTTGTATTGGGACCTGTTATGATCCGCGAGGCTGCCGACAAAGTCGATTTCGTTAAGAAACGATTACTCGCCGCTCAAAGCCGACAGAAAAGCTATGCAAATAAGAGAAGAAGAGATATATCATTTGCTGTTGGCGACTATGTTTATTTGAAAGTATCGCTGATGAGAGGAGTTATCTGGTTCGGTAAAACAGGGAAGTTGGCGCCCAAATTCATTGGTCCGTTTCCTATTCTTGAACGGATTGGAACTCTCCCTTATAGGGTTCAATTTCCTGATTGGTTGCCTGGAATGCATGATGTATTTCATATATCTCAACTTCGAAAGCATGTTCATGACCCAGACTTGGTTGTGGAAGAGGCCGCACAGCAAGATATTGAAATTACTCCAGAGTTGGCTGTGAGAAGAGAGCCGCTAAAGATCATTGGCAAAGAAACCAAAGAACTGAAGAGCAAGAAGGTTCACTTAGTCAAAGTACAATGGAGTGGAGATCCGCGAGATTGTACTTGGGAAACTGAGGAGAGCATTCAGAAAGCCTATCCTAAGTGTCGAGTGGATATCTCTGATTGACTCCGGTGCAAGGTACATTTAGCCTATTTTGAAACTTCTAGTTGTTCTCTACTTTGTAGTTATTTTCTTTCCATGGATGTGCACTTTTAATTCAATAGTCTGATTAATTTAAAAAGAGTATAGGAATTGATTAGTATATTTTTGAAAAGTTAAAAACAATTTGATTGTTGTGTGTGTTGTGTGATAGTAGATTTGATTAATTAAATTATTAAAACAATAGTTAATTTAATCAATAAGAGAATAATGGTAGAATTTATTTGATTAAATCACACATTGAACTGATTTAAAAATAGATAGAAATATATACATGTGCATCATATGTGTTTGAACAGGTAAATGGATTAGCTGTTGAGTAAAGAATTTATTCGCGTGCCAGACAAATAGGTAAACCTTAATGAGTTGGATGTGAAATATTATTATATCAACTCCTGTGAATTCCATTGGATGCGGAGTGTTGGTTATTCTGTGTGTAATAATAAATGTCGCCATAGGATAGTAACAATTAATTTTGAACTACACTGCATCGCATACTCCTTGAAGATAGGCATACTTCATCATATTCCACATAAGCATTTGGAGCTTGTGTGACGAGGTGAAAGATTTACCATACGAGCGAGAGGCTTGTATGGCGATGAATATATATTACAGGTTGAACTGATGACTGATATGGACCATATAAAATGTAACGGTAAATTGCCAGAATAATAAAAACCCCACACGGGTCTGGAGTTGACAATAATCACGTCTTTCTAGTTATTAGATACGACACATGGACTATTTATTTCCCATACGGGACGAGGTGACGAGAATTTATTCTCTGGAGCAATTAAAAATACACACTCCCTCAGGCTTTGACAAGGTGACGAGAATTTATTCTCTGGAGTTATTATCTATACACGCTCCCCTGTAAACACCAGAATATATCATTATAAATATGTGTATGCTATATAGGATTTATTGGGTACCTAATACGGCCCAATAAATTTCCAAACCCCTCCCCGTACAAAGGAGGTTATGGCAAAAAAATTCAAAAATTCCGGGTGTTAGCCAAATTTCTGAAGAATTTGAAAATTCTCAGAAACTGAAAAGTTGGAGAATTGAAGCCAGATAGAACGTAGAGTTGATTAATCAAACCACTTTCGACTTTGTTCCTTTTCGGGGACGAAAAGTTTTAAGTGGGGGAGATTGAAACGACCCGGAAAATCTGAACCAATTTAAAAAATTTAAATTGGCTATTTTAGTGGATTTTAAATATTTAAAATAAATATTTTGAATAATAACGATGAAAAGTAAGTTTGAATCGACATTGAAAATAAATATAATCACTTTGAAATATAAACAAGGCCTGAAATGGCGCGGTAGTTTCAAAATTTGAATTCAAACTTTGACTGACTGTACCGGGTGCAAAACAAAACGGATTTGAGTGAAACCAAAAATATTTAAATCTGTTAGTGAATATCTTTCTAACGAATCTAAAAAATCGAAGTTACATAGCGGGAAGCAAAAGTTATGGCCAAATGAATTTTCAGAAAGGTCCCTATAGAATATATATAGCCCATGAAAATGGCCATTTTGCAAACGACCTCAGAATTCGACGAAACCACTTTTGTTGGATCCAGGATGTCAAATTATTGCTAGGTTTCAAATTTCATAATTTTTGAAGCTAGTATGTGAGCGTGGCAAGGGAAAATGTGTTTGGTCGATTTCTATTAAATTGGATCGACCAGAAAAGGGTCATTTTTCAAACGGTCTCAGAATTCGACGAAACTAGTTTTGACCGGCAAATTGAAATATACGTTCAAATTAAATATTGAATGTTTTATATTTTAATTTGAAGGAAAACTGACTGAAACATTTGAATGGGCCTACGAAACAAATCCCATTGTGTTCGGAATGGGGGTATTTAGCTAGGGATGACAGTCGTTGGGTTTGGATTGGTGTTCGAGTGTGACAAGGGGTATTTTCGGATTTTTAAAATATATAAATAAACAAAAAAAATCTGATTGGTCGGTCAAAACTTTCTCTCTCCCCGCTTTTCCTGGAAACCCCAAATCGAACAACGGCCGCCGTTCGACCCTTCCCAGTCCATTTCTGACCACCACACGCGTCGATAGCCCTAGCTCCAATTCAACTTTCTGTCGAGCTTCCTCCCCTCTCCACATCTAGACCAGGATCATCCCCTATCGTCGAGTATCGCCCGAGATCTCGAGCTCCAAAGTTTCGACGTTCGAGAGCTCGCCGCCCCCACGATCTGAGTTCGAACTCGACCAAACCACCAGCGTCAGGTGCGGGATTCGGAGCTCTACGACGTGGACTTCTCTGATCGCCTTCCACCTTCAAGATCCGCACGAAAATCGAAGACCTAACTTCAAACCCATTCCTGAAGCTCACGGTTGGAAGTAGAAGAAAGGTTTGCGATGCTTTTTCATTGTTGTAAATTCATATTTTAGTTTAAAATTAATATCTTTTTCATACGTTGACGAAATTCAGTGAAACAGGAGACAGTGGACTCGTGTGGATGTCTTCTACATTCTAGAAGAGACCGCATATTCTGAGCCTTCTGCTATTTTTGGTGGAGTGGAACCCAAAGTGAGATTTCTAAATTATAAACGATATGGAAAACGACGATGTATAAATTATATAGTCGATGTATGAGTTATATAAGCGTTGTACACCTCTTGTATAAGCATTGTATAAGCTGTACGTTCGATATATAAGTTATATATGCATTGTAAAAATTATATATGTGTTGAAATAGAAGTGAAATGCTTATATAAATATATATATACATATATATACGCCCCTCGTCCACAAACCATGGACGATATTTATTGGTTGTGATTGGTGTGAAAATTGGTTGATAACGAATGGTTGATTAGAATTGTTTGTGGTTGAAATGGATTGATTGTGGTTGAAAAATACTCGTTTGTGGTTGAGAAATATTTGGTTGAAACCACATAGGATTAGTTTGTGGAAATGAAAAAAATATACATGCCGCCTGCGTGCGAACTAGATGCATGAAATCCCCATTGTCAAAAGCTGCGAGGCTTTAAGGTAGAGCGAGGAGCCGTACTAGGGACGACCCCGGTTTTAACTACCCTGCCGTTATGTTGCCGATTTTTTTTGAAATATTCATGTGTTAGAATTATTTTCATTTGTTGAAACCGTTCATGTGTTGAATAGAAATTCATCCGTTGAATAGAAATTCATGTGCTGAATGGTATTCGTGTTTCAAAATAAATTGTTTTATAATAAAAATCCTATTTTTATCATCTATATGAACTATATAAAATAGTCGTGCTTTAAAATAAATCGTTTTACAATAAAAATCGCATTTTTACTATATATATACAAACTATAGAAAACATTCATGTGTTGAATAGAAATTCATTCGTTGAATAGAAATTCATGTGTTGAATGGTTTTCGTGTTTTAAAATAAATTGTTTTATAATAAAAATCCTATTTTTATCATCTATATGAACTATATAAAATAGTCGTGTTTTGAAATAAATCGTTTTACAATAAAAAATCACATTTTTACTATATACATGAGTTGTTAAAAATAGTGAAGTGTCGAAGTGCATGTCTGTTGGATAAATATATCATTTTTATCAAATGTATGGAAAGCATATAGTTTTGAAATCGAAGAAACGATTATATTTATATATATATATATAATGAAAATATATCGAATAACGAAGCTGCAGTTCGTGTTTTGAAACCGTGATTTCAAACGATTAGTGCGGGAGATCCGACCATCGGATTTTCCCGAAACCGAAACCGTGGGATTCGCTTTGGAAATATCTTTCCAACGACACCAACTTTGTAAAGATCCAACGGTTGGATTGTCTGGAATGTTTAATTCAAATCTAAAGAAAAACAGCACCAGAATCGATTATATTTATATTTATATATATAAAAATATAATTAAATTAAATCAAATAACGACGCTGCAGTTCGTATTCTGAAATCGAAACTACAAACAATTGTACCGGGAGATCCGACCGTCGGATTTTCCCAAAACTGGAACCGTTGGATTCATTTTGAAAAGATCTTTCTAATGATATAGATTTTGTGAAGATCCAACGGTTAGATTTTCAGATATGTGTAAATCAAATCTGAAGAAAAACAGCGCCACGGCCGCGTTATGGCCCGAAGCGTCGTTCGAATAAATTGGCTATTTTAAAATAAATAAAAATAGCGATAAATCATTATAAAATATTATAAACGATATGGAATGTGAAATTTAGAAATTAACTGAAGGTTAGCTAAGTCGAATGATTTCCTGGGTTTTGATCTGATGTTGGTTTCGGCCTTCGGGGTTAATATTTGGGAAATCGTTCTCTTACTGATTTACGGTTAGTGACTAATGAATTGAAATGATGCGTATGTTGCGTTTGTGTAGCACTTGTTTATTATATACGCAAGTTACTCAGAAAGACCGGGTTTATCCCATTCTGAATAACAAAATCGACGATAAGAAATCGAAGATGAAGACGGTGGTTGAAGACCGGAAATCTTCACCTCGTTTGGATGGTAACTGATGTCCTGATTGGGAGGCATCCCGAAATATGGATAAATGAGTGGTGATCGTCTAGACGTACGTGGAGATCGATGGATGAGCGAGGTATATAGTGCCTCCGGTTTCGTTCAGACCCAGAACGGACTTGTAAATGGACTGTGTGTCTGACATTGGAATTCATTCTGTGTGATTGATAACCATCAGTTACATGGTGTAAATTGCCTGTGTGGCATGCTAAGATGCAGTGATCAGGGCTTCTGTTTAAAAGCAAAGTCTTGTGGTTGATGATCAAAGCACCGCCTGTGTGGCGTAGCTTTGTGTATAACGTGAATTCGCGAGCCTCACACCCCGGTATGAACCAGAAACGGGAGAGGACCTCAGGGAGGGCATGCGTTTCCTTCTAGTTAGAGGTGGTGTCGGTGCTTGAACTGACTGACATTTATATAATTTTCACCTATGTGGTTGTTGCTGTTACGAGGCGCCTCGGTTATATCGGTCGATCCAGGACCGATGGAGTCATTCGTTGGCTCATTTATGCCCCAAAGGGCGGGGAAACGCAGTGTTCAGGAATTTTAATCCACAACGGTGGATCGGTCTTGTCGCTCCAAGGGCCCACCTTAGTCTGAGTCCTGAGACATGGGCTAGATTGTCTCGAAGTCGGTAAGGACTATCTTTTGCCTTGGTTCATGACGGAAATCCAATTTCCAAATACGTGACTGTGCGGTTTTGATTGTATACCTATATTTGGCGACATAGTGGCATGGGACGCTCATGTCGTCTATGATTGATACTTATGATTTGAAATTGTTTTTGAAACATATAAACACTAGTAGTAATATCAAATGCTTTTGTTTTATTCGTATCAAGCATATTTTGGCCATTATAAGGTAAAACTCTATCCTCCGGTTTGCGTTGCATTGTGTGATGGGAACTGAGTCTTATAATGGCTTCATTTTTATAAAAAGCATTGCGATGTTTAATGATTTACTTGTTTTAAAGCACTGGCAATCAAATGGAGTAAGCCCGTTCCGCGAAAGTGGCGTGGTCCAGTGATTAGCCATATTTTAAATGTGTTAAGTAGATTTCTCATACCAGTCCTATGACTGACTCGTATTTTGTTTCACTTTCAAACTCGGGTGCCCATTTTTCTACACGGGCAGCCTTGTGTTCAGGTTTAGCAGGCATTTTCTGGATAGCTGGAGCTGAAGACGGATTCTATCATTTATCTCTTTTTATGCTGTTCAGCTCCTATTGTACATTATGTTTTGTTTTCCGCTGTAGACATTTATGTATAGCAGAACTGTATTTGTTCTAAGTATGATCCTATATACTGTGTAACTCTGATGATTATGTTTATCCAGTGTATTATTTGTACATTATCTGGTGTATTTATTTATTTCTGTTCTGCTATTATCTGTTTATGTGTTGTATTCCAAAGATTACCCTTAACACCACAGTACGGGGTTTTGGGGTCGTCACATATCCACGAACTTTTAACTGAAATATTTTAGAACTTTGCGAGTTCATTCTGATTATCGATTTTAGGGTACTGAGGATGCCGGGATCTCACTAGAAAGCGTTTTCGTTTATGGGGCTGTTATTGGCATACAACGAAGGCAGATGTAGCGGCTTTTGGGGTGAAGGCTGATGGAGCTTAACCGCGCCTTCCGGTGGTGTCAGATGGTTGACAAGTGGCCTTCTGGATGTGATGCGATCTGAAGACGGAAGGGAATTGTGCGTTGTGTATTTTCGTTTATGGAGAAGTCTTTTGAAACGAATAATGTTGAATGATACGTGATGGAAGACACAGACAGCGTCAGGCATATTGAGAGTGCTGAAATGGAACCGTGTGCATGGTGATACCCTGATTGTAATAGCCCGGAATTTCTGAACCAATTTAAAAATTTTATTTTAACTATTTTAATGGGTTTTGAATATTTCAAATGATTTATTTTAAATAATAACGATTAAAAATTTACTTAAATCGAAGATAGAACGTATAAGTTTATTTTAATTATAAAAACGAGCCTGAAATGGCGTGGTAGTTTGAAAATTTGATTTCTAACTTTAAATGACTATACAAAATTCATTATAAATCGGATTTCAGTGGAACCAGAAACATTTGGATTTGTTTAATAATATCTTTCTAACGAATGTGAGAAATTGAGATTTCACTTTATAAATTGTAAGTTATGTCGAGTTTAAAATTCAAAATAGTCGTTATGGAATTTATATATATTTTAATATAATATATAGCCCTTAAAAATAGCCATTTTGCAAATAATCTCCATTTTCGACGAAACCACTTTTGTTGGATCTGGAATGTTAAATTAAATTTCATAATTTTTGGAATTAATATGTGAGTGTAGTAAATATAAACGTGTTTTGAATTTCAGTTTAAATTTAACGACCAGTTAAAAAGGCCATTTTTAAAATGATCTTCAAATTCGACGAAATTAGTTTTGTTAGGACCGTATCATCAAAACATAGCTAGATATAATTTTTCTGTAATTTATGAAGTTAGTATGTGGCCCCAGTAAATTAAAATGTACGTTTGAATTCAATATATATTGATTTGTATTTTAATTTTGATGAAAATTGATCGAAACAGTCAAATTGGCTTATGAAACATATCCCATTATGTCCGAAATGGGGGTATCTAGCTAGGGGCGACAGTCGTTGGATTTGATTTGGAGTTCGTGCATAAAAATTTCACCCCAAAGAAATTAAAGGAATAAAATAATATAAATTTATATTAAGCCCAAGAGAAAATAGTCAAAACCCTAGAAAAAATTAAGCCATGGTCAACACTTTTAAACGCAGCCTTTCCAACGATTGAACCGCCAGAAGCATTCTAAATTGTTTCTCCAAATTCTCACAAATCATTGTGAATTAGAAGATGATTCTTCAACAAAAATTATAAAGAAAAGTAAGATCTTTAATCCCATATGAGTGTGATCAATAATCGTTAAGGAATACGTTCGAATTTAGGGCTGGAAGGTGGCGTCCTCGAGTGGAATTTCCGCAGGGAGGGGGTTGCGAGCGAGTCGCCGTCGCTGGTGATGGAAGGGGTAGCCACTGTTCTGACGTGGTGCTATTGGATCTGGTGCCGGTTGTCTAGAATGGCGTGCGCCGGAGATAATTCAAGTCGATGTTAGGTTCATTTCTTTACCTGGAGCGTGAAGAAGGGTTAACGATGGAGAGTAATTAATTATGTAATTCGGAAATTAATTTATATTGATTTATTTTAATTTTTGAAATGAAATGTAATTAATGTCATAACTTTGTCATACAAGGTCAGAATCTGATGATTTCGGATCCGTTGGAATCGCAGAAAATAGAGCTTCGCTGTGGAACTGACCAGAAGGATTTTAGAGCTAGTTGATATTTTTGATCCAATTAAACGTCCTATTTAAGTTTTATCGATTTCTGAAATGGATCAATGTGAGAACTCCTTCTCACTAAATTATATTTTTATCATGTTATTGTATTCATGTATAAAAATATATAGAATCGCCAGTGTAGATTTTTATCAGTTATAATCATTATAAATTGTATACGGTGCCTGTTAACTCACCTCCCTCATCCACGGACCATGAACGATTTAACTGACTATTGTGTGTTGATTGTGTTGCTGAAAATTTTAAAATATTAAAAATAATTTAATATTATTTTGTGGTAGTTGAAATTAAATTATAACTATCTATTTATAATTTAAACAGTGAAAAATTAGAAAAATAATTCAAATTGAATTAGAACTGGTTATATTTATTAACCAATGATTATTTTAAATGGTTATATTTATTAACCAGTGATTGTTGTATACATGTGATGCATGAAATCCATATAATTGAAATTATATGGTAATTGACTAAGTCACATTCCAATTTAGAATATGAACGAATATTTTAAAAAATATTATTCAGTAAAGAATTAAAATATGATTTTTATGTCCAATTTTGGATGGACACGAAAATATTGAAATGTGAAGCCGAGTTAAGTAGAATCTCCATTTTAACCCGAATGGATTATCGATCAATTTTATTCATTTTATAATGAATACAAAAAGGAAAGGGTTTTTAGAATCTGATATTTTGAAAATATTATCATTGTAATATTATAATGATATGGAATATTCAATTTTGATTAAAAACTAAAAAAGAAGTTGAAATCATTTTGAAATAAATTTATAAACGAATTTATAAAATAAGTTTTAATTAGAAATTGACGATATACATATATATATTATATATATATTAAATGGCCTGAATAGAACGCGCCGCGCAGCGACTGTTCGCGAATGTCGACCACTGACTTCAAATTGATGTAACGGGAGATTCGACCATCAGATTCTCCTAAAACCAGAACCATTGGGTTCGTATCGAAAAGAGTTTTCCGATGAATATATGAGATTTAAATTTGAATGGTTGGATTTCAAATTATGTCCAAATCAAATTAAGAAAAGGTCGCTATGGATGCAGTTCGGTGGCCGTTATTGGAAACCGACTGTAAGGGCCTTAATAATAATTTTGAAAATATGGAAAAATTGTGTAAAATCATAATAAATGATTCAAAAAGATTTTGGATGAAAATTCCAAGTTTGAAAAGACAAAAATATATTTTTATCGAAATGAGCTAGTTATTAACTAGAATAATAATCCAATGTTTTTAAATAAATAAATTGGATTTGAAATGGGTTTTAAAATAACCAGAATTTTTCCAACGAATAAATTGGAATGGAAATAATCTTCGGAATATTTCGATATTGGATTCTGTGATTATATGGATATTGTTGAGAAATTTGGAAGATACAGATAACGTTATTCCCAATACGATATCCGTTGGTTTCAGAATTTTATATTGAATATAAGGCCATATAATTTCTATTCAGAGCCTTGTATTTGATATCAAATTGGATTTTGGGTTTTTCGTGAATGGTGCCTTTATTAACAATGTTCTTAAACCCAATTGAGAAAAGAAAAATCTTTTAATTATGATTTAAAGAAGCTTTCCAAATTAATTAACATTTAATTGGGAATTGAATTGAAATTGGATTTTTTGGTTTATCGTGAACGGTATTTTAAATAACATTTGTTCTTTAACGGAATTAACAGTGAAGATATGATTTGGATTTTATAATCTTTTTATTAAGATTAATGGAAATTTTCCAAAGTAAAGTTTTCTAATTTAATATATTAAATTGGAATTGAATGGAAATCGATTCGAGAATAATCGGAATGAGCTTTTGTGAAGTTAGACCGTTACTATATATGGGATTTAAAAGGCTTTGCCATTATTCCATTTATATTATTAGTCTGACACGTGAATTTATATTGATTATACACAGTTATGATTTCCGTGTAGATTCCATTTTAATATAAGAAGATTTTGGGTTTATCGTGAATGGAGTTTTAAATAACATTAGTTCTTTAACCCAAGTAAAGACATGATTTATTTCCTAATTTTTAATAATCATTAAATAATGATTTTGGAGATTAAAACTAAGTGGAGTTTTAATGAACCTTTAATTAGATTGAAATGTTAATGTGGTAATTAAATTTGCCAAATTTGAGAAGTGTTCGAAAATGGAGTATCACCAGTCGTACTTCATGCAATAGTTAATTCTTTAATTAGATTTGAACTAGAATGGTAATTGAATTTACCAATCACACAATGGGTGTTAGATATGGAGTACTACCAGTTTTGCTCCATGGGATGAATAGGTTAGGATTGGAAAAATAAAATAAATGATCACTTCGGTAAGGTTTGCTAATCCCGATTAGTTTGATAAACCTTAATTTGGTTTAAAGTTGTGAAAAGATAGTACAAAATCTTTTGTAATGGTTTCCAAGTGAAGATTTGAACAAGAGGTTTAAATGAATTAAATCTTTGATAAGATTTATGGGAATATTTCCTAATGTAAAGAATATTCTGGATTGGAATGAGGCTTATGATGTGTTTTTATAGAACTTGAGTATAAAATACGCAAGGTATTTGGAAAAACCGGGTTTAACCCATTTTGAATAAGTGATACGATGACTAAGAGTCGAAGATATTGATGATGGTGGTTGAAGACTGACGATCTTCACATCGAATGGATTACTACTGATGCCCTGCATTTGGGTAGCTCCCAAGGAGGGGTTACAGTGATAGTAGTCCAGACGTACTTGTTGATTGTCTGGATATGCGAGGGCCTCTCTCCTGTATTGGACATATGGGATGAGGAATAAGGTGACTCCAGTTTCGTTCAGACCCAAAATGGACTGGCAAATGGATGGTATGTCTGACGTTGTATTCCTTTATACTGTATTCGTTGATCTCTGGTAAATATATATGTATGTTTGGTGACGGAGAATTTATTCTCCTGCTTAACACCCTTCTTTGAGACGTATGAGCATAGAGGTTATATATTGGTAGAAATCAATGGTATGGATTGACAATGTGACATACTGAGATGCATTGATCAAGTCTTTTGTTGAAAAGTAGAGCCTTGTGGATGATGATCAAAGCATAGCTTTGATTATCATAGCTTTGTGTAGCGTTAATTCGCGAGCCTCACACACCGGTATGATGGTGAACTAATGGTAAGGTCAGTATGCTTTTGAGATGAGGATAGACACCTTTAGGGTTGTCATGGATTCGGTTGACCGAGATGGACTGCGTGTGGTCGCTCCACGCTCAAAGGGATAGGGCACACCCCCCGATTCCCAGAGGGATAGAGTAAGGTGTGTTTTCTCTAGCTGGGACATAAGCCGCAATGATAGTTGATTTCCCAAAAGGCGGATGTGTATTACGGTGTTTTCTCTAGTTGGGAAGTATGCCATTGAGTATTGCACTACACAATAGATCTTTCGAATCAATAGCCATCATGATGGAAATCCAATTTTCCAATATGAGCTTTGCAGTTTTTGTTGTATACCTGTATATATGGCGATATAATAGGATGGGTTATTATGCCATCTAGGATTGATACATTTACTTTCGAAATTTATTTCTACACTATACACTTATAGTAATAATAAAAGATAAATTTTGCGTACGAAGCATATTTGGCTATTATAAGGTAAAACTCTATCCTTCGGCTTGCGTTGCATTGTGTGATGGGACCTGAGTCTTATAATAGCTTCATTTTTCTCTTATTTAGCATTGCGTTGTTTGTTTTCTACACTGGTATTCAGGGAGGATATACCCGTTCCATGTTATACAGCATGGTCCCATGAGTTACCAAACTTTAAAATAAAAGCTAATAACTGTTTTAGTTCTCACACCAGTCCTATGAATGACTCGGACTTTATTGTTTCCACCTAAACTTCGGGTGCCCATATTTTCCACATGGGCAGCTAGTAGTTTTAGTATTTACAGATATTTCCTTACATAGGATCCTGGATTTATAGCTGGAGCTATATTCGGAAAGCTTTGTATTCATATATTTCTTTCAGTTGTGTCAGTTGTTATTTTCCGCTATGCATTGTATTTATACATTTTATTTCTGCTGCTGTGTATTTTAAATCAAGGATATTTTCCATTGTGTAATATTTAATCGTACTCTGATATATTCTTGTTTTCTAATGTAAATTGTTGTAATAATAATGAAATGTTCTATTGTTTGTGTTCTGATGCCTCGTATTCTCAAAGCAATCCGGGCTTTCCCGTAAGGGGAAGTTTGGGTCATCACAGTTGGTATCAGAGCTTTGGTTTACAAAGCTCGAGAACAAGACACATTAGAACCAAACAAAAGAGTTCATCAGAGATAGGATTAGTAACATCCTATAAGAACAACTCGTTAGAGATAGGATCAGTATCATCCTAGAATGAGTTTGAAGAGTATTATTTATTAAAAACCAATTTTGTTTTGAAAATTTTATCTTATTATACGTATTTGAGTATTTTAATTTATATTCATTTTAGACTATCAAGTATATGAAGATTTTTCATATACGTGTCATGAACGTATATTCGAAGTCTTAAATATACTGGATGGATATAGAATCACACTCTAGTTGCCCGGGGATGATTCCGGTGATTGATATATCATCATCAGTATTTATGTTCGAGTTTTGAAAGTGGGTATCTATATATTTCCAATTGACCGGTGAAACACCCCACCTCCGTTAGGGTCACTCTCAAAGGGAATGCCCTAATTTTGGTGGAGGTTTATAAGTATAAGTCACAGATATACAAGACAGATATAAGAACACATATTTTTGAACAGTGGAAAACATCAACAACTTTTATTTCAACAAAATACGTGTTACACAAACCATGTCATAATTTGTTTTACAATACTTCCCAAAACATAACATCTCCATAACTGTCTTGATTACATTATTTAAAGAAGCATAAAGAAAACATAAATAAACTGCAAAAGTCCCATAATTGTTGTCCAAAGCCATAGCCCAAAACGGAAAAGATCCAAGCAATACATTTTTTCTCTTCAAGCTGGATGTGAAAACTGGTCAAGCTGCGGTATTCCCTCCCTGTAGACCTGGGGGGTGGAAACGAAAGAAAAGAAGACGAAAGAAAAGTAGAGTCAGACATAAAGCCTGAGTAAGTCTAGGACTATTCAGTCTATGAATAAAGAACTGGGTATTATAAGCATAAACTGGAAATGGGAAAGCATCATAAACTAAGTTAAGTTGTCTACGGTCGAACACTATCGTACCCCATATTAATCTCTGTACCCATATAAACTAGTTCCCAACAGGCACCCCATAATCAGGGTGAAGTGATCCTTTTTCTTATGATCGGCTCATACTCGCATAGTTACATGTGTCTTACGGCCCCCGTTGTTGTAGTTACCTATGCTGGTCCCACCATGGGGTGTATCAAGTCCCATGGTGGCGGCCCGACACAATTCTAGAATGCACAGGTATGCTACTGGTGCCCAGTGCCTTATTTTTCTGCACCGGAGTGTGTGCACGTCCGCACCCCGTTAGAACCTACACTGTTGCACCACCGCCGTCGATTTGACCTCTTACAGTCAGCCCAGTAATCGTGCCCCACCCTGCCTAGTTCAGGGTATCCTGATACACCTTGTAGGGTTACTGTTGAAAAGGGTCCCCCGCTACTAGGTTTTCTATTTCTAGCCAACATGCTAAGTTGGTTAAGTGTTTAATAAACCTAACCCCCAATCAGTCTGTTTAGTTTAGCATGTTCCATTTTGATTAAGTATTAATTTAATTTACTTAATCCTATCAATCCTGACTCAGCCTTAATTGTCTTATTAAAGCCTTGACCTCTCACATTAGACAGGTATTGTTGTGGCTGCCTGTTGCCGGTTGGGTCCGGGCAGTCTTACGCCACAACTCAGTCTAACCTCAGGTCCTTATTGGGCTCCGTGTTTAACCACCCACATTGGATAGGTATTGTTGTGACTACTGGACAGCTAGGGGGTTCCGGGCAGGTTTACATCACAACTCAATCCAACCTCGGGTTAAACACATCGTATTTTCTACATTTACATATTTTGTCTCTTTTCTTTTTATATGTAAATATTTGCGGCCCATTATTCAAATTTATCTTTATTGGTTAAAATTTATTTATGCCACTTAATTGTTTCTTTTTTTCAAGGTTGTTGGCATGCCTCAAACATGCCAACACATATGTTCTATATTTTAACCCAAACGTCATTACCCCCGTTTTACACGTTCGCTACAATATAAGATATGTTGGGTTTAACATTTAAACCCAACTTAGCCATATGAAAAAGGGGAGGCTTATAACATGGTGTTTATGAGGTAACATAAAAAGGGGAGTGTGAACGCATGAACTTGCAACATAACGATTCAATTAACATAAAGTAGGCACATGTGAACTTGCAATTGTAACAACATATAATCATGGCATAAACAATCCTTAAACAAGAATCATTCTATTCATATAATCATGGCATAAACAATACTTAAACACGAATCATTCTATTCATATGATTATGGCATAAACAATACTTAAACATGAATTATTCTATTCATATAATCATGGCATAAATAATACTTAAACATGAATCATTCTATTCATGTAATCATGGCATAAGTAATACTTAAACATGAATCATTCTATTTATGTAAACTTACAATTGGAATGTAAATCTAACTTAATTGTGTCACATATATCACCATATGGTTTTGATAACAACTTTGGCCTAAAACATGTTTCAACTAGGCATAATACCAAACATAGTTTAGTCATGTTCATAAAGGTGCTTACTTTTGTTTCTAATACAAAAGTATGATTTGCTAATTCCAACATAGATTCATATAAACTATAGTACTTAGTCGTATCCAATTACACACTAAAAGTGATCATAAAAGTATGTACATCATATTGGCATAATAGTGAATCATATACTTGCATGAATCCCAAATAAAATACCACAACATATGGTTGTCAACATAAATCATATACTTGTATGAATCCAATCATATACCATAACATTTCCAAATCGTTTAGAATCAAAATAACATACAAGTATAGATTATTATCGCCACAATTC
The DNA here is from genome assembly GCA_030737875.1 of Allium sativum. NCBI lineage: Eukaryota > Viridiplantae > Streptophyta > Magnoliopsida > Asparagales > Amaryllidaceae > Allium > Allium sativum. Next base: position 341,200,975 of record CM060919.1, read on the forward strand.
CATTTCGTTGTTAACTTCCAACGCAAATCACATACTTGCAAATATCCAATCGTATACCATAACATTCCCAAATCGTTTAGAATCAAAATAACATACAAATATAGATTATTATCGCCACAATTCCATTTCGCATTTTACACAAATCAAACGCAATTAATTATTCACATCGGAATAGCACTCTACTTACAACGTATGACGAATCTTCAATTCAGGAATCTGAATTCTGAATTTGGAGAAGCTATCCTTTGTTGTAGGCGTTGTTTTAATTGACGTTGCTTTAGGCTTTCGAATTATCACCTAATTGTCTCCCAATTTCTGACGGCTATCCTTAGTCTCTCCTCAGCAGCATGACGGTCTCATCTCCATTTTAGTTTGTGTGAATTAGGGTTAGTCTTAGGTCCTTTTTATAGAGTTTGTGAGTTGATTTAGACCGTCGATGGAGCTTGGTTTAATAATAGCCGTTCGTTTGAAGGAGAGACCAACCAGGAGCTGACACCTAGCCTTAGTGATAAGGCAAGGCTTAGAAAATCGACCAAACACAGACCAGGCCAGCCAAGGTGGGCTGGGTTCGACCTGGCTCAGGGGCCAGGTCGACACCCTAGTCGACACCGTGTCGACTTGGCAGTCGACACGGGTGACCCAGGTCGACTGCCCAGTCGACCTGGCTAGCCCCAGGTCGACTGCCAAGTCGACCTGGGTGCCTTGGGCGGGAATTTTCCCGCCCTGGCCATTCCAGCCCGATTTTTGAAATTTGAATTAGTTTTTCTGAGCTGTTTTGGTCTGTTTGAATTTGAAACTGAATTCTGAAACTTCCGGAGGCCATAACTCCTTTATACGGAGTCCGTTTTACGCAAACTCGGACTCTATATCAAGCAGAATTCCGAGACGAACGCAATGGCGTATCCCGTTTCCCTCAATTCTTTGATTTGAAATTAATTATACTTTAATTTGTGAATTTCACTGTTATGGAACTTAAAAGGATTTCGTCCCCGAAATCTTCAAGTTCAGGAAGAATGTATATCCTAACATCCAAACATCCATCTACTCATCCATCAAACACGAGCATCCATTGTCCTTAAAAGACTTCTAATGCTTCATGATCGTATGCGAAGTGTGTGTGCACATGTACTTATCTAATGCAAAATCAGGCGGTCTACTGATTCAGTTGACCTCCTTAACGCAAATTATGTGAGTGCCATGAATCCATTATGTATGCGAATTTTACTATTCATGATTCTACATGAGTGCACAATCATTCACACAAATGCAATATCCATATGACAACACATTAAATTTCAACCATATACGAATAAATACATTTATGCATATGCAATTTGAAGTGACTGAGCTGATCTAAAACCAAGATTGTGTGTGTATATGCAACCACGAGCAACCACTAGCAATCACTTGCAACCACTTGCAACCATCATCCATAACATGTTTCAATTACATGTTTTCATCCAAAGGATCTCTTCCTAAAAGATAAGGTCGAGGAGATATACCTAAAAAGATAGATAAAAGCGCAACTTAAGGAAAAAGGAAAGATCAAAGATGTACCCTCGAAAAGAAAAGGGTAGGCTGCGCGTATTCTAGCTTCAGTTTCCCAAGTTGCATCTTCTTCGGCGTTGCTCCACTGAACTTTGACGAGCTTGACTACGCGGTTGCGTAGCTTCTTCACTTCCGTTCCTAATATGCGGGTTGGAACTTTCCTCACGGTTGCTTCGCGTTCCACTTCAGCTTCTTCTAGGATATTTGGCTCTACTACTTCAGCAGAATCATGTAGACATTTTCGGAGATGTGAAACGTGAAAGACGTTGTGAACTCCGGCCAATTTTTCGGGTAGCTCTAATCTATAGGCCATTTTCCCAATTTTCTCGATGATAGGGAATGGCCCTACGAACCTTGGTGCTAGCTTTCCTGTGGTTCCAAAACGAACAACGTTCCTTAGCGGAGATACCTTAAGAAAAACTCTGTCCCCAACCTCAAATTCAAGTTCGGTCCTCCTCTTGTCGGCGTAGGACTTTTGTCTGTCTTGGGCCGTCTTCATCCTTCTTCGTATTAAGTCTACTTTCTCTGAAGTCTCTCGGATCATATCTGGTCCAAGTATGAGCTTATCAGTAGACTCCCATCAACAAGTGGGCGATCAGCACGGTCTTCCATATAAAGCTTCGAAGGGCGCCATTCCAATGGTTGCTTGATAGCTGTTGTTGTAGGCAAATTCCACCAAAGGAAGATGGTCTTCCCATGTCCCTCCGAAGTCAAGGACGCACAGTCTTAAAAGGTCCTCCAAAACTCTGTTCACTCTTTCTGTTTGGCCGTCGGTTTGGGGATGATAGGCTGTGCTTAAGCATAACTGTGTGCCTACCGCTTCTTGCAGACTCCGCCAAAACTCACTTGTGAAGATAGGGTCTCGGTCACTAACAATGCTGGATGGTATTCCATGGAGTTGAACAATTTCCTTGAGGTAAAGAGATGCTAGGGATGAGGCAGTTCTTTTACTTTTGACAGGTAAAAAGTGGGCGCTTTTAGTAAGCCTATCCACTATTACCCAAATGCTAGTGTTGCCTCTCCTAGACCTAGGCAGCCTATCAATGAAGTCCATTGAGATGTTATCCCACTTCCACTGCGGGACCTCTAGAGGATGTAGCAGACCGCCAGGCTTTTTCTGTTCCGCCTTAACCTGTTGGCATTCCATACACTTAGAAACGAAATCTGTCACGTCCTTCTTCATGCTGTTCCAAAAGAAAGTTCTCTTTATGTCCTTGTACATTTTATCTCCGCCCGGATGTATCGTCATCTTGGAGTGATGTGCTTCCTCGAGAACCTTCTTTACTAAATCCCTTGTCTGTGGGACGCATAGTCTTCCATCTCGCCTTAGCCAACCCTTATCGTCGATGGAGTATCTGTTGAGGTGACTTGAAGTCTCACCCCTAATTAGTCTATCAATCGTCTCCACAAGCTGAGGGTCTTCGCGTTGTGTTGTCCCTATTGAGTCCACTAAAGTCGGTCGTACTTCGAGAGATGCTAGCAAGCCTGGTACAAAATCGGAGGAGGGCCTAAAGTCAAAGCTGGCTATAAACTCTAGGCTTTGTCTTTCAACAAACAACGGGCTTAGGGTCAGTTTCTTTCGGCTCAATGCGTCTGCCACTACGTTGCCTTTGCCCGGAGTGTAGGAGATCTCGAAATCATACGAGGCAAGAAACTCCATCCATCTCTGTTGCCTCAAGTTAAGGTCCTTCTGTGAGAAAAGGTATTTCAATGATTTATGGTCAGTGTAAAGTTCAAACTTCTCACCTAGGAGATAGTGTCGCCAAGATTTGAGTGCTAAGACGATGGCGGCTAACTCAAGATCGTGGGTCGGGTAGTTCTTTTCGTGCACTTTCAACTGCCTCCCGCCATAAGCTACTACCCTTCCTTCTTGCATTAAGACAGCGCCTAGCCCTGTCCCACATGCATCTGTATAAACTGTGAACATCTTGCTTCCATCTGGCAATGTTAAAACTGGGGCTGTTGTAAGAGCCCTTTTCAGTCGCTGGAAAGCAAACTCGCAATCCAAGTCCCAATTGAACACTAGATTCTTCTTGGTCAACTTTGTGAGCGGAGCTGATATCTTTGCAAAGTCTCTGATGAATTTTCGATAGAAGCCTGCTAGCCCGAGAAAGCTTCGGACCTCTGTTGCGTTCTTTGGTGTCTTCCAATCCTGCACCGCTACTACCTTAGCTGGGTCTACAGCTTACCCTTCCTTGGATACTATATGCCCAAGAAATCTTACTTCCTCTCTCCAAAAGTGGTATTTGGAGAATTTGGCTTTTAGCTGATGGACTCGCAGAGTTTCCATGATTGCCCTTAAATGCTGGGCATGCTCCTCTTCACTCTTTGAGAAGATCAAGATATCGTCTACGAAAACCACTACGAACTTACTGAGGAAATCTTTGAACACCCTACTCATTAGGTCCACGAAGTAAGAAGGTGCGTTTGTCAAGCCGAAAGGCATGACAAGCCATTCAAAGAAGCCGTCTGGGGTTCTGAATGTCGTTTTATCGATGCTATCTTCAGCCACCCTTAGCTGATGAAAACCGGTCGCTAAATCGAGTTGGGAGAAAACAGACGTTCCTACAAGCTGATCAAACAGATCGTCAATTCTGGGGAGAGGGTGCCTATTCTTTTTCGTTAGCTTGTTGAGCTCCCTATAGTCAACACATAGACGGAGTGAACCATCCGCCTTTGTGGCGAACACCACTGGAGCGCCCCATTCTGAAATGCTCTTTCTAATGAACCCCTTCCCTAGAAGCTCTTTAATCTGTTTACTGAGCTCTTTCCTTTCCCATGGAGCCATGTGTCTAACGGGCAACGCAACGGGCTTTGCATTATCTACAAGATATATGCGGAAGTCTATCTCCCGCTTCGGAGGCAAGCCCTTCACCTATTCGAAGACATCCGGATATTCCCGGACCACTCTAACCGATTGGAAATTGTCGACAGAGGCATCTAGCGATTCAAGATAACTAAGCATAACCGCATACGAGGGATTACAAGTAATTTCCAAAGTGTTACCGAGCTGGGTCAGGAGCCTAACAACCCTTTTCTCACAATCAAGGATGGCCCCATTACTGGATAGCCAATTCATGCCCCAAATCAAACTATATCCCGAAAAGCGCAAAATAAAGGCACCACATTTAAATTCTACGCTTAGAATAGAAATTTTCAATCCCACACAGATCATAGACAAATGAGCCGGGCCCCCAATTGGGTTTGAAACAATTAAGGGGTCCTCTACCATACTAGTTTTTAGGTGCAGAGATTCTACTAAAGCAGACGAGATAAAGGAGTGTGATGCGCCAGAATCAAATAAAGTGCGAACGGGGTGATCATAAAGATAGACTACACTTTCTACAGAAGTATTTATACCTCGTTATTGCAGAGGTGGCGCCTCTAGCACATGAACCTGCGCCCCCGAGGTGGATCCAGCCCTCTGCCCCTGTCCTCGTTTCTTTGGGCAGTCCTTAGCCATGTGGCTTGTCTCACCGTAAGAAAAGCACCCACCATTCATCTTGGCCTTCTTTTTCCGGCAATCTTTCACTAAGTGCCCCACTTTGCCACAGAAATTACACTTCCTCTTCTCTTTGTTGTCTTTCCCGCCCTTCTTAAAGTCTGTCTTCTTAGGCTGTAAACCCTCTTTCTTCCCTTGAGAGCTTTCTGCCTTTGTCTCCTTCTTGCCCTTATCCTCTTCGTTCAGCAATGCCATCTGTACCAACCTTTCATATGTAGCTCCCATGGGTATATGGGTCATGGCCAAACTGTGCAATGGCTCATTCAACCCTTTGACAAAACGGAGAGCCTTCTTGTGCTGGGTGTTGACTAGATCCAGTCCGAACCTAGCCAGCTCATCGAACTGATTGACATACTCTTTGACTGTCTTATTCCCTTGCTTAAGAAATAAGAACTTTTCCAACTGCAAACTCCTCTCCGCGTCTGAGAAAAATTTAGCCTCAAACCTTGCCCTAAAGTCCTCCCATGTTTCCACTGGTCTTTCTGCATTAGTGACTTCCCACCAGTAGGAAGCCTCACCTTTTAGTAGCCACACTGCCAGTTGTACCTTCTGCCTATCTTCTACCTCAAAAATGACGAATAAGTCCTCGGTTTCCTTTAGCCAATTCCTAGCTGCCACGAAGGTTTCGGTTCCATGAAAGTCCTTTCCTCCCATAGCCTTAAAATCTTTACATATCTTAGCAAAAGTGTTTCCCCACGGTGGAGGTAGAGGAAGAGGTGCTGCTGCAGCCGGATGATTCCCTGCAGCTGGGGGAGGAGGAACGGTAGGGCCTGGCTGAGTGGCCCTTTCTTCTAAGAATCATCTAAACCAACCAGGTATTGGTACACCCTCTGGTAAGTTAAGTTCTTCGGACATGCTGAAACAAAAAGGATAGATTCAAAACGAAGGATAAGAGATAGTACCTATGGCTTTGGGGGAATTTGACTTTTTTTTAAAATAAAATAATATTTTATCTTCTAAAAATTCTTCTTTAAATATCCTTTTTGAAAATAAATTTTCAAAACTTTTTATCTTATCTGGTAAACCTATGCTTTGATACCAAGTGAAACACCCCACCTCCGTTAGGGTCACTCTCAAAGGGAATGCCTTAATTTTGGTGGAGGTTTATAAGTATAAGTCACAGATATAAAAGACAGATATAAGAACACATATTTTTGAACAGCGGAAAACATCAACAACTTTTATTTCAATAAAATACGTGTTACATAAACCATGCCATAATTTGTTTTACAATACTTCCCAAAACATAACATCTCCATAACTGTCTTGATTACATTATTTAAAGAAGCATAAAGAAAACATAAATAAACTGCAAAAGTCCCATAATTGTTGTCCAAAGCCATAGCCCAAAACGGAAAAGATCCAAGCAATACATTCTTTCTCTTCAAGCTGGATGTGAAAACTGGTCAAGCTGCGGTATTCCCTCCCTGTGGACCTGGGGGGGGAACGAAAGAAAAAAGGCGAAAGAAAAGTAGAGTCAGACATAAAGCCTGAGTAAGTCTAGGACTATTCAGTCTATGAATAAAGAACTGGGTATGATAAGCATAAACTGGAAATGGGAAAGCATCATAAACTAAGTTAAGTTGTCTAGGGTCGAACACTATCGTACCCCATATTAATCTCTGTACCCATATAAACTAGTTCCCAACAGGCACCCCATAATCAGGGTGAAGTGATCCTTTTTCTGATGATCGGCTCCTACTCGCATAGTTACATGTGTCTTACGGCCCTCGTTGTTGTAGTTACCTATGCTGGTCCCACCATGGGGTGTATCAAGTCCCATGGTAGCGGCCCGACACAATTCTAGAATGCACAGGTATGCTACTGGTGCCCAGTGCCTTATTTTTCTACACCGGAGTGTGTGCACGCCCGCACCCCGTTAGAACCTACACTGCTGCACCACCGCCGTCGATTTGACCTCTTACAGTCAGCCCAGTAATCGTGCCCCACCCTGCCTAGTTCAGGGTATCCTGATACACCTTGTAGGGTTACTGCTGAAAAGGGTCCCCCGCTACTAGGTTTTCTATTTCTAGCCAACATGCTAAGTTGGTTAAGTGTTTAATAAACCTAACCCCCAATCAGTCTATTTAGTTTAGCATGTTCCATTTTGATTAAGTATTAATTTAATTGACTTAATCCTATCAATCCTGACTCAGCCTTAATTGTCTTATTAAAGCCTTGACCTCTCACATTAGACAGGTATTGTTGTGGCTGCCTGTTGCCTGTTGCCGGTTGGGTCCGGGCAGTCTTACGCCACAACTCAGTCTAACCTCGCGTCCTTATTGGGCTCCGTGTTTAACCACCCACATTGGATAGGTATTGTTGTGACTACTGGACAGCCGGGCGGTTCCGGGCAGGTTTACATCACAACTCAATCCAACCTCGGGTTAAACACATCGTATTTTCTAGATTTACATATTTTGTCTCTTTTCTTTTTATATGTAAATATTTGTGGCCCATTATTCAAATTTATCTTTATTGGTTAAAATTTATTTATGCCACTTAATTGTTTCTTTTTTTCAAGGTTGTTGGCATGCCTCAAACATGCCAACACATATGTTCTATATTTTAACCCAAACGTCATTACCCCCGTTTTACACGTTCGCTACAATATAAGATATGTTGGGTTTAACATTTAAACCCAACTTAGCCATATGAAAAAGGGGAGGCTTATAACATGGTGTTTATGAGGTAACAAAAAAAGGGGAGTGTGAACGCATGAACTTGCAACATAACGATTCAATTAACATAAAGTAGGCACATGTGAACTTGCAATTGTAACAGCATATAATCATGGCATAAACAATACTTAAACATGAATCGTTCTATTCATATAATCATGGCATAAACAATACTTAAACATGAATCATTCTATTCATATGATTATGGCATAAACAATACTTAAACATGAATTATTCTTTTCATATAATCATGGCATAAATAATACTTAAACATGAATCATTCTATTCATGTAATCATGGCATAAGTAATACTTAAACATGAATCATTCTATTTATGTAAACTTGCAATTGGAATGTAAATCTAACTTAATTGTGTCACATATATCACCATATGGTTTTGATAACAACTTAGGCCTAAAACATGTTTCAACTAGGCATAATACCAAACATAGTTTAGTCATGTTCATAAAGGTGCTTACTTTTGTTTCTAATACAAAAGTATGATTTGCTAATTCCAACATAGATTCATATAAACTATAGTACTTAGTCGTATCCAATTACACACTAAAAGTGATCATAAAAGTATGTACATCATATTGGCATAATAGTGAATCATATACTTGCATGAATCCCAAATAAAATACCACAACATATGGTTGTCAACATAAATCATATACTTGTATGAATCCAATCATATACCATAACATTTCCAAATCGTTTAGAATCAAAATAACATACAAGTATAGATTATTATCGCCACAATTCCATTTCGTTGTTAACTTCCAACGCAAATCACATACTTGCAAATATCCAATCGTATACCATAACATTCCCAAATCGTTTAGAATCAAAATAACATACAAATATAGATTATTATCGCCACAATTCCATTTCGCATTTTACACAAATCAAACGCAATTAATTATTCACATCGGAATAGCACTCCACTTACAACGTATGACGAATCTTCAATTCAGGAATCTGAATTCTGAATTTGGAGATGCTATCCTTTGTTGTAGGCGTTGTTTTAATTGACGTTGCTTTAGGCTTTCGAATTATCTCCTAATTGTCTCCCAATTTCTGACGGCTATCCTTAGTCTCTCCTCAGCAGCATGACGGTCTCATCTCCATTTTAGTTTGTGTGAATTAGGGTTAGTATTAGGTCCTTTTTATAGAGTTTGTGAGTTGATTTAGACCGTCGATGGAGCTTGGTTTAATAATAGCCGTTCGTTTGAAGGAGAGACCAACCAGGGGCTAACACCTAGCCCTAGTGACAAGGCAAGGCTCAGAAAATCGACCAAACACAGACCAGGCCAGCCAGGGTGGGCTGGGTTCGACCTGGCTCAGGGGCCAGGTCGACACCCCAGTCGACACCGTGTCGACTTGGCAGTCGACACGGGTGACCCAGGTCGACTGCCCAGTCGACCTGGCTAGCCCCAGGTCGACTGCCAAGTCGACCCGGGTGCCTTGGGCGGGAATTTTTCCGCCCTGGCCATTCCGGCCCGATTTTTGAAATTTGAATTAGTTTTTCTGAGCTGTTTTGGTTTGTTTGAATTTTAAACTGAATTCTGAAACTTTCGGAGGCCATAATTCCTTCATACGGAGTCCGTTTTACGCAAACTCGGACTCTATTTCAAGCAGAATTCCGAGACGAACGCAATGGCGTATCCCGTTTCCCTCAATTCTTTGATTTGAAATTAATTATACTTTAATTTGTGAATTTTACTGTTATGGAATACACGGAGTGTTACAACCGGTGTGACAACCAAACCTTAGTTTGTGTTTATTGTTTGTGATTTAACACTAAAAACATGTTTTTTGAGTATATATAAAGCTATATATTTGAAAAGTTAACCAATTAATTTATTGATGGTTGTGTTGTATGATTATTAGTTCAACTAATTAAAACATTGGAATGATAAAACCAACAAGAAAATGGAAGGTAAAATTTAGCCAAATTGAATTTATTATTGAACCGAATTGAAAATTGATTTGAATTGGATACATATGCATGTGTATATATATTGAACATGTCATAGCATGGAAGCTAAGAAGAGGAATAAAATGTATGCCCGACAAATAGGTACATATTTACTGCATTCATTGGGTTTGATGATTTTATGAGCCGATTGGCAAGCCGCTTGGCTTTTTCTTTTTCTTTTTGATTGATGAGGGCCCTGTGAGGCAAGTTGTGGTTTTACCAATCAGCCGTATAAAAGATGCTATGGCAAAAAAATTCAAAATTTTAGGGTGTTAGCCAAATTTTTGACAAATTAGAAAGTTCTTAGAGACTGAAAAGTTGAAGAACTCAAGTCAGAACAAAAGTTTAGTTGATTAGTTAAACAACTTTCAGCTCTGTTCCTTTTCGAGGATGAAAAGATTTTAAGTGGGGAGATTGTAACAACCCGGAATTTCTGAACCAATTTAAAATTTTTATTTTAACTATTTTAATGAGTTTTTAATATTTAAAATGATTTATTTTAAATAATAAAGATTAAAAATTTATTTAAATCGAAGATAGAATGTATAAATTTATTTCAGTTATAAAAATGAGCCTAAAATGGCGTGGTAGTTTGAAAATTCGATTTCTAACTTTAAATGACTGTACATAATTCAATATAAATCAGATTTCAGTAAAACCATAAATATTTGAATCTGTTTAATAATATCTTTCTAACAGATATGAGAAATTGATATTTATTTTTATAAATTGTAAGTTATGTCTAGTTTAAAATTCAAAATAGTCGCTATGGAATTTATATTTTTTTAATATAATATATAACCCTTAAAAATAGTCATTTTGCAAACGATCTCCGTTTTTGATGAAACCACTTTTATTGGATCTGGAATGTCAAACTATTGTCAGGTTTCAAAATTCATAATTTTTGGAATTAATATGTGAGTGTAGTAAATTTAAACGTGTTTTGAATTTCATTTTAAATTTAACGATCAGTTTAAAAGGCCATTTTTCAAACGGTCTCCAAATTCGATGAGATTAGTTTTGTTAGGACCGTATTGTCAAAACATAGCTAGATATATATTTTTGTAATTTTTGGAGTCAGTACGTGGCCCCGGTAAATTTAAATACACGTTTGAATTCAATATATATTGATTTATATTTTAATTTTGATGAAAACTGATCAAAACTGTTGAATTGGCTTATGAAACATATCCCATTGTGTTCAAAATGGGGTAACTTATCTAAGGGTGATAGTCGTTGGATTTGATTTGGAGTTCGTGCATAAAAATTTCACCATAAAGAAACTAAAGGAATAAAATAATATAAATATATATAAAACCCAAGTGAAAACAGTCAAAACCCTAGGAAAAAATAAGTCGCGGTCGACCCTTTTAAACGCAGCCTCTCCAACGATTGAATGACCAGAAGCATTCTAAATTGTTTCTCCAAATTCTCACAAATCATTGCGAATTAGAAGATGATTCTTCAACAAAAATTATAAAGAAAAGTGAGATCTTTAATCCTATATGAGTGTGATCAATAACCGTTAAGGAATACGTTCGAATTTGGGGCTGGAAGGTGGCGTCTTTGAGTGGAATTTCCAGAGGGAGGGGGTTGCGAGCGAGTCGTCGTCGCTGGAGATGGAAGGGGGTAGTCGACGCTCTGAATTGGTGTTATTGGATCTAGTGTCGGCTATCTAGAATGGCGTGCGCTGGAGATAATTCAAGTCAATGTTGGGTTTTTTTCTTTACCTAGAGCGTGAAGAAGGGTTAACGATGGAGAGTAATTAATTATGTAATTAGGAAATAAATTTATATTGATTTATTTTAAATTTTGAAATGAAATGTAATTAATGTCATAACTTTGTCATACGAGGTCGGAATCCGACGATTTTGGATCCGTTGGAATCGCAGAAAAGAGAGCTTCGCTATGGAACTGCCCAGAAGATTTTTGGAGCTAGTCGATATTTTTGATCAAATTAAACGTCCTATTTAATTTGATTAAAATAATTAGTTTATCGATTTTTGAAACCGATCATTGTGAGAACTCCTTCTCACTAAATTATATTTTATCATGTTATCGTATTCATGTATAAAAACATATAGAATTTCCAGTGTAGACTTTATCAGTTTTAATCATTATAAATTGCATAAGGTGCATGTTATCTCACCTCCCTCGTCCACAGACCATGGACGATTTAATTTACTGTATTGTGTGTTGATTGTGATGCTGAAATGTTTAAACTATTAAAAATAGTTTAATATTATTTTGTGGTAGTGAAATTAAATTATAAATATCTATTTATAATTTAAATAGTGAAAATTGGCTAATTAGATAAATAATTCAAATTGAATTAGAACTGGTTATATTTATTAGCCAGTGATTATTTTAAATAGACTGTTGTTGTTTGAAAACCCTACATGGGTATTTGGATGATATTTGACATACACTAATCCCAATATTTAGTTGTATGTCAATCGATTGATTGATAGACTGTGATAAGCATTATTTAATTATTTAATGCTTATACAGTTGTAAATTGCACTCTGGATGTTAATTAACTGTTTGACGATCATTTATCATTATTGTTGTATACATGTGATGTATGAAATCCATATAACTGAAATTATATGGTAATTGATTGAGTCGCATTCCGATTCATAATATGAGCGAATATTTAAAAAAATATTATTCAGTAAAGAATCAAAATATGATTTTGATGTCCGATTTTAGATGGACATGAAAATATTGAAATGTGAAGCCAAGATAAGTAGAAACGCACCAGTTTAACCCGAACGGATTTATCGATGGATTTTATTCATTTTATAACGAAAACGAAAATGAACGGGTTTTCAGAATCTGATATTTTGAAAATATTATCATTTTAATATCATAATGATATGCAAAATTCAATTTTGATTAAAAATTGAAAACGAAGTTGAAATCGTTTTGAAATAAATTTATAAACGAATTTATAAAATACGTTTTAAATGGAAATTGATGATTATATATATATATATATATTAAATGGCCTGAATAGAACGCGCTGCTTAGCGACTGTTCGCGAATTTCGACCATTGACTTCAAACTGATGTAACGGGAGATCCGACCGTAGGATTCTCCTAAGACTGGAACCGTTGGGTTCATATCGAAAAGAGTTTCCGATGAATATGTGAGATTTAAATTTGAATAGTTGGATCTCAAATTATGTCCAAATCAAATTCAGAAAAGGTCGCTATGGATGTAGTTCGGTAGCCGTTATTAGAAACCGACTGTAAGGGCCTTAATAAAAGTATTTAAAATATGGAAAAATTGTGTAAAATAATAATAAATGATTCGAAAAGATTTTAGATGAAAAATTCCAAGTTTAAAATGATAAAAGTTTATTTTTATCGAAATGAGCTAGTTATTAACTAGATTAATAATCTAATGTTTTTAAATAAATAAATTGATTTGAAATGGGTTTTAAAATAACCATAATTTTTCCAATGAATAAATTGGAATGGAAATAATCTTCGGAATATTTTGATATTGGATTCCGTGATTATACGGATATTGTTGAGGAATTTGGAAGATACATATATTGTTATTCCCAATACGATATCCATTGGTTTCAGAATTTGATATTGAATAAAAGCCGATATAATTTCTATTCAGAGCCTTGTATTTGATATCAAATTGGATTTTGGGTTTGTTGTGAAAGGTTACTTTATGAACACTATTCTTAAACCCAGTTGAGAAAAGAATAAATCTTTTAATCAAGGTTTTGCTAAGTTTTCCAAATTAATTAACATTTAATTTGGAATTGAATTGAAATTGGATTTGGGTTGATCGTGAACGGTGTTTTAAATAACATTTGTTCTGTAACCCAATTAACAATGAAGACATGATTTAGAATTTATAATCTTTTTATTAAGATTAATGGAAAATTTCCAAAGTAAAGTTTTCCAATTTAATATATTAAATTGGAATTGAAGGGAATTCGATTCGGTAATAATCGGAATGAGCTTCTGCGAAGGAAGACCATTACTATATATGGAATAAAAGGCTTTGTCGTTATTCCATTTATATTATTATTCTAATACGGGAATTTATATTGATTATATACTGTTATGATTTTTGTGTAGATTCCATTTTAATGGAAGATGATTTTGGATTTATCGTGAATAGTGTTTTAAATAACATTAGTTCTTTAACCCAAGTAAAGACAGGATTTATTTCCTAATTTTGAATAATCATTATATAATGATTTTTGGGGATTAAAACTAAGTGGAGTTTTAATGAATCTTTAATTAGATTGAAATATTAATATGGTAATTAAATTTGCCAAATTTGAGAAGTGTTCGAAAATGGAGTATCACCGGTTTTACTTCATGTGATAGTTAAATCTTTAATTAGATTTGAACGTAGAATGGTAATTGAATTTACCAATAACACCGTGGGTGTTAGATATTGAGTACTACCAGTTTTGCTCCATGGGATGAATAGGTTGGGATTGAAAAAATAAAATAAATGATCACTTCGGTAAGGTTCGTGTAACACCCCACCTCCGCCAGGGTGGCTCTTGCAAGCAACTCCGACTTTGGTGGGGCGTTTTGGTAAACAAGGGTAAACATGCATAATGATATAGCAAGGCAGGACATGACATATATATATATATAAATAAACAGAGTAAGTAGATAAAACAGCGGAAGACTTTTAAACCATTTCAAAACACAAGTCTGGTACATGTCATTTTCCCAAAATTACAAGTCTAGATAAAACATCATCCGATAAACTGAAATACATAAGTACTATCCCCAAATAAGAGTGGTAAACCATAGCGGGCTCAATATCCAAATGTACATGAGCTAATCCAGCAAGCAAGCTAAGCGATCCAAGCTAAGCACCAATGTTCCCTCCCTGAGAACCTGGGGGGGAAACGGAAGAAAAGAAGCGAAAGAAAACAGGTCAGTCAAAAAGACTGAGTAAGCCCTGCTACGATCAGTCTATAAACTAATAAAGTTAACATCATGATGGAAACTGAGATGATCATAAATAACAACATACTGGCATGGTAAATCAACTACAAGATAGATAGAGGTGTCATCGCCTAAACAGAGTTAAGTTTTGCACCACGGTGTACTAGCAAACCAACATAACAGGTATTGATCCCTTAGCCCAAACTTTGGCCCAATAGCATGAAGTGACCTTAATATAAGGTCCAGCCCAACGGTCTAGTCGATCGGCTCCCTATAAACCTAACACGTCAAGTGTTGATGTCCATACGGCCCACATATGGATGTAGTCTGACTGTGCTGGGTCCACCTTTGGGTGTATCAAGCCCTCGGGTGCCAACCCCGGACACTTAAGCAATAATGCACAGCCCAGACCTACTGGTACCCGTGCCTCGAGTTTGTCCAACATCGGACTACGTGCACGTCCGTAGCCCGCCGGACCCGCACCGCTGTACCACTCAGCCGTCGCTTTGGTCGTTTACATCCGTCCAGTAATCGTGCCCCGCCCTAGCCTAGTCTCTAGGGTTGTGATGATACCCAACTGGGATTACTGCCGGAACAGACCCGCTGCTAGGGTTTCCTAAGAGGGTTAAGTGTGATTTAACCCTTCACTAATCCTGGATTAAACTGGTTAAGTGTGGCTTAACCCCATTCTAATCCCTTGAACTCCCAAATGGATTAAACTAGTTAAGTGTAACCAATGGTTCACAACTTAACCACATTCTAATCCCTCGAATCCCCAAATTGGTTAAGTATTAGTGGACCCTGACTTAACCCTAATCATGAGGCATTAATTAACTTAATGCACCTTAACCTCTCACATTAGACCTTGTTGTGGTTACTAGTTAGGCCGGGCGGGTCCGGGTAGCTTTACACCACACTTGGTCTAACCTCGGGTCTTGGCACCACATGACCAACTTCTCACATTGGGTCTTATTGTTTGTAGCCACTAGTTAAGCCGGTCGGTTCCGGGTAGAATTACGCTACAAACTCAACCCAACCTCGAGTTGGCCACACTTATGTTTTCTAAGTGTCATGTCCACTTCATTTCAAAACATAATCACAAGTTCAACAAATACTTGGGTAGACCTAACTTAATAGGTAAATTCCCAAGGGGTAGACCTAACTTAATAGGTAAATTCCCAATCTTATATTTCCATGTATTTTAAGTTTACCCAAACCCCCAACGTCATTCTATCGCTTACATATTCGTAATAACGCATAAAGGATAGGAAGAGGGAACTTTGGCACAACATACATGATAGACTTGCATATCACAACAAACACACATAACATGTTAGACTTGCACAACTTAGCATCGTGAACTTGCATATTACCATAAACGTGCATAACATGTTAAACTTGCATAACTTAGCATAGTGAACTTGCATATTACCATAAACATGCATAACTTGTCAAACATGCACAACTTGTCATTTTGAACTTGCATAAGCATGCATAACTTATTAAACATGCATAACATGGCATAGTGAACTTGCATAAACATGCACAACTTGTCAAACATGCACAACTTGTCATTTTAAACTTGCATAAATATGCATAACTTGTTAAACTTACAAATCATGGCTTAGTAAACTTGCATAAACATGCATAACTTGTTAAACTTGCAAATCATGGCTTAGTATACATGCATAACTCAATTAACTTGCAAATCATGGCTTATTACACTTGCATAAACATGCATAACTTGTTAAACTTGCAAATCATGGCTTAGTATACATGCATAACTCAATTAACTTGAAAATCATGGCTTATTACACTTGCATAAACATGCATAACTAAATAAACATACAAATCATGGCTTAGCAAACTTGCATAAACATGCATAACTTAATAAACATACAAATCATGGCTTAGCAAACTTGCATAAACATGCATACTCAATAAACTTGCAAATCATAGCTTAGCAAACTCGCATAAACATGCATACTCAAATAAACTTGCAAATCATAGCTTAGCAAACTCGCATAAACATGCATACTCAAATAAACTTGCATAAATCCCAATTTTCATCACAAATTAACTTTAGAGTTTCTAAAATGAAGGTAAGAGGGCTTACAAATATTATGAAGACACAAATCTACAAATAAAGATTGAGAAGCCCTTTATGCAAGCATAAAACCCAAAACAAAGCTCCAATAAGCAACAAAAATCCCAAAAACTCTAGCTTAGCAAATAAAACTTGCAACTTGATGATGTATGCAAGCTAATGATCATTCATACATCTTAGAAATGCTTGTATGAACATCATATTTTCATAGGAATGATTCATGAAGAGATTGGAGGCTAGGGTTTTTAGGTGGAGGCCATGAGAGTTTGGATTTTGACATAGTTTTGTTGCTAGAATGAATAATTGGGTTTTAGGGTAGGATTAGGGTTGTATTTATAGAAGATTAGAGTGTTTTTAGCCCTAGGATTAACCCTAGGATAGTTTTGGCCCGTCAGATTTAGGAACTCTCTAGAACCAGACCACACAACCAAGCCCAAACCAAGCCCAAACCAAAGAGGTGCGCCAGGCTAATTTGCCTGGCTACCCCCTGTCGACAGGGCTGTCGACAGGGCAGTCGACATGCCAAGACCCCTGTCGACAGGCCTGTCGACATGGGGTCCTGGGCGGGAATTTTTCCCGCTGCCCAGTTTGCCCTATCCCTAGTTTTTAATTTTAAAATTTAAATCTGTTTTTACTTAGGAAATTTCTGAAAACTTCAATGGGCCTTAACTGGGTCATACGGACTCCGATTTTCGAAAACTCGGACTCTATTTCGCGTATTTTTCCGAGATGAACGCAATGGCATAGCCCGTTTCCCTTGATTCAGATTTTATAATTAAATTCTGCCTCGATTTACATTATTACAGGTTATTGAAAATACGGGTTGTTACATTCTCCCCTCCTTAAAGGATTTCGTCCCCGAAATCTTCAAGTCAGGAAGAACATATCCTACCATCCAATCATCCATCTACTCAAAGCATCATCCACGAGCAATCATTGTCCTTACAAGATTCTAAATGTGGTATGAACATATGCAAAAGTGTGTGTATATGTACTTACCTAATGCAAAAATCAGGCGGTTACTGATACAGTAAACCTCCTTGATGCATATGTATGTAAATCAGGCGGTTACTGATACAGTAAACCTCCTTAATGCATATGTATGTCAGTGAAATGAATCCATATGTATGCAAATTCCTAAATTCATAGTATCTATATGAGTGCACATAACATTCACCCATATGCAACATCCATGTGATAACACACAATTTTCATCCATAAATAAGCATAAACACTCATGCATATGCAACATGAAGAGTGTGTGAGCCGATCTAGTGCCTAATCGTGTATAATGCATCCACGAGTAACCACTTGCAACCACTTGCAACCACTTGCAACCATCAAGCATAACATGTTTCAAACACATGTTTCATCCAAAGGGTTTCTACCTAAGGTTCTCATGACAAGATAAACACGATAAACTAGATAAACTAGATAAACTCCTTTTTGGATTACAAGAAATCCATTCAAACTTTGACATATAGTACTAACCGATGAGTCTTAACCCCCTTATGGAGTTTACAACAGAAATAAGATCGAGAGAGGATATATATACAAAAGATAGCTTGCAAGCAAGCTCTGCAGGAAAACAAGGATCAAGGATGCACTCTTAAAAAGAGGTATGATGCGCGTATCTAGTCTTCGCTCTTCTTAGTTACGTTTCCTTGAGCTTAACTCCACTGTGCTTTGACTGTCTTTCACTTCATGATTTCCTGGCTTCCTAACTCCTATTTCCCAAATTCGAGTTGGAACTCGTCGCCTCTCGTCTGTCTTTTCCACTTATTTCCCCTTTCTGCATACTTGGGTTAAACATAACTGTAACCTCATGATCTCATGCAAGCTCTCCCAAAATTCACTAGGGAATCTTGGATCTCGTCTACTTACTATAACTCAGGCTTAATCGATATGAACCATCCGCCTATAAGCCATACCTGGATTCAGTTGCCTACCCATGGCTTGTAGGCTATTTCAAAACTGGCCAACTTTTTGAGGATAAACCGTTGCTAACCATTATGCAGTTCTCTCGCTCTTTACCGGACTGAAATGAGCACTCTTCGTGAGTCTACCCATTTTGACCCTCATACCCGTATTCTCTTTCTTTGATCTAGGTAGTCCATCCACATAATCTATCGAGATGTTTCCACTCTTCCCTTGCGGAACCCCCAATAGAGGTAATGGCCCACTGGGCTTCTATGACTTGGCCTTAACTTGGTGGCACAACATGCATTCCGAGACCAACTCGACCACCTCCTCGAGTGATGCGCATCTGTAAGAACCTTCTTTACCAAGTCTTCCACTCGAGGAACACATAATCTCTCATCGTGCCTTAGTCATCCCTTGTTATCTATAATATATCTAGTGAGGTGACTTAACATCTCGCCTCGAACCGACTGGTCCATGGTCTTGACTAACTGCGGGTCTTCTTCCTGTGAAACCCCCCCTTCTTGATCCAGAAGAGTAAGTCTAAGCTCAGGGATTGCTAACTAACTAGCCAAACGGAGAAGGCTTCTTACTTCAATTGCCCTCCTCAGAGTTTTCCGGTCTTAAACCGCAACCACTTTAGCGGAATCCACCGCTAAGCCTTACTTAGGAACTATGTGCCCAAGAAATCCGACTTCTTTCCTCCAAAGTGATATTTGGAGAACTTGACCTTCAACTGGTTGCTCTAAGCGTATCCATCACCTCCTTGAGGTGTCTAGCATGCTCTTGCTCGTTCTTTTGAGGAGATCAAAATATCGTCTACGACGACCACGACAAACTTGTTCAAGGACTCCCTAAACACCCTACCCATCAAGTTCACGTAATATGCGGGTGCATTAGTCAAACCAAATAGCATGACTAGCCATTCTAAAAATCCATCTAGAGTCCTAAACGCAGTCTTGTCAATTCCATCCTCAGCCATCCTAAGCTGATGGAATCCGGTAGCTAGATCAAAAGAAAACGATGCTCCTACTAGCTGATCGAACAGATCATCGATCCTTGGTAACGGTTGTCTATTCTTCTCACGATAATCAACACATACGCGAAGCAAACCGTCCACTTTAGTAACGAATACTACTGGAGCACCCTACTCGAAAATGCTTCGTCTCAGGAAGTTCTTCTCAAGCAACTCCTTGACTTACTTTCTTAACTCTCACCTCGTGAGGTCATGTGCCTAACCGGCCACGAAACTGGCTTGGCATTACCAACCAGATAATACGGAAATCTATCCCCAGATATCAGGATATTCTCGGACCACCCTCACAGATTGCAAACTATCAATAGACGAGTTGAGGGATTCAAGATAACATAATATGACGGGACCCATAGGGTTGCCAGAAATTTCTAGGGTATTACCGAGGCGAGTCACGAGCCCCACACCCTATATACAAAAACCCAGAATGGCCCAAAACAGGACAACCATTCCATGCCCAAAACCAACCCATATCCCCTGAAACCGAGAATATAAACATCCCACGAGAATTCTATACTCAAGATAGAAATTTCCAAATCCACTCAGACCACAGACGAACGGGCAGAACCCCCAATTGGATTTGAAACACATACGGGATCATCAACCAGACTAGTACTTAGGTGCAAAACTTTCAACTAGATCGGATGAAATAAAACTATGCGATGTGCCAGAATCAAACAAAATTCGAACAGGGAAAATCAGAAAATGTAAACCAGATTTTCAACAGAAACACTACCTCTATCATAAGCTGGAAGAACGGTGTTGAGGGGATGAACTCGCCCTCCAGATAATCCTGCACACTGAGTCTGACCTTGCCCTTGTTTCCTCGGGCAATCCTTGCTGAAATGTCCAAACTCACCACAATGAAAGCATCCGCCCCGCATCCTCTTCTTCTTCCTACATTCCCTGGCTATATGTCCAACTTTACCACAGAAGTTGCATTTCATATTCTTGCCCCGTTTCCCGGAATTTACTCTCTTGCCTTGAGACTCATTCGCCTTGACCTCTTTCTTGTCATTGTTATCTTCTTCTTGAAGTAGGGCCATATTCACCAAATTCTCGAAAGTCGCCCCCAAGGGTATATGAAATAGGGCCAAACCACGTAATGGCTCGTTTAATCCTAGAGCAAAGTGTAGGGCCTTCTTCTGAGCTGTATTAACCAAGTCTAAATCGACCCGGGCCAGTTGATTAAACTTATCTATGTATTCCCTAATAGTCATGTCCCCTTGCTTTAGTGATAAGAACCTCAGTCCAAACCTTCCTCTAAAATCATCCCAACGTGCAGCTTCTTCCTTTAGCAACCATACTGCCAATAAAACCTTCCTGCGGTCACCTATATCAAAGGTGGCTAAAAGATCCTCGGTCTCTTTCAACCAATTCCTTGCCTCTACAAAAGTCTCTGTTCCACTAAAATTCTTGCCTCCTATCATCTTAAAGTTCTTACAAGTTTCCGCAAAATCCGCTTGTGGAGGCTGAGGGGGAAGAGGAACATCAGCTACGGAAGGAGGAGGAGGAACAGCGGCCTTGACTGGAAAGACAACATTAGAGACACCCGGGACCGGTGCCGTGACTTCCAAGTACCGACGAAACCAATCGGGTATTGTTACCCCTTCGGGTAAGATGAGATTATCAGACATGCTGGAAACGAAAAGAAAAGAGTTTCAAACGAGGGGTCAAAGGATAGTGCTAATGGCTTTTGGGGAATAGCCTTTTAAAAATAACTAGACTTTTCTTTGGAAAATACTTAATACTTGGTTTTGAAAATAGTTTTTCAAAAGTTTTAAAAACCTTTTTATCCCTTCTCGTAAACCATATGCTCTGATACCAAATGTAACACCCCACCTCCGCCATGGTGGCTCTTGCAAGCAACTCCGACTTTGGTGGGGCGTTTTGGTAAACAAGGGTAAACATGCATAATGATATAGCAAGGCAGGACATGACATATATATATATATAAATAAACAGAGTAAGTAGATAAAACAGCGGAAGACTTTTAAACCATTTCAAAACACAAGTCTGGTACATGTCATTTTCCCAAAATTACAAGTCTAGATAAAACATCATCCGATAAACTGAAATACATAAGTACTATCCCCAAATAAGAGTGGTAAACCATAGCGGGCTCAATATCCAAATGTACATGAGCTAATCCAGCAAGCAAGCTAAGCGATCCAAGCTAAGCACCAATGTTCCCTCCCTGAGAACCTGGGGGGGAAACGGAAGAAAAGAAGCGAAAGAAAACAGGTCAGTCAAAAAGACTGAGTAAGCCCTGCTACGATCAGTCTATAAACTAATAAAGTTAACATCATGATGGAAACTGAGATGATCATAAATAACAACATACTGGCATGGTAAATCAACTACAAGATAGATAGAGGTGTCATCGCCTAAACAGAGTTAAGTTTTGCACCACGGTGTACTAGCAAACCAACATAACAGGTATTGATCCCTTAGCCCAAACTTTGGCCCAATAGCATGAAGTGACCTTAATATAAGGTCCAGCCCAACGGTCTAGTCGATCGGCTCCCTATAAACCTAACACGTCAAGTGTTGATGTCCATACGGCCCACATATGGATGTAGTCTGACTGTGCTGGGTCCACCTTTGGGTGTATCAAGCCCTCGGGTGCCAACCCCGGACACTTAAGCAATAATGCACAGCCCAGACCTACTGGTACCCGTGCCTCGAGTTTGTCCAACATCGGACTACGTGCACGTCCGTAGCCCGCCGGACCCGCACCGCTGTACCACTCAGCCGTCGCTTTGGTCGTTTACATCCGTCCAGTAATCGTGCCCCGCCCTAGCCTAGTCTCTAGGGTTGTGATGATACCCAACTGGGATTACTGCCGGAACAGACCCGCTGCTAGGGTTTCCTAAGAGGGTTAAGTGTGATTTAACCCTTCACTAATCCTGGATTAAACTGGTTAAGTGTGGCTTAACCCCATTCTAATCCCTTGAACTCCCAAATGGATTAAACTAGTTAAGTGTAACCAATGGTTCACAACTTAACCACATTCTAATCCCTCGAATCCCCAAATTGGTTAAGTATTAGTGGACCCTGACTTAACCCTAATCATGAGGCATTAATTAACTTAATGCACCTTAACCTCTCACATTAGACCTTGTTGTGGTTACTAGTTAGGCCGGGCGGGTCCGGGTAGCTTTACACCACACTTGGTCTAACCTCGGGTCTTGGCACCACATGACCAACTTCTCACATTGGGTCTTATTGTTTGTAGCCACTAGTTAAGCCGGTCGGTTCCGGGTAGAATTACGCTACAAACTCAACCCAACCTCGAGTTGGCCACACTTATGTTTTCTAAGTGTCATGTCCACTTCATTTCAAAACATAATCACAAGTTCAACAAATACTTGGGTAGACCTAACTTAATAGGTAAATTCCCAAGGGGTAGACCTAACTTAATAGGTAAATTCCCAATCTTATATTTCCATGTATTTTAAGTTTACCCAAACCCCCAACGTCATTCTATCGCTTACATATTCGTAATAACGCATAAAGGATAGGAAGAGGGAACTTTGGCACAACATACATGATAGACTTGCATATCACAACAAACACACATAACATGTTAGACTTGCACAACTTAGCATCGTGAACTTGCATATTACCATAAACGTGCATAACATGTTAAACTTGCATAACTTAGCATAGTGAACTTGCATATTACCATAAACATGCATAACTTGTCAAACATGCACAACTTGTCATTTTGAACTTGCATAAGCATGCATAACTTATTAAACATGCATAACATGGCATAGTGAACTTGCATAAACATGCACAACTTGTCAAACATGCACAACTTGTCAAACATGCACAACTTGTCATTTTAAACTTGCATAAATATGCATAACTTGTTAAACTTACAAATCATGGCTTAGTAAACTTGCATAAACATGCATAACTTGTTAAACTTGCAAATCATGGCTTAGTATACATGCATAACTCAATTAACTTGCAAATCATGGCTTATTACACTTGCATAAACATGCATAACTTGTTAAACTTGCAAATCATGGCTTAGTATACATGCATAACTCAATTAACTTGAAAATCATGGCTTATTACACTTGCATAAACATGCATAACTAAATAAACATACAAATCATGGCTTAGCAAACTTGCATAAACATGCATAACTTAATAAACATACAAATCATGGCTTAGCAAACTTGCATAAACATGCATACTCAATAAACTTGCAAATCATAGCTTAGCAAACTCGCATAAACATGCATACTCAAATAAACTTGCATAAATCCCAATTTTCATCACAAATTAACTTTAGAGTTTCTAAAATGAAGGTAAGAGGGCTTACAAATATTATGAAGACACAAATCTACAAATAAAGATTGAGAAGCCCTTTATGCAAGCATAAAACCCAAAACAAAGCTCCAATAAGCAACAAAAATCCCAAAAACTCTAGCTTAGCAAATAAAACTTGCAACTTGATGATGTATGCAAGCTAATGATCATTCATACATCTTAGAAATGCTTGTATGAACATCATATTTTCATAGGAATGATTCATGAAGTGATTGGAGGCTAGGGTTTTTAGGTGGAGGCCATGAGAGTTTGGATTTTGGCATAGTTTTGTTGCTAGAATGAATAATTGGGTTTTAGGGTAGGATTAGGGTTGTATTTATAGAAGATTAGAGTGTTTTTAGCCCTAGGATTAACCCTAGGATAGTTTTGGCCCGTCAGATTTAGGAACTCTCTAGAACCAGACCACACAACCAAGCCCAAACCAAGCCCAAACCAAAGAGGTGCGCCAGGCTAATTTGCCTGGCTACCCCCTGTCGACAGGGCTGTCGACAGGGCAGTCGACATGCCAAGACCCCTGTCGACAGGCCTGTTGACATGGGGTCCTGGGCGGGAATTTTTCCCGCTGCCCAGTTTGCCCAATCCCTAGTTTTTAATTTTAAAATTTAAATCTGTTTTTACTTAGGAAATTTCTGAAAACTTCAATGGGCCTTAACTGGGTCATACGGACTCCGATTTTCGAAAACTCGGACTCTATTTCGCGTATTTTTCCGAGACGAACGCAATGGCATAGCCCGTTTCCCTTGATTCAGATTTTATAATTAAATTCTGCCTCGATTTACATTATTACAGGTTATTGAAAATACGGGTTGTTACAGTTCGCTAATCCCGACTAGTTTGATAAACCTTAATTTGGTTTAAAGTTGTGAAAAGATAATAAAAAATCTTTTGTAATAGTTTCCAAGTGAAGATTTAAACAGGAGGTTTAAATAATTAAATCTTTGATAAGATTCATGGGAATAATTCCCAATGTAAAGAATACTAGAATAAAAGAATATTCTGGATTGGAATGAGGCGTATGATGTGTTTTTATAGCACTTGATTATAAAATACGCGAGTTATTCTTAAAGACCAGGTGTAACCCATTCTGAATAAGTGATACAACGACTAAGAGTCGAAGATATTGATGACGGTGGTTGAAGACCGGTGATCTTCATATCAAATGGATTACTACTGATGCCCTGGATTTGGATAGCTCCCAAGGAGGGGTTACAGTGGTAGTGGTCTGGACGTACTTGTTGATTGTCCAAATATGCGAGGGCCTCTCTCCTGTATTGGACATATGGGATGAGGAATAAGGTGCCTCCAGTTTCGGTCAGACCCAGAACGGACTTGCAAATGGATGGTATGTCTGACGTTGTATTCCTTTTTACTATATTCGTTGATCTCTGATAAATATAAATTTGTTTGGTGGCGGAGAATTCATTATCTTGCTTAACACCCTTCTCTGAGACGTACGAGCTTAGAGGTTATATATGGGAAGAAATCAATGGTATGGTGTGGATTGACAATGTGACATGCTGAGATGCATGGATCAAGGCTTTTGTTGAAAAGCTGAGCCAGTGGATGATGATCAAAGCATAGCTTTAATTAGCATATCTTTGTGTATCGTTAATTCCCGATCCTCAAACACCGTTATGATGGGGAACTAATGGTCAGGTCAGTATGCTTTTGAGATGAGGATAGACACCATTAGGGTTGTCACGGATTCGGTCGACCGAGATGGACTGGGTGTGGTCGCTCCACACTCAGAGGGATAGGGCATACCCCCTGATTCCCAGAGGGATAGAGTAAACGGTGTTTTCTCTAGCTGGGACATAAGCCATAGTGATACTTGATTTCCCAAAAAGGCAGATGTGCATTACGGTGTTTTCTCTAGTTGGGACGTAGACCATTGAGCATTGCACTACGCGATAGATCTTTCGAATCAGCAGCCATCATGATGAAAATCTAATTTTCCAATACGAGCTTTGTGGTTTTTGTTGTATACCTATATATATGGCGACATAATAGTATGGGGTATTATGCCGTCTAGGATTGATACATTTACTTTCAAAATTGATTTCTACACTATACACGTATAGTAATAATAAAAGATAAATTTCGCGTTCAAAGCAAATTTGGCTATTATAAGGTAAAATTCTATCCTCCAGCTTACGTTGCATTGTGTGATGGGATCTGAGTCTTATATTAGGTTCATTTTTCTCTTATTTAGCATTGCACTGTTTGTTTTCTGCACTAGTATTCATAGGGGATAAACTCGGTCTGTGTTATACAACGCGGTCCCATGATTTACCTAACTTTAAAATAAAAGCTAATAACTGTTTTAGTTCTCCCACCAGTCCCATGACTGACTCGAGGTTTATTGTTTCCACCTGCCTATATTTTCCATACGGCACCTAGTAGTTTTGGTATTTGCATATATTTCCTTACACAGGATCCTGGATTTATAGCTCGAGCTATATTCGAGAAGCTTTGTCTCCGTATATTTCTTTCATTTATGTCTGTTGTTATTTTCCGCTATGCATTGTATTTATACATTTTATTTCCGCTACTATGTATTTTAAATCTCTGATATTTTCCATTATGTAATATTTAATCATACTCTGATATATTCTTGTTTTCTAATGTAAATTGTTGTAATAACAATGAAATGTTCTATTGTTTGTGTTCTAATGCGTCGTGTTCTCAAAGCAATCTGGGCTTTCCCGTAAGGGGAAGTTTGGGTCGTCACAATGATGTTTTGAATGAAGCAGGAATGGAATAAGCAAGGACAACGTAAGGATATTAGAAGGAACGGGAACAAGCGGTGTGTGAAGAGGAACCATGCAGTAGAGAGTAATCGGCCTGGGTGATTAATTTAAAAAGTAATTAACTTATTAATGATTTAATTACGGGATTTTTAGTTTTAATTAATATAAGCAATTAATTTTAAGTTCTGTTAAATGGACGCGTAGGTCCATAGGTGCAGAACGATGCGTTATGGAGTGAAGCAACATATGAATAAGAAAGAAGTAACAGCTTAAACTATAATTAACATAATTAAGCTTAGTTATATAATTAATTAAAGAAGTTAATCATTTTAATTAGATCGTATCCTTATATTAATTGTAACTTGTATGTACGCCAATAGAATTAGACAAAACAAGCAACATTGGGACCCTATTGGCTAATACAACGTTTTGGAACTATTTTGGACAAAACTGAAATCGATTGGAATTTCTAGTTAAATTAAACGGCTGTTTAGTTTAACCAGAAACAAAACCGTCTTAGCGATAACGGACTCAAAGTGAGTAAAACTCATTCAGTTCTTCCCACTTATATTTTATATAAGTCGGGTTTTATAATTGTGTGCTATGGTTGATTATTTGTTAAATATATATGCATATATTGATTGAAATGATGAAATTAAACGTTGTTAAATTTCAGTGAAAACCAAATCATTACTTTAATGAATGGAACCAATTGAGATAACTTACCTTATTGGTCACGTTTATAATATAAACGTATTTAATTTAATTATTTGAATTGTTTTGTAAAATAAATTGGTTGATGTTAAATAGTTGTTATTTACTATTATAGAAATTATTAGTTTAAATGTCGGATAATTCTTATTGAATGATTTTATTTGAGGTAACCTATTTGAATGTAGGGATTGATAGGTTGGAGGGATCCAATTGGATTCCTCACAGTAGTTGTTAAATTTTATTACATTATAATATATGAATTGTGATGCAGGGACAAACAGGTTGGAGGAATCCAACAGAATTCCTCATTGATATTGATAATGTTTATCAGTACGATTTGTTGTGTTCATTTGGATGTGAAATTAAAATATATTTCACGGTTGGGTACTTAAGTAGTCATTGCCTATTTAAGTACCATCGACGTAAAATAAAAGATTAATGGAATCGATTTTAAGCCGATTCTGAAATGTATTTGAAATGTCCTAGAAATTCCGACAATTGGAATACTGAATTAATAAAAGACTTGATTATGAATAGTTAATTTATATATCGACACTTGGATTAAAAATCAAATATATGGTTTTGAGTATGAATTGAATATTCATTTCAGTATGGTTGGTTGAGAATCAAATATTTATTGTTGAATATTTGAATTGAATTTAATTGGATATTTGAATTGAATTTGAAGTTCGGTTGAAAAATATAAATGTTTGAGTTTAAAAATAAATGTAGTGACGTTAAACGAATTGAAACTTTTATTTGTTGAATTATATGGAAAATTGGTGTACAAAAAGATAATGAATTAAACTGGAAACGAATGAAGTTATTTGTGGATAAACGGAATAAAATCGGTGAACCGATAAATAATTTAAAATTTAAACAACGTTGTATACAAACTAGTCAAATTACAACCAAACAAATTTTGTTGGAATCAGAACGCGAAGAGGAAGATGTATGTACAAATTTTGTTGCGTTTGGGGACTTTGTTAGCGGTACAAATTCAGAGCATTACACAGTAATTCGCAGTAGGGATTAATAATTAATTTAAATAAATATAACCTCCCTTGGATAAAACCCATCAGGATTTGGACACACTTTTCACATTTCGGATGCAGTAAAACAATAATATAAAACCAACTAAAATAGTCTTGAATAATTTCGGTGTAGAACTGTGAATTAGAATTAACTGGAGCACACACACGTTGGGTTATAGCATAGAAAGTTGTCAATATTATTATTGTAAAGAGTTGTTGTGACACCCCACGTCCGTTAATTTCACTCACTAAGGGAATGCATTAAGTTTTGTGAAGTGATATAGGTAAACAGACACAAAATAATTACAAGACAGATATAAACAAGATAGCAGCGGAAATTTAAATTTTTATTTCAAACATAATTCATAATACCGTGGTCCACAATACCATAAGTCACAAAAACCATTACAATAAAATAACTTATGTCTTGCACCATCAGAGTACATAAGTATATAAAAACATAATTCCCCAATTGAAAGAGTTTAGCCATAGTAGAGACAAAAACTTGAGCCATACTTCAGAAGTAGCTCCAAGCAAGATGATATCGAAGTCCTAACTAAGCCTAAGTGTTTCCTCCCTGAGAACCTAGGAGGGAAACGGAAGGAAGAAGGAGAAACAAAAGGGTCAGTCATAAAGTCTGGCGAGTCTAGTTACCTTTAGCCAGTAAATAAATAAAAGTAACATGATAGGCATATAAAGTGGATAAGAGAGATCACTACATAAATGGCAGGTGTGACAAGGTAGACAGGGTAAGGTGTATATACTTCTCTAATGATTAATCTGCTTTATTACTAGTATAACTAAAATGAGATGATCCCTTCCACTATAAGTTGGTAGACTTAGGGCATACGTCCGAGTGTACCATAACAACTACCTTAATCGATCGACTCCCTACTCCGTAGATATTCTGTGCTGGCCCCATAGTAGGAGATATCACTTCCTAAAGTGGCAACCCTTCATTTCCCAAGATGTGCAAAACCATATCTACTGGTGTCACGATCATCTTATCCCCTCTGCCCGGCTCATGCACGCACATGGCCTATCGACTTGCGCCGCCCACACCGTCTGTCTCATTTGGATCTCTTATAATCAATCAGTAAGCGTGCCCTTTCTCTGCCTAGCACGGAGTTCTTTATTTGATACCTACTCCGGGTTACTGACTGAAATGGGTCCCACACAATATGATACAATCTCTCCCCTTTGTCTTGTATCCCCACTAGGTTTTTCACTGACTATGTATACCCCTTAGGTGTCTTTAATTACATAGCCCTATGTCAGTTATGCTTACCCTAAAGGGTGTCTTTAATTACATAACCTTATTGGGTTAAGTTCGTTGGCCTATATGTAAATATTACCCACCCCCTCTAATTTACTTAACCCGCCCACTACCCATCCAATTTTACTTAACCCTGACTTAAGTTCATAATCATACAATCCTTATGGCTTAAATTAGGTTAAGCAGTCCTACTCATTACCATGTCCAATTATGGTTATAATGGGCTAGATCTCCCACATTATGCCTACAATGTGTGGATGTTGGATATGCCGGTAGGGTCCGGGCAGTCTTATTCCACGGTTGGGTC
The DNA here is from genome assembly GCA_030737875.1 of Allium sativum. NCBI lineage: Eukaryota > Viridiplantae > Streptophyta > Magnoliopsida > Asparagales > Amaryllidaceae > Allium > Allium sativum. Next base: position 341,231,115 of record CM060919.1, read on the forward strand.
TAACCTCGTGTCTTATCCCGATTCATATTTGTACACTTAAACCTCTCACATTAGGTTCAACATTAGTGGCTGCTGGATATGCCAGTCGGGTCCGGGCAGACTTCCACCACTAATGCAACCTAACCTCGTGTCATAAGTGCAATTACAATTCCTAATTATAATTACTAGACATTCCATTTTTATCCAAATCTACCTATGTCATTATAGGTGATTATTTCTCTTTTTATTCCCATTTGAATTATATGTCCAATAATGTTCATACTCAAAATATGCCAATATTAACCCTTCCCCCCCGTTCCTTAACTAGGTACTAATAAACTGGAGGCATGCTTAAGCTAGACAATAGCCTAGTCATAAACGATAATAGAGAAAATAATGGGAATATAACAAAATCGTCTTGGCATAAACATAAACTTGCATGATAATAAGGTGAATTGACATGTAATTAACATCATTACAAAGTGGACATAAAACTGATGAACTGGTGGCAGTCAATTGGTTCTAACATAACTATGATGTCACAATAAGCATAGTAAGATCTAAATTAGCAATTTAGATGTCCAATTGGATGATAACACAAGGTGATAAATTAGATCACATAATTCAGTTCTAGAGGTTAAAGTAGTTCTAACACCATTAGAATGACATAATAGCATGTTTAGATCTAAATATGGGTTCTCATGTCCAATTTACAACTTATCTAAGTTGATTGCAATATGACAGGTGAAAGGTGATTTACATAAAGAATTGGATCTAACTAATGTTGCAACTGTCCAAATTAACAAATTTACATTCACTATAATATACTTACAAGTCAAGATCCACATAGGTAACATAATGGAATTATCACGGTTGCATTAGATCTAAAAGTGTAGATCAATTATGACATAGCATAAGATTTAACAATAGCATAGATCCACAGTTTACAACATATCCAATTCACAGTCTTTCACAATTTACTTTTATTTATCTAAACCTAAAAGAAACTAGAGACTCACAGCGTTGGGTTTAGAGAATTGAGAAAGAACGGATCTTGAATTTCTGAATTTGATTTGCAAGTACTTTGTTGTAGAAAACGGTTCCATCTCATTTCGTATCACGGCAACATATGGCCTCCATGATTTCCAATGGAGAAAATAGGAGAACAAGACACATATATATAGCTGCCAGACCCCCTGAAACCGATTGCCATGTCAGCCCTAGGGGTGTCGACACCCCTGTGGGTGGGTCGACCCGTAGGTCGACCCCCCTTAAGGGGGGTCGATCCGTAGGTCGACACCCCTCTAGGGGGGTCGACCCCCTAGAGCGAGATTTTTGCCGCCTTATCGAATTTTTCGAATTCGAACTGTTCCGGATAAAATTCTGACTCATGCGTATATATATAATCTTTCTACGCGTATACAAACTTAAAACCCTCATAACTTCTTCGTACGGTGTCCGTTTTACGCAAACCAAATGTCTATCCTGTCCATAATTTCGAGACGAACGCAATGGTGTTGTCTGTTTCCTCTAATTCAGAATATTAAATTAATTATTATTTAATTTATCTTCTTTAACGTTGTTAAAAAATTTGAGGTGTTACATTCTCCTCTACTCAAAGGATTTCATCCCGAAATCTCTAAGTTGAGAAGAATGCATATCCTACCATCCATCATCCATCTACTCATCCACCAATCAGTGGCATCCATTGTCCATAAAGATTTCTAATACTTATTGTAACACCCCACCTCCATTAAGGTCACTCGCAAAGGGAATGCCTTAACTTTAGTGGAGCGTTTTAAGTGAATATAGAACAGAAAATCACAACAAGACAGATATAAAGCAGTACTTGAAAATTTAAAACATTATTTATTGCAGCAGAAGGTAAATATGTTTGGTTACATCATCAAAACCATAAACCAAAGTCAAGTACAAAATATCCATCTTGATAAAACAAAGTACATAATCCCACTACTGCAAGTAGCCATAAAGAAATTGATAGGCTGAACTTTACTTCGGCAATCCCAATCCAAGTGCTCCCAAAGAGATTCCAATCAAGCTCCACTAGTACTAGTCCCACCCTTAGAACCTGGGGGGGAAGGAAGAAAAGAGGTGGAAACAAAGGGGGTCAGACATAAAGTCTGGCGAGTGCGATAAATCTAACAACATAATTATTAAAGCAATATGATAAGATATAAGCTGGAGAACAAGGTAATGACTATGTGAACCACATGGGTATGGCAAGGCAATCAAGAGAAACAGAGATAACGTAAATGGCACTTCATAATCGATATAGGATAATTACTATACTCTACCGTACTGTACCATACTGTACTGTACTAACACTAACTGCACACCTACTAGTCACTCTAGAATTTTGACCCCTCTTGGCTAAATAGAACGATTGTAATAACCCGGAAATCTAGGCCAATTTAAAATTTTTATTTTGGCAATTTTGGTGAATTTTGATTATTTAAAATGAAATATTTTAAATAATATCGACGAAAAATTTATTTTGAATAGAATTAAAACGTATATATTTATATACGTCGTCGTTAGAATATAAATATTTTATTTATATATATAAAAGGAATTGAAAATGGTGCGGTAGTTCGATAATTCGATTTCAAATTTCAAGTGAATGTACAGGATTCAAAATAAATCGGAATTTAGCGAAACCAAAAATAATAGAATCTATTTGAGAATATCTTTCCAACGAATCCGAAAAATCAAAATTTCATAGCGGGAATCAAATGTTATGTCCAAATGAATTTTCAGAATAGTCGCTACGGAATTCTGGCCCTTAAAAATGGAAATTTTGCAAACGACCTCGGATTTCGACGAAACCACTTTTGTTGGATCCGCGATGTCAAATTATTGCTAGGTTTCAAATTTCATAATTTTTCGAATCAATATGTGAGCGTGGCAAAGGAAAACGCGTTTGACCAGATTTTGTTGATTTTAATCGACTGGAAAATGGTCATTTTTCAAACGGTCTCAAAATTTGATGAAACTAGTTTTGTTAGGACCGTATCGTTAGTACGAAGCTAGAAAATATTTTTCGAGGACTTTTCGAGTTAGTATGTGGCCCCGGTAAATTGAAATGCGCGTTCAAATTCAATATATAGAGTAATATGTTGATTTTGATGAAAACTGATCGAAACGATCGAATCAGCTTACGATACATATCCCATTGAGTTCGGAATGGGGGTAATCAGCTATAGACGACAGGCGGTGGGTTCGATTCTGAGGTCAAAACAAAAAGTTACCTTTTGAAATTAAAATAATTAAATATATCTGTTTATATACCCTCACCCTCTACCCTCCCTCCCTCTTTTTCACTTCAGCCCCCCCCCCCCCCCGTTTACTTTTTTCAAAAGAAATAAAAAAAACTCGCGAGCTCGACCGCCAGAAGACCCCCCTCCCCTCGCGAGCACGACCGCCAGAAGACCACCCCCCCCCCCCCCCCCCGCCCCTCGCGCGAGCACGACCGCTAGAAACACCCCCTCCCTTCCGAAACCCTAGCCGTATTCGCTGAAGACCACCGCCTCTAGACCCAAGGGCGCCGACCATCCTCAGCGCGCCTCCCCCACCATCTGACTCCAACTCCGACTGTAAGCACCTTCTTAAATTTGTTTTATTTATTTATTTCAGTTTATTAAAAAGTGATTAGTTAGAATAGAGAAAGAAAATCAGTTTTTTTTTAAAGAGAAGGATTATGTTTTTGAATAATAAAAATATAATTTTTATATTAGTAGAAGGTTAAAAATATAATTTTTATATTAGTAGAAGGTTAAAAATATGATTTTTATAAAGTAGAAGTATTAAAAATATAATTTTTATATAGAGAATAGCGAGATAAAAATATAATCTTTATCATATGAACACCATTATAAAAATAGAATTTTTATCTATATAGTAGCGATGTAAAAATAGAATTTTTATCATATATATATAGCAAAGTAAAAATATGATTTTTATATAATGTAAAGAATAAAAATATGATTTTTATATTATAGAAAGAATAAAAATTCGATTTTTAATTTATAGAAGAGATAAAGATATGATTTTTATAAGGTAGAAGTATTGGAAATATGATTTTTATTTATTGAATGAAGCAATAAAAATATAATTTTTATATTTGAACAGCGTGAAAAGAACTGCAAACAGATCCAGACGGTTCAGCAGTTCAGAAGCAAAGCACGGCGGAGTGGATCCCTCTGTGAGAACTTCTCACCTTTAATTTTGTTTTCTAGTTAATAATATATACTAGGATGCAGACGGTGTTTAGTAGCACCCGACACCCGTCGTCCACAGACCATGGACGGCTTGTATGCTTGGTTGTTTGATTTTGATGTGTAGTTGATTGTGTGATGTGAAATGAAATGAAATATTTATATAGTTAAAAATATTTTATAGTTGAAAATAGAATTTTTAAAGTGTATATAAAATAAATATTTATAAACAAATCGGAGGTTTGTTTATATACACTGATTTGATTGATATTGATTGGGACGATAAATTTTACACATCGCCCAACTACACAAATAAAATCTGTGTTTGATTGTTTGAAACCCCACACGGGTATTGGGATGATATATGACATACACAAATCCCAATAATTAGTTGTATGTCGATCGATTGATTGATAGGCTGTTATAAGCGTTAAATATTTATATTTGATGCTTATACAGTGTAGAACGCACTCTGGATGATGGTTGATTATTTATCGTTGTTATTTTGTACATGTGTTGTAGAAAATCCATATAATTAACATTATATGGTAATTGATTGGGCCTCATTCCAGTTTTGAAATAGAAATATTTGAAAAAGAAATATTTGAAACAGAATATTTAAAAATAGAAATATATGAAGCCGTGTTGATTAGATTGACGCCATTTTGACGTGAATGATATTTATATCGATTTTATTCAATTTTCAATGTATATTGAAAGTGATTTCGAAATTTGAATTATACTGAAAGTGATTTCGAAATTTGAATTATATTGAAAAGTGATTTCAAAATCGAATATTTTGAAATGAAATTCGAATTAATTGAATTGAATATAAAACGAATTCGAATTGAATTGAATATAAAGCGAATTCGAATTGAATTGAATATAAAACGAATTCGAATTGAATTGAATATAAAAGGAATTCGAATTGAATGGAATATAAAATGAATTCGAATTGAATTGAATTGAAAAGAAAATGAATTCATATCGAATTAAAAATCGTTTTGAATTGAAATCAATTTGAAATGAATTTAAAACGAATTTATAAGGAAAAATTCAATTTTGATTTGAATTTGAAAATGAAGTTGAAACCGTTTTGAAAATGAATTTAAAACGATTTATAAAGCACGTTTTGAATTGAAATCGATGAAGTATATATTATATATATATATATATAATATAATGGCCTGAATAGAACGCGCCGCGTCGCGGCAGTTCGTGAATTTCGACCATTGACTTCGAATGGATATTGCGGGAGATCCGACCGTCGGATTCTCCTAAAACCGGAACCGTTGGGTTCGTATCGAAAAGAGATTTCCAATGAATATTAGAGATTTGAAATCTAACGGTTGGATTTGGAATTATGTCCAAATCAAATTTGGAAAAGGTCGCTGTAAGTGCAGTTCGATGGCCGTTGATGGAAATCGACTGTACAGGCCTTGATAAAATTATTAAAAATAGGAATAATTTGTGTAAAATCATAAGAAGTGATTTGGGAAGAGTTGGGATGAAAAACTCCATATTTGAAAAGATAAAAATAGATTTTATCGAAATGAACTAGTTTTGAACTAGAATAATAATTTATTTATTTTTGAAATGGTTTTGAAAATAACCAGAATTTCCAATAATTGCATTGGAATGGATTTGAATCGAAATTGTCTTCGGAATATTTCGATGTGGGATTTCGTGATTATACAGATATTGTTGTGGAAATTTGAAAGATATATATATATATATCGTTATTTCCAATATGATATTTGTTGGTCGTAGAATTTGATATTGAATATAAGCCGATATATTTTCTATTCAGAGCCTTGTATTTAATATCAAATGTGATTTGGGTCTGTCGTGAATGGTGTCTTCATTAACACTGTTCTTAAGCCCAGTTGAGAAAAAGATTAAATCTTTTTATTTAGATTTAATGAAGTGTACCAATTAAATAATATTTAATTGGAATTGAACTGGTATTGATTTTTGGGTTTATCGTGAACAGTGTTTTAAATAACACTTGTTCTTTAACCCGATAATTAATAGAATGTGATTGTGGGTTTATCGTGAACCGTGTTTTAAATGACATTGGCTCTTTAACCCAGTTAAAGACAGGATATTGATTTCTGTAAAGATTGAAACTAAGTGGAGTTTTAATGAATCTTTAATTAGATTGAAAAGATCGAGAATGGAGTATCACCAGTTTTGCTCCAGGCGATAGTTAAATCTTTAATTAGATTTGAACGTGAAATGGTAATTGAATTTACCGATAACACCGTGGTGTTAGATATGAAATATAACCAGTTTTACTTCAGGGGATGAATAGGTTGGGATTGGGAAATAAAATAAATGATTACTTCGGTGTGGTTCGCTAATCCCGACTAGTTTGAATTGATATTCAAAGAAGATTAAAGAATAAATTTAAAGAATTTATCTTTGATAAAATAAATGGGAACTTATCCCAAAGTATAAGAATATTTGATCAGAAGAATATTCTGAATTGGAATGAGGCGTATGTTGTGTTTGTGTAACACTTGTTTATTATATACGCGAGTTATTCAGAAAGACCGGGTTTATCCCATTCTGAATAACTGATTCGACGTGGTGTCGAAGATGAAGACGGTGGTCGAAGACCGGAGGTCTTCACGTCGTTTGGATAATTACTGATGATCTTGATTGGGCTGTTCACCCAAGAAGATGGAAACAGTTGGTGATCGTCCAGACGTACTTGGAGATTGATGGATATGTGGGGTACTAGGTGCCTCCGGTTTCGTTCAGACCCAGAACGAACTTGTAAATGGACTGTGTGTCTGACATTGGATTTTATTCTGTGTGGTTGATTTCTATTAAATATATATCTGTTTGGCGGCGGAGAATTTATTCTGTTGCTTAACGCCCTTCTCTGAGACGTACGAGCTCAGAGGTTATATATTGATGGATATCAAACGCATGGAGTGAATTGCCTGTGTGGCATGCCTAAGTGGCAATATGATCAAGGCTTTTGTTGAAAAGCAAAGTTTTGTGGATGATAATCAAAGCACGCCTGTGTGGCACAGCTTTGTGTAACGTGAATTCGCGAGCCTCACACCCCGGTGGTGAACCAAAAACGGGAGAGGACCTCAGGGAGGACATGCGTTGCTTTCTAGTTAGAAGTGGCGTCAGTGTTTTTACACGCCCTGCCGAGTTTGACTTATGTGGTTGTTGCTGTTGCGAGGCGCCTCGGTTAGATCGGACGATCCGGGTCCGATGGAGTCATTCATTGGCTCATTTACGCCCCATAGGGCGGGGAAACGCATGTTCAGGGTTTAAGTTTAATCCACATCGGTGGACCAGCCCTGTCGCTCCAAGGCTTGCCTGCGCGCTTGCCTGAGGCTCGGGCTAGAGAGTTTCAATTCGGTAGAGGACTATCTTTTGCCTCGGTTCAACGACGGAAATCCAATTTCCAAATACGTGACATTTGCGGTTTTGATTGTAGAGCCTAGTATGGCCACATGATATATGGTACCCATGCCGTCTATGATTGATACTTATGATTTGAAGATGTTTTATACACTATGCACTTATAGTAGTATCAAATGATTTATTTTAAACGTACTAAGCATGTTTGGCTATTATAAGGGAAAACCCTATCCCCCGGCTTGCGTTGCATTGTTTGATAGGACCTGAGTCTTATAATAGCTTCATTTTTCCAAAAAGCATTGCGCTGTTTTGTTAAATGCACTGGTATTCTTGGGAAGAAACCCATTCCGTGTTATGCGGCGTGGTCCCTTGATATATCTGATTTAAAGTAAAGTTTTAAATAACTTTTTTAGTTCTCACACCAGTCCCATGACTGACCTGGAGTTTATTGTTTTAACCTAAACTCTGGGTGCCCTTATTTTCGACACGGGCAGCTAGTAGTTTTGGTTTTGCAGATTTATATTCATAGGAACCTGGTTTATAGCTGGAATGATATCCGGAAAGCTTTGTATCCGTATATCTCCTTCAGTTGTGTTTTGTATTATTTTCCGCTGCTGTATAATGTATTGTAATCTCTGATATTTTATAATGTGTAATAATGTTTATACTATGTATATTCTTGTAATCTGATGGTATTGTTGTAATATACAATGAAATGTTCTTCTGTTCGCGTTCTGATTTGTCTTGTACTCACGGTAATTCGTTCTTTCTCTTCTCTTCGGAGACCGGGGAAGTTCGGGTCGCTTCAACGATGATAGCTTCGCGTACTACTAGGTGTACCCACTATCCTCCACGTTTGACTGTATATCTCTAGTTGCTATCATAGGTACCCAGCGTGTACCTATCCCCACTAGATGTACCCCCTTCAATAAGTAATAATGGTAATTCTATGTACTCCTAGCTGACGTCATAGGTGCCACCTGCTCCTATCTCCACTAGGTGTACCCCCTTGGTAATTATTAATAATAGTGGTAGCTTCGTGTACCCCTAGCTGACTACATAGGTGTTGTCTGCTCCTATCTCCACTAGGTGTACCCACTACCCTGCCCCATTCGATCGGCTCCCTAACTTGTAGATACCCGTGCTGGCCCCACAGTGGGGTGTATCACTCCCCAAAGTGGCAACCCGATACCACCAATGATGGATGACTTATACCTACACGATGCAACAACGTCTTACCTACCAGCCTGGGTCCACACACGCATATGAACCCGTTGGACTTGCGTTGCCACCGCTAACCCGGTTTGGCCTCTTACAGTCAAGCCCAGTATGCGTGTCCCGTCCTCGACTTGGGTCAAGCCCACAAAGATACGTATGGGTTACTGGTTGAAATGGGCCCCCATGACTTGACACAAGCTATCCACCTAAGCTTGGTCCCCTCTAGTATTTCCCACTTAACCCCACTTCTTATTCATGTTTCAATTACATGTTTCAATTTTGGTTAAGGGTTTCTATTAGTAATTCCACATGCCACTTAAGGCACCCACTTAACCCCTATGTCCCACTTACATGTTTTACCTTGGTTAAGTGTTACTAATCGTATTTCCTCATGCCACCCAAGGCACCCACTAAATTCCACATGCCACCCAAGGCACCCACTTAACCCCCTCATGTCTCACTACATGTTTATCTGGTTAAGTGTTTCTTAATTCATTAAGACCGTAACCTCATAAAGACCTCTCACATTAGAATGACATTTGTGGCAGCTGGATTTGCCGGGTGGGTCCGGGCAGTCTTACACCACAAACGAGCCTAACCTCGTGTCTTTACAACTGTTACATATTTAATTTGTGCCTAAGACCTCTCACATTAGACTGGCATTTGTGGCAGCTGGATTTGCTGGGCGGGTCCGGGCAGTCTTACACCACAAAAGAGCCTAACCTCGTGTCTTAGACGATTAATTACTCCTAATTAATCAATCCCCAATTTGAATTACTTTCCCTATTCAAATTATCAATCAATTCCATATTTAACGATGTCCATGATTGACTCAATTATGTCCATCCATTTATGGTATGTAAAATCATACCAATTTTCACCACAATTATATTTTATGCCTTTTAAGGCATTTATGCTCATCTATTTACTATATATAAATTATACCAATTTCATTACTAATTAATTTTATTCCTTAAAATTAATTACATGCCTTTTTAGGCCATTACATGCCAAATTCACAATATGTGTGTATCCACTATTATCCCCATCGTACCCCCGTCATTCGTTCGCTTAACATGATATATACATATTAGACTAGCAAATAGTCTAATACTTAAAAAAGGAATAACCGTCACAAAGTCACATACACACAATAATAGATCTAATTTGCATCAAACTTGCAATTAAGAATTACAACATACTTGCATAGTTTTTGTATTATCAAGGATCCAAAAATTATAGATCTAAAAAGTGTGAGCTTGCATGTATGGACATAGTTTTACACCCAACTAGCCTAGATAATTATCACAAACTTACATAAACTGTGTATGTCGTCAACATAAACATAAAGGTGTCATCTTGCATAACTATGGATCCAATAAAGGTGTTAACTTGAGTAGACTATGGATCCACATAAAGGTGTAAACTTGCATAACTAGGCATGTCATAGATTCAACATAAAAATGTCAACTTGAATATGGATCTAAATTTTAAAGGTGTGAACTTGTATATATATGAATCCAATTATCACTTAAACTTGCATATGAACATAATACCTATACGAACTAGCATATGTTCCGCATCCATATTCGCATAAAAACCAATGTTATAAACCTAGGTGATTGTATTATAAAAAGGGATTCATTGACACAAGTTAACATCATGAATTACTAGCATATATTTTAGATCCAAACTTACATAACATCATATAACTCGCGTACAACTTGCGTGATCCTATTAACTTGCATAACATCATATGTGAAACTTGCATAACATCATACATGAAACTTGCATAACATCATATTTGAAACTTGCATAATCATCATACATGAAACTTGCATAACATTATATATGAAACTTGCATAACATCATACATAAAACTTGAATAACATCATATATGAAACTTGCATAATCATCATACATGAAACTTGCATAACATCATATATAAAACTTGCATAACATCATATGTGAAACTGGCATAACATCATATATAAAACTTGCATAACATCATATATAAAACTTGCATAACATCGTATAATATGAATCAAGTTAACATACATGATTAAACATATAAATTAGATTCACAACCACAACTTATAATCCAACGTATATCACATCATAATTGATTTAGCAATTATTTTGTTAAGGTGATCGAACTCACAACTCAAAAGCAGTCTTGAGTTCTGAATTCTGATTTCTGGAGTTGAATTAGCGCTCCTTTGTTGAAGATTCGCTGTTAGAGTTGAAAAGGATTGAATTTGATTTGCTTTCTTCCTCTCTAATGGGCGGCGGCTATTCTGAGTTACAAGGTGACGGCATGGAGGCCATGAATCCAATTTTGTTTTGATTTTAGGGTTTGAGTCCATTGGTGTTTTTATAGAGTTTAGGATTAGTTTGAGCCGTCCAATCAACCCAGAATTAATCCCAGCCAATCAGAGCAGATCAGAAACCCTAATGAGTCAGCACATAGTCACAAACAGGTCATCAATCAAATCTGCCCGGGAGGGGGGGGGGCAGGTCGACCCTATGGTCGACCTGGTTAAGGCAGGTCGACCCCCAGGTCGACCCTATGGTCGACCTGGCCCTGGCGGGAATTTTCCCGCCTAGCCTGTCTGACTCCGAAATTTGAATTTTCTGAAAATTTGTTTTGAATTTTCTGAAACTTCTGATCGCCATAACTTCTTCATACGAAGTCCAATTCACGCAAACTCGGACTCTATCTCAACCAGAATTCCGAGACGAACACAATGGCGCAACCCGTTTCCCTTAATTCTCACGTCTGAGTTTAAATATTCTTTAATTTAGTTAATTCGATTATTCAAAAATCCGGGGTGTTACATTCTCCCCTCCTTAAAGGATTTCGTCCCTGAAATCTCCAAGTTAAGGAGAATGCATATCCTACCATCCAAACAACCATCTACTCAACCATCAAACACGGGCATCCATTGTCCTTATAAAATTTCCAATGCTATATGAACATATGCAAGAAGTGTGTGTATATGTTCCTTATTTAATGCAAAATCAGGCGGTCTACTGATTCAGTTGACCTCCTTAATGCAACCCATGATAGTGCCATGCGTCCATTATGTATGCGAAGAACCTTATCGATACATATCATTTCTACATGTGTGCACAACCATTCACCAAAATGCAACATCCATATGATGGTACAACCATTATTCATCCATTACTTAAATATGTACACACATTTATATGCAATATGCAATATGAAGTGACTGAGCCGATCTAGTGCCTAAAGTGTGTGTATATGCATCCACGAGCAACCACTGGCAAACACTTGCATCCACATGCATCCATCATACATAACATGTCTCAAACACATGTTTCAACCATAGGACTACCCTATTTAAAGGTCAAAGATACTAGCGAGAGGACATACCAAAAATAAGATAAGTACAAGCTAAGCGATAAAGGAGAAATTAAAAGACATACCCTCGAAAAGAAAAGGGCATAACGAACGCATCTTATCTTCCGTCTCCCAAGTATCGTTGCTCTCATCATCTCCCCATTGCACTTTGACTAGTTTGACCTCTCGATTCCTCAACTTCTTAATCTCCGACCCAAGAATGCGCGTAGGAGCTCGTCGAATCGTTGCATCACGCTCGATCTCCACCTCTCTAAGCAAGCTCGGCTCTACCACTTCCGCGTTCTTGTGCAAGCACTTCCTCAAATGTGATACATGGAATACGTCGTGTACACCACTAAGTCTCTCGGGCAACTCCACTCTATACGCCATCTGCCCAATCCTTTCCTTAATAGGAAACGGTCCTACGAACCTTGTTGCTAACTTCCCAACGGACCCAAAGCGAACGACGTTCCGTAATGGAGACACCTTGACAAAGACCATGTCCCCAACATCAAACTCCAGATCTGACCTCCTCTTGTCCGCATAAGATTTCTGTCTATCTTGCGCCGTCTTCATCCTCCTTCGAATCAAATCGATCTTCTCCGAAGTCTCTCTAATCATATCGGGTCCAAGCAAGATCTTATCCGTAGATTCCCACCAACATGTAGGCGAACGACACGGCCGTCCATAAAGAGCTTCGAACGGTGCCATGCTAATGCTAGACTGAAAGTGTAAAAACCCGTAACTTCCTCGTTAAGGAAAGCGCGGATAGTTTCGAGAACACGACAAATTAGAACGCAGACGGAAGAACATTTCTTTGTATATTACAACAATTCCATCAGAATACAAGAATATACAGAGTATGAATGAATAAATTACATTTGATAAATATCAGAGATTACAATACATTACTACAGCGGAAAATATTACAATACACAACTGAAAGAGATATATGGATACAAAGCTTCCCGGATATCATTCCAGCTGTAAACCAGGTTCCTGTGAATATAAATCTGCAAAACCAAAACTACTAGCTGCCCGTGTCAAAAATAAGGGCACCCAGAGTTTAGGTTAAAACAATAAACTCCAGGTCAGTCATGGGACTGGTGTGAGAACTAAAACAGTTATTAATCTTTATTTTAAAGTTCGGTAATTCAAGGGACCACGCCGTATAACACGGAACGGGTTTCCTCCCACGAATACCAGTGCATAAAACAAACAGCGCAATGCTAAATAAAGAAAAATGAAGCTATTATAAGACCCAGGTCATATCACACAATGCAACGCAAGCCGGGGGATAGGGTTTTCCCTTATAATAGCCAAACATGCTTAGTACATTTAAAACAAATCATTTGATACTATTATAAGTGCATAGTGTACGAAACAACCTCAAATCATAAGTATCAATCATAGACGGCATGGGTACCATATATCATGTCGCCATACTAGTTTTACAATTAAAACCGCAAAGTCACGTATTTGGAAATTGGATTTCCGTCTGTGAACCGAGGCAAAAGATAGTCCTCACCGATTCGAGACAATCTAGCCCATGTCTCAAGACCCAGACTCAGGTGGGCCCTTGGATCCTCAGGGACAGTCCACCGATGTGGATTAAACTTAAACCCTGAACATGCGTTTCCCCTCCCTATGGGGCGTAAATGAGCCAACAAATGACTCCATCGGACCCGGATCGTCCGATCAAACCGAGGCGCCTCGCAACAGCAACAACCACATAAGTCAAACTCGTCAGGGCGTGTAAAACCACTTACGCCACTTCTAGCTAGAAAGAAACACATGCCCTCCCTGACGTCCTCTCCCGTTTTTGGTTCACACCGGGGTGTGAGGCTCGCGAATCAACGTTACACAAAGCTTCACCACACAGGCCGTGCTTTGATCGTCAACCACAAGACTTTGCTTTTCAACAGAAGCCTTGATCATTTGCCACTTAGGCATGCCACACAGGCAATTCACTCCATGCGTTTGATATCCATCAATATATAACCCCTGAGCTCGTACGTCTCAGAGAAGGGCGTTAAGCAAGAGAATAAATTCTCTGCCGCCAAACAGATATATATTTAATAGAAATCAATCACACAGACTAAAATCTAATGTAAGACACACAGTCCATTTACAAGTTCGTTCTGGGTCTAAACGAAACCGGAGGCACCTAGTACCCCGCATATCCATCGATCTCCAAGTACGTCTGGACGACCACTAACTGTTTCCATCTTCTTGGGTGTACAACCCAATCAAGATCATCAGTAATCACCCAAACGACGTGAAGACCTCCGGTCTTCAACCACTGTCTTCATCTTCGACTCATCGTCGAATCAGTTGTTCAGAATGGGTTAAACCCGGTCTTTCTGAATAACTCGCGTATATAATAGACAAGTGTTACACAAACACAACATACGCCTCATTCCAATTCATCAGTCACTAACCGTAAATTAACAAGAGAATAATTCCCCAAATATTAACCCCGAAGGCCGAAACCAACATCAGATCAATATCCAGAAAACCATTCTGCTTAGCTAACTGACAGTTAGTTTCTAAATTTGACATTCTTAGGGAAAGGTTCCCATTAATTTTATCAAAGATAAATCCTTTAAATTTATTCTTTAATCTACTTTTGAATATCAATTCAAACTAGTCGGGATTAACAAACCTTACCGAAGTAATCATCTGTTTTTAATTTCCCAACCCCAACCTATTCATCCCATGAAGTAAAACTGGTCATACTTCATATCTAACACCACGGTGTTATCGGTAAATTCAATTACCATTTCACGTTCAAATCTAATTAAAGATTTAACTGTCGCCTGGAGCAAAACTGGTGATACTCCATTCTCGATCTTTTCAATCTAATTAAAGATTCATTAAAACTCCACTTAGTTTTAATCTTTACTTGGGTTAAAGAATCAGTGTCATTTAAAACACGATTCACAATAAACCCCAAAATCACATCACATTTCAATCAGTCCCTAACCGTAAATTAACAAGTGAGCAATTCCCTAAGTATTAACCCCGAAGGCCGAAAGCAACATCAGATCAATACCCCAGAAACCATTCAACCTAACTAATCTCCAGTTAGTTTCTGATTTTCTTAACTCCTTTGGGTCTAAGAACAGTATTATTGACGATACCGTTCACGACAACCCAAAATCACATTTCATTAATTATCGGGTTAAAGAACAAGTGTTATTTAAAACAATGTTCACGATAAACCCAAAAATCAACACCAATTCAATTCCAATTAAATATTATTTAATTGGTACACTTCATTAAATCTAAATAAAAAGATTTAATCATTTTCTCAACTGGGCTTAAGAACGGTGTTAATGAAGACACCATTCACGACAAACCCAAATCACATTTGATTAATTAAATACAAGGCTCTGAATAGAAAATATATCGGCTTATATTCAATATCAAATTCTACGACCAACAAATATCGTATTGGAAATAACGATATATGTATATCTTTCAAATTTCCATATCAATATCTGTACAATCACGAAATCCAACATCGAAATATTCCGAAGACAATTTCGATTCAAACCCATTCCAATGTAATTATTGGAAATTCTGGTTATTTTCAAAACCATTTCAAATCCAATTTATTTATTTTAAAATAAATAAATTATTATTCTAGTTCAAAACTAGTTCATTTCGATAAAAATCTATTTTTATCTTTTCAAATATGGAGTTTTTCATCCCGATTCTTCCCAAATCATTTCTTATGATTTTACACAAATTATCACTATTTTTAATAATTTTATCAAGGCCTGTACAGTCGATTTCCATCAACGGCCATCGAACTGCACTTACAACGACCTTTTTCAATTCGAATTCAATTCTTTTCAATTTCAATTCGAATTCAATTCTATTCAATTTCAATTTGAATTCAATTCCTTTCAATTCTAATTCGAATTCAATTACTTTCAATTCTAATTCGAATTAAATTCCTTTCAATTTCAATTCGAATTCGATTCTATTCAATTTCAATTCGAATTCGATTATTTTCAATATAATTCAAATTTCGATTATTTTCAATATAATTCAAATCATTTTCAATATACATTGTAAATTGAATAAAATCGATATAAATATTGTTCACGTCAAAATGGCGTCAATCTAATCAACACGGCTTCATATATTTCTATTTTCAAATATTCTATTTCAAATATTTCTTTTTCAAATATTTCTATTTCAAAACTTGAATGAGGCCCAATCAATTACCATATAATGTTAATTATATGGATTTTCTACAACACATGTATAAAATAACGACGATAAATAATCAACCATCATCCAGAGTGCGTTCTACACTGTATAAGCATCAAATATAAATATTTAATGCTTATGACAGTCCGTCAATCAATCAATCGACATACAACTAATTATTGGGATTAGTGTATGTCATATATCATCCCAATACCCATGTGGGGTTTCAAACAATCAAACAAAGATTTTATTTGTGCAGTTGGGCGATGTGTAAAATTTATCGTCCCAATCAATATCAGTCAAATGTGTGTATATAAAAAATCCTTCGATTTGTTTATATTTATTTCATTTTAAATACACGTTAAAAATTCTATTTTTAACTATAAAATATTTTTAACTATATAAATATTTTATTTGATTTCACATCACATCACACAATCAACTACACATCAAAGTCAAACAAACAAGCATACAAGCCGTCCATGGTACGCGGACGACGGGTGTCGGGTGCTACTAAACACCGTCTGCATCGTAGTATATATTTTTAACTAGAAAACAAAATTAAAAGGTGAGAAGTTCTCACCGACTAGCTAATCCAAACGCCACGCCTCTTCATATGCAGAAAATCTTCGCCGTTTGACACTTTCGTTGCCCGAATTCACTACATATATAAAAATCACATTTTTACTCCGCTATTCAATATATAAAAATCGAATTTTTACTTTGCTATTCAATATATAAAAATCGAATTTTTACTTTGCTATTCAATATATAAAAATCGAATTTTTACTTTGCTATTCAATATATAAAAATCGAATTTTTACTTTGCTATTCAATATATAAAAATATAATTTTTACTTTGTTATTCAATATATAAAAAACGAATTTTTACTTTGCTATTCAATATATAAAAATCGAATTTTTACTTTGCTATTCAATATATAAAAATCAAATTTTTACTTTGTTATTCAATATATAAAAATCGAATTTTTACTTTGCTATTCAATATATAAAAATCGAATTTTTACTTTGTTAAAATATATATAAAGATTCAATTTTTACATCGCTACATGTGTAAAAATTATATTTTTACTTACTTAGAGACCATAACTTTGTATTTATATAAAATCAAAGTTTTCTAAACTAAAAATCATGGTTTTCCTTCATTGAAAATCTATATTTTCAATCAAATAAGATCTATATTTTTAATTCAAAGATTTCATGTTTTTATATTACAAAAGAAATCATATTTATAAAAGAATTTTTTTATATATATACAATGGTATTATATTTTTAAAAATTTCAGATTTTATTATTCTTTTTTTATTAAATTTTTTTTACACATTTTCCACTATGCTTTAATATAAAAATCACATTAAAAAAAAGTTGTTACCTTGTATATTATCCTCTTCCAGAAAATAGTCGATCCCCTCTCCAAAGCTAGGGCACTAGTTTGCACGAGATTCGAGGCCCCAGAACCGCATCAGGATGAGTCGCCTTGTCGGCGGTCATGAACTCTGCCAGCGCGCCCAGGCCTAGCCATCTCGATGGCGACGGCGTTGACTTCGCAAGGAGGTGCTGATGAGTGACTTTGGGTCTCGCGAAGGGAACTGGGGTCTTCGTGATGGCGGCAGATGTAGGGGGAGGGGGAAGTGGAGATCGACGGAGGGTGGAGGCGCGTTGATTCATGGCGGCGCGAGAGGGAGGCTAAGGAGAAAGCGACGGGTGTTTATTTTTGAAGGGGGAAAGTGAAATTGGTGAAACTGAAGTAGGGGTATGGGTAAATTTATATTATTATTATTATTATTATTATTTTTAATTCTCCTCCAAGTTGACTTTACATTCGAACCCCAAAAGAAACCCAACGACTGTCGCGCCTAGCTAATTACCCCCATTCCGAACACAATGGGATATGTATCGTAAGCTGATTCGATCGTTTCGATCAGTTTTCGCCAAAATCAAAATATAACTCTATATATTGAATTTGAACGCACATTTCAATTTACTGGGGTCACATACTAACTTGAAAAATTCCCCAAATATATTTTCTAACTTCGTATGGGCGATACGGTCCTAACAAAACTAGTTTCATCGAATTCTGAGACCGTTTGAAAAATGGCCATTTTCCAGTCGATTAAAATCAACTGAAACTGGTCAAACGCGTTTTCCTTTGCCACGCTCACATATTGATTCGAAAAATCACAAAATTTGAAACCTAGCAATAACTAGACATCGCGGATCCAACAAAAGTGGTTTCGTCGAAATCCGAGGTCGTTTGCAAAATGGCCATTTTTAAGGGCCAGAATTCCATAGCGACTATTCTGAAAATTCATTTGGACATAACTTTTGATTTCCGCTATGAAATTTTGATTTTTCGGATTCATTGAAAATATATTCTCAAATAGATTCTATTATTTTTGGTTTTGCTAAAATCCGGTTTATGTTGCACCCGGTACATTCATTTGAAGTTTGAAATCGAATTATCGAACTACCACGCCATTTTCAATTCCTTTTATATATATAAATAGATTTGTATATTCTAACGATGACGTATATAAATATATACGTTCGAATTATATTCAAAATAAATTTTTCGTCGTTATTATTTAAAATAATTCATTTTAAATATTCAAAATTCATCAAAATTACCAAAATAAAAAAATTTAAATTAGTTCAGAATTTCCGGGTCGTTACAATCTCCCCCACTTAAAACTTTTCGTCCCCGAAAAGGAACGAAGCCGAAAGTTGTTTTAAAAACCAACTCAACTTTCTTTGTTTTGACTACGGCTTAAGTTCTTCAACTTTTCAGTTTCTAAGAACTTTTCAAATTTTTCAAAAATTTGGCTAACACCCTAAATTTTCGAAAAATTTCGCCATAACCTCCACTGCACCAGGGACTTCGGGATATTTCATATAGCCTCCCATGGCCTTCTTCAATCCAAAAGAAAAAGAAAAAGCCAAGTGGCTAGCCAATCGGCTCATAAAATCACCCAAAACTCAACAAATACAATAAACATGTACCTATTTGTCGGGCAAACAATTTTATTCCTCTGCTTTAGCCTCTTTGCTATGACCTGTTCAATGTAAGTACATGTATATGCAAGCAAATGTGACTAATTTTCAATACAACTCACTATTTGATTCAATTTGGCTAAAGGTTCAACATTTTAATTAATCAAACTATAATCAAACAGCACAATCTGCAATCAATTAGTTGATTAGCTTTTCAAATTCATAATTTTGATATAGATACAGAAAATCATGTTTTTGGTGCCAATTCACAACAATGGGCCTTATCTAGTTTCGGTTCTCACATCAGTCTAACGGAAATATAGAAACCTCACTTTCGTTACTCGAAAATAAATACTGGCGACGGTGCCCCATCCCCAGAATTATCTCCAGGCAACTAGAGTATGATTCTATAACCATCCAGTATATTAAAACTTCGAATACACGCTTGCAAGGCATATATGCAAAATCTTTATATATCGGATTGTCCAAATCAATATAGAATAAATATTCAAATACGTATGAAATGGTTTAAATTTTCAAAACAAAAAGTGTTTTCATTTTAAAATATACGCTTCACACTCGTTCTAGGATACTGCTGATCCTATCTCTAACGAGTCATTCCCATTGGATATTACTAATACAATCTCTAATGAATTCTTTCGTACGGTTCTAATGTGTCTTATTCTCTGAGCTTTGTAAACCAAAGCTCTGATACCAAATGTAAAAACCCGTAACTTCCCCGGTAAGGAAAGCGCGGATAGTTTCGAGAACACGACAAATTAGAACGCAGACGGAAGAACATTTCTTTGTATATTACAACAATTCCATCAGAATACAAGAATATACAGAGTATGAATGAATAAATTACATTCGATAAATATCAGAGATTACAATACATTACTACAGCGGAAAATATTACAATACACAACTGAAAGAGATATACGGATACAAAGCTACTCGGATATCGTTCCAGCTGTAAACCAGGTTCCTGTGAATATAAATCTGCAAAACCAAAACTACTAGCTGCCCATGTCAAAAAAAGGGCACCCAGAGTTTAGGTTAAAACAATAAACTCCAGGTCAGTCATGGGACTGGTGTGAGAACTAAAACAGTTATTAATCTTTATTTTAAAGTTCGGTAAATCAAGGGACCATGCCGTATAACACGGAATGGGTTTCCTCCCAAGAATACTAGTGCATAAAACAAAAAGCGCAATGCTAAATAAAGAAAAATGAAGCTATTATAAGACCTAGGTCCTATCACACAATGCAACGCAAGCCGAGGGATAGGGTTTTCCCCTATAATAGCCGAACATGCTTAGTACGTTTAATACAAATCATTTGATACTATTATAAGTGCATAGTGAACGAAATAACTTCAAATCATAAGTATCAATCATAGACGGCATGGGTACCATATATCATATCGCCATACTAGTTTTACAATTAAAACCGTAAAGTCACGTATTTGGAAATTGGATTTCCATCTGTGAACCGAGGCAAAAGATAGTCCTCACCGATTCGAGACAATCTAGCCCATGTCTTAGGACCCAGACTCAGGTGGGCCCTTGGATCCTCAGGGCCAGTCCACCGATGTGGATTAAACTTAAACCCTGAACATGCGTTTCCCCGCCCTATGGGGCGTAAATGAGCCAACGAATGATTCCATCGGACCCGGATCGTCCGATCAAACCGAGGCGCCTCGCAACAACAACAACCACATAAGTCAAACTCGTCAGGGCGTGTAAAACCACTGACGCCACTTCTAGCTAGAAAGAAACGCATGCCCTCCCAGACGTCCTCTCCCGTTTTTGGTTCACACCGGGGTGTGAGGGTCGCGAATCAACGTTACACAAAGCTTCACCACACAGGCCGTGCTTTGATCATCAACCACAAGACTTTGCTTTTCAACAGAAGCCTTGATCATTTGCCACTTAGGCATGCCACACAGGCAATTCACTCCATGCGTTTGATATCCATCAATATATAACCCCTGAGCTCCTACGTCTCAGAGAAGGGCGTTAAGCAAGAGAATAAATTCTCCGCCTCCAAATAGATATATATTTAATAGAAATCAATCACACAGACTAAAATCCAATGTCAGACACACAGTCCATTTAC
Organism: Allium sativum; assembly: GCA_030737875.1. Classification (NCBI taxonomy): domain Eukaryota; kingdom Viridiplantae; phylum Streptophyta; class Magnoliopsida; order Asparagales; family Amaryllidaceae; genus Allium; species Allium sativum. Next base: position 341,252,657 of record CM060919.1, read on the forward strand.
AAGTTCGTTTTGGGTCTGAACGAAACCGGAGGCACCTAGTACCCCGCATATCCATCGATCTCCAAGTACGTCTGGACGACCACTAACTGTTTCCATCTTCTTGGGTGTACAGCCCAATCAAGATCATCAGCAATCGCCCAAACGACGTGAAGACCTCTGGTCTTCAACCACCGTCTTCATCTTCGACTCATCGTCGAATCAGTTGTTCAGAATGGGTTAAACCCGGTCTTTCTGAATAACTCGCGTATATAATAGACAAGTGTTACACAAACACAACATACGCCTCATTCCAATTCATCAGTCACTAACCGTAAATTAACAAGAGAATAATTCCCCAAATATTAACCCCGAAGGCCGAAACCAACATCAGATCAATATCCAGAAAACCATTCTGCTTAGCTAACCGACAGTTAGTTTCTAAATTTCACATTCTTAGGGAAAGGTTCCCATTAATTTTATCAAAGATAAATCCTTTAAATTTATTCTTTAATCTACTTTTGAATATCAATTCAAACTAGTCGGGATTAACGAACCTTACCGAAGTAATCATCTTTTTTTAATTTCCCAACCCCAACCTATTCATCCCATAAAGTAAAACTGGTCATACTTCATATCTAACACCACGGTGTTATCGGTAAATTCAATTACCATTTCACGTTCAAATCTAATTAAAGATTTAACTATCGCCTGGAGCAAAACTGGTGATACTCCATTCTCGATCTTTTCAATCTAATTAAAGATTCATGAAAACTGAACTTAGTTTTAATCTTTACTTGGGTTAAAGAATCAGTGTCATTTAAAACACGGTTCACGATAAACCCCAAAATCACATCACATTTCAATCAGTGCCTAACCGTAAATTAACAAGTGAGCAATTCCCTAAGTATTAACCCCGAAGGCTGAAACCAACATCAGATCAATACCCCAGAAACCATTCAACTTAAGTAATCTCCAGTTAGTTTCTGATTTTCTTAACTCCTTTGGGTCTAAGAACAGTATTATTGAAGATACCGTTCACGACAACATAAAATCACATTTCATTAATTATCGGGTTAAAGAACAAGTGTTATTTAAAACACTGTTCACGATAAACCCAAAAATCAACACCAATTCAATTCCAATTAAATATTATTTAATTGGTACACTTCATTAAATCTAAATAAAAAGATTTAATCATTTTCTCAACTGGGCTTAAGAACGGTGTTAATGAAGACACCATTCACGACAAACCCAAATCACATTTGATTAATTAAATACAAGGCTCTGAATAGAAAATATATCGGCTTATATTCAATATCAAATTCTACGACCAACAAATATCGTATTGGAAATAACGATATATATATATATATATATATCTTTCAAATTTCCATAACAATATCTGTATAATCACGAAATCCAACATCGAAATATTTCGAAGACAATTTCGATTCAAACCCATTCCAATGCAATTATTGGAAATTCTGGTTATTTTCAAAACCATTTCAAATCCAATTTATTTATTTTAAAATAAATAAATAAATTATTATTCTAGTTCAAAACCAGTTCATTTCGATAAAAATCTATTTTTATCTTTTCAAATATGGAGTTTTTCATCTCGATTCTTCCCAAATCATTTCTTATAATTTTACACAAATTATCACTATTTTTAATAATTTTATCAAGGCCCGTACAGTCGATTTCCATCAACGGCCATCGAACTGCACTTACAGCGACCTTTTTCAAATTTGATTTGGACATAATTCCAAATCCAACCGTTAGATTTCCAATTTCTAATATTCGTTAGAAAGCTCTTTTCAATACGAACCCAATGGTTCCGGTTTTAGGAGAATCCGACGGTCGGATCTCCCGCAATATCCATTCGAAGTAAATGGTCGAAATTCATGAACTACCGCAGCGTGGCACGTTCTATTCAGGCCATTATATTATATATATATATAATATATACTTCGTCGGTTTCCTTTTAAAACGTATATTATAAATCGTTTTAAATTCATTTTCGAAACGACTTCAACTTCATTTTCAAATTCAAATCAAGATTGAATTTTCCCTTACAAATTCGTTTTAAATTCGTTTCAAATTGATTTCAATTCAAATCGATTTTTAATTCAATTTCAATTCGTTTTCAATTCAATTTGAATTTCAAATTAATTCAATTTCAATTCGAATTCATTTCTATTCAATTTCAATTCGAATTCAATTCTTTTCAATTTCAATTCGAATTCAATTCTATTCAATTTCAATTTGAATTCAATTCCTTTCAATTCTAATTCGAATTCAATTCCTTTCAATTCTAATTCGAATCCAATTCCTATCAATTTCAATACGAATTCGATTCTATTCAATTTTAATTCGAATTCGATTATTTTCAATATAATTCAAATTTCGATTATTTTCAATATAATTCAAATCACTTTCAATATACATTGAAAATTGAATAAAATCGATATAAATATCGTTCACGTCAAAATGGCGTCAATCTAATCAACACGGCTTCATATATTTCTATTTTCAAATATTCTATTTCAAATATTTCTTTTTCAAATATTTCTATTTCAAAACTGGAATGAGGCCCGATCAATTACCATATAATGTTAATTATATGGATTTTCTACAACACATGTATAAAATAACGACGATAAATAATCAACTATCATCCAGAGGGCATTCTACACTGTATAAGCATCAAATATAAATATTTAACGCTTATGAAAGTCCGTCAATCAATCGATCGACATACAACTAATTATTAGGATTAGTGTATGTCATATATCATCCCAATACCCGTGTGGGGTTTCAAACAATCAAACACAAATTTTATTTGTGCAGTTGGGCGATGTGTAAAATTTATCGTCCCAATCAATATCAGTCAAATGTGTGTATATAAACAAATCCTTCGATTTATTTATATTTATTTCATTTTAAATACACGTTAAAAATTCTATTTTTAACTATAAAATATTTTTAACTATATAAATATTTTATTTCATTTCACATCACATCACACAATCAACTACACATCAAAGTCAAACAAACAAGCATACAAGCCGTCCATGGTCTGTGGACGACGGGTGTCGGGTGCTACTAAACACCGTTTGCATCCTAATATATATTTTTAACTAGAAAACAAAATTAAAAGGTGAGAAGTTCTCACAGACTAGCTAAACCAAACGCCATGCCTCTTCATATGCAGAAAATCTTCGCCGTTTGACACTTTCGTTGCCCGAATTCACTACATATATAAAATCACATTTTTACTTCGCTATTCAATATATAAAAATTGAATTTTTACTTTGCTATTCAATATATAAAAATCGAATTTTTACTTTGCTATTCAATATATAAAAATCGAATTTTTACTTTGCTATTCAATATATAAAAATCGAATTTTTACTTTGTTATTCAATATATAAAAATCGAATTTTTACTTTGTTATTCAATATATAAAAATCAAATTTTTACTTTGCTATTCAATATATAAAAATCGAATTTTTACTTTGTTAAAATATATATAAAGATTCAATTTTTACATCGCTACATGTGTAAAAATTATATTTTTACTTACGTAGAAACTATAACTTTGTATTTATATAAAATCAAAGTTTTCTAAACTAAAAATCATGGTTTTCCTTCATTGATAATCTATATTTTCAATCAAATAAGATCTATATTTTTAATTCAAAGATTTCATGTTTTTATATTACAAAAGAAATCATATTTATAAAAGATTTTATATATATATATATATGTATTCTAAATGGTATTATATTTTTAAAAATTTCAGATTTTATTATTCTTTTTTTATTAAAAAAATTACACATTTTCCACTATGCTTTAATATAAAAATCACATTAAAAAAAAGTTGTTACCTTGTATATTATCCTCTTCCAGAAAATAGTCGATCCCCTCTCCAAAGCTAGGGCACTAGTTTGCACGAGATTAGAGGCCCCAGCACCGCATCGGGATGAGTCGCCTTGTCGGCGGTTATGAACTCCTCCAGCGCGCCCAGGCCCAGCCATCTCGATGGCGATGGCATTGACTTCGCGAGGAGGTGCTGATGAGTGACTTCGGGTCTCGCGCGGGGAACTGGGGTCTTCGTGATGGCGGCGGATGTAGGGGGAGGGGGAAGTGGAGATCGACGGAGGGTGGAGGCGCGTTGATTCATGGCGGCACAAGAGGGAGACTAAGGAGAAAGCGACGGGGGTTTATTTTTGAAGGGGGAAAGTGAAATCGGTGAAACTGAAGTAGGGGGTATGGGTAAATTTATATTATTATTATTTTTTTATTTAATTCTCCTCCAAGCTGACTTTACATTCGAACCCCAAAAGAAACCCAACGACTGTCGCCCCTAGCTAATTACCCCCATTCCGAACACAATGGGATATGTATCGTAAGCTGATTCGATTGTTTCGATCAGTTTTCGCCAAAATCAAAATATAACTCTATATATTGAATTTGAACGCACATTTCAATTTACCGGGGTCACATACTAACTCGAAAAATTCCCCAAAAATATTTTTTAACTTCGTATGGGTGATATGGTCCTAACAAAACTAGTTTCATCGAATTCTGAGACCGTTTGAAAAATGGCCATTTTCTAGTCAATTAAAATCAACTGAAATTGGTCAAACGCGTTTTCCTTTGTCACGCTCACATATTGATTCGAAAAATCACGAAATTTGAAACCTAGCAATAACTAGACATCGCGGATCCAACAAAAGTGTTTTCGTCGAAATCCGAGGTCGTTTGCAAAATGGCCATTTTTAAGGGCCAGAATTCCATAGCGACTATTCTGAAAATTCATTTGGACATAACTTTTGATTCCCGCTATGAAATTTTGATTTTTCGGATTCGTTGGAAAGATATTCTCAAATAGATTCAATTATTTTTGGTTTTGCTAAAATCCGGTTTATTTTGCACCCGGTACATTCATTTGAAGTTTGAAATCGAATTATCGAACTACCGCGCCATTTTCAATTCCTTTTATATATATAAATAGATTTTTATATTCTAACGACGACGTATATAAATATATACGTTCGAATTATATTCAAAATTAATTTTTCGTCGTTATTATTTAAAATAATTCATTTTAAATATTCAAAATTCATCAAAATTGCCAAAATAAAAATTTTTAAATTGGTTTAGAATTTCCGGGTCGTTACAGAAAGCTATTATTATATGCGAACTCTACCAACGGAAGATGTTCCTCCCATGTACCTCCGAAGTCTAGGACATATAACCTCAATGGGTCCTCTAGAATACGATTCACCCTCTCGGTCTGGTCGTTCGTCTGAGGATGATATGCGGTGCTCAAACATAACTGAGTCCCTACCGCCTCTTGCAAGCTCTACCAAAACTCGCTAGTGAAAATAGGATCGCGGTCGCTCAATATGCTAGAAGGAACACCGTGCAAACGAACCATCTCTCGAATGTATACGGAGGCTAACCATGGAGCAGTCCTCTTACTCTTTACATGAATGAAATGGGCGCTCTTAGTAAGTCTGTCTACCACAACCCAAATCCCCGTATTACCCTTCCTTGATCTTGGTAATCCGTCAACAAAGTCCATCGAGACGCTTTCCCACTTCCATTGTGGGACCTCCAATGGGTGAAGTAATCCACCGGGCTTCTTTTGCTCTGCTTTTACTTGTTGGCACACCAAGCATCTAGCGACGAACTCGGCCACGTCCTTCTTCATACCGGCCCAAAAGTAAACTCGTCTCATGTCCATGTACATCTTGTCCCCACCGGAATGGATGGTCATCTTCGAACGATGGGCATCATCAAGAATGTTCTTCCTTAGGTCATCGTCTTTTGGTACACAAAGTCTACCGTCCCTACGCAACCAACCCTTATCATCTAGGGTATACCTACTTAGGTGGCTTGATGACTCCCCTCTTATGAGCTTCTCTACTAACTCCATCAACTGTGGGTCATCACGCTTTGCCTCTCCAACCCGTCCCAAAAGCGTAGGTCTGACCTCAAGGACGCTAGCAAACTGGGTACAAAATCAATGGATGGTCTAAAGTCAAAGGTAGAGATAAACTCTAAGCTACGCCGCTCGACAAACAAAGGACTCAATGTCAACTTTTTCCTACTCAAGGCATCCGCCACAACGTTACCCTTGTCAGGGGTATATGCTATCTCGAAATCATAGGACGCCAAGAACTCCATCCACCATAACATATCACCCTTCCCTAGAGACCACATGCCCTAAAATCATCACTTCTTTCCTCCAAAAATGGTATTTTGGAGAACTTAGCTTTAAGCTGGTGCACTTGTAGGGTCCCTAAGCCTTCCCTAAGATGTAGGTCATGCTCTTCTCTGCTTTTAGAGAAAACCAGGATATTATCCCATGCAAAAATCGTCACAACTATCCATCTCTCACACAGACCCTCCTAGTCGAACTCGACATCCCCCAAGTGCAAGCCCCAAAGGCCTAAACTAATATCAGACAAACACCCAAGGGATACCTCCTTCGAATTCAAATGACCTATTTGAGATGATACTAGTAAGACGGCTAACCAATTGAGCACTTGACCGACTCTGGCTATCCTTGCCAGTCTTGCTCCAAAACCACCGCTGATTACATAACTGGCTTTGCTCAATCTATTAAGCACATACGGAAACTTATTTCACGCCTCTGAGTAAACCCCGCACTTTATCAACGACGTCTCCATACTCACGGACCACACAAACAGACTCCCAATCATCGTTGGATGCGTCAGAAGATTCTAAGCAGCTAAGCATCACTGAACCCCTAGGGTCACAAGAAATATGAGGGTCTTTAAATAACGAATCAATAGTATAACTACCCTCCTTTCACAATCTAGGATGGCATCCCACCTGGCTAGCCAATCCACACCTAGAATCAAACTATATCCCGTGAAACCAAGGACGAAGGCGTTGCATTCAAATCCAACGCCCAAGATAGACACTCTCAAATCCCGACAAACCATTGAAGGATGAGCCGAACCACCAACAGGATTTGAGACTAGGATTGGATCCTTAACTAGACTAGTATTTAGGTGCAGTGTTTCAACTAACGAAGCAGATACTAACGAGTATGAAGCACCAGAATCAAGCAAAGTTCAAACAAGATGATAAAGAAAACCAAATTTCAACCTAGACGGTCCTACCCCCATCAGGTATACCAGCCGTGAGGGAATACAACTACCCTCCATAAGATCCTGTACTTTGTCCTTGCCTACTTGGACAATCCTAAGGGGTCCTATTTCTCAAAACAACTAGCCTTCTTCTTCACATTCTCCACTCATGACCTCCCACCAATATGAGGTTTCGTCCTTTATTAACCAAACGACCATTTGAACCTTCCTCCCATCGTCTATCTTAAAGGTACCAACAAGCCCTCCACTTCCTTGGGCTAACTTCTAGCCCGACAAACGTCTAAGTCCCTTGAAGTGGTTCTTCGTCCTTCGTACGGAAGTCCTTATTTATCTTAGAAAAAGCATCTATACACGGAGGGGGAAAAACTCAAAAAGAGAAAGAGGAAGAGATTCAAAACGGAGAATCGAAGGAAGGATACATGGCTATTAGGGATTATGTTCTTAAAATAAACCTTTCTTTCAAAAATACTCTTCTACAAACATATTTTTGAAAGTATTCTTTATAAAAATGCTTTTGAAAAATAGTTTTTCAAACATTCATATCTGTTCTGGTAACCTTCAGCTCTGATACCACGTGTAACACCCCACCTCCATTAAGGTCACTCGCAAAGGGAATGCCTTAACTTCAGTTTAGCGTTTTAAGTGAATATAGAACAGAAAATCACAACAAGACAGATATAAAGCAGTACTTGAAAATTTAAAACTTTATTTATTGCAGCAGAAGGTAAATATGTTTGGTTACATCATCAAAACCATAAACCAAAGTCAAGTACATAATATCCATCTTGATAAAACAAAGTACATAATCCCACTACTGCAAGTAGCCATAAAGAAATTGATAGGATGAACTTTACTTCGGCAATCCCAATCCAAGTGCTTCCAAAGAGATTCCAATCAAGCTCCACTAGTACTAGTCCCACCCTTAGAACCTGGGGGGAAAAGGAAGAAAAGAGGTGGAAACAAAGGGGGTCAGACATAAAGTCTGGCGAGTGCGATAACTCTAACAACATAATTATTAAAGCAATATGATAAGATATAAGCTGGAGAACAAGGTAATGACTGTGTGAACCACATGGGTATGGCAAGGCAATCAAGAGAAACAGAGATAACGTAAATGGCACTTCCTAATCGATATAGGATAATTACTATACTCTACCGTACTGTACCATACTGTACTGTACTAACACTAACTGCACCCCTACTAGTCACTCTAGAATTTTGATCCCTCTTGGCTAAATAGAACGATGATAGCTTCGTGTACTACTAGGTGTAATCACTATCCTCCACGTTTGACTGTAAATCTCTAGTTGCTATCATAGGTACCCATCGTGTACCTATCCCCACTAGATGTACTCCCTTCAATAAGTAATAATGGTAATTCTATGTACTCCTAGCTGACGTCATAGGTGCCGCCTGCTCCTATCTCCACTAGGTGTACCCCCTTAGTAATTATTAATAATAGTGGTAGCTTCGTGTACCCCTAGCTGACTACATAGGTGCCATCTGCTCCTATCTCCACTAGGTGTACCCACTACCCTGCCCCATTCGATCGGCTCCCTAACTCGTAGATACTCGTGTTGGCCCCACAGTGGGGTGTATCACTCCCCAAAGTGGCAACCCGATACCACCAATGATGCACGGCTTATACCTACACGATGCAACAACGTCTTACCTACCAGCCCGGGTCCACACACGCATATGAACCCGTTGGACTTGCGTTGCCACCGCTAACCCGGTTTGGCCTCTTACAGTCAAGCCCAGTATGCGTGTCCCGTCCTCGACTTGGGTCAAGCCCACAAAGATACGTATGGGTTACTGGTTGAAACGGGCCCCCATGACTTGACACAAGCTATCCACCTAAGCTTGGTCCCCTCTAGTATTTCCCACTTAACCCCACTTCTTATTCATGTTTCAATTACATGTTTCAATTTTGGTTAAGGGTTTCTATTAGTAATTCCACATGCCACCCAAGGCACCCACTTAACCCCTATGTCCCACTTACTTGTTTTACCTTGGATAAGTGTTACTAATCGTATTTCCTCATGCCACCCAAGGCGCCCACTAGATTCCACATGCCACCCAAGGCACCCACTTAACCCCCTCATGTCTCACTACATGTTTATCTGGTTAAGTGTTTCTTAATTCATTAAGACCGTAACCTCATAAAGACCTCTCACATTAGACTGGCATTTGTGGTAGCTGGATTTGTCGGGTGGGTCCAGGCAGTCTTACACCACAAACGCGCCTAACCTCGTGTCTTTACAACTGTTACGTATTTAATTTGTGCCTAAGACCTCTCACATTAGACTGGCATTTGTGGCAGCTGGATTTGTCGGGCGAGTCCGGGCAGTCTTACACCACAAAAGAGCCTAACCTCGTGTCTTAGAAGATTAATTACTCCTAATTAATCATTCCCCAATTTGAATTACTTTCCCTATTCAAATTATCAATCAATTCCATATTTAACGATGTCCATAATTGACTTAATTATGTCCATCCATTTATGGTATGTAAAATCATACCAATTTTCACCACAATTATATTTTATGCCTTTTAAGGCATTTATGCTCATCTATTTACGGTATATAAATTATACCAATTTCATTACTAATTAATTTTATTCCTTAAAATTAATTACATGCCTTTTTAGGCCATTACATGCCAAATTCACAATATGTGTGTATCCACTATTATCCCCATCGTACCCCCGTCATTCGTTCGCTTAACATGATATATACATATTAGACTAGCAAATAGTCTAATACTTAAAAAAAGGAATAACCGTCACAAAGTCAGATACACACAATAATAGATCTAATTTGCATCAAACTTGCAATTAAGAATTACAACATACTTGCATAGTTTTTGTATTATCAAGGATCCAAAAATTATAGATCTAAAAGGTTTGAGCTTGCATGTATGAACATAGTTTTACACCCAACTAGCCTAGATAATTATCACAAACTTACATAAACTGTGTATGTCGTCAACCTAAACATAAAGGTGTCATCTTGCATAACTATGGATCCAATAAAGGTGTTAACTTGAGTAGACTATGGATCCACATAAAGGTGTAAACTTGCATAACTAGGCATGTCATAGATTCAACATAAAAATGTCAACTTGAATATGGATCTAAACTTTAAAGGCGTGAACTTGTATATATATGAATCCAATTATCACTTAAACTTGCATATGAACATAATACCTATACGAACTAGGATATGTTCCACATCCATATTCGCATAAAAACCGATGTTATAAACCTAGGTGATTGGATTATAAAAAGGGATTCATTGACACAAGTTAACATCATGAATTACTAGCATATATTTTAGATCCAAACTTACATAACATCATATAACTCGCATACAACTTGCGTGATCCTATTAACTTGCATAACATCATATTTGAAACTTGCATAACATCATACATGAAACTTGCATAACATCATATGTGAAACTTGCATAATCATCATATATAAAACTTGCATAACATCATATGTGAAACTTGCATAACATCATACATAAAACTTGCATAAGATCATATATGAAACTTGCATAATCATCATACATGAAACTTGCATAACATCATATATAAAACTTGCATAACATCATATGTGAAACTGGCATAACATCATATATAAAACTTGCATAACATCATATATAAAACTTGCATAACATCATATAATATGAATCAAGTTAACATACATGATTAAACATATAAATTAGATTCACAACCACAACTTATAATCCAACGTATATCACATCATAATTGATTTAGCAATTATTTTGTTAAGGTGATCGAACTCACAACTCAAAAGCAGTCTTGAGTTCTGAATTCTGATTTCTGGAGTTGAATTAGCGCTCCTTTGATGAAGATTCACTGTTAGAGTTGAAAAGGATTGAATTTGATTTGCTTTCTTCCTCTCTAATGGGCGGCGGCTATTCTGAGTTGCAAGTTAACGGCATGGAGGCCATGAATCCAATTTTGTTTTGATTTTAGGGTTTGAGTCTATTGGTGTTTTTATAGAGTTTAGGATTAGTTTAAGCTGTCCGATCAACCCAGAATTAATCCCAGCCAATCAGAGCAGATCAGAAACCCTAATGAGTCAGCACATAGTCACAAACAGGTCATCAATCAAATCTGCCTGGGGGGGGGGCAGGTCGACCCCTAGGTCGACCCTAGGGTCGACCTGGCCCTGGCAGGAATTTTCCCGCCTAGCCTGTCTGACTCCGAAATTTGAATTTTCTGAAAATCTGTTTTGAATTTTTTGAAACTTCCGATCGCCATAACTTCTTCATACGAAGTCCAATTCACGCAAACTCGGACTCTATCTCAACCAGAATTCCGAGACGAACACAATAGCGCAACCCGTTTCCCTTAATTCTCATGTCGGAGTTTAATTATTCTTTAATTTAGTTAATTCGATTATTCAAAAATCCGGGGTGTTACACTTATATGAATATATGCAAAGGTGTGTGTATATGTCCCAACACTAGTGCGAAAATCAGGCGGTCTACTGATTCAGTTGACCTCCTTAATGCAATGTATGTTAGTGCCATGAATCCAACATGTATGCAAATAATCCTATTATATCATGTGAGTTCTATATTTATGCACATTCATTCATCCAAATGCAACATCCATGTGCTAACTCATCCATTTCAATACATAAAAGAAAAGAAGATGCACACACATCCATATGCAGTATGAGAGTGATTGAGCCGATCTAGTGCTTAATGTGTGTGTATATGCGTCCACAGGCAACCACTAGCAAACACTTGCATCCACTTGCATCCATCAAACATAACATGTTTCAAACACATGATTACATCCATAGGATTCATATCTAAAGGCCGAAAAATACTATGGATAAGATATACTTAGTTGATAGAAGCAAGTACTGATAAAGTTTTGAAAAAGGAGTTAAGAACATACCCTCGAAAAGAAAAGGGTACGAAGCACGAATCTTGTCTTCGGTCTCCCAAGTCGCATCCTCTGGGCTATCTCCCCATTGAACCTTTAGCAACTTGATCTCCTTATTGCGCAACTTCTTAACTTCTGATCCTAGAATACGGGTAGGGACTCGTCTGACCGTCGCCTCCCGTTTCACTTTTACTTCTTCCAAAATACTTGGTTCAACAACTTCTGCAGTGACATGCAGGCACTTCCGCAGATGAGAGACATGGAAAACGTCATGAATGCCAAATAGATTTTCTGGGAGTTTCACTCTATATGCCATTTGGCCAATTCTCTCGGTTATGGGAAATGGTACCACAAACCTAGGTGCCAACTTCCCTACTGCTCCGAAGCGAACCACATTTCCTCAGAGGTGATACTTTGATAAAAATTAAGTTTCCTACTTCGAAATCGATGTCAGTACTTCTCTTGTCTGCATAGGACTTCTGCCTATCTTGAGTTGTTTTCATCCGCCGTCGAATAAGGTCAATCTTTTCGGATGTTTCCCTAACCATACCTGGTCCAAGTAAAAATCTTTCTGTAGATTCCCACCAACAAGTTGGTGATCTACAGGGTCGTCTCAACAATGCTTCGAAGGGTTCCATGTCGATGCTAGCTTGATAACTGTTATTATAGGCAAACTCTACTAAAGGAAGATGCTCTTCCCAAGTCCCTTCGAAGTCTAGGATACACAGTCTTAAAAGATCTTCAAGAATTCTGTTCACCCTCTCTGTCTGCCCATCGGTCTGAGGATGATAAGCGGTGCTCAAAGACAACTGTGTACCTAATGCTTCTTGCAAACTCCTCCAAAATTCGCTAGTAAAGATGGGGTCACGATTGCTTACGATGTTGGAAGTTACTCCATGAAGACGAACTATCTCACGAACATAAATTTTTCCCAACCACGATGTCGCCCTCTTACTCTTAACTTGAATAAAATGAGCGCTCTTAGTGAGTCTATCTACCACCACCCAAATACTGGTATTGCCTTTCTTTGACCTAGGCAAACCATCTATGAAATCCATAGAGATGCTCTCCCATTTCCACTGTGGAACCTCCAACGAATGAAGTAATCCACCGGGCTTCTTTTGCTCAGCTTTGACCTGCTGGTAAACTAAACACTGAGAAACAAATTCGGCTACATCTTTCTTCATCCCAACCCAAAAAAACCCTCTTCATGTCTCTATACATCTTGTCACCACCTGGATGAATAGTCATCTTAGAATGGTGGGCTTCTTCTAGGACTGCCTTTACAAGCTTCCAGTTTGAGGAACACAAAGCCTTCCATCTCATCGCAACCACCCCTTTTCATCTATGACATATCTACCGAGGTGACTAGAAGTCTCCCCTCTTTTGAGCTTTTCCATGATGTCTAAAATCTGTGGGTCACCTTGTTGCGAAGCTCCTATTTGGTCATATCTCCAAGGATGCAAATAAATAAGGCAAAACCTCGATGGAGGGTCTAAAATCAAAAGCTGATATGAACTCCAAGTTCTTTCTTTCCACAAACAGAGGACTCAGGGCCATCTTCTGCCTACTTAGTGTGTCTGCCACCAAATTACCCTTGCCATGGGTACAAGAAATTTCAAAATCATAAGAAGCTAAGAACTCCATCCACCGTTGTTGCCTTAAGTTGAGATCCTTTCTCCAAGTAAATAATGACGCCACGTCTTTAACGCGAATACTATGGCAGCTAGCTCTAGATCATGGGTGGGCTCATGAACTCTCAACTGTCTAACCCCCATAACATACTACTTTCCCTTCTTGCATCAGAACCGCGTCAAGCCCTGTACCGCATGCATCAGTGTAAACAGTAAACACTTTACTTCCATCAGGCTAGGTCAAGACTGGGGCTGTTATCAGAGCCCTCTTCAGTCGTTGGAAAGCAATGTCACAGTCTATATCCCATGAAAATGCCAAATTCTTCTTTGTCAGCCTGGTGAGAGGGGCTGATATCTTCGCGAAGTCCTTAATGAACTTCCTATAATAACCTGCCAACCCAAGAAAACTTCTCACCTCGGTTGCATTTTTAGGAATCTGCCAATCCTGCACTGCAACCACAATGGTGGGATCTACAACTATCCCTTCTTTGGAGACCATATGCCTAAGAATCTCACCTCTTTTCTCCCAAAATGGCAATTGGAGAACTTTGCCTTAAGCTGATGGTCCCGGAGAGTTTTCAAAACTTCTCTCAAATGTTACGCATGCTCTTCTTCGCTTTTGGAGAAGATCAAAATATCATCAACAAAGACTATGACAAATTTGTTTAGGAACTCCCATAACACCCTACTCATCAGATCAACAAAATAGGCGGGTGCATTCGTCATCCCAAAAGGCATCACTAGCAATTCAAAGAAACCGTCCGGAGTTCTAAAAGCAGTCCAATCCTCGTAAGTGGGTGCCTATTCTTCTTGGTGAGCTTATTCAACTCTCTATAGTCAATACACAAACAAAGCGAACCATCCGCCTTAGTTGCGAATACTACTGGAGCACCGCATTTAGATATGCTTCGTCTGATAAACCCTTTCTCAAGTAGCTCCCTAACTTGTTTACTCAGCTCCCTCCTTTCCCTTGGAGCCATGTAGCGCACTGGTAATGCAACTGGCTTTGCATTGTCCACCAGATATATGGGGAAGTCGATCTCGCGCCTTGAAGGTAAACCCCGTACCTCATCAAAAACATTGCAATAATCTCGAACCACTGGAACAGATTGCAAATCATCTATGGATGCATCTAGAGACTCTAGAAAGCTAAGCATAACAGACCCTTGGGGGTCACAAGAAACTTCGAGGGTCTGCCCATGACAAGTCAGAAGTCTAACAACCCTCCCCTCACAATCTAGAATGGCACCATGCGTGGTAGGTCAGTCCATTCCTAGAATCAACCCATTGCCCATAAACCCGAGCACATACGCGTCGCACTCAAACTCGACGCCTAATACAGATATTTTCAAACCCCGATAAATCATCGATAAATGAGCCGAACCACCAATAGGGTTTGAAACAACTACAAGATCTACTACCATACTAGTAATTAAGTGCAGAGATTCAACCATAGAACTAGATATAAATGAGTGTGAAGCGCCAGAATCAAAAAGTGCTCTACCTGGATGGTTTGAAAGAGAAACTAAACTTTCTATGGAAATTTGTTTACCTCTTTCAGGAGCACTAGTCGCGAGAGCATGCACCTTCCCTCCAGAAGTTCCTGCCCTTTGACCTTGTCCCTACGATCCCTGTTTCTTTGGGCACTATTTAGAGAAGTGTTTGACCTCTCCGTAATTGAAGTAATTGCCCTTCCTTCTCTTATAGTCTTTGATCAAGTGACCCTCCTTTCCACAATTGTGATATTTTCTCTTATCCCTACCTTTGTCTTCTTTCCCTCCTTTCTTCCGTTGTTGTTGCTGCCCCTTCTTGGGCCATACCTTCCTATTCTACGATGTCCTCTCAGACTTTGCTTCCTTCTTTTCTCCCTTGTCTTCCTCATGCATTAGGGTCATATCAACAAGCTTTTCAAAAGTGGCCCTCATTGGAATATGGGACATGGCTAACCCATGCAGAGGTTCAGTCAGCCCTTTAACAAACCGCAAAGCCATTTTGTGTGGTGTATCCACCAACTCTAACCCGAACCTTACCACCTGGTTGAACTTGTTCACATACTCCTTCATCGTCAAGTTTCCTTGTTTGAGTGCTAAGAATCTCTCCATCTGTATGCTTCTCTCAGCTTGGGAAAGAAATTTCATTTCGAACCTCTATCTAAAATCTTCCCAAGTTTCCACCGGACGTCAAGCTTGGGTGACTTCCCACCAAAATGTGGCTTCGTCCTTTAATAGCCACATAGCTAACTGAATCTTTCTTCGATCCTCTACTTCAAAGATTCCGAACAAGTTCTTGGTCTCCTTAAGCCAGTTCCGAGCTTCTACAAATGTCTCGTTCCCATGGAATGGCTTCCCTCTCATAGCACGGAAGTCCTTGCAGATCTTGGCGAAGTTATCTGCACTTGGAGGAGGAGGAGGAGGAATGATTGGTGCAGCTGGGGGAGGAACGTGTCTTTGGCCTTCAGCGGGCGTTGTGGCCTTCAAATACCTATGGAACCATCTGGATATTGTGACGCCCTCTGGGATATTAGGAATGTTTTGTTCCCTAAACATGCTGAAAAAGGAAAAAGTAAGAAATTTAGATAAAGGATCGAAGGATATTACATATAGCTTCATGGGGAATATTTTCAAAACAGTCTTTTCTTTTTTAAAACACTTTTTTTAAAACCTTTTTGAAAAATAAAATTTCAAAATTTTTCATCGAGTCTGGTAACCTTCAGCTCTGATACCAAGTGTAACACCCCACGTCCGTTAATGTCACTCACTAAGGGAATGCATTAAGTTTCGTGAAGCGTTATGGTTAACAGACACAGAATAATTACAAGACAGATATAAATATGATAGCATTGAAAATTTAAATTTTTATTTCAAACATGAATCATAATATTGTGATCCACAATACCATAAGTCACAAAAACCATTACAATAAAATAACTTCCGTCTTGCACCATCAGAGTACATAAGTATATAAAAACATAATTCCCCAATTCAAAGAGTTTAGCCATAGTAGAGACAAAAACTTGAGCCATACTTCAGAAGTAGCTCCAAGTAAGATGATATCGAAGTCCTGACTAAGCCTAAGTGTTACCTCCCTGAGAACCTAGGGGGAAAACGGAAAGAAGAAGGAGAAACAAAAGGGTCAAACATAAAGTCTGGCGAGTCTAGTTACCTTTAGTCAGTAAATAAATAAAATTAACATGATAGGCATATAAAGTGGATAAGAGAGATCACTACATAAATAGCAGGTGTGACAAGGTAGACAGGGTAAGGTGTATACACTTCTCTAATGATTACTCTTCATTATTACTAGTATAACTAAAATGAGATGATCCCTTCCACTATAAGTTGGTAGACTTAGGGCATACGTCCGAGTGTACCCTAACCACTACCTTAATCGATCGACTCCCAACTCCATAAATATCCTGTGCTGGCCCCACAGTAGGAGATATCACTTCCTAAAGTGGCAACCCTTCATTTCCCAAGATGTGTAAAACCATATCTGTAACAACCCGGATTCTGTCAGATCGAATTTTTTCCAAAAACCCAATCTATCGAAACCCGAGTTGGGCGCTCTGGTATCCTGCAGAAAAAGACAGAGATAAAGAAAACATGTCAAAATTCGTAAGCATCTTACAGCGGAAGGAATTCAAAGTATAATATACTTTAAATATAGCTTTTCCTTATAAAACATACTGCCTAACCAGTATCCAAAGCTTATACCATCTCTGTCATGAACCTAACCTGAAAGTATGTAATGAGGAGGGGGTCAGAACATAAGTTCTGTGTGAGTGTACTTAGAATAAACTTATGTATAATCCTACATATACCGTTCAGTTATATTTTCTTGCTTATTAGGTTATTCGCGATATTAGCTCTCTAGGCTATACTCATGTCCCACTAGTAGATTAACCTAATACAACGTATATGTAGATACCCCCCAACTTGTATAATCCTTTCCATGTATATATACAGTCCCTTGCCGTATGTCGTACGGGCTTCATCATGTAAATCTATACTACTTTAGTGTAGTGCCACCATTCTCGAAATCATTTGATCTGCCACTCTTGATCTTGCTAGATTCCGTTTATTACCTAGATCTAATCTAGGGTTTTCTATCCAGCGCTTCCGAGATTCAACCAGGGTTTACGCTACCCAGGGCCACTGGTTTTATGCTACCTATTGAACGCTTTCTAGATCCGACCAGGGTTTATGCTACCTAGGGCCACTAGGTTTTATGCTACCTATCGAACAATGCCCCCTAGTCTAGGACACACTACCCAGAGCGATATATGTTCCTAGACTTTACGTCCTAATCGTGTCGTTAAACGTGCTAGATATCTAGTTGCACATGTCCTCTATATGTGCGGCCCGAGTCCCGTGGCAGGGATAATCAAGAAACACGGAACTCAGCCCAGAGCTTTAAGTTATCTACCGATGCAGATGCTAAGGTTTGTTTTATCTGTATGTGGCTATGGTCCCACTTGACCCCTCCCTCAACTAATGAAAGGAACCCAAGAAAATCAAGAATGAGAACTGTACGCATGCCCTATATGCCCCCACAAACCTATTGGCCACCCTCACCCATAACTAGATAGCAAAGTATATGGTCTTTTGGAGTTCTCCGCCTTTCCGCTTGCGTATCACGATTGACTCAAGATGGTAGGTAGACGACGACGTGCTATCACATGGCTAAACAAGATATCGCCGCCTCACGCTAACCCATCCTAGTCTTTAGGTTGCTTATATTGCAACCAAGGCATACCCTTGGCTCTTCTAACGCAGACCTTAACCTCTGTGAGCCTAGGAGGATCATCTACAACCTCACAGAGGGATACCAAGAGTACCCTCACGTCCCCTCGAAGCCGCGTGCTTCGTAACCCAGTTCGTTGGAGCCTTCTTCATGATCAGATGGACGTCCGCTCCTCCTTGTGTTCTACTTGGCTTTCTTGACTAAGGTTTACTACTTAGTTCTCTAAACTAAGGTTTACTACTTAATTTCCTGAATCGTTAGCTTTCTTAACTAAGGTTCACTACTTAGTTTCCTGAATCGTTATCTTTCTTAACTAAGGTTTACTACTTAGTCCTCTTAACTAAGGTTTACTACTTAGTTCTCTTAATCGTTCGTTTTCTTAACTAAGGTTTACAACTTAGTCCTCTTAACTAGGGTTTATTACTTGGTTCTCTGAACCAAGGTTTGATACTTAGTTCTCTTTAACAAAGGTTTGTTACTTAGTTCCTTTTAACTAAGGTTTACCAATGAATTCAAGCATGACTTAAGTTCTCTTTATCAAATGATAGCGTACGGGTGGTTTCCCACATTTCTAGCTTAGATTAACTTATTTCATGGTATAAATCGTCCCACCCTTTGAGTCTTGTATTACATCTTAAGTCATATTCATTTCTTATCCCTAGGATAAGTTTATCTATTATTTAATCTTATCATTCCCCACTTTTCCTTACTTTGATACTGTTATATTGGTTAAGTTTGCCCATGTGTCCAAGTTGACTTAACCCCCAATCACATATTTAATTCAACCCATGTACCAAGCTAAATTGGTTAGGTGTTCTCTATCAGTTCATGTTGACTTAACCCGCCCATATATCATGTCAAATTGGTTAAGTGTTATCTAGCGGATCACGTTGACTTAACCCACCTATATATCATGTCAAATTGGTTAAGTGTTGTCTGGTGTTTCATGTTGACTTAACCTTACCATACTAGCATGTGTCATTAGCATTAATTAATTATTAATGCCCAACCTCTCACATTAGACCTATTGTTGCGGTCACTGGATGTGTCGGTTGGTTCCGGGCAGGATTACACCACAACTCAGTCTAACCTCGGGTTTCAAGCACGTTATGACTAACTTCTCACATTAGAACCTATTGTTTGCGGTCATTGGATGTGCCGGGCGGTTCCGGGCAGGATTACACCGCAAACTCATTTTAACCTCGAGTTAGCCATGTTTCATGTTCAGCCAATTAACAATTCATGTCTATTCTAGGTGTCATAGGCCAATTATAAATTTACAAGCGTGTTCATTCTAGATATCAAATGTCAATTACCAATTCACAAGCATGTTCATGTTCAAGTTATGCCACTATTGTCAATTTCATGTTATGTGTCGAGTTCCATAATTACATAAAAACATGGTTTGTCCAACATATTCCATTTTTAATTATGTTTCTAGGATCTTAACGGCATATCAAATATTCAAGTCTCAAATTCAAGCTTTACCCCAAAACCCCAATTTATGTTCATACTTATACTCCCGTTAATAGGCTATACCTATTATTCTAGTTTCCCATACATGTGTTCCTAACAGGTTGCTATCATTCCTCATATGTTGGTTAAGCTTATTCATATGTCAAGTGCTACTTAACCCATTTCTACTTTGCTTACACAACCATTCGTGTAATAATCTTTTTACCCAAATTGCCTAATTCATTGATTAAGTCTCAAGCTCTTCCCAAATAACTATAATTTACGCGTTGTTGACCTTGGCTCGAAGGTAGCCAAGTTTCAAAAATAAAAAGGAAGAATAGGAATAGATTAAGCATACAAAGATTATTTTAAATTGCAACATGAATTTTAACTGAGGAATGACGAATGATAATAATACTATTATGCATGAAGTGTATTGTAATCCCACTCACTGATTTAAGAACGGATCTTGAATTCTGGGATCTGATTTCTGAAACTGAAAAGCTATCCCTTGACATAGATTATCGATCCTCTAATTTAGATTTGATTCTTAGAAAATAGTTGTTGAAGTCGTTGAATTAGCCTTTGATTCTCTACTTGAATTCTAACGAAGAACTTGAGCAGCATAACCCCGTCTTTGATTTATTTTGATATGAATTAGGGAAGAGTATAGGCATAATGAAGATGTGTAGAGAAAACTGTAGCCTTGGGGTGTTTATATAGGTGCTCAAGACCTTATCGTACACGCAGCTCTGAGTCAGCATTGAACCCAGTTAAGAAAATAGTCCAGGTTCGCAGATGAATCTAGCCAAATCTTATCGTACATGCAGCGCTGAGTCAGCATTGGGTCCCGCAGGCTGTTTTGGCGTAGAAAATCGAATTTCGAATGTTCGAATTGTTTTGGCGTAGAAATTTGATTTTTGAACTTTTGAATTTCTGGAATTCATTTAACTGTTTTATTCACATGAAATATTCTTATATGTATACAATTACTCTACCGACCATTTTACGCGTATATATATACGCACAATTTTCGTTTTATTTTCAAAATTCAAACGATGTTGCACCGTTAATTGATTCTTGCCATATTTCATTGACTGTAGCCTTATCTTGAATTTTATCTTTGTATACATATATTTATGCATATATATATATATTCTCATATATACATATATTTTCTTTATTTCCTTATATGTACGTTCTTATCCTTTCAAATTTTGAATTTGTATACATACATATATTTGCATGTTCAGTTGGCCCTCTCTAAAACAAAGATAAAAATTATGTCGCCGCCGCCGGGGTTCAAACCCCCGAACTCCATGTTACAAATCCAATGTCTTAACCAATTGAGCTATGAAGTCTTTTGTTAATAAGTCTTAGAACAATGATAATTATTGTTCTCTTCTTACTTCTCTTTTTCATATTAGTTACAATACTTAAATTAAACCATTGCATGAATCTTTTTCTTTTAATGTTAATGCATTATGTTTGCAAATCAGTGCATGAAACATATTTACATTGCATGCAACCAATCGTTATTTTATTCTTTATTTTATATTTTAATTTGTTTGTATATATATATATACACATTTATATATATATATATATATATATTTCTCTTGTGTGTATACAAACTTCTAGGCTTAATAACTTCTTCATATGATGTCCGTTTTACGCAAACCAAGTGTCTTTCTTGACCAAAATTCCGAGACGGACGCAATGGTGATGTCTGTTTTACTTAATTCCTGATATTTAAATTAAGTATTTTTATTTTCTCATCTCTTCGATTACACATATTGTTATCGCATTAATTTCCTTACTCTTCAATGTATGAATTAATTTTTCATTATACATCACCATTATTTACCTATCTATGCATATATACTTATTTGTACATTTTAATTATTTTAAAAATGTGGGGTGTTACATTCTCCCACCCTTAAAGAATTTCGTCCCCGAAATTCGATAAGAGTAAAATAGATAATCCCTCGCAAAATCCATCCATCCAGTGTGCATCCAATTGTTGCAAACATTGTGCACATATGCAAAGTGAGATACATTATAGTAAAGTATGTATGCCTAATTTGGATCCACCTATATGTATGCAAATTTTAAAAACTCTTTCAAAACATGATGCTCACATCCTAAATATACTTGCAGTTCTATATGAATGCAATATTCTTGAAAAAATCAAAATATTTTTCATCCTAGTTTTCCCATACTCTTATAGAATAAGAGCATGGTTCACCCAATTGTCACATCCAAAACCCAACCAACCATCATTAAATTCGAAATTTAGAAAAATCTAAATTTCTAAATTCGATTTCTTATGTTAAAAAAAGATATAAAACGGAAGAATTTACATTTTCTGCTGTACCTTTTATAATTGCACTCGGATTTTTATATAACTATTCTATAAAAACTTCCTGCTTTCCTATCCAAGCACAACCACATAAGAAAACTTTCCTTTCTCTTTCATCTTATCTTGGAGTAGTTTCATATTTATTCATCTTTTCCTTAAGATTTCCATTTTCTTTTCCCGTCACATTTGTTGCCTTACTGAATTTATTGTCTCTTGTTAGCTTAGGCTTTTCTCTTTCGTAGCTTATTTGACTTAATCCAATTACTTAAGTTTATTATTTCAAATAAGCTTTTTCTGTTTTCAACTCAAACAGCATCCTACACAGCTACTACTATGGGCGAAGAATCTTAGGACTTTGTCATCTCAGACAATTGCGAGTCCACGCAACAGGATCTACCCACTTACTTACCCTTTACTACTTAGTAGTCACTACTAGTCCTTGCTGTGCATTACTAGCCTATACTTTTTCTCTCTTTCTCAAGCAACAAACCTAGGTTTCTTAATGCTTATGCATTCTACGTGAATTTTCCATTAGTTTAATATTAACTAATCCCTGACTGTAAAGTGGCAAGAGAGTAACTCCCTAAATATCAACCCCGAAGACCGAAATCAACATCAGATTGACACCCAGAGAATCACTCAACTCAACCAATCTCTAGTTGGTTCCAATTGTTTAATTCATAGTTTTAACTTTCTCTCGTCCTTTTCTAGGCACTAATCCTTACCTACTCCATTCTTTTTAAAACATGGTTTGGCCTCCTATCTTTTCATTACATTTTTCTTTCAAAAATTAAAAGTGTTAAAACTTTGTTTTCTTTTCCAAAACTTGTTTTTGCCAAACCATAAAAACATGTTACAGAATAAAATGCAAAACATTTTTTTTTAAATCACAAAACTGGAGTAGGTAAGGACAACTATTGGGCTTACATTGTTTCTAATTACAATGTTAATTTAACTACTCGCTATAAGGTGAAGACATCTATTCTATTCCTACAACTTATTTTGTCCACCCAACAAAATTTCTTCGTAAATCAATAATCAAAATTTATTGTTAACAGAATAGAATTTTCTTTTACAAAACGCAACACTTTCTTTTCAATCCTTTCATATATTATAATATGAAAACTAGCGAGCTATATATGCTCTATATTATGCACTTTTTAATGAGAGAGTTCTTTTAAAACAAGAAATCATTTTTTTACCAAAGTATACACCACTTTACTTTAAAAACCCAACATGCACTGAATATGTCCTTTACGTATTTTTCTTAAACATCAAAAATACTTTTAAGATTAAAACTTGAAAATCACCACAAATTCTTTTACAAACTCAAGTTCTTAAAAGTTTATTATTGGGTTAGACTCAAAGTGGGTCTTTCAACTCAACTAGGCTTTCCTAGACACTTTCCAAACCAATTCTCTCAACTATATATATTCCTAATCCATTTTCCACATTTTAACATTTTTCTAACTTATAAGGTTTCACTTCTAAACCCACTACTTTGAAATAACAACATTTCAGTTTTAATTCTTATGGGATACTTTCTTTCTCCAATACCAAATTATATTGTACATTTTCCAACCAAACCGCCTAAGGGTCTTAAAATTTCTAGGTTCATTCCTTTAGTGTACAAAAAATCTATCCCAACTCTTTCCATTCCTAGTGGGCTACTTTATGGATTTAGGTTTATATATATAATATATTTATATTTTAGAAAATACAAATGTGTTCACTCATTATCTCCCTAAGATCACTAAACCGAAGCTCTGATACCAGATGTAACAACCCGGATTCTGACAGACCGGATTTTTTTCAAACACCCAATCTATCGAAACCCGAGTTGGGCGCTCTGGTATCCTGCAGAAAAAGACAGAGATAAAGAAAACATGTCATAATTCGTAAGCATCTTAAAGCGGAAGGAATTCAAAGTATAATATACATTAAATATAGCTTTACCTTATAAAACATACTGCCTAAGCAGTATCCAAAGCTTATACCATCTCTGTCATGAACCTAACTTGGAAGTATGTAATGAAGAGGGGGTCAGAACATAAGTTCTGTGTGAGTGTACTTAGAATAAACTTCTGTATAATCCTACATATACCGTTCAGTTATATTTTCTTGCTTATTAGGTTATTCGCGATATTAGCTCTCTAGGCTATACTCATGTCCCACTAGTAGATTAACCTAATACAACGTATATGTAGATACCCCCAACTCGTATAATCCTTTCCATGTATATATACAGTCCCTTGCCGTATGTCGTACGGGCTTCATCATGTAAATCTATACTACTTTAATGTAGTGCAACCATTCTCGAAATCATTTGATCTACTACTCTTGATCTTGCTAGATTCCGTTTATTACCTAGATCTAATCTAGGGTTTTCTATCCAGCGCTTTCGAGATTCAGCCAGGGTTTACGCTACCTAGGGCCACTGGGGTTTATGCTACCTATTGAATGCTTTCCAGATCCGACCAGGGTTTATACTACCTAGGGCCACTAGGTTTTATGCTACCTATCGAACAATGCCCCCTAGTCTAGGACACACTACCCAGAGCGATATATGTTCCTAGACTTTATGTCCTAATCGTGTCGTTAAACGTGCTAGATATCTAGTTGCACATGTCCTCTATATGTGCGGCCCGAGCCCCTGGCAGGGCTAATCAAGAAACACGGAACTCGGTCGGGAGCTTTAAGTTATCTGCCGATGCAGATGCTAAGGTCTGTTTTATCTATATGTGGCTAAGGTCCCACTTGACCCCTCCCTCAACTAATGAAAGGCACAGAAGAAAATCAAGAATGAGAACTGTACGCATGCCCTCTATGCACCCCACAAACCTATTGGCCACCCTCACCCATAACTAGATAGCAAAGTATATGGTCTTTTGGAGTTCTCCGCCTTTCCTCTTGCGTATCACGATTGACTCAAGATGGTAGGTAGACGACGACGTGCTATCACAGGGCTAACCAAGATATCGCCACCTCACGCTAACCCATCCTAGTCTTTAGGTTGCTTATATTGCAACCAAGGCATACCCTTGGCTCTTCTAACGCAGACCTTAACCTCTGTGAGCCCAGGAGGATCATCTACAACCTCACAGAGGGATACCAAGAGTACCCTCACGTCCCCTCGAAGCCACGTGCTTCGTAACCCAGTTTGTTGGAGCCTTCTTCATGATCAGATGGACGTCCGCTCCTCCTTGTGTTCTACTTGGCTTTCTTGACTAAGGTTTACTACTTAGTTCTCTTAACTAAGGTTTACTACTTAGTTTCCTGAATCGTTAGCTTTCTTAGCTAAGGTTCACTACTTAGTTTCCTGAATCGTTAGATTTCTTAACTAAGGTTTACTACTTAGTCCTCTTAACTAAGGTTTACTACTTAGTTCTCTTAATCGTTCGTTTTCTTAACTAAGGTTTACAACTTAGTCCTCTTAACTAAGGTTTATTACTTGGTTCTCTTAACCAAGGTTTGATACTTAATTTCTGATACTTAGTTCTCTTTAACTAAGGTTTGTTACTTAGTTCCTTTATCAAATGATAGCATACGGGTGTTTTCCCACATTTCCAGCTTAGATTAACTTATTTCATGGTATAAGTCGTCCCACCCTTCGAGTCTTGTATTACATCTTAAGTCATATTCATTTCTTATCCCTAGGATAAGTTTATCTATTATTTAATCTTATCCTTCCTCACTTTTCCTTGCTTTGATACTGTTATATTGGTTAAGTTTGCCCATGTGTCCAAGTTGACTTAACCCCCAATCACATATTTAATTCAACCCACGTACCATGCTAAATTGGTTAAGTGTTCTCTATCAGTTCATGTTGACTTAACCTGCCCATATATCATGTCAAATTGGTTAAGTGTTATCTAGCGGATCACGTTGACTTAACCCACCCATATATCATGTCAAATTGGTTAAGTGTTGTTTGGTGTTTCATGTTCACTTAACCTTACCATACTAGCATGTGTCATTAGCGTTAATTAATTATTAATGCCCAACCTCCCACATTAGACCTATTGTTGCGGTCACTGGATGTGCTGGTTGGATCCGGGAAGGATTACACCACAACTCAATCTAACCTCGGGTTTCAAGCACGTTATCACTAACTTCTCACATTAGAACCTATTGTTTGTGGTCACTGGATGTGCTGGGCGGTTCCGGGCAGGAATACACCACAAACACATTCTAACCTCGAGTTAGCCATGTTTCATGTTTAGCCAACTAACAATTCATGTCTATTCTAGGTGTCATAAGCCAATTATAAATTTACAAGCATGTTCATTCTATTTATCAAATGTCAATTACCAATTCACAAGCATGTTCATGTTCAAGTTATGCCACTATTGTCAATTTCATGTTATGTGTTGAGTTCCATAATTACATAAAAACATGGTTTGTCCAATATATTCCATTTTTAATTATGTTTCTAGGATCTTAACGGCATATCAAATTTTCAAGTCTCGAATTCAAGCTTTACCCAAAAACCCCAATTTATGTTCATGCTTATATTCCCGTTAATAGGCTATACCTATTATTCCAGTTTCCCATACATGTGTTCCTAACAGGTTGCTATCATTCCTCATATGTTGGTTAAGCTTATTCATATGTCAAGTGCTACTTAACCCATTTCTACTTTGCTTACACAACCATTCATGTAATAATCTTTTTACCCAAATTGCCTAATTCATCGATTAAGTCTTAAGCTCTTCCCAAATAACTATAATTTACTTGTTGTTGACCTTGGCTCGAAGGTAGCCAAAGTTTCAAAAATTAAAAGGAACAATAGGGAAGAGGAATAGATTAAGCATACAAAGATTATTTTAAATTGCAACATGAATTTTAACTGAGGAATGACGAACGATAATAATACTATTATACATGAAGTGTATTGTAATCCCACTCACTGATTTAAGAACGGATCTTGAATTCTGGGATCTAATTTCTGAAACTGAAAAGCTATCCCTTGACATAGATTATCGATCCTCTAATTTAGATTTGATTCTTAGAAAATAGATGTTGAAGTCATTGAATTAGCATTTGATTCTCTACTTGAATTCTAACGAAGAACTTGAGCAGCATAACCCGTCTTTGATTTATTTTGATATGAATTAGGGAAGAGTATAGGCATAATGAAGATGTGTAGACAAAACTGTAGCCTTAGGGGTGTTTATATAGGTGCTCAAGACCTTATCATACATGCAGCGCTGAGTCAGCATTGAACCCAGTTAAGAAAATAGTCCAGGTTCGCAGATGAATCTAGCCAAATCTTATCGTACATGCAGCGCTGAGTCAGCATTGGGTCCCGCAAGCTGTTTTGGCGCAGAAAATCAAATTTCGAATGTTCGAATTGTTTTGGCGTAGAAAATTGATTTTTGAACTTTTGAATTTCTGGAATTTATTTAACTGTTTTATTCACATGAAATATTCTTATATGTATACAATTACTCTACCGACCATTTTACGCGTATATATACGCACAATTTTCGTTTTATTTTCAAAATTCAAACGATGTTGCACCGTTATTTGATTCTTGCCATATTTCATTGACTGTAGCCTTATCTTGAATTTTATCTTTTGTATACATATATTTATGCATATATATATATATATATTCTCATATATATACATATATTTTCTTTATTTCCTTATATATATGTTCTTATCCTTTCAAATTTTGAATTTGTATACATACATATATTTGCATGTTCAGTTGGCCCTCTCTAAAGCAAAGATACAAATTATGTCGTCGTCGGGGTTCGAACCCCCGACCTCCATGTTACAAATCCAATGTCTTAACCAACTGAGCTATGAAGTCTTTTGTTAATAAGTCTTAGAACAATGATAATTATTGTTCTCTTCTTACTTCTCTTTTTCATGTTAGTTACAATACTTAAATTAAACCATTGCATGAATCTTTTTCTTTTAATGTTAATGCATTATGTTTGCAAATCAGTGCATGAAACATATTTACATTGCAAGAAACCAATCCTTATTTTATATTTTAATTTGTTTGTGTGTGTATATATATATATGTATATATATATATATATATATATATATATATATTTTTCTTGTGCGTATACAAACTTCTAGGCTTAATAACTTCTTCATATGATGTCCGTTTTATGCAAACCAAGTGTCTTTCTTGACCAGAATTCCGAGACGGACGCAATGGTGATGTCCATTTTACTTAATTCCTGATATTTAAATTAAGTATTTTTATTTTCTCATCTCTTCGATTACACATATTGTTATCGCATTAATTTCCTTACTCTTCAATGTATGAATTAATTTTTCATTATATATCACCATTATTTACCTATCTATGCATGTATACATATTTGTACATTTTAATTATATTAAAAATGTGGGGTGTTACAATATCTACTGGTGTCACAGTCATCTTATCCCCTATGCCCGGCTCATGCACGCAGATGGCCCATCGGTTTGCGCAGCCCACACCGTCCGTCTCATTTGGATCTCTTATAACCAATTAGTAAGCATGCCTTTTCTCCTCCTAGCACGGAGTTCTTTATTTGATACCTACTCCGGGTTACTGACTGAAATGGGTTCCACACAATATGATACAATATCTCCCCTTTGTCTTGTATCCCCGCTAGCTTTTTCACTGACTATGTATACCCCTTAGGTGTTTTTAGTTACATAGCCCTATGTCAGTTATGCTTACCCTAAAGGGTGTCTTTAATTACATAACCTTATTGGGTTAAGTTCGTTGGCCTATATGTAAATATTACCCACCCTCTCTAACTTACTTAACCCACCCACTACCCATCCAATTTTATAAACCCTAACTTAAGTTCATAATCATACAATCCTTTTGGGTTAAATTAGGTTAAGCAGTCCTACTCATTACCATGTCCAATTATGGTTATAATGGGCTAGACCTCCCATATTATGCATACAACGTGTGGATGCGGGATATGCCGGTAGGGTCCGGGCAGTCTTATTCCACGGTTGGGTCTAACCTCGTGTCTTATCTGTAACAACCCGAAAATTTAGGGCTAATTTTAAATTTTATTTTAATTAATTGTGTTAAGAAATTGAGTCATAAATTAAAAATTGTATTTTTAAATAATTTATTTTAAATAAGAATGGTTGAAAATTTTAAGTTTATAATAATAATTATATTCTGAACTTGAAATGACGCGGAAATTTCAATAATTGATTCTGAACCTTGAGAGAATTATAATTGGGAGTTCATAATGAATGAACATAATTTATTTGTAGGTATGAATATAACAGAAAATTTGACTGTAGCCTATATTGCATTAATAAAGTGGGCTGAGAACCATAATAAACCTGAATAGTTTATTTATAAATATAAGCAAGACTTTGACATGAAACAATTAGGCTTAACATTAAAATGGGTATTAAGTTATATGCCTAAAATTTTTATTTTAATAAATTGTGTTAAGGAAATGAGTCATTATATTTTTAATAAATTATTTTATTAATAATGGCTGAAATATTAAGTTTATAATATTAATTCTATTCTGAACTTAAAAGTCTAAAAATAGAGATGGCAATATTACCTTCAGTCTAAATTAGCATGAGATAATGCAAACGTTTTTGAAATATATAACGAATGTTTTCCCAACAAAAGTGCAATTAATTGATTATTGCATTTATGGTAATTTGAAAATAAATTCCAATTCAACAGAAAGATATGTAGGTGAATAAAAATGATGATGATGTATAAAACATTTGTGCATAGTAATATGAAGAATTTATGTTTGATTTCAAGTTATAAAAAAAATTGGTCTTGTGTATAATAAGTTTGAATAACACAATATTTTGTTGGTTTTCATGAGAGCATTATGGAAGGAAAAAAAGGAAAGATAGTAAAGGTAAATTTGAAGTTAAAAGAGGAATTTAGTTTTAATTCTAAAAGTAAATAATAATAAATTTTAAAAGATATTTTGTATAAATTCTCTAGAACCATATGTGTGTGTGTGTGTGTGTGTGTGTGTGTTTATATATATATATATATATATATATATATATATATATATATATATATATATATATATATCTAACATAAATATCTGTATAAAAGACAAAACAACATTATTATGTTATAAAGAAAAGAAGGGAATAAATAATTCACAAGATGCATTAATTCAAATAGGATAGTAAATGAAAAGAGAGAAATATATGTTTTGGTTCAATTAGGATAATAAATGTATTCAAAGGTTTTAATGAGAGAAATATAGTTTTATGATTTTACGAACAGAAATATATATATATATTTATATGTGTATGTATAAAAATATCAAGACAAACAATATGCATGTATGTACTCTTGTTTATATAAAAAAAATTTGGAGAATTAATTATTACTTTTAAAACGCCATTAACAGATGAATAATTATATTATAATTTTCTATACGTAAATAAGGTACTGTTATTATAAATTAGGTAAGTGCAAATTATAGATTTGGATTTGAATGTACTCCATTAATGATAGGTATATGTTAAGGTTTTCCCTAATAAATGAGGAATAAATGGCTGTGATTTTTGAATTGTTAGCAGTATTGGAATTAATTGCAGTAATTGTAAAGTTTACAACTGACTTAAATAAGAATTAAGATTGTAATCATGTATTTTATAGGCAAATTAATAGGACAATAAATGTCAAAAGTTTATATATAAAGTAAGTAAATTTGTAATAAAAAGGAAGAAATAGAACATAACATACGGGAAACAGAAATTCAATCTTGTACAATTCTCCTTAATAAATTACCTACCTATTTCCTAACCTTAGACCCATTCTAAACCAAAATCTACGTTCTTTCTTCTTCCTCTCAACAATGGCTGCCTCTTCTCTCCACTCCTTTCTTCCTCCAAATTAAAATCAAAATAAAGACTCTCTTCTAAGAAAGAAAAAATTAATTAAAGAAGGGAATTGGGGAATCAACACCAAATTAAAATTGTGCATTGAAACGGATCTACAACAACATCTACCTTTCTAAATCAAATTATTCTTTCTAAGCTTCGCAAGGTGAGAATTTATTTTAATTTGATTTATTTAATCATTATTTCTATGATTATTCATAGTAGAGCTAATATGACGTGATATTTAAACATGGATCTGAATTGTTCACACCATATGATGTAGAATCTGAATTGCCTATAACGACATGATGTTAGATCTGAAATTTTAATGTTTAAATCTAAACTAGTGATTAATTAGAATTAATTATGTATTAATTTATTAAACCCTGAATTGTTGTTTTGCCTCATGCCAAGTTAAACCTCTGTTTGTAATTACCTTGATGCTAGTTATTGGATTTGGACTTGTTGTTATGTTATTGATGTTGATTATTGATTTTTGTGAGATATTACATGTTATCCCATTTTAGTAATTCATCTAGAAAACAATTTACACCATGCTAGTTTGATGTTGAAAGTACACCTTGCTTGCTAGATTCACATTTTCTTGTCAGTTATTTAGATCTGCAAATTTTGGTTGCAAATAAATAAATGTTAAAAGATGAATATGGAAAATAAGAAAGAAAAATATAACGGCATGTGTATGAATTACATTATGATGTGGTAAAAAGGCGAGATCTTGGACATGTTAGAAATTCACATTGTATGAGAAATTGACATTTTGTTTAATATTAAAAAGTAAGGAATTTTCATCGTATGTTAATTTAACATTATTTTAATGTTAATATGTAAGTAATTTACACCGTATGACATTAACATTATTTTAATGTTAATATGTAAGTAATTTACACCGTATGACATTAACATTATTTTAATGTTAATATGTAAGTAATTTACACCGTATGACATTAACATCTATTTGTAATGATAATATTAAAAGTATTTACACCGTATGATTTAACATTATTTTAATGTTAAAATAAGAGTATTCTACCGTAGGATAAGTTCATTATTTTATAATGTAAATAAAAAGAGAATTTTACCGTAGGAAGGTTACATTATTGTTTAATGTAAATTAAATAAGAATGCAACTGTATGATAAATTACATTATTTTATAATGTAATAAAAAGAAATTCAACTGAATGATAATTTACATTATATTTGTTAATGTAATAAAAAGAAATTCAATTGAATGATAATTTACATTATTTTTGTTAATGTAATGAAAAGAAATACACCGTATGATAATTTACATTATTTTTAATGTTAATTAAAAAGAATTTACATCGTAGGAAGTTAACATTTATTTTAAATGTTAATATCAAAAAGAATTTACATCATAGGAAGTTAACATTTATTTTAAATGTTAATATTAAAAAGAATTTACATCGTAGGAAGTTAACATTTATTTTAAATGTTAATATTAAAAAGAATTTACATCGTAGGAAGATAATATTTATTTTAAATGTTAATATTAAAAAAAAAGAATTTAGCCGTAGGATGATTTAACATCATTTTTAATGTTAAAATAAAAGAATTTGACCGTAGGATGATTTAACATTATTTTTAATGTTAAAATAAAAGAATTTGACCGTAGGATGATGTAACACCACCGTATGATTTAACATTATTTTAATGTTAAAATAAGAGTATTCTACCGTAGGATAAGTTCATTATTTTATAATGTAAATAAAAAGAGAATTTTACCGTAGTTACATTATTGTTTAATGTAAATTAAATAAGAATGCAACTGTATGATAAATTACATTATTTTATAATGTAATAAAAAGAAATTCAACTAAATGATAATTTACATTATTTTTGTTAATGTAATAAAAAGAAATTCAACTGAATGATAATTTACATTATTTTTGTTAATGTAGTAAAAAGAAATACACCGTATGATAATTTACATTATTTTTAATGTTAATTAAAAAGAATTTACATCGTAGGAAGTTAACATTTATTTTAAATGTTAATATTAAAAAGAATTTACATCGTAGGAAGTTAACATTTATTTTAAATGTTAATATTAAAAAGAATTTACATCGTAGGAAGTTAACATTTATTTTAAATGTTAATATTAAAAAGAATTTACATCGTAGGAAGTTAACATTTATTTTAAATGTTAATATTAAAAAAAAGAATTTAGCCGTAGGATGATTTAATATCATTTTTAATGTTAAAATAAAAGAATTTGACCGTAGGATGATTTAACATTATTTTTAATGTTAAAATAAAAGAATTTGACCGTATGATGATTTAACATTATTTTTAATGTTAAAATAAAATAATTTAGCCGTAGGATGATTTAACATCATTTTTAATGTTAAAATAAAAGAATTTGACCATAGGATGATTTAACATTATTTTTAATGTTAAAATAAAAGAATTTGACCGTAGGATGATTTAACATTATTTTTAATGTTAAAATAAAAGAATTTGGCCGTAGGATGATTTAACATCATTTTTAATGTTAAAATAAAAGAATTTGACCGTATGATGATTTAACATTATTTTTAATGTTAAAATAAAAGAATTTGACCGTAGGATGATTTAACATTATTTTTAATGTTAAAATAAAAGAATTTAGCCGTAGGATGATTTAACATCATTTTTAATGTTAAAATAAAAGAATTTGTCCGTAGGATGATTCAACATTATTTTTAATGTTAAAATAAAAGAATTTGACCGTAGGATGATTTAACATCATTTTTAATGATAAAATAAAAGAATTTGGCCGTAGGATGATTTAACATCATTTTTAATGATAAAATAAAAGAATTTGACCGTAGGATGATGTAACACTTTTTTTAATGTTAATAAAAAGAGTTTTCTTCGTTTGTTAAGTTAACATTATTTTTAATGTTAATTAAAAAGAAATGTACGCCATAGGGAAAGTTACATCACTTGTAAAGTAATTAAAAGGGATTTACACCGTAAGATTAATTTGCCTTTGATTTAATGTATAGGAAGAGAGAAAATACGTCGCATGATAAAAATTACATTTTTCTTTGTAATTAAGAAGGTGACTTTACACTACATGACAAAAATTTCATTATTTATGAATATATATATAAATATACGAAGGTTATTTGGAAAGGCCGAGTTAATCTCATTCCGAATAATCAAACGACGTTAAGGTTTGAAGTAGAAGATGACGAATGAAGACCGTCAATCTTCCCCTCAGGAGGACAGCGGTTTAGACTTTGAATTGATTTGCTCCCAAGTCAAGGTCAAGGTCATTGCCCGAACGAAAATGTTGATTGAACGGATTAGGCTTTCGCTCAGACCCAGAGCATAAGTTATTAAAGGGATTGTGTGTCTGACATCATACTCTATTAAATATCACGTTAGTGATCTTTTGTCGAAGGTATGGATGTTTGGTGGCGGGGATTCTATTCTCTTGCTTAACACCCGTTCATATATTTCGGCAAAGGGTTGGTAGTAAGGTATGGGGTGATGATGTGGCACGCTAAGGTGCATATGATCAAGGTTTTGTTGAAAAGCAGGCCTTGTGGGACGATCAAAGCATAGTCTGTTCAGGCATAGCTTTGTGTACAACGTGACTTCGCGAGCCTCACACACCGACGGAGTCTAAAACGGGAGAAGGGAACGCAGGGAGAGCAGCACGTTTCTTTCTAGCTAGAGTGGTGTCAGTGACCTACCAGCCCTGACATTTTACTTATGTGTATGATGGAATGAGGCGCCTCGGATAGGTCCTATAGAATCGGGAAACGTGTGTTCAGGAATTGCCAATCCACGAAGCTGTATGTGTGGACCGGCCCTGCAGCTTTCCAAGGGTTCACTGCGGGGAATCCTGAGACATTAGCTAGAGTGTCTCGAATCGGTAGGAGCTCCTCCCTAGCCTTGACTCAGATGGAAATCCAAATTCCAAATACGACCCTACGGATTTGATTGTATTACTAGTACGGAGGCATAGCATATGGTACCTATGCTTCCTAGGATTGATACATTTATTTTGAAATGTTTTGTTATATATATTAACAATAATATTAAACCCGTATTTAGCATGTTTAATCACCATAAGGGAAAACTCTATCCTCTGGTGTGCGTTGCATTGTTTGATGGGACTTGAGTCTTATGGTGGTTTCCATTTTTCTAAAAAGCATTGCGTTATTGCACGATCTATTTCTCTGCTTGTTCTGACACTTTTAAAGTTATGCACGGCAATCCATTGAAATAAATTCGTTCCGCATTAGCGTCATGGTCTTTAGATTTGCCATATTATTAATAGTATGTTAGTTAAGAATTCTCACACCAGTCCCACGACTGACCTGTAGTTTGTTTCACCTTTTTGCAAACTCGGGTGCCCTCTTTTCCACACGGGCAGCCAAGTAAATAGGTTATCTTTTGCTTGGAGTCTTTCCTTGGAGCTGCTTATTATTTCTCTTGGATTTGCTTGGGGGAAGGTGATGACTAGTAGATTTGAAGACTCATCATTCTCTGCTCTTACATTTTTCTCTTTCTTTTTATTTCAGTCATGAAACTTGTTTAATTCCACGTTGTTTAAGTTGGAGTTGGATCTTATTTCTTTTCTGCGAATTTGGTGTAATAATGTAGAAGTTTGTGACTGTGGATTTTTTGTGATGGACGACATTATATTTCCGCTGCTATGATGTTGTTGCTCTATGAATTTCCTATGCTATTTTGTATCCGTGATATGTATTATTGTATTTATGTTGTACTCCAAATGATCATCTCTTACTTTCACCCAGTGGAAGTTCGGGGTTATCACAGTTGGTATCAGAGCTTTGGTTAAACTTAGCTTTGGAATATAACATATTTATGATAATTCGTTTACATAGAATCACAATATTCTATGGCGAACATTTCACGAGATACATAATAGCCAGTCACTTTATCATCATCTTTTCATTCATCCTTCGATCTTTTCTATCTCTTAGAATCACCATTACCGTTGTTTTGACTCTTCCCTTGATCGTACGTTCGAAGAAGGCTAAGGGAATTGAAGATGCTCAAGGGACACATGTTTACGAAGGAGTGAAAGGACCAACTTCTTCAGTGCCAGCTTCTACCGAAGGAGGAGGAAAGCCTGATGTTTCTAATGGTATGCCTAGAATAAGCTACATTTTCCATGTTGCTTTCTATTCCTTTGAGTTTTGATTTTATGAGCCGTTGCTTGGCTTTCTCTCCCTCCTATCCTCTTTCTTCGTTTTCTTTTTGGATAGATGAGACTCTCTGAGGTCAATTTCATTTTTCTTGATGCTCTCCGTTCAAAGGAGGTTATGGCAAAATTCTTCTAGAATTTAATGGGTTAACCAAAATCTTGAAATTTAAGATTTTTTTTTTAAATAAAACTGATTTTAGCTACGTCCCTTTTCGAGGACGAAAAGTTCTTAAGTGGGGGAGACTGTAACAACCCGAAAATTTGGGGCTAATTTTAAATTTTATTTTAATTAATTGTGTTAAGAAATTGAGTCATAAATTAAAAATTCTATTTTTAAATAATTTATTTTAAATAAGAATGGTTGAAAATTTTAAGTTTATAATAATAATTATATTCTGAACTTGAAATGACGCGGAAATTTCAATAATTGATTCTGAACCTTGAGAGAATTATAATTGGGAGTTCATAATGAATGAACATAATTTATTTGTAGTTATGAATATAACAGAAAATTTGACTGTAGCCTATATTGCATTAATAAAGTGGGCTGAGAACCATAATAAACCTGAATAGTTTATTTATAAATATGAGCAAGACTTTGACATGAAACAATTAGGCTTAACATTAAAATGGGTATTAAGTTATATACCTAAAATTTTTATTTTAATAAATTGTGTTAAGGAAATGAGTCATTATATTTTTAATAAATTATTTTATTAATAATGGCTAAAATATTAAGTTTATAATATTAATTCTATTCTGAACTTAAAAGTCTAAACATAGAGATAGCAATATTACCTTCAGTCTAAATTAGCATGAGATAATGCAAACGTTTTTGAAATATATAACGAATGTTTTCCCAACAAAAGTGCAATTAATTGATTATTGCATTTATGGTAATTTGAAAATAATTTCCAATTCAACAGAAAGATATGTAGGTGAATAAAAATGATGATGATGTATAAAACATTTGTGCATAGTAATATGAAGAATTTATGTTTGATTTCAAGTTATAAAAAAAATTGGTCTTGTGTATAAGAAGTTTGAATAACACAATATTTTGTTGGTTTTCATGAGAGCATTATGGAAGGAAAAAAAGGAAAGATAGTAAAGGTAATTTTGAAGTTAAAAGAGGAATTTAGTTTTAATTCTAAAAGTAAATAATAATAAATTTTAAAAGATAGTTTGTATAAATTCTCTAGAACCATATGTGTGTGTATATGTGTGTGTATATATATATATATATATATATATATATATATCTAACATAAATATCTATATAAAAGACAAAACAACATTATTATGTTATAAAGAAAAGAAGGGAAGAAATAATTCACAAGATGCATTAATTCAAATAGGATAGTAAATGAAAAGAGAGAAATATATGTTTTGGTTCAATTAGGATAATAAATGTATTCAAAGGTTTTAATGAGAGAAATATAGTTTTATGATTTTACGAACAGCAATATATATATATATATATATGTGTGTGTATGTATAAAAATATCAAGACAAACAATATGCATGTATGTACTCTTGTTTATATAAAAAAATTGGAGAATTAATTATTACTTTTAAAACGCCATTAACAAATGAATAATTATATTATAATTTTCTATACGTAAATAAGGTACTGTTATTATAAATTAGGTAAGTGCAAATTATAGATTTGGATTTGAATGTACTCTATTAATGATAGGTATATGTTAAGGTTTTCCCTAATAAATGGGGAATAAATGGCTGTGATTTTTGAATTGTTAGCAGTATTGGAATTAATTGCAGTAATTGTAAAGTTTACAACTGACTTAAATAAGAATTAAGATTGTAATCATGTATTTTATAGGCAAATTAATAGGACAATAAATGTCAAAAGTTTATATATAAAGTAAGTAAATTTGTAATAAAAAGGAAGAAATAGAACATAACATACGGGAAACAGAAATTCAATCTTGTACAATTCTCCTTAATAAATTACCTACCTATTTCCTAACCTTAGACCCATTCTAAACCAAAATCTACGTTCTTTCTTCTTCCTCTCAACAATGGCTGCCTCTTCTCTCCACTCCTTTCTTCCTCCAAATTAAAATCAAAATAAAGACTCTCTTCTAAGAAAGAAAAAATTAATTAAAGAAGGGAATTGGGGAATCAACACCAAATTAGAATTGTGCATTGAAACGGATCTACAACAACAACATCTACCTTTCTAAATCAAATTATTCTTTCTAAGCTTCGCAAGGTGAGAATTTATTTTAATTTGATTTATTTAATCATTATTTCTATGATTATTCATAGTAGAGCTAATATGACGTGATATTTAAACATGGATCTGAATTGTTCACACCATATGATGTAGAATCTGAATTGCCTATAACGACATGATGTTAGATCTGAAATTTTAATGTTTAAATCTAAACTAGTGATTAATTAGAATTAATTATGTATTAATTTATTAAACCCTGAATTGTTGTTTTGCCTCATGCCAAGTTAAACCTCTGTTTGTAATTACCTTGATGCTAGTTATTGGATTTGGACTTGTTGTTATGTTATTGATGTTGATTATTGATTTTTGTGAGATATTACATGTTATCCCATTTTAGTAATTCATCTAGAAAACAATTTACACCATGCTAGTTTGATGTTGAAAGTACACCTTGCTTGCTAGATTCACATTTTCTTGTCAGTTATTTAGATCTGCAAATTTTGGTTGCAAATAAATAAATGTTAAAAGATGAATATGGAAAATAAGAAAGAAAAATATGACGGCATGTGTATGAATTACATTATGATGTGGTAAAAAGTCGAGATCTGGGACATGTTAGAAATTCACATTGTATGAGAAATTGACATTTTGTTTAATATTAAAAAGTAAGGAATTTTCATCGTATGTTAATTTAACATTATTTTAATGTTAATATGTAAGTAATTTACACCGTATGACATTAACATTATTTTAATGTTAATATGTAAGTAATTTACACCGTATGACATTAACATTATTTTAATGTTAATATGTAAGTAATTTACACCGTATGACATTAACATTATTTTAATGTTAATATGTAAGTAATTTACACCGTATGACATTAACATCTATTTGTAATGATAATATTAAAAGTATTTACACCGTATGATTTAACATTATTTTAATGTTAAAATAAGAGTATTCTACCGTAGGATAAGTTCATTATTTTATAATGTAAATAAAAAGAGAATTTTACCGTAGGAAGGTTACATTATTGTTTAATGTAAATTAAATAAGAATGCAACTGTATGATAAATTACATTATTTTATAATGTAATAAAAAGAAATTCAACTGAATGATAATTTACATTATTTTTGTTAATGTAATAAAAAGAAATTCAACTGAATGA
Source organism: Allium sativum (assembly GCA_030737875.1). NCBI lineage: Eukaryota > Viridiplantae > Streptophyta > Magnoliopsida > Asparagales > Amaryllidaceae > Allium > Allium sativum. The sequence goes on from CM060919.1 coordinate 341,292,354, forward strand.
TAATTTACATTATTTTTGTTAATGTAATAAAAAGAAATACACCGTGTGATAATTTACATTATTTTTAATGTTAATTAAAAAGAATTTACATCGTAGGAAGTTAACATTTATTTTAAATGTAAATATTAAAAAGAATTTACATCGTAGGAAGTTAACATTTATTTTAAATGTTAATATTAAAAAGAATTTACATCGTAGGAAGTTAACATTTATTTTAAATGTTAATATTAAAAAGAATTTACATCGTAGGAAGTTAACATTTATTTTAAATGTTAATATTAAAAAAAAGAATTTAGCCATAGGATGATTTAACATCATTTTTAATGTTAAAATAAAAGAATTTGACCGTAGGATGATTTAACATTATTTTTAATGTTAAAATAAAAGAATTTGACCGTAGGATGATGTAACACCACCGTATGATTTAACATTATTTTAATGTTAAAATAAGAGTATTCTACCGTAGGATAAGTTCATTATTTTATAATGTAAATAAAAAGAGAATTTTACCGTAGGAAGGTTACATTATTGTTTAATGTAAATTAAATAAGAATGCAACTGTATGATAAATTACATTATTTTATAATGTAATAAAAAGAAATTCAACTGAATGATAATTTACATTATTTTTGTTATTGTAATAAAAAGAAATTCAACTAAATGATAATTTACATTATTTTTGTTAATGTAATAAAAAGAAATACACCGTATGATAATTTACATTATTTTTAATGTTAATTAAAAAGAATTTACATCGTAGGAAGTTAACATTTATTTTAAATGTTAATATTAAAAAGAATTTACATCGTAGGAAGTTAACATTTATTTTAAATGTTAATATTAAAAAGAATTTACATCGTAGGAAGTTAACATTTATTTTAAATGTTAATATTAAAAAAAAGACTTTAGTCGTAGGATGATTTAACATCATTTTTAATGTTAAAATAAAAGAATTTGACCGTAGGATGATTTAACATTATTTTTAATGTTAAAATAAAAGAATTTGACAGTAGGATGATTTAACATTATTTTTAATGTTAAAATAAAAGAATTTAGCCGTAGGATGATTTAACATCATTTTTAATGTTAAAATAAAAGAATTTGACCGTAGGATGATTCAACATTATTTTTAATGTTAAAATAAAAGAATTTGACCGTAGGATGATTTAACATTATTTTTAATGTTAAAATAAAAGAATTTAGCCGTAGGATGATTTAACATCATTTTTAATGTTAAAATAAAAGAATTTGACAGTAGGATGATTTAACATTATTTTTAATGTTAAAATAAAAGAATTTGACCGTAGGATGATTTAACATTATTTTTAATGTCAAAATAAAAGAATTTTGCCGTAGGATGATTTAACATCATTTTTAATGTTAAAATAAAAGAATTTGACTGTAGGATGATTTAACATCATTTTTAATGTTAAAATAAAAGAATTTGACCCTAGGATGATTTAACATCATTTTTAATGATAAAATAAAAGAATTTGGCCGTAGGATGATTTAACATCATTTTAATGATAAAATAAAAGAATTTGACCGTAGGATGATGTAACACTTTTTTTTATGTTAATAAAAAGAGATTTCTTCGTTTGTTAAGTTAACATTATTTTTAATGTTAATTAAAAAGAAATGTACGCCGTAGGGAAAGTTACATCACTTGTTAAGTAATTAAAAGGGATTTACAACGTAAGATTAATTTGCCTTTGATTTAATGTATAGGAAGAGAGAAAATACGTCGCATGATAAAACTTACATTTTTCTTTGTAATTAAGAAGGTGACTTTACACTGCATGACAAAAATTTCATTATTTATGAATATATATATATATAAATATACGAAGGTTATTTGGAAAGGCCGAGTTAATCTCATTTCGAATAATCAAACGACGTTAAGGTTTGAAGTAGAAGATGACGAATGAAGACCGTCAATCTTCCCCTCAAGAGGACAGCGATTTAGACTTTGAATTGATTTGCTCCCAAGTCAAGGTCAAGGTCATTGCCCGAACGAAAATGTTGATTGAACGGATTAGGCTTTCGCTCAGACCCAGAGCATAAGTTATTAAAGGGATTGTGTGTCTGACATCATACTCTATTAAATATCATGTTAGTGATCTTTTGTCAAAGGTATGGATGTTTGGTGGCGGGGATTCTATTCTCTTGCTTAACACCCGTTCATATATTTCGGCAAAGGGTTGGTAGTAAGGTATGGGGTGATGATGTGGCACGCTAAGGTGCATATGATCAAGGTTTTGTTGAAAAACAGGCCTTGTGGGACGATCAAAGCATAGTCTGTTCTGGCATAGCTTTGTGTACAACGTGACTTCGTGAGCCTCACACACCGGCGGAGTCTAAAACGGGAGAAGGGAACGCAGGGAGAGCAGCACATTTCTTTCTAGCTAGAGTGGTGTCAGTGACCTACCAGCCCTGACATTTTACTTATGTGGATGATGGAATGAGGCGCCTCGGATAGGTCCTATAGGATCGGGAAATGTGTGTTCAGGAATTGCCAATCCACGAAGCTGTATGTGTGGACCGGCCCTGCAGCTTTCCAAGGGTTCACTGCTGGGAATCCTGAGACATTAGCTAGAGTGTCTCGAATCGGTAGGAGCTCCTCCCTAGCCTTGACTCAGATGGAAATCCAAATTCCAAATACGACCCTACGGATTTGATTATATTACTAGTACGGAGGCATAGCATATGGTACCTATGCTTCCTAGGATTGATACATTTATTTTGAAATGTTTTGTTATATATATTAATAATAATAATAAACCCGTATTTGCCGTATTTAGCATGTTTAATAACCACAAGGGAAAACTCTATCCTCTGTTGTGCGTTGCATTGTGTGATGGGACTTGAGTCTTATGGTGGTTTCCATTTTTCTAAAAAGCATTGCGTTATTGCACGATCTATTTCTCTGCTTGTTCTGACACTTTTAAAGTTATGCACGGCAATCCATTGAAATAAATCCGTTCCGCATTAGCGTCATGGTCTTTAGATTTGCCATATTATTAATAGTATGTTAGTTAAGAATTCTCACACCAGTCCCACGAATGACCTGTAGTTTGTTTCACCTTTTTGCAAACTCGGGTGCCCTCTTTTCCACATGGGCAGCCAAGTAAACAGGTTATCTTTCGCTTGGAGTCTTTCCTTGGAGCTGCTTATTATTTCTCTTGGATTTTCTTGGGGGAAGGTGATGACTAGTAGATTTGAAGACTCATCATTCGCTGCTCTTACATTTTTCTCTTTCTTTTTATTTCAGTCATGGAACTTGTTTAATTCCACGTTGTTTAAGTTGGAGTTGGATCTTATTTCTTTTCTGCGAATTTGGTGTAATAATGTAGAAGTTTGTGACTGTGGATTTTCTGTGATGGACGACATTATATTTCCGCTGCTATGATGTTGTTGCTCTATGAATTTCCTATGCTATTTTGTATCTGTGATATGTATTATTGTATTTATGTTGTATTCCAAATGATCATCTCTTACTTTCACCCAATGGAAGTTCGGGGTCATCACATTATCCCGATTCATATTTGCTCACTTAGACCTCTCACATTAGGTTCAACATTAGTTGCTGCTGGATACGCCAGTCGGGTCCGGGCAGACTTCCACCACTAATGCAAACTAACCTCGTGTCATAAGTGCAAATACAATTCCTAATTATAATTACTAGACATTCCATTTTTATCCAAATCTACCTATGTCATTATAGGTGATTATTTCTCTTTTTATCCCCATTTGAATTATAAGTCCAATAATGTTCATACTCAAAATATGCCAATATTAACCCTTCTCCCCCGTTCCCTAACTAGGTACTCATAAACTGGCGGCATGCTTAGGCTAGACAATAGCCTAGTCATAAACGATAATAGAGAAAATAATGGGAATATAACTAAAGTGATCATCTTGGCATAAACATAAACTTACATGATAATAAGGTGAATTGACATGTAATTAACATCATAACAAAGTGGACATAAAACTGATGAACTGGTGGCAGTCAATTGGTTCTAACATAACTATGATGTCACAATAAGCATAGTAAGATCTAAATTAGCAATTTAGATGTCCAGTTGGATGATAACACAAGGTGATAAATTAGATCACATAATTCAGATCTAGAGGTTAAAGTAGATCTAACACCATTAGAATGACATAATAACATGTTTAGATCTAAATATGGGTTCTCGTTTCCAATTTACAACTTATCTAAGTTGATTGCAATATGACAGGTGAAAGGTGATTTACATAAAGAATTGGATCTAACCAATGTTGCAACTATCCAAATTAACAAATTTACATTCACTATAATACACTTACAAGTCAAGATCCTCATAGGTAACATAATAGAATTATCATAGTTGCATTAGATCTAAAAGTGTAAATCTATTATGACATAGCATAAGATTTAACAATAGCATAGATCCACAGTTTACAACATATCCAATTCACAGTCTTTCACAATTTACTTTTATTTATCTAAACCTAAAAGCAACTAGAGACTCACAGCGTTGGGTTTAGAGAATTGAGAAAGAATGGATCTTGAATTTCTGAATTTGATTTACAAGTACGTTGTTGTAGAAAACGGTTCAGTCTCATTTCGTATCCCGGTAGCATATGGCCTCCATGATTTCCAATGGAGAAAATAGAAGAATAATACACATATATATAACTGTCAGACCCCCTGAAACCGAGTGCCACGTAAGCCCTAGGGGTGTCGATACCCCTGTAGGTGGGTCGATCCATAGGTCGACACCCCTTAAGGGGGGTTGATCCCTAGGTCGACTCCCCTCTAGGGGGTTGACCCCCTAAAGCGGGATTTTTGCCGCCTTATCGAATTTTTCAAATTCGAACTGTTTCGGATAAAATTCAGACTCCTCTCTGACTCTTGCGTGTATATATATAATCTTTCTACGCGTATAAAAACTTAAAATCCTCATAACTTCTTCATACGGTGTCCGTTTTACGCAAACCAAATGTCTATCCTGTCCAGAATTTCGAGACGAACGCAATGGTGCAGTCTGTTTCCTATAATTCTGAATATTAAATTAATTAATTTTAGATTTTCCTCTTTAATGTTGTTAGAAAATTCGGGGTGTTACAGTTGCTATGGCTACTCGCTCTTATGCGTATCTAGGAGTACAACCTGACAATTGTCATATAATCAAAAATCAAAAGTTAATAAGATGCTTTGCGTTTTACTATGGACTTATGTGAAGACAGTTTATATATTTTTTTAATTTTTTATATTGGCGTGTTCAGTTATGAGCAACATTTTCCGAATCATTATCAACATATTCATTTGTTGGAACTGAAATAGACACCTGGTTTGCGTAAAACGGATAACATATGAAGAAGTTATGAGCGTTAGAAGTTTGTATACATTTAAGGAACTTATATGTATATATATTAAATAAAAATTTATCCAGAAAAATCAAAACGCGAAGCGGGAAACAAAAGTGGGAAATTTTCCTGTTGGGGGTCGACCCATGGGTCGACCCACCTGAAGGGGGGTCGACCCCAGGGTCGACCCAACCGCGGATCTGGAACATTCTTCTGACGTGGTCGGTTTGGATTTTTTAATTTAGATCTAAGGGACCGGGTTTCTCTAATACACCTATAAATAAGTCTGTAGAGCTAACCCTAAACCTCATATTTCTGAGGCTACACTAAAGCTCTGCCATTCCTTTCCCTCTCCTCAAATCTATTCAGAAAATTAAGATCATTAGTTTAGGAAAAAAATCTGAATCCTGATCTGAAGGAAAGGAACGTGTGTTTGTAAATAGGTGTTCAGATCTCTTATTGAAGTGAGGTAATTTTCTAGATCTGTTCTACTTCAATTCTCTTTCTCTCCTTTTTCTTTTAGTAAAAAATTGTAAATCCATGGTTATTAGGTTCTGAATCCAATTAAGGGAAAAACCATGGAATGCTAGATCTGGACCAGATCCAGAATTTGGAAAACAAATTAAGGTGAGTGGATTTAAGCTATAACATTTTAGATAATAATATGTTATCGTTTAGCATTCCCCATTATGTATAATTGAAATATGATATGTTGAGATGTTTAACATATGTTAATAATGACTAAAGTGATAAGTATGAATTGTGAGAATAATTAATATGCTAAGATATTAATTTGTTGGGATATAAGCTTGTCAAATTTTGTATAGCAATTACTGTTGTTTCAATTCCATGTCAACTTGGGACAATTGTGTACCTAGGCCATTAACGGTAGAAATTGAGAACAATACATATTAGTTTATGTGATTTGAACAATTATCTCATTAATTGATTACATGTTAAAAAGGAATTGATTATATGTGAGAAAGAACATATGACATAGAATAGGCATCATATGATGACCTGTAAATTATAAATTACAGTGGAAATTTGAAAGAAATAAACGTGCCTAGATTATATAGAAAATTTACAGTTAATAAGAAACTGTAACCGCGCTTAGACACGAGGGTAGATTACACTTGTGGTATAAGCCTGCTCGGAACCGCCCGGCATATCCAGCATCCACAAGTGGTAAATCTAATGTGAGGGGTCTAAGTGCATAATTAAAACATGTAATGGTGCTAAGATGCAAGGTTGAGTCGACTTGTGGTAGAAGTCTGCCCGGAACCGCCCAGCAAATCAAGCATCCACAAGTGTAGGCTTAACGTGAGAGGTCTAGTACATCAATAAATACATATATAAATATATGTAAATAGAAGGAATGACAAACAACATTAATCATAATTAATGGGAATAATTGGGATTGAAAGAAAGACACAACAGTAATAGAAAATGGGAATGAACGAGGAATGATAATAACCTATTATAAATAAACTACATTAATGAGAATGTTGTATAATAGGTAGACTTGTCCTAGGGACAAGTGAAGATTATAGCTTAGGCTATAGTAAACTAGAAAGGGCATGAGATAACTAGTGAAATGAGATAAGTGGCACTTAATTTTAAATTGAGTAATCAGTAAATGGGGAAAACCGGAACCGGTTGTTTGTAATAAGTAGAGAAAAGGGGGGAAGTTTTTGAAATGTAAGAAGTTGTACTTAATTATAAACTAAGTAATCTGTAAACTTGGAAGTATGAAATCTGTTGATAAGAATAACACGTTTAGACTTGTCCTAGGGACAAGTGGCAATTATAACTTAAGTTATAATAGGTGATATAGGGAACGGAATAATTTATGTAAGGAGATAAGTTATACTCAATTGTAAATTGAGTTATTTATAAGAACAAGAATCTGAAATCTACGGATGAGGACAGCATAAGTTATATTTATGGGAAGAGGAAACTTATTAGTAAACCTTAGTTAATAGAACTAATTTAATAAGTAAACAACGTTAAGTTGTAATGACATCATAAGAGGGAATTATGATTAGATAAGAAAGAATGAGGCAACTCAGGAAATGAGGTAAGTTATATTTAATCATAAATGTTAAGTGACATGTTAAATAGAAAACATGTGAATTAAGATATACTTAATTACATACTAAGTAGAACATGTTATTGTAACCTTGAATCAAATAAGAATATAAAGGGATTGTGGATTACAGACCTTGGATCACAATCTAAAGAATAACATGTTGTAGGATTATTAATAAATTAAATGGGTTAAGTTGTATAACTGAAATTAATAAGCAAGAGGAGCCTATTCCTTAGAGATATAAGGGGCTAGGAAGAACTTGGTAACTTGAATAAAAAGTTAAGATAACCAAGTTAAATGGAAACCTGATAAGGTAAAGCAAGCGCGTAAAAGAATGTTTAGACATAGGGTCTAATAACATATTAAAGCGAGGCGCTTGGACCAGTCCGTATGTTCGAGGATGAATAACCCAACGCGGTAGATCATCATGGTGGTATAAGGCACGAGGGGAGCGCTTGTTCATCTGATTATTCGGTCAGCTCCGAAGGACTGGAAGGGGTAGCACGCGACTTCCTGAGATACGTAAGGTGCTCTTGGTAGTCCTCTGTGTGGTGGCAGATGTTTAGGCTGTGCTCGTAGAGGTTGGGTCTGCTCGTAACTACTAGGTGAGTAGGCCTTGACTGCGAAAGTAACTTTGCAATCAGAATGCTGTGACATGGTGACACCAGGGTGATTCGGCGGTCTCCTCAATGGGGATGCATAGGATTATGACCAAAAAGGATAGTAGATCGTCAGACACCCGTCATCGACAACCAGTGGGATGCAAAAAGATTAGAGCTAAAGCCGATAGACCATTCACCTTTCACTATCGAGGTACGATGGTTGAGGGAAGACGCCAACTGGATGTTTAGATTGTTTGTTAAGGGCAAGTTGTTTAACTGTTGTAGTCTTTACTAGTTGAAGGAAGGGCGGAGGTAGGGCCATAGGCATCGTGAAAATAGACCCTATATTTTGAGGCTCTTAAAGGAGGGTCTGTACAGATATGGAAAAGCTCCCGACTAAGTTCCATGTTTCTTGTATCGCCCTACCACGGAACTCAGTGCACATTAGAGGACGTGCTGTTAAGGCATCAAGCTACAATTAACGGTATGTACGTGGGACAGTCTAGATACATGCATGTCTGCTCTGGGTGATGTATCGTAGACTTGAGGGCATTACTCTGATATGGAATCCGATTCGATCGAAGGTGGTGGTCCATACGCTTACGTAGCATAGAATTGACAAATATATTCGGAATGTAACATTGTTATATAGAGATTCGTACATCACTCCAACGTAGGATGAGGGACTGCATATATTTCGGTGGTATTACGGTGGAGACCATGCGAGTGGGGTGTCGTGGGGTGTACCTCAATATTGTGGGGGCAGCTACATGTATATTATATTAGGTTAACCCACTAGGAAGTAAATAGGTACAACGTGTGTGTAAGCCTTGAGTGTTGCTAGCCCAAGTAACCTAATAAATAAGAAAATATGATTGAACATTATATGTAGTGTTATCCAAAGTGTATTATATAAATCCAGTCACCAGAACTTGTGTTCTGACCCCCTCCACATAACATACTCGCAGGTTAGATTTGTGGCAGAGACATGATAACTTTGGATACTGGTTAGGAAGTATTATTAATACGGTAAGGCTATATTTTGATTACATTTTATTTTATCCATCTCGCTGTGAGATATTTTTTGAGCTCTAACATATTTTATGTCTCTGTCTTTTCTACAGGATACCAGAGCAAATCAACACGAGTTTCGATAGGTTGGAATTTTGAAAAAAAAATCGATCTGTCGGAATTCGGGTTGTTACAATAGGTTATGTTAGTAATTTTGGGTTAGGCTCAAATTCCTTTCTGTTTCTTTTATTCATGGTTGATGTAACACCCCGTATTTTCTGAGAATATAAAAAAATGGTTAATTATGAAGAAGTTATTAAGCCTTGAAGTTTGTATGCATATGAGAGAAATATATATAGATATATATAAAAATTAAATAAATAAACATGCAAAAAAGGTTCAAAACAACGAATTGGGAGGGGGAATAACCGAACCGGCCCATTTTTGAGGTCGACCCAAGCCCCGCTGGGTCGACTAGGGGTTAATCCAGGGTGTTTGGCTGTTATCCCGTGGGCCGATTCGCTCAAATGCAGATTTTGCATTTGAATGGTTCTCATGATTCAGGGTTAATCTAATGGTCCTAAATAACTTCCTACACATATATATACATCCCTAACCTAAACCTAAATCTCATATACAATTCTCTAGCCTCCATTACTCTCTTCCACTCTAAAAATAAATAAATCAATGGCGTCTCTACTCTGCTGAAACCTAAGCTAGGACTTGTGCTTCTTCTTCCTCCAATTCTGATTAGGATTAAAAGAGAACAGCTACAACTCCTTTTTCTTTTAGAATCCAACCAAGGAAAGTGCAGTTATTTTCTGATATAAACTTTAATTATAATTGTGACATGATTGTAAATCTGAATTTGAGATTGCGTATGTTCTGATCTATTTTATTATATATCTCTTTCTTCTTTCTGTTCTATAGTCAGGCTACCCCGAGCCTGCGCCAAATCTCATAAGAGATTAACGCACGAACGTTAAACTTTGGGAAAAATAATGAATGATGGCATAATTGGACATGGCTAATCTGTGACTAAAAGGACATAGGTTGTAAACTAGATTTAGATTTGTGCATATTCTGTGAATTGGAAGAAGAGGAACCATTGTATAGTAACATGTGACTTGAGACATTGGACATAACGCATATTTTTGAATTAAAGATCTGTTATAATTTAAAGTTCTAGATTGTTGGGCATATTGTTTATATAGAAATTCATGATTTGGGATAAAAAGGGAATATGACTTAAGTGTGAAGATTTATGTTAAGATTTGATAACTATTAAATGTGAATAACACCTAAGTGGGAGATTTTTGAATATATGACATGCATTGAAATCGATGGCTATATTTGGTATAATTTATATGTGAATCTTTTGTACTAGGCAAGTTTAACTAAATTTGAGATGTGTGTTATATGGTAAATTATGACCATAATCTGTGCCATGTAAATTCAATGCAAACGTGGGGTATATGATCATAATGTGAATCATGACAACTATTTAGGCATGCAAACTTAAGCCAAATTTATAATTAGGCAAGATATGTTTATGAAACTTTAAGGAATGATTAAATCTGTTATATTGCCTAATTTGCTAGTTCTGTTATATTGCCTAATCTGCTAGATCTGTTATATTGCCTAATCTGCTAGATCTGTTATATTGCCTAATCTGCTAATTATGTTAATTTTCCCTCATCTGCTAAATCTGTTAAATCGCCTAATCTGCAAGATTTGTTATCTGTTTAATCTGTTGAATGGCGTAATCTGTTGGAACTGAAATGCTGAAATTTGAAGTATGTAATCCTGTAGGCTCGATTTAAAATTGAGCAAAACTTGTTAATAGAACCTCGAATAATCTGCTGTAACTTGTAAAGAAGTTAATTTGTTAAAATCTGTGAATGAGCACATTTGTTAAACATAAAACATGGCTAACTCGAGGTTAGAATGAGTTTGCGGCGTAATTCTGCCCGGAACCGCTCGGCACATTCCAGTGGCCGCAAACAATAGGTTCTAATGTGAGAAGTTAGTCATAACGTGCTTAAAACCCGAGGTTAGACTCAGTTTGCGGTAGAAACCTGCCCGGAACCAACCGGCCTAACCAGTGGCCGCAAACTGTCAGTCTAATGTGAGAGGTCTGAGCATTAATGAAAATCTGAGATAAATATGATGTCTAAAACGTGTTGGGTGGATAGGGTTATACCAACTAGACTGATAAATTTAACAAACCCGTTTCGTGAATCTGTAGGCCCAATTACAAAATTATACAATCTGTAAGTCTGTTAAAACAGTACATCTGATCCGTTAGTCCGAAAACTTGTTAACTTGAATGTCTGATCTGTGAACTAGTAAATCTGAACTCTGTATGTCTGAAACCTGTAACAAGTTAATCTGAAATCCGTTAATCTGGGGACACAAGGTTAGGAGGGGAAATACTTGTGTCATCTGTTGTTTGGGACCCATATTAGTCAGTAACCCTTTCTGGTATCAAAACTTTGACCCAACAGTAGGTAGGGTCCGGGCACGCTTACTGAACTAATTATAAGCGGTTCATTCTGATAATGGCGAGGGGTGTTGATGGTGCGTTCCAACCGGGTTATGTGCGTGCATGGATCCCGGTCTGCCTCTGAGGATGTAAGACGCCGTGACATCTATAAATAGGTCTGTGCCAATTGGTTGTCACTTTAGGGAGTGATACACCCTACTGTGGGGCCGACACAGGATATTTATGTATTAGGGAGCCGATCGCTTGGGGTAGGGTTTTAGGGTACACTTAGTTCTGTCTGTTTCTATTGGTACCGTCTGTTTCTGTTGGGTGGTAACACCTGTCTGTTTCTGCGTGGTACCGTCTGTTCGGGTGGTAAAGGCCCATTACTAGTGTATACCTAATTCTACATTTTGTTTCCGTAGGGATTAATTTGTTTCTTCTTCTGTCTGTTTCTGATCGGGTAGTAAAGGCCTATTATTAGCATTCTGTTTCGGCTGTACCCGTTTCTGTTTCAGTTTAGACATTAGGGTGACACCTAATTCTGTTATACTAGTATTAGTGCAGAGAAGTGTAAAGCAATAGCTTATATCATTCTGTTCTTCTGTCATATCTGCTACATCTGTTATAGTTATCTCTCATCCAGATTTATTTTCATGTCATGTTATTATTATCTGTTCATAACTGAAAATCACTGGACTTGCCAGACTTTTGTCTGACCCTTGTTGTTTCGCCTCCTTTCTTCCGTTTCTCCCCCCCCGGTTTTGTAGAAGGGAATACTCTAGCTTGATCCAGATTTCTTCCGCTTGCAGTGCTTAAAGTATGGCTTGTCTTCTTCTGTGGGGATTATGATTTTAAACTATGCATTCTGAAGGCTTTTGTACAAGACTGATATTTTGTACTTGAATTCTGATATTGTGATTTGAAAGGATGTAACCAAGCTTCTGTTTGAAATAAAGTTATAATTTTTCAAGTACTGTTTATCTGTTTTGTAGTATTTTGTTTCTGTTTACTAAAATGCTCCACCAAAGTTAAGGCATTCCCTTTGTGAGTGACCTTAACGGAGGTGGGGTGTTACACTTGGTATCAGAGCTGAAGGTTACCAGATTTGATAAAAAAAATTTTGAAAACTATGTTTTAAAAAGGAAGTATTTTCAAAAGTAAAGCTTATTTTGAAAAAAAAACATAATCCCCAAAAGCCATATGTCTTTCTTTCGATTCTTTGTTTCGAGTTCCTTCCTCTTTCCCTTTTGAATCTCTTCCTCCGCGTATAGATGCTTTTTCTAAGATATGTAAGAACTTCCGTGCGATGGGTGGAAAACCGCTTTATGGGACTGAGACGTTGTCGAGGCTAGAAGTTGGCTCAACGGAGTAGAGCACTTGTTGGTACCTTTGAGATAGACGATGGGAGGAAGGTTCAACCAACTGCTTGGTTAATGAAAGATGAAGCTTCATTTTGGTGGAAGGTCACGAATGGAGAACATACATGGGAGATATGGATAGGACACACGATAAGAAAGTGGATCCAAAGAAGGCCGCTTGCTTCAACTGTGGTGTAACACCCCACCTCCGCCAGTGCCACTCTTGCAAGGACACTAGCTTTGGAGGGGCGTTAAACGAGGTAAACATGCATGCAGATATCACAAGACAGAACATATAAGTAAAACAGAGTAAATAAAGCAGCGGATAAAACTATCATTTCAAAACCATAGTCAAGTTACATCAAAGTACTTGGTCATTATTTTCCACCAAACATAGTCTAGAAACATAACTGAAAACTGGAAATAACATAAAGTAACTATCCCCAAGGTAGAATAAAGCCATAGCGTGCTCAAGTCCAAACCATACGTGAGCTATCCAGAAAAAGCAGCTAAAGATCCAAGCTAGTAACTAGTGTTCCCACCCTGTAAACCTGGGGGGGAAACGGAAGAAAAGAGGCGAAAGAAAACGGGTCAGTCAAAAAGACTGGTAAGTCCTATCTACTATTAGTATAAAAACTAATAAAGTTAACTGAACATGTAAACAGAGATGAGGTGTAGGGTGATAACTGGCATGGTGAAAAGTTAACAAGATAGATCAAGTGTGGCATCGCATATACAAGGTTAAGTTTCACCAGGTGTGTACTAGTATTCCAATCCATGTCAAGTATAAACAAGAAATGATCCCTTGGCCCAAAGCTGGCCCACATCATGAGATGACCTAAATCGAGGTCCAACTACTCGGTCTAGTCGATCGGCTCCCTAAAAGCCTAACTCGTTGTGTATCGGTGTCATACGGCTTAATCATGGAATGTAGTTAACTGTACTAGGTCCACCCCAGGGTGTATCCAGCCCTAAGGTGTAAACCACATACACAATTCAAGCACGCACAGTCTAAACCTACCGGTGCCCGTGTTCAACTCCGGACTTAATGTGCACGACCATGGTCCGCCTGAACAACCGGTGCACCATTCAGCCGTCTCTTTTGGTCTCTTACAATCAGTCCAGTAATCGTGCCCCACCTTAGCCTAGTCCAGGGTACCCATGATACTTCCAAGTAGGTTACTGCTGAAAAGGACCACGTAACTAGGGTTTCAAGCGGGTTAAGTGTGGTTAACCCTATCCTAACCATGTATTGAGTCGGTCAAGTGTGTCCAAGCAGTTCATGACTTAACCCTATCAATACATCGTGTTTAATTGGTTAAGTATATTCAAGTAGTCCATGACTTAACCCTACCAATCCATCGTGTTTAATTGGTTAAGTATATTCAAGTAGTCCATGACTTAACCCTACCAATCCATCGTGTTTTAATTGGTTAAGTATATTCAAGTAGTCCATGACTCAACCCTACCATGTGGCATTAATTAACTTAATGCACCCCAACCTCTCACATTAGACTTTGTTGTGGTTACTAGTTAAGCCGGGCGGGTCCGGGTAGCTTTACACCACAACCTAGTCTAACCTCGGGTTTTAAGTGCGACATGACCAACTACTCACATTGGGTCCTATTGCTTATAGCCACTAGTTAAGCCGGTCGGTTCCGGGTAGATTTATGCTACAAACTCAACCCAACCTCGAGTTGGCCATTCTCATGTTTTCTAGAAGTCATGTCCAAGTCCATGTTTCAAGCATAAACACATGTCAAACTTTCATGTCATATTTTCAAGTCATGTTCTTATGTTATTTAAGTTTTCCCAACTACCCATACGTATTCCCATCGCACGTAAATTCGCATCACGCGAATAGATCAAAGAGGGAACATAACAACATGACAAGGTGGGTATAAGATGGCAAAGTCTATCACAAGTTACACGTGGTGATATTTGAGGAAAATGGGATTCAACATACTAGCATATGGCCTCAACATGTATGATAGCATGTAAGGTGACTTGGCCTCATACATATCAAATAGCATAAGGGTGATTTGGCCACAAGCATGCATAATAGCATAAGGGTGCTTTGGCGACAAGTTAAACATGGTGGCATATGAGGCATAAATAGGTTCATAAGCTTGCATATTACATCATAGGCCTCCAAAACATGCATAATATCAATTTAAGCAAATAGGTGAAACATGATTATGAATGACATAGGATGATGGCTAAAAGTTCGCATATAGCATTATATGCAAGTTATCATAAAGGTTATAAGAGTTCTCATGTTATATAATGCAACATTTCAACATAAAGCTTATAGCTTTTAGCCCACAAGGTCAAGGTGATAGGGTTTCAAACATGCATAGAATATATTCATGCATAACATGATAAGATCATAGGTTTACAAACATGCATAACATGATAAGATCAAAGCACATATCATACTTAGGCCCAAACTCAACTTGCAACATGTCATATTAACTTCATAGTTAGAATCTAAGAGTAGTATAGGGCTTACAATGCTATGAAGACTATAATTAATATAAATTAAGATTGAGACGAAGCCACTAGCAACTCTAAACACTCCCAAATGACAAGTTCCAATGAAAACCCTTGAGAAACAAGCAAAAGATCCTTTCTTTGATGAAGAAAGATTGAACTTTGGCCTTAAATCGAGCTTAGAAACTCTCAAACAAGCTTAGGAATATTTCATATTTTCATGAAGAGGATGGAGGCCATGATATGAAGATGGAGGCCATGATCAAGAAACATTTGGGCAGCATTTAGTTGTAGGAATGATTAATGAGGGTTTAGGCTAGGTCTAGGGGTCTTTTTATAGGTGATTAGGTTAGTTTAGACCATAGGATTAACCCTAAAACACATCAGGTCCGTCAAATCTCGTCAGAAGCTTCTAGAACAGAATCAACACGTCACAAATGGTGCACCAGAAAAACTGGTCTGACCGAGGGGGTCGACCCCTGGGTCGACATGGGTGTCGACCCATGGGGGGGTCGACAGGGGTGTCGACCCCTGTGTCGACCCTGCCTGGGGTGGGAAAATTCCCGCCTGTCTTGTTTTGGCTGAAAAACTGTTTTTGGGCTTGGCATTTTCTGAAAACTTCATTGGGCCATAACTTGGTCATACGGACTCCGTTTTTCGAAAACTCGGACTCTATTTCGCGTATTTTCCCGAAACGAACGCAATGGCACAGCCCGTTTCCCTTGATTCAGATTTTAATATTTAATTCTGCCTTGTTTTACATTATAACATGTTATTAAAAATACGGGTTGTTACATTCTCCCGACCTTAAAGGATTTCGTCCCCGAAATCTTCAAGTTAGGAAGAACGTATCCTACCATCCATCATCCATCTACTCAAAACATCATCCACGTGCAGTCATTGTCCTTAAAGGATTCTAAATGTTGTATGATCATATGCAAAAGGTGTGTGTATATGTACTTATCTAATGCAAAAATCAGGCGGTTACTGATTCAGTATACCTCCTTAATGCAAAGTATGTTAGTGAAATGAGTCCATATGTATGCAAATTCCTAACATAATTTATAATCTCTACATGAGTGCACATAACATTCATTCATATGCAGCATCCACGTGATAGCATAACAAGTTTCATCCATGAATAAGAATAAACACTCATGCATATGCAACATGAAAGTGTGTGAGCCGATCTTAGTGCCTAATGTGTATCATGCATCCACGAGTATCCACTTGCAAACACTTGCAACCACTTGCAACCATCAAGCATAACATGTTTCAAATACATGTTTCATCCAAAGGGTTTCTACCTAAGGTTCTCATGACAAGGTTTTCTGAAACAAGATAAACTAGATAAACATGGATAGCAAAGGAAAGATATACCAACTAGGAAAAGGGATTGAAAATGTATCCTCAAAGAGGAATGGATAAAGCCCACGCATCTTCTCCTTGGTTTTCCAAGTTGCATCTTCATCGGCTTTACTCCACTGAACTTTCACCAATTTGACTTCTCGATTCCTTAGCTTCTTGATCTTTGTTCCCAAGATACGAATCGGAGCTCTTCTCAAGGTTGCCTCCTTCTCTACCTCCACGTCTTCAAGAATGCTTGGTTCAACCACCTCAGCTGACTCATGTAGGCACTTTCGGAGATGCGAGACATGAAAGACATTATGCACTCCGGCTAGCTTCTCGGGCAATTCCACCTTATAGGCCATCTTCCCAATTCTCTCTATGATAGGGAAGGGTCCTACGAACCTTGGTGCCAGCTTCCCAACTGCTCCAAAACGTATCACATTACGCAAAGGAGAAACCTTCACGAAAACCATGTCTCCCACTTCGAATTCCAAATCTGCCCTTCGCTTGTCAGCATAGGATTTCTGTCTGTCTTGGGCCGCTTTCATCCGTCTTCTCACCAATTCAACTTTCACGGATGTGTCTCGTATCATATCGGGCCCAAGTATAAGCTTATCCGTCATCTCCCACCAACAAGATGGTGACCTACACGGCTTCCCATACAAAGCTTCAAATGGTGCCATCCCTATGTTGGCTTGATAGCTATTATTATAAGCAAACTCTACAAGAGGAAGGTGGTCTTCCCTAGTACCACCAAAGTCAAGAACACAAAGTCTCAAAAGATCTTCTAGCATTCTATTCACCCTTTCGGTTTGGCCATCCGTCTTGGGGTGATAAGCTGTACTCAGATTCAATCGCGTACCCATCGCTTCTTGCAAACTATTCCAGAACTGGCTAGTGAAAATTGGGTCACGATCGCTAACTATGCTAGAAGGAACTCCATGCAACCGCACTATCTCTCGAAGATAAACAGATGCTAGCCATGATACGGTCCTCTTGCTTTTCACCAGAATAAAATGGGCTCTCTTTGTAAGTCTATCAATTATTACCCATATCCCATAAAGCCCAAATGGTTTGGTGACGAACATCTTCACCTCAACCATATATCACAAACAGGAGAGTCATACTCCTTATGGGGTTCGCAACAGAACTAAGATTGAGGATAGGACCGAGAGGATATACTTAAAAGATAGCATGCGAGTAAGCTCTACGGAATAATAGGGATCAAGGATATACTCTTAGAAAGAGATTTAATGCGTGTATCTTGTCTTCAATCTTCTAAGCCGCGTTTTCTTGTGTTTAATCCCATCGTGCCCTGACCGTCTTTTAACTTCACAACTCCGTAGTTCTTAATTCTTATTTCCAAAATATGAGTTAGAACTCATTTCACCGTTGCCTCTCGTTCCACTTCCACTTATCCTTTGCCTAAAATTCTTGGCTTAAACATAACTGCGTACTCATGGTTTCATGCAAGCTTTCCAAAATTCGTTAGTGAATCTTGGATCTCGTTTACATACTATACGGTATCCCACGCAGAAAACTATCTCTTGAAAACAAGTGCTAATCCATGTTGCCAAATGTACTTACTAGGGTGATTTCTCTAACCCATGCTTAAGTGAAATGGACTATCCGCCTTAGTAGCGAATACCACCGGAGCATCCCATTCTGAAATGCTTCACCTAATGAAATTTTTCAAGCAACTCCTTGATTTGCTTGCCAAGCTCTCTTCTTTCTCGCGGGGCCATGTGCCTAACGGGCAATGATACTGGCTTGGTATTATCGACTAGATAAATGCGGAAATCTATCTCTCGTTTAGGGGGTAACCATTTTACTTCTTCAAAGACATCAGGATAGTCTCGGACCACCCTTACAGATTGCAGATCATCGATGGACGAGTCAAGAGATTCAAGATAACATAACATGACGGGACCATAGGGTTACTAGAAATTCCTAGGGGATTACCGAGGCGAGTCATGGGCCTCACTACCCTATGCTCACAGTCAAGAATGGCTCCATAACTGGACAACCAATCCACGCCCGAAATCAACCCGTATCCCATGAACCCGAGAACATAAGCATTACCCATGAATTCTACGCTAAAGATAGAAATCCTCAAATCCACACAAATCATAGATAAATGGGCGAAACCCCCAATTGGATTTGAAACACAAACGGGATCCTCAACTAGACTAGTACTAAGGTGCAAACTTTCAACAAGATCAGAAGAAATAAAACTATGCGATGCACTAGAATCGAATAAAGCGCGAACAGGAAAATCAGAAATGTAAACAAGGCTTTCTACAGAAACACTACCTCGATCAAGAGATGGAAGAGCGAGGAGAGCCTGCAACTGCCCTCCAGAGGGTCCTGCTCGCTGAGTTTGTCCTTGCCCCTTTCCTTGCTTCTTCGGGCAATCCTTGCTAAAATGTCCAGACTCTCCGCAATGAAAACACTCGCCTAACTTCCTCTTCTTCTTCCTGCAATCCTTGGCCAGACGCCCCTTGATCCCATAAAAGTTGCATTTCCTCTTCTTACTTGACGTGTTGTCACTCTTTCCTCCTTTCCCGGAGTCTATCTTCTTGCCTTGAGACTTATTTGCCTTGACCTTCTTCTTGTCACTCTTATTTTCCTCTTGAAATAGGGCCGTATTCACCAAATTTTCGAAGGTCGCCCCCATGGGTATATGAGACATGGCCAAACCGCGCAATGGCTCATTCAATCCTAGAGCAAAGCGTAGGGCCTTTTTCTGAGCTGTGTTAATCAAGTCTAGATTGAACCGAGCAAGTTGATTAAACTTATCCACATATTCCCTAACGGTCATGTCCCCTTGCTTTAGTGATAGGAACTTCTCCAACTGAAGGTCTTCTTCTGTCGATGATAGAAACCTTAGTCCAAACCTTCTCCTAAACTCATCCCAAGTCTCAATTGGTCTAGTAGTGGTGGTGACTACCCACCAATAAGCAGCTTCCCCTTTCAATGGCCATACTGCCAACAGAACTTTCCTACGATCTTCCACATCAAAGATAGCAAAGAGGTCTTCAGTTTCCTTTAACCAGTTTCTTGCCTCCACAGAAGTCTCCGTTCCGACAAAATCCTTGCAACCCATCGCCTTAAAGTCTTTACAAAGCTCCGCGAAATCCGCTTGTGTATGCTGAGGAGGAGGAGGAATATCCACGGGGCCGGCTTCATTTGCCCTTGCCTCCATGTACCTTCTAAACCAAATAGGTACTGGTACATCCTCCGGGATGGCAAAATTATCGGCCATACTGAAACGAAGAAAAAGATAGATTGAGACCGAGGAAACA
The DNA here is from genome assembly GCA_030737875.1 of Allium sativum. Lineage (NCBI taxonomy): Eukaryota > Viridiplantae > Streptophyta > Magnoliopsida > Asparagales > Amaryllidaceae > Allium > Allium sativum. The sequence goes on from CM060919.1 coordinate 341,312,408, forward strand.
AAGGATAGTGCTAACAGCTTTTGGGGAGTAGCCTTTTAAAATAATTAGACTTTTCTTGGAAAATACTTAATTGGTTTTGAAAATAGTTTTCCAAAAAGTAAGTTTTAAAAACCTTTTGCTCAAATCTTGTAAACCTGGCTCTGATACCAAATGTAACACCCCACCTCCGCCAGTGCCACTCTTGCAAGGACACTAGCTTTGGAGGGGCGTTAAACGAGGTAAACATGCATGCAGATATCGCAAGACAGAACATATAAGTAAAACAGAGTAAATAAAGCAGCGGATAAAACTATCATTTCAAAACCATAGTCAAGTTACATCAAAGTACTTGGTCATTATTTTCCACCAAACATAGTCTAGAAACATAACTGAAAACTGGAAATAACATAAAGTAACTATCCCCAAGGTAGAATAAAGCCATAGCGTGCTCAAGTCCAAACCATAAGTGAGCTATCCAGAAAAAGCAGCTAAAGATCCAAGCTAGTAACTAGTGTTCCCACCCTGTAAACCTGGGGGGGAAACGGAAGAAAAGAGGCGAAAGAAAACGGGTCAGTCAAAAAGACTGGTAAGTCCTATCTACTATTAGTATAAAAACTAATAAAGTTAACTGAACATGTAAACAGAGATGAGGTGTAGGGTGATAACTGGCATGGTGAAAAGTTAACAAGATAGATCAAGTGTGGCATCGCATATACAAGGTTAAGTTGCACCAGGTGTGTACTAGTATTCCAATCCATGTCAAGTATAAACAAGAAATGATCCCTTGGCCCAAAGCTTGCCCACATCATGAGATGACCTAAATCGAGGTCCAACTACTCGGCCTAGTCGATCGGCTCCCTAAAAGCCTAACTCGTTGTGTATCGGTGTCATACGGCTTAATCATGGAATGTAGTTAACTGTAATAGGTCCACCCCAGGGTGTATCCAGCCCTAAGGTGTAAACCACAGACACAATTCAAGCACGCACAGTCTAAACCTACCGGTGCCCGTGTTCAACTCCGGACTTAATGTGCACGACCATGGTCCGCCTGAACAACCGGTGCACCATTCAGCCGTCTCTTTTGGTCTCTTACAATCAGTCCAGTAATCGTGCCCCACCCTAGCCTAGTCCAGGGTACCCATGATACTTCCAAGTAGGTTACTGCTGAAAAGGACCACGTAACTAGGGTTTCAAGCGGGTTAAGTGTGGTTAACCCTATCCTAACCATGTATTGAGTCGGTCAAGTGTGTCCAAGCAGTTCATGACTTAACCCTATCAATACATCGTGTTTAATTGGTTAAGTATATTCAAGTAGTCCATGACTTAACCCTACCAATCCATCGTGTTTAATTGGTTAAGTATATTCAAGTAGTCCATGACTTAACCCTACCAATCCATCGTGTTTTAATTGGTTAAGTATATTCAAGTAGTCCATGACTTAACCCTACCATGTGGCATTAATTAACTTAATGCACCCCAACCTCTCACATTAGACTTTGTTGTGGTTACTAGTTAAGCCGGGCGGGTCCGGGTAGCTTTACACCACAACCTAGTCTAACCTCGGGTTTTAAGTGCGACATGCCAACTACTCACATTGGGTCCTATTGCTTGTAGCCACTAGTTAAGCCGGTCGGTTCCGGGTAGATTTATGCTACAAACTCAACCCAACCTCGAGTTGGCCATTCTCATGTTTTCTAGAAGTCATGTCCAAGTCCATGTTTCAAGCATAAACACATGTCAAACTTTCATGTCATATTTTCAAGTCATGTTCTTATGTTATTTAAGTTTGCCCAACTACCCATACGTATTCCCATCGCACGTAAATTCGCATCACGCAAATAGATCAAAGAGGGAACATAACAACATGACAAGGTGGGTATAAGATGGCAAAGTCTATCACAAGTTACACCTGGTGATATTTGAGGAAAAAGGGGTTCAACATACTAGCATATGGCCTCAACATGTAAGTTAGCATGTAAGGTGACTTGGCCTCATACATATAAAATAGCACAAGGGTGATTTGGCCACAAGCATGCATAATAGCATAAGGGTGCTTTGGCCACAAGATAAACATGGTGGCATATGAGGCATAAATAGGTTCATAAGCTTGCATATTACATCATAGGCCTCCAAAACATGCATAATATCAATTTAAGCAAATAGGTGAAACATGATTATGAATGACATAGGATGATGGCTAAAAGTTCGCATATAGCATTATATGCAAGTTATCATAAAGGTTATAAGAGTTCTCATGTTATATAATGCAACATTTCAACATAAAGCTTATAGCTTTTAGCCCACAAGGTCAAGGTGATAGGGTTTCAAACATGTATAGAATATATTCATGCATAACATGATAAGATCATAGGTTTACAAACATGCATAACATGATAAGATCAAAGCACATATCATACTGAGGCCCAAACTCAACTTGCAACATGTCATATTAACTTCATAGTTAGAATATAAGAGTAGTATAGGGCTTACAATGCTATGAAGACTATAATTAATATAAATTAAGATTGAGACGAAGCCACTAGCAACTCTAAACACTCCCAAATGACAAGCTCTAATGAAAACCCTTGAGAAACAAGCAAAAGATCCTTGCTTTGATGAAGAAAGATTGAACTTTGGACTTGAATTGAGCTTAGAAACTCTCAAAAAAGCTTAGGAATATTTAATATTTCCATGAAGAGGATGGAGGCCATGATATGAAGATGGAGGCCATGATCAAGAAACATTTGGGCAGCATTTAGTTGTAGGAATGATTAATGAGGGTTTAGGCTAGGTCTAGGGGTCTTTTTATAGGTGATTAGGTTAGCGTAGACCATAGGATTAACCCTAAAACACATCAGGTCCGTCAAATCTCGTCAGAAGCTTCTAGAGCAGACTCAACACGTCACAAATGGTGCACCAGAAAAACTGGTCCGACCAGGGGGGTCGACCCCTGGGTCGACATGGGTGTCGACCCATGGGTCGACGTGGGTGTCGACCCATGGGGGGGTCGACAGGTGTGTCGACCCCTGTGTCGACCCTTCCTGGGGCGGGAAAATTCCCGCCTGTCTTGTTTTGGCTGAAAAACTGTTTTTGGGCTTGGCATTTTCTGAAAACTTCATTGGGCCATAACTTGGTCATACGGACTCCGTTTTTCGAAAACTCGGACTCTATTTCGCGTATTTTTCCGAGACGAACGCAATGGCATAGCCCGTTTCCCTTGATTCAGATTTTAATATTTAATTCTGCCTTGTTTTACATTATAACATGTTATTAAAAATACGGGTTGTTACATGTGGTGAGATGCGACACTTCACTAAGGACTGCCTGAAGAAACGAGGGCAAGGGCAGAAGATAGGACTACTTCTAGAGGGCAGGCGAACACTCTCGAGGCTAGTGGATAGGATAGAATTAGGAAAATTTTCTGTGAGAGGTTTAATTTCTTTATCTGATTGTTGAGTTAAAACTCTTTCTGATTCTGGCATTTTGATTCTGTAATCGATACTCTGCACTTTAATACTAGTGATTCCGCTGTAGACTCAAACCCATAAGGGTTATGACTCATCTGCTTGTGATAAATTGGGGTTTGAGAGATATCTGTGTTAGGCGTCAAGTAGGACGCATACATTCTGGGTTTTATCATGCTTAGTTTTCTAAGAATCATTTGGTAATCTGTACTAGTAGTCTGTAAATATCTGAATATCTCTGATAAGGTTAAGATTTCCAGTTTTGACATTGTCTAAAGAGGGTAATCCTCTGAGTGTCAATCTGATATTGATTTTGGTCTTTGGGGTTGATACTTAGGGGAATTATTCTCTCAACCAATATCTAATGGGAACCAAGTTTTTGTTTTATCTGTACTCGCTTCCATCATTCGACTGTATCCTATTGATCGAATCTTCGAACTTTAGGTAGAAACTAATGGGTGTATACATGTGTTTGAGACATGTTATGTTTGATGGATGCAAGTGTTTGCTAGTGGTTGCTCGTGGATGCATATACACACACTAGGCACTAGATCGGCTCAAAAACACTCTCATACTGCATATGGACGTGTGTGCATTTTTCAATTTTTGTGGATGCAGAATGATTGACTCCTCACATGGATGTTGCATTTGGATGAATGGTTATGCACTCATATAGAAATGATGTGTATCAAATAGGATTTCTTGCATACATATTTGGACTCATGACACTAACATGATTCGCATTAAGGAGGTCAACTGGATCAGTAGACTGCCTGATTTTGCATTAGATAAGAAACATATACACACACTTTGCATATGTTCATACGGCATTAGAAACCTTTTAAGGACAATGGATGCCTGTGATTGAATGGTTGAGTAGATGGATGTTGGATGTTAGGATACATTCTTCTTAACTTGAAGATTTCGGGGACGAAATCCTTTAAGGAGGGGAGAATGTAACACCCCGTATTTTCTGAGAATATAAAAAAAATGGTTAATTATGAAGAAGTGATTAAGCCTTGAAGTTTGTATGCATATGAGAGAAATATATATAGACATATATAAAAATTAAATAAATAAACATGCAAAAAAGGTTCAAAATAGCGAATTGGGAGGGGGAATAACCGAACCGGCCCATTTTTGAGGTCGAACCGAGCCCCGCTGGGTCGACTAGGGGTTAATCCAGGGTGTTTGGCTATCATCCCGTGGGCCGATTCGCTCAAATGCAGATTTTGCATTTGAATGGTTCTCATGATTCAGGGTTAATCTAATGGTCCTAAATAACTTCCTACACATATATATACATCCCTAACCTAAACCTAAATCTCATATACAATTCTCTAGCCTCCATTGCTCTCTTCCTCTCTAAAAATAAATAAATCAATGGAGTCTCTACTCTGCTGAAACCTAAGCTAGGACTTGTGCTTCTTCTTCCTCCAATTCTGATTAGGATTAAAAGAGAACAGCTACAACACCTTTTTCTTTTAGAATCCAACCAAGGAAAGTGCAGTTATTTTCCGATATAAACTTTAATTATAATTGTGACATGATTGTAAATCTGAATTTGAGATTGCATATGTTCTATTCTGATCTATTTTATTCTATATCTCTTTCTTCTTTCTGTTCTATAGTCAGGCTACCCCGAGCCTGCGCCAAATCTCATAAGAGATTAACGCACGAACGTTAAACTTTGGGATAAATAATGAATGATGGCATAATTGGACATGGCTAATCTGTGACTAAAAGGACATAGGTTGTAAACTAGATTTAGATTTGTGCATATTCTGTGAATTGGAAGAAGAGGAACCATTGTATATTAACATGTGACTTGAGACATTGGACATAACGCATATTTTTGAATTAAAGATCTGTTATAATTTAAAGTTCTAGATTGTTGGGCATATTGTTTATATAGAAATTCATGATTTGGGATAAAAAGGGAATATGACTTAGGTGTGAAGATTTATGTTAAGATTTGATAACTATTAAATGTGAATAACACCTAAGTGGGAGATTTTTGAATATATGACATGCATTGAAATCGATGGCTATATTTGGTATAATTTATATGTGAATCTTTTGTACTAGGCAAGTTTAACTAAATTTGAGACGTGTGTTATATGGTAAATTATGACCATAATCTGTGCCATGTAAATTCAATGCAAACGTGGGGTATATGATCATAATGTGAATCATGACAACTATTTAGGCATGCAAACTTAGGCCAAATTTATAATTAGGCAAGATATGTTTATGAAACTTTAAGGAATGATTAAATCTGTTATATTGCCTAATTTGCTAGTTCTGTTATATTGCCTAATCTGCTAGATCTGTTATATTGCCTAATCTGCTAGATATGTTATACTGCCTAATCTGCTAGATCTGTTATATTGCCTAATCATCTAGATCTGTTATATTGCCTAATCTGCTAGATCTGTTATATTGCCTAATCTGCTAATTATGTTAATTTTGCCTCATCTGCTAAATCTGTTAAATCGCCTAATATGCAAGATTTGTTATCTGTTTAATCTGTTGAATGACGTAATCTGTTGGAACTGAAATGCTGAAATTTGAAGTATGTAATCCTGTAGGCTCGATTTAAAATTGAGCAAAACTTGTTAATAGAACCTCGAATAATCTGTTGTAACTTGTAAAGAAGTTAATTTGTTAAAATATGTGAATGAGCACATTTGTTAAACATAAAACATGGCTAACTCGATGTTAGAATGAGTTTGCGGCGTAATTCTGCCCGGAACCGCCCGGCACATTCCAGTGGCCGCAAACAATAGCTTCTAATGTGAGAAGTTAGTCAAAACGTGCTTAAAACCCGAGGTTAGACTCAGTTTGAGGCAGAAACCTGCCCGGAACCAACCGGCCTAACCAGTGGCCGCAAACTGTCAGTCTAATGTGAGAGGTCTGAGCATTAATGAAAATCTGAGATAAATATGATGTCTAAAACGTGTTGGGTGGATAGGGTTATACCAACTGGACTGATAAATTTAACAAACCCGTTTCGTGAATCTGTAGGCCCAATTACAAAATTAGACAATCTGTAAGTCTGTTAAAACAGTACATCTAATCCGTTAGTCCGAAAACTTGTTAACTTGAATGTCTGATCTGTGAACTAGTAAATCTGAACTCTGTATGTCTGAAACCTGTAACAAGTTAATCTGAAATCCGTTAATCTGGGGACACAAGGTTAGGAGGGGAAATACTTGTGTCATCTGTTGTTTGGGACCCATATTAGTCAGTAACCCTTTCTGGTATCAAAACTTTGACCCAACAGTAGGTAGGGTCCGGGCATGCTTACTGAACTAATTATAAGCGGTTCATTCTGATAATGGCGAGGGGTGTTGATGGTGCGTTCCAACCGGGTCATGTGCGTGCATGGATCCCGGTCTGCCTCTGAGGATGTAAGACGCCGTGACATCTGTAAATAGGTCTGTGCCAATTGGTTGTCACTTTAGGGAGTGATACACCCTACTGTGGGGCCGACACAGGATATTTATGTATTAGGGAGCCGATCGCTTGGGGTAGGGTTTTAGGGTACACTTAGTTCTGTCTGTTTCTATTGGTACCGTCTGTTTCTGTTGGGTGGTAACACCTGTCTGTTTCTGCATGGTACCGTCTGTTCGGGTGGTAAAGGCCCATTACTAGTGTACACCTAATTCTACATTCTGTTTCCGTAGGGATTAATTTGTTTCTTCTTCTGTCTGTTTCTGATCGGGTAGTAAAGGCCCATTATTAGCATTCTGTTTCGGTTAAATTATTCTGTACCCGTTTCTGTTTCAGTTTAGACATTAGGGTGACACCTAATTCTGTTATACTAGTATTAGTGCAGAGAAGTGTAAAGCAATAGATTATATCATTCTGTTCTTCTGTCATATCTGCTACATCTGTTATAGTTATCTCTCATCCAGTTTTATTTTCATGTCATGTTATTATTATCTGTTCATAACTGAAAATCACTGGACTTGAAACACCCCACCTCCGTTAGGGTCACTCTCAAAGGGAATGCCCTAATTTTGGTGGAGGTTTATAAGTATAAGTCACAGATATACAAGACAGATATAAGAACACATATTTGTAAACAGCGGAAAAACAAACAACTTTTATTTCATAAAGGCAAATACGTGTTACAACAACATCACCATGATTGTCTTACATCCTTTCCAAAAACATAACATAACACTTTCATAATTTGTCTTGATTAAAGAAGCATAAATAAAACATAGATAAACTGCAAAAGCCCCATAGTGGTTGTCCAAAGCCATAGTTCAAAAACGGAAAGAGATCCAAGCAATACATTTCTCCTCTTCAAGCTGGATGCGAAGGTTGGTCAAGCTGCAGTGTTCCCTCCCTGTGGACCTGGGGGGGGGGGGAAACGGAAGAAAAGAAGACGAAAGAAAAGTAGAGTCAGACATAAAGCCTGAGTAAGTCTAGTACTATTTTGTCTATGAATAAAGAACTGGGTATGATAAGTATAATCAAGAAGTGGCAAAGCACTATAAACTTGGTTAAGTTGTCTAGGGCCGAATATGCTATCGTACCCCATGTTAATCTCTGAACCCATATAAACTAGTTCCCAACTGGCACCCCATAATCAAGGTGAAGTGATCCATTTCATGATGATCGGCTCCTACTCGCATAGTTACATGTGTCTTACGGCCCCCCGATGTTGTAGTTACCTATGCTGGTCCCACCATGGGGTGTATCAAGTCCCATGGCAGCAACCCGACACAACCCTAGAATGCACAGGTATGCTACTGGTGCCCAGTGCTTTATTTTTCTGCGCCGGAGTGTGTGCACGCCCGCACCCCGTTAGAACCTACACTGCTACACCACCGCCGTCGATTTGACCTCTTACAATCAGCCCAGTAGTCGTGCCGCACCCTGCCTAGTTTCAGGGTATCATGATACACCTTATAGGGTTACTGCTGAAAAGGGTCCCCCGTTACTAGGTTTTCTATCCCTAGCCAACATGCTAAGTTGGTTAAGTGTTTTCTAACCTAACCCCACCAGTCCGTTTAGTTTAGCATGTTCCATTTTGATTAAGTCTTTAGTCCACTTAATCCTAACAGTCCTGACTCAGCCTTAATTGTCTTATTAAGGCCCTGACCTCTCACATTAGACAGGTATTGTTGTGGCTGCCTGTTGCCGGTTGGTTCCGGGCAGTCTTACGCCACAACTCAGTCTAACCTCGGGTCCTTATTGGGCTCCATGTTTAACCTCTCACATTGGATAGGTATTGTTGTGACTACTGGACAGCCGGGCGGTTCCGGGCAGGTTTACATCACAACTCAATCCAACCTCGGGTTAAACACATCGTATTTTCTACATTTACATATTTTGTCTTTCTTCTTTATTTATATGTAAATATTTGCGGCCCATTATTAAGTTAATGGTGTAAAGGTTACACCAATCATGGGCCCAATCCATACTTGAATTTGGGCCCTTCTGCTTTATATTTTCGTTCATTAATTAATTTGGCCCAACGTTATTTTTTCCCCGTTTAATACGTTCGTTTATATGTTGGGCTTAACCTTTTTAAGCCCAACTTAGCCATGCGAAAAGGGGAGGCTTAAAGCGTGACTACATACACAAAAAGGGGATTGTGAGCGCATGAACTTGCAATGTGACGTTGGAACTGTAAAACATATATTTGTGTACTTGCATAGTAGCATAAGTGACATGAATCAAAGCATATAAACTTGTAGTTAAGTCAAGAATCTAAATTGGATATTATTATTGACGCATAGTCTTAACTACAACATGGACCTATGTTCTTATTTAGGCATAATGTCAAACATAAGCAATTCATGTTCATAAGGTATTTAGGCATAATGTTAAACATAAGCAATTCATGTTCATAAGGTTTCTACATGTTTACAAAGGTGCCTACTTTTGTGACTAATACAAAAGTATAGTTAAATTTATTTACATAACCATGGCATAAATATTTCTAACATGAAATCATGATTCTTACTTTAGTCATGCAAACTTGCAAAAGGGATTTTTGAATCTAGCCTAGTTATATACCACATATGTCATCATATAATTCTTGTTGCAATATAGACCTAACATAGATTTCAATTATGCAAAATATCAACTATAGCCTAGGCATATTCATAAGTTCACAAATAGGTTTTCTAGTACAAAAGCATGGCTATAGATCATGATGCCAAATTTTCAACATAGTTTCCATATGAATTATGATAACCCAAACTTGTTCCAATTACTTCACAAAAATGATGTTTGTATAAAAATACATACTATGATGGCATAGTAGCAAAATCCCAAACTTGCATGAATTTCAATTAATACATGTAGCTTCAACATGGATTACATATTTTGCGAATATCCAAACGTCATACTTGCATAAAACTACCGCATGTAGTTTTTCATAATGAATAACATAATTCAAGAATATCCAAACGTATACAATATTCCAACGCACAAATATGAACTATTTTATCGCCACAAATCAAGTATACATATCAACACAATTATTTGTTCATACCAAAATAATACTCTACTTACAATGGTTGCGGCGAATTCTCTAATTTAGGAATTAGAGATGCGACTCCTTTTGACGTAGGCGTTGATTTGAATTGCTTTAGTTGCTTTAGGCTTTAGAATTTTCTTCCTAATTCTCTCTCCAATTTGGTGGCTACTCCTAGACGCTCCTCAGCAACATGGCGACTTTGTTCTTATTTTTGAATGAATAGATTAGGGTTTAGTCTAGGGTTGTTTTTATAGAGGTTATGAACTGATTAGAGCCATCGATGTTGCCTGGATTGATCGTAGCCATTCATTCTAAAGAGAGACCAATTAGAGCCTGCCACCTAGCCCTAATGACAAAGCAAACAACAGGAAATCGGCCAAACACAAAATAGGCCAGCCAGGTTGGGCTGGGTTCGACCTGGCTCTGGACCAGGTCGACACCCCTGTCGACAGCCCTGTCGACCTGGTTAGACCAGGTCGACAGCCCAGTCGACCTGGGTGCGTCAGGCGGGTCTTCCTCCGCCCTGGCCCATTGGGGCCCACTTATTTTTCTGAGCTTATTTTATTCTGTTTGAATTTTTAAATTTAATTAAAAACTTCCGAAGGCCATATCTTCTTCATACGGACTCCGTTTTTCGAAAACTCGGACTCTATTTCGCGTATTTTTCCGAGACGAACGCAATGGCGTATCCCGTTTCCCTTAGTTCTTTGATTTGAATCTAATTATACTTTAATTTGTGAATTTCATAGTTATAGAATTCGCGGGGTGTTATATTCTCCCCCACTTAAAAGGATTTCGTCCCCGAAATCTTTAAGTTAGGAGGAATGTATATCCTAACATCCAATCATCCATCTACTAATCCATCAAACACGAGCATCCATTGTCCTTAAAAGACTTCTAATGCTTCATGATCATATGCGAAGTGTGTGTGTACATGCACTTATCTAATGCAAAATCAGGCGGTCTACTGATCCAGTTGACCTCCTTAATGCGAATTATGTAAGTGCCATGAATCCATCATGTATGCAAATTTTCCTATTCTTGTTTCTACATGAGTGCACAATCATTCAATACACATGCAACATCCATATGACAACACATTAGAGTTCAACCATATACGAATGCAAACATATATGCATATGCAATATGAAGTGACTGAGCCGATCTAAAACCTAGATTGTGTGTATATGCAACCACGAGCAACCACTAGCAATCACTTGCAACCACTTGCAACCATCATCCATAACATGTTTCAATTACATATTTTCATCCAAAAGGTTTCTACCTAAAAGATAAGGTCGCGGAAATATACCTAGAAAGATAGATAAAAGCGCAACTTAAGGAAAAAGAAAGATCAAGGATGTACCCTCGAAAAGAAAAGGGTAGGCAGTGCGTATTCTAGCTTCAGTTTCCCAAGTCGCGTCTCCCTCGGCGTCGCTCCACTGAACTTTGACGAGCTTGACTTCGCGGTTGCGTAGCTTCTTCACTTCCGTTCCTAGTATGCGGGTTGGAACCTTTCGTATGGTTGCTTCGCGTTCCACTTCGGCCTCTTCGAGGATATTTGGCTCTACCACTTCAGCAGACTCATGTAGGCATTTTCGGAGATGTGAAACGTGAAAAACGTTGTGGACTCCAGCCAACTTCTCGGGTAGCTCTAATCTATAGGCCATTTTCCCAATTTTCTCGATGATAGGGAATGGCCCTACGAACCTTGGTGCTAGCTTTCCTGTGGTTCCAAAACGAACAACGTTTCTTAGTGGTGATACCTTGAGAAAAACTCTGTCTCCAACCTCAAATTCAAGGTCGGTTCTCCTTTTGTCGGCATAGGACTTTTGTTTGTCTTGGGCCGTCTTCATCCTTCTTCGTATTAAGTCTACTTTCTCTGAAGTCTCTCGGATCATATCTGGTCCAAGTATGAGCTTATCAGTAGACTCCCACCAACAAGTGGGCGATCGGCACGGTCTTCCATATAAAGCTTCGAAGGGCGCCATTCCGATGGTTGCTTGATAGCTGTTGTTGTAGGCAAATTCCACCAAAGGAAGGTGGTCTTCCCATGTCCCTCCGAAGTCAAGGACGCATAGTCTTAAAAGGTCTTCCAAAACTCTGTTCACTCTCTCCGTTTGGCCGTCGGTTTGGGGATGATAGGCTGTGCTCAAGCATAACTGCGTTCCTACTGCTTCTTGCAGACTCCGCCAAAATTCACTGGTGAAGATGGGGTCTCGGTCACTAACAATGCTAGATGGTATTCCATGGAGTCGAACGATTTCTTTGAGGTAAAGTGATGCTAGGGATGAGGCAGTTCTTTTACTTTTGACAGGTAAAAAGTGGGCGCTTTTAGTAAGCCTATCCACTATTACCCAAATGCTAGTGTTGCCTCTCCTAGACCTAGGCAGCCCATCGATGAAGTCCATTGAGATGCTATCCCACTTCCACTGCGGGACCTCCAGAGGATGTAGCAGTCCGCCAGGCTTTTTCTGTTCCGCCTTAACCTGTTGGCACACCATACACTTAGAAACGAATTCTGCCACGTCCTTTTTCATGCCATTCCAGAAGAAAGTCCTTTTTATGTCTTTGTACATTTTATCTCCGCCTGGGTGTATCGTCATCTTGGAGTGATGTGCTTCCTCGAGAACCTTCTTTACTAAATCTTTTGTCTGTGGGACGCATAGTCTTCCGTCTCGCCTTAGAAAACCCTTATCGTCGATGGAGTATCTATTGAGGTGGCTTGAAGTCTCACCCCTAATTAGCCTATCAATTATTTCCACAAGCTGAGGGTCTTCGCGTTGTGCTGTCCCTACTGAATCCACTAAAGTTGGGCGCACTTCGAGAGATGCTAGCAAACCTGGTACGAAATCGGAAGATGGCCTAAAGTCGAAGCTGGCTATAAACTCTAGGCTTTGTCTTTCAACAAACAACGGGCTTAGGGTCAATTTCTTTCGGCTCAACGCGTCTGCAACTACGTTGCCTTTGCCCGGAGTATAGGAGATTTCGAAATCGTACGAGGCAAGAAACTCCATCCATCTTTGTTGCCTCAAGTTAAGATCTTTCTGCGAGAAAAGATATTTCAACGATTTATGGTCAGTGTAAAGTTCGAACTTCTCACCTAGGAGATAGTGTCGCCAAGACTTGAGTGCAAAGACGATGACGGCTAACTCGAGATCGTGGGTTGGGTAGTTCTTTTCGTGCACCTTCAACTGCCTTCCGCCATAAGCTACTACCCTTCCTTCTTGCATTAAGACGGCGCCTAGCCATGTCCCACATGCATCCGTATAAACAGTGAACATCTTGCTCCCATCTGGCAGCGTCAAAACTGGGGCTGTTGTAAGAGCCCTTTTCAGTCGTTGGAAAGCAAACTCGCAATCCAAGTCCCAATTGAATACCAGATTCTTCTTAGTCAATTTCGTGAGCGGAGCTGAGATTTTCGCAAAATCCCTTATGAATTTTCGATAGAAACCTGCTAGTCCTAGAAAGCTTCGGACCTCAGTTGCATTCCTTGGTGTCTTCCAATCTTGTACCGCCACTACCTTAGCAGGGTCCACCGCTAACCCTTGTTTGGATACTATGTGCCCAAGGAACCTCACCTCTTCTCTCCAAAAGTGGCATTTGGAGAATTTGGCTTTTAGTTGGTGGACTCGCAAAGTTTCCATGATTGCCCTTAAGTGCTGAGCATGTTCCTCTTCACTCTTTGAGAAGATAAGGATATCATCTACGAAGACCACTACGAATTTGTTGAGGAAATCTCTAAATACCCTACTCATCAGGTCCACGAAGTAAGCAGGTGCGTTTGTCAAGCCGAAAGGCATGACAAGCCATTCAAAGAAGCCGTCTGGGGTTCTGAATGCCGTTTTATCGATGCTATCTTCAGCCACCCTTAGCTGATGAAAACCGGTTGCTAAATCGAGTTGGGAGAAAACAGACGCTCCTACAAGCTGGTCAAATAAATCGTCAATTCTAGGGAGAGGGTGCCTATTCTTTTTCGTTAGCTTGTTGCGCTCCCTATAGTCAACACATAGACGGAGTGAACCATCCGCCTTTGTAGCGAACACCACTGGAGCGCCCCATTCTGAAATGCTCCTCCTAATGAACCCCTTCTCTAGAAGCTCTTTAATCTGTTTACTGAGCTCTTTCCTTTCTCGTGGAGCCATGTGTCTAACGGGCAACGCAACGGGCTTTGCATTATCTACAAGATATATGCGGAAGTCTATCTCCCGCTTCGGAGGCAGGCCCTTCACCTCTTCGAAGACATCCGGATATTCCCGGACCACTCTAACTGATTGCAAATTGTCAACAGAGGCATCGAGCGATTCAAGATAACTAAGCATAACCGCATACGAGGGATTACAAGAAATTTCCAAAGTATTACCGAGCTGGGTTAGGAGCCTAACAACCCTTTTCTCACAATCAAGGATGGCCCCATTACTGGATAGCCAATCCATACCCAAAATCAAACCATACCCCGAAAAGCCCAAAACAAAGGCACTACATTGAAATTCTACACTTAGAATAGAAATTTTCAATTCCAAACAGATCATAGACAAATGAGCTGGGCCCCCAATTGGGTTTGAAACAATTAAGGGGTCCTCTACCATACTAGTTTTTAGGTGCAGAGATTCTACTAAAGCAGACGAGATAAAGGAGTGTGATGCGCCAGAATCAAATAAAGTGCGAACGGGGTGATCATAAAGATAAACTACACTTTCTACAGAAGTGTTGGTACCTCGCTGTTACAAAGGTGGCGCTTCTAGCACATGAACCTGAGCCCCTGAGGTGGATCCAGCGCCCTGCCCCTGCCCTCGCTTCTTTGGGCAGTCCTTAGCCCTGTGGCCTGTCTGACCGCAAGAAAAGCACCCACCATTCTCCTTGGCCTTCTTTTTCCGGCAGTCCTTTACTAAGTGCCCCACTTTGCCACAGAAATTGCACTTCCTCTTCTCTTTGTTGCCTTTCCCGCCTTTCTTAAAGTCTGTCTTCTTAGGCTGCAAACCCACTTTCTTCCCTTGAGAGCTTTCTGCCTTTGTCTCCTTCTTGCCCTTATCCTCTTCATTCAGCAATGCCATTTGCACCAATCTTTCATACGTGGCCCCCATTGGTATATGGGTCATGGCCAAACTGTGTAATGGCTCATTCAACCCTTTGACGAAACGGAGAGCCTTCTTGTGCGGGGTGTTGACTAGGTCAAGCCCAAACCTAGCCAGCTCATCGAACTGATTCACATACTCTCTGACTGTCTTGTCCCCTTGCTTAAGAAATAAGAATTTTTCCAACTGCAAACTTCTTTCCGCATCTGAGAGAAATTTAGTCTCAAACCTTGCCCTAAAGTCCTCCCATGTCTCCACTGGTCTTTCCGCATTAGTGACTTCCCACCAGTAGGAAGCCTCGCCCTTCATTAGCCATACTGCCAATTGTACTTTTTGTCTATCCTCTACCTCAAAGATGATGAATAGGTCCTCAGTTTCTTTCAGCCAATTCCTAGCTGCTACGAAGGACTCTGTTCCATGAAAATCCTTTCCTCCCATAGCTTTAAAATCTCTACATATCTTAGCAAATGTGTTTCCCCGTGGAGGAGGTGGAGGAAAAGGTGCTGCTGCAGCTGGATGATTTCCTGCAGCTGGGGGAGGAGGAACGGTAGGACCTGGCTGAGTGGCCCCAGCTTCTAAGAACCGTCTAAACCAACCGGGTATTGGTACCCCTTCCGGCAAGTTAAGATCTTCGGACATGCTGAAACAAAAAGGATAGATTCAAAACGAAGGATAAGAGATAGTACCTATGGCTTTGGGGAGTGGACTTTGCCTTTTAAAATAAAATAATATTTTATTTTTAAAAATGCTTCTTTAAATTTTCTTTTTGAAAATAATTTTTCAAAACTTTTTATCTTATCCGGTAAACCTATGCTCCGATACCAAGTGAAACACCCCACCTCCGTTAGGGTCACTCTCAAAGGGAATGCCCTAATTTTGGTGGAGGTTTATAAGTATAAGTCACAGATATACAAGACAGATATAAGAACACATATTTGTAAACAGCGGAAAAACAAACAACTTTTATTTCATAAAGGCAAATACGTGTTACAACAACATCACCATGATTGTCTTACATCCTTTCCAAAAACATAACATAACACTTTCATAATCTGTCTTGATTAAAGAAGCATAAATAAAACATAGATAAACTGCAAAAGCCCCATAGTGGTTGTCCAAAGCCATAGTTCAAAAACGGAAAGAGATCCAAGCAATACATTTCTCCTCTTCAAGCTGGATGCGAAGGTTGGTCAAGCTGCAGTGTTCCCTCCCTGTGGACCTGGGGGGGGGGAAACGGAAGAAAAGAAGACGAAAGAAAAGTAGAGTCAGACATAAAGCCTGAGTAAGTCTAGTACTATTTTGTCTATGAATAAAGAACTGGGTATGATAAGTATAATCAAGAAGTGGGAAAGCACTATAAACTTGGTTAAGTTGTCTAGGGCCGAATATGCTATCGTACCCCATGTTAATCTCTGAACCCATATAAACTAGTTCCCAACTGGCACCCCATAATCAAGGTGAAGTGATCCATTTCATGATGATCGGCTCCTACTCGCATAGTTACATGTGTCTTACGGCCCCCCGATGTTGTAGTTACCTATGCTGGTCCCACCATGGGGTGTATCAAGTCCCATGGCAGCAACCCGACACAACCCTAGAATGCACAGGTATGCTACTGGTGCCCAGTGCTTTATTTTTCTGCGCCGGAGTGTGTGCACGCCCGCACCCCGTTAGAACCTACACTGCTACACCACCGCCGTCGATTTGACCTCTTACAATCAGCCCAGTAATCGTGGCGCACCCTGCCTAGTTTCAGGGTATCATGATACACCTTATAGGGTTACTGCTGAAAAGGGTCCCCCGTTACTAGATTTTCTATCCCTAGCCAACATGCTAAGTTGGTTAAGTGTTTTCTAACCTAACCCCAACAGTCCGTTTAGTTTAGCATGTTCCATTTTGATTAAGTCTTTAGTCCACTTAATCCTAACAGTCCTGACTCAGCCTTAATTGTCTTATTAAGGCCCTGACCTCTCACATTAGACAGGTATTGTTGTGGCTGCCTGTTGCCGGTTGGTTCCGAGCAGTCTTACGCCACAACTCAGTCTAACCTCGGGTCCTTATTGGGCTCCATGTTTAACCTCTCACATTGGATAGGTATTGTTGTGACTACTGGACAGCCGGGCGGTTCCGGGCAGGTTTACATCACAACTCAATCCAACCTCGGGTTAAACACATCGTATTTTCTACATTTACATATTTTGTCTTTCTTCTTTATTTATATGTAAATATTTGCGGCCCATTATTAAGTTAATGGTGTAAAGGTTACACCAATCATGGGCCCAATCCATACTTGAATTTGGGCCCTTCTGCTTTATATTTTCGTTCATTAATTAATTTGGCCCAACGTTATTTTTCCCCCGTTTAATACGTTCGTTTATATGTTGGGCTTAACCTTTTTAAGCCCAACTTAGCCATGCGAAAAGGGGAGGCTTAAAGCGTGACTACATACACAAAAAGGGGATTGTGAGCGCATGAACTTGCAATGTGACGTTAGAACTGTAAAACAGAAATTTGTGTACTTGCATAGTAGCATAAGTGACATGAATCAAAGCATATAAACTTGTAGTTAAGTCAAGAATCTAAATTGGATATTATTATTGACGCATAGTCTTAACTACAACATGGACCTATGTTCTTATTTAGGCATAATGTCAAACATAAGCAATTCATGTTCATAAGGTATTTAGGCATAATGTTAAACATAAGCAATTCATGTTCATAAGGTTTCTACATGTTTACAAAGGTGCCTACTTTTGTGACTAATACAAAAGTATAGTTAAATTTATTTACATAACCATGGCATAAATATTTCTAACATGAAATCATGATTCTTACTTTAGTCATGCAAACTTGCAAAAGGGATTTTTGAATCTAGCCTAGTTATATACCACATATGTCATCATATAATTCTTGTTGCAATATAGACCTAACATAGATTTCAATTATGCAAAATATCAACTATAGCCTAGGCATATTCATAAGTTCACAAATAGGTTTTCTAGTACAAAAGCATGGCTATAGATCATGATGCCAAATTTTCAACATAGTTTCCATATGAATTATGATAACCCAAACTTGTTCCAATTACTTCACAAAAATGATGTTTGTATAAAAATACATACTATGATGGCATAGTAGCAAAATCCCAAACTTGCATGAATTTCAATTAATACATGTAGCTTCAACATGGATTACATATTTTGCGAATATCCAAACGTCATACTTGCATAAAACTACCGCATGTAGTTTTTCATAATGAATAACATAATTCAAGAATATCCAAACGTATACAATATTCCAACGCACAAATATGAACTATTTTATCGCCACAAATCAAGTATACATATCAACACAATTATTTGTTCATACCAAAATAATACTCTACTTACAATGGTTGCGGCGAATTCTCTAATTTAGGAATTAGAGATGCGACTCCTTTTGACGTAGGCGTTGATTTGAATTGCTTTAGTTGCTTTAGGCTTTAGAATTTTCTTCCTAATTCTCTCTCCAATTTGGTGGCTACTCCTAGACGCTCCTCAGCAACATGGCGGCTTTGTTCTTATTTTTGAATGAATAGATTAGGGTTTAGTCTAGGGTTGTTTTTATAGAGGTTATGAACTGATTAGAGCCATCGATGTTGCCTGGATTGATCGTAGCCATTCATTCTAAAGAGAGACCAATTAGAGCCTGCCACCTAGCCCTAATGACAAAGCAAACCACAGGAAATCGGCCAAACACAAAATAGGCCAGCCAGGTTGGGCTGGGTTCGACCTGGCTCTGGACCAGGTCGACACCCCTGTCGACAGCCCAACCGACCTGGGTGCGTCAGGCGGGTCTTCCTCCGCCCTGGCCCATTGGGCCCCACTTATTTTTCTGAGCTTATTTTATTCTGTTTGAATTTTTAAATTTAATTAAAAACTTCCGAAGGCCATATCTTCTTCATACGGACTCCGTTTTTCGAAAACTCGGACTCTATTTCGCGTATTTTTCCGAGACGAACGCAATGGCGTATCCCGTTTCCCTTAGTTCTTTGATTTGAATCTAATTATACTTTAATTTGTGAATTTCATAGTTATAGAATTCGCGGGGTGTTACAGGACTTGCCAGACTTTTGTCTGACCCTTGTTGTTTCGCCTCCTTTCTTCCGTTTCTCCCCCCCCAGGTTTTGTAGAAGGGAATACTCTAGCTTGATCCAGATTTCTTCCGCTTGCAGTGCTTAAAGTATGGCTTGTCTTCTTCTGTGGGGATTATGATTTTAAACTATGCATTCTGAAGGCTTTTGTACAAGACTGATATTTTGTACTTGAATTCTTATATTGTGATTTGAAAGGATGTAACCAAGCTTCTGTTTGAAATAAAGTTATAATTTTTCAAGTACTGTTTATCTGTCTTGTAGTATTCTGTTTCTGTTTACTAAAATGCTCCACCAAAGTTAAGGCATTCCCTTTGTGAGTGACCTTAACGGAGGTGGGGTGTTACAGTTGAATTTGTTAAATGCACCTAGCTATTATCTAATATTATCTTATTGTTAATTAAATTATCATGTTTTGGCACATCAAAATATGAGATGTTACACAAGTGCTTAAAATAAGGTGTGTATTATCTAGAGAATGGGGTATGGCTTAAGTATCCTCAAATGATACATTTCCAGCTGCATCTGATATACCTTCCTTTTTCCATAATTAGTACCAACACAAAACTAAGACAAAGGACATGTTGATAAACCATATAAATCACATGAATTATGTGACCCCTGTTTGAACTGTGTGTGTGTGTGTGTGTATATATATATATATATATATATATTCTTATAAATGTTGAACTATATATGCGACCCCTGTTCTATCAAATGTTGACTAATTTGAGCACGTTAGACATACTACGGCTGATTGAAATCGCTTGTCGCATATACATTGGATTTTCGGTTAAACATGTAGACCATGAATGGCAGATATATGGTTGTATATTCGAAATTCATCATGTTAGGATTTACTATTATATTTCAGTCTATATTTTGTAGTTGATTTACTAAAACAAAGTTTAAACCTGACCCGAGTTTTTTTTTTTTGCTCGGGTCGGGGTCAGACCCGAGTGTTTCTGATTTACCGATTACAGCTTATGATTCGAAGATTGGCGAAAGCTGGGGAATCCAAAGGCGGCGCACTCTGAAGATTTAATATATTTTTCTTGTTTTCAATTTTTATTTTTACATCCTGTTGTATGTAAAAAAATTGTATCAAAATTCTGATTATATATAAAAGTTTATTTTGTTGTTCAATGCCATGTTATTTATTTATTCAGTGTTTTCTGTGTTGATTCAGTTTTAAACTCTGTAAGCTAAATAAAGATCCGTCGATTTGAGTTTTTCAAGTTGGTTTAATCACTGATTTGAAGCAGTCAAAAAGGTGGGATGTTACAATATTTTTAAAACTGTATTAAAATACGATGCGTGTTTTAAAATAAAAAATATTTATTTAATTTTATAAATAATTATGGAATGATTTTATAAAGCTAAATTCTGATGTTTTATAAGCAAGTGAGCAGGAATTAACCCAACGATTAATAAATGAGATTAATTGTCGTTAAGAAACAATTAAATTGAATTTGTTAAATTAATTGTTCTTATTAATTAATTTAAAGAAAGGACTAATTGAAGTGATTATTATTTATTTAACAATAATCAAAGTAAATGAGATTATTTTAATTAATTATTTTATTAATTAATTTTAAAGAAAGACTTATTAAAATTTAAGTAACGAGTTAACCAAGTTGAATTGACTAAGTCAATTGCCTAAATGGTAATCGCTTTGTTAAGTTAATTTGTTATAATTTAATTTATTGGAAATGGTTAATAAGGAAGTAAACCATTGTTTTTAAAAGTTGAAATTGATTATTATTTATTAATAATCAAAGTGGTGAAAAGGCATTAATGGAGATTTATGAAACTATAAGGCCTGTTATAGTCAAATGATATTTTATAACGAATTTATGTTAATAGTAATATAAGTTAAGTTTAATTTTAATTCTTATTGGATTCTATTTAATTGAATCCAAGTTTGACGAAGTAATAGAAAAACCAGGTTTATCTGAAAGTGATATAATTGATTTTAACTATTGAGACAAGCTATTAAAGTTATAAAACTTCAATTTTGTTATGAATGGAAAGGAAGCTTAGAAGTGTGAAATCTGAAATGGAAATCGAAACGGAAATCCAAATGGAAATAAAATGGTTAAATGGTATAAATTAAATGGAAAGGTTAAATTGGTTTTGAAGAAGGGCTTAAAGATGCAAATGGAATTTTAAAAGATATTAAAATGTTGAAATGGATTGATGGGGTTGGAAATGTACAAGAATTGATTTATAGAAATTGAAAATTGATTTTTCACAAACAAATGAACGTTTCTGCAAATGTTTATTTTAAATATATGAAGTGTGATAAATGGGTTTTGCGTGAATGCGATTAGGGAAATAATGGAATTGAAAATAGGATATAAATATTGATGTATATTTGGAATTGAGATAATTGTCTAATAAATGGGATTTCAAGGCAAGATTTGCCGAAAGGGAATTATAAATGGAAAATATGTATAAACTGGGGTATATGTGGAATGTTGTGAAATGGATTTATATAATATATAAAGGAATTTGTCAAATTAGAATTTAATATTCATAGATTGTTTAAAGGATTCACGAGGTAAAAGAATATAAGTTATTTGATAAATAATTGCAAATAGAAAGGATTTTTTAAATAAATGGTTAAGGAATTTATAAACAAAAGATTAATGGTTTTGATAAGTAAAAGGTGATGGTTTTTTGAAAGGGAATATGTAATACTTATTTATAGATGTTAAGTTGAATTATTTTAGTTGATTTTATGAAATGGGATTTAAAATGAATTTGAAAATGATTAGCGAGATTATAAAGGAATATAATTGGTTTAAAATGGTTAAAAGGGAATATAATGTGGTTTTTGGGAAAATGGAACTTGTTGTACGTTGGTTGAGTTGAGTAATTTTCGAGATGTCAATCTGATGTTGGTTTTGGCCTTCGGGATTGATATGGAGAGATTTATTTGCTTACCAATTTACAATGACGGTCTAATGAGTGGAAGTGAGATGATAATTGAATTTTCTTATGTCTAATAAGAAATGGAAATGTTTTCCGAATTTGAAGTTTTAAATATTTAATTAACGACCAGTTAATTAAAGAGGATAAACGTTGTTGGGTACTGAATCAGAAATTTTAATTATTTCATGGATGAATGGTTGTTTATTTGATAGTTAAATAACCGACTATCCGATCTGGCCTATACGATTGTTGGTACTGAAAGACCGAGATCGAATTTATATTCGAAAACCATTCTGAACCAGCGAATATGTGGAAGACTCTTATTGAAGATGGAGCAATTGAAGACCGTTGATCTTCATGAGCGGAAGGACTGCTTTTTTAATTTATAAGGTTGGCTCCCGATGATATTTTGACTTGTGATTCTGTCGGTATTGGAATATGTGGATTGCAAGGACTACTCGCTAATAATCCATAGGGTGATACCTACATGTTGTAGGAGGGTGCCTTTGGTTCATCCTATTCCTGGATGACTTGTATTGGTGGATGTTTGATATAGTATTTCCAAAGGGATCGTGTGTCGATTTCTTCAAACGTATCGTAGTTGGTGGCGGCGAAGGGCGCACTTCTTTAGCTTAACAACCACGGTATTTTTATGGACGTTAATTAGTGATATCTAGCGGATATGACGATGTGGCATTCAAAGTGGATGGAGAAGTGATGTTCTGAAGGATAAGCTTAACCTCAAGCCTCATCAACCGGGAAATGGTATAAAATCGGGTAGGTCACATGGCTATGTAGGTCGCTCCCATTAGGGTGCATTACTACCTTCTAGAAAATATTCATATTTGTTCTTCTTTTCGCTTATGTATCTCCCGGGTACGGTTATGTTGGTACAAGCATAGGTGAAAATATATTCAGAACATTCAAGCACGGTGAATGGCCGGTCATGTTTAGCCTGGGTTGCAAGATGTTCTTGTTGAACCCGGTGTATTCTTCTCTAGAGATACACTGTCGGAAGGTGGTCCCATACCTTGCCAGTTGGAAATCCATTCTCCAATAAGTGCCTGCGGTTTTGATTGTATAATATGTATGTAGAGCATGAGATGCAAGCGTTTTGCTAGATTGTTATTTATTTGTATTTAGACATTATTATAATATCAGAACATATATGATTTCAAAAATATTTTGGGTTAACGTAAGTTAAAAAACATCCGTGTTTATGTGTGGATTGGTCTTACGATTATCCTTTTCTTACGAAAAGAATTTTGACTTTAAATCAAGTTGGATGATCCCCTTTGAACTTAGTGGGTTTCTTACTCTGGTTCACCAGACTGATCCGGCGTTTGTAATGCTCAGGTTAGACCAAATTTTACAGGTTCAGGTTATTGGATGATGTGAAGAGACGAGCTGGAAGTGTTCAAATGGATGATATTATATTATTCCGATGTGTGTTGTATATGAGGACATATTATTATAACTGGCCAGATGTGTTGATGTACTCTGATGATTGTAAGTATTTTTCAAGCTCTCAATAAAGATTTATTTGTATATTATATTTTGTTCCACTGTGATGTGAGACTCCGTGTTGTGTTGGTTTCTCTTCTTCTTCTATTCTGATATTTCTTTCTTATCTCACCTTTTAATTTCTTTCTAATAACTATTTGGTGTTTTCGATACTTGAATTTTGGCAAGAAATACGGGTTTATTTATTATTTCGAAATTTAGGCGTAGAATTCCTTTACAGGGTCGTTACACCAATTTTTGTCATTTTCCTATTGTAAGGCTTGAATCCATACTTAAATGTTTAATACCATAGGAATCATTCGCTTTGAATGCCTCATCATCAAACCCGCCAAAATCATTTATTTATTTCCCCAAAAATATCATGGGCATAAAGCTAAGAAAAATGAATTCCTCCGCCACCAATTGAAGATATAGATATAAATGATTTGTTAAGCATACTCTCTCAGACATTTGTCCATACAAGTTATCCTGGGACTGGACAAACCGAAGGCACTATCCCATCAATCCATCTTAGGCAATTTCTACGCAGGATTAACAGAACAGCCCTTGCACTTTACTCTGTCTTCAATTATCTTCATCTTATTTGATTCATAATGCTTATGCCCATACAGAGTGGTTTTCAGATAATAAACCTGATCTCGGTCTCTCCGTATTCACAACAGAAATATAAAATGGGCCAAAACTTTGATAGTCAGTTATTTAACTATACAAAGAAACATCCAAACAACCAACGCTTCTATTTCCAAATGGAAACTCTACTGATCAAGCGCCAATCAACACTTAGCCCTTTTAATTAATTTATTATTAATTTATCGTTTCCCATTTTCCTGTTTCCCATTTCTTTTCCCATATATTCTCAAAACTCGTTTGGGTTCTCATGGTTCATTCCATATACCGTAAACTATTTATTTTCTATATTCCAAATCTATCTCTTATAAACATCGGAAAATATTTCCGTATGTCCACAAATTCTTATTTTCTATATTTAGAAAATATACATTATTAACATCCGAAGACATTTCCATATATTCACAAATCCTTATTTTCTATATTTAGAAAATATACGTTATTAACATCGGAGACATTCCATATATTCACAAATCCTTATTTTCTATATTTAGAAAATATACATTATTAACATCAGAAGATATTTCCATATATTCACAAATCCTTATTTATTATATTTAGAATATATACGCTATTAACATTGGAAAACATTTCCATGTATTCACAAATTCCAATTCATTCTATTTTCAATGTTCGAAAAACATATCTGATTTTATTTGAAAAACATTTCCAAAATCCATTTATGTGGATTTAAACGAATGTTGAATAAAATATCGTTATGACAACTCAACCTATTAATCACTCATTAACTAACCGTATTTCTAACCAAACTTTTCTACTGAACCTTAACCAATCCTTAGTCAATAATGAATTCAATCAAGTTGGGGTATAATTACCTCTTAGACCTTAACTGACCAACATTCTTAACTTCAAAATAGATAAAGCTCGCAACTTCAATTACCAACAAAACATATCTTACGCATCTCTCGGATTCAATTTACGAATCCACTTCTTTAACATAAATCATTGATTGTTATGCTCCGAGATATTAAATCTTAAAATATAACCTTTTTTCATTAATTTGAATAAATAAATAACAACTACTTAATTAAGTAAATAAATAAATCTTGATTAAAACGAAACATAAATAGTATTTTCCTAAATTCAATATAGTTGAATTTCAAGGTATAACTCTTTTTATATAATCTTCATTTGATAACTCTCCTTCGAATAATCTCTATTCGATAACTATATTTCGAATAATCTCTATTCAATTAACTTTCCGAACTTCAGAATAATTTACCGTTTCAGGTCGATTCAATCTCCATTTTCATTCTAAATTCATTTTTGAATTTATTGCTTCCAATATCTTACCATTCCCTTTTATAACCATGTCAATTTGTATAACGTTTGCTTTTAAACCATTATTCACTTTAAAATGTGAATATTATTTCTTTATAGAAATCTGGACTCATTTTATCAAATCAAATCTTGATTTTTATTCATAAATACCATTACAGGTTCAAATCCCATTTATTTGGTCATTGTATAACTTTTCATTCACATCCAATTCATTATCAAATCCCTTTTACATATCAACCTTCTAGTCCATTTTATTTAACAAGTTTATAATTCTATATCGATTTTACATTTGGTTAAAATACATCGGTTTAAAACCAAACATTAATTATCTTGTCAAATTCTACATTATATAATATATAATTTCTTGAAGATAGATTACTTATATACAATTCGACACAGTCGAATTCAAATTATAAATCCTAATGGTTTATTTTAATTCTATTCACATTTCAAACATCGAAATAAATTTCATTGTTTTCTTTTTAAAACGATTTCCAATTTCCCTTTAAATTCATTATTGAATTTACATTCCCGAATTATTTAATGACAGTTATTTCTCTTAATTTATAAACATCGTTTATAAATTAAACCACTTGTTCTATCATTAAAAACAAGTTATTTTATTCCAGCCCATTCGAATTAAATTTCTATTTCGAAAAAATAGTTTTCCTTTTAAAACACAAAATTCATTTTCTTTTTATTTGAATATATATTTATGGTATTTAACTACCAATTATTTTAGGGCTAGTGCAATTCAAGCATTCAAACACAACAAATCTATCACAGAACATTTAACACATCATATGCCATAATATATGCAAAAAACCAGTGAATTTTTTTGAGAAATCCATTTGGATCCCTCCAAACTGTTTTCCTGCATCCACATATGTTATACAACATAAATAATGCCAATCCTACTTCAAAGCAGGATGTCACAGTATATGTGACACCCCACGTCCGTTAATGTCACTCTAATGAGAATGCAATAAGTTTTGTGAAGCGCAATAGGTAAACAATAACTAAATGTACAAGACAGATATAAATAATGCAGTAGAAAATTTTAAAGTTTTTATTAATCAAGAAAACTATTTTAAAGTGAAAAGTTACAACATCATGTTTCTCAAATATCAAAAGCAATTTGTCTCATAATCAGAGTACAAGAAACATAACAATATCCCTCAAGTGTCATTACAATAAGCATGAATAAGCTTAAGAAAATACTTGAAAAAGGAGAGCTATCCAAGTCCAAGCAGATTCATGATCTCGACTATTGACCACTCTCACTCTGAGAACCTGAGGGAGGGGGGAAGGAAGGAAGAGAAGGAAAAAAAGGGTCAGACATAAAGTCTGGCGAGTTCCAATAATTTTTAGCATATGTATATGAAAAAGTGTCAAGATATATCAATAATACTGGAAGAGAGAGTACATTAAAACATGTATACACGTAAGAGGTAAACGAGATGTCAAAAAAGATAAACATAGATTAAAATTCTCATTCATTTCCAAGAATCAAACTAACTGCACCAATTTTACTAATATTAACAAGATTAGGTGTTACCCAAATTACTATCCATGCGATCGGCTCCCTATTACCCGAATATTCTATGTTAGCTCTAGCAGTAGGGTGTATCTGTCCCTAACCCAACAACTTATAAAACACATCTATACTCGTAGGTGTTACTTGCGGCTTAGTTTCCTGTAGTCGGACCCATGCACGCTCATGACTCCGCTGGAACACGCCTGTACACCTTCTAAACCTTGAACCTCTTATAATCAAGTTCAGTAAAGCGTTCCCTTACCCCTACCTAGTGCGAGGTCCTTACCGAGATACCAACAGGGATACCTACTGATAAGCATTCCACACAACTTGGCACAAGCCACCCTTAGGCTTGTGTCCACACGTACCTAGGATTTACGAGTCCAGACAACTTGATACAACAACTAGACTTGGGACATCTTTAGCTTATTATTTAACATGTGTAACTTAGTAGGTTTAAGTTCAATAATAAGCCACGTTGTAAAATTATATTTATCTAAATGTTATTAGTGTACAACCCTTTTCCCCAATAAACACTTGCCCGATGTGTAATTGGACTTACATCTGGTATATGTCATACTTAATATTATATTAAGTCCATTTTAACTGATTATCATGTCGCATGTTCTTCCTAACATGTAATTAACCCAATTTTAAAAGAATAACATGTAATTATCCCAATTCTTATAATCAAGGGTTTCAGTACATAATATTCCCAATTCCCCCCACTTATATGTCATTATCTAATCATTCCAATTTATGTTCTTTATACACAATTAACATAATAGTCTAGGCTTGAGTAGCCTAGGTTTCGCATAGAAAAAACAAGCAAAAAGGGAGAAAACAGATCTCAGACTGAGTAAAAGGCATATAGAAAGACTGTAAATAAATAAAAAGTATGATAGGGATAAGAAAGATTAAAGTACATAATATAACTTGTAGATCTAAATAGAAAAATATGTATAAACATATATAGGGATTACTTTTAGGCACTGTTTATATCAGATCCAGTCTTTTTCACCGTTCAAAACCTTTTTAAATAAAAATCTAAAAATCACATAGAACTCACAGTAGGAATTGGTGAAGAGTATGAATATATTACTGAAGAAAATGTCCACTTTATCTTTTTATTGGTGTAGAGCAGTCCGAATTATCCTCGCTAATATATGTTTAGGCAACATCTCGATAGTTCTATGCACATAGTTAACTTAGAAAAGATTTGGAGGAAGAAATGGTTTTGTGTAGTGTAGAACAAATTAGGTTACATGCCTTTATACATACTACCTAGGACAATCTGTCACCGTCAGATATTAGGGTTTTAATCAAGTCCGTACACTCAGTACTGAGTCAGCAATGAATACGGCCTGCAAAATAGTCCAGGTTCTTCATTCAGAACCCGCCCGGATCTGGGGTGGGTCGACCTATGGGTCGACCCGGGCTGAGTGTGGGTTGCCCCATAACGGGCCTAGTTCCTGCTTACTTTTCCCGCTTGCTTCATTCGAAAATTCTGGAATTAATTTTATTATTGTATTTTCATATAAGCTCCTTACACATATAAAACTTCTAATGCTCATAACTTCTTCATACATTGTCCGTTTCACGCAAAATTGGGGTCTATCTGAACCAGAATTCCAAGACGAACATAATGGTGATGTCGATTTCACTTAATTCTTAATATTTAATTAAGTTAAACCCAATTTATTATATTGTATAGTGTTAAATTTTGGGGTGTTACATTCCCCCTACTTAAAGGATTTCATCCCCGAAATATCCAAGTTAAGAAGAATGTTATAACCTTTAACAACCACCTACAATCATCTACTCATCCATCATCCTCGGGCATCCATTGTCCTTAAGTATTTCTAATGCTTTGTATGAACATATGAAGAAATGTTGTGTGTATGTTCTTACACTAATGCGAAAATCAGGCGGTTGGCTAATTCAGTAGACCTCCTTAATGCAATATATGTTTGTGCCATGTATCCAATATATATGCAAATAATCCTAATAGTACATATAAGTTCTATATGTGTACCCACCCATTCATCAAAATGCAACATCCATATGATGATCCATCAATTGAAAATTTAAATGCACACATATCTATATGCAATATGTAAGTGATTGAGCCGATCTAGTGCCTAGTGTGTGTATATGCATCCACGAGCAACCACTAGCAAACACTTGCATCTATTTGCAACCATTAACCATAACATGATTCAAACACATGTTTCCAACCATTGGATACTAACTAAGGGTTAAAAGGTTCGAACGATAGGATAAACTTAAATGATAGAAGCAAATGCAAAGTAAAAGGCTTTAGAAAAGAAGTCAGGAACGTACTCTCAAAAAGAAAAGGATAAGAAGAGTGAATCCTATCATCGAGTTCCCACGTCGCATCTTCGCGGTCTTCTCCCCAGTGCACTTTCACTAATATGATCTCCTTGTTACGTAGCTTCTTGATTTCTGATCCTAGGATATGAGTAGGAGCTCTTCTCACCGATGCTTCCTTCTCAAAATCCACGCCTTCAAGTTTGCTCGGCGCTACTACCTTTTCCATATCATGGAGACATTTCCTCAAATGGGAAACGTGAAATACATCGTGCATGCCCGCTAGACTATCCGGTAGCTTGATCCTATAGGCCATCTGATCAATCCTATCTACTATAGGGAATGGCCCTACGAATCTCGGTGCCAACTTCCATACTAAGCCAAAGTGAACTACATTCCTTAGTGATGAAACTTTGATGAAGACCCTATCTCCCACTTCAAATTCTAATTTTGTCCTCCTTTTATCGGCATAAGATTTTTGTTGATCTTGAGCAGCTTTCATCCTTCTTCGAATGAGGTATATATTTTCCGGAGTCTCTCTTATCATGTCAGGCCCTAGTAGAAGTCTGTCAGTAGACTCCCACCAACAAGTCGGTGATCTGCAAGTTCACCCGTATAACGCTTCGAAGGGTACCATGCCTATGCTCAACTGATGACTATTATTATATGCGAACTCAACCAATGGGAGATGCTCCTCCCAAGTCTTTTCAAAGTCTAGTATACACAGTCTTAGTGGATACTCAAGAACTCTATTAACCCTCTTAGTTTGCCCATCAATTTGAGGGTTATAAGCTGTGCTAAGTCTTAATAATGTACCTAGAGCTTCTTGCAAGCTCCTCCTAAATTCACTAGTAAATATGGAGTCTCGGTCACTTACTATACTTGAAGGTACCCCATGTAGTCGGATGATCTCCTTGAAGTAAACTGAAGCTAGCCAAGCTGCCGACCTCTTGCTTTTGACTAGGATGAAATGAGTGCTCTTTGTAAGCCTATCCACTATCACCCATATGTTCGTGTTGCCCTTCCTTCATCTGGACAGTCCAACAATGAAATCCATGGAGATGCTCTCCTATTTCCGTTGTGATATATCTAAGGGCCGAAGTAATCCACCGGGTTTCTTTTGTTCAAACTCGACTGTTGACAGGTCAAACATTGGGCTACGAATTCTGCTACATCTTTCTTCATACCCGTCCAAATGCTTCATGTCTCGATACATCTTGTCACCGCCCGGATGGATAGTCATCCAAGAGTAATGAGCTTCCTCTAGCACTGCCTTTAGCAATTCCCTAATTTTAGGGAAACATAGCCTTCCATCTTGTCTTAGCCAGCCTTTTTCGTCCATGGTATATCTAGCAAGGTAAGTAGAAGTTACTCCTTGACCAAGTCTGTCCAAAATGTCTTTCAACTGTTGGTCCTTTTGCTGCAAAAATCCAATTTTCTCCAATAGAGTAGGTCGTGACTCTAATGATGCCAACGAACCAGGTGTGAATCCGTAGATGGCCTAAAATTAAAGGTCGAAATGTACTCCAAACTCTGCTTTTCTATGAATAGAGGATCAAGGTCACCACATTACCCTTGCTTGGGGTATAAGCTATCTCGAAGTTGTAGGACATTAGGAACTCCATCCACCTTTTCTACCTTAGATTGAGGTCCTTCTGTGAGAATAAGTACTCAAGCGACTTATGATCCATATATAGCTCAAATTTATCTCCAATTACATAGTGCCGCCAAGACTTAAGTGTGAACACTATTGCTGCTAACTCCAAGTCATCGGTGGCGTAGTTCTTCTAACGAACCCCTAGTTGCCTTTTTTCATAGCATACTACCCTGCCCTCTTGCATCAGTATGGCGCCTAATCCTGTGCCATAAGCATCTTTGAAAACTGTGAACATTTTTCTTCCGTCGGGGAGAATCAGAACTGGGGCTGTTTTC
The DNA here is from genome assembly GCA_030737875.1 of Allium sativum. Taxonomy (NCBI): domain Eukaryota; kingdom Viridiplantae; phylum Streptophyta; class Magnoliopsida; order Asparagales; family Amaryllidaceae; genus Allium; species Allium sativum. Next base: position 341,343,753 of record CM060919.1, read on the forward strand.
AGAGCCCGTTTCAACCTATGGAAAGCATCTTCAACATCCATGCTCCAAGCAAAAGTCAAGTTCTTCTTTGCCAGACAGGTAAGCGGAGTTGAGACTTAGGCAAAGTCTTTAATAAACCTCATATAATAGCCCGCCAATCCAAGGAAACTTCTTACCTCCGTTGCATTCTGTGGAGCCTTCCAATCTTGAACGACGACCACCTTAGCGGGGTCTACCGCTATCCCTTCCTTGGAGACCACATGCCCTAGGAGCCTCACTTCTTTCCTCCAGAAATGACACTTAGAAAATTTTGCTTTAAGTTGGTGTGCTCAAGTGTACTTAGAACCTTTTTCTAAGTGTTGTGCATGTTCTTTTTCGCTCTTGGGGAAGATTAGAATGTCATCCACGAACTTGTTCAGATACTCCCTAAACACCCGACTCATCAAGTCCACGAAGTATGCGGGTGCAATGGTCAACCCAAAAGGCATAACCATCCACTCAAATAAACCATTCAGAGTTCTGAAAGATGTCTTTTCGATACTATCATCCGCCACTCTAAGCTGATGAAATCCCATGGCTAGATCCAATTGCGAGAAGACTGAAGTGTCTACTAGTTGGTCAAACAAGTCATCAATTCTTGGTAGTGGGTGCCTATTCTTCGTGGTCAGTTTGTTTGTTCTCTGTAGTCTACACATAGACGGAGAGAGCCGTCTGCCTTGGTTGCATAGACGACTAGAGCTCCCCATTCTGAAATACTCCGCCTAATGAATCCTTTTTCCAACAACTCACCCACTTGTTTGTTCTAGCAATGTAGGGCTGGTTGGGGGGAATAAGTGGCTCGTAGGACTGTCCTGGTAGCATAGGGCTAATTAGGAAAAATAAGAGGACTAATAAAATAATGAAATTGTAGTGGGAATCCATTCCGACAACATAGGGATGATTGGGGAAAATAAGTGGCTCATAGAACCATTCTGATAGCGTGAGGCTAATTAGAGAAAATAAGAGGCCTAATAAAATGATAAGATTGTAGTTTAGGTCTGTTTCGGCGGCACAGGGCTGATTGGGGAAACTAAGTGGACTAATAAAATAATAAGCGGGGACCAAGTCTGTAACATCCCAGAATTTTAGTGATTTAATAATTAATTAATTTAATTATTTTGATATATTAGTTTGATAATATAAATATTTTGAATATTCAATTGATATAACTAGTGAAATAATAAATTTAATTCTGAAACAATCAGAATGATTTGAATTTGCAATATTATGTGAATTTGATCGATTAAAAGATTTAATTCAAGTTAGAATTGAACTATAATAACGAATATATTATTTGAATGTATTAATTATAATATAATTATAAATGAACTTGTTATGTCGTGGTAGTTCATAATATTACATTTTAAACTTTAAAAGACTATACATGGCTCGTTATAAGTCGGATAACTTCGAAACGAGAAATGTTCGAATCTAATTGATTACATTTTTTAATGGAAGTGAAAAATCAAGATTTTGCCTTTTAAATTATAAGTTATGTACAAAACAAATTTTCAGAAAGTCGTTATGGAATCGTTTAAAAACCATAATGATTAATTTAATATAATAAACTATTGGTTTCGAATTTGATAAGATTTTTAAGATGTATTATTAATTTAATTTATAGAATTTTTCTATAATTTTTATTTTTGAATATAAGCAACTTTTTATTTGAAGTATTTTGCATCTTATATGAGCTTTTTTGAAATTTCAAAATATAAGTTAACTTGCCTATTTCATTATATTTCTACGATCGTAGCACATTGCTCAACATAACAGAAATTTTACTTATGTTGTCTGTAGCTCGTATACATACAAAGTAATGTGTAACAGGGCACCCGTATTTTATAACTTAAAAATATATATACAGTTGTTTTCACTCTGCAAAATATCTTCGCATTTGTCAAACCCAGATCACGTAGACCAAGAAATCACGCAACCATGTTGACCACGCAAGACGTACTAACCATGAAAATGTGTGTACTACGCTTTCGCGCTTTCTTCATAAAGGTGATCCATACCCTTATTTATTTATTTATTTATTTATTTATTTATTTATTTTTCTTCTATTTATAACATGTGTCTCTAGACTCTCTACCCTCATTTATCTGCTTTCAGAATTTAACAATAAATCAAAATTATCCCGAAAATTCAAATTAAATATGCATCAACCCTCACGAATATATATATATATATATATATTTCAACCTGGGAGCTAGCTGCATTGCCATGAGATGCTTGTGCATGTGAATAGTATATTTGTTGAAATGCATATACAGTATCAAAAAAAAAGGAGCGCGAGTGGAATGGGTTCAAATCCTGGGGTTGGCGGCTTCATTCGGGGATGGGGCCAGTGGAAAATGGAAGTCAGAGGAGGACGGTCGTCGAGGCATGGGACTGGTGAACTACGGTCGGAGGTGTAAGTGGAAGTGTCGAAGTATAGCATGGGAGCATGCGTTTGGATATTGGGGATGAAGGAAATAATTGGAAGCTTGGGTGGTAAGAAATAGCTGTTGCTGTTAGTTCTAAGGAGGGTAGTTTCATGCGAGAACGTAGAGCAGTATGCATGGTAAAGAGACGTTGATGGGGTATGCCGCTGTAATGTCCCGTATTTTTAACAGTATAATACTTAATTTATTTTATTATTTTAAATATTATATTTGGAATATTAATGGATTTTAATATTGAATTTGTTTATTTAAAACGAAGTTGAACGATAAATTTATTTATAATATAAAACGATCTCGAAATGGCGTGGCAGTTCGTAATATTGAGTTTTGAACTTCAATTGAATACACAGGGTCCGATATAAGATGGATTTTTGTGAAACGAGAAACGTTGGAATCTTGTTGATTTTAATTTTCATATGGAAGAGAAAAATCCAGATTTCGTGTTATAGATTATTAGTTATGTCCAAATCAAATTTTAAAATAGTCGCTATGGAAATCGTTATTAAATTATACCGTTTATTTAATATATTTAAAAGGGTTTTAATATAATTTGGACATCGTTTAACTTGAAATTGATGATATTAAGTTGTATTATTTATATTTGAAGCTGTATGATACTTTTAGTTGCGTATTTACAATAATAATAATTTATTATTCTTTTATTTGACTATTATGGAATTTAATAATATTTTGTTTATATTATTATATGCCTTTAAAACAGCAGTTTTGCAAACGGGCTCAGTTTTCGATGAAATAAGTTTCGTTTGAACCATAACGTTAAATTATTGTACGACATTTAATTTCATGGTAAATCAATGTCGTATGTGACCACGGCAGACGTAAACGCCCAATCATTGTAAATAGCGCGCAATTAAATTTATTTAATTTAATAAAGAGATATTTGAGTGTAACTTGAGCAGACGATCGAATTAAGCTATGAAACCAATTCCATTGAATTCATATCGACGTTTATAGCCAGGATAGATATATAGTTTGTTATTTTTGGAGACCATGAAATTTGGTGTCCAAAATAGCAATGTGGTGCGTATAAAAATAGCGTACCGGGAAACAGTCTCGGAATGCTACGAAACTAGTGCCGCTGGATTTGTATTAATTAATTGTTTTAAGAAAAACAAATTTCATGGTAAACGGATATCATATGTGACTTCGATGGCAAAAAATGCCTTTGTTTCTATTTAATCGTTTAGTCAATTTTTAGACAGGGGTAATTTTAAACGAACAAATGACTAGTCAAATAAACTCCAAACTTAACTAAACAAGATTCATTGGATCCGTTAGGAAGAGGTCTAGTAAAATGTCAAGGTCTCATATTTTTTGGATTTTTTCTATAATTATAGGAATTTTAAACGCTCGATTTTTCATTGATGTTTATAAAGGACTTTTCACAAAAGACCTCGGAATTTGATGAAACCTGTCTTATTGGGTCCAGAATATTTTTTCATGTTAGGATTACGTTTGTTCATTAAAAACGGAGGTCATATGTGAGTGCTTCGAGGGGATACTTCATGTGCAAGTTTCAACATATTAAAATAATAATATAATTTATTCCCACTTCTTCATATACAAAGAACGTAAGGGTCAAATGCCCCAAAACTTTGTTATGTGCGGTCAAAGCTTGCAATTCTAAACGGCTGAAAGCTTCCCTAAATCTTCCTCAAATTTTCTACCAATCCACATATTAAATTCGAAAACTTTCAAATGTAAACCTATCAAGCTAGTAGAGATCTACGATCCCAATGGATGAGATGTATTTTCGTTTGTTCAGTTGGACAGAAAATGGACCAAAGTCGCTTACGTTCGGGAGGAGTTTGCTGGCGTTAGGCGATGGCTGGCGATGCAGGGATTCAGGCGAAGGACGGTGATAGCGGGGCGCTGACGCCTGCAGTTTCTGATCAGCGTCAGGTGATCAGATGGCGGCGCGGTGTGGATGGGATGGTGTTAAACTGTGTGGGCGTTGCAAAGGAGAAGGTGGGTAAAGTGTTTAGACGTGGGATTCAAAACATGGACCAAGAAGAGAAGTTGGATTGGGAAATAATATTTGGACGGGAATGGGAGAAATTGCATGGGGGATGCGGACGTGGCTCACTGCAAAGAAGGATGGAGGTGGGTGTTTTCATCGAAGCGTGAAGTTTTGTACTATGTGTAGTAAAACCGTGCATCTCAGAGAAGAAAGGGAAAAGCAACGAAGAGAAGAAAAGTATTGGCCAAGCAGTGTATTCAGCGTTGAAAACAAAGGAACTGTATTGGAATTTGAGGAACGAAGAAGTGGAAAGGGATCAGCCGTAATATATTTAACTTGTGTAATTAAATGGTTAATTTAGTACTTAAATTTAGGAATTGATAATTAGGGTGTAATAAATGGAAATAGGGCAGAGTATAGTAGCAGGGTCAAAACGAGATATCTGAACTCATAAAAAGTAAGCCAACATCGACCCTGTTTCCTTATTCTAACCAGAGAAATTTGCATGTTAATGTTTAATTAAGGATATGTTATATATTTAGTTAATCATTAAATAGATGATTAGTGAAGTTAATTTAATTAATGGAAGGGAAAACTTATCTTATTATTAATTTGTTAGATCCGGCGGTCGGCACCGGCTACAGTGGCAGTCTGATGAAGTTTCTAGGTGCTGAGCAACGAAGTAGTAAAATAAATATAAAGTCGGCCATGTTAATTTAATATTAAATGTAATTAATTTTTAACTTAATAATTAGTGAATTTAATTAATAATTAAATTATATTAACCTTAAATGTTAATAACTAATCTGTATCATCAGAATTGGACAAACACGGTGTCATTGGAACCGTCTTGATGAACACTACACTGTGGAGCAGAACTGGACGGAATTGGAATCAATTAGAATTTTTAATTAAATTAAATGATTGTTTAATTTAATTAAAACAAGGCGCTGACAGAAAATCAAAACAAGGTGAGTTAAACTCACTCAGTTCTTCCCACTTATATTTTATATAAGTTGGATTTTATAATTGTGTGCTATGATTGCTACGGTTGCTAATGATTGTTATGGATGCAAATGATTTACTATCTATTAAATATATATTCATATATTGATTGAACTGATGGAATTGAACGGTTGTTTAATTTCAGTAAAAAAAATCATTATTCTAATGATTGGTCCCAATTAAGGTAACTTACCTTGTTGATCACATTTATAAAATAAACGTGTTTAATTGTTTGAATTATTTTTTAATTGGGTGATGTTAAATAGTCATTATTCACTGTTATTGAAATTATCAGTTAAATTGAGTTGAATAATATTATTGGAAATAATCTATGTGAATGCAGGGAAGAACAGGTTGGAGGAATCAAACGGGATTCCTCAAATATGTTTAATGTTGTTTATTTTCATATTATCAATATATGAATTGTTCTTATTAGATGATTTATTTGATTGTTGAATGTTGACCTGAAATTCAACATTTTTGTTGGTTTAAACCAATGGGTAATATTGGTTGAGTAATTGGCAGTATATGGCCTATAAATCAACCATTTTATAAACATGGATTTACGGTCAAGAAAATCGACAGAAATGAAGTTATAAAAATTATTTTATAGCTGAAAACAGATTTTTAAATCTATTATTTTGAATAAAAGTTTAGAAAAAGAAAATAAATATTCATTATTTATTATTTAAATTTATAAACCTGTATTAAATGATTTTATAGAGTAAATGCTTATATTAATCAGATTTATAAGCAAATGAACTGAAATTAACCCAACGGTTAAAAATTGAATAATCATTTTTGTTAAGAAAAAATTAAATGAAATTATTTAAATTAATCATATTATTAATTAATTTAAAGGAAGGAACAATTGAAATTGGTTAACGAATTAATGTAACACCCCGTGTTTTCTGTAATCATTATAGTAATGAATTAAAGAATACTTAATTATAAATGTGAGAATTAAGGGAAATGGGTTACGCCATTGCGTTCGTCTCGGAATTCTGCTTGAGACAGAGTCCGAGTTTGCGTAAATCGGACTCCGTATGAAGGAGTTATGACCTTCAGAAGAATCAAGAATTTAAATAAATTAAAACGGTCCAAATTAAAATCCAAAATTCAAGTTCAAACCCCGAAGCAGGCTGGGTGGGAAATTTCCCGCCCAGAAATTAGGTCGACCTGGATCACATAGGTCGACCAGGGGGTCGACCTACCCCCCTCGCCCAGATCCAAAAATGAGACGATGCTGACTAATTGCTGAGCCTTTTCTGACCTATTGCTGAGTCACTAGGGCTTGGGTGGCAATTCTGGATAACTCTATCTACTCTGGATGATTGTGATTGCTCCTAAAATAATCTAACGGCTCACATAAGATTAAACTTCTAAAAAAGCAACCCTAATCCTCAAACCCTAAATCACACTAATTCATTCCAAGGAGCCACCATGCTGTCAATGAACGTTCTAGCCTAGCCACCATTTCTTCTTCAATTAGAAAGCGAGTCAAAAGCTTCGAATCAAAACTTACTTAGAGAAATTGATAGTCTTCTTCAAGGGATTGCTTTTCAAATTCAGAAAACAGATCCCAGAAAAACAAGACTTTCTTTTCTTTGTAAGTCCTATTATTATTTAGATGTGAATGATTAAAAGTTGTAATTTGTAATAAAACGAAAACTAAAGTAATTCCTAACTGTAAGATACTGACGATGCTGATTTATGCCTATTCGTGTAACGATTCTATCGTACATGCTTGCGAGATTATTGTGGTTATTATGGTGATGTTAAACCAATCGTATATTATGTAAAATTGGTGACTTTTACATGTTATGTGACATGCAGTTTGTTTAGATCTACATTTAGATCTATGTTTATTGAATCATGCAAGTTGTTTAGATCTACATTTAGATCTATGTTTATTGAATCATGCAAGTTGTTTAGATTTACATTTAGATCTATGTTTATTGAATCATGAAAGTTGTTAGGCTAAGACATGTATTATGTTTAGATTCACATTTAGATCTATGAAAACTGGATCCAAAATTAAAGCTGTGTTAAACCTTTTGTAATTCCATATGTTTGTTGGATCCAATATAAAAGTTGATATTTACATGCCTTGTTAAACCTGTGTAATTCCATATGTTTAAGATTCATGATTATTGGATCCAAATTAAAGTTTGCATTCACATGTCTAGTTGAACTTGTGCAATTCTATATGCTTAAGGTTTATGTTCATTGGACCAAAAATAAAAGTTTACATTTACATGCTTAGTTGGATTTGGGTAATCTCATATGCTTAAAGACTCATGTTAGTTGGATCCAAAAATGCAAGTTCATTGTATTATGCCACGTTTACATAACACATGTTTAGTTAGTTCCTTATTATTTTATGTTGTGTGAATGGTACATGCTCCCTTCTTTCCCCTTTTGTATATAAGTTAGGCTAAGTTACGAGCCTAACATTCTATGTGAATTTTGCGAACGTATGACGGGGGTAACGTTGGGAAAACCATAAATTCATATTAATGGCATAATTTGTCCCATAAATGTATGAATGATTAGTGGCATAAAATTGGCATAATTTATATACCTAAAATTATGAACATGATTTAGAGAGGAATTGGGCATGACTTGAATGACAATAATTTACATATAAACACAGAAGGTAAATATGTAAATTTAGAAAAAAGACGAATATGCCTAACCCGAGGTTAGATTGAGTTACGGTGTAAGACTGCCCGGAACCGCCTGGCACATCCAACAACCGTAATAATATATATCTAATGTGAGAGGTTAGCACAATAAGCCCAAAAGAACCCGAGGTTAGACTGAGTTGCGGTGTAAAACTGCCCGGACCCGACCGGCACATCCAGTAACCGCAACAATACCTGTCTAATATGAGTGGTTGGTGCTTTAATGAATGAATTAAAGCTAAGACAGGAATGGTAGGGTTAAGTTAATACTTAACCAATACAACATGTTAACAAAACTGATTGGTAGGGTTAGGTTAATTTGGACACTTGACCAATTTAGCATGTTGATTAGGAAACCCTAGTAACGGGGACCCATTTCAGAAGTAACCCACATAGATGTATCATGGTACCCTGAACTAGGCAGGGTGGGGCACGATTACTGGGCTGATTGTAAGCGGTCAAAACAACGGCAGGTGGTGCGTTAGTGTAGGTTCCGACGGAGTGCGGGCGTGCACGTACTCCGGAGTGGAAAAAGCAGGCACTGGGCATCAGTAGTTATACACTATGCATCTTGAATTGTGTCGGGTTGCCACCATAGGATTTGATACACCCCATTGTGGGACCAGCACAGGTATCTACAATCAAGCGGGGGTCGAATGACACAAGTGGTAAACATACATGAGTAGGAGCCAATTGTTAAAAAGGGGATCATTTATCTTGAACACATGGTGCTAGTTGAAACACAGGTACGGGGGTGCAGAGAAGTTGAAATGAGTGCGATAGCATATTCAGTCTTGTTATCTTATTTCTAGGGTGTTGTCCTAGATTCAGTTTATTCAAGTCATAATCATTTTCTTGTTTACATGCTAAATAATCACTGGACTTACCAGACTCATGTCTGACCCATTTTTCTTTCGCCTTCTTTTCTTCCATTCCCCCCTCCCCCCAGGTCCGCAGGGAGGAAACACCTTAGCTTAGTTCAGACCTTTTGCAAGCTTGAAGAGAGTAGATGTATAGCTTGGACTTTCTCTTCTTGGGCTATGGCTTTGGATACACTCTTAATGGGGATTATGCTACTTTATTATCGTATAATGCTTCTTTATGTTTTAATCAAGACAGAGTATTTTGATGTAATGATTTGGAAGTTGTTTTAAGACAGTATGTTGTAATGACTTTGTTATGAACCATGTATGAAATAAATTTCGTTTTTCCGCTGCTTATATGTCTGTCTTGTAAATTATCTGTGTCTTTTACCTTCAATGCTCCACCAAAGTTAAGGCATTCCCTTTGTGAGTGACCTTAACGGAGGTGGGGTGTTTCACTTGGTATCAGAGCAAAGGTTTACCAGATCAGATAAAAGTTTTTGAAAACTAATTTTCAAAAAGGAAATTTAAAGAAGCAATTTTCAAGAAAAAGTGTTTTTTTAATTTAAAAAGCATAATCCCCCAAAGCCATATACACTATCTTTCTATCCTTTGTTTTGAATCTTTCCTTTTTCGTTTCAGCATGTCTGGGGATCTTAACCTTCCAGAGGGCGTGCCGGTACCTGGCTGGTTCAGAATGTACCTAGAGGCTAGGGCTAATGCCACAGGCCCAGCAGACGTTCCTCCTCCCCCAGCTGCAGCGGTTCCTCCTCCTCCTCCGCGTGCAAATGCTTTCTCAAAAATATGTAGGGACTTTCGAGCCACAGGTGGAAAGAACTTCAATAAAAATGAATCCTTCGTGGAAGTAAGAAACTGACTCAAAGAAACTGAGGATTTGTTTATTATCTTCGAAGTGAACGATAGGCATAAGATACAGTTGGTTGTATGGTTGCTTAAAGACGAAGCCTCCTATTGGTGGGAAGTTACTAATGTTGAAAGATTAGTTGAAACTTGGATGGATTTTAGAATGAGGTTTGAAATGAAATTCCTCTCACAATACAGATGGAGAAGTTCTTAGCTCTCAAACAGGGAAGTATGACAGTCAAGGAATACGTTAACCAATTCAACCAGCTGGGTAGGTTCGAATTGGAGTTAGTGAACACTCCACATAAGAAGGCTCTCCGTTTTGTTAAAGGATTGAATGAGCCACTGCACAGCATAGTTATGTCCCATATACCTATGGGTGCAACTTGTGAGAGACTGGTGGACATGGCACTGTTACAAGAAGAAGATAAGATTGGCAAGAAAGAGACAAAGGTGGAAGTACATCAAGATAAGAAAGTGGAAGGATCACAGAACAAGAAGACAGATTTCAAGAAGTGCGGGAAGAACAACCAACCCCGTGACAAGAGGAAGTGCAATTTTTGTGGCATTCCTGGACATCTGGTTAAGGACTGCAGAACGAAGAAGAGGAAGATGGGTGGTTGTTTTCACTGCGGCGAGACATGACACATGGCTAAGGACTACCCCAGAAAGCAAGGGCAAGGGCAGAGGACTGGACCTACTTCTGGAGGGCAGGTTCACGCTCTCATGGCACCTCCGCAAGGACGAGGTAGAAATATTTCAGTTGAGTGTTTAGTTTATCTTTTTTATCATCGTGTTCGTACACTCTTTGATTCTGGCGCATCGCACTCTTTTATATCTACTCCTTTAGTTGAATCTCTGCACCTAGACACCATTATATTAGAGGATCCGTTGGTTGTTTCAAATCCAATTGGGGGTTCGGCTTATTTATCAATGATTTGTTTGGATTTGAAAATTTCTATACTAAGCGTTGGGTTTAGATGTGATGCCTATGTTTTAAGCTTCACGGGCTATGGGTTGATTCTAGGCATGGATTGGCTATCCAGTAATGGTGCCATCCTCAATTGTGAAAAGAGAGTGGTTAGACTCATGACTTGCCTCGGTAACACTCTCGAAATTTCTTGTAATCCTATGAACTCTGTTATGCTTAGCTATCTAGAATCTCTTGATGCGTCTATTGAGAATTTGCAGTCTTTTAGAGTAGTCCGTGAATAGTCGGATGTCTTTGAAGAGGTAAAGGGGTTACCTCTGAAGCGGGAGATAGACTTCCGTATATACCTCGTTGACAACGCAAAACCCATTGCTTTACCCGTTAGACGCATGGTTCCAAGGGAGAGGAAAGAACTCAACAAGCAAGTTAAAGAGTTGCTTGAGAAGGGGTTTATAAGGCGGAGTATTTCTAAATGGGGTGCTCCAGTAGTATTCGCAACCAAAGCAAATGGTTCGCTTCGCCTATGTGTTGATTATAGGGAGCTAAACAAGCTGACCAAGAAGAATAGGCACCCACTTCCAAGAATAGATGACTTGTTCGATCAACTTGTAGGTGCATCGGTTTTCTCCCAACTAGGTCTAGCTATCGGGTTTCATCAGCTAAGAGTGGCAGAAGACAGTATTGATAAGACTGCGTTCAGAACCCCAGATGGTTTCTTCGAGTGGCTTGTCATGCCTTTCGGCTTGACAAACGCACCCGCTTATTTCGTTAACTTAATGAGCAGGGTGTTCAGGGAGTTCCTTAATAAGTTTGTGGTGGTATTCATAGATGACATTTTGATTTTCTCAAAAAGTGAGGAAGAGCATGCTCAGCATTTAAAAGAAGTCATGGATACTCTTCGAGCACATCAGCTGAAAGCCAAATTCTCCAAATGTCATTTTTGGAGAGAAGAAGTGAGATTTCTTGGACATGTGGTATCCAAAGAAGGGATAGCTATGGACCCCGCAAAAGTAGTTGCGGTACAAGATTGGAAGGTTCCACGGAATGCGACCAAAGTCCAAAGCTTCCTCGGGCAAGCGTGCTTTTACCGAAATTTCATCAAAGACTTTGCGAAAATCTCAGCTCCACTTACAAGGTTGACGAAGAAGAACCTAACTTTCAATTGGGATTTGGATTGCGATGTTGCTTTCCAACGATTGAAGAGGGCTCTAACAACAGCCTCAGTTCTGACATTGCCGGATAGGAACAAGATGTTTACCGTATACACGGATGCATGTGGTACGGGACTAGGTGCTGTCTTGATGCAAGAAGGGAAGGTAGTAGCTTATGGAGGCAGAAAGTTGAAAGTACATGAGAAAAACTACCTGACCCACGATCTAGAGTTGGCTGCCATCGTCTTTGCGCTTAAGTCTTGGCGCCATTATCTCCTAGGTGAGAAGTTTGAATTGTATACTGACCATAAATCGTTGAAGTACCTTTTCTCGTAGAAAGATCTTAACTTGAGGCAATAAAGATGGATGGAATTCTTGGCATCCTACGATTTCGAGATTTCCTATACCCCTGGCAAGGGCAATGTGGTAGCAGATGCCTTGAGTAGAAAGAAGCTGACCTTAAGTCCTCTCTTTATAGAAAGGCAAAGCTTGGAGTACATAGCTAATTTTGACTTTAGACTCTCTGTCGATCATGTGACTGGTTTGTTAGCATCACTAGAGGTGCGGCCTACTCTTTTGGACTCAATAGGAACCACGCAACGTGAAGACCCTCAGCTAGTTGATGTGATGGATAAGCTAATTAGGGGTGAGACTTCTAGTCACCTCAATAGATACTCCATCGATGATAAGGGTTGGTTGAGGCGGGATGGAAGACTATGCGTCCCACAAGCAAGGGATTTGGTAAAGAAGGTTCTCGAAGAGGCACACCATTCCAAGTTGACCATACACCCAAGTGGAGACAAGATGTATAATGACGTAAAAAGGGTTTTCTTTTGGAATGGCATGAAGAGGGATGTAGCTGAATTCGTCTCTAAGTGCTTAATATGCTAGCAAGTCAAGGCGGAGCAAAAGAAGCCTGGTGGTTTGCTTCATCCTCTAAAGGTCCCACAGTGGAAATGGGATAGCATTTCAATGGACATTATCGATGGGCTGTCTAGGTCAAGACAGGGCAATACCAGTATTTGGGTAATAGTGGACAGGCTCACAAAAAGCGCTAACTTTATACCCGTTAAAAGTAGAAGGACTGCCTCATCTTTAGCATCCATTTATCTTAAAGAGATAGTTCGACTCCATGTGATACCCTCCAGCATTGTGAGTGACCGAGATCCTATCTTTACGAGCGAGTTTTGGAGGAGCTTGCAAGAGGCTGTAGGCACACAACTATGCTTAAGCACGGCCTATCACCCCCAAACCGATGGTCAGACGGAAAGGGTGAACAGAGTATTAGAAGATCTCTTGAGATTATGAATTCTTGACTTTGGAGGAACATGAGAGGATCATCTCCCTTTGGTGGAGTTCGCCTACAACAATAGCTATCAAGCCACCATAGGCATGGCACCCTTCGAAGCTTTATATGGAAGACCATGCTGATCACCAACTTGTTGGTGGGAGTCTACAGACAAGCTCATACTTAGACCAGATATGAGTAGAGAAACTTCAGAGAAAGTGGACTTGATACGAAGAAGAATGAAGACTGCCCAAGATAGACAAAAGTCCTACGCAGATAAAAGAAGGACCGACTTTGAGTTTGAGGTTAGAGACAGGGTTTTCCTTAAAGTATCTCCTTTAAGGAACGTCGTTCGCTTTGGATCCACAGGAAAGTTGGCACCAAGATTTGTAGGACCGTTTCCTATCATTGAGAAGATTGGGAAGATGGCTTATAGAGTAGAGCTACCTGAAAGACTGGCTGGAGTTCATAATGTTTTTCATGTTTCTCAACTACGAAAGTGCTTACATGAGTCTGAGGAAGTTGTGGAGCCAAGCATACTAGAAGAAGTAGAGGTGGAACGAGAAGCGACTATGAGGAGAATTCCAACTCGTATTTTGGGTACAGAAGTCAAAAGGTTACGCAACCGCGAAATCAGACTTGTTAAAGTTCAATGGAGCGACGCCGAGGAAGACGCGACTTAGGAAACCGAGGACAAAATACGCGCATCCTACCCTTCTCTTTTTGAGGGTACATCCTTGATCTCTTTTTCCTTAAGTTTATACATGCTTATATCTATCTTTCTAGTATATCTCCTCGGTCCTATCCTTTATCCTTAGGTAGAAACCAATGGATGTAAACATGTATTTGAAACATGTTATGATTGATGGCTGCAACTGGTTGTTAGTGGTTGCTCGTGGATGCATATACACGCACACATTAGGTGTTAGATCGGCTCAGTCACATTCATATTGCATATGCATATATGTATTTGTATATGGATTGAACTTGATGTGTTAATATATCGACATTGCATTTGTATGAATTATTGTGCACTCATGTAGAAAGTATGATTAGGGATGATTTCATACATAATGGACTCATGACACCAACATGACTTGCATTAAGGAGGTAAACTGAATCAGTAGACCGCCTGATTTTGCATTAGATAAGGACATGTACACACACTATGCATATAGTCATGGAAGCATTAGAAGTCTTTTTAAGAACAATGGATGCCTGTGTTTGATGGTTGAGTAGATGGACAATTGGATGGTAGGATATACGTTCTTCTCGACTCGAAGATTTCGGGGATGAAATCCTTTAAGGAGGGGAGAATGTAACACCCCGTATTTTCTGTAATCATTATAGTAACAAATTAAAGAATACTTAATTATAAATGTGAGAATTAAGGGAAATGGGTTACATTATTGCATTCATCTCAGAATTCTGCTTGAGATAGAGTCCGAGTTTGCATAAATCGGACTCCGTATGAAGGAGTTATGACCTTCAGAAGATTCAAGAATTTAAATAAATTAAAACAGTTCAAATTAAAATCCAAAATTCAAGTTCAAACCCCGAAGCAGGCTGGACGGGAAATTTGCCGCCCAGAAATCAGGTCGACCAGGGGGTCGACCTAGGCCACAGAGGTCGACCTGGGGGTCGACCTACCCCCCTCGCCCAGATCCAAAAATGAGACGATGCTGACTAGTTGTTGAGCCTTTTCTGACCTATTGCTGAGTCACTAAGGCTTAGGTGGCAATTCTGGATAACTCTATCTACTATGGACGGTTGTGATTGCTGCTAAAATAATCTAACGGCTCACATAAGATTAAACTTCTATAAAAGCAACCCTAATCCTCAAACCCTAAATCACACTAATTCATTCCAAGGAGCCACCATGCTGTCAATGAACATTCTAGCCTAGCCACCATTTCTTCTTCAATTAGAAAGCAAGTCAAAAGCATCGAATCAAAACTTACATAGAGAAATTGATAGTCTTCTTCAAGGGATTGCTTTTCAAATTCAGAAAACAGATCCCAGAAAAACAAGACTTTCTTTTCTTTGTAAGTCTTGTTATTATTAAGATGTGAACGATTAAAAGTTGTGATTTGTAATAAAATGAAAACTAGAGTAATTCCTAGCTGTAAGATACTGACGATGTTGATTTATGCTTATTCTTGTAACGATTCTATCGTACATGCTTGTGAGATTATTTTGGTTATTATGTTGATGTTAAACCAATTGTATATTATGTAAATTTGGTGACTTTTTCATGTTATGTAACATGCAGTTTGTTTAGATCAATGTTTATTGAATCATGCAAGTTGTTTAGATCTACATTTAGATATATGTTTATTGAATCATGCAAGTTGTTTAGATCTACATTTAGATCTATGTTTATTGAATCATGCAAGTTGTTAGGCTAAGACATGTATTATGTTTAGATTCACATATAGATCTATGAAAATTGGATCCAAAATTAAAGCTCGTATTTACATGCCTTGTTAAAGTTGTGTAAAACCATATGTTTAAGATTCATGTTTATTGGATCCAAGATAAAAGTTCATATTTACATGCCTTGTAAAACCTGTGTAATTCCATATGTTTAAGATTCATGATTATTGGATCCAAATTAAAGTTTACATTCACATGTCTAGTTGAACTTGTGCAATTCTATATGCTTAAGGTTTATGTTCATTGGATCCAAAATAAAAGTTTACATTTACATGCCTAGTTGGATTTGGGTAATCTCATATGCTTAAAGACTCACATTAGTTGGATCCAAAAATGCAAGTTCATTGTATTACGCCACGTTTACATGACACATGATTAGTTAGTTCCTTATTATTTTATGTTGTGTGAATGGTACATGCTCCCTTCTTTCCCCTTTTGTATATAAGTTAGGCTAAGTTACGAGCCTAACATTCTATGTGAATTTTGCGAACGTATGACGGGGGTAACGTTGGGAAAACCTTAAATTCATATTAATGGCATAATTTGGCCCATAAATATATGAATGATTAGTGGCATAAAATTGGCATAATTTATATACCTAAAATTATGAACATGATTTAGAGAGGAATTGGGCATGACTTGAATAACAATAATTTACATATAAACACAAAAGGTAAATACGTAAATTTAGATAAAAATACGAATATGCCTAACCCGAGGTTAGATTGAGTTACGGTGTAAGACTGCTCGGAACCGCCCGGCACATCTAGCAACCGTAACAATATATATCTAATGTGAGAGGTTAGTGCATCAAGCCCAAAAGAACCTGAGGTTAGACTGAGTTGCGGTGTAAAACTGCCCGGACCCGACCGGCACATCCAGTAACCGCAACAATACCTGTCTAATGTGAGTGGTTGGTGCTTTAATGAATGAATTAAAGCTAAGACAGGAATGGTAGGGTTAAGTTAATACTTAACCAATACAACATGTTAACTAAACTGATGGGTAGGGTTAGGTTAATTTGGACACTTAACCAATTTAACATGTTGATTAGAAAACCCTAGTAACGGGGACACATTTCAGCAGTAACCCACATAGATGTATCATGGTAACCTGAACTAGGCAGGGTAGGGTACGATTACTGGGCTGATTGTAAGCGGTCAAAACAACGGCAGGTGGTGCGTTAGTGTAGGTTCCGACGGAGTGCGGGCGTGCACGTACTCCGGAGTGGAAAAAGCAGGCACTGGGCATCAGTAGTTATACACTATGCATATTGAATTGTGTCGGGTTGCCACCATAGGATTTGATACACCCCATTGTGGGACCAACACAGGTATTTACAATCAAGCGGGGGTCGAATGACACAAGTGGTAAACATACATGAGTAGGACCCGATCGTTAAAAAGGGGATCATTTATCTTGAACACATGGTGCTAGTTGAAACACTGGTACGGGGGTGCATAGAAGTTGAAATGAGTGCGATAGCATATTCAGTCTTATTATCTTATTTCTAGGGTGTTGTCCTAGATTCAGTTTATTCAAGTCATAATCCTTTTCTTATTTACATGCTAAATAATCACTGGACTTACCAGACTCATGTCTGACCCATTTTTCTTTCATCTTCTTTTTTTCCGTTTCCCCTCCCCCCCCCCCTCAGGTCCGCAG
This sequence comes from Allium sativum, assembly GCA_030737875.1. Lineage (NCBI taxonomy): Eukaryota > Viridiplantae > Streptophyta > Magnoliopsida > Asparagales > Amaryllidaceae > Allium > Allium sativum. The sequence goes on from CM060919.1 coordinate 341,361,089, forward strand.
GGAGGAAACACCTCAGCTTGTTCAGACCTTTTGCAAGCTTGAAGAGAGTAGATGTATGGCTTGGACTTTCACTTCTTGGGCTATGGCTTTGGATACACTCTTAATGGGGATTATGCTACTTTATTATCGTTTTATGCTTCTTTATGTTTTAATCAAGACAGAGTATTTTGATGTAATGATTTGGAAGTTGTTTTAAGACAGTATGTTGTAATGACTTTGTTATGAACCACTATGAAATAAATTTCGTTTTTCCGCTGCTTATATGTTTGTCTTGTAAATTATCTGTGTCTTTTACCTTCAATGCTCCACCAAAGTTAAGGCATTCCCTTTGTGAGTGACCTTAATGGAGGTGGGGTGTTTCAATTAATCATGTATTGAGTTGACTAAATCAACTGTTATTAACTGAGTGTAATTATTAAATTAATTTGTTTGAATTAATTTAATAAAATAGTTTAATGAATAATTGTTTTAATTTTAATAAGATTTTAAAAAGAAACTTATATTTATCTTAGTTAATTAAGAAATTAACTACTGCTACTGTAGTTAATTATTGAAGAAAATTATTATTTTAATTAATAATTATTATGTGATTACTTTTTAATTTATTTAAAAGTGATCAAAGTTGAATGAAATCGATTGAAATGTGAAAGGAGTTAACGGGTTTTATATTAAAATCGAGTTTTATAACGAAGTTATATAAGGGATTTTAAGCGAGTATGATAGCATAAATTAATTAATTATTTAATATTTTAAATTAGAAAAATAAAATTGAGAATTGGGGAAATGGTACAATATGGTTAAGTGAGGGTTATTCCGAGGTTCGGAATGTGATATTCCGAAGTTCGAAATGGTTAACGAAGTGAGATTTAAATGGAATTTGTAAATAAGTAAGAGTTTTGGAAAAATGAATTTGTAACAATCGTTACAAATAATAAATTAAACTGTTTGATTTATAACTGCAGATCCTTAAAAAGATCGCTATGGGATTTTCGACAATGCATAAGTTGTCGTAATGATTTGAAAAGAGTATAAATAAGAAAATAAAAAGTTTTGCATGGGAATCTGTAACGTTTGTTATAGATGATAAGTTGAATTGTTTTGATAAAGATTAATATAAGGATTTCGTTCGAGATATCAATATAAGAGTTGCAAAAGATATAAAGGTAAGATTTATAAAGATAATTATATTAGATTGTTAAAGACAATTATATTTGATTTCAACCCAATATAGTATTATTGTGCAAACAAGTTAGAATATTTATAAAGAGATGTTGACGAAATTTTATAAAGGATTCTATTTATAATGAAATCAAAACTCGATTATAATATTAGAGAGAATTATCAAAGATTAATAGAGAAGTAAAATAATAGTTTATTTAGTAACTAATTAAATAAACGTTGTTGAGATTCAAATAAGGTTTTCAAAGGAAACGTATGGTTAATAAACTTGTATCTATTCTGAAGATATGAATGTTGATTGGTCAAGGTCTGAGAGGTAAATAAAATACCCCAACTTGAACGACTTCACGATTATCAAAGGGATGTATAAGTTTATAAACGAGAGCAATTGATGGAAACATAAGTTATAATTTCCATAAATAATATTATAAACCGTGTTCGAAAAGTTTATAAGTAAATGAAATGATTTTTAAGAATATTCTTATTTTTAATAAGAAGTAAAAGATAAACTCCAATATTGGAAGGTTTAAAGAATAAAATTAACATATGTTAATTAACGATGCCAAGTAATGCCAAGGACTGAATCGGTAAAATCATTTCATTGACATGATTATTTATTTGATAGTTAAATAACCGTCTATCAAATCTGGCTAAATACGTTTGTTGGTACGGAAAGACCAGGATCGAATTATATTCGAAAACCATTCCGAACTAGAAAATACGTGGAGATGCTGATTGAAGATGTAGTAATTGAAAACCGTTGATCTTCATGAGCGAAAAAACTACTTGTTGAATTTCTCTGGTTAGCTCCCATAGATATTTCAACAGTGATTCTATCGTGATTGGAATTTACGGATTGCAAGGACTACTCGTTACTGATCCTTGGGGTGATACCTATATAGGATGTGGTAGGAGGGTGCCTTCGGTTCATCATGCTCCTGGGTGACTTGTATGGACGAGTGTCTGAAAGAGTATTTCCTAAAAACCATGTACGTTGATTTTTACAAACATACCGAGTTGGTGGCGGAGAAGAGCGCACTTCTTTTACACCTGGAGTATATTTGTGGATGTCAATTAGTGATTTGACGGATCTGACGATGCAGCATTCAAAGTGAATGGTGGACAGACGTTCTAAAACATAAAATAAATAACTAAATAAATAAATTATGACCTCAAGCCTCATCAACCGGGAAATGGTATAAAATCGGGTAGGTCGCATAGCTATGTGGGTCGCACCGATCAAAAGGGTATATCATTACCTGATCTGGTGAAATTAAATGCCTTCGGTTGTCCCTTTTTATTTCTCTTTATGTATGTTATCGGTTCGATTGGCTGGCCCCCAAACGTGGTAATGATATGTTCGGTACTCTCAAAGTACAGTGAGGGGCCGGTCATGTTTAGCCTTGGTTGCTAGATGTTCTTATTGAACCCCAATGTATTCATCTCCAGAGGTACATTGTCGGGAAGGTTGTCCCATACCTTGCCGTGGAAATCCAGTCTCCAATAAGAAGGTTATCCCATACCTTGCCAAGGAAATCCATTCTCCAATAAGCGCCCACGATTTTGATTGTACTATATATATGTAGAGCGTGAGATGCAAGCATTCTGCTAGATTGATATTTATTTGTATTTAAACACTATTTTAATATCAGAATAGGTATTGATTTCAAAAAAAAATTGGGTTATCGTAAGGCAAAAACCATTCGTATTTATGTTTGAATTTGGTCTTACGATTATCCTTTTCTTTCAAAAGGATATTGACTTTAATAATCAAGTTGTATGATACCTATAAACTTAGTGTTCTTTCTCACTCTGGTTCACCAGACTGACCCGTCATTTGTAATGCTTGGGTTAGACCGGGTTGTACAGGTTCCAGATCGGATGATGTGAAGTCCAGAGACAAGCTGGAGAAGTCCAAACGTATGATATATGGTTGTTATTCCGCTATGTGTTGTATATAAGCATGAGTTATAATACATGTTCAGATGTGTGATGTACTCTGATGATTGTAAGTATTGTAAAGCTCTTAGTAAAGATTATTTCTATATTATATTTTGTTCCGCTACGATGTGAGACTCTGTGTTGTGTTTATTTCTTCTTCTTCTTTTATTCTAGTATTTCTTTCTTTCTTATATCACCCTTTAATTTCTTTCTAATAACGTTCCTGTGTTTTCGATGCTTGGATAGTCAGCATAGTGTTTTTGTGTCCATTTTCAGGGTCAAAAATCTGCGGGTCGTTACTATGGTATCAGTGCTATTGGTTTGGTAATAACCTTGGCTCTGTGGCGTAACTCGATAGAGATGGGATCAGTAATATCCTAGATTGTGTTTGAGTGTGTGTGTGTGTGTATATATGTATATGTGTATATATATATATATATATGGGAGCGTATTTGTAGATTTATATACAAATATTTTGTATTGAGTTGTTTGATCGGTTCAAAATGTTGAGAAGCATTTGAACTGGAAATGGACACGATATTGTTTTATAAATGGGGTGATTGAAATAATTTTAGCCAAATTATATTTTTGTATAGAAATAAGATAATTTATTAAATATTGGTGTTTGATATGTTTGATTGCTTTGAATTAGATTCAAATTTGATTAAAAATTTGAACTGAAACTTAACTTGGTTAAGCGGAAATTAAATTAAGAATCATATTGGAATTGAATAAAATTAATCTAGAATTTGGAAATTAAATGAATAATAATTAAATAGAAATCAATCGAATATTAATCGATTGATGTTCAAATATGTGAAACCAAAGTAAATGTTAATACTGAATATAAATTCAATGATTTTGTTAAATTGTTGTACATTGTTTGTTGATTGTTGTTAGATAGATTGGTTATAATTCATCAATGCTTTATAAGAGTTAAATGAATTGAAAACTGAATCCTAATATTATAAATTGGAATGGAATCGCTTGTGAATTGAAACTGAATGATTATCCCCAGTATTCACATATACCCTTTTAAATTTAATTTATGTCGCATGTTTGATAATGGAAATTTGCGTTGTTATACTCAATTAATGAAGTATTACTTAAAATTTCATGTATTTGTTACTCATGTGTTAAATTGAGTTAAGTACAGGTGCCAGTTGGTTAGGCAGGTTGATATTGGTTACATATATAAATTGAATAGTATGATCAATAGCGCTCGTAAAAGGTACGCCTACGAGAAAATATAAATTTTGTGTTTTGTTTTTTGTTTTTTGTTTTCCGACCATGTGGGTCGATGTATATATATTATTTGTTCCTGCGATATCGCAGATGTCACTCCGTACAGGGGAGACTCTACCGAATTTTTCCGAGAATTTAAAGTGTTAGAAAATTTTCTATATTTTTGAAAATTTATACAGATTATAATGAATTGGTTTTCGATTTGTAATAAATTAAAGTATTAAAATTAATGGGTTCGTAACATTTTTCTTACCTTGGTAATTTCGGGGACGAAATTCTTTTTAGGGGGGAAGATTGTAATGTCCCGTATTTTTAACAATATAATATTTATTTTATTTTATTATTTTAAATATTATATTTGGAATATTAATGGATTTTAATATTGAATTCGTTTATTTAAAATGAAGTTGAACGATAAATTTATTTATAATATAAAATGAGCTCGAAATTGCGTGGCAGTTCGTAATATTAAGTTTTGAACTTCAATTGAATACACAGGGTTCGATATAAGATGGATTTCTGTGAAACAAGAAACGATGGAATCTTGTTGATTTTAATTTTCATATGGAAGAGAAAAATACAGATTTCGTGTTATAGATTGTTAGTTATGTCCAAATCAAATTTTAAAATAGTCGCTATGGAAATCGTTATTCAATTATACCGTTTATTTAATATATATATATAAGGGTTTTAATATAATTTGGACATCGTTTAACTCGAAATTGATGATATTGAGTTGTATTATTTATATTTGAAGCTGTATGATATTTTCAGTTGGGTATTTACGATAATAATAATTTATTATTATTTTATTTGATTATTCTAGAATTTAATAATATTTTATTTATATTATTATAGGCCTTTAAAAAAGCGATTTTGTAGATGGACTCAGTTTTCGATAAAATCAGTTTCATTAGAACCATAATGTCAAATTATTGTACAATATTTAATTTTGGGGCAAACCGATGTCGTATATGACCACGGCAGACGTAAACGCCCAGTCATTCTATATAGTGTGCAATTAAATTTATTTAATTTAATAAAGAGAAATTTGAGTGTAACTTGAGCAGACGATCGAATTAAGCTACGAAACCAGTTCCATTGAATTCGTATCGACGTTTGGAGCCAAGGTAGATATATAGTTTGTTATTTTTGGAGACCGTGAAATTTGGTGTCCAAGATAGCAATGTGGTGCGTATAAAAGTAGCGTACCGGGAAACAGTCTCGGAATGCGATGAAACTGGTGCCGTTGGATTCATTTTAATTAATTATTGTAAGAAAATCAAATTTCGTGGTAAACGGATGTCATATGTGACTTTGGTGGCCAAAAATGCCTTTGTTTCTATTTAATCGTTTAAACAATTTAGACAGGGGTAACTTTAAACGAATAAATGACAAGTCAAATAAACTCCAAATTTAACGAACCAAGATCCATTGGATCCGTGGAAGAGATCTAGTAAAATGTCAAGGTCACATATTTTTTGGATTTTTCTATAATTATAGGAGTTTTAAACGCTCGATTTTTCATTGATATTTACAAAGGAATTTTCACAAACGGCCTCGGAATTTGACGAAACCTGTCCCATTGGGTCCGGAATATTTTTTTATGCTAGGATTACATTTGTTCGTAAAAAATAGAGGTCATACGTGAGTGTTTTGAGGGGATACTTCACGTGCAAGTTTCAACATATAAAAATAGTATAATTTATTCCCACTTCCTCATATATAAAGAACGTAAAGGTCAAATGACCTAAAACTTTATTATGTGCGGTCAAAGGCTGAAACGACCCGAAAATCGCCCTTGCGGGAAATCGCCGGATACGCTTACTTTGGGCTACAACAACATCAGAACAATAACAGCAGACTTTTATTACATCATAATAACGTAACATCAGAGTACAGAATATCAGAGTATATTGACTAATAATTACAGCGGAAGATAATTTTACATGATTTTAATACATTGCAGCGAAAACAAAATAACTAAGGCAGCGGAAGGCTTCCAATGTTCTGGACACAGCTTTAAGCTTCCATCCAGGATCCTGCTAAAGAGATAAACCTGTAGACAAACTGCTCGACTGCCCGTGTGGAAAGAGGGCACCCGAGTTTGCAAAAAGGTGGAAACAAACAACGGGTCAGTCGTGGGACTGGTGTGAGAATTCTTAACTAATTGATCATTATTAATAGGACAAATCCAAAGACCACGCCGCTAATGCGGAACGGGTTTACTCTAATAGATTGTCGTGCATAAAAGTGTCAAAAATAACTAATAAGTAAACCGTACAACAACGTTATGCTTTTTAGAAAAATGGAATCACCATAAGACCCAGGTCCCATCACACAATGCAACACACACCAGAGGATAGGGTTTTACCTTATAGTGATTAAACATGATAAATACGGCAAATACGAGTTTAATATTATTATTAATATATTAAAACATTTCAAAGTAAATGTAGAAATCCTAGGAAGAATAGTATCCCATACTACTATGCCTCCATACTAGTAATACAATCAAATTCGTAGGGTCGTATTTGGATTTTGGTTTCCATCATGAGTCAAGGCCAGGGAGGAGCTCCTACCGATTCGAGACACTCTAGCTAATGTCTCAGGATCCCCCGCAGTGAACCCTTGGAAAGCTGCAGGGCCGGTCCGCCATACGAGTTGCGGATTAGTTATTCCTGAACACACGTTTCCCAGTCCTATAGGACCTATCCGAGGCGCCTCATTCCATCATCCACATAAGTAAAATGTCGGGCCGTGTTAAAACCCAAACACCACTTCTAGCTAGAAAGAAACGTGTTGCTCTCCCTGTGTTCCCTTCTCCCGTTTTAGACTCCGCCGGTGTGTGAGGCTCGCGAAGTCACGCTGTACACAAAGCTATGCCTAAACAGGCTATGCTTTGATCATCCAGAAGGCCTGCTTTTCAACAAAGCCTTGATCATATGCATCTTAGCATGCCACACTGTCACTCCATACCGTACCATTGATCATCCGTCAATATATAAACGGGTGTTAAGCAAAGAATAAATTCTTCACCACCAATCATTTATATATTAACAAAGAATCAATAACATGATATTTAACGGAGTACGATGTCGGACACACAATCCATTTATAAACTTATGCTCTGGGTCTGAGTGAAAGTCAAATCCGTACAAATCAACACTACGTCCGGACGACCACCACTGTAGCCCCTTCAAGGTAGCTACTCCCATCACGGGCATCAGCAGTCGTCGTCCATTCGATGTGAAGATCGTCGGTCTTCTATCTTCGTCCTCAAATCTTGAATTTAACGTCGCTTAAATTATTTGGAATGAGATAGACTCGGACTTTTAAAATAATTCTCGTATATATATAATTTGGAAATCATTTCATATCGTTTGATTTTAATCTTTATATATAATTATATATAATTCTTTCATCCATTTCATTTTACTAAGTTTTACTAACAACAAATCTTCTTATTTACATCCAATATCATCACACACAACAATGTTTTCTTTTATTTTTTCCAATTTTTCATACATATCCTATACACACAATGTATATTTTGCGTATCATTCCAATTACAACCAAAAATAGGAAAAAAAATTGTGTTTCATTTCCATTACAACCAACATGCATATTTTGGTACGTCATTTATAATTTAACAAAGATGAGTATTTTTGTGTCACTTCAATTTCCAACAAAAATGCAATATCAATTTGGTGTCAACTTCAATTCTATAAAAATGAATAACCTTGTTCATCTTTCATTACAAACAAAATATATCTTTGTGTGTTAACCTATCTACATAAATATGTAAATTTTACATCTTAATTCTTCTATATGAAAAATGTAAATTTTGTTTAAATTCCATTTGCATGAAAATGTAAGTTTCTCTTTTGATCTAATTACATTGCAAATGTAAATTTTCCTTTTACCTAATTACATTATAAATGTAACTTTCCTTCTTAATTACATAAAATGTAATTTTCTTTTCTTTTCTTTTTTAATAATAAAATGAATGTTTTATTCTTTGTATTTGACAAAATAAATGTTTTTGTCCTTCTTTTACATTTGATAAAAAAAATGATATATTTTTATCACTCTTTTACATTTGATAAAAATGTAATTTTATCACTCTTTCATATTTGACAAAATAAATACCTTTGTTTACATAAAAATGTAATCCTAATTCCCATGATAAAATCTTATCTTTTTATTTACATAGAAATGAAATTTTAACTTCTAATATAATTCACATGAAAAATGTAACTTTCACTTTAATTCAATCTCGTAGAAATGTAAATAAAAGTACATTCTATTTTCTATGTATATTTGCATCGAAAAATGCAAATAAAAGAACAATTTATATTTCTACATGTATTTGCATGTAAGAATGCAAATAAAAGATTTTTTTTCCTTTTTTATATTTACATAAGGGAATGCAAATAAAGTAACCTTTTGATTTTTTTTCTAAACGACATTTAAACTACTATGCTTTTCATGCAAAAAGTATGACCTTAACCATGCATTTCATTTCATTTGCCATATATGACATTTCAAATATATTATTTCATATGCAGTATATGACCTCAACAAATAAATATATTTTATTCATATGCAATATATGATATTAACAAATAAATGAGTTTTATTCATATGCAGTATATATGACATCAACAAATAAATATATTTTATTCATATGTTTTATATGACATCTCATCTCTAATTTCCATCATATTCAAGGTATGATATTAAATTATAATTTTACTTCATATGCAGCTTAATGCTACTCTTTTGTTTCATATGCAAAATTATGCTACATTAAAACCATAATATATTTATTTCACTATTTCAACTACACACTCAAAATATCGTTATGTTCTTTTTATTTTAATCTACATTTTCTAATAAAACGTAACTTCATTCTAATGCATGTGTTTGTCATTCTTATATTTGTCAAAATGAAACTTTCGTCATCCTTATATTTTTATCTTTACACTCTTCATATAAAAGTAATTTATCATTCTTATATTTTTGCTTCATATTTGACAACATGAATCTTTTGTCATTCTTATACATTGATAAATATGTGTATTTTTATCTTTCTTTTATATTTGACAAAATGAATATTTTGTCATTCTTTTACATTTGATACAAATGGATATTTTATCTTTCTTTTATATTTAACATATAAAAGTAATTCCTCTTTTCCTAATCACATAAAAAAAATGAATTTTATATATTAACCAATTTACCATTTCTTGTGACATATAAAAAGTGAATTTTATATGTTAACAAAATTTACCATTTCAAATGACATATAAAGTGATATTTTATATGTTAACAAAATTTACCATTTCAAATGACATATAAAGTGATATTTTATATGTTAACAAAATTTACCATTTCAAATGACATATAAAGTGATATTTTATATGTTAACAAAATTTACCATTTCAAATGACATATAAAGTGATATTTTATATGCTAACCCTTTCTATGTTTTTTTTAATCTCATGTAAAAAAATGATATTACGTGAAACACCCCACCTTCATTAGGGTTACTCTCAAAGGGAATGCCCTAATTTTGGTGGAGGTTTATAAGTATAAGTCACAGATATACAAGACAGATATAATAACACATATTTTTGAGTAGCGGAAAACAACAACTTTTATTTCTTCAAAATACGTGTTACACAAACCATGCCATAATACTTCCCAAAATCATAACTGTCTTGATTACATTATTTAAAGAAGCAAGAAGAAAACATAAATAAACTGCAAAAGTCCCCTAATTGCTGTCCAAAGCCATAGTCCAAAACGGAAAAGATCCAAGCAATACATTCTTTCTCTTCAAGCTGGATGTGAAAACTGATCAAGCTGCGGTATTCCCTCCCTGAGAACCTGGGGGGGAAACGAAAGATAAAGAGGCAAAAGGAAACGGGCCAGTCATAAAGACTGAGTAAGTTCTAGTGACTCTCAGTGTAAAAACGGTTAAAACAACCTGTCATGTATGAACTGGAACTAAACTTAAGAATAGTGTCAAGGTGAACAAGATAGACTAAGGTGATCAGGATGAGTCAAGACAAGTCAAGTAAAGCATCACATGTTCGAGGTTCATTGCATCGACTGTACTAGTATACTAAGCCCATGTCTCTAGTTAATCACGAAATAAATCCCACGGCCCAATGTCATGAAATGACCCTGAAACGGGGTCTGACCCAAGTACGGGGTCCTACGGAGCGATTATCTAGTCGATCGGCTCCCTACAAGTTCTAGCTCGTCAAGTGTCCGTGTCATACGGCTAATCACGAATGTAGTCACCTGTGCTGGGTCCACCTTCGGGTGTATCAGCCCTCGGGTGTAAACCCCTGACACGATTCAAGATGCACAGATAAATCTACGGATACCCAGTGTCTGCCCCGGATACGTGCACGATCGTAGTCCGCCGAACCTACACTGGCATACCCCACTGCCGTCGTTCACCTCTTACAATCAGCCCAGTAATCGTGCCCCTACCCGGCCTAGCCCCAGGGTACCTTGATACTTCTAGAGGGTTACTGCTGAAAGGGGTCGTGTCTAGGGTTTCGCCTAATAGATTAGGTCATGTAATTCGTGACCTAACCCGCCTAACAGATTAAGTCATGTAATTCGTGACTTAATCCTTTTCTAGTCTAGTCATGTCAAGATGGTTAAGTATGTCATTACAGTTCGCGACTTAACCCGCCTACGTGTCATGTCAAGTTGGCTAAGTGTTGTCGTTTTCAAGTTCATGACTTAGCCCTACAAATCGTGTTCAAGTTGGTTAAGTTGTCTTTTCATGTTCATGACTTAACCCTAATTTGGCATTAATTGATTCGTTAATGCACCGAACCACTCACATTGGATCTTATTGTTCGTAGCCACTGGATTTGCCGGGCGGTTCCGGGCAGGTTTACGCTACGAACTCAACCCAACCTCGGGTTTCAAGCGCGATGTAACCAACTACCCACATTGGATCCTATTGTTTGTAGCAACTGGATTTGCCGGGCGGTTCCGGACAGATTTACACTACAAACTCAACCCAACCTCGAGTTGGCCACTTTCTTGTTTTCTAAAGTCATGCCCATGTTCTTATCAGATTTTGCGCTATTTCCATAGCATGCTCATATGTCAATTTCGTGCCCAACTAAGGCATGTTTAAAGTCAAGTTTATGGCAAGTTCAAGCCAAGTTTTCGTGCCATATTTCATGTTCTACTTATGCCAAATTTCACTGTTTATTCCTATAATTAATTCAAGTTTTGCCTATTCTACCCAATCGTATCCCCAACGTATATAAACGTACTTCGTTTATAAGCATAAACAATTTAAGAGATAAAGGGGAATAACACCAAACATGTGATAGGCATATGTGACAATTCCAACATTACTTGCATAATAAACAGGCTATAACATATCACATGGTTTCAATACTAGTATGATGATAACTTGGCATAGTAATGATTCCAACTTAATTTAACATGATGATTTCAACTTTACATCATAGGCATAATAATCATTGCGGCATAATAATAATTTTATTATAAACAAGAAACATTAAAGGCCTAGTAATCCTAATAGGCATAGTGGATTCCAATTTAGCATTTTAACATAATAATTCTCATAGACATAATGATTCCAATTTATCATAATGATTCTCATCTAACATTATAAACATAATGATTCCAACTTAGCATTTTTAACATAATGATCCTCAACTAACATTATAGACATAATGATTCCAATTTAGCGTTTTTAACATAATGATTCTCAACTAACATTATAAACATAATGGTTCCAATTTAACATTTAACATAATGATTCTCAACTAACATTATAGACATAATGATTCCAATTTAGCGTTTTTAACATAATGATTCTCAATTAACATTATAGACATAATGATTCCAATTTAGCGTTTTTAACATATCTAATGTTATAAACATAATAATTCCAACTTTTCATCATAACCTAGCAATACCAAATTTTTCATTAATCATGATGGGTATATTAACATCACAGGCATAATTCCATCAATAGTCATAGCCATGGTTTAATTAACACCATAGGCATGGTTTAATCAACATAAAGATTTCATAGCGATTCCATGGATATGAATTAGTCCAACTTGCCAAACAATTAAGCCCAAATGATTCATAACAACATCAAAATCATGACAAGTTTAACTTGCAATGTTGCCATAGCAATATCCCCAAATTATAATTCAACGATAAATAATATAAACAATGGATTAACAATAGTTCCTAAATCCGGTTTCAATTCATGGCATGTCCATATTGTTTTAGCGTTTTTGCCTAAAACGTAACATAGAACTTACAATATGAAGCAAGTAAATAAAAAATCCCAAATCAATTAGTCCCAAATTCGTTGTCTAAAGCGTCGTAGTTGTTGTAGCCTCTAGTTGTAGCCTTCAAGAATCATCCTCCTTCTTCTATAATTTTATTCTTTATATTTTTAATTCAGAGCTCTAGGTTTAATGGCGGCGGCCTGAGGCTAAAATGAAATAGTATGATTTAGGCTAGGTCTTAGGTCCTTTTTATAATGTTTGCAAGATGTTTTAGACCGTCGATGGAGCTTGATTCAATATTAGACGTTCGTTTGAAGGAGAGGCCAATCCGGAGCTGACACCTAGCCCTAGTGACAAGGCAAGGCTCAGAAAATTGACTAAACATAGACCAGGCCAGCCAGGGTGGGCTGGGTTCGACCTGGCTCTGGGGCCAGGTCGACAGCCCAGTCGACACCGTGTCGACTTGGCAGTCGACACGGGTGTCGACAGCCCTGTCGACTTGTAGCCCAGGTCGACTGCCAAGTCGACCTGGGTGCCTTAAGCGGGAATTTTCCCGCCCTGGCCAATTGGGCCCGATTTCGAATTTTTAAACTTGTTTTCTGAGCTATTTTCGTCTGTTTGAATTTTAACTTGAATTCTGAAACTTCCGAAGGCCATATTTTCTTCATACGGACTCCGTTTTTCGAAAACTCGGACTCTATTTCGCGTATTTTTCGGAGACGAACACAATGGTGTATCTCGTTTCCCTTAATTTTTTGATTTGAAATTAATTATACTTTAATTTGTGAATTTCACTGTTATAGAATACACGGGGTGTTACATTCTCCCCCACTTAAAAGGATTTCGTCCCCGAAATCTTCAAGTTAGGAGGAATGTAAATCCTAACATCCAAACATCCATCTACTCATCCATCAAACACGAGCATCCATTGTCCTTAAAAAAAACTCCTAATGCTTTATGCTCATATGCGAAGTGTGTGTATATGTTCCTTAGCTAATGCTAATGATCAGGCCTGATTGATCTTCTAAATGCAAAATATGTTTAGTGAAATGAATCCAATATGTATGCAAATTTTTCCTATTATAATTCATAATTTCTACATGAGTGCTCGAACATTCAATCATATGCAACAACCAAATGATAGCACAACCAAGTTTCCAAAATAAACACTCATGCATATGCAACATGAAAATGTGTCTGAGCCGATCTAGTGCCTAATGTGTATTCATGCATCCACGAGCAACCACTTGCGACCACTTGCAACCATTTCGCAATCATAACATGTTTCAATTACATGTTTACATCCAAAAAGATTCTAACTATGGTTCTCAAGATAGGATCGAGGAGAGAAATAAGATAAAACAAAGCATCTAGAATAGGTTAACGATGTACCGCCAGAAGATCCGTTCTGCTTCTCAGGGCAGTCTTTGCTGATGTGTCCAGTCTTCCCACAATGAAAACATTCACCTTGCTTTCTCTTCCTCTTTCTACAATACTTGGCTATGTGCCCCTCCGTACCACAGTAATTGCATTTCCTTTTATCACGTGAGTTGTTGTTCTTGCCTCCCTTCTCGGAGTCTACCTTCTTATTCTTAGAATCGTTAGGCTTGACCTCTTTCTTCCCTTGAGAGTTTTCTGCCTCTGTCTCCTTCTTGCCCTTATCTTCCTCGTTCAGCAATGCTATCTGCACCAACCTTTCGTACGTAGCTCCCATGGGTATATGGGTCATGGCCAAACTGTGTAATGGCTCATTCAACCCTTTGACAAAGCGGAGAGCCTTCTTGTGTGGGGTGTTGACTAGGTCCAGTCCGAACCTAGCCAGCTCGTCGAATTGATTAACATACTCCTTGACTGTCATATTCCCTTGCTTAAGAAATAAGAATTTTTCCAACTGAAGACTTCTTTCAGCTTCTGAGAGAAATTTAGCCTCAAACCTTGCCCTAAAGTCCTCCCATGTTTCCACTGGTCTTTCTGCATTAGTGACTTCCCACCAGTAGGAAGCCTCACCTTTTAGTAGCCACACTGCCAGTTGTACCTTCTGCCTATCTTCTACCTCAAAGATAACGAATAAGTCCTCGGTTTCCTTTAACCAATTCCTAGCTGCCACGAAGGACTCAGTTCCATGAAAGTCCATTCCTCCCATAGCCTTAAAATCTTTACATATCTTAGCAAAAGTGTTTCCCCGTGGAGGAGGTGGAGGAAGAGGTGCTGCTGCAGCTGGATGATTTCCTACAGCTGGGGGAGGAGGAACGGTAGGACCTGGCTGGGTGGCCTTTGCTTCTAAGAATCGTCTAAACCAACCAGGTATTGGCACACCCTCTGGCAAGTTAAGTTCTTCGGACATGCTGAAACAAGAAGGATAGATTCAAAACGAAGGATAAGAGATAATACCTATGGCTTTGGGGGACTTTGCCTTTTTAAAATAAAATAATATTTTATCTTTTAAAAATGCTTCTTTAAATTTTCTTTTGAAAATAAATTTTCAAAACTTTTTATCTTATCTGGTAAACCTATGCTCTGATACCAAGTGAAACACCCCACCTTCATTAGGGTTACTCTCAAAGGGAATGCCCTAATTTTGGTGGAGGTTTATAAGTATAAGTCACAGATATACAAGACAGATATAATAACACATATTTTTGAGCAGCGGAAAACAACAACTTTTATTTCTTCAAAATACGTGTTACACAAACCATGCCATAATACTTCCCAAAATCATAACTGTCTTGATTACATTATTTAAAGAAGCAAGAAGAAAACATAAATAAACTGCAAAAGTCCCATAATTGCTGTCCAAAGCCATAGTCCAAAACGGAAAAGATCCAAGCAATACATTCTTTCTCTTCAAGCAGGATGTGAAAACTGATCAAGCTGCGGTATTCCCTCCCTGAGAACCTGGGGGGGAAACGAAAGAAAAAGAGGCGAAAGGAAACGGGTCAGTCATAAAGACTGAGTAAGTTCTAGTGACTCTCAGTGTAAAAACGGTTAAAACAACCTGTCATGTATGAACTGGAACTAAACTTAAGAATAGTGTCAAGGTGAACAAGATAGACTAAGGTGATCAGGATGAGTCAAGACAAGTCAAGTAAAGCATCACATGTTCGAGGTTCGTTGCATCGACTGTACTAGTATACTAAGCCCATGTCACTAGTTAATCACGAAATAAATCCCACGGCCTAATGTCATGAAATGACCCTGAAACGGGGTCTGACCCAAGTACGGGGTCCTACGGAGCGATTATCTAGTCGATCGGCTCCCTACAAGTTCTAGCTCGTCAAGTGTCCGTGTCATACGGCTAATCACGAATGTAGTCACCTGTGCTGGGTCCACCTTCGGGTGTATCAACCCTCGGGTGTCAACCCCTGACACGATTCAAGATGCACAGATAAATCTACGGATACCCAGTGTCTGCCCCGGATACGTGCACGATCGTAGTCCGCCGAACCTACACTGGCATACCCCACTGCCGTCGTTCACCTCTTACAATCAGCCCAGTAATCGTGCCCCTACCCGGCCTAGCCCCAGGGTACCTTGATACTTCTAGAGGGTTACTGCTGAAAGGGGTTGTGTCTAGGGTTTCGCCTAATAGATTAGGTCATGTAATTCGTGACCTAACCCGCCTAACAGATTAAGTCATGTAATTCGTGACTTAATCTTTTTCTAGTCTAGTCATGTCAAGATGGTTAAGTATGTCATTACAGTTCGCGACTTAACCCGCCTACGTGTCATGTCAAGTTGGCTAAGTGTTGTCGTTTTCAAGTTCATGACTTAGCCCTACAAATCGTGTTCAAGTTGGTTAAGTTGTCTTTTCAGTTCATGACTTAACCCTAATTTGGCATTAATTGATTCGTTAATGCACCGAACCACTCACATTGGATCTTATTGTTCGTAGCCACTGGATTTGCCATGCGGTTCCGGGCAGGTTTACGCTACGAACTCAACCCAACCTCGGGTTTCAAGCGCGATGTAACCAACTACCCACATTGGATCCTATTGTTTGTAGCAACTGGATTTGCCGGGCGGTTCCGGGCAGATTTACACTACAAACTCAACCCAACCTCGAGTTGGCCACTTTCTTGTTTTCTAAAGTCATGCCCATGTTCTTATCAGATTTTGCGCTATTTCCATAGCATGCTCATATGTCAATTTCGTGCCCAACTAAGGCATGTTTAAAGTCAAGTTTATGGCAAGTTCAAGCCAAGTTTTCGTGCCATATTTCATGTTCTACTTATGCCAAATTTCACTGTTTATTCCTATAATTAATTCAAGTTTTGCCTATTCTACCCAATCGTATCCCCAACGTATATAAATGTACTTCGTTTATAAGCATAAACAATTCAAGAGATAAAGGGGAATAACACCAAACATGTGATAGGCATATGTGACGATTCCAACATTACTTGCATAATAAACAGGCTATAACATATCACATGGTTTCAATACTAGTATGATGATAACTTGGCATAGTAATGATTCCAACTTAATTTAACATGATGATTTCAACTTTACATCATAGGCATAATAATCATTGCGGCATAATAATAATTTTATTATAAACAAGAAACATTAAAGGCCTAGTAATCCTAATAGGCATAGTGGATTCCAATTTAGCATTTTAACATAATAATTCTCATAGACATAATGATTCCAATTTATCATAATGATTCTCATCTAACATTATAAACATAATGATTCCAACTTAGCATTTTTAACATAATGATCCTCAACTAACATTATAGAAATAATGATTCCAATTTAGCGTTTTTAACATAATGATTCTCAACTAACATTATAAACATAATGGTTCCAATTTAACATTTAACATAATGATTCTCAACTAACATTATAGACATAATGATTCCAATTTAGCGTTTTTAACATAATGATTCTCAATTAACATTATAGACATAATGATTCCAATTTAGCGTTTTTAACATATCTAATGTTATAAACATAATAATTCCAACTTTTCATCATAACCTAGCAATACCAAATTTTTCATTAATCATGATGGGTATATTAACATCACAGGCATAATTCCATCAATAGTCATAGCCATGGTTTAATTAACACCATAGGCATGGTTTAATCAACATAAAGATTTCATAGCAATTCCATGGACATGAATTAGTCCAACTTGCCAAACAATTAAGCCCAAATGATTCATAACAACATCAAAATCATGACAAGTTTAACTTGCAACGTTGCCATAGCAATATCCCCAAATTATAATTCAACGATAAATAATATAAACAATGGATTAACAATAGTTCCTAAATCCGGTTTCAATTCATGGCATGTCCATATTGTTTTAGCGTTTTTGCCTAAAAAGTAACATAGAACTTACAATATGAAGCAAGTAAATAAAAAATCCCAAATCAATTAGTCCCAAATTCATTGTCTAAAGCGTCGTAGTTGTTGTAGCCTCTAGTTGTAGCCTTCAAGAATCGTCCTCCTTCTTCTATAATTTTATTCTTTATATTTTTAATTCAGAGCTCTAGGTTTAATGGCGGCGGCCTGAGGCTAAAATGAAATAGTATGATTTAGGCTAGGTCTTAGGTCCTTTTTATAATGTTTGCAAGATGTTTTAGACCGTCGATGGAGCTTGATTCAATAATAGACGTTCGTTTGAAGGAGAGGCCAATCCGGAGCTGACACCTAGCCCTAGTGACAAGGCAAGGCTCAGAAAATCGACTAAACATAGACCAGGCCAGCCTGGGTGGGCTGGGTTCGACCTGGCTCTGGGGCCAGGTCGACAGCCCAGTCGACACCGTGTCGACTTGGCAGTCGACACGGGTGTCGACAGCCCTGTCGACTTGTAGCCTAGGTCGACTGCCAAGTCGACCTGGGTGCCTTAGGGGGGAATTTTCCCGCCCTGGCCAATTGGGCCCGATTTCGAATTTTTAAACTTGTTTTCTGAGCTGTTTTCGTCTGTTTGAATTTTAACTTGAATTCTGAAACTTCCGGAGGCCATATTTTCTTCATACGGACTCCGTTTTTCGAAAACTCGGACTCTATTTCGCGTATTTTTCCGAGACGAACACAATCTCGTATCCCGTTTCCCTTAATTTTTTGATTTGAAATTAATTATACTTTAATTTGTGAATTTCACTGTTATAGAATACACGGGGTGTTACATTACGTACATTCACATTTTTCTCTATCACTTCTAATGAATTTATATGTTAACAACTCTTCCATTACTAATGACATACAAAAATGAATTTATATGTTAACAAATTTATTTCATTTCTAATGACGTACAAAAAGTGAATTTACATGTTAACATTTCCCATGAATTCCATATAACAAATAAAAGAATGTTATATTTGTTAACAATTTACTATGTTTACTAATAACAAATAAAAGGATATTTTATTTGTTAACAATTCCTAATTACAAAATTGATATTTCCAATTTAACAATTCTAATTAACATACGTGACATATATATTTTGTCAATTCAATTCTAACATACATGACATCTATGATTTGTCCATTCCAATATCGAATATACCAAACAAATTCTATTTTGTTGATTCAAATCGAACATACCAAACATGTGATGTTAATTTTCAACTGTACAATAATCCAATTCAGCAGTTAATCGCAATCACAACACAAATCAACACTTCAACAAAAATATACAGCATCATATGAATTTTATATAATATGAATATAAACTTTGCAGTGAATTAAATAAATAAATAATTATATTTTTAAAATAAAATTCTCACCGATCAATTTTGATTTGAAATTTCCTGATTTTCCAAAGTGTCTGGTTTCAGATCTGGTCAGTTCTGAAAGGTAGATCTCAGTTCTGCGAGTCCAACGGTTCGAAAATCGTTCGATTCTAAATTGAAACGAATCAGTTATGATTAATTTAGTTATAAAACAATTTTTATATTACTTAATAAATTAATTAGTTAGGAAATACCCTTCTTCCTCTATCTGTAACCAAGGCCGTGACTTTTTCTTCTTGTTCGAACTTAGGGCTCCTCCTTGCGATCGATTGGTGCAAGGATTTGCAGATCAGGTGGTGTAGAATTGAAGAGGGGGACGAGGCGCACAGGGGGGTCCCACCATGGCTGAACTCGGTTGGGTCTAGGGGGTGCGGCGGCGGTGGTTTGGGCGGGTGTTTGGGTGCGTGGTTCAAGGAGTACAGGCCACCAGAGGAGATCTGACCGTATGGAAACGTAGAGGGCGAGAATCTCTTTGATTTGGTATATGGCTTGGGGTCTAATTCATTGAGATGAAGGAGAACCTAAGGGAGGAAGGAGGGAGCACGATCGGCCATGGATCCATGGTATACGGCGGCTGTAGCGTGTACGGGAATTAGGGTATACGGTATATAGTGTATATTTATATATTATAATATTAATTAATTACCCAATTAAGGCCCGAATAGCTCCGGACTCAGAATTAGGCCTGCTCACTGTCGTTCTTAAGGTTTTGACGCCTTCTGAAAGCAATGGGCTATGTCTCGGGCCCCAATTCTGATGTCTGTGTAGTTTTTTATTTAAAATCCCATTAAAAATTAATTAATTAAATATTGACCGTACACTTAAATATGTCGGGGCCACCTATGACCTCAGAAAATTCCAAGAAAAATATTTTTAGCTTTCTTATGATGATACGAATACAACAAAATTATTTTCGTCGAATTCCGAGACTGTTTGAAAAATGGCTATTTTTAAGGCGTTTCAATTTAACTGAAATAGTCAAAACACATTTTCTTTCGCCACGCTCACTTATTAATTCAAAAAATTCTGAAAATTGAAATCTAGCAATAATTTGACATTCCGGTTCCAACAAAAGTGGTTTCGTCGAAAACAGAGGTCGTTTGAAAAATGACTATTTTTAAGGCCAATATATTTAATATTAAAAATACATTTTTAAACAAATAAATCCCAAAACTCAAAATATATAAGTGTTTATTGTTTTTCAATGCAGAAACGTCATTCCGAACTCAATGGAAGTGGTTTCGAGTCCAAGTTCCTTCATATTCAAAAAGTGGCATTTTTGACCTTTATAAATTTCATAGCGACCTTTCTAAATTTTAATTTGGGCATAACTTTTGATTCCCATTATGAAATTTCGATTTTTCAGATTCGTTAGAAAGATATTTTTAAAGAGATTCTAATATTTTTGGTTTCACTAAAATCCGTTAAATTTTGCATCCTGTACGGTCAGTCAAAGTTCAAGTTTGACTTTTCAAACTACAACGCTATTTCTAACTTTTTTTATAATTAGAATTGAATTATTCATTCTAACTTCGATTTGAATCAACTTTCAATCATTTTTATTTAAAATAGATTATTTTAGATATCAAAACTCATTAAAATTACTTAAAATAAAATTTTAAATTGGCCCCCAAAAATCAGGGTTGTTACAGTCTCCCCCACTTAAAAACTTTCCGTCCTCGAAAAGGAACGAAGCTAAAGTTGTTTAATTATCCAACACAATTTTTCATTGGTTTACATAATTTTATTAGTTGATTAACTTTTTTAAAATATATAACTTTTATATATATTCAAAATTCATATTTTCTAAAATAGATTATAATTACAGACACGTATATTATAGGCTTGCTACTCTCAACTCATTCTAGGGCATTACTAACCCCATCTCTAATGAGTTTTCTCATTCTAGGATACTGCTGATCCTATCTCTAATGAGTATTCTTATTGGATATTACTAATCCAATCTCTGATGAGTCTTTTGTTCAGTTCTAATGAGTTGTACCCCAAAGATTTGAGCTAACCAAAGCTCCGATACCAAAATGAAACGACCAGAAAATCGCCCTTGCGGGAAATCGCCGGATACACTTACTTTGGGCTACAACAACATCAGAACAATAACAGCAGACTTTTATTACATCATAATAACTTAACATCAGAGTACAGAATATCAGAGTATATTGACTAATAATTACAGCGGAAGATAATTTTACATGATTTTAATACATTGCAGCGGAAACAAAATAACTAAGGTAGCGGAAGGCTTCCAATGTTATGGACACAGCTTTAAGCTTCCATCCAGGATCCTGCTAAAGAGATAAACCTGTAGACAAACTGCTCGACTGCCCATGTGGAAAGAGTGCACCCGAGTTTGCAAAAAGGTGGAAACAAACAACGGGTCAGTCGTGGGACTGGTGTGAGAATTCTTAACTAATTGATCATTATTAATAAGACAAATCCAAAGACCACGCCGCTAATGCGGAACGGGTTTACTCTAATGGATTGTCGTGCATAAAAGTGTCAAAAATAACTAATAAGTAAATCGTACAACAACGTTATGCTTTTTAGAAAAATGGAATCACCATAAGACCCAAGTCCCATCACACAATGCAACACACACCAGAGGATAGGGTTTTACGTTATAGTGATTAAACATGATAAATACGGCAAATACGAGTTTAATATTATTATTAATATATTAAAACATTTCAAAGTAAATGTAGAAATCCTAGGAAGAATAGTATCCCATACTACTATGCCTCCATACTAGTAATACAATCAAATTCGTAGGGTTGTATTTGGATTTTGGTTTCCATCATGAGTCAAGGACAGGGAGGAGCTCCTACCGATTCGAGACACTCTAGCTAATGTCTCAAGATCCCCCGCAGTGAACCCTTGGAAAGCTACAGGGCCGGTCCGCCATACGAGTTGCGGATTAGTTATTCCTGAACACACGTTTCCCAGTCCTATAGGACCTATCCGAGGCGCCTCATTCCATCATCCACATAAGTAAAATGTCGGGCCGTGTTAAAACCCAAACACCACTTCTAGCTAGAAAGAAACGTGCTGCTCTCCCTGCGTTCCCTTCTTCCGTTTTAGACTCCGCCGGTGTGTGAGGCTCGCGAAGTCACGATGTACACAAAGCTATGCCTAAACAGGCTATGCTTTGATCATCCACAAGGCCTGCTTTTCAACAAAGCCTTGATCATATGCATCTTAGCATGCCACACTGTCACTCCATACCGTACCATTGATCATCCGTCAATATATAAACGGGTGTCAAGCAAAGAATAAATTCTTCACCACCAATCATTTATATATTAACAGAGAATCAATAACATGATATTTAACGGAGTACGATGTCAGACACACAATCCATTTATAAACTTATGCTCTGGGTCTGAGCGAAAGTCAAATCCGTAACGTCCGGACAGCCACCACTTTAGCCTCTTCAAGGTAGCTACTCCCATCACGGGCATCAGCAGTCGTCGTCCATTCGATGTGAAGATCGTCGGTCTTCTATCTTCGTCCTCAAATCTTGAATTTAACGTCGCTTAAATTATTTGGAATGAGATAGACTCGGACTTTCCAAATAATTCTCGTATATATATAATTTGGAAATCATTTCATATCGTTTGATTTTAATCTTTATATATAATTATATATAATTCTTTCATCCATTTCATTTTACTAAGTTTTACTAACAACAAATCTTCTTATTTACATCCAATATCATCACACACAACAATGTATATTTTGCATATCATTCCAATTACAACCAAAAATAGGAATTTTTTTTTTGTGTTTCATTCCCATTACAACCAACATGCATATTTTGGTACGTCATTTATAATTTAACAAAGATGAGTATTTTTGTGTCACTTCAATTTCCAACAAAAATGCAATATCAATTTGGTGTCAACTTCAATTCTATAAAAATGAATAACCTTGTTCATCTTTCATTACAAACAAAATATATCTTTGTGTGTTAACCTATCTACATAAAAATGTAAATTTTACATCTTAATTCTTCTATATGAAAAATGTAAATTTTCTTTAAATTCCATTTGCATGAAAATGTAAGTTTTCTCTTTTTATCTAATTACATTGCAAATGTAAATTTTCCTTTTATCTAATTACATTATAAATGTAACTTTCCTTCTTAATTACATAAAATGTAATATATTTTTTAATAATAAAATTAATGTTTTATTCTTTGTATTTGACAAAATAAATGTTTTTGTCCTTCTTTTACATTTGATAAAAAAAATGATATATTTTATCACTCTTTTACATTTGATAAAAATGTAATTTTATCACTCTTTCATATTTGACAAAATAAATACCTTTGTTTACATAAAAATGTAATCCTAATTCCCATGACAAAATCTTATCTTTTTATTTACATAGAAATGAAATTTTAACTTCTAATATAATTCACATGAAAAATGTAACTTTCATTTTAATTCAATCTCATAGAAATGTAAATAAAAGTACATTCTATTTTCTATGTATATTTGCATCGAAAAATGCAAATAAAAGAACAATTTATATTTCTACATGTATTTGCATGTAAGAATGCAAATAAAAGAATTTTTTCCTTTTTTATATTTTCATAAGGGAATGCAAATAAAGTAACCTTTTGATATTTTTTCTAATTGACATTTAAACTACTATGCTTTTCATGCAAAAAGTATGACCTTAACCATGCATTTCATTTCATGTGCCATATATGACATTTCAAATATATTATTTCATATGCAGTATATGACCTCAACAAATAAATATATTTTATTCATATGCAGTATATGACATTAACAAATAAATGAGTTTTATTCATATGCTGTATATATGACATCAACAAATAAATATATTTTATTCATATGTGGTATATGACATCTCATCTCTAATTTCCATCATATGCAAGGTATGATATTAAATTATAATTTTACTTCATATGCAGCTTAATGCTACTCTTTTGTTTCATATGCAAAATTATGCTACATTAAAACCATAATATATTTATTTCACTGTTTCAATTACACACTCAAAATATCGTTATGTTCATTTTATTTTAATCTACATTTTCTAATAAAACGTAACTTCATTCTAATGCATGTGTTTGTCATTCTTAATTTGTCAAAATGAAACTTTCGTCATCCTTATATTTTTATCTTTACACTCTTCATATAAAAGTAATTTATCATTCTTATATTTTTGCTTCATATTTGACAACATGAATCTTTTGTCATTCTTATACATTGATAAATATGTGTATTTTTATCTTTCTTTTATATTTGACAAAATGAATATTTTGTCATTCTTTTACATTTGATACAAATGGATATTTTATCTTTCTTTTATATTTAACATATAAAAGTAATTCCTCTTTTCCTAATGACATAAAAAAATGAATTTTATATATTAACCAATTTACCATTTCTTGTGAAATATAAAAAGTGAATTTTATATGTTAACAAAATTTACCATTTCAAATGACATATAAAGTGATATTTTATATGTTAACAAAATTTTCCATTTCAAATGACATATAAAGTGATATTTTATATGTTAACAAAATTTAACATTTCAAATGACATATAAAGTGACATTTTATATGTTAACAAAATTTACCATTTCAAATGACATATAAAGTGATATTTTATATGCTAACCCTTTCTATGTTTTTTTTAATCTCATGTAAAAAAATGATATTACGTACATTCACATTTTTCTCTATCACTTCTAATGAATTTATATGTTAACAACTCTTCCATTACTAATGACATACAAAAATGAATTTATATGTTAACAAATTTATTTCATTTCTAATGACGTACAAAAAGTGAATTTACATGTTAACATTTCCCATGAATTCCATATAACAAATAAAAGAATGTTATATTTGTTAACAATTTACTATGTTTACTAATAACAAATAAAAGGATATTTTATTTGTTAACAATTCCTAATTACAAAATTGATATTTTCAATTTAACAATTCTAATTAACATACGTGACATATATATTTTGTCAATTCAATTCTAACATACATGACATCTATGATTTGTCCATTCCAATATCGAACATACCAAACAAATTCTATTTTGTTGATTCAAATCGAACATACCAAATATGT
Source organism: Allium sativum (assembly GCA_030737875.1). Taxonomy (NCBI): domain Eukaryota; kingdom Viridiplantae; phylum Streptophyta; class Magnoliopsida; order Asparagales; family Amaryllidaceae; genus Allium; species Allium sativum. The sequence continues at coordinate 341,386,650 of CM060919.1, forward strand.
GATGTTAATTTTCAACTGTACAACAATCCAATTCAGCAGTTAATCGCAATCACAACACAAATCAACACTTCAACAAAAATATACATCATCATATGAATTTTATATAATTTGAATATAAACTTTGCAGTGAATTAAATAAATAAATAATTATATTTTTAAAATAAAATTCTCACCGATCAATTTTGATTTGAAATTTCCTGATTTTCCAAAGTGTCTGGTTTCAGATCTGGTCAGTTCTGAAAGGTAGATCTCAGTTCTGCGAGTCCAACGGTTCGAAAATCGTTCGATTCTGAATTGAAACGAATCAGTTATGATTAATTTAGTTATAAAACAATTTTTATATTACTTAATAAATTAATTAGTTAGGAAATACCCTTCTTCTTCTATCTGTAACCAAGGCCGTGACTTTTTCTTCTTGTTCGAACTAAGGGCTCCTCTTTGCGATCGATTGGTGCAAGGATTTGCAGATCAGGTGGTGTAGAATTGAAGAGGGGGACGAGGCGCACAGGGGGGTCCCACCATGGCTGAACTCGGTTGGGTCTAGGGGGTGCGGCGGCGGTGGTTTGGGCGGGTGTTTGGGTGCGTGGTTCGAGGAGTACAGGCCACCAGAGGAGATCTGACTGTATGGAAACGTAGAGGGCGAGAATCTCTTTGATTTGGTATATGGCTTGGGGTCTAATTCATTGAGATGAAGGAGAACCTAAGGGAGGAAGGAGGGAGCACGATCGGCCATGGATCCATGGTATACGGCGGCTGTAGCGTGTATGGGAATTAGGGTATACGGTGTATAGTGTATATTTATATATTATAATTTTAATTAATTACCCAATTAAGGCCCGAATAGCTCCAAACTCAGAATTAGGCCTGCTCACTATCGTTCTTAAGGTTTTGACGCCTTTTGAACGCAATGGGCTATGTCTCGGGCCCCAATTCTGATCTGTAGCGTTTTTTATTTAAAATCCCATTAAAAATTAATTAATTAAATATTGACCGTACACTTAAATATGCCGGGGCCACATATGACCTCAGAAAATTCCAAGAAAAATATTTTTAGCTTTCTTATGACGATACGAATCCAACAAAATTATTTTCGTCGAATTCCGAGACTGTTTGAAAAATGGCTATTTTTAAGGCGTTTAAATTTAACTGAAATAGTCAAAACACATTTTCTTTCGCCACGCTCACCTATTAATTCAAAAATTCTGAAAATTGAAATCTAGAAATAATTTGACATTCCGGTTCCAACAAAAGTGTTTTCGTCGAAAACAGAGGTCGTTTGAAAAATGACTATTTTTAAGGCCAATATATTTAATATTAAAAATACATTTTTAAACAAATTGTAACAACCCGAAAATCTGGGCCAGTTTAAAATTTTTATTTTGGCAATTTTAGCGAATTTTGATTATTTAAAATGAATTATTTTAAATAATATCGACGAGAAAATTATTTGAATAGAATTCGAACGTATATATTTTATACGCGTCGTCATTAGAATATAAATAATTATATATAATTATAAAAGGAATTGAAAATGGCGCGGTAGTTCGATAATTCGATTTCAAACTTCAAATGACTGTACCGAGTGCAAAACAATCCGGATTTTAGTGAAACCAAAAACATTAGGATCTAATTGATGATATCTTTCCAACGAATCCGAAAAATCAAGATTTCATAGCGGGAATCAAAAGATATGCCCAGTTGAAAATTCTAAATAGTCGCTATGGAATTCAGGCCCTTAAAAATGGACATTTTGCAAACGACTTCGGATTTCGACGAAACCAGTTTTGTTGGGTCCGGGATGTAAAGTTGTTGTTAGATTCCAAATTTCATAATTTTTCGAATCAATATGTGAGCGTGGCAAACGAAAACGCGTTTGACCAGTTTCAGTTGATTTTAATCGACTGGAAAATGACCATTTTTCCAACGGTCTCAGAATTCGACGAAACTAATTTTGTTAGGACCGTATCGTCAATACGAAGCTAGAAAATATTTTTCGGGAATTTTTCTAGTTAGTATGTGACCCCGGTAAATTGAAATGTGCGTTCAAATTCAATATATAGAGTTATATGTTGATTTTAACGGAAACTGATCGTAACAGTCGAATCGGCTTGCAGTACATATCCCATTGTGTTCGGAATGGGGGTAATTAACTAGGGACGACAGTCGGTGGACATGATTTCGAGTTAGTATGAAAGTCAACATTTTTTTTTTGAAACAAAAATGAAAATAAAATAAATATTATATATAATATCTCCCTTACCCTCTACTCTCTCTCCTCCTTTTCACTTTACAGATCGCAGAAAAAAAAAAAACCGATGACCTTAACCCGTCGCCCCCCTCAGCCTCCCCATCGATCGACGCGCCGCCCCTCCGACGAACTTCCCAACCACCCTCTGACTTTCTCGCACCTCTTCCTTCTCCTCTGGAAACAAACGCGCCCCCCAGCCCTCCAAATCGAGGCCTTAACCGACGCGACCTTCCCATTGTCGACCCCCGAAGCCATCGCAACCTCCCACAGCCCTGCGCCCGCCTGCTCCTCCTCTGGCCGTGAACAACAACCCCCTCCCCCCCCCCTTGCGTCAACAACCGCCCCGTTCCACTGAAAACCGAATTAAAGTAAGTTTTTTTTATTTGCTTATTTATTTTCATGTAATCAGTTTATTTAAATTAGTAAATAAACAGTAATCGGATTTTTTATAAATTAAAAAGAGCACAGATTTTATTTTCTGATTTATTTAATCTAGTTATATGCTTATATATATGAATAACATGGATTTAAATTATATTATACATAGAAGAATTTCAGTTTTGATTATATTAGTATGTTAAACAAGATCGAAATTTTAATGTTAAACAAGATTGTAATTTCAATGTTAAACAAGATTGGATTTTTAACAATGAACAAGATTTGATTTTTGAAATTAACAAGATCATATTTTTAATGAGGCAAAGGTCATATTTTTAATGAGGCAAAGATCACATTTTTAATGAGGCAAAGATCATATTTTTAATGAGGCAAAGATCATATTTTTAATGAGGCAAAGATCATATTTTTAATGAGGCAAAGGTCATATTTTTAATGAGGAAAAGATCATATTTTTATGTGATGTGAAGTATAAAATTATAATTTTTATATTATAGAAAGAGAATAAAAATATGATTTTTATTTATTGAATGAAGCAATAAAAATATAATTTTTATTTAAACAGCGTGAAAAGGACTGCATAGGAATTTCAACCAGATCTAGACGGTCCTGCAGTTCAACAGCAAAGCACGGCAGAGTGGTACCCTCTGTGAGAATTTCTCACCTTTCAATTTCTTTTCTAATTATATATTTATACTAGGATGCAGACGGTGCTTAGTAGCACCCGACACAATCGTCCACAGACCATGGACTTGTTTGTTTGGTTGCATAGACTAGTTAGATGATTTGATTTGAAATTGAATTGTTTGGTGAAATGAATGGATTGATTGATGTGTGAATGGCGTGGGCCTTCACTAGACCGGGGATAAGGCTAGGCCTCGTCCCGTTTCTAGTATCGTGCCGTTATGCCGCCGAAATTTTCTAAAATAATTTAGAAAAATAAAAATATCATTTTATTTATAGAATGAACTGAATAGAAATTCATAAGTTTATAATAAAATGTTTTATCGTTAAGAATATAATTTTTAACGTGAAAGTGAACAAATAGATATTTATAAACAAATCGGCCGATTTGTTTATATACACTGATTTGACTGACATTGATTGGGACGATAAATTTTACACATCGCCCAACTGCACAGATAAAATCTGTGTTTGATTGTTTGAAACCCCACACGGGTGTTGGGATGAAATTTGAAGTTCACTCATCCTGATTGATTAAATATGTCGATCGATTGATTGACAGGCTGTTATAAGCGTTAGATATCTATATTTGATGCTTATACAGTGTAGTGCACTTTGGTTGATGGTTGATTATTTTTCAATGCCATTATGTACGTGTGATGTGTGAAAATCCATATGATTAACTTTATATGGTAATTGATTGGGCCTCATTCCAATTTGAAAAATAAAGAATATTATAAAATAAAGGTTCATGTGTTGACAGTACACATCCATTGAGATTGGTCACGTGTTGAACGAAATATTTTAGTAATAAAATTTACATCTTTATCAATATAAAATAAAGGTTCATGTGTTGACAGTACTCATCCATTGAGATTGGTCATGTGTTGAACGAAATATTTTAGTAATAAAATTTACATCTTTATCAATATAAAATAAAGGTTCATGTGTTGACAGTACTCATCCATTGAGATTGGTCATGTGTTGAACGAAATATTTTAGTAATAAAATTTACATCTTTATCAATATAAAATAAAGGTTCATGTGTTGACAGTACTCATCCATTGAGATTGGTCATGTGTTGAACGAAATATTTTAGTAATAAAATTTACATCTTTATCAATATAAAATAAAGGTTCATGTGTTGACAGTACTCATCCATTGAGATTGGTCATGTGTTGAACGAAATATTTTAGTAATAAAATTTACATCTTTATCAATATAAAATAAAGGTTCATGTGTTGACAGTACTCATCCATTGAGATTGGTCATGTGTTGAACGAAATATTTTAGTAATAAAATTTACATCTTTATCAATATAAAATAAAGGTTCATGTGTTGACAGTACTCATCCATTGAGATTGGTCATGTGTTGAACGAAATATTTTAGTAATAAAATTTACATCTTTATCAATATAAAATAAAGGTTCATGTGTTGACAGTACTCATCCATTGAGATTGGTCATGTGTTGAACGAAATATTTTAGTAATAAAATTTACATCTTTATCAATATAAAATAAAGGTTCATGTGTTGACAGTACTCATCCATTGAGATTGGTCATGTGTTGAACGAAATATTTTAGTAATAAAATTTACATCTTTATCAATATAAAATAAAGGTTCATGTGTTGACAGTACTCATCCATTGAGATTGGTCATGTGTTGAACGAAATATTTTAGTAATAAAATTTACATCTTTATCAATATAAAATAAAGGTTCATGTGTTGACAGTACTCATCCATTGAGATTGGTCATGTGTTGAATGAAATATTTTAGTAATAAAATTTACATCTTTATCAATATAAAATAAAGGTTCATGTGTTGACAGTACTCATCCATTGAGATTGGTCATGTGTTGAACGAAATATTTTAGTAATAAAATATACATCTTTATCAATATAAAATAAAGGTTCATGTGTTGACAGTACTCATCCATTGAGATTGGTCATGTGTTGAACGAAATATTTTAGTAATAAAATTTACATCTTTATCAATATAAAATAAAGGTTCATGTGTTGACAGTACTCATCCATTGAGATTGGTCATGTGTTGAACGAAATATTTTAATAATAGAAATATTTGAAATAGAATATTTGAAAATAGAAATATATGAAGCTGTGTTGATTAGATTGACGCCATTTTGACGTGAACGATATTTATATCGATTTTATTCATTTTAAAATGAATATTGAAAAGTGATTTCGAAATCGAATATTTTGAAATGAAATTTGAACCAAATTGAATAGAAAACGAATTCGAATCGAATTTGTTTTGAATATATAACGAATTTGATTTCAATGGAAGATACAACGAATTGAATCGAATAGAAAACGACTTTGGAATTGAATTAAATTGAAAACGATTTCGAAATGAATTGAATATATAATGAATTCGAATTGAATGGAAAACGAATTTGATTTCTATTGAATAGCAAACGAAAACGAATTCGAATTTAATTGAATAGATAACGAATTCAAATTGAATTGAAAACGAATTGAAATGAATTCAAATTGAATTGAAATTTGAATTGAATAGAAATGAATTTTAAAACGAATTTATGAAGAAGAATTCAATTTTGATTTGAATTGAAATGGAAGTTGAAATTGCTTTTGAAACAAATTTAAAATTATTTATATAATTCGTTTTAAATAGAAATCGACGAAATATATATTATATATATATTATATATATAATATAATGGCCAGAATAGAACGCGTCGTGCCGCGGCAGTTCGCGAATTTCGACCATTTATTTCAAACGGACATTACGGGAGATCCGACCGTCGGATTCTCCTAAAACCGGAACCGTTGGGTTCGTATCGAAAAGAGCTTTCTAACGAATATTAGAAATTTGAAATCTAACAGTTGGATTTGGAGATACGTCCAAATCAAATTTGAAAAAGGTCGCTGTAAGTGCAGTTCGATGGCCGTTGATGGAAATCGACTGTACAGGCCTTGATAAAATTATTAAAAATAGTAACAATTTGTGTAAAATCATAAGAAATGATTTGTGAAAGTTTGGGATGAAAAACTCCATATTTGAAAAGATAAAAATAGATTTTTATCGAAATGAACTAGTTTTGAACTAGAATTATAATTCTATTTATTTCTAAATAAATAAATTGAATTTAAAAATGGTTTTGAAAATAACCAGAACTTCCAATGATTGCACTGGAATGGATTTGAATCGAAATTGTCTTCGGAATGTTTCGATGTTGGATTTCGTGATTATACAAATGTTGTTATGGAAATTTGAAAGATATAGATATATATATCGTTATTTCCAATACGATCTTTGTTGGTCGCAGAATTGGATATTGAATATAAGCCGATATATTTTCTATTCAGAGCCTTGTATTGAATATCAAATGTGATTTGGGTTTGTCGTGAATGGTGTCTTCACTAACACTGTTCTTGAACCCAGTTGAGAAAAGATTAAATCTTTTTATTTAGATTTAATGAAGTGTACCAATTAAATAATATTTAATTGGAATTGAATTGATATTGATTTTTGGGTTTATCGTGGACAGTGTTTTAAATAACACTCGTTCTTTAACCCGATAGTTAATGAATGTGGTTTTGGGTTTATCGTGAACCGTGTTTTAAATGACAATGATTCTTTAACCCAGTTAACGATTAAAACTAAGTGGAGTTTTAATGAATCTTTAATTAGATTGAAAAGATCGAGAATGGAGTATCACCAGTTTTGCTCCAGGCGTTAGTTAAATCTTTAATTAGATTTGAACGTGAAATGGTAATTGAATTTACCGATAACACCGTGGTGTTAGATATGAAGTATTACCGGTTTTACTTCTTGGGATGAATAGGTTGGGATTGGGAAATTAAAACAAATGATTACTTCGGTAAGGTTCGTTAATCCCGACTAGTTGAATCGAAATTCAAAAGATGATTAAAGAACAGATTCAAGGAATTTATCTTGGATAAAATTAATGGGAACCTTTCCCTATGAATGTGAAATTTAGAAACTAACTGTCGGTTGGCCAAGCAGAATGGTTTTCTGGATATTGATCTGATGTTGGTTTCGGCCTTCGGGGTTAATATTTGGGGAATTATTCTCTTGATTAATTTACGGTTAGTGACTGATGAATTGGAATGAGGCGTATGTTGTGTTTGTGTAACACTTATTTAAAATATACGCGAGTTATTCGGAAAGACCGGGTTTATCCCATTCTGAATAACTGATACGACGATAAGTCGAAGATGAAGACGATGGTCGAAGACCGGAGTTCTTCACGTCGTTTGGGTGATTACTGATGATCTTGATTGGGTTGTACACCCAAGAAGATGGAAACAGTTGGTGATCGTCCAGACGTACTTGGAGATCGATGGATATGCGGGGTACTAGGTGCCTCCGGTTTCGTTCAGACCCAGAACGGACTTTTAAATGGACTGTGTGTCTGACATTGGATTTTAGTCCGTGTGATTGATCTCTATTAAATATATATCTGTTTGGCGGCGGAGAATTTATTCTCTTGCTTAACGCCCTTCTCTGAGACGTACGAGCTCAGGGGTTATATATTGATGGATATCAATCGCATGGAGTGAATTGCCTGTGTGGCATGCTAAGATGCAAATGATCAAGGCTTCTGTTGAAAAGCAAAGTCTTGTGGTTGATGATTGAAGAACGGCCTTTGTGGCGTAGCTTTGTGTAACGTTGATTCGCGAGTATCACACCCGGTATGAATCAAAAACGGGAGACGGACCTCAGGGAGGGCATGCGTTTCTTTCTAGTTAGAAGTGGCGTCAGTGGTTTTACACGCCCTGACGAGTTTGACTTATGTGGTTGTTGCTGTTGCGAGGCGCCTCGGTTATATCGGTTTCGGCTGATGCTTCTGGTCGGCTGACGGACCAGACTTACACCCCATAGGGTGGGGAAACGTAGTGTTCAGGCATAATAATCCACATCGGTGGACCGGCCCTGTCGCTCCAAGGCTTGCCTGCGCGCTTGCCTGTGGCTCGGGCTAGAGAGTCACAAATCGGTAGAGGATCTTGCCCCTAGCCTCGGTTCATACCATAAATGATAACCCAACTTCCAATACGACGTCTTGCGGTTTTGATTGTAAACTTATTTATGGCGACATAGTGGTATGGGGCATTCATGCCGCCTATGATTGATACTTATGATTTGAAGTTGTTTTATACACTATGCACTTATAATAGTATCGAACGATTTGTTTTAAACGTATCAAGCATTCTTTGGCTGTTATAAGGGAAAACCCTATCCTCGGCTGCGTTGCATTGTGTGATGGGACCTGGGTCTTATAACAGCTTCATTTTTCTTTATTTAGCATTGCGCTGTTCGTTTTATGCACTGGTGCTCTTGGGAGGAAACCCGTTCCGTGTTATACGGCGTGGTCCCTTGATTTACCTAACTTTAAAAATAAAGATTAACTGCTTTAGTTTTCACACCAGTCACATGACTGACCTGGAGTTTATTGTTTTAACCTAAACTCTGGGTGCCCTTATTTTGACACGGGCAGCTAGTAGTTTTGGTTTTGCAGATTTATATTCACAGGATCCTGGTTTACAGCTGGAACGATATCCGGAAAGCTTTGTATCTGTATATCTCTTCTAGTTGTGTATTGTATTATTTTCCGCTGCGATGTATTTAAATGTAATTTAAATCTCTGATATTTCTGTGTAATATTCGTTTATACTCTGTATATTCTTGTAATCTGATGCATTGTTGTAATATACAAGTGAAATGTTCTTTTCTGTGCATTCTGTTGTGGCTTGTTCTCGAACTATTCGCCGCTTTCCTTTACGGGGAAGTTACGGGTTTTCACAGTTGGTATCAGAGCTTTGGTTTACAAAGCTCAGAGAACAAGACACATTAGAACCATATGAAAGAATTCATCAGATATTGGATTAGTAATATCCAATGGAATGACTCGTTAGAGATGGGATCAGTAGCATCCTAGAACGAGTGTGAAGAGTATATTTTTGAAAATGAAAACAAATTTTTGTTTTGAGAATTTAAATCAATTATACATATTTGATTATTTATTTACATTGATTTGGACAATCAAATATATAGAGATTTTAGTATACGTCTGATCCACGTGTATTGAAGCCTCAAATATATTCGATAGATATAGAATCACACTCTAGTCGCTCGGACATGATTCTAATGATTGACGCGTCATCATTAGAATTTATTTTCGTGTTTCGAAGGTGAGATTTCTATATATTTCCTATTGACTGGTGTGAGAACCAAAATTAGATAGGGCTTATTATTGTGAATTGACATCAAAAACATGATTTTCTTTATAGGTAGTAAAATTATGAATTTGAAACGTTAATCCACTAATTGATTGATGTTTGTGTTGTTTGTTTATTTGTTTGATAATTTTGAACCATTTTGCCTAATAGTATCAAATATTGAATTGTATTGAAAATTGGTCGCATTTGCTTGCATATGCATATATATCATTGAACAGGTCATAGCAAGGAGGCTAGAGCAGAGAATAAAATTTGTTTGCCCGACAAATAGGTACATGTTTACTACATAATTTACTGTTTTGTTTGGGTGATGATGATTTTATGAGCCTATTGGCTAGCCGCTTGGCTTTTTCTTTTTCTTTTTGAGATCTGAAGGACCGGGGAAGCTATTTGAAATTCCCCGATGCTCCCGGTGCAGGGGAGGTTATGGCGAAATTTTTCAAAAATTTAGGGTGTTAGCCAAATTTTTGAAATTTTGAAAATTCTCAAAAACTAAAGAGTTGGAGAATGGAAGCCAGATCGAACGTAGAGTTGATAAATCAAACCACTTTCGACTTTGTTCCTTTTCGGGGACGAAAAGTTTTAAGTGGGGGAGATTGTAACAACCCGAAAATCTGTGCCAGTTTAAAATTATTATTTTGGCAATTTTAGCGAATTTTGATTATTTAAAATGAATTATTTTAAATAATATCGACGAGAAAATTATTTGAATAGAATTCGAACGTATATATTTTATACGCGTCGTCATTAGAATATAAATAATTATATATAATTATAAAAGGAATTGAAAATGGCGCGGTAGTTCGATAATTCGATTTCAAACTTCAAATGACTGTACCGAGTGCAAAACAATCCGGATTTTAGTGAAACCAAAAACATTAGGATCTAATTGATGATATCTTTCCAATGAATCCGAAAAATCAAGATTTCATAGCGGGAATCAAAAGATATGCCCAGTTGAAAATTCTAAATAGTCGCTATGGAATTCAGGCCCTTAAAAATGGACATTTTGCAAACGACCTCGGATTTCGACGAAACTAGTTTTGTTGGGTCCGGGATGTAAAGTTGTTGTTAGATTCCAAATTTCATAATTTTTCGAATCAATATGTGAGCGTGGCAAACGAAAACGCGTTTGACCAGTTTCAGTTGATTTTAATCGACTGGAAAATGACCATTTTTCCAACGGTCTCAGAATTCGACGAAACTAGTTTTGTTAGGACCGTATCGTCAATACGAAGCTAGAAAATATTTTTCGGGAATTTTTCTAGTTAGTATGTGACCCCGGTAAATTGAAATGTGCGTTCAAATTCAATATATAGAGTTATATGTTGATTTTAACGGAAACTGATCGTAACAGTCGAATCGGCTTGCAGTACATATCCCATTGTGTTCGGAATGGGGGTAATTAACTAGGGACGACAGTCGGTGGACTTGATTTCGAGTTAGTATGAAAGTCAACATTTTTTTTTGAAACAAAAATGAAAATAAAATAAATATTATATATAATATCTCCCTTACCCTCTACTCTCTCCTCCTTTTCACTTTACAGATCGCAGAAAAAAAAAACCGATGACCTAAACCCGTCGCCCCCCTCAGCCTCCCCATCGATCGACGCGCCGCCCCTCCGACGAACTTCCCAACCACCCTCTGACTTTCTCGCACCTCTTCCTTCTCCTCTGGAAACAAACGCGCCCCCCAGCCCTCCAAATCGAGGCCTTAACCGACGCGACCTTCCCATCGTCGACCCCCGAAGCCATCGCAACCTCCCACAGCCCTGCGCCCGCCTGCTCCTCCTCTGGCCGTGAACAACAACCCCCTCCCCCCCCCTTGCGTCAACAACCGCCCCGTTCCACTGAAAACCGAATTAAAGTAAGTTTTTTTATTTGCTTATTTATTTTCATGTAATCAGTTTATTTAAATTAGTAAATAAACAGTAATCGGATTTTTTATAAATTAAAAAGAGCACAGATTTTATTTTCTGATTTATTTATTCTAGTTATATGCTTATATATATGAATAACATGGATTTAAATTATATAATACATAGAAGAATTTCAGTTTTGATTATATTAGTATGTTAAACAAGATCGAAATTTTAATGTTAAACAAGATTGTAATTTCAATGTTAAACAAGATTGGATTTTTAACAATGAACAAGATTTGATTTTTGAAATTAACAAGATCATATTTTTAATGAGGCAAAGGTCATATTTTTAATGAGGCAAAGATCATATTTTTAATGAGGCAAAGATCATATTTTTAATGAGGCAAAGATCATATTTTTAATGAGGCAAAGATCATATTTTTAATGAGGCAAAGGTCATATTTTTAATGAGGAAAAGATCATATTTTTATGTGATGTGAAGTATAAAAATATAATTTTTATATTATAGAAAGAGAATAAAAATATGATTTTTATTTATTGAATGAAGCAATAAAAATATAATTTTTATTTAAACAGCGTGAAAAGGACTGCATAGGAATTTCAACCAGATCTAGACGGTCCTGCAGTTCAACATCAAAGCACGGCAGAGTGGAACCCTCTGTGAGAATTTCTCACCTTTCAATTTCTTTTCTAATTATATATTTATACTAGGATGCAGACGGTGCTTAGTAGCACCCGACACAATCGTCCACAGACCATGGACTTGTTTGTTTGGTTGCATAGATTAGTTAGATGATTTGATTTGAAATTGAATTGTTTGGTGAAAAGAATGGATTGATTGATGTGTGAATGGCGTGGGCCTTCACTAGACCGGGGATAAGGCTATGCCTTGTCCCGTTTCTAGTATCGTGCCGTTATGCCGCCGAAATTTTCTAAAATAATTTAGAAAAATAAAAATATCATTTTATTTATAGAATGAACTGAATAGAAATTCATAAGTTTATAATAAAATGTTTTATCGTTAAGAATATAATTTTTAACGTGAAAGTGAACAAATAGATATTTATAAACAAATCGGCCGATTTGTTTATATACACTAATTTGACTGACATTGATTGGGACGATAAATTTTACACATCGCCCAACTGCACAAATAAAATCTGTGTTTGATTGTTTGAAACCCCACACGGGTGTTGGGATGAAATTTGAAGTTCACTCATCCTGATTGATTATATATGTCGATCGATTGATTGACAGGTTGTTATAAGCGTTAGATATCTATATTTGATGCTTATACAGTGTAGTGCACTTTGGTTGATGGTTGATTATTTTTCAATGCCATTATGTACGTGTGATGTGTGAAAATCCATATGATTAACTTTATATGGTAATTGATTGGGCCTCATTCCAATTTGAAAAATAAAGAATATTATAAAATAAAGGTTCATGTGTTGACAGTACTCATCCATTGAGATTGGTCATGTGTTGAACGAAATATTTTAGTAATAAAATTTACATCTTTATCAATATAAAATAAAGGTTCATGTGTTGACAGTACTCATCCATTGAGATTGGTCATGTGTTGAACGAAATATTTTAGTAATAAAATTTACATCTTTATCAATATAAAATAAAGGTTCATGTGTTGACAGTACTCATCCATTGAGATTGGTCATGTGTTGAACGAAATATTTTAGTAATAAAATTTACATCTTTATCAATATAAAATAAAGGTTCATGTGTTGACAGTACTCATCCATTGAGATTGGTCATGTATTGAACGAAATATTTTAGTAATAAAATTTACATCTTTATCAATATAAAATAAAGGTTCATGTGTTGACAGTACTCATCCATTGAGATTGGTCATGTGTTGAACGAAATATTTTAGTAATAAAATTTACATCTTTATCAATATAAAATAAAGGTTCATGTGTTGACAGTACTCATCCATTGAGATTGGTCATGTGTTGAACGAAATATTTTAGTAATAAAATTTACATCTTTATCAATATAAAATAAAGGTTCATGTGTTGATAGTACTCATCCATTGAGATTGGTCATGTGTTGAACGAAATATTTTATTAATAAAATTTACATCTTTATCAATATAAAATAAAGGTTCATGTGTTGACAGTACTCATCCATTGAGATTGGTCATGTGTTGAACGAAATATTTTAGTAATAAAATTTACATCTTTATCAATATAAAATAAAGGTTCATGTGTTGACAGTACTCATCCATTGAGATTGGTCATGTGTTGAACGAAATATTTTAGTAATAAAATTTACATCTTTATCAATATAAAATAAAGGTTCATGTGTTGACAGTACTCATCCATTGAGATTGGTCATGTGTTGAACGAAATATTTTAGTAATAAAATTTACATCTTTATCAATATAAAATAAAGGTTCATGTGTTGACAGTACTCATCCATTGAGATTGGTCATGTGTTGAACGAAATATTTTAGTAATAAAATATACATCTTTATCAATATAAAATAAAGGTTCATGTGTTGACAGTACTCATCCATTGAGATTGGTCATGTGTTGAACGAAATATTTTAGTAATAAAATTTACATCTTTATCAATATAAAATAAAGGTTCATGTGTTGACAGTACTCATCCATTGAGATTGGTCATGTGTTGAACGAAATATTTTAATAATAGAAATATTTGAAATAGAATATTTGAAAATAGAAATATATGAAGCCGTGTTGATTAGATTGACGCCATTTTGACGTGAACGATATTTATATCGATTTTATTCATTTTAAAATGAATATTGAAAAGTGATTTCGAAATCGAATATTTTGAAATGAAATTTGAACTAAATTGAATAAAAAACGAATTCGAATCGAATTTGTTTTGAATATATAACGAATTTGATTTCAATGGAAGATACAACGAATTGAATCGAATAGAAAACGACTTTGGAATTGAATTAAATTGAAAACGATTTCGAAATGAATTGAATATATAATGAATTCGAATTGAATGGAAAACGAATTTGATTTCTATTGAATAGCAAACGAAAACGAATTCGAATTTAATTGAATAGATAACGAATTCAAATTGAATTGAAAACGAATTGAAATGAATTCAAATTGAATTGAAATTTGAATTGAATAGAAATGAATTTTAAAACGAATTTATGAAGAAGAATTCAATTTTGATTTGAATTGAAATGGAAGTTGAAATTGCTTTTGAAACAAATTTAAAATTATTTATATAATTCGTTTTAAATAGAAATCGACGAAATATATATTATATATATTATATATATAATATAATGGCCAGAATAGAACGCGCCGCACCGCGGCAGTTCGCGAATTTCGACCATTTATTTCAAACGGACATTACGGGAGATCCGACCGTCGGATTCTCCTAAAACCGGAACCGTTGGGTTCGTATCGAAAAGAGCTTTCTAACGAATATTAGAAATTTGAAATCTAACAGTTGGATTTGGAGATACGTCCAAATCAAATTTGAAAAAGGTCGCTGTAAGTGCAGTTCGATGGCCGTTGATGGAAATCGACTGTACAGGCCTTGATAAAATTATTAAAAATAGTAATAATTTGTGTAAAATCATAAGAAATGATTTGCGAAAGTTTGGGATGAAAAACTCCATATTTGAAAAGATAAAAATAGATTTTTATCGAAATGAACTAGTTTTGAACTAGAATTATAATTCTATTTATTTCTAAATAAATAAATCGAATTTAAAAATGGTTTTGAAAATAACCAGAACTTCCAATGATTGCACTGGAATGGATTTGAATCGAAATTGTCTTCGGAATGTTTCAATGTTGGATTTCGTGATTATACAAATGTTGTTATGGAAATTTGAAAGATATAGATATATATATATATATATATCGTTATTTCCAATACGATCTTTGTTGGTCGCAGAATTGGATATTGAATATAAGCCGATATATTTTCTATTCAGAGCCTTGTATTGAATATCAAATGTGATTTGGGTTTGTCGTGAATGGTGTCTTCACTAACACTGTTCTTGAACCCAGTTGAGAAAAGATTAAATCTTTTTATTTAGATTTAATGAAGTGTACCAATTAAATAATATTTAATTGGAATTGAATAGATATTGATTTTTGGGTTTATCGTGGACAGTGTTTTAAATAACACTCGTTCTTTAACCCGATAGTTAATGAATGTGGTTTTGGGTTTATCGTGAACCGTGTTTTAAATGACACTGATTCTTTAACCCAGTTAACGATTAAAACTAAGTGGAGTTTTAATGAATCTTTAATTAGATTGAAAAGATCGAGAATGGAGTATCACCAGTTTTGCTCCAGGCGTTAGTTAAATCTTTAATTAGATTTGAACGTGAAATGGTAATTGAATTTACCGATAACACCGTGGTGTTAGATATGAAGTATTACCAGTTTTACTTCATGGGATGAATAGGTTGGGATTGGGAAATTAAAACAAATGATTACTTCGGTAAGGTTCGTTAATCCCGACTAGTTGAATCGAAATTCAAAAGATGATTAAAGAACAGATTCAAGGAATTTATCTTGGATAAAATTAATGGGAACCTTTCCCTATGAATGTGAAATTTAGAAACTAACTGTCGGTTGGCCAAGCAGAATGGTTTTCTGGATATTGATCTGATGTTGGTTTCGGCCTTCGGGGTTAATATTTGGGGAATTATTCTCTTGATTAATTTACGGTTAGTGACTGATGAATTGGAATGAGGCATATGTTGTGTTTGTGTAACACTTATTTAAAATATACGCGAGTTATTCGGAAAGACCGGGTTTATCCCATTCTGAATAACTGATACGACGATAAGTCGAAGATGAAGACGATGGTCGAAGACCGGAGGTCTTCACGTCGTTTGGGTGATTACTGATGATCTTGATTGGGTTGTACACCCAAGAAGATGGAAACGGTTGGTGATCGTCCAGACGTACTTGGAGATCGATGGATATGCGGGGTACTAGGTGCCTCCGGTTTCGTTCAGACCCAGAACGGACTTGTAAATGGACTGTGTGTCTGACATTGGATTTTAGTCCGTGTGATTGATCTCTATTAAATATATATCTGTTTGGCGGCGGAGAATTTATTCTCTTGCTTAACGCCCTTCTCTGAGACGTACGAGCTCAGGGGTTATATATTGATGGATATCAATCGCATGGAGTGAATTGCATGTGTGGCATGCTAAGATGCAAATGATCAAGGCTTCTGTTGAAAAGCAAAGTCTTGTGGTTGATGATCGAAGCACGGCCTTTGTGGCGTAGCTTTGTGTAACGTTGATTCGCGAGTATCACACCCGGTATGAATCAAAAACGGGAGACGGACCTCAGGGAGGGCATGCGTTTCTTTCTAGTTAGAAGTGGCGTCAGCGGTTTTACACGCCCTGACGAGTTTGACTTATGTGGTTGTTGCTGTTGCGAGGCGCCTCGGTTATATCGGTTTCGGCCGATGCTTCTGGTCGGCTGACGGACCAGACTTACACCCCATAGGGTGGGGAAACGTAGTGTTCAGGCATAATAATCCACATCGGTGGACCGGCCCTGTCGCTCCAAGGCTTGCCTGCGCGCTTGCCTGTGGCTCGGGCTAGAGAGTCACAAATCGGTAGAGGATCTTGCCCCTAGCCTCGGTTCATACCATAAATGATAACCCAACTTCCAATACGACGTCTTGCGGTTTTGATTGTAAACTTATTTATGGCAACATAGTGGTATGGGGCATTCATGCCGCCTATGATTGATACTTATGATTTGAAGTTGTTTTATACACTATGCACTTATAATAGTATCAAACGATTTGTTTTAAACGTATCAAGCATTCTTTGGCTGTTATAAGGGAAAACCCTATCCTCGGCTGCGTTGCATTGTGTGATGGGACCTGGGTCTTATAACAGCTTCATTTTTCTTTATTTAGCATTGCGCTGTTCGTTTTATGCACTGGTGCTCTTGGGAGGAAACCCGTTCCGTGTTATACGGCGTGGTCCCTTGATTTACCTAACTTTAAAAATAAAGATTAACTGCTTTAGTTCTCACACCAGTCACATGACTGACCTGGAGTTTATTGTTTTAACCTAAACTCTGGGTGCCCTTATTTTGACACGGGCAGCTAGTAGTTTTGGTTTTGCAGATTTATATTCACAGGATCCTGGTTTACAGCTGGAACGATATCCGGAAAGCTTTGTATCCGTATATCTCTTCTAGTTGTGTATTGTATTATTTTCCGCTGCGATGTATTTAAATGTAATTTAAATCTCTGATATTTCTGTGTAATATTCGTTTATACTCTGTATATTCTTGTAATCTGATGCATTGTTGTAATATACAAGTGAAATGTTCTTTTCTGTGCATTCTGTTGTGGCTTGTTCTCGAACTATCCGCCGCTTTCCTTTACGGGGAAGTTACGGGTTTTCACACAAATAAATCCCGAAACTCAAAATATATAAGTGTTTACTGTTTGTCAATGTAGAAACGTCATTCCGAACTCAATGGAAGTGGTTTCGAGTCCAAGTTCCTTCATATGCAAAAAGTGGCATTTTTGACCTTTATAAATTTCATAGCGACCTTTCTAAATTTTAATTTGGGCATAACTTTTGATTCCCGTTATGAAATTTCGATTTTTCAGATTCGTTAGAAAGATATTTTTAAAGAGATTCTAATATATTTGGTTTCACTAAAATCCGTTAAATTTTGCACCCTGTACGGTCAGTCAAAGTTCAAATTTGACTTTTCGAACTACAGCGCTATTTCTAAGTTTTTTTATAATTAGAATTGAATTATTCATTCTAACTTCGATTTGAATCAACTTTCAATCATTTTTATTTAAAATAGATTATTTTAAATATCAAAACTCATTAAAATTACTTAAAATAAAATTTTAAATTAGCCCCCAAAAATCAGGGTTGTTACAAAGGCTCTAGCCGCCACTCTTTAATTCTAAACGGCTGAAAGCTTCCCCAAATCTTCCTCAAATTTTCTACCAACCACATATTAAATTCGAAAACTTTCAACTGTAAACCTATCAAGCTAGTAGAGATCTACGATCTCAACGGCTGAGATGTATTTTCGTTTGTTCAGTTGGCCAGAAAATGGACCAAAGTCGCTTACGTTCGGGAGGAGTTTGCTGGCGTTAGGAGATGGCTGGCGATGTAGGGCTTCAGGCGAAGGACGGTGATAGTGGGGCGCTGACATCGGCAGTTTCTGATCAGCGTCAGGTGATCAAATGGCGGCGCGGTGTGGATGAGATGGTGTTGAACTGTGTGGGCGTTGCAAAGGAGAAGGAGGGTAAAGTGTTTAGATGTGGGGTTCAAAACAGGGACCAAGAAGAGAAGTTGGACTGGGAAATAATATTTGGATGGGAATGGGAGAAAGTGCACGGGGGATGCGGATGTGGCTCACTGCAAAGAAGGATGGAGGTGGGTGTTTTCATCTAAGCGTGGAGTTGTGTAACAACCCGCTCATTCGACAATTTTAGATTTAAATATATTATCTAAATATATCGTCGTATCCGATGTGTCACTCAAAATGTCGTTTTTCATTAACGCTAAAATTTGGATTCAGGACCACTTCCATTGAGTCTGGATCATCGTTTACGACCTTTTTGACTATAAGCATCGATACCTTTTGAGTTAGTGAAATTTGGTCGTTTTCTCATTAGAATGTATGACCAAAATATCACTTTTCACATACGAATGAATTTGGACTCAAAACCACTTCCATCAAGTTCAAAACGCCACTTAGGTGTTCGAAAACTATAAGGTTCGATATGTTCCGAGATTCGGCAATTTGGCACCTTGGGTTGGGTCTTGGTTGAGCTAACCTAGCTCATCATATAACCCCAAATCATCCTCCTTCTCTTCATTCATTCTCCAAACACTTAAAAAAATAGAAATGGGGAAGGGGAATGAGAAATTAGAAATTCCTAAGCTAGGGTTGGCTCCTAGGGATCCAAATCAAGAGGAAATCAAGTGTAGAAACATGGGTAAGCTCTCTCTTCATCTTCTCTATCCTATCCTCCTCTCAATTTCGGATTTTTAGTGTGCCTTAACACTCATGAGTCTCCATTTATGTTCATGAGGTGATTTAGGAGGAGCTAATGAAGAAAGGTGGGTTCTTTGCTTGAATTGGATCTTGTTCTTCGTCATTTGAAACCAAGGTGAGTTCTTTATTGAACTCACATCTATGCCTCAAGCCTATGTGCTTGTAAAGTGTAATTTAGTGTTCATATGAGTTTGCATGTGCTAGTAAATTGGTAATGTTAGTGTAACTTAGCCGATTTCATGTTTTTATGTCTCGTTGAGTTGAACATTATGATAAGGATTGTTCATACGATCTTATGCATATGATTTGAGTTGAATTGGTGATATTGAGAAGCTCCGTTGTCCCCCGACAAAGTTCTAAGTCTTCACAAGTCGTTTGAATTGCTTTTGCATGATTTGATTTGGAGTTTAGCTCACATTTGAATTTATAAGCCGAATCAGTGCAAATCTCTTATATGAATGTTTGTGTATGTGCATTTGGGTGTTATAAGTTGTCTCGGCAAGTCTTTAAAGCCTCACTTGCATGTATACAACACCATTATGCCATAGTTTGAATTGTAATTGATTTGCTTTGATTAGAGAATTTAGTCGTCTTGGAGTTTATAATCGAAATCATAGCAATTTCATGTTCGTATTGTGTGTGCATGTTTGTTGGTGTTATATGATGTTTCGGTAAGCCTTAGATGCTTCATTTTCACTTAGAAATCATCATATACCATCACCATTGGTCCAGGGCTCGTCCGAGGCCGATTGCACATTCATTGGCAATTAAAATTCTTAATTGCTTCAGCTCGTACGTCTATCCGGGAGGGGGGAAGACGTCTGTCATTGTTTAAGAAGCAAAATAAATAATTGCTTCAGTTCAGATGTCTGTCCGAAAATGGACAGACGTCTGTCCAAACTCTCGGGAAACCGTTTTCCTAACAACAGACGTCTGTCCTTAGGGTGACAGACGTCTGTCACTGAAAATCTTCTGTTGAACATTGGATACCACGGTCAACAGTTTAGGCCCATCCAGGCTCTTTCCCGGCCGGAGCTCGGCCCGTTCGGACTTCGTTTGTGAACTTCAGCTTTACGAATTCGCAGATTTCTGCATCTTGATTTCTCGACTTTGATCCTCATGTGATTCTTCCAATGTTGATCCTTATTGGCCGATTCACATTTGTTTATGATGTGAATTGAATAAGTGATCATTCTAAAGCCCGTATACTCTTGTTAAAATGATTCACGCCTCTAAAACATGAATTATCAACTCGATATCCTTCGAGTTTATTCCGATGTAGTTTAAAGCCTTCGGGTCCTAGTTTGGGATTTCGATTCGTTCGTTGATCGAAATTACAACCGTTATCCCTTGATTTCATGTATGTTGTCGTGATGTGAGTTTATGATTTATGATTTGAGATCACGCCATTGTGACGTGAACCCCCTTGGTCGATTTGCCTCGGCAATCGTACTATTGTTTATTGCCACTTTGAAATTATATAAAGAGGTTTTATGTTATTAGTAGATATCAAACTCTTGTACTAAAATGGTTTCCAATCTTACTTCATTATACAAAGCTAATTTACGAAATCGTTTTATGAACCTTCTTCAAAGCTACTAGTAAATATTATAAACCTTTTTCTCGCTCGTATGAGAAATCTAATTAAATGTCTTAGTAAAATCAAGGACTATGAACCCTTGCTTTTGCTTCGATGGTTAATTCTTGGACTCGTCCGATCGAAAACCGTGGCAATGCTCCTTCTATGATATTCTCTGTTTTGAATAGGAACCAATTACGAGTGTGTAAATATTCGAGAATAGCATGTGGTTATGGGACATGTTGCTATTTTCTTATATTAACTAGCTCGGAGTAATTTCTATTCACTTGGGTCGATGTGACCCTTTATGACTTGTGTTTTGTGGTCCTCGATCGCCCGAGTGGGATTTACGATTCTTGGATTTCATTTATGGGACTTCAGTCCAACCTTCTATGATTTTCTAGGATTTATGTTTTCATCTACCGGGGTCAAGACCCGGCTTTGTGGGGAGCTTCGGCTCAAACATATAGGTTCGCTACCTAGAGATCGTATCTCATCTTGGTGAACAGGCCTGCCTCTTGGTGATGTTTTCTATGATGTCTTGGTGATTTATGATTACTTGGTGATTTATGATTTCTTGGTGATTTATGATTACTTGATGATTTATGATTACTTGGTGATTTATGATTTCTTGGTGATTTATGATTACTTGATGATTTATGATTACTTGGTGATTTATGATTTCTTGGTGATCTATGATTTCTTGATGATTTATGATTTCTTGATGATTTATGATTTTTGGAATGTTGTATTCCACATTAGCTAGGAGATTATATAGAGATAGTTGTGTTGACATGCTATGTTTCATATTTAGTCATGATTATATGTTATTAGTAGAATCATGTCATCCTGTGTTATATCTCTTGTTATCTCTGTTTATTTGATAAGTACAGCTAGACTGATCCGTTTATTGTTTATGTTTATTTCCTTATAAATAATACTCGGGTCAGGCCGAGTCATTTTAGGTACTCCTCTGGGACTCCTAGCAGGATTGATCTTCCACTTTCAGCTTGCTACTCTGTCTCTGCAGTTTTATGTACTTTTGTACTCATGTCGTTATCACTTGTTGTGTACATATTCTTTTGTTTAGATCATGGTGCATGTATTTATTCTTTTGGGATTAGTGGATCTTTGTTGACCACTATCTTTTTGTACACATCCTTGGTTTATTCATATCTATTCCGCCTTTGTGATATGATTATTCTGTGTCTGGCTTTGAGATATACCATATTTATATTATTGTTGTTGTCTATTTTATCATGCTTTCCGGATTGCATATAGTCATTGTGTAGTTGCCCTATGTGTCGAATGGTCATGTTGAAATTTTAATCGGTATCAGAATTCGATGTGCATTCCTCACATGGAGCAATCATACAATCGGTCGCCCTTCACAAACCTCATTCTCCGTTATGGTCTACGACATTTCTTTGAAATGAACTGGACGATAGTGGGTATAGAGGCGGGGCATTACAGTTTGGTATCGGAGCAACTTTTCGGAACAGTGTAAGATAGCATGACGATGGTATTGTCTTAAGCCTCTCTCGGGAATCGTGCCTTAGGGTTTTAGATAGAGTCGTAAGACCAGTAATAGCTTATCTTCCTATACGATTCCATTTTGATTGAATTCGAGTCGTTTGAATTCAACTTGAGACTAACTTTTTCCTCCTTCTTTTTCCTTAAAGAAGCGAAATAGTTGGTCGTAGCCGTGCAAGTGCCGGTTAACCCAGTGTACCTCCTACCGGAGGGGTGATTATGTCTCAAGTGTCCTGTTTTTAGTCTTGTAGAATAATTATCGACTCATTCTCTTTCGGGTTGCTTTCTATAGTCCATCTAGGGCCCGTGTGCTCTAGTGGTGCTTCTGTTTCATTCTTTTGAGTCGAGTTGCTAATCAATGTCTGTTTTTGTATCCTACTTATCTTGTTGATCATTTGTGATCCTTGTAGTTGATTGATCATTGGATATCTTGCCCGTGCATTGTTACGCCTGTTGTAAGCGCCTTTGATCCTGATATTCCTTGATTTCTAGTTAAGAATGTTTCGTACGTCGCTATGTACCTAGCATGGTCTATTGATCACTTGTCGATCGGTATGGAGATACCATGTCGTTGTGACTAAATCTACTCCCTTGTTGTTAGCTATGTAGTTCTAGTTCGGTGTGAGATCACCAAGCCTTCGGGCTAAAACAACTCATTTGTTACCTCGTTGTGCCAATGTGAGTCACCTAGCATTTGTGCTAAAGTAACTCAAGATCAAGAATGAGGGAAAGCACCCCGCTTCTTGTGATCCCTCTTCTTGAGTCAATGTACGTGCCATTATATCCTTAATGTCATTTACCTTGTTCAGAGATTATTTTATTTATGTTCTTTTGATATACATCGACTGTGTTCTTCGTTATCAAAGTATATCATTTGTGTTTTATTCGTAAGTTGATAAAGGAATTTTATTTCCTTTATGCCATCACGAATGATTTATTGAATTTTTATATTTTTCGCGAGATTTGCGTGAACGTTAGAAATTATGAGGATTTTCTTGTGTTAACTTGTCCACCGGGTGCGTTAAGGATCTCGAACGAGACGTGGGACGCCATGTTGTAGTTTGGAATTCCTAAACACCATTATGTGACAATCCGACATTCGAAATGATTCCTAAAATTAAAATTTACTCCTAATAAGTAAATCAAAATAATAATATTTTGGGTTTTTGCGATTTTTCGTAGTTGGTTGTTATTTTTCTAGATAATTTATTTCTAGATATCCTTGGAGCAATTCCAAGAATTTGAGTGGTTCAAGATTTTCAATTAGAAACTACCTTGAATCTTTTCTTTGAGTAAATTAAATAACTCCAGAAACAACCCAAAAAGTTATTTATTTATGTCCCTTGTTTCTGGATTTCAGATCTTTGATTTTCGAGAATTCTTAGTGATTGAGAATCTCGCCTAATTCTTAATCCTTGTTTCGATTTGCTAAACAGAATTTAGTATTCTTGTGATTCCATGGGTCTTCTTATTTTCTCTAGTGGACGATCACTCGAGAGAATGAGAGTTCCCATTGGGGAGGGAAAATTTGAGATTTTGCGATCCACGGCAAACTCAATAATTCCTTTCTTCGAATCTATGATCTAGTCGATCATCCGGAAGTGCTATAGTCAATTCACTTATGTACTTAGCTTTGCGTTGTTCTTAGAAATGAATATCGAAAGGATGAGATCTTTTGATACTCATCACTTGTTTGTTTGAATCATTTGGATTGATAATTGTCTCCGCACATTTGTTAACACTTGTCAATCAAATCTTTGGGGATTACGGCCTCTTTGGTTTAATCTCATTTTGTTATACAATTTGTCTATTGCTTCTTTGATTAATTGCTGATGTTTTTGCGATTTGATATTTTTGGCGGAAAATTATCTTAAATCATGTTGTTCCGAAGTGGTAAGTTGTACACTACTTATCCATCATCTTCTCGATGTTTCTGATTTTCTAGAATCGATACTCGAGTTTCTGAATATTGGGAATTTCATATAATTCCTAATGATTCGTCCTTATGGTTACTAAATGAGATTTAGTACCTGGTTAGAAATCGATTTCCCCGAGTAGTTCATTGGTATTCCGTTACCAATATTTGTTATCGACTTCTAGTTCATTGGTATTCTGTTACCAATATTTGATTATCGACTTGTAGTTCATTGGTATTCCGTTACCAATGTTGGTTTATCGGTTTCTAGCTGGTTGGTATTCCGTTACCAACCTTGAATCATTGATACTAAAATTGATTATTCCTTCGAAAATTGCTTTCTTTAGCTAAATTCGTTGGAATCTCTGTGTTGTGCTTTTGTTGGTGTCAGCCACCTTGTCGCAAGACTAAAGTGCTCAGGTTTGATGTTCACTACATCGTCATGATTGAGTTTGGGAATGGATTAGTCAACCACCGAAATTTCCCATTTCATATCCTAATAGAAATATCTACTATTGATATCTTGCGGCTATAGGACGCAGTCCCGTTGTGTCTTGAAATTCCAAATTAAATTCGCATGGTTTTTGTGCCATCTATCGATTCTCATTCCCTTGAGAATAATACTAAGAAAGGCGAGTCTATTTGAATTCATAACGCTTAAGAATTTTTCTGGAATTATTTTACCCGTTTGGGATGACTACCATCATAGGTAATGAAGTTCGAGATTGAACTCTAGCTTTTATGATCTTGCGAGACGAAATTGGGATCTCACCTAGCCGTTGGTGTGATCTTTACATTTCGTGTCGGTTCTTGCGGTACCACTCCATGGTATTATTTTTGGTTGTTACTCATTACTTCAATCTTAAGGAATTGCGGGGACGCAATTCTTCTAAGGGGGGAAGTCTGTAGCAACCCGCTCATTCGACGATTTTAGATTTAAATATTTTATCTAAATATATCGTCGTATCCGATGTGTCAATCAAAATGTCGTTTTTCATAAACGTTAAAATTAGGATTCGGGACCATTTCCATTGAGTTCGGATCATCGTTTATGACCTTTTTGACTATAAGCATCGATACCTTTTGAGTTAGTGAAATTTGGTCGTTTTCTCATTAGAATGTATGACCAAAATATCACTTTTCACATACGAATGAATTTGGATTCGAAACCACTTCCATCGAGTTCAAAATGTCGTTTAGGTGTTCAAAAACTATAAGGTTCGATATGTTCCGAGATTCGGAAATTTGGCACCTTGGGTTAGGTCTTGGTTGAGCTAACCTAGCTCATCATATAACCCCAAATCATCCTCCTTCTCTTCTTTCATTCTCCAATCACTTAGAAAAATAGAAATGGGGAAGGGGAATGAGAAATTAGAAATTCCTAAGCTAGGGTTGGCTCCTAGGGATCTAAATCAAGAGGAAATCAAGTGTAGAAACATGGGTAAGCTCTCTCTTCATCTTCTCTATCCTATCCTCCTCTCAATTTCGGATTTTTAGTGTGCCTTAACACTCATGAGTCTCCATTTATGTTCATGAGGTGATTTAGGAGGAGCTAATGAAGAAAGGTGGGTTCTTTGCTTGAATTGGAGCTTGTTCTTCGTCATTTGAAACCAAGGTGAGTTCTTTATTGAACTCACATCTATGCCTCAAGCCTATGTGCTTGTAAAGTGTAATTTAGTGTTCATATGAGTTTGCATGTGCTAGTAAATTGTTTATGTTAGTGTAACTTAGCCGATTTCATGTTTTTATGTCTCGTTGAGTTGAACATTATGATAAGGATTGTTCATACGATCTTATGCATATGATTTGAGTTGAATTGGTGATGTTGTGAAGCTCCTTTGTCCCCCGACAAAGTTCTAAGTCTTCACAAGTCGCTTGAATTGCTTTTGCATGTTTTGATTTGGAGTTTAGCTCACATTTGAATTTATAAGCCGAATCAGTGAAAATCTCTTGTATAAATGTTTGTGTATGTGCATTTGGGTGTTATAAGTTGTCTCGGCAAGTCTTTGAAGCCTCACTTGCATGTATACAACACCATTGTGCCATAGTTTGAATTGAAATTGATTTGCTTTGATTAGAGAATTTAGTCGTCTTGGAGTTTATAATCGAAATCATAGCAATTTCATGTTCGTATTGTGTGTGCATGTTTGTTGGTGTTATATGATGTTTCGGTAAGCCTTAGATGCTTCATTTTCATTTAGAAATCATCATATACCATCACCATTGGTCCGGGGCTCATCCGAGGCCGATTGCACATTCATTGGCAATTAAAATTCTTAATTGCTTCAGCTCAGACGTCTGTCCGGGAGGGGGGCAGACGTCTGTCATTGTTTAAGAAGAAAAATAAATAATTGCTTCAGCTTAGACGTCTGCCCGAAAATGGACAGACGTCTGTCCAAACTCTCGGGAAACAGTTTTCCTGATAACAGACATCTGTCCTTAGGGTGACAGACGTCTGTCACTGAAAATCTGCTGTTGACCAGTGGAGACCACGGTCAACAGTTTAGGCCCATCCAGGCTCTTTTCCGGCCGGAGCTCAGGCCGTTCGGACTTCGTTTGTGAACTTCAGCTTTATGAATTCGTAAATTTTTGCATCTCGATTTCTCGACTTTGATCCTCATGTGATTCTTCCAATGTTGATCCTTATTGGCCGATTCACATTTGTTTATGATGTGAATTGAATAAGTGACCATTCTAAAGCCCGTATACTCTTGTTAAGATGATTCACGCCTCTAAAACGTGAATTATCAACTCGATATCCTTCGAGTTTATTCCGATGTAGTTTAAAGCCTTCGGGTCCTAGTTTGGGATTTCGATTCGTTCATTGATCGAAATTACAACCGCTATCCCTTGATTTCATGTATGTTATCGTGATGTGAGTTTATGATTTATGATTTGAGATCACGCCATTGTGACGTGAACCCCCTTGGTCGATTTGCCTCGGCAATCGTACTATTGTTTATTGCCACTTTGAAATTATATAAAGAGGTTTTATGTTATTAGTAGATATCAAACTCTTGTACTAAAATGGTTTCCAATCTTACTTCATTATACGAAGCTAATTTACGAAATCCTTTTACGAACCTTCTTCAAAGCTACTAGTATATATTTTATAAACCTTTTTCTCGCTCGTATGAGAAATCTAATTAAATGTCTTAGTAAAATCAAGGACTATGAACCCTTGCTTTTGCTTCGATGGTTAATTCTTGGACTTGTCCGATCGAAAACCGTGGTAATGCTCCGTCTATGATATTCTCTGTTTTGAATAGGAACCAATTACGAGTGTGTAAATATTCGAGAATAGCATGTGGTTATGGGACATGTTGCTATTTTCTTATATTAACTAGCTCGGAGTAATTTCTATTCACTCGGGTCGATGTGACCCTTTATGACTTGTGTTTTGTGGTCCTCGATCGCCCGAGTGGGATTTAAGATTCTTGGATTTCATTTATGGGACTTCGGTCCAACCTTCTATGATTTTCTATGATTTATGTTTTCATCTACCAGGGTCACGACCCGGCTTCGTGGGGAGCTTCAGCTCAAACATATAGGTTCACTACCTAGAGATCGTATCTCATCTTGGTGAACAGGCCTGCCTCTTGGTGATGTTTTCTATGATGTCTTGGTGATTTATGATTTCTTGGTGATTTATGATTACTTGATGATTTATGATTACTTGGTGATTTATGATTTCTTGGTGATTTATGATTACTTGATGATTTATGATTACTTGGTGATTTATGATTTCTTGGTGATCTATGATTTCTTGATGATTTATGATTTCTTGATGATTTATGATTTTTGGAATGTTGTATTCCACATTAGCTAGGTGATTATTTAGAGATAGTTGTGTTGGCATGCTATGTTTCATATTTAGTCATGATTAGATGTTATTAGTAGAATCATGTCATCCTGTGTTATATCTCATGTTATCTCTATTTATTTGATAAATACAGCTAGACTGATCCGTTTATTGTTTATTTCCTTATAAATAATACTCGGGTCAGGCCGAGTCATTTTAGGTACTCCTCTGGGACTCCTAGCAGGATTGATCTTTCGCTTTCTTCTTGCTACTCTGTCTCTGCAGTTTTATGAACTTTTGTACCCATGTCGTTATCACTTGTTGTGTACATATTCTTTTGTTTAGATCATGGTGCATGTATTTATTCTTTTGGGATTAGTGGATCTTTGTTGACCACTATCTTTTTGTACACATCCTTGGTTTATTCATATCTATTTCGCCTTTGTGATATGATTATTCTGTGTCTGTCTTTGAGATATACCATATTTATATTATTGTTGTTGTCTATTTTATACTGCTTTCCGGATTGCATATAGCCGTTGTGTAGTTGCCCTATGTGTCGAATGGTCATGTCGAAATTTTAATCGGTATCAGAATTCGATGTGCATTCCTCACATGGAGCAATAATACAATCGGTCGCCCTTCACAAACCTCATTCTCCGTTATGGTCTACGACATTTCTTTGAAATGAACTGGACGATAGTGGGTATAGAGGCGGGGCGTTACAAGTTGTGTACTACGTGTAGTAAAATTGTGCATCTCAGAGGAGAAAGGGAAAAGCAACGAAGAGAAGCAAAGTATTGGCCAAGCAGTGTATTCGGCATTGGAAACAAAGGAACTGTACTAGAATTTGAGGAACGAAGAAGTGGAAAGGGATCAGCCGTAATATTTTTAATTCGTGTAATTAAATGGTTAATTTAGTACTTAAATTTAGGAATTGATAATTAGGGTATAATAAATGGAAATAGGGAAGAGTATAGTAGCAGGGACAAAAGGAGATATCTAAACTCGTAAATAGTAAACCAACGTCAGCCCTGTTACCTTATTCTAACCGGAGAAATTTGCATGTTAACGTTTAATTAAGGATATGTTATATAATTAGTTAATCATTAAATAGATGATTAGTGAAGTTAATTTAATTAATGGAAAGGAAAACTTATCTTATTATTAATTTGTTAGATCCGGCGGTCGGCACCGGCTACAGTGGTAGTCTGATGAAGTTTTTAGGTGCTGAGCAATGAAGAAGTATAACAAACGAAGAAGTCGGCCATGTTAATTTAATATTAAATGTTATTAATTTTTAACTTAATAATTAGTGAATTTAATTAATAATTAAATTTTATTAAACTTAAATGTTAATAACTAATCCGTATCATCAGAATTGGACAAACACGATGTCGTTGGAACTGTCTTGATGAACACTATGTTGTGGAATAGAACTGGACGGAAATAGAATCAATCAGAATTTTCAATTAATTTAAACGACTGTTTAATTTAATTAAAACAAGGCCCTGACAGCAAATAAAAACAAGGTGAGTTAAACTCACTCAGTTCTTCCCACTTATATTTTATATAAGTTGGGTTTTATAATTGTGCGCTATAATTGCTATGGTTGCTAATGGTTGCTATGGATGCTAATGATTTACTGACTATTAAATATATATTCATATATTGATTGAACCAATGGAATTAAACGGTTGTTTAATTTCAGTGAAAAACAATATCATTATTCTAACGATTGGTCCCAATTAATGTAACTTACCTTGTTGGTCATGTTTATAAAATAAACGTTTTTAATTGTTTGAATTGTTTGTTAATTGGGTGATGTTAAAAGTCATTATTCATTGTTATTGAAATTATCGGTTAAATTGAGTCGAATAATATTATTGGAAATAATCTATGTGAATGCAGGGAAGAACAGGTTGGAGGAATCCAACGGGATTCCTCAAATATATTTAATGTTGTTTATTTTCATATTACCATTATATGAATTGTTCTTAGTAGATTATTGATTTGATTGTTGACTGTTGACCTAAAATTCAACATTTGTGTTGGTTTAAACCAATGGGTAATATTAGTTGAGTAATTGGCAGTATATTGCCTATAAATCAATCATTTTATAAACATGGATTTACCATCCGGTAAATCGACAGAAATGAAGTTATAAAATTTATTTTATAACTGAAAACAGATTTTTAAATCTATTATTTTGAATAGAAGTTTAGAAAAAGAAAATAAATATTCATTATTTATTATTTAAATTTATAAGCCAGTATTAAATGATTTTATAGAGTAAATGCTTATGTTAATCAGATTTATAAGTAAATGAACTAAAATTAACAAAATGGTTAAAAATTGGATAATTATTTTTGGTAGTAAACAATTAAATGGAATTATTGAAATTAATTATGTTATTAATTAATTTAAAGGAAGGAGCAATTGAAATTGGTTAACGATTTAATCACGTATTGAGTTGACTAAATCAACTGTTATTAACTGAGTATAGTTATTAAATTAATTTGTTTGAATTAATTTAATAAAATAGTTTAATGAATAATTGTTTTAATTTTAATAAGATTTTAAAAAGAAACTTACTATTTATTTTAGTTAATTAAGAAATTAACTACTACTACGTAGTTAATGATTGAAGCAAATTAATATTTTAATTAATAAAATTATGGTGATTACTTTTTAATTCATTTAAAATTGATCAAAGTTGAATGAAATCGAATTGAAATGTGAAAGGAGTTAACGGGTTTTATATTAAAATCGAGTTTTATAATGAAGTTATATAAGGGATTTTAAGCAAATATGATAGCTTAAATTAAATAATTATTTAATATTTGAAATTAGAAAAAGAAAATTGAGAAATGGGGAAATGGTACGAAATGGTTAAGTGAGGGTTATTCCGAGGTTCGGAATGTGATATTCCGAAGTTCGGAATGGTTAACGAAGTGGGACTTAAATGGAATTTGTAAATAAGTAAAAGTTTTGGAAAAATGAATTTGTAACAACTGTTACAAATAATAAATTAAACTATTTGATTTATAACTGCAGGTCCTTAAAAAGATCGCTATGGGATTTTCGACAACGCATAAGTTGTCGTAATGATTTGAAAAGAGTATAAATAAGAAAATAAAAAGTTTTGCAAGGGAATCTGTAACGTTTGTTACAGATGATAAGTTGAATTGTTTTGATAAAAATGAATATAAGGATTCGTACGAGATACCAATATAAGAGTTGTAAAAGATATAAAGGTAAGATTTATAAAGATATTTATATTAGATTGTTAAAGACAGTTATATTTGATTTCAACCCGATATAGTATTATTGTGCAAACAAGTTAGAATATTTATAAAGAAACGTTGACGAAATTTTATAAAGGATTCTATTTATAATGGAATCGAAACTCGAGTATAATATTAGAGAGGATTATCAAAGATTAACAGAGAAGTAAAATAATAGTTTATTTATTAATTAATTAAATAAACGTTGTTGAGATTCAAATAAGGTTTTCAAAGGAAACATATGGTTAATAAACTTATATCTATTCTGAAGATATGAATGTTGATTGGTCAAGGTCTGAGAGGTAAATAAAATACCCCAACTTGAACGACTTCACGATTATCGAAGAATGGTATAAGTTTATAAATGAGAGCAATTGAGGGAAACATAAGTTATGATTTCCGTAAATAATATTATAAACTATGTTCAAAAAGTTTATAAGTGAATGAAATGATTTTTAAGAATACTCTTATTTTTAAAAAGAAGTAAAAGATAAACTCCAATTTTGGAAGGTTTAAAGAATAAAATTAACAGATGTTAATTAATGAGGCCAAGTAATGCCAAGGACTGAATCGGTAAACTCATTTCATTGACATGATTATTTATTTAATAGTTAAATAACTGACTATCAAATTTGGCCAGATACGATTGTTGGTACGGAAAGATAGGATCAAATTATATTCGAAAACCATTCCGAACCATAAAATACGTGAAGACGCTGATTGAATATGGAGTAGTTGAAGACTGTTGATCTTCATGAGCGGAAGAACTACTTTTTGAATTTCTCTGGTTAGCTCCCAGAGATATTTCAGCAGTGATTCTGTCGTGATTGGAATTTACGGATTGCAAGGACTACTCGCTACTGATCCTTGGGGTGATACCTATATAGGATGTGGTAGGAGGGTGCCTTCGATTCATCATGTTCCTGTATGACTTGTACAGATGAGCGTCTAATAGAGTATTTCCTAAAAACCACGTACGTTGATTTTTACAAACATACTGAGTTGGTGGCGAAGAAGAGCGCACTTCTTTTGCACCCGGAGTATATTTGTGGACGTTAATTAGTGATTTGACGGATCTGATGATGTGGCATTCAAAGTGAATGGTGGACAGATGTTCTAAAACATAAAATAAATAACTAAATAAATAAATTATAACCTCAAGCCTCATCAACCGGGAAATGGTATAAAATTGGGTAGGTCGCATAGCTATGTGGGTCGCACCCATCAAAAGGGTATATCATTTCCTGATCTGGTGAAATTAAATGCCTTCGGTTATCCCTTTTTATTTTTATTTATTTATGTTATCGGTTCGGTTGGTTGGCACCCAACCGTGGTAATGATATATTCGGTACTCTCAAAGTATAGTGAGAGGCTGGTCATATTTAGCCTGGGTTACAAGATGTTCTTGTTGAACCCCAACATATTCATCTCCAGAGGTACATTGTCGGGAAGGTGATCCCATAACTTGCCATAGAAATCCATTCTCCAATAAAAGCAAGCGGTTTTGATTGTACAATATATATGTAGAGCGTAAGATGCAAGCGTTCTACTATATTGATATTTATTTGTATTTAGACACTATTATAATATCAGAAAATATATTGATTTAAAAAATGTTTTGGGTTATCGTAAGTTAAAAACCGTCCGTATTTATGTTTGGATTTGGTCTTACGGTTATCCTTTTCTTTCAAAAGGATTTTGACTTTAATAATAAAGTTGTGTGACACCTATAAACTTAGTGTGTTTTTCTCATTCTGGTTCACCAGACTGACCCATCATTTGTAATGCTCGGTTTAGACCGGGTTGTACATGTAATGACCTAGAATTTTGGGGCAAATTTAAATTTTTTATTTTAGTTAATTTAATGGATTTAGTATATTTAAAATAATTTATTTTAAAATAATAACGATTAAAAACTTATTTTATTTGAGGAATAAAACATAAATTTCTATTCCGAGCCTGAAATGGCGCGGTAATTTTAATATTCGATTTTCAACTTTGGAAAAATATATAAAATTCATTATAATTCAGAATTGGACGAAACAAGAAAAGCTGGGACCGTATTGGCGATATCTTTCCAATGAATTTTAGAAATTAAGATTTCAGTTTATAATTTGTAAGTTATGACAAAATTAAAATTTCAGAAAAACGCTGTGGAATTTATATATATAATATATATGGCCCAAAACTCTACTTTTTGCATACGAATGAATTTGGATTCGAAACCACTTCCATTGAGTTCAAAATGATGTTTCGGCATTGAAAAAGCATAAACACTTATATATTTCGAGTTTCGGAAATTATTCATATTTATTTGTATTTTTAATATTAAATATATACGCCTTAAAAATGGGAATTTTGCAAATGACCTCTGTATTCGACGAAACCACTTTCTATGGATCCAGAATATTAAATTATTGCTAGATTCCAAAATTCGTAATTTTTGGAGTCAGTATGTGGTCATTATTAATTTTTCAATGAAAACGGTCAATTTTGAGACTTTAAAAATTCATTAATAATTCATACGGACTCTGAATTTAACGAAATCAGTTTTTATGGGTTCGTAATGTTATGAATTAGCAGTTTTCCAATTTTCAGAAAAATTGAAATCAGTATGTGATCACACAGTATTTAAAACGAAGAAAAGGACTAAAAATAATAGAAAATTACAACATAAAGGCTTATTATTATATAACTTATAATAGACAAGGACTTGAATAGAAAATTCACAACCTCTATATAATATCTCATTCTCTCATAACCCTAACTTTTCCTAAACCTATCAGCCTCCTTTTCCTTCATTTTCATGGCGGCAACACTCCTTCTTCCTCTAAAAACTTCTTTGCAAATTAACCCCTGAAAACAAAATAATTTATATCTCTCAATCAGAACAAAATCAGACCAAACCCTTTCTGAGTTTTGTTCATATCAATAACCACTACCTACCACGAAAAATTCATGACCTATCGTTGCACGGATTCGCCGAATCTCAATCCAAAGGCAGCAGGTCTATTTTCGTTTTTTGGGTATTGCGGGCCCCACGATGAGAGTTAGGTCGAGCGACTTCAGGCAGTAGTAGAGGGGAAGCATACGGTTCTTTTGGCGGTGGTGGCATGGTCACAGGTGGTCGGAGTTAGCCGGAATGTCAATTTTACTGGAGGGGTGCTGAAAACAGGACAGTCGCAAAGATGAGCAATTTCCCGTCGATCCGTACATTTTCAGGGGAAGTGACCTGAATGAAAGTTGTTCGGGAGGTCAAGATCTAGCTACTGACAAAAATTGGTGGCATTTGGAGTACCGAGGCGGCCGCAGCACTAAGATGAACGGAAAAGGCAGTTTTCCGTTCAACTGCAGATCGTGGGGCCCACGTGGCGAACTGGAGAGTGGGACCACCAGGCGTGGAAAGAGGGGGAGAAGCCGGAGAGAGTGGCGCTGGTTTTGTGTAATTCCGACTTACGGTTTGGCCGTGGCGAGCATTTTAAGTTGAGGGTATCGTTTGAAAAAAAAGGTGAAGGGCTTAAACGCGAAACATTTATTTAATTTTATGTTCAATGTTCGTAATGCAATATCTTTTACATACGAGATCGAAATTTGACGATTTCAGGTCTGCTGCGATCGTGTCGACGAGAGCTTCGCGTGGACACCAAATTTGTCCAATTTGGAGGAAATTCAAATTTTGGGTAATTTTTACAAATTTAAATATTATTCAAAATCGATTTGTTAACTTCGCAAGTGCATAACTTTTTGTCACGTTATCGAAATTGCATGAAACTGAATCCATTGAGATTGTTATGTAAAGAGCTTCAAGCGAGCAATAATTTTGTCCAATTCTGAGCAAGTTGAAAATTTGGGTAATTTTCATAATTTAAATTAATTATTTAATTATTACAAACTTCAGAAATTCATAACTTTGTGATACGAACTCGAAATCGCACGAAACAGGATTTGCTGCAATCAGTGAGTCGAGAGCTATGCGTAGACACTAATTTCATCAAATTTGGAGCATGTTGAATTTTGGGCTAAAATTGGGCCCGAACCGTCAATTTAAAGCCGGCAAAGGTGAGAACTTTTATCTCACTCAAGTTTTTGAACAATTAATTATTTTTATTATTAAATATTAATTAATTATCTGTGGTGAAATTATTGTTTGTTGGATAAATGTTGATTTGGATAACTGTTGTGAATTGTTTGAAATTTGAAATATGTAACATGTTGTTATGACATTTATGATATTTAAAACATGTTTACACTGCCATTTTTAAGTTGCCTGACTTGTTTAAGTTGATTGGACGATAAATTTTCATACATCGTCCAAGAGCACAATTAATAATATATTATTTGAATTTGTGTTGGTTGAAACCCCACACGGGTCTTGGGTTGATATTCTAACTACACATCGCCCTTGTGGTTAGTTTAAAATGCACTTTGGCTGTTACTGAAATGTTTTATCATTATTATGGAATTAATGCGATGTTTGAAATCCATATAATTAAAATTATATGGTAATGGATTGGGTCTTATTCCAATTTTGAATGAAAAGAACATTTTAATTTAATATTCAGTTAATGGATTTAATTGACATATAAATTAGAAAGATTATATTTTTGTTGTTTAAAAGTTATAATAAAAGGATTCAATTAAAAAGATTACATCTTTACGGTCAGTATGTTAAAATAAGAAGTTTTGATTTCAAAATTTGAACATTTTGAAAAGATTATTATTATGATATAATAATAATATAGAAAGTTCAATTTTTATTAAAAATTGAAATGTCGGTTAGGATATTCGGAAACAAAGGGCTTTATAAAATTAGTAACAATTTAATGTAAAGATCATACCTTTATTTTAAAATAATATTTTCAGTGGATTAATTATAATTATTAATTATAATTGTACTTGGACACGAGGTTAGGTTACATTTGTGGTATAAGTCTGCCCGGACCCGCCCGGCATATCTAGCAGCCACAAATGTTGAACCTAATGTGAGAGGTCCAAGTGCGCAAGTACGAATTGGGCCATGACACGAGGTTAACCCTAACTTGTGGGATAAGTCTGCCCGGAACCAACCGGCATATCCAGCATCCACAAGTCGCAGGCTTAATATGGAAGGTCTGGCCCAGTATAAGATTTAAATGAAAATATTACATTTTTCAATGTAATAAAGATTGAAATGAAAATATTACATTTTTCAATGTAATAAAGATTAAAATGAAAATATTACATTTTTCAATGTAATAAAGGTTGAACTAAAAAGATTACATTAAAAAGATTTCATTATTTTTAAGATTGATTACATTAGAAAGAATAAATTTTTATAGTTAATTTATTTCAAAAGAATGAAAAAGATTCATTTTAATGTTAATATACATTTCAATGTAAAAGAATGAGTGATTTATTTATTTTAATAAATTGATTAAAATAAATAAAAGGATTTAAATGGTTTTAATAAAACCAAGATTTTCCAGTACATATATTGGAATGGATTTGAATGGAAATAATCTTCGGATTATTTCAGTATTGGATTTTGTGATTATACGGATATTATTGTGGGAATTTGGAAGATATTAATATCGGTACTCCCGATTTGGTATACGTTAGTTTTCAGAATTTGATATTGAACATAAATCGATATAATTTCTATTCAAAGCACAGTATTTAATATCTGATTAGAACTTGGGTTTGTCGTGAATAGTATCTTAAATAACACTATTCTTAAACCCATTTGGGAAAGAATAAATCTTTTAATTAAGATTTAAATAAGATTTTCAATTATTAAACATAATTGAAAATTAAGTGAAACTGACTTTTGGGTTGATTGTGAACAATGTTTTTAAATGACATTAGTTCTTAAAACCCGATTGACAGTGAAATTTAGATTGGTAATTCATAAATCTTTTAATTAAGATTTAATGAAATATTCTAAAGAGAAATTCTCAATTTAATATATTAAATTGGAATATGATTTTGGGTTTATTGTGAACGATGTTTTAAAGCAACATTTGTTCTTTAACCCAGTTAAAGGCAAGATTATTTCTTGAAAGTTAAATAAGCATTAAATAATGATTCTTGAAGATTAAAGCTAAATATAGTTTTAATAAATCTTTAATTGGATTGAGTGAGGATAAAAGTAATTAAATTTACTTAATTCAAGAAATGAACGATAATGGGGTACCACCAGTTTTACTCCAAGCGATAGTTAAATCTTTAATTAGATTTGAACGATAAAACGGTAATTAAGTTTACTGTAACCCATTCGGTGTTAGATATGGAGTACCACCAGTTTTACTCCATGGGTTGTATAGGTTGGGAATGGGATATTAATAAATGATTACTTCGGTAAGACGTTAATCTCGACTAGTTGAATAAACCTTAATTTGGTTTAAATTATAATCAAAGAATACTCTTGATTGGAATGAGACGTTGGTTGTGTTTTAAAGCACATGATTTTAAATTGCGCAAATTATTCAGAAAGACCAGATTTAACCCATTCTGAATAATTCATACGACGATTGAAGATCGACGATGAAGACGGCAATTGAAGACCGGGAAATGTCTAAGTCGGATGGATGATTATTGATATCTTGATTGGACTGTACACCCAAGAGGAGGGAATAATTGGTGATCATCCAGACGTATTTGGAGATCTACCGGATATGGTTTCGTTCAGACCCAGAACGGACTTGTAAATGGATGGTATGTCTGACGTTGTATTCCTTTATGCTGTATTCATTGATCTTTGCTATATATATATATATATCTGTTGGTGGCGGAAAATTTATTCTTTTGCTTAACACCCTTCTCTGAGACGTATGTGCTCAGAGGTTATATATATTGACAGAAATCAATGGTATGGTATGGATTGACAATGTGGCATGCTAAGATGCATGGATCAAGGCTTTTGTTGAAAAGCAGAGCCTTGTGGATGATGATCAAAGCACATCTTTAATTAGCATAGCTTTGTGTACAACGTTACTTCGCGAGCCTCACACCCCGGTATGATGGTGAACGATTTGTTTCATTAGTAGGTTTGACCAATATAATTTATATATATATGGTTTTGGTCGGCCGAGTTGTGCTGGGTGTGGTCGCTCCACACCTGGAGATCGGGATAGGTCTTTTCAGCCGACCGAATCCCATGGGGATAGGGCACACATTGTCCGAATCCCAATAGGATATATCAGACTGCTGCTCATCCAAGTGCGGTTAGAATGTATTACGGTGTTTCCTCTTGCCGAGACGTAAGCCGTGGAGATACATGACGCGATTGGTCTTTCGAATCAGCAGCCATCATACTGGAAATCCAATTTTCCAATACGAGCTTTACGGTTTCAGTTGTATACTTATATGGTAACATAATATATTATGCCGCTTACATAACATATTATGCCACCTAGATTGATACATTTATATTCGAAATTGACTTCTACACTATGCACTTATAGTATAAAGATAAAATTCGCGTATCAGCATTTTTTGATCATTATAAGGTAAAACTCTATCCTTCG
Organism: Allium sativum; assembly: GCA_030737875.1. Classification (NCBI taxonomy): domain Eukaryota; kingdom Viridiplantae; phylum Streptophyta; class Magnoliopsida; order Asparagales; family Amaryllidaceae; genus Allium; species Allium sativum. Next base: position 341,425,767 of record CM060919.1, read on the forward strand.
GCTTGCGGTGCATGGGACTTGAGTCTTATAACGGTTTCATTTTTCTAAAGAGCATTGCGTTGTTTATTTTATGCACTGGTATTCTTGGGGATAAACCCGTTCCGTATTAGCGGCGTGGTCCCTTGATTTACCTAACTTTGTTTGAAAAATTAATAACTGTTCTTAGTTCTCACACCAGTCCCATGGCTGACCTGGAGTTTATTGTTTTAACCTAAACTCTGGGTTCCCATATTCTCCACACGGGCAGCTAGTAGTTTTGGTTTTGCAGATATTATTTTCACAGGATCCTGGAGTTTACAGCTGAAGCTATATTCGGAAAGCTCTATATCCGTGTATTTCTTTCAGTTGTATTTTGTAATATTTTTCCGCTACGTTATAATTTGTAAATCTCTGGCATTTTAATTGTGTAATATTTATTTATACTCTGAAATATTCTTGTACTCTGATGTAATTGTTGTATCAGCAATAAAATGTTCTTCTGTTTGTGTCCCAATGTGTGTTGTTCTCAAAGCAATTCGGGCTTTCCTTTATAGGAAGTTTGGGTTGTTACAGTACAGGTCCAGGATCAGATGATGCGAAGTCCAGAGACGAGCTGGAGAAGTCCAAACGTATGATATATGGTTGTTATTCCGCTATGTGTTGTATATGAGGACGGGTTATTATAACTGTCCAGATGTGTGATGTACTCTGATGATTGTAATATTTTAAAGCTCTCAGTAAAATTATTTCTATATTATATTTTGTTCTGCTACGATGTGAGACTTTGTGTTGTGTTTGGTTTTTCTTCTTCTTCTATTCCAATATTTCTTTCTTTCTTATCACACCCTCTAATTTCTTTCTAATAATGTTCCTGTGTTTTCGGTGCTTGAATAGTCAACATAGTGTTTTTGTGTCGATTTTCAGGGTCAAAAATCCGCGGGTCTTTATAGCCGCAATGATCTCGAGGTGTGGCTGTTGTCTGAAACCGTGAGGTAACGCGGTAGCTGGAGTTCAGCCTTAAGTTGTTGGTAAAGAGGAGCAATGCGCATGGAGCATTGGTTAAGGGACGACAGCAGGGAAGTAGTGTACAGTATGGATAAATTGTGTGCATAGCATGTGCACAATAGGAGGCAACGTACACTTCAAATGGAGAACTAGGAGAAGTCTAAAGTTTATCCATTCATCTTTACTACTTGCGTATAATATAAGAGGAGTTGTTGTAACACAATTCGATCTCTAAGTACGGGGTGTAAGATATTGGCATGAGATGGTTAACGGTGATGATGTGAAAACATTCTGGATTATTTCGAGCGTTTATACCAGGAAGAAGAAGGCATTGTTTCACTTAAGCATGTGGGTCGGTGTATATTTCGTTGTGGGTTTATTATGTGGCAGTGGGCCGACAATTTAAAGGGTAAAGCCCAATAAATAAAATAATCTAAAGTTTAAGTCTAGTTAATTTTAAATTAATAAAGTTTTAACTTATTAATATTATATCTTGCACGTACGATATCAGAATTGTGGATGGTCCGATCCGTTGGAATCGTACGGACATAGGCTACATAATGAAGCTGGTTTGAAACCATTGGGAGCTCGTTAGGAATTATGGCAGATTAAAACGTCTAATTCGAATCATTGCCATTAATTGTTTTTCAATGATTAACGACCAAGGTGAGTAAACTCGCAAACTCTGTCCAGTTCTATAATTTTTTAAACATATTTTAGAACTGATAAATAATGATTTGATTCTTGTGTGATGGTTGTTTTGATGAATTGCTTATAAATTGGCTGAAATGATAGATTTAGTTACTTATATAAACCATTGGTTAAATATTTATCCTATTTATTTTTATATTTCATATTGATATGAAATTGATGCTTTTTACGTGTTTAACATATGTGGACATAGGGAAATAGGTTGGAGGGATCCAACTGGATTCCTCAACAATTATATTGTTTTTTTTCATATATTGCATTATATGATGTGATAAATAATTTGTTGTTGATTGTTGTGTGTTTAGGATGTTGAATAACATTGGCCTTGAAAAAATTAGTATTTAAATACCACAAAATATATTTGATTCAAATGAAATTGAGTTTGGGTTTTGAAAAAGGAAAATATATTTTTAAATAGAATTGAATTTCGATTTGGCTAGAATATAAAAACTTGGTTAATTTATATAAAAAACAAGTAATTTGATTTATAAATAATGTTAGGAATAAAGTGGAATAATTATTATTAAATAATTTGGAAATATAAGAATGGATTTTAAAAGGGGGAAATGGGAATTTATTTCAAAGGAACGATGGAATAATTTCGATGCATGAAATGCAAATAAGATGGAAATAAATCCATAATTATTATAATTGGAATTCGACTTTGTCGATTCGTATATATATAATCTATTTTTCTTTTTGAAATTATATATATTTGACAAGATGATTAATATTTGGCTTGAAACCGCTAACTTGTAATCAAATAAGTAATCGAGATTAAGTTATAAACTAGATCTATAATTAAGGAGAAGTTGACTTGTAAATGGAGTTTATGAAGTGAAGTTGGATTATAAATTTAGAAAATAACCTGATAGATGAAATTTTAACCGATAATGATATTTATTTTTAAAACCAAGTTTAGATTGATTTAACGAGACCAAATTTCTATAAGAAATAATATTCACGTTTAAAGTAAATAATAGAAGCAAGCGTTTTGCAGATTAAAATGGTTATAATGGAAATTGGAAATGTTTTTCAAATGTAATTAAGGTATATTTTCTAAAGTGCAGAAATTAAGAAATGTGAAAAGATGGGAATGTTTTCGAACGTAAATAACATATATTTTCTGGCATATAGGGAAAATAAAGTTTATAATATTTGGAAATATTTTTCCAAGAAGAATGAAGGACTAAACGGGTTTTGAGGAATATCTGGAAAGATATGGGAAGCTGGAAAATTAATGTTGATTAAAAAGGGCTAGTGATTGTTTGATCCGTAGTTGTAAATTTGAATGGATGTTATTTTTCTTTGATAGTTAAACCATCGGCTATCAAAGTTTTTGACCATCGTTGTCAATAAGGAGAGACCGGTTAGATTTATTTTTCGAAAACCACTCCGTATAAGCATAGGCATTGCGAATTACATATGACGAAGATAAATAGGCGACGGGGTAAAATGCAAGGGCTGTTCTGTTTGTCAAGTCCCAGGACAACTTGTATGGACGAATGTCTAACAGAGTATTCCTAATAGGTCACATAAGACAGTCTTTTCCAGGTATTACGTTGATGGTGGAGGAATTCATTTCTCTTAGCTTTTTATACTCGTAATATTTTTGGGAAGATCAACTAGTGATTTAACGGGTTTGATGATGTGGCATTCAAATTGAATGATGGCCAGATGCTCTAAAAAGCTAAACGCAGCATCAAGCCTCACAACTGGGAAATGACAAAAATCGGGCAGGCAGCATGGCTAGTTGGGTCATACCCAAGCAGGGTATATTTTTCACCGATCTAGAGAAAATTCATTATTTGTTCTTCTTTCAATTTTGTATCTTACGAGTAACGGTTGGACATCCGACAAACGCAGGTGACAATATATTGATACACTCAAGTTGAATGACATGTGTGGCTGGGTTGCAAGATGTTCTTGTTGAACCTCGGTGTATCCCCTCTAGAGTACACTGATGGAGAGGTGGTCCCATACCTTGTCATAGATGGAATCCAATCTCTAATAAGCGCCCTGCGGTTTTTTGATTTTATATTATATATGTAGAGCGTGAAATGCAAGCGCTCTGCTAGATGGTTATTTACTTGATTAGACATTATTATAATATCACCGGATTTTGATATCAAAAAAATGTTTTGGTTATCATAAGGTAAAATTCATCCATGTTTATGTGTGAATTGTTTCTAGGATTACCTTTTTTTCAAAGTTAAACAATATGGTTGGAGTTTACTCACACCAGTCTCATGACTGACCCAGAGTTTATTTTGTTTGTTTTACCCTAAACTCTTGGGTGCCCATTTTTTTGACCAGACAAGTGTTTCAGTATTTTTTACAGAAACACTTGGAGGGGCTTGAAGCAGGAGTCTTCACCATTAGTTATTTAGAGTTTTTCCGCTATGATGTATATGTGTTTAATCTGATAATGCATGTAAGTACAAATACAGCTTCGTATTTCAAAGTTATGTTAAAAAATATATTTTATTTGTTCCGCTATGAGATTCACGTTCACTTTGATTATATTCTGTTGTTTTCTTCTTCTTCTTCTATTCTAACTTTCTTTCTTTCTATTTCTCACCCTCTAACTTCTTTCTATTAATGACCCGGTATTTTTGGTAATTGGATAATTGACATGGTATTTATGTCGATTTTCGGGGTCGAAAATCCTTCGGACCGTTACAGTGGTATCAGAATTGAAGGTTAAGTGGTTACCTTGGCTCTGTGGTGTGACTCGGTAGAGATGGGGTAAGTGATACCCTAGATTGAGTTTGGGTGTATACGAGAGAGCATATTTGTAGATTGATTAAAAATGCTTTTATATTGTGTTGATTGGTTTGTCGAGTGGTTTAAAAATTCTGGTCGATATGGTAGTGTACATTATATCGAAAAGTTTTTCTAAACTCTTGAACAGAGTAATTTGGCATAGTATTGTTTTGAAAGAGGATAAATGAAATAATTTTACCCAAAATATATTTTGTTGTAAAGAAAGCATATATATTTGAATTATTATAGCATATTGGATGTGTTGGTTGTTATTATAATCGAATAAGATTATAATTGAGATGATTATAAATAACCAATCAGAATTCATATTTGTATAATATATAAAATCAGATGGATTAAAACTGAATTTAAAACAGATTTGGAATTAAAAACTCTGGAAATTTGGAAAAAGGTTTGAAAGTGAATTTTGGATTAAATATAAGGGGATTTTAAAATCTTGGGAGATTTTGGAATTGTTTTCCAAACGATGTGAAAGATATTTTAAAATAGATTTCAAAATGAAGTGATTAAAAATGAGTTTTGAAAGTGATATAATATTGAACTCACTTCAATGGCTGGAAAATAATTTCGATGATGATTCGAACATCATCGGTGTTCATTTTCGAGTTTCTAAGTGATGGATCACTACCAAAATTAGCGTTTTTGAATTGTTTTGAGAAAACAAGTTGTTTTAATTTCCAAAAGGAAATATTTAATTTTTGGAAAGCGAAGTTGTTTAAAACTCCCAGGACTATATAGTTTTGAATTAGAACAAGTATATAGGATGAATTTACAACGATGGAATAAAATTAAGGAAGTTATATAAAAATGTGTCAAAGAAAATAGATATTTAACTAAAACCAGTTAAGAGGAAATTAATATGGATTTTAAGCTATCAGCTGAATATGAACTCATCTGAGTTGAAATGGGTGGATATTCAAAATAAAATTAGAGTTGATTTATGAGATAAAGATAATGGATTTAGGAATTTAAAGAATGTGGAAATGGAACTTAACTTGGTTATGGAATTCAGTTTGGATATAGGCAAATCATTGGATTTGAGGATAAGTTGATTGGGGATCAATATTTGGAATGCATGGGTATATGCTGATTTGGTAACAAATGCAGGAGATAAAGTTGGATGCTTGACAAAAAGGTAAAAGTTTATATTTTATTTGGATATGATACTTATGAGCTATTTTTGCAAGCCGCTTAGTTGTTTTATTTTCTTTTGGATTGGAGAAGCTTAGAGAAGCGAGTTGTAGTTGTACCGATTGAGCCATGCAGAGAAGATGATGGCGACATTTTTCGAAAAATTGAGGTGTTCGAAAATTTTCTGAATCTTGAAAATCAGTAGAAATTAATTAATATTTTAATTGAAATTAAATTGGTGTAGTTGAAACTGAAATTAAGAGGTAAATCAAAAGATTTTTAACCTGGTTATAATGGGGTTCGTAGCATTTTTCCTACCTTAGTAATTTCGAGAACGAAATTCTTTTAAGGGGGAAGGAATGTAAGTCCCAGAATTTTAGAGATTTAATAATTAATTTATGTAATTATTTTATATATTGGTATGATAATTTAAATGGTTTTGAATTCAAATATTTTGATTATTTAATTAATATAACTACTGAAATAATAAATTTAATTCTGGAATAATCGGAATGAGTTGAATTTACAAAAGTATGTGAATGTGATCGATTAAAAGATTTAATTCAGGGTAGAATTGAATTATAGGAACGAATATATTATTTGAATGAAATTGAACGTATTAATTATAATATAATTATAATCAAGGTCGTAACGTCATGGTAGTTCGTAATATTACGTTTTAAACTTTAAATGACTATACAGGACTCGTTATAAGTCGGATTTCTTCGAAACAAGAAAAGTTCGAATCTAATTGATTATATTTTTCTAATGGAAGTGAAAAATCAAGATTTCATCTTGTAAGTTGTAAGTTATGTCCAAAACAAATTTTCAGAAAGTCATTATGGAATCGTTTATAAACCATAATGATTAATTTAATATAATAAAATATTGGTTTCGAATTTGATAAGATTTTTAAGACGTATTATGAATTTAATTTATAGAATTTTTCCGTAATTTTTATTTTCGAAAATAAGCAACTTTTTATTTGAAGTATTTTGTACCCTATATCAGCGTTTTTGAAATTTGACAATATAAGTTAACTTGTCTATTTCATTATATTTCTGCGATCATAGCACATTGCTCAACATAACGATAATTTTACTTATGTCGTTTGTACCTCGTATACATACACAGTAATGTGTAACAGGGTACCATATTTTAAAACTTAAAATATATGTATACAGCTATTTTTACTCTACAAAATATCTTCACATTTGTCAAACCTAGATCACGTAGACCAAGAAATCATGCAACCAACAACAGTGTGTTGTATTTCCAAATCTAGTGTATTGTATTGTCAAAGTCTTTGCCAAAATTAAATGAATTGCAAGCAACTATGCCGACCACGCAAGACATAACAACACGAAAAATGTCAACCACGAAAACGTGCGTACTACAATTTCTCGCTTGCTTCATGAAGTAGGGCTGCCAATTAGAACTGAGAACCAATAACCCGAACCGAACCGACCCGAAAAGACCCAAACCCGAACCGAAGCCGATGGGTCTCGGGTTGGGTCTGGGTGATAAAAATACAATAAAGACCCGATAAAAGACGACCCGACCCCAAAAACCCAACCAAAAAACTTTGAAATATATGTAATTTTAGTGTTATTTCTCACCTGGACCCGAAACGACCCGACCCAAAGCTCGGGTCAGGTCGGGTCCAGATTTTGGAAATGTATAGTTTAGACTCGACAAACCCGACCTGCCTAGACCCGAGACCCATCGGGTCGGGTCCGGGTCCATCGGGTCGGGTCTAATTTCCACCCCTATCATAAAGGTGACCCATACCCTTATTTATTTATTTTTTTATCTATTTGTAACATGCGTTTTTGCCCTCATTTATCTGCTTTCAGAATTTAAGTCGAGCTCTTTCCATGGCTTTCATAATTTAACAATAACTCAAAATTATCCCGAAAATCCAAATTAAATATACATCAACCCTCACGAATATATATATATATATATATTTCAACCTGAGAGCTAGCAGCACTGCCATGAGATGCTTGTGCATGTGAATAGTATATTTGTTGAGATGCGTATACAGTAGCAAAAAAAGAGGAGCGCGAGTGGAATGGGTTCAAATGCTGGGGTTGGCGGCTTCATTCGGGGATAGGGCCAGTAGCAAATGGAAGTCTAGGGAGGACGTCCGTCGAGGCGCGAGACTGGTGAACTCCGGTCTGAGGTGTAAGTGGCAACATCGAAGTATAACATGGGAGCATGTGTTTGGATATTGGGGATTCAGGAAATAATTGGAAGCTTGGGTTGTAAGAAATAGTTGTTGCTGTTAGTTCTAATGAGGGTAGTTTCATGTGAGAACGTGGAGCAGCATGCATGGTAAAGAGACGTTGATGGGGAATACCGTGGTGAACACGAGGTGTGGCTGTTGTCTGAAACTGTGAGGTAACACGGTAGCTGGAGTTCAGCCTTAAGGTGTTGGTGAAGAGGAGCAATGCACATGGAGCATTGGCTAAGGGGCGACAGCAGGAAAGTAGTGTACAGTGTGGGATAGATTGTGTGCATAGCATGTACACATTAGGAGACAGCGTATACTTCAAATGGGGAAGTAGGAGAAGTCTAAAGTTTGGCTATTCGTGTAATGTCCCGGATTTTTAGTCGATTTATTTTGAACATTTAATTTTATTTTAAATGTTGAATTGAAATATAAATGAATTTTTATATGGAATTTATATAATACGATTTAATTTCAATTATATCGAATATGGAGAAGAGAATATAATGTAGTTCGAAGTTAAAAACAGAATGAAAAACATTCAGATAACTAATATAAATTCTGTTTGGAATGTAAACGATAACAATAATATATTATCGAGGAGTTGTTTGTTTTGAGTTTTAAATTATGTTATATTGATTTAATATGGTTATTTAACATATACGTTCGAATTAAACCCATAGTTCCATTGAGTTCAGAATAACGACATAATCTGAGAACATCGGTCGTCACGATTTAATAACGGTTCAGAATTTCAAGTTATAAACAATGGGATATTTTGAAATATTATAATAAATAAAATAAAATCAAGATATTTTAAATAAAAAATTTATTATGTAGGCCGACCATAGTACATTGCAGCTACCATCGTGCCACCCTATATCATTCCTCGAGCCAAATAATTTGTCTCCCTCCTTCCATATCAAGCAAACAATGATTTTAATGTCGTCTACCTTTTAAACCGTCGTTTGCATATATAAATACCATCGGTCTTCATTATTTTCTCCCATATTAAACCAACGAAAGACTTCAATCTCTTTACTCTTTTCCCAGTTAAAATAAAATCAGCCCACCGAAGTAAATAAAAAACGAGGAGATGCAGAAATTGTTAATCGCGAGTCGCGATTCAAGGTCCACCGAGCATTCCAAAGCAAGATAGAGATGATCGTGAATGCCAAAAGAGAGGGGTTTATCGCAATTTTGATTTGAGGGTATCTAGACTTCGATAATGGCGCAATGGGATAAAGAGGATGAGGTGGATTTCAGGGAAGAGGACGGAAATGCGTTGTTGACAACCGGAGTAGGGTTTGAAGTCTGGGGAGGTGCGATCTCGATTTTCTGGAACATCACTGTCGCGGGTTATTGGGGAGCATCGAGCAATCATCGGGTTTCTGGTGGCGGCAGTTCTGACTGGCGAAGTCTGAGGAGATTTGGGGGGATAATTTTTTCCCAAGTTTACTATTGGGCTACAGGAGTTGGGCAAACTCTGGTAGTTTTGTTTTGAATCGGTAGAAGGTGTTTGATGGTGTTCATGGAGGGGTTTGGCTTTGTGAATTTAGGAGAAAAGGGTCTACGATGAGTTCAGCGTGTGGACATTGTGGAGTACAGTCTTTGTCATTATGAAATGGTGATGGGGGTTCGGTGTACGTGAAGAAGATAGGAGGGAGGACAGGGAGACGTGGGGTTGTATTGACAATGAACAGTGGTGACAAGGGAGATAACTGCCAAGATTGATGAAGTAGTGACCGTGAGTATTCGAGGAAATGTCAATATTGGAATATTGTTGTTTGGGGTTGATGGTTAGTATAGTTCGTAGTTTGGTTGAGAGCAACAAGGTATGTTTTTATGAAATTTAGAAATATACATAGGATAATTAGTTTATTTATTTTAAATTTAAAATAATGAAAGCATAATCAATAATTAAAATTAAATAATTCTAGGTACAAAAATATATTCCATTCGGATTCATAGCCGATGATATGGAAATTAACAGAATATTTAGTAAATAAATCAAGGTAAGTAAATCTCACTTAAAAAAAAAATTATCATTAAAAAATAAATTGTTGGCCCTACAGGTTAATAGTTAAAATATCATAAAAAGGGGATTTTTAGATTTGAAACGGGAAATTTATTTTTCGAAATAGAACTTGAATTTCGAGGAGGCTAAGAAAATATTAACTTGTTTTTATTAATAAAACAAGTAATTGAAATTTTAAATGATGTTTAGAAATGGAAAGGAAATTTCTTATTTGATAATAATATATTTTTTAATTCAAGTCTAAATTTAAAAAGGAAAATTTATTTTTTCGAAGTGGAAATCGAATTACAAATAAAATTGGAAATAGAAGTTCGTTTAAATATTTAAAACAAGAAACGAAATTCATAAACGACGTTTATAAATAGAAGTGAATAATTAACATAGGATGATTTGATTATTTAAATTCAAGTATAAATTTTTAAAAGGGACCGGGAACCGTTTAAACGGGTAAACAGTGAAATTTATTCCAACCTTCGAAATATAAATTGAATTTGGATAAATCCGTATGGATTTATAATTAAAATCCAATTATGTCAAATCAATTATCGTCAGAAAGGATAACGAGATTTGTTTTAAATCTATACAATATGGAATGGATTTATATTTATATAAGTTTATAATAATAAAATATTTCGAATATAAAAGCAAAGGGGATTTTTATGATAAATAATATCAGTTTTTGTATTACAAACTCTTGTTCATCTCAAGATAAGAACATTGTCGATCAAGGTCTGAGAGGTAAATAAAATAGCCCAACATGAACGACTTCACTATAATCAAGGGATGATATTATTTTGTAATGGTAAAGAATGTTGAATTAATTGATTATTCCCATAAAAGGAATTTATAATTGTAATTCGATTATATCGAATTTATAAGTAATTTAACTCTAGGGGTATTGGAATTGAATATAGAAATTTAGTTTCAAATAAAATTCATAATTGAGTTATGAATGTCGCATAAAGTAATCGACGGGTTGAATAATCTGAATTGTGAAGTTAGATTTGGATAACGAGTTAATAAGATTGGAATCGGATTTTAATTATAAATAAAAAAATTAATCATTTATAATTTTATTAAAACGATCTCACATCAGTGCGGTAGTTCGTAATTTGGCGTTTTGAACTTCAATTGAGCATATATAACTCGATATATGTCAGAATTTGATGAAACCAGAAATGTTTGGACGTACTGTGTAACACCCCGCATTTTTAATATAATTAAAAATAAAATATATGTATATATGCATAGATAGGTAAATAATGGTGATATACAATGAAAATTAATTAATACATGAAAGAGAAGGAAAAATTAATACGATAACAGTATAAGTAACAGAAAAGATAACAAACTAAGGATACTTAATTTAAATATCAGGAATTAAGTAAAACGGACATCACCATTGCGTTCGTCTCGGAATTCTGCTTAAGATAGAGTTCAAGTTTGCGTAAAACGGATAACGTATGAAGAAATTATGAGCCTTAGGAGTTTGTATACGCATAAGAAAATGTATATATAAACAAAACCAAGTCCAGAATTCAAACAGATTCAAAAACAAGTCAAACTGGGCTGAGCGGGAAATCTCCCGCTTAGATGTGTCGACTCCGCTTAAGGGGAGTCGACATAGGAGTTGACCCCTCTAAGAGGGGTCGACACAGGGGTCGACCCCCCCATAGGGTGTCAACCCCCGAACCCAGATCCGGGCTGGGTGAGTTTTGACGTTTCTGGGCATGTTTTTGGCACTGTTCATTGATCTAAAGGCTATATAATGGACCTAAGACTCATTCTTTTGCTTCACCTAAACCTGTGGCGATGCCATGACTCTATTCTAGCATAAATCAATTCTAATTTTAATTCTCCAAGTAATTTCAAATCCTAGATCCACTTTCTTCCCTTTCTCTTCAAAATCTATTCTTAAAATAAAAGATTAGATTTAGAATTTCTTCTATTGCAAAATAAAGAGAAAAGGAATTTTGATCTACAATCTACGCCGCAAGAAAGGGAAGAACTTTGGATGATAATCTAAATCAGACATAGGAAAGCAAAAATCACTGTGAGTAGATTTAAATTACCTTTGTTGAATAATAGTAGATGTATCGTTTAGCAATTCCCCAAGTTAATCCATTTAATTCAATTAAAATAACTCAGATTTTATTTTATGCGTATTTTATTCTTCTTCTTCCCCTTTCCTTTTTATTTTTAAGATTAGGCTAACTTCGAGCCTAATCCAAATCTCGTTGAAAAGCATGCGTACGAACAATGATTGGAATAGTGAAAATGATGTTTGGGAATTTGGGAATAATTTGTAATTGGGAAATTGAAACAACGTGTAAGATGAATTTTTGGGCGTAATTCACGAATTGGGGAATTGTGGAATAACATAACCTAAGATTGGGAAATTAGGGGAAATTAGCACATATATTAACCTAGAACATAAAAGAAAATATGTGCGATTAAAATTGAGAACGATTAGATATGCTTGGGTATGTTGAATAAAGAATTTAAGTATGAACTATATGTACATAAGAAAAGTTAGAATTTAAGATTTAGACATATGGGATTATAAGTTGAATTGGGATTTATGCAATAAGAATGAGGGTTGACATGAATTAATTGTTCTAAGCAATAAGAATGAGGGTTGACATGAATTATTGATAACTTTAAAGGACAATTAGTTTGTGCATAATTAAGTATACATATACATGAAAAGTTAGGCATAACATATAATAAGGATTATTGACATAACTATGTACGAGATTATGTAATCATGGTAGAATTTATGTACCCATATCAAATTGGAACTATAAACATGAAATCGGGTTTAGAAGCGTGAACATGAATTATTGGATTGGGATAAATAGGCATATAAAACCTAGATTGAAATTGTATAGGTCCCGAGGTTAGATTGAGTTGCGATGTAAGTCTGCCCGGAACTGCCCGGCACATCCAGCAACCGCAACAACAGGTCTAATGTGAGAGGTTAGTGCCTTAAGCCCAAAACCTGAGGTTAGAACGAGTTTGCAATAGAAGTCTGCCCGGAACCGCCCAGCATATCCAGCAACCGCAAGCAACATGTCTAATGTGAGAGGTTGAGTGCATTAACAAAAAGATTGTTGTTATGAAACAAACATGTTAAGTGTGCAAAGGTTAAGTAAACGGAGGTGTATACATAAACTTAACCAATGTAATAATGGGGAATGGTAGCAAACCTTAGTTAAGAAAACTAAGTAAATAACGATGGATTATGGCAACATCAACAGATACGAGTATAATTGAATGGGAAGATAATAGGTAAGCTTGGTATAAGACAAGTAAGACTTATAACGTAGGTTATAATGATCGATACAAAGATGAAATAACTTATGAAAGAATGCAAGCCGTACTTAATTGAAGATTAAGTAATCCGTGGGAACGGGAATAAAGCCACGAATAGGGAAAACATAAGTTATATGAGTAAGGGGAAAACTTATTAGTAAACCTTAGTTAAGATGACTAAGTTAATGAGTAAACGATAAAGAGAATTTATTAGTAAACCTTAGTTAAGAGAACTAAGTAAACAATCATGGAAATTCATGTTAGTAAACCTTAGTTAAGAGGACTAAGTAAACAGTTACAGAAAGTCGTGTTTGAGCTTGTTAGTAAACCTTAGTTAAGAGAACTAAGTAAACAATCATGGAAAGTCATGTTGGTAAACCTTAGATAAAAGGACTAAGTAAAAGTTACAGAAAGTCGTGTTTGAGCTTGTTAGTAAACCTTAGTTAAGAGAACTAAGTGAACAATTAAAAGATCGCGGCTACATAAGAAATAGTGAAATACTTATGAAAAAGAAACTTGGTAAGTTAAAAACTAATATGGATGAGATAACCAAGTTAAAAAAACCTAATGAGATAGAGCAAGCGCATAATTAGAAGATTAGACTTAAGGTCTAATAACACGAAAGGGTAAGGCGCTTGGACCAGTCCATATGATAGGGGATGAATAACCAAACACGGTAGATCATCACGATGCCGTATAGCACAAGGAGGAGCAAACATCCATCTGATCATGCAGAGGGTTCCAAGGGACTGGGTTACGAAGCACGCGGCTTCTGGGGACGTGAGGATACTCTTGGTATCCCTCTGTGAGTGGAAGATGATACGCCTGTGCTCACAAAGGTTAGGTATGCGTGGGAAGGACCAAAGAGTATGCCTTGGTTGCAAAACAAGAGGCAATCAAAAGACTAAGATGGACCAGCGTGATTCGGCGAGACCAGTTAGTGCCATGTGATAGCAGCTCGTCGTCTACCTACCATCTTCAGTCAGTACATGAAGTGGAAAGGCAGAGAACTCCAAAAGACCATATACTCCGCTATCTAGTTATGGGTGAGGTTAGCCAATAGGATTGAAGGGCATAGGAGGCCGGGGTTACAGTTCTCATTCTTGATATTCTTAGGTGCCTATCATTAGTTGATGGAGGGTTCTAGTGGGACCATAGCCACTATAAAAGTAGACCTTAGAATCTGCATCGGCAGATATCTGAAAGCTCCCGACCGAGTTTCGTGTTTCTTGATTAGCCCTGCCACGGGACTTGGGCGTACATATAGAGAACATATGAAAATAGACATCGGGTACGATTAAAGATACGTACGTGGGGAAAGTCTAGGTACACTCATATCGCTCTGGGTGGTGTACCATAAACTAGAGGGCATTTGTAACACCCCACGTCCATTAATGTCACTCACAAAGGGAATGCATTAACTTCCATGGAGGTTTTAAGTGAATATAGAACAGTAAAATTACAACAAGACAGATATAAAATAGTACTTGGAAATTCAAAAACTTTATTTCATTGTAGCAGAAGTCAAAACATGTTTGATTACATCATAACACCATATTCAATGTCAAGTACAATATCTATCTTGATAAAACAAGTACATAATCCCATTACATGAATAGCCATTAAAAAGAAAGATAACAAGCTGGACTTTACTTCAGCAGTCCAAGCTTTCCAGAAGATAAGCGATCCAACTAGACTCCACTAGAACTTGGCCCAACCTGCGGACCTGAAGGGAGAAAAAGGATGGAAAAGAGGGGGTCAGACATAAAGTCTGGTGAATATGATAATTCTACAATACTATTACCAAAATAACTGGACTAAGGCATAAGCTGGAAAACAAGAAAATGTCTATGAAGAGCAGATTAAGGACATAGACAATCGCTAAAGGCAACGTTATAGGCGCTCCTAAATACTAAAGGATAAACACTATACTGCACCACACCAGTCACCCTAAAGATTCATCCCACTTAGCTTCACTTAGAAACTTTCCCAATGGCTTTACGTACCCCTAGCTGACTACATAGGTGCCGCCTGCCCCTATCTCCACTAGGTGTACCCTACTTCCCATTATTCGATCGGCTCCCTAACTCGTAGATACCCGTGCTGGCCCCACAGTGGGGTGTATCACTCCCTTAAAGTGGCAACCTGATACAACGGACATGCACGACTTATACCTACACGATGCAACAACGTCTTACCTACCAGCCCGGGTCCACACACGCATATGAAACCCGTTGGACTTGCGTTGCCACCGCTCCCTGTTTTGGCCTCTTATAGTCAAACCCAGTATGCGTGTCCCGTCCTCGACTTGGGTCGAGCCCACAAAGATACGTTTTGGGATACTGGTTGAAATGGGCCCCCACTATTTACCACAAGCATTCCACCTAAGCTTGTCCCCATTAGTCCATCCCACTTAACCCACTTAGTCATGTTCATTTACATGTGTGTTTGGTTAAGCCTAATCGTATTTCAAATGCCTCTAAAGGCAACCACCAGATTCCTCATGCCACCCAAGGCACCTACTTAACCCCCATGTCCCACCTTACATGATTATCTGGTTAAGTATTTCTTAGTTCATTAAGGCCATAACCTCATAAAGACCTCTCACATTAGACTGGCATTTATGGCAGCTGGATTTGCCGGGCGGGTCCGGGCAGTCTTACACCATAAAAGAGTCTAACCTCGTGTCTTTACAACTGTTATGCTTTAGTTTGGGCCTAGGACCTCTCACATTGGGCCGACATTTGTGACTACTGGATTTGCCGGGCGGGTCCGGGCAGGTTTACATCACAAACGGGTCCAACCTCGTGTCCTAAGCATTGATTATTAATAATAATCCACTTTCCCCCAATTTTAATAATTCCCTACTTGAATTATTAATTACTTCCAATTTTTAACAATGTCCATAATTGACTCAATTATGGACATCCATTCATGGTATGCAAAATCTTACAAAATTGCACCCAATTTATTAATTCCTAATATTACCCCTACCCCACGTTTGAACGTTTATTCGCAAAATATATGTTAGACTCGAATAGCCTAACTCATAGCATAAAAGAGATTATCATAATAACAACATGTATATGTGACCAAATGAATCATAATAAGGGGTGAAACTTGCATATGTCCAACTTGCATAGATTATACATGTCATGGACCTAAAGGTGTCAACTTGTTCAAAATTCACCTAATATAATCTCAATCAATTTTCATAAACTTACATATGAACATGTGTGAATCAACATCATCTAATTTTTTAACAACATGGTTTTATATGGGTACACCTAACTCAATAGGCAAATTCCCATAATCAAGTTTTATTTAATTATAGTTTCAAGTTTATGGGTACACCTAACCTAATAGGCAAATTCCCATAAACAAGATCCATTTAAATTAAGAAAAAAAAACATAACTTTAAGCATGATCCAACAACATCATGATTTTTCAACATAATATAGCATGATTTATAACATGGCATAGTATGATAGTATAACATAGCTTGACATGATTCTCAACATAGCACGACATAGCATAAGAGAATTTACAACATAGCATGACATAGCATATATAATTTACATCATACGACAACATAATAACATAATAAGAGAATCCACAATATATAGAATTTACAATTACAAATCACATCACTTTCTTGTGATCCATTCATAACTGAGTCAAATTAGTTTGTAATAGTCTTGTGAGAATCATCATACTCACCAACAAAAGAAAAGAATTAGAGAAAGAGAGATCTTTTGATTTGATTTGTGTAGATTTAGTTGTAGATGATTAGGCTTCCTCTTCTTAGTTTGTGACGGCTATGCTGAACTCCATGGCAGCAGCATGACGGTAGCTTCTCTAATTTTACAAGTGATTTAGGTCTAGGGTCTACCCACTTATTTATAGATTTTAGAATGCGTTTAGGCCATTAGATTTAACCTAGAAATAACCGCAGCCGTCCAGACAAGATGGGGTTTATCTTGTTGACTCAGCAATGAGTCAGAAGTGACTCAGCAAACACTCAGCATATTAATAAACTTCTATTCATGTCATAAATATATATATATTTTCTACAATGTACATATTAGATACATCCCCCTTTACTTATTTTTGTTTTTATATACATATTAGATACATCTCCTCTCTCACACACTTATTAATATTTTTATATTCATATTAGATACATCCCCTCTCTTACACACTTATTAATATTTTTATATTCATATTAGATACATCCCCTCTCTTACACACTTATTAATATTTTTATATTCATATTAGATACATCCCCTCTCTTACACACTTATTAATATTTTTATATTCATATTAGATACATCCCCTCTCTTACATACTTACTAATATTTTTATATTCATATTAGATACATCCCCTCTTCTACACACTTATTATTATTTTAGCAACTTTAGTGTTAATAGAAAATTCGGGGTGTTACATTCTCCCCTCCTTTTAGGATTTCGTCCCCGAAATCTTCAAGTCTGGAAGAATGTATATCCTACCATCCAAACGTCCATCTACTCATCCATCATACACAGGCATCCATTGTCCTTAAAAGACTTCTAATGCTTTATGATCATATGCAAGTGTGTGTACATGTCCTTACCTAATGCGAAATCAGGCGGTCTACTGATTCAGTTGACCTCCTTAATGCAAATTATGTAAGTGTCATGAATCCATTATGTATGCAAAAGATCCTAATTGCTTGCATACTACTTCTATATGCGTGCACACCCATTCAACCGAATGCAGCATCCATATGATGGTACAACCATTATACATCCATTATACTAAATACATCCATATATATGCAATATGCAATATGAAGTGACTGAGCCGATCTAGTGCCTAAAGTGTGTGTATGTATGCATCCACGAGCAACCACTAGCAAACACTTGCATCCATTTTGCATCCATCATACATAACATGTCTCAAACACATGTTTCAACCATAGGATTATCCTAACTAAAGGTCAAAGATACTAATGAGAGGACATACTAAAGATAAGATAAGATAAGCTAAGCGATAAAGGAGAAATTAAAAGACATACCCTCAAAAAGAAAAGGGTACAACGAACGCATCTTCTCTTCTGTCTCCCAAGTTGCGTTGCTCTCATCATTTCCCCATTGCACTTTAACCAGTCTGACCTCTCGATTCCTCAACTTTTTGATCTCCGACCCAAGAATGCATGTAGGAGCTCGTCTAATTGTTGCATCACGCTCTATTTCCACCTCTTTAAGCAAGCTCGGCTCTACCACCTCCGCGGTCTTGTGCAAACACTTCCTCAAATGTGATACATGGAATACGTCGTGTACTCCACTAAGTTTCTCAGGCAACTCCACCCTATATGCCATCTTCCCAATCCTGTTTTTTACAGGAAACGGCCCTACAAACCTTGGTGCTAATTTCCCCACGGACCCAAAGCGAACAACATTCTGTAACGGAGATACTTTGATAAAAACCATGTCCCCAATGTCAAACTCAAGATCTGTCCTCCTCTTATCAGCATACGATTTTTGCCTATCTTGTGCTGCTTTCATCCTCCTTCGAATCAACTCAACCTTCTCCGAGGTTTCCCTAACCATATCGGGCCCAAGTAGGATTTTATCGGTAGATTCCCACCAACATGTAAGCGAACGGCAAGGCCTTCCATAAAGAGCTTCGAAAGGTGCCATGCCAATACTAGACTGAAAGCTATTATTATATGTGAATTCTACTAACGGAAGGTGCTCTTCCCATGTATCCCCAAAGTCTAGGATACAAAGCCTTAAAAGATCCTCTAGAATGCGATTCACCCTCTCGGTCTGGCCGTCTGTCTGAGGATGATATGCGGTGCTCAAACATAGCTGAGTCCCTACCGCCTCTTGTAAACTCTTCCAAAATTCGCTAGTAAAGATGGGGTCACGGTCGCTTACTATACTAGAAGGAATACCGTGCAAACGAACTATCTACTTAATGTATACAGAAGCCAACCACGGAGCAGTCCTCTTACTTTTCACGAGAATAAAATGGGCGCTTTTAGTAAGTCTATCTACTATAACCCAAATCCCCGTGTTACCCTTCCTTGATCTTGGTAATCCATCCACAAAATCCATTGAGATGCTTTCCCATTTCCATAGTGGAACTTCTAATGGGTGAAGCAACCCACCGGGTTTCTTTTGTTCTGCTTTAACTCGTTGGCACACCAAGCATCTAGCGACGTACTCGGCCACATCCTTTTTCATACCGGCCCAAAAGAAAACCTGCTTCATATCTTTGTACATCTTATCCCCGCCGGGATGAATGGTCATTTTTGAGCGATGAGCATCATCAAGAATGGCCTTCCTTAAGTCTTCGTCTTGTGGTACACAAAGTCTATTATCCCTTCGTAACCAACCCTTATCGTCTAGGGTATACCTACGAAGATGGCTTGACGACTCCCCCCCTTTGAGCTTTTCTACTATCTCAACCAACTGTGGGTCGTCTCGCTGTGCCTCACCAACCCGTCCTAGAAGTGTAGGTCTAACCTCCAAGGATGCTAACAGACCGGGTACTAAGTCAACGGAGGGTCTAAAGTCAAACATAGAGATGAATTCTAAGCTTTGTCGTTCAACAAACAACGGACTCAAGGACAACCTTTTCCTACTTAAGGCGTCTGCCACCACGTTACCCTTGCCCGGGGTATATGCTATTTCAAAATCGTAGGAGGCTAAGAATTCCATCCACCGTTGCTGCCTTAAATTCAAATCCTTCTGAGAGAATAAGTATTTTAATGATTTGTGGTCAGTGAACAGTTCGAATTTCTCACCAAGAAGATAGTGACGCCAAGACTTAAGCGCGAAAACAATTGCGGCTAGCTCTAAGTCATGCGTGGGGTAATTCTTTTCATGAACCCTCAACTGCCTTCCACCATAGGCTATTACTCTTCCCTCTTGCATGAGGACCGCGCCAAGTCCCGTCCCACAAGCATCAGTATAGATGGTAAACGGTTTATTCCCGTCTGGCAGCACTAAGACTGGGGCTGAAGTTAAGGCTCTCTTTAAACGTTGGAACGCATCATCGCAATCTTTGTCCCACGTAAAAACCAGGTTCTTCTTCGTTAACCGTGTTAATGGAGCTGATATTTTTGCGAAGTCTTTGATAAACTTCCTATAATAGCCAGCCAACCCCAAGAAACTTCTTACTTCGGTTGCATTTTTAGGGACCTTCCAATCTTGGATGGCCACCACCTTTGCGGGATCCACTGCTATCCCTTCTTTGGAAACCACGTGCCCTAAGAACCGTACTTCCTTCCTCCAGAAGTGACACTTAGAAAATTTTGCCTTAAGGTTATGCGCTCGAAGGGTTTCCAACACTTCCCTAAGATGTAGGGAGTGCTCTTCTTTATTCTTAGAAAAGACTAAGATGTCATCCACAAAGACTACCACGAATTTGTTAAGGTATTCCCTAAACACCCTACTCATCAAATCAACAAAATATGCAGGGGCGTTTGTCAAACCAAAGGGCATCACTAGCCATTCATAGAATCCGTCAGGAGTCCTAAAAGCAGTCTTATATATACTATCCTCAGCCACTCTCAGTTGATGAAAGCCAGTGGCTAAGTCCAACTGCGAAAACACTGAGGCGCCAACTAACTGATCAAAGAGATCGTCAATCCTCGGCAGTGGGTGTCGGTTCTTTTTAGTAAGCTTGTTTAGTTCTCTATAGTCCATACAAAGTCTAAGAGACCCATCCGCCTTTGTGGCAAAAACTACTGGAGCACCCCACTCCGATATACTACGTCTTATGAACCCCTTCTGAAGCAACTCCTTTACTTGCTTATTGAGTTCCCTCCTTTCACGAGGAGCCATGTGGCGCACTGGCAAAGATACGGGTTTAGCATTATCCACAAGATAAATTCGAAAGTCTATCTCCCGCTTTGGAGGTAAGCCCTTCACCTCCTCAAACACATCCGGATATTCCCGGACCACTTCTACCGATCGCAGGTTCTCTACAGACGCGTCAAGCGATTCAAGATAACTTAGCATAACGGAATTTATGGGATTACAAAAGATGTCGAGAGCATTACCAAGGCGAGTCACAAGCCTAACTACTCTCCTTTCACAATCAAGAATGGCCCTATTTCTAGACAACCAATCCATTCCTAAAATTAGCCCATAGCCCGTGAAGCCCAATACATAAGCATCACATCTAAATTCAACGCTAAGTATAGAGATTTTCAAATCCAAACATATCATGGTCAAATGAGCCGAACCCCCAATTGGATTTGAAACGACCAGGGGATCCTCTACTAAACTGGTGTTCAAGTGCAGTGATTCAACTAATGATGCAGAGATAAACGAATGAGATGCGCCAGAATCGAATAAGGTACGGATAGGATGATCAAACAGAAAAACTAAGCTTTCAACAGAAATTGTTCTACCTCTTTCTTGCAGCGGTGGGGCCGCAATAGCCTGAACTTGCCCCCTTGCCTGCCCTGGTGCCATAAGAGCCTGCACCTGTCCTCCCGAGGTAGACCCTGCCCTCTGCCCCTTCTTTGGACAGTCCTTCACTAAATGTCCCGCATCTCCACAATGAAAACAACCAGTCTTCTTTTTCTTTCTACAATCTTTGCTGAGATGGCCAGGCGTCCCACAATTGAAGCATTTCTTCTTCCCTTTGCCATTATTGTTTTTACCACCCTTCTTATTTTGCTGTTGGGGTTTCTTCTGATCCCCTTTCTTTTCAACTGCCTTATCCTCATGCATAAGTGTCATTTCTACTAGCTTTTCAAAGGTGGCTCCCATAGGGATGTGGGTCATAGCCAACCCTTGCAACGGTTCATTCAAGCCTCTAATGAACCTCAAAGCTTTCTTCTCTGGCGTGTTCACCAACTCCAAGCCAAACCTTGCTAACTGATTAAATTTATTGACATATTCCTTTACTGATGAGCTCCCTTGCTTTAGTGCCAGGAATTTTTCCATATTTAAGTTCTCCTCTGCCCTTGAAAGAAACTTTGCCTCAAACCTTCGTCTGAAATCCGCCCATGAATCAACTGGACGTTCCCCGTTAGTGACCTCCCACCAAAACGAGGCCTCTCCCTTCATTAACCAAGCAGCTAAACGGACTTTCCTCCCATCTTCCACTTCAAAGATATCCAACAATTCCTCAGTCTCCTTAAGCCAATCTCTGGCCTCCACAAACGTCTCAGTCCCTTGAAAAGTTTTTCCTCCCATAGCCTTGAATTCCTTGCACGTCTTTGCAAAAGTGTCAACACGAGGAGGAGGAGGAGGAGGAATGGGTGCAACTAGGGGTGGAGGAGTATCCGCTGGGCCTGCAGTGGTGGCCCTAGCCTCCAAGTATCTCCTAAACCACCCTGGAATCGTCACACCTTCTGGGAGATTAAGATCTTCAGCCATGCTGAAACGAAAAAGGAAAGATTCAAAATGGAGAATTCGAAAGATAAAGATAAGGATGTGGCTATTTGGGATTATGTTTTTCATAAAACCTCTCTTTAAATAACATGTTTTTTTTTTTGAAAGCACTTCTTCCAAAAATACTTTAGAAAAAAAATATTTTTCTAAAAAAAAAATTTATCTGTTCTGGTAACCTTATGCTCTGATACCACGTGTAACACCCCACGTCCATTAATGTCACTCACAAAGGGAATGCATTAACTTCCATGGAGGTTTTAAGTGAATATAGAACAGTAAAATTACAACAAGACAGATATAAAATAGTACTTGGAAATTCAAAAACTTTATTTCATTGTAGCAGAAGTCAAAACATGTTTGATTACATCATAACACCATATTCAATGTCAAGTACAATATCTATCTTGATAAAACAAGTACATAATCCCATTACATGAATAGCCATTAAAAAGAAAGATAACAAGCTGGACTTTACTTCAGCAGTCCAAGCTTTCCAGAAGATAAGCGATCCAACTAGACTCCACTAGAACTTGGCCCAACCTGCGGACCTGAAGGGAGAAAAAGAATGGAAAAGAGGGGGTCAGACATAAAGTCTGGTGAATATGATAATTCTACAATACTATTACCAAAATAACTGGACTAAGGCATAAGCTGGAAAACAAGAAAATGTCTATGAAGAGCAGATTAAGGACATAGACAATCGCTAAAGGCAACGTTATAGGCGCTCCTAAATACTAAAGGATAAACACTATACTGCACCACACCAGTCACCCTAAAGATTCATCCCACTTAGCTTCACTTAGAAACTTTCCCAATGGCTTTACGTACCCCTAGCTGACTACATAGGTGCCGCCTGCCCCTATCTCCACTAGGTGTACCCTACTTCCCATTATTCGATCGGCTCCCTAACTCGTAGATACCCGTGCTGGCCCCACAGTGGGGTGTATCACTCCCCTAAAGTGGCAACCTGATACAACGGACATGCACGGCTTATACCTACACGATGCAACAACGTCTTACCTACCAGCCCGGGTCCACACACGCATATGAAACCCGTTGGACTTGCGTTGCCACCGCTCCCTGTTTTGGCCTCTTATAGTCAAACCCAGTATGCGTGTCCCATCCTCGACTTGGGTCGAGCCCACAAAGATACGTTTTGGGATACTGGTTGAAATGGGCCCCCACTATTTACCACAAGCATTCCACCTAAGCTTGTCCCCATTAGTCCATCCCACTTAACCCACTTAGTCATGTTCATTTACATGTGTGTTTGGTTAAGCCTAATCGTATTTCAAATGCCTCTAAAGGCAACCACCAGATTCCTCATGCCACCCAAGGCACCTACTTAACCCCCATGTCCCACCTTACATGATTATCTGGTTAAGTATTTCTTAGTTCATTAAGGCCATAACCTCATAAAGACCTCTCACATTAGACTGGCATTTATGGCAGCTGGATTTGCCGGGCGGGTCCGGGCAGTCTTACACCATAAAAGAGTCTAACCTCGTGTCTTTACAACTGTTATGCTTTAGTTTGGGCCTAGGACCTCTCACATTGGGCCGACATTTGTGACTACTGGATTTGCCGAGCGGGTCCGGGCAGGTTTACATCACAAACGAGTCCAACCTCGTGTCCTAAGCATTGATTATTAATAATAATCCACTTTCCCCCAATTTTAATAATTCCCTACTTGAATTATTAATTACTTCCAATTTTTAACAATGTCCATAATTGACTCAATTATGGACATCCATTCATGGTATGCAAAATCTTATAAAATTGCACCCAATTTATTAATTCCTAATATTACCCCTACCCCACGTTTGAACGTTTATTCGCAAAATATATGTTAGACTCGAATAGCCTAACTCATAGCATAAAAGAGATTATCATAATAACAACATGTATATGTGACCAAATGAATCATAATAAGGGGTGAAACTTGCATATGTCCAACTTGCATAGATTATACATGTCATGGACCTAAAGGTGTCAACTTGTTCAAAATTTACCTAATATAATCTCAATCAATTTTCATAAACTTACATATGAACATGTGTGAATCAACATCATCTAATTTTTTAACAAAATGGTTTTATATGGGTACACCTAACTCAATAGGCAAATTCCCATAATCAAGTTTTATTTAATTATAGTTTCAAGTTTATGGGTACACCTAACCTAATAGGCAAATTCCCATAAACAAGATCCATTTAAATTAAGAAAAAAAACATAACTTTAAGCATGATCCAACAACATCATGATTTTTCAACATAATATAGCATGATTTATAACATGGCATAGTATGATAGTATAACATAGCTTGACATGATTCTCAACATAGCACGACATAGCATAAGAGAATTTACAACATAGCATGACATAGCATATATAATTTACATCATACGACAACATAATAACATAATAAGAGAATCCACAATATATAGAATTTACAATTACAAATCACATCACTTTCTTGTGATCCATTCATAACTGAGTCAAATTAGTTTGTAATAGTCTTGTGAGAATCATCATACTCACCAACAAAAGAAAAGAATTAGAGAAAGAGAGATCTTTTGATTTGATTTGTGTAGATTTAGTTGTAGATGATTAGGCTTCCTCTTCTTAGTTTGTGACGGCTATGCTGAACTCCATGGCAGCAGCATGACGGTAGCTTCTCTAATTTTACAAGTGATTTAGGTCTAGGGTCTACCCACTTATTTATAGATTTTAGAATGCGTTTAGGCCATTAGATTTAACCTAGAAATAACCGCAGCCGTCCATACAAGATGGGGTTTATCTTGTTGACTCATCAATGAGTCAGAAGTGACTCAGCAAACACTCAGCATATTAATAAACTTCTATTCATGTCATAAATATATATATATTTTCTACAATGTACATATTAGATACATCCCCTTTACTTATTATTGTTTTTATATACATATTAGATACATCCCCTCTCTCACACACTTATTAATATTTTTATATTCATATTAGATACATCCCCTCTCTTACACACTTATTAATATTTTTATATTCATATTGGATACATCCCCTCTCTTACACACTTATTAATATTTTTATATTCATATTAGATACATCCCCTCTCTTACACACTTATTAATATTTTTATATTCATATTAGATACATCCCCTCTCTTACATACTTACTAATATTTTTATATTCATATTAGATACATCCCCTCTTCTACACACTTATTATTATTTTAGCAACTTTAGTGTTAATAGAAAATTCGGGGTGTTACAGCATTATTCGATGACAGAATCTAGTAGGATCTGGAATGGCAGTCCAAACGCTTACGTAACACAGTGATGATAGTTTTATGCAAATGTAGCGTTGATATACGTACGACATGCGACGTTGGATAAGGGACTGCGTACATACGGTGGAGACCATGCAAGTAGAGTATACCTTAATTAGGGGGTAGCTACATATACACTATATTAGGTTAATCTACTACAGAGTAGATGGGTGCGACGTGTGTGCAAGCCTTGAGTGCTAATAAGACAAGTAACCTAATAAATAAGAAAATATAATTGAACGGTGTATGTAGGATTATCCAAGAAGTGTAGTTTAAATTCATTCACACAGAACTTATGTTCTGACCCCCTCCTCATAACATTCGCAGGTTAGGTTCATGACAGAGACTGTATAGCTTTGGATACCGGTTTAGTAGTATTATTATTAAGGTAAAGCTATGTTTCAAATATATTATATTTTATTCCTTCCGCTGTGAGATGTTTTCCGAACTCTGACATGTTTTATGTCTTTGTCTTTCCTGTAGGATACCAGAGCAAACTAGCTCGGGTTTCGATGGATTGGGTTTTGAAAAAATTCGGTTCGTCGGAATCCGGGTTGTCACATCTGGTATCAGAGCCTCGTTTAGTGTTCCTAGGGAGATAATGAGTGAGCATACTTGTATTTTCTAAAATATAAATATATATAATATATATATATATAAACCTAGATCCATAAGAAGTCCACTAGAGAAAAAAAATATGGAAAGAGTTGGGATATCTAATTTGTACACTAAAGTAATAAACATAGAAATTTTGAGGCCCTTAGGTGGTTTGGCTGGAAAGTATACAATATGATTTGGTATTTGAGAAATATGTATCCCATATAATAGAGAGACTAATATGTTGATATTTCAGAGTAGTGAGTTTAGAAGTGAAACCTTATAAATAGGTTAAAAAGTGGAAAATGAATTAGGAATATATATAGTTGAGAGAAATGAATTTGTGAAAGTGTCTAGGAAAGCCTAGTTGAGTTGAAAGACCCACTTTGAGTCTAACCCAATAATTAACTTTTAAGAACTTGAATTTGTAAAAGTTTTTGCAAAAGAGTTTGTGGTGTTTTCAAGTTTTAATCTTAAAAGTATTTTTGATGTTTGAGAAAAATGTAAAGAACATATTTAGTGCATGTTGGGTTTTAAAGTAAAGTGGGGTATATTTTGTAAAATAATGATTTCTTGTTTTAAAAGATTCTCTCATGAAAAGGTACATATTATAGAGCATATGTATAGCTCGCCAGTTTTCATATTTTAATATATGAAAGGATTAGGAGGTAAAGCATACAAAGTGTTGCATTTTGTAAAAGATGTTTTGAAATCTCTATTCTATTAACAATAAATAAAAAGAATGGAGTAGGTAAGGATTAGAGCGTAGAAAGAACGAGAGAAAGTTAAGGCTATGAATTAAATCATAAGAACCAACTGGAGATTGGTTGAGTTGAGTAATTCTTTGAGTGTCAATCTGATGTTGATTTCGGTCTTCGGGGTTGACACTTAGGGAGTTATTCTCTTACCAATTTACGGTCAGGGATTAGCAAATTTGGAACCAATGGAATTTCCTGTAGAATGTATAAGCATTGTGAGTCTAGGATTGTTGTTTAAGAGAAGCATAGGCTAGTAATGCACAATAAGGAATAGTAGTGATTACTAGGTAGAAAAGGGCAAGTAAGTGTGTAGATCCTGTTGTGTGGACTCGTAATTGTCTGAGATGACAAAGTCCTAAGATTCTTGACCCTTAGTAGCAGCCGTGTAGGGTGTTGTTTGAGTTGAAAACGGAAAAGCTTATTTGAAAAGTAAACTTAAGTAATTGGATTAAGTCAAATAAGCTAAGAAAGAGAATAGCCTGACTAACAAGAAAACAACTAATTCAGCAAAGCAACAAACGTGAGTGAAAAGAAAGTGAAAATCTTAAGAAAAAGATGAATAAAAATAAAATTATTCCAGATAAGTTGAAAAATAGAAGAAAGTTTTCTTATATGGTATTGTTTGGATAGGAAAGTAGGAAGTATACATAGGAGAAAAACGGAAAATGTGAATTCTTCCGTTTCATACCTTTTTGTAACATAAGAAATCGAATTTGGAAAATTAGAATTTTCTAAATTTCGAATTTAATGATGGTTGGTAGGATTTTGGATGCAACAATTGGATGAACTATGCTCTTATTTTGTAAGAGTATGGGAAAATTTGGTTGAAAAATGTTTTGATTTTTCAAAAATATTGCATTCATATAGAATTGCAAGTATATTTAGGGTGTGAGCATCATGTTTTGAAAAGAGTTTTTAAAATTTTGCATACGTATAAGTGGTACCAATTAGGCATACATGCATTGCTATGATGTATTTCACTTTGTACATGCGCACAATGTTTGCAAAAATTGGATGCCCACTTGATGGTTTGATATTATGCAAGGTATTATATAATTTACCCCTATCGAATTTCGGGGACGAAATCCCTTAAGGGTGGGTGAATGTAACACCCCGCATTTTTAATATAATTAAAAATAAAATATATGTATATATGGATAGATAGGTAAATAATGGTGATGTACAATGAAAATTAATTAATACATGAAAGAGAAGGAAAAATTAATACGATAACAGTATGAGTAACAGAAAAGATAACAAACTAAGGATACTTAATTTAAATATCAGGAATTAAGTAAAACGGACATCACTATTGCGTTCGTCTCGGAATTTTGCTTAAGATAGAGTTCAAGTTTGCATAAAACGGATAATGTATGAAGAAGTTATGAGCCTTAGGAGTTTGTATATGCAAAGAAAACATATATATAAATAAAACCAAGTCCAGAATTCAAACAGATTCAAAAACAGGTCAAACTGGGCTGAGCAGGAAATCTCCCGCTCAGATGTGTTGACTCCCTTTAAGGGGGGTCGACATAGGAGTCGACCCCTCTAAAAGGGGTCGACACAGGGGTCGACCCCCCCATAGGGTGTCAACCCCCGAACCCAGATCCGGGTTGGGTCAGTTTTGACGTTTCTGGGCATGTTTTTGGCACTGTTCATTGATCTAAAAGCTATATAATGGACCTAAGACTCATTCTTTTGCTTCACCTAAACCTGTGGCGAAGCCATGACTCTGTTCTAGCATAAATCAATTCTAATTTTTCTTCTCCAAGTAATTTCAAATCCTAGATCCACTTTCTTCCCTTTCTCTTCAAAATCTGTTCTTAAAATAAAAGATTAGATTTAGAATTTCTTCTATTGCAAAATAAAGAGAAATGGGATTTTGATCTACTATATACGCCGCAAGAAAGGGAAGAACTTTGGATGCTAATCTAAATCAGACTTAGGAAAGCAAAAATCACTGTGAGTGGATTTAAATTACCTTTGTTGAATAATAGTAGATGTATCGTTTAGCAATTCCCCAAGTTAATTTGTTTAATTCATTGAAAATAACTCAGATTTTATTTTATGCGTATTCTGTTCTTCTTCCTCCCCTTTCCTTTTTATTTTTAAGATTAGGCTAACTTCGAGCCTAATCCAAATCTCGCTGAAAAGCATGCGTACGAACAAAGATTGGAATAGTGAAAATGATGTTTGGTAATTTGGGAATAATTTGTAATTGGGAAATTAAAACAACGTGTAAGATGAATTTTTGGACGTAATTCACGAATTGGGGAATTGTGGAATAACATATAACATAACCTGAGATTGAGAAATTAGGGGAAATTGGCACATATATTGACCAAGAACATAAAAGAAAATTTGTGCGATTAAAATTGAGAACGATTAGATATGTTTAGGTATGTTGAATCAAGAATTTATGTATGAACTATATGTACATAACAAAAGTTAGAATTGAAGATTTAGACATATGGGATTATAAGTTGAATTGGTATTTATGCAATAAGAATGAGGGTTGACATGAATTAATTGTTCTAAGCAATAAGAATGAGGGTTGACATGAATTATTGATAACTTTAAAGAATAATTAATTTGGGTATAATTAAGTATAACTTATATACATGAAATGTTGGGCATAACATATAATAAGGATTATTGGCATAACTATGTACGAGATTATGTAATCATGGTAGAATTTATGTATCCAAATCAAATTGGAACCACAAACATGAAATCGGGTTTAGAAGCGTGAACATGAATTATTGGATTGGGATAAATAGGCATATAAAACCTAGATTGAAATTGTATAGGTAAGTTAAAAGATGAACATGCCTAACCCGAGGTTAGATTGAGTTGCGGTGTAAGTCTGCCCGGAACCGCCCGGCACATCCAGCAACCGCAACAACGGGTCTAATGTGAGAGGTTAGTGCATTAAGCCCAAAACCCGAGGTTAGAACGAGTTTGCGGCAAAAGTCTGCCCGGAACCGCCCGGCATATCCAGCAACCGCAAGCAACTTGTTTAATGTGAGAGGTTGAGTGCATTAATAAAAAGATTAATTCTATGAAACAAACATGTTAAGTATGCTAAGGTTAAGTAAACGGAGGCGTATAGACAAACTTAACCAACGTAATAATGGGGAATGGTAGGAAACCTTAGTTAAGAAAACTAAGTAAATAACGATGGATTATGGCAATATCAACAGATACGAGTATAACTGAATGGAAAGATAATAGGTAAGCTTGGTACAAGACAAGTAAGAATTATAACGTAGGTTATAATGATCGATACAAAGATAAAATAACTTATGAAAGAATTCAAGCCGTACTTAATTGAAGATTAAGTAATCCGTGGGAACGGGAATAAAGCCACGAATAGGGAAACATAAGTTATATGAGTAAGGGGAAAACTTATTAGTAAACCTTAGTTAAGATGACTAAGTTAATGGGTAAACAATAAAGAGAATTTGTTATTAAACCTTAGTTAAGAGAACTATGTAAACAATCATGGAAAATCATGTTAGTAAACCTTAGTTAAGAGGACTAAGTAAACAGTTACAGAAAGTCGTATTTGAGCTTGTTAGTAAACCTTAGTTAAGAGAACTAAGTAAACAATCCTGGAAAGTCATGTCGGTAAACCTTAGTTAAAAGGACTAAGTAAACAGTTACGGAAAGTCGTGTTTGAGCTTGTTAGTAAACCTTAATTAAGAGAACTAAGCAAACAATTAAAAGATCGCGGCTACATAAGAAATAGTGAATGACTTATGAAAAAAAAAACTTGGTAGTTTAAAAACTAATATGGAAGAGATAACCAAGTTAAAAAGAAAACCTAATGAGATAAAGCAAGCGCATAATCAGAAGATTAGACTTAAGGTCCAGTAACACGAAAGGGTAAGGCACTTGGACCAGTCCATATGATAGGGGATGAATAACCAAACACGATAGATCATCACGATGTCGTATGGCGCAAGGAGGAGCAAACGTCCATCTGATCATGCAGAAGGCTCCAAGGGACTGGCTTACGAAGCACGCGGCTTCTGGGGACGTGAGAGTACTCTTGGTATCCCTCTGTGAGTGGAAGATGATACGCCTGTGCTCACAGAGGTTAGGTCTGCGTGGGAAGGACCAAAGAGTATGCCTTGATTGCAAAACAAGAGGCAATCAAAAGACTAAGAAGGACCAGCGTGATTCGGCGAGACCAATTAGTGCCATGTGATAGCAGCTCGTTGTCTACCTACCATCTTCAGTCGGTACATGAAGCGGAAAGGCAGAGAACTCCAAAAGACCATATACTTCGCTACCTAGTTATGGGTGAGGTTGGCCAATAGAATTGAAGGGCATAGGGGGTCGGGGTTACAGTTCTCATTCTTGATATTCTTAGGTGCCATTCATTAATTGAGGGAGGGTTCTAGTGGAACCATAGCCACTATAAAAGTAGACCTGAGCATCTGCATCGGCAGATATCTGAAAGCTCCCGACCGAGTTCCGTGTTTCTTGATTAGCCCTGCCACGGGACTCGGGCGCACAGATAGAGAACATGTGCAAATAGACATCGAGTACGATTGAAGATACGTACGTGGGGAAAGTCTAGGTACACTCATGTCGCTCTGGGTGGTGTACCATAGACTAGAGGGCATTATTCGATGATAGAATCTAGTAGGATCTAGAACGGCAGTCCAAACGCTTACGTAACACGGTGATGATAGTTTTATGCAAACGTAGCATTGATATACATACGACATGCGACATTGGATAAGGGACTGCGTACATACGGTGGAGACCATGCAAGTAGAGTATACCTTAATTAGGGGGTAGCTACATGTACACTATATTAGGTTAATCTACTAGAGAGTAGTTGGGTGTGACGTGTGTGTAAGCCTTGAGTGCTAATAACACAAGTAACCTAATAAATAAGAAAATATAATTGAACAGTATATGTAGGATTATCCAAAAAGTGTAGTTTATATTCATTCACACAGAACTTATATTCTGACCCCCTCCTCATAACATTCGCAGGTTAGGTTCATGACAGAGACTGTATAGCTTTGGATACCGGTTTAGCAGTATTATTATTAAGGTAAAGCTATGTTTCAACTACATTATATTTTATTCCTTCTTCTTTGAGATGTTTTTTGAACTCTGACATGTTTTATGTCTTTG
This sequence comes from Allium sativum, assembly GCA_030737875.1. Classification (NCBI taxonomy): domain Eukaryota; kingdom Viridiplantae; phylum Streptophyta; class Magnoliopsida; order Asparagales; family Amaryllidaceae; genus Allium; species Allium sativum. The sequence goes on from CM060919.1 coordinate 341,458,205, forward strand.
TCTTTCTTGCAGGATACCAGAGCAAACCAACTCGGATTTCGATGGATTGTGTTTTTGAAACAAATTCGGTTCGTCGGAATTCGGGTTGTCCCATACTGAATAATAATTTTCTGATTGAAGAGAAAATTTTTGATTTCGTCTTATAGATTTTGAGTTATATATTTTTAGAAAAACAGCGCCATAATCGCTTTAAACCATAATGATTTATTTAATAAATTAAAAGGATTTTGAGTAAATAAAATCTGAATTCCGTTAGAAAAATCTTGACTTGAGTTAAAAGACAAATATGAACTCAAGTGGAGTAAGTGAATTGATTTTCCAAATAAAAATCAGGGTTTTAGTTACCAAATGAAGTTAACTATTTTCAAAAGAAATTAGTTAATGGAGTTTGAATTGAACTTAACTTGGTTTGAGGGAATATAAATTATTAACTGAAATTGGAAAATCGAATGTGAAACTCGAGTTAGAAATGGAATTAGATTTGGGTATAAGCGAATTAAAATATATTCGAATATGATATGTTCAAATCGAAAATGCATTAGGCAAAGGAGCAAATTAAAGAGGCAGTTAGCGTACTTTGTTAAAAGGGAATGAGTTGATTGAAATGAGTTAGAAAGGGACATATATATGTAAACAGGTATGGGATGAAGAGTATGAAGAGAATATGAAGATTATAATTTAAGTGCCCGACAAAAAGGTACATGTTTAATTTTCATATAAGATTTTATGAGCCCTCTGGGCAAGCCGCTTGGCTTTTTGATTTTCTTTTTGAATGGAAAGGGCCTAGAGAGGCGATTTGGAGTTTCAGCTATTGACCGGTACAAAGGAGGTGCTGGCGAAACTTTCCGAAAATTTAAGGAGTTAGAATATTTTTAAGAAGTTTTGATAACCAGAAAACGATATATCGATATATAGAATTTGATAAGAAAAATTTAAATAGAATGTTAATCAAAAAGGGCCAGTGATTATGTGATGAATGTTTGTTTTCCTTTTATAGTTGAATCACCGGCTGTCAAAGTTTTTGACCATCGTTGTCAACACGGAGAGACCGGTTGTCTCCGTATAGACATAGGCATTGCAAATTAGATTATGCTGAAGATATAATTGAAGATGGAGTAAATTGCAAGGGTTGTTCTGTTTGTCCGGTCCCAGGACAACTAGTATGGACGAATGTCTGACATAGCCATACCTGTTTACATATATATGTCCCTTTCTAACTCATTTCAATCAACTCATTCCCTTTTAACAAAGTACGCTAACTGCCTCTTTAGTTTGCTCCTTTGCCTAATGCATTTTCGATTTGAACATATCATATTCGAATATATTTTAATTCGCTTATACCCAAATCTAATTCCATTTCTAACTCGAGTTTCACATTCGATTTTCCAATTTCAGTTAATAATTTATATTCCCTCAAACCAAGTTAAGTTCAATTCAAAATCCATTAACTAATTTCTTTTGAAAATAGTTAACTTCATTTGGTAACTAAAACCCTGATTTTTATTTGGAAAATCAATTCACTTACTCCACTTGAGTTCATATTTATCTTATAACTCAAGTCAAGATTTTTCTAACGGAATTCGGATTTTATTTACTCAAAATCCTTTTAATTTATAAAATAAATCGTTATGGTTTAAAACGATTACGGCGCTGTTTGTCTAAAAATATATAACTCAAAATCTATAAGACGAAATCAAATTTTTTCTCTTCAATCGAAAACAGATCACACAAGACGATCTTTTCGAATTATTACGTTGGTGGCGGAGGAATTCGTTCCTCTTAGCCTTTTATACCCGTACTATTTTTGAGAAGATCAACTAGTGATTTGACGGGTTTGACGATGTGGCATTCAAAATGAATGGTGGCCAGATGTTCTAAAGATTAACGTAGCCTCAAGCCTCACAATCGGGAAATGATGTTATTCCCCATAAGGGTATATTTGTTACCGATCTAAAGAAAATTTAATTATTTGTTCTTCTTTTGATTCTATATCTTATGGATTATGGTTGGACGACCAACAACCGTGGGTGACAATGTATTTGCTACACTTAAGCTAAATGAGTGAGCGGTCATGTGTGGCCGGGTTGCAAGATGTTCTTGCTGAACCCCAGTGTATCCCCTCTAGAGTACACTGATCGAGAGGTGGTCCCATACCTTGTCATAGTTGGAATCCAATCTCTAATAAGCGCCTTGCGGTTTTTGATTTTATACTATGTATGTAGAGCATGAGATGTAAGCGTTCTACTATTTGGTTATTTATTTGATTAGACATTATTATAATATCATCGGATTTGATATCAAAAATGTTTTGGTTATAGTAAGGTAAAAACTGTCCATGTTCATGTGTGGACTGGTCTTACTATTATCCTTTTCTTTCAAAAGGATTTTCAAAGTTAAACAATATGGTTGGAGTTTACTCACACTAGTCCCATGACTGACACAAAGTTTTTATTTTTTGTTTTTCCACAAACTCTTGGGTGCCTAAATTTGTACGGGCAGTCAAGTGTTTCAGGCTTTTATAGATACACTTGAAGGAGCTTTAAGCAGGTGGCTTCATCATTTGATATTTTAGAAATATTTCCCGCTGTATCAAATGTTGTACTGTACTCTGATTATGGTATGTATATATGACACAAAATTTTGTATTTCAAAGGTTATGTTATATAATATATTTTATTCGTTCCGTTGTGAGATTCTATTTTGTTATTTCTGCTATTCTGTCTTATTCTTATTTAACCCGTAATGATTCGTAATTCTGTGTTATTCGAGTTGGACATGTGTGGTATTTAGTCATACTGTGGATGGGATTTCTTTGGCACTTCCAGAAGTATTCATCTTTATTTTGGCAATTCATGTTTTGGTTAATAAAGCTAAATGGAGTTCTCAGTGTTATAGGAGTAATTGGATTTAGTCTAGCAGTTTTGAGTTTTTTTTGTGTTCAATTGTATATCATTCAGTGTTTTTTTTCTCATTACTTGCTAGTTGTGGTATATGTAATAGAATAGTAAGTGTGTAGGTTATTGTGATTCTTGTATGTACATTGTAATATTTCATAGTGCTAATAATAGTTTTACTTGCCTTTCAAAAAAAAAGGTAGTACAGATTTGCGGGCCATCACAGTTGGTATCAGAGCTAAGGTTGAGCGAACACCTAGGCTTCTGTGGGGTTTACTCATTAGAAATAGGGTTGGTAGTATGCGTATATATGCATGTGCGTATTTGTAAGTTATAAAAATGATTTTATATTGTGTTGATTGGTTTGTCGAGTGGTTTATGAACTCTGGTCGGTACAGAATGTATAATTGTATTGATAGGTGTTTCTCAACACTTAAGAAGAGTAATTCGATACAATATTATTTTAAAAGCTGGGTAAATAAAACAATTTTACCGACAACTATATTTTTATATAAAAGGAATAATTTTCTGAAATTATTATAATATATGGATGTGTTAGTTGTATTAATATAATCAGATTAGATTATATAATTGAAATGATTATATATAACCAAATGGAATTGGCATAAAAACTTAATATGTAAATGAGATGAATTAAAATTGGATTGAAACCACGATTTTGAATTTAAATCCCGGAAAGTTGGTAAATATTTTCCCGATGTATATTAAAATAATTTAGCTTTGTTTTGAAAGGATATTTGAATAAAAATCATTTTGAATGGATTTTAAAAATGATAAAGTACTAAATTCACTTCGGTCACTGGAAAATAATTCAGATGATGGATGGTCACATCTTCGGTATTCATTTTCGAGTTTCTAAGTGATGGATTGCTACCATAGTGAGATTTCCAATGGAAAATTATTTTAGAAAACGAGTTGTTTGGAAAATTCAAGTGTTTTTAATTTGTGATGGTTATTTATGTATATATTTTTATAATTTCAAAGGAATTTGAAATAAATACGAATATTTGAATTTTGGAATTTAAAACTTAAACTATGCAAGTTAAATAGATTGAAATAGATTTGAAATCAATTTAATATTAGCCAGAATAATCAATGGTTATGTTATTAACCAAATAATACCAAAGGTGAATAGAGAAATTTTCGTTACTATAAATGAAATAAATAAATTGATTATAATCAATTTGAATAAATTTGAATGCATATGAGTGGAATATGAGTTAAATGTAAATTTACTGGTTGTAAATTATTTGAATTAAATGAATGTAAGTATATATGATATGTAATATGACTAGAATAACGTATATACTAAATATTGGAACATGTGCTAACATACACGTGCTAAATATGACTTGTTGGTATTGAATTCATGTGTTTAATCATCTAAATGAATGGGGCTATTCAAATTTCACATATATGAAACTCATGAGTTTAAATTGAGTTAGTGCAGGTACATGGAGCTAACTAGCTTGATCTTGGATATGTAAATTTCGTATATGCTAAACATGTACGCTTAATTAATGCTTATATAAGGTATACCTATGCAAAAATATCAAATTAGGATATATTAATAGTTTCCAACCAATGTGGGTCGATGTATACTTTTATCTCTCTTTTGGTATATTGTAAAAGCTCCTTTGTACAGGGGAGACTCTGCCAAACTTTTTTGAAAAATTAAGGAGTTAGAAAAAAATTCACTTCGAATGTTTTGTAAAGATAAAAGAGATGATTTTAAAATTGAATTCAATTTGAAGATTTTTGAATGGGAAATAGGAAATTAAATATTTTCGTGAAAACTTAAAATTGTATAAGACTTGAGTTCTAGAATATGAAATGCTAAGTTATAACAAGTGGGTTTTGAAAAGTTAATGGGTCTTTAGCATTTCTTTTGCCTTAGTAATTTCAGGGACGAAATTCTTTTAAGGGGGAAGGAATGTAACATCCCGGATTTTTATTCGATTTATTTTGAACATTTAAATTTATTTTAAATGTTGAATTAAAATATAAATGAATTTTTGTATGGAATTTATATAATATGATTTAATTTCGAATATATCGAATATGGAGAAGCGAATATAATGTAATTCGAAGTTAAAAACTGAATGAAAAACATTCAGATAACCAATATAAATTCTGTTTGGAATGTAAATGATAACAATAATATATTATCGAGGAGTTGTTTGTTTTGAATTTTAAATTATATTATATTAATTTAATATGGTTATTTAATGTATACGTTCGAATTAAATCCCAGAATCAGTTCCATTGAGTTCAGAATAATGGCATAATCTGAGAACATCGGTCGTTGCGATTTACTAACGGTTCATAATTTCAAGTTATGAACCACGGGATATTTTGGAATATTAAATTAAATTAAATAAAATCAGGATATTTTAAATTAAAAAAATTATTATCCAGGACAACGATAGTACATTGCAGCTACCATCGTGCCACCCTATATCATTCCTCGAGCCAAATAATTTGTCTCCCTCCTTCCATATCAAGCAAACAATGATTTTAATGCCGTCTACCTTTTTGACCCTCGTTTATATATATAAATACCACCTGTCTTCGTTATTTTATCCCTTCTTAAACCAACGAAAGACTTCAACCTCTTCATTCTTTTCCCAGTTAAATCAAAATTAGTCCACCGAAGTAAACCAAAAAAAAAGAAGGGATGTAGAAATTGTGAATCGCGATTCAAGGACCACCGAGCGAGCATTCCAAAGCTCGATGGAGACGATCGCGAATCCCCAAAGAGAGGGGTTTGTCATGATTTTGATTTGAGGGTATCTTGACTTCGATAGGGGCGCAATGGGATAAAGGGGATGAGATGGATTTCAAGGAAGAAAAAGGAAATGCGTTGTTGACAGCTCGAGTAGGGTTCGAAGTCTTGGGAGGCACGATCTTGATTTTTTGGAACATCAATGTCGCGAGTTGTAGGTGTAGTGTTGGGAAGCATCAAGCAAGCGTCGAGTTTCTGGTGGGGGCAGTTCTGACCGGCGAAGTCTGAGGTGATCCTGGGGGATAATTTTGTCGTAGGTTTACTATTGAGCTATAGGAGTTGTGCAAACTCTGGTAGTGATGTTTTGAATCGGTAGCAGGTGTTTGGGGGTGTTCATGGAGGATTTTGGCTTAATGAATTTAGGGGAAAAGGGTGTGTGAGGAGTTCAGCATGTGGACATTGTGGAGTATGGTCTTTGTTATTGTGGAATGGTGATGGGGGTTCTGTGTATGTGAAGAAGATAGGAGGGAGGGCAGACATACGTAAGGTAATACTGACAATGAACAGTGGTGACATAGGAGATAATTGCAAAGATTGATGAAGTAGTGACCATGAGTATTTGAGGAAATGTCGATATTGGAGTATTGTTGTTTGGGGCTGATATTTAATATAGTTCGTAGTTTGGTTGAGAGCAACAAGGTATGTTTTTATAAAATTTAGAAATATACATAGGATAATTAGTTTATTTATATTTAATTTAAATTAATGATAGCACAATCAATTATTAAAATTAAATAATTGTAGGTACAAAAATAAATTCCATTTGGATTCATAGCCGATGATATGGAAATTGACGAAATATTTAGCAAATAAATCAAGGTGAGTAAATCTCAATTAAATTTTTTTATCATTAAAAAATAAATTGTTGGCTGTTTGGTTGCATTTATAAATTGTTTATCAGTCTTAGTTATTAATATGTTAGTTATATTAGGCTCGGTGGTTGTGGCTATTATTATATATATTGGATATTTCCCGCAGTACCATTAGCGGATGCCTGCAGTGTTGTTAGCGGATGACCCTATTGCCCCAAGATATATAAGTGGATGACCTTCTATACCGCGATATCCAGACCTGAAGCAGGATTGGTATTATTTATGTTATCTAACATTTGTGGATGCAGTGAAAACAGGTTGGAGGGATCCGACTAGATTCCTCAAAATTTATTTATCGTTGTTTATATGTTTATATATGCGTGATATGTTGAATTGAATTGATGTTTGTGTATTTGAATGTTTGAACATCACTGGACCTAGAGGTTGATATTTAAAATATCATAAAAAAGGCATTTTTAGATTTGAAAATGGGAAATTTATTTTTTGAAATAGAATTTGAATTTCGAGGAGGCTAAGAAAATATTAACTTATTTTTATTAATAAAACAAGTAATTGAAAATTTAAATGATGTTTAGAAATAGAAAGGAAATTTATTATTTGATAGTATTATATTTTAATATTCAAGTCTGAATTTAAAAAGGAAATTTTATTTTTTTGAAATGGAAATCGAATTACAAATAAAATTGGAAATATAAGTTCGTTTAAATATTTAAAACAAGAAGTGAAATTCATAAACAGCGTTTATAAATAGAAGTGAATAATTATCATGGGATAATTTGATTATTTAAATTCAAGTATAAATTTTTAAAAGGGACTAGGAACCATTTAAAAAGGGAAACAATGAAATTTATTCCAACGTTCGGAATATAAATTGATTTGGGATAAATCCGTATGGATTTATAATTAAAATCCAATTATGTCAAATCAATTATCGTCAGAAAGGATAATGGGATTTGTTTTAAATCTATACAATATGGAATGAATTTTATATTTATATAAGTTTATAATAATAAAATATTTCGAATATAAAAGCAAAGGGGATTTTTATGATTAATAATACCAGTTTATGTATTACAAACTCTTGTTCGTCTCAAGATAAGAACGTTGTCGATCAAGGTCTGAGAGGTAAATAAAATAGCCCAACTTGAACGACTTCACTATAATTAAGGGATGATATTAGTTTGTAATGGTAAAGAATGTTGAATTAATTGATTATTCCCATAAAAGGAATTTATAATTGGAATTCGATTATATCGAATTTATAAGTAATTTAACTCCGGGGGAATTGGAATTGAATATAGAAATTTAGTTTTGTATAAAATTCATAATTGAGTTATGAATGTGGCATAAAGTAATCGGCGGGTAAGATAATATGAATTGTGAAGTTAGATTTGGATAACAAGTTAATTTTAATATTGAGATTGGAGTTGGAATTTAAATTATAAACAAAAAATTTAATTGTTTATAATTTAATTAAAACAAACTCACCGCAGCGCGGTAGTTCGTAATTTGACGTTTCGAACTTCAATTAAGTATATAGAACTCGGTATATGTCGGAATATAGTGAAATCATAAACGTTTCGACCTATTGAATAATAATTTTCTAATGGAAGAGAAAAATCTTGATTTCGTCTTATAGATTTTGAGTTATATCAAAATCAAATTTTCAAAAAAACAGCGCCATAATCGTTTTAAACCATAACGATTTATTTAATAAATTAATAGGATTTTGAGTAAATAAAATACGAATTTCCGTTAGAGACATCCTGACTTGAGTTATAAGATAAATATGAACTCAAGTGGAGTAAGTGAATTGATTTTCCAAATAAAAATCAAGGTTTTAATTACCAAACAAAGTTAACTAATTTCAAAAGAAATTAGTTGGTGGAGTTTGAATTGAACTTAACATGGTTTGAGGGAATATAAATTATTAATTGAAATTGGAAAATCGAATGTGAAACTCGAGTTAGAAATGGAATTAGATTTGTGTATAAGAGAATTAAAATATAATCGAATATGATATGTTCAAATCGAAGTGCATTAGGTAAAGAAGCAAATTAAAGAGGCAGTTAGCGAACTTTGTTAAAAGGGAATGAGTTGATTTAAATGGGTTGGAAAGGGATATATATATGTAAACAGGTATGTAATGAAGAGTATGAAGATTATAATCTAAGTGCCCGACAAAAAGGTACATGTATAAATTTCCATATGAGATTTTATGAGCCTATTAGGCAAGCCACTTGGCTTTTTGATTTTCTTTTTGAATGGAAAGGGCCTAGAGAGGCGAGTTAGAGTTTGAGCTATTGACTGGTACAAAGGAGGTGCTGGCATAATTCTCCGAAAATTTAAGGAGTTAGAATATTTTTAAGAAGTTTTGATAACAAGAAATCGATATATCGATATATAAAATTCGATAAGAAAACTTAAAATAGAATATTAACCAAAAAGGGCCAGTGATTGTGTGATGAATGTTTGTTTTCCTTTGATACTTGAATCAACGGCTATCAAAGATTTTTGACCATCATTGTCAATACGGAGAGACCAGTTAGATTTAATATCCGAAAACCACTTCCTATAGATATAGGCATTGAGAATTAGATTATGCTGAAGATAAATTTGAAGATGGAATAAATTGCAAGGACTGTTCTGTTTGTCCAGTCCCAGGACAACTTGTATGGACAAATGTCTGACAGAGTATTCCTAACAAATCACATAAGACAATCTTTTCGAGGTATTTTGTTGGTGGCGGAGGAATTCATTCCTCTTAGCTTTTTATACCCATAATATTTTTGAGAAGATCAACTAGTGATTTAACGGGTTGGCGATGTGGCATTCAAAGTGAGTGGTGGCAAGATGTTCTAAAGATTAATGTGGCATCACAACTGGGAAATGACAAAAATCAGGCAGGCAGCATGGCTAGTTGGGTCATATCGAAGTAGGGTATATCTGTCACCGATCTAGAGAAAATTCAATTATTTGTTCTTCTTTAGATTCTGTATCTCACGGATTATGATTGGACGACCGACAATTGTGAGTGATAATATATTTGCTACACTCAAGCTAATTGAGTGGGCGGTCATGTGTGGCCGGGTTGCAAGATGTTCTTGCTGAACCACAGTGTATCCCCTCTAGAGTACACTGATCGGGAGGTGGTCCCATACCTTGACATAGTTGGAATCCAATCTCCAATAAGCGCCTTGCGGTTTTTGATTTTATACTATGTATGTAGAGCGTGAGATGCAAGCGTTCTACTATTTGGTTATTTATTTGATTAGACATTATTATAATATCATCGGCTTTTGATATCAAAAATGTTTTGCTTATAGTAAGGTAAAAATCTTCCATGTTTATGTGTGGACTGGTCTTACTATTATCATTTTCTTTCAAAAGGATTTTCAAAGTTAAACAATATGGTTGGAGTTTTTCACACTAGTCTCATGACTGACCCAGAGTTTATTTTGTTTGTTTTTCTATAAACTCTTGGGTGCGCAAATTTGTACGGGCAGTCAAGTGTTTCAGGCTTTTACAAATACACTTGGAGGAGCTTAAAGAAGGAGGCTTCACCATTAGATATTTTAGAATTATTTTCCGGTGTATCAAATGTTTTATTATACTCTGATGATGGTATGTATATATTACGCAAAATTTTGTATTTCAAAGGTTATGTTATGTAATATATTTTATTTGTTCCGTTGCGAGAATACGTTTTGTTATTTCTGCTCTTCTGTCTTGTTCTTCTTTAAACCATAATGACTCGTAATTCAGTGTTATTTGAGTTGGACATGTGTGGTATTTAGTCAACTCAGGTATGCGGGCCATCATAATTCGTCTTTATACTTGCATATAATATAAGAGGAGCTGCGGTAATGCAATTCAATCTATAAGTGCAAGGTGTAAGATATTGGCATGATATGGTTAATAGTGATGATGTGAAAACATTTTGGACTATTTCGAGCGTTTATACCAGGAAGAAAAAGGCATTGTTTCACTTAAGCCTGTAGGTCGGAGTCTATGTCGTTGTGGGTTTATTATGTGGCTATGGGCCGACAATTTAAAAGGCAAAGCGCAATAAATAAAATAAAATTTAAGTTTAGTTATTTTTAAATTCATAAAGTTTTAACTTGTTAATATTATATCTTGCACGTACGTTATCGGAACTGTGGAGTCTGATCCGCTGGAATCGTACGGGCATAGGCTACGTTATGAAGCTGGTTTAACACCATTGGGGGCTCGTTAGGAATTATGGCAGATTAAAACGTCTGATCGAATCATTGACCGTTAATCTTTTTTCAGTGATTAACGACCAAGGTGAGTAAACTCACTAACTCTGTCTAGTTCTATAATTTTATAAACATATTTTAGAGCTGATAAATAATGATTTGATTCTTATGTGATGGTTGTTTGGATGAATTGCTTATAAATTGGCTGAAATTATAGATATAGTTAGTTATATAAACTGTTGAATAAATATTGATCCTATTTATTTTTATATTTCATATAGATTTGAAATTGATGCATTTTATGTGGTTGACATCTGTGGATGCAGGGAAACAGGTTGGAGGGATCCAACTGGATTCCTCAACAATTATATTGTTGCTTTTTTATATTGCATTATATGATGTGATAAATAATCTATTGTTGATTGTTGTGTGTTTAGGATGTTAAATAACATTAGCCCTGAAATAATTAGTATTTAAATACCATAAAATATTTCTGATTGAAATGAAATTGAGTTTGGGTTTTAAAAAATGAAAATCTATTTTTAAATAGAATTGAATTTCGTTGGTTAATATATATAAAAATACAAGTAGTTTGATTTATAGAAAATATTTAGGAATAAAATGGAATAATTATTATTAAATAATTTGAAAATATAAGAATAGTTTTTTAATGGGGGAAATGGGAATTTATTTCAAAGGAACGATGGAATAATTTCGATGTTCGAAATGCAAATAAGATGGAAATAAATCCATAAGGGTTATACTTGGAATTCGACTTTGTCTAGTCGTATATACATAATCTATTTTTTTGAAATTATATATATTTGACAAGATATGGTTAATATTTGGTTTGAAACCCCTATACAATCAAATAAGTAATCGAGATTAAGTTATAAACCAGATTTATAATTAAGGAGAAGTTGACTTGTAAACGGATTTTATGCAGTGAAGTTGGATTATAAATTTAGAAAATAACTTGATAGATGAAATTTTAACCGATAATGATATTTACTTTTAAAACCAAGTTTATATTGATTTATCGAGATCAGATTTCTATAAGAAATAATATTCATGTTTTAAAGTGAATAATAGAAGCAAGCGTTTTGCAGATTAAAATGGTTATAATGGAAATTGGAAATGTTTTTCAAATGTAAATAAGGTATATTTTCTAAAGTGCAGAAAATAAGAAATGTGAAAAGATGAGAATGTTTCGAACGTTAATAACATATATTTTCTGGCATATAGGGAAAATAAAGTTTATAATACTTGGAAATGTTTTTTTCCAAGAAGAATGAAGGACTAAAAGGGTTTTGAGGAATATCTAGAAAGATTTGGGAAGTTGGGAATTAATGTTAATTAAAAAGGGCCAGTGATTGTTTGATGCGTAGTTGTAAATTTGAATGGATGTTATTTTTCTTTGATAGTTAAATCACCGACTATCAAAGTTTTTAACCATCATTGTCAATACGGGGAGACTGGTTGGATTTATCTTCTGAAAACCACTCCGTATTGGCATAGGCGTTGCGAATTAGATATGATGAAGATAAATCGACGATGGGGTAAAATGCAAGGGTTGTTCTGTTTGTCCAGTCCCAGGACAACTTGTATGGACAAATGTCTGACGGAGTATTCCTAATAGGTCACATAAGACGGTCTTTTCAAGGTATTATGTTGGTGGCGGAGGAATTCGTTTCTCTTATCTTCTTATACCCGTAATATTTTTGGGAAGATCAACTAGTGATTTGACGGGTTTGATGCTGTGGCATTCAAATTGAATGATGGTCAAATGTTCTGAAAGGATAAACGTAGCCTCAAGCCTCACAACTGGGAAATGACAAAAATTGGGCAGGAGTATGGCTAGTTGGGTCATACCCAAGCAGGGTATATTTGTCACCAATCTAGAAAAAATTCATTAATTGTTCTTCTTTCGATTCTATATCTTACGAGTTACGGTTGGACATCCGACAACCGTGGGTGACAATATATTCGATACACTCAAGTTGAATGACATGTGTGGCAGGGTTGCAAGATGTTCTTGTCGAACCCCGGTGTATCCCCTTTAAAGTACACTGATCGGGAGGTGGTCCCATACTTTGTCATAGCTAGAATCCAATCTCCAATAAGCGCCCTGCGATTTTTGATTTTATATTATATATATAGAGCGTGAGATGCAAGCGTTCTGCTAGATGGCTATTTACTTGATTAGATATTATTATAATATCACCGGATTTTGATATCAATAAAATGTTTTGGTTATCGTAAGGCAAAAACCATCTGTGTTTATGTGTGGAGTCTTACGATTACCTTTTCTTTCAAAAAGGATTTTTCAAAGTTAAACAATATGGTTGGAGTTTACTCACACCAGTCTCATGACTGACCCAGAGTTTATTTTGTTTGTTTTACCCAAAACTCTTGGGTGCCCAAATTTTTATGGCCAGACAGGTGTTTCAGAAATTTTTTACAGATACACTTGGAGACGCTTGAAGCAGGAGGCTTCACTATTAGTTATTTAGAGTTATTCCGCTATGATGTATATGTGTTGTAATCTGATAATGCATGTAAGTACAAATACAGCTTTGTATTTCAAAGTTATGTTAAAAAAAATATTTTATTTGTTCCGCTATGAGATTCGTGTTCACTCTGATTTTATTTTGTTGTGTTCTTCTTCTTCTATTCTAACTTTCTTTTTTTCTATTTCTCACCCTCTAACTTCTTTCTATTAATGACCCGGTATTTTTGATACTTAAATAATTGACATGGTATTTATGTCGATTTTCGGGGTTGAAAATCCTTCGGACCGTTATAGAGTCTAGGGGCGACTTGTGTCAATTAAATATTTGGTTGGGGACCCGAATCAGGCAGTATCCCTATTATCATCTATGGAGGTCTCACACTAAGTAAAGGTGAGGGCATGCTTTACTACGCTAGGTAGTAAGAGGTCTAAACGAGGTGTGTATAAGCGCGTTTCCATGGGACGATTAGCGCGCTTCGTGCTGATTGGGGAAAATAAGTCATTGTAACACAATGATTAACGGTTATGTCCTTTTATTTGATGGGTACGAGATTATATATCCAGTTATTTCCGCTATATTACGATATCCCGCTATATCTTTGATGAATGTAACAAACTGGGAAATGACATATATGAATTATAAAAATAATGAAGTTAGGTTTTTAGTTGGATTTTTTAATTAATATTTCTAAAAACAAAAATACTCTATACTCTATCAAATTTAATTAGGTTAAATAGCAATTCACGTTTATTTACTGATATTTGCATATGTTTTTGTTTAAAATTAAGAATGTACTAATTATAATTAAACCGAGTGCTACTTTTTCATTTAATTATCATTTTTACATTCATAAAAACATTATGAAAAGTTTCGTGTGTTATTTTAGAGTCATTCTCTATATCTTGTTATTTCCTCGCTTTATCCCAGCTATGACTTTTTGGACCTCTACCGCATTGGATCCGCTAAGCGCTTTAATTGCACAACGGGATTGATAACCCCGAATTCCATAGCTGTCATAGGTTATCATGCTGTGGTTACAAGAGTCGATCAATGGGTAGAAATTAGGTAAAACCTAATTATGATATCTTGATAAGTTGGTCCATCAATCTTGGATATGAATAAGAAGCCAATCTTTATTCGTGGTTAACTTTGTTTACTGCTTTAATATATGTATGTTTTATGTCCTTAAAACTGTTCATTTGTCTAATGCTTCCCTAACATTTTGCTCATGCTAGAAATTAGTAGAACTCTCCAGATATATGTTTGGCCTAGTTTGTTTTCTCCTTCTTTCTTCCTTCCCCCCAGGTTCGCAGGGTGGAGGGCCTTAGGAGTGATTCTTGATTTTTCTGTTTAGCTTGTATTCAGATTCATTTCAGACTCATGTATTGGTTCATTTCTCATTTTTCGGTTATTGTATTGATATTGAGAGGGATGGTTTTACTTATGCACTATGATATTATGGTTTTCTATGAGACAGTGTATTTTGTTTTATATCGATGACTATTTGGTACTTTTGAAATGTAATAAATACTATGATTTGTCTTGCTTTATTAAATATTGTTTTAAAAAAAATTCCGCTATGTTTTTTATCTATATCTTGTGAATTTTAGTCTCTGTGTTGTTCCTTATATCTAAACGCTTCATATACCTTAGCGCATCCTCATATGGGTGACATTAAGGGGTATGTGGTATTTTGTCTGGTATCATAGCTTAAGGTTACAAGATTGGAGAAAAGCTTTTGAAAAGTGTTTTCAAAAGTAAAGTATTTTCATGTAAAACTTATTTTTGGAAAAATATCCCCATAAGTCAACTACAATATTCCCTTGATTCCTTTTTGAATCCTTGTCTTCTTTCTTTATCAACACGTCTTGGGCTCCCAACTTTCTTGAGGTTGTTCCCGTTCCGGCATGGTTCCGTAGGTATGTTAAAGCCATGACACCTACTGAATGGCAAGGAAATACCCAACCACCAGCTGCAGCCACGGTAGTTCCACCGAATCCAACGGCTAATTTTTCTAAGCTTTGTATGGATTTTTCTGCTATGGGTGACAAGCCAGTTCGTGGATTGGAGAGTTTTGTTGATGCTCATTATTGGCTTAGTGAGACCGATCGTGTATTTGGGTTATTATAGCTTGATGGCAGGAGGAGGATTCAGATGGCTTCCCGACAACAGAAAGAAGAGGCTTCGTATTGGTGGGAAGTGGCCGAGGAAGAGCAGGGTCATGAGGACATGACATGAGTTCAAGGATAATTTTAGGAAAAAGTTTTTATTGCAAGCTGAAGAAGGGATGCAGCTGGAAAGATTCTTGAGTCTGAGACAAGGTGAAATGTTGGTTAAGGAGTATGTGAATAACTTCAATGAGTTAGCTAGAGTTGACTTGGATCTGGTTAATACTGTGCATAAGAAGGCACTAAGGTTTGCGAGGTGGCTGAATCAACCCTCCAAGGACTAGCACTGACACATATTCCTATGGATGTGTTTTTTGAGGCTCTAGTGAAGATGACTCTTATGCATGATGATGGGAAGGAGAGTACACAAGAGGCTAAGACTGAGGTGGCCAAAACATGTTTTGGAAAGAAAAAGTGGTGGACCAAGAAAGGTGGAAAGAAAATGGGAGAGAAATCGGATAAACACATATCAAGAAGGAAGTGAAGTGTCATGGGTGTGGTATGATGGGGCATTTCGTCAAAGAATGCAAAAAGAGATCTAGATTGGGTGCTTGCTTTCAGTTCAGACAGATAGGACATTATAGCAAGCAGTTCCCTTAGAGTCAAAGACAAGGAGCGGGTTCATCCGGAGCATAGGTTCATGCGGTTGAGGCGTCTTAGACCGATGGTAGCGGTCAGGACAGAGGTATGAAGTTCACTATAGAAAGTTTAATTTTTCATTTCAACTTTCCCATTATGACCTTGTTCAATTTCGGTGTTTCTCATTCTTTTATATCTAGTTCTATTGTCGATAGTCTACAACTAGATACTTCTATAGTTTTTGATCCAACAGTTATCTCAAACCCCATAGGGGGTACAACTCACTTATTTATGATGTATAGGGGTTTAAGGATTTCTATTCTTAGCATCGAGTTTGATTGCGACACACATGTACTGGGTTTCATGGGTTATAGGCTTATTCTAAGGTTGTATTGGCTGGCCATGTATGGTGCCATCCTTGATTGCAAGAGGAGAGTAGTGAGTCTTTTTGACATGCCATGGTAGGACTCTCGAGATTTCTTGTGACCCGCGAGGGTCAACTATGCTCAGTTTCTTATATTCCCTAGATGCTTCCATTGACGATCTCATCTTGGTGCCCTTAGTTAGAGACTTTCTAGACACATTAGAGGAGGTGAGAGGGCTACCTCATAGGGGAGTAATTTATTTCTGGATATATTTGGTGGAGAAACGCTAAGCCTGTTGCATTGCCAGTGCGCCACATGGTTCTGAGGGAGATAAGGGAGCATAGTAAACCAATGGATGAGTTTTTTAAGAAATGGTTTACTAGGCCGAGTATTTCTGAGCGGGGAGCACCAGTCGTCTTCGCGATTAAGGCAGATGGCTCTCTTCATCTATGTATGGATTACGAAGAATTGAACAAATTCACAAAGAATAATAGACACCCACTCCCTTAGATAGATGACTTGTTTGACCAATTGGTTGGTGCTTCAGTTTTCTCGCATTTGGATTTGACTGTAGGTTTTCATCAACTTAGGGTGGCGGATGATAGTATAGATAAGACTTCCTTTAGGACTCCAGATGTATTCTTTGCATGGCTAGTTATGCCTTTTGGGCTAACCAGTGCACCGACATATTTTGTTGATTTAATAAGCCGGCTATTTAGGGAGTTACTAAATAAGTTTGTGGTAGTGTTTGTTGATGATATCTTGGTGTTCTTAAGGAACGAGGATGAGCATGCCTTTAACTTGGGAGAAAACCTACGTACTCTCCGTGAATATCAGTTGAAGGCGAAGTTCTCTAAGTGTCACTTTTGGCGGAAGGAGATGAGGTTCTTGGGGCATATTGTCTCTGGTAATGGTATAGCGGTAGATCCCACTAAGGTTATCGTAGTATAGGATTGGAAAGCCACCAAAATGCGATAGAGGTGAGAAGCTTACTAGGTTTGCTAGGTTATTATCAGAAGTTCATTAAGGATTTTACACGGATCTCAGCTCTGCTTACCCATCTTACGAAGAAAATCTAGTATTTTCTTGGGGTGTGGATTGCGAGGATGCGTTCTTGGGGTTGAAGAAGGTTCTCACACCAGCTCCAGTGTTGACTTTTCCAGATGGTACAAAGATGTTCACTGTGTATATGGATGCTTACAACATGGGTTTAGGTGCGGTGCTTATGTAGGAGGGTAGGGTTATCTGTTATGGGAGTAGATAGTAGAAGCTACATGAGAGGAATTACTCTACTCATGATTTGAAGCTAGCAGCGATAGTGTTTGCGGTTAATTCATGGAGACATTATTTATTAGGTGGGAGGTTTGAGTCATACACTGACCATAAGTCTCTTAAGTACTTGTTCTCTCAAAAGGATCTTAATTTTCGACAATAGCACTGGATGGATTTTGTTGCATCATATGATTTTGAGATATCATATACCCCGGGGAAGGGGAATGTAGTGGCAGATGCATTGAGTGGGCAGAGGATGACTTTGAGTCCATTGTTCGTAGAGTAGCAGAGTTTGGAGTTTATTTCGTCATTTGATTTTAGACCATCTATGGATTATGCACCAAGATTATTGGCATCATTGGAGGTGCGACCTATTCTTTTAGAGCTCATTGGATCCAGTCAGCACGAGGATCAATAGCTGGCGAATACCATGGACCTACTCAGTAGAGGAGAGACCTCTAGTCATCATGTTAGGTATCCTATGGATAGGAAAGGGTGGCTACATCGTGATGGGTGATTATGTGTTCCTCGAGTTGATGATTTGTTGAGACCGATTTTAGAGGAGGCTCGTCACTCTTAGATGGCCATCCATCCGGGAGGTGAGAAGATGTATAGAGATACGAGGAGGGACTTTCATTGGATAGGGATGGAGAAGGACATGGCAGAGTACGTGGCTAGATGTATGACTTGTTTGAGAGTGAAGGCTGAGCAGAGGAAGCTAGTGGAATGCTTCAGCATATGGATGTGTCACAGTGTAGGTGAGAGAGCATCTCGATGGATTTCATAGATGGGTTGCCCAGATCGAGGAAGGGCAACACCCGTATTTAGGTTATAGTTGATAGGTTGACTAAGAGAGCTCATTTTATCCCGGTTAAGTGTAAGCGGATGGCGGCTTGGTTGGCATCAGTGTATCTTAGATAAATATCCCGATTTCATGGAATTCCTTGTAGTATTGTTAGTGATAGAGACCCCATCTTTACCAGTGAGGTTTGGAGGAGCCTGCAGAAGGCATTGGGGACATAGCTAAGACTTAGCACTGCCTATCACCCTCAGACAGATGGATAAACGAAGAGAGTTAATTGGATTCTTGAGGATATATTATGGCCGTGTATCTTGGACTTCAAAGGGACTTGGGAGGAGCATCTTCGTTGGTAGAGTTCGCATATACTAATAGCTACAGAACGAGCATAGGTATGGCTCCCTTCAAGGCATTGTATGGGCGGCCCTGCAGATCACCTACTTGCTGGTAGGAGTCTAGGATAGACTTCTATTTGGGCCCGATATGATTATGGAGACCTCAAAGAAGATATATTTAATTCAGAGGTAGATGAAGGCAGCTCTAGAAAGATAAAAGTCGTACGCAGATCAGCGGAGGATAGACCTAAAGTTAGAGGTAGGAGACTTGGTTTTCATCAAGATGTCACCCTTGAGGAGTGTTGTTCGGTTCGGCTCAGTGAGGAAGTTAGCGCTGAAGTTCATAAGGCAATTCCCTATAGAAGAGAGGATAGGTCAGATGGCCTACAGGGTTAGACTACCAAAAATGTTGGCAAGAGTTCATGATGTATTCCATGTCTTGCACTTGCAAAAGTGCTTACATGATTCCATGGTAGTGATAGAGCCGAGTACCCTAGAGGAGGTCGGGGTAGAGAGGGAGGCATCGGTCAGGCAAGTTCCTACACGGATATTAGGATCTGAGGTGAAGAAGTTGCGAAATAAAGAGATCAAGCTTGTTAAGGTTCAGTAGGAAGAGGATAACAATGACGCAACTTAGGAACCATAGGATAGGATTTGTGGTTCTTCTCCATTTCTCTTCGATAGCACGCTCTTTATCCTTTCCTAAGTTTTGAGTTTATTTTTCCTATCGTTCGAATCATAAGTCTTGGGTAGAAGCCTATGAATGTTATGAAATGGTCTAAAACATGTTAATAGACATGTTATGGTTGAATGGATTAACGTGGATGCACGTGTTTGTTAGTGGATGCATACAAAAACACTAGGCACTAGTTAGCGATCGGTAAACTAGGTCACTTATATAATTGCGTATAGATGTGTGTGTGTTTTTAGTTTATTTTAAATATGGATGAAAAATGGTTGAATCATCACTTGGATGTTGCATTTTGGTGAATAGTTGTTGCACGCATATAAATATACATGTATTATTAGGATTCTTTTGCATACATAATGGATGCATGACACGAACATGAAATTGCATTGAGGAGGTCAACTGAATCAGTGGACTGCCTAATTTTTACATTAGATTAGGTACATATACACTACACCTTTTGCATATGTTCATGAAAAGCATTAGAAAATCTAACGAAAATGTATGCCAGTGGTTAATGGTTGAGTAGATGGGTGTAGATAATGGTTGAATATATTCATATCATTCTTCTAGCTTTGGAGATTTTGGGGATGAAATCCTTTAAGTAGAGGAGAATGTAACACACCAAATTTTAATAAACAATCATTAATAGAAAAGGGTAATAAACTAAATATTAATCAAAATAAACTTCAGAACTGGACAACGAAACTAGCACCATTGGATTCGTTGTAGTTTTCTGATGTAAATAAACACTTGATTTGCTGAAAACGGAGTTAATATGAATAAATTATGAATTAAAGAAGTTAAACCAGAAAATCAGAACTAATATATATTAATATCAATATTATACGGGGATCGTGGGGCAGCCCATACCCATCTGGGTCGACCTTTTATCGACCTCGGACTTGCTTGTGTCGACCCAAAATGTGGGTGGGCTGACCCAGGACGCTGTATGTACATGACTTGGTATGCACGTATCGCAACAAACGCGGGTGGTCTAGTGACATGGTTTGTCCAGATTTAATTCTAAATTGGACGATTGAGGACACCTAGTAAGCCCTATAAATAGACTAGCAGAGCCTCTCTCATTTCTTCACATCCATTCTTTCTCTCTTCTTTTTCTTCTTCCCTAGGCCTATCCTCAAAATTAGGAAGGGCCAAGTAATTAAATTTTTACAGGAATAAATAAGTTCTATACTTTTAAATATTTATTTCTATAAATACTTTTGGAGGTGGAGGTTTTGCTAGAATAAGAAAGTCCACGAGGGAAGCTCTTTTCGTCAAATCTGTGAGTTTTTATGTGATTTCTAGATTAGTAATTTATGTAAGAAAAGTTAGACAGTTAAATAGTTTTAAGTTTGCAAGTTAAATGTTTATTGTTATTTATGGTATTTATGCGTTTAGTTTTTCTGTAAAGATACTATAATTTATTTACTGTTATGCCTATTTCTTTCCAGTTATTTACTGTTTATAAGTAATTCTTCTTCTCCTATCCCATTCTCTATAGTTGTTTTATTTACAATTCGGGATATGCTCTATTTTATTTTCTTTGCTCATTTGTAAGTCTAGGCCTTGCGAGTAGCCTAAATCATTTCCCTTTTTCTTTTAGCGCCGAGCCTAAGTCTAAAGAGATCCTAGACTTATTATCTTTAATTTTGCTTTAAAATTGGAATGATGTTGGAATTGAATAAAAATGGATTATTAGGCATGTTAGAACTGATTAAATATGATAATCAGTATTGGACTGTAATTTGGGGATAAAACTTAATATGCAATTGGAGAACATGCAAACATGTAAACAAAAATAGGATTAACTTAGTTGGACGCCAAGTAACGTGAGGTTGGGTTGTATAAAAAGACAAATATTATTAGGAATGTTTAATACAACCTAGGATTATAAATGAGGTTATATTGGGTTTATTAATAAACTTAAATTGTGTTAAGTTGAATTGAATATAAAATTAATAAGCTAAAATAGTGGAGTCCGTTCCGGCAACATGAGTCTGATTGAGGAAAATAAGTGGCTCGTAGGTCCGTTCCGGCAGTGTGGGGTTAATTGGAGAAAATAAAAGGCCTAGTAAAATAATAAAATTATAGTGGGAGTGTAACAAACAGGGATTTTTGACCCTGAAAATCGACACAAAAACACCATGTTGAACATTCAAGCATCGAAAACACCGGAACTTTATGAGAAAGAAACTAGAGGGTGAGATAAGAAAGAAAGAAATATTAGAATAAAAGAGATAGAAGAATCACATCAGAATCAGAGTCTCACATCGTAGCGGAACAAAAATATAATATAGAAATAAATCTTTATTGAAAATTGGAATAATACTTACAATCAGAGTACATCTGTCAAGACAATCTGGACAGTTATAATAATCTATTCTCATATACTATACACAACGGAATAAATACTAATACGTCTGAACTCACTACAACAAATATACCATATTACAATGGTGCAAAAACGTTGTCAAAAGTTTTTACAACGGTGGAGCCACCGTCGTATATTAAGAAGTTGTAATATACTTATATCATTTACAACGTTTCTGCACCGTTGCGACACCGTTGTGATATGTATATTTTACAACTATTTTCCACCATTGTAATAAACTTTATTACAACAGTTATGCATGGTTGTAATAATATCAACTACAACTTTTATGCACCGTTGTGATTGACAGTTGCATTTTAAAAAAATAGACATCTTTTGCAGCTGAAATGAACATTACACTAAATATAGCAATACTCCATAAGCAAAACAGATATTACAGTTATTTGCAAACTGGTTTATTAAAATACTCAAATTTTCAATATTACAAACAAAAAGTTTTAGAAAACATTTCGAGCATTATTACATACTTGACCGTTACAACGCAACTTAGTACAAGCACAAGTTATCCCCAAAAAATTGCATATCCTACAAGAGTACACTAGTCGAAGACAACGAAATCTTTAGGCCATTTATCTTTTTGGTGCAAGTTTAAACCTGTTGCATAAGAATACGCCTGTTGTTAGAAAAAGAATAAGTGTTTTTCCACTATTTTCTCCACTTCCTTTGTCCTCCTATTCCCTACTGCATCGACGACTCCTCCAAAAACTCTGCTTCAACTATCAGCCTGCTTCATCCTTGCACTTCCTCAACATCCCCACCACCACAAGACACCACCTGCACAATCACAAAACATGCATATATATATATAAACATAACCTTAAACTGGCATTCTAAGGTCCTTGTACATGCTTCTGCATAAATATTTTAATGGTGTCTTTATATACAAAACAATGAATTAGTTTATAGCCCAAGACTCGATGCCTTCATAGGTTCTTGTGTCTTTTATGCCAAACAAATGGTGATTCGTATCACTACATATAATAAGTTTTAGAGGCATTAAAAAAATAAATGATCATAATTTAACGCATGACAATACAGATGATGCACAGTCAGACAATTAGGTTAAAACAAGAGAAAATTCTCTAAGTATTGCACTATATCTCACAACGAAATACCAAGCCCAGGCATAATTGAAAGGAATTATTATGGAAAATAAAGAATAACAAGTAGTACTACAAAAAATGTATAAAATAAGCATACCTCTCTCGAACGATGCTGGTAAAAGCCAGATCTTTTGTTTCAACCTTGCTCGAATTAATGGGTCCGTATGGGAATCTGATCAAGACAAAAATATTTACGCAGAAGCTAAAATTTTCTGCATGTTTATAGTCTTTGGCTATAAACTAATTCATTGTTTTGGATTTATAAGCTTCTTAAATAACAACTTTTAAATGATTTGACGGTCCTTGCACAAGCGCAAACTGGCACTCTAAGGTCCAACATTTGAATTAACTATTCATTTTTTTCTCTAAAATGCACTTTCAATTGAAATTCATGAATTTTGTCAAAATAAATTGAACATCTAAGCTTTAAACTTATGAATTAAAAGAAGAAGTTTAGGAATACTAGTATATCATACAAATGTGGTTGGTGTGCCTCCGAATTTTTAAATCAAAACAGACCAGCAGAAGGAAAACATGTGATATGTAGTGTAGTGAGACTTAGTATGTAAATCAATGAGGAAGCTAATAAAACTTAGAATAAGTGCCAAATTAAAATAACCACTATCAGCCCACTTAGCAATGAAATTTTTGGTCCATAAACAAAGCAGTGTAGGCAACTGACAAGTTACCAAAAGCCAAGATATTTCAAGTCTGACAAATGAAACCATAGTAAACCAAATAAGTTTTGAACTAGTAGGTGAGGCAAAGGGAATGTCAAGAAAAATATATATACACAAAAGCCAAAGCAAATACAAACTGTACGAGTCATCCAAAATATGAAATATGCTTATGGATGCATGTGTATGCCATACATGAAATATATGTATACAATTTAATTAAAAAGTGGGATGGCATATATGTATGTTTCTATTTAAACTAAATATCTGCGTGGTGGAAAAAAATAAGGTACAACATACCAGACTAACCCAGTTAAGCCAAAACAATGTAACAAATGAAATAAATGCGCGAATGTGCTCTAGTTAGGAACAATGTTTCATGGAAAATTTGACCTGGCATCATACTTGCAATTTCAAAGTAGAGCACAATGCGTATATACCAATTCAAAATATAACTGCAAAATACATAAGGCATGGCAGTCAACACCCAAACACATGCCAATCCAAAGTAAACAAGATTTACCCAATGTGAGCTAACCGACAGTTTTCTACTATTATCTTCTAGTTCAAACAGAAATTAAACTACTTGAAACCATAAACAGTCGTGAGCAAAATACTCACCATAACAGCGTGAAGTAACCGCAACCAACAGAGGAGCAACAATGATGGCTCGCGGACGATGCTATGAAGCACGGTGATGGCGCGTTGTTGGACAGAAGGGGTAGGCGTTGGGCGGTTGCTTGAAAATTGCAGGGTTGAAGGACGGGGAAAAAAGGTGGAAACAGGTTGTCGAGGTCGGCTGTACCTAGGTGTGGCACTCGTTGTAATTCAGGTGGCGCCTCCGGTCGCGGCTAAACGAGGTACGACCTTCGATTTCAGGGCGGAATTATGTTTGCCGTTGGCAACAAGGCGGAGCGTTTGGTGGAAAGCTGGGGTTAGTGAACGGTGATGATTTTCGAACAAAGGCAAGGTGAGTGGAGGTGAAGGATGAAGGTGCGGAGACTGAGCAGTGGCTGCGGTTGATGTTGATGAAGGAGGGTTACCGTTGGAGGTCATTAATCGAATTGGGGAAAAAGAATTTTGACTGGAAGAAAATTTTGAGGGAGGAAAAGTTTTTTGAGGAATTGGGATCGATTTTCTGAGGAGGCGCAAGTTTTTTGAAGAGAACAGGAGAGGTCAGCCCGTAGAAGGCTCCAGAAATACAACACGACGCAAATTGTTTCGGAGCCAAAATTTCAGTTTTCCCGCCTTGAGTTTCATCGTTTTGATAGACCACCACTTTTCCACCATTCTGCATAAAAACGCTTTTCTTTTTCTATCCGAAAAAATAAGAATATTACTAAGTATTAATTAATAAGTAGTTAACATACATTAACTATTAAAAATAAATTACTACTTAGTAACTATTGTTATGTAACGATGGACGAAACAAAGCCCCCTTCCTTGCACGCATATGAGCTGGCACACAACTCCCATATAACAAAAGGAATCCCTTGTGTTACATGCTTACCAACTCATATTTGTACTCAACTCCCTCAATTTATTCCATGATGTGAGACTATTAATTCCAACTCGTCATTCCTCCTTAACAACATGCGAGGCAATCCTAACAGTCTCCCCCTTGACTCGCATCCTACGAGTATCTTTTGAGAGCAATGCCTTGCCCGCATGGCCCAATCCGAACCTCCGGCTCTGATACCACTGTTATGTAACGACGGTCGGAACAAAGCCCCCTTCCTTTCATGCATATGATCTGGCACACAACTCCCATATAACAAAAGGAATCCCTTGTGTTACGTGCCGACCAACTCATATTTGTACTCAACTCCTTCAATTTATTCCATGATGTGGGACTATTAATTCCAACTCGTCATTCCTCCTTAACAACAAGCGAGGCAATCCTAACAACTATTAATTAT
Organism: Allium sativum; assembly: GCA_030737875.1. Lineage (NCBI taxonomy): Eukaryota > Viridiplantae > Streptophyta > Magnoliopsida > Asparagales > Amaryllidaceae > Allium > Allium sativum. The sequence goes on from CM060919.1 coordinate 341,483,774, forward strand.
TTAATAATAATTGACAAATATTATTGATTCTCAAGTTTATTATTAATTATTATTATTAAATATCAATATAATTAGTTATTAAATATAGATATTATAAACATGAAGTTTGTACTAGGCATCTCTATTACAATGAATAAAATGAAAAGTTGTGATATATATGTTTATTACAATAGTTATTATTTCACAGTTGTAAAAAACATTTATTACAACAGTGTGTTCTGCATAGCTGTAAAAAAGCATTTATTACAACTGCGCTTTTTGCACAGTTGTAAAATTAAAGTTGTAATATGGTGTTTTTGTTGTAGTGACTCCTCCAGCACGTCTTCTGAACTTCATAGTGTACAATAACCTAAACCTGTACAGCTCGATTTAACCCAAGAATTACAAATACCGGTTTAATCTGGTGAACCAGAGTGAGAAAAACACACTAAGTTTAAGGGGATTATCCAACTTGATTTTTAAGTTCAAAATCTTATCGAAAGAGAAGGATAATCGTAAGACCAAATCCACATATAAATACGGACGGTTTTTACCTTACGATAACCCAAAACATTTTGAAATCATATATATCTTCTAATATTATAATAGTGTCTAAATACAAGTAAATAAAATCTAGAGGAATGCTTGCATCTCACGCTCCACAAATATAGTACACAATCAAAATCGCGGGCGCTTATTAGAGATTGGATTCCGACTATGACAAAGTATGGAACCACCTGCCGATAGTGTATCTCTAGAGAGGAATACACTAGGTTCAACAAGAACATCTTGCAACCCGGCCACACATGGCCGACCACTCATTTCTCTTGAGTGTATCGAATATCTTATCACCTACGGTTGGTACCAAAATAACCGTTCTCAGGAGATACAGAAGCGGAAAGAAGTAACAAATATGAATATTCTCTAGATGGTGACAATACACCCAAATGGGTACGACCCACATAGCCGTGCTACCTGCCCGATTTTTGTCATTTCCCGGTTGTGAGGCTTGAGGTTATAATGTATCTTTTGGAACACCTGGCCACCCTTCACTTTTGAATGCCACATCATTAGATTCGTCCATACAAGTTGTCCTGGGACTGGACAACCGAAGGCACCCTCCAGCCACATCCTAGGAATCACCTTATAGATTAGTAGCGAGTAGTCCGTGCAACCCATAGACTCCAACCATGACTGAATCACAATTTATCTCTGGGAGCTAATCAGAGATTATAAGCAATACTTCCGCTTCATGTAGATCTATGGTCTTCAAATGCTCCATCTCGATCATCGTCTGATCTCTTCCACGATTACGTATTTGTTGGTCGGAATGGATATAAATTTGATCCCGGTCTTTCCGAACCAACCATCGATAATTGGCCAGATTTGATAGTCGATTATTTAACTATCAAATAAACAAACATTCAACCATAAAAATAAAATGAGTTCATTGGTTCAGTACTTAGCATCACACAGACTTTTAAATTTTCCATCGTTAATCGAACCCTTTAAAACTTATTTGAGACAAAACTTTTTATTTCTTATTTCAAAAATACCATTATATTCAAAATCATCTTATTCAACTTAAAACATTTCAAACTTTATTTTATAATACTATTCATCGAAATTCAAATTTTTATTTCTCTCGACTACTCTCGTATCTAAACTAATATCACTCTTGGATAATCATGAAGTCGCTCAAGTTGGGGAATTTTATTTACCTGTCAAACCTTGAATTAACAACATTCTTATCTTCAGAAAGATAGAAGTTTATCAACAAAAATCCCATTTCACTAATTACTCCACATATTTCATTTACTACCCGTTCCAAAAACATGGTTTTAGTACCATGTCCTCTCTTGGAAATCTTATTTCAAACTTCACTTTTTAACTTAATTTAGGTAATATTAATCCTTATTTATCGTCTCTATTAACTTTTCAATCTTTGAAACATTATATACACATCTTAATTCTATTATGGATAGAATTCCTTATTAAACTTTAGATAAGTTTATTTTAAACCCAATTGGTTATATCTCGATTAAACCTCATTTGTTATTTAATATCGCGACCGTAGATCGCATCTTAATAACTTACTCTCCATACCATTTTATTTCAAACTTGGGTTTCTCATGTTGATTTCCATTACATACTCTCATTGGTCCTTAACTATAAATCAATAAGAAAATAATTCCCTAAATATCAACCCCGAAGGCCGAAACCAACATCAGATCAATACTCAGAAGATCATTTAACTCAACCAATCCCCAGTTAAGTTCAAATTCTTCAAATTTCATATCTTGGATCTTTATTTCATTCATAAACCATTAATAACTCGTTCCAATAATATCTCAATAAAACATGGATTTCTTGACACCTCTGTTCAACTTGGATTTTATAAATCCAATCAAATAGAATTTAAAATAAGAATTCAATTAAAACTTGAATTTAAACTTAACTTGAATTTCTATTAATGTAATTTTCTTTTAAACTTTATTTAGTTTTAACAGGACTTATATTTTAATAAATCTCTAATAATACATTTAAATCCCAAGATTTTCCACCTTGATTATTATTAAATCAATAATAACCAAATATCAGCATTTATAAAAATGTTTTATTCACCATTAACCATTCCCATTAATTTAATATTCAATTTAGTTAACTCAGTTGACTCAGTTAACTCAAACTTGATTAATTTGTTAATCATTTCCAATTTGCCTTTCCATTTAAATTAATTAATAATATAATTAATTTAATTAATTCCACTTACTCTGGTTATTATTTAAATAAATGATAATCTATTTCCAATATAATCCCAATTAAATTATTCCTTAAAAATAATAAGCACCGGTCTTAACTCTTAGGCAAATTTCTGCTTAATCGCTTTTAAATCTCATTAACATGTGAATTTTCTTTACAAAAATCATTTGGTAATTTCTTATAAACTTAAACAATAATTAATAAATACTAATTTTCTTTTTATAAGCTTTAATTCAAAATAATAGATCTGAAAACCATCTTCAGTTATAAAATGACTTTTATAACTTTACTTTTGTTGATTAATCTGACGATAAATCGACATCTCATAAAACGATTTATTTTTAGGCCATCTACTGCTAGTTACCTAACCAATATGTTCCCATTGGTTAACCACAAACAAACTTTGAATTTATATTCAACAATCAATGATCAAAACAATCATCTAATCAGACTGGTTAAACAGTTCATATAATTGCGATATGAAAATAAACAATAAATTTGAGGAATCCAGTTGGATCCCTCCAACCTGTTTCCCTGCATCCAAATACATTATCATATATTTCAATAGCAGATATAATATTAAATAACCAACAACAACAGCCATCAAACATTCAATTATAAATTTAACATGTTTATATTGTTATAAACGTGGCCAACGAGGTAAGTTACCTCATATGGGGTAATCGTTAAAAATAACGATTGGTTTAAATTAAATTAAACAAACATTTAATTTAATTGGGTCAGTCAACACACGTAATTATATTCAGCATCCATCAAACAACTAATAACCATAGCACATAAATATTTAAACCCGACTCACATAAAATATAAGTGGGATAAAAACTAAGTGAGTTGAACTCACCTTAATTCATTTCGTTGAAACATTTTGATTTTCAATTAAATTAAACAATCGTTTAATTTAATCGAAAACTCCTGCTGCTTCCAAATCTGTCCAACCCAGCTCCATAATATAACGTCTGTCGGCATGCTTCTAACGCTTCTTTGATTTGTTCCATTCTATTAACATATACGAACGTTACAAAATTTTACAATCATGTGTTTAATTTAAATTTATTAAACTTTAAATTAATATTTTATTTTACTTTAATTATACGCTAATCAAAATTGGTAAACTACGTATGTTAAATAACTATTTGATAACTTAGGTACGTATTATCTACGTATAAGAATATGGTTACAGTGGCAAGGTCATGTCTAGATTATGTCCAAATCCACAATACTGTTCTTTGTTTAAACCACCTGGACGAGCATAAATTTAAGGCAAAGAAAATTTCTGAATATGACAACAATAAATCCCAATTCACTAGTAACGCTAGAACCTCTTCCGAAATAGAATAACATGCCAGATCATTTGAGGAAGTTGACAATGCAATATTTGTTCCATGATCACGGACATCTTTTGAAAATCCAACATTTTGTAAATACAGTTTCCTCCCTATTTGATGTTCCACTGAACCGATGAAATGATTATACACTAGACAATCAACCTTATTTGAGCTACGTTGAGCAGCTACCAGCATGTCACCTTTCAAAATAAGTTCATACTTACGTTCAACTATTCCGTATAATATTAGTTTATATTTAACTTAACTTTATTAATTATATAATTAATATTTCTCACTACCTTTTATAATTACGATTAGGCATGAATATAAGTGTAGTTGGGCACAAAAAGCATCTACTTTTCATTATATACAACATATACCTGCTGTATAATGTGCATGCACCTTCATAACCTCCGTGCTCCCCAACCCAAACTTTGTGTCTTTCTTCTATCAAATACATCTCACTACAGCAAAAGCCCAAACAGGCCTAACCCTACGACGGTCTTCTTCTACAAAGATGCTTGAACCCGTTGCTCTCCATTCTATTTGCTCCCCTCACGTACAGTTCATGCTTTGCTTCAATGTCGACATCCTTCTTTCCTTTATTTCATCACCGTCCTCTTCTCTTCCTAGTCCATCGTTCCCCAAGCCCCATCGGTCCTCCTTCGTCCTCCAGCATATCTCCGCCCACCTCATAGTACACTTGCCAACGTCAGAACATCCCTCGGCCTCGTTTAGCAAAAGCAACCCACTGTCTTTTTATTGATTCGCACTATACACTTCCCTCACCTACCACAAACCACCGCTCTTCTTGTCAGGACTTCAGCCACCCCATGCAACAGTCTCCGACCAACGCAGCACCTCCCTGTTACTTCGGAACCCGCATGCCCTTTATACGCCATTTCCTGTTTTTATCACACTTCGAGTTCACTGGAAATGAAAAACAGATGGACAAAGCATAGTCGACCCTCTCAAAACCGGTACGGGGTTGAGAGACAGACGCACGCGCTCTCCAATATTTGTGTATTTTGTTTTGAAGCTTTTCGTAATGAAAGAATTATTATATTTTAATGGCAGCAATTGTTTTCGGTTTGAGAACTTGCGATGGACATTTTGATATATGGTTTTGGTTTCTGGTTGCTGGAACAAGAGGAATGCGCTGTATTTATATACATGCAATTTATGAAGATAAGATCAAAGTGTTTTCCTACTTGCTTAGCCTATGCGTGTAGATGGAATAGATTTTCAGCGATAGCACTGTAAGTCTGAAGCCTCATGTGCTTTCATGTCAATGGTAGGCTGTAGTGTTGAAAAGAAGAGGTAGGTGCTGTTGTAGTATGGCTGGTGATGTTCACTTTTCAGTTCAGCGATGGAAAGCTGCATGTGTAGTATGGCATTGAAAAGAAAATACGAATGGAGTAGGCTGTTGAAATAACAGGGTAGACTCGAGGTTTCCTATTAATGAATTTTATTTCTAGATTAAAAATGGGACAAAACAATATAATAGGTCAAGTCTTAAGAACGAAGAAATTGAGTAGTGGGGTAGAAATAGGTGCGGTGTTTTTCAATGGTTATGCAGTGTTGTACCAATGCAGTGTTGTACCATCCTACTAGGTATGTTGAAAAAGAGAAGTAGTATGTAGGATCCCCTGAGTTTTCATATCATGATGGACGTTTGACTGATGGGTACTTAGGGTAGGCACTGCCTTCTTTCTTTTTATAAGTTACTTAATGCGTAAGTCATACACATAATTTATTTCGTATACGGTTAATTGGCCCGTACCGCTATTTATGCTACAAGTAAAAATATACGCACCGCCCCATACCAATTCCAAATTCAACAAAATTTAACATACCGCTACGCCTCGCTGTTCCGATCTTAATGAAACTGATTTTGTTGAAAACAGACTCTGTTTGCACAATGATGTTAATTTTAATGTATCGGTTTACCTTTAAATTTTGTCTACCGACAAAACAACTCCATTTAGCTTCAAACTGGAAATATAACAATAATTAATTATACGTATTCCAATAAAACTTGTTTCGTTGGAAACATAGCCTGTTTGAAACGAAAACTATTTTCTAAGTCCTTATATATTATCGAAAATATATATAAAATTCGAAAACAATCCGATTTAAAATAAATAAATTATTATTCATATATATATCTAAATAAAATAGTACATCACTTTCAAATATAAACGAATATGAAATTTATAGCTCAACACTAATATTTTTGAATTTAAACCGTATCCAAATTCTATCTAAATTCCTATTTAATAAATTAAATAAACGTTATAACTTATTAACGAATCCATAAAGAATATTTTAAAATTTGAATTGGGCATAACTTACAATTTATAAAACGAAATCTTGATTTTTCACTTTCATTAGAAAATTATAATCAAATTGATCCTAACGTTTCTTATTTCATCGAATTCCGACTTATAACGGATTCTGTATATTCAATTGAAGTTCGAAACTCAATATTTCGAAAAACTGCGACATTACGAGCTCGTTTTATAATTAAATATAAATTATACGTTCAAATATCGTTTTAATAAGAGAAATCAATATTATAAAATCCATCTACAATTCCAATTCGACATTTAATGTAATAAAATATATTAAATATCCAGTCACTAAAAATACGGGATGTTACATTCCTTCCCCCTTAAGAGAATTTCGTCCTCGAAATTACTTAGTAAGAGGAATATCCCAATCCCAGTTAATTTCAAAATAATTATATAAAATTCATTATCAAAAATATTCTAAGTTTAAATGATTTTACGAAAATTTCGCCAGCATCTCCGCTGCACGGCTCGTTCAGACCAACTACATTCGCCACTCCGGGCCTCAATTGATTAAAATAAAAATAAAGCCAAGCGGCTACCCAGCTCAGTGGTATAAAATCAATCACTCAAACCATAATATTAAGGTTTACCTCTTTGTCGGGCAACTCAATTCCACTTTCGAAGCATATCAATCAACAACCTTTCATCTTCTAACTTGTACTTCCATCTATAACCAAATCAACTCCCATAGCTTTCTGATAATATGTACTAAGTTTATAATGCCAGCAAAAAATACCGGATTAAATCTTTTAGTTTCCATACAAATTCTTTATACAGGAATTCCTTCTTTCTTTTAATCCATTAAACTGTTAATGGATTCTATCCAAACTAACCATCCAAGTAATTAACAATCAACTTAACCAAATTATTCGATTTAAATTCAATTGGTTTTGCTTAATTCGGTTAATATTCAATATTTATCTTTACTAGGGTCTAATATACTTTAATATTAATCGGTTAATATTCTGTTAACTTGTATTATTATTCATTCGGTTTCAAATCCCTACTCTACTCGATTCATTTTCTGTAACAACTCGTATTTTCAATAGCCTATAATAACATAAATCGAGGCAGAATTTAATTCTAAAATCTGAATCAAGGGAAACGGGCTATGCCATTGCGTTCGTCTCGGAAAAATACACAAAATAGAGTCCGAGTTTTCGAAAATCGGAGTCCATACGACCCGATTAAGGCCCAACGAAGTTTTCAGAAAATTTCTAAGTAAAAACAGATTTCAAATTCAAATCTGAAATTGGAAATTGGGCCAGTTGGGCCAGGCGGGAAAAATTCCCGCCACAGTACCCAAGTCGACAGCCCTGTCAACTTGGGAGTCGACTTGGTCTGACCAAGTCGGCAGCCCTGTCGACTTGGCTGTCGACTTGGCTCAGACGAGCAGTCCTGCCTGGTGCACCATTTTGAGAATGTGTTGAGCTTGGGGGCCAGATTCGGTTTAGAGGGCTGAGATTGGAACTAGGGTTTAATCCTATGGTCTAAAACACTAGCCTAATCTATAAATAAGACCCTAACCTACCCTAAATCATCATTATTCATTCTAGCAACTAAACTATGGCAAAATCAATCCTCTCATGGCCTCCACTCTCTTCATACAATTCCTAAATAAATTTCTAAGTGATTTTCCATGCATACAAGTGTTTTTAGACTTGTGTGATCATCATTAGCTTGCATACAAGTCAAGTTTCTCTATTGGCATCTTAAAGGAAGAGTTTTGATCAAGTTTGCTTGCATTTTTGGGGTTTAATTAGTTGCATAAGGGTTTTCTTACATTTGCTATACTCATTTGAGTCCGCATAAGCATTGTAAGCCCTATTCCTTTCATACTTAAACTCTAAAGTTAAATGTATGATATGCAAGTTGTCATATGTTATGCAAGTTTGGTTATGCAAGTTTGATATGCAAGTTGTCATATGTTATGCAAGTTTTGTTATGCAAGTTTGATATGCAAGTTGTCATATGTTATGCAAGTTTTGTTATGCAAGTTTGATATGCAAGTTGTCATATGTTATGCAAGTTTTGTTATGCAAGTTTGATATGCAAGTTGTCATATGTTATGCAAGTTTTGTTATGCAAGTTTGATATGCAAGTTGTCATATGTTATGCAAGTTTTGTTATGCAAGTTTGATATGCAAGTTGTCATATGATATGCAAGTATGTTATGCAAGTTTGGGATGGTCATATGGTTCATGTTATCATGTTATGCAAGCTTATCTTGGTTTTATGAACATAAAGCTTCAAGCTTTATGCTAAAGGTTGCATTTTGGCAACATGTAAGTTATCATATCCCTTATGATAACTTGCATGTGAGGCTAAATGCGAACTTATGGCCATTTTTACATGTCATTTATCACCATGTATCACCAATATGCTAAGTTTGGTTTTATGCATGCTTTTGAGGCCTAATGCAAGTATATGAACATATGTACATTTCATATGCCACCATGTTGAACTTGTGGCTTCAACACCTTTATGTCATGATTATGCCAAGTTCCCTCTTTCTATCCTTTATGCGCTATTGCGATATGTAAGCGATGGGATTGCGTTTGGGGTTGGGTAAACTTAAGAAGACATAAAAACATGAGCTTGGGAATTTACCTATTAAGTTAGGTTTACCCGTTGGGAATTTACCTATTAAGTTAGGTCTACCCAACTGCTTGAAAACTTGTAATATGTTTTGGAACATAATGGACATGACACTTAGAAAATATGAGTATGACCAACTCGAGGTTGGGTTGAGTTTGTAGCGTAAACCTACCCGGAACCGACCGGCTTAACTAGTTGCTACAAACAATAGGACCCAATGTGAGAAGTTGGTCATGTTGTACCTTGAACCCGAGGTTAGACCAAGTTGTGGTGTAAAGCTACCCGGACCCGCCCGGCTTAACTAGTAACCACAACAAAGTCTAATGTGAGAGGTTAAGGCGCATTAATTAATTAATGCCTCATGATTAGGGTTAAGTCATGGACCGCTTGAATACTTAACCAATTAAACACGATGGGTTGGTAGGGTTAAGTCATGAACCTTGGGTACACTTAACCAACTTGGTACTTGAATGAGTTGGGTTAACCACGTTTAACCCATTAGGGAAACCCTAGTCACGTGGTCCTTTGCACCAGTAACCCTCTTAGTTGTATCATGATACCCTAGGGACTAGGCTAGGGAGGGGCACGATTACTGGGATGCCATGTAAGCGACCAAAACGACGGCTGAGTAGGTGCGCCGGTGTGGGATCAGACGGGTCATGGTCGTGCACATGGTCCGGAGTTGAAAAAGCAGGCACGGGCACCAGTAGGTTTAGACTGTGCGTGCTTGGTTTGTGTCAGTGGTTGACACCCTAGGACTTGATACACCCTAGGGTGGACCTAGCACAGTTTATCTACACTTCGTAGTTGGGCCGTATGACACCGACACTTGACGAGTTAGGCTTATAGGGAGCCGATCAACTAGACCGTGTTAGTTGGACCCTGGTTTGGGTCATTCATGATGTTGGGCCAAACTTGGGCCTGGGGATCACTTCGTGTTTACACTTTGGACCTCGTATTGGGGTCACTTCATGTTATTGGGCTAAAGCTTGGGCCAAGGGATCAATACAAGTTTATTCAAGTCATGTTAGTTCGCTAGTACACTTGTGGTGCAAAACCTTAAACCTGATTATGCGATGACACCTTTATCTACCTTGTTAGTAAATCATCATGCTAGTATGTTGTTATCTTTATGTTCATTCCTTGCTGCCCATGTCAGTTAACTTTACCAGTTTACATTGATTGTAGTAGGGCTTACTCAGTCTTTTTGACTGACCTGTTTTCTTTCGCCTCTTTTCTTCCGTTTCCCCCCCCCCCCAGGTTCTCAGGGAGGGAACGTTGGAGCTTAGCTTGGATTCCTGACCGCTTGCTTGTGGGATTTAGCTCATGTACGGTCTTGACATGAAGCTAGCTATGGTTATCACTTATTTTGGGGATAGTACTTATGTATTTCAGTTTTTCAGTAATGTTGTTTTTATCTAGACTTGTGTATTTGGAAAGTTGACATTATGTTGTAACAGACTTGTTTTTGAAATAGTTTTGAAATCTTCCGCTGTTTTATCTATGTTATTTACTCTGTTTGCATATATACATATGTTCTTGTTCTGCCTTGATATATCATTATGCATGTTTACCTGATTCAAACGCCCCTCCAAAGTCAGAGTGCTTGCAAGAGCCACCCTGGCGGAGGTGGGGTGTTACATTTGGTATCAGAGCATATGGTTTACGAGAAGGGACGAAAAGGTTTTTTAAAACTTTTGGAAAACTATTTTCAAAACCAAGTATAAAGTATTTTCCAAATAAAAGTCTAGTTTATTTTAAAGGATATTCCCCAAAAGCCATAGCACTATTCTTCGTTTCTTCATTCTGAATCTATCTTTTTCTTCGTTTTCAGTAAGGCCGATAACTTTATTATCCCGGAGGGAGTACTCGTACCTGTTTGGTATAGGAGACTTATGGAGGCAAGGGCGAATGAAGCCGGCCCCGCGAACATTCCTCCTCCTTCCCCCGTCGCTAACATCTCTCCTCCTCCCATAGCTGATGTTCCTCCTCCTCCTGTCGCTGAGGTTCTTCTTCCTCCTTCCCCTCAGCATCCGCAAGAGGATTTCGCAAAGCTTTGCAAAGACTTTAAGGCGATGGGTTGCAAGAATTTTGTCGGAACGGAGACTCCCGTGGAAGCAAGAAACTGGTTAAAGGAAACTGAAGACCTCTTTGCTATCTTTGATGTGGAAGATCGTAGGAAAGTTCTGTTGGCGGTATGGCTATTGAAAGGGGAAGCTGCTTATTGGTGGGTAGTCACCACCACTACTAGACCCATTGAGACTTGGGATGACTTTAGGAGAAGGTTTGGACTAAAGTTTCTATCATCGGAAGAAGAGAACCTTCAGCTAGAGAGGTTCCTATCACTAACGCAAGGGGACATGACCGTTAGAGAATACGTGGATAAGTTTAATCAACTTGCTCAGTTCGGTCTAGAATGGTTTAACACCGCTCGGAAGAAGGCCCTACGCTTTGCTCTAGGATTAAATGAGCCCTTGCGCGGTTTGGCCATATCTCATATACCCCTGGGGGCGACCTTCGAGAGTTTGGTGAATATGACCCTACTTCAAGAGGAAGATAAGAGTGGCAAGAAGGAAGATACCGAGAAAAGAGATAAGAACAACAACAAGGCAAGAAAGACAAGAAAGTGCAACTTCTGTAGGATCACTGGGCACATAGCCAAGGATTGCAGGAAGAAGAAGAGGAAGTTAGGCAAGTGTTTTCATTGCGGAGAATCTGGACATCTTAGCAAGGATTGCCCGAAGAAGCAAGGGCAAGGCCAGGGTCAGACTCAGCGTGCTGGACCTTCAGGAGGGCAAGTTCATGCTCTCAATGCCGCTCCAGTTCCCGATCGAGGTAGTATTTCTGTTGAGAGTCTTGTTTACATTTCTGATTTTCCTGTTCGTACTTTGTTTGATTTTGGTGCATCGCATAGTTTATTTCATCTTGTCTAGTTGAAGGTTTGCACCTAAGTACTAGTCTAGTTTATGATCCCGTGTGTGTTTCAAATCCAATTGGGGGGTTTCGCCCATTTGTCTATGATCTACGTGGATTTGAAAATCTCTATCTTGAGTATAGAGTTCTCACGTGATGCTTGTATTCTCGGTTTTATGGGGTATGGGTTGGTTTTGGGCATGGATGGGTTGTCCAATTTTGGAGCCGTCCTTGATGTTTGAGCATAGGGTTGTGAGGCTCATGATTCGCCTCGGTAACACCCTGAAATTTTCTAGTAACCCTACGAGTCCCGTCATGTTGTGTTATCTTGAATCCCTCAACTCGTCTATCGATAGTTTGTAATCTGTGAGGGTAGTCCGAGAATATCCTGATATCTTGGGTAAAGTGAAAGGGGGTTGCCCCTAAGCGAGAGTTTGATTTCTGCATTTATCTAGTGGATGATGCAAAGCGGGTTTCTTTGCCCGTTCGGCACATGGCTCCGCGTGAGAGACGGGAGCTAAGTAAGCAAGTGAAGGAGTTGCTTGAGAAGGACTTCATTCGATGAAGCATTTCCGAGGAAGGTGCCCTAGTAGTATTCGCTACTAATGTGGACAGCTCGCTTCGCCCGTGTGTTGATTATCGTGAGTTGAATAAGCAGACTAAGAAGAACAGACACCCGTTACCGAGGATTGATGATCTCTTTGACCAGCTTGTCGGTGCTTCTGTTTTCTCTCAGCCTGATCTTGCTATTGGATTCCATCAGCTCAGAGTAGCTGAGGATAGTTTAGACAAGACTGCGTTCAGAACTTCAGATGGATTCTTCGAATGGCTTGTCATGTCGTTCGGCTTGACTAATGCACCCGCATATTTCGTGGACTTGATGAGTAGGGTGCTCAAGGAGTTCTTGAACAAGCTTGTCATGGTCTTCGTAAATGATATTCTGATCTTCTCTAAGGATGAGGAAGAGCACGCAATGCATCTCGTGGAGGTGATGGATACGCTTAGAGCGCATCAGTGGAAGGCCAAGTTCTCCAAGTGTCACTTTTGGAGAAGGAAAGTTAGATTTCTTGGGCACATAGTTTCTAAGCAAGGCTTAGCGGTGGATCCCGCTAAAGTGGTCGCGGTTCAAGACCGGAAAGCTCCGACGAGGACAATCGAAGTAAGAAGTTCTCTCAGTTTAATTAAGTTAGTTAGCATCCCTTGAGCTTAGACCTACCTTTCTGGATCAAGTAGGGACTTCACAGAAAGAAGACCCACAGTTAGTCGAGATCATGGACAAGTTGATTCGAGGCGAGAGGGTAAGTCACCTCGCTATAGATGACAAGGGATGGCTAAGACGCGATGAGAGAAGGAAGGTTCTTGAAGATGCACATCACCGAGGAGGTGGCCGAATTTGTCCCAAGGTGCATGTTGCGCCAACCGATTAAGGCCGAGTCATAGAAGCCCGGTGGGCTATTATATCCATTGGAGGTCCCCGCAATGGGAGTAGTGAAACGTCACGAAGGATTTCGTGGATGGACTGCCTAGGTCAAGGAAAGACAATACGAGCATATGGGTCATAGTAGGTAGACTCACTAAGAGTGCTCATTTCACTCCGGTAAAGAGCGAAAGTACGGCATCATGGCTAGCAACGGAATACTTTCAAGAAATAAAGCGGTTGTACGAGGTTCCCTAAAGTATAGTTAGTAACCATGACTCAATCTTCACTAGCCAGTTTTGGGATAGTCTACGGGAAGTCATGGGCAAGCAACTGAATCTAAGTATGGCCTATCATTCGCAGGCAAATGGTTCATTGGCAACATGGATTGGTATTTTCGAGAAAAGTTCTGCTGCGTGGAATACTTTATAGTAAGTAAACGAGATCCAGAATTCACTGGTAAATTTTGGAGAGCTCGCACGAAACCATGAGGTCACGGTTATGTTTAAGCCAAGAATGATAGAAGAGTGAGTGAAAAAGGAAGACGAGAGGCGACAATAAAAGGGGTTCCAACTCATATTTGGAAATAAGAGTTAAGAAGTCAAGAAATCATGAAGTAAAAGGCGGTCAGGGCACGGTGGAGTTAAACTCAAGGAAACGTGACTTAGAAGATTGAAGGCTGGATACGCGCATCATATCTCTTTTTTATGAATATATCATTGATTCTTGTTTTCCTGTGGAACTTACTCGCATGTTATCTTTTCACATATATCCTCTCGGTCCCATTTTCGGTCCTATTTCTGTCGGGAGGTATAACTCATCGGTTAGTAATACATGTCAGGGTTTGAAGGGGTCCGATAGGTTGACTAGACCTTTTGGGCTTTTATAGGATTAGGTTGGGTTAAGAAGGGATTTCTTGTAAACCGAAGGGAATATATCCTGCTTATCATCCCGATCTCTTTGTAGCATATCTTTTGCTATCCATGCTTGTCTTGATAATCTAGTTTATCGTGTTAATCTTGTCATGAGAACCCTAGGTAGAAACTCTTTGGATGAAACATGTGTTTGAGACATGTTATGCTTGATGATTGCAAGTGGCGGCAAGTGTTTGCAAGTGGTTACTCGTGGGTGCATTATACACGTTAGGCACTAGATCGGCTCACACACTCCTCATATTGCATATGCATGAGTGTTTATGCTTATTCATGGATGAAAATCTTTGTGTTATCACATGGATGTTGCATATGGATGTATGTGATGTGCACACATATAGATGTTATACATTATGTTAGGAATTGCATACATATGGATTCATTTCACTAACATAATTTGCATTGATGATAATTGCATTAGATAAGTACATATACACACACCTTTGCATATGTTCATACAACATTTTGAATCTTGTAAGGACAATGATTGCTCGTGGATGATGTTTTGAGTAGATGGATGATTGGATGGTAGGATACGTTCTTCCTAACTTGAAGATTTCGTGGATGAAATCCTTTAAGGAGGGGAGAATGTAACAACCCGTATTTTCAATAGCCTGTAATAACATAAATCGAGGCAGAATTTAATTCTAAAATCTGAATCAAGGGAAACGGGCTATGCCATTGCGTTCGTCTCGGAAAAATACACGAAATAGAGTCCGAGTTTTCGAAAATCGGAGTCCGTACGACCCGATTAAGGCCCAACGAAGTTTTCAGAAAATTTCTAAGTAAAAACAGATTTCAAATTCAAATCTGAAATTGGAAATTGGGCCAGTTGGGCCAGGCGGGAAAAATTCCCGCCACAGTACTCAAGTCGACAGCCCTGTCGACTTGGGAGTCGACTTGGTCTGACCAAGTCGACAGCCCTGTCGACTTGGCTCAGACGAGCAGTCCTGCCTGGTGCACCATTTTGAGAATGTGTTGAGCTTGGGGGCCAGATTCGGTTTAGAGGGCTGAGATTGGAACTAGGGTTTAATCCTATGGTCTAAAACACTAGCCTAATCTATAAATAAGACCCTAACCTACCCTAAATCATCATTATTCATTCTAGCAACTAAACTATGGCAAAATCAATCCTCTCATGGCCTCCACTCTCTTCATACAATTCCTAAATAAATTTCTAAGTGATTTTCCATGCATACAAGTGTTTTTAGACTTGTGTGATCATCATTAGCTTGCATACAAGTCAAGTTTCTCTATTGGCATCTTAAAGGAAGAGTTTTGATCAAGTTTGCTTGCATTTTTGGGGTTTAATTAGTTGCATAAGGGTTTTCTTACATTTGCTATACTCATTTGAGTCCGCATAAGCATTGTAAGCCCTATTCCTTTCATACTTAAACTCTAAAGTTAAATGTATGATATGCAAGTTGTCATATGTTATGCAAGTTTGGTTATGCAAGTTTGATATGCAAGTTGTCATATGTTATGCAAGTTTTGTTATGCAAGTTTGATATGCAAGTTGTCATATGTTATGCAAGTTTTGTTATGCAAGTTTGATATGCAAGTTGTCATATGTTATGCAAGTTTTGTTATGCAAGTTTGATATGCAAGTTGTCATATGTTATGCAAGTTTTGTTATGCAAGTTTGATATGCAAGTTGTCATATGTTATGCAAGTTTTGTTATGCAAGTTTGATATGCAAGTTGTCATATGATATGCAAGTATGTTATGCAAGTTTGGGATGGTCATATGGTTCATGTTATCATGTTATGCAAGCTTATCTTGGTTTTATGAACATAAAGCTTCAAGCTTTATGCTAAAGGTTGCATTTTGGCAACATGTAAGTTATCATATCCCTTATGATAACTTGCATGTGAGGCTAAATGCGAACTTATGGCCATTTTTACATGTCATTTATCACCATGTATCACCAATATGCTAAGTTTGGTTTTATGCATGCTTTTGAGGCCTAATGCAAGTATATGAACATATGTACATTTCATATGCCACCATGTTGAACTTGTGGCTTCAACACCTTTATGTCATGATTATGCCAAGTTCCCTCTTTCTATCCTTTATGCGCTATTGCGATATGTAAGCGATGGGATTGCGTTTGGGGTTGGGTAAACTTAAGAAGACATAAAAACATGAGCTTGGGAATTTACCTATTAAGTTAGGTTTACCCGTTGGGAATTTACCTATTAAGTTAGGTCTACCCAACTGCTTGAAAACTTGTAATATGTTTTGGAACATAATGGACATGACACTTAGAAAATATGAGTATGACCAACTCGAGGTTGGGTTGAGTTTGTAGCGTAAACCTACCCGGAACCGACCGGCTTAACTAGTTGCTACAAACAATAGGACCCAATGTGAGAAGTTGGTCATGTTGTACCTTGAACCCGAGGTTAGACCAAGTTGTGGTGTAAAGCTACCCGGACCCGCCCGGCTTAACTAGTAACCACAACAAAGTCTAATGTGAGAGGTTAAGGCGCATTAATTAATTAATGCCTCATAATTAGGGTTAAGTCATTGACCGCTTGAATACTTAACCAATTAAACACGATGGGTTGGTAGGGTTAAGTCATGAACCTTGGGTACACTTAACCAACTTGGTACTTGAATGAGTTGGGTTAACCACGTTTAACCCATTAGGGAAACCCTAGTCACGTGGTCCTTTGCACCAGTAACCCTCTTAGTTGTATCATGATACCCTAGGGACTAGGCTAGGGAGGGGCACGATTACTGGGATGCCATGTAAGCGACCAAAACGACGGCTGAGTAGGTGCGCCGGTGTGGGATCAGACGGGTCATGGTCGTGCACATGGTCCGGAGTTGAAAAAGCAGGCACGGGCACCAGTAGGTTTAGACTGTGCGTGCTTGGTTTGTGTCAGTGGTTGACACCCTAGGACTTGATACACCCTAGGGTGGACCTAGCACAGTTTATCTACACTTCGTAGTTGGGCCGTATGACACCGACACTTGACGAGTTAGGCTTATAGGGAGCCGATCAACTAGACCGTGTTAGTTGGACCCTGGTTTGGGTCATTCATGATGTTGGGCCAAACTTGGGCCTGGGGATCACTTCGTGTTTACACTTTGGACCTCGTATTGGGGTCACTTCATGTTATTGGGCTAAAGCTTGGGCCAAGGGATCAATACAAGTTTATTCAAGTCATGTTAGTTCGCTAGTACACTTGTGGTGCAAAACCTTAAACCTGATTATGCGATGACACCTTTATCTACCTTGTTAGTAAATCATCATGCTAGTATGTTGTTATCTTTATGTTCATTCCTTGCTGCCCATGTCAGTTAACTTTACCAGTTTACATTGATTGTAGTAGGGCTTACTCAGTCTTTTTGACTGACCTGTTTTCTTTCGCCTCTTTTCTTCCGTTTCCCCCCAGGTTCTCAGGGAGGGAACGTTGGAGCTTAGCTTGGATTCCTGGCCGCTTGCTTGTGGGATTTAGCTCATGTACGGTCTTGACATGAAGCTAGCTATGGTTATCACTTATTTTGGGGATAGTACTTATGTATTTCAGTTTTTCAGTAATGTTGTTTTTATCTAGACTTGTGTATTTGGAAAGTTGACATTATGTTGTAACAGACTTGTTTTTGAAATAGTTTTGAAATCTTCCGCTGTTTTATCTATGTTATTTACTCTGTTTGCATATATACATATGTTCTTGTTCTGCCTTGATATATCATTATGCATGTTTACCTGATTCAAACGCCCCTCCAAAGTCAGAGTGCTTGCAAGAGCCACCCTGGCGGAGGTGGGGTGTTACATTTTCATTACTATATTCATTTACACAACTTAACCAAGTTAAGTCATATTTCATATTCCATTTAACAAATGACCAACCAACAATGCCTAACCCACTTAATCAAATCAAACAGTTTATATTTAATTTAATTTACAAACTCCAAATCTATTTTTTTTTATTCCAATATCTTTAACTCCATTTAACCGAGTTAAGCTCCATTTCCATATTCAATTAACCAATTGAATTCCTTCCATTAGTTTACTTCCATTTCAGAATCCAATTTCTGATCCATTTTAATTCAAAATTAAAATTCATATTTACTAATTTCGTATTGAAATTACCCTTTGCTATACTGAACTATTCAAATTTTATAATCAATTTGAATTCTATTTAAATCAACCAAGCACACCAATATCATACTAATTTGATAAAATTATTCCTTTTCAATTTAAAAATATAGTTTGGCCAAATTTTTTTATTTGACCCTCTTTACAAAACAATATCATGTCCATTGTCGATTAAAAATTGAACCGAACAAATAACACAGTGCAAAACATTTTTATAAAATATACAAATATGCTCTCTTGTATATATATGCTCAACTCAATCTAGGTTATAACTAACCCTATCTCTATAGAGTTATGTCATAGATCCAAGGTTATTGCTAAACCCCGCACTGATATCACTGTAACGAACAGGAATTTTCGACCCCGAAAATCGACACAAAAACACCATATTGATCATTCAAGCATCGAAAACACCGGAACGTTATGAGAAAAAAATTAGAGGGTGAGATAAGAAAGAAAGAAATATTAGAATAGAAGAGATAGAAGAATCACATCAGAATCAGAGTCTCACATCGTAGCGGAACAAAAATATAATATAGAAATAATTCTTTATTGAAAATTGGAATAATACTAACAATCAGGGTACATCTATCAAGACAATCTGGACAGTTATAATAATATGTTCTCATATACTATACACAGCGGAATAAATACTAATACGTCTGAACTCCTCCAGCACGTCTTCTAAACTTCGTAGTGCCCAATAACCTGAACCTGTACAGCCCAATTTAACCTGAGAATTTCAAATACCGGGTCAGTCTGGTGAACCAGAGTGAGAAAAACACACTAAGTTTAAGGGGATTATCCAACTTGATTTTTAAGTTCAAAATCTTATCGAAAGAGAAGGATAATCGTAAGACCAAATCCACACATAAATACGGACGGTTTTTACCTTACGATAACCCAAAACATTTTTAAATCATATATATCTTCTGATATTATAATAGTGTCTAAATACAAGTAAATAAAATCTAGCAGAACGCTTGCATCTCACGCTCCACATATATATTATACAATCAAAACCGCCGGCGCTTATTGGAGGTTGGATTCCGACTATGAAAAGGTATGGAACCACCTGCCAATAGTGTATCTCTAGAGAGGAATACACTGGGTTTAACAAGAACATCTTGCAACCCGGCCACACATGGCCGACCACTCATTTCTCTTGAGTGTATCGAATATATTGTCACCTACGGTTGGTACCAACATAATCATTCCTGGGAGATACATAAGCGAAAAGAAGTAACAAATATGAATATTCTCTAGATGGTGACGATACACCCTAATGGGTGCGACCCACATAGCCATGCTACCTGCTCGTTTTTGTCATTTCCCGGTTGTGAGGCTTGAGGTTATAACGTATCCTTTGGAACACCTGGCCACCCTTCACTTTTGAATGCCACATCGTCAGATTCATCCATAAAAGTCCTGGGACTGGACAACCGAAGGCACCCTCCTGCCACATCCTAGGAATCACCCTATAGATTAGTAGCGAGTAGTCCTTGCAACCCATAAACTCCAACCACGACTGAATCACAGTTTATCTCTGGTAGCTAACCAGAGATTATAAGCAATACTTCCGCTTCATGAATATTTATGGTCTTCAAATGCTCCATCTCGATCATCGTCTGATCTCTTCCACGATTATGTATTTGCTGGTCGGAATGGTTTTCAAATATAAATTCGATCCCGGTCTTTCTGAACCAACCATCGATAATTGGCCAGACTTGATAGTCGATTATTTAACTATCAAATAAACAAACAATTAACCATAAAAATAAAACGAGTTCACTGGTTCAGTACTTAGCATTACACGGCCTTTTAAATTTTCCATCGTTAATCGAACCCTTTAAAACTTACTTAAGACAAAGCTTTTTATTTCTTATTTAAAAAATACAATTATATTCAAAATCATCTTATTCAACTTAAAACATTTCAAACTTTATTTTATAATACTATTCATCGAAATTCAAATTTTTATTTCTCTCGACTACTCTCGTTTCTAAATTAATATCACTCTTGGATAATCATGAAGTCATTCAAGTTGGGGTATTTTATTTACCTCTCAAACCTTGAATTAACAACATTCTTATCTTCAGAAAGATAAAAGTTTATCAACAAAAATCCCATTTCACTAATTACTCCACATACTTCATTTACTACCCGTTCCAAAAACATGGTTTCAATATCATATCCTCTCTTGGAAATCTTATTTCAAACTTCACTTTTTAACTTAATTTAAGTATTAAGTAATCCTTATTTAATCATCTCGATTAACTTTTCAATCTTTGAAACATTATATACACATCTTAATTCTATTATGGATAGAATTCCTTATTAAACTTCAGATAAGTTTATTTCAAACCCATTTGGTTATATCTCGATTAAACCTCATTTGCTATTTAATATTGCGACCGTAGATCACATCTTAGTAACTTAACTCTCCATACCATTTTATTTCAAACTTAGGTTTTTCATGTCGATTTCCATTACTTACTCTCATTGGTCCCTAACTATAAATCAGTAAGAAAATAATTCCCTAAATATCAACCCCGAAGGCCGAAACCAACATCGGATCAATACTCAGAAGATCATTAAACTCAACCAATCCCCAATTAGGTTCCAATTCTTCAAATTTCATATCTTGGATCTTTATTTCATTCATAGACCATTAATAACTCGTTCCAATAATATCTTAATAAAACTTGGGTTTCATGACACCTCTGTTCAACTTGGATTTTATAAATCCAATCAAATGGAATTTAAAATAAGAATTCAGTTAAAATTGGAATTTAAACTTAACTTGCATTTCTATTAATGTAATTTTCTTTTAAATTTTATTTAGTTTTAACAGGACTTATATTTTAATAAATCTCCATTAATACATTTAAATCCTAAGATTTTCCACCTTGATTGTTATTGAATCAATAATAACCAAATATCAACATTTATACTAATGTTTTATTCACCATTAACCATTCCTATTAATTTAATATTCGATTTAGTTAACTCAGTTGACTCAGTCAACTCAAACATGATTAAGTTGTTAATCATTTCCAATTTGCCTTTCCATTTAAATTGATTAATAATATTACAAATTTAGTTAATTCCACTTACTTTGGTTATTATTTAAATAAATGATAATCTATTTCCAATATAATCCCAATTAAATTATTCCTTAAAAACAATAAGCACCGGTTTTAACTCTTATGTAAATTTCTTCTTAACCGCTTTTAAATCTCATTAACATGTGAATTTTATTTAACAAAATCATTTGGTAATTTCTTATAAACTTAAACAATAATTAATAAATACTAATATCCTTTTTATAAACTTTAATTCAAAATAATAGATCTGAAAACCATCTTCAGTTATAAAATGACTTTTATAACTTTACTTTTATTGATTAATCTGACGATAAGTCGACATCTCATAAAACGATTTATTTTTAGGCCATCTGCTGCTAGTTCCCTAACCAATATGTTCCCATTGGTAAACCATAAACAAACGTAGAATTTATATTCAACAATCAATGATCAAAACAACCATCTAATCAGACTGGTTAAACAGTTCATATAATTACGATATGAAAATAAACAATAAATTTGAGGAATCCAGTTGGATCCCTACAACCTGTTTCCCTGCATCCAAATACATTATCATATATTTTAATAACAGATATAATATTAAATAATCAACAACAGTAGCAATCAAACATTCAATTATAAATTTAAAAGGTTTATATTATTATAAACGTGACCAACGTGGTAAGTTACCTCATCTGGCGTAATTGTTAAAAATAACGATTAGTTTAAATTAAATTAAACAAACGTTTAATTTAATCGGTTCAGTCAACACACATATTTATATTCAGTATCCATCAAACAACTAACAACCATAACACAAAAATATTTATACCTGACTTATATAAAATATAAGTGGGATAAAAACTGAGTGAGTTGAACTCACCTTCATTCATTTCATTGAAACATTTCGATTTTCAATTAAATTAAACAATCGTTTAATTTAATCGAAAACCCCTGCTGCTTCCAAATCTGTCCAACCCAGCTCCATAATATTACGTCTGTCGTCATGCTTCTAACGCTTCTTTGATTTTTTCCATTCTGTTAACATATACGAACGTTACAAAATTTTACAATCATGTGTTTAATTTAAATTTATTAAACTTTAAATTAATATTTTATTTTACTTTAATTATACGCTAATCAAAATTAGTAAACTACACACGTTAAATAACTATTTGATAACTTAGGTACATATTATCTACGTATAAGTATATGGTTACAGTGGCAAGGTCATGTCTAGATTATGTCCAAATCCATAATACTGTTCTTCGTTTAAACCATCTGGACAAGCATAAATTTAAGGCAAAGAAATTTTCTCTTAATACGGCAACAATAAATCCCGATTCACTAGTGATGCTAGAACCTCTTCCGAAATAGAATAACATGCCAGATCATTTGAGGAAGTTGACATTGTAATATTTGTTCCCTGATCACAAACATCTTTTGAAAATCCAACATTATGTAAATACAGTTTCCTCCCTATTTGATGTTCCACTGAAACGATAAAATGATTATACACTAGACAATCAACCTTATTTGAGCTATGTTGAGCAGCTACCAGCATGTCACCTTTCAAAATAAGTTCACACTTACGTTCAACTATTCCATACAATATTAGTTTATATTTAACTTAACTTTATTAATTATATAATTAATATTTCTCATCACATTTTATAATTACGATTAGGCATGAATATAAGTGTAGTTGGGCACAAAAAGCATCAACTGTTCATTGTATTCAACATATACCTACTGTATAATGCGCATGCACCTTCATAACCTTCGTGCTCCCCTTCATGAACCCACACTTTGTGTCTTTCTTCTATCCAATACATCTCACTACAGAAAAAGCCCAAACAGGCCCAACACCATGACGACCTTCTTCTCCAAAGAAGCTTGAACCCGCTGCTCTCCATTCTATTTGCTCCCCTCACGTACAGTTCATGCTTTGCTCCAATATCGACGTCCTTCTTTCCTTTATGTAACACCCCACCTTCGCTAGGGTCACTCACAAAGGAAATGCACTAGTTTTGGAGGAGAGTTATCAAGGTAAACAAACACAGAAATATTACAAGACAGAACATAGATAAAACAACGGAAGAATCAAAAGGTAAATTTCATTACTTTCAAAAAGACTCAAAACCTTTTACATCAAATAGCCAAGGTCTTTATTTTCCATTACAACAAATTCTGTCTTGCATAAATAAAGAAGCATAAACTTAAAACATCAAAAGTAGCTTAATTCCCCAAAGGTAGCAGAAATGCAGCCATAGCATAGCTCAAGATCAAACCATACATGAGCTGAACCGAAAGCAAGCGAAATCCAAGCTAAGTGCTAGAGTTTCCTCCCTGAGAACCTAGGGGAATGAAAGAAAAAGAGGCGAAAGAAAACGGGTCAGTCATAAAGACTGGTAAGTCCAAGTGACTTTCACCATAAAAACAGATAAAGGTAACATGACATGTATAAACTGAAAGTAAACATAAGGATGCTGTCAAGATTGGCAAGATAGACTAAGATAGCATGATAATTCAAGTGTAAATCAAGTATAGCATCACATATTCGAGGTTCGCTGCATCAACTATACTAGAATCCCAAACCCATGTCTTATATTAATCATGAAATGATCCCTTGTCCCAATATCATGAAATGACCCATTACTAGGTCCAACGAAACAATCCACTAATCGATCGGATCCCTACAAGTTCTAGCTCGTCATGTGTCTGTGTCATACGGCCCTATCACGAATGTAGTCACCTGTGCTAGGTCCACCATAGGGTGTATCAAGCCCTAGGGAGCCAACCGCCGACATGAATCAAGCATGCACAGATAAACCTACTGATGCCCAATGCCTGCTTTTTCAACTCCGGACCACGTGCACGACCATAGCCCGCCTGAACCTACACTGGCGCATCAACACAGCCGTCGTTTTGGTTGCTTACAATCAGCCTAGTAATCGTGCCCCACCCTGCCTAGTTCCAGGGTACCATGATACATCTAGTGGGTTACTGCTGAAATGGACCGCGTAACTAGGGTTTCCGTCCAATATGTTAAGTGTTGTCATTTAAATTCGTGACTTAACCCCTATCAGTCTAGCATGTCAAGTTGGTTAAGTGTTGTCCTTCAAGTTAATAACTTAAACCTACGAATCATGTGTCAAGTTGGTTAAGTGTTGTCCTTCAAGTTCATGACTTAACCCTACGAATCATGTGTCAAGTTGGTTAAGTGTTGTCTTTCATGTTCATGACTTAACTCTATCATGTGGCATTAATTCATTAATGCACCCCAACCTCTCACATCAGACCTGTTGTTGTGGTCACTGGATATGATGGGCGGTTCCGGGCAGATTTACACCACAACTCAGTCTGACCTCGGGTTTTCAAGCGCGATATGACCAACTACCCACATTGGATCCTATTGTTTGCAGTAACTGGATTTGCCGGGCGGTTCCGGGCAGAATTACACTGCAAACTCAACCCAACCTCGAGTTGGCCATTTTCAAGTTCATTCTAGTGTCATGTCCATGTTCGAGTTTTCATGTCAAGTTCGTGTCAAGTTTCAAGGCGAGTTTCATGCCAAGTTTCCTATAATTACCAATTTTTCCCAACGTTACCCCGTCTAGATATTAGGCTAACAATCTAAGCCTAATTTTTCGTCCATATGATTTTTGACATATAATATTAGGCTAAAAACTTAGCCTAACTTAACGTACACAAAATTTGCATAAAGCGATTCATTAGCATATACATGACATAGGTGTAAACTTGGCATTCTCGGTATAGTCAATATGAACACCATAGGTATGTACTTGCAAAATAATCAACATGAACATCGTAGGCGTGAACTTGCAACATAGATTAAATCAACATACATATATGTGAATTTGAAACATAGACTAAATCAACTTACATATATGTGAACTTGCAAATCAATCACGAATATATGAATAAGTGTGAACTTGAAATATGACATAGGTTTAACATATACACATAAACATGTAGATCTAACATTTGGTCACATATGTGATATGATTTCACAACCTAAAACTTGCATAACATGATAAACTACACAACTTGTCATAACGGGTTATACTCCAAGTTCATATACATATGAATAGACTTATTCATTAATTCCCAATTCAACATGATGATAAAATAGAACCACAGGCATAGATCACTATCATTCAATTCCACATATAACATAATAAACATTGTTCTATTATCAATTTATTTCCAAGGCATGACATAACTGAATAAATTGATTAAAACATCGCAGGCATAACATTATGAACATGAAAAGGTTTGAATAATAATCTAGATTCAAGAACACGGATAGATCTAACTTAAATAGAAAAATCCCCAAAATCAAGATCCAAGGATAAATAAAGAAAATAGGTCTGAATAGAAAATCAAGCTTAGCTCCAATTTCATAGTCATAATCCTAGGCAATAACCTCATGGTCATGAATCATAGGTGATTAGCCATAATTGTCTGTGTCATAGTCATAGGCAACAGTCTTATGTTCACAGTCATAGGCGTAGGCATAGTCTTATGTTCAAAGTCATAGGCATAGGCATAGTCTTATGTTCACAGTCATAGGCATAGGCATAGTCTTATGTTCACAGTCATAGGCATAGGCATAGTCTTATGCCATTAATAATAGTTTCAACGTCTGTTAGACCGAAATCTGGGACTAACACCCAAACACTATGTGAAAACCTCACAATCAAAGATCAATGCAGAAAAACAGTAAAAATAAAAGGAGACACACAAGATTTTTATAGTGGTTCGGCTCAATCCAAGCCTACGTCCACTCTATAGTTTCTTAAATCCTAAGAAGCTATTATAATGTTGTTTGCTTGCGGTTTGTATACGAAATCCTCGTGTTTACAATGAAAAAGAGGAAATTATACACGAAATCCTCGTGTTGAATTGAATTGGATCGGCCTTCCTATTGTTGCAAAGTCCTTGCAATGGCGGAAGATGAGAGTTGGAAATGGCTGAAAAGAGAAGATCCCTTCAAATGGCCATGTTGCGGTGTATTTATAGGCGTAGAGGAGCCCTTTGGGAGCTCTTGAGCGGTTCGGTTCGGAGGTGCCACGTGGTGAGCGGTGAGGCGATCTAAGAAGTAGTGGAGAGGTGGTCACCAGATCGTGCTTTGCCAAGTGGATCTAGATCCATGAAAGTAGGTGCGGTTACTCCTTAAGAAGCGGTCAAAGCTTACGTGCAGGAAACAACACAGGCGGGTCGGTACGGGTCCGAACCAAACCGAGGTGGAATTTCCGAACGGAAGACATGATGTGCACTTCTGTGCAGAGCAAGGCGGTTCGGGTTCTGATGGTCCGATCCGAACCGAAGTGAGCTGGAGTCGAAGTCTGAGTGATTTTGAAGCGTGGGGTCGGAACGGATCCGATCCGATTTGAGGCTTTGTCCAATGCCAAAATCCGAACTTTTCGGTTCTGCTTGCGTTTACGGGAACGGGCATAACTTCCAAACCGTATTTCCGTTTTAGCCAAACGAAAGCTCAATTTGAAGCTGATTCAGAGGGCTACAAGAGTTATAAAGCTTAGCTCCATAATTGCTGTTTTCGGGCCCAAAAGAGGTCATCTGATAGGTGTTTCGGGCCAATCTTTGCCTGTGATGCGACTTTGACCAAATCGCTCCATGTCTTCTGACGATGTTCCCAATACTTGGGCGTATTGTTTACCAGAAATTCTATGTGTGACTGCATTGACTAAAAAGCGGGTCAACATTTTGCCCCCCCAGAACATATCTTGCTGATTGAAGGAAGATGTGTTCTGGATAATCCAAGGCCACGCCGGGCCTGCTAGCTGCAAGTATAATCCATACCTGCGAAGAAAAGAGAGCAAAAAGGTGTGTCAAATCCTGACAAAACTGATTACACTTTCGAGCATAAACCATGCTTGGGCGTTTGTTTGAGCATAAACCATACTCGAGGGACGTTCGAATCATCCTGCCAAAACCTGGCGAGGGACCTAACCTTCCGGGTATAAGCCATACCAGGAAGTTCAAACTGAGCATAAGCCATACTCGAGTTTTATTGAGTTCCTTTGCCCAATCCTGACAAGATCGTTCGTCGTTCCGGAATATAATCCGTACTTAAGCATCCTAGTGAGTACAATCCATACTCATGTCGGTATAGAGCTATACTTGCCAAAACCTGACAAGACAGTCCGTCCTTAGGCATAATCCATGCCTAGGGGTCTGAGATAAGTATAAGTCATACTTTAATTGAGATTGAGAATCCTGCCACAACCTGACAAGACACTCAAATTCGCCAAACATAATCCACGCTCGGAAAGTCCTTCCTTATTCAATTCAAAGTACAAAACCAAAGCAAATCCTGATTGGTTTGTCATCGAGTGCAGAGCACGCTTTGGAGCTAAATCCTAACCCTGAACGTGTGTACTCCGATTTAGCCAATCGGAAAACCTAAAGAAAGCAAAGAGACATATCTTAAATCCAAAGAAATGCTAAAAATGCAGAGTGATCCAATCTAGATCAGTTAATGATGAGCCCACGAGAGCTCGATCCAGGGTCATTCCCTCTCCGAGGGGCAGGTGGTGGCAGCGCGGGTGCAGGTGTTGTAGGTTGTTTCATATACTCGGGTAGCTCTCCATGTCTAACCCGTTCCTCAATCAAGTCTCGCAAGTGCCTACAGTCATTTGTGTCATGACCATCCATATCGTGGAATATGCAATGTTTTCCAGAATCTCGTTCTCTTTGCGATGGCTCCCTCCTAGGAGGCTTTGGATAGGGGACGTCACCGTTTGTGTTTATGTAGATGTCAGTCTAGGTCGAATTGAGTTCGGTGTACTTCTCATATCTGGGCCCTCTCCGGGGCTGAGCGTTGCGGTCATTCTTGACAGCAGCTTTCCCTTTGCCTTTTCCAGAGTCAGACGGTTCTCCGTCTTTGAGCATGTTGACATCGAGAATATTCTTTTCAGATTTGCATCTTCTTCACGCAGAAACCTATCCGATTCAAAGTAGAATTCACTGAGATTCCTCGGTGGTCTCGGTATAAAGATTTTTTGAACTCCGAGTTGTCCAGAACGCCGGATACTACCGCCATCAATACCATAGATGGCTCAGGTTGGTCAACTGATGCTGCTGCAACGTTGAACCTTTCCAAAAATGAGCGTAGAGTTTCTTTAGGCCTTTGCTTGATTGTAGTGAGTGACATTACATTCTTAGGTCGAGCAAAGTGGACCCGAAACTTTTCAATAAAGCGAGCGACCAACATGTTACAACTGTTGATCGATTCAGATTCCAGTTGCCGAATCCACATAGCAGCTATATCGGTCAAAAAGAGGGGAAAGCATTTGGCCATGACGTTTTCCGACGCCGATTGAACTTTCATATGCCGTTTGTAGCGCATCAGATGCACGGTAGGATCCATCCTGCCGTTGAAGGGCTCCAGTTGTGGAAGTTTGAAATCTGGAGGATTGCGAGAATTCCTGATTTCCTATGTGAATGGATTGTGGTTGACATCGTCCATGTCATTCTGATAGGTGCTGTAACAACCCGTATTTTTGAATAACATGTTATAACATAAATGGAGGCAGAATTAAACTGTAAAATCTGAATCAAGGGAAACGGGCTGTGCCATTGCGTTCGTCTCGGAAAAATACGCGAAATAGAGTCCGAGTTTTCGAAAATCGGAGTCCGTATGACCAAGATATGGCCTCGCGAAGTTTCACGAAAAATTCACAAATTAAAGTATACTTAATTAAGTGAAATGGGTTGCGCAGAGAAATATATATATATTGATATATATATATAATTGAAAATTAAATAAATAAATATGCAAAAATGTTCAAAACAGCGAATTGGGAGAGGGGAATAACCGAACCGGCCGATTTTTGAGGTCGACCCAAGCCCGCTGGGTCGACTAGGGGTTAATCCAGGGTGTTTGGCTGCCAACCCGTGGGCCGATTCGCTCAAATGCAGATTTTGCATTTGAATGGTTCTCATGGTTCAGCTTTAATCTAAAGGCCCTAGATGGTTCCTACACTTGACTTCTTCCCCAAGACATGCTTTGATGGCTTGGATTGAATCTAGGGTTAATCCTATGGCTAATACTATCCTAAAACTCTATAAAAAGACCCCTAAACCTAGCCTAAATCACCATTATTCAATCCTACAACTAAACTATGCCAAATTTGTTCCTCTCATGGCCTCCACTCTCATGCTAAAATTTCTAAGTTAATTTCTATGAGAGATTTTGAGTTCATACAAGTGTTTTCAAACTTGTATGAGTGTTCTTAGCTTGCATTCAAGTCAAGTTGCAACATTTCTACTTCAAAGCAAGGGTTTTTATTGATTTGGCTCAAGGGTTTTCATTTGGAGCTTGCATATTTGGGTTTTTGGTGCTTGCATAAGGGCTTCGTCTCAATCTTTATAATAAATATTCATTTGTGTCTTCATAGCGTAGTAAGCCCTTTTCTACTTTCTTTCTTTGAACTCTAAAGTTAAATGAATGATGCAAGTTTGGGGTTGATCATTATATGCAAGTTTGGTTGATCATTATATGCAAGTTTTGTTGGTCATTATACGCAAGTTTGGTTGATCATTATATGCAAGTTTGGTTGATCATTATATGCAAGTTTGGATGATCATTATGCAAGTTGGTTTAATCATTATGTATGACACATGTTGCTATGTTATGCAAGTTTGGGTTGATCATGTTATCATGTTATGCAAGTTAAACTTGAGGTTTTGAGCATAAAGCTCCAAGCTTTATATTAAAGGTTGCATTTTGGCAACATGAAAGTTATCATATCCCTTATGATAACTTGCATGTGAGGCAAAATGCGAACTTCTAGCAACTTCTACATGTCATTTATCACCATGTATCACTCATATGCTAAGTTTGGTTTTATGCATGCTTTTGAAGCCTAATAATGCAATATGCAAGTATATGAACATATGTACATTTCATATGCCACCATGTTAAACTTGTGGCTTCAACACCTTTATGTCATGGTTATGCCAAGTTCCCTATTTTATCCTTTATGCGTTGTTGCGATTATGTAAACGATGGGATTACGTTGGGGTTGGGTAACATAATGACATGAACATGATTTTTGTAACATGACGTGATATGTTAACTTGTAATTATGTTTTGGAAACATAATGGACATGACACTTAGAAAATATGAGTGTGGCCAACTCGAGGTTGGGTTGAGTTTGTAGCATAAATCTACCCGGACCCGCCCAGCTTAACTAGTGGCTACAAACAATAGGACCCAATGTGATAAGTTGGTCATGTTGTGCTCGAACCTGAGGTTAGACCTAGTTGTGGTGTAAAGCTACCCGGACCCGCCCGGCTTAACTAGTAACCACAACAAAGTCTAATGTGAGAGGTTAAAGCGCATTAAGTTAATTAATGCCTCCTGATTAGGGTTAAGTCATGGTCCACTTAATACTTAACCAATTTGGGCTTGATGGATTAATCGAGGTTAAGTCAGGAGCCTTGGGTACTCTTAACCGATTTAATCCATGTTTGGATCGGGTTAACCACATTTAACCCGTTAAGAAACCCTAGTTGCGTGGTCCTTTTCAGCAGTAACCTTCTAGATGTATCATAAGACCCTAGGACTAGGCTAGGGTGGGGCACGATTACTGGGCTGATTGTAAGAGACCAAAAGAGACGGCTGGATGATGCCCCGGTTGTTCAGGCGGACCATGGTCGTGCACATCAAGTCCGGAGTTGAACACGGGCAACGGTAGGTTTGGACTGTGCATCATGGTATGGTGTCAGAGGGTTACACCATAGGGCCTGATACACCCTAGGGTGGACCCTGCACAGTCAACTACATTACATGATTAAGCCGCATGACACCGACACTTGACGAGTTAGGCTTATAGGGAGCCGATCGACTAGACCGTGTAGTTGGACCTTAATTTAGGTCACCTCATGATGATGAGCCAAGCTTGGGCCAAGGGATCAATTCTTGTTTTTACTTGACATGTTAGAATGATAGTACACCCGTGGTGCAAAACTTAACCTTGATTATGCGATGACACCTTTATCTATCTTGTTAGTTAATCATCATGCCAGTATGTTGTTATCCTCATGTTCATCTCAGCTTCTCATGCCAGTTAACTTTACTAGTTCATGGACAGATAGTAGTAGGGCTTACCAGTCTTTTTGACTGACCTGTTTTCTTTCGCCTCTTGTCTTCCGTTTCCCCCCCCTCAGGTCCTCAGGGTGGGAACATTGGAGCTTAGCTTGGATCTTTCTAGCTTGCTTACTGGATTTGCTCATGTACGGGTTTGGACATTGAGCTAGCTATGGTTTATCACTTCACTTTGTGGATAGTACTTTATGTATTTCAGTTTTTCAGTTTATGCTTTTATCTAGACTTTGTTGTTGGAAAATAATGACCAAGTACTTTGTTGTAACATGACTATGGTTTTGAAATGCTAAGTTTTATCCGCTGCTTTACTACTCTGTTTTACTTATATGTTCTGTCTTGTGATATCTTGTGATATCTGCATGCATGTTTACCTTGTTTAACGCCCCTCCAAAGCTAATGTCCTTGCAAGAGTGGCATTGGCGGAGGTGGGGTGTTACATTTGGTATCAGAGCATAAGGTTTACAAGATTCGAGCAAAAGGTTTTTAAAACTTACCTTTTGGAAAACTATTTTCAAAACCAATTAAGTATTTTCCAAGAAAAGTCTAGTTTATTTTAAAAGGCTATTCCCCAAAAGCCATTAGCACTATCCTTCGTTTCTTCGTTCTGAATCTATCTTTTTCTTCGTTTTAGTATGGACGATCGCTTTAACATCCCGGAAGGCGTACAAGTACCCGTCTGGTTCCGAAGATTCATGGAGGCAAGGGCGAATGAAGCCAGCCCCGCGAACATTCCTCCTCCTTCCCCCGTCGCTAACATCTCTCCTCCTCCTCCTCAGAATCCGCAAGTAGATTTCGCTAAGCTTTGCAAAGACTTTAAGACGATGGGTTGCAAGAATTTTGTCGGAACGGAGACTTCTGTGGAGGCAAGAAACTGGTTAAAGGAAACTGAAGACCTCTTTGCTATATTTGAGGTGGAAGATCGTAGGAAAGTTTTGCTGGCGGTATGGCTATTAAAAGGGGAAGCTGCTTATTGGTGGGTAGTCACCACCACTACTAGACCAATTGAGACTTGGGATGACTTTAGGAGAAGGTTTGGACTAAGGTTTTTATCATCAGCAGAAGAGAACCTTCAGCTAGAGAGGTTCCTATCACTAAAGCAAGGGGACATGACCGTTAGAGAATACGTGGATAAGTTTAATCAACATGCTCAGTTCGGTCTAGAATGGTTTAACACCGCTCAGAAGAAGGCCCTACGCTTTGCTCTAGGATTGAATGAGCCATTGCGCGGTTTGGCCATATCTCATATACCCCTGGGGGCGACCTTCGAGGGTTTGGTGAATATGGCCCTACTTCAAGAGGAAGATAAGAGTGGCAAGAAGGAGGTCAAGGCAAATAAGTCCCAAGGCAAGAAGGAAGATACCGAGAAAAGAGATAAGAACAACAACAAGGCAAGAAAGACAAGAAAGTGCAACTTCTGTAGGATCACTGGGCACATAGCCAAGGATTGCAGGAAGAAGAAGAGGAAGTTAGGCAAGTGTTTTCATTGCGGAGAATCTGGACATCTTAGCAAGGATTGTCCCAAGAAGCATGGACAAGGGCAAGGACAAACTCAGCAAGTAGGACCCTCTGGAGGGCAATTGCAGGCTCTCCTCGCTCTTCCGGCTTTTGATCGAGGTAGAGTTTTTATAGAAATTCATGTTTACATTTCTGATTTTCCTGTTCGCACCTTATTTGATTCTGGCGCATTGCATAGTTTTATCTCTTCTGATATTGTTGAAAGTTTGCACCTAAGTACTAGCTTAGTTGAGGATCCCGTTTGTGTTTCAAATCCAATTGGGGGTTCCGCCCATCTATCTATGATTTGTGTGGATTTGAAAATTTCTATCTTGGCCGTAGAATTCACGTGTAGTGCTTATGTTCTCGGGGTCACGGGATATGGGTTGGTCTTGGGCATGGATTGGTTGTCCAGTTATGGAGCCATCCTCGATTGTGAGCATAGGGTGGAGAGGCTCATGACTCGCCTCGGTAACACCCTAGAAATTTCTTGTAACCCTAGAGGTACCGTCATGTTATGTTATCTTGAATCTCTCGACTCGTCCATCGATGATCTGCAATCTGTAAGGGTGGTCCGAGACTATCCCGATGTCTTTGAAGAAGTTAAGGGGTTACCCCCTAAACGAGAGATAGATTTCCGCATTTATCTAGTTGATAATGCCAAGCCAGTATCATTGCCCGTTAGGCACATGGCCCCTTGTGAAAGAAGGGAGCTCAGTAAGCAAATCAAGGAGTTGCTTGAGAAGAATTTTATTAGGCGAAGCATTTCTGAATGGGGTGCTCCGGTGGTATTCGCTACTAAGGCGGATGGTTCACTTCGTCTATGTGTTGATTATCGAGATTTGAACAAGCTGATAAAGAAGAATATGCACCCGTTACCGAGAATTGATGATCTCTTTGACCAGCTTGTAGGTGCTTCTGTTTTCTCTCAGCTCGATCTAGCCACCGGATTCCATCAGCTTAGAGTGGCTGAGGATAGCATTGATAAAACTGCGTTTAGGACTCCAGATGGATTCTTTGAATGGCTTGTCATGCCATTCGGTTTGACTAATGCACCCGCCTACTTCGTAGATTTGATGAGTAGGGTGTTCAGGGAGTTCCTTAACAAGGTTGTTGTTGTCTTCATGGATGATATTCTGATCTTCTCAAAGGATGAGGAAGAGCATGCTAGGCATCTCAAGGAAGTGATGAATACGCTTAGAGCGCATCAGTTGAAAGCCAAGTTCTCCAAATGTCATTTCTGGAGAAGGGAAGTTCGGTTTCTTGGACATATAGTTTCTAAGCAAGGCATAGCGGTGGACCCCGCGAAAGTGGTTGTGGTTCAAGATTGGAAGACACCTAGGAATGCGACCGAAGTAAGAAGCTTTCTCGGTTTGGCGGGCTACTATAGGAAGTTCATCAGAGACTTCGCTAAGATTTCAGCCCCTCTTACTAAGTTGACGAAGAAGAACTTAGTCTTTGCATAGGACTTGGAGTGTGAGCTTGCTTTTCAAAGGCTCAAGAGAGTCCTTACCTCAGCTCCAGTTTGGCAACGTGGATTGGCACATGTTTTCAAGAGATAGTTTTCTGCGTGGGATACCGTATAGTATGTAAACGGGATCCAAGACTCACTAACGAATTTTGGAAAGCCTGCATGAAACCATGAGTATGCAGTTGGGTGGAAGCCAAGTATTTTAGGCAAAGGATAAGTGGAAGTGGAACGAGAAGCAACGGTGAAATGAGTTCTAACTCATATTTTGGGAACAAGAATTAAGAACTACGGAATTGCGAAGATAAAAGACAGTCAGGGCACGATGGGATTAAGAACAAGAAAATGCGGCTTAGAAGATTGAAGTCTAGATACGCGCATTTAATCTCTTTCTAAGAGTATATCCTTGATCCCTATTGTTCCGTAGAGCTTACTCGCATGCTACCTTCTAAGTATATCCTCTCGGTCCTATCCTCAATCTTAGTTCTGTTACAAACCCCCTAAGGAGTATGACTAGCCTATTTGTGATATATGGTTGGGGTGAAGAAGTTCGCCACCAAACTATTTGGGCTTTATGGGATATGGGTAATAATTGATAGATTTACAAAGAGAGCCCATTTTATTCCAGTGGAAAGCAAGAGGACCGTATCATGGCTAGCGTCTGTTTATCTTCGAGAAATAGTGCGGTTGCATGGAGTTCCTTCTAGAATAGTTAGCGATCGCGACCCAATTTTCACTAGCCAGTTCTGGAACAGTTTGCAAGAAGCGATGGGTACGCGATTAAATCTGAGTACAGCCTATCACCCCTAGACGGATGGCCAAACCGAAAGGGTGAATAGGGTACTAGAAGATCTCTTGAGACTTTGTGTTCTTGACTTTGGTGGTACTTGGGAAGACCACCTGCCTCTTGTAGAGTTTGCTTATAATAATAGCTATCAAGCCAGCATAGGGATGGCACCATTTGAAGCTTTGTATGGGAGGCCGTGTAGGTCACCATCTTGTTGGTGGGAGACAACAGATAGACTTATACTTGGGCCCGATATGATACGGGACACATCCGAGAAAGTTGAATTAGTGAGAAGAAGGATGAAAGCGGCCCAAGATAGACAGAAATCCTATGCTGACAAGCGAAGGGCAGATTTGGAATTCGAAGTGGGAGACATGGTTTTCGTGAAGGTTTCTCCTTTGTGTAATGTGGTACATTTTGGAGCAGTTGGGAAGTTGGCACCAAGGTTCGTAGGACCCTTCCCTATCGTAGAGAGAATTGGAAAGATGGCCTATAAGGTGAAAGTTCAGTGGGGTGAAGCCGACGAAGATGCAACTTGGGAAAACTAGGAGAAGATGCGTGGGCTTTATCCATTCCTTTTTGAGGGTACATTCTCGATCTCTTTTCCTAATTAGCATATCTTTCTTTTTATCCATGTTTATCTTGTTTATCTTGTTATCTTGTTAAACTTGTCATGAGGACCTTAGGTAGAAACCCTTTGGATGAAACATGTATTTGAAACATGTTATGCTTGATGGTTGCAAGTGGTTGCAAGTGTTTGCACGTGGATACTCGTGGATGCATGATACACATTAGGCACTAAGATCGGCTCACACACTTTCATACCGCATATGCATGAGTGTTTATACTTATTCATGGATGAGACTTGTTTTGCTATCACGTGGATGTTGCATATGGATGAATGTTATGTGCACTCATGTAGAGATTATAAATTATATTAGGAATTTGCATACATATGGACTCATTTCACTAACATATTTTGCATTAAGGAGGTTTACTGTATCAGTAACCGCCTGATTTTTGCATTAGATAAGTACATATACACACACCTTTGCATATGATCATACAACATTCAGAATCCTTTAAGGACAATGACTGCACGTGGATGATGTTTTGAGTAGATGGATGATGGATGGTAGGATACGTTCTTCCTAACTTGGAGATTTCGGGGACGAAATCATTTAAGGAGGGGAGAATGTAACAACCCGTATTTTTGAATAACATGTTATAACATAAATGGAGGCAGAATTAAACTGTAAAATCTGAATCAAGGTAAACGGGTTGTTCCATTGCGTTCGTCTCGGAAAAATACGCGAAATAGAGTCCGAGTTTTCGAAAATCGGAGTCCGTATGACCAAGATATGGCCTCGCGAAGTTTCACGAAAAATTCACAAATTAAAGTATACTTAATTAAGTGAAATGGGTTGCGCAGAGAAATATATATATTGATATATAATTATATAATTGAAAATTAAATAAATAAATATGCAAAAATGTTCAAAACAGCGAATTGGGAGAGGGGAATAACCGAACCGGCAGATTTTTGAGGTCGACCCGAGCTCGCTGGGTCGACTAGGGGTTAATCCAGGGTGTTTGGCTGTCAACCCGTGGGTCGATTCGCTCAACTGCAGATTTTGCATTTGAATGGTTCTCATGGTTCATCTTTAATCTAAAGGCCCTAGATGGTTCCTACACTTGACTTCTTCCCCAAGACATGCTTTGATGGCTTGGATTGAATCTAGGGTTAATCCTATGGCTAATACTATCCTAAAACTCTATAAAAAGACCCCTAAACCTAGCCTAAATCACCATTATTCAATCCTACAACTAAACTATGCCAAATTTGTTCCTCTCATGGCCTCCACTCTCATGCTAAAATTTCTAAGTTAATTTCTATGAGAGATTTTGAGTCCATACAAGTGTTTTCAAATTTGTATGAGTGTTCTTAGCTTGCATTCAAGTCAAGTTGCAACATTTCTATTTCAAAGCAAGGGTTTTTATTGAATTGGCTCAAGGGTTTTCATTTGGAGCTTGCATATTTGGGTTTTTGGTGCTTGCATAAGGGCTTCGTCTCAATCTTTATAATAAATATTCATTTGTGTCTTCATAGCGTAGTAAGCCCTTTTCTACTTTCTTTCTTTGAACTCTAAAGTTAAATGAATGATGCAAGTTTGGGGTTGATCATTATATGCAAGTTTGGTTGATCATTATATGCAAGTTTGGTTGGTCATTATATACAAGTTTGGTTGATCATTATATGCAAGTTTGGTTGATCATTATATGCAAGTTTGGATGATCATTATGCAAGTTGGTTTAATCATTATGTATGACACATGTTGCTATGTTATGCAAGTTTGGGTTGATCATGTTATCATGTTATGCAAGTTAAACTTGAGGTTTTGAGCATAAAGCTCCAAGCTTTATATTAAAGGTTGCATTTTGGCAACATGAAAGTTATCATATCCCTTATGATAACTTGCATGTGAGGCAAAATGCGAACTTCTAGCAACTTCTACATGTCATTTATCACCATGTATCACTCATATGCTAAGTTTGGTTTTATGCATGCTTTTGAAGCCTAATAATGCAATATGCAAGTATATGAACATATGTACATTTCATATGCCACCATGTTAAACTTGTGGCTTCAACACCTTTATGTCATGGTTATGCCAAGTTCCCTATTTTATCCTTTATGCGTTGTTGCGATTATGTAAACGATGGGATTACGTTGGGGTTAGGTAACATAATGACATGAACATGATTTTTGTAACATGACGTGATATGTTAACTTGTAATTATGTTTTGGAAACATAATGGACATGACACTTAGAAAATATGAGTGTGGCCAACTCGAGGTTGGGTTGAGTTTGTAGCATAAATCTACCCGGACCCGCCCGGCTTAACTAGTGGCTACAAACAATAGGACCCAATGTAAGAAGTTGGTCATGTTGTGCTCGAACCCGAGGTTAGACCTAGTTGTGGTGTAAAGCTACCCGGACCCGCCCGGCTTAACTAGTAACCACAACAAAGTCTAATGTGAGAGGTTAAAGTGCATTAAGTTAATTAATGCCTCCTGATTAGGGTTAAGTCATGGTCCATTTAATACTTAACCAATTTGGGCTTGATGGATTAATCGAGGTTAAGTCAGGAGCCTTGGGTACTCTTAACCGATTTAATCCACGTTTGGATCGGGTTAACCACATTTAACCCGTTAAGAAACCCTAGTTGCGTGGTCCTTTTCAGCAGTAACCTTCTAGATGTATCATAAGACCCTAGGACTAGGCTAGGGTGGGGCACGATTACTGGGCTGATTGTAAGAGACCAAAAGAGACGGCTGAATGATGCCCCGGTTGTTCAGGCGGACCATGGTCGTGCACATCAAGTCCGGAGTTGAACACGGGCAATGGTAGGTTTGGACTGTGCATCATGGTATGGTGTCAGAGGGTTACACCATAGGGCCTGATACACCCTAGGGTGGACCCTGCACAGTCAACTACATTACATGATTAAGCCGCATGACACCGACACTTGACGAGTTAGGCTTATAGGGAGCCGATCGACTAGACCGTGTAGTTGGACCTTAATTTAGGTCACCTCATGATGATGGGCCAAGCTTGGGCCAAGGGATCAATTCTTGTTTTTACTTGACATGTTAGAATGATAGTACACCCATGGTGCAAAACTTAACCTTGATTATGCGATGACACCTTTATCTATCTTGTTAGTTAATCATCATGCCAGTATGTTGTTATCCTCATGTTCATCTCAGCTTCTCATGCCAGTTAACTTTACTAGTTCATGGACAGATAGTAGTAGGGCTTACCAGTCTTTTTGACTGACCTGTTTTCTTTCGCCTCTTGTCTTCCGTTCCACCCCCCCCCCTCAGGTCCTCAGGGTGGGAACATTGGAGCTTAGCTTGGATCTTTCTAGCTTGCTTACTGGATTTGCTCATGTACGGGTTTGGACATTGAGCTAGCTATGGTTTATCACTTCACTTTGGGGATAGTACTTTATGTATTTCAGTTTTTCAGTTTATGCTTTTATCTAGACTTTGTTGTTGGAAAATAATGACCAAGTACTTTGTTGTAACATGACTATGGTTTTGAAATGCTAAGTTTTATCCGCTGCTTTACTACTCTGTTTTACTTATATGTTCTGTCTTGTGATATCTGCATGCATGTTTACCTTGTTTAACGCCCCTCCAAAGCTAATGTCCTTGCAAGAGTGGCATTGGCGGAGGTGGGGTGTTACAGGTGCGGCCTCTCGAGAGGCATTCAATGAGATTGGCGAGTCGCTCACCTTCAAAGAGCTGTTGCAAGTTGACATGTTCAGAGCTGGTGCCCCCAGCGTTGAGTCCAGAAGAGTTCGGAAAAGCTTGAGGAGAATGGAAGATCATCCGGCTCGGTTTGGAGGTGCCCCCAGGCTACGGCTTGGAGAAGTGAGGAGGTTCGTGGCTATATGCATGGTTCGGGTCAGAAGTTCCGATCCGACCCGGTTCTCCTGCTCTGAACTGGGGTGTCGCATTGATGTTGCGTGGCAGTGCCGATCCTAACCGGGGCGGAGGTTGGTCGTGGTCGACCTAAACCTTGAGCATCTGCATTTCCATCAGAAATATCAAGCGTCGGAGCTATTAGTTGTTGAGGGGGATCGCCTCCGAGTCCATTCGTGCCCCCGGTTCGGATCGGATCCGTACCGATCCGGTTCGTTGCTCCTGCTGGGGCTTGATCTGTTGTTTGTACAGCGTTGTTTCCAGCAATTTGAATGTTGTCGCTCGGCCTGCCCTCCATCCGAGCGAAAAATCCATCTATCATATCCTGTTGTTTGCGGAGGAGATCGTCTTGCCTTGCCATCTGAGCTCTCAATTCGGTGAGAACGCCATCCATCTCTTCTCGCGTCAAGTATGCTGACGGGTTTTCATGTGAGGAAGCTTCATGGCTTGCCTCGTTTCTCGTGCCTTCGCCTTCAACACGGGAAATCTTTCGCTTAGCCATCGATCCAATAGCCAAATAATCCGCTTCCTTTAGAGCGAGAAATTGAAGTAGTTGTATGTCCCCCTTCCTGGCGCGCCAAAATGTTAGACCGAAACTTGGGCCTAACACCCAAATGCTATGTGAAAACC
Organism: Allium sativum; assembly: GCA_030737875.1. Classification (NCBI taxonomy): domain Eukaryota; kingdom Viridiplantae; phylum Streptophyta; class Magnoliopsida; order Asparagales; family Amaryllidaceae; genus Allium; species Allium sativum. Next base: position 341,524,304 of record CM060919.1, read on the forward strand.
TCACAATCACAGATCAATGCAGAAAAACAGTAAAAATAAAAGGAGACACACAAGATTTTTATAGTGGTTCGGCTCAATCCAAGCCTACGTCCACTCTATAGTTTCTTAAATCCTAAGAAGCTATTACAATGTTGTTTGCTTGCGGTTTGTACACGAAATCCTCGTGTTTACAATGAAAAAGAGGAAATTATACACGAAATCCTCGTGTTGAATTGAATTGGATCGGCCTTCCTATTATTGCAAAGTCCCTACAATGGCGGAAGATGAGAGTTGGAAATGGCCGAAAAGAGAAGATCCCTTCAAATGGCCATGTTGCGGTGTATTTATAGGCGTAGAGGAGCCCTTTGGGAGCTCTTGAGCGGTTTGGTTCGGAGGTGCCACGTGGTGAGCGGTGAGGCGATCTCAGAAGTAGTGGAGAGGTGGTCACCCGATCGTGCTTTGCCAAGTTGAGCTAGATCCATGAAAGTAGGTGCGGTTACTCCTTAAGAAGCGGTCAAAGCTTGCGTGCAGGAAACAACACAGGCGGGTCTATTCGGGTCCGAACCGAACCGAGGTGGAATTTCCGAATGGAAGACATGATGTGCACTTCTGTGCAGAGCAAGGCGGTTCGGGTTCTGATGGTCCGATCCGAACCGAAGTGAGCTGGAGTCGAAGTCTGAGTGTCTTTGAAGCGTGGGATCGGAACGGATCCGATCCGATTTGAGGCTTTGTCCAATGCCAAAATTCGAACTTTTCGGTTCTGCTTGAGTTCACGGGAACAGGCATAACTTCCAAACCGTAATTCCGTTTTAACCAAACGAAAGCTCGATTTGGAGCTGATTCTGACGGCTACAAGAGTTACAGAGCACAGCTCCGTAATTGCTGTTTTCGGGCCCAAAAGAGGTTGTCTGATAGGATTTTCGGGCCAATCTTTATCTGTGATGCGACTTCAACCAAATCGCTCAATGTCTTCTGACGATGTTCCCAATACTTGGGCGTATTGTTTACCAGAAATTATATGTGTGACTGCATTGACTAAAAAGCGGGTCAACAACGTCATAGGCAATATTCCCAAAAGTCAAGATCCAAGATGAAAAGAATAAATATGAATCATACATATATTAATTCCAATTTATAACATGCCTATATTAAGTTTATAGTTTTTATCTAAAAGTAACCGGAACTTACATATCGTGGTCTAAGAAATTTAAATGCAGAAGTCAAGTCTAGAAATTTGTCATTGAATTGCTGAATCGTTGAATCTTGCTTTGATTGTAGGAGCAAATCCCCCAATATGAAATTCCTAGCCGTAGTCTTCAAGAAATAATCTTCACGTTTTAATTTAATTTATCTTAATTTAATTTAGAGGAAGAAGAAGAAGCCGTGATCATCAAGAGTTTGTGCAGCATAAGGTTAGAGAAGAATGGTGTAAAGAGAATGAGGCTAAGCGGCTGTTTATATAGGATTAGGCAGACGAATCTGGACAGAAAATGAGTCTAAATACATCAGAATGCATCAGGTTCAGGAAGTGGGTTCGGGAGGCAGGTCGACCCCTAGGTCGACACTATGGTTGACCTGGTCCCTGGGAGGTCGACGCTATGGTCGACCCCCAGGTCGACCTGGTCTATGGGCGGGAGTTTTCCCGCCCTGCCTGCTGCGGGGTTTGAATTCGAATTTCGAGCTGTCTTTGATTCTGAAAATTTCTGAAACTTCTAGAGGTCATAACTTGGTCATACGAACTCCGATTTTCGAAAACTCGGACTCGTTTCCAAGCAGAATTTCGAGACGAACGCAATGGAGCAACTGTTTCCCTTGATTCTTATTTTAAAAATTAATTCTGCCTAGATTTATGGTTTTGACATGTTATAAAAATTTGGGTTGTTACATTCTCCCCTCCTTAAAGGATTTCGTCCCCGAAATCTTCAAGTTAAGAAGAATGCATCCTATCATCCAATCAACCATCTACTCAACCATCATCCACAAGCAACCATTGTCCTTAAAAGATTTCTAATGCTATATGAACATATGCAGAAAGTGTGTGTATATGTTCCTTATCTAATGCAAATGATCAGGCCTGATTGATCTTCTTAATGCAAAATATGTTTAGTGCCATGAATCCAACATGTATGCAAATAGTCCTAGTCACTATATGTGTGCACAGACATCCATCCATATGCAACATCCACATGATAACACATTCAATTTCATCCATAAACAAGTATAAACACTCATGCATATGCAATATGAAAATGTGTCTGAGCTGATCTAGTGCCTAATGTGTGTTATGCAACCACGAGCAACCAATTGCAACCATTTGCAAACATCAACCATAACATGTTTCAATCATAATCCTTCGAAAAGTTTAAAGAATTCAAGAATGGAGTTCAAAACAAACTTGGTAAGAATATAAAAACTCTTCGAACAGATCGAGGAGGATAATATTTAAGCTAAGAGTTTAATGACTTTCTGAAAGAGTGTGGAATTGTTTCATAACTCACTCCATCGGGAACACCACAATGGAATGGTGAGTCCGAAAGGTGAACTCACACCCTATTAGATATGGTACGATCAATGATGAGTCATACAGGTCTTCCAATAAGTTTTTGGGGTTACGCCCTAGAAACAGCTGCATTCATGCTTCTGAAGACGCCATATTAGATATGGACTGGAGATGTCCCAATGTGTCTTTTATGAAGATTTGGTGATGTGAGGCGTTTGTTAAACGTCTTTCTTCTGACAAGCTTTGTCCCAAATCAGATAAGTGTTATTTTTTGGTATATCCAAAGGAAACAAAAGGATATTTTTTCTACAAACCTTCTAAGAATAAAGTGTTTATTACTCGAATTGTGGAAAGAGAACTAGTCTCTAAAAGTACCAATGGAAATAAAGTAGAACTCGAAGAAATTAGGGAACCACAAGATATCATTAAAACTGAACTTGAAATTTAGCAGGAACCATAAGCTATTGTGGAAACCGAGCCTGCTCAAATTATGCAGGACATTCGTAGATCTGGTAGAATACTCATGAGGCTAATAGATATTTCAGATATCATATGACTCAAACAGGAGATGTAATGCTCATATATCAAGATGTGCCCACTTCTTACCAAGATGCTATGGATGGACCAAAACCTGACAAATGGCTTGAAGCCATGAAATCTGAAATGGATTCCTTATACACCAACCAAGTATGGACTTTGGTTGATCCACCTGACTGGGTAAAACCAATCAGGTGTACGTGGGTTTTCAAGAAGAAAACTGGCATGGATTGTAAAGTACAAATCTTCTTCCCAGTGGCAATGGTTAAGTCCATAAGGATTATGCTTGCAATTGCAGCCTTTTACGATTGCGAAATCTGGAAAATGTATGTCAAAACTGCATTCCTTAATAAGAATCTTATAGAGGATATGTACATGACACAACCTGAAGGTTTTATCAATCCAAATGATGTTGGAAAGGTATGTAAACTGCAAAGGTATGTAAAATGCAACGATCCATTTATGGATTAAAGCAAACATCTCGAAGCTGGAATCTTTGTTTCGATGAAACAGTCAAAGAGTTTGGCTTCAATAAGAACGAAGATAAACCATGTGTATACAAGAAAATTAGTGGGAGTAACATTATATTCCTAGTATTGTATGTAGATGACATATTACTTATTGGAAATGATGTTAGTTCATTACAAGCAGTGAAGACATGGTTGGGAAAAAGTTTCTCAATGAAAGACTTAGGCAAGGAAATCTATATTTTAGATATCAAGATCTATAGAGATAGATTAAGAAAGTTAATCGGCCTGAGTCAAAGTACATACATTGACAAAGTGTTAAAAAGGTTTTTCATGCAAGAGGCATAGAGAGGATACATACCTATGATACATAGTATAACATTCTCTGAGTCCCAATGTCCTAAGTCATCAGATGAAAAGGAACACATGAAATTGATCCTTACGCTTCTGTAATTGGATCAATCATTTATGCAATGTTGTGTACTCGTCCATATGTCTCATACTCTTTAAGTATGACTTGTAGATTCCAATCCGATCCAGGTGAAAGTCACTAGGGAACAGTAAAAGAACATCCTTAAGTATCTAAAAAGGACTAAAGTCTCATTCTTGATATATGGAGGCAAAGAGGAATTAGTGGTAAAAGGTTACATAGACGCTAGTTTCTATATCGATAGAGATGACTATAAATCACAGTCTGGTTATGTGTTTTTCCTGAATGGTGCAGCTGTAAGCGGGAAAAATTCAAAGCAAGAAATAGTCGTTGACTGATTATGGAAGCTGAATACATTGCTTCTTCTGAAGCTGTTTGGATTAGAAAGTTTATCACTGAATTTTCCGTTGTTCCATCCATTGTTGATCCAATAGATCTTTATTTTGATAACAATGGAGCCATTGCTCAGGCTAAGGAACCCAGATCACATCATCGATCCAAACACATACTTCGGAAATTCCATCTTATATGTGAACTTGTTGATAGAGGAGATATACATATCTACAAAGTTCCATTGGACAATAATGTTGCACACCCACTGACTAAAGTTTGGTCGCGGTAGAAGAATGATAGTCACACTAGTTTCATGGGTATGTGATACATGAGTGATTGGCTCTAGTGCAAGTGGTAGATTGTTAGAGTTTGTGCCCTAGAGGCAATCTGGTTGATGTAAACAATAATGACATTATTAATGTTATACTTTATTTGGAATAAAAATCTGTTATGTTATATTTACTGCGTAATATAAATATTAACATAATATAAGTCCTTAGAATAATAATAAAGAATTATATAGTTTGATTAAGTGACTTGGACATGAGATTATATGATATAATAATAAGTATTATAATTCTTAAATGTCCCTTGTCAAGTTTTATTATTTATATAGACAACAATAAAATATTAAGACTAGTATGTTGATTGACTGATGATCATATCTCTGATCATTAATATGCGTGATATTAATGTCAATACATAAATACGTATTGGAGATTAACGTATTGGGCTGACCCAACATAGGAAAACTACATGGAATATAATTAACAGTGTCACAAGTTATTCTCATAGTGACAGTGATGCAATAATCCTCAGAACTGAAAATATTATAATTTTAATCGAGGATATTTATGTTTTGATATCATCAGAAGTTACTTTTAACCGAGTAGGTTATAAAGGTGATTATCGAATACATCTCGAATCGATTGAAAATTATGAATGATCTAGATGGAATTTAACCCTAGGATATACATAGTGATATCCATGGGACTCTTGATTAAGTGAGATTATAGAATACATGGCCATCCTCAAATATTTATTTGTTTTATATAATCTACTCATCGATCAAGATAAAAGGATTAAATTATAAAGAGGATGAAATGTTCCATGCCTCAAGTTTAATGTTGGATATATTAATTAAAAGGATTATATTACGTTGATATACTGGTCACAGAAAAGGTTGCATCAAATCATTAATTTTATTATAACTTGGGTAACAACGACGTATTACTATATGCCAATTGTTGTTTATAATTTAAATATTATTTAAATTATTGCCAACATTATATTAACCTATAGGGTCACACATAAGAACGTTGAAAGGATGAGAACCGTTCTAAAACAAAATGAAATCAAGTGTTGAAATAGTCTTTGGTTTAGAACACAAATAAGGGTTCCACAGTTATCCTATTATTCCTCAATTCACTTTATAAAAGAAGATCGGATCATTATTTTATCGTGATACAGAAAATTGAGTACTAAAAGAAAATCTAAAATCCTAATTTCGGCTAGTACCGATTCCCAATTCGCATTAACTTCGTTCGATGATGTTCAGGGATTTGTTTGTGGATTCTGACAGAGACGCCTCATTCAAGCGTTCGATCATGATACAACCCATATCCAAACTTTGTTTGAGTTCTAATTCAAGGAGGTGAAAGGTACACGATCTGATTCAATTTCGAATTCAATTTGAAACTAGGGTTTATAAAATGTCGAAAAATCCGTTGTATATCGATCCATCATCGCGTAGACCCCCACCGCTGCAAATGCATCTGGAGCGTATATCACGACAGAGGACCACCACCGAGTACCCTACCACGTCCCTTGGAAGCCGCGTGCTTACCTCTGGCCCTACCCAAGCAATCACGTAGAATAATCAGATGGATGTGCTCCTCTCGTTCCTCCAGACACGATGATCTACCCCGTTGGGTTCTTCACCTTCATATGTGCGGACTGGTCCTAGCGCATCTCACATACGTGTTATTAGACACTATGTCTAATCTTTAAATTAAGCGCTCATCGTATCTCTCCATGTTGCTAATTAAGCGCTCCTAAATCACATATATAGTTTTCTGCTTCATTTTGATTTATGGTTTTAACCTCAATTAATAACATTAATTTCTTACTTAATATAATTATTCAATTTATAGTATTCCAATTATAACTTATCTTTAAGTTTGAATTTAGAATTTATGCGTGTATATACGTATACAACCTTTCGATTCCTTGTCCGTTGATAGCTGCTTAATTAATGTAATTATTAACGCTATCAACTAGTTGTTTTATTCCCTTTAATGCATTATATTTTCAAATAAAGCTAATTTCTTGTCCACTTTTCATTTATTATGCATTCATTACTTTCTACACTTAACTTGCACTTTTTATCTCAACAATTGAATTCATACGTATATATATGCGCAACTTTTATTTCTTTTTAAAAATTTGAATGGTGTTATACTTTCATTTATTTCTTACCTATTTTCATTGATTGTAGATTTATATTGGATTCTTTTTCATATATATATATATATATATATATATTTGCACACACATACATATATATTTACATATGCATGTATACATATATTTTTATACTCACTTTTATATGTATAATTTTCCTTATATATGCATTTATGCGTATTTTCCTCTTAGAATATGCATATTTTTAACCGTCCCTCTAAAATAAAAATATGGCACCAGCGGGACTCAAACTTGCACTACTCACTTGGGAGAGATTTGTCTCTACCAACTGGGGTACATTGGCTTTTGTTCATAAGATTAAAAACAATGGTGGTCATTGTTCGTTTCAGTTTTCTTCTTATATCTTCTTTTCTTTAAAGTCGTCCGGCTTTTATAGTGATCCGTAACACTCTTTTATTAAAAAAGAAAAGTAAAATACATGAGAGTACAAGTGATATACAAAGCATATATCAGCTACGAGATTCCACATAGGGAAGAGAGTTCTAAGATTTTACATATTACATCCTCAATTCCTTGACATCGTTACCTGGTTCAGTATAAATTTCCTTGTCATGAGAGGACATTACAAAACAATGCAGTAGAAACAAAGTTTCTAACCATTTTCTTGGATATTCTTCGACATCTCCTTCTTCATACTTCAGGTGATATGTGTTTTAGGTCTCTCAACAGAGTTCGCATGATCCTGACTAGACTGAATACCAGGTGGCCTATCCTTGTGTCCCGGGGGAGGTGCAAAAAGTGCTTAAGGGGACAAACCAGCTAGTGGAGAACTGGTTTTGGCTTAGCCAGAAGGTTTTAGGCTTTGGTATTCTTTAACACTCTTTTCAATCATTGCAGTGAATGTTACTATCATTTCTTTATTGTATTCAATGTCACGCAAGTTGTTACGAAGAGCTGTGTATTCATTCAACTTTGCTTGAATTATAACACTCTTGGCTATACTGTTTCCTCCACTATCTAAATCTTCATTTAGCTTATCAATAGGGAGGTTAATATACCGGTTCGAAACACTAGTAACTTCACTGTGTTGCTTATTTATTTGTACTTGGAAGTCACAAGTAAATCACTAGAGCTTGTCTCCTATCCAATCATTTGAAACTATTACAAGGAAACCATTGTTTTTTGAACTGATTTTTCATTTTCTGACATGACTTTGGACATATGATCAACCACCTTAATCTTGCTACCAATTAATCCACCACATGCATCCACATCTCCATGATTTTGCTTCTTGTCTATGCAGTTAACATTTACACTAGCCTTGTCTTGATGATCAAAAACATATCCAAGTGTCATTACATCAACCAAATCATTTCCATTATCATTTACTTCATTTAACAACTCCTCTTTGTCTCCATTTCCATAATCAACCACCTTAGATGTTGTTCTATCTATTCTTTCTAAACAACTGTTTTTTCATTCTCCTCAGGTTCAACATTTTATATCAACTCACCCTCCTCTATGTCCATATTAACTACAATTTCATTCTCAACATTATGGACCATCATAATTTGTTTAAGGACATACCATATTGGACACAAACATGAACTACCCCCAACATCGCTAAAAACTGACATTGGGATGTCAAGTGGATCATCACTGACACTCAGGTCATTGTTGAAAAATCCTACTTCACTAGCTACATTAGTTTCATGTATTTGTCCATCTTCATATTGTTGCACTTCTGCTAACACTCTAGATCTTTCACAGTCGTTGCCCAAAATTTCAAATCTATTATCAGTTACAACTACAGGCTAAGACAAGCGAACAACTTTACTTTGACTGACGATTACACTTTTAGTTCTTCTCCATTTCTTTTGTTTATTGGTTGAGAGTACCCTTGCCTCATGATCGCTTTTACATGGTATGTTTCTTGTTTGTCTCTTGATAGCAGCATTGTTACGCTCATAACCATCTGCTACTTGTGCATTATGCATTCCAGTCTTATTATTTATCACTTCATTTCCTTCCACCATTTTACCTCTCTGAGCATTCTCATTTTGGCTGACACTTAAAGAGCAATCATCAAGAGTATGTCCAAAAGTAGTATAAACCTGGCAAACGTCTAGTTTCCATATGTAAATAACTTTGACAATATGCTCAGTTCCATCACCAAGGATAACCGAGATGGAGTCATGTAATTCACTGCTTGGAGTGATCTCCACCATCACCTTTGCATACCAAATCCATTCAAGACTCTCGGTATCCTTATCAATGCATAATAATTTGCCGATGTGTGTTGCTGAAATCCCAGTTTTTGACCACACAACCATAGGAAGGTTGTAAAATTCGATCCAAATAGGGACATAATTAATTCCTTTACCAGAGTATCCTAAGGTAACGTCCCACTTTCTTATTATGAAGACTTTGCTTCTTATTACAATTGGATCTGCTTCCAATATTTTCTTCCTGTCAAGTGGATATACTAAAAGAAAAAAGAACATAAAGCAGTTTGATTTCACCTTGATGGCATCGCGTGGTTTCCAAAGATTTTTCAAATGAAAAACAACCGTGGTGTATGACATGGGAGAGTCTAGGAAAAATCTAGTGATGTAATTTTGCCATGCATCAATGCTTTCCTGGACAATATCTTTTATTGGTAATAGACTTTTTCCTTTGTACTTGAGTAAGAAAGAGGAAGGCGTGAAGTCTCCAGCACTTTGTGACTTCGTGGTGAAGAGATATGACCATCTTACCAGCGGTAAAGGGATATGCGGAGGAGGTGGGTCAGGCGGCGAGGGGATACGTGATGGAGGCGGATCTGATGCGGGAAGGGCTCGAGTTAGCGAGGGGGGAAGGGGGATTGTTTGGCTCGAGTTGGGTGGCAGAGGTGGTGCCGTGAAAAGAGGGATTGTTTTGATTTACTATTTTATATCTTCTTTTCATGTTTGTTGTAATATATCATTTAAAGATATCCTTTTCATTTTAAATCTGTTTCATGCAAAGCATAGGTCTAAATTGATCAGAAAATCGCCATGGAGGCAATGACGCTAATTCCATAACCAAATTCTTAAAGCTTTTCAAAATTTATTTTATTATTTAATTCAAAATGTTGGGTGTTACAAAGGGGCCAAATACCTAAGTTCCTAACGGAGCTAAGTGGGAGGCTTTACTATATCTATCAAGAATGGCCTCGTGATGGCCAAACAAAAAGCTTCGTTAGGTCCGAAATACAGCTATCTAAAGTTGGTTTGTCTTTTTTGTGGCTCTTCAAGGCACCACCAGCCAACCCTCTATGAATGACTATTCAAAAGAGCTAAAGGACTGATCCTAACAACCAATCTAAACAAACATGGGTCCCTAATCCAGTGACCCCATAGTGAAGATCATTGGCCTCCCGATTATAACTCCAGTCTTTCCCGTACATGCTCCGACTGACGATGACGGGCGTCCGATGACTACTATTGGGCCCTGACCACGAAGCCTGTTCTCCTAAGCCGAGGCAGCTGCTGAACTACCCTAGAAATCATCCAATCACTCTTTAGGCTGCCCCATAACTATAGGTGTAACAAATGCATATAATACATACTCATCGGATGGTACCTTACATACCATGCCTCTGTGGGTACATCATAAAGCCTACCACTGAGGACCATCATAGAGTATCATAATGTTTCGTAGAAGTCTTGCATTTCCCTCCAATCCCGTCGAATAAGTTGGATGTACTCCCACCATGTCTCCCGATACCTTCGATGATATACCCCATTAGGTTCTTCATTCTTACGGACTGGAACTAACGCATGTCACCATTTTATTACACACTATGTCTAATTAATTCTTATGCATTTAGTTTACTTCCCTTTTTCGTCGATTTATAATGTTCATTGTTCTATTCAATCGAATACTCTTTGTTTATAAATCATCTTTGTTGGTTACCATAGAATACGGCGAAATTACAAGGCTACCATAGAATATATTTAGGCTTATTAGACTTAAACTCCCAATTTTATGTTTGTTTATAATAATTTTTGTTCCTTTCTTTTAACTTTCCATATTATAACATTTATGTTATAATATTTCTTATACATTACAGCTACTGAACCGTGCTTATTATATTCCAATTATGTTATAACTTATTTTAGTTATGTTACCTTTCCCTTTTGTCTTTACCATTTATTCTTTTTAGGAGGTTAGGAATATTCCAAATTGTTGGTTACGAAAACTATAAAAAAATCTATTTCCATAATTATAGGTAATTATTACTGTAACAACCCGAAAATCTGGGCCAGTTTAAAATTTTTGTTTTGGCAATTTTAGCGAATTTTGAATATTTAAAATAGATTATTTTAAATAATATAGACGAGAAATTTATTTTGAATAGAATTCGAACGTATATATTATACGCGTCGTCGTTAGAATATAAATATTTATATATAATTATAAATAGAATTGAAAATGGCGCGGTAGTTCGATAATTCGATTTCAAACTTCAATTGAATGTACCGGGTGCAAAACAATCCGGATTTTAGTGAAACCAAAAACATTAGGATCTAATTGATAATATCTTTCCAACGAATCCGAAAAAACAAGATTTCATAGCGGGAATCAAAAGATATGTCCAGTTGAAAATTCTGAATAGTCGCTGTGGAATTCAGGCCCTTAAAAATAGCCATTTTGCAAACGACCTCGGAATTCGACGAAACTAGTTTTATTAGGACCGTATCGTCAATACGAAGCTAGAAAATATTTTTCGGGAATTTTTAGAGTTAGTATGTGGCCCCAGTAAATTGAAATGTGCGGTTAAATTGAATATATAAAGAATTATACTTTAAATTCAACGGAACCTGATTCAAACAGTCGAATTGGCCTACGATACCTATCCCATTGTGTTCGGAACGGGGGTAAAATGCTAGGGACGACAGTCGCTGGGTTCGATTTTGAATTCGAACGAAAAAATTACTTTTGAAATTTAATTAAATAATTAAATATAATTATATTTTATATATTAAACTCCCTTTCCCTTAATCCCTCCACCTTTCTTCTTATTACAGTCAACGCAGATCGAAATAAAAAAAAAAGGAAAGAAAGAAAAGGAGGCGCGGCGGAACCCTCCAGCCACCACCGGAGGCGTGCGCCCCACCAGATCCAGCGCCGTCCTCCCCCTCTACTTCTCCTCCACCGCAGCCCTCCAATCCGATCCTCCATAACCCCTTGTTCGAACCCCCTACAGCCGCGAACCCTAAATCGAGACCCCCCCATCTCTTCTGAAAGCCGCCAGCATACGAGGGCCCCACCGCGAGCCTGAGGCGCCGCCACCGCCATCAGGAGGACTGCTTCGCCTCTCCTGCCACCTCGAGACGCTGGTGCTACTCCCCCTCTGGCCGTGGAGCCTCCGGCAACCCAAAACAGTGAGAGTACATTTTATTTTTCATTTTTACCTAATGAAATCAGTTTTTAAGTTATAAAAAAATTATCTTTTATACATACATAAAATTTGGTTTTTATTTGTTTGAATGGTAATAGAAAAGTTAGATTTTTATAAATAAAGATACGATTTTTATAAAGTAGAGAATATAAAAAGGGAAGGGTTTTATACAGGTAGCGAATAAAAATATAATCTTTATCTTATAGAAGGACTAAAAATATTATCTTTATGTGGTAGAGATAATAAAAATATAATTTTTATCTATATAGTGGCAATGTAAAAATAGAGTTTTTATTCCTATAGTATAGTAAAAATTCGACTTTTATATATTGAATAGTAAAGTAAAATTTTGATTTTTATATAGAGTATAGCGAAGTGAAAATTCGATTTTTAAATGTATGAAGCGATTGTAAAAATATGATTTTTAAATTGAAAGTGAATAAATAAAAATGTGATTTTTATTTTAAAGACATCAATATATAAAAATGTGATTTTTACATATGTAGAGAATACGGGCGAAGAAAATGATAAGAGACGAGAACAGTGAAGATTTCCTGCATTGGAAGTGCCGTGGAGTTAGGATAGCTATCGGTGAGAATTTCTCACCTTTCAATTTCTTTTTCTAGATATATATATATATATATACTAGGATGCAGACGGTGCTTAGTAGCACCCGACACAATCGTCCACAGACCATGGACTTGTTTGTTTGGTTGCATAGATTAGTTAGATGATTTGATTTGAAATTGAATTGTTTGGTGAAATGAATGGATTGATTGATGTGTGAATGGCGTGGGCCTTCACTAGACCGGGGATAAGGCTAGGCCTCGTCCCGTTTCTAGTATCGTGCCGTTATGCCGCCGAAATTTTCTAAAATAAGTTAAAAAAATAAAAATATCATTTTACCGAATAAATGAATTGAATAGAAATTCATATGTTGAAATAAAATGTTTTATCGTTAAAAATATAATTTTTAACGTGAATGTGAATAAATAAATATTCATTTACAAACCAGACGGATTGTTTATGTACACCTATTTGAAGGACATTGATTGGGACGATAAATTTTACACATCGCCCAACTGCACGAATAAAAATCTGTGTTTGATTGCTTGAAACCCCACACGGGTGTTGGGATGAAATTTGAAGTTCACTCATCCTGATTGATTAAATATGTCGATCGATCGATTGACAGGCTGTTATAAGCGTTAGATATCTATATTTGATGCTTATACAGTGTAGTGCACTTTGGTTGATGGTTGATTATTTTTCAATACTATTATACATGTGTTGTATGAAAATCCATATAATTAACTTTATATGGTAATTGATTGGGCCTCATTCCAATTTGAAAAATAAAGAAGACTATAAAATAAAGGTTCATGTGTTGACAGTACTCATCCATTGAGATTGGTCATGTGTTGAACGAAATATTTTAGTAATAAAATTTACATCTTTATTAATATAAAGTAAAGGTTCATGTGTTGACAGTACTCATCCATTGAGATTGGTCATGTGTTGAACGAAATATTTTAGTAATAAAATTTACATCTTTATTAATATAAAGTAAAGGTTCATGTGTTGACAGTACTCATCCATTGAGATTGGTCATGTGTTGAACGAAATATTTTGATAATAACAACTACTTTGAAAAAGAAATATTTGAAATAGAATATTTGAAAATAGAAATTTATGAAGCCGTGTTGATTAGATTGACGCCATTTTGACGTGAACGATATTTATATCGATTTTAACGATTTCGAAATGAAATGAATTGAAAACGATTTCGAAATGAATTGAATTCAAATTGAATTGAATTCAAATTGAATTGAAATTTGAATTGAATAGAAACGAATTTATAAAGAAGAATTCAATTTTGCTTTGGATTGAAATGGAAGTTGAAATTGTTTTTGAAACGAATTTAAAACTATTTATATAATTCATTTTAAATAGAAATCGACGAAATATATATTATATATATTATATATATAATATAATGGCCTGAATAGAACGCACCGCGCCGCGGCAGTTCGTGAATTTCGACCATTTATTTCAAACGGATATTACGGGAGATCCGACTGTCGGATTCTCCTAAAATCGGAACCGTTGGGTTCGTATCGAAAAGAGCTTTCTAACGAATATGAGAAATTAGAAATCTAACGGTTGGATTTGGGATTATGTCCAAATCAAATTTGAAAAAGGTCGCTGTAAGTGCAGTTCGATGGCCATTGATGGAAATCGACTGTACGGGCCTTGATAAAATTATTAAAAATAGTAATAATTTGTGTAAAATCATAAGAAATGATTTGGGAAAAATTGGGACGAAAAACTTCATATTTGAAAAGATAAAAATAGATTTTTATCGAAATGAACTGGTTTTGAACTAGAATTATAATTCTATTTATTTTTAAATAAATAAATTGAATTTAAAAAGGGTTTTAAAAATAACCAGAATATCCAATGATTGCATTGGAGCGGATTTGAATCGAAATTGTCTTCGGAATATTTCGATGTTGGAATTCGTGATTATACAGGTGTTGTTATAGAAATTTGAAAGATATATATTTATATCGTTATTTCCAATACGACATTTGTTAGTCGTAGAATTTGATATTGAATATAAGCCGATATATTTTCTATTCAGAGCCTTGTATTGAATATCGAATGTGATTTGGGTTTGTCGTGAATGGTGTCTTCACTAACACTGTTCTTGAACCCAGTTGAGAAAAGATTAAATCTTTTTATTTAGATTTAATGAAGTGTACCAATTGAATGATATTTAATTGGAATTGAATCGATATTGATTTTTGGGTTTATCGTGGACGGTGTTTTAAATAACACTCGTTCTTTAACCCGATAATTAATGAATGTGACTTTGGGTTTATCGTGAACCGTGTTTTAAATGACACGGATTCTTTAACCCAGTTAACGATTAAAACTAAGTGGAGTTTTAATGAATCTTTAATTAGATTGAAATAATCGAAATGGAGTATCACCAGTTTTGCTCCAGGCGATAGTTAAATCTTTAATTAGATTTGAACGTGAAATGGTAATTGAATTTACCGATAACACTATGGTGTTAGATATGAAGTATTACCAGTTTTACTTCATGGGATAAATAGGTTGGGATTGGGAAATTAAAACAAATGATTACTTCGGTACGTTTCGTTAATCCCGACTAGTTGAATTGATATTCAAAAATAGATTAAAGAATAAATTCAAGAAATTTATCTTGGATAAAATTAATGGGAACCTTTCCCTATGAATGTGAAATTTAGAAACTAACTGTCGGTTAGCCAAGTAGAATGGTTTTCTGAATATTGATCTGATGTTGGTTTCGGCCTTCGGGGTTAATATTTGGGGAATTATTCTCTTGATTAATTTACGGTTAGTAACTGATGAATTGGAATGAGGCGTATGTTGTGTTTGTGTAACACTTATTTAAAATATACGCGAGTTATTCGGAAAGACCGGGTTTATCCCATTCTGAATAACTGATACGACGATAAGTCGAAGATGAAGACGGTGGTCGAAGACCAGAAGTCTTCACGTCGTTTGGGTAATTACTGATGATCTTGATTGGGCTGTACACCCAAGAAGATGGAAACAGTTGGTGATCGTCCAGACGTACTTGGAGATCGATGGATATGCGGGGTACTAGGTGCCTCCGGTTTCGTTCAGACCCAGAACGAACTTGTAAATGGACTGTGTGTCTGACATTGGATTTTAGTCCGTGTGATTGATCTCTATTAAATATATATCTGTTTGGCGGCGGAGAATTTATTCTCTTTCTTAACGCCCTTCTCTGAGACGTACGAGCTCAGGGGTTATATATTGATGGATATCAATCGCATGGAGTGAATTGCCTGTGTGGCATGCTAAGATGCAAATGATCAAGGCTTCTGTTGAAAAGCAAAGTCTTGTGGTTGATGATCGAAGCACGGCCTTTGTGGCGTAGCTTTATGTAACGTTGATTCGCGAGTATCACACCCGGTATGAATCAAAAACGGGAGACGGACATCAGGGAGGACATGCGTTTCTTTCTAGTTAGGAGTGGCGTCAGTGCTTGAACTGGCTGACGAGTTTGACTCATGTGGATGTTGCTTATTATTACTTGCTGAAAAGCGAGGCGCCTCGTGATATCGGTTTCGGCCGATGCTTCTGGTCGGCTGACGGGCCAGATTTACGCCCCAAAGGGCGGAGAAACGTAGTGTTCAGGCATAATAATCCACATCGGTGGACCGGCCCTGACGATCCAAGGGGCAGTTGCGGCTGTTCCTAGACATGGGTTAGATTGTCTAAAAATCGGTGAGGATCTTGCCCCTAGCCTCGGTTCATACCATAAATGATAACCCAACTTCCAATACGACATTTGCGGGTTTGATTGTAAACTTATATATGGCGACATAGTGTTATGGGCCATTCATGCCGCCTATGATTGATACTTATGATTTGAAGTTGTTTTATACACTATTCACTTATAGTAGTATCAAATGATTTGTTTTAAACGTATCAAGCATTCTTTGGCTGTTATAAGGGAAAACCCTATCCTCGGCTGCGTTGCATTGTGTGATGGGACCTGGGTCTTATAACAGCTTCATTTTTCTTTATTTAGCATTGCGCTGTTTGTTTTATGCACTGGTATTCTTGGGAGGAAACCCGTTCCGTGTTATACGGCGTGGTCCCTTGATTTACCTAACTTTGAAAATAAAGATTAATAACTGTTTTAGTTCTCACACCAGTCACATGACTGACCTGGAGTTTATTGTTTTAACCTAAACTCTGGGTGCCCCTATTTTGACACGGGCAGCTAGTAGTTTTGGTTTTGCAGATTTATATTCACAGGATCCTGGTTTACGGCTGGAACGATATCCGAAAAGCTTTGTATCCGTATATCTACTTCTAGTTGTGTATTGTATTATTTTCCGCTGCTATGTATTTAAATGTAATTTAAATCTCTGATATTTCTGTGTAATATTCGTTTATACTCTGTATATTCTTGTAATCTGATGCATTGTTGTAATATACAATGAAATGTTCTTGTATATGCGTTCTGTTTTGTCGTGTTCTCAAACGATAGGGCGTTTCGAACGGCCTGGATCGGTTTAGCGACTGGTTCGGACCGAGCGAAATTCCTTCTCGTCACATTTGGTATCAGAGCTTTGGTTTACAAAGCTCAGAGAATAAGGCACATTAGAACCATACGAAAGAATTCATCAGATATTGGATTAGTAATATCCAACGGGAATGACTCGTTAGAGATGGGATCAGTAGTATCTTAGAACGAGTGTGAAGAGTATATTTTTGAAAATGAAAACCCATTTTATTTTGAAATTTAAATCAATTATTCGTATTTGATTAGTTATTCTATATTGATCGGGACAATCCGATATATAAAGATTTTGCATATATGTCTTGCAAACGTGTATTCGAAGTTTTAATATACTGGATAGTTATAGAATCGTACTCTAGTTGCCCGGGGATAATTCTGGTGATAGGGCACTGTCGCCAGTATTTATTTTCGAGTAACGAAAGTGAGATTTCTATATTTCCTATTGACTGGTGTGAGAACCAAAACAAGATAGGGCCTATTGTTGTGATTTGGCATCAAAAACATGATTTTTGTATATGTATCAAAATTATGAATTTGAAACTCTAATTCACTAATTGATTGATGTTTGTGTTGCTTGTTTATTTGTTTGATAATTTTGAATCATTATGCCTAATTTGATCGAATAATGAATTGTATTGAAATTTGGTCGCATTTGCTTGCATACATGTACTTACATTGAACAGGTCATAGCAAGGAGGCTAGAGCCAGAGAAAAAAATTTGTTTGCCCGACAAATAGGTACATGTTTACTATATAATTTACTGTTTTGTTTGGGTGATGATGATTTTATGAGCCTATTGGCTAGCCGCTTGGCTTTTTCTTTTTCTTTTTGAGATCTGAAGGACCGGGAAAGCTATTTGAAATTCCCCGATGCTCCCGGTGCAGGGGAGGTTATGGCGTAATTTTTCGAAAATTTAGGGTGTTAGCCAAATTTTTGAAATTTTGAAAATTCTCAGAAACTGAAAAGTTGGAGAATGGAAGCCAGATCGAACGTAGAGTTGATTAATCAAACCACTTTCGACTTTGTTCCTTTTCGGGGACGAAAAGTTTTAAGTGGGGGAGATTGTAACAACCCGAAAATCTGGGCCAGTTTAAAATTTTTGTTTTGGCAATTTTAGCGAATTTTGAATATTTAAAATAGATTATTTTAAATAATATAGACGAGAAATTTATTTTGAATAGAATTCGAACGTATATATTATACGCGTCGTCGTTAGAATATAAATATTTATATATAATTATAAATAGAATTGAAAATGGCGCGGTAGTTCGATAATTCGATTTCAAACTTCAATTGAATGTACCGGGTGCAAAACAATCCGGATTTTAGTGAAACCAAAAACATTAGGATCTAATTGATAATATCTTTCCAACGAATCCGAAAAATCAAGATTTCATAGCGGGAATCAAAAGATATGTCCAGTTGAAAATTCTGAATAGTCGCTGTGGAATTCAGGCCCTTAAAAATAGCCATTTTGCAAACGACCTCGGAATTCGACGAAACTAGTTTTATTAGGACCGTATCGTCAATACGAAGCTAGAAAATATTTTTCGGGAATTTTTAGAGTTAGTATGTGGCCCCAGTAATTTGAAATGTGCGGTTAAATTGAATATATAAAGAATTATACTTTAAATTCAACGGAACCTGATTCAAACAGTCGAATTGGCCTACGATACCTATCCCATTGTGTTCGGAACGGGGGTAAAATGCTAGGGACGACAGTCGCTGGGTTCGATTTTGAATTCGAACGAAAAAATTACTTTTGAAATTTAATTAAATAATTAAATATAATTATATTTTATATATTAAACTCCCTTTCCCTTAATCCCTCCACCTTTCTTCTTATTACAGTCAACGCAGATCGAAATAAAAAAAAAAGGAAAGAAAGAAAAGGAGGCGTGGCGGAACCCTCCAGCCACCACCGGAGGCGTGCGCCCCACCAGATCCAGCGCCGTCCTCCCCCTCTACTTCTCCTCCACCGCAGCCCTCCAATCCGATCCTCCATAACCCCTCGTTCGAACCCCCTACAGCCGCGAACCCTAAATCGAGACCCCCCCATCTCTTCTGAAAGCCGCCAGCATACGAGGGCCCCACCGCGAGCCTGAGGCGCCGCCACCGCCATCAGGAGGACTGCTTCGCCTCTCCTGCCACCTCGAGACGCTGGTGCTACTCCCCCTCTGGCCGTGGAGCCTCCGGCAACCCAAAACAGTGAGAGTACATTTTATTTTTCATTTTTCTTAATGAAATCAGTTTTTAAGTTATAAAAAAATTATCTTTTATACATACATAAAAATTGGTTTTTATTTGTTTGAATGGTAATAGAAAAGTTAGATTTTTATAAATAAAGATACGATTTTTATAAAGTAGAGAATATAAAAAGGGAAGGGTTTTATACAGGTAGCGAATAAAAATATAATCTTTATCTTATAGAAGGACTAAAAATATTATCTTTATGTGGTAGAGATAATAAAAATATAATTTTTATCTATATAGTGGCAATGTAAAAATAGAATTTTTATTCCTATAGTATAGTAAAAATTCGACTTTTATATATTGAATAGTAAAGTAAAAATTCGATTTTTATATAGAGTATAGCGAAGTGAAAATTCGATTTTTAAATGTATGAAGCGATTGTAAAAATATGATTTTTAAATTGAAAGTGAATAAATAAAAATGTGATTTTTATTTTAAAGACATCAATATATAAAAATGTGATTTTTACATATGTAGAGAATACGGGCGAAGAAAATGATAAGAGACGAGAACAGTGAAGATTTCCTGCATTGGAAGTGCCGTGGAGTTAGGATAGCTATCGGTGAGAATTTCTCACCTTTCAATTTCTTTTTCTAGATATATATATATACTAGGATGCAGACGGTGCTTAGTAGCACCCGACACAATCGTCCACAGACCATGGACTTGTTTGTTTGGTTGCATAGATTAGTTAGATGATTTGATTTGAAATTGAATTGTTTGGTGAAATGAATGGATTGATTGATGTGTGAATGGCGTGGGCCTTCACTAGACCGGGGATAAGGCTAGGCCTCGTCCCGTTTCTAGTATCGTGCCGTTATGCCGCCGAAATTTTCTAAAATAAGTTAGAAAAATAAAAATATCATTTTACCGAATAAATGAATTGAATAGAAATTCATATGTTGAAATAAAATGTTTTATCGTTAAAAATATAATTTTTAACGTGAATGTGAATAAATAAATATTCATTTACAAACCAGACGGTTTGTTTATGTACACCTATTTGAAGGACATTGATTGGGACGATAAATTTTACACATCGCCCAACTGCACGAATAAAAATCTGTGTTTGATTGCTTGAAACCCCACACGGGTGTTGGGATGAAATTTGAAGTTCACTCATCCTGATTGATTAAATATGTCGATCGATCGATTGATAGGCTGTTATAAGCGTTAGATATCTATATTTGATGCTTATACAGTGTAGTGCACTTTGGTTGATGGTTGATTATTTTTCAATACTATTATACATGTGTTGTATGAAAATCCATATAATTAACTTTATATGGTAATTAATTGGGCCTCATTCCAATTTGAAAAATAAAGAAGACTATAAAATAAAGGTTCATGTGTTGACAGTACTCATCCATTGAGATTGGTCATGTGTTGAACGAAATATTTTAGTAATAAAATTTACATCTTTATTAATATAAAGTAAAGGTTCATGTGTTGACAGTACTCATCCATTGAGATTGGTCATGTGTTGAACGAAATATTTTAGTAATAAAATTTACATCTTTATTAATATAAAGTAAAGGTTCATGTGTTGACAGTACTCATCCATTGAGATTGGTCATGTGTTGAACGAAATATTTTGATAATAACAACTACTTTGAAAAAGAAATATTTGAAATAGAATATTTGAAAATAGAAATTTATGAAGCCGTGTTGATTAGATTGACGCCATTTTGACGTGAACGATATTTATATCGATTTTAACGATTTCGAAATGAAATGAATTGAAAACGATTTCGAAATGAATTGAATTCAAATTGAATTGAATTCAAATTGAATTGAAATTTGAATTGAATAGAAACGAATTTATAAAGAAGAATTCAATTTTGCTTTGGATTGAAATGGAAGTTGAAATTGTTTTTGAAACGAATTTAAAACTATTTATATAATTCATTTTAAATAGAAATCGACGAAATATATATTATATATATTATATATATAATATAATGGCCTGAATAGAACGCGCCGCGCCGCGGCAGTTCGTGAATTTCGACCATTTATTTCAAACGGATATTACGGGAGATCCGACCGTCGGATTCTCCTAAAATCGGAACCGTTGGGTTCGTATCGAAAAGAGCTTTCTAACGAATATGAGAAATTAGAAATCTAACGGTTGGATTTGGGATTATGTCCAAATCAAATTTGAAAAAGGTCGCTGTAAGTGCAGTTCGATGGCCATTGATGGAAATCGACTGTACGGGCCTTGATAAAATTATTAAAAATAGTAATAATTTGTGTAAAATCATAAGAAATGATTTGGGAAAAATTGGGACGAAAAACTTCATATTTGAAAAGATAAAAATAGATTTTTATCGAAATGAACTGGTTTTGAACTAGAATTATAATTCTATTTATTTTTAAATAAATAAATTGAATTTAAAAAGGGTTTTAAAAATAACCAGAATATCCAATGATTGCATTGGAGCGGATTTGAATCGAAATTGTCTTCGGAATATTTCGATGTTGGAATTCGTGATTATACAGGTGTTGTTATGGAAATTTGAAAGATATATATTTATATCGTTATTTCCAATACGACATTTGTTAGTCGTAGAATTTGATATTGAATATAAGCCGATATATTTTCTATTCAGAGCCTTGTATTGAATATCGAATGTGATTTGGGTTTGTCGTGAATGGTGTCTTTACTAACACTGTTCTTGAACCCAGTTGAGAAAAGATTAAATCTTTTTATTTAGATTTAATGAAGTGTACCAATTGAATGATATTTAATTGGAATTGAATCGATATTGATTTTTGGGTTTATCGTGGACGGTGTTTTAAATAACACTCGTTCTTTAACCCGATAATTAATGAATGTGACTTAGGGTTTATCGTGAACCGTGTTTTAAATGACACGGATTCTTTAACCCAGTTAACGATTAAAACTAAGTCGAGTTTTAATGAATCTTTAATTAGATTGAAATAATCGAAATGGAGTATCACCAGTTTTGCTCCAGGCGATAGTTAAATCTTTAATTAGATTTGAACGTGAAATGGTAATTGAATTTACCGATAACACTGTGGTGTTAGATATGAAGTATTACCAGTTTTACTTCATGGGATAAATAGGTTGGGATTGGCAAATTAAAACAAATGATTACTTCGGTACGTTTCGTTAATCCCGACTAGTTGAATTGATATTCAAAAATAGATTAAAGAATAAATTCAAGAAATTTATCTTGGATAAAATTAATGGGAACCTTTCCCTATGAATGTGAAATTTAGAAACTAACTGTCGGTTAGCCAAGTAGAATGGTTTTCTGAATATTGATCTGATGTTGGTTTCGGCCTTCGGGGTTAATATTTGGGGAATTATTCTCTTGATTAATTTACGGTTAGTAACTGATGAATTGGAATGAGGCGTATGTTGTGTTTGTGTAACACTTATTTAAAATATACGCGAGTTATTCGGAAAGACCGGGTTTATCCCATTCTGAATAACTGATACGACGATAAGTCGAAGATGAAGACGGTGGTCGAAGACCAGAAGTCTTCACGTCGTTTGGGTAATTACTGATGATATTGATTGGGCTGTACACCCAAGAAGATGGAAACAGTTGGTGATCGTCCAGACGTACTTGGAGATCGATGGATATGCGGGGTACTAGGTGCCTCCGGTTTCGTTCAGACCCAGAACGGACTTGTAAATGGACTGTGTGTCTGACATTGGATTTTAGTCCGTGTGATAGATCTCTATTAAATATATATCTGTTTGGCGGCGGAGAATTTATTCTCTTGCTTAACGCCCTTCTCTGAGACGTACGAGCTCAGGGGTTATATATTGATGGATATCAATCGCATGGAGTGAATTGCCTGTGTGGCATGCTAAGATGCAAATGATCAAGGCTTCTGTTGAAAAGCAAAGTCTTGTGGTTGATGATCGAAGCACGGCCTTTGTGGCGTAGCTTTGTGTAACGTTGATTCGCGAGTATCACACCCGGTATGAATCAAAAACGGGAGACGGACATCAGGGAGGACATGCGTTTCTTTCTAGTTAGGAGTGGCGTCAGTGCTTGAACTGGCTGACGAGTTTAACTCATGTGGATGTTGCTTATTATTACTTGCTGAAAAGCGAGGCGCCTCGTGATATCGGTTTCGGCCGATGCTTCTGGTCGGCTGACGGGCCAGATTTACGCCCCAAAGGGCGGAGAAACGTAGTGTTCAGGCATAATAATCCACATCGGTGGACCGGCCCTGACGATCCAAGGGGCAGTTGCGGCTGTTCCTAGACATGGGCTAGATTGTCTAAAAATCGGTGAGGATCTTGCCCCTAGCCTCGGTTCATACCATAAATGATAACCCAACTTCCAATACGACATTTGCGGGTTTGATTGTAAACTTATATATGGCGACATAGTGTTATGGGCCATTCATGCCGCCTATGATTGATACTTATGATTTGAAGTTGTTTTATACACTATTCACTTATAGTAGTATCAAATGATTTGTTTTAAACGTATCAAGCATTCTTTGGCTGTTATAAGGGAAAACCCTATCCTCGGCTGCGTTGCATTGTGTGATGGGACCTGGGTCTTATAACAGCTTCATTTTTCTTTATTTAGCATTGCGCTGTTTGTTTTATGCACTGGTATTCTTGGGAGGAAACCCGTTCCGTGTTATACGGCGTGGTCCCTTGATTTACCTAACTTTGAAAATAAAGATTAATAACTGTTTTAGTTCTCACACCAGTCACATGACTGACCTGGAGTTTATTGTTTTAACCTAAACTCTGGGTGCCCCTATTTTGACACGGGCAGCTAGTAGTTTTGGTTTTGCAGATTTATATTCACAGGATCCTGGTTTACGGCTGGAACGATATCCGGAAAGCTTTTTATCCGTATATCTACTTCTAGTTGTGTATTGTATTATTTTCCGTTGCTATGTATTTAAATGTAATTTAAATCTCTGATATTTCTGTGTAATATTCGTTTATACTCTGTATATTCTTGTAATCTGATGCATTGTTGTAATATACAATGAAATGTTCTTGTATATGCGTTCTGTTTTGTCGTGTTCTCAAACGATAGGGCGTTTCGAACGGCCTGGATCGGTTTAGCGACTGGTTCGGACCGAGCGAAATTCCTTCTCGTCACAATTACACTACTACAAAAGTGGGCATATTCGGCACTAATGTTTGTGCATTGCATGAAAATTGTGGCGAAAGCTACGCTTTCTTTGATCTTCTGCAACAATATTCATATGTTGTTGCATTAGATGTGAATGCACTGTTGCGGTGGAATTCTAGTGTTGTGACTGAAACACCAGTTCAAAGCATAGCTTTACATAAATACAATCCAGATCAGCGATCCACGTTATCAGAGTCAACGATTAAATAACTGTTGATGATGACTAATCCAACGGCTCAAACCGATCCCCGCTTCAGTTGTGTGAAATTTTGGCGTGATGTTCTCCCCCTTCACGAAATACTTCCCTCCAAAACCAAATTCTCTCTCGTACTCTCCCCTCTCTACTCTTCTCTCTCCATGAAATTCATCCACAGACACCTCCAAAACACCTCTGATTGCTACTCCACCTCCGATCACAATCTATATACCTCTGATTGCTCTTATTTTACATACTTTACACCTCTCATTTGGACCATTTAGGATAATTATAGGTAGTTAGGGCTTCATCATTTGGGTTTTTATAGCAACCCGGATTTTTGGAAGGGGGTTGTAATAGATTTGAATTTTTTTTCATTTAAAATAAATTAAATTAAGATTTAATCGTTGAAATCAAATGCGTGTTTTTGGGATTTGGACATCGATTCATTTTTAAATGTAGAATTTACTTTTAAAAATAAAATGAAAATTCTTTTGTAACCTCATTGTAAACATGTTACCAAAGTTAACGTTATCAACAAATATTAGTTTGGAACCCGTGCTCCGCACACGGTTCAAAGTTGATAACAGTGTGAACATTTGTCAAAGTTTGGCGGATTGGAAATTATTTGTAGAATTCAACTTAAAAATAGAGATCTTGTAATTTAATTTAGTCTTGAAAATATATTTGATATTTAATTATGATTTTGAAATTTATTTTATTTTCAATTCCATTCTGAATCATTTTGTAAGTGTGGATTTAAATTTGTTTTGCTAGATTTTTACGGTATTAATATATATATATATATATATATATATATACTGAGTTGAGAGATTATAAATTTTGGGAACTTTAATCTAATGTACTTACAAGGAAATTGATTTGAATCTGAATGGTTGTTTAAATTAATGTACTTCGGTATTTAATTTAAATAAATTTTGTATAGTTGAATTGGGTGTTAAATAGAAAAATTGGATTTTTGAATCTAACTTTGAGACATATTCATAAATTAATTAATTTATATTTGAATTAGTTTATAAAAAATAATAATTTGGAATTGTGTTTGAAATTGTGTAAATACATTATATTGGTTTATGTACATCTAGAGAATTCAGACAATAAATATATTTTTATCTTTGTTTGCCACTTGTTAAGTGTGTTGAAATGGTTTGACACTTCGCTGGATTGGGGTCAAGAAATTTACATTGGTCCAGAACTATCTGGAACCATGGACGGTCCACTTTTCCATATAAAAATTTGACTTCTTCATTTTGTGGTTTTTTCCCCGAAAATAAAATGACCCCAATTTCTCAAGTCCTAAAAAATTTCTCCTAATTTCCCTAAATCATTCCTTGCCAAATCAAAATTTGGGGCCACCGTACTTTTTTCCACCGATCACTCCTCCACAGCCCAGTTTCGTCCGTCCATCACCAACGTTGTCGCCAGAACCATCGATCCTCCTTTCAGATGCTAACCGACACTGCTATTCTGAGCTCGTGCCGCTCCGATGCCCCAATTCGCCCCACCGGTGTTGCTTTACCCCCGAGTCTCGCGTGGACTCCCAGATGTAGACTCGGTCACGGACCCCAGTTTGCTGCTGTTACTTCCCTTTTGCCTTCGACGCACGTAAGTCTTTCTTACGATTAAAGCTATTTCACGTTTTTTTTACTTCGGTTGGCACTGAGAATAATTCGTTGTGGGTTGTTATTGCTTCCCTATCATCGCGTTGGTTGTCTCATTTTGGTTTTGATCGTTGGTAGCATTTTGTTTGGTTCGTACACTGTTTCAAGTTATATGCGGTTAAGGGAACATTCTGCTTAAACCACTGTGATTGTAATCTCAATGTTAATTTCTTTGTCTTGATTCCTAGCTCTGATTATGTTTGCTGTGTTTTTCTGATGACGTCGAAATACTGATTACCAGCGGATCTCTGTGAAGTTGCCATTGTGTATGAGCCAACGCCAAATCTAACCCCACTCATTGTTTGTTTCTTTTTATCATCTCTAGTTCCTTTATAAGCTGACTGAAAAAAATTATGGAGACAATTATTTTTACTTTTTCATTTTTTGTGTCATAATTGTCTGTTAACAGCTGCTAGAAGCATCCTTATGTATGGAATGCTGCTGAACATGTGTTATAGTAAAAGAAAAGACTGGTTTTGATAAAGAAACTGGGCGATATCATATGGGTGGAAGTTTTTAGTTTACTGTCATTTTAGAAGTACGCCATGATATGCTTTTACTCAAGTTCGCTCCTTTCCTTTTGCTATTCCTTACTTTCAAAATGTTGGATATTTCAGTAACTGAAAAGAAGGATAGTAGAACTTTTGCAGTAGTCAGTAGTACATTATATCATTTGGCTAATGAATGGTATCTTCTTATATATATAAGAGGCCAATACCCTATTTATATTCTCGTTCAAAGGGTTTTTTTCCTTTCAGAAATGTACTTAATTCTTTCTCCTTGTTTTTTTTGTTTTGCTTTTTTATTGTTAGTAGTCTATTTATGTGACTGGACGACTTTTTATAGGCGAAACTATGAGTAAAGATGGTTATGTTCATTATATCAATAAGTAGATCCATCAAACTTGATTTTAGTCCTTTTAGCAGATCCATTAATCCTAGTACTAAAGGGTTGGGTTTGACCCATTTACAGTTTCTACTTTTCTAACCAAGTTTGATTAACAAACTAAAGCTAGGATCACATCTCAAATCATGGGGAAAAAAGTGGTGCGTTTTATTTTGGTTGAATTTTCTTGTAAATCCACGGGTACTAAACATTGCTTCTCAGCTATTTGTTGCATTTCTTTTCAATTATGTTGGTTTTTTTTTGTATTTCTTTACTAACTCAGACTACTTTCAAAGCTTACACTTTTTGTTACAAACAATGCTAAGCTTCTTTGTTATATGGAACACATGCAAGATCACATATTATTCTGGCATGCTGGTATTACCCTTTTGGCCCAACTTGATTTGTATTGTTTCTTGTTTCATGCGAGCCTGAATTCCATGCAATCTCCACTCCTTTGTATGGGCGATTATCTGATTGACATAAGTACTTACTATAGTATTTGCTTATCCTATTGTTGCCTCACTAGTTCAAGCCTTATATTCCCACTTTCTGTCTAGTTTCAATTTATATACTTTCTACATCTTAAATTTGAACATATTAGTGGACCCCGCTGTTGATACATGCATATAGGGTATGTGCTGTGTTGCTATCGTGAGATGTTATGCTCGAATCATTATTTAATATATTGTTAGGATTAAACCAATCATATTTATGTGTTTATCAAAGTGTCTGACTTGAAATAAGTTTAATCCTGACCCGAGTGTTTTGTATGAAATGCTCGGATTAGGTCCCTAGTGTTACAGATGCAAAGATGTCAGCTTTTGAAAGGGAGAGGCGCAAGAAGACGCTTGTGCGCGCAGAGCTCGATAAAAGAAAAAAACTATAAAATTTTGTTTTAAAGATTTGTATACATATTTTTCTTCCGTTGTATTTACAAAATGATTTGTAAACTCTGATATTTTTGTGTATAAATTTCGTCAGAGAGATACACTATTGTCTTTGATGTACTGTGATT
Source organism: Allium sativum (assembly GCA_030737875.1). Lineage (NCBI taxonomy): Eukaryota > Viridiplantae > Streptophyta > Magnoliopsida > Asparagales > Amaryllidaceae > Allium > Allium sativum. Next base: position 341,552,690 of record CM060919.1, read on the forward strand.
CTATGATAAATTCCATTTTTAAACCCTATAAGCCAATAACAATCTGTCATTTTGAATGCTTCGAGTCGGTTTAACCACTGACTTAGGGCAGTCAAAATGGAGGGCTGTTACATTTGGTATCATAGCCAAGGTTTTTTTTATAAAACTTGGCTTACTGGGTTTAAAATTCATTAGAGATAGGGTGGAAATACCCTAGAATGAGGGGAATTGATGTAGAATCGCTTTTGGGAGAGCGCGATTTGGGGAAAAAGTAAATTATTTTGAAGAAATCCTGGAAGAAACATAATAATAAAAATAAAGATTGAAAGAGATATTTTTGAAATACAAGTTTTCTTTGGAATTTCCATATAAAAGCTCTTTTTGACAAAACTTTTTGAAGTCGTCGTCCAGAAAATGCGAATTGATTGTACCAAGTGTTTTTGAAACCTTTTTAGTAATTTTGAAAATTTGGTACTAAGTATGGATTTCTCGAAAGGTACTTTGAATACTTGACCATGCGGAATTAGGATGATGTTCAATTTGAGAAATGAACATCGAAACAAGAGCTAGACCGATATTGGAATTGACGCGGATCGAATCGGTAATTGAAATAAAGCAAGAGTATCAGTAATAATAAATAATAAAACAACTAGGTATAAACTAATTATTTTCTTTTGATTATTTTGTAAATACTTTGACATATGTGGTTTGAATTAAACACATTTTCATTAAGATTTATGTGAAATTATGTATGATGAGGATTTTGAGTAAATGGATTTGTAATACCAAGCGGTATGGGACATTTGGTAATACTTTTCTGATTACTCTCTTGACTTCTCATATGGAATATTCGGTTGTTTTTGTATTCTCCGTGTGAGATTTGCTTCCTAAAATATACCGGTAACAATGTGATGTGTTATATTTGGATAATCGCTATTTGAATGTATACTTCGATTACTGAATTGAAGTGTTTCCTAAGTTGACATGTTGTTACGTCATTAGTATGACGATACTTTTTGTTCTATATCACAATTAGTGTGATTTGATCAGATTGTTTATTATTATGAGTACCATTATATATGATACTCTGACTTGGTTTATTTTATCATATTGTTTTTATATATGATAAGTCAAATATCAGTTTTGTTTTGTTTAATTTGGGTTATGATTACCATTTTTCCTTGTATGTAATGATTTATCTCTTCAAGTCGTGGTTACATATATTTTTTAAAGTGTTTTGACATTATAAACACTTTGAACTTCATGGCATATTTATTATAAAATTTTAAGAATAATTTTGATTTTTGGGATTGGGATAGATTGGACTCTGTTGTACCAATGGACCAAAACTCCATCTTGGTCGACCTGATTCAGGATCGCTACTTGAATCAGTGGTTTTAAATTAAGCCCATCTCCCACCAATGGTCAACGATTTGCTACATTGGGCAATTTTGTTGTTTCGATCGGGATTCCCGATTAGCGGGTCACGGACTACATTAGATGGAGGCGTGGGTGTACCACCTGTAGTGTCGGGAACGGGTAGCTTACGGCCTTCGCCTTAGACCGTCTTGGTTATCCTGGGTTGATCGCCAAGTGTGTTATGGCACTATGAGTGAATTACAGTGCTGATGTCTCGATGCGCGCTCAAGCTCTACCACTGTGATTTTATAATATTAGTGTTTGTTTATTTGTTATGTTATGAGTCAATTTATATTTATCCCATAGTCCCCTAAGATTGTATTACATTACTATAATTGATTAATTATATATTATCATATTGATTTATATATGATAATTGTTATGAGTATAGTATTGATTTATATATGATACTCTGATTTGATTATATTATCATATTGATTTATATATGATAATTGTTATGAGTATCGTATTGATTTATATATGATACTTTGATTTGATTATATTATCATATTGATATATATATATATATATATATATATATATATATATATATATGATAATTGTTATGAGTATCGTATTGATTTATATATGATGCTCTGATTTGGCTTATATTATCATATTGAATTATATATGATAGTTGTTATATTGATTTATACTCTGACTTGATTGACAAACGACAAAAGCCATGAAGATTTTATTGACTTGATTGATTATCATAAGATATTTATTATAAGTATCTTATTGTCTGAGTATCGTATTGATTTATATATGGTACTCTATTTTGTTTTTTTTTATCATATTGATCTTGTATATGATAAATGTCATGAGGATTTTATTGGTTTATGATACTCTGACTTGATTATTATGAGGATCATATTAATTATATATGATATTTGTTAAGAGCATTGCATTGATTTATATGTGATACTCTGTTTTGATTCACTTTATCATATTGAATTATATATGACATTTGGTAAGAGCATCACATGGATTTATATGTGATACTTTAACTTGATTTATTGTGAGCAACGTATTGTTTTATATATGCTATGAGCCTTATATTTTGGTGCTTTAGCTCGGTATTTTATCATATTGCTTTACATATGATAAATGTCATGAAATGTTTGATTTATATATGTTACTCTATTATAGTTTGTTTTTACCCTCTAGATTTTGTTACGAGTGTCGTTTTGATTTATGAATGATACTGATTTAATTTCTTTATCATATGGTATTCATACGAGTATCGTATTGCTTTATGTATGATACTCTGATTTGTTTTATCAAATTGTCTTTACATATGAAGATTTCACTATATGATACTCTAACTTGGTTAATTACTGATATGTATGACATTTGAGATGAGTATCATATTGTTTATATACTGTGAATGTTGAGAATATAATATTGGTTTATATATGATACCCTATCCAATTTTATCATACTTTCTAAAGTTATTATTAATTGAATCATATTGATTTATATACGATACCTTTATATTAATACGGGGAGTGGGTATCCTGATATATGTATTTTACTTGGGATAAAAATAGAAATTTTTGCAAAAGTAAGTAATCAAAGGTGGAAATTTCCTGTTGATCAATTTAAATAAATCAGGGAAGAAATTAAGATGCGGCGTTGGAGTTTTGTAATGTTGTATTTTGATTCGTGTAAATTGTGAGGACGCAATTTCTTTAAGGAGGGAGTCTGTAGCAACCCGGATTTTTGGAAGGGGGTTGTAATAGATTTGATTTTTTTTTTGGCATTTAAATTAAATTAAATTAAGATTTAATCATTGAAATCAAATGTGTGTTTTTGGTATTTGGACGTCGATCCATTTTTAAATGTAGAATTTACTATTAAAATAAAAAGAAAATGCTTTTGTAACCGCAGTGTAAACATTTTGCCAAAGTTAACATTATCAACAAATATTATTTTGGAACCCGTGCTCCGAACACGGTTCAAAGTTGAAAGCAGTGTGAACGTTTGTCAAACTTTGGCGGATTGGAAACTATTTGTCGAATTCAACATAAAAATAGGGATCTTGTAATTTAATTTAGTCTTGAAGATATATTTGATATTTAATTATGATTTTGAAATTTAGTTTATTTTCAATTCCATTCTGAATCATTTTGTAAGTGTGGATTTAAATTTGTTTTGCTAGATTTTAACGGTATTATTATAAATATATACACACACACATAGAGTTGAGAGATTATAAATTTTGGGAACTTTAATCTAATTTACTTACATGGAAATTGATTTGAATCTGAATGGTTGTTTAAATTAATGTACTTAGGTATTTAATTTAAATAAATTTTGAATAGTTAAATTGGGTGTTAAATAGAAAAATTGGATTTTGAATCTAACTTTGAGAATATTCATAAATTAATTAATTTATATTTGAATTGGTTTACAAAAAATAATAATTTGGAATTGTGTTTGAAATTGTGTAAATACATTATATTGGTTTCTGTACATCTAGAGAATTCAAACAATAAATATATTTTTATCTTTGTTTGCCACTTGTTAAGTGTGCTGAAATGGTTTGACACTTCGCTGGTTTGGGGTCAAGAGATTTACATTGGTCCAGAACTATCTGGAATCATGGACGGACCACTTTCTTCTATATAAAAATTTGTCTTCTTCATTTTGGGGCTTTTTCCCCGAAAATAAAATGACCCCAATTTCTCAAGTCCTAAAATTTTTCCTAATTTCCCTAAAACATTCCTTGCCAAATCAAAATTTGTGGCTACCGTACTTTTTTCCACCGATCGCTCCTCCACAGCCCAGTTTCGTCCGTCCATCACCAACGTTGTCGCCAAAACCATCGATCCTCCTTTCAGATGCTAACCGACACTACTGTTCTGAGCTCACGCCGCTCCGATGCCCCAATTCGCCCCACTGGAGTTGCTTTACCCCCGAGTCTCGTGTGGACTCCCAGATGTAGACTCAGTCACGCACCCCAGTTTGCTGCTGTTACTTCCCTTTTGCCTTCGACGCACGTAAGTCTTGCTTACGATTAAAGCTATTTCACGTTTTTTTTACTTCGGTTGGCACTGAGAATAATTCGTTGTGGGTTGTTAATGCTTCCCTATCATCGCGTTGGTTGTCTCATTTTGGTTTTGATCTTTGGTAGCATTTTGTTTGGTTCGTACACTGTTTCAAGTTATATGTGGTTAAGGGAACATTCTGCTTAAACCACTGTGATTGTAATCTCAATGTTAATTTCTTTGTCTTGATTCCAAGCTCTGATTATGTTTGCTGTGTTTTTCTGATGACGTCGAAATACTGATTACCAGCGGATCTCTGTGAAGTTGTCGTTGTGTATGAGCCAACGCCAAATCTAACCCCACTCATTGTTTGTTTCTTTTTATCATCTCTAGTTCCTTTATAAGCTGACTGAAAAAAATTATGGAGACTATTATTTTTTGGGTTTTCATTTTTCATGTCATAATTGTCTGTTAACAGATGCTAGAAGCATCCTTATGTATGGAATGCTGCTTAGCAGGTGTTATGGTAAAAGAAAAGACTGGTTTTGATAAAGAAACTGGGCGATATCATATGGGTGGAAGTTTTTAGTTTACTGTCATTTTAGAAGTACGCCATGATATGCTTTTACTCAAGTTCGCTCCTGTCCTTTTGCTATTCCTTACTTTCGAAATGTTGGATATTTTAGTAACTGAAAAGAAGGATAGTAGAACTTTTGAAGTAGTCAGTAGTACATTATATCATTTGGCTAATGAATGGTATCTTCTTATATCTAAGAGGCCAATACCCTATTTATTTTCTCGTTCAAAGGTTTTTTTTCTTTCAAAAGTGTACTTAATTCTTTCTCTTTTTTTTCTGTTTTTCTTTTTTACTGTTAGTAGTCAATTTATGTGACTGGACGACTTTTTATAGGCGAAACTATGAGTAACGATGGTTGTGTTCATTATATCAAAAAGTAGGTCCATCAAACTTGATTTTAGTCCTTTTATCGGATCCATTAATCCTAGTACTAAAGGGTTGGTTTGACCCATTTACAATTTCTATTTTTCTAACCAAGTTTGTTTAGCAAACTAAAGCTTGGATTACATCTCAAATCATGGGAAAAAAAGAGGTGTGTAGTAACGACCTGACTTTTTGCCCGATTTTCGCCGGAAATTAAACCAACTTAAATCGTTTAGAAAGACGAATTGTTAGGAGCACATACATAAATTGAACAAGATAATAGAACATTTTATTGCATAATACAATGTTACATCACAGTTATGCAGAATATCAGAGTTACAATCTTAACAGCGAAAGAAAAGATAAATACTATTAGCAGAAGAACAGTACGATGTAGCGGAAGCTCCAAACTCTAGCTTGAACTCTAACTCAGAAAGCGCTCCAAATCCAGCTCTAACGATCTATAACTGTAAACTAAACTCTAACTGCCCGTGTATAAAAAATTTAGTGGGCACCCAGAGTTTAGGAAGGAACAATAAACTCCAGGTCAGTCATGGGACTGGTGTGAGAACATAAAACAGTTATTTAAAAATTAAATTTAAAGTTGGGACATTCACCGGACCACGCCGCTAACGCAGAACAGGTTTACTCCATGTGAATACCCGTGTATATAAATTCGCAATGACCTTTGGAAAATGAAGCTATCATAAGCTCGTCCCACATCACACAATGCAAGCGCACACCAGATGGGCGAGTTTGTTTTATAATAACCAAATATGCTTTCATACGTGGAAATCCTCTTTTAAAAACTTATGCATATATATATATATATATATAGTGTGGAAAACCATTTCGCAAATAAATGTATTAATCCTAGACAGCATAATACTCCATCTTATTATATCTCCATATATATATATATATATATATATATATATATATATATATACACATACAATCAAAATCGCACGGTCATATTAGAGATTTGGGTTTCCAACTTGATGATTCCTGGCATGAAAGATCAATCGGAACACAAGCGAAATGTAGCACGACTTTTCCATCCAGACGCGGACACCAACTACAAATCGCGAGGTAGATCAACGGTTTTTGACTAGACGCGACCCCCGAACGTACCCTATTTCTCAAATTCATAAGAGGTGCCTCTGTCATCATCAATCATAAAATGTATACAACCTAACCGCCAGTTTATCATCAATCCGGGGTGTGAGGTTTGTCGATGTCACGTCATACACATGGCTATGCCTAGGTAAGCAATGCCATGATCGCACAAGCTCATTCCATATCTTAGTATGTCACATTGTCCATTCACAACATGATCACTGATTTCCATCGTTACATAACTACTTCGAGCTCATACATCACAAACCAGATACATATCAATAGAATCAGTGTTATGCTGTCAATTACAATGTCAGACACACAATCCATACAAGTCCGTTCTGGATATGACCGGAACAAAATCCGAAAAATCCTCAAATATATTCAGACGTCATGCCACTTATAACCATGTGTCGGGGGATCAGCCCAACCGAGACATTGACGATTCAATTCGAACAATCCAAAGATTTCCGGTCTTCATTCGTCGTTTACCAAGTCTTAAATTTCTTCATGACATCGTATTATTACTTAGAATGGTTTTCAAAATAATATTCGATCCCGGTCTTTCCAAGTAATAAGCGAAATTTAAACAATAGTTATGGATTATGCGCGGTTCCAATTCAAAGATCATTCCTTATTATTATTAATTCATTTATAATCAAGATCAAATTATATTTCATAACTCATAATCGTTCATCTTCCTTGAAAAAAAAAACATTTCAACTTAAATTTCAAAACATAAACCTTTAATTGTTGTTATACGTTTCTAACATTTCCAAATCTAACTTGGTTTAGATTCCGGATACGATAGTTTATCAAATTTACTTCTCAAATAGATTCTAAATGGTCTACTATCCATCCGAAATTTCAACTTAAGAAAAATGTTTTATTGCCTTATTAATTTAACATTTGACCAACTAACCAACTCATTTCTTATACTTATAAATCTTAAACAAATAAGATTTAAATAAATTTACTAAATGAAATTTTATTTTATTTTATCTTTATTTTTATAAGGAAAGTTATAATAGCAATAAAAAGTTACTGAAAGTGTTGGATTTGTTACTTAGATCAAATAGATTCAGAATTTTTTTTATTCGAATATCTCAAGTTACGTCACTTCAAAATAATAAAACATGATTTATCACAAATTTTCCAAGATATACATTTTTTTTCCAATGTAACTTGGAACTATATGATGAAATTTTTAAAAATTCTTTTCTAATCAAAAGCTATTATCAATTAAAAATCCAACGTTCACGTTTTACTTAAATTTGGTTTAAACTGTTCAAGTTATAGTATTTGAAAAAGGAAATCAATACTAATGAGGTGCCGCTAGTCGGCGTGTTTAATTTAATCCATAAAATGCTTAAATGAAACGTCTTACCATTTTCAAAACAATTTCAAAATTAGAAACTTACTTCTTAAACCCTTTTCAAATAATGTTTTCATAATTTCATTCAAATACCACCAATTTAAAAATCATTACATTAAATTTTCAAAATGTTCAAATTAAATGAAATTTTAAATAATTATATATTCCAAAACTTAAAATTTCTAGTTAAATCATGGCAAGGAGGATTAAATTGATTTCTCCACATAAACCAACATCTATGGTGAGTGCATTTCATACAATCAAACCCAACCATATTAATTTGCTACATAACGACATGTATCATTTTCCAACACACAACAATCGACTTCGTGTATGCGTTACATTCCATAACGCTCATAATACTTTCGCTATATGTCAACATTCCATGCATAAAACAAAATTCATAATCACGCGTTAAGGTGCTAACGCGCCTTGACACACATTGTACACTACCACCATGGCAAATATTATCAACAAATCTAATGACATTATTTCATAAATAACAATCAATCATGCATGCAACAAATTTCAAATATTTATCATATCTGTAATATATGCAGCATAAAAAATTCATATAACTTTAAATTTGGTGTTCTCACCTGCATTGCGTTCCGTTCCTTCGCTAACCGGATCCTTTTTATTGAAAGCGGATCAGCTAAGAATTGTCGTTACACGTTAAATTTCTTTGCTCTACGACAAAACTAAGCTAATATATATAAAAATCTTTATGCACTTATGCTATATATTTTCCTCTTTTAACACAAAGTCGAAACTTGCGGTCACGGCTGAACTTAAGCGGACTGTTTGGTGGTATATATATTTCTGGACTATTTTTTTTTCTTTTCTTTTTCTTTTTAATACATGCGCATGCAAGTATGGAAGGCTAACAAGGAGGACAATGGATACACGACTGAGTTGGGAAAAACTGGGGTGCTCTGGCTGCACTGACGTGGGGTGAGGGAGATAAGGTGCTAACGTTCGTGGTGTGGTTCTCTTTACAGTGGGAAAGGCAGACTGTTTTGTTTTTTTTCTCTTTCTTTCCCTTGAAACGGACAAAGACAAGAATGGTGGGGAGACTTGACGTGGTGGGTGCGGAACTGAGCAGAGACAAGTGGAGGTGGTCTGGTGGACTGGGCGAGCTTGAGAGGGGACCGGTGGACTGACTTGGTGTAACGACCCAGGGAAAAAGATCGACGCTCGAATTTTCGACAACAATACATAATCCCGTATCGCTTGCCAAAAACCCAAGTATCGAACCCCCAGATTTGTCATGAGAAAGAATTTAGAGGGTGAGAATAGAAAGAAAGAAGTATTAGAATAGAAGAAAGAACACGTCAGAATCTCAAGTGGAATGAGTAAAATATAATATCAAATCTCTTTATACAAAAGAACTGTATATACATACCAATCATCAGAGTACAGCATACATCAGACACAGTGGAAAAATATTTATATATAACTATCGGTGAAGCCTCCTGCTTCCAGCTCTTGAAACTCCAAGCGAACTTAACCTGGAACATACTCGGTCTGACCCGAGCACATTTGATTTAAAACAAAATACACCGGGTCAGTCTGGAATACTATCAGTGATAAATTCACAGAACACACACTTGGTTAACTTTGGAAATCCTTTCTGAAATCAAAGGATAATAGTAAGACCAGCCCACACATAAACACGGACGGTTTTTACCTTACTATAACCCAAACCATTTTTGAAATCATAACTTGCTCTGATATTATCATAATGTCTAAATACAAGTAATTATCAATCTAGAGGAACGCTTGCATCTCACGCTCCCCATATATAGTATACAATCGAAAACCGCGGGCGCTTATTGGGTATTGGATTCCAACTTGACAAGGTATGGGATCACCTTCCGCACGTGTATCTCTAGAGGCGAATACACTGGGTTCAATAAGAACGTCTTGCAACCCGGCCCTCACATGACCGACCACCCATTTCACTTGAGTGTATCGAATGTATATCACCGATGGTTGGGATCAGCAACAGCCTGCCTGAAAAGGGACAGCATCGAATATAGATTAAAGAAGCAATTGGAATTTCTCTAGATAGGGGATCATACATCCTAATGGGAGCGACCCACATAGCCATGCTGCCTGCCTGATTTTTGTCATCTCCCGGTTGATGAGGCTTGAGGCTAGAATTCCTTTATAACATCTGGCCATCATTCACTTTGAATGCCACATCGCCAGATCCGCCAGATATCACTAATTGACGTCCACAAAAATACTCTGCGGTTAGCTAAGAGAAGGTGTACGGCCTCCTCCACCATCAACAGAAATACGTTTGAAGAAATCAACGTGCATGACCCCTTTGGAAATACTCTGTCAGACACTCGTCCATACAAGTCATCTAGGAACAGGATGAACCGAAGGCACTCTCTTACTGCATCTCATATAGGAATCACCCCATGGATCAGTAGCGAGAAGTCCTTGTAACCCGTGTATTCCAACCACGACAAAACCACAGTTTATCTCTTGCCGCTAAACCAGAGATTTTTAGCAGTTCTTCGGCTTATGAAGATCCACGGTCTTCAAAGCTCCATCTCTATCATCTTCTAATATCTTCACGTACTTGTTGTTTGGAATGGTTTTCGAATATAAATTCGATCCCGGTCTTTCCATACCAACAATCGTATTGGTCAGGTTTTGATAGTCGGTGTTTTAACTATCAAATAACACTTGTGTGAATAAAACAAGTTTGCTGATTCAGTACTTGGCACTGCTGGGCCTCTTTAAAATAAGTTTAACAAAATCGTTAATAAATCCTAATATTCGACTTAACTCTAACTTGACTAACTCGACTTGATTACTCCGATTGATTAACTAATACTCGACTTAACTCCACTCGCTTGACTCTAGATCGCAGCGATCACAATGGTTACGCCTGATTCCCTCAGGAAACATCTGACCGCCGTAGGCTATCTGCAACCCTGCGAATTACGCTAGCAGTCATACGCAATGACAACTCTTCTTGAATAACTATATTTGACTAGCACTACCTCAAATACTGTATTCGATCAACTCTAATTGAATAAACAAATATTCAATATAATTTGAAAACAATATTCTTATTTCTTTTAAAACTAATATTGCAATATTATTTATTTCCCAAAATCTTGCATTTGAGTTCGATATCCCTTGTATAGGGTAAAACTAATCTTATCACCTCCACTCGTTCCAAACTAACACTATTCCTTGATAAAAGTGAAGCCAACCAAGTTGGGGTATTTTCGTTACCTCTCAGACCTTGATCAACAACGTTCTTACCTTAGAATAATATCAGTTTGTCACTTAACCACTTATTTTAAAATCTCGATTACCACCTTGAATTTCAACCTGGTTTTATAACTCGTTTCTTACTTTTGAAAGATTTGTTCGATGATCGCTTTACTTAACCCCTTTCATTTAGTAACTATTCACTAAAGCACAAATTTTAACTTAAAACATCATTTCACTCATAACTTTGCGTTTACAATAAAAATCCTACGTCACATAATTTGTTTTCATATATTCGGCATTACCATAGTAAAACTTATCTTAAATTTTGTAACTAGAATCTGCTTCCATCTTCCTTACGATAAGGCCTTTTAACTGGGATTGTTATTTCAAAAATTCATTTACCAATAATTAACACAATCTCATTTGTATGTATTTCCCTTTTCATTCAAAATCCTTGTTTCGATTACGCCCTTTCGCTCAAGTCAATCCCTTTACCTTGAAGGTCATCATTTAAAAACTGTTTTAAAACCTTATTTGGATTTCCCCCTTATCACTCATACAATTCCCATTTTAAATCAATTAAATGACTTAATTAATTTAAAATACCATTTAATTGTTTTAAAAACAATTATTTCACTTTACCAACTCATAGGTAAATTCCTTGGATTTTCTGCTTTATAACCTGTTTACATCGTATGATTTTTTTACACAAATCATTTAAATAATTATTTGATAAACTTGATTAAAATATTTATTTATAAATTCTAATTTAATTCCTTATATAAATAACTAAAAAATGCTCATTCCATTTATAAAATAATTTATAACTTTAAAACGACGTCGTTTTCACCGAATGGTCGAACGACGTCTAAAACAACACGTTTATGGCCATTCACTGCCAATTACCCGATCAACACTGTCAGTTGATTTTAAACACACCACGGGTGAATATCTATTCAACCATCACACTCAAACAGGTTTTCCAACCATATGGGGTTCAATCAGTTCAAATATCAACCATGTAAAACAAACAAACAACATATATAATATTTGAGGAATCCGGTCGGATCCCTCCAACCTGTTCTTCCCTGCACCACAGCTCGTTATACATTTCATAATAATATATGAAATAAATTTCAGAAAAATCGATTAAATCTAAATAACTGCAACCAATCAACGATAATCAGCCAATAGCAAGCAATTTATATTTTTAAATGGTAGATTATATTTTTATATGAATTTACCACATCACAGAATTCCAGAAGGTGTGAGAATTAACTCACCAGGTTATTCTGTCGATGGTTGACGCGTTTGTCGCTTATAATCTTGAACGGACGTTCAAAATTAGCTCAATTTTCAACTGTGTCAGATCAGTGCCTAGTCATCGCCATCGCCTAGGTCTCGTCCCTGCGATCCCAACGGATCCAGTTTCGCTGAAATCCGGTAATGTATGAAGAAGTTACACTCGTTTTAAGTTTGAATAAATATACGATTTATAATTAACTAATTAATATTTAAATTAAATAATTAAATAACTTTAGCTTACCGTTAATTACCTTTCTTTGGTTCCACGTCATCCTAGGAGAACCCAAAATGCTTTTTCTTCCTACTCCCCTTCTCAAACCCATCCGTTCCCAATCTTTCCCCCATCGGAAAACTTCAACCCCTCCCATCGACCATCATGGCGCCTCCGACAAAGCTGGGCCCACCTACGACATTCCTCCGACACCGCCTCCACGTCAGGTCTCCTTACCAGAAGCGGCGACGCCCAACGATGCTCCAGCCACCGTGAAAACTACTCCAAACCGAATCCTTATTTCACCAGAATCCGGCCAAACCCGACCGACGTTGACGATCGCACCACCTCAGATCTGTCCGCCGTTCATCCCTCGACCTTTTCCCTTCAGGCCCCTCACCCCTCGATGACCTCACTCGCCGGAAAATGGCCAAAACCGTTCGCCACTCCCAAAACCGAACCCAAAATGACTACCTCAGTTCATCTCTTGATTTCTTTCTCCACAGACCACTTGAGAACCTGAGACCACCACCAAATCGAAGCCCTATCTCCCCTCTACAAAACCCCTAAGGTCCCGACACCTGAAATTGACCACAGCCCGTGAATTTTGGCTAAAAACGAAAAGTGATTTTCGCTGTTCATCGCGAATTCCGGCCACCACAAGCGTCTATACCTCTCCAACTTTTCACAGTAGCTAGATAAGGACCTAATCTACCACTTTCGCTTTGGTACCCCCCGCGAATTCTTCACGGATTGAGAGAATTAATTTATTTTGTAAAACTGGACTTTTCTGCAAATTTACATGAAAGGAGGAAATGTTTTTGCTGAAATTCTGATTTATAGGGTTATATATAGGTGTGGGAAAATATATTTTAAGTCGACGTGACGCGTGATGTTGACTAAAGATTTTTATTTCGTGTCTATCGCTATTTTAAACGTTGTTATTTCGATGTTGCGCTCACATACGAACCCCGTTCGAGACGCAAATGGACGGCATAGTATAATTTGACGATACAGTCCTAACGGAACTTGTTTTGTCGAATTCCGAGTTCGTTTGCTCGAATGGCCCTCTTTTACGTTCAAATGGTCGTTTTTATTTGTATTTTATTTTGCCACGCTCACAAATTTACCCTAATTGATGCTCCACTTGAAATCTAGCAATAATTTGTCGTTGCGGTCCCAATAAAATTTATTTCGTCGAAAACTGAGGTCGTTTGAATAAAGGCCATCTTATAACTGGCCAATTCAAATAAAATAAACCAATTTTAAAATACCTCAATATAATAATATTAAAATATTGAAATTGGCCATACACAGCAAGAATATCGTATACTACCAAGATAAAATATCCCAGGTTGAGTTTGAAGCCAAATCGATATTATAAAAATTTAAAAACCCCTTTATTTAATATAAATAACGTTATAATATATAACGAAATTCCACAGTGACCTTTTCAAAATTTGATTTGGCCATAAAATAAAATCTACAACACGAAAACTCGATTTTTCTCTTTCATTAGAAAGATATTGTCAAACCTGTCCCGACGTTTCTTGTTTCGAGGAAATCCGACTTATTTTGAACCCGGTATGACCAATTGAAGTTCAAAACGCCAAATCGCGAGCTACCGCGCTGCTGCAGCTCGTTATTTAATTAAGTTATAAAATAAACGTTATAACGTCGTTTTGTAAACAAAATCATCACTATATTTCAATACGAACCATACTTAACCCTTTTAAGACCGCCCGTTCACGTTATACCTCAAATTCGACATTTTCCCAAATTCTGGAAAGTAAAATAATATTTTATTATTTATTTAAATAATGTATTCCAAATAAATCGTTAAATTTTATTATTTAAATTTAAACCAATATTTTAAATAAATAAAATAATTAAAATAACCCAAATAAATAGGCAGAAAATACGGGTCGTTACATTCCTTCCCCCTTAAAATAATTTCGTCCTCGAAATTGCTAAGGTAGAAAGAACGTTATATCCCATTATCTTTTCAAAATAATTAAATTTAAAACTCGAATTTATTTTCAAAATAAATCTAATTGGTCGTAAAGCTAAATTATTTCATATAAAAGAATTTTCCAAAAAATTTCAAAAATTTTCTAACACCTTAAATTTTGGAAAAATTTCGGCAGAGTCTCCCCTGTACGGAGGACATCTGCATTATCGCAGGTTCAAGAAATAGATATACCTCGACCAACAGGGTCGGAAAAATTCAAAATCCAAACTCAAAACCCAAATAAAAACCAAAATTTCATATTTGCGTAAGCGTACCTTTTTGCGAGCATTTTTACGCGATAAACGATATACTACACTTGAGCTGTCTTAATTATTATGCAGCTCGATTCGATCTGGATTCGATTAACACCAGAATTTCCTCTTGGACGGATTTTAAAACTGAATGGCACTTCTGTACCTGTTTCTCAACTCAAATGAATTTCATTAGTATCTAAAACAAATGTTATTCATGTTCGAAACATCCAGATCATCCATATCAACTAATTATACACACAACTCAATCCACACGAGATTAATTATTTATGATTCCTTCGTTTATTTCTTTAATTATCCATTCAAATTATTAAATTTGGATTGGTTATTCGAATTATTTATTCAATATTGGTTTTAACCAAATCGATTCATGTTCAGGTTCATATCCATGAGATCGAGCACACCATCCAAACAAATAAATCAATTGCCCATACTATAATAACTTATACTTTTATTTTATTATAAAATAAATTGGGCAAAATATATTTCAAAAATAAATTTATATCAAATCACAAATACGCGCTCTCGTATATGTACACTCAACTCAATCTAGGGTATTAAAAACCCTATCTCTATCGAGTCACACCACAGAGCCAAGGTTATCTCCAAACCAATAGCTCTGATACCACTGTAACGAGCCAGGGAAAAAGGTCGACGCTCGAATTTCCGACAACAATACATAAAACCTTATCGCTAGCCAAAAATCCAAGTATCGAACCCCCAGATTTGTCATGAGAAAGAATTTAGAGGGTGAGAATAGAAAGAAGTATTAGAATAGAAGAAAGAAGAAGAACACGTCAGAATCTCACGGCGGAATGAGTAAAATATAATATCAAATCTCTTTATACAAAAGAACTGTATATACATACCAATCATCAGAGTACAGCATACATCAGACACAACGGAAAAATATCTGTATATAACTAACGGTGAAGCCTCCTGCTTTCGGCTCCTGAAACTCCAAGCAAACTTAACCTGGAACATACTCGGTCTGACCCGAGCACATTTGATTTAAAACAAAATACACCGGGTCAGTCAGGAATACTATCAGTGATAAATTCACAGAACACACACTTGCTTAAGTTTGGAAATCCATTCTGAAATCAAAGGATAATAGTAAGACCAGACCACACATAAACATGGATGGCTTTTACCTTACTATAACCCAAACCATTATTGAAATCATAACTTGCTCTGATATTATCATAATGTCTAAATACAAGTAATTATCAATCTAGAGGAACGCCTGCATCTCACGCTCCCAATATATAGTATACAATCGAAAACCGCGGGTGCTTATTAGGTATTGGATTCCAACTTGACAAGGTATGGGACCACCTTCCGCACATGTATCTCTAGATGCGAATACACTGGGTTCAATAAGAACGTCTTGCAACCCGGCCCTCACATGACCGACCACCCATTTTGCTTGAGTGTATCGAATGTATATCACCGACGGTTGGGATCAGCAACCGTCTTCCCGAAAAGGGACAGCATCGAATATAGATTAAAGAAGCAAATGGAATTTCTCTAGATAGGTGATCATACATCCTACGGACGCGACCCGCATAGCCATGCTGCCTGCCCGATTTTTGTCATCTCCCGGTTGATGAGGCTTGAGGCTAGAATTCCTTTATAACATCTGGCCATCATTCACTCTGAATGCCACATCGTCAGATCCGCCAGATATCACTAATTGACGTCCACAAAAATACTCTGCATTTAGCATAGAGAAGGTGTACGGCCTCCTCCGCCATCATCAGAAATACGTTTGAAGAAATCAACGTGCATGACCCCTTTGGAAATACTCTGTCAGACACTCATCCATACAAGTCATCTAGGAACAGGATGAACTGAAGGTACTCTCCTACTGTATCTCATATAGGAATCACCAATGGATCAGTAGCAAGAAGTCCTTGTAACCCGTGGATTCCAACCACGACAAAACCACAATTTATCTCTGGCCGCTTAACCAGAGATTTTTAGCAGTTCTCCCGCTTATGAAGATCCACGGTCTTCAAAGCTCCATCTCGATCATCTTCTATTATCTTCACGTACTTGTTGGTCGGAATGGTTTTCGAATATAAATTCGATCCCGGTCTTTTCATACCAACAATCGTATTGGTCAGGTTTTGATAGTAGGTGTTTTAACTATCAAATAACACATGTGTGAATAAAACAAGTTTGCTGATTCAGTACTTGGCACTGCTTGGCCTCTTTAAAATATGTTTAACAAAATCGTTAATAAATCCTAATATTCGACTTAACTCTAACTTGACTAACTCGACTTGGTTACTCCGATGGATTAACTAATACTCGACTTAACTCCACTCGCTTGACTCTAGATCGCAGCGATCACAATGGTTACGCCTGATTCCCTCAGGAAACATCCGACCGCCTTAGGCTATCTGCAGCCCTGCGAATTATGCTAGCAGTCGTACGCAATGACAACTCTTCTTTAATAACTATGTTTGACTCGCACTACCTAAAATACTGTATTCGATCAACTCTAATTGAATAAACAAATATTCAATATAATTTGAAAACAATATTCTTATTTCATTTAAAAATAATATTGCAATATTATTTATTTCCCAAAATCTTGCATTTGAGTTCGATATCCCTTGTATAGGGTAAAACTAATCTTAACACCTCCACTCGTTCCAAACTAACACTATTCCTCGATAATAGTGAAGCCAACCAAGTTGGGGTATTTTAGTTACCTCTCAGACCTTGATTAACAACGTTTTTACCTTTGAATAATATCAGTTTGTCACTTAACCACTGATCTTAAAATCTCGATTACCACCTTGAATTTCAACCTGGTTTTATAACTCGTTTCTTACTTTTGAAAGATTTGTTCGATGATCGCTTTACTAAACCCCTTTCATTTAGTAACTATTCACTAAAGCACAAATTTTAACTTAAAACATCATTTCACTCATAACTTTGCATTTATAAAAAAAATCCTACGTCACATAATTTGTTTTCATTTATTCGGCATTACCATAGTAAAACTTATCTTAAATTTTGTAACTAGAATCTGCTTCCATCTTCCTTACGATAAGGCTTTTTAACTGGGATTGTTATTTCAAAAATTCATTTACCAATAATTAACACAATCTCATTTGTATGTATTTCCCTTTTCATTCAAAATCCTTGTTTCGATTACGCCCTTTCGCTCAAGTCAATCCCTTCACCTTGAAGGTCATCACTTAAAAACTGTTTTAAAACCTTGTTTGGATTTCCCCCTTATCACTCATACAATTCCCTTTTTAAATCAATTAAATGACTTAATTAATTTAAAATACCAATTAATTGTTTTAAAAACAATTATTTCACTTCACCAACTCATAGGTAAATTCCTTGGATTTTCTGCTTTATAACCTGTTTACATCGTACGATTTTTTTACACAAATCATTTAAATAATTCTTTGATAAACTTGATTAAAATATTTATTTATAAATTCTAATTTAATTCCTTATCTAAATAACTTAAAAATGCTCATTTCAGTTATAAAATAATTTATAACTTTAAAACGGCGTCGTTTTCACCGAATGGTCGAACGACGTCTAAAACAACACGTTTATGGCCATTCACTGCCAATTACCCAATCAACACTGTCGGTTGATTTTAAACACCACACGGGTGAATATCTATTCAACCATCACACTCAAACAGGTTTTCCAATCATATGGGGTTTAATCAGTTCAAATATCAACCATATAAAACAAACAAACAACATATATAATATTTGAGGAATCCGGTCAGATCCCTCCAACCTGTTCTTCCCTGCACCACAGCTCGTTTTACATTTCATAATAATATATGTAATAAATTTCAGAAAAATTGATTAAATCTAAATAACAACAACCAATCAACAATAATCAGCCAATAGCAACCAATAGACACCAATTTATATTTTTAAATGGTAGATTATATTTTTATATGAATTTACCACATCACAGAATTCCAGAAGGTGTGAGAATTAACTCACCAGGTTATTCTGTCGACGGTTGACGCGTTTGTCACTTTTAATATTGATCGGACGTTCAAAACTAGATCAATTTTCAACTGTGTCAGATCAGTGCCTAGTCATCGCCATCGCCTAGGTTTCGTCCCTGCGATCCCAACGGATCCAGTTTCGCTGAAATCCGATAATGTATGAAGAAGTTACACTCGTTTTAGGTTTGAATAAATATACAATTTATAATTAACTAATTAATATTTAAATTAAATAATTAAATAACTTTAGCTTACCGTTAATTACATTTCTTTGGTGCCACGTCATCCTAGGAGAACCCAAAACGCGTTTTCTTCCTACTCCCCTTCTCAAACCCGTCTGTTCCCAATCTTTCCCCCATCGGAAAACTTCAACCCCTCCCATCGACCATCGTGGCACCTCCGACCAAGATGGGCCCACCTACGACCTTCCTCCGACACCGCCTCCACATCAGGTCTCCTCACCAGAAGCGGCGACGCCCAACGATGCTCCAGCCACCGTGAAAACTGCTCTAAACCAAATCCCTATTTCACCAGAATCCGGCCAAACCCGACCGACGTTGACGATCGCACCACCTCAGATCTGTCCGCCGTTCATCCCTCGACCTTTTCACTTCAGGCCCCTCACCCCTCGATGAGCTCACTCGCCGGAAAATGGCCAAAACCGTTCGCCACTCCCAAAACCGAACCCAAAATGACCACCTCAGTTCATCTCTTGATTTCTCTCTCTACAGACCACTAGAGGATCTGAGACCACCACCAAATTGAAGCCCTATCTCCCCTCTACAAAACCCCTAAGGTCCCGACACCTGATATCGACCACAGCCCGTGAATTTTGGCTAAAAACGAAAAGTGGTTTTCGTTGTTCATCGCGAATTCCGGCCACCACAAGCGTCGATACCTCTCCAACTTTTCACAGTAGCTAGATAAGGACCTGATCTACCACTTTCGCTTTAGTACCCCCCCCCCCCCCCCCCACGAATTCTTCACGGATTGAGAGAATTAATTTATTTTGTAAAACTGGACTTTTCTGCAAATTTACATGAAAGGAGGAAATGTTTTTGCTGAAATTCTGATTTATAGGGTTATATATAGGTGTGGGAAAATATATTTTAAGTCGACGTGACGCGTGATGTTGACTAACGATTTTTATTTCGTGTCTATCGCTATTTTAAACGTTGTTATTTCGCTGCTGCGCCCACATACGAACCCTGTTCGAGACGCAAATGGACGGCTTAGTATAATTTGACGATACGGTCCTAACGAAACTTGTTTTGTCGAATTCCGAGTTCGTTTGCTCGAATGGCCC
Source organism: Allium sativum (assembly GCA_030737875.1). Classification (NCBI taxonomy): domain Eukaryota; kingdom Viridiplantae; phylum Streptophyta; class Magnoliopsida; order Asparagales; family Amaryllidaceae; genus Allium; species Allium sativum. Next base: position 341,572,869 of record CM060919.1, read on the forward strand.
TCTTTTACGTTCAAATGGTCGTTTATATTTGTATTTTATTTTGCCACGCTCACAAATTAACCCTGATTGACACACCACTTGAAATCTAGCAATAATTTGTCGTTGCGGTCCCAATAAAATTTATTTCGTCGAAAACTGCGGTCGTTTGAATAAAGGCCCTTTTATAACTGGCCAATTCAAATAAAATAAACCAATTTTAAAATACCTCAATATAATAATATTAAAATATTGAAATTGGCCATACACGACAAGAATATCGTATACTACCAAGATAAAATATCCCGGGTTGAGTTTGAAGCCAAATCGATATTATAAAAATTTCAAAACCCCTTTAGTTAATATAAATAACGTTATAATATATAACGAAATTCCACAGCGACCTTTTCAAAACGCCAAATCGCGAACTGTCGCGCCTCTGCAGCTCGTTATTTAATTAAATTATAAAATAAACGTTATAACGTCGTTTTATAAACGAAATCGTCACTATATTTCAATACGAACCATAATTAACCCTTTTAAGATCGCCCGTTCACGTTATACCTCAAATTCGACATTTTCCCAAATTCTGGAAATTAAAATAATATTTTATTATTTATTTAAATAATGTATTCCAAATAAATAGTTAAATTTTATTATTTAAATGTAAACCAATATATTAAATAAATAAAATAATTAAAATAACCCAAATAAATAGGCAGAAAATACGGGTCGTTACATTCCTTCCCCCTTAAAATAATTTCGTCCTCGAAATTGCTAAGGTAGAAAGAACGTTTTAACCCATTATCTTTTCAAAATAATTAAATTTAAAACTCGAATTTATTTTTAAAATAAATCTAATTGGTCGTAAAGTTAAATTATTTCATATAAAAGAATTTTCCAAAAAATTTCAAAAATTTTCTAACACCTTAAATTTCGGCAGAGTCTCCTCTGTACGGAGGACATCTGCATTAACGCAGGTTCAAGAAATAGATATACCTCGACCAACAGGGTCGGAAAAATTCAAAATCCAAACTCAAACCCCAAATAAAAACCAAAATTTAATATTTGCGCAAGCGTACCTTTTTGCGAGCGTTTTTACGCGATAAACGATATACTACACTTGAGCTGTCTTAATTATTATGCAGCTCGATTCGATCTGGATTCGATTAACTCCAGAATTTCCTCTTGGACGGATTTTAAAACTGAATGGCACTTCTGTACCTGTTTCTCAACTCAAATGAATTTCATTAGTATCTAAAACAAATGTCAGTCATGTTCAAAACATCCAGATCATCCATATCAACTAATTATACACACAACCCAATCCACACGAGATTAATTATTTATGATTCCTTCGTTTATTTCTTTAATTATCCTATCAAATTATTAAATTAGGATTGGTTATTCGAATTATTTATTCAATATTGGTTTTAACCAAATCGATTCATGTTCAGGTTCATATCCATGAGATCGAGCACACCATCCAAACAAATAAATCAATTGCCCATACTATAATAACTTATACTTTTATTTTAATATAAAATAAATTGGGCAAAATATATTTCAAAAATAATTTTATATCAAATCACAAATACGTGCTCTCGTATATATACACTCAACTCAATCTAGGGTATAGTTAACCCTATCTCTATCGAGCCACACCACAGAACCAAGGTTATCTCTAAACCTATAGCTCTGATACCATTGTAACGACCTGGGGAAAAATGTCGACGCTCGAATTTTCGACAACAATACATAAACCCGTATCGCTTGCCAAAAACCCAAGTATCGAACCCCTAGATTTGTCATGAGAAAGAATTTAGAGGGTGAGAATAGAAAGAAAGAAGTATTAGAATAGAAGAAAGAAGAAGAACACGTCAGAATCTCACAGCGGAATGAGTAAAATATAATATCAAATCTCTTTATACAAAAGAACTGTATATGCATACCAATCATCAGAGTACAGCATACATCAGACACAGCGGAAAAATATCTGTATATAACTAACGGTGAAGCCTCCTGCTTCCAGCTCCTGAAACTCCAAGCGAACTTAACCTGGAACATACTCGGTCTGACCCGAGCACATTTGATTTAAAACAAAATACACCGGGTCAGTCTGGAATACTACCAGTGATAAATTCACAGAAAACACACTTGCTTAACTTTGGAAATCCTTTCTGAAATCAAAGGATAATAGTAAGACCAGCCCACACATAAACACGGACGGTTTTTACCTTACTATAACCCAAACCATTTTTGAAATCATAACTTGCTCTGATATTATCATAATGTCTAAATACAAGTAATTATCAATCTAGAGGAACGCTTGCATCTCACGCTCCCCATATATAGTATACAATCGAAAACCGCGGGCGCTTATTGGGTATTGGATTCCAACTTGACAAGGTATGGGACCACCTTCCGCACGTGTATCTCTAGAGGCGAATACACTGGGTTCAACAAGAACGTCTTGCAACCCGGCCCTCACATGACCGACCACCCATTTCGCTTGAGTGTATCGAATGTATATCACCGACGGTTGGGATCAGCAACCGCCTGCCCGAAAAGGGACAGCATCGAATATAGATGAAAGAAGCAAATGGAATTTCTCTAGATAGGTGATCATACATCCTAATGGGAGCGACCCACATAGCCATGTTGCCTGCCTGATTTTTGTCATCTCCCGGTTGATGAGGCTTGAGGCTAGAATTCCTTTATAACATCTGGCCATCATTCACTTTGAATGCCACATCGTCAGATCCGCCAGATATCACTAATTGACGTCCACAAAAATACTCTGCGGTTAGCTAAGAGAAGGTGTACGGCCTCCTCCGCTGTAACACCCCACGTCCATTAATGTCACTCACAAAGGGAATGCATTAACTTCTATGGAGCGTTTTAAGTAAGTATAGAACAGAAATTTAACAACAAGACAGATATAAACAGTACTTGAAAATTTAAAACTTTATTTCATTGCAGCGGAAAACACATATGTTTGATTACATCATCAAAACCAGAGTCAAGTACAAAATATCCATATTGACTAAATCCAAGTACATAAATTGAAAGACATAATCCCCAATACAAAATAGCCATAAATAAAAGAGAAGCTGAACTTTACTTCAGCGATCCAAGCAATCTTCTAAAAGCAGTCCAAAATCAAGCTCCACTGGTGCTAGTTCCAACCTGAGCACTTGGGGTGTGGGGGGGAAAGGAAGAAAAGAGGAGGAAACAAAGGGGATCAGACATAAAGTCCGGCGAGTGCGATAACTTTAACAATATAATTAACAAAGTAACTAGGCTAAGGCATAAGTTGGAGAATAAGGAAATGACCATGAACCATTGAGTATGGCAGAGTAAATAAGGAAACAAGATGAACAACGATATCGTTAATGCGCACCTAACCAACTAAGATAATTACTAAACTACACCAACACTATAGGATAATTGCTATATTGCACCACCACTAGTATACTGCACCACCACTAGTATACTGCACCACCACTAGTCACCCTAAGGTTGATCCCGCCTACAGACTTAAAAATGATATTGGTAGTTTCGTGTACCCCTAGCTGCCTTCATAGGTGCCGCCTGCCCCTATCTCCACTAGGTGTACCCAATACCCTCCCTATTCTAATTACAATATTCATAATATGGTAGCTGTACTCCTAGCTGCTGTCATAGGTGTCGTCTGCTCCTATCTCCACTAGTCGTACCCACTACCCCCAAGCGATTGGCTCCCTAACTCGTAGATACCCGTGCTGGCCCCACAGTGGGGTGTATCACTCCCCAAAGTGGCAACCCGATACCACCAATGATGCACGGCTTATACCTACACGATGCAACAACATCTTACCTACCAGCCCGGGTCCACACACGCATATGAACCCGTTGGACTTGCGTTGCCACCGCTAACCCAGTTTGGCCTCTTACAGTCAAGCCTAGTATGCGTGTCCCATCCTCGACTTGGGTCGAGCCCACAAAGATACGAATGGGTTACTGGTTGAAACGGGCTCCCATTACTTGACACAAGCTATCCACCTGAGCTTGGTCCTCTCTAGTATATCCCACTTAACCCACTTCTTATTCATGTTCACTTACATGTCTCAATTTTGGTTAAGTGTTTCTAATCGTATTTCCAATGCCACCCAAGGCACCCACTAGATTCCACATGCCACCCAAGGTACCCACTTAACCCCTCATGTCCCACTACATGCTTATCTGGTTAAGTGTTTCTTAATTCATTAAGACCGTAACCTCATAAAGACCTCTCACATTAGACTGGCATTTGTGGCAGATTGATTTGTCGGGCCGGTCCGGGCAGTCTTACACCACAAACGAGCCTAACCTCGTGTCTTTACAACTTTTACGTATTTAATTTGTGCCTAATACCTCTCACATTAGACTGGCATTTGTGGTTGCTGGATTTGCCGGGCGGGTCCGGGCAGTCTTACACCACAAACGAGCCTAACCTCGTGTCTTAGACAATTAATTACACCTAATTAATCATTACCCCAATTTGAATAACTTTCCCTATTCAAATTATCAATCAATTCCAAATTTAACGATGTCCATAATTGACTCAATTATGTCCATCCATTTATGGTATGTAAAATCATACCAATCTTCACCACAATTTAATTTTATGCCTTTTAAGGCATTTATGCCAATTAAATCTTTTAATATTATCCCCTTTACCCCAACGTTGTACGTTTGTTCGTTTAACGTAAAATATACGTTAGACTCGAATAGTCTAACTCATGTAATAAAGAGAAAACATCACAATATACACATAATTAAAACATAAGTCTAAACATAGGGGTGAACTTGCATGTGTGAATGATGTTCTACATCTAAAACTTGCATAGGCCAAAGTTACAACTTGCATAAACAACATATGTCATAAATCCAAATCTAAAGGTGTGAACTTGCAAAAATCATGTATGTCATAGATCTACATCTAAAGGTGTAAACTTGCATAGGCAATAACCCTAAACTTGCATAACATGATTCACATCCCAAACTCATATAATTATACAAACTTGCATATGTGATTTATGCATCATAACAATGGTGTAAACTTACATCTAACATGTAAAGTATCATGTAGAATTTAGCATATAACTCACACATGTCATAGCCTAACTTTTAATCAAATTTTCACATAAACTAGATGTCATAACCATGTACGGTCACATATAATTTTACCCAACTTGTATATGATTCATGTTTAAATCAAAATCTAAACTTGCATACGTATGATTTATCATATGAATCAACATAACCAACTAGCATATGAAACATGATGATTCAACTAGACATAAGCCAATCATAGGATTATAACATGGGTGATAGCATCATAACTTTACATCGTAAATGATAGCATCATAACATAATAGCATAGAAATTACAACACAATTCTACAACATAATTACAACATGCAGTCAATAATTCATATCATATCCAAATTATCCGCATCATAACTCAATCCAATTAATTTACTAATTATTTTATTAAAACTATCGAACTCACTACTCAAAAGCGGTCTTGCGTTCTGAATTCCGATTTCTGGAGTTGTATAAGCTCTCCTTTGAAGAAGATTCGTTGTTAGGGTTGAATAGAACTGATTTGATTTGCTGTTCTTCCTCTTTAATTTGTGGCGGCTACTCTAGGGTTCAAGACGACAGCATTACGGCCATAGTTTCAGTTTTAATTCCGATTTAGGGTTTGAGTCCATGGGTCTTTTTATAGAGTTTTGAATTAATTTAAGCCGTCAGATGATCTTAGGGTTAATCAAAACCATTCAATCGGGATAGGGTGACACCTCAGCCCTAATGACTCAGCAAGGAGTCAGAAAGGACTCAGCAATGCATCAGAACATGGGTCAGACTGAACCAGAAGGCTGTACAGGTTTTCTCTCGGCCTGGGCGCACTTGGGAAGTGCGCCAATGCAAATTTGTACTGGCGCACTTCCCAAGTGCGCCAGTGAAATATATATATATTTTTTCTCTTGTTTTGCCACCAATCTTCGTTCGTCCATAACTCCTTCATCCGCTACCCGTTTCCCGCAAACTCGGACTCTATTTCAACCAGAATTTCGAAACGAACACAATGGCGCGACCCCATTCCCATAATTCTCACATCTGAGATTAATTATTCTTTATAATTTTGATTATTCAAAAATCCGGGGTGTTACATTCTCCCCTCCTTAAAGGATTTCGCCCCCGAAATCTCTAAGTTAAGGAGAATGCATATCCTACCATCCAAACAACCATCTACTCAACCATCAAACACGGGCATCCATTGTCCTTATAAAATTTCTAATGCTGTATGAACATATGCAAGAAGTGTGTGTATATGTTCCTTATCTAATGCAAAATCAGGCGGTCTACTGATTCAGTTGACCTCCTTAATGCAAACCATGATAGTGCTATGCGTCCATTATGTATGCGAAAGAACCCTATCGATACATATTATTTCTACATGTGTGCACAACCATTCACCAAAATGCGACATCCATATGATGGTACAACCATTATACATCCATTACTTAAATATGTACACACATTTATATGCAATATGAAGTGACTGAGCCAATCTAGTGCCTAAAGTGTGTGTATATGCATCCACGAGCAACCACTAGCAAACACTTGCATCCACATGCATCCATCATACATAACATGTCTCAAACACATGTTTCAACCATAGGACTACCCTATCTAAAGGTCAAAGATACTAGCGAGAGGACATACTAAAGATAAGATAAGTATAAGGTAAGCGATAAAGGAGAAATTAAAAGACATACCCTCGAAAAGAAAAGGGTATAATGAATGCATCTTCGCTTCCGTCTCCCAAGTAGCGTTGCTCTCATCATCTCCCCATTGCACTTTGACAAGTTTGACCTCTCGATTCCTCAACTTCTTAATCTCCGACCCAAGAATGCGCGTAGGAGCTCGTTGAATCGTCGCATCATGCTCGATCTCCACCTCTCTAAGCAAGCTCAGCTCTACCACTTTCGCGGTCTCGTGCAACCTCTTCCTCAAATGTGATACATGGAATACATCGTGTACACCACTAAGTCTCTTGGGCAACTCCACTCTATACGCCATCTGCCCAATCCTTTCCTTAATAGGAAACGGCCCTACGAATCTTGTTGCTAACTTCCCAATAGACCCAAAGCGAACGACGTTCCGTAATGGAGACACCTTGACAAAGACCATGTCCCCAACATCAAACTCAGGATCTGACCTCCTCTTGTCCGCATAAGATTTCTGTCTATCTTGCGTCGTCTTCATCCTCCTTCGAATCAAATCGATCTTTTCCGAAGTCTCTCTAATCTTATCGGGTCCAATCAAGATCTTATCTGTAGATTCCCACCAACATGTAGGCGAACGACACGGCCGTCCATAAAGAGCTTCGAACGGTGCCATGCCAATGCTAGACTGAAAGCTGTTATTATATGCAAACTCCACCAACAGAAGATATTCGTCCCATGTACCTCCAAAATCTAAGACACACAACCTCAATAAGTCATCTAGAATACGATTCACCCTCTCGGTCTGGCCGTCCGTTTGAGGATGATATGCGGTGCTCAAACATAACTGAGTCCCTACCACTTCTTGCAAGCTCTTCCAAAACTCGCTAGTGTATAGGATCGCGGTCGCTCACTATGCTAGAAGGAACACCGTGCAACCGAACTATTTCTCGAATGTATACGGAGGCTAACCATGGAGCAGTCCTCTTACTCTTCACGGGAATGAAATGGGCGCTCTTAGTAAGTCTGTCTACCATAACCCAAATCCCCGTATTACCCTTCCTCGATCTTGGTAATCCGTCAACAAAGTCCATCGAAACACTTTCCCACTTCCATTGTGGGACCTCCAATTGGTGAAGCAATCCACCGGGCTTCTTTTGCTCTGCTTTTACTTGTTGGCACACCAAGCATCTAGCAACAAATTCTGCCACGTCCTTCTTCATACCGGCCCAAAAGTAAACTCGTCTCATGTCCATGTACATCTTGTCCCCGCCAGGATGGATGGTCATCTTCGAACGATGTGCATCATCAAGAATGGTCTTCCTTAGTTCCTCGTCTTTTGGTACACAAAGTCTACCGTCCCTACGTAACCAACCCTTATCATCTAGGGTATACCTACGGAGATGGCTCGATGACTCCCCTCTATTTAGCTTTTCTACTAACTCAACCAACTGTGGGTCGTCTCGCTGTGCCTCGCCAATCCGTCCTAAAAGCGTAGGTCTGACCTCTAAGGATGCTAGCAAACCGGGTACAAAGTCAACGGAAGGTTTAAAGTCAAACGTAGAGATGAACTCTAAGCTTCGCCACTCAACAAACAATGGACCCAAAGACAACCTTTTTCTACTTAAGGCGTCTGCCACCACGTTACCCTTGCCAGGGGTATACGCTATCTCGAAGTCGTAGGACGCTAAGAATTCCATCCACCTTTGCTGCCTTAAGTTCAAGTCCTTCTGAGAGAACAAGTATTTTAGCGACTTGTGGTCAGTGAACAAATCGAATTTCTCGCCAAAAAGATAATAACGCCAAGACTTAAGCGCGAAAACAATAGCGGCCAACTCTAGGTCATGTGTAGGGTAATTTCTTTCATGCACTCTCAACTTCCTTCCACCATAACATATCACTCTTCCCTAGAGACCACATGCCCTAAAATCCTCACTTCTTTCCTCCAAAAATGGTATTTTGGGGAACTTAGCTTTAAGCTGGTGTGCTTGTAGGGTCCCTAAACTTTCCCTAAGATGTAGGGCAAGCTCTTCTCTACTTCTAGAGAAAACCAGGATATTATCCAATGCAAAATCGTCACAACTATCCATCTCTCACACAGACCATCCTAGTCGAACTCGACATCCCCCAAGTGCAAGCCCCAAAAGCCTAAACCAATATCAGACAAACACCCAAGGGATACCTCCTTCGAATTCAGACGACCTACGTGAGATGATACTAGTAAGACGGCCAACCAATTGAGCACTTGACCGACTCTGGTTGTCCTTGCCAGTCTTGCTCCAAAACCACCGCTGATCACATAACTGGCTTTGCTTAATCTATCAAGCACATACGAAAACTTATTTCGCGCCTCTGGGTAAACCCCGCACTTTATCAAAGACGTCTCCATACTCACGGACCACACAAACAGACTCCCAATCATCGTTGGATGCGTCAGAAGATTCTAGGCAGCTAAGCATCACTGAACCCCTAGGGTCACAAGAAATATGAGGGTCTTCCCATAACGAATCAATAGTCTAACTACCCTCCTTTCACAATCTAGGATGGCACCCCGCCTGGCTAGCCAATCCACCCCTAGAATCAAACTATAGCCCGTGAAACCAAGAACGAAGGAGTTGCATTCAAATCCAACGCCCAAGATAGACACTCTCAAATCCCGACAAACCATTGAAGGATGAGACGAACCACCAACAGGATTTGAGACTAGGATGGGATCCTTAACTAGACTAGTATTTAGGTGCAGTGTTTCAACTAACGAAGCAGATAATAACGAGTATAAAGCATCAGAATCAAACAAAGTTCAAACAGAATGATAAAGAAAACCAAATTTCAACCTAGACGGTCCTACCACCATCAGGTATACCAGCCGTGAGGGAATACAACTACCCTCCAGAAGATCCTGTACTTTGTCCTTGCCTCTTTGGACAATCCTAAGGTGTCCTATTTCTCCAAAACAACTAGCCTTCTTATTCACATTCTCCATTCGTGACCTCCCACCAAGATGAGGTTTCGTCCTTTGTTAACCAAACAGCTATTTGAACCTTCCTCCCATCGTCTATCTTAAAGGTACCAACAAGCCCTCCACATCCTTGGACTAACTTCTAGCCCGACAAACGTCTAAGTCCCTTGAAGTGGTTCTCCGTCCTTCGTACGGAAGTCCTTATTTATCTTAGAAAAAGCATCTATATGCGAAGGGGGGAAAACTCAAAAAGAGAAAGAGGAAGAGATTCAAAACGGAGAATAGAAGGAAGGATATATGGCTCTTGAGGATTATGTTCTTAAAATAAACCTTTCTTTCAAAAATACTCTTCTACAAACATATTTTTGAAAGTATTCTTTATAAAAATGCTTTTGAAAAATAGTTTTTCAAAATATCTTATCTGTTCTGGTAACCTTCAGCTCTGATACCATGGGTAACACCCCACGTCCATTAATGTCACTCACAAAGGGAATGCATTAACTTCTATGGAGCGTTTTAAGTAAGTATAGAACAGAAACTTAACACCAAGATAGATATAAACAGTACTTGAAAATTTAAAACTTTATTTCATTGCAGCAGAAATCACATATGTTTGATTACATCATCAAAACCAGAGTCAAGTACAAAATATCCATCTTGACTAAATCCAAGTACATAAATTGAAAGACATAATCCCCAATACAAAATAGCCATAAATAAAAGAGAAGCTGAAATTTACTTCAGCGATCCAAGCAATCTTCTAAAAGCAGTCCAAAATCAAGCTCCACTGGTGCTAGTTCCAACCTGAGCACCTGGGGGGGGAAGGAAGAAAAGAGGAGGAAACAAAGGGGGTCAGACATAAAGTCTGGCGAGTGCAATAACTTTAACAATATAATTAACAAAGTAACTAGGCTAAGGCATAAGTTGGAGAATAAGGAAATGACCATGAACCATTGAGTATGGCAGAGTAAATAAGGAAACAAGATGAACAATGATATCGTTAAAGCGCACCCAACCCACTAAGATAATTACTAAACTACACCAACACTATAGGATAATTGCTATACTGCACCACCACTAGTATACTGCACCACCACTAGTCACCCTAAGGTTGATCTCGCCTACAGACTTAATAATGATATTGGTAGTTTTGTGTACCCCTAGCTGCCTTCATAGGTGCCGCCTGCCCCTATCTCCACTAGGTGTACCCACTACCCACCCCATTCTAATTACAATATTCATAATATGGTAGCTGTACTCCTAGCTGCTGTCATAGGTGTCGTCTGCTCCTATCTCCACTAGTCATACCCACTACCCCCAAGCGATCGGCTCCCTAACTCGTAGATACCCATGCTGGCCCCACAGTGGGGTGTATCACTCCCCAAAGTGGCAACCCGATACCACCAATGATGCACGGCTTATACCTACACGATGCAACAACGTCTTACCTACCAGACCGGGTCCACACACGCATATGAACCCGTCGGACTTGCGTTGCCACCGCTAACCCGGTTTGGCCTCTTACAGTCAAGCCTAGTATGCGTGTCCCATCCTCGACTTGGGTCGAGCCCACAAAGATACGAATAGGTTACTGGTTGAAACGGGGCCCCATTACTTGACACAAGCTATCCACCTGAGCTTGGTCCCCTCTAGTATATCCCACTTAACCTACTTCTTATTCATGTTCACTTACATGTCTCAATTTTGGTTAAGTGTTTCTAATCGTATTTCCAATGCCACCCAAGCCACCCACTAGATTCCACATGCCACCCAAGGCACCCACTTAACCCCCTCATTTCCCACTACATGTTTATCTGGTTAAGTGTTTCTTAATTCATTAAGACCGTAACCTCATAAATACCTCTCACATCAGACTGGCATTTGTGGCAGCCGGATTTGCTGGGCGGGTCCGGGCAGTCTTACACCATAAAGGAGCCTAACCTCGTGTCTTTACAACTGTTACATATTTAATTTGTGCCTAAGACCTCTCACATTAGACTGGCCTTTGTGGGAGCTGGATTTGTCGGGCGGGTCCTGGCAGTCTTACACCACAAACGAGCCTAACCTCATGTCTTAGACAATTAATTACACCTAATTAATCATTCCCCCAATGTGAATTACTTTCCCTATTCTAATTATCAATCAATTCCAAATTTAACGATGTCCATAATTGACTCAATTATGTCCATCCATTTATGGTATGTAAAATCATACCAATCTTCACCACAATTTTATTTTATGCCTTTTAAGGCATTTATGCCAATTAAATCTTTTAATATTATCCCCTTTACCCCACGTTGTACGTTTGCTCGTTTAACGTAAAATATACATTTGACTCAAATAGTCTAACTCATGGAATAAAGAGAAAACATCACAATATACACATAATTAAAACATAAATCTAAACATAGGGGTGAACTTGCATGTGTGAATAATGTTCTACATCTAAAACTTGCATAGGCCAAAGTTACAACTTGCATAAACAACATATGTCATAAATCCAAATCTAAAGGTGTGAACTTGCATAAATCATGTATGTCATAGATCTACATCTAAAGGTGTAAACTTGCATAGGCAATAACCGTAAACTTGCATAACATGATTCACATCCCAAACTCATATATTTATACAAACTTGCATATGTGATTTATGCATCATAACAATGGTGTAAACTTACATCTAACATGTAAAGTATCATGTAGAATATAGCATATAACTCACACATGTCATAGCCTAACTTTTAATCAAATTTTCACATAAACTAGATGTCATAACCATGTACGGTCACATATAATTTTACCCAACTTGTATATGATTCATGTTTAAATCAAAATCTAAACTTGCATACATATGATTTATCATATGAATCAATATAACCAACTAGCATATGAAACATGATGATTCAACTAGACATAAGCCAATCATAGGATTATAACATGGGTGATAGCATCATAAATTTACATCGTAAATGATAGCATCATAACATAATAACATAGAAATTACAACACAATTCTACAACATAATTACAACATGCAGTCAATAATTCATATCATATCCAAATTATCTGCATCATAACTCAATCCAATTAATTTACTAATTATTTTATTAAAACTATCGAACTCACTACTCAAAAGCAGTCTTGAGTTCTGAATTATGATTTTTGGAGTTGTATTAGCTCTCCTTTGAAGAAGATTCGTTGTTAGGGTTGAATAGAACTGATTTGATTTGTTGTTCTTCCTCTTTAATTTGTGGCGGCTACTCTACGGTTCAAGACGATAGCATGACGACCATAGTTTCAGTTTTAATTCTGATTTAGGGTTTGAGTCTGTGGGTCTTTTTATAGAGTTTTGAATTAATTTAAGCCGTCGGATGAACTTAGGGTTAATCAAAACCATTCAGTCGGGATAGGGTGACATCTCAGCCCTAATGACTCAGAAAGGACTCGGCAATGAGTCAGAACATGGGTCAGACTGAACTAGAAGGCTGTGAGGTTTTCTCTCGGCCTGGGCGCACTTGGGAAGTGCGCCAATGCAAATTTGTATTGGCGCACTTCCCTAATGCGCCAGTGCAAAAAAAATTTCTCTTGTTTTGCCACCAATCTTCGTTCGTCCATAACTCCTTCATCCGGTACCCGTTTCCCGCAAACTCGGACTCTATTTCAACCAGAATTCCGAGACGAACACAATGGCGCAACCCCATTCCCATAATTCTCACGTCTGAGATTAATTATTCTTTATTTTAGTTAATTTTAATTATTCAAAAATCCGGGGTGTTAAATCCGCCATCAATAGAAATACGTTTGAAGAAATCAACGTGCATGACCCCTTTGGAAATACTCTGTCAAACACTCGTCCATACAAGTCATCCAAGAACAGGATGAACCGAAGGCACTCTCCTACTGCATCTCATTTAGGAATCACCCCATGGATCAGTAGCGAGAAGTCCTTGTAACCCGTGGATTCCAACCACGACAAAACCACAGTTTATCTCTGGCCGCTAAACCAGAGATTTTTAGCAGTTCTTCCGCTTATGAGAATCCACGGTTTTCAAAGCTCCATCTCGATCATCTTCTAATATCTTCACGTACTTGTTGGTCGGAATGGTTTTCGAATATAAATTCGATCCTGGTCTTTCCATACCAACAATCATATTGGTCAGGTTTTGATAGTCAGTGTTTTAACTATCAAATAACACATGTGTGAATAAAACAAGTTTGCTGATTCAGTACTTGGCCCTGCTTGGCCTCTTTAAAATATGTTTAACAAAATCGTTAATAAATCCTAATATTCGACTTAACTCTACCTTGACTAACTCGACTTGATTACTTCGATTGATTAACTAATACTCGACTTAACTCCACTCGCTTGACTCTAGATAGCAGCGATCACAATGGTTACGCCTGATTCCCTCAGGAAACATCCGACCGCCGTAGGCTATCTGCAGCCCTGCGAATTACGCTAGCAGTCGTACGCAATGACAACTCTTCCTGAATAACTATGTTTGACTAGCACTACCTCAAATACTGTATTCGATCAACTCTAATTGAATAAACAAATATTCAATATAATTTGAAAACAATATTCTTATTTCTTTTAAAACTAATATTGCAATATTATTTATTTCCCAAAATCTTGCATTTGAGTTCGATATCCCTTGTATAGGGTAAAACTAATCTTAACACCTCCACTCGTTACAAACTAACACTATTCCTCGATAATAGTGAAGCCAACCAAGTTGGGGTATTTTAGTTACCTCTCAGACCTTGATCAACAACGTTCTTACCTTAGAATAATATCAGTTTTTCACTTAACCACTGATCTTAAAATCTCGATTACCACCTTGAATTTCAACCTGGTTTTATAACTCGTTTCTTACTTTTGAAAGATTTGTTCGATGATCGCTTTACTTAACCCCTTTCATTTAGTAACTATTCACTAAAGCACAAATTTTAACTTAAAACATCATTTCACACATAACTTTGCGTTTATAAAAAAATCCTACGTCACATAATTTGTTTTCATTTATTCGGCATTACCATAGTAAAACTTATCTTAAATTTTGTAACTAGAATCTGCTTCCATCTTCCTTACGATAAGGCCTTTTAACTGGGATTGTTATTTCAAAAATTCACTTACCATTAATTAACAAAATCTCATTTGTATGTATTTCCCTTTTCATTCAAAATACTTGTTTCAATGACGCCCTTTCGCATAAGTCAATCCCTTTACCTTGAAGGTCACCATTTAAAAACTGTTTTAAAACCTTGTTTGGATTTCCCCCTTATCACTCATACAATTCCCTTTTTAAATCAATTAAATGACTTAATTAATTTAAAATATCATTCAATTGTTTTAAAAACAATTATTTCACTTTACCAACTCATAGGTAAATTCCTTGGATTTTCTGCTTTATAACCTGTTTACATCGTACGATTTTTCTACACAAATCATTTAAATAATTCTTTGATAAACTTGATTAAAATATTTATTTATAAATTCTAATTTAATTCCTTATATAAATAACTTAAAAATGCTCATTTCAGTTATAAAATAATTTATAACTTTAAAACGGCGTCGTTTTCACCGAACGGTCGAACGACGTCTAAAACAACACGTTTATGGCCATTCACTGCCAATTACCCAATCAACACTGTCGGTTGATTTTAAACACCACACGGGTGAATATCTATTCAACCATCACACTCAAACAGGTTTTCCAACCATATGGGGTTCAATCAGTTCAAATATCAACCATATAAAACAAACAAACAACATATATAATATTTGAGGAATCCGGTCGGATCCCTCCAACCTGTTCTTCCCTGCACCACAGCTCGTTATACATTTCATAATAATATATGAAATAAATTTCAGAAAAATCGATTAAATATAAATAATTGCAACCAATCAACGATAATCAGCCAATAGCAACCAATTTATATTTTTAAATGGTAGATTATATTTTTATATGAATTTACCACATCACAGAATTCCAGAAGGTGTGAGAATTAACTCACAAGGTTATTCTGTTGACGGTTGACGTGTTTGTCGTTTTTAATCTTGAATGGAGATTCAAAATTAGTTCAGTTTTCAACTGTGTCAGATCAGTGCCTAGTCATCGCCATCGCATAGGTCTCGTCCCTGCGATCCCAACGGATCCAGTTTCGCAGAAATCCGTTAATGTATGAAGAAGTTACACTCGTTTTAAGTTTGAATAAATATATGATTTATAATTAACTAATTAATATTTAAATTAAATAACTTTAGCTTACCGTTAATTACCTTTCTTTGGTGCCACGTCATCCTAGGAGGACCCAAAATGCGTTTTCCTCCTACTCCCCTTCTCAAACCCGTCCGTTCCCAATCTTTCCCCCATCGGAAAACTTCAACCCCTCCCATCGAACATCGTGGCGCCTCCGACCAAGCTGGGCCCACCTAAGACCTTCCTCCGACACCGCCTCCCCGTCAGGTCTCCTCACCAGAAGCGGCGACGCCCAACGATGCTCCAGCCACCGTGAAAACTACTCCAAACCGAATCCCTATTTCGCCAGAATCCGGCCAAACCCGACCGACGTTGACGATCGCACCACCTCAGATCTGTCCGCCGTTCATCCCTCGACCTTTTCCCTTTAGGCCCCTCACCCCTCAATGAGCTCACTCGTCGGAAAACGGCCAAAACCGTTCGCCACTCCCAAAACCGAACCCAAAATGACAACCTCAGTTCATCTCTTGATTTCTCTCTCCACAAACCACTAGAGAACCTGAGACGACCACCAAATCGAAGCCCTATCTCCCCTCTTTGAAACCCCTAAGGTCCCGACACCTGAAATCGACCACAGCCCGTGAATTTTGGCTAAAAATGAAAATTGATTTTCGCTGTTCATCGTGAATTCCGGCCAGCACAAGCGTCGATACCTCTCCAACTTTTCACAGTAGCTAGATAAGGACCTGATCTACCACTTTCGCTTTGGTACACCCCCACGAATTCTTCACGGATTGAGAGAATTAATTTATTTTGTAAAACTGGACTTTTCTGCAAATTTACATGAAAGGAGGAAATGATTTTGCTGAAATTCTGATTTATAGGTTTATATATAGGTGTGGAAAATATATTTTGTTAGCCTACTTTGTGAACTAGGCAACACAAAATCAAGAAACCAGACATTGAAGGGCATTTTTAATTAGAAGACTTCGGTTCGGATTGGAGAAGGCACTACAATCTAGATTGGATAGCTGCAGTTGTTCGGGTCGGGTCAGAGCAACATATCGGTTCGGGTCGGATAGAGCTTTCTGTTCGGATCGGTGAACTGCTGATGAGGAAATTGGTAAGGTATATCTAATCGGATCGGAAGACAACACAATTTCAATTGGATCGGAAAGCCACCTGTTTGCCACGAAAATGGATCGGAGCGGAGCAGATTAGAGAAGAAGAGAGCGTTGCATCCAAGCCAATCCGGGTCGGATCGGATATCCCGATCCGAACCCCTTATTCGTGCGTCTCCGATCCGAGCCCATATTTCATGTTATTCTCCTGCAAAAGCGCCTGGATATCCGGACCGGTTGTGACCAGTTCCTGCTCGTAACGTCCGTTCCTTTGATGCGTTGTCAACATAATAATTCATCCGAACCCGAAGATAGTGGGATGGACGACATGTGGCCCCGACCCGGATCAAGTTTCAAGCAAATTCACACCTATAAATACCCCGTCTGGAGACAAAGAGAAGGATCTTTTTTAGGCACTTTGAGAATTCAACTACTTCCATAATCCGAACTCTATTGCTCCCGGAGAATCCAAATCTTCTTTCATTACTTATTTTAATCTATTGAGTGAATATAAGTGAGTTGTGAGTGAAATCAAGTGACAATTACACTGTATTTGCAACTGAATCATTGAATATAGTGAAAGATAAGTGGACGTAGGCATTTCTTCGCCGAACCACTATAAATCCTGTGTGTTCATTGTTATTTTTTATCTCATCTTAGTTGCTTTTAATCAATTTGGGTGTTAGAACCACTTTTGGGTCTAACATTTTGGTGCTTTCACTGAGAACCTCATCTAAATTCTTTATTTTCCGGGATTTCTCTCTACTTTTTGGACCGTTGAGTTCAAAGAAGTAAATCCTTAAGTTTCTTCGCTTTTTTATATTTGTTGAAGTGATTGTCAAAGAGTCATGGCCAAAGGAAAAGGCAAAGAAGTTCAGTCTGTTCGAGGAAATGGAGTTGGCGAAGATCAGCAAAATGCGGTTGTGACCAGGTCTCGGGGGCAGAGTTCAGCAGCAGGAAGAACCAATGCAGGAAATCCGAGCCGCCAGCAGGGGGAAAACTCCGATCCGATCCGGGTAGGAGATTCTGAAGCAGTGCATTCCCCTAATCTGAACCGACCCGAGCAGCTTGCCACGTACCGATCCGAACAGCCCCCCCAGCTCCGAACCGATCCGACCTCCTACTTCCGATCCGACTCGATGCTTGGTGAAGCTGGAACCTCTACTCAAGTCCCTACGAATGCTCCAATTCCAGCCACCAGGGTTGGTGATCAGGTTAATCCATCTGCGCCCATCACTCAAGGAGATTTCTCGCGCTTGCTTGGCATGCTTGAGAGCACAAGGGAGGCTATGAAGGTTCACGAGCGAACTAATCTCATGATGCAGGAAAATATGAGGCTCATGAGTCGGGAGATTAATGAACTCCGTCGACAGAGAACTCCATCACCGGTTCGTCACACACCAGTGGATCAATCTTCATCTTCCGAGGAAGAACGGCCCCGTGAACGAAGGCCGCTCGAACGACCTCAGAACGTGGAGCAGCTAACATTTGGATCTTTGGGATCTCGTGAGGATATTGCACGAGCGCTAGGAAACAATGATCCCACTCGAGGGCAAAGACTCCAATCCCTTTCTCCCGAGATCGACCGGGAGCGCAGGGAACGGAATCGAGCAGAGGTAGCACGAAGAAGAAGGGCATCTCCTGGACAAGGGCCCAGAAGGAACTCGGATGCTAGGGCCAGGGAACCTGAGCGGCCCCTAACTAATGCTGATGTACAGGCAATGGTTCGCCAGATCATGTCCGAGAGCCGGAATTATACAAATGAAGATTATGGCATTGAGCGAAGCCATACTCCCTTCACCGACGATATCCTCGACTTCCAATTTCCCCGACGCTTTAACTTGCCACAGATGGACAAGTACAACGGAAGGACTGATCCGGGACAGCATTTGATGCGGTATTCGTGGCTCATGAATGCCGGTGCCGCCCCTGATGAAGTGAAGTGCAAAGCATTCCCAATCTACTTAGAAGATGTGGCGATGTTCTGGTTTACCCGACTTCCTCCTCGTTCGATTTCGAATTACAAGGAATTAAGCGAGCATTTCATGAACCAGTTCCGACTCCATGCCCGAAAGTCCAAAAGTGTTATTGAATTGTCAAGAGTCAAGCAGGCACCAGGAGAGTCTTTGAGGGCATATCTTGACCGTTTTAACCAAGCTGTGACTGAGGTCAGTGACCCTCATGAGCCCACTATTCTGATGGCACTAAAGGAAGGAGTCGATCCTGAATCTGAGTTTGGAGATTACCTTTCTGGGAAAACACCCTCCACCAGGGAGATATTCTACGAAAAAGCCGATATTTATCTAAGGCGAGAGGAGGCCAGGGCAAACCGAAAGAGAAAGTCTGAGACGGCCTCAAAGGAGAATGTGCAGAGTAATATCGCCGTGAAACAGTCTGGGGAAAATTCTGGCAAAGTTGAAGTAAATGTAGGAAACAAGGGTAGAAACAGCAATGCTGGAAGCGGGGGTAACAACAACGATAACCGTAATCCGAACGGTAACAGAAGAAACAGAAATAGGGGAAGTGATCCTAACAAAAGACCCCGTTTCCAGAACTACGAGAATTATACACCATTGAACGACACCCTGGAAAATATTTACCTGGATACATACAATGTGCTACAGTACAAAAGACCGCCACCTCGTGATTCGACCGAGAAAGAAATGGCGACAGGGAAATTTTGCTTGTTTCACGGAACTCATGGGCATTCGACCAATGAATGTCGGCATTTGAGGGATGTGATTGAGAAGCTGCTGCGTGAAGGAAAGTTGGATGAGTACAAGGTTGCCCCGAGGGACAGGGGGCAAGGAGAGCAGGCTCCAAAACAGATCCTACCTGCTCCCAAGCCTACAGCGCAGCAGAAAGGTAAAGGAATTGTCATCAACTCCATAGTAGGCGGACCTCACCCGGCAATCCGAAGTTTCAGATCAATGGATCAATATGTGAATGCTGCCAAGCATCTAGACGTGAATGAAGGTGATGATTTGGAAGATGTCACCCCCATAAAACAACAGAAGACCATGTTCGACGACGTGGTATTTCGCAGCCGAGACAATACTGGGATACAATCACCCGCCAATGATCCGTTGGTTATTACTACCACCATTGGGCCGGCCTTGGTCCATAAGGTATTAGTAGACAACGGAAGTTCCGTTAATATTTTGTTCAAGAAGTCATTTGATTAAATGAAGCTTGAGTCCGAAGATCTGAAGCCTTGTGAAGGATGGATCAGAGGCTTCAACGGGGCGTCGACAGCTCCCATGGGATACATAGAGTTGCCCGTGACCCTGGGACAAGGAGAACGTAGAAGAGTGCGAATGCTTCAGTTCGTAGTATTGGACGTAGATTCGCCTTATAACGCCTTTTTGGTGAGACCTGCCCTCGCTGAATTTAGAGTTTGTATCGCCCCTTGGTGCCTGTTACTTAAGTTCCCAACCGAAGCCGGAACTGGAGTAGTGAGAGGGGATCAGGTTTCCGGACGGGCCTGCTATGTGGCCGAGTTAAAGATGTTGATGAAAGGACTTAACGTTGAGAGTAAGGATGCCTCGTCTCCCTCAAAGGGGGACTCGGCATAGCAATTAGAGAGATTGACCCCGAGGGAGTTGCCCAAAGGAACGCCTGAAGACCTGGATCCCAGAAAAGACGAGGAACCAGAGGCTAGGAATGCAACTCCTAACGAAGCGACAGTGGAAATTCC
Organism: Allium sativum; assembly: GCA_030737875.1. Taxonomy (NCBI): domain Eukaryota; kingdom Viridiplantae; phylum Streptophyta; class Magnoliopsida; order Asparagales; family Amaryllidaceae; genus Allium; species Allium sativum. The sequence continues at coordinate 341,593,580 of CM060919.1, forward strand.
CATTGATGAAGCTGATCCGACAAAAGTTTTGAAAATTGGTTCTCAATTGGATCCACGTCGAGCTAAAGAACTAACGGACTTCTTGAAGGCAAACCTAGACGTGTTTGCCTGGACCCATGCTGACATGTGTGGGATATCGCCATCCATTATAAGTCACAAATTGAATGTAAATCCGAAGCATCCACCTGTGAAGCAAAAGAGACGCATGCTGGGCCCAGAGAGGTCGGCTGCTCTCAAAGAGGAAGTAGAGAAGTTGAAGCAGAATGGATTTATTCGAGATTCGACATATCCCGACTGGATATCGAATTCCGTCTTAGTAAAGAAGCCAAACGGAAAGTGGCGGACTTGCATTGACTTTTCAGATTTAAATAAAGCTTGCCCGAAAGATAGTTTCCCACTTCCCAGGATTGACCAGCCTGTAGACTCGACAGTAGGTCATGAACTTCTCTCTTTCATGGACGCATATTCTGGATACAACCAAATTCCTATGCACGTACCAGACCAAGAACATACGAGCTTCATTACGAATTTGGGGTTATATTGTTATGTTGTAATGCCATTCGGATTAAAAAACGCTGGAGCTACTTATCAGCGCTTGGTAAACAGAATGTTTTATGATCAAATAGGAAAAACTATGGAAGTTTATGTGGATGATATGCTTGTCAAATCAAAGCAGTCTTCCAGCCATACGCAAGACTTGGCGGAAATGTTTGGTATCTTGCGAAAGTACCGGATGAAATTGAATCCTCTGAAATGCTCGTTTGGAGTGGCATCGGGAAAGTTCCTTGGCTTCATTGTGAGTTCCCGAGGAATTGAAATCAACCCTAGCCAGATAGCAGCAATTAGAAATATCGAAGAACCAAGGAGAATTAAAGACGTCCAAAGTCTTGCAGGGAAAGTAGCGGCGCTGAGTAGATTCATCTCCAAAGCCACAGATAAATGTGTTCCATTTTTTGATTTGATAAAAAGGGGAAAGAAAAACATCCAGTGGACCCCGGATTGTATTGAGGCCTTTCAAAATCTGTTGGAACTGCTAGAGAAACCGCCGATTTTATCAAAGCCCGTAGATCACGAAGAATTATTTGTTTACTTGGCAGTCTCGGCTCACGCCGTCAGCACAGCCCTGGTTCGAGAAGAAGACAAAGTACAAAGGCCGGTGTATTATGTAAGTAAGAAATTAGCAGCGGCAGAACGCAACTACCCAAAAATTGAGAAGCTTGCTTACAGCCTCCTGGTCGCATCCCGAAAACTTCGTCACTATTTCCAAGCCCATCCAATAACCATATACACCGACCAGCCTTTAAGACAGGTGTTACAGAGGCCCGAAGCATCGGGAAGGTTGATCAAATGGAACATAGAACTGAGTCAGATTGATTTGAATTTTCAATCACGAAAGTCAATCAGGGGGCAAGCTCTAGCAGACTTTATTGCGGAATTCACCATTCCAGAGGAGGAAATAATCAATGACAGAGTGGTTAAATCCGAGGATGAGCTAAAGATGAATCCGTGGAAACTATATACAGATGGAGCCAAGAATGACCGAAGGTCCGGAGCTGGAATTGTCTTAGTCACTCCCGAGGGACGGTCGTTATATTACGCCCTACGATTAGAATTTTCGGCAACTAACAATGACTCAGAATATGAAGCCCGGATCGCCGGGCTGAAGCTTGCTAAAGACCTCGGAGTAAAAATGATAGACATATTTTGCGACTCTAAAATTGTTGTTTGTCAAGTGTGAGAGGAATTCGTGGCTCGAGGACCTCGGCTTATCGCCTACCTCAAGAAAGTGAAAGAGCTATTGAATAGCTTAGATCGGTACAACATAACACATATTCCCAGGGTTGAAAACCAGAAAGCGGATAGACTGGCAAAGCTGGCTAGTTCCGACAATCCAGAAGAGACTGAAGTAATTCCAATTGAAACGTTGGAGTCGCCGAGCTTTGAGTCAATGGAAATTGAATTCACTTTTGAAGCAGAACCAGAGAAGGAGTCGTGGATGACTCCAATTAAGAATTTCCTTAAGAATGGGACACTCCCATCGAAGAAGAGTGAGAAAAGAGCTGTAGTTCGCAAAGCTACCAGATATGTCATACAAGATGATACTCTCTATCGGCAAGGATTTTCTATGCCCCTGTTACGATGTATCGCACACGACGACATCAAGCGTGTACTAAGAGAAGTACACGAAGGTGAGTGTGGAGATCATACAGGAGGTCAAACTTTAGCAAAGAAGATATTGCGATACGGATACTTCTGGCCTACAATCAATAAAGATGCAACTGATTATTCACGACGCTGCGATAAGTGCCAGAGATTCGCCAAAATCCCCAGGGCACCGTCGACCCAACTTAAATCAATGGTGAGTCCTTGGCCATTTGCCACATGGGGAATTGATATCATTGGAGTTCTACCAATTGCTAAAGGAGGAGCTAAATATGCAATAGTGGTCGTAGACTATTTTACGAAGTGGGTGGAAGCTGAACCCTTGACCAAGATCACAGCAAGAAAGGTGATAAGTTTTGTGGTCAGAAATATTATATGCCGGTTCGGGATTCCAAGGACGATTATAACTGACAACGGAACCCAGTTTGATAGTACTGAATTCAGAAATTTCTATCAGAAGTATAAGATAGACAAGCGATATACTGCAGTTGCCTATCCACAGTCAAACGGGCAAGTAGAGGCAATAAACAAAGTAATAAAATCCATCCTCAAGAAGCGATTAGAGCGTGCAAAGGCAAGATGGGTTGACGAATTGCCCCTCGCTTTGTGGGCATATCGAACAACATTTAAGACGGCCACCGGTCATACCCCTTTCTCTCTCTCCTTTGGCTCAGAAGCAGTAATTCCAGTTGAACTGGAAGTTCCTTCCCACAGGGTGACATATTATGACCCGATGACGAATTGGGCGCTCTTGCTTGAGACTCTTGATGAAGTCGAAGAAAAAAGGGATGAAGCAGATTTGCGTGCGGCAAGACATCGACGTCAGATGGCACGCTATTATGACAAAAAAGTTCGCCTTAGGACTTTTGAACCAGGAGATTTGGTGCTAAAGAGAGTCTTTCCATCCCTTCCTCACCTTGGTCCAAAATGGGAAGGACCCTTTGTCATTCAACGGAAACTTGAAAAAGGAACCTTCAAGTTAACGACCGTAGATGGCGAAGAGGTCCCCAGAGCATGGAATGCCCAACACTTAATGCGATATTTGAATTAGAGATGCTGTACTTTGTGTTATTTTTCTTATGAATTCTGTAATAAGGCATGACTTGCCTTGGGAAAATCTGACGATATGAATAAAGGGCTATAAAGTGGATGTAGGCTACGACTTAGCTGAACCACTATAAAAATATTGTGTGTTATTTACTTTTGCGCATTTACATTCATCAGTTATTCTGTTGTGATTATAAAATACAGGATGACTCAAAGCCTAAAAAGGTTGATAACAGCTTAGACAGAAAAAGAAGCACAACGACTGTTTGTGCGATAAGATATAAAAGAATGAAAAAACGACATTCTTAACTCTAACTCTCCAGAGAGAGAGAGAGTATAAAAGCGTCTCTGACTGAGCGCTGAAAAAGAAGTTTCCTTCCTAACTCTAACTCTCCAGAGAGAGAGAGAGAGTATAAAAGCGTCTCCGACTGAGCGCTGAGAAAGAAATTTTTCTCCGTTGAAAGACCGGGGAATAAATAGATTACTGAGCTCGAACTCTAACTCTCCAGAGAGAGAGAGAGTATAAAAGGAATGCCAGAAAAAACGACAAGCACTGTCGGTACATGAAATGCTACCCCATCAGAAAATCGGGAGCATTCAGGTTGATTGATTAAGCATTAATAATCTATTAGAATCAACTGGGGGCATATATGTATACACATATTTCTTTGCTCCGTGACTTCATTTCATAACTATAGCAAGACATGCATTTTTACATAAGTGCAGAACTACTGACAAACAAACATTGCAAAAAAATGAGTTATTTTTATTTACCACTGAATGAATTTGTACATGAAAATAGCTGAAAAAGAAAATGCAGGAGCTACTTGTGTAGCAGCAATTATTGGTTCACAAAAATGATAAAAAGATACAGGGCCATTCACTATTTAGATTTGGAATGAGCCTTGGATTTCTTGGCGGCTTTCTCCGCATCCTTTGCTTCTTTCTCGGCTTCGGTCAAGATTCGTTTTGATTTCTTTTTCCCTGAAGATGCGGTACTGGAGCCAGTAGACTTCTTCCCGGAGGGCGGGGCACTGGAATCAAGAGAAGATTTTTTAGCAAGTTCTTCTGTAATAGATCTAGTTGAGAGCTTAACAACTACCCTTGATCCCGCATCCACAACTGCGAGGGGCTTGAGGACCTCAGGGTCTAGTTCTTCGGCCTTTAATTGCAAGCGCTTGTCTTGATCAGCCTTCATTGCAGCCAAGGTAACGTCATCAGCACTTTTTGACTCCCCGGTTATTGCAACTTCTGGTTCCTCGTCATGCCCCCCGTCTCCGCCGTCGTCCTTTAAAGCTGCTATCATTTCTTCATCATGGGGAGTGGTGACCTTAGTTGGCTCACTGCCTTCTCCCAAGTCTATAGAAGCAGCCTTGTCTTCCCCTTTTTTGGCCCCATCAGCGGGCTTTGTCCCAGCGGCAGCTCCTTGAGCTACATCTGTCTTTTCGGATGATTCAACACCTACAGAATGAGAAGCAACAGTTATCAACTCAGGCGAAAACAAAGGGTCTCTCATCGATTGTTCAATCACGTGGCGAAAGGTAGAAATAGCTTTGGCAAATTGAGGAGAAAAGATAGGGATACCTTCCGAAGACTTCTCAGCGGGGGTGACTGCTACCTCTGGGGCTATTTCAGGAATGGGGGATAGCAGAGTTGTTCGGGGAATTCCCGGATTTTCGGGATCATACCCTTCTACTTCGGGAGTTGCAAGGGCAGAGGAAGAGGAACCAGCCTTGAGAATGGTTTTTTGTTTAGACTTCTGTCTCTCTTCTTCCATGGCCTCAGCAATAAGGCGGCGCCCTTCAGCTAGGCGCTCCGGTTCATCATCTCTCAAGTATTTTTCCATCAGTTTATCTTCATCGAGGGAATCGACCTTAAGTTCCTCCTTTTCCCACTCGACGATTTGATTCCATACTTGAACCAGAGTGGATGGATAATCTTCGATCCAAGAAATGTTTCGGCGACGAATGATGTGTGCGAAGAATTCAATCATTAGCTCGCCGAAGCCCTGAATATCAGCCTCCGCCTCTGATTGTTGCTTGCGGGTTTCCTCCGCAGATTTAATAGCACACTCCGCATTGCCCTCGGCCAGAGCAGCCCTGTTTTCTGCCTCAAACAACTTCGAAGCCAAGTCAGCATTCTTCTTTTCTAATTCAGCACTCCTCTTTGCTAACTCGGCGTTTCTCTGTTCAAGCTCGGCATAGGCAAGGCGTGTCTTAGCAACTTCTGACTTGGCCTCGTCAGCTTGCTTTTTTAGTTCAGAGCGCTCCTGAGTGTGAGACTCAAGCAAGTCATGATAACGCTTTTGCATGTCCTCGAATTGTTGTTTGAAGTTAGAAGCGTCCCTCTGAGCGACAGCTAACTGAGCTTGAGTGTCTTCTAAATCTGTTCCTAGAGCTTTTAAGGCCTTAGCGTCCTCCTCTGCGGTCTTTTGCATTGAATTGGTATTTGTGATTAGAGTGCGGATGATTTTAGAAAGATAGCGTGAATACTTGAACATCTCAATATATTGTTTTTCCACCAAATCAATCTTTGCTTTGGCCTCATCTGCCCATTTAGACGAAATAGGTTCAAGGGCAGGTAAAAAAGTCAGAGTTTCGAAGTAGTGTTCGGGAAATTGCTCTTTCAAATATGCCCGCTTTATTGCAGTTCCCGCATCTGGTGGGGGAGGAGCGAGGATTGTCAATTCGGTGTCCCTTGGTGAAGAAGATTCGCTAGTTTCTTTGTCTGTCCTAGGTCGTTTAGTAGCAGGGACCTTGTGCTTGCTTCGAGACCCAGTTTCTTTTGGAGGAGTTCTCTCTCTGCTGCGCTTTTCATGGGAAGAAGTGGAATCTTTAGATGGTGGTCTGTCTTCTTCCCTGCGGCTTTGATAGCCCTTATATTTCTCTTGTTCCGATCGAACTGCCGAGCGGGAACGCGAGGGTCGAGAACGATAAGGATCGTGAGGTCTTCTCTCCTCCCTATCACGATCATCCCGGCGATCATATCCGACATCCTGAGGAGGAATGGACATGCTGCGACGAAGCTTTCTTATATCGTAGTAGGATCGAGACATTGTACCTGCACGATAAAATAAACGAAGTTTAGAATTAATGGATTCACGGAGAAAGAAGTGCAATGAATGCTGATGCTGTTGTGTGAAGTGTATCCTAAGTGGTGTGTTTCCCCCCAACCAACCCGAGTCTGAAGCTAGACTAGTACGGGCAGGCTCTTTGGCCTTAGCGGGAGTGGTCTCTTCAGAAGAGGTGAAGACTAGAGGGTCCTTCCTAAAATCCTCTGAAGTATATATAGTCTCGAGTAAGGGGAGATCCCCCAAGCCCTGAAATATTTGCTCATCAGTACTAGGAACATCCCCCTCGGAAGCATGAAGTGGCGACTCTTGGGAGGATTTTGACTTGTCTAGAGAAGTAGTTTCCTCGGGGGCAATATATCCTTCACGATGCTTTTCGGCCAGATTAGCCAATTCATCATCTTGAGTAGACGAAGGAGAAGGTGAAGTTTGAAGAGGCACTGTAGGAACTCCCGAGCCTTCTCCTGTCTCTGGAACTACCTCCACTGGAGGAATGTATGCGTAAGGGACCGTCCCATGACCGATGCTACGAAAAACAGATAATAGCCCATGGAAGTGAAGATATTCGTCTTTAAGGACTTCGTCGATAGTCAAGAATTTCTGGTCGCCATTGAGAAGTCGGTGCATCCGATCAAAGAACACCTGATCTGATATCTGTTTGGGATTGTCGACTGCAAACAAAAAGGAAAACAGGTCAAGACGATGATTCAAGTGTATAAGGCCTGGATTTAGAAAATCAGTGCTTTACTTGATTTTGTCCATCTACTGGCGCATCCAGGTTGTCGCTTCACGTAGAACCATTCTAATCTGGAATCTCCAGCTTTACTGCTAAATGGTGCAGAGATTATCTTCCTTTTTGGAACTGATTCAAAGTAGCAGAAAGATGGAGTTTCTCGAGTCCGATGCTTGAAATTGTAAAAGAAGTGAACGTCATCGAACGTGAGCTCTATGCCTAGGATTTCACGATATGCTATGTACAAGGTGTGCAGATAGGCATATGAATTGGGATGCAACTGCATGGGGGCAATCCGCATTTGTCTTAAGAAATCAACGATGAAAGGAGAGAATGGAGGAATGGCACCGACCATGCACATTAATCGAGTGACCGTCATATATCCTTCTGGAGGGTTGTGGGGACGATCAGAGCGTGAGGGCACTAGGGTGTCCCTTTTCATTATTCCATACTTTAAGCAAATTCGAACAAGTCGATCGTTGTCAATTGTCGATTCTACGGAGTCTGGAGGTGACTCCAATATAATGGCTGATTCAAATTCGTCAGGGGCTCGATCGTCACCGATCCCTCCTTCCTCTTCAAAACCCAGAGAAACCTCGTTCTCCGAAGACGCCTCGTTGCTTTCTCGATTTCCAACCCCGTAGTCTGGACCCTCACTGTCCCATTCTGGATCAGACGAAGAAGATATATCCTGAAGAGTGATTTTGCTAGAAGTTTCCGGGGCTTCTTTCATCTCAGCTAGTCGGGAAGAGCGTCTGGGCCTCATTGTCATAGAACTATTGAAGAAGCAATAGCACGGATTAGAGTAAATTATCCCGTGTCCCCCTGTGCATATGTGTGAGCTAAAGTGTGTGTGGTGTGAGCAAAACATGAGAAGAAAAACACTTAAAAGCATAATGCGAAGTTCTAACGGAGCGGCGATGTTCAGAATAAATCTTAATGATCGTTTACGTTCATAAGGCACTACCCTAACTGTTCATTAAGTTGAAGATTCTATCAAGCATTGATTAACCCTGGTTGGATAAAGTCTTGTGCTTTGAGTTGGAATATGCATATCATTCAGTTCGGGTAGGGTGTGCTTATTGTTGGGTTCGGATCGGATGTGCATATAGCTGGGATCGGCTCGGGTTTGCGTATTGTTTGGTTCGGAGAAGACATTCATATTTGGCAGTTTAAAACCGGATCGGAATAAGCGTTCGGAGTGGTTCAGCAAACAAAAGGATCCATACGTCCTTTTCCTTTCTCTATCTTTTCCTCCAATCCGACCCGGTCGGGCAAGCATGGCTTTCTCCACATCGCATTTCATTCCGACCCGATCCTAATATATGAACTTGTCCTCCCCTCCGCTGCTTCAGCACTTCCTTACCCGAACCGAACCCAGTCCCTATTCTCCCCTTTCTCGTCTTCAAATTTCACTAGACCCAAATGAAGCTAAGCGTTTATGTGCTTGAATGTTTAACGCTGGATCCCAATGACCCCCGTTGCTACCTCGAGACGGCGAAGACGCCATCAACGACGATGACAAACGGTGGAGGAGATCCAGGCGTTGGAGTTCAACAAACACCACACTCCAATCGCTCGATTTAACCGCAAATTCTAGCTGAAATCAGTTATTACATAAATAATCGGAGATTTAAAATACCTAGATGTTTTATTCGAAGATTGAAACGAGAAGTTTTGTAGTTTTTGGATTTTTTAGGAAATAGGGTTTCGGTATAAAGCTGGGAGAACAAGAATTGTGGGAGTAAAAAAGGTAGAAGAGTTTGGGTGGTTGGGTTTATATAAGACGTGAGATGGCTCTTTGTATTCCCCGTATTTTACTCCGTTCGGACCGAGTCCAAGCCAGCCCACATCTTCCGGCCCATCAACCCAGTGCAAAGCGAAACAGGAAGAAAAGATGCTCGAGTCGGACACCGAACCGGGTAGAAATCTGTGCATTCCTCTAGCATTCAAACGACATCAAAGCACGCTTCGTATACAACAGAACCATCCTTTGAGGGGGCAAAATGTTAGCCTACTTTGTGAACTAGGCAACACAAAATCAAGAAACCAGACATTGAAGGGCATTTTTAATTAGAAGACTTCGGTTCGGATTGGAGAAGGCACTACAATCTAGATTGGATAGCTGCAGTTGTTCGGGTCGGGTCAGAGCAACATATCGGTTCGGGTCGGATAGAGCTTTCTGTTCGGATCGGTGAACTGCTGATGAGGAAATTGGTAAGGTATATCTAATCGGATCGGAAGACAACACAATTTCAATTGGATCGGAAAGCCACCTGTTTGCCACGAAAATGGATCGGAGCGGAGCAGATTAGAGAAGAAGAGAGCGTTGCATCCAAGCCAATCCGGGTCGGATCGGATATCCCGATCCGAACCCCTTATTCGTGCGTCTCCGATCCGAGCCCATATTTCATGTTATTCTCCTGCAAAAGCGCCTGGATATCCGGACCGGTTGTGACCAGTTCCTGCTCGTAACGTCCGTTCCTTTGATGCGTTGTCAACATAATAATTCATCCGAACCCGAAGATAGTGGGATGGACGACATGTGGCCCCGACCCGGATCAAGTTTCAAGCAAATTCACACCTATAAATACCCCGTCTGGAGACAAAGAGAAGGATCTTTTTTAGGCACTTTGAGAATTCAACTACTTCCATAATCTGAACTCCATTGCTCCCGGAGAATCCAAATCTTCTTTCATTACTTATTTTAATCTATTGAGTGAATATAAGCGAGTTGTGAGTGAAATCAAGTGACAATTACACTGTATTTGCAACTGAATCATTGAATATAGTGAAAGATAAGTGGACGTAGGCATTTCTTCGCCGAACCACTATAAATCCTGTGTGTTCATTGTTATTTTTTATCTCATCTTAGTTGCTTTTAATCAATTTGGGTGTTAGAACCACTTTTGGGTCTAACATATTTTAAGTCGACGTGACGCGTGATGTTGACTAACGATTTATATTTCGTGTCTATCGCTATTTTAAACGTTGTTATTTCGCTGCTGCGCTCACATACGAACCCCATTCGAGACGCAAATGGTCGGCATAGTATAATTTGACTATACAGTCCTAACGAAACTTGTTTTGTTGAATTCCGAGTTCGTTTGCTCGAATGGCCCTCGTTTACGTTCAAATGGTCGTTTTTATTCGTATTTTATTTTGCCACGCTCACAAATTAACCCTGATTGAAGCGCCACTTGAAATCTAGCAATAATTTGTCGTTGCGGTCCCAATAAAATTTATTTCGTCGAAAACTGAAGTCGTTTAAATAAAGGCCCTTTTATAACTGGCCAATTCAAATAAAATAAACCAATTTTAAAATACCTCAATATAATAATATTAAAATATTGAAATTGGCCATACGCGACAAGAATATCGTATACTACCAAGATAAAATATCCCAGGTTGAGTTTGAAGCCAAATCGATATTATAAAAATTTAAAAACCCCTTTATTTAATATAAATAACGTTATAATATATAACGAAATTCCACAATGACCTTTTCAAAATTTGATTTGGCCATAAATTAAAATCTACAACACGAAAACTCGATTTTTCTCTTTCATTAGAAAGATATTGTCAAACCGGTCCCGACGTTTCTTGTTTCGAGGAAATCCGACTTATTTCTAACCCGGTATGACCAATTGAAGTTCAAAACGCCAAATCGCGAACTGCCGCGCCGCTGCAGCTCGTTATTTAATTAAATTATAAAATAAATGTTATAACATTGTTTTATATAAGAAATCGTCACTATATTTCAATATGAACCATACTTAACCCTTTGAAGATCACCCGTTCACGTTATACCTCAAATTCGACATTTTCCCAAATTCTGGAAATTAAAATAATATTTTATTATTTATTTAAATAATATATTCCAAATAAATCGTTAAATTCGATTATTTAAATTTAAACCAATATTTTAAATAAATAAAATAATTAAAATAACCCAAATAAATAGGTAGAAAATACGGGTCGTTACACTTGGAAGGCGGACGGACGTGTTAGATTTTTGAGCAGGAGAAAGAAATGGTGGAGGAGGCTTTACGGTGAAGTAGTGGTCTCGGAACTGGTTGGGCGAAGGGTTGGTTGGTGTAGTGCGGTTGAGATGTTGGTGGAAGTTTTGTGGCGTGCAGTGAAGTGGTGTAAGTGGAGGAATGGGTTATGACTGAAGTGAGTAGTAGTGTGGAGACGGATTGTGATGGAGGCGTGGAAAAGTGTGGAGATGGAAGAAGGGTGACAACCTTTTTAAAAGGTGAAAAGTAGAATGAAGGGTTGTGTGCACACAGAAGTATTCCCTTTTTTTCTAGTTAACGTAATTATGAAATGGGAGAACCGAAAAGGTGCTGAAATGATGAGCGTTCCCTTTTTATTTAAATTTCTTTCTTTCTTTATTTCAAAGTAATGACACTTGGCAACCATATGTGACGGCCCGCCCCGCACCAACCGACATTTACTCCAAGCGTGCGCTGTACACATGTCCAGTTAGCACGGAACGGGTCGTCAGAAGGAAAGGGAAGAAGGAAATGAACAGACGAGGAACCTGTAGAATGTCTCACAGCGCATAGGATAAAATATAATAATAACATACTTGGCATAAAACAGGTGAGACAGTGCATAAGCTGAAACAACTAACATAGCAGCGGAAAATGTAAGTACAGCTCATGATACAAAGTTAAACATTATTACAACCTTTCAAACTGTCTCAAAGAAAAAGCAAGATAAAGGAGGTACACTACTAATGCCCAAGTAGCGACCACTAACGACACAGGGAGAATATCTATATATCATACGTGGAAGCCTCCTACCCGCCTCCGAATCAGCTACTCGCGCACCACCAGCTAACCTGTCTCTAGTATGCTCGTGTGAGCACCCAGAGTAATAAGAGGAGACATAAAACTCTGGGTCAGACATAAAGTCTGGTATGAGCGATAAGCATCTAAAGTGAATAGTAACAGGTAGACTAAAACATACATGAACCTGGACCTGCAACCAAAGAGTTAGCACTACATACTGTACAACACTCTAAGGTGTCATATCAAACGGTGTAAAGATACGGAGGTGGGGGTGTGCATGTCATAGTGATGGCAAACAATCAAGCATAGCAACCATCCTCACATCTCTCACTCAGTGCGTAAAGCATACGATATTCACCACTTCGATCACCCACCCTTGCTACGATCACTTTGCCCCATGAAGTCATAAATGGCTTCACTGCACTGATAACGTAGCCACTAATCCTTCGCTATGTCCACTTGCCCCATGGAGTTATTCACCCCATCTGCGCTGGCTCATAGCCTTACTAATCCTTACTATGTCCACTTGCCCCATGGAGTTATTCACCCCATCTGCGCTGGCTCATAGTCTTACCAATCCTTACTATGTCCACTTGCCCCATGGAGTTATTCACCCCATCTGCGTTGGCTCATAGTCTTACTACGCATCACCTTGCCCCTCAAGTCGTAATGACTCTACTGCACTGATAACGTAGTCTTGCTACCATCACCTTGCCCCTCGAGTCATAATGACTCCACTGCACTGATAAGTAGCCCATCATCCATTTTTAGTGGTGAATCGAAATTATGAACGTCGACAACTCCTTAGCACACGTACCGCAGCAAAGTCCAACCATGAAGTGAACTCATCGGTTCCCAACTAGATCCTGAGCTCTAACTTCCCATGTTGGACTATCTTTGCATCTCGGGTCATTGGTCAATACTGGGTCGGGTCGGATTCTCTTCAAGTTATCGGTTTGGATCGGGTCCCTTGCGTTGCGTCGGTTCGGGTCTTCCTCTATAGCGGTTCAGGTCGGCTCCACTCCATCGCGTCGGTTCGGGTCGGGTGTCTCACTTTGGGTCGGGTCGGGTGCCATCTCCCATCCAGTTCGTGCTTCCGCTCCGATCCGCCCCCTCGTTCTTCACATGCTCCGATCCGATCCCTCCTTCTTTATCCGATCCGATCGCTTCTCCTTTATCCGATCCGATCCCAGTTCAGTTAGCATGGCCTTCCTTTTTGCCAATTTTCTCAAGTGTCAGGTTCCGATCGAATCTCTTGCCCAGTTCAACTTATCCGATCCGAGCCCCCATATCCGATCCGATCCGATCCTGCACTGTTCCCTGAAACTTTTCCAGCAAGTGTTTACTCCATTCGACGACGTTTTCGACCATTCTAACTATTGAAATCAATCACAAAGCATATCATACAGTCATAGTAACATGCATAATCAACCACAAACATCAAAACATCAATATGATAGGTTAAAATGGATCAAACATACCCAAAATCCCATATTTTCCCCTTAAGCATGTTTAGGTGAAACTAATGATAGGATTAGCAAAACTTAACCAAATTAACCCAAATTCATATCAGTGGTCTAAAACATCATTTAAGATTTTATAAACATTTTTCCCGAATTTTATCATGTTTAAATTCGCTAATTAACACCAATTACCCTTAATTAGCCATAATTAGTGCAAAACTATGCAAATCACTCACCTTAGCCACAATTAAACTAAGATCTGAAATAAATCTCTGATTTGATGTGAATCCCAATGCTAAAAAGCAGCTTCAATGTTGATTTGGTGTAGATCGCCTTTGAATAGATGTTGTTAAGCTTAATCCTTGGTCAAAAGATGATTTGGAGGTGATTTAGAGGTTGGAGGCCATTTTTAGGGTTCCTTGGTGATAAGTGGAGGCTAGAAATCTGAAATGGAATGATTCTCTACTTCATTTCAGCCTCCCCACAACCATAATCCCGAAATGGGTTATGGGCCCATTCACTAATCACCCTATTTGGCCCGGTTAAGCAGTTTTTCACCTTCCATACCTTATTTCAGCCATATCTCCCAAACGGTAAGTCCGTTTGGCTGTTATGACCACTCTATGGAAAGGTAAACCATCAAACGAATCTAATAGAAGTGGTTTCAGGTCAAAATTCCTTTCCAATCAAAAGTTATGGCCAAAACAAGATCAGCTAGGGGCAAAACGGTCATTTAAAAATCGACAAAAAATCATGAACATGGAAATTGACTCTAACAGATGTTTCCCAAAGTTACATGACCATACGACTTCATATGGGAAAGAAATAATTATTCTACGATCCTCCGATGCGTAGAATACGGGTTGTTACATTCTCCCCCCTTAAGAAATTTCGCCCCCGAAATTCCCTAACCAAAACACACAAAGGGTCCCGCATGCCTATCAATCATAAAACAACAATCAAACATGAAAAACAAGTAAAACAAGTATACCCTAGCATGCGGAAAAACTAAATCGCAAAGTAAATCTTACCAGGCAAAGAGTTCTGGATACGCCTTCCTAATGCTCTCCTCTGTCTCCCAAGTACAATCATTCTCGTTCTCACCCCACTGAACCTTGACTAGCTTCACCGCCTTCCTTCGAAGTTGCTTCGTATCGTGCCCCACAATACGAATCGGCTTGCGGTTCCCAACCGCCTTGGGTTCTACTTCGAAGTCCTCTAACTGATCAGGTAAAATAGTCATATTTGGGTCGTGAACGAACTTCCTCAGTTGGAAAACATGAAATACATTGTGAACTCCCGCCATCTTCTCTGGTAAGCCAACTCTATATGCCAAATTCCCGACTAGTTCAAGAATAGGGAATAGGCCAACAAATCTTGGTGCTAACTTGCCTCTCCTGCCAAATCGTATCACGCTTTTCAACGGAGAGATCTTGACAAACACCAAGTCACCAACGGAGAATTTTAAGTCTCTCCTCCTCTTATCAGCATAACTCTTCTGCCTATCTTGGGCAGCTTTCATTCGTTGTTGAATGATCTTAATATTATCTAAAGTTTCCCTCACCACATCTGGTCCAAGCATAAACTTCTCGCCAGTCTCTATCCAACATGATGGTGAGTTGCACGGTCTTCCGTACAAAGCTTCATATGGAGCCATACCGATACTGGATTGGTAGCTATTATTATATGCAAACTCTACTAGATGCAAATGGTCATCCCATGATCCACCAAAATCCAATATACAAGCTCTCAAGAGATCTTCCAATATACGATTCACCCACTCCGTCTGACCGTCGGTCTGAGGATGATATGCGGTACTGAGATGTAATCCTGACCCTAGAGCCTCTTGTAAGATCTTCCAAAACCCACTAGTGAACAACGGGTCTTGGTCACTCACAATGCTTTTGGGTACTCCATGAAATCTCACTACCCACTTCATATACAATTCTGCCAACTTGGCTGCCGTTCTGGTCGATTTGACTGGTATAAATCTGGCACTCTTAGTCAATCGATCCACAATTACCCAAATGCTATCATATCCCGATCTAGTCCTTGGTAAACCATCGATGAAATCCATCGAGACTTGCTCCCATTTCCATTCGGGAATTTTTAATGGTTGCAACAACCCACTAGGTTTCTTTTGCTCGGCTTTAACTAGCTGGCAATTCATGCATTTGGATATAAACTTCCCAACATCTCTTTTCATCCCTTCCCAGTAGTAAGTCTGCTTCATGTCTCGATACATCTTATTACCACCGGGATGTATAGTCAGTTTTGAGTGATGACATTCTCTAAGCATTTCATCCCTCAACCCATTTACGTTGGGTACAACTAGTCTTCCATTCTTCCGAAGCCATCCATCTCAATCAAGCCCATACACATTCATCTCCTCACCGTCGATGTTCATCTCTAACTTGTAGATGATTTCCAATAGATTAGGATCGTCCCTATAGCTGGAACCAATCCGCTCTATCAAAGTGGGTCTGATCGCCAAACTAGCTAGCATAACTGGATCCAATTCGCACTTTGGTCTGAAATCAAACCCCGCGATATACTCCAGTTGCTTCCACTCAAGAAACATTGCCCCTAACCTGGCATGTCTCCTACTCAAGGCATCGGCTACCGCATTACCTTTCCCAGGTGTGTATGCGATATCAAAATCATACGAAGCCAAGAACTCTAACCATATCTGCTGACGGAGATTCAGATCTTTCTGAGAGAAGAGATACTATAACGATTTATGATCGGTAAACAACTCAAATCGTTCTCCCAAAAGATAGTGTCTCCACATCTTCAGCGCAAACACGATCGCTGCTAATTCTAAATCATGGGTAGGATACTTCCTCTCATGCGACTTTAGCTGTCGACTAGCATAAGCTACAACCCTACCTCCTTGCATCAATACAGCATCCAGTCCGGTACCACAAGCATCCGTGTATACCGTCATCTCTTCATTCCCCTTAGGAATGACTAACACTAGCGCACGCGTCAACTTCTCTTTTAGACTCTTGAATGCATTCTCACACACTCCGTCCCAGACGAAGGACTGATTCTTCTTAGTCAACTGAGTCAACAGTGCTGCTATCTTGGAGAAGTCCTGGATAAACTTACGATAATATCCAGCTAATCCCAAGAAACTTCTTACATCTGCTGCATTCTTGGGCGTAGGCCAATCCTGTACCGTAGCCACCTTCGCAGGGTCCACGGCAATACCACTCTCTGAAACAACATGGCCCAAGAATCCCACTTCCCTTCTCCAAAAGTGACACTTAGAGAATTTCTCTTTCAATTGGTGTTTCCTCAACACCTCCATCACCGTCCTCAAGTGTCCCTTGTGTTCCTCCTCTGTCCTTGAGTAAACAAGGATATCATCCACAAACACAAGAACAAGCTTATTCAACAGATCTCTGAATACTCGATTCATAAGATCCACAAAGTAGGCTGGTGCATTGGTCAACCCAAATGGCATGACCAACCACTCATAAAATCCAAACTGCGTCCTAAATGCCGTTTTCGGAACACTCTCATCTGCTACTCGAAGCTGATGAAATCCTGTCGCGAGGTCTAACTGGGAGAACACTCTTGCTCCTTCCAGTTGATCAAACAAATCATCTATCCGCGGTAGAGGATACTTATTCTTCCTCGTTACCTTATTCAACTCGCATAGTCCACACACAAGCGAAGGGAACCATCTGCCTTAGTGGCAAATACAACTGGTGCTCCCCACTCGGAGACACTCCTTCTAATAAATCCCTTCTTCAAAAGATTGCTGACTTGCACCCCGAGCTCTCGCTTCTCCCTTGGTGCCATACGACGAAGTGGCATCACTATAGGTCTGGCATCTTTCACTAAATCAATACGGAACTCAATCTCTCGGTGTGGTGGAAGCCCGGTCACCTCCTCGAAGACGTCCGGATACTGGCCAACCACGGGCACATCTGACAACTCATCCTGCGGGATGTCGAGGGAATTTACAAAACTAGCCATAACCCCATCACTAGGTAGGCTACCAAACACTACCCTCCGCCCATCATCCGCCCTCACTGTCACCAAAAATCCCTCACAGTCTACCACCACCCCGTATCATTGGAGCCAATCGACTCCTAATATAATGCCATACCTAGTAAAGCCCAAAACAAAGCAATCACAAACAAACATACATCCATGACTCGATAAGACCAAATTCCTGCAAATCATACTAAGGCTAGTCGAACCACCAATCGGGTTCGTCGCAACCAATGGTCTATCGACTATCTCGGGTTCCAGTCCCAACCTATCTACCAGGTCACTAGATATGAAGGAACAGGAAGCCCCAGTATCAAACAAAAATCGAACTGGTACATCATAAATAGAAAGCATACCTTGAATAACAACATTCTTTCCTTTCTCCGCCGCAGTTGGAGCATTCGACGAAGAAGGAACAGCATCAATAGCATATGCTTTCACAATCTGCTTCTCCTTAAGAGGTTGCGGACACTTATCCTTGAAATGTCCCACTTGACCACAGTTGAAGCACTTCTTATCCGCTGGCTTGGCCCGACAATCTTTAGCATAATGGCCCTTCTTACCACAGCTGAAGCACTCAACATCCTTCTTATTCTTTTTCTGGCCACCCTTAGCTTGGTCCTGCTTCCTCTTATTCTGAGAGTTATTCTTGCCTCTACCGCCTGCTTGCGAATTTGGCCCTTCTGCAGATGCAGCCTCAGTCTTTGACTTAGGGTAAAGACTCTCTGATCTCAAAGCTTTCCCCACAATCGATTCAAAAGTCTCATCGATGTGATTGATAAGTCTTTCCCCCATGTGTCCATCCAAACCAGTAATGAACTTCTCATTCTTCTTCTCAGGAGTGTCGATAAGAGATAGTCCATACTTCGACAAAGT
Organism: Allium sativum; assembly: GCA_030737875.1. NCBI lineage: Eukaryota > Viridiplantae > Streptophyta > Magnoliopsida > Asparagales > Amaryllidaceae > Allium > Allium sativum. The sequence goes on from CM060919.1 coordinate 341,611,736, forward strand.
GTCGAACTCAGCAATATAGTCAGAAACTGCCCTTCCATTCTGCTTGAGTTCCAAGAACCTCTTGAACAACACTGACTTCTGGGCAGCTGGAACGAACTTCTCGCTAAAGCGAGCCTTGAACTGAACCCAAGTAACCTGATCCTCTGGAGTAGCTGTTCTAATGGCATTCCACCAATTCATCGCCCGCCCTTGCAACTGACGAGACGCTAGCCTTCTCTTCATCGCATCCTCAAGACCCAAGTTATCGAAGATACGGTCACAGCTATCCATCCAATCTTGAACATCTATGGCCGACTCCGTCCCGTGGAACGGCTTCCCTCCAAGGTTAGTGTAATCCTTGCACAACTTGGCGAAATCGACCCTCGGTGCCTGCACTACTTGACCACCACCATTTCCGGGATTGGGAGCTGCCCCTTGCACTTCTCTAAGCATGTCTCTCATGAGGTTAGTGAACATCGCCCTCATGTCAGCAGCATTCCCATTATGGGCTCCCCTATCAGCACCTCTAGCATATCGGCTCATCGTCAATCTGTAAAAGGAAAAGATTAACGACCCCATAGTGGTGCTAGTGCAGTACGACTTCATTCTCATACTACTAATAGTATATACGTATATAGCTTTTGAAAACCAAAGTAATCACAAATACGCGCTCTCAAATACGTACTATCTCTCCCTAGTGTCTTTCCCTAGGTTAACTACGCAACCTAGAGCTCTGATACCAAATGTGACGGCCCGCCCCGCACCAACCGACATTTACTCCAAGCGTGCGCTGTACACATGTCCAGTTAGCACGGAACGGGTCGTCAGAAGGAAAGGGAAGAAGGAAATGAACAGACGAGGAACATGTAGAATGTCTCACAGCGCATAGGATAAAATATAATAATAACATACTTGACATAAAACAGGTGAGACAGTGCATAAGCTGAAACAACTAACATAGCAGCGGAAAATGTAAGTATAGCTCATGATCCAAAGTTAAACATTATTACAACCTTTCAAACTGTCTCAAAGCAAAAGCAAGATAAAGGAGGTACACTACTAATGCCCAAGTAGCGACCACCAACGACACAGGGAGAATATCTATATATCATACGTCGAAGCCTCCTGCCCACCTCCGAATCAGCTACTCGCGCACCACCAGCTAACCTGTCTCTAGTCTGCTCGTGTGAGCACCTAGAGTAATAAGAGGAGACATAAAACTCTGGGTCAGACATAAAGCCTGGTATGAGCGATAAGCATCTAAAGTGAATAGTAGCAGGTAGACTAAAACATACTGAACCTGGACCTACAACCAAAGAGTTAGCACTACATACTGTACAACACTCTAAGGTGTCATATCAAACGGTGTAAAGATACGAAGGTGGGGGTGTGCATGTCATAGTGATGGCAAAAAATCAAGCATAGCAACCATCCTCACATCTCTCACTCAGTGCGTAAAGCATACGATATTCACCACTTCGATCACCCACCCTTGCTACGATCACTTTGCCCCATGAAGTCATAAATGGCTTCACTGCACTGATAACGTAGCCACTAATCCTTCGCTGTGTCCACTTGCCCCATGGAGTTATTCACCCCATCTGCGTTGGCTCATAGCCTTACTAATCCTTACTATGTCCACTTGCCCCATGGAGTTATTCACCCCATCTGCGCTGGCTCATAGTCTTACCAATCCTTACTATGTCCACTTGCCCCATGGAGTTATTCACCCCATCTGCTCTGGCTCATAGTCTTACTACGCATCACCTTACCCCTCGAGTCGTAATGACTCTACTGCACTGATAATGTAGTCTTGCTACCATCACCTTGCCCCTCGAGTCATAATGACTCTACTGCACTGATAAGTAGCCCATCATCCATTTTTAGTGGTGAATCGAAGTTATGAACGTCGACAACTCCTTAGCACACGTCCCGCAGCAAAGTCCAACCATGAAGTGAACTCATCGGTTCCCAACTGGATCCTGAGCTCTAACTTCCCATGTTGGACTACCTTTGCATCTCGGGTCATTGGTCAATACTGGGTCGGGTAGGATTCTCTTCAAGTTATCGGTTCAGATCGGGTCCCCTGCGTTGCGTCGGTTCGGGTCTTCCTCTGTAGCGGTTCGGGTCGGGTCCGCTCCATCGCGTCGGTTCGGGTCGGGTGTCTCACTTTGGGTCGGGTCGGGTGCCATCTCCCATCCAGTTCGTGCTTCCGCTCCGATCCGCCCCCTCGTTCTTTACATGCTCCGATCCTTCCTTCTTTATCCGATCCGATCGCTTCTCCTTTACCCGATCCGATCCCAGTTCAGTTAGCGTGGCCTTCCTTTTTGCCAATTTTCTCAAGTGTCAGGTTCCGATCGAATCTCTTGCCCAGTTCAACTTATCCGATCCGAGCCCCCATATCCGATCTGAGCCGATCCTGCACTGTTCCCTGAAACTTTTCCAGCAAGTGTTTACGCCATTCGACGACGTTTTCGACCATTCTAACTATTGAAATCAATCACAAAGCATATCATACAGTCATAGAAACATGCATAATCAACCACAAACATCAAAACATCAATATGATAGGTTAAAATGGATCAAACATACCCAAAATCCCATATTTTCCCCTTAAGCATGTTTAGGTGAAACTAATGATAGGATTAGTGATTGACATAGAAATATGTTTATTTTATGCTCTTATATCTTGTCTTTTGTATATAAATAAATATTACTTGGGTATTGTTTTGTTACTTTTACAGATATTCCAACCCAGCCCGCATGCAACCAGAAATGTAGAGAAATAGAGTTCAATTTGCTGTGTATTTGCATTTTGAAGAATTGTAGATGAAGATATCACATCTAGTTGCTGTTGGACAAGAAAAGGATTGATAACAAGGCTTTGCACATCACAAATCAATAAAGAAGTGTCAAGGAAGCAAGAGGAAAAGAGAAAAGGCCCAAATTTTCTTTATTTATCTAAGGCCCATTTATGTTTCTCATTGTAAACTAATTAGTGATGTAATTGTAACACCCCGAATTTCGGTTAATGCTAAAATTCACTAATTACAGAATAAATAATCTCAGATGTGAGAATTGGGGGAAACGGGCTACGTCATTGCATTCGTCTCGGAAAAATACGCGAAATAGAGTCCGAGTTTTCGAGAATCGGAGTCCGTATGGCCCAGTTATGGCCCAATGAAGCTGGTAGAAAATTTAAGATTAAAAACAGAATTAAATATTTAAAGGCAGATTCCGAAATTGGAGACCAGGGGGCCCAGGCGGGAAAATTCCCGCCCTAGCCATGTCGACAGGGCTGTCGACAGGGGTGTCGACTGCCCTGTCGACTTGCCTGTCGACAGGGGGGCGGCGTCCAGAGAACCTGGGTGCACCAGGTTGGGTCTTAGGCTGGCTTGGAGGGCTGAGTCTAGAAGCTTCCGAGATCTGATGGTCCTAATCTAATCTAGGGTTAATCTAAGGGTCTAAAATGCAACCTAATCCTATAAATAAGACCCCAACCCTACCCTAATTCATTCATAATTAGATCTTGTAACTAAACTATGGCAAAATGAAACTTGATCATGGCCTCCACAAATCAATGAAGAGAGTTGCAAGCTAATCAACCTCTAATCATCATCTTCTTCATATTTAGCAACTAGTTCTACTTCATAAGTTGGCTAATCTTGGGTTCGGTGAGTTTCTATCACTTTAACATCAATTGTTAAAGTAAGTAGATTAGGTGTAATGAGACTTATGGTCTTGAATGCGGATTAGTGAGTTTGAATCATTTGTAATGATATGCTAATCTATGTATAATATTAATCCTATGTTTATGCATGTTGAATATGTGAGTTTATGCATGTTGAATATGTAAGTTTATGCAAGTTGAATATGTGAGTTTATGCAAGTTGGATATGTGGGTTTATGCATAATAAGTAATTGATTTTATGCAAGTTAAGTATGTGATATTATGCATGATGAGTATGTGATTCTATGCATGCTAAGTATATGATATTATGCAAGTTTAGTATGTGATTCTACGCATGCTAAGTATATGATATTATGCAAGTTTAGTATGTGATTCTATGCATGCTAAGTATGTGATATTATGCATGTTTAACAAGTGGGTTTATGCATGTTTAACAAGTGGGTTTATGCATGTTTAACAAGTGGGTTTATGCATGTTTAACAAGTGGGTTTATGCATGTTTAACAAGTGGGTTTATGCATGTTTAACAAGTGGGTTTATGCATGTTTAATAAGTTGGTTTATGCATGTTTAACAAGTGGGTTTATGCATGTTTAACAAGTGGGTTATGCATGTTTAATAAGTTGGTTTATGCATGTTTAACAAGTTCATATGCAAGTTATGTGTATGATGTTATGTAAGTTATGTGTAGGTTGTTATGCAAGTTCATATGTAAGTTATGATTATGCTTAAATGCAAGTTTAACATGATATGCAAGTTATGCATGCTTATGCAAGTATGTGAATGCTTATGCAAGTATGTGAATGTTTATGCAAGTATGTGAATGTTTATGCAAGTATGTGAATGCTTATGCAAGTATGTGAATGCTTATGCAAGAATGTGAATGCTTACGCAAGTTATGTGTATGCTTAAATGCATGTTTAACATGTTATGCAAGTTATAAGAATGCTTATATGCAAGTTCAACATATTATGCAAGATATGTGTATGATAATATGCAAGTTTGGGTTAAATGTAGTTGGGTTAATATATGCTCATATATGCAAGTTGACATCCTCTTAACCCATGACAAAGTTATATGCTAAGATTTGGTTAAACCCATGATATTTGTGATGGATCTTCCCTTTTTATTATGTCATGAAACGAGAACGATTTACGTGGGGAACGATGGGGTTAATAAATATGTTAATTAAAAGTATGGTTGGGTATGATTAAGCATACCATAAAAATAAATTAACATAAGTGGGAATTTACCTATTGAGTTAGGTCTACCCCATGGGAATTTACCTATTGAGTTAGGTCTACCCATGTTATGAGAAACTTGATATTAATTAGGGATAATTAATATAAATTATGAGGGTGATTAATTAGATGTAATTAATCGACTAAGACACGAGGTTGGACTCATTTGTAGTGTAAAACTGCCCGGACCCAACCGGCTTAACCAGTTGCTACAAATGTTAGCCCAATGTGAGAGGTCTTAGGCACAAACTAAATACGTGATTAATGTAAAGACACGAGGTTAGACTCGGTTATGACATAAGGCTGCCCGGACGCAACCGGCTTAACCAGCGGTCATAAAAGATAGTCTAATGTGAGAGGTCTTTATGAGGATCACGGTCTTAATTAATTAAGAAACACTTAACCATATTAGCATGTAGATGGACATGAGGGGTTAAGTGGGTGCCTTGGGTGGCATGAGGAAACTAGTGGGTTGCCTTGGGTGGCAATAGAAAAGATGATTAGAATACTTAACCAAAGTGGAACATGTAATTAAACATGATTAAAGGGTTAAGTAAGTGCCTCGGGTGGCATGTGGGAATTAAGTAAATGATTTGGGTGGCATGTGGAAATCTAGTGGGTGCCTTGAATGGCAATTAAAATATGATTAATGACTTAACAAAACCGTAACATGTAGGTGGGCATGATTATAAAAGGGGTTAAGTGGGATACACTAGATAAAAATACAAGCTTAGGTGGTAGCTTGTGGGGGCCCATCTCAACCAATATCCCAAACGTATCTTTGTGGGCTCGACTCAAGTCGAGTGACGGGACACGCATATTGGGCTTGACTATAAGAGGCTAAAACGGGTTAGCGGTGGCAACGTAGGACCAACGGGTTTCATATGCGTGTGTGGACCCGGGCTGGTTAGTAAATCGTTGTTGCATCGTGTAGGTATAAAGCCGTGCACCGTTGATATTATCAGGTTGCCACTTTGGGGAATGATACATCCCACTGTGGGGCCAGCACGGATATCTACGTTAGGGAGCCGATCGCTTGGGAGTAGTGGGTACACCTAGGTAGTTAGCTAGGGGTACACGAAACTACTGGGTAAAAATTACTAAGTAAATTACTAAGTACATTTAGTGGGATCAACCTTTAAGTAGGAATTACTCTCGGTGGGTAGAACTGGTGTGGTGCAGTGTAGGAATTACCCTTGGGTGGATAAGTCTGGGGCGGTGTAATCTAGTAATTATCCTTGGGTGGATAAAGGCGTCTTTACGGTTATCTTAGTTTATCCTAAGTTTACCAAGTTGCTTAGTGTAGCCATTCATCCCCAGTCGTTACTGTATATCAACTTATGTCTTCTCTGGTTATTTTAATGATTGTATTGTTAAAGTTATAGGACTCGCTCAGACTTATGTCTGACCCCGTTGTTTTTATCTTTTTCCCCCAACCCCAGGTTATTAGAGTGGGCCTGGTGCTAGTGGGCTTTGATCGGATTGCTGTATCTATCCTTTGGAGCTTGGACCGTTGAAGTGAAGCCCAGCTTATCTTTCCTTTTATGGCTATTAGTTATGTAGTGGGATTATGTACTTCTATTTTATCAAGATGGATATTATGTACTTGACTCTGGTTTATGGTTTTGTGGTGTAACCAAACATGTATTACTTTCCGCTGCAATGAAATGATGATTTAAATTTTCAAGTATTACTTATATCTGTCTTGTTGTAATTTCATTGTTCTATATTCACTTAAAATACTTCACTGAAACTAAGGCATTCCCCTCTTATGAGTGACCTTAGCGGACGTGGGGTGTTACAGTAATGACCAGGCCCAGTTATCATTAGGGTTAGGGTTAGGGTTTGGCTATATACCCTTGTAATGGCATTGTAGCCACCATCCTATATCTCATTCTATTCTCTTCTTCATTAATAAAACTCAATTTTTTTTATTTTATGCAATTTTCTATTTCTTAGCAATTAGTGTTGTCTACACGATTAGATTCGGTAGAACACTATTTGTATTTTGCATTTCTTTTCATTAGTGATTGACCGTCTGATTAGGTTCAGCGGTAATCCTAATTTTTATTTTCTGTTCGTTTAATTCTGTTCTGCAATTTTATTTCCATTGTTCTATTTTATCTTTAATCGTTGAATTTATTACAGATCTGATTAGATTCGAATCTGCAGTAAATTTAATTGCATCTTTTAATTGTAGTTTCACTTTTTATTTTGTTTTGCAAAATCAACCTCCAGCTTCGTCTAACACGCCCAAGAAAAAATAAATAATAATTTTTAATTAAACCTCCCTGTGTTCGACCTGTATGCTACATGCCTGTATGCTTGCAGAATTTATTACAAATGTCGCGCTTTTCTAATTCATAGACTAGCGACGATCAAGTTTTTGGCGCCGTTGCCGCGGAGGTAACGATTAAATTTTATTATTTATTTAATTTTCGATTCGTGTTAGATTTTATTTTTCTTGTTTTTGTGTGTTCATATTTAATAATATAAAAAAAATCTTGCTAGTTTGTATTTGATTTCTTTCTTCTTCTTTTTTATCTCTTTCTTTTCCCTTACAAATTCTTCTTCTTTTTAATTTTGAAAAAAAAAGTTGCTTCTTTTTCTCATATTTCCTTCCCTTTTGGTATTCCTCTCCAATCAACACATTTCTTCTTTCACAATTTTCTAAAAAAAAAAAAAAAAAAAAAACTTCTCAATCTTCCCTTATTTCTTTCCATCTTTCAACTTTCTTCTCATTTTACATCTGTTCTTTATTTTACAATTCCCAGAGAAAAAAATAACACACACACAATTTCTTTCCGCTAATTTTTCTTCTTGCCTTAATTCTCCTCCCTTTCCTTAAATTTCATTCCCAATCTTCTCCTTAATTATTTTCCTTTTTTTTCTTTCATTACAGAATATTTCCTTCCCTTCTTTAAAAAAAAAATCCATCGTCAACCACACATCAAACATCGCACAACTGCAAACCCTCCAATACCGCAAATCCCGATTACCACATTCCAATCGATCCAACCATATTCACTCAAATCCACTACAAATCATCCACAAACCACATCTCCGTTCAAATCCTCACTCCAGTTCATACCCGTCCACCTACAACCACAATTCAACTCAGTCCAGATCATCATCTTTATTCAGCCACTCACGTTCCATATTCATCACCTCACCACATAATTCCCTTTCACGCTAACACATCCCCTTAACCAAAACAGTTGCTCCACCATTTCTGACAAACAGCGGTCCATTCCATATCACCAAGACAACAACCTTCAAACTGCTCCAGCTCTTCCCTCTTACAGAACCTCCAAATACCCCCATCTGTTGTTGCAGAACCCTACTGCTCAGCGCAAAGACGTTCATCACCTTTAGGAATCCCCCATCCATCAAACTCGAACTATGAATTGCATTTTTTTTTCTTTTGCCTTGTAGTTTTTGCTGCAAAAATAACTTACAGAAACCTTCCTGTGTCCTTTTCTCTTCACGTCACCAGTTCTATCACACCACATCCATCTTTACTCCCATAGAGTTCTTCATCCACGTTCATGCAAAGCCACCGAATCAACTCATCAAACCCATAATCCAAACTTCCAACCACATCCATAACTTCCTGAAACCACTCATCTTCAATACAACCAAACCTCCCGATCTGCCACCATTAGCAGTCCATCGATTTGAAAAAAAATCACCAATACAGCACCTATCTTCCACAAAGTCACCGAACACTTCCCTTACTTGACAACTTCGAACACCTCATCTTTGAAGAATACCCATAACCCGCGAACCCCCAAAAATCGTGATCCACCGTACCCGATTCGCACCTACCAGTTTTCCCCAAAATCCATTTCGGCTTGAAGTCGAACCCGATTTGGAAAATCCATTTGATTTGCGTGAAAAAAGTAAATAAATTGGGGATTTGTTTCCTAAAGGTGATTTTGTTTAGAGGATCGGTTTAGTGAGGAAATAATTGTTGACTGAATTTGGCGTGCCTTAAGTTGCATAAAATAAAAAGAAAAATGAGTTTTATTAATGAAGAAGAGAATAGAATGGGATATAGGATGGTGGCTACAATGCCATTACAAGGGTATATATATGGTAGATAGCCAAACCCTAACCCTAACCCTAATGATAACTGGGCCTGGTCATTACATCACTAATTAGTTTACAATGAGAAACATAAATGGGCCTTAGATAAATAAAGCAAATTTGGGCCTTTTCTCTTTTCCTCTTGCTTCCTTGACACTTCTTCATTGATTTGTGATGTGCAAAGCCTTGTTATCAATCCTTTTCTTGTCCAACAGCAACTAGATGTGATATCTTCATCTACAATTCTTCAAAATGCAAATACACAGCAAATTGAACTCTATTTCTCTACATTTCTGGTTGCATGCGGGCTGGGTTGGAATATCTGTAAAAGTAACAAAACAATACCCAAGTAATATTTATTTATATACAAAAGACAAGATATAAGAGCATAAAATAAACATATTTCAATGTCAATCAATTAGCAAAACTTAACCAAATTAACCCAAATTCATATCAGAGGTCTAAAACATCATTTAAGATTTTATAAACATTTTTCCCGAATTTTATCATGTTTAAATTCGCTAATTAACACTAATTACCCTTAATTAGCCATAATTAGTGCAAAACTATGTAAATCACTCACCTTAGCCACAATTAAACTAAGATCTGAAATAAATCTCTGATTTGATGTGAATCCCAATGCTAAACAGCGGCTCCAATGTTGATTTGGTGTAGATCTCCTTTGATTAGATGTTGCTAAGCTTAATCCTTGGTCAAAAGATGATCTGGAGGTGATTTAGAGGTTGGAGACCATTTTTAGGGTTCCTTGGTGATAAGGGGAGGCTAGAAATCTGAAATGGAATGATTCTCTACTTCATTTCAGCCTCCCCATAACCCTAATCCCGAAATGGGTTATGGGCCCATTCACTAATCACCCTATTTGGCCCGGTTAAGCAGTTTTCACCTTCCAAACCTTATTTTAGCCATATCTCCCAAACGGTAAGTCCGTTTGGCTATGACCACTCTACGGAAAGGTAAACCATCAAACGAATCTAATGGAAGTGGTTTCAGGTCAAAATTCCTTTCCAATCAAAAGTTATAGCCAAAACAAGATCAGCTAGGGGCAAAACGGTCATTTAAAAATCGACAAAAATCATGAATATGGAAAATGACTCTAACAGATGTTTCCCAAAGTTACATGACCATACGACTTCATATGGGAAAGAAATAAATATTCTACCATCCTCCGATGCGTAGCATACGGGTTGTTACACCATATTTCATGCATGAGGCCAAATATCCATGTATTTAGTTTTAGTAAAATTCTCACCAATGCATGTCTTACAAAATTAAGGTTTTTATTTATTTAAAAGAATTTGAATTTTAGCTACACTATTATGACATTTATATTTGTATCCAATTCTATATACATGATCAACACACAAAATGTTGCAACTCATAATTTCAATTATTTTTATAATATATTTTGTTTCTAAAATTAACGAAAATTATTATTTATCTTAAGTGCTTAACAATGAAAAATAAATAATATATATGATCATCATATGACGTCAAAATATAAAACTACTTAAAGTTATATATACTTCAAATCTTAAATCACGATATATACATCGCCGTACCTTTAAAAATCGTATTCCTATATTAATGCTAATATAGGTTATAGAATTTAGATGATGTCAATACAAAAATCAAATCTACCTTAAAATAAATTTTATTTCACAAATTATTTATATGAACAAAGTGTTTATTACCAATATATAAAATTATGACGTCACAAATTTTATTTAATTTCTATAAATTTTAAATTTATATCAGGAAGTCCATATTATAAAATAAAAATCTCAATTAAATTTTATTAAAGTCTTGGGTTGTTACATTCATCCCCCCTTAAAGCTTTTTCGTCCTCGGAAAAGAAAGCGGTTAGTTTTTTAACCTTTTACTAATCCTAAACCAACCCTTTTATATAATTCGGAAAACAAATTCCAGAAAATCAAAACAAACTCATATTCTCACTAAACATACATATCATGGTCGTCCAAAAGATCATATCATAAAGTCATACAAGTCAGAATACAAAAGGTATCCCTACCTAGTACGTACTACGTACTTAAGGTAGTCCAAAACATACCATCACAGAAAGGTACACCTATCAAGGTACTAGTCCCTCAAAAACCGTACTAGCCCAAAATATCCTAGTGCGTCTAAGCACTTAAGATAACACATAGCCTATATACAAGATCCATAAGCTAACTAATCCTCGGACGTATCTAATTCATCGTCCGATGGACCTGACAAACTAATCTCTTCGGGCCCAACATCAACAAAAGGCTCCACATCCACGAACTCTTCCGGCTCCTCATCCTCAATCTCTTCTTCGTCTTCAGCTATAAAACCATTGTCATCCACTATCCCTTCTTCTCCATTCCCTCCTGCTATAAATGCATCTTCATCAACAATATTTCCATGCTCATCTATAATAAATCCTTCCTCATTACCCAAGAAAACTTCCTCATCTAATAGGAACCCATCATCCACAGCTACAAAATCATCCTCACCGACTATTTCATCATCACTGGCTACTATATCATTCCCAGCTTCAAAGTTCTCGTCACTGGCTGCAATCTGATTCTTTTGTAGGGGCTTCTCCACTTCCTCCATATTCTCATCATGTCCACCTACTCCTGCCTCCGGAACTGGGTCATTCTCCATGATAAGACCTGGTTGCTCTTCGTACAGCCTCTCCTCGAACAACTCAACCAATGCTGGATCCATGTCTAATCCAAGATGCACCGGTACCGGGTCTTGTCCCATTAATTGTTGGTCTCTAATGTCGAGAATCTGCTGTCACACTGCCTCTACTGTAGCCTCATCGATCTCGGGAGGGACATTAATCCCAAAATGGTCTACCGCTTCTACGCCCGTCATCTAGTAAATGATCGCTGGTCCTAAAACATAATCATACATCATCGGATCATCCTGCTGTGGAGCTGGGTCTGCTCCTATCCTATCAGGGTGATGATCGGAACTGGCATCCACACTACTATCAGAATCTGAAGATATCTCGATGGTCCCATGGTCACTATGGTCACTAGGAATGTCTGAACTGGAATCCTCTGAGCTAGACCCAGGGTTACTACTAGACTGGAACTGGGAGAGATATTGTCTAACGCTAAGAGGTCGACCACCCTATAACAAAGGAAACCCAATTTCATTATTAAATTAAAATATTATACAGATTTTCATTTACCATATACATTAGGAACAATTCAAGTCAAATTATACTAAATGAGGGAAAAATGCATTTCTATATCCATGAAATACTTAGGAAACTAAATTTGAATCATTCTTGTTTTTATTACCCATCAAAGAATCATTATTATTCCAAATATTTAGTGAAATTACCTAAGTTAACCAATAATTCAAATGAAATCCTTATTAAGTATTATTCCTCAAATCCTTAAGTATACAAAATGGTTAATGGTTCTACTCAAGTTACTATTAAACAAAAAATCACTTAAGTCTCGATGTAATTCCAACAAATCCAAGTTACCTGTTAAAGTTTGTCAAATGCGCACTCACGTCTATCCAACATTTCCTACTTAAGAATCATAATGAAAATTTTCAATTAATTAATTTTTTTTGAATCTGTCCAGCTATTATGAATTTAGAAACAAACTTGATTAGTACGCTTGCATTCAATTCCTTTGCATTTTAAGGTTTCATAGAATTTCTTATACTTCGTAATCCCTTAACTCATTTAAATCGAATTTTGATTAAAGTTGCTTCAATAATTTCAAGCTTTAAAGTCTATGTTTCATTTTTTTTCCAAGAATCTAGTCTCATATCCGAGAAACTATATCGATTTGAAACCAAAACATAAGATTCTTATAGCTTTAAATGATAGTTTGATACATTACTTTTTAGAGAAATAAACTAACCACTAAGATTTTAATTAATACAAGCATTCGTACATTCATTCATTCCAGATTCTTGATCTTACTACATTCACTTCTAAGTCTTGTACTTACTCTTAGAATTAACCCTATGGATTGGATAATTTACTTGCTTGCGCTACAGTCTGTGATGGCGCTACCACTCCCTTCTTTACTGGACAATCCAGAACTACGTGCCCTACAATTCTGCATCTATGACACCTCTTTTCCATGGCAGATTCCTTGGTTTCTTTCTTTTTCTTAGGACACTTATTCCTAAAATGTCCGAATCTCTTACACTTAAAACAACGTATATTCTTCTGAATGACTTTCTCCTTCTTTTTAGACTTTTTCATGCAGTTGACTGCAAAATGATCATCTCTAAAGCACTTAAAACACTGGACCTTCCTAAGATTTCTCAGCTTTTCTACCTCTTCTTCTTCCCTTCGAGCCAGTGCCCTCTTTGCTTGTTTTGGCATCATCCAGAATTCCATTGTGGTTTCAGGGGTAACCTAAGATTTCAAAAGGTTATGTTATTCTCTTATTCACTTCACTGATTTAAAATTACATATTTGTTTATTAGATATACTTAACCCGGTTCATTATCTTATTAGTTCAAGGTTTCAAAATATTTAAGTTACTTTACTCCACCTTAAATTAAGTTTAATTCTAAAATATATTTACCTTAGTTATCAACAAAATTGTTGGTTAACCCATAACTCATTGTCTATGTTAGGGATAGTTTTACATAACTACCTATGTTTAAATTTATTTATCGATCACAAACCCTTATTGAAGTAGCATGACATAAAAATCTTATTAAAGTGTATATAATTATAATTACCAAAGTAATTTACTTAGTTTCCAAATAACTATTTCCATGATACGCTCTCTCAACGAAATATTCCAAACTCTCATTCTAGGGTATTTCTAACCCTATCTCTAACGAGATATTATAACTCTGATGAGTTCTATCTTCCGTTCAAAATATGTCGTACCCCATAGCTTTGTATAACCAAAGCTCTGATACCAACAGTAACGACCCCGACTTTTTGACCGATTTTCGCCGGAATTTAAACCAACTTAAATCGTTCAGAAAGACGAATTGTTAGGAGCACATACATAAATTGAACAAGATATTAGAAAATTTTATTGCATAATACAATGTTACATCAGAGTTACAAAGATTATCAGAGTTACAATCTTAACAACGGAAGAAAAGATAAATACTATTAACAGAAGAACAGTATGATGTAGCGGAAGCTACAAACTCTAGCTTGAACTCTAACTCATAAAGCGCTCCAAATCCAGCTCTAACGATCTATAACTGTAAACTAAACTCTAACTGCCCGTGTATAAAAAAATTAGTGGGCACACAGAGTTTAGGAAGGAACAATAAACTCCAGGTCAGTCATGGGACTGGTGTGAGAACATAAAACAGTTATTTAAGAACTAAATTTAAAGTTGGGACATTCACCGGACCACGCCGCTAACGCGGAACGGGTTTACTCCATGTGAATACCCGTGTATATAAATTCGCAATGACCTTTGGAAAATGAAGCTATCATAAGCTCGTCCCACATCACACAATGCAAGCGCACACCAGATGGGCGAGTTTGTCTTATGATAACCAAATATGCTTTAATACGTGGAAATCCTCTTTTAAAAACTTATATATATATATATATATATATAGTGTGGAAAACCATTTCGCAAATAAATGTATTAATCTTAGACGGCATAATATCCCATCCTATTATGTCACCATATATATATATATATATATATATATATATATATATATACACACACACAATCAAAATCGCACGCCTCGTATTGGAGATTTGGGTTTCCAACGTGATGATTCCTGGCACGAAAGATCAATCGGAACACAAGAGAAATGTAACACGGCTTTTTCATCCAGACGCGGACACCAACTACAAATCGCGAGGTAGATCAACGGTTTTCGACCAGACGCGGCCCCCGAACATACCCTATTCCTCAAATTCATAAGAGGTGCCTCTGTCATCATCAATCATAATATAAGTATACAACCTAACCGCCAATTTATCATCAATTCGGGGTGTGAGGTTTGTCGATGTCACGTCATACACATGGCTATGCCTAGATAAGCAATGCCTTGATCGCACAAGCTCATTCCATATCTTAGTATGTCACATTGTCCATTCACAACATGATCACTGATTTCCATCATTACATAACTACTTTGAGCTCATACGTCACAAACCAGATACATATCAATAGAATCAGTGTTATGCTGTCAATTACAATGTCAGACACACAATACATACAAGTCCAATCTGGGTCTGAACGGAACAAAATTCGAAAAATCCTCAAATATATTCAGACCTCATGCCACTTATAACCTCGTGTCGGGGGATCAGCCCAACCGAGACATCGGTGATTCAATCCGAACAATCCAAAGATTTCCGGTCATCATTCGTCATTTACCAAGTCTTAAATTTCTTCATGACATCGTATTATTACTTAGAATGGTTTTCGAAATAATATTCGATCCCGATCTTTCCAAGTAATAAGCGAAATTTAAACAATAGTTATGGATTATGCGCGGTTCCAATTTAAGCTCCATCCTTATTATTATTAATTCATTTATAATCAAGATCAGATTATATTTCGTAACTCATAATCGTTCATCTTCCTTGAAAAAAAAAATTCATTTCAACTTAAATTTCAAAACATAAACCTTTAATTGTTGTTATACGTTTCTAACATTTCCAAATCTAACTTGGTTTAGATTCCGAATACGACAGTTTATCAAATTTACTTCTCAAATAGATTCTAAATGGTCTACTATCCATCCGAAATTTCAACTTAAGAAAAATATTTTATTGCCTTATTAATTTAACATTTGACCAACTAACCAACTCATTTCTTATACTTATAAATCTTAAACAAATAAGATTTAAATAAATTTACTAAATGAAATTTTATTTTATTTTATCTTTATTTTTATAAGGAAAGTTATAATAGCAATAAAACGTTACTAAAAGTGTTGGATTTGTTACTTAGATCAAGTAGATTCAGAAAAAAAATTTATTCGAATATCTCTAGTTACGTCACTTCAAAATAATAAAACATGATTTATCATACATTTTCCAAGATATATTTTTTTTCCAACGTAACTTGGAACGATATGATGAAATTTTTAAAAATTCTTTTCTAATCAAAAGCTATTATCAATTAAAAATCCAACGTTCACGTTTTACTTAAATTTGGTTTAAACTATTCATGTTATAGTATTTGAAAAAGGAAATCAATACTAATGAGGTGCCGCTAGTCGGCGTGTTTAATTTAATCCTTTAAATGCTTAAATGAAACGTCTTACCATTTTCAAAATAATTTCAAAATTAGAAACTTACTTCTTAAACCCTTTTCAAATAATATTTTTATAATTTCATTCAAATACCACCATTTTAAAAACCACTAATTTAAATTTTCAAAATGTTCAAATTAAATGAAATTTTAAATAATTATATTTTCCAAAACTTAAAATTTCATGTTAAATCATGGGAAGGAGGATTAAATTGATTTCTCCGCATAAACCCACATCTATGGTGAGTGCATTTCATATAATCAAACCAAACCATATCAATTTGCTACATAACGACATGTATCATTTTCCAACACAACAATCAACTTTGTGTACGCGTTACATTCCATAACGCTCATAATACTTTCACTATATTTCATCATTCCATGCATACAACAACAAAATTCATAATCACGCGTTAAGGTGCTAACGCGCCTTGACACACATTGTACACTACAACCATGGCAAATATTATCTACAAATCTAATGACATTATTTCATTACTAACAATCAATCATGCATGCAACAAATTTCAAATATTTATCATATCTGTAATATACGCAGCATAAAAAATTCATATAACTTTAAATTCGGTGTTCTCACCTGCATTGCGTTCCGTTCCTTCGCTAACCGGATCCCTTTTATTGAAAGCGGATCACCTAAGAATTTTCGTTACACGTTAAATTTCTTTTCTTTGCAACAAAACTAAGTTAATATATATATAAATCTTAATGCACTTACGCTATATATTTTCCTCTTTTAACACAAAGTCGAAACTTGCGGCCACAGCTGAACTTAAGCGGACTGTTTGGTGGTATATATATTTCTGGACTGTTTTTTTTCTTCTCTTTTTCTTTTTAATACTTGCGCATGCAAGTATGGAAGGCTAACGAGGAGGAAAATGGATACAGGGCTGAGTTGGGAAAAACTGGGGTGCTCTGGCTGCACTGACGTGGGGTGAGGGAGATAAGGTGCTAACATTCGTGGTGTGGTTCTCTTTACAGTGGGAAAGGCAGACTGTTTTGTTTTTTCTCTTTCTTTCTCTTGAAACAGACGAAGACAGGAATTGTGGAGAGACTTGACGTGGTGGGTGCGGAACTGAGCAGAGACGAGTGGAGGTGGTCTGGTGGACTGGGCGAGCTTGAGAGGAGACTGGTGGACTGACTTGGAAGGCGGACGGACATGTAAGATTTTAGAAAAGGAGAAAGAAATGGTGGAGGAGGCTTTACGGTGAAGTAGTGGTCTCGGAACTAGTTGGGCGAAGGGTTGGTTGGTGTAGTGTGGGTGAGATGTTGGTGGAAGTTTTGTGGCGTACGGTGAAGTGGTGTAAGTGGAGGAATGGGTTATGACTGAAGTGAGTAGCAGTATGGAGATGGATTGTGATGGAGGCGTGGAAAAGTGTGGAGATGGAAGAAGGGTGACAGCCTTTTTAAAAGGTGAAAAGTAGAATGAAGGGTTGCATGCACAGAGAAGTTTTCCCTTTTTTTCTAATTAACGTAATTATGAAATGGGAGAACCGAAAAGGTGCTGAAATGATGAGTGTTCCCTTTTTATTTAAATTTCTTTTCTCTTTATTTCAAAGTAATGACACTTGGCAACCATATTTCATGCATGAGGCCAAATATCCATGTATTTATTTTTAGTAAAATTCTCACCAATGCATGTCTTACAAAATAAAGGTTTTTATTTATTTAAAAGAATTTGAATTTTAGCTACACTTTTATGACATTTATATTTGTATCCAATTCTATATACATGATCAACACACAAAATGTTGCAACTCATAATTTCAATTATTTTTATAATATATTTTGTTTCTAAAATTAACAAAAATTATTATTTATTTTAAGTGCTTAACAATGAAAAATAAATAATATATATGATCATCATATGACGTCAAAATATAACACTACTTAAAGTTATATATACTTCAAATATTAAATCACAATATATACATCGTTGTACCTTTAAAAATCGTATTCCTATATTAATGCTAATATAGGTTATAGAATTTAGATGATGTCAATACAAAAATCAAATCTACCTTAAAATAAATTTTATTTCATAAATTATTTATATGAACAAAGTGTTTTTTACCAATATATAAAATTATGACATCACAAATTTTATTTAAATTCTATAAATTTTAAATTTATATCTGGAAGTCCAAATTATAAAATAGAAATCTCAATTAAATTTTATTAAAATCTTGGGTTGTTACATGCGTTTTATTTTGGTTGAACTTTCTTGTAAATCCGCGGGAACTAAACATAGCTTCTCGGCTATTTGATGCATCTCTCTTCAATTATCTTGGTTTTTTTGTATTTCTTTACTAACTCAGATTGCTTTCAAAGCTTGCACTTTTTGTTACAAACAATGCTAAGCTTCTTTGTTATATGGAACACGTGCAATACACATCTTATTCTGGCATGCTGGTATTACTCTTTTGGCCCAACTTGAATTGTATTGTTTCTTGTTTCATGCGAGCCTGAATTCCATGCAATACTATAGTATTTGCTTATTGTAATGACCTGCATTCTATGTATCTAAGAATCGTAGAATATTTATTTCTTTTTCATATGAAGTCGTATGGTCGTGTAACTTTGGGGAACGACTATTGGGGTCATTTTCCATGTCCATGATTTTTGCCGATTTTTAAATGACCGTTTTGCCCCCAGCGAATCTTGTTTCGCCTATAACTATTGATTAGTATGGAGTTTTGACCCGAAACCACTTCCATTGGATTCAAATTATAGTTTATCTTTCCGGAGAGTGGTCACATTAGCCAAACGGACTTACCGTTTGGGAGATATGGCTGAAATAATGTTTAGAAGATTAAAAACAGCTTAACCGGGCCTAATTAGGGTGATTAGCAGCTAGGCCCATAACCCATTCCGGGATTAGGGTTATGGGGAGGCTGAAATCAGTTGGGAAACGATCTATTTTCATTTTCTCAGCTGCCTAAAACATTTCTGTAACCCTAGCAATGGCCTCCACCTTCTAAAATCATCCCAAATCACCTTCTAATCACTAATTAAAAAGATCTACATCAAATCGAGGCAAATCAACACCAAATCAGAGCTGGAGCTACTGTGTTGCATAGGAAAACGCCCCAAAACAGTAGAGTTTCAGATCTAATGTTTTATTTGTGGCTAAGGTGAGTGATTTGCATTGTTTTTCACTAATTACGGTTAATTAGGGGTGATTATTGTTAATTAACAAAATTATACATAATTAAATTTTGGAAAAATGTTTAGAAATTCTTAAATATTATTTTAAGCCTCTGTTAGAAATTTGGATTAATTTGGATATGTTTTGCTAATCATATCATTATTTATGGTTAAGCATGATTAAGGGGAAAATATGGGTTTTGGATATGTTTGATCCATTTTTACGTTGTTATTTATCATTTTGGTGTTTATGGTTGATGTTATATGTTGCTATGACTGTTTGGTATGATTTTTGATTGCTCTTAACGGTTAGGATGGTCGAAAATGCTGTCGTCTGGCGTAAACAATCGTTGGAAAAGCTGTAGGAAATGATGCAGGAACCGGATCGGATCGTCTTACCCGTTCGTGACCAGGGTATCACGACCCCCGAACAGGAGCACCACCCTTCTCCAAACAGAACCGCGTCATGAGCTACATGCTCCATGATCCAGACCCTGATGCTCCTCACGATCTGCTCCACCATGCGAATCTGGACCAGATGTACCGAACTGAAGCATCACGATTTGATGCCATGAAGTCATGAGCTACGACCTGGAGTCACGACCCGATCCAGTGAAGGAGCTCGACCCGACCCGGAGGGTATGCCACGAACCGACCCGAGCTCAAGACCCGAACCACTTCAGAATCTAACGAACCGATTGCCAAGGGAGATCACGAACCAGAGCACCATACCCGAACCGAACCACCTTAGGAGGATCGAACCGGACCAAATGGAGACCGATCCGTAGAAGACCAAAAACCGAGATGCAAAGGTGACCCAAATGGTAAGTTGTTACTCAAGATCCAGATGGGAACCAACAAGTTAACTTCATGAGTTGGGCTTTGTTTCGGGACGTGTGCTAAGGGGTTATCGACGTCCATAACTTTGATTCACCACTAAGACGGATGTTAGGCTACGGATCAGTGCAGTGGGGTAGTTATTACTCCATGGGGCAGAGTGGTCGTAGCTTGGCTATGAGCCAATGCAGTGGAGTCGTCATGACTTCATGGGGCAGAGTGGACATAGCAAGGGATTAGTGGCTATGGATCAGTGCAGTGGAGCCATCATGACTCCATAGGGCAGAGTGATCATAGCAAAGGATTTGGGTGGTCAAAGCAGTGGATATCGTATGCTTTACGCATTGAGTGAGAGATGTGAGGATGGTTGCTATGCTTGATTGTTTGATATCACTATGACATGCACACCCCTCCCCCATATCTTTACACCATATGTTAGTGTCACCTTAGAGTATTTTATATCCTGTTGCACTAACTCTTTGGTTGCAGTTCTAGATTCAAGTATGGTTATGTATACCTGTTATTGTTCTGTTTTGCTACTTATCGCTCATACTAGACTTTTGTCTGACCTGGAGTTTTATGTCTCTTCTTATTACTCTAGGTGCTCTTAAATGGGCAGACTAGAGACAGGTCAGGTGATTATGCATGAGTAACAGTACCGTAGATGAGCAGGAGGCTTCCACGTATGATATATATATATGTATGTATGTATTCTCCCTGTGTTGTTGCTGGTCACTACATTGGGCATTATTAGTTTACCTCTTTCTTTTGCTGTTGAGACAGTATTTCAAAGTTGTAATAATGTTGGTGTGGATGATAAGCTGTATTTTGGATTTCCGCTGCTATGATGGTTTAGTTTTCAGCTTATGCACTATCTCACCTGTTTTATGTCAAAGTTATGTTATTATTATATTTTATCCCATGCGCTATGAGACATTCTACAGGTTCCTTGTTAGATCAAATTCCTTTCTTTTCCTTTCTTTGACGACCGTCCCGTGCTGATTGGACATCGTCACATCGCACTTTCATTGGAAATGTCAGCTGGTGCGGGGCGGGCCGTCATACTTGGTATCAAAGCTCTAGGTTGCGTAGTTAACCTAAGGAAAGACACCAGGGAGAGATAGTATACGTATATGAGAGCGCGTATTTGTGATATTTTGGTTTTCAAAAGCTATATATATACTATTGGTATATCTAAGGATGAAGTCGCACTGCACTGGCACCACTGAAGAGATGGTTAATCGTTTTCTCCTTACAGATTGAACGATGGGCCGACATACATACTGGTTCAGGAGCCAATAATAGGAATGCTCCTGATATGAGGACGATGTTCACTGACTTCATGAGAGAGATGCTTATGGATGTTCAGAGGGCAGCTCCTAATGCTGCAAATGGTGGTGGTGCAGCGGTGCCGGCACCCAGGGCCGATTTCGCCAAGCTCTGTAAAGACTACACTAGTCTTGGTGGGAAGCCATTCCACGGAACGGGATCGGCCACAGAAGTTTAGAATCGGCTCGATAGTTGTGAGCGCATCTTCAAGGACTTAGGGATCGATGACGCAATGAAGAGAAAGCTAGCATCCCGTCAGCTGCAAGGATGGGCTATGAATTGGTGGAATGCTATTAAGGAAGCTACTCCTGAGGATCAAGCTACATGGAATCAATTTAAAGCCCGCTTCAGTGACAAGTTTATCCCAGCTGCCGAGAAGTCAGAGTTGTTTAGGAAGTTCTTGGAGCTTAAACAAATTGGTAGGGCAGTCTCGGAATATATTGCTGAGTTCGATACTTTATCGAAGTATGGATTATCCCTTATTGACACTCCCGAGAAGAAGAATAAGAAGTTCATAATAGGCTTAGATCAGTACTTGGGAGAAAGGCTTATAAACCATATCGATGAGACTTTTGAATTGATTGTTGGGAAAGCATTGAGATCAGAGAGCCTTTATCCTAAGCCCAAAGACTAAAGTCACTGTCACATCTATAGGAGAGCGAAAGTCGGAAGTAAGCAGTGGCGGCAAGAATAATTCTCAGAATAAGAGGAAACAGAGCCAAGGTAAGGATGGTCAGAAAAAGAATAAGAAAGAAGTTGAGTGCTTTAGCTGTGGCAAGAAGGGTCACTATGCCAAAGAATGTCGAGCAAAGCCAGCGGACAGGAAGTGCTTTAACTGCGTCCAAGTGGGACATCACAAGGATAAATGCTCGCAACCCCCCAAAGAGAAGAAGATTGTGAAAGCATATGCTATTAATGATGTTCCTTCTTCGTCGAATGCCCCAACTGCGGTGGAGAAAGGAAAGAATGTCGTCATTCAAGGAATGCTTTCTGTTTATGATGTTCCTGTTCGAGTACTGTTTGATACTGGGGCTTCCCGTTCCTTCATATCTTGTGACCTAGTAGATAGGTTGGGATTGGAACCCGAAATAGTTGATAGACCTTTAGTTGTGATGAACCCGATTGGTGGTTCGACTAGCCTTAGCATGATTTGTCGAAATTTGGTCTTATCGAGTCGTGGATGTATGTTTTCTTTTTTGGGCTTTACTGGGTTTGGCATTATTTTGGGAGTCGATTGGGTCCAAAGATATGGGGTGGTGGTAGACTATGAGGGAATTTCGGTGACTATTAGGGCAGATGATGGGCGGAGGGTAGTGTTTGGTGGCCTACCTAGTGATGAGGTGATGACTAGTTTTCTAAATTCCCTCAACATCCGGACGAGTTAGCAGGAATCCCCATTGTTGGCCAGTATCCGGATATCTTCGAGGAAGTGACCGGACTTCCAACACACGAGAGATTGAGTTCCGTATCGATTTAGTGAAAGATGCCATATATATAGTGATGCCACTTCGTCGTATGACACCAAGGGAGAAGCGAGAGCTCGGGGTGCAAGTAAGCGATCTTTTGAAGAAAGGATTTATCAAAAGAAGTGTTTCCGAGTGGGGAGCACCGGTTGTATTTGCTACCAAGGCAGATGGTTCCCTTCGTTTATGTGTGGACTATCGCGAGTTGAATAAGGTGACTAGGAAGAATAAGTTTCCTCTTCCACGGATAGATGATTTGTTTGATCAACTGGAGATAGCAAGAGTGTTCTCCCAATTGGACCTCGCGATAGGATTTCATCAGCTCCGAGTAGCAGCTGAGAGTATTCCTAAAACGGCATTTCGGACGTCGTCTGGATTCTATAAGTGGTTGGTCATGCCATTTGGGTTGACCAATGCACCATCATATTTTGTGGATCTTATGAATAAGGTATTCAGGGATCAATTGAATAAGTTTGTTCTTGTATTCGTGGATGATATACTTGTTTATTCGAGGACGGAGGAAGAACACAAGGAACATTTGAGAGTAGTGATGGAGGTTTTGAGAAAACACCAATTGAAAGCAAAGTTTTCTAAGTGTCACTTCTGGAGGAGGGAAGTGAGATTCTTGGGCAATGTTGTTTCATAGAATGGTATTGATGTGGATCCTGCGAAGGTGGCTACGGTGCAAGATTGGTCTACGCCCAAGAATGCAACAGACGTAAGAAGTTTCTTGGGGTTAGCTGGATATTATCGTAAGTTTATCCACGACATCTCCAAGATAGCAGCACCGTTTACTCAGTTGACCAAGAAGAATCAAGCTTTCGTTTGGGACGAAAGTTGTGAAAATGCATTCTAGAGCCTAAAGGAAAAGTTGACGTGTGCCCAAGTGTTATTCATTCCTAAAGGGAATGAAGAGATGACAGTATATATGGATGCATGTGGTACCGGACTAGGTGCTGTATTGATGCAAGGAGGTAGGGTTGTAGCGTATGCAAGTCGGCAACTGAAACCGCATGAGAAAAGATACCCTACCTACGATTTGGAATCGGCAGCGATCGTGTTCGCGTTAAAGATGTGGAGACATTATCTATTGGGATAAAGATTCATGTTGTTTACCGATCATAAATCGTTAAAGTATCTCTTCTCTCAGAAGGATCTAAATCTCTGACAGCAAAGATGGTTAGAATTCTTGGCTTCCTATGATTTTGATATCGCATATACACCAGGAAAGGACAATGTGGTAGCTGATGCATTGAGTAGAAGACATGCCAGTTTATGGGCTATGTTTCTTGAATGGAAGAAACTGGAGTATATCACAGGATATGATTTCAGACCAAGGTGCGAATTGGATCCCGAAATGCTAGCAAGTTTGACGATCAGACCCACTTTGATTGAGAAGATTGGTTCCATTCAAAGGGACGATCCTAACCTATTGGAAATCATCTCCAAGTTAGAGATGGGTATTGACGAGGAGATGAACAAGTGTGGGCTTGATCGAGATGGATGGCTTAGAAAGAATGGGAGGTTAGTTGTACCCAATGTTAATGGATTGAGAGATGAAGTGCTTAGAGAATGTCATCACTCAAAAATGACTATACATCGCAGTGGTAATAAAATGTATCGAGACATGAAGCAGACCTACTACTGGGAAGGGATGAAAAGAGACGTTGGGAAGTTTATATCCAAATGCATGAAATGCCAGCTAGTTAAATCTGAGCAAAAGAAGCCTAGTGGTTTGTTGCAACCATTAGAAATTCCCGAATGGAAATGGGAACAAGTCTTAATGGATTTCATTGATGGGTTACCAAGGACTAGATCGGGCCATGATAGCATTTCGGTGATTGTGGACCGATTGACCAAGAGTGCAAGGTTTATACCCATCAAGTCAAATAAAATAGCAGCTAAGTTAGCAGAACTGTATATGAAGTAGCTAGTGAGATTTTTTGGAGTACCCAAAGGCATTGTAAGTGACCGAGATCCGTTGTTCACTAGTGAATTTTGGAAGAGCTTACAAGAGGCTTTAGGATCAGAATTGCATCTTAGTACCGCGTATCATCCTCAAACCGACGGTCAGACAGGGAGGGTGAATCGTATATTACAAGATCTCTTGTGTAACACCCCGAATTTTCTGTTAATAGTAAATTAACAAATTAAATTACAATTAATTCTAAATGAAAGAATTAAGGGAAACGGGTTATGCCATTGCGCTCGTCTCGAAATTTTTCCTGAGATAGAGTCCGATTTTGCGTGAATCGGACTCCGTATGAAGGAGTTATGACATCCGGAAGTTTCAGAATTCAATTTAAAATTCAAACAGTTCAAAAGTTAGTTCAAATTTTGAATTCAGACCCAAACTGGGCTGGGCGGGAAAATTCCCGCCCAGGCACCAGGTCGACCATAGGGTCGACCTGGGGGTCGACCTGCCCAGTCGACCTGGTTTGGCCCTGGCTGGCCTGGTCGGTTTCTGGTCGAATTTCTGAGCTTGGCTGTGTCATTAGGGCTGACTTGTCACTTTCTGGTTGGCTCCTCTCGAAGTGAATGGTCTAGATTCATCTATGATCATCTGACGGCTCAAATCAATCTGAAATTCTATATAAACAACTTAAGACTCTAACCTAAATTCACATAAAAAATTAGAGACGGAGTCGCCATGCTGTCGGGAGAAAACTGAGAGGAGCCTCCACTTGTAGAAAAGCTTAGTGACGAGCCAAATTAAAGTTAAAACAAGAATTAAAACAACGTTTGTCTACCCAAAGGAAAGTAATTCAAATTCAGAACTCAGAAATCAGAAAACAAGACTGTCGTTTGTTGTAAGTATAGTGATTTTTTCCGATGTGAATAAAAGTTAGGATTTGATTCGATGTAAAATGGAAATGGAATTGTGTTATTGTGTAACAACGATGTTAATTCATATCTATGTATTGAAATGATTGTGGTATTGTGATGTTTGTGGTATAGTTGAGTTGATATTGATCCTATTGTACATTTAGAATCACATGCAAGTTGTATAGTTCATGTTGAAATCTACACCTATATGTTTATGTGATTATATAGGTTGTATGTGTTATGACTAAGCTAAGATCTCATGTACATACTTTATGCTAAAACCTCTATGCCTAAATGATTAAGTTCATATACATGTTCATATTTTTATACAAAAGTTGCAAAGTTCATAATTGGATCCATGCCAAGATCCATTTTAATACAAGTTTCATGTTATAGTAGTAAACATGATTTGGATCTAGTTCACACATGCGATGAAATTATACATACTTTATGGACATGTTATATTCTTGTCATATGCTAGTGATGTTCGATGTTATGCCTAGATCTAATCATGTTCAGGCTTATGTTGTCTAAATCATATGTTAATTCATGTGACACCTATATGGTTAGACCCCTATTTTAATGCAAGTTCACATGTATGTAAATTGATTTAGCCTATGTTGCAAGTTCACACCTATGATATTCATGTTGACTATTTTGCAAGTTCACACCTATGATGTTCATATTGACTATGCCAAAAATGCCAAGTTTACACCTATGTCATGTTTATGTTTATGAATTCCCTTATGCCAATTTTGTGTACGCTAAATTAGGCTAAGTTTTTAGCCTAATATTATATGTTACAAACCATGCGAACGAAAATTAGGCTAACATTGTTAGCCTAATATTTAGATGGGGTAACGTTGAGAAAATGGGTAACTTGACATAAATTGGTGAAAATATATGAAATTGGCATGTTTGTCACATGCCAAAATTGGTGGCACTTGAATGGTATAAATTCTTATACCAAAAATGTTAAACTTGGAAAGTGGGCCACAACATTTAATTGTTGACAAATTTACATATAATAAGTAATAAAGACAAATATGTAAATTTAGAAAACACGAGTATGCTAAACACGAGGTTGGATTGAGTTGTGATGTAAACCTTCCCGGACCCGCCCGGCTGTCCAGTAGTCACAACAATACCTATCCAATGTGGGTGGTTAAGCATTGAGCCCAATAAGGACCCGAGGTTAGACTGAGTTACGGTGTAAATCTGCCCGAAACCGACCGGCACATCTAGTAACCGTAACGATACCTGTCTAATGTAAGTGGTCGGTGCTTTAAAAAGCTAAAGACAGACAAGTCAGGATGGTAGGGTTAAGTTAATTAAAACACTTAACCAATTCAACATGTTAATTAAACTGATGGGTGGGGTTAGGTAAATAAAGACACTTAACCACTTAACATGTTTGACTAGAGAACCCTAGTAACGGGGACCCATTTCAGCAGTAACCCAATTAGGTATCATGGTTCCCTGAAACTAGGTAGGGTGGGGCACGATTACTAGGCTGATTGTAAGCGGTCAAAAGCGACGGCGGTGGGTGCAATAGTGTGGGTTTTAACGGAGTGCGGGCGTGCACGCACTTCGGAGCAGACAAACAGGGCACTGGGGGCACCAGTAGTATAACCTATGCATTCTAAGGATTGTGTCGGGCCGCCACCATGGGACTTGATACACCCCATAGTGGGACCAGTATAGGGATCTACAAACTTTGGGGGACGTAAGACACAGATGATTATGCGAGTAGGAGCCGATCTATAGAAAAAGGGGATCACTTCACCCTGATCATGGGGTGCAAGTTGAGACAATACAAGTAGGTGCAGAGATATAGTGTGGGGTGCGATAGTATATTCGATTCAAACTGCTTATCTTAGTTCATGATACTTTCCTATTTCCAGTTTAAACTTATCATGCCCTTTTTCTTATTCTCTTACTGAAGAGTCACTAGACTCACTAGACGTACCAGGCTTTATGTTTGACCCTATTTTCTTTCGTCTTCTTTTCTGTCGCCCCCCCCCTCAGGTCCACAGGGAGGAAATAACCCAGCTTAGTCAGACTCTTTACAAGCTTCAAGACAGTAGATGTACGGTTTGGACTCTCTTTCCTTGGCTATGGCTGTTGGACACATTCTGTGGGGATTTATGCAGTTTTAATTATGTTTTTATGCTTCTTTATTTAATAACCAAGACAGAAATGATGATGTAATGTTTTGGAAGTTATTATGTGACAGTTATGGAAATGTTTTGTATAAACACGTATTTATGAAATAAAAAGTCTGTTTGTTTTCCGCTGCTTATATATATGTGTTCATATATCTGTCTTGTGTTTATTTGTGACTTTTACTTAAAAACCTCCACCAAAGTTAAGGCATTCCCTTTGTGAGTGACCTTAATGGAGGGTGGGGTGTTTCACTTGGTATCAGAGCACAGATTTACCAGACTAGATAAAAGTTTTTAAAACTATTTTCAAAAAGAAGTTTAAAGAAGCATTGTTTTCAAGAAAAAGCGTTGTTTTTAAAAAGCATAATTCCCCAAAAGCCATATGCACTACCTCTCTATCCTTTGTCTTGAATACTTTCCTTTTTGTTCCAGCATGTCTGGAGATCTTAACCTTCCAGAAGGAGTACCAATACCCGGCTGGTTCCGAAGGTACCTAGAGGCTAGGGCCAATGGTGCGGGCCCAGCAGACATTCCTCCTCCCACAGTGGCAGCGGTTCCTCCTCCTCCTCCTCGTGGAAATACTTTCGCTAAGACATGTATAGACTTCAAGGCTATGGGAGGAAAGGACTATTATGGAACTGAATCATTTGTAGTAGCAAGGAACTGGCTGAAGGAGACCGAAGACTTGTTCATCATCTTCGAGGTTGACGACAGGCAAAAGATACAACTAGCAGTGTGGTTGCTTAAAGATGAAGCTTTCTATTGGTGGGAAGTTACCCATGCTGAGAGGCCAGTGGAGACTTGGGAAGATTTCAGGATGAGGTTTGAGATGAAATTCCTCTCCCAAGCTGAAAGAAGCCTGCAGATGGAGAAGTTCCTAATTCTTAAACAAGGAAGCATGACAATCAAGGAGTATGTCAATCAGTTTAATCAGCTGGCCAGATTTGGGCTGGATTTAGTAAAAACCCAACACAAGAAGGCCCTTCGCTTCGTTAAAGGTCTGAATGAGCCTCTACATAGCCTTGTAATGACCCATATACCCATGGGAGCGACCTATGAAAGCTTGGTGGACATGGCGCTGCTACACGAGGAAGATAAAGGCAAGAAAGAGGCAAAGGAGGAAGTGCCTCAGGAAAAGAAAGAGGGTTTACAGGCTAAGAAGACAGACTTCAAGAAAGGCGGGAAGAACAACAAATCCTGTGAAAAGAGAAGGTGCAATTTCTGTGGCATTATTGGACATATAGCGAAAGACTGTAGAAAGAAGAAGGCAAAGATGAATGGTGGATGTTTCCATTGTGGAGAGACTGGACACCTGGCTAAGGACAGCCCAAAGAAGCAGGGGCAGGGACAGAGGACTGGATCCACCTCAGGGGGACAGGTTCACACGCTGGTGGCACCTCCACAGGAACGAGGTAGAAATATTTCTGTAGAAAGATTAGTTTATCTCTATGATCATCCAGTTCGCACTCTCTTTGATTCTGGTGCGTCACACTCCTTTATTTCATCTGCTTTAGTAGAATCTCTACACCTAGACACTAGTATGGTAGAAGATCCCTTGGTTGTTTCAAATCCAATTCGGGGCTCGGCTTATTTGTCGATGGTTTGCTTGGATTTGAAAATCTCTATTCTAAGTGTTGAATTTAGATGTAGCGCCTTTGTTTTGGGCTTCTCAGGATATGGATTGATCTTAGGCATGGACTAGTTATCCAGTAATGGTGCCATTCTTGATTGTGAGAAAAGAGTGGTTAGACTCTTGACTCGGCTCGGTAATACTCTAGAAATTTCTTGTAATCCCTTGAATGCTGTTATGCTTAGTTATCTAGAGTCGCTTGACACTTCTGTTGAGAATTTGCAGTTGGTTAGAGTAGTCTGGGAATATCCGGATGTCTTTGAAGAGGTGAAAGGCTTACCTCCGAAGTGGGAAATAGACTTCCGCATATATCTTGTTGATAATGCAAAACCCGTAGCTCTGCCTATTAGATACATGGCTCCAAAGGAGAGAAAGGAGCTCAGTAAGCAAGTTAAGGAGCTTCTCGAGAAGGCGTTTATAAGGAGAAGTATCTCGGAATGGGGTGCTCCAGTGGTGTTCGCCACCAAAGCAGATGGTTCACTACGTCTTTGTGTGGACTATAGGGAGCTAAACAAGCTGACTAAAAAGAATAGACACCCGCTTCCCAAAATAGACGATTTGTTTGATCAGCTTGTAGGTGCGTCCGTCTTCTCCTAACTTGATCTGGCTACTGGGTTCCATCAGCTAAGGGTAGCGGAAGATAGCATTGATAAAATGGCATTCAGAACCCCAGACGGTTTCTATGAGTGGCTTGTCATGCCTTTCGGACTGACAAACGCACCCGCTTATTTCGTAGACCTAATGAGCAGGGTGTTCAGAGAATTCCTCAATAAGTTCGTGGTGGTCTTTGTAGACGATATTTTGATCTTCTCAAAGAATGATGAAGAACATGCTCAGCATCTGAAGGAGATCATGGAAACTCTTCGAGTTCATCAGCTAAAATCCAAATTCTCCAAGTGCCACTTTTGGAGAGAAGAGGTAAGATTTCTTGGATATATAATGTCCAAAGAGGGGTTAGTTGTGGACCCCGCGAAAGTAGTGGCAGTGCAAGATTGGAAAACACCAAGAAATGAAACCGAAGTCCGAAGCTTTCTTGGGCTAACCGGTTTTTACCGAAAGTTCATTAAGGATTTCGCGAAAATCCCAACTCCACTCACAAGGCTAACAAAGAAGAATCTGGCGTTCGCTTGGGATTTGGATTGCGAGTTTGCTTTCCAACGATTAAAAAGGGCTCTTACAACAGCCCTAGTTCAGACTTTGCCAGATGGAAGCAAGGTGTTCACAGTATATACAGATGCTTGTGGTACGGGGCTAGGCGCTGTTCTGATGCAAGAGGGAAGGGTAGTAGCTTATGGTGGAAGACAATTGAGAGTTCATGAAAAGAACTACCCAACCCACGATCTTGAGTTGGTCGCCATCGTATTTGCGCTTAAGTCTTGGCGTCATTATCTCCTAGGTGAGAAGTTCGAATTATATACTGACCATAAATCGTTGAAGTATCTTTTCTCGTAGAAAGATCTTAACTTAAGGCAGCGAAGGTGGATGGAGTTCCTTACCTCGTATGATTTTGAGATTTCCTATACTCCTGGCAAAGGCAACGTAGTAGCAGATGCGTTGAGCAGAAAGAAGCTGAACCTAAGTCCTCTCTTTGTAGAAAGGAAAAGCTTGGAGTATATAGCCAGTTTTGACTTTAGGCCCTCCTCAGATTTTTATACCTGGTTTATTGGCATCCTTAGAACTATGGCCCACTCTTTTAGACTCAATAGGGGCCGCATAACATGAAGACCCTCATCTTGTGGATGTGATTGATAAGCTAATTAGGGGTGAAACTTCCAGTCACCTTAATAGGTACTCCATCAATAATAAAGGTTGGCTGAGACGGGACGGAAGACTATGCATCCCAAAAGCAAGAGATTTAGTAAAGATGGTTCTCGAGGAAGCATATCATTCCAAGATGACAATACATCCAGGTGGGGACAAGATGTACAAGGACGTAAAGAGAGTTTTCTATTGGAGCGGCATGAAGAAGAAAGTGGCAGATTTTGTTTCTAAGTGCGTGACATGCCAACAGGTCAAGGCGGAACAAAAGAAGCCCGGAGGACTGATTCATCCTCTAGAAGTCCCGCAATGGAAGTGGGATAGCATTTCAATGGACTTCATTGACGGGTTTCCTAGATCAAGAAGAGACAATACTAGCATTTGGGTAATAGTGGACAAGCTTACTAAAAGCGCCCACTTTATACCTATCAAGAGTAGAAGGACTGCCTCGTCTCTAGCTTCTCTTTATCTCCAGGAAATAGTTCGACTCTATGGAATACCCTCCAGCATAGTGAGTGACAGAGACCCCATCTTTACGAGCGAATTTTTGCGGAGTCTGCAAGAAGCTATAGGCACACAGTTATGCTTGAGCACGGCCTATCACCCCCAAACTGATGGTCAGACAGAAAGGGTGAATAGGGTATTAGAAGATCTTTTGAGACTGTGCGTTCTTGACTTCGAAGGGACATGGGAGGATCATCTTCCTTTAGTGGAATTCGCCTACAACAACAGTTACCAAGCCACCATCGATATGGTGCCCTTCGAAGCTCTATATGGAAGACCGTGCCGATCACCAACTTGTTGGTGGGAGTCTACTGAAAAGATTATACTTGGGCCAGACATGATTAGAGAGACTTCAAAAAAAGTGGACTTGATACGAAGAAGAATGAAGACTGCCCAAGACAGACAGAAATCCTACGCAGACAAAAGAAGGACCGACCTTGAGTTTGAGGTTGGGGACAGGGTTTTCCTTAAGGTATCCCCTTTAAGGAACGTCGTTCGCTTTGGATCCGCAGGAAAGTTAGCACCAAGATTTGATCGAGAAGATTGGGAAGATGGCTTATAGAGTAGAGTTGCCTGAAAGGTTGGCTGGAATTCACAACGTCTTTCACGTTTCTCATCTCCGAAAATGTCTACATGAATCTGCGGAAGTGGTGGAGCCAAGCATTCTAGAAGAAGCCGAAGTGGAACGCGAAGCAACTGTGAGAAGAGTTCCAACTCGAATCGTAGAAACTGAAATCAAGAAGCTACGCAACGACGAAGTCAAGCTTGTCAAATTTCAGTGGAGCGACGCCGAGGAAGACGCGACATGGGAAACTGAGGACAGAATACGCGCGACCTACCCTTTTCTTTTTTAGGGTACATCTTTGATCTCTCTTTTTCCTTAAGTTGTGCTTGTATCTATCTTTTTAGTTATATCTCCTCGATATTTTCCTTTATCCTTAGGTAGAAACCCCTTTTGGATGTAAACATGTATTTGAAACATGTTATGGTTGATGGCTGCAAGCGGTTGCAAGTGGTTGCTAGTGGTTGCTCGTGGATGCATATACACACACAACCTAGGTTTTAGATCGGCTCAGTCATTTCATACTGCATATGCATATATGTATTCATATTTGTATGTGGTTGAAACTTGATATGTCGTCATATGGATGTTGCATTTGTTTAAATGGTTGCGCACTCATATAGAATTATGAGTAGGGAAAATTTTGCATACATAATGGATTCATGACACTTACATGATTCGCATTAAGGAGGTCAAACTGAATTAGTAGACCGCCTAATTTTTTTGCATTAGATAAGGACATAAACACACACTATGCATATAATCATGACGCATTAGAAGTCTTTTAAGGACAATGGACGCTGTGTTTGATGGTTGAGTAGATGGACGATTGGATGTTAGGACTTACGTTCCTCCAGACTTGAAGATTTCGGGGACGAAATCCTTTAAGGAGGGGAGAATGTAACAACCCGAATTTTTTGTTAATGGTAAATTAACAAATTAAAGTATAATTAATTCTAAATGAAAGAATTAAGGGAAACGGGTTACGCCATTGCGCTCATCTCGTAATTCTTCCTGAGATAGAGTCCGAGTTTGCGTGAATCGGACTCCGTACGAAGGAGTTATGACCTCCGAAAGTTTCAGAATTCAATTTAAAATTCAAATAGTTCAAAAGTTAGTTAAAATTTCGAATTCAGACCCAAACTGGGCTGGGCGGGAAAATTCCCGCCCAGGCACCAGGTCGACCATAGGGTCGACCTGGGGGTCAACCTGCCCAGTCGACCTGGTTTGGCCCTGGCTGGCCTGGTCGGTTTCTGGTCGAATTTCTGAGCTTGGCTGTGTCACTAGGACTGACTTGTCACTTTCTGGTTGGCTCCTCTCGAAGTGAATGGTCTAGATTCATCTATGATCAACTGACGGCTCAAATCAATCTGAAATTCTATCTAAACAACTTAAGACTCCAACCCAAATTCACATAAAAAATTAGAGACGGAGCCGCCATGCTGCCGGGAGAAAACTGAGAGGAGCCTCCACTTGTAGAAAAGCTTAGTGACGAGCCAAATTAAAGTTAAAACAAGAATCAAAACAACGTTTGTCTACCCAAAGGAAAG
Organism: Allium sativum; assembly: GCA_030737875.1. Lineage (NCBI taxonomy): Eukaryota > Viridiplantae > Streptophyta > Magnoliopsida > Asparagales > Amaryllidaceae > Allium > Allium sativum. The sequence goes on from CM060919.1 coordinate 341,645,773, forward strand.
CAATTCAAATTCAGAACTCAGAAATCAGAAAACAAGACCGTCGTTTGTTGTAAGTATAGTGATTTTTTCCGATGTGAAAAAAAGTTAGGATTTGATTCGATGTAAAATGGAAATGGAATTGTGTTATTGTGTAACAACGATGTTAATTCATATCTATGTATTGAAATGATTGTGGTATTGCGATGTTTGTGGTATAATTGAGCTGATATTGATCCTATTGTACATTTAGAATCACATGCAAGTTGTATAGTTCATGTTGTAATCTACACCTATATGTTTATGTGATTATATAGGTTGTATGTATTATGACTAAGCTAAGATCTCATGTACATACTTTATGCTAAAACCTCTATGCCTAAATGATTAAGTTCATATACATGTTCATATGTTTATAAAAAAGTTGCAAAGTTCATAATTGGATCCATGCCAAGATCCATTTTAATACAAGTTTCATGTTATAGTAGTAAACTTGATTTGGATCTAGTTCACACATGCGATGAAATTATACATACTTTATGGACATGTTGAAATCTACACCTATATGTTTATGTGATTATATAGGTTGTATGTGTTATGACTAAGCTAAGATCTCATGTACATACTTTATGCTAAAACCTCTATGCCTAAATGATTAAGTTCATATGCATGTTCATATTTTTATACAAAAGTTGCAAAGTTCATAATTGGATCCATGCCAAGATCCATTTTAATACAAGTTTCATGTTATAGTAGTAAACATGATTTGGATCTAGTTCACACATGCGATGAAATTATACATACTTTATGGACATGTTATATTCTTGTCATATGCTAGTGATGTTCGATGTTATGCCTAGATCTAATCATGTTTAGGCTTATGTTGTCTAAATCATATGTTAATTCATGTGACACCTATTTGGTTAGACCCCTATTTTAATGCAAGTTCACATGTATGTAAATTGATTTAGCCTATGTTGCAAGTTCACACCTATGATATTCATGTTGACTATTTTGCAAGTTCACACCTATGATGTTCATATTGACTATGCCAAAAATGCCAAGTTTACACCTATGTCATGTTTATGTTTATGAATTCCCTTATGCCAATTTTGTGTACGCTAAATTAGGCTAAGTTTTTAGCCTAATATTATATGTTAAAAACCATGCGAACGAAAATTAGGCTAACATTGTTAGCCTAATATTTAGACGGGGTCACTTTGGGAAAATGGGTAACTTGACATAAATTGGTGAAAATATATGAAATTGGCATGTTTGTCACATGCCAAAATTGGTGGCACTTGAATGGTATAAATTCTTATACCAAAAATGTTAAACTTGGAAAGTGGGCCACAACATTTAATTGTTGACAAATTTACATATAATAAGTAATAAAGACAAATATGTAAATTTAGAAAATACGAGTATGCTAAACACGAGGTTGGATTGAGTTGTGATGTAAACCTTCCCGGACCTGCCCGGCTGTCCAGTAGTCACAACAATACCTATCCAATGTGGGTGGTTAAGCATTGAGCCCAATAAGGACCCGAGGTTAGACTGAGTTACGGTGTAAATCTGCCCGGAACCGACCGGCACATCCAGTAACTGTAACGATACCTGTCTAATGTGAGTGGTCGGTGCTTTAAAAAGCTAAGGACAGACAAGTCAGGATGGTAGGGTTAAGTTAATTAAAACACTTAACTTATTCAACATGTTAATTAAACTGATGGGTGGGGTTAGGTAAATACAGACACTTAACCACTTAACATGTTTGACTAGAAAACCCTAGTAACGGGGACCCATTTCAGCAGTAACCCAATTAGGTATCATGGTACCCTGAAACTAGGCAGGGTGGGGCACGATTACTGGGCTGATTGTAAGCGGTCAAAAGCGACGTCGTTGGGTGCAACAGTGTGGGTTCTAACGGAGTGCGGGCGTGCACACACTTCGGAGCAGACAAACAGGGCACTGGGGGCACCAGTAGTATAAACTATGCATTCTAAGGATTGTGTCGGGCCGCCACCATGGGACTTGATACACCCTATGGTGGGACCAGCATAGGTATCTACAATCTTTGGGGGCCATAAGACATAGATGATTATGCGAGTGGGAGCCGATCTTTAGAAAAAGGGGATCACTTCACCCTGATCATGGGGTGCCAGTTGAGACAATACAAGTAGGTGCAGAGATATAGTGTGGGGTGCGATAGTATATTCGATTCAAACTGCTTATCTTAGTTCATGATACTTTCCTATTTCCAGTTTATACTTATCATGCCCTTTTTCTTATTCTCATACTGAAGAGTCACTAGACTTACCAGGCTTTATGTCTGACCCTATTTTCTTTCGTCTTCTTTTCTTCCGTTCCCCCCCCCAGGTCCACAGGGAGGAAACAACCCAGCTTAGTCAGACTCTTTGCAAGCTTCAAGACAGTAGATGTACGGTTTGGACTCTCTTTCCTTGGCTATGGCTGTTGGACACATTCTATGGGGATTTATGCAGTTTTAATTATGTTTTTATGCTTTATTATTTATAACCAAGACAGAAATGATGATGTAATGTTTTGGAAGTTATTATGTGACAATTATGGAAATGTTTTGTACAAACACGTATTTATGAAATAAAAAGTCTGTTTGTTTTCCGCTGCTTATATATATGTGTTTATATATCTGTCTTGTGTTTATCTGTGACTTTTACTTAAAAACCTCCACCAAATTTAAGGCATTCCCTTTGTGAGTGACCTTAATGGAGGGTGGGGTGTTTCATCTTGAGAGCTTGTATATTGGATTTTGGTGGATCATGGGACGACCATTTGCATCTGGTTGAGTTTGCATATAACAATAGTTATCAGTCCAGCGTTGGTATGGCTCCATTTGAAGCTTTGTACAGAAGACCGTGCAACTCACCATCATGTTGGCTAGAAACCGGTGAGAAGTTTGTGCTTGGGCCAGATGTGATAAGAGAAACTTCAAACAAGATCAGGGTTATCCAACAGCGAATGAAGGATGCTCAAGGTAGGCAGAAGAGTTATACTGATAAGAGGAGAAGAGATCTAAAATTCCCTATTTGCGACTTGGTGTTTGTCAAGATTTCTCTGTTAAAGAGCGTGATTCGATTTGGCAGAAGAGGCAAGTTAGCACCAAGATTTGTTGGTCCATTCCCAGTTCTCTAGCAAGATGGAAATTTGGCATATAAAGTTAAGTTGCCAGATAAGATGGCGGGAGTTCATAACGTGTTTCATGTTTCCCAGTTAAGAAAGTTTGTGCACGACCCCGATATGACTATTACACTGGATCAGTTGGATGACATCGAAGTAGAACCCAAGGTGATTGGGAACCGTAAGTCGATCCGTATTGTCAAGAGCGATACGAAGCAACTTAAAAGAAAGGCAGTGAAATTGGTTAAGGTTCAGTGGGGTGAGAACGAGAATGACTGTACTTGGGAAACAGAGGAGAGAATAAGGGAGTCGTATGCAGAACTCTTTGCCTGGCAAGATTTTAATAGTGATAGTTTCTTCCCTTGTTAGTAAACCACATGCTAGGGTTGGCTTTTTGTGATTTTGGGTATGTTTGATTGTTTGTGAATGACTGATAGGCATGCGGAACACCTTTGTATGTTTTTGGTTAAGGAATTTCGGGGGCGAAATTTCTTAAAGGGGGAGAGTGTAACAACCCGCATTCTACGTATCGAAGAATCATAGAATATTTATTTCTTTTTCATATGAAGTCGTATGGTCGTGTAACTTTAGGGAACGACGATTGGGGTCATTTTCCATGTTCATGATTTTTGCCGATTTTTAAATGACTCTTTTGCCATTGGCGAATTTTGTTTCGCCTATAACTTTTGATTGGTAAGGAGTTTTGACCTGAAATCACTTCCATTGGATTTGAATGATGGTTTACCTTTCCGTAGAATGGTCACATTAGCCATACGGACTTACCGTTTGGGAGATATGGCTGAAATAAGGTTTGGAAGGTAAAAAACAGCTTAACTGGGCCTAATTAGGGTGATTAGCAGCTAGGCCCATAACCCATTTCGGGATTAGGGTTATGGGGAGGCTGAAATCAGTTAGAAAACGATCTATTTTCATTTTCTCAGCCGCCTAAAACATTTCTCTAACCCTAGCAATGGCCTCCACCTTCTAAAATCATCCCAAATCACCTTCTAATCACTAACTAAAAATATCTACATCAAATTAAGGCAAATCAACACCAAATTAGAGTTGGAGCTACTGTGTTGCATAGGAAAACGCCCCAAAACAGTAGAGTTTCAGATCCAAAGTTTTATTTGTGGCTAAGGTGAGTGATTTGCATTGTTTTCACTAATTACGATTAATTAGGGGTTATTAGTGTTAATTAACAAAATTGTACATGATTAAATTTTGGAAAAATGTTTATAAATTCGTAAATATTATTTTAAGCCTCTATTACAAATTTGGGTTAATTTGGATATGTTTTGTTAATTCTATCATTAGTTATGGTTAAGCATGATTAAGGGGAAAATATGGGTTTTGGGTATGTTTGATTCATTTTGACATGGTTATTTATCATTTTGGTGTTTATGGTTGATGTTATATGTTGTTATGACTGTTTGGTATGATTTACGATTCCTTAGAACGGTTAGGAAGGTCGAAAATGTCGTCGTGTGGCGTAAACAGTAGCTGGAAAAGCTACAAGAAATGATGCAGGAACCGGATCGGATCGCCCTACCTATTCGTGACCAGGGTATCACGAACCGATGGCCAAGGGAGATCACGAACCGGAGCACCATACCCGAACCAAACCACCTTAGGAGGATTGAACCGAACCAAATGGAGACCGATCCGAAGAAGACCAAAACCCAAGATGCAAAGGTTGTCCAAATGGGAAATTGTTACTCAGGATCCAGATCGGAACCAACGAGTTCACTTCATGAGTTGGGCTTTGTTGCGGGACGTGTGCTAAGGGTTATTGATGTCCATAATTTTGATTCACCACTAAGACAGATGTTAGGCTATGGATCAGTGCAGTGGGGTAGTTATTACTCCATAGGGCAGAGTGATCGTAGCATGGCTATGAGCCAGTGCAGTGGAGTCGTCATGACTTCATGGGGGCAGAGTGGACATAGCAAGGGATTAGTGGCTATGGATCAGTGCAGTGGAGCCATCATGGCTCCATGGGGCAGAGTGATCATAGCAAAGGATTTGGGTGGTCAAAGTAGTGGATATCGTATGATTTACGCACTGAGTGAGAGTTGTGAGGATGGTTGCTATGCTTGATTGTTTGAAATCACTATGACATGCACACCCCTCCCCTATCTTTACACCATATGTTAGTGTCACCTTAGAGTATTGTACATATTGTTGTGCTAACTCTTTGGTTGCAGGTCCGGGTTCAGGTATGGTTATGTATACCTATTATTGTTCTGTTTTGCTGCTTATCGCTCATACCAGATTTTTGTCTGACCCGGAGTTTTATGTCTCTTCTTATTACTCTGGGTGCTCTTAAATTGGCAAACTAGAGACATGTCTGGTGATTATGCACGAGTAGTTGTACCGGAGACGAGCAGGAGGCTTCCAGGTATGATATATATATATATATATATATATATATATATATATGTATGTATGTATTCTCCCTGTGCTGTTGTTGGTCACTACTTTGGGCATTAGTAGTTTACCTCTTTCTTTTGCTGTTGAGACAGTATTTCAAAGTTGTAATAATGTTGGTGTGGATGACAAGCTGTATTTTGGATTTCCGCTGTTATGATGGTTTAGTTTTCAGCTTATGCACTGTCTCACCTGTTTTACATCAAAGTTATGTTATTATTATATTCTATCCCATGCGCTGTGAGACATTCTACAGGTTCCTTGTTAGTTCAAATTCCTTTCTTTTCCTTTCTTTGACGACCGTCCCGTGCTAGTTGGACATCGGTACAACGCACTTTCATTAGAAAGGTCGGCTGGTGCAGGACGGGCCGTCACACTTATCCTATTGTTCCCTCACTATTTCAAGCCTTATATTCCGACTTGCTGTCTAGTTTCAATTTGTATACTTTCTACATCTTAAATTTGAACATATTAGTGGACCCTGGTGTTGATACATGCATATAGAGTATGTATTGTGGGGCTGTCGTGAGATGTTATGCTCAAATCATTATTTAATATATTGTTAGGATTAAACCAATCGTATTTATGTGTTTATCGAAGTTTCTGACTTGAAATAAGTTTAATCCTGACCTGAGTGTTTTGTGTTTTTGTATGATACGCTCGGATCAGGTCCCTAGTGTTACAGATGCAAATATTTCAGCTTTTGAGAGGAAAAGGCACAAGAAGACGCTTGTGCACGCAGAGCTCGATAAAAGAAAAAGAACTGTAAAATTTTGTTTTAGAGATTTGTATATATATATTTTATTTTTCTTCCGCTGCATTTACAAAATGATTTGTAAACTCTGATATTTTTGTGTATAAATTTTGTTAGTGAGATACACTGTTGTCTTTGATGTACTATGATTCTATGATAAATTCCATTTTTAAACCCTGTAAGCCAATAACAATCCGTCATTTTGAACGGTTTGAGTCGGTTTAACCACCGACTTGTTGCGGTCAAAATGGCAGGCTGTTACAGTTTCATTTAGGTGATTTCATCTCTAACTTATTTTGGTCCATATTCAAAGTCTTTGTGTGATTTGGTTATACCAATTGCCTTAAATTAGGGTTTTGCTGCTCATTTTTATTTGAATGTTCATATGTTTTGGGGTTTTTAATTTGAATATTTCAGGGTTTTTTATACTTGAAGTTTTGTATTTATATATTTGCATGTGTTGAAATTGTAACACCCCACACTTTTCTATGCTCAAATTTTGACAAAAATTGAAACTTGAACACATCCAAGCATGGAGCGTGTAATCTGGTACCTGTAATGAATGAGCATGAGCATAATCAGAGTATGATAAGATAACTCATAACGGAAACAAAATAGGATAAACTAGTATTAACTCAAGTAACTACCTTTTTCAAAGTAAGTCGCTTTGCCAATACTGAGCACAAGAGAGAACGAGAACCGAAAGCCAAACTTAAGCCCCTATGAGAAGCCAACCTTCTCTAGGAAACCTGGGAGGTTGTATTGAGGAGGGGGGTCAAAATAACAAGTTTTGATGACTAAGAAATTTATAAAATAGGTTATAACACTGATATATTTCGTTTGCTTCAACCCAAGCTGTATGCCTAACCAGGTTAGTGATTCTAGTCCAACCTAGTATATATTTACGCATGACTTTACTACCCTTCCCAAAGTAGTGTTCCGAATTATAATACCGAGATAGAATATTTACATACATATTTGTGAATCCTTTATACCAGAATATAACTGGTTATTTAATTGAGAGTGGGCCCCTAATTATGGGGTTTCTATTTATATCCTCATTCACTATCCTTTATTATTTAACACCTCACTATCAATGATAGATAGGGTGGGTTCTCCCTGATCGCTTAAGACCATAGGCGGACCTATTGGTCACTTATTAACCCTCGATTATATATTCAACGTTAACAAAACTAGAGGGCACTAGCTACGAGCCTTACTAGTTAAGTCTTCCATCATTCACGCGTATTGCAACAACCCGTAAAATCAGAACCAATTTAAAAAATTTATTTTGGAAATTTTAATGAATTTTGAATATTTAAAATGATTTATTTTAAATAATAATGACTAGAAAATTATTTTGAATAGAATTAGAACGTATATATTTATTCAAATCCAAATTAGATTATAAATATTTATTTTAATTATAAAAGGAATTGGAAATAGCGCGGTAGTTTGAAAATTTGATTTCAAATTTCAAATGAATGTACAGGATTCAAAATAAACTGGATTTTAGTGAAACCAAAGTTATTTGAATCTGCTTGAAAATATCTTTCCAACAAATCTGAAAAAGCCAGATTTCATAGCAGGAATAAAAAGTTATGCCCAGTTGAAAATTCAGAATAGTCGCTATGGAAAATATAGCCCTTAAAAATAGAGATTTTGCAAACGACCTCCGTTTTCGATGAGACCACTTTTGTTGAATCCGGAATGTCAAATTAATGCTAGATTCCAAATTTCATAATTTTTGGAATTAATATGTGAGCGTGGTGAATTTAAACGTGTTTGGTCAATTCAGTTTGAATTTAATCGACTGGAAAATGACCATTTTTCAAAAGGCCTCCAAATTCGATGAAATTAATTTTGTTAGGACTGTAATGTCAAAACATAGCCAGATTAATTTTTCTGCAACTTTTGGAGTCAGTATGTGGTCCCGGTAAATTAAAATGTACGTTTAAATTCAATATATATTGTTTTATATTTTAATTTTGATAAAAACAGATCGTAACAGTCGAATTGGGTTACGAAACATATCCCATTGTGTTCGAAATGGGGATGATTAGCTAGGGGCGACAGTCGTTAGGATTCATTTGGAGTTCGTGGTGTTAAATAACTAATTGATGAATTAAAACATTATTAAGTTATAAAATATAATATATATTGCTCCTCAACCCTAGAATTGGTCAAACAACCTAACCCGCAGTCAACTATAGAAAACACGCCCCTCTTCTTGGACCTCCATCGCCCCCTACGATCTGACATCGTCGTCGCACGCTAGCCCTCATTGCCGCCCCTCCGATTAGCTCCCTCTCCCCTCCGTCACTTCTCAATCCCCTTGAGACCCTACCGCGAACCCAATCCCCATGAAGACCAACGCAGCCACCACAACAAACCCTAGGACCCACCGCCAGTCCCCAATCCGTCGCCGCCACGTCTTCTGATGCCACCTCCGACTCCCTTGGCCTCCACCGCCGTTCCCCCTGCTCCTCCTCCGTTGTACAAACCCGTAGCCGCGCAACGAAGGAAAGAAACCGCCACCACCATGCCGGAGACGCCATTCGCCACCTCCTCCTCGATCCGAGCAGCAGAGGACCTTCACCTATGTCCACCATGAGCTTTTATTTTGATTGTATTTATTTTTGTTAATAAAAATATGAATATCGTTTATAAAAATGCGATCTTTACTTAGGTAAAAATACGTTCTTTAACTGGATAAATATAGGATTTTTGATTGCATAAAGTGATGATTTTTAAAAATATAAAGCTGGGATTTTTATATATATAGAACTATAATAAAATGTGATTTTTATCCATATAGCGTTAAAATAAAAATGTGATTTTTAATGTAAAAATCGTTTGAAACAGACTGCGATGGAACTGACTGGAAGTAGAACAGAATTCAAACCGTCCCATAAAGATTGACGGAGTGGATCCCAATGGTGAAAACTCCTCACTAAAATTTCTCGTACGGTTATTTATTTCATAACTACATATATTAACTGCTCCCCGTCGTCCACAGACCATGGAATACTTGTTTGATTGTATTGTGTTGTGAAATTGTTTGTGATGTGAAATTGAAAATAAAATGTTCATGTGTTGAATAAAATATTTTATAGTTAAAAATATATTTTTTAACGTGTATGTGAATAAAATGAATATTCATAAACAAATCAGATGATTTGTTTATGTACACCCATTTGACTGATATCGATTGGGACGATATATTTTACACATCGCCCAACTACACAAATAATAATCAGTATTTGTTGTTTGAAAAACCCACACAGGTATTGGGATGATATTGGACATACACTAATCCCAATATTTAGTTGTATGTCAATCGATGGGTTGACAAGCTGTTGTAAGCGTTAATTATTTATATTTAACGCTTATGCAGTTATGTAATGCACTCTGGATGATGGTTGACTATGTTTGATTATTGTTGTGTACATGTGTGTGAAATCCATATAAATAAAATTATATGGTAATTGACTGCGTCTGATTCCAGTTCAGAATTAACGAATATTATAAAATAATATTCAGTGAATATTGAAATGTGAAACCGTGTTAAGTAGTTAAACGCCATTTTAACACGAATGGGAATTTGTCGATTTTATTCATTTTATAATAAATATCGAAAAGGGATTTCAAAATTGGATATTTTGAAAATATTATCATTTTAATATTAAAATGATATGGAATATTCAAATTTGATTTGAAATTTAAAACGAAATTGAAATCGTTTTAAAATGAATTTAAAACGAATTTGTTAAGAAATAATCAAATTTGATTTGAAATTTGAAATGAAATTGAAATCCTTTTAAAATGAATTTAAAACGAATTTGTTAAGAAATATTCAAATTTTGATTTGAAATTTGAAATGAAATTGAAATCATTTTAAAATGAATTTAAAATGAATTTGTTAAGAAATATTCAAATTTGATTTGAAATGAATTTGAAATCGTTTTAAAATAAATTTAAAATGAATTTGTTAAGAAATATTCAAAGTTGATTTGAAATTTGAAATGAAATTGAAATCATTTTAAAATGATTTTAAAACGAATTTATTAAGGAATATTCAATTTTGGTTTAAAATTGAAAATGAAGTTGAAATCGTTTTCAAACGAATTTAAAATGATTTATAAAATACGTTTTAAATAGGAATCGATGAAATATAATATATATATATATTATATATTTAATGGCCTGAATAGAACGCGCTGCGCCGTGGTAGTTCACGAATTTCGACCATTGACTTTGAATGGACATTACGGAAGATCCGTCCGTCGGATTCTCCTAAAACCGGAACCATTGGGTTCGTATCAAAAAGAGCTTTCTAACGAATAAAAAAAATTTGAAATCTAATGGTTGGATTTGGAATTATGTCCAAATCAAATTTGGAAAAGGTCGTTGTAAGTGCAGTTCGATGACTGTTTATGGAAATCGATTGTACGGGCCTTGATAAAATTATTAAAAATATTAATAATTTATATAAAATCATAATAATTGATTTGGAAAGAATTAGGATGAAAATTCCACATTTGTAAAGATAAAAATATATTTTTATCAAAATGAACTAGTTATGAACCAAAATTATAATCCAATATTTTTAAATAAAACTAAATTGGATTTTTGAAATGGTTTTAAATATAACCAAAATTTCCAATATATGTATTGGAGTGGATTTGAGTCGAAATCATCTTCCGAATATTTCAATGTTGGATTTCGTGATTATATGGATATTATTATGGAAATTTGGAAGAAATATTATATATCGTTATTTCCAATACGATATTTGTTGGTTTCAGAATTTGATATTGAACATAAGCCGATATATTTTCTATTCGGAGCCTTGTATTTAATATCAAATGGAATTTTGGGTTCGTCGTGAATGGTGTCTTAAATAACACCATTCTTAAACCCAGTAGAGAAAAGAATAAATCTTTAATTAAGATTTAAAGAAGAAATACCAATTAATTAACATTTAATTGGAACTGAAAATGGAATGTGAATTGGGTTTATCGTGAACTGTGTTTTTTACGACATTCATTCTTTAACCCGATTTACAATGAAATGAGATTTGGAGTTTATAAAATTTTTGTTAAGATTTAAAGGAGATTTTCCAAAGTAAAGTTTTCCAATTTAATACAACAAATTGGAATGGAATGGAATTCGATTTGGTAATAATCAAAGTGAATTTCTGTGGAGGAAGACTACTAATATATATGGAATTTAAAAGGCTTTGCCGTTATTCCATTTATATTATTAGTCGGATATGGGAGTTTATATCGATTATATATATTGATTAGTTTTCCGTGAAGATTCCATAATTAATGGAATAGGATTTTGGGTTTATCGTGAGCTGTGTTTTAAATGACATTAGTTCTTTAACTCAGTTAAAGACATGATTTATTTCCTGAATTTGAATAATCATTAAGTAATGATTTTTGGAGATTAAAACTAAATGGAGTTTTAATGTATCTTTAATTAGATTAAAAGGTGAATCTGATAACTAAAATTATCAAATTCAAAAAAATGGTTGAGAATGGAGTATCACCAGTTTTGCTCCAAGCGATAGATAAATCTTTAATTAGATTTGAACGTGAAATAGTAATTAAATTTACCAATAACACCGTGGTGTTAGATATGGAGTATTACCAGTTTTACTCCACGGGATAAATAGGTTGGGATTGGGAAATTAAATAAAGGATTACTTCGGTAAGGTTCGCTAATCCCGACTAGTTTGAATAAACCTTAATTTGGTTTGAATAGACATCCAAAGTAAGATTAAAGAATAAATTTGAAGAATTTATCTTTGATAAAATTTATCGGAACCTTTCCTAAAGGATTTGAATATTTAAATAATGGAATATTCAGAGTTGGAATGAGGCGTATGTTGTGTTTTTGTAGCACTTGTGTAATAACCTGAAAATTCTGAGCCAATTTAAAAAATTTATTTTGGAAATTTTAATGAATTTTGATTATTTAAAATGGATTATTTTAAATAACATCGATGAGAAATTTAATTCGAACAGAATTAGAACGTATATATTTATTTGAATCAACGTTAGAATATAAATATTTATTTTTAATTATAAAAGGAATTGAAAATGGCGCGGTAGTTCGAAAATTCGATTTCAAAGTTCAAATGAATGTACCGGGTGCATAATAAAACGAATTTTGGTGAAACCAAAAATATTAGAATATAATTGATAATATCTTTCAAACGAATCCGAGAAACTGAAATTTCATAGCAGGGATAAAAAGATATGCCCAGTTGAAAATTCAGAATAGTCGCTATGGAATTCTGGCCCTTAAAAATGGAAATTTTGCAAGCGACCTCGGTTTTCGACGAAACCACTTTTGTTGGATCCGTGATGTCAAGATATTGCTAGGTTTTAAAATTCGTAATTTTCTGAATCAATATGTGAGCGTGGCAAAGGAAAACGCGTTTGACCAGTTTCAGTTGATTTTAATCGACTGGAAAATGGTTATTTTTCAAACGGTCCCAGAATTTGATGAAACTAGTTTTGTTAGGACCGTATCGTCAATACGAAGCTAGGAAATATTTTTCGGGAATTTTTAGAGTCCGTATGTGGCCCCGGTAAATTAAAATGTGCGTTCAAATTCAATATATAGAGTTATATTTTGATTTTGACGGAAACTGGTCGAAACGGTCGAATCAGCCTACGATACATATCCCATTGTGTTCAGAATGGGGGTAATTAGCTAGGGACGATAGGCGGTGGGTCTCGTTTCGAGGTCAAAATAAAAAGGTACCTTTTTGAAATAATTAAATAATTAATTAATATATAATTCTCTATATCACCCCCTATCTCCCGTTCATCTTTCAAAATCAAAATTAAAGAAAACAAAACGGGGACCGCGCCCCACCAGACCTCGTCACGCCGCCTACACCCCTCCTCCTCAGCTCGCCGCCTCCGTTCATCTCCCCCCACCTTCTGCACGTGCGAGCCCCCCCCCCCCTCGTCGATTGCCTCTCCCTCCCCCTTCTCTCACGCCTCGCGCTTCTCTCTCCCCTCGTTTCTCCTGCGCCGCCGCGCGCATCACCGACCCCCCTCCCCTCCCTCTGCACACGTGAAGCACCCCCCCCCCCCGGCGCCACCTCTTCCACCTGCCGTACCCCGTGACCCCCTCCCTCACCCCAAGAACGCTGTGAGTTTTCTTATTTATTCGTTTTTATTTTATTCTATTTATTTTTGTTCATCTTATTGATTTTAATGTAAGTAAAAGGAAGAAAAATTTGGATTTTTATGTGCGTAATAGTATAAGAAAATTTGGATTTTATTTACATAGAAGTAGAAATAATAAAAATATAATTTTTATATAGTAGAAAGGATAAAAATATAATTTTTATATAGTAGAAAGGATAAAAATATAATTTTTATATAGTAGAAAGGATAAAAATATAATTTTTATATGTTAGGAAGGATAAAAATATAATTTTTATATTATATAGATAATAAAAATTCGATCTTTATATAAGAAGTAGAAATCTAAAAATATAATTTTTATATAGAAAGAAGCGTTGAAAATATATATAAAGTAGAAATAAAAATGTGATTTTTATTTATTGAAATGAAGTGATAAAAATATAATTTTTATATATGAACAGCGTGAAAAGGACTGCATTGGAATTTCAAACAAATCCCAACGGTTCAGAAGTTCAGAAGTAAAGCACGGCAGAGTGGAACCCTCGGTGAGAACTCCTCACTTTTATTTTGATTTCTAGTTTGAAATATATACTAGGATGCAGACGGTGCTTAGCAGCACCCGACACCCATTGTCCACAGACCATGGACGACTTAAAATATGGTCTTTATATTATATAGATAATAAAAATTCGATCTTTATATAAGAAGTAGAAATCTAAAAATATAATTTTTATATAGAAAGAAGCTTTGAAAATATATATAAAGTAGAAATAAAAATGTGATTTTTATTTATTGAAATGAAGTGAAAAAAATATAATTTTTATATATGAATAGCGTGAAAAGGACTGCATTGGAATTTCAAACAAATCCTAACGGTTTAGAAATTCAGAAGTAAAGAACGGCGGAGTGGAACCCTCGGTGAGAACTCCTCACTTTTATTTTGATTTCTAGTTTGAAATATATACTAGGATGCAGACAGTGCTTAGCAGCACCCGACACCCGTTGTCCACAGACCATGGACGACTTGTGTGATTGTTTGTGTTGTGAAATTTGACTGTTGATTGTGATGTGAAAAGTATATAATTTCATGTGTTGAAATAAAATAATTTCATGTGTTGAAATAAAATAATTTCATGTGTTGAAGTAAAATATATATTCATGTGTTGAAATAAAATATATATTCATTTACAAATCGAACGATTTGTTTATGTACACCGATTTGACTGATATTGATTGGGACGATAAATTTTACACATCGCCCAACTGCACAAATAAAATCTGTGTTTGATTGTTTGAAACCCCACACGGGTGTTGAGATGAAATTGGGCATACACTAATCCCAATAATTAGCTGTATGTCGATCGATTGATTGACAGACTGTTATAAGCGTTGAATATTTATATTTGATGCTTATACAGTGCAGAATGCACTCTGGATGATGGTTGATTATTTATCGTTGCTATTATATACATGTGTTGTATGGAAACCATATAATTAACATTATATGGTAATTGATTGGGCCTCGTTCCAATTTGGAAAATAAGGAATATTATAAAAGAAAATTCATGTGTTGAATAGAAAGAAAATTCATGTGTTGAATAGAAAGAAAATTCATGTGTTGAATAGAAAGAAAATTCATGTGTTGAATAAAAATATATATTCATGTGTTGAAGAAAATATTCATTTGTTGAATAGAATAACGAAGTTATTGAAATATATAAAGCCGTGTTGATTAGATATGCCCCATTTGGACGCGAGCGATATTTATATCGATTATATTTGTTTTTATAATGATTATAGAAAACGAAGTGATTTCAAAATATAACGTTTTGAAAATATTATCATTTATAGATTAATGATATGGAATATTCAATTTTGATTAGAAATTGAATATGAAGTTGAAATCATTTTGAAAACGAATTTAAAACGATTTATAAAATACGTTTTGAATTGAAATCGACGAAATATATATTATATATATAATATAATGGCCTGAATAGAACGCGTCGCGCCGCGGCAGTTCGCGAATTTCGACCATTGACTTCGAATGGATATTACGGGAGATCCGACCGTCAGATTCTCCTAAAACCGGAACCGTTGGGTTCGTATCGAAAAGAGCTTTCCAACGAATATTAGAA
This sequence comes from Allium sativum, assembly GCA_030737875.1. Taxonomy (NCBI): domain Eukaryota; kingdom Viridiplantae; phylum Streptophyta; class Magnoliopsida; order Asparagales; family Amaryllidaceae; genus Allium; species Allium sativum. Next base: position 341,661,402 of record CM060919.1, read on the forward strand.
ATTAGAAATCTAACGGTTGGATTTGGAATTATGTCCAAATCAAATTTGGAAAAGGTCGTTGTAAGTGCAGTTCGATGGTCGTTGATGGAAATCGACTGTAAGGGCCTTGATAAAATTATTAAAAATAGTAATAATTTGTGTAAATTCATAGGAAATGATTTGTGAAGAATTGGGATGAAAATTTCCATATTTGAAAAGATAAAAATAGATTTTTCTCGAAATGAACTAGTTTTGAGCTAGAATTATAATTCTATTTATTTTTAAAATAAATAAAGTGGATTTGAAATGGTTTTGAAAATAACCAGAATTTCCAATAATTGGATTGGAATGGATTTGAATCGAAATTGTCTTTGGAATATTTCGATGTTGGAATTCGTGATTATACAGATATTGTTATGGAAATTTGAAAGATATATTTATATCGTTATTTCCAATACGATATTTGTTGGTCGTAGAATTTGATATTGAATATAAGCCGATATATTTTCTATTCAGAGCCTTGTATTTAATATCAAATGTGATATGGGATTGTCGTGAATGGTGTCTTCATTAACACTGTTCTTAAACCCAGTTGAGAAAAAGATTAAATCTTTTATTTAGATTTAATGAAGTGTACCAATTAAATGGTATTTAATTGGAATTGAATTTGAATTGATTTTTGGGTTTATCGTGGACGGTGTTTTAAATAACACTTGTTCTTTAACCCGATAATCAATGGAATGTGATTTTGGGTAGTCGTGAATGGTATCTTTAATAATACTGTTCTTAGACTCAACGGAGTTAAGAAAATCAGAAACTAACTGGAGATTAGTTATGTTGAATGGTTTCTTGGGTATTGATCTGATGTTAGTTTCGGCCTTCGGGGTTAATACTTAGGGAATTACTCACTTGCTATTTTACGGTTAAAGGCGAATAGAATGGAATGTGATTTTGGGTTTATCGTGAACCGTGTTTTAAATGACATTGATTCTTTAACCCAGTTAAAGACAGGAAGATTAAAACCAAGTGGAGTTTTAATGAATCTTTAATTAGATTGAAATTATCGAGAATGGAGTATCACCAGTTTTGCTCCAGGCGATAGTTAAATCTTTAATTAGATTTGAACGTGAAATGATAATTGAATTTACCGATAACACCGTGGTGTTAGATATGAAGTATTACCAGTTTTACTTCATGGGATGAATAGGTTGGAATTGGGAAATTAAAATAAATGATTACATCGGTAAGGTTCGTTAATCCCGGCTAGTTTGGATAAACCATAATTTGGTTTGAATTGATATTCAAAAGAAGATTAAAGAATAAATTCAAGGAATTTGTCTTTGATAAAATTAATGGGAACCTCCCCCTAGGAATGTGAATTTTACCAACTAACTAAAGATTAGTTAAGATGAACGGTTTCCTGGGTATTGATCTGATGTTGGTTTCGGCCTTCGGGGTTAATATTTGGGGAATTGTTCCCTTACAAATTTACGGTTAGTGACTGATGAATTGGAATGAGGCGTATGTCATGTTTGTGTAACACTTGTTTATTATGTACGCGAGTTATTCGGAAAGGCCGGGTTTATCCCATTCTGAATAACTGATACGACGATAATTTGAAGATGAAGACGGTGGTTGAAGACCGGAGGTCTTAACGTCATTTGGATAATTACTGATGATCTTGATTGGGCCGTACACCCAAGAGGAGGGAATCAGTTGGTGATCGTCCAGACGTACTTGGAGATCGATGGATATGCGAGGTACAAGGTGCCTCCGGTTTCGTTCAGACCCAGAACGGACTTGTAAATGGACTTTGTGTCTGACATTGGATTTTGTTCTGTGTGATTTATTTCTATTAAATATATATCTGTTTAGCGGCGGAGAATTTATTCTCTTGCTTAACGCCCTTCTCTGGGACGTACGAGCTCAGAGGTTATATATTGATGGATATCAAATGCATGGAGTGAATTGCCTGTGTGGCATGCCTAAGTGGCAATATGATCAAGGCTTCTGTTGAAAAGCAGAGTCTTGTGGTTGATGATAAAAGCACGACCTGTGCGGCATAGCTTTGTGTAGCATTGATTCGCGAGCCTCACACCCCGGTTGTGAACCAGAAACGGGAGAGGACCTCAGGGAGGACATGCGTTTCTTTCTAGTTAGAAGTGGCGTCAGTGGATTGACACACCCTGACGAGTTTGACTTATGTGGTTGTTGGTTTGCGAGGCGCCTCGGATATATCGGTGACTGTGTGGAGCCGATGGAGTCATTCGTTGGCTCATTTACGCCCCAAAGGGCGGGGAAACGCAGTGTTCAGGCATTTTAATCCACATTGGTGGACCGGCCCTGACAATCCAAGGGTCAGTGGAGCTCTGATCCTGAGGCTCGGGCTAGAGAGTCTCGAATTCGGTGAGGACTATCTTTTGCCTCGGTTCACAGATGGAAATCCAGCTTCCAATACATGACAATTGCGGTTTTGATTGTATACCTATATATGGCGACATAGTGGTATAGGGCACTTATGCCGTCTATGATTGATACTTATGATTGAAATTGTTTTGATACTATACACTTATAGTAATAATAAAACATGAAATTTAGCGTATCAAGCATTCTTTGGCTATTATAAGGTAAAACCCTTTCCTCCGTCTTGCGTTGCATTGTGTGATGGGACCTGGGTCTTATAATGGCTTCATTGTTCTTTATTTAGCATTGCGCTGTTGTTTTATGCACTGATATTCTTGGGAGGAAACCCGTTCCGTGTTATACGGCGTGGTCCCTTGATTTACCTAACTTCAAAATAAAGATTAATAATTGTTTTAGTTCTCACACCAGTCACATGACTGACCTGGAGTTTATTGTTTTAACCTAAACTCTAGGTGCCCCTATTTTCCGCACGGGCAGCTAGTAGTTTTGGTTTTGCAGATTTATATTCACAGGATCCTGGTTTACAGCTGGAACGATATCTGTATAGCTCTGTATCCGTATATCTCTTTCAGTTGTGTATTGTATTATTTTTCCGCTGCGATGTATTTAAATGTAATTTAAATCTCGTATTTTCTGTGTAATATTTATTCATACTCTGTATATTCTTGTATTCTGATGGAATTGTTGTAATTAACAATGAAATGTTCTTCTGTCTGCGTTCTTTTGTGTGTTGTTCTCGAAGTATCCGGGCTTTCCTTACCGGGGAAGTTACGGGTCTTCACAGTTGGTATCAGAGCTTTGGTTTGCAAAGCTCAGAGAACAAGACACGTTAGAACCATATGAAAGAATTCATCAGAGATTGGATTAGTAATATCCAATAAGAATGACTCGTTAGAGATGGGATCAGTAGTATACTAGAACGAGTGTGAAGAGTATATTTTTAAAATGAAAACAATTTTTGTTTTGAAAATTTAAATCAATTATTCGTATTTGATTATTTATTTTATGTTGAATTTGGACAATCCAGTATATAAATATTTTGCATATACGTCTAATCCACGAGTATTCGAAGTTTTAATATACTGGATAGATATAGAATCACACTCTAGTCGCCCGGAAATGGTTCTGATGATCGCTATAGATCGAACATCATCAGAATTGGTATCCGAGTTTCGAAGGTGTGATATTTATATATTTCCTATTGACTGGTGTGAGAACCAAAACTAGATAGGGCTTATTGTTGTGACTTGGCATCAAAAATCTGATTTCTTTAGATATGTATCAAAGTTATGAATTTGAAAAGATAATCATCTAATTGATTGCTGGTTTTGTTGTTTGATTATTGTTTGAATTAATTAAATGTTGAACCTTTAGCCAAATTATATCAAATGTTGGACTGAATTGAAAATTGTTTGAAATTGCATGCATATACATGTACTTACATTGAAAAGGTTATAGCAAGGAGGCTAGAGCAGAAGAATAAAATTGTTTGCCCGACAAATAGGTACATGTTTACTAATTTATTGGGTTTTGGATGATTTTATGAGCCGATTGGCTAGCTGCTTGGCTGTTTCTTTTTCTTTTTGGATTGATGAGGGCCATGGGAGGCTATTTGAAATATCCCGAAGTCCCCGGTGCAGGGGAGGTTATGGCGAAATTTTTCGAAAATTTAGGCTGTTAGCCAAATTTTTGAAAAATTTGAAAAGTTCTTAGAAACTAAAAAGTGAAGAACTTAAGCCGTAATGAAAATAATGGAAGTTGAGTTGATTAGTTAAACAACTTTCGGCTTTGTTCCTTTTCGGCTTCGTTCCATTAATTATCGGGTTAAAGAACAAGTGTTATTTAAAACGCTGTTCATGATAAACCCAAAAATCAATTCAAATTCAAATTCAATTCCAATTAAATACCATTTAATTGGTACACTTCAATAAATCTAAATAAAAAGATTTAATCTTTTTCTCAACTAGGTTTAAGGACAGTGTTAATGAAGACACCATTCACGACAAACCCAAATCACATTTGATATTAAATACAAGGCTCTGAATAGAAAATATTTCGGCTTATATTCAATATCAAATTCTACGACCAACAAATATCGTATTTGAAATAATGATATAAATATATCTTTAAAATTCCCATAACGGTATTTGTTTCTTCACGAAATCCAACATCGGAATATTCCAAAGACAATTTCGATTCACATCCATTCCACTTCATATATTGGAAATTCTGGTTATTTTTAAAACCATTTCAAATCCACTTTATTTATTTTAAAAATAAATAGAATTTTAATTCTAGTTCAAAACTAGTTCATTTCGATAAAAATCTATTTTTATCTTTTCAAATATGGAGTTTTTCATCCCAATACAATCATGTGACTCCCAAGAGGAGGGAATCAGTTGGTGATCGTCCAGACGTACTTGGAGATCGATGGATAAGCGAGGTACAAGGTGCCTCCGGTTTCGTTCAGACCCAGAACGGACTTGTAAATGGACTGTGTGTCTGATATTGGATTTTGTTCTGTATGATTTATTTCTATTAAATATATATCTGTTTGGCGACGGAGAATTTATTTTCTTGCTTAACGCCCTTCTCTGGGACGTACGAGCTCAGAGATTATATATTGATGGATATCAAATGCATGGAGTGAATTGCCTGTGTGGCATGCCTAAGTGGCAATATGATCAAGGCTTCTATTGAAAAGCAGAGTCTTGTGGTTGATGATCAAAGCACGGCCTGTGTGGCATAGCTTTGTGTAGCGTTGATTCGCGAGCCTCACACCCCGGTTGTGAACCAGAAACGGGAGAGGACCTCAGGGAGGACATGCATTTCTTTCTAGTTAGAAGTGGCATCAGTGGTTTGACACGCCGTGACGAGTTTGACTTATGTGGTTGTTGGTTTGCGAGGCGCCTCGGATATATCGGTGACTATGTGGAGCCGATGGAGTCATTCGTTGGCTCATTTATGCCCCAAAGGGCAGGGAAACGCAGTGTTCAGGCATTTTAATCCACATCGGTGGACCGGCCCTGACGATCCAAGGGTCACTCGAGCTCTGATCCTGAGGCTCGGGCTAGAGAGTCTCGAATTCGATGAGGACTATCTTTTGCCTCGGTTCACAGATGGAAATCTAGCTTCGAATACCTAACAATTGCAGTTTTGATTCTATACCTATATATGGCGACATAGTGGATGGGGCACTTATGCCGTCTATGATTGATACTTATGATTGAAATTGTTTTGACACTATACACTTATAGTAATAATAAAACATGAAATTTAGCGTATCAAGCATTCTTTGGCTATTATAAGGTAAAACCCTATCCTCCGGCTTGCGTTGCATTGTGTGATGGGACCTGGGTCTTATAATAGCTTCATTGTTCTTTATTTATCATTGCACTATTGTTTTATGCACTGGTATTCTTGGGAGGAAACCCGTTCCATGTTATACGGCGTGGTCCCTTGATTTATCTAACTTTAAAATAAAGATTAGTAATTGTTTTAGTTCTCACACCAGTCACATGACTGACCTGCAGTTTATTGTTTTAACCTAAACTCTGGGTGTCCCTATTTTCCGCATGGGAAGCTAGTAGTTTTGGTTTTGCAGATTTGTATTCACAGGATCCTGGTTTACAGCTGGAACGATATCTGGAAAGCTCTGTATCCGTATATCTCTTTCAGTTGTGTATTGTATTATTTTTCCGCTGCGATGTATTTATATGTAATTTAAATCCCTGGTATTTTCTATGTAATATTTATTCATACTCCGTATATTCTTGTATTCTGATTGAATTGTTGTAATTAATAATGAAATGTTCTTCTATCTGCGTTCTTTTGTGTGTTGTTCTCGAAGTATCTGGGCTTTCCTTACCGGGGAAGTTACGGGTCTTCACAACTTTTTTATAATATACGTCAGTTATTCGGAAAGACCGTGTTTGTCCCACTCTAAATAACTGAATCAGCGATGAGTCGACGATGATGACAGTGGTTGAAGACCGGAGGTCTTCACATCGTTTGGATGATTACCAATGTCTTGATTGGGCTATACACCCAAGACGAGGTAATAAGTGGTGATCGTCCAGACGTACGACCGGATATGCGAGGACCTCTCTCCTGTATTGGACATATGGGACGAGGAATAAGGTGCCTCTGGTTTCGTTCAGACCCCGAACGAATTGGTAAATGGATGTATGTCTGACATCGCATTTCATTCTATGTGATTGATAGACATCGGTTGCATAGCGTGAATTTCCTGTGTGGCATGCTGAGATGCAAATGATCAAGGCTTCTTGAGACAACCCGAACTTCCCCGTGAAGGAAAGCACGGATAGAATTGAGGACAAGACAAAATGGAACGCAGACGGAAGAACATTTCATTGTTATTACAACAATTCCATCAGATACAAGAATATACAGAGTATAAATGAATAAATTACATTCGACAAATATCAGAGATTACAATAAATTACATAGCAGCGGAAAAATATACCAAAAACACAACTAGAAGTAATGCACGGATACAGAGCTTTCCGAGTATCGTTCCAGGTGTAAATCAGGAACCTATGAATATAAATCTGCAAAACCAAAACTACTAGCTGCCCGTGTCGAAAATAGGGGCACCCAGAGTTTAGGTTAAAACAATAAACTCCAGGTCAGTCATGTGACTGGTGTGAGAACTAAAACAGTTATTTAAAACTTTTCTTTAAAGGATAGTAATTCAAGGGATCACGCCGTATAACACGGAATGGGTTTCCTCCCAAGAATACTAGTGCATATAACAAAACAACGTAATGCTTTTTGGAAAAATGAAGCTATTATAAGACCCAGGTCCCATCACACAATGCAATGCATGCCGGAGGATAGGGTTTTCCCTTATAATAGCCAAACATGCTTGGTACGTCAAAACAAATCATCTGATACTATTATAAGTGTATAGTGTCAAAACAATTTTCAATCATAAATATCAATCATAGGCGGCATGGGTACCATCTATCATGTCGCCATACTAGTTCTACAATTAAAACCGAAACACACGTATTGGAAATTGGATTCCATCATGTGTCGAGGCAAGGGGCAAGCTCCTCTCCACGTTCGAGACACTCAAGCAAATGTCCCAGGACCCCACTCTGATCCTTGGATCTTCAGGGCCGGTCCTCTCTTACTTTTGAGGATTAATTATTCCTGAACACACGTTTCCCGGTCCTTACAGATCTATATCTGAGGCGCCTCGTATCCAATAACCACACAGGTGAAAAGTATATAAATATCAGGACTGGTAGGTCACTGACACCACCCTAGCTAGAAAGAAACGTCGTGCTCTCCCTACAGTCACTATCCCGTTTTTGACTCATACCGAGGTGTGAGGCTCGCGAATTCACGTTATACACAAAGCTACGCCACACAGGCCGTGCTTTGATCATCAACCACAAGACTTTTCTTTTCAACAGAAGCCCTGATTAATTGCCACTTACGCGTGCCACAATGGCAATTCACTCCATGCGACTGATGTCCATCGATATACAACCTCTGAGGTCGTACGTCTCAGAGAAGGGCGTTAAGCAAGAGAATAAATTCTCTGTCGCCAAACAGATGCATATTTAATAGAGATCAATCAACACAGAATAAAATCCAATGTCAGACACACAATCCATTTACAAGTTCGTTCTGGGTCTGAACGAAACCGGAGGCACTTTCCTCGCATATCCATCCATCTCCAAGTACGTCTGGACGACCACCAACTATTTCTCTCATCTTCGGTGTATAGCCCAATCGAGATCATCAGTAGTCACCCAAACGATGTGAAGACTTCCGGTCTTCGACCACCGTCTTCATCTTCGACATCTCGTCGAATCGGTTATTCAGAATGGGTCTAACCCGGCCTTTCTGAATAACCCACGTATATAATAAACAAATGTTACACGAACACAACGAACGCCTCAATCCAATTCAGAATATTCTTTTATTCACAAAATCACATTCTTAGGGAAAGGTTCCCATTAGTTTTATCCAAGATAAATTCTTCTAAATTTATTCTTTAATCTTCCTTTGGATATCACTTCAAACTAGTCGGGATTAGCGAACCACACCGAAGTAATTATTTATTTTATTTTCCAATCCCAACCTATATATCCCATGGAGAAAAACCGGTAATACTCCATATCTAACACCACGGTGTTATCGGTAAAATTAATTACCATCTCACGTTCAAATCTAATTAAAGATTTAACTATCGCTTTGGAGCAAAACTGGTGGTACTCCATTCTTGATCACCTTTCAGATTTGATAATTTAAATTATCAATTCACATTTCAATCTAATTAAAGATTCATTAAAACTCCACTTAGTTTTAATCTTTTCAAAAATCAACATCCTGTCTTTAGCTGGGTTAAAGAACCAATGTCATCTAAAACACGATTCACGACAAACCCAAATCACATTTGATATTAAATACAAGACTTTGAACAGAAAATATATCGGCTTATATTCAATATCAAATTCTGAAACCAACAAATATCGTATTGGAAATAACGATATAGAATATATCTTTCAAATTCCCATAACAATATTTGTATAGTCACGAAATCCAACATCGAAATATTCCGAAGATAATTTCGATTCAACTCCAGTCCAATTCACGTATTGGGAATTTTGGTTATTTTTTAAATCACTTTCAAATTCAATTTATTTATTTCAAAAATAAATTGATTTTAATTCTAGTTCAAAACTAGTTCATTTTGATAAAAATCTATTTTTATCTTTTCGAATGTGGAGTTTTTCATCCCAGTTCTTTCCAATTCACATATTATGATTTTACACAAATTATTAATATTTTTAATAATTTTATCAAGGCCCGTACAGTCGATTTCCAACAACGGCCATCGAACTGCACTTACAGCGACCTTTTTCGAATTTGATTTGGACATAACTCCAAATCCAACCATTAGATTTCAAATTTCTAATATTCATTGGAAAGCTCTTTTCGGTACGAACCCAACGGTTCCGGTTTTAGGAGAATCCGACGGTCGGATCTCCTACAACGTCAATTCGAAGTCAATGGTCGAAATTCACGAACTGCCGCGGCGCGGCGCGTTCTATTCAGGCCATTATATATATAATATATATATATATATTATATATATTTCGTCGATTTCCTTTTAAAACGTATTTTATAAATTGTTTTAAATTCGTTTTCAAAATCATTTCAACGCTACATTCAATTTCAAATCGATTTGATTTCAATTCAAATTCTAATTCGTTTCAATTCAATTTGAATTTACCTTCTATTTAATTCAATTCAAATTCACTTCAAATTGGTTTCAATTCAATTTCAGTTCGTTTTAAATTTCATTCAAAACGATTTCAATTCGTTTTTAATTCACTTTCAATTTAATTCAATTTGATTCATTTCTATTTAATTCAAATTCAAATTCACTTTCTATACAATTTGAATTCAAATTCACTTTCTATTCAATTCGAATCGAATTCATTTTCGATTCGAATTCATTTCAAATTGATTCAATAAAATTTCAACTTCAATTTTAATATAATTTAATTTGAATTTCATTTCAAAATATTAAATTTTGAAATCACGTTTCAAAATTCATTGTAAAACGAATAAAATCGATATAAATCTCGTTCACGTCAAAATAGCGCAACTCTAATCAACACGGCTTTATATATTTCAATAATTCGTTATTCTATTCAACAAATGAATATTTATATTCCATTCAACAAATGAATATATATTTCTTTCAACACACGACTAATCTCAACACATGAGTACTGTCAACACAACACTTTTTTTATTATGCAAAATATTTTATAAAACTATGGTATCTATCGTTTGATTTTAATTAGACTCCACCGTAAAGTAGTTCTAATTGTAAATATGATAAAGATGTAAATTTTAGTATTGAAATATTTTACTCAACACACGAATATTTTCAACACATGAACATCGTCAACACATGACTATTTTCATATTCGACACATGATTTTTCCTTTATAATATTCATTATTTTCTTGATTGGAATGAGGCCCAATCAATCATCATATAACGTTAATTATATGGGTTCCATACAACACATGTATATAATAGCAATGATAAACAATCAACCATCATCCAAGGTGCACCACACAACTGCATAAGCATCAAATATAAATAATCAACGCTTACACAGCCTGTCGACCAATCGATCGACATACAATTAAATAATTGGGATTAGTGTACTCAAATATCATCCCAACACCCGTGTGGGGTTTTAAATCAACAAACACTGAATATTATTTATGCAGTTGGGCGATGTGTAAAATTTATCGACCCAATCAATATCAGTCAAATCAGTGTGTATAAACAAATCGGCCGATTTATTTATAAATATTCCTTTATTCACATTCACGTTAAAAATTATATTTTTAACGATAATTAATTTATTTCAACCATCTACAATTTTTTATCGATTTCACATCAACAACACAAACAAATTTCACAAGACATCAATCAAACAAACAAGCCGTCCATGGTCTGTGGACGACGGGTGTCGGGTGCTACTAAGCACCGTCTGCATCCTAGTATATATATATATAACTAGAAAAGGAAATTTGTGTGAGAAGTTCTCACCGATAGCTATCCTAACTCCACGACACTTCATTTGTAGAAAATCTTCATTGTTCTCGCCTTTTTGTCACTTTCGTTGCCCGTAGCCACTACATATATAAAAATCGAATTTTTACTTCGCTATGCAATATTTAAAAATCGAATTTTTACTTTGCTATTCAATATATAAAAATCGAATTTTTACTTTGCTATTCAATATATAAAAATCGAATTTTTACTTTGCTATTCAATATATAAAAATCGAATTTTTTACTTTGCTATTCAATATATAAAAATCGAATTTTTACTTCGCTACATATACAAAGATGATATTTTTATATTCTCTATCTTATAAAGATTATATTTTTATAGTTCCTACTATGTAAAAATCATATTTTTATCCTTCTACAATATAAAAGATTATATTTTTATTATCTATATAATATGAAAATTATATTTTCAACCTTTACATGCGATAAAAATTATATAGTTCCTACTATGTAAAAATCATATTTTTATCCTTCTACAATATAAAAGATTATATTTTTATTATCTATATAATATGAAAATTATATTTTCAACCTTTACATGCGATAAAAATTATATTTTTAACTTCCTTATCATATAAAAATCATATCTTTAACTTTCCTATCGAATAAAAATTCTATCTCTAATTTTCCTATTGAATAGAATTCAGTTTTAAAATCAAATAAAATGATAACTGAAAATAGAAAAATAAAATAAAAACTTACAGCTCGAGGGGGGAAATCGAATTGGAAAGGGGCCTCGTTGTCGTCGTCTGAAGGGGGCTGCGCACTTATGTCGGAAGTGGTGGTCGGGCTCGAGGTGGCGCCGGAGTGGTTGGAAAGGGGAGCAAGCGGTGGTGGGGGCGGTTTGCTGAGGGGAGGAGGAGGCAGATCCGACGAGGTAGGGCATTGGACTGGGGGGGAGGGGGGAATCGCGGCTACAGGGAGAAGAAGAGAGAGCGCGTCGCGGGTAGAGAGGAGAGGGGAGGTGCGATGGGGAGGATCATCAGCGGAGGGGGGGTGGGGGGGTGGCGTGGATCGCCACTGGCGAGGGGAGCACTCCGATGTTATTTTTCTTTTTAATTTTCGATCTGAATAGAAACGGGGGAGGGAGAGAGAATAAGGGGGGTGGGTAGTTGACCAAAGGAATATAATATATATTTAATTTATTTTTAACTTTCAAAAAGCAACTCTTTATTTCGAACTCGAAATCGAACCCAACGACTGTCGTCCCTAGCTAATTACCCTCATTCCGAACACAATGGGATATGTTTCGTAAGCCAATTCCATCGTTTCGATCAGTTTTCGTTGTATTTAAAATATAAATCTTTATATATTCAATTTAAACGCACATTTCAATTTACCGGGGCCACATACTTATTCAGAAAATTCCAGAAAAATTATTTCTAGCCTCGTATTGATGATACAGTCCTAACAAAACTAATTTCGTTGAATTCTGAGACCGTTGGAAAAATGGCCATTTTCCAGTCGATTAAAATCAACTGAAACTGGTCAAACGCGTTTTCCTTTGCCACGCTCACATACTGATTCGAAAAATTATGAAATTTGGAATCTAGCAATAATTTGACATCATGGACCCAACAAAAGTGGTTTCGTTGAAATCCGAGGTCGTTTGCAAAATGTCTATTTTTAAGGGCCTGAATTCCATAGCGACTATTCAGAATTTTCAACTGGACATATCTTTTGATTCTCGCTATGAAATTTCAATTTCTCGGATTCGTTGGAAAGATATTCTAAAATAGATCCTAATATTTTTGGTTTCACTAAAATCCGGATTGTTTTGCACCCGGAACATTCAATTGAAGTTTGAAATCGAATTATCGAACTTCCGCGCCATTTTCAATTCTATTTATAATTTAAAATAAATATTTATATTCTAATGACGACGTATATAATATATACATTCGAATACTATTAAAAATAAATTTCTCGTCGATATTATTTAAAATAATCTGTTTTAAATGTTCAAAATTCGCTAAAATTGCCAAAATAAAAATTTTAAACTGACCCAGATTTTCGGGTTGTTACAATCTCCCCCACTTAAAACTTTTCGTCACCGAAAAGGAACAAAGTCGAAAGTGGTTTGATTAATCAACTCTACGTTCGATCTGGCTTCCATTCTCCAACTTTTCAGTTTCTGAGAATTTTCAAATTCTTCAAAAATTTGGCTAACATCCTAAATTTTCGAAAAATTTCGCCATAACCTCCCCTGTACCGGGAGCCACGGGAAAATCCCGAAATTGCCATACAGGCCTTCTGATCTCAAAAAGAAAAAGAAAAAGCCAAGCGGCTAGCCAATCGGCTCATAAAATCATCATCACCCAAACAAAACAGAAAATTATAGTAAATATGTACCTATTTGTCGGGCAAACAAATTTTATTCTCTGCTCTAGCCTCCTTGCTATTACCTGTTCAATATAAGTACATGTATATACAAGCAAATGCGACCAATTTTCAATACAATTCAATATTTGATACAATTAGGCTAAATGGTTCAAAATTATCAAACAAATAAACAAACAACACAAACATCAATCAATTAGTGGATTAGAGTTTCAAATTCATAATTTGATACATATACATATACAGAAAATCATGTTTTTGATGCCAAATCACAACAAATAAATCTATCTATATAAGTTTTGGTTCTCACACCAGCCTAATGGAAATATATAGATATCACACCTTCGAAACACGAATATAAATACTGATGATGTGGCCACATCACTAGAATTTTCCCCGGGTGTCTAGAATGTGATTCTATATCTATCCAGTATATTAAAACTTCGAATATACGTTCATGACGCGTATACGCGAAATCTTTATATACTCGATTGTCCAAATTCAATATAAATAAATATTCAAATACGTTTAAAATGGTTAAATTTTCAAAACAAAATTGTTTTCATTTGAAAAATATACTCTTCACACTCGTTCTAGGATACTACTGATCCTATCTCTAACGAGTCATTCTAATTGGATATTACTAATCCAATATCTGATGAATTCTTTCGTATGGTTCTAATGTGTCTTGTTCTCGAGCTCTGTAAACCAAAGCTCTGATATCAAACTGAGACGACCCGAACTTCCCCGTGAAGGAAAGCACAGATAGAATTGAGGACAAGACAAAATGGAACGCAGACGGAAGAACATTTCATTGTTATTACAACAATTCCATCAGATACAAGAATATACAGAGTATAAATGAATAAATTACATTCGACAAATATCAGAGATTACAATAAATTACATAGCAGCGGAAAAATATACCAAAAACACAACTAGAAGTAATGCACGGATACAGAGCTTTCCGAGCATCGTTCAAGGTGTAAATCAGGAACCTGTGAATATAAATCTGCAAAACCAAAACTACTAGCTGCCCGTGTCGAAAATAGAGGCACCCAGAGTTTAGGTTAAAATAATAAACTCCAGGTCAGTCATGTGACTGGTGTGAGAACTAAAACAGTTATTTAAAACTTTACTTTAAAGGATAGTAATTCAAGGGACCACGCCGTATAACACGGAACGGGTTTCCTCCCAAGAATACTAGTGCATATAACAAAACAACGCAATGCTTTTTGGAAAAATGAAGCTATTATAAGACCCAGGTCCCATCACACAATGCAACGCAAGCCGGAGGATAGGGTTTTCCCTTATAATAGCCAAACATGCTTGGTACGTCAAAACAAATCATCTGATACTATTATAAGTGTATAGTGTCAAAACAATTTTCAATCATAAATATCAATCATAGACGGCATGGGTACCATCTATCATGTCGCCATACTAGTTCTACAATTAAAACCGAAACACACGTATTGGAAATTGGATTCCATCATGAGGCAAGGGGCAAGCTCCTCTCCGCGTTCAAGACACTCTAGCAAATGTCCCAGGACCCCACTCTGATCCTTGGATCTTCAGGGCCGGTCCTCTCTTACTTTTGAGGATTAATTATTCCTGAACACACGTTTCTCGGTCCTTACAGACCTATATCCGAGGCGCCTCGTATCCAACAACCACATAGGTGAAAAGTATATAAATGTCAGGGCTGGTAGGTCACTGACACCACCCTAGCTAGAAAGAAACGTCGTGCTCTCCCTGCAGTCACTATCCCGTTTTTGACTCGTACCGAGGTGTGAGGCTCGCGAATTCACGTTATACACAAAGCTACGCCACACAGGCCGTGCTTTGATCATCAACCACAAGACTTTGCTTTCCAACAGAAGCCCTGATCAATTGCCACTTACGCGTGCCACAATGGAAATTCACTCCATGCGACTGATGTCCATCGATATACAACCTCTGAGCTCGTACGTCTCAGAGAAGGGCGTTAAGCAAGAGAATAAATTCTCCGCCGCCAAACAGATGCATATTTAATAGAGATCAATCAACACAGAATAAAATCCAATGTCAGACACACAATCCATTTACAAGTTCATTCTGGGTCTGAACGAAACCGGAGGCACTTTCCTCGCATATCCATCCATCTCCAAGTACGTCTGGACGACCACCAACTGTTTCTCTCATCTTCGGTGTACAGCCCAATCGAGATCATCAGTAATCACCCAAACGATGTGAAGACTTCCGGTCTTCGACCACCGTCTTCATCTTCGACATCTCGTCGAATCGGTTATTCAAAATGGGTATAACACGGCCTTTTTGAATAACCCACGTATATAATAAACAAATGTTACATGAACACAACGAACGCCTCATTCTAATTCAGAATATTCTTTTATTCACAAAATCACATTCTTAAGGAAAGGTTCCTATTAATTTTATCCAAGATAAATTCTTCTAAATTTATTCTTTAATCTTCCTTTGGATATCACTTCAAACTAGTCGGGATTAACGAACCACACCGAAGTAATTATTTATTTTATTTCCCAATCCCAACCTATATATCCCATGGAGAAAAACTGGTAATACTCCATATCTAACACCACGGTGTTATCGGTAAAATTAATTACCATCTCACGTTCAAATCTAATTAAAGATTTAACTATCGCTTTGGAGCAAAACTGGTGGTACTCCATTCTCGATCACCTTTCAGATTTGATAATTTAAATTATCAATTCACATTTCAATCTAATTAAAGATTCATTAAAACTCCACTTAGTTTTAATCTTTTCAAAAATCAACATCCTGTCTTTAACTGGGTTAAAGAACCAATGTCATCGAAAACACGATTCACGACAAACCCAAATCACATTTGATATTAAATACAAGGCTTTGACTAGAAATTATATCGGCTTATATTCAATATCAAATTCTGAAACCAACAAATATCGTATTGGAAATAACGATATAGAATATATCTTTCAAATTCCCATAACAATATCTGTATAGTCACGAAATCCAACATCGAAATATTCTGAAGATAATTTCGATTCAACTCCAGTCCAATTCACGTATTGGGAATATTGGTTATTTTTAAAATCACTTTCAAATTCAATTTATTTATTTCAAAAATAAATTGATTTTAATTCTAGTTCAAAACTAGTTCATTTCGATAAAAATCTATTTTTATCTTTTCGAATGTGGAGTTTTTCATCCCAGTTCTTTCCAATTCACATATTATGATTTTACACAAATTATTAATATTTTTAATAATTTTATCAAGGCCCGTACAGTCGATTTCCAACAACGGCCATCGAACTGCACTTACAGCGACCTTTTTCGAATTTGATTTGGACATAACTCCAAATCCAACCGTTAGATTTCAAATTTCTAATATTCATTGGAAAGCTCTTTTCGATACGAACCCAACGGTTTCGGTTTTAGGAGAATCCGACGGTCGGATCTCCCGCAACGTCAATTCGAAGTCAATGGACAAATTCACGAACTACCGCGGCGCGGCGCGTTCTATTAAGGCCATTATATATATAATATATATATATATATTTCGTAGATTTCCTTTTAAAACGTAATTTATAAATCGTTTTAAATTCTTTTTCAAAATAATTTCAACGCTGCATTCAATTTCAAATCGATTTGATTTCAATTCAATTCAAATTCTAATTCGTTTCAATTCAATTTGAATTTACCTTCTATTTAATTCAATTCAAATTCACTTCAAATTGATTTCAATTCAATTTCAGTTCGTTTTAAATTTCATTCAAAATGATTTCAATTCGTTTTTAATTCACTTTCAATTTAATTCAATTTGATTCATTTCTATTTAATTCGAATTCAAATTCACTTTCTATTCAATTTGAATTCAAATTCACTTTCTATTCAATTCGAATCGAATTCATTTTCTATTCGATTCGAATTCATTTCAAATTGATTCAATAAAATTTCAATTTGAATTTTAATATAATTTAATTTGAATTTCATTTCAAAATATTAAATTTTGAAATCACTTTTCAACATTCATTGTAAAACGAATAAAATCGATATAAATCTCGTTCACATCAAAATAGCGCAACTCTAATCAACACGGCTTTATATATTTCAATAATTCGTTATTCTATTCAACAATTGAATATTTATATTCCATTCAACAAACGAATATATATTTCTTTCAACACACGACTAATCTCAACACATGAGTACTGTCAACACATCACTATTTTTATTATGCAAAATATTTTATAAAACTATGGTATCTATCGTTTGATTTTAATTAGACTCCACCGTAAAGTAGTTATAATTGTAAATATGATAAAGATGTAAATTTTATTATTGAAATATTTTACTCAACACACGAATATTTTCAACACATGAACATCGTCAACACATGACTATTTTCATATTCGACACATGAATTTTCCTTTATAATATTCATTATTTTCTTGATTGGAATGAGGCCCAATCAATCACCATATAACGTTAATTATATGGGTTCCATACAACACATGTATATAATAGCAATGATAAACAATCAACCATCATCCAAGGTGCACCACACAACAGCATAAGCATCAAATATAAATAATCAACGCTTACACAGCCTGTCGACCAATCGATCGACATACAATTAAATAATTGGGATTAGTGTACTCAAATATCATCCCAACACCCATGTGGGGTTTCAAATCAACAAACACTGAATATTATTTGTGCAGTTGGGCGATGTGTAAAATTTATCGACCCAATCAATATTAGTCAAATCAGTGTATATAAACAAATCGGCCGATTTGTTTATAAATATTCCTTTATTCACATTCACGTTAAAAATTATATTTTTAAAGATAATTAATTTATTTCAACCATCTACAATTTATTATCGATTTCACATCAACAACACAAACAAATTTCACAACACATCAATCAAACAAACAAGCCGTCCATGGTCTGTGGACGACGGGTGTCGGGTGCTACTAAGCACCGTCTGCATCCTAGTATATATATTACTAGAAAAGGAAATTTGAGTGAGAAGTTCTCACCGATAGCTATCCTAACTCCACGACACTTCATTTGTAGAAAATCTTCATTGTTCTCGCCATTTTGTCACTTTCGTTGCCCGTAGCCACTACATATATAAAAATCGAATTTTTACTTCGCTATTCAATATATAAAAATCGAATTTTTACTTTGCTATTCAATATATAAAAATCGATTTTTTACTTTGCTATTCAATATATAAAAAACGAATTTTTACTTTTCTATTCAATATATAAAAATCGAATTTTTACTTTGCTATTCAATATATAAAAATCGAATTTTTACTTCGCTACATATACAAAGATGATATTTTTATATTCTCTATCTTATAAAGATTATATTTTTATAGTTCTTACTATGTAAAAATCATATTTTTATCCTTCTACAATATAAAAGATTATATTTTTATTATCTATATAATATGAAAATTATATTTTCAACCTTTACATGCGATAAAAAATATATTTTTAACTTCCTTATCATATATAAATCATATCTTTAACTTTCCTATCGAATAAAAATTCTATCTCTAATTTTTCTATTGAATAGAATTCAGTTTTAAAATCAAATAAAATGATAACTGAAAATAGAAAAATAAAATAAAAACTTACAGCTCGAGGGAAAAAAAATCAAATTGGAAAGGGGCCTCGTTGTCGTCGTCTGAAGGGGGCTGCGCACTGATGTCGGAGGTGGTGGTCGGGCTTGAGGTGGCGCCGGAGTGGTTGGAAAGGGGAGCAAGCAGTGGTGGGGGCGGTTTGCGAAGGGGAGGAGGAGGCGGATCCGACGAGGTAGGGCGTTGGACTGGGGGGGATCGCGGCTACAGGGAGAAGAAGAGAGAGCGCGTCGCGGGTAGAGAGGAGAGGGGAGGTGCGATGGGGAGGATCATCAGCGGGGGGGAGGGGGGCGGTGGCATGGATCGCCACTGGCGAGGGGAGCGCTCCGATGTTTCTTTTTTTTCTTTTTAATTTTCGATCTGAATAGAAACGGGGGAGGGAGAGAGAATATGGGGGTAGTTGACCAAAGGAATATAATATATATTTAATTTATTTTTAACTTTCAAAAAGCAACTCTTTATTTCGAACTCGAAATCGAACCCAACGACTATCGTCCCTAGCTAACTACCCTCATTCCGAACACCATGGGATATGTTTCGTAAGCCAATTCCATCGTTTCGATCAGTTTTCGTTGTATTTAAAATATAAATCTTTATATATTCAATTTAAACGCACATTTCAATTTACCGGGGCCACATACTTATTCAGAAAATTCCAAAAAAATTATTTCTAGCCTCGTATTTATGATACGGTCCTAACAAAACTAATTTCGTTGAATTCTTAGACCGTTGGAAAAATGGCCATTTTCCAGTCGATTAAAATCAACTAAAACTGGTCGAACGCGTTTTCCTTTGCCACGCTCACATACTGATTCGAAAAATTATGAAATTTAAAATCTAGCAATAATTTGACATCACGGACCCAAAAAAAGTGGTTTCATCGAAATCCGAGGTCATTTGCAAAATGTCTATTTTTAAGGGCCTAAATTCCATAGCGACTATTCAGAATTTTCAACTGGACATATCTTTTGATTCCCGCTATGAAATTTCGATTTCTCGGATTCATTGGAAAGATATTCTAAAATAGATCCTATTATTTTTGGTTTCACTAAAATCCGGATTGTTTTGCACCCGGAACATTCAATTGAAGTTTGAAATCGAATTATCGAACTACCGCGCCATTTTCAATTCTATTTATAATTTAAAATAAATATTTATATTCTAACGACGACGTATATAATATATACGTTCGAATACTATTCAAAATAAATTTCTCGTCGATATTATTTAAAATAATCTATTTTAAATGTTCAAAATTCGCTAAAATTGCCAAAATAAAAAATTTAAACTGGCCCATATTTTCGGGTTGTTACACTTCTATTGAATAGCAGAGTCTTATGGTTGATGATCAAAGCATGGATTTAATATAGTATAGCTCTGTGTATAGCGTTAATTCGCGAGCCTGGGTGTGAACCAGAAATGGGAGAGGACTTCAGGGAGAGCATGCGTTTCTTTCTAGCTAGGAGTGGTGTCTGGCTTTTGTAAGCCCATACGTTTTACTTATGTGGATGATGGATAGCGAGGCACCTCGGTTTTATTGGTCGCTGTGGTGCTGATGGATGGTTTGGTCGATATATGACCAGGTTACGCCTCATAGGGCAGGGAAACGTATTGTTCAGGCATTTTAATCCACTTCGTGTGGAACGGCTCTGGCGATCCAAGGCTTGTCTGCGTGCTTGCCTGAGGCTCGGGCTAGAGAGTCTCGAAGCGGTAAGGATGATCCTTTGCCTTGGTTCACAGATGGAAATCCAACTTCCAATACATGACATTTTGGTTTTGATTGTAGAGCCTAGTATTGGCGACATGATAGATGGTACCCATGCCGCCTATTATTGATACATTTATATTCGAAGTTGTTTTATACACTATGCACTTATAATAGTATAAAATGATTTGTTTTAATGTACCAAGCATGTTTGGCTATTATAAGGGAAAACCCTATTGCGTTGCATTGTGTGATGGGACCTGGGTCTTATAATAGCTTCATTCTTCCAAAAAGGATTGTGTTGTTTTGTTATATGCACTAGTATTTTTGGGAGGAAACCTGTTTTGTGTTATATGACGTAGTCCCTTGATATATCTGATTTTAAAGTAAAGTTTTAAATAAATGTTACCAGTCACATGACTGACCTGGAGTTTATTGTTTTAACCTAAACTCTAGGTATCCCTATTTTCCACACGGGCAGCTAGTAGTTTTGGTTTAGCAGATTTATATTCACAGGATCCTGGTTTACAACTGGAATGATATTCGGAAAGCTCTGTATCCGTATATTCCTTTCAATTGTGTTTTGTATTATTTTCCACTGCATTGTAATTTGTAAATCTCTGATATTTATCAAATGTATATTATTTATTCATACTCTGTATATTCTTGTACTCTGATGTAAATTGTTGTAATAAGCGATGAAATGTTCTTCTGTTTGTGTTCTGATTTATCAAGCTCTTAACTCAATCTGGGCTTTCCTTTACGGAGAAGTTCGGGTCGTCACATTTAGTATCAGAGCTTTGGTTTACGGAGCTCGTGAACAAGACACATTAGAACCAAACAAAAGGCTTCATCAAAGATTGGATTTGTAATATCTAATGAGAATGACTCGTTAGAGATGGGATCAGTAGTATCCTAGAACGAGTGTGAAGAGTGTTATTTTTAAAATTAAAATGAAAATTGGTTTTGAAAATTTAAACCATATTATGTGTATTCGAAATTTTATTTTAAATTGATTTGGACTATAGGGTATATAGAGATTTTGATATACGTTTGATCCACGTGTATTTGAAGTCTTAAATATACGGGATGGATATAGAATCACACTCTAGTCGCCCGAAGATAATTCTGGTTATGCGACCGCATTATCAGTATTTATGTTCGAGCTTCGAAAGTGGGATATCTATATATTTCCAATTGGCTGGTGTGAGAACCAAAACTAGATAGGGTTTATTGTTGTGATTTGGCACCAAAAAGATGATTTTTGAATATATATATATATATATATTAAATTTATTCATTTGAAATGATAATCAACTAATTGATTGCTGGTTGTGTTGTTTGATTATTGGTTTGATTAATTAAAATTTGGAACCATTTAGCCAAATTGTGTCAAATATGAACTGAGTTGGAAATTGTTTAGAAATGCATACATGTATATATACACATTGCTGAACAGGTTATGAATATACTGCTACGAAGAGAAATAAAATTTTATGCCCGATGAATAGGTACGTGTTTACCAATTATCTTTTTCTTTTAAAAGGTTTATGAGCCTAAGGCTGGACGCTTGGCAATTTTATTTTTATTTTAAAAGGTTTATGAGCCTAAGGTTGGACGCTTAGCAATTTTCTTTTTCTTTTAAAAGGTTTATGAGCCTAAGGCTGGCCACTTGGCATTCTCTTTTTCTTTTGGATTGGTGAGGGCCCCGCGAGGCGAGTTGCAGTTTTAAATGTCTCCCCGTACAAAGGATGTTATGACGAAATTTTTCAAAAATTTAGGGTGTTAGCCAAATTTTTGAAGAATTGGAAAATCCTTAGAAATTGAAAAGTTGAAGAATGAAAGCAAAACTAAAAGTTGAGTTGACTAGTAAAACAACTTTCAGCTCCGTTCCTTTTCGAGGACGAAAAGATTTTAAGTGGAGGAGATTGTAACAACCCGGAAAATCAGAACCAATTGTAATTTTTTATTTTGGAAATTTTAATGAATTTTGAATAATTAAAATGATTTATTTTAAATAATAACGACTAGAAATTTATTTTGAATAGAATTAGAACGTATATATTTATTTAAATCGAAATTAGAATATAAATATTTATTTTAATTATAAAAGGAATTGGAAACGACGCGGTAGCTTGAAAATTCGATTTCAAATTTCAAATGAATGTACAGGATTCAAAACAAACCACATTTTAATGAAACAAAAAATATTTGAATCTGTTTGAAAATATCTTTCCAAAGAATCTAAAAAATTCCAGATTTCATAGCAGGAATAAAATGTTATGCCTAGTTGAAAATTCAGAATAGTCGCTATGGAAAATATAGCCCTTAAAAATAGAGATTTTGCAAATGACCTCCGTTTTTGATGAGGCCACTTTTGTTGAATCCAGAATGTCAAATTATTGCTAGGTTCCAATTTTCATAATTTTTGGAATTAATATGTGAGTGTGGTGATTTTAAATGTGTTTGGTCAATTCAGTTTGCATTTGATCGACTGGAAAATGGCCATTTTTCAAACGGCCTCCAAATTCGACGAAATTAGTTTTGTTAGGACCGTATCGTCAAAACATAGCCAGATTAATTTTTCTGGAATTTTTGGAGTTAGTATGTGGTCCCTGTAAATTAAAATGTTCGTTTAAATTCAATATACATTAATTTATATTTTAATTTTGATGAAAATTGATCGTAGCAGCCGACTTGGGTTACGAAACATATCCCATTGTGTTCTGAATAGGGGTAATTTGCTAGGGGCGACAATCGTTAGGATTCATTTGGAGTTCGTGGTGTTAAACAACTAATTGATGAATTAAAACATTATTAAATTATAAAATATTGTATATATTGCTCCTCAGCCCTAGAATTGGTCAAACAACCTAACCCGCAGTCAACTAAAGAAAACCCACCCCTCTTCTTGGACCCCCGTCGCCCCCTACGATCTGACATCGTCGTCGCACGCTGGCCCCTATCGCCGCCCCTCCGATTAACTCCCCTTCTCTTCCGCCGCTTCTCCCTCCTCTTGAGACCCTACCGCGAACCCAAACCCCCTAAAGCCGGACGCAGCCACCACAGCAAACCCTAGGACCCGTTGCCAGTCCCCAATCCACCGCCGCCACGTCTTCTGATGCCACCTCCGACTCCCTTGGCCTCCACCGCCGTTTCCCCTGCTCCTCCTCCGTTGTACAAACCCGCAGCCACGCGATGAAGGAAAGAAACTGCCACCACCGTGCCGGAGACGCCATTCGCCACCTCCTCCTCGATCCGAGCAGCAGAGGACCTTCTCCCATGTCCACCGTGAGCTTTTATTTTGATTGTATTTATTTTTGTTAATAAAAATATGAATATCGTTTATAAAAACGCGATCTTTACTTAGGTAAAATACAGTCTTTAACTAGATATATATAGGATTTTTGATCGCATAAAGTGATGATTTTAAAAAAAATAAAGCTGGGATTTTTATTTATATAGAACTATAATAAAATGTTATTTTTATCCATATAGCGTTAAAATAAAAATGTGATTTTTATTGTAAAAATCGTTTGAAACAGACTGTGATGGAATTGACTGGAAGTAGAACAGAGTTCAAACTATCTCATAAAGATTGACAGAGTAGATCCCAAAGATGAGAACTCCTCACTAAAATTTCTCGTACAGTTATTTATTTCATAAATGCATATATGAACTGCTCCCCGTCGTCCACAGACCATGGACGAATTGTTTGATTGTATTGTGTTGTGGAAATTGTCTGTGATGTGAAAATTGAAAATAAAATATTTATGTGTTGAATAAAATATTTTATAGTTAAAAATATAATTTTTAACGTGTATATGAATAAAACAAATATTCATAAACAAATCGGATGATTTGTTTATGTACACCCATTTGACTGATATTGATTGGGATGATATATTTTACACATCGCTCAACTACACAAATAATAATCAGTATTTGTTGTTTGAAAACCCCACACGGGTATTGGGATGATATTGGACATACACTAATCCCAATATTTAGTTGTATGTCAATTGATGGGTTGACAAGATGTTGTAATCGTTAATTATTTATATTTAACACTTATGCAGTTGTGTAATGCACTCTGGATGATGGTTGACTGTGTTTGGATTGTTGTGTACATATGTGTATGAAATCCATATAAATAAAATTATATGGTAATTGACTATGTCTGATTCCAGTTCAGAATTAACGAATATTTTAAAATAATATTCAGTGAATATTGAAATGTGAAGCTATGTTAAGTAGTTAAATGCCATTTTAACACGAACAAGAATTTTGTCAATTTTATACATTTTATAATGAATATCGAAAAGTGATTTCAAAATTGGATATTTTGAAAATATTATCATTTTAATATTAAATTGATATCGAATATTCAAATTTGATCTGAAATTTGAAATGAAATTGAAATCGTTTTAAAATGAATTTGATTTGAAATTTGAAATGAAATTGAAATCGTTCATTTAAAACGAACTTGTTAAGAAATATTCAAATTTGATTTGAAATTTGAAATGAAATTGAAATCGTTCTAAAATGAATTTAAAATGAATTTAAAATGAATTTGTTAAGAAATATTCAAATTTGATTTGAAATTTGAAATAAAATTGAAATCGTTTTAAAATGAATTTAAAACATATTTTTTAAGAAATATTCAAATTTGATTTGAAATTTGAAATGAAATTGAAATCGTTTTACAATGAATTTAAAACGAATTTATTAAGGAATATTCAATTTTGGTTTAAAATTGAGAATGAAGTTGAAACCTTTTTCAAACGAATTTAAAACGATTTATAAAATACGTTTTAAATAGAAATCGATGAAATATATGTAATATATATTTATTATATATTTAATGGCCTGAATAGAACGCGTCGCGCCGCGGCAGTTCGTGAATTTCAACCATTGACTTCGAATAGACATTATGGGAGATCCGACCGTTGGATTCTCCTAAAACCGGAACCATTGGGTTCGTATCGAAAAGAGCTTTCTAACGAATACAAAAAATTTGAAATCTAATAGTTGGATTTGGAATTATGTCCAAATCAAATTTGGAAAAGGTTGCTGTAAGTGCAGTTCGATGAACTTTTATGGAAATCGACTATACGGGCCTTGATAAAATTATTAATAATTTGTGTAAAATCATAATAAATGATTTGAAAAGAATTAGGATGAAAAATTCCACGTTTGTAAAGATAAAAATATATTTTTATCAAAATGAACTAGTTATGAACCAGAATTATAATCCAATATTTTTAAATAAAATAAAATTGGATTTTTGAAATGGTTTTAAATATATCCAGAATTTCCAATATATGAATTGGAGTGGATTTGAGTCGAAATTATATTTGGAATACTTCGATGTTGGATTTCGTGATTATACGGATATTGTTATGGAAATTTGGAAGATATATTATATATCGTTATTTCCAATACGATATTTGTTGGTTTCAGAATTTGATATTGAATATAAGCCGATATATTTTCTATTGGAGCCTTGTATTTAATATCAAATGGGATTTTGGGTTTGTCATGAACGGTGTCTTAAATAACACCATTCTTAAACCTAATAGAGAAAAGAATAAATCTTTAATTAAGATTTAAAGAAAAATTACCAATTAATTAACATTTAATTGGAACTGAAAATGGAATGTGAATTGGGTTTATCGTGAACTGTGTTTTTAACGACATTTGTTCTTTAACCCGATTTACAATGAAATGAGATTTGGAATTTATAAATCTTTTGTTAAGATTTAAAGGAGATTTTCCAAATTAAAGTTTTCCAATTTAATACAACAAATTGGAATGGAATGGAATTCGATTTGATAATAATCGAAGTGAATTTCTATGGAGGAAGACTACTAATATATATGGAATTTAAAAGGCTTTGCCGTTATTCCATTTATATTATTAGTCAGATATGGAAGTTTATATCGATTATATATATTGATTAGTTTTCCGTGAAGATTCCATAATTAATGGAATGGGACTTTGGGTTTATCATGAGCTGTGTTTTGAATGACATTAGTTCTTTAACCCAGTTAAAGATAGGATTTATTTCCTGAATTTAAATAATCATTAAGTAATGATTTTTGGAGATTAAAACTAAATGGAGTTTTATTGAATCTTTAATTAGATTGAAAGGTCAATCTGATAACTTAAATTATCAAATTCAAAGAAATGATCGAGAACGGAGTATCACCAGTTTTGCTCCAAGCGATAGTTCAATCTTTAATTAGATTTGAACATGAAATGTTAATTAAATTTACTGATAACACCGTGGTGTCAGATATGGAGTATTACCAGTTTTGCTCTATGGGATAAATAGGTTAGGATTAGGAAATTAAATAAAGGATTACTTCAGTAAGGTTCGCTACTCCCAACTAGTTTGGATAAACCTTATTTGGTTTAAATTGATATCCAAAGGAAGATTAAAGAATAAATTGGAAGAATTTATCTTTGATAAAATTTATGGGAACCTTTCCAAAAGGATTTGAATATTTAAATAATGGAATATTCAGAATTGGAATGAGGCGTATGTTGTGTTTTTGTAGCACTTGTTTGTAATATACGCGAGTCATTCAGAAAGACTGGGTTTATCGCATTCTGAATAACTAAATCGACGATGATTCGATGATGAAGACGGTGGTTGAAGACCGGAGGTCTCCACATCATTTGGATGATTACTGATGTATTGATTGGGCTGTACACTGTAATAACCCGAAAATCTGGGCCAGTTTAATTTTTTTTATTTTGGCAATTTTAGTGAATTTTTATTATTTAAAATGAATTATTTTAAATAATATCGACGAGAAATTTATTTTGAATAGAATTCGAACGTATATATTTATATAGATCATCGTTAGAATATAAATATTTATTTTAAATTATAAATAGAATTGAAAAAGGCGCGGTAGTTCGATAATTCGATTTCAAACTTCAATTGAATGTACCGGGTGCAAAATAAACCGGATTTTAGTGAAACCAAAAATAATAGAATCTATTTGAGAATATCTTTCCAACGAATCAGAAAAATCAAAATTTCATAGCGGGAATCAAAAGATATGTCCAGTTGAAAATTCTGAATAGTCGCTATGGAATTAAGGCCCTTAAAAATGGAAATTTTGCAAACGACCTCGGATTTCGACGAAACCACTTTTGTTGGATCTGTGATGTCAAGTTATTGCTAGATTCCAATTTTCGTAATTTTTCGAATCAATATGTGAGCGTGGCAAAGGAAAACGTGTTTGACCAGTTTCAGTTGATTTTAATCGACTGGAAAATGGCCATTTTTCAAACGGTCTCAGAATTCGATGAAATTAGTTTTTAGGACCGTATCGTCAATATGAAGCTAGAAATAATTTTTCTGGAATCTTAGAAGTCCATATGTGGTCCCGGTAAATTGAAATGTGCGTTTAAATTGAATATGTAAAGATTTATATTTTAAATTTGATGGAAACTTAGCGTAACAGACGAATTGGCTTGCGAAACATATCCTATTGTGTTCGGAATGGGGGTGATTAGCTGGGGGCGACAGTCGTTGGGTCTCGTTTGGTGTTCGAAGTAAAAGTCAACTTTTAGAAATAAAAATAATATAAAATTAAAATAAATAAACCCCTCTCCTCCCTTCCTTTCTCTTTCCCCGACCATTTCAGAAATAAAAAAATAAAAATAAAAAAAAGAAAGAGAAGAAGAAAGAAAGAGGAAACAGTCGCCGCCGCCGTCCCTCATCCACCGCCACGTCGCCGCCCCCCCCCCCCCTCTGCCATCGCCGACTCTGGCGACCCCCCTCCTCTCGATTCTCCCACTCCTCCCCCCCCCCTTCGTTCGAAGACCGACGCACCCGAACCGCCAGGAAACCCTAGCGCCCCCTTGACCGCCGGCGACGAGACCCCCCCGCCACCCTCCTCCACCTCAGGCCGACCAAACCTTCCCCCTTGCCTCGGTTCCTTCCCCATCGAGCGCAAGACCACCACCATCGTTTGAAGCCACCACTTCGCGGCCACTAGAGCTACCTCAGCCCACCGGACCCCCCTTTGCGCCCTCCCCTTCGACTGAAAACGATGTGAGTTTTCATTTCAATTTTTATTTATTTACATTGCTTTTTAACTTTCAGTTTTTACATAACTTTAAAAATATAATTTTTTTTATATAATCGAATAATGTGATAAAAGGTACGATTTTTAAAATGATAAAGGTGAGGTCTTTTAACACATAAGTATAGATTTTTATAAGGAAAGACAATTGATAAAAATTCGATTTTTATATATTGAATAGCAAAGTAAAAATTCGATTTTTATATATTGAATAGCAAAGTAAAAATTCGATTTTTATATATTGAATAGCGAAGGAAAAAAATTCGATTTTTATATATTGAATAGCAAAGAAAAAAATTTGATTTTTATATATTGAATAGCAAAGTAAAAATTCGATTTTTATATATTGAATAGCAAAGTAAAAATTCGATTTTTATATATTGAATAGCGAAGGAAAAAATTCGATTTTTATATATTGAATAACAAAGTAAAAATTCGATTTTTATATATTGAATAGCAAAGTAAAAATTCGTTTTTTATATATTGAATAGCGAAGAAAAAAATTCGATTTTTATATATTGAATAGCAAAGTAAAAATTCGATTTTTATATACTGAATAGCAAAGTAAAAATTCGATTTTTATATATTGAATAGCAAAGTAAAAATTCGATTTTTATATATTGAATAGCAAAGTAAAAATTCAATTTTTATATATTGAATAGCAAAGTAAAAATTCGATTTTTATATATTGAATAGCGAAGAAAAAATTCGATTTTTATATATTGAATAGCAAGGTAAAAATTCGATTTTTATATATTGAATAGCAAAGAAAAAAATTCGATTTTTATATATTGAATAGCAAAGTAAAAATTCGATTTTTACATATGTAGAGAATACAGGCAAAGAAAGTGACAAGAGGCAAGAACGGCGAAGATTTTCTACATAAGAAGAGCCGAGGCATCTGGTTTAGCATATCTGTGAGAACTTCTCACCTTTTAATTTTGTTTTCTAGTTAAAAATATATACTAGGATGCAGACGGTGTTTAGTAGCACCCGACACCCGTCGTCCAAAGACCATGGATGGCTTGTATGCTTGTTTGTTTGATTTTGATGTGTAGTTGATTGTGTGATGTGATGTGAAACGAAATAAAATATTTTATAGTGGAAAATATTTTATAGTTAAAAATAGAATTTTTAACGTGTATATGAAATGAAATAAATTAATATAAACAAATCGAACGATTTGTTTATATACACACATTTGCCTGATATTGATTGGGAGGATAAATTTTACACATCGCCCAACTGCACAAATAAAATCTATGTTTGATTGTTTGAAACCCCACACGGGTATTGGGATGATATTTGACGTACACTAATCCCGATTGTTTAGTTGTATGTCGATCGATTGATTGACAGGCTGTTAGAAGCGTTGAATATTTATATTTGATGTTTATACAGTGTAGAATGCACTTTGGATGATGGTTGATTATTCATCGTTGTTATTGTATACATGTGTTGTAGAAAATCCATATAATTAACATTATACCGTAATTGATTGGGCTTCATTCCAGTTTTGAAAAAGAAATATTTGTATAGAAATATTTGAAAAAGAAATATTTGTATAGAAATATTTGAAAAAGAAATATTTGAAATAGAAATATTTGAAATAGAAATATTTGAAATAGAATATTTGAAAATAAAAATATATGAAGCCGTGTTGATTAGATTTACGCCATTTTGACGTGAACGATATTTATATCGATTTTATTCATTTTATAACGAATATCGAAAGTGATTTCAAAATCTGATATTTTGAATAGAATTGAAATTCGAATTAAATTGAATAGAAATGAATTCGAATTGAAATTGAATAGAAATGAATTCGAATTGAAATTGAATTGAATTAGAACTGAAATTGAATTAGAAATCAATTTGAATTGAAATCGATTTGAAACGAATTTAAAACGATTTATAAAATACGTTTTAAAAGGAAATCGACGAAGTATATATTATATATATAATATAATGGCCTGAATAGAACGCACCGCGCCGCGGTAGTTCGCGAATTTCGACCATTGACTTCGGATATTACGGGAGATCCGACTGTCGGATTCTCCTAAAACCAGAACCGTTGGGTTCGTATCGAAAAGAGCATTCTAACGAATATTAGAAATTTGAAATCTAACGGTTGGATTTGGAGTTATGTCCAAATCAAATTTGGAAAAGGTCACTGTAAGTGCAGTTCGATGGCCGTTGATGGAAATCGACTGTACGGGCCTTGATAAAATTATTAAAAATAGTAATAATTTGTGTAAAATCATAAGAAATGATTTAGAGAGAATTGGGATGAAAAACTCCATATTTGAAAAGATAAAAATAGATATTTATCGAAATGAACTAGTTTTGAACTAGAGTTATAATTCTATTTATTTATAAATAAATAAATTGGATTGGAAATGGTTTTGAAAATAACCAGAATTTCCAATAATTATATTGGAATGGATTTGAATCAAAATTGTCTTCAGAATATTTCGATGTTGGATTTCGTGATTATACAGAAGTTGTTACGAAAATTTGAAAGATATATATATATATATATATCTCGTTATTTCCAATACGATATTTGTTGGTCGTAGAATTTGATGTTGAATATAAGCCGATATATTTTCTATTCAGAGCCTTGTATTTAATATCAAATGTGATTTGGGATTGTCGTGAATGGTGTTTTCATTAACACTGTTCTTAAGCCCTATTGAGAAAGAGATTAAATCTTTTTATTTAGATTTAATGAAGTGTACCAATTAAATAATATTTAATTGAAATGGATATTGATTTTTGGGTTTATCGTGAACAGTGTTTTAAATAACACTTGTTCTTTAACCCGATAATTAATGAAATGTGATTTTGGGTTGTCGTGAACGGTATCTTCAATAATACTTTTCTTAGACCCAAAGGAGTTAAGAAAATTCAGAAACTAACTGGAGATTAGTTGAGTTGAATGTTTTCTGGGGTATTGATCTGATGTTGGTTTCGGCCTTCGGGGTTAATACTTAGGGAACTGCTCACTTGCTAATTCACGGTTAGGGACTGAATGTGATGTGATTTTGGGTTTATCGTGAACCGTGTTTTAAATGACACTGATTCTTTAACTCAGTCGCAGATTAAAACTAAGTAGGGTTTTAATGAATCTTTAATTAGATTGAAATGATCGAGAATGGAGTATCACCAGTTTTTCTCCAGGCGATAGTTAAATCTTTAATTAGATTTGAACGTGAAATGGTAATTAAATTTACCGAAAACACCGTGGTGTTAGATATGAAGTATTACCAGTTTTACTTCATGGGATGAATAGGTTGGGGTTGGGAAATTAAAACAAATGATTACTTCGGTAAGGTTCGTTAATCCCGACTAGTTTGAATTGATATTCAAAGGAAGATTAAAGAATAAATTTAAATGATTTATCTTTGATAAAATTAATGGGAACCTTTCCCTATGAATGTGAAATTTAGAAACTAACTGTCGGTTAGCTAAGCAGAATGGTTTTCTGGGTATTGATCTGATGTTGGTTTCGGCCTTCGGGGTTAATATTTGGGGAATTATTCTCTTGTTAATTTACGGTTAGTGATTGATGAATTGGAATGAGGCGTATGTTGTGTTTTTGTAACACTAGTTTATAATATACGCGAGTTATTCGGAAAGACCGGGTTTATCCCATTCTGAATAACTGATGCGACGATAAGTCGAAGATGAAGACGGTGGTCGAAGACCGGAGGTCTTCACGTCGTTTGGGTGATTACTGATGATCTTGATTGGGATGTACACCCAAGAAGATGGAAACAGTTGGTGATCGTCCAGACGTACTTGGAGATCGATGGATATGCGGGGTACTAGGTGCCTCCGGTTTCGTTCAGACCCAGAACGGACTTGTAAATGGACTGTGTGTCTGACATCGGATTTCATTCTGTGTGACTGATATCGGTTGCATAGAATGGTTTGCCTGTGTGGCATGCTAAGATGCAAATGATCAAGGCTTCTGTTGAAAAGCAGAGTCTTGTGGTTGATGATCGAAGCACAACCTTTGTGGCGTAGCTTTGTGTAACGTTTACTTCGCGAGTTTCACACCCGGTATGAACCAAAAACGGGAGATGAACCTCAGGGAGGGCATGCGTTTCCTTCTAGCTAAAAAGTGGCGTCAGTGGTTTTACACGCCCTGACGAGTTTGACTTATGTGGTTGTTGCTGTTGCGAGGCGCCTCGGTTTGATCGGACGATCCGGGTCCGATGGAGTCATTTAGTTGGCTCACCTATGCCCCCAAAGGGCGGGGAAACGCAGTGTTCAGGCATTTTAATCCACATCGGTGGACCGGCCCTGTCGCTCCAAGGGACGATGCATTCTATTCCTGAGACACGGGCTAGAGCGTCTCGAATCGGTTGAGGACTATCTTTTGCCTCGGTTCATAGATGGAAATCCAATTTCCAAATACGTGATTATGCGGTTTTATTTGTAGAGCCTAGTATGGCGACATAGTGGGATGGGGCGCTTATGCCGTCTATGATTGATACTTATGATTTGAAGTTGTTTTATACACTATGCACTTATAATAGTATCAAATGATTTGTTTTAAACGTATCAAGCATTCTTGGCTATTATAAGGTAAAAACCCTATCCTCCGGCTTGCATTGCATTGTGTGATGGGAACTGGGTCTTATAATAGCTTCATTTTTCTTTATTTAGCATTGCGCTGTTGTTTTATGCACTGGTATTCTTGGAAGGAAACCCGTTCCGTGTTATACGGCGTGGTCCCTTGATTTACCTAACTTTAAAAATAAAGATTAATAACTGTTTCAGTTCTCACACCAGTCACATGACTGACCTGGAGTTTATTGTTTTAACCTAAACTCTGGGTGCCCTTATTTTGACACAGGCAGCTAGTAGTTTTGGTTTTGCAGATTTATATTCACAGGATCCTGGTTTACAGCTGGAATGATATCCGGAAAGCTTTGTATCCGTATATCTCTTCTAGTTGTGTATTGTATTATTTTCCGCTGCTATGTATTTAAATGTAATTTAAATCTCTGATATTTCTGTGTAATATTCATTTATACTCTGTATATTCTTGTATTCTGATGAATTGTTGTAATATACAATGAAATGTTCTCCCGTCTGCGTTCTATTTTGTCGTGTTCTCAAAACAATTCGTTCTTTCTCTTCTCTTCGTAGACCGGGGAAGTTCGGGTCGTTTCATACACCCTAGACGAGGTAATAAGTGGTGATCGTCCAGACGTACTTAGAGATCGATCGGATATGCGAGGACCTCTCTCCTGTATTGGACATATGGGACGAGGAATAAGGTGCCTCCGGTTTCGTTCAGACCCAGACAAAACTGGTAAATGGATGTGTGTCTGAAATCGGATTTCATTCTATGTAATTGATAGAGATCGATTGCATAGCGTGAATTGCCTGTGTGGCATGCTGAGATGCAATTGATCAAGGTTCTTGTTGGAAAGCAGAGTCTTGTGGTTGATGATCAAAGCACGACTTTAATATAGCATAGCTCCGTGTATAGCGTTAATTCGCGAGCCTCACACCCCGGTGTGAACCAGAAACAAGAGAGGACTTTAGGGAGGGCATGTGTTTCCTTCTAGCTAGGAGTGGTGTCTGGCGTTTTACTTATGTGGCTGATGGATAGCGAGGCGCCTTGGTTATATCATTCACTGCGGTGCCGATGGATGGTTTGGTCGATATATGACCAGTTTACGCCCCATAGGGCAGGGAAACGTATTGTTCAGGCATTTTAATCCACTTCGTGTGGACTGGCCCTGACGATCCAAGGCTTGTCTGCGCGGTTGCCTGAGGCTCGGGCTAGAGAGTCTTGAAGCGGTAAGGACGATCCCTTGCCTTGGTTCGAAGATGGAAATCCAATTCCAATACGTGACATTTCGGATTTGATTGTAGAGCCTAGTATTGCCGACATGATAGATGGTACCCATGCCACCTACGATTGATACATTTATATTTGAAGTTGTTTTATACACTATGCACTTATAACAGTATCAAATGATTTGTTTTACGTACCAAGCATGTTTGGCTATTATACAGGAAAACCCTATCCTTCGGCTTGCGTTGCATTGTGTGATGGGACCTTGGTCTTATAATAGCTTTATTTTTCCAAAAAGCATTGTGTTGTTTTGTTATATGCACAAGTATTCTTAGGAGGAAACCCGTTCCGTGTAATACAGCGTGGTCCCTTGATATATCTGATTTTAAAGTAAAGTTTTAAATAATAGTTTTAGTTCTCACACCAGTCACATAACTGACCTGGAGTTTATTGTTTTAACCTAAACTCTAGGTGCCCCTATTTTCCACATGGGCAGCTAGTAGTTTTGGTTTTGCAGATTTATATTCACAAGATCCTGGTTTACAACTGGAATGATATTCGGAAAGCTCTGTATCTGTATATTCCTTTCAGTTGTGTTTTGTATTATTTTCTGCTGCATTATAATTTGTAAATCTCTGATATTTATCAAATGTATATTATTTATTCATACTCTGTATATTCTTGTACTCTAATGTAAACTGTTGTAATAAGCGATGAAATGTTCTTCTATTTGTGTTCTGATTTGTCATGTTCTCAACTCAATCCGGGCTTTCCTTTACGGGGAAGTTCAGGTCATCACACATATACCCTTGCCCCTCATAAGGTGAGAGAAGGTATTTTATCATTCGTTATACCTTCAAGCTGACCTTATTAGATAACCTTTTTAGTCACTTATTACTTCCCGTAGGATAGATGGCCATAGCTGATCCATCTAATTTCCAGTTTTGGGTAGGCCCACACACACATGCCATTTAAGACCCCTATACTGAAAAACCTATTCCCAGGTGGGCTCTTTTACCCTGGTTACTTAGTCTTTTAGGACCCAGGAAGGGGACTATACACGAAGGTTATTAGTTTGTACCCCATTTGCCTTTAACACCTTTCCCTTTTTCGGATAAAGTAAGCTATGTTATTAAGTCATTCCCGTTTAGTTCCTTTATACGGAAATACTATACGTACACCATTTATTTGCGTCATAGGTTTATATGGTCAATAATATCTTACATTATTAACCTACTAAGTCCAACTATATTTTCTATTTTTAATTATAAATTTTATGTTCATTAACATAAATAAGGAAGGTTATATGCCCTTTTCCCTAGGATATTTACTTGACTTCTTCCCTAATATGGAATTAGTATTTAAAGGACAATCAATATCCATTAATCCCCTTTTTGACACCCATTTACTTTACATTCCTTTGTTTATTACCTTTATGACCATAACGGTCATATTTTCCTAAGACAACCATTTATCTTTAATTTCCATTGATTACAATTAATGTCATTTATGAACCTAACAACCATAATTTTCCTAAGACATTAATTACAATTGAATATCCCTATTTTATCAGTCCCAAATATGTAATAGTCCGTAATTTTAACAACACTAAAGAGGACAAATTAAAGAATATTTAATTCAATATTCAGAACTAAGGGAAATTTACTACAACATTGCGTCCGTCTCGAAATTCTGGTCAAGATAGACACTTGGTTTCCATAAAACGGACACCGTATGAAGAAGTTATGAAGGTTTGAAGTTTGTATACGCGCAGGAAGAATATATATTTATATATATATATATATATATATATTTGTACGGTCCCCAAATTCAAAACTCAAATTCAAAATCCAAAAATTTGAGAGGCGGCAAAAATTCTTCTTCTAAATATATGTCAAGCTAGGGTTTAGGGCTGGTGGTAATATATATGGCCTCATTTCTCATGTCTTGCACACTGAAAATAATGGGGGACTAGATGATGTCGCTGCCCGGATTGAATCAAACCTTTCTCTTCTACTACAATCGAGTTAATCAAGTTTAGAGTTATTCAAGTGTAGATCTGTGATTCAACATATGCTATTCCCCTTTTATTTTTCTAGATCCAAACACTGTGAGTTTAAGTTACTTTTAGATTTACAAAATTAAAAAGTAAAACATGATATGACTATAATTTGGATCTATGCCTGTGACAGTTTGAATCAAATCAGATCTGCTATAACATGTGTATATATGATGTTATGACATGATTTTGACCTAGATCTAAATCTTCACCCATTTATCATGTCAAATCTTCCATTGTTTCACTGTTTAGATCACCTTATACTTTTCCCTATCATGTTTATGGTTAAATTGGATCTGTTATTAGTTGGATCTCTAAGCCATTGTTTAGATCTTATTATTCCTGTTATGAAATCCCTATTATGTTAGAATCAGTTCTATTATCGTATGTTCATCAGATCTGTTCCTATGTGCCAATCATGTCATTATGCCACTACAGGTTTATGCCATTATATGTCAATCTGGTTAGTATGATCATTTCTGTCATCTTTCCCATTTTATTTTATATAGCCTGCCTACTTTCGAGCCTAGGCATGCTGCTGAAATATGCAAACGCATTAATAGGGGAACAAGGGAAAAACATTGAAATTGGGCATAACTTGTAATTGGGAGTTTGGGCATAACCTGAATAAAATGTATGAATATTAATTTGGGGCATATGGCTCATTATGAACATGACTTGGGAAAGGTGCATGAAAACCTATAACGACATAGGTAAAATTAGTTAATAATTGAAATGCCTAGGATTATAGTAATTAGAAACTATAACTGTGCCTAAATACGAGGTTAGATTACACATGTGGTGGAAGTCTGCCCGGAACCACCCGGCATATCCAGCGACCACAAGTGGTAAATCTAATGTGAGGGGTCTAGGTGCATAAATACGAGACGTGCTAAGACACAAGGTTAAGCCCGACATGTGGAAGAAGTCTGCCCGGAACCGACCGACATATCCAACATCCGCAAGTGGTAGGCTTAATGTGGGAGGTCTAGCATATTATAACCATAAATGGACATGGTAATGAATTAGAATACTTAACCTAGGTTAATCCATAGGGATTGTATGAACATGAACTTGAATAGTGGTTAAGTAAACTTGTTTGAATGGTGGGTGCGCTAAGTAAATCTGAGGGGGGTGGGTAATATTTATATATAGGCCCACAAACTAAACTTGATGGGATTATGTAATTAAAGACACCAATAGGTAAGCATAATCTGTGGAAATCCTAGGGGGGATACAAGACAAAGTGGAGAGCTTGTATCATCTTGTGTGTGGGACCCGTTTCAGTCAGTAACCCATATATACGTATCAAACGAGCACTCCGAACTAGGTTGGAGTCGGGGAACGCTTACTAGGCTGATTGTAAGGGTTCCAAACATGGAGGACGATGTGGGAAGCATAAACTGACCGAGGCCATGTGTGTGCATGGTCTGGGCAGAGGGGGATAAGACGATCGTGACACCAGTAGATATGGTCGTGCACATCCGGAAAATAAAGGGTTTCACTTTAGGGAGTGATACACCCTACTGTGGGGCCAGCACAGGGTATCTACGAAGTAGGGACTAGGGAGCCAATCAATTAGGGTACACTTAGACTCCAGTATGTTTAGGAGCCCATTATTATCCAAAGGGGTAACTCCATAACGTTGGTTTGCATGTTGATTGTATGTAGTGAAAACCGCTCACTGGAAGTACGCCTATGTCTACCATCATATAGTTGCTGGGATCATCTCATTCTAGTTATACTATTATCGGTGCAGATTAATCATTAGAGAAGAGTATACACTCTATCATGTTCACCTTCTTATACCTACCTTTTGTGATGTTATCCTTCTCATCCACTTTATATGTCTGTCATGATATTTTTACTCATTTATTTGCTAAAAGTAACTGGACTCACTAGACTTTATGTTTGACCCTTTTTGTTTCCTCTTCTTTCTTCCGTTTTCCCCCCATGTTCTTAGGGTGGGAATACTCAAGCTTGACCAGGATTCTGCTATCATTTTGCTGGAGTTGCTTAGGTGTATTGCTCAAGCTCCTATCATTGCTATTATGTCTATGTTTTTATTTAGGGATTATGCTTCTTTTATTTTATACTCTGATGTTTTAAGTGCAAGACAGAAGTTTTGATGATGTATTGGGTTTATGTATTTTCAGACATATGATGTTTTGAACCACGATGCTTTATAATCAATAAAGTTTTTTTATTCCGCTGCTATTTTATATCTGTTTTGTAATGTTTCTGTTTGTTTACCTATAACGCTTCACGAAACTTAATGCATTCTCTTAATGAGTGAAATTAACAGACGTGGGGTGTCACACTTGGTATCGGAGCTAAAGGTTACCATATTAGATAAAAGTTTTTGAAAATTATTTTCAAAAAGGTTTTAAAAGAAAGCATTTTCATAAGAAAAAGCCTGTTTTGAAAAACATATTACCCAAAGCTAAATGTAATATCTTTCGATCCTTCGTCTCAATCTGTTTCCTTTTCTTTTCAGCATGTATAGGGAACCTAATATTCCAGAGGGAGTTATGATACCAGGGTGGTTCCATAGGTATCAAGAGGCCACGACGCCTGCCGGTGGTCAAGTTGGCATTCCTCCCCTAGCTGCACCCGTCGTTCCTCCTCCTCCTCAACATGCAGACAACTTCTCTAAGATCTGCAAAGATTTTCGTGCTATGGGAGGAAGGCCATTCCATGGAACCGAGATGTTTGTAGAGGCAAGTAATTGGCTCACGGTGACAGAGGACTTGTTTGGAATTTTTGATGTGGACAATCATAGGAAGATTGTAACACCCCGCATTTTTAATGACAATTAAAAAGATGCATATATGTATATATTATATGCATAGACATATTTAAGAGAAAAAATAAATAATGACAATTAAATTGCATGCAATAAGTTCATACAGTGAAATAAAGAAAAAGAATAATAAAATAAATTACATGCAATACATGAAATGCGAAGAAATGCATGCGAACTTTGAGAAGAAAAAGGAAATTTTGAAAACCTTTCAGAATTTGGTCATGAAATTAGCGTCATTGCGTTCGTGGTGATTTTCTGGTCAATTTAGACCTATGGTTTGTAGAAAACCGATTTAGGATGGAAAAGATATCTTTAAATTAAATATTGCAACAAAACATGAAAAAGAGGAATGAGAAAAAGGATAATATCTAGCATTGTCATACATCTTGTTAACAAAAGACTTAGTACCTCAGTTGGTTAGAATATGTGACTTGTACACAAGAGGTTGAGAGTTCGATTCCCACTAGCGTCATATGTTTTTTTCAAGGGAATAGCTAAAAAATGGCTTAGTGTGAAAGCGGTTAAAAAGTGGCTTAGTATGAAAAGGGTTAAAAAGGGGTTCAATTGAGAGAATGTTTCAAAAGGGGATATATATATATATATATATATATATATATATATATATATATATATATATATATTTGTTTGAAATTTGAAATTATTCGAATATAAAAGATTAGCACACGCGCAAGGTTTGACTGTAGATAAACATAATTCAGACTAAGGGTTGCGCGTGAACAAAAGAGGATATTTGAAATTTGATTATTGATAAATCAAATTTCAAATAAGAAAAAAAATGACATGTGGGGGGGTCGACACCCCCTGCTGTTGCGCATCATGTTGCACACATGGCGCGTTTTTATTGGTTAATGTTTTTTTTTTGCAACATGGCTATTTCCTATTAGTCGGATGACGTGGTTAGCTTGGATGGCATTTTAAATTAAATCTAAAGGACTAGATTAGTTTAGCATGCCTATAAATAAGGTAGTTAGAGTTACTTCATCCTCACAATTTCTTAGGCAACGCCAAAACTCTACCTCCAAACCTATTCTTCTTCCTCTTCTTCTTCAATTAGAGAATGCTCTGCCCTTTTCTCTTCTCCTCCAAAACATATTCAAAATAAAAATAAAATGAAGATTAAATCTAGGGTTCTTCTTCTTCTTCTTCAAAGGTAGAGAAAATAATTTAGATTTGCGATCAAAGCGCCTAGATTTATGCTGCGTATGAGGTGGAAGAGTAGATATTGTAACACCCCGAATTTCGGTTAATGCTAAAATTCACTAATTACAGAATAAATAATCTCAGATGTGAGAATTGGGGGAAACGGGCTGCGTCATTGCGTTTGTCTCGGAAAAATACGCGAAATAGAGTCCGAGTTTTCGAAAATCGGAGTCCGTATGAAAGAGATATGGACGAACGAAGTTAGGCAGAAGAACCCGGAACAGGCCAGAAATGCACTGGCGCACTTGTGAAGTGCGCCAGAACAAAAATGCACTGGCGCACTTGTGAAGTGCGCCAGTGCAAAAATAGACTGGCGCACTTGGGAAGTGCGCCCGTGCCGAGCCAAGAAACCTGCACAGTTTCTAGAGAGTTCTGTGGTTGGGTGCACCAGTTTGGGGTTTGGGCTTGGTCTTAGGGCTGATTTCTGGAGAGTTCCGAGATCTAAGGGTCCTAATCTAATTTAGGGTTAATCTAAGGGCCTAAAACACTACCTAATCCTATAAATAAGACCCTAACCCTACCCTAATTCATTCATAATTAAACCTAGTAACTAAACTATGGCAAAATGAAACTTGATCATGGCCTCCACAAATCAATGAAGAGGAAAGCAAGCTAATCAACCTCTCTAATCAACTTCTAATCCATTCTAAGCATCTTAATCTTCTTCTTTTGGAGTGCAAATTGCTAGTGGTGAGTTTCTATCACTTTGATGATCAATTGTTAAGATAAGTAGATTAGGTGTAATGAGACTTATGGTCTTGAATGCGGATTTGTGAGTTTGAATCATTTGTAATGATATGCATGTTGAATATGTATGTTGAATATGTAAGTTTATGCATGTTGAATATGTAAGTTTATGTATGTTGAATATGTAAGTTTATGCAAGTTGAATATGTGAGTTTATGCAAGTTGGATATGTGGGTTTATGCATAATAAGTAATTGATTTTATGTAAGTTAAGTATGTGGTTTTATGCATGATGAGTATGTGATTCTATGCATGCTAAGTATATGATATTATGCAAGTTTAGTATGTGATTCTATGCATGCTAAGTATATGATATTATGCAAGTTTAGTATGTGATTCTATGCATGCTAAGTATATGATATTATGCAAGTTTAGTATGTGATTCTATGCATGCTAAGTATATGATATTATGCAAGTTTAGTATGTGATTCTATGCATGCTAAGTATATGATATTATGCAAGTTTAGTATGTGATTCTATGCATGCTAAGTATGTGATATTATGCATGTTTAATAAGTTAGTTTATGCATGTTTAACAAGTTCATATGCAAGTTACATGTATGATAATATGCAAGATGTGCTATGCAAGTTACATGTTTGTTCATATGCAAGTTACATGTATGATAATATGCAAGATGTGCTATGCAAGTTACATGTTTGTTAATATGCAAGTTACATGTATGATGATATGCAAGATGCGCTATGCAAGTTACATGTTTGTTAATATGCAAGTTACATGTATGATAATATGCAAGATATGCTATGCAAGTTATGTGTATGCTTAAATGCATGTTTAACATGTTATGCAAGTTGTGAGAATGCTTATATGCAAGTTCAACGTGTTATGCAAGTTATGTATGCTTATGCAAGTTATGTGAATACTTATATGCAAGTTCAACATGTTATGCAAGATATGTGTATGATAATATGCAAGTTCATATGCAATATGTTATGCAAGTCATGTGTGATAATATGCAAGTTTGGGTTAAATGTAGTCGGGTTAATATATGCTCATGTATGCAAGTTGACATCCTCTTAACCCATGACAAAGTTATATGCTAAGATTTGGTTAAAACCCATGATATTTGTGATAGATCTTCCCTTTTATTTTGTCGTGAAATGAGAACGATTTGCGTGGGAACGATGGGGTTAATAAATATGTTAATAAAAGTATGGTTGGGTATGATTAAGCATACCATAAAGATAAATTAACATAAGTGGGAATTTACCTATTGAGTTAGGTCTACCCCATGGGAATTTACCTATTAAGTTAGGTCTACCCATGTTATGAAAAACTTGACAATAATTAGGGATAATTAATATAAATTATGAGGGTGATTAATTAGGGTAATTAATCGACTAAGACACGAGGTTGGACTCAATTGTAGCGTAAAACTGCCCGGACCCAACCGGCTTAACCAGTTGCTACAAAGGTTAGCCCAATGTGAGAGGTCTTAGGCACAAACTAAATACGTGATTAATGTAAAGACACGAGGTTAGACTCGGTTATGACATAAGGCTGCCCGGACCCAACCGGCTTAACCAGCGGTCATAAAAGATAGTCTAATGTGAGAGGTCTTTATGAGGATCACGGTCTTAATTAATTAAGAAACACTTAACCATATAAGCATGTAGTGGGGCATGAGGGTTAAGTGGGTGCCTTGGGTGGCATGAGGAAAACTAGTGGGTTGCCTTGGGTGGCAATAGAAAACACGATTAGAATACTTAACCAAAGTGGAACATGTAATTAAACATGATTAAAGGGTTAAGTAAGTGCCTCGGGTGGCATGTGGGAATTAAGTAAAGGACTTGGGTGTCATGTGGAAATCTAGTGGGTGCCTTGAAAGGTAATTAAAATATGATTAATGACTTAACCAAAGTATTTATAGCATGTAAGTAGACATGGTTAAAGGGGTTAAGTGGGATACACTAGATAAGTAACAAGCT
The DNA here is from genome assembly GCA_030737875.1 of Allium sativum. Lineage (NCBI taxonomy): Eukaryota > Viridiplantae > Streptophyta > Magnoliopsida > Asparagales > Amaryllidaceae > Allium > Allium sativum. The sequence goes on from CM060919.1 coordinate 341,704,856, forward strand.
TAGGTGGGTAGCTTGTGGGGGCCCATCTCAACCAATATCCCCAAACGTATCTTTTTGGGCTCGACCCAAGTCGAGTGACGGGACACGCATATTGGGCTTGACTATAAGAGGCCAAAAACGGGTTAGCGGTGGCAACGCGAGTCCAACGGGTTTCATATGCGTGTGTGGACCCGGGCTGGTAGATAAGCCGTTGTTGCAGCGTGTAGGTATAAGCCGTGCACCGTGGATAATATTGGGTTGCCACTGTAGGGGGAGTGATACACCCCACTGTGGGTCCAGCACGGGTATCTACGTTAGGGAGCCGATCGCTTGGGAGTAGTGGGTACACCTAGTATTGATAGGGGCAGACGGCACCTATGTAGGGGTACTAGAAACTACTGGGTAAAAAAATTACTAAGTACATTTAGTGGGATCAACCTTTAAGTAGGAATTAATCTTAGGTAGGTAGAACTGGTGGGGTGCAGTGTAGGAATTACTCTTGGAAGGATAAGTCTGGGGCGGTGTAATCTAATAATTATCCTTGGGTGGATAAAGGCGTCTTTACGGTTATCTTAGTTTATCCTAAGTTTACCAAGCTGCTCAGTGTAGCCATTCATCCCCAGTCGTTACCGTATATCAACTTATGTCTTCTCTGGTTATTTTAATGATTGTATTGTTAGGGTTATAGGACTCACTCAGACTTATGTCTGACCCCGTTGTTTTTATCTTTTTCCCCCAACCCCAGGTTATTAGAGTGGGCCTGGTGCTAGTGGGCTTTGATCTGATTGCTGTATCTATCCTATGGAGCTTGGACCTCTGAAGTGAAGCAGAGCTTATCTTTCCTTTTATGGCTATTAGTTATGTAGTGGGATTATGTACTTCTATTTTATCAAGATGGATATTATGTACTTGACTCTGGTTTATGGTTTTGTGATGTAACCAAACATGTATTACTTTCCGTTGCAATGAAATGATGATTTAAATTTTCAAGTATTACTTATATCTGTCTTGCTGTAATTTTACTGTTCTATATTCACTTAAAATATTTCACCGAAACTAAGGCATTCCCCTGGTATGAGTGACCTTAGCGGACGTGGGGTGTTACACGTGGTATCAGAGCTTAAGGTTACCAGAACAGATAAAATTTTTAGAAAAACTATTTTTCTAAGAAAATTTTTGAAGGAGTATTTTAAAAAACATGTCTTTTAAGAGAAAAGTTTTTGAGAGAAAAGCATAATCCCTGATAGCCATATCTTTATCTTTCGAATTCTCCGTTTGAATCTCTTCCTCTCTCGTTTTGAGTTTCCCCTCCGTGTGTAGATGATCTTTCTAAGATAGATAAGAATGGAAAACCGCTTCAAGGGACTTAGACGTAAATCAGATTAGAAGTTGGTTCGAGAAGGAGGAGGACTTGTAGGTACTTATTGGATGGACGATGGGAGGAAGCCTCTAATAGTTGTTTGGTTAATGAAGGACGAAGCCTCATTGATGGGAGGTTACGAGTGGAGAATGGGAAGGAGAAGGCTAGTAGTTATCCTTTTGGGAGGAATAGGACACCTTATTAGGATTGACCAAAGAAGCAAGGGCAAAGTATGGAATCTTCTGGAGGGTAGTTGTATTCCCTCACGACTAGGGTGCCAGATGGGAGTAAGACCGTCTAGGTTGGAATTTGGATTTCTTTATTATCCGATTCAAACTTTACTTGATTCCGATGTATCGAGTTCGTTTATCTCATCATTGTTAGTTGAGTCACTGCACTTAGACACCAGTTTAGTAGATGATCCCTTAGTTGTTTCAAACCCAATTGGGCTCCATGATGTGTTTGGGTTTGAAAGTTTCTATACTTAGCGTTGAGTTTAGATGTGATGCTTGTTGGGTTTCACGGGCTATGGGTTAGTTTTGGGGCATGGACTGGTTATCCAGTAGGGGTGCCGTTCTTGATTTTGAAGAGAGAGTTGTTAGGCTTATGACCCGCTTGGGTAACACTCTCGAGATCTCTTGTAATCCCATAGAATCTCTTATGCTAAGTTGTCTAGAATCGCTTGACACGTCGGTCGAGAGTTTGCGATCTGTTAGAAGTGGTCCGGGAATACTCGGATGTGTTTGAAAAGGTGAAGGGCTTACCTCCGGAGCGGGAGATTGACTTCCGAATATATCTGGTAAACAATGCCAAACCAGTGACTTGGCCAGTGTTCCACAAGGCTCCTCGTGAGAGGAGGGAACTCCATAAGTAAGTAGGCGATTGCTTGAGAAGGGGTTCATAAGAAGAAGTATATCGGAGTGGGGCGCTCCAGTAGTTTTTGCCATGAAGGCGGATGGGTCCCTCAGACTTTGTGTAGGCTAAAGAGAACTAAATAAACTCACAAAGAAGAATAGACACCCATTGCCAAAGATTGATGATCTCTTTGATCAGTTAGTTGGCGCCTCAGTATTTTCGCAGTTGGACTTAGCCAAGTGGTTTCGTCAGTTGAGAATGGCTGACGATAGTATAGATTGCCTTTAGGACTCCGGATGGTTTTAAGAGTGGCTGGTGATGCCATTTGGTTTGACGAACGCCCCCGCATACTTTGTTGATTGGAAGAGAAGGGTGTTCAGGGAGTACCTAAATAAGTTTGTGATGATCTTTGTAAATGACATCTTGGTCTTTTCAAGGAGCATAATAAGTTTCGTATATGCTCAATAGGTTGAGCAAAGCCAGTTATGGGATAAAACGGTGGTTTTGGAGCGAGGCTGGCAAGGACATCCAAAGTCGGTCAAAGGCTTAATTGTTTAGCCATTATTATTATTTTTTTAGTATCATCTCACGTAGGTTGCCTGAACTCGAAGGAGATATCCCTTGGGTGTTTGTCTGATATTGGTTTCGGCCTTTGGGGCTTGCATTTGGGGGATGTCGAATTCGACTAGGGTAGTCTGCGTGAGAGATGGACAGTTGTGACGATTTTGGATAGGATTCTTAGCATCTTATGAATTTGAGATAGCGTATACCCCTAACAAGGGAAACATGGTAGCAGACGCCTTAAGAAGAAAAAGGTTGTCCTCGAGTTCATGGATCGTTAAACGGCGGAGCTTAGGGTTTATTTCTATGTTTGACTTTAGACCTTCCGTTGACTTTATATCCGGTTTGCTAGCCTCCTTGGAGGTTAGGCCTACTCTTTTGGGCAGATGGGCGGAGCACAGCGAGACGACCCACAGTTGGATGAGTTAGTAGAGAAGCTCATAAGGAGGGGAGTCGTCCAGCCATTTGAGTAGGTACACCCTAGATGGTAAGAGGTGGTTGCGTAGAGACGGTAGACTTTGTGTACCGCAAAACGAGAATTTGAGGAAGGCTATACTTGATGATACACATCGGTCGATGATGACCATTCATCCCGGTAGGGACAAGTTGTACCAAGACATGAGGCGAGTTTTCTTTTTTGGGCCAGTATGAAGATAGACGCGGCCAAGTATGTCGCTAGATGCTTGGTATGCTAACAAGTGAAAGCGGAGCAGAAGAAACCCGGAGGGTTGCTTCACCCGTTAGAAGTTCCGTAATGGGAAGTGGGATAGTGTCTCATTGGATTACCGAAATCAAGGAAGGGTAATACAGGGATTGGGCTTATGGTAGATAGACTTACAAAGTGTGCCCATTTCATACCCGTGAAGAGCAAGAGGACTATTCCATGTCTAGCTTCAGTTTACCTTCGAGAGATTATTAGATTGCATGGTGTACCTTCCAGTATAGTGGGCGATCGAGATCCTATCTTCACTAGTGAGTTCTGGAAGAGTTTGCAAGAGGCGGTAGGGACTCAGTTGTGTTTGAGCACCGCATATCATCCTCAGACGGACGGTCAGACCAAGAGGGTGAACCATATCTAGAACATCTTTTGAGGTTATGTATTTTGGATTTTGGAGGTACATGGGAAGAGCATCTTCCGTTGGTGGAGTTCACATATAATAGCAGCTTTCAGTCCAGTATTGGTATGGCTCCTTTCGAAGCTCTTTATGGAAGGCCTTGTCGATCTCCTACATGTTGGTGGGAATCTACGGATAAGATCTTGCTTGGGCCAGATATGGTTAGAGAGACTTCAGAGAAGATTGGTTGGATTCGAAGAAGGATGAAAGCGGCGGAATCTTATGCGGACAAGAGGAGAACAGAGCTTGAGTTTGACATTAGGACATGCTTTTTATCAAGGTATCTCCGTTACGGAATGTGGTTCACTTTGGATCTGTTAGGAAGTGAATACCAAGGTTTGTAGGGCCATTTCCCATTAAGGAAAGAATTGGACGAATGGCATATAGAGGGGAGTAGCCTGACAGACTTAGTAGTGTACCTGATGTATTTCATGTGTCCCATTTGAGGAAGTGCTTACATGAGACCGCTGAGGTGGTAGAGCCGAGTTTGCTTAAAGAAGCAGGATTAGAGCATGATGAGACGATTTGACGAGCTCCTACTCGCATCATTGGGTCAGAAACTAGGAAGTTGAGGATCAGAGAAGTTCAGCTAGTTAGAGTGCAATGGGGAGATGACGAAAGCGATGCTACTTGGGAGACGGAAGCGAAGATGCGTTCTTCCATTTCTTTTTGGAGAGTATGTCTTTTAACTTCTCCTTTGTCGCTGGCCTAGTACTTATCTTATCTTTAGTATGTCCTCTCGGTAGTGCTATTTGACCTTTAGATAGGGAAAACCTATGGTTGAAACATGTGTTTGAGACATGTTATGGTTGATGGATGCAAGTGGATGCAAGTGTTTGCTAGTGGTTGCTCGTGGATGCATATATACACACTCTAGGCACTAGATCGGCTCAATCACTTCATATTGCATATTGCATAAAATTGTGTGTAGTTAGCTATATTTATGGATGTATAATGATTGTGTTATCATATGGATGATGCATTTTGGTGAATGATTGTGCACTCATATAGATACTGTATGTGTCGATAGGGTTATCTCGCATACATATTGGATGCATGGCACTATCATGGTTTGCATATGTTCGTACATTAGATAGGGAACATATACACACACTTTTCGCATATGCTCATACATCATTAGAAATTGTTTAAGGACAATGGATGCTCGTGTTTGATGGATTGAGTAGATGGTTATTTGGATGGTAGGATATGCATTCTCCTTAGCTTAGAGATTTCGGGGACGAAATCCTTTAAGGAGGGGAGAATGTAACACCCCGAATTTCGGTTAATGCTAAAATTCACTAATTACAGAATAAATAATCTCAGATGTGAGAATTGGGGGAAACGGGCTGCGTCATTGCGTTCGTCTCGGAAAAATACGCGAAATAGAGTCCGAGTTTTCGAAAATCGGAGTCCGTATGAAAGAGATATGGACGAACGAAGTTAGGCAGAAGAACCCGGAACAGGCCAGAAATGCACTGGCGCACTTGTGAAGTGCGCCAGAACAAAAATGCACTGGCGCACTTGTGAAGTGCGCCAGTACAAAAATAGACTGGCGCACTTGGGAAGTGCGCCCGTGCCGAGCCAAGAAACCTGCACAGTTTCTAGAGAGTTCTGTGGTTGGGTGCACCAGTTTGGGGTTTGGGCTTGGTCTTAGGGCTGATTTCTGGAGAGTTCCGAGATCTAAGGGTCCTAATCTAATTTAGGGTTAATCTAAGGGCCTAAAACACTACCTAATCCTATAAATAAGACCCTAACCCTACCCTAATTCATTCATAATTAAACCTAGTAACTAAACTATGGCAAAATGAAACTTGATCATGGCCTCCACAAATCAATGAAGAGGAAAGCAAGCTAATCAACCTCTCTAATCAACTTCTAATCCATTCTAAGCATCTTAATCTTCTTCTTTTGGAGTGCAAATTGCTAGTGGTGAGTTTCTATCACTTTGATGATCAATTGTTAAGATAAGTAGATTAGGTGTAATGAGACTTATGGTCTTGAATGCGGATTTGTGAGTTTGAATCATTTGTAATGATATGCATGTTGAATATGTATGTTGAATATGTAAGTTTATGCATGTTGAATATGTAAGTTTATGTATGTTGAATATGTAAGTTTATGCAAGTTGAATATGTGAGTTTATGCAAGTTGGATATGTGGGTTTATGCATAATAAGTAATTGATTTTATGTAAGTTAAGTATGTGGTTTTATGCATGATGAGTATGTGATTCTATGCATGCTAAGTATATGATATTATGCAAGTTTAGTATGTGATTCTATGCATGCTAAGTATATGATATTATGCAAGTTTAGTATGTGATTCTATGCATGCTAAGTATATGATATTATGCAAGTTTAGTATGTGATTCTATGCATGCTAAGTATATGATATTATGCAAGTTTAGTATGTGATTCTATGCATGCTAAGTATATGATATTATGCAAGTTTAGTATGTGATTCTATGCATGCTAAGTATGTGATATTATGCATGTTTAATAAGTTAGTTTATGCATGTTTAACAAGTTCATATGCAAGTTACATGTATGATAATATGCAAGATGTGCTATGCAAGTTACATGTTTGTTCATATGCAAGTTACATGTATGATAATATGCAAGATGTGCTATGCAAGTTACATGTTTGTTAATATGCAAGTTACATGTATGATGATATGCAAGATGCGCTATGCAAGTTACATGTTTGTTAATATGCAAGTTACATGTATGATAATATGCAAGATATGCTATGCAAGTTATGTGTATGCTTAAATGCATGTTTAACATGTTATGCAAGTTGTGAGAATGCTTATATGCAAGTTCAACGTGTTATGCAAGTTATGTATGCTTATGCAAGTTATGTGAATACTTATATGCAAGTTCAACATGTTATGCAAGATATGTGTATGATAATATGCAAGTTCATATGCAATATGTTATGCAAGTCATGTGTGATAATATGCAAGTTTGGGTTAAATGTAGTCGGGTTAATATATGCTCATGTATGCAAGTTGACATCCTCTTAACCCATGACAAAGTTATATGCTAAGATTTGGTTAAAACCCATGATATTTGTGATAGATCTTCCCTTTTATTTTGTCGTGAAATGAGAACGATTTGCGTGGGAACGATGGGGTTAATAAATATGTTAATAAAAGTATGGTTGAGTATGATTAAGCATACCATAAAGATAAATTAACATAAGTGGGAATTTACCTATTGAGTTAGGTCTACCCCATGGGAATTTACCTATTAAGTTAGGTCTACCCATGTTATGAAAAACTTGACAATAATTAGGGATAATTAATATAAATTATGAGGGTGATTAATTAGGGTAATTAATCGACTAAGACACGAGGTTGGACTCAATTGTAGCGTAAAACTGCCCGGACCCAACCGGCTTAACCAGTTGCTACAAAGGTTAGCCCAATGTGAGAGGTCTTAGGCACAAACTAAATACGTGATTAATGTAAAGACACGAGGTTAGACTCGGTTATGACATAAGGCTGCCCGGACCCAACCGGCTTAACCAGCGGTCATAAAAGATAGTCTAATGTGAGAGGTCTTTATGAGGATCACGGTCTTAATTAATTAAGAAACACTTAACCATATAAGCATGTAGTGGGGCATGAGGGTTAAGTGGGTGCCTTGGGTGGCATGAGGAAAACTAGTGGGTTGCCTTGGGTGGCAATAGAAAACACGATTAGAATACTTAACCAAAGTGGAACATGTAATTAAACATGATTAAAGGGTTAAGTAAGTGCCTCGGGTGGCATGTGGGAATTAAGTAAAGGACTTGGGTGTCATGTGGAAATCTAGTGGGTGCCTTGAAAGGTAATTAAAATATGATTAATGACTTAACCAAAGTATTTATAGCATGTAAGTAGACATGGTTAAAGGGGTTAAGTGGGATACACTAGATAAGTAACAAGCTTAGGTGGGTAGCTTGTGGGGGCCCATCTCAACCAATATCCCCAAACGTATCTTTGTGGGCTCGACCCAAGTCGAGTGACGGGACACGCATATTGGGCTTGACTATAAGAGGCCAAAAACGGGTTAGCGGTGGCAACGCGAGTCCAACGGGTTTCATATGCATGTGTGGACCCGGGCTGGTAGATAAGCCGTTGTTGCAGCGTGTAGGTATAAGCCGTGCACCGTGGATAATATTGGGTTGCCACTGTAGGGGGAGTGATACACCCCACTGTGGGTCCAGCACGGGTATCTACGTTAGGGAGCCGATCGCTTGGGAGTAGTGGGTACACCTAGTATTGATAGGGGCAGACGGCACCTATGTAGGGGTACTAGAAACTACTGGGTAAAAAAATTACTAAGTACATTTAGTGGGATCAACCTTTAAGTAGGAATTAATCTTAGGTAGGTAGAACTGGTGGGGAGCAGTGTAGGAATTACTCTTGGAAGGATAAGTCTGGGGCGGTGTAATCTAATAATTATCCTTGGGTGGATAAAGGCGTCTTTACGGTTATCTTAGTTTATCCTAAGTTTACCAAGCTGCTCAGTGTAGCCATTCATCCCCAGTCGTTACCGTATATCAACTTATGTCTTCTCTGGTTATTTTAATGATTGTATTGTTAGGGTTATAGGACTCACTCAGACTTATGTCTGACCCCGTTGTTTTTATCTTTTTCCCCCAACCCCAGGTTATTAGAGTGGGCCTGGTGCTAGTGGGCTTTGATCTGATTGTTGTATCTATCCTATGGAGCTTGGACCTCTGAAGTGAAGCAGAGCTTATCTTTCCTTTTATGGCTATTAGTTATGTAGTGGGATTATGTACTTCTATTTTATCAAGATGGATATTATGTACTTGACTCTGGTTTATGGTTTTGTGATGTAACCAAACATGTATTACTTTCCGTTGCAATGAAATGATGATTTAAATTTTCAAGTATTACTTATATCTGTCTTGCTGTAATTTTACTGTTCTATATTCACTTAAAATATTTCACCGAAACTAAGGCATTCCCCTGGTATGAGTGACCTTAGCGGACGTGGGGTGTTACAGATATGGATTAGATTCAAGATTATTCACGGTTGGAAAGCTAATCAAGGTGAGTGGGTTTAAATTATAATTTTGAATAATAGTATATGCATCGTTCGACATTCCCCATTTATATAAAGATTAATTGATAAACATGCTAATTACAACAACCTTAATTTTATGTTTATTCTATTTTTCTCCTTCTATTTCCCTATTTATTTTTAAGACTAGGCTACCTTCGAGCCTAGTCCAATCTCGCTGAAATATGCGCATGAATGAAATTGAGATAATTGGAAAAGTTTGGATACGATAATGAAAAAGGGAATATGGGGATATCGTTTAATTGAATATAAAACTGTAATTTTAGGGGAAAAAATTGATGATTGGAATTTGGGCGTAATTGAAATAAATATAAAAAATTGGAAAGGCTTGGGGAACATGTAAATAAAAGTAATTGGCATAAGATTGATGATAATTATGAAATTGGTTTGGGCATAATTTGGTATAACTTGTATACATGGAAATATAGGCATAACTTGGATTGGAATTGTAAGCATAATTTGAATTAGAAATTATGGGTAATTAGAATATATTATAGTCCTAGACTTGAAATTGGGCATGAATTAAGAAAAAAAAATGAATGCCTAAGACACGAGGTTAGATTTGGTTTGCGGTAGAAGTCTGCCCGGAACCGCCCGACATATCCAGCAACCGCAAATGATAATCTAATGTGAGAGGTCTTAGGTGGAAATCGGATCCGTAATGGTGTCAAGGCAGGAGGTTAGATTCGGATGCAGTAGAAGCCTGCCCGGAACTGCCCGGCATATCCAACAACCACAAATGGCAATCTAATGTGAGAGGTCTTGCGCGTTTACGGACATAATAGATAATAATGAACACTTAACTAAGACAACATATGTAAGGTTGACATGGAAATAATAAATGGGTTAAGTGGGTAACATGGGTAGCGTGGATAATTTGTTAAATTGGAATACTTAACCTAATTAAATTTGTAGTGGTGTTATGAACCAACTGAATTGAGTAAGGGGTTAAGTAAACTTGTTAAAGAAGTGGAAAGGGTTAAGTTAATCTTAATTAATGCCAAAATGGGGAATGATAATAACCTATTATGAATGAACTTGAATAAGAAAAGGAAAGATAATAGGTAGACTTGTCCCAGGGACAAGTGGAAATTATAACTTATGGAATATGCTAAGTTATAAGGAACGATAGAGGAAAATGAAATAACTTATGTAATAAGGTAATATGTACTTAATTGTAAATTAAGTAATTTGTAAAGGCAAGAATAAATCTATAAATGAAGATAACATAAGTTATATGAATGACATAACAGGAGATTAGTTGAGTTGAGTAATTCTCTGAGTGTCAATCTGATGTTGATTTCGGTCTTCGGGGTTGATACTTATGAAATTATTCTCTTACTAATGTATATGTGAATTAAGATGTACTAAATTATAAATTAAGTAGAACATGTTATCGTAACCATAAGATGGAATAATGAATAGATTATGAGAATAACATGTAAGCTTATTAATAAACTTAAATGGGTTAAGTTATAAATGGAAATAATAAGCAAGGGTAACTTGGTAAACTTGAAAAGGAAGTCAATGTGAATGAGAATAACCAAGTTAAATGAGAAAACTGACGAGGTAGAGAAAGCACGTAATTAATGATTAGACATAGGGTCTAATGACATATTAAACTGAGGTGCTCGGAGCAGTCCGTACGTTATAGGATGAATAGCCCAACGAGAAAGATCATCATATTGTCATAAGGCACGAGGAGAGCGCACGTTCATCTGATTTTTCTGGCGGCTCCAACGGACTGGAAGGGGAAGCACGCGGCTTCCTAAGACGTTAAAGTTGCTCCTAGTAGTCCTCTGTGTGGTGGCAGATATTTAAGGCTGTGCCGGCAGAGGTTGGGTCTGCGCATAACTACTAGGTGGGTGGACCTTGACTACAAGAATAACTTGGCAATCACAATGTTATACGCGGTGACGGAAAAGGTGATTCGGCGGCTGCCTCAACGAAGGCGGAGAGTCAGGACCAACAAGGATAGTAAGTAGTCGAGTGCCTATCACCACAGCTAGTAGGATGCGGAAAGACTAGAGCTAGACCCAAGATACCATTAACCATTCACTATCGTGGGACGGTGGTTGAGGGGAGATGCCACATGGATGTTTAGATTGTTTACTTAGGGGCTTGTCGCTTAGCTCTTGTAGTCTTTACTAGTTAAGGGAGGGGCTGAGGTGGGGCCATAGCCACCATAGAAAACAGACCATAGGAATTGTAACACCGCGCATTTTTAATATAATTATAAATGAGATATATGTATATATGCATGGATATATTTAAAGGAAAGATTAAATAATATTAATGTAATTGCATGTAAGAAGTTTATGCAATGAAATAAAGAAAAAGATTAATAAAGAAATTACATGCAATATTTGAAATAAGAAGAAATACTGTGAAATGCGAAGAAATACATGCGAACATTTAAAAAGAAATAAAAAGGAGAATTTGAAGAGACTCTAGAATTTGGTCATGAAATTAGCGTCATTACGTTCGTGGCGATTTTCTGGTCAATTTAGACCTATAGTTTGTAGAAAACTGATTTAAAACGAAGAAGTTATCCTTAATTTAAGAAATGCAACTAAACATGAAAAAGAGCAATGGGAAAAGAATAATATGTAGCTTGGTCCTAAGTCTTGTTAACAAAAGACTTAGTTGCTCATTTGGTTAATACATGAGACTTGTACATAAGAGGTTGTGAGTTCAATCCCCACCGGTGCCATATTTTTTTTTGTTTTAAGGAGCGGCTAAATAGTGGCTTAGCAAATTGGTTCAGTGCTTAAGGGGATAAGTTAATTGGAGGTTTAATTTAAATAATGGAAATAAACCATTAATTGATTAAGGAAGATAATATCCAAATAAAATAGACAATTGTTCGCATATAAAAATTAGTATACGCATAAGAGATGGATGCGTATGAACATGATTCAAATTTGAAGTTGCGCGCTAACATAGAGACAAACAAAAAGGGGGCATATATGTATACATGTTATTTGAAATTAATGCAATAAGGGAAAGAGGATATGTGAAATTATTGCATTAAATAAATGGATGATGCATGAACCTGAATAAAAATAAATTAATGTGATGTAAATAAAAGAAAGAGAATATGGAATGTAAAACATGTCAAATTTGCAATTAAAGCATGCATAGAAAAATGTTGTAAACATTAAAATGGAGCAATTAAATGTGAAGGGGATCAACTTTTGAAATTTAAACGTTTAAAAAGTAAACTAATAAGGCTATAAGCAAGCCACAATTGGAGGAAGGTTAATGTTATTAAATAACATTCAAATCAGTGACGCATGCACATGTGATTAGATGTAAACAAATAAAAGAAAATGGTTTAAGGACATGCGGTGTCTTTTCAAAAAGAGTAGACAAAAAGAGAAAGAAATCAATTTATTGATTAGGAGAAGAATATAGCAAATAAAGGTTCATGTATAAGTGCAAATAAATAAATGAATAAATGCATGAAGGAAAGAGGCTGCTATACGTTAAAAATAGTATGTAATGCATTAATTAGAAAGAAATAAAGCGGTTTTTTTTATTTTATTTCATTTAAAGGAGCACTAAGCGTGAAAGGGGTTGTTCTGGATGGTTCTTTTTTTAGGGTGAGGTGGACGGTTTAGATGAGTTTTTATTTAATCCTAAGGTCCTAGTTGCTCCAACCCACTTATAAAAGAACACCTAACCTAACCCTAAAATCATTCTATCTCTTATAAGACGCCTCCATGTCACCAAACTTCAACCCAACATAGCCGCCGCCACTAAACTCTAAATTAAATTGCAAGTTCTTCATCAATTTTGGAGTTTAATCAAATCAAGTAGCAAGTTTCTTCAACAACAATTCACGTTCTGCGTCAATAATCAAATAAGAAGCCTAAACCAACGTTCTACCCCAACAACCAATTGTTATTTCTCCAATCCAGTCAAGGTGAGTGGTTTAAAATACAGTTGTTGTATAATTGTACTTCTATCGTTTACCATTCCCCATAATGAATATGATGATAATTTAATAAGATCAGTTATTTCATTTATGCTTATGATTGAGTTCTCTCCTTTTTATTCTTTCCCCTTTTTATTTTTATAGCTAGGCTATCTCGAGCCTACATCTATCATGAATTTATGCATTGTAAACGAGAACGAGAAAGTAAAAGGGAAAAAAGGGGTTGTTTAGGCATAATATGGGTTGGAAGGATTTATGTATGATTTGAATAGAATTATGGACATAATTGTATGGTAATTTTAAATTTATGTAGTTTGGCATGATTGAAATTGGTTATGGAATTAGTACAATTTAATATTAAAAACATGTAATTGGATATCATGGATTGGTGAAATTTATTGGTAAGATAAGCCTAAAAGGTGAATTAGGTTATATGTATGAACATGGGAACGTTGGGAAATATATTGGGAAAATGTTGATTTTATAAACTTGAGTATTATTGGATATTTTGGATAGTTGGAATATAAAAGAAATTGGCATATTTGGGTATGGATTACATGGAATTGATGAAATTGCCTATAATTGGAAATTTGTAATTAAGGCTAATTAATATGTAATTAGTGACAAGTTGGAATAGGCAAAATTGTAAACATGACTATATGTTGAATTGGAAACACATAACTTGAAATTTGGGATTTGGGTGAAATACGATGTTAATGAACCTTTGACACGAGGTTAGGCGCAATTGTGGTGTAAGACTGCCCGGAACCGCCCGGCAAATCCAACTACCACAAGTGGATGTCTAATTTGAGAGGTCAATGGCATGAATTGTAGGCGTAACGGTTGGTGACACGAGATTAGACCCGCTTTGTGGTGTAAGACTGGCCGGAACCGCCCGACAAATCCAGCAGCCATAAAGTGTTTGGTCTAATGTGGGAGGTCATGCACCGTTCGTCATAATGAATGAATTAAGGAATACTAACCATAATAAGACATGTGGGTGACATGGGTATGGTTAGAGGGTTAAGTGGGTGACATGTAAAATATGACATGTAAATATGGACTTAACCGTAGTAAGACAAGACATGTAAAACATGTAAATATGGACTTAACCGTAGTAAAGCATGTGTAAGACATGGAAACAATAATAAAAGAGGTTAAGTGGGACATGGGCCACATGAAAGACATAAACAAATAATGCTTAACCAAAGGGGACCCGTTATGGCATCACAAATTAATTGAATTGGGTAAAGTTTAGGTAACGGGTTAAATAAATGGAAAGGGTTAAGTAAATCTAAATTAATGAAAAAAGTGGGGAATGGTAAATAACCTATTATGAATGAATTTGAATAAGAAAAGGAAGGATAATAGGTTAGACTTGTCCTAAGAACAAGTGGAAAGTATAACTTATGGGATAAGGTAAGTTATAAGAAACGATAAAGGAAAATAAGGTAAATTATATGTGAAGATACACTTAATTATAAATTAAGTAGTTTGGGAAGGAGAAGTGTGAAATTTAAGATAATATAAGTTATATGAATGGAAAAGAAGTAAATTAGAATCATGTATGTTGGTTGGGTTAAGTAATTCCTTGGGTGCCAGTCTGATGTTGATTTCGATCTTCGGGGCTGGTGTTTAGGAGATTATTCTCCTAATCAGTATATATGTGGATAAGACATACTTAACTATGAATTATGTATAACATGTTGTTGTAACGCTAAAAGGGAATAATTTATGAAATTGGAAAACAACATGTTGTGGTCTTATTAATGGACTTAAATGGGTTAAGTATAAATTGAATTCATAAGCGAGGGTAACTTGGTAAACTTGAAAAGGAAGTCAACATGAATAAGAATAACCAAGTTAAATAAGAAAAACTGACGAGGTAACAAAAGCGCGTAAGAATTGATTAGACGTAGGGTCTAATGACATATAAAATCAAGGCGCTTGGGGCAATCCGTACGTTGTAGGATGAATAACCCAACAAGGTAAATCATCACAGTGTCATAAGACATAAGGGGAGCGCACATTCGTTATTCTGGTGGCTCCAACGGACTGGAAGGGGAAGCACGCGGTTTCTTGAGACGTTAAAGGTGCTCCTAGTAGTCCTCTATGTGGTGGCAGATGTTTCATGCTATGCCCGCAGAGGTTGGGTCTGCGCGTAACTACTAGGTGGGTGGACCTTGACTGCAAGAATAGCTGGTCAGTCAGAATGCTATTCGCGGTGACGGAAAAGGTGATTCGACGGCTGCCTCAACGGAGGTGGAGGGTCAGGACCAACAAGGATAGTAGGTCGTCGAGTGCCTGTTACCACAGCCAATAGGATGCGGAAAGACTAGAGCTAGACCCAATATACCATCAACCATTCACTATCGTGGGACGGTGGTTGAGGGGAGACGCCACATGGATGTTTAGATTGGTTGCTTAGGGGCTTGTCGCTTACCTCTCGTAGTTTTTATTAGTTATGGGAGGGGCCGAGGTGGGGCCATAGCCACCATAGAAAATAGACCCTAGGGATATTTGTGCGGGAGGCTCTTAAAGGCGGGCCTTGCACAAATATAAGGAAAGCTCCCGACCGAGTTCTGTGTTTCTTGTGTAGCCCTGCCACGGAACTCGGGCACGCACACACGATGGGTGTGCTGATTAGATATCGAATACGATAGAGAATACGTACGTGGAAGAGTCTAGATATAACCACATCTTCTCTGGGTAGTGTATCGTAGACTGGTGGGCATTATTCGATAACGGCAGTCAAATTAGAGTGATCCTATGTGGGCGTAGTGTTGTATTATATATATAAGAGGAATATACATTACTATGACATAAGACGGGGGACTGCGTATATCACTGCGAGGATACGGTGGGGACCATGCGAGTGGGTACCACAGGGTGTACCTCAGTTTGGGGGTAGCTACATATACATTATATTAGGTTAATCTACTGGGAGTAGACGGGTGCGACCTGTGTGTAAGCCTTGAGCGCTAACGATACAAATAACCTAATAAACAATAAAATGTAATTGAACGGTATATATAGGATTATTCAAGAAGTGTAGTTTAAACTCATTCACACAGAACTTATGTTCTGACCCCCTCCTCATAACATTCGCAGGTTAGATTCATGACAGAGACTTATAGCTTTGGAGATACTGATTTAGCAGTATTGTAATTAAGGTAAAGCTATGTTTATATATATTATATTTTATTCCTTCCACTGTGAGGTGTTTTCCGAACTCTGACATATTTCTTATCTCTGTCTTTTCTGCAGGATACCAGAGCAACCAACTCGGGTTTTGATGGATTGGGTTTTTGAAAAAAATCGGTCCGTCGGAATTCGGTTTGTTACACTTGGTATCGGAGCACAGGTTTATGATTCCTATATAGATAATGAGAGAGCGTATTTGTATTTTCAAAAATATAAATATATTATATATAAACCTAGATCTATAAAGAAGCCCACTAAATAGAAAGAGTAAAATATGGAAAGAATTGAGATAACTGTTTTTTACGCTAAAAGAATGAGCAAGGAAATCTGAGACCCTTAGGTATGTTGGGTAGAAAGTGTACAAAATGATTGGTGTTAAGAAAGATGTATCCCATACAATAGTAACTGAGATTACTGGATTTAGTAGGGAAACCTTATAAAGTGTAAAATGGATTAGGAATATATATAGTTGGAAGAAATGATTTCGTGGATGTGTCTAGGAAAGCCTAGGTAATTTTGAAACCCGATTAAGAAATAGTTGTCCTTGTCTACTCCAGTTTTTTATGTTTGAAAAAAATGTTTTGCATTTTTGTTATGGCGTGTTTTTATGGTTTGGCAAAAGCAAGTTTTGGTTAAGAAAATAAAGTTTTACCATTTTTAATTTTTGGGAGAAATATTTAGAAAAAAAAAAGAGACCAAACCATGTTTTAAAACGAATGGAGTAGGTAAGGATTAGTGTCTAGAAAGAACGAGTTTGAGGCTAGGAAGTAAATAATAAGGACTATCCTAGAATAATAAAAATAAATTCCCGTAGAATGCATAAGCATTATAAAGGCTAGAATTGTTGCTTGAAAAAGATAAGTTGAAAAAAAAAGTTTCTTATGTAATTGTGCTTGGATAGGAAAATAAGAACTTTTTATAAAATAGCTATGTAAAAATCCAAGTGCAACCAGAAAAGGTACATAAAAGAAAAAATGAAAATGTAAATTCTTCCGTTTTATACCTTTTAGTAACATAAGAAATCGAATTTGGAAAATTAGATTCTCCTAAATTTCGAATTTAATAATGGTTGGTAGGATTTTGGATGCAACAATTGGATGAACTATGCTCTTATTCTATAAGAGTATGGGAAAATTTGAATGAAAAATGTTTTGGTTTTTCAAAAATATTGCATTCAAATAGAACTGCAAGTATATTTAGGATGTGAGCATCATGTTTTGAAGAAAAAAATTGAAAGTTTGCATACATACAGGTGGTACCAAATTAGGCATACATGCATTACTATGATGAATTTCACTTTGCACATGTGCACAATGTTTGCAAAAAAATTGGATGCACACTTGATGGTTTGATATTATGCGAGGAATTATGTATTTTACCCCTATCGAATTTCAAGGACGAAATTCCTTAAGGGTGGGAGAATGCAACACCCCGCATTTTTAATATAATTAAAAATGAGATATATGTATATATGCATGGATATATTTAAAGGAAAGATTAAATAATATTAATATAATTGCATGTAAGAAGTTTATGCAGTGAAATAAAGAAAAAGATTAATAAAGAAATTACATACAATATTTGAAATAAGAAGAAATACAGTGAAATGCGAAGAAATAAATGCGAACATTTAAAAAGAAATAAAAAGGAGAATTTGAAGAGACTCTAGAATTTGGTCATGAAATTAGCGTCATTACGTTCGTGGTGATTTTCTGGTCAATTTAGACCTATATTTGTAGAAAACTGATTTAAAACGAAGAAGTTATCCTCAATTTAAAAAATGTAACAAAACATGAAAAAGAGCAATGGGAAAAGAATAATATGTAGCTTGGTCCTAAGTCTTGTTAACAAAAGATTTAGTAGCTCATTTGGTTAATACATGAGACTTGTACATAAGAGGTTGTGAGTTCAATCCCCACCAGTGCCATATATTTTGTTTTGTTTTACGGAGCGGCTAAATAGTGGCTTAGCAAATTGGTTCAGTGCAAAAGGGGATAAGTTAATTGGAGGTTTAATTGAAAGAATGGAAATAAACCATTGATTGATTAAGGAAGATAATTTCCAAATAAAATAGACAATTGTTCGCATATAAAAATTAGTACACGCATAAGAGATGGATGCGTATGAACATGATTCAAATTTAAAGTTGCGCGCGAACATAGAGACAAACAAAAAGGGGGCATATATGTATACATGTTATTTGAAATTAATGCAATAAGGGAAAGAGGATATGTGAAATTATTTCATTAAATAAATGGATGATGCATGAACCTGAATAAAAATAAATTAATGTGATGTAAATAAAAGAAAGAGAATATGGAATGCAAACATGTCAAATGTGCAATTAAAGCATGCATAGAAAAAGGTTGTAAACATTAAAATGGAGCAATTAAATGTGAAGGGGATCAACTTTTGAAATTTAAATGTTTAAAAAGTAAACTAATAAGGCCATAAGCAAGCCACAATTGGAGGAAGGTTAATGTTATTAAATAACATTCAAATCAAAGACGCATGCACATGTGATTAGATGTAAATAAATAAAAGAAAATGGTTTATGGACATGCGGTTTCTTTTCAAAAAGAATAGACAAAAAGAGAAAGAAATCAATTTATTGATTAGGAGAAGAATATAGCAAATAAAGGTTCACGTATAAGTGCAAATAAATAAATAAATAAATAAATAATTGAATGCATGAAGGAAAGAGGTTGCTATACGTTAAAAATTGTAACACCCCTAAAATTCTATAACTGTGAAATTCATGAATTAAAGTATAATTAATCTGAAATCAAAGAACTAAGGGAAACGGGATACGCCATTGCGTTCGTCTCGGAAAAATACGCGAAATAGAGTCCGAGTTTTCGAAAAACGGAGTCCGTATGAAGAAGATATGGCCTTCGGAAGTTTTGAATTAAATTTAAAATTCAAACAGAATAAAATAATAATTTGAAATGGGGCCCAATGGGCCAGGCGGATAAAACACCCGCCTAGCCACCCAGGTCGACTGGGCTGTCGACCTGGGCTACCCATGTCGACAGGGCTGTCGACAGCCCTGTCGACAGGGGTATCGACCTGGTCGAGCCCAGTCAACCTGGCTGGCCAGGTCGGTGTGTGGTCGAATTTCTGTGGTCTGCTTTGTCATTAGGGCTAGGTGGCGGGTTTTTATTGGTCTCTCTTCCTAATGAATGGCTATGATCTAACCTAGCAACATCAAGGGTCCTAATCAATTCCTAACCTCTATATAAACAACCCTAGACTAAACCCTAATCTATTCATTCAAAATAAGATTATAGCCGCCATGTTGCTGAGGAACGACAAAGAGTAGCCGCCGACTAAAGAGAGAGTTAGGAAGAAAGTTCTAGGCCTAAAGCAATTCAAAGCAACCTAAAGCTAATCAATTCAACAAAGGAATTTGCGTCTTCAATCCCTAAACTAGAGAATTCATCAAACCATTGTAAGTAGAGTATTACTTTGGTATAAATAAACAACTGTGTTAATGTGTATGCTTGAATTGTGGCAATGGAAGTAATTCATGTTTGTGCAAAATTATGTTATTCATTATAAAGAACTACATGCGGTAGTTCTATGCAAATATACGTTTGGAATATTGCGCAAATTATGTAATCTATGTTGAAGCTACATGTATGTAGTTGAGTGAAATTTATGCAAGTTTGGGGCTTTGTTATTATGTCGTCATGATGTATATTTTGTGCATAAATCATTTTGCAAGCAATTGAGACAAGTTTGGTTGTTATAGTTCATATGAAACTATGTTGGAATTTTGACACCATAATCCATGTATTTGCAAAACTTATGAATATGGCTAGGCTATGAATGATATTTGGCATAATTGAAATCCATGATTAAGTTTATCTTGTTTAAAAGAATTATATGATGACATATGTGAAACATGGCTAGGTTAGACTCAAAAATCCCTTTTTGCAAGTTTAAAGCAAACACCATGATTAGGAATATTTAGGCATAAGTATGTTTGTACCATCGTTATGTGATTAGACTTAAACCATGATTAAGTTGAACTATGCTTTTGTGTTGGTAACAAAGTATCCCCTTGAAAACATGTAGAAACCTTATGAACATAACATGTTTGTGTTTATGCCAAAAGTATTTATGCCATGCTTATGTTCGACATTATGCCATGTTTAGGCTAGAAGTATTTATGCCATGCTCATGTTTGACATTATGCTATGCTTATGCTAGAAAATATTTATGCCATGCTTATGTTTGACATTATGCCCAAATAAGAATATAGGTTCATGTTGTAGTTAAACCTATGCAAGTTTACATGCCTTGATTTATGTCACCTATGTTTTATGACCAAAATACATGTCACCACTATGCAAGTACACCAATTTCTATTATGTGTTTTCCACGTCATATGCAAGTTCATGCGCTCACTTTCCCCTCTTTGTGTATACGCCATAAGCCTCCCCTTTTCGCATGGCTAAATTGGGCTTTAAAAGGCTAAGCCCAATATATATAAACGGACGTGTAAAACGGGGGAAAATAACGTTGGGTTAAAAATTAATTAATGAATGAAAATATGAAATTGAAGGGCCCAAAGTCAAGTATGGGTTGGGCCCATGATTGGTGTAACCTTTACACCATTAACTTAATAATGGGCCGCAAATATTTACATATAAATAAAGAAGAATGACAAGATATGTAAATGTAGAAAAGACGACGTGTTTAACCCGAGGTTGGATTGAGTTGTGATGTAAACCTGCCCGGAACCGCCCGGCTGTCCAGTAGTCACAACAATACCTATCCAATGTGGGAGGTTAAACATGGAGCCCAGCAAGGACCCGAGGTTAGACTGAGTTGTGGCATAAGACTGCCCGGAACCAACCGGCAACAGGCAGCCACAACAATATCTGTCTAATGTGAGAGGTCAGGGCCTTAATAAGACAATTAAGGCTGAGTCAGGATTGTTAGGATTAAGTGAACTAAAGACTTAATCAAAATGGAACATGCTAAACTAAACGGACTGGTGGGGTTAGGTTAGGAAACACTTAACCAACTTAGCATGTTGGCTAGAGATAGAAAACCTAGTAACGGGGGACCCTTTTCAGCAGTAACCCTAGAAGGTGTATCAGGATACCCTGAAACTAGGCAGGGTGGGGCACGATTACTGGGCTGATTGTAAGAGGTCAAATCGACGGCGGTGGTGTAGCAGTGTAGGTTCTAACGGTGTGCGGGCGTGCACGCACTCCGGCGCAGAAAAATAAAGCACTGGACACCAGTAGCATACCTTTGCACTCTAAGGTTGTGTCGGGTTGCCACTATGGGACTAGATACACCCCATGGTGGGACCAGCATAGGTAACTACAGACATCGGGGGCCGTAAGACACATGTAACTATGCGAGTAGGAGCCGATCATCGTAGAATGGATCACATCACCCTGATTTTGGGGTGCAAATTGGAAACTAGTTTATATGGGTACAGAGATTAACATGGGGTACGATAGTATATTCGACCCTAGATAACTTAGCCAAGTTTATAATGTTGCCCACTTTCTGTTTTACTTATCATACCCAGTTCTTTATTCATAGACAAAGTAGTACTAGACTTACTCAGGCTTTATGTCTGACTCTATTTTTCTTTCGTCTTCTTTCTTCCGTTTCCCCCCCCCAGGTCCTCAGGGAGGGAACACAGCAGCTTGACCTACCTCAACATCCAGCTTGAAGAAGAGAAATGTATTGCTTGGACTTTCCTGTTTTGAACTATGGCTTTGGACAATCCACTATGGGGCTTTGGCAGTTGTCTATGTTTTATTTATGCTTCTTTAAAAATAATGTACTCAAGACAGATTATGAAGTGTTATGTTATGTTTTTGGAAAGGATGTTGTTGTAACACGTATTTGACTTTATGAAATAAAGTTTGTTGTTCTTCCGCTGTTTACAAATATGTGTTCTTATATCTGTCTTGTATATCTGTGACTTGTACTTATAAACCTCCACTGAAATTAGGGCATTCCCTTTGAGAGTGACCCTAACGGAGGGTGGGGTGTTTCACTTGGTATCAGAGCATAGGTTTACCAGATAAGATAAAAAGTTTTGAAAAATTATTTTCAAAAAGGAAATTTAAAGAAGCATTTTTAAAAGAAAAATATTATTTTATTCTAAAAAGGCAAAGTCCACCCCCCAAAGCCGTAGGAACTATCTCTTATCCTTCGTTTTGAATCTATCCTTTTTGTTTCAGCATGTCCCAAGATCTTAACTTGCCTGAAGGAGTGCCAATACCCGGTTGGTTTAGACGGTTCTTAGAAGCTAGGGCAACTCAGCCAGGTCCTGCCATTCCTCCTCCCCCAGCGGAAGGGAATCATCCAGCTGCAGCAGCACCTCCTCCTCCACCTCCTCCTCGGGGAAACACATTCGCTAAGATATGTAAAGATTTTAAAGCTATGGGAGGAAGGGATTTCCATGGAACTGAGTCCTTCGTGGCAGCTAGAAATTGGCTGAAAGAAACGGAGGACCTATTCATCATCTTTGAGGTAGAAGATAGACAAAAGGTACAATTGGCAGTGTGGCTATTGAAGGGCGAGGCTTCCTACTGGTGGGAAGTCACTAATGCTGAAAGACCAGTGGAGACATGGGAGGACTTTAGGGCAAGGTTTGAGACTAAATTTCTCTCAGATGCGGAAAGAAGTTTGCAGTTGGAGAAATTCTTATTTCTTAAGCAAGGAGACAAGACTGTCAGAGAATATGTGAATCAGTTCGATGAGCTGGCTAGGTTTGGGCTTAACCTAGTCAACACCCCGCACAAGAAGGCTCTCCGTTTCGTCAAAGGGTTGAATGAGCCATTACACAGTTTGGCCATGACCCATATACCCATGGGAGCCACGTATGAAAGATTGGTGCAAATGGCATTGCTGAATGAAGAGGATAAGGGCAAGAAGGAGACAAAGGCAGAAAGCTCTCAAGGGAAGAAAGAGGGTTTGCAGCCTAAGAAGACAGACTTTAAGAAGGGCGGAAAAGGCAATAAGGAGAAGAGGAAGTGTAATTTCTGTGGCAAAGTGGGGCACTTAGTAAAGGACTGCCGGAAGAAGAAGGCCAAGGAGAATGGTGGGTGCTTTTCGTGCGGTCAGACAGGCCACAGGGCTAAGGACTGCCCAAGGAAACGAGGGCAGGGGCAGGGGGCTGGATCCACCCCAGGGGCACAGGTTCATGTGCTAGAAGCGCCACCATTGCAACAGCGAGGTACCAATACTTCTGTAGAAAGTGTAGTTTATCTTTATGATCACCCCGTTCGCACTTTATTTGATTCTGGCGCATCACACTCCTTTATCTCGTCTGCTTTAGTAGAATCTCTGCACCTAAAAACTAGTATGGTAGAGGACCCCTTAATTGTTTCAAACCCAATTGGGGGCCCAGCTCATTTGTCTATGATCTGTTTGGATTTGAAAATTTCTATCCTAAGTGTTGAATTTCAATGTAGTGCCTTTGTTTTGGGCTTTTCGGGGTATGGTTTGATTTTGGGTATGGATTGGCTATCCAGTAATGGGGCCATCCTTGATTGTGAGAAAAGGGTTGTTAGGCTCCTAACCCAGCTCGGTAATACTTTGGAAATTTCTTGTAATCCCTCGTATGCGGTTATGCTTAGTTATCTTGAATCGCTAGATGCCTCTGTTGAAAATTTGAAATCAGTTAGAGTGGTCCGGGAATATCCGGATGTCTTCGAAGAGGTGAAGGGCTTGCCTCCGAAGCGGGAAATAGACTTCCGCATATATCTTGTAGATAATGCAAAGCCCGTTGCGTTGCCCGTTAGACATATGGCTCCACGAGAAAGGAAAGAGCTCAGTAAACAGATTAAAGAGCTTCTAGAAAAGGGGTTCATTAGGAGGAGCATTTCAGAATGGGGCGCTCCAGTGGTGTTCGCTACAAAGGCGGATGGTTCACTCCGTCTATGTGTTGACTATAGGGAGCTCAACAAGCTAACGAAAAAGAATAGGCACCCTCTCCCTAGAATTGACGATTTATTTGACCAGCTTGTAGGAGCGTCTGTTTTCTCCCAACTCGATTTAGCAACCGGTTTTCATCAGCTAAGGGTGGCTGAAGATAGCATCGATAAAACGGCTTTCAGAACCCCAGACGGCTTCTTTGAATGGCTTGTCATGCCTTTCGGCTTGACAAATGCACCTGCGTACTTCGTGGACCTGATGAGTAGGGTATTTAGAGATTTCCTCAACAAATTCGTAGTGGTCTTTGTAGATGATATCCTTATCTTTTCAAAGAGTGAAGAGGAACATGCTCAGCACTTAAGGGCAATCATGGAAACGTTGCGAGTCCATCAACTAAAAGCCAAATTCTCCAAATGCCACTTTTGGAGGGAAGAAGTGAGGTTCCTTGGGCACATAGTATCCAAACATGGGTTAGCGGTGGACCCTGCTAAGGTAGTGGCGGTACAGGATTGGAAGACACCAAGGAATGCAACTGAGGTCCGAAGCTTCCTAGGACTAGCAGGTTTCTATCGAAAGTTTATAAGGGATTTTGCGAAAATCTCAGCTCCGCTCACGAAATTGACTAAGAAGAATCTAGTGTTCCATTGGGATTTGGATTGCGAGTTTGCTTTCCAACGACTCAAAAGGGCTCTTACAACAGCCCCAGTTTTGACGCTGCCAGATGGGAGCAAGATGTTCACTATTTATACGGACGCATGTGGGACAGGGCTAGGCGCCGTCTTAATGCAAGAAGGAAGGGTAGTAGCGTATGGCGGGAGGCAGTTGAAGGTGCACGAAAAGAACTACCCAACCCACGATCTTGAGTTAGCCGCCATCATCTTTGCACTCAAGTCTTGGCGACACTATCTCCTAGGTGAGAAGTTCGAACTTTACACTGACCATAAATCGTTGAAATATCTTTTCTCGCAGAAGGATCTTAACTTGAGGCAACAAAGATGGATGGAGTTTCTTGCCTCGTACGATTTCGAAATCTCCTACACTCCGGGCAAAGGCAACGTAGTGGCAGACGCGTTGAGCCGAAAGAAATTGACCCTAAGCCCGTTGTTTGTTGAAAGACAAAGCCTAGAGTTTATAGCCAGTTTCGACTTTAGGCCCTCCTCCGATTTCGTACCGGGCTTGCTAGCATCTCTCGAAGTGCGCCCAACTTTAGTGGATTCAGTAGGGGCCGCACAACGCAATGACCCTCAGCTTGTAGAAATAATTGATAGGCTAATTAGGGGTGAGACTTCCAGTCACCTCAACAGATACTCCATTGACGATAAGGGTGTACTAAGGCGAGATGGAAGACTATGCGTCCCACAGACAAACAATTTAATAAAGAAGGTTCTCGAGGAAGCACATCACTCCAAGATGACGATACACCCAGGCGGAGATAAAATGTACAAAGACATAAAAAGGACTTTCTTTTGGAACGGCATGAAAAAGGACGTGGCAGAATTCGTTTCTAAGTGTATGGTGTGCCAACAGGTTAAGGCGGAACAGAAAAAGCCTGGCGGACTGCTACATCCTCTGGAGGTCCCACAGTGGAAGTGGGATAGCATCTCAATGGACTTCATCGATGGGCTGCCTAGGTCTAGGAGAGGCAACACTAGTATTTGGGTAATAGTGGATAGGCTTACTAAAAGCGCCCACTTTTTACCTGTCAAAAGTAAGAGAACTGCCTCATCCCTAGCATCACTTTACCTTAAGGAAATCGTTCGACTCCATGGAATACCATCTAGCATTGTTAGTGACCGAGACCCCATCTTCACCAGCAAGTTTTGGCGGAGTCTACAAGAAGCAGTAGGAACGCAGTTATGCTTAAGCACAGCCTATCATCCGCAAACCGACGGCCAAACAGAGAGAGTAAACAGAGTTTTGGAAGACCTTTTAAGACTTTGCGTCCTTGACTTCGGAGGGACATGGGAAGACCACCTTCCTTTGGTGGAATTTGCCTACAACAACAGCTATCAAGCAACCATCGGAATGGCGCCCTTCGAAGCTTTATACGGAAGACCGTGCCGATCGCCCACTTGTTGGTGGGAGTCTACTGATAAGCTCATACTTGGACCAGACATGATCCGAGAGACTTCAGAGAAAGTGGACTTAATACGAAGAAGGATGAAGACGGCCCAAGACAGACAAAAGTCCTATGCCGACAAGAGGAGGACCGACCTTGAATTTGAGGTTGGAGACAGAGTTTTTCTCAAGGTATCACCGCTAAGGAACGTTGTTCGTTTTGGAACCACAGGAAAGCTAGCGCCAAGATTCGTAGGGCCATTCCCTATCATCGAGAAGATTGGGAAAATGGCCTATAGATTAGAGCTACCCGAGAAGTTGGCTGGAGTCCACAACGTTTTTCACGTTTCACATCTCCGTAAATGTCTGCATGAGTCAGCTGAAGTGGTAGAGCCAAACATCCTCGAAGAGGCCGAAGTGGAACGCGAAGCAACCATAAGGAGAGTTCCTACCCGCATCTTAGGAACGGAAGTGAAGAGGCTACGCAACCGCGAAGTCAAGCTCGTCAAAGTTCAGTGGAGCGACGCCGAGGGAGACGCGACTTGGGAAACTGAAGATAGAATCCGTACTGCCTACCCTTTTCTGTTCGAGGGTACATCCTTGATCTTTCTTTTCCTTAAGTTGCGCTTTTATCTATCTATCTTTTTAGGTATATTTCCTCGACCGTATCTTTTAGGTAGAAAACCTTTGGATGAAAACATGTAGTTGAAACATGTTATGTATGAATGGTTGCAAGTGGTTGCTCGTGGTTGCATATACACACACAATCTAGGTTTTAGATCGGCTCAATCACTTCATATTGCATATGCATATATGTTTGCTTTCGTCTATGGTTGAACATTAATATGTTGACATGTGGATGTTGCATTTGTATTGAATGATTGTGCACTCATGTAGAATCAAGAATAGGAAAATTTGCATACATAATGGATTCATGGCACTTACATGATTCGCATTAAGGAGGTCAACTGAATCAGTAGACCGCCTGATTTTGCATTAGATAAGTACATGTACACACACACTTCGCATATGATCATGAAGCATTAGAAGTCTTTTAAGGACAATGGATGCTCGTGTTTGATGGATGAGTAGATGGATTATTGGATGTTAGGATTTACATTCCTCCTAACTTGAAGATTTCGGGGACGAAATCCTTTTAAGTGGGGGAGAATGTAACACCCCTAAAATTCTATAACTGTGAAATTCATGAATTAAAGTATAATTAATCTGAAATCAAAGAACTAAGGGAAACGGGATACGCCATTGCGTTCGTCTCGGAAAAATACGCGAAATAGAGTCCGAGTTTTCGAAAAACGGAGTCCGTATGAAGAAGATATGGCCTTCGGAAGTTTTGAATTAAATTTAAAATTCAAACAGAATAAAATAATAATTTGAAATGGGGCCCAATGGGCCAGGCGGATAAAACACCCGCCTAGCCACCCAGGTCGACTGGGCTGTCGACCTGGGCTACCCATGTCGACAGGGCTGTCGACAGCCCTGTCGACAGGGGTATCGACCTGGTCGAGCCCAGTCAACCTGGCTGGCCAGGTCGGTGTGTGGTCGAATTTCTGTGGTCTGCTTTGTCATTAGGGCTAGGTGGCGGGTTTTTATTGGTCTCTCTTCCTAATGAATGGCTATGATCTAACCTAGCAACATCAAGGGTCCTAATCAATTCCTAACCTCTATATAAACAACCCTAGACTAAACCCTAATCTATTCATTCAAAATAAGATTATAGCCGCCATGTTGCTGAGGAACGACAAAGAGTAGCCGCCGACTAAAGAGAGAGTTAGGAAGAAAGTTCTAGGCCTAAAGCAATTCAAAGCAACCTAAAGCTAATCAATTCAACAAAGGAATTTGCGTCTTCAATCCCTAAACTAGAGAATTCATCAAACCATTGTAAGTAGAGTATTACTTTGGTATAAATAAACAACTGTGTTAATGTGTATGCTTGAATTGTGGCAATGGAAGTAATTCATGTTTGTGCAAAATTATGTTATTCATTATAAAGAACTACATGCGGTAGTTCTATGCAAATATACGTTTGGAATATTGCGCAAATTATGTAATCTATGTTGAAGCTACATGTATGTAGTTGAGTGAAATTTATGCAAGTTTGGGGCTTTGTTATTATGTCGTCATGATGTATATTTTGTGCATAAATCATTTTGCAAGCAATTGAGACAAGTTTGGTTGTTATAGTTCATATGAAACTATGTTGGAATTTTGACACCATAATCCATGTATTTGCAAAACTTATGAATATGGCTAGGCTATGAATGATATTTGGCATAATTGAAATCCATGATTAAGTTTATCTTGTTTAAAAGAATTATATGATGACATATGTGAAACATGGCTAGGTTAGACTCAAAAATCCCTTTTTGCAAGTTTAAAGCAAACACCATGATTAGGAATATTTAGGCATAAGTATGTTTGTACCATCGTTATGTGATTAGACTTAAACCATGATTAAGTTGAACTATGCTTTTGTGTTGGTAACAAAGTATCCCCTTGAAAACATGTAGAAACCTTATGAACATAACATGTTTGTGTTTATGCCAAAAGTATTTATGCCATGCTTATGTTCGACATTATGCCATGTTTAGGCTAGAAGTATTTATGCCATGCTCATGTTTGACATTATGCTATGCTTATGCTAGAAAATATTTATGCCATGCTTATGTTTGACATTATGCCCAAATAAGAATATAGGTTCATGTTGTAGTTAAACCTATGCAAGTTTACATGCCTTGATTTATGTCACCTATGTTTTATGACCAAAATACATGTCACCACTATGCAAGTACACCAATTTCTATTATGTGTTTTCCACGTCATATGCAAGTTCATGCGCTCACTTTCCCCTCTTTGTGTATACGCTATAAGCCTCCCCTTTTCGCATGGCTAAATTGGGCTTTAAAAGGCTAAGCCCAATATATATAAACGGACGTGTAAAACGGGGGAAAATAACGTTGGGTTAAAAATTAATTAATGAATGAAAATATGAAATTGAAGGGCCCAAAGTCAAGTATGGGTTGGGCCCATGATTGGTGTAACCTTTACACCATTAACTTAATAATGGGCCGCAAATATTTACATATAAATAAAGAAGAATGACAAGATATGTAAATGTAGAAAAGACGATGTGTTTAACCCAGGTTGGATTGAGTTGTGATGTAAACCTGCCCGGAACCGCCCGGCTGTCCAGTAGTCACAACAATACCTATCCAATGTGGGAGGTTAAACATGGAGCCCAGCAAGGACCCGAGGTTAGACTGAGTTGTGGCGTAAGACTGCCCGGAACCAACCGGCAACAGGCAGCCACAACAATACCTGTCTAATGTGAGAGGTCAGGGCCTTAATAAGACAATTAAGGCTGAGTCAGGATTGTTAGGATTAAGTGAACTAAAGACTTAATCAAAATGGAACATGCTAAACTAAACGGACTGGTGGGGTTAGGTTAGGAAACACTTAACCAACTTAGCATGTTGGCTAGAGATAGAAAACCTAGTAACGGGGGACCCTTTTCAGCAGTAACCCTAGAAGGTGTATCAGGATACCCTGAAACTAGGCAGGGTGGGGCACGATTACTGGGCTGATTGTAAGAGGTCAAATCGACGGCGGTGGTGTAGCAGTGTAGGTTCTAACGGTGTGCGGGCGTGCACGCACTCCGGCGCAGAAAAATAAAGCACTGGACACCAGTAGCATACCTTTGCACTCTAAGGTTGTGTCGGGTTGCCACTATGGGACTAGATACACCCCATGGTGGGACCAGCATAGGTAACTACAGACATCGGGGGCCGTAAGACACATGTAACTATGCGAGTAGGAGCCGATCATCGTAGAATGGATCACATCACCCTGATTTTGGGGTGCAAATTGGAAACTAGTTTATATGGGTACAGAGATTAACATGGGGTACGATAGTATATTCGACCCTAGATAACTTAGCCAAGTTTATAATGTTGCCCACTTTCTGTTTTACTTATCATACCCAGTTCTTTATTCATAGACAAAGTAGTACTAGACTTACTCAGGCTTTATGTCTGACTCTATTTTTCTTTCGTCTTCTTTCTTCCGTTTCCCCCCCCCCCAGGTCCTCAGGGAGGGAACACAGCAGCTTGACCTACCTCAACATCCAGCTTGAAGAAGAGAAATGTATTGCTTGGACTTTCCTGTTTTGAACTATGGCTTTGGACAATCCACTATGGGGCTTTGGCAGTTGTCTATGTTTTATTTATGCTTCTTTAAAAATAATGTACTCAAGACAGATTATGAAGTGTTATGTTATGTTTTTGGAAAGGATGTTGTTGTAACACGTATTTGACTTTATGAAATAAAGTTTGTTGTTCTTCCGCTGTTTACAAATATGTGTTCTTATATCTGTCTTGTATATCTGTGACTTGTACTTATAAACCTCCACTGAAATTAGGGCATTCCCTTTGAGAGTGACCCTAACGGAGGGTGGGGTGTTTCAAAAATAGTATGTAATGCATTAATTAGAAAGAAATAAAGCGGTTTCTTTTTATTTTATTTTATTTAAAGGAGCACTAAGTGTGAAAAGGGTAGTTCTGGATGGTTCTTTTTTTAGGGTAAGGTGGATGGTTTAGATGAGTTTTTATTTAATCCTAAGGTCCTAGTTCCTCTAACCCACTTATAAAAGAACACCTAACCTAACCCCAAAATCATTCTATCTCTTATAAGACGCCTCCATGCCACCAAACTTCAACCCAACATAGCCGCCGCCTCTAAATTCTAAATTAAATTGCAAGTTCTTCATCAATTTTGGAGTTTAATCAAATCAAGTAGCAAGATTCTTCAACAACAATTCACGTTCTGCATCAATAATCAAATAAGAAGCCTAAACCAACATTCTACCTCAACAACCAATTGTTTATTTCTCCAATCCAGTCAAGGTGAGTGGTTTAAAATACAGTTGTTGTATAATTGTACTTCTATCGTTTGCCATTCCCCATAATGAATATGATGATAATTTAATAAGATCAGTTATTTCATTTATGCTTACGATTGAGTTCTCTCCTTTTTATTCTTTCCCCTTTTTATTTTTATAACTAGGCTATCTCGAGCCTACATCTATCATGAATTTATGCGTTGTAAACGAGAACGAGAAAGTAAAAGGAAAAAAGGGGTTGTTTAGGAATAATATGGGTTGGAAGGATTTATGTATGATTTGAATAGAATTATGGACATAATTGTATGGTAATTTTAAATTTATGTAGTTTGGCATGATTGAAATTGGATATGGAATTAATACAATTTAATATTAACAACATGTAATTGGATATCATGGATGGGTGAAATTTATTGGTAAAATAAGCCTAAAAGGTGAATTAGGTTATATGTATGAACATGGGAACGTTGGGAAATATATTGGAAAAATATTGATTTTATGAACTTGAGTATTATTGGATATTTTGGATAATTGGAATATAAAAGAAATTGGCATATTTGGGTATGGATTACATGGAATTGGTGAAATTGCCTATAATTGGAAATTTGTAATTAAGGCTAATTAATATGTAATTAGTGACAAGTTGGAATAGGCAAAATTGTAAACATGACTATATGTTGAATTGGAAACACATAACATGAAAATTGGGATTTGGGTGAAATACGACGTTAATGAACCTTTGACACGAGGTTAGGCGCAATTGTGGTGTAAGACTGCCCGGAGCCGCCTGGCAAATCCAGCTGCCACAAGTGGACGTCTAATGTGAGAGGTCAATGGCATGAATTGTAGGCGTAACGGTTGGTGACACGAGTTTAGACCCGCTTTGTAGTGTAAGACTGCCCGGAACCGCCCGGCAAATCCCGCAGCCACAAAGTGTTCGGTCTAATGTAGGAGGTCATGCACCATTCGTCATAATGAATGAATTAAGGAATACTAACCATAATAAGACATGTGGGTGACATGGGTAAGGTTAGAGGATTAAGTGGGTGACGTGTAAAATATGACATGTAAATATGGACTTAACTGTAGTAAGACAAGACATGTAAAACATGTAAATATGGACTTAATCGTAGTAAAGCATGTGTAAGACATGGAAACAATAATAAAAGAGGTTAAGTGGGATGTGGGCGACATGTAAGACATAAAAAAATAATGCTTAACCAAAGGGGACCCGTTATGGCATCACAAATTAATTGAATTGGGTAAAGTTTAGGTAACGGGTTAAATAAATGGAAAGGGTTAAGTAAATCTAAATTAATGAAAAAGTGGGGAATGGTAAATAACCTATTATGAATGAATTTGAATAAGAAAAGGAAGGATAATAGGTTAGACTTGTCCTAGGGACAAGTGGAAAGTATAACTTATGGGATAAGGTAAGTTATAAGAAACGATAGAGAAAAATAAGGTAACTTATATGTGAAGATATACTTAATTATAAATTAAGTAGTTTGGGAAGGAGAAGTGTGAAATTTAAGATGATATAAGTTATATGAATGGAAAAGAAGTAAATTAGAATCATATATGTTGGTTGGGTTGAGTAATTCTCTGGGTGCCAGTCTGATGTTGATTTCGGTCTTCAGGGCTGGTGTTTAGGGGATTATTCTCCTAATCAGTATATATGTCGATAAGACATACTTAACTATGAATTATATATAGCATGTTGTTGTAACCCTAAAAGGGAATAATTTTGTAAAGTTGGAAAACAACATGTTGTGGTCTTATTAATGGACTTAAATGGGTTAAGTATAAATTGAATTAATAAGCGAGGGTAACTTGATAAACTTGAAAAGGAAGTCAATATGAATAAGAATAACCAAGTTAAATAAGAAAAACTGACGAGGTAACAAAAGCGCGTAAGAATTGATTAGACGTGGGGTCTAATGACATATAAAATCAAGCCGCTTGGGGCAATCTGTACGTTGTAGGATGAATAACCCAACAAGGTAAATCATCACGGTGTCATAAGACACGAAGGGAGCGCACATTCGTTTTTTTGGCGGCTCCAACGGACTGGAAGGGGAAGCACGCGACTTCCTGAGACGTTAAAGCTGCTTCTAGTAGTCCTCTGCGTGGTGGCAGATGTTTCAGTTTGTGCCCGCAGAGGTTGGGTCTGCGCGTAACTACTAGGTGGGTGGACCTTGACTGCAAGAATAGCTGGGCAGTCAGAATGCTGTTCGCGGTGACGGAAAAGGTGATTCGACGGCTGCCTCAACGGAGGTGGAGGGTCAGGACCAACAAGGATAGTAGGTCGTCGAGTGCCTATTACCACAGCTAGTAGGATGCGGAAAGACTAGAGCTAGACCCAATATACCATTAACCATTCACTATCGTGGGACGGTGGTTGAGGGGAGATGCCACATGGATGTTTAGATAGGTTGCATAGGGTCTTGTCGCTTAGCTCTCGTAGTCTTTATTAGTTATTGGAGGGGCCGAGGTGGATCCATAGCCACCATAGAAAACACACCCTAGGGATATTTGTGTAGGAGGCTCTTAAAGGAAGGCCTTGCACAAATATAAGGCAAGCTCCCGACCGAGTTCCGTGTTTCTTGTGTAGCCCTGCCACGGAACTCGGGCATGCACACACGATGGGTGTGCGTGTTAGATATTGAATAAGATAAAGAATACGTACATGGAAGAGTCTAGATATAACCATGTCTGCTCTGGGTAGTGTATCGTAGACTGGTGGGCATTATTCGATAACGGCAGTCAAATTAGAGTGATCCTATGTGGGCGTAGTGTTGTATTATATATATAAGAGGAATATACATTACTATGACATAGGACGGGGGACTGCGTATATCACTACAAGGATACGGTTGGGTTCATGCGAGTGGGGCACCATGGGGTGTACCTCAGTTTGGGGGTAGCTACATATACATTATATTAGGTTAATCTACTAGGAGTAGATGGGTGCGACGTGTGTGTAAGCCTTGAGCGCTAACGACACAAATAACCTAATAAACAATAAAATGTAATTGAACGGTATATGTAGGATTATTTAAGAAGTGTAGTTTAAACTCATTCACACAGAACTTATGTTCTGACCCCCTCCTCATAACATTCGTAGGTTAGATTCATGACAGAGACTTATAGCCTTGGAGATACTGATTTAGCAGTATTGTAATTAAGGTAAAGCTATGTTTATATATGTTATATTTTATTCCCTCCGCTGTGAGGTGTTTTCGAAACTCTGACATATTTCTTGTCTCTGTCTTTTCTGCAGGATACCAGAGCAACCAACTCGGGTTTTGATGGATTGGGTTTTTGAAAAAAAATCGGTCCATCTGAATTCGGGTTGTTACATGGATATTTGTGTGAGAGGCTCTTAAAGGAAGTCTGCATAGGTATGAGGAAAGCTCCTGACCAAGTTCTGTGTTTCTTGTTTTTCCCTGCCACGGAACTCGAGCACGCATACGATATGTGTGTGGGTTAGGCATCGAATACGTTTGACGATACGTACGTGGGAAAGTCTAGATACATGCATGTCTGCTCTGGGTGGTGTATCGTAGACTCTGGGGAATTACTCGATGAAGGAATCTAACTCGATGAAAAAGTTCGAGGATAGTAGTCGATACGCTTACGTAGTGCAGCAATAGTGGTTCTATGCGGATGTAGCATTGTTATATACGTAAAGAGATGTGTACGTTACTATGGCATAGGATGAGGGACTGCGCACATAAATGTGGTGTTACAGAGGAGACCGTGCGAGTGGGGTACCATGGGGTGTACCTTAGTTTGAGGGTAGCTACATATACATTATATTAGGTTAATCTACTAGGGAGTAGATGGGTGCGACGTGTGTGTGTAAGCCTTGAGCGCTAATAACATAAATAACCTAATGAATAAGAAATGTGATTGAACGATATATGTAGGATTATCCAGAAGTGTAATTTAAGTCCAGTCACCAGAACTTGTGTTCTGACCCCCCTCCTCATAACATTCGGAGGTTAGGTTCATGACAGAGACTGTATAGCTTTGGGTACTAGTTTAACAGTATTGTTATTAAGGTAAAGCTATGTTTTAATTACATTATATTTTATTCCTTCCGCTGTGAGATATTTTCCGAACTCTGACATGTTTTATGTCTCTGTCTTTTCTACAGGATACAAGAGCAAACCAACTCGGGTTTCGATGGATTGGGTTTTTGAAAAAAAACCGATCCATCGGAATTCAGGTTGTTACACTTGGTATCAGAGCTTCGATTTAGGAATCCTATATAGATAATGAGTGAGCGTATTTGTATTTTTAAAAATACAAATATATTATATATATAAACACCTAGACCCATATGGGAGCCCACTAGATAGAAAGGGAAAAATGTGAAAAGAAATGGGATATCTGTTTTGTACACTAAAGAAATGAACATAGAAATTTTAAGATCCTTAGGTGGTTTGGGTGGAAAGTTTACAAAGTAATAGGTACTGGAGAAAGGTGTATCCCATATGATAGAAACTGAAATGTTAGTATTTCAGATTAGTGGGTTTGGAAGCGGAACCTTATAAATTAGAAAAGGTTAAAAAGTGGAAAATGGATTAGGAAAATATATAGTTGAGAGAATTGACTTTGGGAAAGTGTCTAGGAAAGCCTAGTTGAGTTGGAGACCCACTTTGAGTCTAACCCAATGATTAACTTTTCGAAATTGTAAAAGTTTCGGCAAAGGTTAGAGGTTAGGAAGTAAATAGCAAGGACTATCTTGGAATAATAATAAAAAATCCCGTAGAATGCATAAGCATTGTGAAGCCTAGGATTGTTGCTTAAAAAAGTATAGGCTAGTAATACACAGCAAGGACTAGTAGTGACTACTAGGTGGTGAAGGGCAAGTAAAAGTGTATATTCTGTTGTTTGGATTTGTGGTTGTCAGAAGTGACATAGTCCTAAGATTCTTGGCCCGTAGTAGTAGCTGTGTAGGATGTTGTTTTTGTCGAAAAAGCTTATTTGAAAAATAAATTTAAGTAATTGGATTAAGTCAAATAAGCTAAGAAAGAAAATAGCCTAACTAAAAAAAACAAATTCAGTGAAGCAACAAACATGACGGGAAAAGAAAATGAAAATCTTAAGAGAAGATGGATAAAAATGGAAATTTTTCCAAGATAAGTTGAAAAAGAAAAGAAAATTTTCTTATCTGGGTTGTTCTTGGATAGGAAAATACAAAATTTTTATAGAGTAGTTACATAAAATCCAAGCACAATTAGAAAAGGTATTTAAAAGAAAAATGGAAGATGTGAATTTTTTCATTTTATACCTTTTTGTAACATAAGAAATCGAATTTAGAAAATTAGATTTTTCTGTATTTCGAAATTTAATGATGATTGGTAGGGTTTTGGATGCAACAATTGGATGAAATCTGCTCTTACTCTATAAGAGTGTGGAAAAATTTAGGTGAAAAATGTTTTGACTTTTCAAAAATATTACATTCATATAGAACTGCAAGTATATTTAGGATGTGAGCATCATGTTTTAAAAGAGTTTTAAAAGTTTGTATACATATAGGTGGTACCAATTAGGCATACATACAATACTATGATGTATTTCACTTTGCACATGTACACAATGTTTGTAAAAATTGGATGCACACATGATGGATGTACATTATATGAGGGATTAGCTATTTAATCACTATCAAATTTTAGGGACGAAATTTCTTAAGGGTGGGAGAATGTAACAACCCGCATTTTAATGACAATTAAACATATGCATATATGTATATATTGTATGCATAGACATATTTAAGAGAAAAATTAAATAATGATAGTTAAATTGCATGTAATAAGTTCATGCAGTGAAATGAAAAAAAAAGATTAATAAAAGAAATTACATGCAATGCATGAAATGCGAAGAAATGCATGCAAACATTTGAGAACAAAAAGGAAAATTTGAAAAGCTTCCCGAATTTGGTCACGAAATTAGCGTCATTGCGTTCATGGCGATTTTTTGGTCAATTTGACCTATGGTTTGTAGAAAACCGATTTAGGATGAAAAAGATATCTTTAAATTAAATATTGCAACAAAACATGAAAAAGAGGAATGAGAAAAAGGATAATATCTAGCATGTCATAAGTCTTGTTAACAAAAGACTTAGTAGCTTAGTTGGTTAGAACATGTGACTTGTATACGAGAGGTTGAGAGTTCGATTCCAACCAACGTCATATGTTTTTTTAAGGGAATAGCTAAAAAGTGCTTAGTGTGAAAGCGGTTAAAAAGTGGCTTAGTATGAAAAGGGCTAAAAGAGAGTTTAATTGAGAGAATGTTTCAAAAGAGGAAAAATACATATTAATTAGTTTGAAATTACTCGCATATAAAAGATTAGCATATGTGCAATGGTTGACTGCAGATAAACATAATTCAGAATAAGGGTTGCGCATGAACAAAAGAGGATATTTGAAATTTGATTATTGATAAATCAAATTTCAAATAAAAAATAATATATATATATATGACGTGTGGGGGGTCGACACCCACAAGCGGGAGTCTACACCCAAGCAGGGGTGTCAACACCCCCTGCTGCTGCGCATCATGTTGCACACATGGCGCGTTTTATTTGGTTAATATTTATTTTTTCCGCAACATGGCTATTTCCTATTGGTAGGATGACGTGGTTAGCTTGGATGGGGTTTTAAATTAAATCTAAAGGACTAGATTAGTTTAGCATGCCTATAAATAAGGTGGTTAGGGTTACTTCATCCTCACAATTTCTTAGGCAACGCCAAAACTCTGCCTCCAAACCTGTTCTTCCTCTTCTTCTTCAACTAGAGAAAGCTCTACCCTTTTCTCTTCTCCTCTAAAACATATTCAAACTAAATATAAAATGAAGATTAAATGTAGGCTTCTTCTTCAAAGTTAGAGAAAATAATTCAGATTTGCGATAAAAGCGCCTAGATTTATGTTGTGTGTGAGGTGGAAGAATAGATATGGATTAGATTCAAGATTATTCAGGGTTGGAAAGCAAATCAAGGTGAATGGGTTTAAATTATAATTTTGAATAATGGTATATGCATCGTTCTACATTCCCCATTTATATAAAGATTAATTGATAAACATGTGAATTACTACAGTCTTAATTTTATGTTTACTCTACTCTTCTCCTTTTATTTCCCTATTTATTTTTAAGACTAGGCTACCTTCGAGCCTAGTCCAATCTTGCTGAAATATGCGCACGAACGAAATTGAGATTATTGGAAAAGTTTGGATACGATAATAAAAAAGAGAATATGGGGATATCGTTTAATTGAATATAAGACTGTAATTTTGGGGAAAAGTTGATGATTGGAATTTGGGCATAATTGAAATAAATATGAAAAATTGGAAAGGTTTGGGGAACATGTAAATAAAAGTAATTGGCATAAGATTGATGATAATTATGAAATTGGTTTGGGCATAATTTGGTATAACTTGTATACATGGAAATATAGGCATAACTTGGATTAGAATTGTAAGCATAATTTGAATTAGAAATTATGGGTAGTTGGAATATATTATAATCCAAGACTTGAAATTGGGCATGAATTAAGAAAAAATAATGAATGCCTAAGACACGAGGTTAGATTTGGTTTGTGGTAAAAGTCCGCCTGGAACCGCCTGGCATATCCAGCAACCACAAACGGTATTCTAATGTGAGAGGTCTTAGGTGGAAATCGGACCCGTAATGGTGTCAAGATACGAGGTTAGATTCGGATGCGGTAGAAGTCTGCCTGGAACCGCCCGGCATATCCAGCAACCGCAAACGACAATCTAATGTGAGAGGTCTTGCGCGTTTACAGACATAATAAATAATAATGAACACTTAACTAAGACGACACATATAAGGTTGACATGGAAATAATAAAGGGGTTAAGTGGGTAACAAGGGTAGCGTGGATAATTTGTTATATTGGAATACTTAACCTAATTAAATTTGTAGTGGTGTTACGAACCGGCTGAATTGAGTAAGGGGTTAAGTAAACTTGTTAAAGAAGTGAAAAGGGTTAAGTTAATCTTAATTAATGACAAAATGAGGAATGATAATAACCTATTATGAATGAACTTGAATAAGAAAAGGAAAGATAATAGGTAGACTTGTCCTAGGGACAAGTAGAAATTATAACTTATGGAATATGGTAAGTTATAAGGAACGATAGGGGAAAATGAAATAACTTATATAATATGGTTGGATGTACTTAACTGTAAATTAAGTAATTTGTAAAGGCAAGAATAAATCTACAAATAAAGATAACATAAGTTATATGAATGACATAACAGGAGATTGTTTGAGTTGAGTAATTCTCTGAGTGTCAATCTGATGTTGATTTCGGTCTTCGGGGTTGATACTTAGGAAATTATTCTCTTATCAATGTATATGTGAATTAAGATGTACTTAATTATAAATTAAGTAAAACATGTTATGGTTACCATAAGATGGAATAATGAATAGATTATGAGAATAACATGTTGTAAGCTTATTAATAAACTTAAATGGGTTAAGTTATAAATGGAATTAATAAGCAAGGGTAACTTGGTAAACTTGAAAAGGAAGTCAATGTGAATGAGAATAACCAAGTTTAATGAGAAAACTGACGAGGCAGAGAAAGCGCGTAATTAATGATTTGACGTAGGGTCTAATGACATATTAAACTGAGGCGCTTAGAGCAGTCCGTAGGTTATAGGATGAATAGCCCAACAAGGTAGATCATCATGGTGTCATAAGGCATGAGGGGAGCGCATGTTCATCTGATTTTTCTGGCGGCTCCAACGGACTAGAAGGGGAAGCACGCGGCTTCCTAAGACGTTAAAGGTTCTCCTAGTAGTCCTCTATGTGGTGGCAGATGTTTAAGCCTGTGCCCGTAGAGTTTTTGTCTGCGCATAACTACTAGGTGGGTGGGCCTTGATTGCAAGAATAACTTGGCAGTTAGAATGTTGTACGCGGTGACGGAAATGGTGATTCGGCAGTTGCCTCAATGGAGGTAGACGGTCAGGACCAACAAGGATAGTCGGTCGTCGAGTGCCTGTCACCACAGCCAGTAGGATGAGGAAAGACTAGAGCTAGAACCAAGATACCATTAACCATTCACTATCGTGGGACGGTGGTTGAGGGGAGATGCCACATGGATGTTTAGATTGTTTACTTAGGGGCTTGTCGCTTAGCTCTTGTAGTCTTTACTAGTTGAGGGAGGGGCTGAGGTGGGGCCATAGCCACCATAGAAAACAGACCCTAGGGATATTTGTGTGAGAGACTCTTAAAGGTGGGCCTGCACGGATATGAGGAAAGCTCCCGACCAAGTTCGGTGTTTCTCGTGTAGCCCTACCATGGAACTCGGGCACGCACATGATTGGTGTGCAGGTTAGGCATCAAATATGTTTGACGGTATGTACGTGGGAAAGTCTAGATACATGCATGTCTGCTTTGGGTGGTGTATCGTAGACTCTGGGGCATTACTCGATGATGGAATCTAACTCGATGAAAAAGTTCGAGGATAGCAATCGGTACGCTTACGTAGTACAGCGATAGTGGTTTTATGCGGATGTATTGTCGTTATATATTTAAAGAGATATGTACGTTACTATGGCATAGGATGAGGGACTGCGCACATAAATGTGGTGTTACGGAGGAGACCGTGCGAGTGGGGTACCTTGGGATGTACCTCAGTTTGGGGGTAGCTACATATACATTATATTAGGTTAATCTACTAAGGAGTAGATGGGCACGACGTGTGTGTGTAAGCCTTGAGCGCTAATAACACAGATAACCTAATAAATAAGAAATGTGATTGAACGGTATATGTAGGATTATCCAGAAGTGTAATTTAAGTCCAATCACCAGAACTTGTGTTCTGACCCCCTCCTCATAACATTCGCAGGTTAGGTTCATGAAAAAGACTGTATAGCTTTGGATGCTGGTTTAGCAGTAATGTTATTAAGGTAAAGTTATGTTTTAATTACATTATATTTTATTCCATCCGCTCTGAGATATTTCCCGAACTCTGACATGTTTTTTGTCTCTGTCTTTTCTGCAGGATACCAGAGAAAACCAACTCGGGTTTCGATGGATTGGGTTTTTGTAAAAAAAGTCGGTCCATCGGATTTTGGGTTGTTACAAAGATTCAACTAGCCGCCTGGCTACTGAAGGATGAAGCTTCGTTCTTGTGGGAAGTAACCCAAGCGGGGCATCCAGTGGAAACTTGGGATGATTTTAGAAAGAGATTGGAAATGAAGTTTCTTTCTCAAGCTGAGAAAAGCATGCAAATGGAGAGGTTCTTGACGCTCAAACAAGGAAACATGACCGTTAAAGCACATGTGAACAAATTCAACCAGCTAGTAAGGTTTGGATTGGAACTGGTAGATACTCCACATAAGAAAGCTTTACGGTTTATTAAAGGGCTGAATGAACCCCTTCATTGGTTAGCTACGTCCCATATTCCAGTGGGAGCAACTTTTGAAAGGCTTGTTGATATGGCCTTGATGCATGAGGAAGACAAAAGCGACAAGAAGGAAGTTAAAGTTGAGGAATCACAAAACAAGAAAGTATTACCAAAGAAAGGACAACAACAATAGCAACAGAAGAAGGGAGGAAAAAATGACAAGGCTAAGGATAAGAGGAAGTGCCATAGTTGCGGACGAGAGGGTCACTTTGTAAAGGGTTGCCAAAGAAGGAAGAATACTTACTTTAATTGTGGAGACGCCAGACACTTTAATAAGGAGTGCCCGAAGAAACATGGACAAGGTCAAAGGGGAGGAGCTTTTGGAGGGCAGGTGCACGCTCTCGCGACCAGTGCTCCAGATAGACGTAGGAAAGTTTCCGTGGAAGGTTTTATTTCTCTTTCCATCATCCTATTATAAATCTTTTTGATTCTAGTGCTTCACATTCATTTATATCTATTTCTATTGTTGAGTCTCTGCACCTAAATACTAGTATGGTAGTGGATCCCGTAGTTGTCTCAAACCCCATTGGTGGTTCGGCTCATTTGTCCATGATTTGTCGGGGTTTGTGAATATCTGTGTTAGGCATCGAGTTTGAGTGCGATGCATATGTGCTCAGTTTTATGGGCTACGGTTTGATTCTAGGGATAGATTGGCTGACCATGTATGGTGCCATTTTGGATTGTGAGAAGAGGGTCATTATACTTTTGACTTGCCACAGGAGACCCTCGAGATTTCTTGTGACCCGTAAGGGTTTGTCATGCTTAGTTTCCTAGAGTCTCTAGATACATCAATTAATGATCTGCGATATGTGCCAGTAGTTCGAGATTATCCTGATGTTTTTGATGAGTTAAAGGGATTACCTCCGAGTCGTGAAATCAATTTTCGTATATATTTGGTGGACAATGCAAAGCAAGTTGCATCACCTGTGCGCCATATGGCTCTAAGGGAAAGGAGGGAGCTTAGCAAGCAAGTAGGGGAGCTACTTGAGAAAGGGTATACTAGGCAAAGCATATCTGAATGGGGTGCTCCAGTAGTATTCGTAACTAAGGCGGATGGTTCGCTTCGCTTGTGTGTAGACTATAGGGAGTTGAATAAACTCAATAAGAAGAACATGCACCCACTCCCAAGGATATTGTTTGACCAGCTTGTTGGTACATCAGTATTATCTCAGTTAGACTTGGCCTTGGGTTTCATTAGTTGAGAGTGGTCGACGATAGTATAGATAAGACTGCTTTTATGACTCCAGATGGTTTCTTTGAATGGCTAGTTATGCCTTTTGGGTTGACGAATGCACCCGCTTATTTTGTTGATCTGATGAGTAGGGTGCTTCGGGAGTTTCAAAATAAAATTGTCGTGGTTTTTGTTGATGATATCTTGATTTTCTCAAAGAGTGAAGAAGAGCATGCCCAATATTTGAGAGAAGTTTTGAAAACTCTCTGTGCGCATCAACTTAAGGCAAAGTTCTCCAAATGCCATTTTTGGAGAAAAGAGGTGAGATTTCTTAGGCATCTGGTTTCTAAAGATGGGATAACAGAAGATCCCGCAAATGTAGCTGCAGTTCAAGATTGGCAAATCCCAAAGAATGCAACGGAAGTGAGAAGTTTTCTTGGACTGGCAGGCTATCATCGAAAGTTCATTAAAGATTTCGCAAAGATATCAGCCTCACTCACCAGGCTGACGAAGAAGAATATGACGATTTCATGGGATATAAATTGTGATGTTGCTTTCCAACGATTGAAGTGGGCTTTGACAACAACCCCAATCTTGACCTCACTTGATGGGAACAAAGTATTTACAATATACACTGATGCATGTGGTACAGGGCTTGGTGCGATTCTAATGAAAGAGGGAAAGGTAGTATGTTATAGGGGTAGATAACTGAGGGTTCATGAGAAGAACTACCCTACCCATGATTTAGAGCTAGCTGCCATAGTATTCGCGCTTAAGATATGGCGACATTATTTGCTTGGAGAGAAGTGCAAGTTGTACATTGATCATAAATCTTTCAAGTACTTGTTATCATAGAAGAATCTTAATTTAAGGCAATAAAGGTTATGGAGTTCCTTGCATCATATGACTTCAAGATCGCTTATACCCCGGGCAAGGGTAATGTGGTGGTAGATGCACTGATTAGGCAGAGGATGACCTTAAGTCCTCTGATTG
Organism: Allium sativum; assembly: GCA_030737875.1. Lineage (NCBI taxonomy): Eukaryota > Viridiplantae > Streptophyta > Magnoliopsida > Asparagales > Amaryllidaceae > Allium > Allium sativum. The sequence continues at coordinate 341,748,472 of CM060919.1, forward strand.
TGGAAAGGAAAAGCTTGGAGTTGATATTGACTTTTGACTTTAGACCCTCCACCGAGTTTTTTCCTGGTTTATTCGCATCGCTAGATATACGACCTACTCTTATGCATCAGATAGGAGTTTCGTAGCGAGATGATCCACATATTTCAGACATCTTGGATAGGCTCAGAAAAGGGGAGACATCTAGTCACCTCAATAGATATTCCATATACGATAAAGGGTGGTTGAGATGAGATGGAAGCCTTTGTGTTCCCTAAACTGGAAGTTTGTTAAAGACAGTCCTAGAAGATGCCCATCATTCTAAGATGACTATTCATTCAGACAGTGATAAGATGTATAGGGACATGAAGATGGTTTTCTTTTGGGCTGGAATGAAGAAAGATGTGGTAGAGCTTATTTCTCAATGTTTGGTTTGTCAGTATGTCAAAGCTGAGCAAAAGAAACCCGGTGGTTTACTTCATCCTTTGGAGGTTCCACAGTAGTAGTGGGAGAGCGTCTCTATGGATTTCATAGATGGTTTGCCTACATCAAAGAAAGGCAACACCAGTATTTGGGTTGTGGTGGATAGACTTACTAACAGTGCTCATTTCATTCCAGTTAAGAGTAAGAGGACGACAACATGGTTGGCAGCAGTTTATGTTCGTGAGATAGTCCGTCTTCATGGAGTACCTTCCAGTATCATAAGCGATCATGACCCCATTTTCACTAGTGAATTTAGGAGGAGATTGCAAGAAGCATTAGGTACAAAGTTGTGTTTGAGCACCACTTATCACCCACAGACAGATGGACAGACAGAGAGGGTGAACAGAGTTCTTGAGGATCTTATAAGGCTATGTATCCTAGACTTCAGAGGGACTTGGGAAGAGCATCTTCCTTTAGTATAGTTCGCCTACAACAACAGTTATCAAGTTAGCATTGGCATGGCACCCTTCGAAGCATTGTACGGAGGACCTTGTAGGTCACCATCTTGTTGGTGGGAGCCTACAGAAAGGCTATTACCTGGACTAGATATGGTTAGGGAAATGTCCAAGAAGATTGATCTTATTAGACGACGAATGAATACCGCTCAAGATAGGCAGAATTCCTACGTTGACAAGAGAAGGACTGACATTGAATTTAAAGTAGGAGATATGGTTTTCATTAAGGTTTACCTTTGAGGAATGTGGTTCGCTTCGGATCTATAGAGAAACTGGCGCCAAGATTTGTCGGGCCATTTCCCATAACAGAAAGGATTGGCCAAATGGCCAATAAAATAAAGCTACAAGAGAGGCTATCCGGCGTTCATGATTTTTTTTCCATGTTTCTCATTGCGGAAGTGCTTGCATGATACTGCAGAAGTAGTTGAGCAGAGTATATTGGAGGAAGTAGAGGTGGAACGGGAGGCGACAGTCAGACGAGTTCCTTCCCGTATCCTTGGATCAGAAGTTAAGAATCTGCGTAATAGAGAAGACATGTTGATGAAAGTTCAGTGGGGAGATAACCCAGAGGATGCAACTTAGGAGACCAAAGACAAGATTCGTGCTTCGTACCCTTTTCTTTTCGAGGGTATGTTCTTAACTTCCTTTCCAAAGCTTTTATTTATGCTTGTTGTTATCATTCAAGTATGTCCTATCGATTGAATCTTCGACCTTTAGGTAGGAATCCCATGGATGTAAACAAGTGTTTGAGACATGCTATGTTTGATGAATGCAAGTGGATGCAAGTGTTGCTAGTGGTTGCTCGTTGATGCATATACACGCACACATTATCGGCTCAATCACTCTCATACTGCATATGGATGTGTGTACATTTTTCTTCTTTTAATGGGTGGAAATGGATGTATCATCATATGGATGTTGCATTTGGACGGATGATTGTGCACACATATAGAACTTACATGTTAAAATAGGATTATTGCATGCATGTTGGATTCATGGCACTAACATACATTGCATTAAGGAGGTCGACTGAATCAGTAGACCGCCTGGTCTTTGCATTAGAATAAGGACATATACACACACCTTTGCATATGTTCATATAAACATTAGAAGTATTTAAGAACAATGGATGCCTGTAATTGGTGGATGAGTAGATGGATGATGGGTGGTACGATATACATTCTTCTTAACTTGCAGATTTCGGGGACGAAATCGTTTGAGTAGGGGAGAATGTAACACCCTGTAATTTTAACAACACTAAAGAGGAAAAATTAAAAAATATTTAATTTAATATTCATAATTAAGGGAAATGGACTGCACCATTGCGTCCATCTCGAAATTTTGGTTAAGATAGAGAATTGGTTTGCGTAAAACGGACACCTTATAAAGAAGTTATAAAGGTTTGAAGTTTGTATACACGCAAGAAGAATATATATATATAGGGTCCAGAAATTCAAAAATCAGTTCAAAATCCAAAAATTAGAGAGGCGGAAAAAATCCCGCCCAGGGGTATCGACCCCTTAAGGGGGCGTCGACCCTAGGGTCGACCCTTCAAGGGGGTGTCGACCCATGGGTCGACCCCCAAAAGAGGTGGGTCGACCCCCCTAGGGTAGACATGGCAGGCTAGGGTTTGGGAATGGCAGCTATATATATGGCCTCATTTCCCATGTTTTGCACACTGAAAATAATGGAGGACTAAATGCTGTCGCTGCTCGGAATGAATCAAACCTTTTTCTTCTTTTGCAATCGAGTTAATCAAGTTTAGAGTTATTCAAGTGTAGATATGTGATTCAATATCTGATATTCTCCTTCTATTTTTCTAGATCCAAACACTGAGTTTAAGTTACTTTTAGATTTAAATAATTAAAAAGTAAAACATGATATGACTATAATTGGGATCAATGCATGTGCCTGTTTGAATCAAATCAGATCTGCTATAACCTATGTATCTATGATTTTATGACATGATTATGACTTGGATTCTAAACCTTCGCCCATTTATCATGTCAGATCTGCCATTGTTTCACTGTTTAGATCACCTTATACTTGTCCCTATCATGTTTGTGATTAAATTGGATCTGTTATTACTCGGATATCTAAACCATTGTTTAGATCTTATCATGCCTGTTATGACATCCCTATTATGTTAGAATCAGTTCTATTATCATATGTTCATCAGATCTGTTCCTATGTGCCTATCTTGTCATTATGCCACTATAGGTTTATGCCATTATATGTCAATCTAGTTAGTATGATCATTTCTTTAATCTTCCCTTCATCTTTCCCTTTTTATTTTATATAGCCTGGCTGCTTTCGAGCCTAGGCATGTCGCTGAAATATGCGAACGCGTTAAACGGGGAACGAGGGAAAACCATTGAAATTGGGCATAATTTGTAATTAGGAATTTGGGCATAACCTGAATAAAATATATGAGTATGAATTTGGGGCATATGGTTCATTATGAATATAGCTTAGGAGAGGGGCATGAAAACCTATAACGACATAGGTAAAATTGGTTAATAATTGAAATGCCTAGGATTACAGTAATTAGAAACTGCAACTGCGCCTAGACACGAGGTTAGATTACACTTGTGGTGGAAGTCTGCCTGGAACCGCCCGGCATATCCAGCGACCACAAGTGGTGAATCTAATGTGAGGGGTTTAGGTGCACAAATACGATGTGTGCTAAGACACGAGGTTAAGCCCGACATGCGGAAGAAGTCTGCCTGGAATCGACCGGCATATCTAGCATCCACAAGAGGTGGGCTTAATGTGGGAGGTCTAGCATATTATAATCATAAATGGACATGGTAATGAATTGGAATACTTAACCTAGTTGAATCCATATGGATTGTATGAACATGAACTTGAATAGGGGTTAGGTAAACTTGTTTGAACGGTGGGTAGGTTAAGTAAATCTGAGGGGAGGTGGGTAATATTCATATATAGGCCCATAAACTTAACCTATTGAGGTTATGTAATTAAAGACACCAATAATTAAGCATAACCTGTGGAAATCCGGGGGGGGGATACAAGACAAAGGGAAGAGCTTGTATCATCTTGTATGTGGGACCAGTTTCAGTCAGTAACCCATATACAGGTATCAAACGAGCACTACGAACTAGGTCGGAGTCGGGGCACACTTACTTGGCTGATTGTAAGAGATCCAAACGTGGAGGATGGTGTGGGCGGCGCAAACCGATCAGGGCCATGTGCGTGCATGTTTCGGGTAGAGGGGGATAAGACGACCGTGACACCAGTAAATATGGTTGTGCGCATCCGGAAAATGAAGGGTTGCCACTTTAGGGAGTGATATACCCTACTATTGGGCCAGCATAGGGTATCTACGGAGTAGGGAGCCGATCAATTAGGGTAGTAATGAGGGTACACTTAGACTCCGGTATGTTTAGGAGCACGTTATTATCTATAGGGGTAACTCCAGAACATTGGGTTGCTTGTTGATTGTATGGGGTGAAAACCTCTCACTGGAAGTATGCTTAAGTCTACCATCTTATTGTATTTAGGATCATCTCATTCTGGTTATACTAGTAACGGTGTAGAGTAGTCATTAGAGAACCGTATACACTCTATCATGTTCACCTTGTCATACTTTCCTTTTGTGATGTTATCCTTCTCATCCACTTTATATGCCTCTCATGATACTTTTACTCATTTACTTGCTAAAAGTAACTGGACTCGCCAGGCTTTATGTCTGACCCTTTTTATTTTCTCTTCTTTCTTCCGTCCTGAAACACCCCACCTCCATTAGGGTCACTCTCAAAGGGAATGCCCTAATTTTGGTGGGGGTTTATAAGTACAAGTCACAGATATACAAGACAGATATAAGAACACATATTTTTGAACAGCGAAAAACAACAACATCTTTTATTTCATTTAAAATACGTGTTCACAAAAACATGCCATTCTTGTCTTACAATTCTTCCAAAGACATAACAACTTCATAACTGTCTTGATTACATTATTAAAGAAGCATAAAGAAAACATAAATAAACTGCAAAAGTCCCATAATTGCTGTCCAAAGCCATAGTCCAAAACGGAAAAGATCCAAGCAATACATTCTTTCTCTTCAAGCTGGACGTGAAATCTGGTCAAGCTGCGGTGTTCCCTCCCTGTGGACCTGGGGGGGAACGAAAGAAAAGAAGGCGAAAGAAAAGTAGAGTCATACATAAAGCCTGAGTAAGTCTAGGACTATTCAGTGTATGAATAAAGAACTGGGTATGATAAGTATAAACTGGAAATGGGAAAGCACCATAAACTAAGTTAAGTTGTCTAGGGTTGAATATACTATCGTACCCTATATTAATCTCTGTACCCATATAAACTAGTTCCCAACAGGCACCCCATAATCAGGGTGAAGTGATCCATTTCTGATGATCGGCTCCTACTCGCATAGTTACATGTGTCTTACGGCCCCCGATGTTGTAGTTACCTATGCTGGTCCCACCATGGGGTGTATCAAGTCCCATGGTGGCGGCCCGACACAATTCTAGAATGCACAGGTATGCTACCGGTGCCCAGTGCCTTATTTTTCTGCGCCAGAGTGTGTGCACGCCCGCACCCCGTTAGAACCTACACTGCTGCACCACCGCCGTCGATTTGACCTCTTACAGTCAGCCCAGTAATCGTGCCCCACCCTGCCTAGTTCAGGGTATCCTGATACACCTTGTAGGGTTACTGCTGAAATGGGTCCCCCGCTACTAGGTTTTCTATTTCTAGCCAACATGCTAAGTTGGTTAAGTGTTTTATAAACCTAACCCCCAATCAGTCTGTATAGTTTATCATGTTCCATTTTGATTAAGTATTAATATAATTTACTTAATCCTATCAATCCTGACTCAGCCTTAATTGTCTTATTAAAGCCTTGACCTCTCACATTAGACAGGTATTGTTGTGGTTGCCTGTTGCCGGTTGGGTCCGGGCAGTCTTACGCCACAACTCAGTCTAACCTCGGGTCCTTATTAGGCTCCATGTTTAACCACCCACATTGGATATGTATTGTTGTGACTACTAGACAACCGGGCGGTTCCGGGCAGGTTTACATCACAACTCAATCCAACCTCGGGTTAAACACATCGTATTTTCTACATTTACATATTTTGTCCCTTTTCTTTTTATATGTAAATATTTGCGGCCCATTATTCAAATTCATCTTTATTGATTAAAATTTATTTATGCCACTTAATTGCTTTTCAAGATTGTTGGCATGTGTCAAACATGCCAACACATATGTTCTATATTTTAGCCCAAACGTCATTACCCCCGTTTTACACGTTCGCTCCAATGTAAGGTGTGTTGGGTTTAATACTTAAACCCAGTTTAGCCAAATGAAAAGGGGAGGCTTATAACATGGTGTTTATAAGGTAACATGAAAAAGGGGAGTGTGAACGCATGAACTTGCAACGAACGATTCAATTAACATAAAGTAGGCACATGTGAACTTGCAATTGTAACATCATATAATCATGGCATAACATGAATCATTTTATTCATATAATCATGGCATAAACAATACTTAAACATGAATCATTCTATTCATATAATTACGGCATAAACAATACTTAAACATGAATCGTTCTATTCATATAATCATGGCATAAATAATACTTAAACATGAATCGTTCTATTCATATAATCATGGCATAAATAATACTTAAACATGAATCATTCTACTCATGTAATCATGGCATAAATAATACATGAATCATTGTAAACTAGCAATTGGGATGTAAATCTAACTTAATTGTGTCACATATATTATCATATGATTATGATAACAACATAAGCCTAAAAACATGTTTTCAACTAGGCATAATAACGAACATAGTTTAGTCATGTTCATAAAATTAATACAAGTTCACAAAGATGCTTGCTTTTGTCACTATCACAAAAGCATGATTTTTATACTTGAACTATGATGCCAATTCCAACATAACTTCATATGAATCATAATACTCAAGTGGATCAAATTACACTAAAGATGACCATAAAATTATACATCATGTTGGCATAACAGTAAATCATATACTTGCATGAATCTCAAATAAACTATTACAACATATAGTTGTTACTTTCAACATGAATCATATACTTGCAATTATCAAATGGGTGTCGTAAATAACTACCACAAACATGTAGTTTTCAATATGAATCATATGCTTGCGAATATCAAATCATATACCACAACATTCCCAAATCGTTTAGAATCAAAGCAACATACAAATATAGATTATTATCGCCACAATTCCATTTCTTACTTTACACAAATCAACACAATTATTTAATTCACATCGGAATAGCACTCCACTTACAACGTATGACGAATCTTCAATTCAGGAATCTGAATTCTGAATTTGGAGATGCTATCCTTTGTTGTAGGCGTTGCTATGATTTGATTAACGTTGCTTTAAGCTTTGAATTATCTCCTAATTGCCTCTCAATTTCTGACGGCTATACTTAGTCTCTCCTCAGCAGCATGACGGTCTCATCTCCATTTTAGTTTGTGTGAATTAGGTTTAGTCTTAGGTCCTTTTTATAGAGTTTGTGAGTTGATTTAGACCGTCGATGAAGCTTGGTTTAATAATAGCCGTTCGTTCAAAGGAGAGACCAACCAGGAGCTGACACCTAGCCCTAGTGACAAGGCAAGGCTCAGAAATTCGACCAGACCCTGATCAGGCCAGCCAAGACCTGACCAACAGGTCATTCTGACTTGGGCGCACTTGGCAGGTGCGCCAGGCTAAAAATGTACTGGCGCACTTCCCAAGTGCGCCAGTTCATTTTTGTTCTGGCGCACTTCCCAAGTGCGCCAGTGCATTCTGACCCGTTTTCTGGTTTTTCGCCCAACTTTGTTCGCCCATATCTTCTTCATACGATATCCGTTTTACGCAAAATCGGACTCTATCTCTAACAGAATTCCGAGAAGAACGCAATGGCGTATCCCGTTTCCCTTAATTCTTTGATTTGAAATTAGTTATACTTTAATTTGTGAATCTCACTGTTATAGAATACACGGGGTGTTACATTCTCCCCCACTTAAAAGGATTTCGTCCCTGAAATCTTCAAGTTAGGAAGAATGTATATCCTAACATCCAAACATCCATCTACTCATCCATCAAACACGAGCATCCATTGTCCTTAAAAAGACTCCTAATGCTTCGTGATCATATGCGAAGTGTGTGTGTACATGTACTTATCTAATGCAAAATCAGGCGGTCTACTGATTCAGTTGACCTCCTTAATGCGAATTATGTAAGTGCCATGAATCCATTATGTATGCAAATTCTCCTATTCATGATTCTACATGAGTGCTCAACCATTCATATAAATGCAACATCCATATGACAACACATTAAACTTCAACCATATACGAATGCAAACATATATGCATATGCAATATGAAGTGGCTGAGCCGATCTAAAACCTAAATTGTGTGTGTATATGCAACCTCGAGCAACCACTAGCAATCACTTGCAACCACTTGCAACCATCATCCATAACATGTTACAATTACATGTTTTCATCCAAAGAGTTTCTACCTAAAAGATAAGGTCGAGGAGATATACCTAAAAAGATAGATAAAAGCGCAACTTAAGGAAAAAGGAAAGATCAAAGATGTACCCTCGAAAAGAAAAGGGTAGGCTGTGCGTATTCTAGCTTCAGTTTCCCAAGTTGCATCTTCTTCGGCGTCGCTCCACTGAACTTTGACGAGCTTGACTTCGCGGTTGCGTAGCTTCTTCACTTCCGTTCCTAATATGCGGGTTGGAACTTTCCTTACGGTTGCTTCGCGTTCCACTTCAGCTTCTTCTAGGATATTTGGCTCTACCACTTCAGCAGATTCATGTAGACATTTTCGGAGATGTGAAACGTGAAAGACGTTGTGAACTCCGACCAATCTTTTGGGTAGCTCTAATCTATAGGCTATTTTCCCAATCTTCTCGATGATAGGGAATGGCCCCACGAACCTTGGTGCTAGCTTTCCTGTGGTTCCAAAACGAACAACGTTCCTCAGCGGAGATACCTTAAGAAAAACTCTGTCCCCAACCTCAAATTCAAGGTCGGTCCTCCTTTTGTCGGTGTAGGTCTTTTGTCTGTCTTGGGCCGTCTTCATCCTTCTTCGTATTAAATCTACTTTCTCTGAAGTCTCTCGGATCAAATCTGGTCCAAGTATGAGCTTATCAGTAGACTCCCACCAACAAGTGGGTGATCGGCACGGTCTTCCATATAAAGCTTCAAAGGGCGCCATTACGATGGTTGCTTGATAGCTGTTGTTGTAGGCAAATTCCACCAAAGGAAGATGGTCTTCCCTTGTCCCTCTGAAGTCAAGGACGCACAGTCTTAAAAGGTCCTCCAAAACTCTGTTCACTCTTTCCGTCTGGCCGTCGGTTTGGGGGTGATAGGCTGTGCTCAAGCATAACTGTGTGCCTACCACTTCTTGCAGACTCCGCCAAAACTCACTGGTGAAGATAGGGTCTCGGTCACTAACAATGCTGGATGGTATTCCATGGAGTCGAACGATTTCCTTGAGGTAAAGAGATGCTAGGGATGAGGCAGTTCTTTTACTTTTGACGGGTAAAAAGTGGGCACTTTTAGTAAGCCTATCCACTATTATCCAAATGCTAGTGTTGCCTCTCCTAGACCTAGGCAGCCCATTGATGAAGTCCATTGAGATGCTATCCCACTTCCACTGCGGGATCTCTAGAGGATGTAGCAGACCGCCAGGCTTTTTCTGTTCCGCCTTAACCTGTTGGCACACCATACACTTAGAAACGAATTCTGCCACTTCTTTCTTCATGCCGTTCCAAAAGAAAGTTCTTTTTATGTCCTTGTACATTTTATCTCCGCCTGGGTGTATCGTCATCTTGGAGTGATGTGCTTCCTCGAGAACCGTCTTTACTAAATCCCTTGTCTGTGGGACGCATAGTCTTCTGTCTCGTCTTAGCCAACCCTTGTCGTCGATGGAGTATCTGTTGAGGTGACTTGAAGTCTCACCCCTAATTAGCCTATCAATCGTTTCCACAAGTTGAGGGTCTTCGCGTTGTGTTGTCCCTATTGAGTCCACTAAAGTCGGGCGTACTTCGAGAGATGCTAGCAAGCCTGGTACACAATCGGAGGAGGGCCTAAAGTCAAAGCTGGCTATAAACTCTAGGCTTTGTCTTTCAACAAACAGCGGGCTTAGGGTCAGTTTCTTTCGGCTCAACGCGTCTGCCACTACGTTGCCTTTGCCCGGAGTGTAGGAGATCTCGAAATCATACGAGGCAAGAAACTCCATCCATCTCTGTTGCCTCAAGTTAAGGTCCTTCTGCGAGAAAAGGTATTTCAACAATTTATCATCAGTGTAAAGTTCGAACTTCTCACCAAGGAGATAGTGTCGCCAAGACTTGAGTGCAAAGACGATGGCGGCTAATTCAAGATCGTGGGTCGGGTAGTTCTTTTCGTGCACTTTCAACTGCCTCCCGCCATAAGCTACTACCCTTCCTTCTTGCATTAAGACGGCGCCTAGCCCTGTCCCACATGCATCTGTATAAACGGCGAACATCTTGTTTCCATCTGGCAACGTCAAAACTGGGGCTGTTGTAAGAGCCCTTTTTAGTCGTTGGAAAGCAAACTCGCAATCCAAGTCCCAATTGAATACTAGATTCTTCTTGGTCAACTTTGTGAGCGGAGCTGAGATTTTCGCAAAATCCCTTATGAACTTTCGATAGAAACCTGCTAGTCCTAGAAAACTTCGGACCTCAGTTGCATTCCTTGGTGTCTTCCAATCCTGTACCGCCACTACCTTAGCAGGGTCCACAGCTAATCCTTGTTTGGATACTATGTGCCCAAGGAACCTCACTTCTTCTCTCCAAAAGTGCCATTTGGAGAATTTGGCTTTTAGCTGATGGACTAGCAGAGTTTCCATGATTGCCCTTAAGTGCTGAGCATGTTCCTCTTCACTCTTTGAGAAGATAAGGATATCGTCTACGAAGACCACTACGAACTTATTGAGGAAATATCTGAATACCCTACTCATCAGGTCCACGAAGTAAGCAGGTGCATTTGTCAAGCCGAAAGGCATGACAAGCCATTCAAAGAAGCCGTCTGGGGTTCTGAATGTCGTTTTATCGATGCTATCTTCAGCCACCCTTAGCTGATGAAAACCGGTCGCTAAATCGAGTTGAGAGAAAACAGACGCCCCTACAAGCTGATCAAACAGATCGTCAATTCTGGGAAGAGGGTGCCTATTCTTTTTCGTTAGCTTGTTGAGCTCCCTATAGTCAACACATAGACGGAGTGAATTATCCGCCTTTGTAGCGAACACCACTGGAGCGCCCCATTCTGAAATGCTCCTTCTAATGAACCCCTTCTCTAGAAGCTCTTTAATCTGTTTACTGAGCTCTTTCCTTTCCCGTGGAGCCATGTGTCTAACGGGCAACGCAACGGGATTTGCATTATCTACAAGATATATACGGAAGTCTATCTCCCGCTTCGGAGGCAAGCCCTTCACCTCTTCGAAGACATCCGGATATTCCCGGACCACTCTAACCGATTGCAAATTTTCAACGGAGGCATCTAGCGATTCAAGATAACAAAGCATAACTGCATACGAGGGATTACAAGAAATTTCCAAAGTGTTACCGAGTTGGGTCAAGAGCCTAACAACCCTTTTCTCACAATCAAGGATGGCCCCATTACTGGATAGCCAATCCATGCCCAAAATCAAACCATATCCCGAAAAGCCCAAAACAAAGGCACTACATTTAAATTCTACGCCTAGAATAGAAATTTTCAATCCCACACAGATCATAGACAAATGAGCTGGGCCCCCAATTGGGTTTGAAACAATTAAGGGGTCCTCTACCATACTAGTTTTTAGGTGCAGAGATTCTACTAAAGCAGACGAGATAAAGGAGTGTGATGCGCCAGAATCAAATAAAGTGCGAACGGGGTGATCATAAAGATAAACTACACTTTCTACAGAAGTATTTATACCTCGTTGTTGCAGAGGTGGCGCTTCTAGCACATGAACCTGCGCCCCCGAGGTGGATCCAGCCCTCTGCCCCTGTCCTCGTTTCTTTGGGCAGTCCTTAGCCATGTGGCCTGTCTCACCGCAAGAAAAGCACCCGCCATTCATCTTGGCCTTCTTTTTCCGGCAATCTTTTACTAAGTGCCCCACTTTGCCACAGAAATTACACTTCCTCTTCTCTTTATTGTCTTTCCCGCCCTTCTTAAAGTCTGTCTTCTTAGGCTGTAAACTCTCTTTCTTCCCTTGAGAGCTTTCTGCCTTTGTCTCCTTCTTGCCCTTATCCTCTTCGTTCAGCAATGCCATCTGTACCAATCTTTCATACGTAGCTCCCATGGGTATATGGGTCATGGCCAAACTGTGTAATGGCTCATTCAACCCTTTGACAAAACGGAGAGCCTTCTTGTGTGGGGTGTTGACTAGGTCCAGTCCGAACCTAGCCAGCTCATCGAACTGATTAACATACTCTTTGACTGTCTTGTTCCCTTGCTTAAGAAATAAGAATTTTTCCAACTGCAAACTCCTTTCTGCATCTGAGAGAAATTTAGCCTCAAACCTTGCCCTAAAGTCCTCCCACGTCTCTACTGGTCTTTCTGCATTAGTGATTTCCCACCAGTAGGAAGCCTCGCCCTTTAGTAGCCACACTACCAGTTGTACTTTCTGCCTATCTTCTACCTCAAAGATGACGAATAAGTCCTCGGTTTCTTTCAGCCAATTTCTAGCTGCCACGAAGGACTCAATTCCATGAAAATCCTTTCCTCCCATAGCTTTAAAATCTTTACATATCTTAGCAAAAGTGTTTCCCCACGGAGGAGGTGGAGGAAGAGGTGCTGCTGCAGCCGGATGATTCCCTGCAGCTGGGGGAGGAGGAACGGTAGGGCCTGGCTGAGGGGCCCTTGCTTCTAAGAATCGTCTAAACCAACCAGGTATTGGTACACCCTCTGGCAAGTTAAGTTCTTCGGACATACTGAAACAAAAAGGATAGATTCAAAACGAAGGATAAGAGATAGTACCTATGGCTTTGGGGGACTTTGCCGTTTTAAAATAAAATAATATTTTATCTTTTAAAAATGCTTCTTTAAATTTCCTTTTTGAAAATAAATTTTCAAAACTTTTTATCTTATCTGGTAAACCTATGCTCTGATACCAAGTGAAACACCCCACCTCCGTTAGGGTCACTCTCAAAGGGAATGCCCTAATTTTGGTGGAGGTTTATAAGTACAAGTCACAGATATACAAGACAGATATAAGAACACATATTTTTGAACAGCGAAAAAACAACATCTTTTATTTCATTTAAAATACGTGTTCACAAAAACATGCCATTCTTGTCTTACAATTCTTCCAAAGACATAACAACTTCATAATTGTCTTGATTACATTATTAAAGAAGCATAAAGAAAACATAAATAAACTGCAAAAGTCCCATAATTGATGTCCAAAGCCATAGTCCAAAACGGAAAAGATCCAAGCAATACATTCTTTCTCTTCAAGCTGGATGTGAAATCTGGTCAAGCAGCAGTGTTCCCTCCCTGTGGACCTGGGGGGGAAACGAAAGAAAAGAAGGCGAAAGAAAAGTAGAGTCAGATATAAAGCCTGAGTAAGTCTAGGACAATTCAGTCTATGAATAAAGAACTGGGTATGATAAGTATAAAATGAAATGGGAAAGCACCATAAACTAAGTTAAGTTGTCTAGGGTTGAATATACTATCGTACCCCATATTAATCTCTATACCCATATAAACTAGTTCCCAATAGGCACCTCAAAATCAGGGTGAAGTGATCCATTTCTGATGATCGACTCCTACTCGCATAGTTACATGTGTCTCACGGCCCCCGTTGTTGTAGTTACCTATGCTGGTCCCACCGTGGGGTGTATCAAGTCCCATGGTGGCGGCCCGACACAATTCTAGAATGCACAGGTATGCTACTGGTGCCCAGTGCCTTATTTTTCTGCGCCGGAGTGTGTGCACGCCCGCACCCCGTTAGAACCTACACTGCTGCACCACCGCCGTCGATTTGACCTCTTACAGTCATCCCAGTAATCGTGCCCCACCCTGCCTAGTTTAGGGTATCCTGATATACCTTGTAGGGTTACTGCTGAAAAGGGTCCCCTGCTACAAATTTTCTATTTCTAGCCAACATGCTAAGTTGGTTAAGTGTTTTATAAACCTAACCCCCAATCAGTCTGTATAGTTTAGCATGTTCCATTTTGATTAAGTATTAATATAATTTACCTAATCCTATCAATCCTGACTCAGCCTTAATTGTCTTATTAAAGCCTTGACCTCTCACATTAGACAGGTATTGTTGTGGCTGCCTGTTGCCGGTTGGGTCCGGGCAGTCTTACGCCACAACTCAGTCTAACCTCGGGTCCTTATTGGGCTCCATGTTTAACCACCCACATTGTATAGGTATTGTTGTGAGTACTGGACAGCCGGGCGGTTCCGGGTAGGTTTACATCACAACTCAATCCAACCTCGGGTTAAACACATCGTATTTTCTACATTTACATATTTTGTCCCTTTTCTTTTTATATGTAAATATTTGCGGCCCATTATTCAAATTCATCTTTATTGATTAAAATTTATTTATGCCACTTAATTGCTTTTCAAGATTGTTGGCATGCGTCAAACATGCCAACACATATGTTCTATATTTTAGCCCAAACGTCATTACCCCCGTTTTACACGTTCGCTCCAATGTAAGGTGTGTTGGGTTTAATACTTAAACCCAATTTAGCCAAATGAAAAGGGGAGGCTTATAACATGGTGTTTATAAGGTAACATGAAAAAGGGGAGTGTGAACGCATGAACTTGCAACGAACGATTCAATTAACATAAAGTAGGCACATGTGAACTTGCAATTGTAACATCATATAATCATGGCATAACATGAATCATTTTATTCATATAATCATGGTATAAACAATACTTAAACATGAATCATTCTATTCATATAATTACGGCATAAACAATACTTAAACATGAATCGTTCTATTCATATAATCATGGCATAAATAATACTTAAACATGAATCGTTCTATTCATATAATCATGGCATAAATAATACTTAAACATGAATCATTCTACTCATGTAATCATGGCATAAATAATACATGAATCATTGTAAACTTGCAATTGGGATGTAAATCTAACTTAATTGTGTCACATATATTATCATATGATTATGATAACAACATAAGCCTAAAAACATGTTTTCAACTAGGCATAATAACGAACATAGTTTAGTCATGTTCATAAAATTAATACAAGTTCACAAAGATGCTTGCTTTTGTCACTATCACAAAAGCATGATTTTTATACTTGAACTATGATGCCAATTCCAACATAACTTCATATGAATCATAATACTCAAGTGGATCAAATTACACTAAAGATGACCATAAAATTATACATCAGGTTGGCATAACAGTAAATCATATACTTGCATGAATCTCAAATAAACTATTACAACATATAGTTGTTACTTTCAACATGAATCATATACTTGCAATTATCAAATGGGTGTTGTAAATAACTACCACAAACATGTAGTTTTCAATATGAATCATATGCTTGCGAATATCAAATCGTATACCACAACATTCCCAAATCGTTTAGAATCAAAGCAACATACAAATATAGATTATTATCGCCACAATTCCATTTCTTACTTTACACAAATCAACACAATTATTTAATTCACATCGGAATAGCACTCTACTTACAACGTATGACAAATCTTCAATTTAGGAATCTGAATTCTGAATTTGGAGATGCTATCCTTTGTTGTAGGCGTTGCTTTGATTTGATTAACGTTGCTTTAAGCTTTGAATTATCTCCTGATTGCCTCTCAATTTCTGACGGTTATACTTAGTCTCTCCTCAGCAGCATGACGGTCTCATCTCCATTTTAGTTTGTGTGAATTAGGGTTAGTCTTAGGTCCTTTTTATAGAGTTTGTGAGTTGATTTAGACCGTCGATGAAGCTTGGTTTAATAATAGCCGTTCGTTCAAAGGAGAGACCAACCAGGAGCTGACACCTAGCCCTAGTGACAAGGCAAGGCTCAGAAATTCGACCAGACCCTGATCAGGCCAGCCAAGACCTGACCAGCAGGTCATTCTGACCTGGGCGCACTTGGCAGGTGCGCCAGGCTAAAAATGTACTGGCGCACTTCCCAAGTGCGCCAGTTCATTTTTGTTCTGGCGCACTTCCCAAGTGCGCCAGTGCATTCTGACCCGTTTTCTGGTTTTTCGCCCAACTTCGTTCGCCCATATCTTCTTCATACGATATCCGTTTTACGCAAAATCGAACTCTATCTCTAGCAGAATTCCGAGACGAACGCAATGGCATATCCGTTTCCCTTAATTCTTTGATTTGAAATTAGTTATACTTTAATTTGTGAATCTTACTGTTATAGAATACACGGGGTGTTACACGTCCCTTCCCCCCCCCCCCTCCCCCAGGTTCTCAGGGTGGGAATACTCACGCTTGACTAGGACTCTGCTATCATTTTGCTGGAGCTACTTAGATGTATTGCCCAAGCTCTTATCTTTACTACTATGGCTATGTTTTTATTTGGAGATTATGCTTCTTTTATTTTATACTCTGATGTTTTAAGTGCAAGACAGAAGTTTTGATGATGTACTGGGTTTATGTATTTTCAGACATATTATGTTTTTAACCACGATGCTTTATGATCAACAAAGTTTTTTTTATTCCGCTGCTATTTTATATCTATCTTGTAATGTTTCTGTTTCTGTTTACCTATAACGCTTCATGAAACTTAATGCATTCTCTTAATGAGTGACATTAACGAACGTGGGATGTCACATAATATATTTAATTGTGGTACCCCAATAGACATTTCTAATTTTATTTATTTATTATTTGACTGTTATACGTGTATATATATATACTTACCATGCCTCTCACCTTAATTTGACTACATGTGGACGTTGGATTTGCCGGTCGGTTCGGGGCAGACTTCTACCACAAGTGAACTTAACTTCGTGCCTTAATACGATTATATTTATGCATTCGACCTCTCACATTAAGCTGACTACTTATGGTTACTGGATTGGCTGGTTGGTTCCGGGCAGGCTTACACCACAAGTGGAGCTTAACCTCGTGTCCAAATGCGGTTATTATTCAAATGTCCTAACTGGGGTATGCAACAATTATCCTAATTGGTTTTTGGAATTGTAACCATTATCCTATCATATTACTTTCCTTATCCAGCAATTTGTTATTTATTTTGTAGTCCTATTTATAGCAATTAATTATATTGATTGCTACAAATGGTCACCACAAATATATTCGTTAAATATGGAATATGATTTATACATATGATTCCATAAATGAATATTATCCACTCATTCAACATTCAATACAATATGTATATTTTACCATTTTATGCTGATTTGGACGGATAATAAGTATATAATTATTTTTATGTTTTCGTGCGGTCAACGTCGTTATTAATATTTTATTTTAGTATTCTTCTTTTAAATTAATGATTTGGTCTAATCAATTAACCGAACATTTCCTTTTTTATATTCAAACTTGCCAAAAGGTTTCAAGTTTCACAAAGGATCGTTAGGTGTAATCACCGTAAATAATGCCTATTTTGTGGAATTTGACATATTTCCAAATCACAAGAAATATATATAATATGTATATATTGGAATAGTCAATGCAAAATACATACAAATACATGTATTTGTATTTATATGTACCTTTGCACCACTTTTCCCCTTTTAATCCTTTTTGTCATACTTCTTATGATTCCAGAATAACGCCTATTTAAATTTAAGGAGGAAAAAAAGCATATTTTACGATGTGTAAGCCAAAACCCAACAATATTTGAACATAAATAGAAATATTTCTTTTATTCTTAAAATCACATATACACAAATTTCATCTTCTTATCCAAATTTACATATTTCATATTTCAGCACTGAACTAAAGATCTGGAACATAACTACAACAAATTTATGTTTAGTGGGACTGATTTCCAATTCCCCAGTGCTATGTAACATGTACAACACATTTCATGACATAACTGTAGGAATATGTGAGAAAAAATATATAAAAATCCTATAATTCATGTTATACATAATAACAATTTATCATTTTCCAATTTTAAACATATTCATAATCAGATCTGTTGGTTGCCAACAATTCACAATTATTTAAATAAATAGATCTGAAGGCTTAAAACATAGATTAGGTCCAAACGAAATAGATAAGTCATTATAATTGTATTAGTAAATTTTCCACTCACCTTATAGCTTCCCATCTCTCAGTCTTGAACCCTTTTAGTCTTACAATCCCCAAATTCTTATAAATCTACAATTTATCTAGAGGGGGAAATTCTAGATCCGTAGAAATGTAAGAAAAAGGGAAGAGAGCGAAGAAATCCATCATTGAGCATCCTCTTCCATTGAATTTATCAATCTTTCCAATTCTATATGAATTTGATTTGATTTGGTATATGTATGAATATATTTTATTTAGAAATTAGGTTAAAAGAGGAAGAAAATTGGCAGAGCTCCGCTGCCTCCATAGATTTGAATGGAAGAGAATGAGGCTTTACCCCTTTATTTATAGGGGGTGGAAATGGCCTAGAATCGTTGGATTAGTTTTAAGTTATATCCGTCCATTCATTTTATAAATATAACAAGAATACCCCTCAAAACCTAGCCGTCACTGGGCAGAATGACGCCCAATAGGTCGACCGCCCGGGCCTCAGTTGCCTAAATCGGCTTGGTCAAATAAGGTATAATATATATTAATTATTCTGTTTATTTATTACCGTTCGTTTTTCGTATTTCGTCCATAAATTTTTCATACGAACTCCGTTCGCGAAACTCCAAACATGAAAGTTGACCAGAATTCCGAGATGAACGCATCAGCTAAAGTTTCATTGTCAAATTCCATCGTTCGCAGAAATTCCAATTTTTGAGCTTCTAATTAAATAACTATATATTTTCAAAATTTCGGGTTGTTACATTCTTCCCCCCTTAAAAGGAATTTTGTCCCAAAATTCTGACAACTAGTTATCCTATCCTACACAACCAATTTGTGTACATCCACTTTGCAACCATGTGTATATGTGCATGGTGCACATAATGCATTTCAACCACAAAATATGCATGCAAGATGATTCTAAATCGGCCCCTCTATATGTATGCATTGAGATTTTTTAAAACACTTTTGAAAACGTGATGCAAAACATCCTAAATATACTGGCAGTTCTATATGAATGCAAATTTTGAAAATTCATTTTCATCCATAACCTTCACACAATTACGGATACAAGTGTGAAGCAACCAATTTTGCATCCAAACCCTACCATCCAAAATGCCATGCAATCTAATCATTTCCTATTTTAATTCTCCTAAACCGGAAAAATGAAATCAAAGCGAAGAATTTTTAACATTACCTCTACTTACAAATATTTCATTTCCCGCCCTACAATGGAATTTTCACCTCAGTTACCCAAAATACTCCAAAAAATACCATCCGTAAACTGTAAAGGAGGCTT
The DNA here is from genome assembly GCA_030737875.1 of Allium sativum. Taxonomy (NCBI): domain Eukaryota; kingdom Viridiplantae; phylum Streptophyta; class Magnoliopsida; order Asparagales; family Amaryllidaceae; genus Allium; species Allium sativum. The sequence continues at coordinate 341,767,953 of CM060919.1, forward strand.
AAAATAAGCTCTAAAACGTAAAATTAGTTTCGCGTGCATCGTTGACAAGGTATGAAAACAACTTTTCCTAGGCTAAAGCAGCCTTCTCCTTGTTATCATTAACGTTTTTATCATATCATCGGTCCTATTGCACCGCTAAAACGTACACACAAAGCATCCAAACATCTTCCTTACGCTATTCATGTGACCGAAAATTGAAATTTTCCGTAAAAATAAATTTCCGCTCGAAAACTTGTCATGATTATTCGGAAAATTTTCTTCCAAAACTGTAACAACCCGCATTTTATGCATCGGAGGATCGTAGAATATTTATTTATTTCTTATACGAAGTCATATGGTCATGTAACTTTGGGAAACGACTATTGGGGCCATTTCCCATGTTCATGTTTTTTGCCGATTTTTAAATGACCATTTTGCCCCTAGCTGATCTTGTTTCGGCCATAACTTTTGATTGGAAAGGAGTCTTGACCTGAATCCATTTCCATTGGCTTCGGATGATGGTTTACCTTTCCGTAGAGTGGTCACATGTGAGAAACAGACTTACCGTTTGGGAGATATGGCTGAAACAATGTTTGGAAGGTGAAAAACTGCTTAACTGGGCCAAATAAGGTGATTAGTGAATGGGCCCATAACCCATTTCGGGATTAGGGTTATGGGGAGGTTGAAAAGAGTTAGGGTTTCATTCCATTTCAGTTTTATAGTCTCCACTTACCTCTTAGAAACCCTGAAAATGGCCTCCAACCTCTAAATCACCTCCAAATCACTTTCTAATCAAAGATTAAGCTTAGCAACATCAAATCAAGGGAGATCTTCACCACATCAAGATTAGAGCTGCTGTTTAGCGTTGTTATTCACGCCCAAACAGAGATTTATTTCAGATCTAAGGTTTATTTGTGGCTAAGGTGAGTGATTTGCATAATTCCTCACTAATTATGGTTAATTAAGGGTAATTAGTGTTAATTAGCGAATTTAAACATGATAAAAATCTGGAAAAATATTTATAAATTCGAAAATAATGTTTTAGACCTCTGTTACAAATTTGGTTTGATTTGATTAAGTTTTGCTAATCGTATCATTAGTTTTGCCTAAACATGCTTAAGGGAAAATATGGGTTTTGGGTATATTTGATCCGTTTTGACATGTTAATTCATTGTTTTGGTGTTTGTGGTTAGTTTGCTATGTTGCTATGACTGTATGATATGCTTTATTATTGATTAGAAGAGATAGATTGGTCAAAAACGCCGTCGAATGGCGTAAAACAGTTGCTGGAAAAAGTTGTGCAGGGTTTCGGATCGGATCGGATACGGGGCTCGGATCGGATAGTGGACTGGGCAAGGAAGCACCGAACCGAACTGGAACTTAGCACAGAACAAAGCATGGCGAGAAGGAAAGCCACTATGGTTGGATTGGAATCGGATCGGCTAATGAAGGAGGACGAGATCGGATCGGAGAGACCAATAGGGATCGGATCAGAGGCAAGGGCATAGGGATCGGATCAGAGGACCAAGCTTGGAGCTGGAGTTGGAGCGAAGCACTGGATCGGATCGGGACATCTAGGAGGGAGCAACCACCGAACCAGGCACAGGGCATAACCGAACCGAACCGATGGAGCAAGGGTACACCGAACCGAACCGATGGAGCAAGGGTACAGCGAACCGAACCGTACGTGTGTTATTACTACTACGCGACGACTCTTTTGAAGACCAACTCCAATTCGACCAAAGCCCGAGATGCAAAGGTAGTCCAAATGGGAGTTAGAGCTCAGGATTCAGTTGGGAACCAATGAATTCACTTCATGATTGGGCTTTGCTGCGGGACGTGTGCAAAGGGGTTGTCGGTATTCATAACTTTGGTTCACTACTGAGAGACGGATAGTGGGCTTGTCGTGATAGTTGTACGGGATTGGATTTCGTCATGGCCCAAAGGATTAGGTGACCAAGGTAGTGGATATCGTATGCTTTACGCACTGAGCGAGAGATGTGAGGATGGTTGCTATGATTGACTTGTTTTCCATCATTATGACATGCACACCCCACCCCCGTTATCTTTACACCATTTGTTTTGCGGCACCTTAGAGTATTGTACGATATGTAGTGCTAACTCTTTGGTTGCAGGTCCAGGTTCAGGTATGATTGGATTATATCTGTTATTGTTTTGTTTTTCTGCTTATCGCTCATACCAAACTTTTTTTCTGACCCAGAGTTTTATGTCTCTTCTTATTACTCTGGGTGCTCTCACGAGCAGACTAGAGACAGGTTAGCTGGGTATGCACGAGTAGCTGATCCGGAGACGAGCAGGAGGCTTCCACGTATGATACATATAGTATTCTCCCTGTGTTGTTGAAGATCACTGCTTGAGCATTAGTAGTGCATCTTCTACTTTATCTTTCTTTTGTTTAGAGACAGTAATTCGGAAAGTTGTAATAAGTTGTATTTGGATTTCCGCTGCTCTGATGATGATGTTGATGTTGGTTTTAGTTTTCAGCTTATGCACTGTCTCGCCTGTTTTATGTCAAGTATGTTACTATTACATTTTATCCCATGCGCTGTGAGACATATTACAGGTTCTTTATTGATTCTTCGTCTTCTTCCTTTTCTTCTGACGACCGTCCCATGCTAACTGGACATGTGTACAGCGCACCTTCGGAGGAAATGCAGGCTAGTGCGGGGTGGGCCGTCACATTTGGTATCAGAGCTCTAGGTTGCGTAGTTAACCTAGGGAAAGACACCAGGGAGAGATAATACGTATATGAGAGCGCGTATTTGTGATTATTTTGGTTTTCAAAAGCTATATATATATACTATTAGTATAGCTAAGGATGAAGTCGCACTGCACTGACACCACAAAGAGGATGGTTAATCGTTTTCTCTTTACAGATTGAACAATGAGCCGATACGCAAGAGGTGCCAGTAGAGGAGCCAATAATGGGAATGCTGCTGGCATGAGGACGATGTTTACTGACCTCATGAGAGAAATGCTTAGGGATGTGCAGAGGGCATCTCCCAATGCTGGTAATGGTGGTGGTCCAATAGTGCAGACGCCTAGGGCCGATTTCGCCAAGCTAAATAAGGATTATACTAGTCTTGGTGGGAAGCAATTCCACGGAACAGAGTCGGCTACATATTTTCAGGATTGGTTGGATAGCTGCGAGTGTATCTTCGAAGACTTGGGTATCGAGGATGCGATGAAAAGAAGGTTAGCGTCCCATCAGCTGCAAGGACGGGCAATGAATTGGTGGAATACTATTAAGGCAGCAACTCCAGAGGATCAAGTCACTTGGGATCAGTTTAGAACTCGTTTCAGTGATAAGTTTATTCCAGCTGCTCAGAAGTCAGTGTTGTTTAAGAGATTCTTGGAACTCAAGCAGAATGGCAGAGCTGTCTCGGAGTATATTGCTGAGTTCGACACTCTGTCGAAATATGGTTGCAAAATGCTTAATCTCGTGTTACATACACTGCTGGTGCTGTTAGAGGTTCCCACATAACCATTTCTTCTAAGAGAGAATTTATGATGAGAAAAGAAACCCACCAAAAAATTGCTTCTAATGGAAATCCATCAAATATTGCCTAAAGACAAAATGAATAGGTGAAATTACAGAAAGTAACTCCATGAGACAACATACAAGAACAACAAGCTGAGTCATATATGATGCGGTACTATATGATGGTTGCGCCATCGATCAAGGAAAAGATTTATCTCCGCATCATGGGACAAACCTAATCATAATTTCCCATTTAGAGATCGATGTGCTAAATGGGTCACACGTCTACATGGGCAGTTTTAAAATAGATTCCAAACACAAAAACCGACATCAAGAAAAAGAGATTTGCTGCAAAATCTCCAAAGACAGTCAGACAAAAAACCATTCAAGTCTGCATAAAATGCAGATGCCTCTAAAACTCTCATCGGGATTCTCCTTGGAAAAACCATCCAAAGATAGTTTAATCTTCATCTCCGAAACGACGATCCCCTTCGTAAGAACCTATTCAAAAACGGTATAGTAAAGGCGGATGCAGCACAAACAATAACCCTATTCTAAGATCTTGAGCAATGGACCGGTGCAAATCCAATTGCGACGACATATTTTCTTAGCCTTAAAGCAGTGAGACCTTTTTGCTCATTCTGGTCCAACCTAATGACCTCTACATAATGAGGAGAATTTAATGGTGAGAGTAGGATCGAATATTGTAACTTAGGTATTATAGGCCAAGAAATGTTCGGAGAGAAGAAATTAGATCTTGGAGTACTAGTGAGGCAAGATCTAATGCACAAACAAACGCGGAAAAGGAGGAGAACAGGGGATGACAAGAAGGATAGGAATATGGTTCGGCTAGATGAGGAAGGAAGGATGAAAGAAAGAAGTTAAGGGGGTAATTTTGGATGCAAATTTTACAGTTGAGTCCTAGGTCCAAGTTGTACCAAATCTCATCAACTAATTGACCGTCCGAGTATAGCACCAAACGGTCAACTACCAAATGGGCTTTGGACAGAGGTTGAATCTTGACCTCATTAGGCCGGATTAAAATATTAATCGTCCAACATCATCTTTTAAGATTTAATGCGATCCAAAAATAATTATCCACATGACCGCGGTATTTAAAGACCGCAGTCAAAACCCCAAATAAGCTCCAAGGATTTATAGTCTCAATAACAATGCTGCAACTACACCACGAACGAACGAATTCCAAAATAATTCAGCTAGAAATCCGTAATAGAATTTAAAATGGATTTCCCCCTTATTAGCTGACATATCTAAACGATTCACAAAATCAAATACCCTAAAATCCAAATGAAGGATTTTCCTTAGCCTTTTCGAAGAAAAATTTAGAACTTTTCCAAAAATGGAATCTTATTGTAAACTAACGGTTTCGTATTTATAAATCTATATTACTATTTATATTCCAGTTTTATATTTCAAATTGGGAAAAACCATTTCATGTCCAAAAATGTTAGATTTTAGAATCTTAAGGGTTAATCGCGGTAATTTCAATAAATTATCCAATATATATAGGAAAATGGATACTAAAAATCACAAAGAATAGATATTTATTGTTTTCATGTTTAGTGGCATATTCCTTATCCTTCCTAATTCCATCTTTCCTACCAATCAGACTATATTTATTAAAATGACACAATTGCTCTAAAATTTTGAAACACAAATAGATTAAAATTTAAAACCATATCTTCACAAACTACTTTCCGAAACCGTATTTCAAAACCGTTGAAATCCATTTTTTTCAAATAGTTTTAAAAATAAATTACCTCAAATACAAGGCCAAGTACTCAATTGAATATCTCAACAAAGGTAGATTCAGAATTTTGACGAAGTAACAAATGGATGTACCCCGTAATTATATTTTTGAAATGGATACGACATATTAACGTGGGCTTTTTTTTCGTTTTGGATCGACTAATGGTCTTAAATGGAACTACGAACGAAACCAAACCAGGGATTTATGACTATCTCGGTTGTAGCTAGATTTATGTCCAGTCTCCAAGTTCGAATCAATGGGATCCACCATATGCCATCCTCATGCTCTTCACGACGAGATTGCCAACATACTGTAGCGTAAGACAGAATCGACTAGGAACCCGAACTTAACATATTTCAACTCTTAGTCGCTTAAAGGCCATTCTATATATTTAGGCCCACGACTAATTTCATTAGCGAAATAAATTAAAGTAGGGTAAGAAAATGAAGAAATACAGAAAATCAAATCAAATTATGTTCTCTCACGATTCCTAATTTAACTAATTCCTCTGATCGTTTAACCTGGATCTGATACCAAATGTAACACCCCACACTTTTCTATGCCCAAATTTCGACAAAAATCGAAACTTAAACACATCCAAGCATGGAGCGTGTAATCTGGTACCTACAATAAATGAGCATGAGCATAATAAGAGTATGATAAGATAACTCACAGCGGAAACAAAATAGGATAAACTAGTATTAACTCAAGTAACTAACTTTTTCAAACTCACTTTGCCAATACCGAGCATGAGAAAGAACGAGAGCCGAAAACTAAACTTAAGCACCTGTGAGAACCCGACCTTCTCTAGGAAACCTAGGAGGTCATAATGAGGAGGGGGTCAGAACAACAAGTTACGGTGACTAAGAAATTTACAACACAAGTTATAACATAGATATATTTCGTTTGGTTCAACCCAAGTTGTATGCCTAACCAGGTTAGTGATTCTAGCCCAACCTAGTAAATGTTTACGCACGACTTTACTACCCTTCCCAAAGTAGTATTCCCAATTATAATACCAAGATAAAACATTTACGTACATATTTGCGAAGCCTTTATACTAGAACATAATTGGTTATTTAATCATTAGTAGACCCCTAATTATTGGATTTCTATATATATATATATATATATATATATATATATATATATATATCCTCATTCACTATCCTTTATTATTTAACGCCTCACTATTAATGATAGATAGGGTAGATTATCCGTGATCGTTTAAGACCATAGGCGGACCTATTGGTCACTTATTAACCCTCGATAATATATTCAACGTTAACATAAAATAGAGGGCATTAGCTACGGGCCTTACTAGTTAAGGCTTCCGTCATTCACACATATACCCTTGCCCCGCATAAGGTAAGAGAAGGTATTTTATCATTTGTTATACCTTCTAGATGACCTTATTAGATAACCTCCTTAGTTGATTATTACTTCCCGTAGGATTAATGGCCATATCTGACCCTTTTAATTTCCAGGTTTGGGTAGGCCCCCACACACATGCCATTTAAGACACCTATATTGAAAAATCTATTCCCAGGTGAGCTCTTTAACCCTAATAACTTAGCCTTTTAGGACCCAGGAAGTGGACTATACGCGAAGGTTATTAGTTCATACCCCATTTGCCTTTGACACCTTTCCCTTTTTTGGATAAAGTAGGCTACGTTATTAAGTCATTCCCTTTTGGTTCCTTTATACGGAAATACTATACGTACACCATTTATTTGTGTCACAGGTTTATATGGTTAATAATATCTTACATTATTAACCTACTAAGTCCAACTATATTTTCTATTTTAAATTACAAGTTTTATGTTCATTAACATAAATAAGGAAGGTTATATCCCCTTTTCCCTAGGATATTTATTTGACTTCTTCCCTAACTTGGACTTAGTATTTAAACGACAATCAATATCCATTAATCCCCCTTTTGACACCCATTTACTTTCTATTCCTTTGTTTATTGCCGTTTATGACAATAACGGACATATTTTCCTAAGACAACCATTTATCTTTAATTTCCATAGGATACAATTAATGTCATTTATGAGCCTAACAACCATAATTTTCCTATGACATTAATTAAAATGGAATATCCCTATTTTATTGGTCCCGGATATATTTAATTGTGGTAATCCAGTAGATATTTCTAATTTTATTTAATTATTGTTTGACTGTTATATATATACACACACACACACACACACACTTACCATGCTTCTCATATTAAGTTGACTACCTATGGATGCTGGATTTCTCGGTCGGTTCCGAGTAGACTTCTACCACAAGTGGACTTAACCTCGTGCCTTAATACGATTATATTTATGCATTAGACCTCTCACATTAAGCTGACTACCTGTGGTTACTGGATTAGCTGGTCGGTTATGGGCAGGCTTACACCACAAGTGGAGCTTACCTCGTGTCTAAATGCGGTTATTATTTGAATGTCCTAATTGGGATTTACAACAATTATCCTAATTGATTTTTGGAATTGTAACCATTATCCTATCATATTACTTTCCCCATTCAACAATTTGTTATAATTTGTTATTTATTGATTTATAGTCCTATTTATAGCAATTAATTATATTGATTACTACAAATGGTCACCACAAATATATTCATTAAATATGGAATACAATTTATACATATGATTCCATAAATGAATATTATCCACTCATTCAACATTCAATACAATATGTATATTTTATCGTTTTACGTTGATTTGGACGAATAATATGTATATATTTATTTTTATGTTTTTGTGCGGTCAACATAGTTATTAATATTTTATTTTATTATTCTTATTTTAAATTAATGATTTGGTTTAGTCAATTAACCAAACATTTCCTTTTTATATTCAAACTTGCCAAAAAGTTTCATGTCTCACAAAGGACCGTTAGCCGTAATCACTGTAAATAATTCCTATTTTGTGGAATTTGACATATTTCCAAATCGCAAGAAATATATGTAATGTGTATATATTGGAATAGTCGATGCAAATTACATACAAATACACATATTTATATTAATATGTACCTTTGCACAACTTTTCCCTTTTTAATCCTTTTTGTCGTACTTCCTGTGATTCCAAAATAATGCCCTTTATATTTAAGGAGGAAAAATGCATATTTTACAATGCGTAAGCCAATACCCAACAATATTTGAACATAAACAAAAATATTTCTTTTATTCTTAAAATTACATAATACACAAATTTCAACTTTTACCCAAATTTACATATTTCATATTTCAGCACTGAAATAAAGATCTGGAACATAAGTACAACAAATTTATGTTTATTGGGACTGATGTCCAGATCCACTATGCTATGTAACAAGTACAACATATTTCATGACATAGCTATTGGAATATAAGGGGAAAATATATAAAATTCCTATAATTCATGTTATACATAATCACACCTTATCATTTTCCAATTTTAAACATATTCATAATCAGATATGTTGGTAGCCAACAATTCACAATTGTTTAAATAAACAGATCTAATAAGCATAAAACATAGATTGGATCCAAATGAAATAGATAAGTCATTATAATTGTATTATTAAGTTTCCCACTCACTTACAGCTTCCCATTTCTCAGTCTTGAACCCTTTTAGGCTTACAATCCCCAAATTCTTATAAATCTACAATTTACCTAGAAGGGGAAAATTCTAGATCTATAGAAATGTAAGAAAAAGGGAAGATAGCGAAGAAATCTATCATTGAGCATCCTCTTCATTGAATCTATTAATCTTCCCAATTCCATATGAATTTGATTTGATTTGGTATATGCATGAATATATTTTATTTAGAAATTAGGTTAAAAAAGGAAAGAAAAAAGGCAGAGCTTCGCTGCCTCCATATATTTGAATGGAAGAAAATGGGGCTCTACCCCTTTATTTATAGGGGTGGAAATGACCTAGAACCATTGGATAAGTTTTAAGTTATATACGTCCATTCGTTTTATAAAATATAACAAGAGTACCCCTAACAACCTAGCCGTCACTGGGTATACTGACGCCCAGTAGGTCTACCTGGGCAGTCGACCGTTATTCGACCGTTGTAGTTGACCGCTTGGGCCTCAATTTCCCAATTCGGTTTGGTCAAATAAGGTATGATATATATTAATTATTCTGTTTATTTATTTCTATCCATTTTTCGTATTTCGTCCGTAACTTTTTCATATGAACTCCGTTCGTGAAACTCTAAACATGAAAGTTGACCAGAATTCCAAGATGAATGCAGTGTTAAAGTTTTGTGGTCAAATTCCATCATTTGCGAATATTCCTATTTTTGAGCTTCTAATTAAATAAGTACTTATTGTCAAAATTCCGGGTTCTTACAGAAATTGTGCAAGTTTTGTATTTTTATGTTTGCCAAACCATTGATGTATTGGTAAATAAATTTACACTAACTTAATATATTTAAATATCAAATTGTGAAATGTGGAAACAAAATTTAGAGGACAAAAGAAAAGAAAATCCAATTTAAATGTTTAAATGTCTATTTTTGTTTGTAGTTAAATAATGCCTATTTCTCTTCCTACATCATATGACTATGAGGATACCCTGGGCATGGGTGATCTAGGACCGTCAAACCCATTATCACCGGAAACTCCTATTGATTTCTATATAGAGATGCAGGAAAGGCACTACGATGATTTTATTGACTATGAACTAGAGAAAGAAGAACTCCGAAGATAAAAGCGAAAACAAGAACAACGTGAAGAAAGGGCAATGCAACGACAAAGTTATACCACCTTGTGTCGTCAGCATCAAAACAACCAAGTGGTTAACGAACAACAAGTTTACTCACCAATCATAATGTGTGAGTGTGGGTATGCCGTTGTAGAAGATGTTATTTCGATTGGATTTAACATTGGTCTTCGTTATTTTAGGTGTCATGTTTATCCCACATGGTGTACCTTTTGGCAGTGGATTGACCATCTCTTTCCAAGTCGAGCCGCTAAGTACGCAAATGAATTACAACATCAACTTACAACGCTGCAAAATTGATTTATTGGTTTTCGAACTGAAAATAGTAGACTTAACGACCAACTTCAAGGGCTAAACATTAGAAGACAAAAATAAATTATTGTATCGTTCTTTGTATTTGGTACAACTGCATCGTCTTTGCATCACCTGTATCGTCTTTGTATCACCTATGTAGTCTTTGTTATTTGTACTGTTTTGTTTTGGTGCAGCCATGTAATGTTATGAATTAGTGTCCAGTATCCTTAGTTGCTTGTTTTATGTATTCTCCTGACAATTCAGTATCAAAAGTTAGTGATAATTCAAATAAAAAAAATCGTTGATTTGGCCACACACTGATTTCACCACACTGATTATGTATATATGTAAATTATTAACTGTTGTGTTTTTATTTCTAATTTATTCAAACCTTACAGGGTATCCCCTGTTCGTGTCTTGAAACTGTTAGTGGTATCAAATTTAGTCTTACTAGGACGTGGTTAGATTATGGCAATGGATAATGAGTATTACATATGGATATGACTTCCGAGATCGAGTGCAGAATATGTAAGAGGGGTAAAAGCTTTTCTAAGAAATGCATTTCCATTTATAAAGTAGGTGATGAGATGAAGTGCTCCTGGAAAAATGTAAAGAACGTAATTGGTATTGTGAAAATGTCATATATGATCATCTTATTATTAATGGCCCTTTTCCAGTATATACTGGGTGGATTTGTGAGGTTTCACAAACAAAATTAATAGATGTTGATGACCATATGGATTATGAAATGAAGATGGATTTTGAGGATAATTTAGATGTGATGTTCAAATGTGTGGGTTACAAATTTTATTAAAATCCAGGGGACTTTGAAGTAGAACCAAATCCAGAGGCTGAGAAATTTTATTGGCATGTTAAAGAATGAAAACAACAGTTATATCCTCGTTGCACTAAATTTTCTCGAATAAGTTTCTTGATCAGGCTTTATTATTTAAAGTGTGCTTATGGAATTAACGAGTTTGCGTTTGGGGAATTACTAAATCTTATAAAAGAAGTCTTTCCTGATGCCCAACTGCCTTTGTCTTCCTACGCTACAAAGAGTTTCATTAAGGATTTAGGTCTTGATTATCAAAAAATACATGTCTGCCCAAACAATTGCATGTTATATTAGGTAGAGAATAAAGATAAAGAGGCTTGTGACACTTGTGGTTTTTTGAGGTGGATTGTAAAAGAAAAAGATGGCATTGTTGATAATAATGATCCACCAAAGTTGATTCCCAAAGTGCCGACAAATGTTATGAGGTACTTTCCACTAAGGCTAAGGTTACAAAGGATGTTTATGTGCAAAGAATTTTCCAAACTTATGAGATGGAACCAAGTGGAACGAAAAGAAGATGGAAAACTAAGACATCCGGTTGATGGTGTAGCATGGAAGATGATGGATGCTCGCTATTTGATTTTTCATCAGAAAATCATAATGTTAGATTGGGTCTAACATCTGATGGATTAATCCATATCGTTCATTGAGTTCAGGTTATAGTGCATGGCCAATTGTGTTGGTAAACTACAATTTTCCGCCTTAGTTATGTATGAAACAAGAGAATATGATTCTTCCAACATAAATATCTGGTCTAGAGTATCCAGAGAACAACATTGACATATATATGCAGCCTTTAATTACGGAATTGAAACCGTTATGGAATGTTGGCATCGAAACTTATGATTCCTTCACTAATGGGTATTTTAATTTATGTGCAAGCATCTAATGGACCATTAGTGATTCTCCGGGATATACCATGTTGTCAGGTTGGAGCACGAAGGGGAAACTAGCGTGTCGAGTATGCCATTATGAAATTTCTTCAAATTATTTGAAGCAGAGGGAAAAAATGTTTTTTACGAACCATAGAAAGTTTCTTGATCTGACAAATAAGTGGAGGCTGGATAAGAAAAGATTTAATGGAGAAACTGAAATGGGGAGCGTTCCAGAAAAATTATCAGGAACATATATTGAAGAGTTATTGTGGGGGTACAAAAATCAGTTTGGGGATAAGACGAAGAAAACAGGTAAAAGTGATGGCCTTTTTAAAAAAAGGTCAGTACTTTTTAACTTACCATATTGGTGTCATAATCCGCTTCGACATAACCTGGATGTCATGCACATAGAGAAGAACATATGTGACAAAATATTAGGTGATTTACATGATATAGGTTGCATGTCGAAGGATCACCTAAATGCTCATTTGGATTTACAGGAGTTGGGCATAAGGAAGGACCTTCATCCTGTTGAATGTGGTAATGGAAAGCATGTCGAAATTAGAGCTACAATATTTGATATGACAAATAAGGAAAAAGAAATCTTTTTCTCTGTATTGAAGAACGCCAAACTGCCCCACGGTTGTGCCTCGAATGTTAGTCGGTACGTGCACATAAAAGAGAGAACGGTTGTGGGATATAAGAGCCATTATGCTCATTTCATACTCCATTATTTTTTACAATTTGTCGTGACGAAAGCGTCAAAACCTGAGGTTGCGTTATCAATTATCAGATTTAGTGGATTCCTTAGAGGACTATGGAGCAAGGTTATTAAAGTGGATGATATCAATAAGTTGCAAAAATAAATTGTCGAGATACTTTGTCATTTTGAAATGATTTTCGATAGGCTTTTTTCGATATAATGGTACACTTGCGTGTTCATTTATGTAGAGAAATCGAATATAGTGGGCCTAAACACATTAGATGCATGTATTCAATTGAGCGATATCTAGGAAAGTTAAAATCTTATGTTCGAAGTAGAAACAGACAGGAAGGTTCCACTGTAGAAGGTTACTTGGCAGATGAGTGTGTGACCTTCTGTTCAAATTTTTAAGCATTAATGAAGGAACATAAAACATGTTGATTGATTTTGGAAGATGTCCAACAGATTTGGAATATCATTTTGGAACAAAGAAGAATAAAGATGGAAAGATGTCCAATTTTAAAGATGCAGATTGGAAGGAAGCGCGTTGCTATATTCTGTTCAATTCCGGTAATAAAGAAATTGAGAGTTTGATCGAGTAAGTTCTTAAGTTCCTATATCATTTTCCTTAACTATAAATTAATATCTGACATTTCGTAGGTTTTTTACCTTAACTATTATTTAGGGTTCATCAAGCTTTTATGGATGGTCTTGCCAATCCAAGAAGATACAAGAGGGAACGAGAAAATTACAAAGAGTTTTGGAATAGGCTAAAAGAAGAGGTTGTGAAAAAGGACAATGTTTCAAGAGATTTAGAGGTGTTTGCATTAGTCCTAATGGAGTAGCTAGGAAGTTTACTGGTTATGTAATAAATGGATATTGATTCCACACAAAATTTAGAGATTCTCGATGTACCACACAAAATAGTGGTGTATTTATTACTGCCAAAACCACCAGCTTTGCAAGTTTGAAGGACAAAAACCAATAGTTGGTGATGTCAATTACTACGGATCAATCAAAGAAATTATTGAGCTTGATTATTGGGGATCTTTCACAGTATTCCTTTTTAAGTGTTGTTGGTACCAAGAGGAAAAAGATTCATATGGTCTTACTCGAGTAAATTTTAGTAAGTGACATAAACCTAATCTTAATGTCCTATCTTCACAGTGCAGAAAGTATTTTATGTGGAAGATGCAGTTGAAAAGAACAGTCATTACGTTATTCAAAAGTTGTCGAGAGATTGGTGTGATACTGAAAATTAGAACGCGATGGAAGAAGACATGAGAAATCCACATTCACATGATATTGGCATAGGTAGTGAACTAGAACCAGAAGTTGTTGATGGGGGTTGGATTAGGGATGATGTCCCCACAATAGAACTAGAAACAGAAGTTCCTCCTGTTTTGTCTCCTTAGGACCAAAAAATTTCTCGTTATTATTGCTTTATTTTGGTCTAATCTGTTGTCTAATTTATGATGTATTTGGCACTTTTTTAGCTATAAATCATTATCTTTGATTAGTGTGTTTGACACTCTTTTTTCATAATGCAATTTACACTGTTCACATGTTTTATGATTTGATGTCTTTCTTTACTGTCATCTAAATTTGTTATAGTCCAAAATGTTAATTGTTGTTTTTTGTCCACTTTAATACGCATGTACCTTGTTCTAATGTAATCATTTTGTATAGGATGGATGAACTTATAAATATCCGGCTGCACCACGACGAAGAGTTTCAAAGGACGTGTTATGTGGGGGGGAATCCTTCTTAGAAAAACAATATGATGTAAACTGCTTTTCTTATAGTGTGCTTATGGAGTTTGTTAAAGATTGCCTCCAATACACTGAAATAAGAGGATTCTATGTCTGCAAAGGAAAGAGGGGTGGCTGGCAGCTGATATTGAATGACAAGGATGTAAACAAATATGTAGAGGGCTGCAATATTTTTACATTAACAACACCGTTGACAAAGACAGTGAGCCATTGATTCAACTACAGCCACCTATAATCATACGGCTAAGGAAAAACATAATTCAAGGTATATATGTATATGTAATATAGATCCATTCTTTTGTGTGTGTATATATATATATATATGTGTGTGTGTGTGTGTGTGTGAAGAATTTTGAAGGCCAGCGTTATTATTTTTATTGTTACAGGTTCTATTAAGAAATCGGTTGCAAAGTGCAAGTATATTACCATACATAGACTTCAACAACAACGCAAACTCAATTGGGTCAAAAGAAACTATCGCCAGAGCCTGATTTGAATAATGGTGAAGAAGATGTTACTTTGACGGACAAAGAAATGAGGAGGAAATTAAATGTAGAAAATGATGATGATACCCGAGAGAATGAAGCTAATGTTGAGGTATTTTTTAGTTATCATTACAGTTTTATTAATCAGGTTTCCAAACGATTTTTATAAAAATTCTGCACGTAAAAGCAAGAACTACATTTTAGTGTTTTCGATTACTGTGTCAATTTCCTATTCCGACCATGAAGCCTGTATGTAACGACCAAGGGATTTTCGACCCTGAAAATCGACATAAACCACGATCTCGACTGTTCAAACATCGGAAATGCCAGGTCATTAATAGAAAGAAGCTAGAGGGTGAGAAATAGAAAGAAATAAATTTATAATAGAAGAAGAAGAAGAACACAACTGAACAGAATCAGAGTAAACACGAATCTCACAGCGAAACGAATAAAATATATGTATAACATAACTTTGAAATACAAAACTGTATTTGTACTTACATTCATCATCATCAGAGTACATAACATGTATACCACAGCGGAAATAAATGCTATATATAACTAATGTTGAAGCCTCCTGCTTCAAGCTCCTCCAAGTATCTGTAAATCCTAACTACTTGACTGCCCGTACAAATTTGGGCACCCAAAAATTTAGGGAAAAACAAAGCAAATAAACTTTGGGTCATTCATGGGGCTGGTGTGAGTAAACTACAATAATTTTGGTTTAACTTTTCAAAATCCTTCTCAAAAGAAATGATAATCGTAAGACCGATCCACATATAAACACGGATGGTTTTTACCTTACGATAACCCAAAACATTTTTGAAATCAATAATATTCTGATATTATAATAGTGTCTAAATACAAGTAAATAACAATCTAGCATAACGCTTGCATCTCACGTGCCACATATATAGTATACAATCAAAACCGGGGGCACTTATTAGAGATTGGATTTCGACTATGACAAGGTATGGAACCACCTGCCGATAGTGTATCTCTAGAGAGGAATACACTGGGTTCAACAAGAAAGTCTTGCAACCCGGCCACACATGACCGACCACTCATTTCTCTTGAGTGTATCGAATATATTGTCACCTATAGTTGCTATCAACATAACCGTTCCCAGGAGATATAGAAGCGAAAAGAAGTAACAAATATGAATATTCTCTAGATGGTGATAATACACCTTAATAAGGGCGACCCACATAGCCATGCTGCCAGCCTGATTTTTGTCATTTCCCGATTGATGAGGCTCAAGGTTATAACGTATCTCTTGACAGATCACACTTTCATTACTTTGAATGCCACATCGTCATACCCGCCAAATCAAAAATTTATTTCTCCAAAAATACCACGGGTATAAAACTAAGAGAAACGAATTCCTCTGCCAACATACGTAAGTATGTTTGAATCAACTTACGCGATCCATTAGATATACTCTGTCAGACATTCGTCCATACAAGTTGTCTTGGACTGGACAAACCAAAGGCACTATTTTGTAAATCCATCTTAGGCAATTTCTACCTAGGATCGCCAGAACAGCCCTTGTATAAACTACGTCTTTAATCATCTTCATCATATTTGATTCGTAACGCTAATGCCCATACGGAGTGGTTTTCAAATAATTAATCTAATCCCGGTCTCTCTGTATTAACAACAGAAAAATGGTCAAAAAATTTGATAGTCGGTGATTTAACTATCAAAGGAAAACATCCACACACACAACGATCCTATTTCCAAATGGAAATTTATCGATCAATCATCCATCAACACTAAGCCCTTTAAATTAATTTATAAATAATTTATTGATTTCCCCAAATTCATGTTTCCTATATTTTCCCAAATATTTCTCAAAACCCGTTTTGCTTTACCCGATCGTTGGAAAACATTTCCACCTATTTTAAACTATTTATTTTCTAAATTTAGAAAATATCTCTTTTTAACGTCGGGAATTTATTTTATTTATTCATAACTCTTATTTTCTATATTTAGAAAATAAAAGTTATCATTGGAAAACATTTCCATTTCTTATTCACGCGTCACTATTCTTCCCCATTCATCAGTCTGTAACTGTAACTAGTAAATAGTTTTCTAAGTATCAACCCTGAAGGCCGAAACCAACATCAGATCGATACTCAAGAAACTATTAAACTTAACTAATCTTCAGTCAGTTTCTGATTATCTTTATCATTTCAAAATTCCTTATCAAATTGTTTCAACTCGACTCTCGGATTCAGTTTGTGAATCTACTTCTTTAACGGAAATTTATTGATGATAACGATAGTGATAAAATTCATGTTTTCGAAATGTTTAACTTCAAATTATAACTTAGATTAATCACTTTAAACAAATAAATTAATAATAAATAAATCTTGACAAAAACTGGAAGGTAAATAGTGCTTTTCTTAATTCGATATAATCGAATTTCAACTTCTAATTCTCTTGCGAATGATCTATATTCGATTAACATTCCGAACTTCGGAATAGACTCACTGTTTTGGGTTAAAGCAGTTTATAAATTCACTTTTGAATTTATCTCTTCCAACATTTATCAATTTCCTTTTTGACACTATTCGAATTTTCAAACGTTTGCTTTTAAAATCATTATTCACTTTATAAGGTGAATATTATTCCCTTACAGAAAACGGGGCTGTTATATCAATCAAATCATGAATTTTATCTATAAATACCATCACAGGTTCAAATCCTGTTTATCAAGTTATTTTATAAATTCATATCCATATCTTACTTTATAAACTCCATCTATAAATTAGTTTCTTGTTAATTATATATCAAGCTTATAAATAAATCTCGATTACACATTCAATTATAAATTATTGGTTTCAAACCAAATATTAACTATCTTGTCAATTTCTAAGTTTTATTCTCCATAGTTCCTAAAATAAATTACCTTTATAATATTCGACTTAGTCGAAATCAAATTATAATTCCTTATGGGTTTATTTCAATTATATTTACATTTCGAACATCGAAATGATTTCATCGTTTCCTTTTCAACGATTCCCAATTTCCCCTTTTATTATTCATTCTTATATCCTAAATTATTTAATAATAATTATCCCAATTTATCTCTAGTTATCATTTTAAATCAAACTGCTTGTTTTAAAATAATTAAAACAATTTATCGTATTCTATCCCAACCAAGATTCAATTCTATTATTTGAAAATAATAGATTTTCCTTTTTGAACTTGAATTCTTTTCTAATATATCTTTACGGTATTTAAATACCAATCTTTTCAGGTCAATGTTATTCAAATATCCCAAAACACACAATAATCTATCACCGATTATTTGTCACATCACATAATGCAATATATATGAAAAACAACAATATAATTGTTGAGGAATCCAGTTGGATCCCTCCAACTTGTTTCCCTGTATCAATAGATGTTAATCAGCATAAATGACACAAGTTCATATCAATATGAAATTATTAAATCAGTATTTAACTAATGACTTCATATATATAACTATCAACCAATATATTTGTAAATCATCCAGAAAACCATCACACACAGCATTAAATCATTATTATCGATATTAAATAACACTTATAAAATTATAAAACTGGACAGAGTTAGTGAGTTTACTCACCTTGGTCGTAAATCGTTAAATAACGATTTACGTTGGTTGATTTAAACAGACATTTAATTCTATGTAAAATTGTAATGATCTCCTAATCTTTCTAGACTAGCTTTATATCGTAGTCTGCCTTTGTCCGGTTCCAATGAATTAGACCATCCGCCTTCCTAATATCGGATATGTAAAATATAACGCTTATAAGTTTATGTTCGTAACTAAATTTAATAACACTTAATTTTTATAATATAACTAGACCTTACCATTTCCTTGTTGGCCCACTATATTCTCTAACACGTTAAGATAGTATTGTCTCTAAAACCCGCTATTTCCTGTGAACGGAAACAACAATGTCCATTTTTGCATCTTTTAAAATTTAACTTAATTATATTTAATAATAATATTGCCTCACCCATTTTAAACTCAGCCCACTTCTCCATGCTTAACGCCCACGAAACAGACAACAATCTGCATCATTTAATACCCACCCGAAAACAACAGCACTTTCTTCTCCCACATATAATCTGCATGCCCCCTTAGTTCTGAACGCAGTCATTCCTTCAGTAAAACAACTGTGCCTACTTTTTTTTTAGATCATCGACTACACAGCCTCATATCCCTCGTTCCCAATGCCCTATACCTCATCACCAATGTCCCACTTCATTGTCCTAAACAACTCCCTTTTCAATGAACTAGAGACTGAAACCGCCTTGCTTCCTCTCTCCGCAGGAGCCACTCTCTCATCACCCTGCGTTTCTCTATGCTCCAACTCCCCATAGCGTAAAACTGTCGCACTACTTCATCGATTTCACACCACCAACTTTTTCTTATATGACTCTCCTATTCTTCTCTAATAAAAGTCGCAAAGCTCTAGTAAAATAATTCACCGTCTCAACGTTGAACCACCCGCAGCAAAACAACAACCCGGCTTCACCAAGACTCCACGCACCAAGCTCATACTCGCTGATATTCAAACTCCTTCCTCCCATACTAATCATACTCCTGCGTTATCTTCCTCGAGGACCCGAACTCCCCATTGTGCATGGGTAAGAGCCCTTCTGGAACGATCCAAACTTTCCCGTAAGGGAATGGGCGGATTGAGTTGAGAACACGACAAATCAGGACACAAACATAAGAACATTTCATTGTTGTTACAACAATCGCATTAGAGTACAAGAATATAACAGAGTATGAATAAATTATATACGTCCGAAAACTATCAGAGATTAAATTACATTAGCAGCGGAAAATAATACATAACACAAGTGAAATAAATACACGAACACAAAACTTTCTGAATATAGCTCCAGCTGTAAATCCAGGATCCTGGGAAAATAATATCTGCAAAACCAAAACTACTGACTGTTCGTGCGAAAAATATGGGAACCCAGAGTTTAGG
Source organism: Allium sativum (assembly GCA_030737875.1). Taxonomy (NCBI): domain Eukaryota; kingdom Viridiplantae; phylum Streptophyta; class Magnoliopsida; order Asparagales; family Amaryllidaceae; genus Allium; species Allium sativum. Next base: position 341,787,901 of record CM060919.1, read on the forward strand.
TTAAAAAAACTCCAGGTCAGTCATGGGATTGGTGTGAGAACTAAAATAGTTACTTAAAACTTTACTTTATAAATAAAGTAAATCAAGGGACCACGCTGTATAACACGAAACGGGTTTTCTCCCAAGAATACCAGTGCATAAAACAGTTTATAAACAATGCAATGCTTTTCGAAAAATGAAGCTATTATAAGACTCGGGTCCCATCACACAATGCAACGCAAGCCAGAGGATAGAATTTTACCTTATAATAGCCAAACATGCTTGATATGTTTAAAACAAATCATTTTGATATTACTATAAGTAAATAGTGTCAAAATCACTTCACATATAAATGTATCAATCATAGACGGCATAGTACCCCATCCTACTATGTCGCTATACTAGTTTTACAACTAAAACCGAAATGTCACGTATTGGAAATTGGATTTCTGTCATGAGTCGAAGCAAGGGATGTACTCCTCACCGATTTGGATCACCTCTAGAAAGATGACCCAGGATCCCCTGCAAAGGACCCTTGGATCCTGCAGTACAGGTCCTCCCTTACGTTTGAGGATTAGTTATTCCTAAACACACATTTCCCGGTCCTATTAGACCTATCCATCGTCCCCGTAGTGACCCATATATCTGAGGCGCCTTGCTATCCATCATCCACACAGGTAAAAATATATATAATGTCTGGGCTCCATACCATGACACCACCCATAGCTAGATAAAAACGTCGTGCACTCACTGCGTTCCCTTATCCCATTTTTGACTCATACCGAGGTGTGAGGCTCGCGAATTAACGCTATACACAAAGCTATGCTATTTAAAGCCGTGCTTTGATCATCAACCACAAGACTCTGCTTTTCAACAGAAGCCTTGATCACTGCATCTCTGCATGCCACACTGACAATTCACGTCATGCAACTGATGTCAATCGATATATAACCTCTAAGCTTGTACGTCTCAGAGAAGGGTGTTAAGCAAGTGAATAAATTCTCCGCCAACAAACAGATATATATTTAATAGAAATCAATTAACATAGAATAAAATCCAATGTCAGACACACATCCATTTACTAGTTCGTTCTGGTTCTGAACGAAACCGGAGGCACCTTATTCCTCGTCCCATATGTCCAATACAGGAGAGAGGTCCTCGCATATCCGGTCGATCTCCAAGTACGTCTGGACGAACACCACTTATTACCTTATCTTGGGTGTACATCCCAATCAAGACATCAGTAATCATCCAAATGATGTGAATAACTCCGGTCTTCAACCACCGTCTTCATCGTCGATTTATCGTCGAATCAATTATTCGGAATGGGTATAAACCCGGCCTTTTCGAATAACTCACGTTCCTCATAAACAAGTGCTACAAGAACACAACACACGTCTCACTCCAATTCAGAATATTCTTTTATTCAAATATTCACATCATTAGGGAAAGGTTCCCTTTAATTTTATTAAAGATAAATTCTTTAAATTTATTCTTTAATCTTCCTTTGGATATCAATTCAAACCAAATTAAGGTTTATAAACTAGTAATACTCCATGGAGCAAAACTGGTAATACTCCATATCTAACACCACGATGTTATCGGTAAAATTAATTACCATTTCCCATTCAAATTTAATTAAAAATTTAACTATCGCTTGGAGCAAAACCGGTGATACTCCATTCTCGATCATTTTCCAAATTTGATAATTTAAATTATCGCATTCACATTTCAATCTAATTAAAGATTCATTAAAACTTCACTTAGTTTTAATCTTCCAACAATCATTATTAATGATTATTTAACTTTGGAAAGTTAAACATGTCGCATCGACAATCTACACCATACCATTTATTTCTGCCGATATATAACCTCTAAGCTCATCGTCTCAGAGAAGGGTGTTAAGCAAGAGAATAAATTCTCAACCACCAAACAGATATATATTTAGCAGAGATCAACAATACAGTTCGAAATACAATGTTAGACATGTAATCCTGTCTTTTACTGGGTTAAAGAACCAATGTCATTTAAAACACAGTTCACGATAAACCCAAAATTACATTCCATTAATTATGGAATCTTCATGGAAAACAGATCAATATATAATCGATATCAATTTTCATATCCGACTAATAATATAAATGGAATGACGACAAAGCCTTTTAAATTCCATATATATTTACAGTCTTCCACCACAGAAGCTCACTTCGATTATTACCAAATCGAATTCCATTCCAATTTATTTTATTAGATTGGAAAACTTTACTTTAGAAAATTCCATTAATCTTAATTAAAAGATTTATATATTCCAAATCACATTTCACTGTTAATCGGGTTAAAGAACGAATGTCATTAAAAACACAATTCACAATAAACTCAATTCACATTCCATTTTATACCAATTATTAAATATAACTGGAAACTCTAATAATCTTAATTAAAAGATTTATTATTTTTCACATAGGGTTTAAGAACAGTGTTACTGAAGACACCATTCACGACAAACTCAAAATCCAATTTAATGTTAAATTTAAGGCTCTGAATAGAAATTATATTGGCTTATATTCAACATCAAATTCTGAAACCAACACATATCGTATGGCGAATAAAGATATATATATATATATATATATATATATATATATATATCTTCCAAATTCTTCCATAATATCCGTATGGTCACGAAATCCAATATCCAAATTTACCGATGATGGTTTCTATTCAAATCCATTCCAACTCATATATTGGAAATTTCTGGTTTTATTAAAACCCTTTATAAATCCAATTTATTTATTTTAAAATTATTGGATTTCAAATCTAGTTAATAACTAGTTCATTTTGATAAAAATATATTTTCATCTTTACAAACATGGAATATTTCATCCAAATTCTTTTTAAATCATTTATTATGATTTACACAAATTATTAAATATTTTTAATAATTTTATCAAGGCCCATACAGTCGGTTTCCAATAACGGCCACCGAACTGCATCCATAGCGACATTTTCCAAATTTGATTTGGACGTATCTTCAAGTTCAACCATTAGATTTCAAATCTCTTATATTCATTGGAAAACTCTTTCCGATACGAACCCAATGGTTTCGGTTTTAGGATAATCCGACGGTCGGATCTCCCATAATGTCAATTCGAAGTCAATGGTTGAAATTCTTTAATGGTCACAGCGCAGCGCGTTCTATTCAAGCCATAAATATTTAATATATATAATATATTTCATTCAAAACGTATTTTATAAATTCGTTTTAAAAATTATTCCCACTTCCATTTCAATTTTAAATCAAAATCTAATACTCCTTATCATTATAATATTTAAATGATAATATTTTCAAAATATTAGATTTTGAAATAATTTCCTTTTCGATATTCATTATAAAAATGAATAAAATCGATATAAATATCGTTCGCGTTAAAATGGCGCAACTATAATCAACACGGCTTCATGTATTTCAATATTTTCATGTCCATCCAAAATCAAACATCAAATTCACATTTTAATCCCTTACTGAGTATAATTTTAAAATATTCTTTGTTTTAAAATATTCGTTATTTCAAAATATTCGTTATTCCTGAATTAGAATCAGACACAGTCAATTACCATATAATCTTATTTATATGGATTTCATACAACACATGTATACAACAACAATGATAAGCAATCATCCGTCATCCAAAGTGCATTACACAACTGCATAAGCATTAACGCTTACAACAGTTTGTCAACCAAACGATTGACATACAACTAAACAACTGGAATTAGTGTACGTTAAATATCATCCCAATATCCGTGTGGGGTTTCAACCAACAAATACTGAATATTATTTGTGCAGTTGGGCGATGTGTAAAATTTATCGTCCCAATCAATGTCAGTTAAATGGGTATACATGAACAAATCATCCGATTTGTAAATGAATATTTATTTTCTTTTCAGGAGAATTTTATGTCGTTCATATATATGTGAAAAATTATACTTTCAATGATAAAATATTTATTTCAACACTTGACTATTTTATATAGTTCATACATTCAATAAAAATAATATTTTTATTGTTCAAACTTTTTATTCAACACATGAATACTTTATATAGTTCATATACACATTAAAAACTATATTTTTAATAAACAATATTTATTTTAGAAAATTTCGGCATTATAACAGGCGATATTAGAATCAGAGTAAGGTCTAGCATTACCCCTCTCCTGATACTGGCTCGCGCCACACATAATAATCAATCCAATCCACAAACCACAATACAATTCATTTCACCACAATACAGTCAGTTTTTCTCAAAATTCAATCCAACAAACAAACAACCATGGTTTGTACAAATAAACAGTGTCGGGGGCTACTAAGCCCCGTCTGCAACCTAAAATATATTTAAATGTAAAATAATTTGAGTGAGAAGATGTTCTCACCTTGGATTTCCACTGTGTCATTCTTTATTGGCGGATTTTGTCGTCGTGCTTCGTTTTGTCGTTTTCGCCATCCGAATTTGTCATTCTACTTCTAACTTCTGCATACGAGCTCCAATCTTCGCCAAACTTTGTCATTAGCACAAACGCGCCATTCCGGCCAACTTTTGCCTAGTGGACTTTCTTCGAAAAATGCATCAATTTGCCAGAAATCGTGTAAAACAGCAGCAGGTCCGCGATCTTCAGATACGTTTTCCGAGCAGCTCTGAACTCCAAAATTCGACTTCCATATACGCAAATCTAAGAGAAAATCGTGAACTACGACTTTGGTACAGTGGAGCTTTGGCTAGAAATGCACGCTTTGAGAGTTATTGGCTAAAGAAGGTCAAGGGATTATTTGCAAAACGGGAAATTTGTGAAAAAATGAGTTTTTGGCGACGGGGGGGGCCTACGGCTGGAGCTAGGTGGCCAGAGGGCGACGACGGGCCAGACTGGACGTGGGGACTGGTGGTGGCGGTGGTAGGGCCGGCGGAGTGGCGGTGGTGGTGATTTAGGGCTTGGGGTTTGCAATTGGAAGAGAGAAAGAGGAGGAAAGCAGGAAGAGGAGGAGAATGGGAGGAGGGGCGGCGGCCAGCGGGGAGGAGGAGAAGGCGACTGTCATGGGGGGAGGGAGACGTCCACATTTTTGAAGAAAAGAGAAAGAGGAAAGAAAGAAGAGAAGTGAAGGAAGAAAAGAAGCAAAAAAAGATTTTCTCTTTTTCCATCTGATCGCCCAACTGTAAATGATCTCCGCTTGCCGCGGATTTCGGACTCGAGATAATAGACGTGAAGACGAGTCCAACGAAACAAGTTTCGTCGAATTCTGAGTTCGTTTGACCTTCCATCAAAATTCTCAAAGATGCTCAAATAATGTTCAAAAATATGATTTTAGCGCACCTTTTCTTCTTGTATGCACAAACGATAACTCCAAAAATCATGGCCATTTGGATTTAACCATTATTAGATGATACAAATCCAAAAAAAATAATGGAATCGAATTCTGAGATCATCTCCGTAATGTTCCTTTGTAAAACGACTGCCTGTTTTTGGACAAATGGTTTTGCTTCGCATGGCCACATATTGACTCTGTTCGACGCGCACTTTGGAACCCAACAATGATTTGTCATTCTGAATCCAAAAAAAATTATTTCGTCAAATTCTGAGCTCATATGCAAAATTTCACTTTTTAAGGGCTATGTGATAATTTTATAAATCGAATTTTCAAAATTTTCAAAACAAAGCTTATAAATCAATTTAATAATTTTACTGAGTTTGTTTTGAGTTAAATAAAATATAAAAACTAATTTTAAAATTATTCTCAAATTTTATTTAGCAAAAATAACCAATTTCTATTCGCATATTCCTTAAAATAACTTAAATCAAAAATTTTAATGGGTTCTGAAAATACGGGTTGTTACAATCTACCCCACTTAAAACTTCTTCGTTCTCAAAAAAGAATAGAGCTGAAAGTTGTTTAACTAATCAACTCAACTTTCATTTTGGCTTGAGTTCTTCAAATTTTCAGTTTCTAAGAACTTTCAAATTTCTCTGAAATTTGGTTAACGCCCTAAATTTCTGAAAATTTTCGCCATAATCTCCTTTGTATGGGCTGATCAGTAAAATCGCAATTTGTCTCATAGGGCCCTCATCAATCCAAAATAAAAAACCAAGTGGCTTGCCAATCGGCTCATAAAATCATCAAACCCAATGAATATAGTAAACGTGTACCTATTTGTCGGGCATACAATTTTATCCTCTTCTTAGCTTTCATGCTATGACCTATTCATTATATATACATGTACATATATCCAATTCCAATAAATTTTCAATTCAATTCAATTCAATATTTGATTCAATTTGGCAAAATTTACCTTTCTTTCCCCTATTTGTTAAATTAATTATCATTCCAATATTTTCGTTAGTTAAACTAATAATCAAACATCACAACCACCAATCAATTAGTTGATTAGCTTTTCAAACATATATTTTTAATATATTCAAAAATCAAATTTTGTGTGTCAAATCACGAACAAAAAATTCTAGCTATGTTTTGGTTCTCACACCAGTCTAATGGAAATATATAGAAATCCCACTTTTGAAACTCGAACATGAATATTGATGATGGTGCACCGATCATCAGAATCATCTCCGGGTGACTAGAGTCTGATTACAGTATATTTAAGACTTCGAACATACGTTCATGACATGTATATGCAAAATCTTCATATACTCGATTGTCCAAAATAAAATAACATAATTTAGTCAAATACATATAATAAGATATAAATTTCAAAACCAAATTTGTTTTTAATAAATAATACTCTTCATACTCATTCTAGGATATTACTAATCCCATCTCTAACGAGTCATTCTCATTGGATATTACTAATCCAATCTCTGATGAATTCGTTCGCTCGGTTCTAATGTGTCTTGTTCTCGAGCTCTGCAAACCAAAGCTCCGATACCACATCTGAAACGACCCAATCTTGCTCGTAAGGGAAAGCCCGGATTGAGTTGAGAACATGACAAATCAGAACAAAAACATAAGAACATTTCACTGATGTTACAACAATCGCATCAGAGTACAAGAATATAATAGAGTATGAATAAATAATATACATCTAAAAAATATCAGAGGTTAAATTACATTAGCAGCGAAAAATAATACATAACACAACTAAAAGAAATATACGGATACAAATCTTTCTGAATATAGCTCCAGCTGTAAATCTAGGATCTTGGGAAAATAATATCTACAAACCCAAAACTACAGACTGCCCGTGTGAAAAATATGGGCACCCAGAGTTTAGGTTAAAATAATAAACACCAGGTCAGTCATGGGACAGGTGTGAGAACTAAAATAGTTATTTAAAACTTTACCTTAGAAATAAAGTAAATCAAGGGACCACGCCATATAATACGGAAAGAGTTTTCTCCCAAGAATACCAGTGTCATAAAACAGTTTATAAACAACGCAATGCTTTTCGAAAAATGAAGTTATTATAAGACTCAAGTCCCATCACACAATGCAACGCAAGCCAGAGGATAGAGTTTTAACTTATAATAGCCAAACATGCTTTATACGTTTAAAACGAATCATTTTGATATTACTATATAGTGTCAAAATCACTTCACATACAAATGTATCAATCATAGATGGCATAGTACCCCATCCTACTATGTCGCCATACTAGTTTTACAACTAAAACTGAAATGTCACGTATTGGAAATTGGATTTCTGTCATGATTCGAGGCAAGGGATGTACTCCTCACCGATTCGGATCACCTCTATCAAGATGAACCAGGATCCCCCGTAGTGAACCCTTGGATCTTGCAGTGCCGGTCCTCCCTTACGTCTGAGGATCAGTTATTCCTAAACACATGTTTCTCGGTCCTATCGGACCTATCCATCGGCCTCGTAGTGGCTGATATATCCGAGGCGCCTCGCTATCCATCATCCACATAGGTAAAAATATATATAATGTCTGGGCTCCATACTATGACACCACCCATAGCGAGAAAGAAACGCCGTGCACTCACTACGTTCCCTTATCCCTTTTTGACTCATACCGAGGTGCGAGGCTCGCGAATTAATGCTACACACAAAGCTATGCTATTTAAAGTCGTGCTTTGATCATCAACCACAAGACTCTGCTTTTCAACAGAAGCCTTGATCACTGCATCTCTACATGCTACACTGACAATTCATGCCATGCAACTGATGTCTATCGATATATAACCTATAAGCTCGTACGTCTCAAAGAAGGGTGTTAAGAAAGAGAATAAATTCTCCGCCACCAAACAGATATATATTTAATAGAAATCAATTAACACATAATAAATTCCAATGTCAGACACACATCCATTTACTAGTTCGTTCTGGGTCTGAACGAAACCGGAGGCACCTTATTCTTCGTCCCATATGTCCAATACAGGAGAGAGGTCCTCGCATATCCGGTCGATCTCCAAGTACGTCTGGACGATCACCACTTATTACCTTGTCTTGGGTGTACATCCCAATCAAGACATCAGTAATCATTCAAACGATGTGAAGAACTCTGGTCTTCAACCACCGTCTTCATCGTCGACTTATCATCGAATCGATTATTCAGAATGGGTATAAACCCGACCTTTCCAAATAACTCGCGTATCTCATAAACAAGTGCTATAAAAACACAACATATGTCTCACTCCAATTCAGAATATTCTTTTATTCAAATATTCACATCATTAGGGAAAGGTTCCCTTTAATTTTATTAAAGATAAATTCTTTAAATTTATTCCTTAATCTTCCTTTGGATATCAATTCAAACCAAATTAAGGTTTATAAACTAGTCGGGATTATCGAACCATACTGAAGTAATCATTTCTTTTAATTTCCAAATCCTAACCTATTCATACCATGGAGTAAAATTGTAATACTCCATATCTAACACCACGGTGTTATCGGTTAAATTAATTACCATTTCCCATTCAAATCTAATTAAAGATTTAACTATCGCTTGGAGCAAAACTTGTGATACTCCATTCTCGATCATTTCCCAAATTTGATAACTTAAATTACCACATTCACATTTCAAGCTAATTAGAGATTCACTAAAACTTCACTTAGTTTTCTTCTTCCAACAATCATTACTAATGATTATTTAACTTTGGAAAATTAAACATGTCGCATCGACAATCTACACCGTACCATTTATTTCTACCGATATATAACCTCTAAGCTCATACGTCTCAGGTAAGGGTGTTAAGCAAGAGAATAAATTCTCCGCCACCAAACAGATATATATTTAGCAAAGATCCACAATACAGTTCGAAATACAATGTTAGACATGTAATCCTGTCATTTACTGGGTTAAAGAACCAATGTCATTTAAAACACAGTTCATGATAAACCGAAAATCACATTCCACTAATTATGGAATCTTCACGGAAAACAGATCAATACATAATCGAAATCAATTTCCGTATCCGACTAATAATATAAATGTTGGCTAGCTTTTCGACCTAGCCACCAAAGTTCAAAAGCAAAGGAAATATGAGGCCCTAAGTGTCCAACCCCTCAAGCATTCGATCGTAGTCAATCGTTCTCCTCGGATCATGACACATCGCCAGATCGCAGCGCCGATTCTCGATCTGATCTGCCCTCTCCTCTTCTGCACGATCCAATCCAAGTCCAGAAGACAAGGAGATAACCAAGACCAAGTCCACCACGATCCGCAAACGTCGGATCCTGTGACACCTGTCCATAACTGTCATATTGACCAATTCTCCATCAAGCCACGAACCAGTCCGAGATTCTCGAGATGTGTGCCATGTATGACCGCGATCTGCCTGAAGAAATCACCTATAAATAGCCCAGAACTTGGCATTTTTCAGGATCTTTTCGGCAATTCTGAATTCTGAATCCACAATTATTACACCTCCATTATTATTCAGAGTTGCCTCGAAATTATTGAGTGAATAAACATTGTAAGAGTGAGATTGAGGGATAAGTCATCGATTGTACTCTGATTCCAAGTATAATCATAGATATAAAGTGGACGTAGGCTCATTAACGCCGAACCACTATAAATCTTGTGTCTTTTCTGATTTTCTAGCATTTTTTCTGATATTAATTTCTGCATAATTGAACAACTTGGATGTTAGAGCCAATCTTGGATCTAACATTTTGTTGCTTTCACTGAGAACATAAAGCCTCGGTACGTTGGATTGTTGCTCTACTATTTGGATATTCAAGTCCAAAGAAGACAGTCAAAAACTCAGTAGTTTCGACTTTTGAAGATTTCAACGATACCCCGATATCATGGTTGGAAAGAAGTCTAAGGAATTACGAGTTTCGCAAGCGAACGAAGCTACGAGTGAAGCGATCGATGAAGGTGTGCACGAGCAGGTCGAAGAAGAGCCTTCGGATCGCGATGACGTAGGGGCGATCCAGGCCGAAGAGGGTACCACGATCCGACCTGAAGAGGGCACCACGATACGGGTCTCTGAAGGAGTCACGACTCGATCCCAGGACAACGCCACCATCCTCCCATCTAATGCCACCGCGATCCAATCCCAGGGTGCCACCACGAGCCATCGGCACAAGGGTACGCGATCTGAAGCGACAATCAGACCACGACCCGACCCGTAAAGGAGGTTATGGCTCGTTCTTCTCGTGCTGGTACAACTGCTTGACCTGGCCCAATTTCTTTACATATAAGAGAGAATGTTGATGATCAATTTAACCCTTCTGCCCCAGTTACCGAGGGACATTTAACTCAAATACTTGAAGCATTGGATAGGCAAACCGATGAACTGGCTGCTCAAAGGCAGGAGAGCTCGTTACTGCGTCAAAATATTACTGCTTTAGGCAGGAGAATTGATGATATTCAAAGGCAGGTTTCGCCACCTCCAGCTCACCCTTTCTCTTCGGAACATTCATCGTCATCTGAAGAGCCCCGAAGGAACCAATGATGGCCCCCGTTAGAAAGGCCCAAAAACATAGAACGACTTCGATTTGGGTCACTTCCGTCTCGTGAAGAGGAGGCATTTAATCAGGGAACTAGTAACCGCAACTTAAATGAACTGTTCTACCACCAAGGAACGGCGTGCCTCCCGCTCGTCGCGTGATCGACCGTGGCAACAGGGGGCAAGGGAGTTCTGCTTAGGGCCTAGATTTTATAGCAGCACGTCAAAGAAACGACGGAGGAGGACGTCGAGCAAGGAGTGTTGATCCCGAATCTACCCTGACCCATGCAGAGGTTGAAGCAATGATTAGACAAGTCATGGTAGATAGCCGTGGACAGAGGAATGAAGATTGGGGCATAGACCGCAGCCACACACCTTTTACTGACGACATACTGGATGTTACATTCCCGAGGCGCTTCGATATGCCAACCATGAATCGCTATACGGGCAGGACTGACCCCATCCAGCATTTAATGCGGTACTCCTGGTCAGTGAATGCCGTTGCAGCTACAGACGCGGTCAAATGTAAAGCGTTCCCTATATTCTTGGAAGATGTGGCGTTATTGTGGTTTACCCGCCTTCCAGCACGGTCAATATCCAGCTTCAGGGAATTGAGTGAGAAATTCGTAAACCAATTCCGTCTTCATGCCCAGAGGTCTAAGAATGTGATCGAGCTATCCCTCATTAAACAATGACCGGACGAAAGCCTGAGGTCATATTTGGATCGTTTTAACTTGGCTGTCACAGAAGTCAAAGATCCGCATGAGAAAACTATGTTGATGGCCTTGATCGATGGCGTCGATAAAGATACCGAGTTTGGAAGATATCTGGCTGGTAAACCTCCCCCGACCAGAGAAATATTTTATGAAAAAACCAATATTCGCCCGCGTCGGGAGGAGATATATGCTAATCGAAAAAGAAAAGCTACTGATAAGGAAGATATCCAAAGCAACGTGGCCATCAAGCAAACGGGAGATAGCTCAGGAAAGGTTGAAGTTAACGTTGGGAACAAGAATCAAGACAGCGGTCGCCAATCAGGGAATAATAATAACAATAATCGGAAGAGAAATCGAGGAAACAACTCTCAGAGGAGATCCCAGTCCAGACCATTTGAGAACTTCACACCGTTAAATGATACATTAGAGAACATCTTCCTGGATACATATAATGTCCTCTAGTATAAAAAATCTCCTCCGAGAGATTCTACCGAGAAAGAGTGTGAGACTGGGAAATTCTATATTTTTCATCAGATCCACAGTCATTCCACAAACGAATGTTGTCACTTGAGAGACGTGGTTGAAAGGCTGCTCCGAGAAGGGAAGCTTGATGAGTATAAGGTGACTCCCAGGGACGGGGGCAAGCCGTACAAGCCCCAAACCAAAGCCAACCTACTGTTAAACCGACGGCTCAGCAAAAAGGAAAAAATATCATTATCAATACTATAATTGTTGGGCTCCACCTAGCAGGGCACAGTTTCAGAGCTATGGATCAATATATAAATGCGACTAAACAGCATTTCGAAGTGGGAGAGTGTAGTAACCCCGAGGACAGCGCTCCGATTAAGCAACAAAAGATGATGTCTGATGACGTCATATTTCGCGAGTGAGAGAGTATTGGAGTACACTCCCCAACTGAAGATCCATTGGTGATCACCGTCACCATTGGCCCAATGATAGTTCATAAGGTCTTGGTAGATAACGGGAGTTCCATCAACATTTTGTTCAAGAAAACCTTCGACCAAATGAAACTCGAGGCGAAGGATTTAAAGCCATGTGAAGGGTGGATACGCGGATTTAATGGGGCCTCGACCGCTCCAATAGGATACGTGGAATTATCAGTAACCTTGGGGAATGGGAACGCCAGAGAGTGAGGATCCTCCCCTTCGTGGTCTTGGATATTGAATCGCCGTACAATGCTTTCTTGGGCCGACCAGCCCTAGCCAAATTCAGTGCCTGTATTGCACCCTGGTGCTTATTGTTGAAATTTCCCACGGATTCCGGTGTGGGTATTATTAGAGGAGATCAAGTTGTGGCACGAGCATGCTACATTGCAGAGTTAAAACTGCTCCGTAAAGGAAGAGATATAGAAGCGAAAGGTGGCTCCTCCCCTCCAAGGGAGGAATCGTCATAGCAACTAAAGGAAGTACCTTTGGGAGGGTCGCCCAGAGAGTTGCCCGAGGACATAGATCCCAGAGAGGATGAAGAGCCTGGGGGCAGAATGGCGACTCCCAATGAAGCAACTGTGGATGTACCAATCGATGATAGTGACCTAGAGAAGGTCCTGAAGATTGGATCCCAGCTGGACCCTGTCCAAGCCAAGGAATTAACAAAGTTTTTGAAAACTAATTTGGATGTATTTGCCTGGACCCATGCAGACATGTGTGGGATATCTCCCTCGGTTATGAGTCATTCGCTAAACTCTAACCCGAAACATCCTCCTGTCAAGCAGAAAAGGCGAATGTTGGGTCCAAATAGGTCTACCGCATTGAAAAAAGAAGTCGAGAAATTGAAGAGTAATGGATTTATTAAAGATTCGGCGTACCCTGACTGGATTTCGTATCCGGTTTTGGTAAAAAAGGCCAATGGAAAGTGGCGAACGTGTATCGATTTCTCTGATTTAAACAAAGCTTGTCCGAAGGATAGTTTCCCGTTGCCCAGAATTGATCAATTAGTAGATTCAACTGCAGGTCATGAACTCCTTTTCTTTATGGATGCCTATTCAGGATATAATCATATCCCTATGCATGTCCCATACCAAGAGCATACCAGCTTCATTACAGATTTGGGATTATATTGCTATGTGGTAATGCCTCTCGGTCTGAAAGATGCCGGTGCAACATATCAGCGTTTGGTGAATAGGATGCTCTACAACCAGATTGGGAAAACGATGGAGGTATACGTCGACGATATGTTGGTAAAGTCCAGAAAGTCGTCCGATCATATCAACGATTTGGCAGAGATGTTTCAAATTCTCCGAAAATATGGGATGAAATTGAATCCTTTGAAATGCTCGTTTGGGGTAGCATCTGGAAAATTCCTCGGGTTCATTGTAAGCTCGCGTGGAATCGAGATTAATCCAGATCAAATTATAGCAATCCGAAATATCAAAGAACCAAAGCAGATTAAAGATGTGCAAAGCCTTGCTGGAAAAGTGGCAGCGCTAAGCAGATTTATTTCGAAAGCTACAGATAAATGCATCCCGTTCTTTGAATTAATAAAGCGAGGCAAGCGCAACTTTAAATGGACTCCTGATTGTGTAGAAGCTTTCCAAAATCTGTTAAATCATCTGGAGAGACCCCCGATACTGTCTAAGCCTGTGGATCACGAGGATTTATTCGTGTATCTGGCAGTGTCATCCCACGCGATCAGTTCGGCTTTGGTAAGAGAAGAGGATAAGGTGCAAAGACCAGTATACTATGTGAGTAAGAAATTGGCAGCCGCAGAATGAAATTACCCAAATATAGAAAAGCTCGCGTACAATCTGCTGATCGCATCTAGGAAGCTTCGTCACTACTTCCAAGCTCATCCCATTACTGTTTATACTGATCACCCGCTTAAGCAAGTCCTACAAAGGCCAGAAGCATCGAGAAGATTTCTCAAATGGAACATCGAACTGAGTCAATTCGACCTAAACTTCCAACCTCGGAGGTCGATAAGAGGGCAGGCACTTGCAGACTTTATAGCAGAATTTACCATCCCAGAAGATGACGCGGAAACTGAAGAAGACGATCCGCCAAAGCTACTCCTTGACCCTAATGCTTGGAAACTATATACTGATGGAGCTAAAAATGACAGACGATCAGGTGCCGGAGTGGTCCTTGAAACTGCAGAGAAACGGATAATATACAACGCTCTTAGATTGGAGTTCTACGCGACCAATAATGATTTCGAGTATGAAGCTCTGATTGCCGGGTTGAAGCTTGCAAAGAAACTAAAGGTAACAAAGCTAGACATCTTTTGTGACTCTAATTTGGTTGTGAACCAAGTTAATGAAAAATTTCAGGCTAAGAGTCCAAGATTGATATCATATCTGGAAAAATTAAGAACATTGTTGGGTGATTTTGAGCACCATAGTATATCTCACATTCCTCGAGCAGAGAATCAAAGAGCAGACAAGTTAGCAAAGATGGCTAGTTCTGATAATCCAGAACATACGGAGCTAGTCCCGATTGAAGTATTACGGTTCCCCAGTGTGGATCAGATGGAAGTTGATCCGGTACTGGAAATTGAACCTGAAAGGGAGTCATGGATGACCCCCTTGAATAATTTCTTGATGAACGGAACGCTCCCAAATAAGAAAAGCGAGAGGCGCGCGGTCATACGGAAGGCTTCCCGATATGTGTTGCAAGGCGGAGTCCTGTACAGACAAGGTTTCTCGATGCCTCTCCTCCGGTGCATTGCCCATGACGACATCAAGCGTGTGCTGAAGGAAGTCCATGAAGGTGATTGTAGCGACCACACAGGAGGGCAAACATTGGCAAAGAAGATATTGCGATACGGCTATTTCTGGCCCACTATAAACAAGGATGCAACCAAGCATGCACGACGTTTGATGCTTGCCAGAAGTTCTCCAAAATCCCTAGGGCGCCACCTAACCAGTTGAAGACAATGATAAGCCCGTGGCCTTTTGCTAAGTGGGGAATGGATATTATTGGAAGCCTCCCCACAGCAAAGGCGGAGCAAAGTTCGCTATTGTGGCCGTGGATTATTTTACAAAATGGGTAGAAGCAGAGCCTTTGACCACGATCACGACCAAACGAGTGATCACCTTTGTCGTTAAGAACATCATCTGTCGGTTTGGGATTCCAAAAGTCATCATAACCGATAATGGGACCCAATTCGATAGCACGGAGTTTCGAGATTTCTGTCGGAAGTATCACATTGAGAAAAGATACACCTCTGTGGCACATCCACGATCGAACGGACAGATTGAAGCGGCAAATAAGGTGATCAAATCCATTCTGAAGAAAAGGTTGAAGAGGGCCAAAGCTATGTGGGTCGACGAATTGCCCCTGGCACTATGGGCCTACAGAATGACGTACAAGTCGGCAATGGGTCACACCCCATTTTCCCTAGCTTTCGGAGCTGAAGCAGTTATTCCGGTCGAGTTAGAAGTACCATCCCATCGCACCATTTATTACGACCCGATGACCAACAATGAGTTGCTCCTTGAATCCCTAGACATGATTGAGGAAAAAAGGGATGAAGCCGACTTACGTGCCTTGAGGCACAAACAACAAGTAGCTCGATACTACAACAGAAGAGTCTGAGCTCGCACATTCGAACCCGGAGTGTAACACCCCGTAATTCTATTAATATTAATATTCACAAATTAAAGAATAACTAATCTCAGACGTGAGAATTGTGGGAAATGGGTTGCGCCATTGTGTCCGTCTCGGAATTCAGGTTGAAATAGAGTCCGAGTTTGCGTGATTTGGACTACGTATGAAGGAGATATGGCCATCGGAAGTTTCAGAAAATTCAAAATTCAAAACTCGAAGTCAAACAGGCTAGGCGGGAAATTTCCCGCCCAGCACCCAGGTCGACTGGGCAGTCGACACCCCCAGGACCAGGTCGACTGCGCAGTCGACCTGGGTGTCGACCTGGTCAAGTCAGCCAGATTTTGGCTGAGCCCAATCTTGAGCTGCTGATGTGTCTTTAGGGCTGAGTTGGCTAACTTAATGGTTCAGGTTAGTTCTGAGTTGATCTGACGGTCTAAATAAATCCTAAACTCTATATATACCTAGGTAGTCTCTCACTCTAAAATCACATGAAAAATAGAATAGCCGCCGTCATTCCATCGCCATGGAACTCAGTGTAGCCGCCGCCAACTAAGAAGGAAGAAAGCTAATCAAAACTCTAATTCAACTCAACTCTAAAGCAAATCAAGACTCTCTTTCTTTTCTAATTGTGAGTATGATGGTTTTAATAAGATTATTAGCAAACTAATTAGATTAAGATGTGATATGGATCATAAGAAAATGATGTGAATTGTCATATATGTTGTTGTAAACCTTATGCTATCATGTATGTTGTAAATCCTATGTTATGTGATGATGATATCCTATATGTTGTAAATCATGCTATGATGATATTATATATGTTGCAAGTTTCTATGCTAAGTTGCGATGTTACAAAGCCATGATGTTATTATGTTGTAGTTAGCTTATGAATCATGATGTTGATTATATATATTTGAGCTATGATGATTCACATGATAAATCACATGTACCTATGCAAGTTTAGATTTATTAGTATGTATAATCTCACATATTGTATGACATCTATTTAGATCTAGAATTATGACATCTATTTAGATCTAGAATTATGCTATGACATGTGTGAGTTCTATGTGTTAGATGCTGGTTTACACCATCATTATGTTGCATAAACCACATATGCAAGTTTATACATGAACTTGGGTTATGATCATATTATGTAAGTTGTGACATTTAACCAAACAAGTTGACATCTTTAGATCCATGACATGTGTAGTTTTATGCAAGTTTCACCCCTATTATGGTCAGATCTATTTTATTTGTCTATATGTTGTGATAATTTATTTTTGTGCTATGAGTTAGACTATTCGAGTCTAACGTATATTTTGCGTTGAATAAGCAAACGTATAACGTGGGGTAGGGGTAATATTAAGGATTTAATATTAAGAAATTGGGGTGCAATTGATATGATTTTGCATACCGTAAGTGGATGGCCATAATTGAGTCAATTATGGACATCATTAAAATTGGAATTAATTAATGATTTGAATAGGGATATATTTAAAACTGGGGTAAAAGATTATAAGTGTTGATCAATGCTTAGGACACGAGGTTGGACTCGTTTGTGACGTAAAACTACCCGGACCCGCCCGACAAATCCAGTAGTCACAAATGTCAGCCCAATGTGAGAGGTCCTAGGCCCAAATTAAAGCATAACAGTTGTAAAGACACGAGGTTAGACTCTTTTATGGTGTAAGACTGCCCGGACCCTCCCGGCGAATCCAGCTGCCATAAATGCTAATCTAATGTGAGAGGTCTTTATAAGGTTATGGCCTTAATGAATTAAGAAATACTTAACCAGATAAACATGTAAGGTAGGACATGGGGGTTAAGTAGGTGCCTTGGGTGGCATGAGGAATCTAGTGAGTGCCTTTAGTGGCATTTGAAATACGATTAGTAAGACTTAACCAAACACACATGTAAATGAACATGACTAAGAAGAGGGTTAAGTGGGATATACAAGTGGGGACAAGCTTAGGTGGATAGCTTGTGGTAAGTAATTGGGGGCCCATTTCAACCAGTAACCCAAACGTATCTTTGTGGGCTCGACCCAAGTCGAGGACGGGACACGCATACTGGGCTTGACTATAAGAGGCCAAACGGGTTAGCGGTGGCAACGCAAGTCCAATGGGTTTCATATGCGTGTGTGGACCCGGGCTGGTAGGTAAGACGTTGTTGCATTGTGTAGGTATAAGCCATGCATTCTTTAGCTGTATCGGGTTGCCACTTTAGGGGAGTGATACACCCCAATGTGGGTGTAACAGCCCGCACCTCCATTCACGCAAGATATTGTCCCCAACTTATCCACCGTATAGTTGTGGGGTTTTGTTCCTCAAATGGCCTCGGCGTTAGTAAGAGATGGGATCTACTATATAAGTACCCACTTCACACAGGCTTCCACGATGTGGGACTTAGGGGTGTTACATTCTCCCCTCCTACAGAGCCCAACGTCCCCGTTGGCTCACAAACACCTCACCCAGGCGCTGCGGTCCACACAGGAGCCACAATTCCGGCTGGGTATTGGCTCTGATACCACTGTAACAGCCCGCACCTCCGTTCACGCAAGATATTGTCCCCAACTTAGCCACCGTATAGGTGTGGGGTTTTGTTCCTCAAAAGGCCTCGGCGTTAGTAAGAGATGGGATCTACTATATAAGTACCCACTTCACACAGGCTTCCACGATGTGGGACTTAGGGGTGTTACAGTGGGACCAGCACGGGTATCTACGAGTAGGGAGTCGATCGCAAGTGGGTAGTGGGGTACACCTAGCGGAGATAGGGGCAGGCGGCACCTATGTAGTCAGCTAGGGGTACACAAAGCTATTTATATAATTTCTAAGTGAAGCAAGTGGGTAGTGGGGTACACCTAGTGGAGATAGGGACAGGCGTCACCTATGTAGTCAGCTAGGGGCACACAAAGCTATTTATATAATTTCTAAGTGAAGCAAGTGGGATCAACCTGTAGGGTGACTGGTGTGGTGCAGTGTAGTAATTATTCGTTAGTAATTAGGTGTACCTTTAACGTTATCTTTATCTGCTCTTCCGTACCCAATAGTTCATAGACATTTCCTTATTTTCCATCTTGTTCCTCAGTCTAATTATTTTGATAATAGTATTGTTAGAATTATCATACTCGCCAGACTTTATGTCTGACCCCCTCCATTTCTATCTTTTTCCCCCCCACCAGGTCCTCAGGGTGGGCCCAGCTCTAGCGGAGTTTGATTGGATTGCTTTATCTCTCTTTTGGAAAGCTTGGACCGCTGAAGTAAAGTCCAGCTTGTTATCTTCTTTAATGGCTATTTATGAAATGGGGTTATGTATTTTGTTTTATCAAGATGGATATTGTACTTGACTCTGATTTATGGTTTTATGATGTAACAAACATGTTTAATTTCCGCTGCAATGAAATAAAGTTTTAGATTTCCAAGTACTACTTATTATCTGTCTTGTTGTAATTTTTCTGTTCTATATTCACTTAAAACCTCCATGGAAGTTAATGCATTCCCTTTGTGAGTGACATTAATGGACGTGGGGTGTTACACGTGGTATCAGAGCTTAAGGTTACCAGAACAGATAAATTTTTTAGAAAAACTATTTTTCTAAAGTATTTTTGGAAGAAGTGTTTTCAAAAACATGTCTTAATGAGTTATTTTAAGAGGAAAGTTTTTAAGAAAAACATAATCCCCAATAGCCATATATCTTTATCTTTCGAATTCTCCATTTTGAATCTTACCTTTTTCGTTTCAGCATGGCTGAAGATCTTAACCTTCCAGAGGGTGTAACGATACCAGGATGGTATAGGAGGTTATTAGAGGCTAGGGCCGTTGCAGGTCCAGCCAATGTTCCTCCACCACCAGTTGCACCCGCTCCTCCTCCTCCCCCTCCTCACGCTGATACTTTTGCAAAGACATGCAAGGAATTTAAGGCTATGGGTGGAAAACCTTTTCAAGGGTCAGAAACGTTTGTGGAAGCTAGAGATTGGCTTAAGGAGGTGGAAGAATTGCTAGAAATCTTTGATGTAGAAGAAGGGAGGAAAGTCAAATTAGCAGCTTGGTTAATGAAGGGAGTGGCCTCGTTTTGGTGGGAGGTCACTAATGGGGAGCGTCCTGTTGACTCTTGGGCGGATTTCAGACGTAGGTTTGAGGCAAAGTTTCTCTCAAGGGCAGAAGAGAATCTATATATGGAAAGGTTCTTGATATTAAAGCAAAGAAGCTCATCAGTGAAAGAATATGTCAACAAATTTAATCAGTTAGCAAGGTTTGGCTTGGACTTAGTGAACACACCGGAGAAGGAGGCTCTGAGGTTCGTTAAAGGCTTGAATGAGCCGTTGTAGGGGTTGGCTATGACCTACATCCCTATGGGGGCCACCTTTGAGAAGCTAGTAGACATGGCACTCATACACGAGGAGAAAGGCGCTAATGCTAATAAGGCACCCGAGAAGAAAGGGAATCAGAAGAAACTACAACAGCAAAACAAGAAGGGTGGTAAAGACAATAATGGCAAAGGAAAGAAAAGATGCTTTAACTGTGGGACACTAAGCCATCTCAGTAAGGATTCCAGAAAGAAAAAGAAGACTGGCTGTTTTCACTGTGGTGAAGCGGGACATCTAGTGAAGGACTGCCCAAAGAAGGGACAGAGGGCAGGGTCTACCTCGGGAGGACAGGTGCAGGCTCTTATGGCACTAGGGCAGGCAAGGGGACAAGTTCAGGCTCTCGCGGTCCCACCGCTGCAAGAACGAGGTAGAACCATTTCTATTGAAAGCTTAGTTTTTCTGTTTGATCATCATGTTCGTACCTTATTCGATTCGGGCGCATCGCATTCGTTTATTTCTACATCATTAGTTGAATCACTGCACTTAAACACCAGTTTAATAGAGGATCCCTTAGTTGTTTCAAATCCAATTGGGGGCTCAGCTTATTTGTCCATGATGTGTTTGGATTTGAAAATTTCTATACTTAGCGTTGAGTTTAGATGTGATGCTTATGTTTTGGGCTTCACGGGCTATGGGCTAATTTTAGGAATGGATTGGTTATCCAAAAATGGGGTCGTTCTTGATTGTGAAAGGAGAGTAGTTAGGCTCATGACTCGCCTTGGCAACACTCTCGAAATCTTTTGTAATCCCATAAATTCCGTTATGCTAAGTTATCTAGAATCGCTTGACGCGTATGTGGAGAATCTACGATCTGTTGGAGTGGTCCGAGAATACTCGGATGTGTTTGAGGAGGTGAAGGGCTTGCCTCCGAAGCGGGAGATAGATTTTCGAATATATCTTGTGGATAATGCAAAACCATTATCTTTGCCAGTACGCCACATGGCTCCTCGTGAAAGGAGGGAACTCAATAAGCAAGTGAAGGAGTTGCTTGAGAAGGGGTTCATAAGACGAATTATATCGGAGTGGGGTGCTCCGGTAGTATTTGCCACGAAGGCAGATGGGTCCCTTAGACTATGTGTGGACTATAGAGAACTTAATAAGCTTACTAAGAAGAACAGACACCCACTGCCGAGGATTGACGATCTCTTCGATCAGTTAGTTGGCGCCTCTGTGTTTTAGCAGTTGGACTTAGCCACTGGTTTCCATCAGTTGAGAGTGGCTGAGGATAGCATTGACAAGAC
The DNA here is from genome assembly GCA_030737875.1 of Allium sativum. Taxonomy (NCBI): domain Eukaryota; kingdom Viridiplantae; phylum Streptophyta; class Magnoliopsida; order Asparagales; family Amaryllidaceae; genus Allium; species Allium sativum. The sequence continues at coordinate 341,809,693 of CM060919.1, forward strand.
TGCCTTTAGGACTCCGGACGGTTTCTATGAATGGCTAGTGATGCCTTCGGTTTGACAAACGCCCCCGCATACTTTGTTGATTTGATGAGTAGGGTGTTTAGGGAGTACCTTAATAAATTCGTGGTGGTCTTTGTAGACGACATCTTGATCTTTTCTAAGAATGAAGAAGAGCATGCCCTACATCTTAGGGAAGTGTTGGAGACTCTATGAGCACATAACCTTAAAGCTAAATTTACTAAGTGTCACTTCTGGAGAGAGGAAGTGCGATTCTTAGGGCACGTGGTTTCCAAAGAAGGGATAGTTGTGGATCCCGCGAAGGTAGTGTCCATCCAAGATTGGAAGGTCCCTAAAAATGCTACCGAAGTGAGAAGTTTCTTGGGGTTGGCTGGCTACTATAGGAAGTTTATCAAAGACTTCGCAAAGATATCATCTCCATTAACACTTTTGACAAAGAAGAACCTAGTTTTCATATGGGACGTAGATTGTGATGATGCATTCCAACGTTTGAAGAGAGCTTTGACTTCAGCTCCAGTCTTAGTGCTGCCAGATGGGAGTAAGCCGTTTACTGTTTATACCGATGCTTGTGGGACAGGACTAGGCGCAGTCTTAATACAAGAGGGAAGGGTAATAGCCTATGGTGGAAGGCAGTTAAGGGTGCATGAGAAAAATTACCCTACACATGACCTAGAGTTGGCCGCAATTGTTTTTGTGCTTAAGTCTTGGCGCCATTATCTTCTTGGGGAGAAATTCGAATTATTCACTGACAACAAATCTTTAAAATACTTATTCTCTCAGAAGGACTTGAACTTAAGGCAGCAAAGGTGGATGGAGTTCTTAGCGTCCTACGATTTCGAAATAACATATACCCCTGGCAAGGGTAACGTGGTGGCAGACGCCTTAAGTAGGAAAAGACTGTCCTTGAGTCCGTTGTTTGTTGAACGGCGAAACTTAGAATTCATATTTATGTTTGACTTTAGACCTTCCGTTGACTTTGTACTCGGTTTGCTAGCATCCTTGGAGGTCAGACCTATGCTTTTGGGACGGATTGGTGAGGCACAGCGAGACGACCCACAGTTCGTTGAGTTAGTAGAAAAGCTCAAAAGAGGGGAGTCATCAAGCCATCTCCGTAGGTATACCCTAGATGATAAGGGTTGGTTACGTAGGGATAATAGACTTTGTGTACCACGAGACGAGGACTTGAGGAAGACTATTCTTGATGATGCACATTGTTTGAAGATGACCATTCATCCCGGCGGGGACAAGATGTACAAAGACATGAAGAGAGTTTTCTTTTGGGCCGGTATGAAGAGAGATGTGGCCGAGTATGTCGCTAGATGCTTGGTGTGCCAACAAGTAAAAGCGGAGCAAAAGAAACCCGGTGGGTTGCTTCACCCATTGGAGGTTCCACTATGGAAATGGGAAAGTGTCTCGATGGATTTTGTGGATGGATTACCAAGATCTAGGAAGGGTAATACGGGGATTTGGGTTATAGTAGATAGACTTACTAAAAGCGCCCATTTCATTCCCGTGAAGAGTAAGAGGACTGCTCCATGGTTAGCTTCTGTATACGTTCGAGGGATAGTTCGTTTGCATGGTGTTCCTTCTAACATAGTAAGCGACTGTGATCCTATCTTCACTAGCGAATTTTGGATGAGCTTGCAAGAGGCGGTAGGGACTCAGTTATGTTTGAGCACCACGTATCATCCTCAGACAGACGACCAAACCGAGAGGGTGAATCGTATTCTAGAGGACCTTTTGAGGCTATGTATCCTAGACTTTGGGGGTACGTGGGAAGAGCATCTTCCGTTGGTTGAGTTTGCATATAATAACATCTTTCAATCTAGCATTGGCATGGCACCTTTCGAAGCTCTTTATGGACGACCTTGTCGTTCACCTACATGTTGGTGGGAATCTACGGATAAGATCTTACTTGGACCCGATATGATTAGAGAGACTTCGGAAAAGATCGACTTGATTTGAAGAAGGATGAAGACAGCGCAAGATAGGCAGAAATCTTATGCGGATAAGAGGAGGACAGATCTTGAGTTTGATGTTGGGGACATGGTCTTTATCAAAGTGTCTCCATTACGGAATGTTGTTCGCTTTAGGTCCTTTGGGAAATTAGCACCAAGGTTTGTAGGGCCGTTTCCTATTAAGGAGAAGATTGGACAGTTGGTGTATAGAGTGGAGTTGCCTGAGAGGTGGAGATAGAGCGTGATGCGACAATTCGACGAGCTCCTACATGCATTCTTGGGTCGGAGATCAAGAAGTTGAGGAATCGAGAGGTCAGACTAGTCAAAGTGCAATGGGGAGATGATGAGAGCAACGCTACTTGGGAGACAGAAGCGAAGATGCGTTCGTTGTACCCTTTTCTTTTTGAGGGTATGTCTTTTAATTTCTCCTTTATCGCTTAGCTTGTACTTATCTTATCTTTAGTGTGTACTCTCGCTAGTATCTTTGACCTTTAGTTAGGATAATCCTATGGTTGAAACATGTGTTTGAGACATGTTATGTATGATGGATGCAAAGTGGATGCAAGTGTTTGCTAGTGGTTGCTCGTGGATGCATATACACACACTATTAGGCACTAGATCGGCTCAGTCACTTCATATTGCATATTGCATATATATGGATGTATTTAGTAAAATGGATGTATGAGGATTTTTTTTATCATATGGATGATGCATTCAGATGATGATTGTGCACGCATATAGAGATAATATGTAGCATTAAGGAACTTTTGCATACATAATGGACGCATGACACTATCATGATTTGCATTAAGGAGGTCAACTGAATCAGTGGACCGCCTGATTTTGCATTAGATATGGACATATACACACACTGTGCATTTAAACATGAAAGCATTAGAAGTCTATAAGGACAATGGATGCCTGTGTTTGATGGTTGAGTAGATGGACGATTGGATGTTAGGATATACATTCTTCTTGACTTGAAGATTTCGGGGTCGAAATCCTTTAAGGAGGGGAGAATGTAACACCCCGTAATTCTGTTAATATTAATATTCACAAATTAAAGAATTACTAATCTCAGACGTGAGAATTGTGGGAAACGGGTTGTGCCATTATGTTCGTCTCGGAATTCTGGTTGAAATAGAGTCCGAGTTTGCGTGATTTGGACTTCGTATGAAGGAGATATGGCCATCAGAAGTTTCAGAAAATTCAAAATTCAAAATTCAAAATTCGAAGTCAAACAGGCTAGGCGGGAAATTTCCCGCCCAGCACCCAGGTCGACTAGGCAGTCGACAACCCCAGGACCAGGTCGACTGCGCAGTCGACCTGGGTGTCGACCTGGTCAAGTCGGCCAGGTTTTGGCTGAGCCCAATCTTGAGCTGCTGATGTGTCTTTAGGAATGAGTTGGCTAATTTAACAGTTCAGGTTAGTTCTGAGTTGATCTGACGGTCTAAATAAATCATAAACTCTATATATATCTAGGTAGTCTCTCACTCTAAAATCACATGAAAAATAGAATAGCCGCCGTCATGCCATCGCCATGGAACTCAGTGTAGCCGCCGCCAACTAAGAAGGAAGAAAGCTAATCAAAACTCTAATTCTACTCAACTCTAAAGCAAATCAAGACTCTCTTTCTTTTCTAATTGTGAGTATGATGATTTTAATAAGATTATTAGAAAACTAATTAGATTAAGATGTGATATGGATCATAAGAAAATGATGTGAATTGTCATATATGTTGTTGTAAACCTTATGCTATCATGTATGTTGTAAATCCTATGTTATGTGATGATGATATCCTATATGTTGTAAATCATGCTATGATGATATTATATATGTTGCAAGTTTCTATGCTAAGTTGCGATGTTACAAAGCCATGATGTTATTATGTTGTAGTTAGCTTATGAATCATGATGTTGATTATATATATTTGGGCTATGATGATTCACATGATAAATCACATGTACCTATGCAAGTTTAGATTTATTAGTATGTATAATCTCACATATTGTATGACATCTATTTAGATCTAGAATTATGACATCTATTTAGATCTAGAATTATGCTATGACATATGTGAGTTCTATGTGTTAGATGCTAGTTTACACCATCATTATGTTGCATAAACCACATATGCAAGTTTATACATGAACTTGGGTTATGATCATATTATGTAAGTTGTGACATTTAACCAAACAAGTTGACATCTTTAGATCCATGACATGTGTAGTTTTATGCAAGTTTCACCCCTATTATGGTTAGATCTATTTTATTTGTCTATATGTTGTGATAATTTATCTTTGTGCTATGAGTTAGACTATTCGAGTCTAACGTATATTTTGCGTTGAATAAGCGAACGTATAACGTGGGGTAAGGGTAATATTAAGGATTTAATATTAAGAAATTGAGGTGCAATTGATATGATTTTGCATACCGTAAGTGGATGGCCATAATTGAGTCAATTATGGACATCATTAAAATTGGAATTAATTAATGATTTGAATAGGGATATATTTAAAACTGGGGTAAAAGATTATAAGTGTTAATCTGTAACAACCCGAAAATCTGAGCCAATTAAAAATTTTATTTTGGCAATTTTAGCGAATTTTGAATATTTAAAATGAATTATTTTAAACAATATCGATGAGAAATTTATTTTGAATATAATTCGAACGTATATATTTATACGCGTCGTCGTTAGAATATAAATATTTATATATAATGATAAAAAGAATTGAAAATGGAGCGGTAGTTCGATAATTCGATTTCAAACTTCAATTGAATGTACCGGGTGCAAAACAATCCGGATTTTAGTGAAACCAAAAATAATAGGATCTATTTGATAATATCTTTCCAACGAATCCGAAAAATCAAAATTTCATAGCGGGGATCAAAAGATATGTCCAGTTGAAAATTCTGAATAGTCGCTATGGAATTCAGGCCCTTAAAAATAGACATTTTGCAAATGACATCGGATTTTGACGAAACCACTTTTGTTGGATCCGCAGTGTTAAATTATTGCTAGATTCCAAATTTCATAATTTTTCGAATCAATATGTGAGCATGGCAAAGGAAAACGCATTTGACCAGTTTCAGTTGATTTTAATCGACTGGAAAATGGCCATTTTTCCAACGGTCTCAGAATTCAACGAAACTAGTTTTATTAGGACCGTATCGCCAATACGAAGCTAGAAAATATTTTTCTGGAATTTTTCGAGTTAGTATGTGACCCCGGTAAATTGAAATGCGCGTTCAAATTCAATATATAGAGTTATATGTTGATTTTGACGAAAACTGATCGAAACCATCGAATCAGCCTACGATACATATCCAATTGTGTTCGGAATGGGGGTAATTAGCTATGGACGACAGGCGGTGGGCCCCGTTTAGAGGTCGTATGTAAAAGTCAACTTTTTGAAATTAAATAATTAAATAAAAAATATACCCACCCCTCTCCTTAACTACCCAGGCCCCCCCTTCTCGTTTTCATAATTCAGAAAAAATAAAAAAAAAAGAAGAAAACGATCGAAACCGCGAGCCCCCCCAGCGGTGCCGACCACCCCGAGAACCCCCCCCCCCCCCTTTCCTCTGCTGCTCCGCGCTACCCCCTCCCCCCATCGAAGAAACCGACGCAGCCCCCCCCTAACCTCGAGCGCGCCACCGTAGAGACCCCCAGCCCCACCACCGCCCCTTCCGCCAACTGCTCCGACCAGCACCCCATCTCCGGCACCTCCTTTCGCTGAAAACTGTGAGCATTTACTTTATTTCTATTTTTGTGTAAAGAAATTAGTTTTAAATGTATATATATATGTATATATAAAAACAGAAAATCAGTTTTATGTTTAGTGATTTTTGAATTGAAAAGATTATATTTTTATTTATAAAAATACGATTTTTATATGAGGAAGAGGTAGAAAAGATTTTTATTCAGTTAAAGATAGGATTTTTATATTATAAAAAGGAATAAAAATATGATTTTTATATTTTTAAAGAATTAAAAATATGATTTTTATATTTTTAAAGTATTAAAAATATAATCTTTATTTAGTAGAAGATGTAAAAATATGATTTTTGTTTAGGTAGAGAATTAAAAATATAATTTTTACATGATAGGAATATTAGAAATATCATCTTTATATGTATAGCAAAATAAAAATGTGATTTTTATAATGATACATTTGAAAAGGAGAAATCTTTATAGTTGAAAAGGCGAAATCTTTATAGTTGAAAAGGCGAAATCTTTATATTTGAAAAGGCGATTTTTATATATTGAACAACGAAGTAAAAATTCGATTTTTATATATTGAATAGCGAAGTAAAAATTCGATTTTTATATATTGAATAGCGAAGTAAAAATTCGATTTTTATATATTGAACAACGAAGTAAAAATTCGATTTTTATATATTGAATAGCGAAGTAAAAATTCGATTTTTATATATGTAGTGGCTACGGGCAACGAAGATGACAAAGATGCGATAACAATGAAGAGTCGTGGGTATTGGATAGCTATTGGTGAGAATTTCTCACTCTTCAATTTCTTTCCTAGTTATATATATATACTAGGATGCAGACGGTGTTTAGTAGCACCCGACACCCGTCATCCACAGACCATGGATGGCTTGTTTGTTTAATTGTTTGGTTGTGTAGTTGGTTAGTTTATTTGGTTTGAATTGAATTGTTTGGTGAAATGGAATGGATTGATTGATGTGTGAATGGCGTGGGCCTTCACTAGACCGGGGATAAGGCTAGGCCTCGTCCCGTTTCTAGTATCGTGTCGTTATGCCACCGAAATTTTCTAAAATAAGTAAGAAAAATAAAGATATCATTTTAATTGATAAATGAACTGAATAAAAATTCATGTGTTGAAATAAAATGTTTTATCGTTAAAAATATAATTTTTAACGTGAATGTGAATAAATAAATATTCATTTACAAACCGGACAGTTTGTTTATGTACACCTATTTGAAGGACATTGATTGGGACGATAAATTTTACACATCGCCCAACTGCACAATTAAAATCAGTGTTTGATTGTTTGAAACCCCACACGGGTATTGGGATAATATATGACATACACTAATCCCAATAATTAGTCGTATGTTGATCGATGGATCGACAGGCTGTTATAAGCGTTAGATATCTATATTTAATGCTTATACAGTGTAGTGCACTTTGGATGATGGTTGACTATTTATCGTTGCTATTATATACATGTGTTGTATGGAATCCATATAATTAACTTTATATGGTAATTGATTGGGCCTCATTCTAATTTAGAAGATAAAGAATATTATAAAATAAAGGTTCATGTGTTCACAGTACTCATCCGTTGAGATTAGTCATGTGTTGAACGAAATATTTTAACAATAAAACTTACGTCTTTATCATTATAAAATAAAGGTTCATGTGTTGACAGTACTCATCCGTTGAGATTAGTCATGTGTTGAACGAAATATTTTAATAATAAAATATACATCTTTAACATATTTAAAATTAGAACTACTTCACGGTGGAGTCTAATTGAAAATCAAACGATAGATACCCAAATTTTATAAAATATTTTAAATAACAAAAATAGCCACACGTGGACAGTACTCATTCATTGAGATTAGTCGTGTGTGGAGAAAAAAGATAAATATTCAATTGTCGAATAGAATAACGGAATTATTGAAATATATAAAGCCGTATTAATTAGAGATGCGCTATTTTGACGCGAATCGATATTTATATCGATTATATACGTTTTTATAAATTGAATTCGAATTGAATAGAAAACGAATTTGAATTGAATAGAAATGAATTTTAAAACGAATTTTTAAGGAAAAAAATCAATTTTGATTTAAATTGAATAGAAAACGAATTGAATTTGATTTAAATTGATTAGAAAACGAATTGAATTTGATTTAAATTGATTAGAAAACGAATTGAATTTGATTTAAATTGATTAGAAAACGAATTGAATTTGATTTAAATTGAATAGAAAACGAATTGAATTTGATTTAAATTGAATTGAAAACGAATTGAATTTGATTTAAATTGAATAGAAAACGAATTGAATTTGATTTAATTAGAAAACGAATTGAATTTGATTTAATTAGAAAACGAATTGAATTTGATTTAATTAGAAAACGAATTGAATTTGATTTAATTAGAAAACGAATTGAATTTGGTTTAATTAGAAAACGAATTGAATTTGATTTAATTAGAAAACGAATTGAATTTGATTTAATTAGAAAACGAATTGAATTTGATTTAATTAGAAAGCCAATTTGAATTGAATCGAATAGAAAGCCAATTTGAATTGAATCAAATAGAAAACCAATTTGAATTGAATCGAATAGAAAACCAATTCGAAATGAATTGAACATAAAACGAATTCGAATTGAATTGAAAACGAATTGAAATGAATTCAAATTGAATTGAAATTTGAATTGAATAGAAGTGAATTTTAAAACGAATTTTTAAGGAAAAAAATTCAATTTTGAGTTAAATTGAATAGAAAACGAATTGAATTTGATTTAAATTGATTAGAAAACGAATTGAATTTGATTTAAATTGAATAGAAAACGAATTGAATTTGATTTAAATTGAGTAGAAAACGAATTGAGTTTGATTTAATTAGAAAACGAATTGAATTTGATTTAATTAGAAAACAAATTGAATTTGATTTAATTAGAAAACGAATTGAATTTGATTTAATTAGAAAACGAATTGAATTTGATTTAATTAGAAAGCCAATTTGAATTGAATCGAATAGAAAGCCAATTTGAATTGAATCGAATAGAAAACGAATTCGAATTGAATCGAATAGAAAACCAATTTGAATTGAATCGAATAGAAAACCAATTTGAATTGAATCGAATAGAAAACCAATTTGAATTGAATCGAATAGAAAACCAATTCGAAATGAATTGAATATAAAACGAATTCGAATCGAATTGAAAACGAATTGAAATGAATTCAAATTGAATTGAAATTTGAATTGAATAGAAGTGAATTTTAAAACGAATTTATAAGGAAAAATTCAATTTTTGATTTGAATTGAAATGAAAGTTGGAATTGTTTTTGAAACGAATTTAAAACTATTTATAAAATTCATTTTAAATAGGAATCGACGAAATATATATTATATATATTATATATATATAATATAATGGCCTTAAGAGAACGCGCCGCTTCGCGGCAGTTCGCGAATTTCGACCATTAACTTCGAACGTACATTACGGGAGATCCGACCGTCGGATTCTCCTAAAACCGGAACCATTGGGTTCGTATCGAAAAGAGCTTTCTGACAAATATTAGAAATTCAAAATCTAACGGTTGGATTTGGAGATACGTCCAAATCAAATTTGAAAAAGGTCGCTGTAAGTGCAGTTCGATGACCGTTGATGGAAATCGACTGTACGGGCCTTGATAAAATTATTAAAAATAGTAATAATTTGTGTAAAATCATAAGAAATGATTTGGGAAAAATTGGGATGAAAAACTCCGTATTTGAAAGGATAAAAATAGATTTTTATCGAAATGAACTTGTTTTAAACTAAAATTAAACCCGTTTATTTTTAAATAAATAAATTGGATTTGAAACGGGTTTTAAATAGAATTGATTTGTGGGTTTATCGTGAACGGTGTTTTAAATAACACTAGTTCTTTAACCCGATAATCAATAGAATGTAAATTGGGTTTATCGTGAACTGTGTTTTAAATGACACTAGTTCTTTAACCCAGTAAAAGGAGTTTTAATGAATCTGCAATTAGATTGAAATGTGCATTGATAATCTAAATTATCAAATTTGGAAAATAAGCGAGAATGGAGTATCACCAGTTTTGCTCCAAAGCGATAGTTAAATCTTTAATTAGATTTGAACGTGAAATGGTAATTAATTTTATCGATAACACCGTGGTGTTAGATATGGAGTATTACCAGTTTTGCTTCATGGGATGAATAGGTTGGGATTGGGAAATAAAATAAATAATTACTCCGATGTGATTCGCTAATCTCGACTAGTTTGGAAAACCATAAATTGGTTTGAAATGACATCCAAAGAAAGATTAAAGGATAAATTTTAAAGAATTTATCTTGGATAAAATTAATGGGAACCTTTCCCTAAGAACTGATGAATTGGAATGAGGCGTATGTTGTGTTTGTTTAACATTTGTTTTTAATATACGCGGGTTGTTCGGAAAGACCGGGTTTATACCCATTCTGAATAACCGATTCGACGATAAGTCGAAGATGAAGACGGTGGTTGAAGACCGGAAGTCTTCACATCGTTTGGGTGATTGCTGATGATCTTGATTGGGCTGTACACCCAAGATGAGGGAATCAGTTGGTGGGCGTCCAGACGTACTTGGAGATCGATGGATATGCGAGGAAAGTGCCTCCGGTTTCGTTCAGACCCAGAACGAACTTGTAAATGGATTGTGTGTCTGACATTGGATTTTATTCTGTGTTGACTGATTTATGTTAAATATATATCTTTTTGGCGGCGGAGAATTTATTCCCTTGCTTAACGCCCTTCTCTGAGACGTACGAGCTTAGAGGTTATATATCGATAGATATCAATCGCTTGGCATGAATTCCCGTGTGGCACACTGAGTTGCATGGATCAAGGCTTCTGTTGAAAAGCAAAGTCTTGTGGTTGATGATCAAAGCACGGCCTACGTGGAAGCTTTGTGTATAGCGTGGATTCGCGAGCCTCACACCTCGGTATGAGTTAAAAACGGGATACGGACCGTTGGGAGAACACGACGTTTCTTTCTAGCTTTGGTGGTGTCAGTGACTTACCAGCCCTGACATTTATATACTTTTCACCTATGTGGTTGTTGGAATGAGGCGCCTCGATTATAGGTCTGTAAGGACCGAGAAACGTGTGTTCAGGAATAATTAATCCTCAAACGTAAGAGAGGACCGGCCCAACCGATCCAAGTGGCTGCCCAGAGTGCGTAGTCCTGAGCATTTGCTAGAATGTCTCGAAAGCGGAGAGGAGCTTGCCCCTTGCCTCGACTCATGACGGAAATCCAATTTCCAATACGTGATATTGCGGTTTTAATTGTATAACTAGTATGGCGACATGATATATGGTACCCATGCCGTCTATGATTTATATTTGTGATTGTAAATATTTTGACACTATACACTTATTATAGTATCAAATGATTTGTTTTAAACGTACCAAGCTTGTTTGGCTATTATAAGGGAAAACCCTATCCTCCGGCTTGCGTTGCATTGTGTGAAGGGACCTGGGTCTTATAATAGCTTCATTTTTCGAAAAAGCATTGCGTTGTTTATTCTATGCACTGGTATTCTTGGGAGGAAACCCGATCCGTGTTATACAGCGTGGTCCCTTGAATTACTCTCTTTTAAAGTAAAGCTTTAAATAACTGTTTTAGTTCTCACACCAATCACATGACTGACCTGGAGTTTATTGTTTTAACCTAAACTCTGGGTGCCCCTATTTTCCGCACGGGCAGCTAGGAGTTTTGGTTTTGCAGATTTATATTCACAGGATCCTGGTTTACAGCTGGAATGATATCCGGAAAGCTCTGTATCCGTATATCACCTTCAGTTGTGCTTCGTATTATTTTCCGCTGCTATGTAATTTATTGTAATCTCTGATATTTATCGAATGAAATTTATTCATTTATACTCTGTATATTCTTGTATCTGATGGAATTGTTGTAATAACAATGAAATGTTCTTCCGTCTGCATTCTGATTTGTCCTGTTCTCAAACGATCAGGGGTTTCGAATGGTCTTTATCGGTTTAACGACTAATTTGGATCGAGCGAAATTCCTGGCAGTCACATTTGGTATCAGAGCTTTGGTTTATAGAGCTCGAGAACAAGACACATTAGAACCATACGAAAGAATTCATCAGATATTGGATTAGTAATATCCAATTAGAATGACTCGTTAGAGATAGGATCAGTAGTATCCTAGAACGAGTGTGAAGAGTATATTTTTCAAATGAAAACAATTTTGTTTTGAAAATTTAAATCGTTTTATACGTATTCGAATATTTATTTACTTTGAATTTGGACAATCCGATATATAAAGATTTTGCATATATGCGTCATGAACGTATATTCGAAGTTTTAATATACTGGATAGATATAGAACCGCACTCTAGTAGCCCGGAGATGTTCTGATGGTGGTTCGAAACATCATCAGCATTTATTTTCGAGTGACGAAGGTGTGATATCTATATATTTCCATTAGACTGGTGTGAGAACCAAAACTTATATAGATGGATTTATTGTTGTGATTTGGCATCAAAAACATGATTTTCTGTATATGTATCAAAATTATGAATTTGAAACGTTAATCTGCTAATTGATTCATGTTTGTGTTGTTTGTTTATTTGTTTGACAATTTTGAACCATTTAGCCAAATTGCATCACATATTGAATTATATGGAAATTGGTCGCATTTGCTTGCATATACATGTACTTACATTGGACAGGTCATAGCTAGGAGGCTAGAGCAGAGAATAAAATTTGTTTGCCCGCTAAATAGGTACATGTTTACTATAATTTACTGTTTTGTTTGGGTGATGATGATTTTATGAGCCTATTGGCTAGCCGCTTGGCTTTTTCTTTTTCTTTTTGAGATCAGAAGGCCTATTTGGCAATTTCGGGATTTTCCCATGGCTCCCGGTGCAGGGGAGGTTATGGTGAAATTTTTCGAAAATTTAGGGTGTTAGCCAAATTTTTGAAGAATTTGAATTTCTTAGAAACTGAAAAGTTGGAGAATGGAAGCCAGATCGAACGTAGAGTTAATTGGTCAAACCACTTTCGACTATGTTCCTTTTCGGGGACGAAAATTTTTAAGTGGGGGAGATTGTAACAACCCGAAAATCTGAGCCAGTTTAAAATTTTTATTTTGGATTTTAGCGAATTTTGAATATTTAAAATGAATTATTTTAAACAATATCGATGAGAAATTTATTTTGAATATAATTCGAACGTATATATTTATACGCGTCGTCGTTAGAATATAAATATTTATATATAATTATAAATAGAATTGAAAATGGAGCGGTAGTTCGATAATTCGATTTCAAACTTCAATTGAATGTATCGGGTGCAAAACAATCCGAATTTTAGTGAAACCAAAAATAATAGGATCTATTTGATAATATCTTTCCAACGAATCCGAAAAATCAAAATTTCATAGTGGGGATCAAAAGATATGTCCAGTTGAAAATTCTGAATAGTCGCTATGGAATTCAGGCCCTTAAAAATAGATATTTTTCAAACGACCTCGGATTTTGACGAAACCACTTTTGTTGGATCCGCAGTGTTAAATTATTGCTAGATTCCCAATTTCATAATTTTTCGAATCAATATGTGAGCGTGGCAAAGGAAAACGCGTTTGACCAGTTTTAGTTGATTTTAATCGACTGGAAAATGGCCATTTTTCCAACGGTCTCAGAATTCGAAGAAACTAGTTTTATTAGGACCGTATCGTCAATACGAAGCTGGAAAATATTTTTCTGGAATTTTTCGAGTTAGTATGTGACCCCGGTAAATTGAAATGCACGTTCAAATTCAATATATAGAGTTATATGTTGATTTTGACGAAAACTGATCGAAACGATCGAATCAGCCTACGATACATATCCCATTGTGTTCGGAATGGAGGTAGTTAGCTATGGACGACAGGCGGTGGGCCTCGTTTAGAGGTCGTATGTAAAAGTCAACTTTTTGAAATTAAATAATTAAATAAAAAATATACCCTCCCCTCTCCTTAACTACCCAGGCCCCCCCTTCTCGTTTTCATAATTCAGAAAAAAGAAAAAAGAAAAAAGAAAAAAAGAAAAAAAAGAAGAAAACGATCGAAACCGCGAGCGCGCCCCCCCCCCCCCTAGCGGCGCCGACCACCGCGAGCCCCCCCAGCGGCGCCGACCACCCCGAGAACCCCCCCCCCCTTTCCTCTGCTGCTCCGCGCTACCCCCTCCCCCCATCGAAGAAACCGATGCAGCCCCCCCTAACCTCGAGCGCGCCACCGTAGAGACCCCCAGCCCCACCACCGCCCCTTCCGCCAACTGCTCCGACCAGCACCCCATCTCCGGCACCTCCTTTCGCTGAAAACGATGAGCATTTACTTTATTTCTATTTTTGTGTAAAGAAATTAGTTTTAAATGTATATATATATATATATATGTATATATAAAAACAGAAAATCAGTTTTATGTTTAGTGATTTTTGAATTGAAAAGATTATATTTTTATTTATAAAAATATGATTTTTATATGAGGAAGAGGTAGAAAAGATTTTTATTCAGTTAAAGATAGGATTTTTATATTATAAAAAGGAATAAAAATATGATTTTTATATTTTTAAAGAATTAAAAATATGATTTTTATATTTTTAAAGTAATAAAAATATAATCTTTATTTAGTAGAAGATGTAAAAATATGATTTTTGTTTAGGTAGAGAATTAAAAATATAATTTTTACATGATAGGAATATTAGAAATATCATCTTTATATGTATAGCAAAATAAAAATGTGATTTTTATAATGATAAATTTGAAAAGGAGAAATCTTTATAGTTGAAAAGGCGAAATCTTTATAGTTGAAAAGGCGAAATCTTTATATTTGAAAAGGCGATTTTTATATATTGAACAACGAAGTAAAAATTCGATTTTTATATATTGAATAGCGAAGTAAAAATTCGATTTTTATATATTGAATAGCGAAGTAAAAATTCGATTTTTATATATTGAACAACGAAGTAAAAATTCGATTTTTATATATTGAATAGCGAAGTAAAAATTCGATTTTTATATATGTAGTGGCTACGGGCAACGAAGATGACAAAGATGCGATAACAATGAAGAGTCGTGGGTATTGGATAGCTATTGGTGAGAATTTCTCACTCTTCAATTTCTTTTCTAGTTATATATATATACTAGGATGCAGACGGTGTTTAGTAGCACCCGACACCCGTCATCCACAGACCATGGATGGCTTGTTTGTTTAATTGTTTGGTTGTATAGTTGGTTAGTTTATTTGGTTTGAATTGAATTGTTTGGTGAAATGGAATAGATTGATTGATGTGCGAATGGCGTGGGCCTTCACTAGACCGGGGATAAGGCTAGGCCTCGTCCCGTTTCTAGTATCGTGCCGTTATGCCGCCGAAATTTTCTAAAATAAGTTAGAAAAATAAAGATATCATTTTAATTGATAAATGAACTGAATAAAAATTCATGTGTTGAAATAAAATGTTTTATCGTTAAAAATATAATTTTTAACGTGAATGTGAATAAATAAATATTCATTTACAAACCGGACGGTTTGTTTATGTACACCTATTTGAAGGACATTGATTGGGACGATAAATTTTACACATCGCCCAACTGCACAAATAAAATCAGTGTTTGATTGTTTGAAACCCCACACGGGTATTGGGATAATATATGACATACACTAATCCCAATAATTAGTCGTATGTCGATCGATGGATCGACAGGCTGTTATAAGCGTTAGATATCTATATTTAATGCTTATACAGTGTAGTGCACTTTGGATGATGGTTGACTATTTATCGTTGCTATTATATACATGTGTTGTATGGAATCCATATAATTAACTTTATATGGTAATTGATTGGGCCTCATTCCAATTTAGAAGATAAAGAATATTATAAAATAAAGGTTCACGTGTTGACAGTACTCATCTGTTGAGATTAGTCATGTGTTGAACGAAATATTTTAACAATAAAACTTACGTCTTTATCATTATAAAATAAAGGTTCATGTGTTGACAGTACTCATCCGTTGAGATTAGTCATGTGTTGAACGAAATATTTTAATAATAAAATATACATCTTTATCATATTTAAAATTTGAACTACTTCACGGTGGAGTCTAATTGAAAATCAAACGATAGATACCCAAATTTTATAAAATATTTTAAATAACAAAAATAGCCACACGTGGACTGTACTCATTCGTTGAGATTAGTCGTGTGTGGAGAAAAAAGATAAATATTCATTTGTCGAATAGAATAACGGAATTATTGAAATATATAAAGCCGTATTAATTAGAGATGCGCTATTTTGACGCGAATCGATATTTATATCGATTATATTCGTTTTTATAAATTGAATTTGAATTGAATAGAAAACGAATTTGAATTGAATAGAAATGAATTTTAAAACGAATTTTTAAGGAAAAAAAATCAATTTTGATTTAAATTGAATAGAAAACGAATTGAATTTGATTTAAATTGATTAGAAAACGAATAGAAATTTGATTTAAATTGAATAGAAAACGAATTGAATTTGATTTAAATTGAATAGAAAATGAATTGAATTTGATTTAAATTGAATAGAAAACGAATTGAATTTGATTTAATTAGAAAACGAATTGAATTTGATTTAATTAGAAAACAAATTGAATTTGATTTAATTAGAAAACGAATTGAATTTGATTTAATTAGAAAACGAATTGAATTTGATTTAACTAGAAAACGAATTGAATTTGATTTAATTAGAAAACGAATTGAATTTGATTTAATTAGAAAACGAATTGAATTTTATTTAATTAGAAAGCCAATTTGAATTGAATCGAACAGAAAGCTTATTTGAATTGAATCGAATAGAAAACCAATTTGAATTGAATCGAATAGAAAACCAATTCGAAATGAATTGAATATAAAAGAAATTCGAATTGAATTGAAAATGAATTGAAATGAATTCAAATTGAATTGAAATTTGAATTGAATAGAAGTGAATTTTAAAACGAATTTTTAAGGAAAAAAATTCAATTTTGATTTAAATTGAATAGAAAACGAATTGAATTTGATTTAAATTGATTAGAAAACGAATTGAATTTGATTTAAATTGAATAGAAAACGAATTGAATTTGATTTAAATTGAATAGAAAACGAATTGAATTTGATTTAATTAGAAAACGAATTGAATTTGATTTAATTAGAAAACGAATTGAATTTGATTTAATTAGAAAACGAATTGAATTTGATTTAATTAGAAAACGAATTGAATTTGATTTAATTAGAAAACGAATTGAATTTGATTTAATTAGAAAACGAATTGAATTTGATTTAATTAGAAAGCCAATTTGAATTGAATCGAATAGAAAGCCAATTTGAATTGAATCAAATAGAAAACCAATTTGAATTGAATCGAATAGAAAACCAATTCGAAATGAATTGAACATAAAACGAATTCGAATTGAATTGAAAACGAATTGAAATGAATTCAAATTGAATTGAAATTTGAATTGAATAGAAGTGAATTTTAAAACGAATTTTTAAGGAAAAAAATTCAATTTTGATTTAAATTGAATAGAAAACGAATTGAATTTGATTTAAATTGATTAGAAAACGAATTGAATTTGATTTAAATTGAATAGAAAACGAATTGAATTTGATTTAAATTGAGTAGAAAACGAATTGAATTTGATTTAATTAGAAAACGAATTGAATTTGATTTAATTAGAAAACGAATTGAATTTGATTTAATTAGAAAACAAATTGAATTTGATTTAATTAGAAAACGAATTGAATTTGATTTAATTAGAAAACGAATTGAATTTGATTTAATTAGAAAGCCAATTTGAATTGAATCGAATAGAAAGCCAATTTGAATTGAATCGAATAGAAAACGAATTCGAATTGAATCGAATAGAAAACCAATTTGAATTGAATCGAATAGAAAACCAATTTGAATTGAATCGAATAGAAAACCAATTTGAATTGAATCGAATAGAAAACCAATTCGAAATGAATTGAATATAAAATGAATTCGAATCGAATTGAAAACGAATTGAAATGAATTCAAATTGAATTGAAATTTGAATTGAATAGAAGTGAATTTTAAAACGAATTTATAAGGAAAAATTCAATTTTTGATTTGAATTGAAATGAAAGTTGGAATTGTTTTTGAAACGAATTTAAAACTATTTATAAAATTCGTTTTAGATAGGAATCGACGAAATATATATTATATATATTATATATATATATATATATAATATAATGGCCTTAAGAGAACGCGCCGCTTCGCGGCAGTTCGCGAATTTCGACCATTAACTTCGAACGTACATTACGGGAGATCCGACCGTCGGATTCTCCTAAAACCGGAACCATTGGGTTCGTATCGAAAAGAGCTTTCTGACAAATATTAGAAATTCAAAATCTAACGGTTGGATTTGGAGATACGTCCAAATCAAATTTGAAAAAGGTCGCTGTAAGTGCAGTTCGATGACCGTTGATGGAAATCGACTGTACGGGCCTTGATAAAATTATTAAAAATAGTAATAATTTGTGTAAAATCATAAGAAATGATTTGGGAAAAATTGGGATGAAAAACTCCATATTTGAAAGGATAAAAATAGATTTTTATCGAAATGAACTTGTTTTAAACTAAAATTAAACCCGTTTATTTTTAAATAAATAAATTGGATTTGAAACGGGTTTTAAATAGAATTGATTTGTGGGTTTATCGTGAACGGTGTTAAATAACACTAGTTCTTTAACCCGATAATCAATAGAATGTAAATTGGGTTTATCGTGAACTGTGTTTTAAATGACACTAGTTCTTTAACCCAGTAAAAGGAGTTTTAATGAATCTGCAATTAGATTGAAATGTGCATTGATAATCTAAATTATCAAATTTGGAAAATAAGCGAGAATGGAGTATCACCAGTTTTGCTCCAAAGCGATAGTTAAATCTTTAATTAGATTTGAACGTGAAATGGTAATTAATTTTATCGATAACATCGTGGTGTTAGATATGGAGTATTACCAGTTTTGCTTCATGGGATGAATAGGTTGGGATTGGGAAATAAAATAAATAATTACTCCGATGTGATTCGCTAATCTCGACTAGTTTGGAAAACCATAAATTGGTTTGAAATGACATCCAAAGAAAGATTAAAGGATAAATTTTAAAGAATTTATCTTGGATAAAATTAATGGGAACCTTTCCCTAAGAACTGATGAATTGGAATGAGGCGTATGTTGTGTTTGTTTAACATTTGTTTTTAATATACGCGGGTTGTTCGGAAAGACAGGGTTTATACCCATTCTGAATAACCGATTCGACGATAAGTCGAAGATGAAGACGGTGGTTGAAGACCGGAAGTCTTCACATCGTTTGGGTGATTGCTGATGATCTTGATTGAGCTGTACACCCAAGATGAGGGAATCAGTTGGTGGGCGTCCAGACGTACTTGGAGATCGATGGATATGCAAGGAAAGTGCCTCCGGTTTCGTTCAGACCCAGAACGAACTTGTAAATGGATTGTGTGTCTGACATTGGATTTTATTCTGTGTTGACTGATTTATGTTAAATATATATCTTTTTGGCGGCGGAGAATTTATTCCCTTGCTTAACGCCCTTCTCTGAGACGTACGAGCTTAGAGGTTATATATCGATAGATATCAATCGCTTGGCATGAATTGCCTGTGTGGCACACTGAGTTGCATGGATCAAGGCTTCTGTTGAAAAGCAAAGTCTTGTGGTTGATGATCAAAGCACGGCCTACATGGAAGCTTTGTGTATAGCGTGGATTCGCGAGCCTCACACCTCGGTATGAGTTAAAAACGGGATACGGACCGTTGGGAGAACACGACGTTTCTTTCTAGCTTTGGTGGTGTCAGTGACTTACCAGCCCTGACATTTATATACTTTTCACCTATGTGGTTGTTGGAATGAGGCGCCTCGATTATAGGTCTGTAAGGACCGAGAAACGTGTGTTCAGGAATAATTAATCCTCAAACGTAAGAGAGGACCGGCCCAACCGATCCAAGTGGTTGCCCAGAGTGCGTAGTCCTGAGCATTTGCTAGAATGTCTCGAAAGCGGAGAGGAGCTTGCCCCTTGCCTCGACTCATGACGGAAATCCAATTTCCAATACGTGATATTGTGATTTTAATTGTAGAACTAGTATGGCGACATGATATATGGTACCCATGCCGTCTATGATTTATATTTATGATTGAAAATATTTTGACACTATACACTTATTATAGTATCAAATGATTTGTTTTAAACGTACCAAGCATGTTTGGCTATTATAAGGGAAAACCCTATCCTCCGGCTTGCGTTGCATTGTGTGATGGGACCTGGGTCTTATAATAGCTTCATTTTTCGAAAAAGCATTGCGTTGTTTATTCTATGCACTGGTATTCTTGGGAGGAAACCCGATCCGTGTTATACGGCGTGGTCCCTTGAATTACTCTCTTTTAAAGTAAAGCTTTAAATAACTGTTTTAGTTCTCACACCAGTCACATGACTAACCTGGAGTTTATTGTTTTAACCTAAACTCTGGGTGCCCCTATTTTCCGCACGGGCAGCTAGGAGTTTTGGTTTTGCAGATTTATATTCACAGGATCCTGGTTTATAGTTGGAATGATATCCGGAAAGCTCTGTATCCGTGTATCACCTTCAGTTGTGCTTTGTATTATTTTCCGCAGCTATGTAATTTATTGTAATCTCTGATATTTATCGAATGAAATTTATTCATTTATACTTTGTATATTCTTGTATCTGATGGAATTGTTGTAATAACAATGAAATGTTCTTCCGTCTGCGTTCTGATTTGTCCTTTTCTCAAACGATCAGGTGTTTCGAACGGTCTTTATCGGTTTAACGACTGATTCAGATGAGCGAAATTCCCGGCCGTCACATAATCAATGCTTAGGACACGAGGTTGGACTCGTTTGTGATGTAAAATTGCCCGGCCCCGCCCGGCAAATCCAGTAGTCACAAATGTCAGCCTAATGTGAGAGGTCCTAGGCCCAAATTAAAGCATAACAGTTGTAAAGACACAAGGTTAGACTCTTTTATGGTGTAAGACTGCCCGGACCTGCCCGACGAATCCAGCTGCCATAAATGCCAGTCTAATGTGAGAGGTCTTTATAAGGTTATGGCCTTAATGAATTAAGAAATACTTAACCAGATAAACATGTAAGGTGGGACATGGGGGTTAAGTAGGTGCCTAGGGTGGCATGAGGAATCTAGTGAGTGCCTTTAGTGGCATTTGAAATACGATTAGTAAGACTTAACCAAACACACATGTAAATGAACATGACTAAGAAGAGGGTTAAGTGGGATATACTAGTGGGGACAAGCTTAGGTGGATAGCTTGTGGTAAGTAATTGGGGGCCCATTTCAACCAGTAACCCAAACGTATCTTTGTGGGCTCGGCCCAAGTCGAGGACGGGACACGCATACTGGGCTTGACTATAAGAGGCCAAACGGATTAGCGGTGGCAACGCAAGTCCAACGGGTTTCATATGCGTGTGTGGACCCGGGCTGGTAGGTAAGACGTTGTTGCATCGTGTAGGTATAAGTCGTGCATTCTTTAGCTGTATCGGGTTGCCGCTTTAGGGGAGTGATACACCCCACTATGGTACCAGCACGGGTATCTACGAGTAGGGAGCCGATCGCAAGTGGGTAGTGGGGGTACACCTAGCGGAGATAGGGGCAGGCGGCACCTATGTAGTCAACTAGGGGTACACAAAGCTATTTATATAATTTCTAAGTGAAGCAAGTGGGTAGTGGGGTACACCTAGCGGAGATAGGGGTAGGCGGCACCTATGTAGTCAGCTAGGGGTACACAAAGCTATTTATATAATTTCTAAGTGAAGCAAGTGGGATCAACCTTTAGGGTGACTGGTGTGGTGCAGTGTAGTAATTATTCGTTAGTAATTAGGTGTGTTTTTAATGTTATCTTTATCTGCTCTTCCGTACCCAATAGTTCATAGACATTTCCTTATTTTCCAGCTTGTGCCTCAGTCTAATTATTTTGATAATAGTATTGTTAGAATTATCATACTCGCCAAACTTTATGTCTGACCCCCTCCATTTCTATCTTTTCCCCCCCACCAGGTCCTCAGGGTGGGCCCAGCTCTAGCGGAGTTTGATTGGATTGCTTTATCTCTCTTTTGGAAAGCTTGGACCGCTGAAGTAAAGTCTAGCTTGTTATCTTCTTTAATGGCTATTTATGAAATGGGGTTATGTATTTTGTTTTATCAAGATGGATATTGTACTTGACTCTGATTTATGGTTTTATGATGTAACAAACATGTTTAATTTCCGCTGCAATGAAATAAAGTTTTAGATTTCCAGGTACTACTTATTATCTGTCTTGTTGTAATTTTTCTGTTCTATATTCACTTAAAACCTCCATGGAAGTTAATGCATTCCCTTTGTGAGTGACATTAATGGACGTGGGGTGTTACATGGAGACTTGGTTCTTAAACGTGTCTTTCCGCCCCCGGTGCATATGGGCCCGAAATGGGAAGGACCGTACTCCATTTTACGAAGGCTTGATAATGGAACCTTCAAGCTAGCGACCGTAGATGGAGAAGAAATCCCCAGAGTGTGGAATGCCCAGCATTTGCGGCTTTACCTGACATAAAAAGTGTCAGTTTTATTCTTTTGTTTTTAGAACCATGTAAAAAGGCTCGACTTGCCTAAGAACAGTCTGGTTATTTGAACAAAAGATTATAAAGTGGACGTAGGTCATGATTCGACCGAACCACTACAAAAATGTTGTGTGTTATTTACCCTTACTGCACCATTTCTTATCTACTCTTTTATTTTGATCAATATATTTACAGTTACCATTTCAGGAAATTGTTTTAAATTTATGTAGTAATCTCAAAACAATTAATTCAAATACCGTTCGGCAAATCGGAAAGTTCGCGATGATTAAAGCTTCAAAAGGTACAGCAGGGTAAATTGCATTACAGCTCAACTCCTGAGATCAGGGAGAGAATATAAATGACGCGAAGATGACGTCCCCGAGGCGTGCAGGTGCACCATGATAAAACCACCTTGGCTACACTCTAACCTGCTGAAGGATCGGGAGAGTATAAAGGCGCTAGAGACTTAGCGACCCCAGAACTTCTGCCCCGCTGAAGGATCGGTGAGCAGACCATAAATCGAGCTAGAACTCTAACCCGCTGAAGGATCGGGAGAGTATAAAGGCGCTAGAGACTTAGTGCCACGCAAACTCTAACCCGTTGAAGGATTGGGAGAGTATAAAAGCGCTAGAGACTTAGCGTCGTAAGGACCATTACCCCATGGAAAAATCGGGGTAGTACGAATATAATTCTAATCGATCGCCAACACGCCCTGGCCAGGCACTACAATGACGATCAATTAGGAATGTATATGTGCATTACTACACGATTACTTAGCACATGTATTTCCCGATGATTGTTTTCGTTATGATTAATGATCGTTACTTACAACTTTAACATTTAACTATGAAAGCTTCAATTATGATTACTTAAACTTTGCTAACACGATGAATTTGCAGGAACACTGTGATGCAAAAGAAATAGGTCCTTATTTACTGGAAACGGATATACAAAAAACAAAAAACTAAGCAAAAAGAGAGGGCCAATCTCACGACTACTTCTTTTGGCCAAAAGAAATCCTAAAACTAAAACATGAGCCGATAGCTGCATTCTATTTGCGCTTGGGAGATGGCTTTGATTTCTTGTCCTTCTTCTGTTTCTCTAACTCCTCCTTATCAGTATCGGAGCAGTCGCTTTTCTTCCTCTTCCTCTTGTCGACAAGGGGCTCCAAAGGAGGACTGGAGGGTTCGAAGGCAAGCTGTGAAGTTATCGTTCTAGAAGAGAATCTTATAACCAACCTGGTTTTGGGGTCGATTTCAGAAATAGGGGTCACGAACACAGGATTTGTTTCCTCCCTCATAAGAGCCAACTGTTTCTCCTTCCTAGTCTGTATGTCAGCCAAGGTTTCGCTATCATCGCCCTTGGCCTCGTCAATGATTTCTACCTCCTCTTCGTCATTTCCATGATCGCCGTCTGAGTCATGCAGAGCAGCAATGATCTCGGCGTCTGTAGGAGCGCCAGCGCCAGGCTCCACGGGTGCCATTGTAACTCTATCATTGGTTGAGCCCCCAGTTTGCTTTGAGACCTCGGAAGCTTCAATACCAGAATTTGGGGGAATCTCAACCCTCTCAGCCTCTGCCTTCTCCTCTGCACCCTTTTCGACCACTTTGGTACCTACACCATTAGAAATAAGGGTTAGCAAATTGGGAGGAGATGTGGCCATGTCAGTTGACTGTCCCATGAGACGACGACAAGTTACGATTGCTTTAATGAACTGTGGAGAAAATGTGGAGATACCTTCGGCTGACTCATCTCCCAGACTTGTACTGGTGGTCCCGACAATCGGAGGAGTAGGTGCCAAGGGCATTAATGGATCATCGGGATTATATCCCTCAACTTCAGAGGTTCTGGGCTCTACTATCGAACTCGAGCTCTCGCCAAATTTATCCTTACCCTTGAGCCTGCTCTTCTCCCTCTCCATTTCCTTGTGGATAAGGCATCTACCTTCCTCCAAAGCCGTGGGCTCTTCACCTCTGAGAAAAGTTTGCATCAGCTGGTGCTCGTCAATTTCGTCGACCCCGAGTCGCCGTTTCTCACCCTCGGCAATTGCGTCCCATATATTGGCCAAGGTAACATGGTAGTCGGGAATCCAAGAGATATCTCGATGCTTGATAGCTTGACCAAAGAAATCGAACAACAATCCTTCAAAGTTGTCTATTTCCTTCTCTTTTTTGGCAAGCTTATCACCCACAGCAGCTGCTGACTCAAGAGCACTATCGGCATTGCTTTCGGCGACAGCTACCCGCTCCTCAGCTTGAGCAAGTTAATCATTTAGAACCTCCTTCTCCTTCTTGGCAAGGGCAAGGTTATTTTTTAAGCTTGCCTTCTCTTTCTCCGAAGCCTCTTTCTCAGCAGAAAAGCAATCCTAAACTATCTTCAGTTCAGTGTTAACCGCCTTGAGATCCTCCACTTCTTTCCTCGGGGCCACCCGTTCCTGGCTATTTAAGTCAAGCTCATTGCGAAAACGCTCCCTGGCACTTTCCAACTCGGACTTGTAATTCTCTGCGTCTCGCCGAGCTAAAGCCAGTTGGGCCTGTGCATCCTCCAGTTCTTTTTACACTTTGCACCTAGCCCTAGCATCATTGTCAATCTTTACTCTGGCCCTCGCTGCGTCCGTCTCCATCCGGCAGATGATAGAAGAGAGTGTAGCCGCATGCTTATTCATTACCCCGTATTGTTTAGCTGCATGGCACACATACCCTATCACCTCTGTGTCCCAATCCTCGGGGACCGGTTCAAGATCTGGGACGAACACCATCCTCTCAAAGTAAATGTCGGGAAACTGTTTTCGTAAACGCTCTAACCTGGCCGTGTTCTCAGAACTGGGGGCAACATCCCTTGCAGCAGTAGTGCCCAAGCCACGCTCACCAGAGGAAGTAGGAACTGTCTTCCCCTTCTCTATAATCCTGCCCTCATCTTTGTCCTTGTCCTTTGGCTCGGCATGTTTCTTAGAAGATTGGGCGTGAGAAGGAGTGCTTTTTGGAGGGGTTAAATCTCTAGGAAGTTGCTCCCCCCCAGCTGGTGGCATTGGACGACTAGGTGGCTTTCCATAACTTTGCTTCAACGGAGACCGAGGTTGTGCAGGGTAAGATTGATGAGAATCCCGGGGTCGACGACTATCCCTTCCCCGACTATCGCTACGAGTGTGCTCAGGATCTGGAAGGAAGCTTGGTGTGCCCTCGCGAAGGGAACAGTAGGAATAAGACCGTTTGCGAGACATTTTTTCTACAAAGAAAACAAGTGCGTGTTAGAACTGTGAACCACAGTAGCAAAAGAGTGTTATGATAAATGGTGCATGTGTTTTGTGCATCCCGTGGAATCCCCTTTTTTTGAAACAAACCAGGGCCCGAAGTTAGGCTCGTCTGGGTAACTTTTTTTTCTCCAACTGAGGCACCTGTCTCTTTGGAAAGGGGAAAAATTGTTTCTCCTTCGAAATCTTCTTGGGTATAAATATCATCTGGCAAAGGAATTTTACTTAGTTCCCCGAAAACTTGTTCCACCGTTAATTCGTCGTGAGCGACAGACTCAACTGGCGATGAAGTCCTCAGTGGAGACTGCCCCCCGGAGGTTGGAACCTCCTTTGATTTATCAGCTCGTCCCTCATCTCCTTTATACACGTTTAAATCTTCGTCTTCCTGATTAATCATCAGCGAAGGACTCTTGCAAAGAGTAGTCGTCTCTGCAACTTGAGAAGTTCCTTCTCCTTCAGCTAGGGGCACATATTTGTAAGGTTTGTCGCCTGCGCCAAGTCCGAATCTTATGTCCAAAAGATGATGTTTGTGAAGGTTTTCGTCGGTAATACATTTCTTGATTCTCAAGAAGTCAGACTTGCTTTTTAGAAGATGGGATAATCGACCGTTATACACTGAGCCTTCTGTCTTGGGGAATGTGTGATCTGCGCAAAGGGAAAGGAAACATGTTAATACTTCGATTATGTAATTCAGTCATGCATCTGGAGGCTCGAAACTTACTAGATTTGAGCCACCTCCTCGCACATCCAGCTTGGTGTTTTATGTAAAACCAATCAGCTTTGGGATCCCCTATGTTGCTGTAACCATCGGACATAACCTTCATGTTGGCTACTGATTCAAAGAATGAGAAATTTGGAGTCGCTGTGGAACGGTGCTTGAAAAGATAGTAGAATTTCAAGTCTTTAAAAGTAAGCTCAGTTTGCAGAATCTCTGCATACGCGACATATAGAGTGTACAAGGCTGCGTAAGCATTGGGATGAAGTTGCATAGGTGCAATACACAATCGTCTTAAGGTTTCAATGACGATTGGAGGAAACGGAGGAATAGCGCCTACCCAGCACATGAGTCGGTTGATTGCCATGTACCCTTTTGGAGCAAGATGAGGTCTATCTCCGCTTTCGGGTGTTTTCACATCGTCCCACGGGATCCCGTGTTTCAAACAAATTTTCTTAAGTTTTATATCGTCTAGTTTGGAAGCTAAAGAGTCAGTGAATTTCTCAATTCCTAGAACGCCGGGAATCTCATCGGGAGCTCGGTCATCCATTTCGGACTCCTCCTCTAGCGAGGTACTCTCAGAAGAATTTGACTCTGTCTCGGCCTCATATTCGGATTCAGAATCCTCATCCTCTGGATTAATTGGAGGAACCTCGGGATTATGGTGTTCCGACACCTCCGGGTCCACCTCCGTTTCAGATCTTTCAGGAGAACGATTATCCGGCATTGATGTTTTGGTGAGCAAACATGAGATTAGAATACAGTTACCCGTTCCCCTTGTGTGCAAGTGCAAGTGTGTGCATGTGCATACATTAAAGAAAAGCATAAAAGTTAACAAGATCATCGAAGGATTAGTCGTCAACAGTAGTCAAATTATGTTGTCATTCAGTCCAGAAGGATCTCTTAAGGGCTCTAGCCTAACTGTCCATCGATATATCAGAGTTAGGTCACATTGTTTATTTAACAAGTTCATCAAGTGGGATCGTGCAACAGGGATCAGATCGTGGTATATCTATGGATCGTGAAGTAGGTGTGGACCCACGGCGAAAGCATCAACTCATGAAAAAGCATCGGATCGTGAAGTCGGAACGGATCGCAAGGATCCCCCGTGATCCACTTCTCCCTATTCCCTCGTGAACCAGTGCCTTATCACGGCCCGATTCATTGTCCAACCCTGATCCTTCCATCTACCACTCATACGAACCATCACCACGATCCGGCTCGACCTGCTCCTTCTACTTCCTTCTCTTTCTTCCCCTCTATCTCCGAACTCGAACAACAGAACCCATGGCACCACCATCAGCTTCAAAGCCTCGAATACCACAAAACTCTGCCGCCATTGTCTTTCAAACCAGTAAAAGACTTGCGAGAAATGAGAATGAAAACACACAAAACATTGTTAATGTAGTTACCTCTTGATTAATAGGAAATCTTGGTTTATTAAATCAGAGTTTTGGAAGGCAAAAGGGGGAAGAGCGGCGGCTAGTGAAGAGAAAGGTAAAAGGTAGAAAGAAGAGGGGTAAATCAGCTTATATAGCCAAAGAGGAAACCATTCGTATTCCATATTTTGTCTCATTCGATCCGCTGGGCCTAATGGGCCGCGGAGCGCCTAAGGAACCCCGCTGCGGTCCGAGTATGGATTCTACCAGGAAACGACCTTGACGCATAGGGCACTCCTCTCCCGATGTGTTGCACAGCCCCCCACGATCCGCAACGTAAAACGATGATCTGAGCTCCATCATGATTTCGGAAAGATGGAGCTTTAGGCTTGCAGAAATACAAACTAAATACTATTTTCTACAATGAGTTCTGAGACTTACTTGGCGATTCAACAGTGATATCTCTGGGAGTTTAAAAGATGGAAATTACCCGATGAGCAAGGAAATAATTGGTAGTCTAACTCAATATTTATACCAGTCAAAGGATGCAATTTTTTGAAGCGATATGACTTTTCAAACAGACACAACCTCTGATTCCCATCGCTCCATGAAAAGATGAGTCCGCAATTTCGAAGCATGTTCCATCCTTGATAAAACATACTTCGAGGGGGCAAAATGTTGGCTAGCTTTTCGACCTAGACACCAAAGTTCAAAAGCAAAGGAAATATGAGGCCCTAAGTGTCCAACCCCTCAAGCATTCGATCGTGGTCAATCGTTCTCCTTGGATCGTGACACATCCCCGGATCACGGCATCGATACTCGATCCAATCCGCCCTCTCCTCTTCTGCACGATCCGATCCAAGTCCAAAAGACAAGGAGATGGCCAAGACCAAGTCCACCACGATCCGCAAATGTCGGATCCTGTGACACCTGTCCGTAACTGTCATATTGACCAATTCTCCATCAAGCCACGAACCAGTCTGAGATTCTCGAGATGTGTGCCACGTATGACCGCGATCTGCCTGAAGAAATCACTTATAAATAGCCCAGAACTTAGCATTTTTCAGGATCTTTTCGGCAATTCTGAGTTCTGAATCCACAATTATTACACCTCCATTATTATTCAGAGTTGTCTCGAAATTATTGAGTGAATAAACATTGTAAGAGTGAGATTGAGAGATAAGTCATCGATTGTACTCTGATTCCAAGTATAATCATAGATATAAAGTGGACGTAGGCTCATTAACGCCGAACCACTATAAATCTTGTGTCTTTTCTGATTTTCTAGCATTTTTTCTGATATTAATTTCTGGATAATTGAACAACTTGGGTGTTAGAGCCAATCTTGGATCTAACAATAAATGGAATAACAACAAAGCCTTTTAAATTCCATATATATTAACAGTCTTCCTCCACAGTAGCTCACTTCGATTATTACCAAATCGAATTTCATTCCATTCCAATTTATTTTATTAAATTGGAAAACTTTACTTTGGAAAATTCCATTAATCTTATTTAAAAGATTTATATATTCCAAATCAAATTTCACTATTAATCGGGTTAAAGAACAAATGTCATTAAAAACACGGTTCACAATAAACCCAATTCACATTCCATTTTATTCCAATTACTAAATATAACTAGAAACTCTAATAATCTTAATTTAAATATTTATTCTTTTCACACGGGGTTTAAGAACTGTGTTACTGAAGAAACCATTCACGACAAACCCAAAATCCAATTTAATATTAAATATAAGGCTCTAAATAGAAATTATATCGGCTTATATTCAACATCAAATTTTGAAACCAACACATATTATATGGGGAATAACAATATATCTATCTTCCAAATTCATCCACAATCTGTATAGTCACAGAATCCAATATCGAAATTTCCCGAAGATGATTTCTATTCAAATCCATTCCAATTCATATATCGGAAATTTCTGGTTTTATTAAAACCCTTTATAAATCCAATTTATTTATTTAAAAATTATTGGATTTCAAATCTAGTTATAACTAGTTCATTTTGATAAAAAAAATATTTTTATCTTTACAAACGTGGAATTTTTCATCCAAATTCTTTTCCAATCATTTATTATGATTTTACACAAATTATTAATATTTTTAATAATTTTATCAAGGCCCGTACAATCGGTTTCCAATAACGGCCACTGAACTGCATCCATTGCGACCTTTATCAAATTTGATTTGGATGTATCCTCAAATCCAACCGTTAGATTTCAAATCTCTTATATTCATTGGAAAGCTTTTTCCGATATGAACCCAACGATTCCGGTTTTAGGAGAATCCGACGGTCGGATCTCCTGTAATGTCAATTTGAAGTCAATGGTTGAAATTCGCAAATGGTCGCAGCGCGACGCGTTCTATTCAAGCCATTAAGTTATATATATATATATATAATATATATATATATTTTGTTCAAAACGTATTTTATAAATTCGTTTTAGAAACGATTCCCACTTCCATTTCAATTTTAAATCCAAATTGAATACTCTTTATCATTATAATATTTAAATGATAATATTTTCAAAATATCAGATTTTGAAATAATTTCCTTTTCGATATTCATTATAAAAATGAATAAAATCAATATAAATATCGTTCGCGTTAAAATGGCGCAACTCTAATCAACACGGCTTTATATATTTCAATATTTTCGTGTCCATCCAAAATCGGACACCAAATTCACATTTTAATCCTTTACTGAATATTATTTTAAAATATTTGTTATTTTAAAATATTCGTTATTTCAAAATATTCGTTATTCCTGAATTGGAATCAGATACAGTCAATTACCATATAGTGTTATTTATATGGATTTCATACAACAAATGTATACAACAACAATGATAAGCAATCATCCATCATCCAGAGTGCATTACACAACTGCATAAACATTAAATATAAATAATTAACGCTTACAATAGTCTATCAACCAATCGATTGACATACAACTAAACAATTGGGATTAGTGTACGTCAAATATCATCCCAATACCCGTATGTGGTTTCAACCGACAAATACTGAATATTATTTGTGCAGTTGGGCGATGTGTAAAATTTATCGTCCCAATCAATGTCAGTCAAATGGGTGTACATAAAAAAATCGTCCGATTTGTAAATGAATATTTATTTCCATTTCAGGAGAATTTTATGTCATTCATATATACGTTAAAAATTATATTTTTAATAATAAAATATTTATTTCAACACTTGACTATTTTATATAGTTCATACATTTAATAAAAATAATATTTTTATTGTTCAAACTTTTTATTCAACACATGAATACTTTATATAGTTCATATAAACGTTAAAAATTATATTTTAATGAACAATATTTATTTTAGAAAATTTCGGCATTATAACGGTGCGATATTAGAACTGGAGTAATGTCTAGCATTACCCCTCTCCTAATACTGGCTCGCGCCATACATAATAATCAATCCAATTCATAAACCACAATACAATTCATTTCACCATAATACAGTCAATTTTTCCTAGAATTCAATCCAAACAAACAAACAATCATGGTTTGTACAAATAAGTAGTGTCGGGGGCTACTAAGCCCCGTCTACAACCTAAAATATATTTAACTGTAAAATCATTTGAGTGAGAAGGTGTTCTCACCTTGGGTTCCCACTCTGTCATTCTTTAATTGGCGGATTTTGTTGTCGCGCTCCGTTTTATCGCTTTCGTCGTCTGAGTTTGTCGTTGTGCTTCTAACTTCTGCAACGAGCTCCAATCTTCGCCCAACTTTGTCACTAGCACAAAGGCGCCATTCCGGACAACTTTTTCCTAGTGGACTTTGTCCCAAAAATGCACCAATTCGCCAGAAATCGTGAAAAACAGCAGCAGGTCCGCAATCTTTAGACGCGTTTTCCGAGCAGCTTTGAACTCCAAAATTCGACTTCCATATACTCAAATCGAAGAGAAAATCGTGAACTACAACTTTGGTACAGTGGAGCTTTGGCTAGAAATGCACGCTTTGAGAGTTATTGGCTAAAGAAGGTCAGAGGGTTATTTGCAAAACGGAAAATTTGTGAAAAAATGGGTTTTTGGCGACGGGGGGCCCACGGCCGGAGCTGGGAGGCCAAAGGAGGGCGGCGGGCCTGACTGGACGTGGGGGACTGGTGGTGGCGGTGATGGGGCCAGGGAGCAGTGGTGGTGATTTGGGGCTTCGGGTTTGCAATTGGAAGAGAGAAAGAGGAGGAGAGGAGGAAAAGGAGGAGGAGAAGGGGCGGCCGCCAGCGGGGAGGAGGAGGAGGCGGCTGTCATGTGGGTAGGGACAGGTCCCCATTTTTGAAGAAAAGAGAAAGAGGAAAGAAAGAAGAGAAGTGAAGGAAGAAAAGAAGCAAAAGGTGATTTTATCTCTTTTTCCATCTGATCGCCCAACTGCAAATGATCTCCGTTTGTCGTGGATTTCAGAGCCGAGATAGTAGACGTGAAGACGAGTCCAACGAAACAAGTTTCGTCGAATTCCGAGTTTGTTTGACCTTCCGTCAAAGTTCTCAAATATGCTCAAATAATGTTCAGAAATGTGATTTTAGCGCACCTTTTCTTCTTGTACGCACAAACGATAACTCCAAAAATCATGGCCTTTTGGATTTAACCATTTTTAGACGATACGAATCCAGAAAAAATAACGGAATCGAATTCTGAGATCATCTCCATAATGTTCCTTTGTAAAATGACTACCTGTTTTTGGACAAATGGTTTTGCTTCGCACGGCCACATACTGGCTCCGTTCGACGCACACTTTAGAACCCAACAATGATTTGTCGAAAACATGTTTTAAATTGACATGCTCACATATTAATTCCAAAAATTATGAAAATTGGAATCTAGCAATAATTTGACATTCCGGATCCAATAAAAATGATTTCGTCTAAAACGGAGGTCATTTGCAAAATGGCTATTTTTAACGGCTATATATTATATTAAAATATATATAAATTTCATAGCGACTATTCTGAATGTTAAACTGGACATAACTTTCAATTTATATTATGAAATCTCAATTTTTCACATTTGTTAGAAAGATATAATTAAACAGATTCAAATATTTCTTGTTTTACTGAAATCCGATTTATTTTGAATTTCGTGCATTCCGTTAAAGTTTGAAATCGAATTTTCAAACTACAGCGCCATTTTAGGCTCGTTCTATAAATAAAGTAAATTTATTCATTCTAACTTCGATTAAAATAAATTTTTAGTTGTTATTATTTAAAATAAATTATTTTAAATATTCAAAATTCATTAAAATAGCTAAAATAAAAATTTTAAATCGGTTCAGAATTTCCGGGTTGTTATAATCTCCCCCACTTAAAATCTTTTCGTCCTCGAAAAGGAACGGGCTGAAAGTTGTTTAACTAACCAACTCAACTTTCATTCTGGATTTCATTCTTTAACTTTCCAATTTCTAATAATTTTCTAATCTTTCAAAAATTTGGCTAATCTTGTTCTCGAGCTCTGTAAACCAAAGCTCTGATACCACGCTGAAACGACGCAAACTTGCCCATGAGGGAAAGCCCGGATTAAGTTGAGAACACGATAAATCAGAACACAAACAGAAGAACATTTCATTGCTATTACAACAATGCATCAGAGTACAAGAATATAACAGAATATGAATAAATAATATACATCAGAAAAATATCAAAGATTAAAATACATTACATAGCAGCGGAAAAATAATACATAACACAACTGAAAGAGATACATGGATACAAAGCTTTCCGAATATAGCTCCTGCTGTAGATCCAGGATCCTGGGAAAATAATATTTGCAAAACCAAAACTACCGACTACCCATATGGAAAACATGGGCACCCAGAGTTTAGGTAGAAACAATAAACTCTGAGTCAGTCATGGGACAGGTGTGAGAACTAAAACAGTTATTTATAACTTTACTTTAAAATAAAGTAAATCAACAGACCACGCCGTATAACACGGAACGAGTTTCCTTCCAAGAATATCAGTGCATAAAACAAACAACGCAATTCTTTTTGGAAAAATGAAGCTATTATAAGACTTAGGTCCCATCACACAATGCAACACAAGCCGGAGGATAGAGTTTTACCTTATAATAGCCAAATATGCTTGGTACATTTAAAATAAAAATCATTTGATACTATTATAAGTGTAAAGTGTATAAAACAACTTCAAATATAAATGTACCAATTATAGACGGCATAGTACACCATCCTATTATGTCGCCATACTAGTTCTATAACTAAAACTGAAAAGTCGCATATTGGAAATTGGATTCCATCTATGAGCCGAGGCAAGGGATGACTCCTCACCGATTCGAGACACTCTAGCAAATGCCTCAGGATCCCCCGTAGAGAACCCTTGGATGCTTCAGGGTCGGTCCTCCCTTACGTTTGAGGATTGGTTATTCTTGAACACATGTTTCCCGGTTATATCCGACCTATCCATCGGCCCCGTAGTGACCGATATATCTGAGGCGCCTCGCAATCCATCATCCATGTAGGTAAAAAAATATAAATGTTTGGGCTCCATACCATGACACCACCCATAGCTAGAAAGAAATGTTGTGCCCTCCCTGCAGTCCGATCCCGTTTTTGACTCATACCGGGTGTGAGGCACGCGAATTAACGCGATACACAAAGCTATTTTATTTAAAGCCCTGCTTTGATCTTCAACCACAAGACTCTGCTTTTCAACAGAAGCCTTGATCATTTGCATCTCAGCATGCTACACAAGCAATTCACGCCATGCAACTGATGTCTATCGATATACAACCTCTAAGCTTGTACGTCTCAGAGAAGGGTGTTAAGCAACAGAATTAATTCTCCGCCACCAAACAGATATATATTAATAAAAATCAATCAACACAGAATAATATCCAATGTCAGACACACATCCATTTACTAGTTCGTTCTAGGTTTGAACGGAACCGTAGGCACCTTATTCCTTGTCCCATATGTCCAATACAGAAGAGAAGTTCTCGCATATCCGGTCGATCTCCAAGTACATCTGGACAATCACCACTTATTACCTTGTCTTGGGTGTACAGCCCAATCAAGACATCAGTAATCATCCAAACGATGTGAAGATCTCGGGTCTTCAACCACCATCTTCATTGTCGACTTATCGTCGAATCAATTATTCAGAATGGGTATAAACCCGACCTTTCCGAATAATTCACGTATATTATAATCAAGTGCTATAAAACACAACATACGCCTCATTCCAATCCAGAATATTCTTTTATTCAAATATTCTTATACTTTAGGAAAGGTTCCCATTAATTTTATCAAAGATAAATTCTTTTAAATTTATTCTTTAATCTTCCTTTGGATATCAATTCTAAACCAAATTAAGGTTTATCAACTAGTCGGGATTAGCGAACCTTACCAAGTAATCATTTGTTTAATTTCCCAATCCCAACCTATTCATCCCATGGAGAAAAACTGGTAATACTCCATATCTAACACCCCAGCATTATCGGTAAATTTAATTACCATTTCCCGTTCAAATCTAATTAAAGATTTAACTATCGCCTGGAGTAAAACTGGTGGTACTCCATTCTCAATCGTTTCCCAAATTTGATAATTTAATTTATCACATTCACATATCAATCTAATTAAAGATTCATTAAAACTCCACTTAGTTTTAATCTTCCCAAAAATCATTATTAATGATTATTTAACTTTGGGAAATCAAACATGTTGCATCGACAGTCTACACCGTGCCATTGATTTCTACCGATATATAACCTCTAAGATCGTACGTCTCAGAGAAGGGTGTTAAGTAAGAGAATAAGTTCTCCACCACCAAACAAATATACATTTAGCAGAGTTCAACAATACAGTTCGGAATACAATGTTAGACATGTAATCCTGTCTTTAACTGGGTTAAAGAACTAATGTTATTTAAAGCACAGTTCACGATAAACCCAAAATCACATTCCATTAGTTATGGAATCTTCACGGAAAACAGATCGATATATATAATCGATATCAATTTCCGTATCCAACTAATAATATAAATGGAATAACGGCAAAGCCTTTTTAATTCCATATATATTAACAGTCTTCCTCCATAGAAGCACATATCGATTATTATCAAATCGAATTCCATTCAATCCAACTTTAATAAATTAAATTGGAAAAATTTTACTTTGGAAAATTTCCATTAAATATTAATAAAGGATATACAAATTCCAAATCACATTTCACTGTTAATTGGGTTAAAGAACGAGTGTCGTTAAAAACACAGTTCATAATAAACCCAATTCACATTCCAGTTTATTCCAATTATTAAATATAACTGGAAACTCTATCAATCTTAATTAAAAGATTTATTATTTTCACACGGGGTTTAAGAACAGTGTTATTTAAGACACCATTCACGACAAAACCAAAATCCAATTAGATGTTAAATATAAGGCTCTAAACAGAGATTATATCGACTTATATTCAATATCAAATTCTGAAACCAACACATATCGTATGGGGAATAACGATGTACATCTATCTTCCAAATTTCTCCACAATATCCGTATAGTCATGGAATCCAATATTGAAATCTCCCAAAGATGATTTCTATTCAAATCCATTCCAATTCATATACTGGAAATTTTGGTTAGATTAAAACCATTCTCAAATCCAATTTATTTATTTAAAACCGTTGGATTATCTTTCTAGTTAATAACTAGTTCATTTTTGATAAAAATATAAATTTATCTTTACAAACATGGAATTTTACATCCAAATTCTTTCCAAATCATTTATTATGATTTTACACAAATTATTAATATTTTTAATAATTTTATCATGGCCCGTACAGTCGGTTTCCAATAACGGCCACCAAACTGCATCCATAGCAATCTTTTCCAAATTTGATTTGTACATAATTCCAAATCCAACCGTTAGATTTCAAATCTCTTATATTCGTTGAAAGCTCTTTTCGATACGAACCCAACGGTTCCAGTTTTAGGAGAACCCGACAGTCGGATTTCCCGTAATGTCAATTCGAAGTCAATGGTCGAAATTCGTGAACGGTCACAGCGCGGCGCGTTCTATTCAGGCCATTAATATATATATATATATATAATATATATATATATATATATAATATACATTTCGTCCAAAACGTATTTTACAAATTCGTTTTAAAAACGATTTCCACTTTCATTTCAATTTTAAATCAAAATTAAATACTCCTTATTATTATAATATTTAAATGATAATATTTTCAAAATATCAGATTTTGAAACCATTTCCTTTTCGATATTCATTATAAAAACGATATAAATATCGTTCACGTCAAAATGGCGCATAACTAATCAACACGGATTCATATGTTTCAATATCTTCGTGTCCATCCAAAGTCGGACATCAAATTCACATTTTAATCCTTTACTGGATATTATTTTAAAATATTTGTTATTTTAAAATATTTGTTCTTTCTGAATTGGAATCAGACCCAGTCAATTACCATATAATGTTATTTATATGGATTTCATACAACAAATGTATACAACAATAACGATACATAATCAACCATCATCCAGAGTGCATTACACAACTGCATAAGCATTAAATATAAATAATTAACGTTTATAACAGTCTGTCAACCAATCGATTGACATACCACTAGACAATTGGGACTGGTGTACACCAAATATCATCCCATTACCCGTGTGGGGTTTCAATCAACAAACACGGATTTTATTTATGCAGTTGGGCGATGTGTAAAATTTATCATCCCAATCAATGATAGTTAAATGTGTGTACATAAACAAATCATTCGATTTGTAAATGAATATTCACTTTCATTTCAGGAGAATTTCATGTTGTTCACATATACGTTAAAAATTATATTTTTAACGATAAAATATTTATTTCAACACTTGACTATTTTATATAGTTCATACTTCTAATAAAAATGATATTTTTATTGTTCAAACATTTTATTCAACACATAAATGTTTTATACGATTCATATATACATTAAAAATAAGTTTTTTAATGAATAAATATTTATTTCAGAAAATTTCGGCATTATAACGGCGCGATGTTAAAACCAGAGTAATGTTACCCCTCTCCTGATACTAGCTCGCGCCACACACAACATTTAATCCAATCAACCAAACCCCAATACAATTAATAATCACAATACAATCAATTTTCCACAATACAATCCAAAAAAACGACCATGGTTTGTACAATAAATAGTGTCGGGGGCTTCTAAGCCCCATCTGCATCCTTGTACATATTTAACTGTAAAATAAATTGAGTGAGAAGGAGTTCTCACATTGGGTACACTCCGCCGTGCTTTTCTGTCGCTTTGATTTGTTGTTCTGATCCCAGACTTTGGAAACGAACTCTAATCTTCACACCGACTTTTACTCCGGCTTAAGCGCGCCATTCCGGACAACTTTCGCCTAATGGACTTTTTCTTGAAAATGCTCCATTTCACCGGAAATCGCGAAAAGACAGTATTTGGACAGCAGACTTTGGATATGTTTTCTAAACAACTCCGCAATCCAAAATAGGACTTCCATATACCCAAATCAAAGAAAAAATCATGCTCTTCGATTTTGGCATTGTAGAGTTTCGGCCATAGGGGCTCGGTTTGGAAGATATTGGCTAAAACAGGTCAAGGTGTTATATGTAAATACTGAAAAAATAAAAATTAGGGTTTTTGAAGGTGGATGGGCTCACGGTTGGACTAGGTGGCGGAAGAGGTACGCTTAGGGACTGGAGGGTCGGGGATGGCGGCGGTTGGTCGGTTATGGCTTGAGGCGGCGGTGGAGGATCGGATTTGGGCTAGGGTTTTTTTTTAAAAAAAAGGAGAGAGGGGGGTGGGTTATTGGCCGGAGGGGGGAATCGGAGGGCGACGAGGCGGCGTCGGCGACTGGAAGGGGGCGCGGTGGTGGCGGGTCTAGCGGAGGCGAAGGCGACTGGTCCAGAGCTCGATCATTTTTTTTCTTTTTCCTTTGCGTTGACTGAGTGAGGAAAAGGAGGGGGGTAGGGGTTTTATAAAATTATTTAATTTCTTTATTAAATTCCAAAAAGTTGATTTTTCATTTAAACTCCAAATCGAACCCAACGACTGTCGCCCCTGGTTAATTACCCTCATTCCGAACACAATAGGATATGTCCCATGCCAATTCTATCGTTTCGATTAGTTTTCATCAAAATTAAAATATAAATTAATATAACATTCAAAATTGATTCTAACGTACATTTTAGTTTACCGGGGCCACATAATGACTCCAAAAATTCCAGAAAAATAAATCTAGCTGTGTTTTGATGATACGGTCCTAACAAAACTAATTTCGTCAAATTTGGAGGCCGTTTGAAAAATGGTCATTTTCCAGTCCATTAAGTTCAAACTGAATTGACCAAACGCGTTTTAATTTGTCACGCTCACATATTAATTCCAAAAATTATGAAAATTGGAATCTAGCAATAATTTGACATTCTAAATTCAACAAAAGTGGTTTCATTGAAAACTGCGGTCATTTGCAAAATGGCTATTTTTAAGGGCTATATATTATATTAAAATATATAAATTCCATAGCAACTACTCTGAATTTTAAACTGGACATAACTTTCAATTTATATTATGAAATCTCAATTTTTCACATTCGTTAGAAAGATATAATTAAAAATATTCAAATGTTTCTTGTTTTACTGAAATCCGATTTATTTTGAATTTTGTACATTCAATTAAAGTTTGAAATCGAATTTTCAAACTACCGTGCCATTTCAGGCTCGTTCTATAATTAAAATGAATTTATTCATTCTAACTTCGATTGAAATAAATTTTTAGTTATTATTATTTAAAATAAATCATTTTAAATATTCAAAATTCATTAAAATAGCTAAAATAATAATTTTAAATTAGTTCAGAATTTCCGGGTTGTTACAATCTCCCCACTTAAAATCTTTTTGTCCTAAAAAAGGAAAAGAGCTGAAAGTTGTTTAACTAACCAACTCAACTTTCATTCTGGCTTTCATTCTTCAACTTTTTAGTTCCTAAGAATTTTCTAATCTTTCCAAAATTTGGCTAACACCCTAAATTTTTGAAATTTTTTGCCATAACCTCCTTTGTACGGGGAGACCTTTAAAACCGCAACTTGCCTCACAGGGCCCTTATCAATCTAAAGAAAAATAAAAGGCCATCCGGCTAGACAACCGACTCATAAAATCAAAAACCCAATAAATACAATAAACATGTACCTATTTGTCGGGCATACAATTTTATTCCTCTTCTTAGCTTCCATGTTATGACCTGTTCACACATA
Organism: Allium sativum; assembly: GCA_030737875.1. NCBI lineage: Eukaryota > Viridiplantae > Streptophyta > Magnoliopsida > Asparagales > Amaryllidaceae > Allium > Allium sativum. The sequence goes on from CM060919.1 coordinate 341,849,727, forward strand.
TATATGTACATGTATGCAATTGCAATAAATTTTCAATTCAGTTCAATATTTTGATTCAATTTAACTAAATTTACCTTTCATTTACACATTGGTTTTATCATTCCAACATTTTAATTAGTCAAAGTAATAATCAGACAACAACCAGCAATCAATTAATCGATTAGTTTTCCAAACATATCATTTTATACATACTCAAAAATCATATTTCAATGCCAAATCACAAATATAAACCCTAACTAAGGTTTGGTTCTCACACCAATCAATTGGAAATATATAGAAATCCCACTTTCAACTCTCGAAAATAAATGCTGATAATGACGCGTCAATCATCAGAATCATTTCCGGGCGACTAGAGTGTGATTCTATATCCATCTAGTATATTTGAGACTTCAAATATATGTTCAAGACGCGTATATGCAAAATCTTTATATACTCGATTGTCCAAATTCAATATAAAATAAAATACTCAAATACGTATAATGAGATAAAATTTTCAAAACTAAATTTGGTTTTAATAAATAATACCCTTCTAACTCATTCTAAGATACTACTGATCCTATCTCTAACGAGCCATTCTTATTGGATATTACTAATCCAATCTCTGATGAATTCTTTCGTTTGGTTCTAATATGTCTTATTCTCGAGCTCTGTAAACCAAAGCTCTGATACCACGCTGAAACAACCCAAACCCGCCCGTGAGGGAAAGCCCGGATTGAGTTGTGAACACGATAAGTCATAACACAAACAGAAGAACATTTCACTGTTATTACAACAATTGCATCAGAGTAGAAAAATATAATAGAGTATGAATAAATAATATACATCAGAAAAATATTAGAGATTAAAATACATTACATAGCAATGGAAAAATAATACATAACACAACTGAAAGAGATACACGGATACAAAGCTTTCTGAATATAGCTCCAGTTGTAGATCCAGGATCCTAGGAAAATAATATCTGCAAAACCAAAACTATCGACTGCCCATGTAGAAAATATGGGCAACCAGAGTTTAGGTAGAAACAATAAACTCCGAGTCAGTCATGGGACTGGTGTGAGAACTGAAACAGTTATTTAAAAAATTACTTTAATATAGAGTAAATCAAGGGACCACGCCGAATAACATGGAACAGGTTTCCTTCCAAGAATACCAGTGCATAAAACAAACAGCGCAATTCTTTTTGGAAAATTAAAGCTATTATAAGACTCAGGTCCCATCACACAATTCAACGCAAGCCGGAGGATAGAGTTTTACCTTATAATAGCCAAACATGCTTGGTACATTTAAAACAAAAATCATTTGACACTATTATAAGTGTAAAGTGTATAAAACAACTTCAAATATAAATGTATCAATCATAGATGGCATAGTACCCCATCCAACTATGTCGCCATACTAGTTCTACAACTAAAACCGAAAAGTCGCGTTTTGGAAATTGGATTCCATCTATGAATCGAGGCAAGGGATGATTCCTCACCGATTCGAGACACTCTAGCAAATGCCTCAGGATCCATCGTAGTGAACACTTGGATGCTTCAGAGCCGGTCCTCCCTTACGTTTGAGGATTGGTTATTCCTGAACACACGTTTCTCAGTCCTATCGGACCTATCCATCAGCCCCGTAGTGACCGATATATATGAGGTGCCTCACAATCCATCATCCACATAGGTAAAAAAAATGTCTTGGCTCCATAACATGACACCACCCATAGCTAGAAAGAAACGTCGTGCACTCCCTGCAGTCCGATCCCGTTTTTGACTCATACCGGGTGTAAGGCTCGCGAATTAACGCTATACACAAAGCTATGCTATTTAAAGTCGTGCTTTGATCATCAACCACAAGAATCTGCTTTTCAACAGAAGCCTTGATCATTTGCATCTCAGCATGCCACACAGGCAATTCACGCCATGCAACTAATGTCTAACGATATATAACCTCTAAGCTCATACGTCTCCGAGAAAGGTGTTAAGCAAGAGAATAAATTCTCCGCCACCAAACAGATATATATTTAATAGAAATCAGTCAACATAAAATAAAATCCAACGTCAGACACACTTCCATTTACTAGTTCGTTCTGGGTCAGAACAAAACCGAAGGCACTTTATTCTTCGTCCCATATGTCCAATACAGGAGAGAGGTCCTCGCATATCTGGTCGATCTCCAAGTACGTCTAGACGATCACCACCTTTTACTTTGTCTTGGGTGTACAGTCCAATCAAGACATCGGTATTCATCCAAACGATGTGAAGATCTCCGGTCTTCAACCACTGTCTTCATCGTAGACTTATCGTCGAATAAATTATTCAAAATGGGTATAAACCCGGCCTTTCTGAATAATTCACGTATCTTATAATCAAGTGCTATAACACGCCTCATTCCGATCCAGAATATTCTTTTATTCAGATATTCTTATACTTTGGGAAAGGTTCCCATTAATTTTATCAATGATAAATTCTTTTAAATTGATTCTTTAATCTTCCTTTGGATATAAATTCTAAACCAGATTAAGGTTAATCAACTAGTCAGGATTAGCGAACCTTATTGAAGTAATCGTTTGTTTAATTTCGCAATCACAATCTATTCATCCCATGGAGCAAAACTGGTAATACTCCATATGTAACACCCCAGCATTATTGGTAAAATTAATTACCATTTCCCATTCAAATCTAATTAAAGATTTAACTACCGCCTGGTCCAAAACTGGTTGTACTCCATTCTCGATCATTTCCCAAATTTGATAATTTAAATTATCACATTCACATATCAATATAATTAAAGATTCATTAAAAATCCACTTAGTTTTAATCTTCCCAAAATCATTATTAATGATTACTTAACTTCGAGAAATCAAACATGTCGCATCGACAATCAACACCGTACCATTGATTTTTGCCAATATATAGCCTCTATGCTCATACATCTCAGAGAAGAGTGTTAAGCAAGAGAATAAATTCTCAACCACCAAACAAATATATATTTAGCAGAGATCAACAATATAGTTCGAAATACAATGTTAGACATGTAATTCTGTCTTTAATTGGGTTAAAAACTAATGTTATTTAAAACACAGTTCACGATAAACCCAAAATCACATTCCATTAATTATGGAATCTTCACGGAAAACAGATCAATATATATAATCGATACCAATTTCTGTATTCGACTAATAATATAAATGCAATAACGGCAAAGCCTTTTTAATTCCATATATATTAACAGTCCTCCTCCACAGAAGCACATCTCGATTATTACCAAATCGAATTCCAATTTAATATATTAAATTGGAAAAACTTTAATTTGGAAATTTTCCATTAAATCTTAATAAAAGATTTATAAATTCCAAATCACATTTCACTGTTAATTGGGTTAAAGAACGAGTGTCATTAAAAACAAAGTTCATAATAAATCCAATTCACATTCCAGTTTATTCCAATTATTATAACTGGAAACTCTATCAATCTTAATTAAAAGATTTATTCTTTTCACACGGGGTTTAAGAACAGTGTTATTTCTGACACCATTCACGAAAACCCAAAATCCCATTTGATATTAAATATAAGGCTCTAAATAGAAATTATATCGGGTTATATTCAATATCAAATTATGAAACCAACACCTATTGTATGGGGAATAACGATATACATCTATCTTCCAAATTCCTCCATAGTATCTGTATAGTCACGGAATCCAATATCGAAATCTCCCGAAGATGATTTCTATTCAAATCCATTCCAATTCATATATTGGAAATTCTGGTTAGATTAAAACCATTCTCAAATCCAATTTATTTATTTAAAAACGTTGGATTATCTTTCTAGTTAATAACTAGTTCATTTTTGATAAAAATATAAATTTACCTTTACAAACATGGAATTTTTCATCCAAATTCTTTCCAAATAATTTATTACGATTTTACATAAATTATTAATATTTTTAATAATTTTATCATGGCCTGTACAGTTGGTTTCCAATAACGGCCACCGAACTGCATCCATAGCGACCTTTTCCAAATTTGTTTTGGACATAATTCCAAATACGGCCATTAGTACAAATCTCTTATATTCATTGGAAATCTCCTTTTGATACGAACCCAATGGTTCCGGTTTTAGGATAATCCGACGGTCGTATCTCCCGTAATGTCAATTCGAAGTCAATGGTCAAAATTCGCGAACGGTCATAGCGCGGCGCGTTCCATTCAGGCCATTAATGTATATATAATATATATTTTGTTCAAAACGTATTTTATAAATTCGTTTTAAAAATGATTCCAACTTTCATTTCAATTTTAAATCAAAATTGAATACTCCTTATCATTATAATATTTAAATGGTAATATTTTCAAAATATTAGATTTTGAAATCATTTACTTTCCGATATTCATTATAAAATCGATATAAATATCGTTCGCGTCAAAATGGTGCATAACTAATCAACAAGGCTTCATATATTTCAATATCTTCGTGTCCATCCAAAATCGGACATCAAATTCACATTTTAATCCTTTACTGAATATTATTTTAAAATATTATTATTTTAAAATATTCGTTATTTTCTAAAATTGGAATCAGACCCAGTCAATTACCATATAATGTTATTTATATGGATTTCATACAACACATGTATACAACAATAATGATACACAATCAACCATCATCCAAAGTGCATTACACAACTGCATAAGCATTAAATATAAATAATTAACGCTTACAACAGTCTGTCAACAGATCGGTTGACATACCACTAAACAATTGGGATTAGTGTATGCCAAATATCATCCCAATACCCGTGTGGGCTTACAATCAATAAACACGGATTTTATTTGTGCAGTTGGGCAATGTGTAAAATTTATCATCCCAATCAATGTCAGTTAAATTTGTGTACATAAAAAAATCGTTCGATTTGTAAATGAATATTCATTTTCATTTCAGGAGAATTTCATGTCGTTCACACATACGTTAAAATTATATTTTTAACGATAAAATATTTATTTCAACACTTGACTATTTTATATAGTTCATACATCCAATAAAAATGATATTTTTATTGTTCAAAAAATTTATTCAACACATGAATATTTTACACAATTCATATATACATTAAAAATGAGATTTTTAATGAAAAATATTTATTTCAGAAAATTTTGGCATTATAACGGCGCGATATTAAAACCGGAGTAATGTCTAGCATTACACCTCCCCTGACACTGGCTCGTGCCATACACAATATTCAATCCAATCAACCAAACCCCAATACAATCAATAATCACAATACAGTCAATTTTCCACAATACAATCCAAACAAACAACCATGGTTTGCACAATAAATAGTGTCGGGGGATTCTAAGCCCTATTTGCATCCTAGCATATATTTAATTATAAAATAAATAGAGTGAGAAGAAGTTCTCACAATAGGATCCACTCCTCCGTGCTTTTCTGTCGCTTTGATTTGTTGTTCTGATCCTAGACTTTGCAAATGAGCTCTAATCTTCACACCATCTTTTTAGCTGGCTTAAGCGTGCCATTTCGGACAACTTTCTCCTAATGGACTTCCCTGAAAATGCTCCATTTTGCCGGAAATCACGAAAATACAGTATTTGGATAGAAGACTTTGGACTTGTTTTCTGAACAACTCTGCAATCCAAAATAGGACTTCCATATACCCAAATCAAAGAGAAAATTGTGCTCTTCTATTTTGGCATTGTGGAGTTTTGGCCATAGGGGTTCGGTTTGGAAGATATTGGCTAAAACAGGTCAGGGTGTTATATGTAAATACTGAAAAAATAAAAATTGGGGTTTTTGAAGGTGAAGGGGCCCACGGTCGGACTGGGTGGCGGAGGAGGTGCGGCTGGGGACTAGAGGGTCGGGGATGGCGGTGGCTGGCCGGTCATGGCCTGAGGCGGCGGTGGAGGATCAGATTTGGGCTAGGGTTTTTTTAAAAAAAAGGAGGAGAGAGGGGGGCGGGTTATTGGCCGGAGGGGGAATCGGAGGGCGTCGAGGCAGCGTCAGTGACTGGGAGGGGGCGCGGTAGTGGCGGCCCTGGCGGAGGCGGAGGCACTGGTCCGGAGCTCGATCATTTTTTCCTTTGCGTTGACTGAGGGAAGAAAAGGAGGGGTAGGGGATTTTATAAAAAAAAAAACTTTATTAAATTCCAAAAAGTTGATTTTTCATTTGAACTCCAAATCAAACCCAACAACAGTTGCACATAGCTAATTACCCCCATTCCGAACATATTGGGACATGTCCCGTAAGCCAATTCTGTCATTTCGATCAGTTTTCATCAAAATTAAAATATAAATTAATATAACGTTCAAAATTGATTCTAACAAACATTTTAATTTACCGGGGCCACATACTAACTCCAAAAATTCCAGAAAAATAAATCTAGCTATGTTATGATGATACGGTCCTAATAAAACTAATTTCGTCGAATTTGGAGACCGTATGAAAAATGGTCATTTTCCAATCGATTAAATTCAAACTAGATTGACCAAAGGCGTTTTAGTTTGCTACGCTCACATATTAATTCCAAAAATTATGAAAATTGGAATCTAGCAATAATTTGACATTCTGAAGCCAACAAAAGTGGTTTCGTCAAAAATGGAGATCATTTCCAAAATGGCTATTTTTAAGGGTTATATATTATATTAAAATATATATATATAAATTCCATAGAGACTATTCTGAATTTTAAACTGGACATAACTTTCAGTTTATATTATGAAATCACAATTTTTCACTTCCATTAGAAAGATATAATTAAACATATTCAAATATTTCTTGTTTTACTGAAATCCAATCTATTTTGAATTCTATGCATTCAGTTAAAGTTTGAAATCGAATATTCAAACTGCCTCGCCATTTCAGGCTCGTTCTATAATTAAAATAAATTTATTCGTTCTGACTTTGATTAAAATAAATTTTTAGTCGTTACTGTTTAAAATAAATCATTTTAAGTATTCAAAATTCATTAAAATAGCTAAAATAAAAATTTTATATTGGTTCAGAATTTCTAGGTTGTTACAAATTACTTTAAACAAATAAATAAATCTTGATAAAAACTGGAAGGTAAATATTACTTTCCTTAATTCGATATAATCGAATTTCAACTTATAATTCTCTTACGAATGATCTATATTCGATTAACATTCTGAACTTTGGAATAGACTCACCGTTTCGGGTTAACACAGTTTCTAAATTCACTTTTGAATTTATCTCTTCCAACATTTATCAATTTCCTTTTTGACACTATTCAAATTTTCAAACGTTTTATTTTAAAACCGTTATTCACTTTATAAAGCGAATATTATTCTCTTACAGAAAACAGGTTCGTTATATCAATCAAATCTTGAATTTTATCTATAAATACCATCACAGGTTCAAATCTTGTTTATAAAGTTATTTTATAAATTCATATCCATATCTTATTTTATAAACTCCATCTATAAATTAGTTTCTTGTTAATTATATATCAAGTTTATAAATAAATCTCGGTTACACATTCGATTATTAATTATTGGTTTTAAACCAAATATTAACTATCTTGTCAATTTCTATTTTTTATACTCTATAGTTCCTAAAGTAAATTATCTTTATAATATTCGACCTGGTCGAAATCAAATTATAATTCCTTATGGGTTTATTTCAATTATATTTACATTTCGAACATCAAAATGATTTCATCATTTCCTTTTCAATGATTCCCAACTTCCCTTTTTATTTTTCATTCTTATATCCCAAATTATTTAATAATAATTATTCTAATTTATCTCTAATTATCGTTTTAAATCAAACTTCTTGTTTTAAGATAATTAAAACAATTTATCGTATTCTAGCCCAACTAAGATTTAATTTTATTATTTGAAAATAATAGATTTTCCTTTTTGAACTTGAATTCTTTTCTAATATATCTTTTTGGTATTTAAATACCAATCTTTCCAGGTCAACGTTATTCAAATATCCCAAAACACGCAATAATCTATCACCAATTATTTATCACATCACATAATGCAATATATATGATAAACAACAATATAATTATTAAGGAATCCAGTTGGATCCCTCCAACCTGTTTCCCTGCATCCACAGATGTTAATCAGCAAAAATGACATAATTTCATATCAATATATAATTATTAAATCAGTATTTAACCAACGACTTCATATATATAACTATCAACCAAATTATTCGTAAATCATCCAAACAACCATCACACACAGCATTAAATCATTATTATTGATATTAAATAACGTTTATAAAATTATAAAACTGGACAGAGTAAGTGAGTTTACTCATCTTGGTCGTAAATCGTTAAATAACGATTTACGTCTGCGTAAAATTGTAATGATCTCATAATCTTTCCAGACTAGCTTCGTATCGTAGTCTACCTTCGTCTGGTTCCAATGAATTAGACCATCCGCCATCTTGATATCGGATGTGTAAAATACAACGTTTATAAGTTTATGTTCGTAACTAAATTTAATAACACTTAATTTTTATATTATAACTAGACCTTACCATTTTCTTGTTGGCCCACTATATTCTCTAACACGTTCAAATAGTATTGTCTCTAAGACCTGCTACTTCCTATGAATGGAAATTGCAATGTCCATTTTTGCATCTTTTAAAGTTTAACTTAATTATATTTAATAATAATATGGCCTCACCCATTTTAAACTCAGCCCACTTCTCCACGCTTAACGCCCACGAAACAGACAACAATCCGCATCATTTAATACCCACCCGAAAACAACAGCACTTTCTTCTCCCACATATAATCTGCATGCCCCCTTAGTTCTGAACACAGTCATTCCTTCAGTAAAACAACCGTTCCTTCTTTCTTTCAGAACATCTACTACATTGCCTCATATCCCTCATCCCCAATGCCCTATACCTCATCACCAATGTCCCACTTCATTGTCCTTAACAACTCCCTTTTCAACGAACTAAAGACTGATACCACCGCGCTTCCTCTCTCCGTAAGAGCCACTCTCTCATCACCCTGCGTTTCTCTGTGCTCCAATTCCCCGCAGCATAAAACTGTCGCACTACTTCATCGATCTCACACCACCAACATTTTCTCATCCGACTCCTCTATTCTTCTCTAATAAAAGTCGCAAAGTTCTAGTAAAATACTTCACCATCTCAACGTTGAACCACCCGTAGCAAACAACAACTTGACTTCACCAAGACTCTACGCACCAAGCTCATACTCGCTGATATTTAAACTCATCCTTCGTCCCATACAAATCATACTGCTGCATTATCTTCCCCAAGGACCCGAACTCCCCATATTGCATGGGTAAGAGCCCTTCCCACTAACACAGTAAAACACTTCGGACAATTCTTAAGCTCGCCATTCCCTTAGAACTCACGGCCTTCCTTTTTGTTTATATATTTTCTCACACGGTTTTTCAGAAGAAAGAAGTTTTTTTACTTAGAAGAAAAAAGAAACGAAACAAAGAAAAAGAAAGAAGCAGCGTTTTTGTTCTAGGGAAAAAAAACGGCATCGCTGTCTATTTATAGTGCTAGAAGTCGTGGCCATCATGGTGTAGAGTGGTAGGTAGCTGTTGTTGATGAAGTCTTAGGGGAGAAGAAAAACCTACGTCCCTAAAATTTGATAAGTCTTGACATAGGGTATACAATAGTTTAAGTTCCCAAATTATTAGCTGTTAAGAGGTCTGTATGGCTATGTTTGTCTGCGTGATGGTTATATCAGCATGTGCCTTACCTAATCTTCTATGCCTAGTCAGTTCGAGTAGAGAGTCTGCATATGTATTTTGTTTCCTTATTGTGGAAGTTTGGTAAGCTTAAAGACATGCTACAGGGTTAGCCAAAAGGGTAGACGTGTCGTGCTCATAAATGGTGACTTGTCTCAGCATTAGCTGAAAATGGATGGCGACATGTTTTCATGCATGTTACTACTGCATATAGCGAGTACTTTATAGTTGACAAAAGTTGATGTGAAGCACCATAGAAGAGAGCACAACTATTGTAAAGGGGTGCAGGCATAGTTAGACCGAGCATCAAAGTAGGATTGTGACCATGATTGAATGTGTAGAGAGATATTTTTATGTTAAACTTAGTTGCGAAGCAAGCCCATATTATTAAAGTGGTGGAGAACAATGTAAACAAGTAGCATAGGTCACATGTTCATCCAGATATATGTGTTTTTATAGTGTAAGTATAGTGTACCCGGTTACGGAGAATTTGTTCACATATGGACTTTTACAGACAAAAATAAAAATACTGTTGTGATGAACATTGTGTCACGGTCCCAAAAATATAATAAAATATGCTAGTTAATTCATTTTGTGAAATCCCAAAAGTACTGATATAGGGTGCAAAATACGTTGAACAAAGAAGTTGCTTATTTTTCAAAATAAAAATTACAGAAAAATCCTATAAATTAAATTAATAATACGTCTTAAAAATCTCATCTAAATATGAAACCAATATTTTATTACAATTAAATAATTGCTATGGTTTATAAACGAATCCATAGCGACTATTTGAAAATTTGATTCGGACATAACTTACAATCTATAAAGCGAAATCTCCATTTTTCTCTTCCATTTGAAAAATATAGCTCAACTGGTTTGAACGTTTCTTGTTTCGAAGGAACCCGACTCATAATGGATCATGTATACTCAGTTGAAGTTCAAAACTCAATATTACGAACTATTGCGACGTTATGAGCTCGATTATAATTATATTATAGTTTATACGTTGAACTGTCATTTTAAATATATTTATTATTATAACTCAAATATAAACCCGATCGAATAACTTAAATTATCCAATTTACACAATTCAGCCATTTCCGATAAGTACGGAAATTAAAATTTATTATCCTATTGTTTATATTAATTAAATATTAAAAATATTTTTGAATTCAAACCATTTATCAAACCAATATAATAAAATAATTAAATAAATTAATTATTAAATCGCTAAAATCCCACGGCGTTACACTGTAGCTAATTCAAGTAACTATTGGTTCTTTGTGCCCGCATTCCGTCGAAAATGCAAGAACTGTTTATATGTCGACTCTATTTAGTTAACTAGCTTAAATTTATCGTCGATGGTGAATAATAATGCTAATCTGCTTGTAGTTCTCACAACCACCAGTGTTGACGAAGTATGAACAAGACCGAATCGCGCGTATGCAAGAAAATGATGCAGTTAGTAGATCACTTAGGGTGGCTTCATTAGTTAATAGTATGAAAGAGTCTGCAACACGAAATAGGAAAGAAAAAGTTAAAGATATTGATGAATGTGATGAATAAATCCCAGGAATTGATGCTGAAGATGACTTTGATGATTCATTGGTATAGAAAAGTTAATTGTTTACTACTTATTGTCTTTTCCTTTATAAACGTAAAAAATCTCAAACTAAAAAATCTTGAACTTCAACTTAATTGTAGAGATTTAAATTGTTAAGGCAAAGAAACATTTACCTGGACCGAGAACTCGTCCTCGAGCCAATGCAGCCCTTGAAATTGTGGAAGCGATGACCTGCACCCCCTCCAAAGAAAGCTGGCTCTAACAAGGAAGTGATGACACAAACCCCCACTCCAAAGAAAGCCAACCTGGATAAAACTACAGAAACATATAAAAAAAATTGATGCAACCTATAATGTCTCATATTCCAGCAGTTTTAAAACCTTCAACGTCTCGTCCACCAGTTTTAAAACCTACATGTAGCAAAATTTTCAAACAATCAACCAGTTATGAACCTGCTGGTTTAGTCACTTCTTATTTAGCGATGCGGGAACATCAAAAGCAGAATGTTGCAGCTCCAACAATGGAAAATGTTACTTATCAATTAGATAAGGAATGGATTGCAGAGGAAGATGAAGCAGGTACAACGTTTCATTATCTATGCACTGCATTGCACTGTTGACTGTGTCTATTATAAGTTTTGCATGCATATTATATGATTCTGTAAGGCCATACATTAATTTTATATTCATTTTTTGAAAAAGTACAAGCTCCCAAAAAACCTAAAGGGAAGTCAAATATGACCAAGATGCATGCTAGAACCCCCGATGATAAAGTAGTCACTGCTTTGAATGAGGAGGTCAGGTAGTTTCTGATAATATTATGGAGTTAAGTAATTTCCTTGGACACTAGCAAAGTATAGCGTGTCTCTTACTTGCATCAATTACATGTTGTTCCTGATCAATTAAAGCGGCAAATATTGAAATATGCTCAGGTAAAATTTATCATCTTAAACCATAGTTCAACTGACTTCCTAAATGTTTGGTTTTAATTAATTAGTTTGTTTACTAAATTTTGTGTTTGATATATTGTAGGCTAGGTATGTCATTCCGGATAAAGGACACATGTAACAACCCGTGTTCCGACGGACCGATTTTTTTTAAAAAACCCAACCCATCAGAACCCGTGTTGTTTTGCTCTGGTATCCTGCAGAAAAGATAGAGACATAAAACATGTCAGAGTTCGGAAAACATCTCACAGCGGAAGGAACAAAATATAATATAATTAAAACATAGCTTTACCTTAATAACAATACTGCTAAACCAGTATCCAAAGCTATACAGTCTCTGTCATCAACCTAACCTGCGAATGTTATGAGGAGGGGGTCAGAACATAAGTTCTGTGTGAATGAATTTAAACTACACCTCTTGAATAATCCTACATATATTGTTCAATTACATTTTCTCATTTATTAGGTTATCTGTCTTATTAGCACTCAAGGCTTTCACATACACGTCGCACCCATCTACCCCCTAGTAGATTAACCTAATATAATGTATATGAAGCTACCCCCAAACTGAGGTATACCCCGTGGTACCCCACTCGCACGGTCTCCTCCATATCGCCACAGTAATATGCGCAGTCCCTCACCCTATGCCATAGTAACGTATAACGCTACATCCGCATAGAACCACTATCACTGTGCTACGTAAGCGTACTGACTGCTATCCTCGAACTATTCGATCGAGTTTGGTTCTAGCACCGAATAATGCCCTCTAGTCTGCGATACACCACCCAGAGCAGACATGGTTGTACCTAGACTTTCCCACGTATGTATCATCAATCGTACTCGATGTTTGTACTGCACATAACCTCTACTTGTGCACCCGAGTTCCGTGGCAGGGCTACACCAGAAATAAGGAACTCGGTCGGGAGCTTTTCTAAATCTGTACGGGCCCGCCTCTAAGAATGTCCAATGTACATATATCCCTCGGGTCTGGTTTTTCTATGGTGGCTATGGCCCCACCTCAGCCCCTCCCTCCCTCAACTAGTTCAGACCACATGAGCTAAGCGACCACCCTTAACAAGCAAACAATCTAAACATCCATGTGGGGTCTCCCCGCACCCGTCCCTTGATAGCAAAGGTTAACGATCTCTAGGGGTTAGTTCTTGTCTTTTTCGCATTCCTTAGGTTGCTGGTGACAGGCATCTGACGATCTTGCTATCGTTTGGTCTTGACCCTCCACCTCCGCCTGAGGCAACCGCCGAACCACCCTTAATGCCACCCGTACAACATTCTGACTTCCCCCTTCTTGTGCAGTCAAAGCTCACCCAACTGGTAGTTCCGCGCAGACCCAACCTCTGTAATCCTAGCCCGAAGCTAAACCACCACAGAGGACTACCAGGAGCACCTTTAACATCTCAGCAAGCCGCCTGCCTCCCCTTCCAGTCCGTTGGAGCTGCCAGAATAATGAGCGTGCACTCCCCTTGTGCCTTATGACACCGTGATGATACCCCTCGTTGGGCTATTCATCCTATAACGTACAGACTGCTTCAAGCGCCCAAGTTTTATATGTCATTAGACCCTACATCTAATCATTAATTACGCGCTTGCGCCACCTCGTTAGTTTTCTCATTTAACTTGGTTATTGACTTTTACTTCCTTTTCAAGTTTACCAAATTATCCTTGCTTATTAATTCCATTTATAACTTAATCGTTTTAAATTCATTAATAAGCCTACGACATATTATTCTCATAATCTAATAATTATCCCTCTTATGGTTATAATAACATGTCTTACTTAATTTATAATTAAGTACATCTTAATTCACATATACATTGGTTAAGAGAATAACTCCCTAAGTATCAACCCCGAAGACCGAAATCAACATCAGATTGACACTTAGAGAATTACTCAACTCAACCAATCTTCTGTTATGTCATTCATATAACTTATGTTATCTTCATTTGTAGATTTATTCTTGCCTTTACAGATTACTTAATCTTCAATTAAGTACAACTTTCCTTGTTACATAAGTCATTTCATCTTCCTTTATCGTTCCTTATAACTTACCATATTCCATAAGTTATTCTGTTTTCTCCATCGTTCATTATAACCTACCTTATTCCATAAGTTATAATTCCCACTTGTCCCTAAGACAAGGCTACCTATTATCGTTTCCTTTTCTTAAGTTCATTCATAATAGGTTATTATTATCATTCCCCATTTTGGCATTAATTAAGATTAACTTAACCCTCCCCACTTCTTTAACACGTTTACTTAACCCATACTCAATTCAACTGGTTCATAGCACCACTACAGATTTAATTGGGTTAAGTATTCTAATTTATCAAATTATCCATGCTATCCATGTTACCCACTTAACCCCTTTATTATATCCATATCAACCTTACATTTGTCATCCTGGTTAAGTGTTCATTATTATTTATGATGTCTGTAAACGCGCAAGACTTCTCACATTAGATTACCGTTTGCGGTTGCTGGATATGTCGGGCGGTTCCGGACAGACTTCAACCGCATCTGAATCTAACCTCGTGTCTTGACACCATTACGGGTCCAATTTCAACTTAAGACCTCTTACATTAGATTACCGTTTGCGGTTGCTGGGTATGCCGGGCGGTTCCGGGCAGACTTCTACGGCAAACCAAATCTAACCTCGTGTCTTAGGCGTTCAATATCTTTTTCTTAATTCATGCCCAATTTCAAGTCTTGGATTATTATGATTTCCAGTTACCCATAAATTCCAATTCAAATTTATGCTTATAATTCTAATCCAATTTATACCTATAATCCTACATATAAAAGTTACGCCCAATTATGCCCAAACCAATTTCCACAATTTATGCCAACTTTCATTTTATTACATATTTTCCTAAACTTTTCCAATTGTTCATATTTTATTGCAATAATTCCACAAATTCCAACCATCAGTTTTTGCCCCAAATTACAGTCTTATATTCTCAATTTGATTTATATACATAAATCCCACCATAGTTTTATTCATAATTCCAAGTATAGTTATGCCCATAACCCCAATTCAACTTATAATCCCAATTTACATTCATAATTACAATTTGATTCATATACCCATAGTTATATTTATGATTCCAATCAAAGTTATTCCCAAAACCCCATTATAAGTTATGTCCCCAAACCTCCCAATCACGTATAATACCCAAATCAACCTTTACCCTTTTATTCTCAATATCGTTCAATCGCATAAATCCACAATAGGCATAGGCTCGAAGATAGCCTAGCTGTATAAAAATAAAAAGGGAAGAATAAAAGGAGGAAACCCAACGTAGGCATAAAATGACTGATCATAATTAAGCATATGACAACAATATTAGGTATAGGTGAAATTTATCAGATTAGATCTGTTAATAGGTTTATTACGTGTGTAAATAAGGAATGGCAAACGATAGATCCATTGTTATACAAAAAATGTATTTTGAATCCACTCACTTGTATGCTTTCCAATTTTAGATCTAATCCATGGTTTTCTCCCTTTTTGCGCAGCATAGATCCAGGCATCTGAATTCTTTTCTCTTATTTTGGAGTAGAGGAATCCTAGATCTATCTTTTTATTTTAAGAACAGGTTTGGAGAGGAAGAGAAGAGATTAGACCTAAGAATTGCTTGGGGAAGAAGAAGAATCTATATTATTTTAGGTTGGAGCAGCGTCATGGCGTCGCCATTAGTTTAGGTCAAGAAAACAATAGGGTTAGGGTCCATTATATAGCTTCTAAGCCAACGAACCTGTTCAGAAAACGTGCCTACATACAAAATGATGTATTTCCCTTGGATCTGGGAGGGGGGTCTACCCCTATACAGAGGGGTCGACACATGTGTCTTCCCCCTATATGGGGTCGACACCCCTATAGGGGGGTCGACACCTATATCGACACCCCTTAGGGGGGTCGATACCCTTCGTGCGGGATTTTTCCCGCTCACCAACTTTTGACTGTTTTTGAATATTTTTGAATTCTGGAGATATTTTGTATATGTAAATATATATGAGCCTTATATGTATATAAATTTCTAAAGCTCATAACTTCTTCATACGTTATTCGTTTTACGCAAACTTGGACTCTATCCTAAGCAGAATTCTGAGACGAACACAATGGTGACGTCCGTTTTACTTAGTTTCTGATATTTAAATTAAGTATCTTTATTTTATTACCTCTTCTGTTACATATATCGTTAACGTATTAATTTTTCCGTCTCTCCCACTAATTTAAATTGCACATCATCGTTATTTATATTTCCATGCATATAAACATTTCTAATTATATTAAAAATGCGGGGTATTACATTCTCCCACCCTTAAAGAATTTTGTCCCCGAAATTCGATATGGGTAAAATATAATATATATATATATATATATATATATATATATAATCCCTCGTATCAAACCATCACGTGTGCATCCAATTTTTGCAAACATTGTGCGCAGGTGCAGTGAAATACATCATAATAATACATGTATGCCTAATTGATACCACCTATATGTATGCAAACTTTTAAGAACTCTTTCAAAACATGATGCTCACATCCTAAATATACTTGCAGTTCTATATGAATGCGGTATTTTTGAAAAATCAAAACATTTTTCACCCAAATTTTCCCGAACTCTTACAGAATAAGAGCATAGCTCATCCAATTGTTGCATCCAAAATCCTACCAACCATCATTAAATTCAAAATTTAGAAAAATCTAATTTTCTAAATTCGATTTCTTATGTTACAAAAAAGTATAAAACGGAAATATTCACTTCTTCCGTTTTTCTTTTATGTACCTTTTCTAATTGTACTTGGATTTTTATGTAACTATTCAATAAATATTTCCTATTTTCCTATCCAAGTACAACTGCATAAGAAAATTTTCTCTTCTTTCTCAACTTATCTTGGAAAATTTTCATTTTTATTCATCTTTCCTTAAGATTTTCATTTTCTTTTCCCGTCACGTTTGTTGCTTTACTGAATTTGTTGTTTTCTTCTTGGTTAGGTTATTTTCTTTCTTAGCTTTTTTTTTCATTAAGCCTTTCCATCTTTCGACATCCTACACAGCTACTATCAAGGGCCAAGAATCATAAGACCATTTCACTAAAGAACACTCCAACCACAAACTCTGAACGCTTACTTGCCCTTCCACTATCTAGTAGTCACTACTAGACCTTGCTATGTATTACTAGCCTACACTTTTTTTTCAAGCAACAATCCTAGGCTTCACAATGCTTATGCATTCTACGGGAATTTGTTTTTATTATTCCAAGATAGTCCCTGTTGCTTACTTCCTAACCTCTAACCTTTGCCGCCTTTCCTAGGTACCAATCCTTATCTTCTCCATTTTTTTTAAAACATGGTTTGGCCTCTCTTTTTATTAAATTTTTCTTCCAAAAATTAAAAGTGGTAACTTTATTTTCTTTTCCAAAACTTACTTTTGCCAAACCATAAAAACATATCACAACAAAAATGCAAAACATTTTTTTTTCAAATCACAAAACTGGAGTAGATAAGGACGACTATCGACACATTGTTTCTACCTACAATGTTTATTTTGGCTGCTTTCTACAAGGTGTAAAAATCTACTCTATTCTTACTCTCTACAACTTATTTTGTCCACCCAACAAAATTTTATTTTTAAAACAATAAACAAAATTTATTGTCCAAAGAATAGAGATTTTCAAAACTTTCTTTACAAAATGCTATCTTTTCTTTTCAAGCTTTTCATATACTATAATATGAAAACTAGCGAGTTATACGTGCTCTATAATATGCACCTTTTCAAGAAAGAACAAGATATCATTATTTTACAAAATATACCCCACTTTACATTAAGACACAATATACACTCTTTTCAAACATCAAAAATACTTTTAAGATTAAAACTTGAAAACACCATAAACTCTTTCGCCAAAAACTTTACAATTTCAAGTTCTTAAAAGTTTAACAAATGGGTTAGACTCATAGTGTGCTTCCGACTTACCTAGGCTTTCCTAGAAACTCCCCCGAATTCAATTCTCTCGATTGTATATATCTCTAATCCATTTTCCACTTTTTAACCATTTTCTAACTTATAAGGTTTTAATTCTAAACCCACTAATCTGAATTACTAACATTTCAATTTCTATCATATGGGATACATCTTTCTCTAATACCGAACAAATTTTACACTTTCCCACCAAACCACCTAAGAATCTCAAAATTTCTATGTTCATTCCTTTAGTGTACCAAATAGATATCCCATTTCCTTCCACATTTTACTCTTTTTATCTAGTGGGCTTCCTTATGGATCTAGGTTTATATATAATATATTTATATTTTAGAAAATACAAATATGTTCACTCATTATCTATATAGGGATCCTAAACCGAAGCTCGGATACCAAATGTAACAACCCGCGTTCCGACAGACCGATTTTTTTTTAAAAACCCAACCCATCGAAACTCGTGTTGTTTTGCTCTGGTACCCTGTAGAAAAGATAGAGACATAAAACATGTCAGAGTTCATAAAACATCTCACAGCGAAAGGAACAAAATATAATATAATTAAAACATAGCTTTACGTTAATAACAATACTGCTAAACCAGTATCCAAAGCTATACAGTCTCTGTCATTAACCTAACCTGCGAATGTTATGAGGAGGGGGTCAGAACATAAGTTCTATGTGAACGAATTTAAACTACACCTCTTTAATAATCCTACATATACCGTTCAATTACATTTTCTCATTTATTAGGTTATCCGTGTTATTAGCACTCAAGGCTTTCACATACACGTCGCACCCATCTACCCCCTAGTAGATTAACCTAATATAAGGTATATGAAGCTACCCCCAAACTGAGGCACACCTCGTGGTACCCCACTCACACGGTCTCCTCCGTATCGCCACAGTAATATGCGCAGACCCTCATCCTATGCCATAGTAATATGCATAGAACCACAATCGGTGTGCTACGTAATCGTACTGACTGCTATCCGCGAACTATTCGATTGAGTTTGGTTCCATCACCGAATAATGCCCTCGAGTCTACGATACACCACCCAGAGCAGACACGGTTGTACCTAGACTTTCCTACGTACGTATCATCAATCATACTCGATGTTTCTACTGCACATAACCTTTACTTGTGCACCCGAGTTCCATGGCAGGGCTACACCAGAAACACGGAACTTGGTCGGGAGCTTTTCTATATCTATACGGGTTTGCCTCTAAGAGTGTCCAATATACAGATATCCCTCAGGTTTGGTTTTTCTATGGTGGCTATGGTCGTACCTTAGCCCCTCCCTCAACTAGTAAAGACCACATGAGCTAAGCGACCACACCTGACAAGCAAACAATCTAAACATCCATGTGGGGTCTCCCCTCACCCGTCCCTTGATAGCAAAGGTTAACGATCTCTAGGGGTTAGCTCTTGTCTTTTTCGCATTCCTTCGGCTGTTGGTGACAGGCGTCTGACGATCTTGCTATCGTTCGATCTTGACACTCCACCTCCGCCTGAGGAAACCACTGAACCACCCTTAATGCCACCGCATACAGCATTCTAACTGCCCCCTTTTTGGGCAGTCAAGGCCCACCCACTTGGTAGCTCCGCGCGGACCCAACCTCTGTAATCTAGCCCAAAGCTAAACCACCACAGAGGACTACCAGGAGCACTTTTAACGTCTCAGGAAGCCGCCTGCCTCCCCTTCCAGTCCATTGGAGCTGCTAAAATAATGAACGTGCGTTCCCCTCGTGCCTTATGACACCGTGATGATCACCCTCGTTGGGCTATTCATCCTATAACATACGGACTGCTTCAAGCGCCCTAGTTTTATATGTCATTAGACCCTACGTCTAATCACTAATTACGCGCTTGTGCCACCTCGTCAGTTTTCTCATTTAACTTGGTTATTGACTTTTACTTCCTTTTCAAGTTTACCAAGTTATCCTTGCTTATTAATTCCATTTATAACTTAATCCTTTTAAGTTCATTAATAAGCCTATGACATGTTATTCTCATAATCTAATAATTATCCCTCTTATGGTTATAATAACATGTTTTACTTAATTTATAATTAAGTACATCTTAATTCACATATACATTGGTTAAAAGAATAACTCCCTAAGTATCAAACCCGAAGACCGAAATCAACATCACATTGACACTCAAAGAATTACTCAACTCAACCAATCTTCTGTTATGTCATTCATATAACTTATGTTATCTTTATTTGAAGATTTATTCTTGCCTTTACAGATTACTTAATCTTTAATTAAGTACAACTTTCCTTGTTACATAAGTCATTTCATCTTCCCTTATCGTTCCTTATAACTTACCTTATTCCATAAGTTATTCTGTTTTCTCCATCGTTCATTTTAACCTACCTTATTCCATAAGTTATAATTCCCACTTGTTCCTAGGACAAGCCTACCTATTATCGTTTCCTTTTCTTAAGTTCATTCATAATAGGTTATTATTATCATTCCCCATTTTGGCATTAATTAAGATTAACTTAACCCTCCCCACTTCTTTAACACGTTTACTTAACCCTTACTCAATTCAACTGGTTCACAACACCACTATAGATTTAATTGGGTTAAGTATTCTAATTTATCAAATTATCCATGCTACCCAAGTTACCCACTTAACCCCTTTATTATATCCATATCAACCGTACATGTGTCATCTTGTTTAAGTGTTCATTATTATTTATGATGTCCGTAAACGCGCAAGACCACTCACATTAGATTACCGTTTGCGGTTGCTGGATATGTCGGGCGGTTCCGCGCAGACTTCAACCGCATCTGAATCTAACCTCGTGTCTTGACACCATTACGGGTCCAATTTCAATTTAAGACCTCTTACATTAGATTACCATTTGCGGTTGCTGGATATGCCGGGCGGTTCCAGGCAGACTTCAACGGCAAACCAAATCTAACCTTGTGTCTTAGGCGTTCAATATCTTTTTCTTAATTCATGCCCAATTTCAAGTCTTGGATTATTATGATTTCCAGTTACCCATTAATTCCAATTCAAATTTATGCTTATAATTCTAATCCAATTTATACCTATAATCCTACATATACAAGTTACGCCCAATTATGCCCAAACCAGTTTCCACAATTTATGCCAACTTCCATTTTATTACATATTTTCCTAAGATTTTCCAATTGTTTATATTTTATTGAAATAATGCCCCAAATTCCAACCATCAGTTTTTGCCCCAAATTACAGCCTTGTATTCTAAATTTGATTTATATACATAAATCCCACCATAGTTTTATTCATAATTCCAAGTATAGTTATGCCCATGACCCCAATTCAACTTATAATCCCAATTTACATTCATAATTACAATTTGATTCATATACCCATAGTTATATTAATGATTCCAATCGAAGTTATTCCCAAAACCCCATTTTAAGTTATGTCACCAAACCTCCCAATCACATGTAATACCCAAATCAACCTTTTCCCTTTTATTCTCAATATCGTTCAATCGCATAAATCCACAATAGGCATAGGCTTGAAGATAGCCTAGCTATATAAAAATAAAAAGGGAAGAATAAAAGGAGGAAACTCAACGTAGGCATCAAATGACTAATCATAATTAAGCATATGACAACAATATTAGGCATAGGTGAACTTTATCAGATTAGATCTTTCAATAGGTTTCTTACGTGTGTGAATGGGGAATGGCGAATGATAGATCCATTATTATACAAAAAATGTATTTTAAATCCACTCACTTGTATGCTTGCCAATTCTAGATATGATCCATGGTTTTCTCCCTTTTTGCACAGCATAGAACCAGGCATCTGAATTCCTTTCTCTTATTTTGGAGTAGAGGAATCCTAGATCTATCTTTTTATTTCAAGAACAGATTTGGAGAGGAAGAGAAGAGATTAGATCTAAAAATTGCTTGGGGAAGAAGAAGAATCTAATTTTAGGTTGAAGCAGCGTCATGGCGTCGCCATTAGTTTAGGTCAAGAAAACAATAGGGTTAGGGTCCATTATATAGCTTATAAGCCAACGAACCTGGTCAGAAAACGTGCCTACATACAAAACGATGTATTTCGCTCGGATCTTGGAGGGGGGTCTACCCCTATACAAGGGGTCGACACCTGTTTCTTCCCCCATATAGGGGGGTCGACACCTATGTCGACACCCCTTAAGAGGGTCGACACCCTTCGAGCGAGATTTTTCCCGCTCACCAGCTTTTGACTGTTTTTGAATATTTTTGAATTCTTGAGATATTTTGTGTATATATATGCGCCTTATATGTATACAAATTTCTAAAGCTCATAACTTCTTCATACGTTATCCGTTTTACGCAAACTTGGACTCTATCCCAAGTAGAATTCCGAGACGAACGCAATGATGATGTCTGTTTTACTTAATTTCTGATATTTAAATTAAGTATCTTTATTTTATTACCTCTTCTGTTACCTATATCGTTAACGTATTAATTTTTCTGTCTCTTCCACTAATTTAAATTGCACATCACTATTATTTATATTTCCATGCATATAAACATTTCTAATTATATTAAAAATGCGGGGTGTTACAACACAATGGGTCTTGAACACACATAATGACTCTTGGAGGCAGTACAAATCTCGTATGAAAGCAAGGTATTATAAAAAAATATTCAAATGATGTGGAAACGCTTGCGAATAGGCCCAATACAATTCCATTGGAGGATTTTAAAATGCTCTTGAAGTACTTGGGGGATGAAGCAGTTAAGGTACGACTTAAATGTGACCACAAAACAAAACTAATTTGTATGATGCTAATTTAATAATCATGCAACATATGGAAAAAATAAATTAATGATATTCACATTTTCTTGTTTAGTGATAATTTTATGATCATGCAACAGATGGAAAAATAAATAAAATAAATTAATGATATTCACATTTGTATAATGTTTAGTAGGTCACATTATCTTGTTTAGTGCTAATCTTTTTTCTAGTAGTTTGCATTATCTTGTTTAGTGCTAATCTTTTTTTTAGATTTCTAGGCCCTTGCTGAGACTGATTCTGCGCATCGTAATTCACTAAGTGAGACGCATACCATGGGCCCCAAAACTCATGCAGTAGCTAAAGAACATATAGTATGTGTTTTTTTGAACTTAATTTAATTTTTTTGTGATTGAGTTGAATTGAACACATGATAATTTTAAGTTGTTATATCATTGAATCATATTTTATATCATTTTCACAATGTTCATAGGCGGCAACTAGATTTGTAAATTCTTAAGGTTGAATGTTAAAAATTCTATTTAATTTCTGATAATCCTAATACTTGACAGAGAAAGAAGGACCCGGAAAAAGCCAGCCCATCTGCTGCCTGGGTCTATTTGGAAACGTATAAACGAGAACCAGGGAGAACTTACAAGACAAACACGGATGAACTAAAAGCCAAATATGTAAGTACATTAGATACTGAAATAGAAATTTAATAGTTAGTTTGAAAGATGACTACATTGCAGCTGAAACTTCCATATTAATTTAGATGTTTTAAAGATAACCAGTTCTATTAACAAAAAATTCGAGTAGCTTATATAAAGTATTTGACCCAAGATCAATTATGGATCAATACTTGTGCCAGTATAATTGGCACATTGTATGTTTGTTGGAGCTGCTTATTAAATCGAACAAATAGTTAGTTTGAAAGATAATCAGTTCTGTTAATAAGTTCATTCCTGCAAGCTGCTTGTTAATATGATGTCATGTTTATATGCTTGCCTGGTTTTCATTTTGTAAACAAAGATTCAAGCAATGGTGGATGCAGGAAATATTGCTGAGGCAGATACACTTGTCTCTGGTGGGAAGAGCTACATACGGAACTGGGTTGTGGGAAAAGGCAAGGTAAAATGGCTGAAAAGTCTCCAACAACTTCCAGTTCTTAAAACAATTATGTGCAAGAGATGACTAGACGAATAAGGAAAGAGCTTGAGACTATTTGGAAGCAAAGGTGAACAGAGAAGTGAAAGAGAACGTGTCAAGGGTGTTGAGAAAGCTAGGTAATGCCAATCCAGATCTTAATTTCGATGTCAGAGAATTTTGTGTCACCACAACAAGTGATGAAGATGACATTGGTACTCCTGCAGCCCCGACAATTGAATGAAGTATTCAGATGGTATTTGTTAGCATTTGTGGTATATTCGAATTGTACTTTTAAATTGCGTACTTGTGGTATGTGTTTATGATGGCGCTTGTGGTATGTGGTTTTGGTGGCACTTGCGGTATGTGTTGGTGATGACACTTGTGGTTTGGTATGTAGAGTTGTTTGGTCTGATTGTGGTGATGAAAGTTTTAGGTGGATTTATTGTACGAATATTTTGGTATGTTTGAATGTGGTACACTCTTTTGGATTGTATATATGTACTGCAGAATTTGTAATTACAGGGTTTCATTTGCCTTCTTACAATGTAGCATTTTCCTTCTTTACTATTGCAGTTGATTTTATTCTGGTGTTGCATTACAGAGTAGTGGCGTTCCATTACATAGTGTAGTGGTGTTGCATTGCAGGATAGTGGCGTTCCATTACATAGTGTAGTAGTGTTGCATTAAGTACAATATTATTAATTCCACTGTGGTAAGGCATGTGGGGCCCACTGCTAACGTGGCGTCACATGGATAGCTGACGTGGCATGTGACACATGGGTAGCTGACGTGGAGAGTTGACGTGGTATGTGACACGTTGGCAGCTATCGTGGAAAGTTCATGTGGGCCCCACTAGCATGACCTGGAAGCCAGGCTCTGACTTTTGCTTAAGGCAACGCTATATATTGTTGCATTACTTGCAAGTACTGTTGCAATAGGGTTATAATGCAATACTTTCTTTCCGTGGCAATAGATGGGAAAAAGCTTTACCTTAAAGAGCTAAGGCATCGGTCGTGGATGCCACACCCCTCTGGTGTTGCCTATTTGAAAAAATGACCTAAGACAACGCTTTTTCGATCTATGGCCACATAAAACTATTGTCGAATATGCTCACTTTTGCAGTAGTGTTATAATAGGAACCCATTATTGCAAAACATTCTTTTCTTATTTTTAAGGTCGTCAAATTAGTGAGTAATATGGTGAATTCCCTATTTCACACTAATCTTCGTTTATTCATAAATTTCAGAATGCAATCATGTTTCCTATTTTCTCCGTTTACCCAAAATATGCAAATACATTCCTTCTTCTTTTCTAACCAATCAATCTAGGCTACTATCAACTTACATATTTGATTAATAATATATGTGTGTGTGTTAATTACTGTGTTTAACTTGTTTTTTTTTTGTTGCTTCGCACAGTTACAGTAAAGTTTGATACAAATGGGTTTACATCTCTTTTTCTAAAAAAAATTGTACTATTCCCATTTAAATATGAAAAGGAATTTCTTACAAGTAACATGTAAATTCACAAATTCTTCCATTTATTACAATATTGACCCAATATGTTCTTTTAGTCTTGTAACACCGCGTGATTTTAAAATTTGAAGAATACTTAAATTCAAATGGGAGAATTAAGGGAAACGGGTTGCGCCATTGCGTTCGTCTCGGAATTCTGCTTGAGATAGAGTCCGAGTTTGTGTGAATTGGACTTCGTATGAAGAAGTTATGGCTTCCGAAGTTTCAGAATTTAAATAAACATTTCAGAAATTCAAATTCAAACAGGGGAGCAGGCTAGGCGGGAAAATTCCCGCCCAAAGGCCAGGTCGACCTGGGGGTTGATCTGGGGGTCGACCTACCTATACAGGTTGACCAAGGGGTCGACCTGCCCCCTCCCCCCCCCTCCCCCCGGCAGATTTGAAAGATGACGTTGTTTTGACCTATTGCTGAGGTGTCATTCTATATTGACTGAACGGTCTTGATTGATTCTAGGTTAATCTGACGGCTCTTAATTAATTAAACTTCTATAAAACACTCCCAAACCCCTAACCCTAATCACACAAATTCATCCGCCAATGGAGGACCTAGAGTAGCTGCCGTCTCTTTCAACTCAAGAACAAGATTAAAGCAAGAATCAAAATCAAATCTAAATCTAAATAACGATTAGTCTACATCGAAGGCGAGCAATTTAGTTTCAGAATACAGATTCCAGAAAGACAAGACTATTCTTTTTTTTGTGAGTATAATAGCTTTCACAAAATAATTAATTAATTTAATTATGATAATTTATAATTGGAATTATGAGAATATGACTTTGAATCATGTGAAGTTGAATCATATGATAGTTTTTATATGAGTCTTATGCAAGTTGAATCATATAATAGTTCTTATATGAATCTTATGCAAGTTTGTGATATTGGATCATATGTTCTTATATATGCAAGTTTGTGATGTTGGATTACATGTTCTTATATATGCAAGTTTGTGATGTTGGACTATATATTCTTATATGAATTATATGCAAGTTTGGGATATTAAGACATATGTGAATCTTATGCAAATTGGGATGTTAAAACATATGTGAATCATGTAGATACATATGCTAGTTTATATGCAAACATGTGACATTAATCTTTATGTTTAGATCCATATGCAAGTTCACACCTTTATGTTTAGATCTATATTTAGATCCATGGCAGTACATAGTTATGTAAATTGCCTATGCTAGTTTTGTATGAGAATCATATGCTAGTTTGTTCACATGCAAGTTATAGGAAAACCATACACATATATGCAAGTTGGCTATGTAAATTTATGTCATGATTCTTAGATCTACTTTATGTGCTATGCAAGTTGTGACATTGTTTTTCTTTTATAAGTTAGACTATTGCGAGTCTAACATATGTCATATTAAAACGTACGAATAGCGTGGGGACGATGGGAAAATATTTAAAATTCATAATTGTGAATTGGCATAGAATGGCCTTAAAAGGGCATATTATTAATTTGAGACATTAATAGGTATAATTTGTATACCTGTAATTTATAAGACATAATTTAGGTGACAATTATGGACATAAATTAATTTGGTATTTATTGACAAATTTGAATAGGGATATTAATCCAATTTGGGGTTAAATAAAGATGTGTAATAATTAACCGCCTAAGACACGAGGTTAAACTCGTTTGTTGTGTAAGACTGCCCGGACCCGCCCGACAAATCCAGCAACCACAAACGGTAGTCTAATGTGAGAGGTCAAAGGCATGAATTAAATGCGTAACAATTGTACAGACACGAGGTTAGGCTCGTTTGCAGTATAAGACTGCCTGGACCCGCCCGGCAAATTAAAGTATAACTAATTATAAATAATGGAATTAAGGGAAATGGGTTATGCCATTGCGTTCGTCTCGGAATTCTGCTTGAGATAGAGTCTGAATTGCGTAAAACGGATACCGTATGAAGAATATACGGACGAATGAAGTTGGGCAGAAAAACCAGAAACGTGCCAGAATGCACTGGCGCACTTGGGAAGTGCGCCAGAACAAAATTGCACTGGCGCACTTGGGAAGTGCGCCAGTACAAATTTTCACTGGCGCACCTGCCAAGTGCGCCCAAGCCGAGCAGAAACCTGCTTGGTCAGGCCCTGGCTGGCCTGGTCGGGTTCTGATCGATTTCTGAGGCTTGGCTGTGTCACTAGGGCTTACATGTCGCTTTCTGATTGGCTTCTCTTAGGATGGATGGTCTGGATTCACTCTAGCTTCATCGACGGCTCTAATCAGTTTGAAATTCTATAAATACAACTCAAGTCTAAACCTAAATTCACACAAATAATATAGTACTAGAGCCGTCATGCTGCTGGAAAGAAACTAGGAGTAGCCGTCAGTTAGAAAGCTTAGAGACAATCCAATACTAAAGTAAAACATGAATCAAAACAACGTTTATCTACCCAAAGGAAAGCAATTCAAATTCAGAACTCAGAAATCAGAAAACAAGACCGTCGTTTGTTGTAAGTATAGTGATTTTTCCGATGTGAATAAAAGTTAGGATTTGATTCGATGTAAAATGGAAATGGAATTGTGTTATTGTGTAACAACGATGTTAATTCATATCTATGTATTGAAATGATTGTGGTATTGTGACGTTTGTGGTATAGTTGAGTTGATATTGATCCTATTGTACATTTAGAATCACATGCAAGTTGTATAGTTCATGTTGTAATCGACACCTATATGTTTATGTGATTTCATATGCTAGTGATGTTCGATGTTATGCCTAGATCCAAAACATGTTTAGGCTTATGTTATCTAAATCATATGCTAATTTATGTGATACCTATTTGTTTAGATCCCTATTTCAATGCAAGTTCACATGATAAGTTGAAACCCATGATTTAGTCTATGTTGCAAATTCACATATATGTATGTTGACTATTTTGCAAGTTCACACCTATGATGTTCATATTGACTATGCCAAAAATGCCAAGTTTACACCTATGTCATGTTTATGTTATGAATCCCCTTATGCCAATTTTGTGTGCGCTATATTAGGCTAAGTTTTTAGCCTAATATTGTATGTTAAAAACTATGCGGACGAAAATTAGGCTAAGATTGATTAGCCTAATATTTAGATGGGGTAACGTTGGGAATATTAGTAAAACTTGTCATAAATTTGTAAAAATATATGAAATTGGCATGTTTGTCACATGCCAAAAATTGGCGGCATTTAAATGGTATAAATTCTTATACCAAAATTGTTAAACTTGGAAAGTGGGCCACAACATTTAATTGTTGACAAATTTACATATAACAAGTAATAAAGACAAATATGTAAATTTAGATAATACGAGTATGCTTAACACGAGGTTGGATTGAGTTGTGATGTAAACATGCCCGGACCCGCCCGGCTGTCTAGTAGTCACAACAATACCTATCTAATGTGGGTGGCTAAGCATGGAGCCCAATAAGGACCCGAGGTTAGACTGAGTTACGGTGTAAATCTTCCCGGAAACGACCGACACATCCAGTAACTGTAACAATACCTGTCTAATGTGAGTGGTCGGTGCTTTAAAAAGCTAAGGACAGACAAGTCAGGATGGTAGGGTTAGGTTAACTAAAACACTTAACCAATTCAACATGTTAATTTAAACTAATGGGTAGAGTTAGGTAAATACAGACACTTAACCACTTAACATGTTTGACTAGAAAACCCTAGTAACGGGGACCCATTTCAGCAGTAACCCAATTAGGTATCATGGTACCCTGAAACTAGACAGGGTGGGGCACGATTACTGGGCTGATTGTAAGCGGTCAAAAGCGACGGCGGTGGGTGCAACAGTGTGAGTTCTAACGGAGTGCGGGCGTGCACACACTTCGGAGCAGACAAACAGGGCACTGGGGGCACCAGTAGTATAACCTATGCATTCTAACGATTGTGTCGTGTTGCCACCATGGGACTTGATACACCCCATAGTGGGGCCAGCATAGGTATCTACAATATTTGGGGGCCGTAAGACACGGATGATTATGCGAGTAGGAGCTGATCTTTAGAGAAAGGGGATCACTTCACCCGATCATGGGGTGCCAGTTGGGACAATACAAGTAGGTGCAGAGATATAGTGTGGGGTTCGATATTATATTCGATTCAAACTGCTTTACCTTAGTTTATGATACGTTCCTATTTCCAGTTTATACTTATCACGTCCTTTTTCTTATTCTCATACTGAAGAGTCACTAGACTTACCAGGCTTTATGTCTGACCCTATTTTCTTTCGTCTTCTTTTCTTCCGTCCCCCCCCCCCCCCCCAGGTCCACAGGGAGGAAACAACCCAGCTTAGTCAGATTCTTTGCGAGCTTCAAGATAGTAGATGTACGGTTTGGACTCTCTTTCCTTGGCTATGGCTGTTGGACACACTCTATGGGGATTTATGCAGTTTTAATTATGTTTTTATGCTTATTTATTTAATAACCAAGACAGAAATGATGATGTAATGTTTTTGGAAGTTGTTATGTGACAATTATGGAAATGTCTTTGTATGAACACGTATTTATGAAATAAAAAGTCTGTTTGTTTTCCGCTGCTTATATATATGTGTTTATATATCTGTCTTGTGTTTATCTGTGACTTTTACTTAAAAACCTCCACCAAAGTTAAGGCATTCCCTTTGTGAGTGACCTTAATGGAGGGTGGGGTGTTTCACTTGGTATCAGAGCATAGATTTACCAGAATAGATAAAAGTTTTTGAAAATATTTTCAAAAAGAAGTTTAAAGAAGCATTCTTTTTCAAGAAAAGAAAAAAGTGTTGTTTTTAAAAGGCATAATTCCCCAGAGCCATATGCAATATCCCTCTATCCCTTTATCTTGAATACTTTCCTTTTTGTTCTAGCATGTCTGGAGACCTTAACCTTCCAGAAGGAGTACCGATCCCTTGCTGGTTCCGAAGGTACCTAGAGGCTAGGGCCAACGGTGCAGGCCCAGCAGACATTCTTCCTCCCACAGTGGCAGCGGTTCCTCCTCCTCCTCGTGGAAATACTTTCGCTAAGACATGTAGAGACTTCAAGGCTATGGGTGGAAAGGACTTTTATGGAACTGAATCATTTGTGGCAGCAAGGAACTGGCTGAAGGAGACCGAGGACTTGTTAGTCATCTTCGAAGTTGATGACAGGCAAAAGATACAGCTAGCGGTGTGGTTGCTTAAAAATGAAGCTTCCTATTGGTGGGAAGTTACCCCTGCTGAGAGGCCAGTGGAGACTTGAGAAGATTTCAGGATGAGGTTTGAGATGAAATTCCTCTCCCAAGCTGAAAGAAGCCTGCAAATGGAGAAGTTCCTAACTCTTAAGCAAGGAAGTATGACGATCAAGGAGTATGTCAATCAGTTTAATCAGCTGGCCAGATTTGGTAAACACCCAACACAAGAAGGCCCTTTGCTTCGCCAAAGGTCTGAATGAGCCTCTACACAGCCTTGCAATGACCCATATACCCATGGGTGCGACTTATGAAAGCTTGGTGGACATGGCGCTGCTACACGCGGAAGATAAAGGCAAGAAAGAGGCAAAGGTGGAAGTGCCTCAAGAAAAGAAAGAGGGTTTACAGGCTAAGAAGACAGACTTCAAGAAAGGCGGGAAAAACAACAAAACCCGTGAAAAGAGAAGGTGCAATTTCTATGGCATTGTGGGACATATAGCAAAAGACTACAGGAACAAGAAAGCAAAGATGAATGGTGGTTGCTTCAGTTGTGGCGAGACTGGACACTTGGCTAAGGACTTCCCAAAGAAGCGGGGGCAGGGACAGAGGACTGGATCCACCTCAGGGGGACAAGTTCACGCGCTGATGGCACCTCCACGGGAACGAGGTAGAAATATTTCTGTAGAAAGCTTAGTTTATCTCTACAATCATCCAGTTTGCACTCTCTTTGATTCTGGTGCATCACACTCCTTTATTTCATCTGCTTTAGTAGAATCTCTGCACCTAGACACTAGTATGGTAGAAGATCCCTTGGTTGTTTTGAATCCAATTGGGGGCTCGGCTTATTTGTCGATGGTTTGCTTGGATTTGAAAATCTCTATTCTAAGTGTTGAATTTAGATGTAGTGCCTTTGTTTTGGGCTTCTCAGGATATGGACTTATCTTAGGCATGGACTGGTTATCCAGTAATTGTGCCATTCTTGATTGTGAGAAAAGAGTGGTTAGACTCTTGACTCGGCTCGGTAACACCCTAGAAATTTCTTTTAATCCCTTGAATGTTGTTATGCTTAGTTATCTAGAGTCGCTTGATGCTTCTGTTGAGAATTTGCAGTCGGTTAGAGTGGTCCGGGAATATCTGGATGTCTTTAAAGAGGTAAAGGGTTTACCTCCGAGGCGGGAAATAGACTTCCGCATATATCTTGTTGATAATGCAAAGCCCGTAGCTTTACCTGTCAGACACATGGCCCCAAAGGAGAGAAAGGAGCTCAGTAAGCAAGTTAAGGAGCTTCTCGAGAAGGGGTTTATAAGGAGGAGTATCTCAGAATGGGGTGCTCCAGTGGTGTTCGCCACCAAAGCAGATGGTTCACTACGTCTTTATGTGGACTATAGGGAGCTAAACAAGCTGACTAAAAAGAATAGACACCCGCTTCCCAGAATAGACGATTTGTCTGATCAGCTTGTAGGTGCATCGGTCTTCTCCCAACTTGATCTAGCTACTGGGTTCCATCAGCTAAGGGTAGCTGAAGATAGCATTGATAAAACGGCGTTCA
The DNA here is from genome assembly GCA_030737875.1 of Allium sativum. Taxonomy (NCBI): domain Eukaryota; kingdom Viridiplantae; phylum Streptophyta; class Magnoliopsida; order Asparagales; family Amaryllidaceae; genus Allium; species Allium sativum. The sequence goes on from CM060919.1 coordinate 341,882,075, forward strand.
GAACCCCAGACGGTTTCTACGAGTGGCTTGTCATGCCTTTCGGCTTGACAAACGCACCCGCTTATTTCGTAGACCTAATGAGCAGGGTGTTCAGGGAATTCCTCAATAAATTCGTGGTGGTCTTCATAGACGATATTTTGATCTTCTCAAAGAATGAGGAAGAACATGCTCAACATATGAAAGAGATTATGGAAACTCTTCGAGTTCATCAGCTAAAAGCCAAATCCTCCAAGTGCCACTTTTGGAGAGAAGAAGTAAGATTTCTTAGGCATATAGTGTCCAAAGAGGGGTTAGCTGTGGACCCCGCGAAAGTAGTGGCAGTACAGGATTGGAAGACACCAAGAAATGCAACCGAAGTCTGAAGCTTTCTCGGGCTAGCAGGTTTTTACCGAAAGTTCATTAGGGATTTCGCGAAAATCTCAGCTCCACTCACAAGGCTAACAAAGAAGAATCTAGCGTTCGCTTGGGATTTGGATTGCGAGTTTGCTTTCCAATGATTAAAAAGGGCTCTCACAACAACCCCAGTTCTGACTTTACCGGATGGAAGCAAGATGTTCACAGTATACACGGATGCTTGTGGTACGGGACTAGGAGTCGTTCTGATGCAAGAAGGGTGGGTAGTAGCATATGGTGGAAGACAATTGAAAGTGCATGAAATGAACTACCCAACCCACGATCTTGAGTTGGCTGCCATCGTCTTTGCGCTTAAGTCTTGGCGCCATTATCTCCTAGGCGAGAAGTTCGAATTATATACTGACCATAAATCGTTGAAGTATCTTTTCTCGCAGAAAGATCTTAACTTGAGGCAGCAAAGGTGGATGGAGTTCCTTGCCTCATATGACTTTGAAATTTCCTATACTCCTGGCAAAGGCAACGTAGTAGTAGACGCGTTGAGCCAAAAGAAGCTGACCCTAAGCCCTCTCTTTGTAGAAAGGAAAAGCTTGGAGTATATAGCTAGTTTTGACTTTAGGCCCTCCTCTGATTTTGTACTTGGTTTATTGGCATCCCTAGAAGTATGGCCCACTCTTTTAGACTCGATAGGGGCCGCACAACGTGAAGACCCTCAGCTTGTGGATGTGATTGATAAACTAATTAGGGGTGAAACTTCCAGTCACCTCAATAGGTACTCCATCGATGATAAGGGTTGGCTGAGACGGGATGGAAGGCTATGCGTCCCACAAGCTAGGGATTTAGTGAAGAAGGTTCACGAGGAGGCACATCATTCTAAGATGATAATACACCCAGGTGGAGACAAGATGTACAAGGACGTAAACAGAGTTTTCTATTGGAGCGGCATGAAGAAGGACATGGCAGATTTCGTTTCTAAGTGCGTGACCTGCCAACAGGTCAAGGCGGAACAAAAGAAGCCTGGAGGACTGCTTCATCCTCTAGAAGTCCCGCAATGGAAGTGGGATAGCATTTCAATGGACTTCATTGACGGGTTGCCTAGGTCAAGAAGAGGCAATACTAGCATTTGGGTAATAGTGGACAGGCTTACTAAAAGCGCCCACTTTATACCTATCAAGAGTAGAAGGACCGCTTCATCTCTAGCTTCTCTTTATCTCAAGGAAATAGTTCGACTCTATGGAATACCCTCCAGCATAGTGAGTGACAGAGATCCCATCTTCACAAGCGAATTTTGACGGAGTCTGCAAGAAGCTGTCGGCACACAGTTATGTTTGAGCACGGCCTATCACCCCCAAACTGATGGTCAGACAGAACAGGTGAATAAAGTATTAGAAGATCTTCTGAGACTGTGCGTTCTTGACTTCGGATCGACTTGGGAGGATCACCTTCCTTTAGCGGAATTCGCCTATAACAACAGTTATCAAGCCACCATCGGTATGGCGCCCTTCGAAGCTCTATATGGAAGACCGTGCCGATCACCAACTTGTTTGTGGGAGTCTACCGACAAGCTTATACTTGGGCCAGACATGATTAGAGAGATTTCAGAAAAAGTGGACTTGATACGAAGGAGAATGAAGACTGCCCAAGACAGACAGAAATCCTACACCGACAAAAGAAGGACCGACCTTGAGTTTGAGGTTGGGGACAGGGTTTTCCTTAAGGTATCCCCTCTAAGGAACGTCGTTCGCTTTGGATCCGCAGGAAAGCTAGCACCAAGATTTGTAGGACCGTTCCCTATCATCAAGAAGATTGGGAAAATGGCTTATAGAGTAGAGCTGCCTGAAAGATTGGCTGGAATTCACAATGTCTTTCACGTTTCTCATCTTCGAAAACATCTACATGAATCCGCGGAAGTGGTAGATCCAAGCATTCTAGAAGAAGCCGAAGTGGAACGCGAAGCAACTATGAGGAGAGTTCCAACTCGAATCGTAGAAACTGAGGTGAAAAAGCTACGCAACCGCGAAGTCAAGCTTGTCAAAGTTCAGTGGAGCGACGCCGAGGAAGACGCGACTTGGGAAACTGAGGACAGAATACGCGCGGCCTACCCTTTTCTTTTTGAGGGTACATCATTGATTTCTCTTTTTCCTTAAGTTTTGCTTGTATCTATCTTTTTAGGTATAATCTCCTCGATATTATCCTTTATCCTTAGGTTGAAACCCCTTTGGATGTAAACATGTAATTGAAACATGTTATGATTGATGGCTGCAAGTGGTTGCAAGTGATTGCTAGTGGTTGCTCATGGATGCATATACACACACAACCTAGGTTTTAGATCGGCTCAGTCACTTCATACTTCATATGCATATATGTACTCATATTTGTATGTGGTTGAAACTCGATACGTCGTCATATGGATGTCGCATTTGTATGAATGGTTGCGCACTCATGTAGAATTATGAGTAAGGACAAATTTGCATACGTAATGGATTCATGACACTTACATGATTCGCATTAAGGAGGTCAACTGAATCAGTAGACCGCCTAATTTTTGCATTAGATAAGGACATATACACACACTATGCATATGATCATGAAGCATTAGAAGTCTTTTAAGGACAATGGATGCCTGTGTTTGTTGGTTGAGTAGATGGACGATTGGATGTCAGGATATACGTTCTTTCAGACTTGAAGATTTCGGGGACGAAATCCTTTAAGGAGGGGAGAATGTAACACCCCGAATTTCCTGTTAACAGTAAAATTAACAAATTAAAGTATAATTAATTCTAAATGATGGAATTAAGGGAAATGGGTTAAGCCATTGCGTTCATCTCGGAATTCTGCTTGAAATAGAGTCCGAGTTTGCGTAAAACGGATACCGTATGAAGAAGATATGGACGAACGAAGTTGGGCAGAAAAACCAGAAACGGGCCAGAATGCACTGGCGCATTTGGGAAGTGTGCCAGAACAAAATTGCACTGGCGCACTTGGGAAGTGCGCCAGTACAAATTTGCACTGGCGCACCTGCCAAGTGCGCCCAGGCCGAGCAGAAACCTACTTGGTTAGGCCCTGGCTGGCCTGGTCGGGTTCTGGTCGATTTCTAAGGCTTGGCTGTGTCACTAGGGCTTACATGTCGCTTTCTGATTGGCTTCTCTTGGAATGGATGGTCTGGATTCACTCTAGCTTCATCGACGGCTCTAATCAGTTTGAAATTCTATAAGTACAACTCAAGTCTAAACCTAAATTCACACAAATAATATAGTACTAGAGCCGTCATGTTGCTGGAAAGAAACTAGGAGTGGTCGTTAGTTAGAAAGCTTAGAGACAAGCCAATACTAAAGTAAAACAAGAATCAAAACAACATTTGTCTACCCAAAGGAAAGCAATTCAAATTCAGAACTCAGAAATCAGAAAACAAGACCGTCGTTTGTTGTAAGTATAGTGATTTTTCCGATGTGAATAAAAATTAGGATTTGATTCGATGTAAAATGGAAATGGAATTGTGTTATTGTGTAACAACGATGTTAATTCATATCTATGTATTGAAATGATTGTGGTATTGTGATGTTTGTGGTATAGTTGAGTTGATACTGATCCTATTGTACATTTAGAATCACATGCAAGTTGTATAGTTCATGTTGTAATCGACACCTATATGTTTATGTGATTATATAGGTTGTATGTGATTAAGATTTCATGTATATATATGCTAAAATCTCTATACCTAAAAGATTATGTTCATATACATGTTCCTATGTTTATACAAAAGTTGCAAGTTCCTAATTGGATCCATGCCAAGATCCACTTTAATACATGTTTCATGTTGTAATTAGATATATGATCGGATCTAGTTCACACCCTTGTCATAAAATTATACATACTTATGAAAATGTCATATTCTTGTCATATGCTAGTGATGTTCGATGTTATGCCTAGATCCAAAACATGTTTAGGCTTATGTTATCTAAATCATATGCTAATTTATGTGATACTGTAACACCCCATCCTCCGCCAGGGTAACTCTTGCAAGCACACTAGCTTTGCAGGGGCGTTAAACAAGGTAAACATGCATGCAGATATCACAAGACAGAACATATAAGTAAAAAGTAAATAAAGCAGCGGATAAAACTACCATTTCAAAACCATAGTCAAGTTACATCAAAGTACTGTCATTATTTTCCAACTACTACAAGTCTAGAAAACATAAACTGAAAACTGGAAATAACATAAAGTAACTATCCCCAAAGTAGAATAAAGCCATAGCGAGCTCAAGTCCAAACCGTACATGAGCTATCCAGAAGAGCAGCTAAAGATCCAAGCTAGGTTCCAGTATTCCCACCCTGTAAACCTGGGGGGGGAAACGGAAGAAAAGAGGCGAAAGGAAAACGGGTCAGTCATAAAGACTGAGTAAGTCCTACCTACTATTAGTCTAAAAACTAATGAAGTTAACTTAACATGAGAAACTGAGATGAACATGATGATGGTGATTAACTAGCATGGTAAACAAGATAACAGAACATGATCAAAGGTGACATCGCATATACAAGGTTAAGTGTTGCACCAATATAGTACTAGTATCTTAATCCATGTCAAGTAAAATCAAGAATTGATCCCATGGCCCAATAGGCCCAAGTCATGAGGTGACCTAAGTCAAGGTCCAACTACTCGTTCTAGTCGATCGGCTCCCTATAAGCCTAACTCGTCGTGTATCGGTGTCATACGGTCCAAACATGAAATGTAGTCAACTATGCTAGGTCCACCCTAGGGTGTATCCGGCCCTAGGGTGTCAACCACTGACACGAAACAAGCACGCACAGTCAAAACCTACTGGTGCCCAAGTCTGTCTTTCATCCCCGGACAATGTGCACGACCATGGTCCGTCGGAATCTACTATGGCGCACCTACTTTTGCCGTCTTTTTGGTCGCTTACACTCCAGCCCAGTAATCGTGCCCCACCCTAGCCTAGTCCCTAGGGTATCCGATACTCCCTAGTGGGTTACTGTTGAGAAGGACCGTGTAACTAGGGTTTTCTAGTGGGTTAAGTGTGGTTAACCCCATCCAAACCATGTATCAAGTTGGTTAAGTGTACCCAAGTGGTTCATGACTTAACCCTACCAACCAATCGTGTTCAAGTGGTTAAGTATATTCAAGTAATCTATGACTTAACCCTATCAATATTATCTTGCCAAATTGGTTAAGTGAAGGTTGACTTAACCCCATTAAATTATCAAGTCGAATTGGTTAAGTGTAGGTTACTTAACCCCATTAAATTATCGAGTCAAATTGGTTAAGTGTAGGTTAACTTAACCCCATTAAATTATCGAGTCGGATTAGTTAAGTATAAGTTAACTTAACCCCATCCACTAATCGTATTACATGGTTAAGTGTCAATAAGTAAATCAAGCCCGGTTTTACTTATCCTACCCATTCATGTTATATCGGTTAAGTAACCACGTCAAATTAACTTAACCCTATCATGTGGCATTTATTAACTTAATGCACCCCAACCTCTCACATTAGACCTTGTTGTGGTTACTAGTTAAGCCGGGCGGGTCCGGGTAGGTTTATACCACAACCTAGTCTAACCTCGGGTTTTAGGTGCGGCATGACCCACTACTCACATTGGGTCCTATTGTTTGCAACTACTAGTTAAGCCGGGCGGTTCCGGGTAGTCTTACGTTGCAAACTCAACCCAACCTCGAGTTGGTCAATTTCATGTTTTCTAAGTGTCATGACCATATTTATGTTTATCATAAAACTATGGTTTTCAAGCATAATCATATGTCATGTTTTAAAGTCATGCTTCATGTCATATTTCACGTTCATGTTTCATGTATTTAAGTTTACCCATAACGTAACCCCAATGCTCCTATGTTCGCATCAATGCAAGATAGATGAAAAAAAAGGAAAACATAATGATATGACAAGGTGGGCATAAGGTGATATTTGGCCACAAGTTAAACATGGTGGCTCATGAGACATAGGTGTTCATCTAAAAACTTGCATATATCATATTTGGCCTCAAAATATGCATATTTGTTACTTAGCAAATAGGTGAAAGCACAAAGATCTAAACTAGCATATAGATCCTATCATGACAAGTTAACATTAAGGTCAAGTGAGAGTCTTTATGTTGCTACATGCAACATTTCTAAACAAAGGTAAGAGCTTTCAACCCAAGAAGACAAAGTGATGATTTCACAATCATACATAGGATAGATCTAAGCCTCACATGATAGATTCAAAGCATAAAATGATATTTAAGCCCAAACTCAACTTGCAACATGTCATGTTTAAATTCATAGTTTATATCTAGTAGTAGAAGAGGGCTTACAATGCTATGAAGACTAGAATTAATATATATAAAGATTGGGACGAAGCCACTAGCAAATCCGCAAATAAAATAAGATCCAATCCACGCTTTGAGAGAATAAGATGCTTCTTTGATTTGCTATGAAGAAAGATGGATTCTTTAAGGAAGAAAGAGGGCTCTTTTACTTGATTTGAACACTCAAACTCTCATATGAATGAAGGTAGAAACTTTAGCAAGAGAGTGGAGGCCATGAGAGAACATTTTGGCATAGTTTAGTTGTAGGAATGATTAATGAGTGATTAGGTTAGGTCTAGGGGTCTTTTTATAGAAGATTAGGGTGTTATTAGCCATAGGATTAACCCTAAAACACATCAGGTCCGTCAAATCTCGTCAGAAGCTTCTAGAGCAGACTCAACACGTCACAAATGGTGCACCAGAAAAACTGGTCCGACCAGGGGTGTCGACCCCTGGGTCGACATGGGTGTCGACCCATGGGTCGACATGGGTGTCGACCCATTGGGGGGGTCGACACTGGTGTCGACCCATGTGTCGACCCTGCCTGGGGCGGGAAAATTCCCTCCCTTTCTGCCTTGGTTGAATTTCGAATCTGAATTTGAATTTGAACTGTTTTCGGGCTTGGAATTTTCTGAAAACTTCATTGGGCCATAACTTGGTCATACGGACTCTGTTTTTCGAAAACTCGGACTCTATTTCGCGTATTTTTCCGAGACGAACGCAATGGCACAGCCCGTTTCCCTTGATTCAGATTTTAACATTTAATTCTGCCTTGATTTATGTTATAACATGTTATTCAAAAATACGGGTTGTTACACTCTCCCCTCCTAAAAGGATTTCGTCCCCGAAATCTCCAAGTTAGGAAGAACATATCCTACCATCCATCATCCATCTACTCAAAACATCATCCACAAGTAACCATTGTCCTTAAAAAGATTCTAAATGTTGTATGAACATATGCAAAAGGTGTGTGTATATGTACTTATCTAATGCAAAAATCAGGCGGTTACTGATTCAGTAAACCTCCTTAATGCCAAGTATGTTGGTGAAATGAGTCCATATGTATCAAAATTCCTAACATAATTCATAATCTCTATATGAGTGCACATAACATTCATTCATATGCAACATCCACGTGATAGCACAATAAGTTTCATCCATGAATAAGCATAAACACTCATGCATATGCGGTATGAAAGTGTGTGAGCCGATCTTAGTGCCTAACGTGTATCATGCATCCACGAGTATCCACTTGCAAACACTTGCAATCACTTGCAAACATCAAGCATAACATGTTTCAAATACATGTTTCAACCAAGGGTTTCTACCTAAGGTTCTCATGACAAGATTTACGAAACAAGATAAACTAGATAAACATGGATAGCAAAAGAAAGATATGCCAACTAGGAAAAGATATCGAAAATGTATCCTCAAAAAGAAATGGATAAAGCCCACGCATCTTCTCCTTGGTTTCCCACGTTGCGTCTTCCTCTGTTTCACTCCATTGCGCCTTAACAAGCTTAGCTTCTTAGCTTCTTTGTCTCCGTTTCCATGATACGAATCGGAGCTCGTCTCAGGGTTGCCTCTTTCTCTACCTCCATGTCTTCAAGAATACTTGGTTCAACCACTTCGGCGGATCTGTGCAAACACTTCCGGAGATGCGAGACATGAAAGACGTTATGCACTCCCGGCCGGCTCCTCGGGCAATTCCGCCTTATAAGTCATCTTCCCAACTCTTTCTATAGTAAGGAAGGGTCCTACGATCCTTGGTGTCAGCTGCCCAAAATGAACCATATTTCGCAAAGGAGAAATCTTCACAAAGACCATATCTCCAACTTTAAATTCTAAGTCTGTCCTTCGCTTGCCTGCATAGGATTTCTGTCTGTCTTGGGCCGTTTTCATCTGCCTTCGAATCAATTCAACCCTCTCGGATGTGTCCCTTATCATGTCGGGCTCAATTATAAGCTTATCCGTCGTCTTCCCACCAACATGTTGGTGGCTTGCACGGCCTCCCATACGAAGCTTCGAATGGTGTCATTCCTATGCTTGCTTGGTAGCTGTTATTATAAGCAAACTCTACAAGAGGAAGGCGGTCTTCCCTAGTACCACCAAAGTCAAGAACACAAAGTCTCAAAAGGTCTTCTAGCACTCTATTCACCCTTTCGGTTTGGCCATCCGTCTGGGGGTGATAGGCTGTACTCAGATTCAATCGCGTACCCATCGCTTCTTGCAAACTATTCCAGAACTGGCTAGTGAAAATTGGGTCACGATCGCTAACTATGCTAGAAGGAACTCCATGCAACCGCACTATCTCTCGAAGATAAACAGATGCTAGCCATGATACGGTCCTCTTGCTTTTCACTGGAATAAAATGGGCTCTCTTTGTAAATCTATCAATTATTACCCATATCCCATAAAGCCCAAATAGTTTGGTGACGAACATCTTCACCCCAACCATATATCACAAATAGGCGAGTCATACTCCTTATGGGGTTTGCAACAGAACTAAGATTGAGGATAGGACCGAGAGGATATACTTAAAAGATAGCATGCGAGCAAGCTCTACGGAACAATAGGGATCAAGGATATATTCTTAGAAGGAGATTTAATGCGCGTATCTAGTCTTCAGTCTTCTAAGCCGCATTTTCTTGTGCTTAACCCCATCGTGCCCTGACCGTCTTTTAACTTCGCAATTCCGTAGTTCTTAATTCTTATTTCCAAAATATGAGTTAGAACTCATTTCACCGTTGCCTCTCATTCCCCTTCCACTTATTCTTTGCCTAAAATACTTGGCTTCCACCCAACTGTGTACTCATGGTTTCATGCAAGCTTTCCAAAATTCGTTAGTGAATCTTGGATCTCGTTTACATACTATACGGTATCCCACGCAGAAAACTATCTCTTGAAAACAAGTGCCAATCCACGTTGCCAAATGTACTTACTAGGGTGATTTCTCTAACCCATGCTTAAGTGAAATGGACTATCCGCCTTAGTAGCGAATACCACCGGAGCACCCCATTCTGAAATGCTTCACCTAATGAAATTTTTCTCAAGCTACTCCTTGATTTGCTTACCAAGCTCTCTTCTTTCTCGCGGGGCCATGTGCCTAACGGGCAATGTAACTGGCTTGGCATTATCAACCAGATAAATGCGGAAATCTATCTCCCGCTTAGGGGGTAACCCCCTTAACTTCTTTAAAGACATCAAGATAGTCTCGGACCACCCTTACAGATTGCAGATCATCGATGGACGAGTCAAGAGATTCAAGATAACATAACATGACGGGACTTCTAGGATTATAAGAAATTTCTAGGGTATTACCGAGGCGAGTCATGAGCCTCACTACCCTATGCTCACAGTCAAGAATGGCTCCATAACTGGACAACCAATCCACACCCAAATCAACCCGTATCCCATAAACCCGAGAACCTAAGTATTACACATGAATTCTATGCTCAAGATAGAGATTTTCAAATCCACACAAATCACAGGTAGATGGGCGGAACCCCCAATTGGATTTGGAACACTAACGGGACCTCAACTAGACTAGTACTTAGGTGCAAACTTTCAACAAGATCGGAAATAAAACTATGCGATGCGCCAGAATCAAATAAGGTATGAACAGGGAAATCAAGAATGTAAACATGACTTTCTACAGAAACTCTACCTCGGTCAAAAGCTGGAAGAGTGAGGAGAGCCTGCAACCGCCCTCCAGAGGGTCCTGCTTGCTGAGTTTGTCCTTGCCCCTGTCCTTGCTTCCTCGGGCAATCCTTGCTAAAATGTCCAGACTCTCCGCAATGAAAACACTCGCCTAACTTCCTCTTCTTCTTCCTGCAATCCTTGGCCAGATGCCCCTTGATCCCACAAAAGTTGCATTTCCTCTTCTTACTTGACGTGTTGTCGTTCTTTCCTCCTTTCCTGGAGTCTATCTTCTTGCCTTGAGACTTATTTGCCTGGACCTTCTTCTTGTCATTCTTATCTTCCTCTTGAAGTAGGACCATATTCACCAAACTCTCGAAAGTCGCCCCCAGGGGTATATGAGACACGGCCAAACCGCGCAATGGCTCATTCAATCCTAGAGCAAAGTGTAGGGCCTTCTTCAGAGCTGTGTTTACCAATTCTAGACCGAACTGAGCAAGTTGATTAAACTTATCCACGTATTCCCTAACGGTCATGTCCCCTTGCTTTAGAGAGAGGAACCTCTCCATCTGAAGGTTCTCTTCTGTCGATGATAGAAACTTTGGTCCAAACCTTCTCCTAAAGTCATCCCAAGTCTCAATTGGTCTAGTAGTGGTGGTGACTACCCACCAATAAGCAGCTTCCCCTTTCAATAGCCATACCGCCAACAGAACTTTCCTACGATCTTCCACATCAAAGATAGCAAAGAGGTCTTCAGTTTCCTTTAACCAGTTTCTTGCCTCCACAGAAGTCTCCGTTCCGACAAAATTCTTGCAACCCATCGCCTTAAAGTCTTTGCAAAGCTTTGCGAAATCCTCTTGAGGATGCTGAGGGGGAGGAGGAACCTCAGCTACGGGAGGGCGAGAGATGTTAGTGATGGGGGAAGGAGGAGGAATGTTCACGGGGCCGGCTTCATTCGCCCTTGCCTCCATAAATCTCCGGAACCAGACGGATACTTGTACACCTTCCGGGATGTTAAAGCGATCGGTCATACTAAAACGAAGAAAAAGATAGATTCAGAACGAAGAAACGAAGGATAGTGCTAATGGCTTTTGGGGAATAGCCTTTTAAAATAACTAGACTTTTCTTGGAAAATACTTAATTGGTTTTGAAAATAGTTTTTTAAAAAGGTAAGTTTTAAAAACCTTTTGCTCATGTCTTGTAAACCTGGCTCTGATACCAAATGTAACACCCCACCCTCCGCCAGGGTAACTGTTGCAAGCACACTAGCTTTGGAGGGGCGTTAAACAAGGTAAACATGCATGCAGATATCATAAGACAGAACATATAAGTAAAAAGTAAATAAAGCAGCGGATAAAACTACCATTTCAAAACCATAGTCAAGTTACATCAAAGTACTGTCATTATTTTCCAACTACTACAAGTCTAGAAAACATAAAATGAAAACTGGAAATAACATAAAGTAACTATCCCCAAAGTAGAATAAAGCCATAGCGAGCTCAAGTCCAAACCGTACATGAGCTATGCAGAAGAGCAGCTAAAGATCCAAGCTAGGTTCCAGTGTTCCCACCCTGTAAACCTGGGGGGGAAACGGAAGAAAAGAGGCGAAAGGAAAACGGGTCAGTCATAAAGACTGAGTAAGCCCTACCTACTATTAGTCTAAAAACTAATGAAGTTAACTTAACATGAGAAACTGAGATGAACATGATGATGGTGATTAACTAGCATGGTAAACAAGATAACAGAACATGATCAAAGGTGACATCGCATATACAAGGTTAAGTGTTGCACCAATATAGTACTAGTATCTTAATCCATGTCAAGTAAAATCAAGAATTGATCCCATGGCCCAATAGGCCCAAGTCATGAGGTGACCTAAGTCAAGGTCCAACTACTCGTTCTAGTCGATCGGCTCCCTATAAGCCTAACTCGTCGTGTATCGGTGTCATACGGTCCAAACATGAAATGTAGTCGACTGTGCTAGGTCCACCCTAGGGTGTATCCGGCCCTAGGGTGTCAACCACTGACACGAAACAAGCACGCACAGTCAAAACCTACTGGTGCCCAAGTCTGTCTTTCATCCCCGGACAATGTGCACGACCATGGTCCGTCGGAATCTACTATGGCGCACATACTTTTGCCGTCTTTTTGGTCGCTTACACTCCAGCCCAGTAATCGTGCCCCACCCTAGCCTAGTCCCTAGGGTATCTGATACTCCCTAGTGGGTTACTGCTGAGAAGGACCGCGTAACTAGGGTTTTCTAGTGGGTTAAGTGTGGTTAACCCCATCCAAACCATGTATCAAGTTGGTTAAGTGTACCCAAGTGGTTCATGACTTAACCCTACGAACCAATCGTGTTCAAGTGGTTAAGTATATTCAAGTAATCTATGACTTAACCCTATCAATATTATCTTGCCAAATTGGTTAAGTGAAGGTTGACTTAACCCCATTAAATTATCAAGTCGAATTGGTTAAGTGTAGGTTAACTTAACCCCATTAAATTATCGAGTCAAATTGGTTAAGTGTAGGTTAACTTAACCCCATTAAATTATCGAGTCGGATTAGTTAAGTATAAGTTAACTTAACCCCATCCACTAATCGTATTACATGGTTAAGTGTCAATAAGTAAATCAAGCCCGGTTTTACTTATCCTACCCATTCATGTTATATCGGTTAAGTAACCACGTCAAATTAACTTAACCCTATCATGTGGCATTTATTAACTTAATGCACCCCAACCTCTCACATTAGACCTTGTTGTGGTTACTAGTTAAGTCGGGCGGGTCCGGGTAGGTTTATACCACAACCTAGTCTAACCTCGGGTTTTAGGTGCGGCATGACCAATTACTCACATTGGGTCCTATTGTTTGCAACTACTAGTTAAGTCGGGCGGTTCCGGGTAGTCTTACGTTGCAAACTCAACCCAACCTCGAGTTGGTCAATTTCATGTTTTCTAAGTGTCATGACCATATTTATGTTTATCATAAAACTATGGTTTTCAAGCATAATCATATGTCATGTTTTAAAGTCATGCTTCATGTCATATTTCACGTTCATGTTTCATGTATTTAAGTTTACCCATAACGTAACCCCAACGCTCCTATGTTCGCATCAACGCAATATAGATGAAAAAAAAGGAAAACATAATGATATGACAAGGTGGGCATAAGGTGATATTTGGCCACAAGTTAAACATGGTGGCTCATGAGACATAGGTGTTCATTTAAAAACTTGCATATATCATATTTGGCCTCAAAATATGCATATTTGTTACTTAGCAAATAGGTGAAAGCACAAAGATCTAAACTAGCATATAGATCCTATCATGACAAGTTAACATTAAGGTCAAGTGAGAGTCTTTATGTTGCTACATGCAACATTTCTAAACAAAGGTAAGAGCTTTCAACCCAAGAAGACAAAGTGATGATTTCACAATCATACATAGGATAGATCTAAGCCTCACATGATAGATTCAAAGCACAAAATGATATTTAAGCCCAAACTCAACTTGCAACATGTCATGTTTAAATTCATAGTTTATATCTAGTAGTAGAAGAGGGCTTACAATGCTATGAAGACTAGAATTAATATATATAAAGATTGAGACGAAGCCACTAGCAAATCCGCAAATAAAATAAGATCCAATCCACGCTTTGAGAGAATAAGATGCTTCTTTGATTTGCTATGAAGAAAGATGGATTCTTTAAGGAAGAAAGAGGGCTCTTTTACTTGATTTGAACACTCAAACTCTCATATGAATGAAGGTAGAAACTTTAGCAAGAGAGTGGAGGACATGAGAGAACATTTTGGCATAGTTTAGTTGTAGGAATGATTAATGAGTGATTAGGTTAGGTTTAGGGGTCTTTTTACAGAAGATTAGGGTGTTATTAGCCATAGGATTAACCCTAAAACACATCAGGTCCGTCAAATCTCGTCAGAAGCTTCTAGAGCAGACTCAACACGTCACAAATGGTGCACCAGAAAAACTGGTCCGACCAGGGGGGTCGACCCCTGGGTCGACATGGGTGTCGACCCATGGGTCGACATGGGTGTCGACCCATTGGGGGGGTCGACACTGGTGTCGACCCCTGTGTCGACCCTGCCTGGGGCGGGAAAATTCCCGCCCTTTCTGCCTTGGTTGAATTTCGAATCTGAATTTGAATTTGAATTTGAACTGTTTTCGGGCTTGGAATTTTCTGAAAACTTCTTTGGGCCATAACTTGGTCATACGGACTCCGTTTTTCGAAAACTCGGACTCTATTTCGCGTATTTTTCCGAGACGAACGCAATGGCACAGCCCGTTTCCCTTGATTAAGATTTTAACATTTAATTCTGCCTTGATTTATGTTATAACATGTTATTCAAAAATACGGGTTGTTACAGATACCTATTTGTTTAGATCCCTGTTTCAATGCAAGTTCACATGATAAGTTGAAACCCATGATTTAGTCTATGTTGCAAATTCACATATATGTATGTTGACTATTTTGCAAGTTCACACCTATGATGTTCATATTGACTATGCCAAAAATGCCAAGTTTACACCTATGTCATGTTTATGTTATGAATCCCCTTATGCCAATTTTGTGTGTGCTAAATTAGGCCAAGTTTTTAGCCTAATATTGTACGCTAAAAACTATGCGGATGAAAATTAGGCTAAGATTGATTAGCCTAATATTTAGACGGGGTAACGTTGGGAATATTAGTAAAACTTGTCATAAATTTGTAAAAATATATGAAATTGGCATGTTTGTCACATGCCAAAAATTGGTGGCATTTAAATGGTATAAATTCTTATACCAAAAATGTTAAACTTGGAAAGTGGGCCCCAACATTTAATTGTTGACAAATTTACATATAACAAGTAATAAAGACAAATATGTAAATTTAGAAAATACGAGTATGCTTAATACGAGGTTGGATTGAGTTGTCATGTAAACCTGCCCGGACCCGCCCGGCTGTCTAGTAGTCACAACAATACCTATACAATGTGGGTGGTTAAGCATGGAGCCCAATAAGGACCCAAGGTTAGACTGAGTTACAGTGTAAATCTGTCTGGAACCGACCGGCACATCCCGTAACCGTAACAATACCTGTCTAATGTGAGTGGTCGGTGCTTTAAAAAGCTAAGGACAGACAAGTCAGGATGGTAGGGTTAAGTTAACTAAAACACTTTACCAATTCAACATGTTAATTTAAACTGATGGGTGGGGTTAGGTAAATACAGACACTTAACCACTTAACATGTTTGACTAGAAAACCCTAGTAACGGGGACCCATTTCAGCAGTAACCCAATTAGGTATCATGATACCCTGAAACTAGGCAGGGTGGGTCACGATTACTGGGCTGATTGTAAGCGGTCAAAAGTGACGGCGGTGGGTGCAACAGTGAGGGTTCTAACGGAGTGCGGGCGTGCACACACTTCGGAGTAGACAAACAGGGCACTGGGGGCACCAGTAGTATAACCTATGCATTCTAAGGATTGTGTTGGGTCGCCACCATGGGACTTGATACACCCCATGGTGGGGCCAGCATAGGTATCTACAATATTTGGGGGCCGTAAGACACGGATGATTATGCGAGTAGGAGCCGATCTTTAGAGAAAGGGGATCACTTCACCCGATCATGGGGTGCCAGTTGGGACATTACAAGTAGGTGCAGAGATATAGTGTGGGGTGTGATAGTATATTCGATTCAAACTGCTTTACCTTAGTTTATGATACTTTCCTGTTTCCAGTTTATACTTATCATGTCTTTTTCTTATTCTCATACTGAAGAGTCACTAGACTTACCAGGCTTTATGTCTGACCCTATTTTCTTTCGTCTTCTTTTCTTCCGTTCCCTCCCCCCCCCCCAGGTCCACAGGGAGGAAACCACCCAGCTTAGTCAGACTCTTTGCAAGCTTCAAGATAGTAGATGTATGGTTTGGACTCTCTTTCCTTGGCTATGGCTGTTGGACACACTCTATGGGGATTTATGCAGTTTTAATTATGTTTTTATGCTTATTTATTTAATAACCAAGACAGACATGATGATGTAATGTTTTTGGAAGTTGTTATGTGATAGTTATGGAAATGTCTTTGTATGAACACGTATTTATGAAATAAAAAGTCTGTTTGTTTTCCGCTGCTTATATATATGTGTTTATATATCTGTCTTGTGTTTATCTGTGACTTTTACTTAAAAACCTCCATCAAAGTTAAGGCATTCCCTTTGTGAGTGACCTTAATGGATGGTGGGGTGTTTCATAGTGGGTACAACTAGTGGAGATAGGGGCAGGCAACACCTATGAAGGTAACTAGGGGTACACGAAACTACCAATAACATTGTTATTTTCTGTAGGCGGGATCAGCTTTTAGGGTGACTAGTAATGGTGCGGTGTAATTAGCATTGGTGCAGTATAGTAATTATCCTATAGTAATTAGGAACGAGATTAACACCAGAGTATTACTCCTGTTTGCTTTGTCATGCCCACTTGTTTCATCGTCATACCTTGTTCTACCAGTTTATGCCTTATCCTAGTTATTTTAATAATTATATTGTTAAATTTATTATACTCGCCAAACTTTATGTCTGACCCCCTTGTTTTCACCTCTTTTCTACCTCCCCCCTCCCCCAACCCAGGTTCTCAGGGTGGGACTAGTACTAGTGGAGCTTGATCTTGGATCTCTTTCTCTCTCTTCTGGAAGCGCTTGGATTGCTGAAAGTAAAGTTCAGCACATCTCTTTTATGGCTACTTGTGTTTGGGTTATGCTTTTTACTTTATGTATTCAGAAAGAAATTTGTCAAGATAGATATTAAGTGTACTTGGTTTGGTTGTTGGTTTATGAAGTTGATGTAATCAAACTATTTCTCCGCTGCAATAAAAGTTGTTTTAAATCTTTCAAGTATCAATATATGTATCTGTCTTGTTATATTCTGTTCTATACACTAATAATGCTCCATGGAAGTAAATGCATTCCCTTTGTGAGTGACATTAATGGATATGGGGTGTTACAAGTCTCAAATTACTAAATTATTCTCTTTTTTTATCTATTTTCAATTAAATTGGCTCATAACTACAATTCAATAATTTCGTGTCTATTCACAATTCATTCATCCAATTTGCACATAACCATAATTTTATTCAATTTTTGTAGATAACTAAAATTTAACATAAATTGTATATTCTGACATAGAAGAAGGGAAGAGAAGAAAATGAACATATTAGGAATCTAACGATACAAAATGATGTTATCGGAAAATATAATTTAGTTCACTCACCGGACAGCTTCCAATTCTTGAATCTAATTCGGATCTATCACCCGTGGTCTACCTAATTGAATCTATTATTGAAATAACCATATATTTACAAATCTGATGCTAAAAGAATGAAAGGAATCCTAATAACTCAGATTCATATAATTTATCTCACGCAGACAAGAAACCTGGGCATATATAGCTTAGATTTATATTCTTTGTTTCCAAATCTTGAATCAAAACCCTAGAACTAATATATTCTTATTTCAGAAGAATTTGGAGAAGAAAGAAAATGGTAGAGCTCTGGCGCCCTCTCAAAAAATATGAGTTGGAGGATAGGCCCTGCTAACTTATTTATAGGTGCTCAGAAGAAACGCGTTGTTGGATTTACAAAAATAAAATTAGAGCAGATAAAACACGTTGTCTTGGACCGAAAATGGGTCGACCCATCTCTGAAGTGTGTCAACCTTGGGTCGACCAACTTCAGATATGGGTCAACCCATGTACATGATTTTTAAAATGGTATACTTCAGGTCTGCAGCGTGATTTTTGGCTATAATTTAAACGTTGTTATTAACATTATTCTTTTGCCTAATTTCTTCCCCATATATTAATATCTTTTATTTATTACTTGTTTAACGTTACACTCAACGTTACTTTTTTGTTCTTTTCTTTCCTATATTAATTTCTTCCATTTATAACACACGTTTTAGATTTCAAATTCAAACTTGTGCGTATATATTCGTGCATAACTTCATAAACTTTTATATGTTGATAGTTGCACAATAAATGTTATTATATCATTGATTCTTTCCTTTTAATATATGTTCAAATTTCAAACGCAACTATTTTATTGCATATTTTCATTCATTCCACATTTATTACCTTCCATTTTAAGTTTACGCTTTAGATTTCAGTTTTGTATCGATGTGTATATGTTTACGCACAACTCCATTTATTTCCAAATTCAAGCAGCGCTTTCCCAACATTTATTTCTTACTTATTTTAATTAACTACATGTTAATTTTGAATGCATATATATACACACCTTACATATATGTATACATACACACACACACACACATATGTATATACACATATAATTTTCAATAATAATAATCTATATATATACACACACACTCACTCATATATATATACACACACACACACACAATTTTTCCCCTTATATGTACATACACATATATTTTCCTCTTAGAACATGCATCCTTTTGGTTGGCCTTCTTAAAATTTTAAAATATGATGTTGGCGGGATTCGAACTCCTGACCTCCACCTTGGGAAGTGCATGGTTTAACAACTCACCTAACTTAGCTTTTGTTACAAGACTAAAACATTGTTAGCTATTGTTCTTATTTGTGTTTCTCTTATTTCTTCTTTTTCATGATTGTTCCAAAAGTTCATTTAATAATATATTCTTCGTTTTAAATCCGTTTTCTCCAAAACATTGGTTTAAATCGATCAAAAAATCACCACAGACGTAGCGACGCTAGTTCAGTGACCAAATTCAGAAAATTAAACAAATTTTATTTTATTATTTAATTAAAAATGTGAGATCTTACATTCTCCCACCCTTAGGAAATTTCGTCCACAAAATTTGGTAAGGGTAAAATTAAGTATTTCCTCGCATAATTTACAAGCATCACGTGTACATCTAATTTTGCAACCATTTGTGCACTTGTGCAAAGTGTAACATGTATTAACACATGAATGCAATGAATGCCTAAGCGATACCTCCTATTTGAATACAATTTTTCCATAAAATCTTTTGAAAACATGATGCACACATTCTAAATGCTGGAAATTTCTATATGAATGTATTATTTTGAAAATCAAGAACACCTTTTTATCCAATTTTTCCCACGCTTTTACAGAGTGAGAGCATAGTTCATCCAATTTTTTTGCATCCAAAGCTTACCAACCAACTTTAAATTTGCGTATTTCAAAAAAGTATGATTTTTTTAATTCAATTTCTTATGTTAGAAAGAGGTAAAAAATGGAAAATTACATATTTTCCATCCACTTTTACACACCTTTTTCCTTATACTTGGAAACCTTAATTGTTAATATCTCATAAATTCCTATTCTCTATTCCAAGTACAATTTACATAAGAAAGGTTTCTATTCAGTTTCCAAATTTACTTTGGAAGAATTCATTGTTTTTATTGTTCTCTATTTTTGCAGTTGTCGTCTTTGTTTGTTTTCTTTTAGTTGTTCATCTTTTACCTTCATTTTCATTTAATTCATAATATCCTATGTTTTTGTTCTTATCTAGCAATCACTACAAACAACTTGGAAGAAAATATCCCATTAAACCATTCTATTTTTCTAAAATAGAATACTACATATGAGTGCAAATCTATACTAAAAGAAAACTTGCGTATTTCCTCAAAGGGTACTAGAAAGCATTTATATTAATTACTAACCGTGTCATAAATTTACTTGTAAAAATCTTAACTTGCTTTTTTCCCTATTCATTCCCTTATTATCCTCTTCCCTTGAACCATGCATGTTTTAAAATTATTTTCTTCTTCTTTGTATTAAACAATAACTACTTAAAACATCTTTTTAAAACTTCCTCAAACCTTTACTTACTAGTCATGCACACTAACAGAACCATTTCTCACTAAATTAATTTTAATTAAATAAGATTAAGTTTCTATGAACTTTTTCTAAAAAGGACTTTTTATGTTCTGTGTAAAGTAACAAGGAAACTACAAAACTTTTTTTTGAAATAGATAGAACTAAATATGGTGCTTCACTTATATTTTGTGCACCTTTTTCGCTACATATTTCCTTAAAAAACATGTTTACTTACAAATTTATTGATTCATAAAAACTTATCTTAAAATCCTTGTTATTCCAATAAGTTAAAGTGCATCACAATTCATACTTGAAAACGTTTATATTTCATTTCATCCAAGATCACTTATGCACCCCCATAAGGCTAATTCATTTATTTGTGCTTTCTCTAAACCACTCATGCCGCTTAACCCCACAACTTGCTTACGCATATAATGTTTTGAAAACAAGTTTGCATAATTATCTCAAAAATTGTAAACCAGATTTTTGAAACTTGCTTACGCATATAATATTGCAAGCCAATAAATTTTCAAAATTGTAAGCTTTTGAATTTTTGAAACTTGATTTTTTTTCTATAAATCTTTTTCTATATTTAAATTTTTTTCAGGTTCTTTTTTTAAAAGTTCTAACTGTGGGGCTAATTATAAAGTGGTTTCTAACTTTTGCATATTTTGAAATCTTTGCATGAAATTACATTTATTTGTTCTAAATTTCTACCAAACTATGTCTGAACCGAACAATAAGACTAGCGCCACTTTTGCGCCAAATGAATATATATAAATTCCTAATCTATTTTTTCTTTCTTAATCTTTTCTCAATTTACAAGACCGTACTACCTAATCCACAAATCTAAAATACAAAAATTTCAAATATTAACACATGGAATCCTTTTTTCAAACATTTTGTACACTTTCTACCCAAGCCATTTATGGGTCTATAATCCTTTGTCTTCCATAACCATTTCCTAAGTATACAAAATTGACATCCCAACTTCCTCCCTGTAGTTTACATAATTAGTGGGATCCTCTATGGATATAGGTATATATACACACAATATGTTTATATTTTAAAATTGCAAATACGCTCACTCACTATCTGTATAGGATTCCTAAACCTAAGCAATGATACCAGATGTAACAACCTGAATTTCAACAGATCAGATTTTTTTTTCTTTCAAAAACTCAAATCTACTGAAGCTCAAGTCAGTTTGTCTGGTAACCTGCGGAAAGAAAAAGATAAAAAATATCAGAGCTCACGATAAAATATCTCACAACGGAACAAACAAAATATAATAGTAAATACATAACTTACCAATATAATGACACAAACTAGCAAGTATCTCTAAGCTGCAGAATCTCAATCACATGTCTAACCTTCAGGTTTGTTATGAGGATAGGATCATAACAAAAGTTCTGGTGAGCGAACAAATTATACTTTCTACAATAACACTACATATACTGTTCTATCACTGGTTCTTTATTGATTAAGTTGTTTAGGTTTATTCACGTTATACTTTCAATTTTTCCGCAAAAATCATACCCATCTACTCCTTAGTAGATTAACCTAATAAATTATATATATATATATAACTATATGCCCAATATATCGAGGTACTCCTTATAGTACCCTCCTCAAGTGTTCCTAGCCGACGTACTATAAAAAACGTGTTAGACATCCATCTTCATGCTACGACGGCGTATCGAGTCTCCGACGCTGTGCTACGAAGGCGCCAAATACATGAGTTCTTAACGAAAATCAGTCGGGGGCTTTACTATAACTGTCAAGAATGTCCTTGGGATGGCCAAACAAAATGGCTTCTTTAGCCTCTAAATACAGAAATTTAAAGTTGGTATGTCTATTCTATGGATCTTCATGTCTCCACCAGCCTACCCCCCAACAAAAAGCCATTCAAAAGATCTAAACGACCGATCCTAACCACAAATCTAAACAAACATGTGGTCGCTCATCCAACAACCCGATTGTGAAGATCATTGGCCTCTTTGTAACACCCTACACTTTTCCGAGCCCGAATTTAAAAAAAAAATCGAAACTCAAACCCATCCAAGCACGAAGAGTAAATTTGGTACCTGCAGTAAATGAGCATGAGCATAATCAGAGTAAATTAAATTAACTCACAGCGGAAATGAAATAAGGTAATAAATACCGATTAACGCGACTACCTTAAGGCATATCACCACATCGATATTGAACATGAAAGAACGAGAACCAAAACCAAACTTGAACACTTGCAAAGACTTCTCTTCCCCGAGATAAATTGAGAGTTGTTAGGAGGAGGGGGAAGGTCATAACAACAAGTCCTGGTGAGTAGAAAAATGTATAACACTGTCTATAATACACAAATGTACTCTGTTAAGTCAAAACCAAAACACATGACTAACAAGGCTAGTAATTCTAAACTAACCTTGTAGATAATTATGCATGACGACTAACCACAAATCGAAGGTAATATGCCACACCTAACGGTAATGTAATACGGCAAGAGTATTGAAGCGACCCGAACTTCCCCGGTCTCCGAAGAGAAGAGAAAGAACGAATTATTTTGAGGACAAGACAGACCAGAACGTAGACAGAAGAACATTTCATTGTATATTACAACAATTCCATCAGAATACAAGAATATACAGAGTATGAATAAATATTACATAGAAAATATCAGAGATTACAATACATTACATAGCAGTGGAAAATAATACAATACACAACTAGAAGTAATACGCGGATACAAAGCTTTCCGAGTATCGTTCCAGCTGCACATCAGGAACCTGTGAATATAAATCTGCAAAATCAAAACAACTAGCTGCCCGTGTCAAATTAAGGGCACCCAGAGTTTAGGTTAAAACAATAAACTCCAGGTCAGTCATGTGACTGGTGTGAGAACTAAAACAGTTATTATTCTTTATTTTAAAGTTAGGTAAATCAAGGGACCACGCCGTATAACACGGAACGGGTTTCCTCCCAAGAACACCAGTGCATAAAACAATAGCGCAATTCTAAATAAAGAACAATGAAGCTATTATATGACCCAGGTCCCATCACACAATGCAACGCAAGCCGGAGGATAGGGTTTTTACCTTATAATAGCCAAAGAATGCTTGATACGCTAAATTTCATGTTTTATTATTACTATAAGTGTATAGTGTCAAAACAATTTCAATCATAAATATCAATCGTAGGCGGCATAGCATCCCATGCTACTATGTCGCCAATACTGGGTTCTACAATCAAAGCCGCAAAGTCACATATTTGGAAATTGGATTTCTATCTGTGAACCGAGGCAAAAGATAGTCCTCACCAATTCGAGACGCTCTAGCCCGTATCTCAGGAACAGAACGCATTGTCCCTTGGATCATTAGGGCCGGTCCACCGATATGGATTAAAATGCCTGAACACTGCGTTTCCCCGCCCTTTGGGGCGTAGGTGAGCTAACTAAATGACTCCATCGGTTCGAGAACGACCGATATATCTGAGGCGCCTCGCAACAGCAACAACCACATAAGTCAAACTCGTCAGGGCGTGTAAAATCACTGACGCCACTTCTAGCTAGAAGGAAACGCATGTCCTCCCTGATGTCCTCTCCCGTTTCTGGTTCACAACCGGGGTGTGAGGCTCGCGAATTCACGTTACACAAAGCTATGCCACACAGGTCGTGTTTTGATCATCACCACAAGACTTTGCTTTTCAACAGAAGCCTTGATCATTTGCATCTTAGCATGCCACACAGGCAAACCACTCCATGCAACCGATATCCATCAATCACACAGAATGATATTCAATGTCAGACACACAGTCCATTTACAAGTTTGTTCTGGGTCTGAACGAAACCGGAGGCACCTAGTACCCCGCATATCCATCGATCTCCAAGTATGTCTGGACGATCACTAACTGATTCCATCCTCTTGGGTGTACGACCCAATCAAGATCATCAGTAATCACCCAAATGATGTGAAGACCTCCGGTCTTCGACCACCGTCTTCATCTTCGACACCACGTCGAATCAGTTATTCAGAATGGGATAAACCCGGTCTTTCTGAATAACTCGCGTATATAATAAACAAGAGTTACACAAACACAACATACGCCTCATTCCAATTCATCAGTCACTAACCGTAAATTAGCAAGAGAATAATTCCCCAAATATTAACCCCAAAGGCCGAAACCAACATCAAAACAATACCCAGGAAACCGTCCTTCTTAGCTAACCCACAGTTAGCTTCTAAATTTCACATTCTTAGGGAAAGGTTCCCATTAATTTTATCCAAGATAAATTCTTCTAAATTTATTCTTTAATCTTCTTTTGAATATCACTTCAAACTAGTCGGGATTAGCGAACCACACCGAAGTAATTATTTATTTTATTTCCCAATCCCAACCTATTTATCCCATGAAGTAAAACTGGTCATACTTCATATCTAACACCATGGTGTTATCGGTAAATTAAATTACCATTTCACGTTCAAATCTAATTAAAGATTTAACTACCGCTTGGAGTAAAACTGGTGATACTCCATTCTCGATCCTTTCAATCTAATTAAAGATTCATTAAAACTCCACTTAGTTTTTATCTTTGACTGGGTTAAAGAATCAGTGTCATTTAAAACACGGTTCACGATAAACCCCAAAATCACATCTCATTTCAATCAGTCCCTAACCGTAAATTAGAAAGTGAGCAATTCCCTAAGTATTAACCCCGAAGGCCGAAACCAACATCAGTTCAATACCCCAGAAATCATTCAACTTAACTAATCTTCAATTAGTTTCTGATTTTCTTAACTTCTTTGGGTCTAAGAACAGTATTATTGAAGATACCGTTCACGACAACCCAAAATCACATTTCATTGATTATCGGGTTAAAGAACAATTGTTATTTAAAACACTGTTCACGATAAACCCAAAAATCAATACCAATTCAATTCCAATTAAATATTATTTAATTGGTACACTTCATTAAATCTAAATAAAAAGATTTTATCTTTTTCTCAACTGGGCTTAAGAACAGTGTTAATGAAGACACCATTCAAACAAACCCAAATCACATTTGATATTAAATACAAGGCTCTGAATAGAAAATATATCGGCTTATATTCAATATCAAATTCTACGACCAACAAATATCGTATTGGAAATAACAATATATGTATATATATATATATATATCTTTCAAATTTTCATAACAATATCTGTATAATCACGAAATCCAACATCGAAATATTCCGAAGACAATTTCGATTCAAATCCATTCCAATGCAATTATTGGAAATTCTGGTTATTTTCAAAACCATTTCAAATCCAATTTATTTATTTTAAAAATAAATAAATTATTATTCTAGTTCAAAACTAGTTCATTTCGATAACAAACTATTTTTATCTTTTCAAATATGGAGTTTTTCATCCCAATTCTTCACAAATCATTTCTTATGATTTTACACAAATTATTGATATTTTTAATAATTTTATCAAGGCCCGTACAGTCGATTTCCATCAACGGCCATCAAACTGCACTTACAACGACCTTTTCCAAATTTGATTTGGACATAATTCCAAATCCAACCGTTAGATTTCAAATTTCTAATATTTGTTAGAAATATCTTTTCGATACGAACCCAACGGTTCCGGTTTTAGGAGAATCCGACGGTCGGATCTCCCGCAATATCCATTCGAAGTCAATGGTCGAAATTCACGAACGGACGCGGCGCGACGCGTTCTATTCAGGCCATTCTATATATATAATATATATATATATATATATAATATACTTCGTCGATTTCAATTCAAAACGTGCTTTATAAATCGTTTTAAATTCATTTTCAAAATGGTTTCAACTTCATATTCAATTTCAAATCAAAATTGAATATTCCAATATAAATTCGTTTTAAATTCATTTCAAATCGATTTCAATTCAATTTCAATTTAATTCGAATTTCCATTCATTTCAATTTAAATCGAATTTCAATTCTATTCAATATAATTCGAATTTCGATTATTTTCAATATAATTCAAATTTCGAAAACACTTTCAATATACATTGAAAATTGAATAAAATCGATATAAATATCGTTCACGTCAAAATGGCGTCAATCTAATCAACACGGCTTCATATATTTCTATTTTCAAATATTCTATTTCAAATATTTCTTTTTCAAATATTTCTATTTCAAAACTGGAATGAGGCCCAATCAATTTCCATATAATGTTAATTATATGGATTTTCTACAACACATGTACAAAATAACAACGATAAATAATCAACCATCATCCAGAGTGCGTTCTACACTGTATAAGCATCAAATATAAATATTCAACGCTCATAACAGTCTGTCAATCAATCGATCGACATACAACTAATTATTGGGATTAGTGTATGTCATCTATCATCCCAATACCCGTGTGGGGTTTCAAACAATCAAACACAGATTTTATTTGTGCAGTTGGGCGATGTGTAAAATTTATCGTCCCAATCAATATCAATCAAATCAGTGTATATAAACAAATCTCCGATTTGTTTTTAAATATTTATTTTAAATACACGTTAAAAATTATATTTTTAACTATAAAATATTTTCCACTATAAAATATTTTATTTCATTTCACATCACATCACACAATCAACTACACAACAAAATCAAACAAACAAGCATACAAGCCGTCCATGGTCTGTGGACGACGGGTGTCGGGTGCTACTAAACACCGTCTGCATCCTAGTATACATTATTAACTAGAAAAAAATTTAAAGGTGAGAAGTTCTCACAGAGGGTTCCACTCCGCCGTGCTTTGCTTTTGAACTGCTGAACCGTCTGGATTTGTTTGAAATTCCAATGCAGTTCTTTTCACGCTATTCATAACAAAAATCGTATTTTTATTACTTCATTTCAATAAATAAATCACATTTTTAATACTTCTACTTTATAAAAATTACATTTTTATTCTTTCTATAGTATCAAAATTATAGTTCTAACCTTTCTATAGTATAAAAATTATATTTTTACACCGCTACTATATAGATAAAAATTCTATATTTACACCGGTGTTCATATAATAAAGATTATATTTTTATCACGCTATTCTCTACATAAAGATTTCTCCTTTTCAAAAATAAAGATTTCGCCTTTTCAAAAATAAAGATTTCGCCTTTTCAAAAATAAAGATTTCGCCTTTTCAAAGCTAAAGATTTCGCCTTTTCAAAAATAAAGATTTCGCCTTTTCAAAAATAAAGATTTCGCCTTTTCAAAAATAAAGATTTCGCCTTTTCAAAGCTAAAAATCAAATCTTTATTTTATAAAACTCAAATCTTTTCATGTATAAAAATCCTATTTTTTTTTATTTAATACTTTTAAAAGAAAAATCACCTTTTTATCATTCGGTTTTATATATAAAGATCAAATCTTTATGAACAAAACCATGTCCTTTCTATAATTGAAAAATCATTTCTCTTTATAGTGAAGTTATACGAGTAAAAATTATATTTTTACCCACTAAAAATCACCACTTTATATAGTGATACATATAAAAATATTTAGTCTTTCTCTACACAAGTAAAAATCAAATATTGCCTACACAATTCATAATTTTAATTAAACAAAAATTATATTTTTAATCTACGTATATTTATATTTTAAACAATGGTCTATTTACTTTTAAAAATACTGCATTATATGTAATTTAAAACTGCATTTTATATATAAAAAAAAACTGCCTTTTATTTATATTTTATAAATTTTATAAACCGTATTTTATTTATATAAAAGAAAATCATAATTTTAGTTCAAAGGAATTTATAAACATAAATAAAAACAAAAGGAGCTCACTGTTTCACTGTCGGAGGGTGCTGAGCTGGTCGCCGGAGTTCGCTGATGGCTGGGAGGGGGAGGTGCGCTGCAGTCTGTGGGGCCCGGGGTGCTAACGGGTTGCGGGTTGGCGGGGGTCTGTCGGGTTTTGCT
The DNA here is from genome assembly GCA_030737875.1 of Allium sativum. Classification (NCBI taxonomy): domain Eukaryota; kingdom Viridiplantae; phylum Streptophyta; class Magnoliopsida; order Asparagales; family Amaryllidaceae; genus Allium; species Allium sativum. The sequence goes on from CM060919.1 coordinate 341,910,181, forward strand.
CGAGGGGTTTGGATCTTTAATCGGGGAAGGAGGAGTAGGGGATGGCGCCTGAGCTGGAGGGGAGGCCGGACCTTCGACGGCGGCGCCTGGTCAGGCGAGGGAGGTGGCGACGGAGGACATTTGGGCGCGTTCGACGATCGTTTCCCTTTTTTATTTCTAGATTTGACGGAGAGGAAAGGTAAAGGAGGAGAGAGAGTTATATAGTTTTATAATTTATATTTTATTATTTTAACCCCAAAAAGGTAACTTTTTATTTTGAACTCAGAATCAAACCCACCGCCTGTCGTCCATTGCTAACTACCCCCATTCCAAACACAATGGGATATGTTGCGTAAGCCAATTCGATTGTTACGATCAGTTTCCATTGATTTTAAAATATAAATCTTTATATATTCAGTTTTAACGCACATTTCAATTTACCGAGGCCATATACGAACTCAAAAAATTACAGAAAAATTATTTCTAGCTTCGTATTGACGATACGGTCCTAATAAAACTAGTTTCATCGAATTCTGAGACCGTTTGAAAAATGGCCATTTTCCAGTCGATTAAAACCAATTGAAACTGGTCAAACGCGTTTTCCTTTGCCACGCTCACATATTGATTCGAAAAATTATGAAATTTGAAACCTAGCAATAATTTGACATCACGGATCCAACAAAAGTGGTTTCGTCGAAATCCGAGGTCGTTTGCAAAATGGCTATTTTTAAGGGCCTGAATTCCATAGCAACTATTCTGAATTTTCAACTGGACATATCTTTTGATTCCCGCTATGAAATTTCAATTTTTCGGATTCGTTGGAAAGATATTATCAATTCGATCCTAATATTTTTGGTTTCACTAAAATCCGGTTTATTTTGAATCCTGTACATTCATTTGAAGTTTGAAATCGAATTATCGAACTACCGCGCCATTTTCAATTCCTTTTATCATTTAAAATAAAAAATTTATATTCTATCGACGATCTATATAAATATATATGTTCTAATTCTATTCAAAATAAATTTCTCGTCATTATTATTTAAAATAATTCATTTTAAATAATCAAAATTCACTAAAATCGCCAAAATAAAAAATTTAAATTGGCTCAGATTTTCGGGTTATTACAAGTATATGGTGACACTTATTGACATTGGTATGATTGTTTTTAAGACTTAGACTACTGGATGACTTGATTTTCATTAAAGCTTTGACAGGATATGAACAACTTAGCTTAATGGAGTTTATGAGCTTATAAAGTTAAGAAAATCAAATGGCCGTTTTTTTACGTTCGAGAGTGAATTACAAAAACATCAAATGTGTGAAGCTTTTGTATGCATGATTTTGATTTGGTTTTGAATGTGTGAAGCTTTTGGACATCGACAACTTGATATTGGAAAAAAAAATAACAAGCACAAAAACTCCTTGGAAGGTCCAAATGTGCACTTAGCAAATGTAGAAATGACTAAATTAAAAATAAAATGATGATTTTGCCATATCAAATAGACACCCAGGTAGCCATGTGAAAATGTTAACTAGAATGCAAGGAGAATATCTCATGGAATTTCCTTTAGTTTACCTCATGTCGAAAGTTATAAAAGAATAAATCATGTTCAAAACATATTGAAGATAGGCATGCATGCTGACCTTTTTTTGTTGGGATAACAGTATTCAAGTAGAGAACATGTTTAATGTCTCAAAGATATGTACCCATGACCTATAATTGTTTAGAACATCATATCATTTGTCATTTGAATTAGTGGTCCTTTACCTACCAAGCAGTTGTTGATTAGGCATTTTATATTAAAGCAGTTCAAAATTGTGTTAATGCGATTTCATTAGAAAAATTATCCTTGTGCTATTTGATGCAAATTCTGCTGAAAAATACATTGCCACAATTTAGAAATGAGTTAGTAGAAACAGATTGATTTATGATATATACTTGAAGATGTTTCATTATGTGGTAACTTTAGAGAAATGGACTAAATTGGAAAAAAGAAAATCTCTATACAAGTTTTGTGCATGTCTTCTATCTGCAAAAACTAAGCAAGTCTTGAAACAATGATTGTTTCATATGGAACGATACATACTGTAGCACATTAGTAGCTCTGTCCAATTTCATTGCACAAACTTTTACCCATATCCTTCAATGTCATTGCAGGATTTTGATCCACATTATAATAAGATGGACCAACATTTACTTGGGCTGAAAAGGGTGGACATATGAAGGGATATGGGTTAGAGTACATTAGACGGACTTTGCAATTTAGTGGGCTGGTAATTTTAATGTTGTCTACTTGGCATAGAGATCTGCTATGAGTTTTTAGTTGAACCAACAATAGGGTGCGAGCCAAATTAAGGTTGCTAGATGTTGGATTACATCACGATAGCGGACCCCAAACCTGTTGCATGTTCCGTGCTGCCAGGAGCAAAACACAAAGAGGGACGACTGCCATAGTGGTTGATGTGGACGATTGGGGAAATGGTGTCCTATTTATGGGTGGGTGCCAATAGTTGTCGAGTGGTATCGACTTTCAGTGGAGCAGGTTGGTTGTTATGTATTTTTAGTCTGGCAGTTCATTTAAGATCACTATTGTTGATAATTAATTTTTTTTTCTTAATAAATTATGTCCCATTACTTATATAGCGAAGGTAATAAGTCTATCAAGTATATGTCAGAATCAAATATAATTTCATGTTACTATATAATAATGCATGGTCCTAACATCATTTCCATTATGCATGTAGATGTAGAAGACAGTTTCGTTTTTATCATGGGCAGTGGAAATCTAAAATGGAAAAGCTCAAATTGGTAACTAGACATTTTCAACTTTGTTTAACCTTACCATGGAGCATTTCTATCTATCTTGCCGTTATAGGTAAACAAATAAAAGTAGGCATGCCAACAAATCTAGAATGTTTGTTCATTTATGTCATTGATTAATCTTAGATAAGTATTGTTTTCTCTTTTTTTGGTGAGTTTTACCTGATCTGTTTAAGTGGTACAAATAACAAGGTTGAACGTACCATCCAAATTTTCCTTACTACAAACAGACCAATGGTGAGTGATAAGATGACAGGACAATTCAGAATTGTGTGGCGTTCATATGATAAAGTACCTGATGGTAACATAACACACGTAAAACCTATTCAATGTCAGATTTCAGTAGCATGTGAATGTCTGGATATGAAATTGTAATGTGATTTTATAGTTTGCATTTGATAGAGTAAGTATATATAGGACCGGTACTTATCTTGAGTACATCATAAATTTTTGTGTTATGTAAGCTGTTCACGTTTGCATGACTTTTTTTTAATATATATTTCTTTCTACCAGATCACCATTTGTTTTACCTAGTACAATAGTATACCTTATATTTTCTTACGGATGATTGAGGTTCATTCAGCATTTTAATATAGTAGTTTATGTATTTTAAATGTTGGTTTAATTAGATTTGATGTGAAACAACCCTTATTGATCAAGAAAAAATTAAGAGGGCTGCTTTGATATGTACACCTCATACGTCTTCGGAGAAACAAGGAAAGACTCATTGGGATTTTATGCTTGAATAGAAAGACTTATTAGGCTAAATCGACTTCTTGCCAGTTTATTACTGAACGCAATACGACTGGTGTGCGAACTCTAAGTTATTACTAAATGCAAATTAGTTTGATGCATCTAGCACAAGACATTCTCAAGCAAGGTAAAACTATACAATGAATAGTTTAAAAAAATATTACAACAGGCTTGATGAATCATGATCAACCTGGTACTCTGTTTAAATGTGAAGATCACGGGGTAAGCTGATGCGAATATATAAACTTTGCATTGTTTAAAATAATCATAACCAATAACTTACAGAATGACTAATTTTTTTCATAACAGGAATAAAGCTTCTTCTGTTGCCATGCTGGATGGCACTCCACTTATTGACAGTTGGTGATGTCCTTGCGATCGAAAGAAGTTACTAATATTTGAAATTTCTGTAGTGTATAAAGCTCCATAAAGATGGCTTAGTTGAGATCAAGGGAATACCAGGCTCACATGTAAGGACGTGGAAGATATATGTTCATCTTATTATTTGTTATTTTTATTATGTGTAGCATCAACTAAAGCAAAATTTTATTTTTCTAAATACCTAGTATAACGACCCGAACATCCCCGGTAAGGAAAGCATGGATTGCTTTGAGAATAACACACATCGGAACGCAAACAGAAGAACATTTCATTGCTTATTACAACAATTCCATCAGAATACAAGAATATACAGAGTATGAATAAATATTACACATTTGACAAATATCAGAGATTTAAATTACATTTAAATACATAGCAGCGGAAAAATAATACAAAACATAACTGAAAGAAATACGCGGATACAGAGCTTTCCGAATATCACTTCAGCTATAAACTAGGATCCCGTGAATATAAATCTGCAGAACCAAAACTACTAGCTGCCCGTGTCAAAAATAAGGGCACCCAGAGTTTAGGTTAAAACAATAAACTCCAGGTTAGTCATGTGACTGGTGTGAGAAATAAAACAGTAATTAATCTTTACTTTAAAAGAGAGTAATTCAAGGGACCACGCCATATAACACGGAACGGGTTTTCTCCCAAGAACACTAGTGCATATATCAAAACAGCGCAATGCTTTTTGGAAAAATGAAGCTATTATAAGACTCAGGTCCCATCACACAATGCAACGCAAGCCGGAGGATAGAGTTTTCCCTTATAATAGCCAAACATGATTGGTACGTTTAAAACAAACCATTTGATACTATTATAAGTGTATAGTGTCAAAACAATTTTAATCATAAATATCAATCATAGACGGCATGGGTACCATATATCATGTCGCCATACTAGTTCTACAATTAAAACCGCAATGCCACGTATTGGAAATTGGATTTCCGTCATGAGTCGAGGCAAGGGGCAAGCTCCTCTACGTTCGAGACACTCTAGCAAATGTCTCAGGATCACACACAGCGATCCTGGATCTTCAGGGCCAGTCCTCTCTTACTTTTGAGGATTAGTTATTCCTGAACACACGTTTCCCGGTCCTGACAGACCTATATCCGAGGCGCCTCGCATCCAACAACCACACAGGTAAAAAGTATACAAATGTCAGGGCTGGTAGGTCACTGACATCACCCATAGCTAGAAAGAAACGTCGTGCTCTCCCTGTAGTCACTATCCCCTTTTTGACTCATACCTAGGTGTGAGGCTCGCGAATTCACGCTATACACAAAGCTATGCCACACAGGTCGTGCTTTGATCATCAACCACAAGACTTTGCTTTTCAACAGAAGCCTTGATCATCTGCCACTTAGGCATGCCACACAGGTAATTCACTCCATGCGACTGATGTCCATCGATATACAACCTCTAAGCTCGTACGTCTCAGAGAAGGGCGTTAAGCAAGAGAATAAATTCTCCGTCGCCAAACAAATGTATATTTAATAGAGATCAATCAACACAGAATAAAATCCAATGTCAGACACACAGTCCATTTACAAGTTCGTTCTGGGTCTGAATGAAACCGAAGGAACCTTATTCCTCGCATATCCATCGATCTCCAAGTACGTCTGGACGATCACCAACTAATTCCCTCCTCTTGGGTGTACAGCCCAATCAAGATGATCAATAATCACCCAAACGACGTGAAGACCTCCAGTCTTCAACCACCGTCTTCATCTTCGACTTATCGTCGAATTGGTTATTCAGAATGGGTATAAACCCGGCCTTTCCGAATAGCCCGCGTATATAATAAACAAGTGTTACACAAACACAACATACGCCTCATTCCAGTTTAGAATATTCTGTTATTCAAATATTCACATTCTTAGAAAAAAGTTCCCATTAATTTTATCAAAGATAAATTCTTCTAAATTTATTCTTTAATCTTCCTTTTGATATCAAATCAACCCATATTAAGGTTTTCTAAACTAGTCGGGATTAGCGAACCACACCGAAGTAATCATTTATTTTATTTCCCAATCCCAACCTATTCATCCCATGGAGCAAAACTGGTAATACTCCATATCTAACACCACGGTGTTATCGCTAAATATTAATTACCATTTCACGTTCAAATCTAATTAAACATTTAACTATCGCTTGGAGCAAAACTGGTGATACACCATTCTCGATCACTTTAATCTAATTAAAGATTCATTAAAACTCCACTTAGTTTTAATCTTCCCAAAAATCAATATCCTGTCTTTAACTGGGTTAAAGAACCAATGTTATCTAAAACACGGCTCATGATAAACCCAAAATCACATTCCACTGTTAGTCGGGTAAAAGAACAGGTGTTATTCAGAACACCGCTCACGATAAACCCATAAACCAATTTAAATTCAATTCCAATTAAATACTAATTAACTGGACAATTTCACTAAATCTTAATTAAAAGATTTATACTTTTCTAAACTGGGTTCAAGAACAGTGTTATTCAAGACACCTGAAACGACCCGAAATCCCCCTTACGGGAAATCACGGATTGAGTTGAGAACAAGCCACATCGGAACGCAAACAGAAGAACATTTCATTGCTTATTACAACAATTCCATCAGAATACAAGAATATACAGAGTATGAATAAATATTACACAGAAAATATCAGAGATTTAAATTACATTTAAATACATCGCAACAGAAAAATAATACAAAACACAACTGAAAACAGATACACGGATACAGAGCTTTCCGAATACCGCTTCAGCAGTAAATCAGGATCCTGTGAATATAAATCTGCAAACCCAAAACTGCTAGCTGCCCGTGTCAAAATAAGGGCACCCAGAGTTTAGGTTAAAACAATAAACTCCGGGTCAGTCATGTGACTGGTGTGAGAACTAAAACAGTTATTAATCTTTATTTTAAAGTTAGGTAAATCAAGGGACCACGCCATATAACACGGAACGGGTTTCCTCCCAAGAATACCAGTGCATAAAACAATAGTGCAATGCTAAATAAAGAACAATGAAGCTATTATAAGACACAGGTCCCATCACACAATGCAACACAAGCCGGAGGATAGGGTTTTCCCTTATAATAGCCAAACATGCTTGGTACGTTAAAAACAAATCATTTGATACTATTACAAGTGCACAGTGTATAAAACAACTTCAAATCATAAGTATCAATCATAGACGACATGGGTACCATATATCATGTCGTCATACTAGGCTCTACAATCAAAACCGCAAAGTCACGTATTTGGAAATTGGATTTCCATCTATGAACCGAGGCAAGGGATCGTCCTCTACCGGTTCGAGACTGTCTAGCCCGAGCCTCAGGAACAGCTGCAACTGCCCCTTGGATCGTCAGAGCCGGTCCACCGATGTGGATTAAAATGCCTGAACACTGCGTTTTCCCGCCCTTTGTGGCGTAAATGAGCCAAATGACTCCATCGGCTCCACACAGTCACCGATATATCCGAGGCGCCTCGCAACAGCAACAACCACACAGGTGAAAATAATATAAATGTCAGGGTTGGTAGGTCACTGACACCACCCTAGCTAGAAGGAAACGCATGCCCTCCCTAATGTCCTCTCCCATTTCTGGTTCACAACCGGGGTGTGAGGCTCGCAAATCAACGCTACACAAAGCTATGCCACACAGGCCGTGCTTTGATCATCAACCACAAGACTTTGCTTTTCAACAAAAGCCTTGATCAATTGCCACTTAGGCATGCCACACAGGCAATTCACACCATACGACTGATGTCTATCGATATACAACCTCTGATCCCGTATGTCTCAGAGAAGCGTGAAGTAAGGGAATGAATTCCCCTTCACCAGGCAGATGTATATTTAATAGAGATCAATCAACACAGAGCAAAATCCAATGTCAGACACACAGTCCATACAAGTTCGTTCTGGGTCTGAACGAAACCGGAGGCACCTTGTACCTAGCATATCCATCGATTTCCAAGTACGTCTGGACGATCACCAACGGATTCCCTCCTTTTGGGTGTACAGCCCAATCAAGATCATCAGTACTCACCAAAAATGATGTGAAGACCTCCGGTCTTCGACCACCGTCTTCATCCTCGACACCACGTCGAATCAGTTATTCAGAATGGGATAAACCCGGTCTTTCTGAATAACTCGCGTATATAATAAACAAGTGTTACACAAACACAACTACGCCTCATTCCAATTTAGAATATTCTTTTATTCAAATTTTCTTATACTTTGGGAAAGGTTCCCATAAATTTTATCAAGGATAAATTCTTTAAATTTATTCTTTAATCTTCTTTTGAATATCAATTCAAACTAGTCGGAATTAGCGAACCACACCGAAGTAATTATCATTTATTTTATTTCCTAATCCCAACCTATTCATCCCATGAAGTAAAACTGGTAATACTTCATATCTAACACCACGGTGTTATCGGTAAATTCAATTACCATTTCACGTTCAAATCTAATTAAAGATTTAACTATCGCCTGGAGAAAAACTGGTGATACTCCATTCTCGATCATTTCAATCTAATTAAAGATTCATTAAAACTCCACTTGGTTTTAATCTTCTCAATAATCACTATCAATGATTATTTAACTTGGGAAATCATATCCTGTCTTTAACTGGGTTAAAGAACCAATGTCATTTAAAACACGGTTCACTATAAACCCAAAATCACATTCCATTCCAATCCAGTTATTGAAACTTCTGGTTACTTTTAAAACCCTTTCAAATCCAATTTATTTATTTAAAAATAAATAAATTATTATTCTAGTTCAAAACTAGTTCATTTCGATAAAAATCTATTTTTATCTTTTCAAATTTGGAATTTTTCATCTCAATTCTTCACAAATCATTTCTTGTGATTTTACACAAATTATTACTATTTTTAATAATTTTATCAAGGCCCGTACAGTCGAATTCCATCAACGGCCATCGAACTGCACTTACAACGACCTTTTCCAAATTTGATTTGGACATAATTCAAAATCCAACCGTTAGATTTCTAATTTCTAATATTCGTTAGAAATCACTTTTCGATACGAACCCAACGGTTCCAGTTTTAGGAGAATCCGATGGTCGGATCTCCCGTAATATCCATTCGAAGACAATGGTCGAAATTCGCAAACTGCCGCGGTGCGGCGCGTTCTATTCAGGCCATTTAATATATATAATATATATATTATATATATTTCGTCGATTTCCTTTTAAAACGTATTTATAAATCGTTTTAAATTCGTTTTCGAAACGATTTCAACTTCATATTCAATTTCGAATCAAAATTGAATATTCAACATCATCGATATACAAATGGTAATATTTTCAAAACATTATATTTTGAAATCATTTTCTTTCTTATATTCATTATAAAAATGAATAAAATCGATATAAATATTGTTCACGTCAAAATGGCGTCAATCTAATCAAGACGGCTTTTATTCAACACATGAATGTTTATTCTATTCAACACAAGAATATTTATTCTATTCAACACATGAATTTTTATTCTATTCAACACATGAATTTTTATTCTATTCAACACATGAATTTATTTCTATTCAACACATGAATTTATTTCTATTCAACACATGAATTTATTTTTATAATATTCCTTATTTTCCAAATCAGAATGAGGCCCAATCAATTACCATATAAGGTTAATTATATGGATTTTCTACAACACATGTATATAATAGCAACGATAAATCATCAACCATCATCCAGAGTGCACCACACAACTGCATAAGCATTAAATATAAATAATTAACGCTTACACAGTCTGTCAACCTATCGATTGACATACAACTAAACAATCGGGATTAGTGTACGTCAAATATCATCCCAATACCCGTGTGGGGTTTCACATCAACAAACACATATTTTTTATTTGTGCAGTTGGGCGATGTGTAAAATTTATCATCCCAATCAATATCAGTCTAACCGGTGTACATAAACAAATCGTTCGATTTGTAAATGAATATTTATTTTACTTCAACACATGAATATATATTTTACTTCAACACATTAATATATACTTTATTTCAACACATGAATATATATTTTACTTCAACACATGAATATATATTTTACTTCAACACATGAATATATATTTTACTTCAACACATGAATATATATTTTACTTCAACACATGAATCTATATATTTTACTTCAACAACACAAACAATCACACAAGCATACAAGTCGTCCATGGTCTGTGGACGACAGGTGTCGGGTGCTACTAAGCACCGTCTGCATCCTAGTATATATTTCAACTAGAAATTAAAATAAAAGTGAGGAGTTCTCACCGATTAGCTAAACCAATACACCGCGACTCTTAATATGTAGAATTCTTCGTCGTGCTCGCCTTTCATCACTTTCGTTGTCCGCATCCACTACATATATAGAAATCGTATTTTTATTTTGTTGTCATGTATTCAAAAATCACATTTTTATACTGCTACTATATAGATATAAATTCTATTTTTACACCGCTACTATATAGATAAAAATTCTATTTTTACACCGCTACTATATAGATAAAAATTCTATTTTTACACAGCTACTATATAGATAAAAATTCTATTTTTACACCGCTACTATATTGATAAAAATTCTATTTTTATAACGGTGTTCATATAATAAAGATCATATTTTTTTTATGTTATTCATATGCAAATCGTATTTTTATCATTTTAATATACATACATATATATATATATATATAAATCTCGGCTTTCCTTATATAAACATCTCAACTTTTTATTTTCAACGATCACAACTTTTTATTTAAACATTCTTTTCACTTTCCAATCTTAAATGAATTAAAAATCAAACCTTTGCTTTGTCAAAAATCCAATCTTTCATATGGTAAGAAAAACATATTTTTCATATGAACAAAATCAAATCTTTTTCTAATTTTATATATAAACAAATCATAATTTTATATATAAATAAATCTAAACTTTATATACATAAATAAAATTATAGCTTTATATATATATAATATTTTCTTCACAATGGTTTACTATGAGAATCGGATCTAAAAGAAAACAATGGTTATTATATAAAAATTACCTTTTTTCATTCGCCGGAGGGGGGTTTTGGGATCGCAGTTACTCGCTGGGGGAGGGGGGGTGGGGGGGTCGAGCACTGATCGGCGGCGGTGGGGGTGTAGTGACGGTCGGAGGTGGCAGGGAGGGTGGCAGTTTCGGTTTGGTGGTGTCCTAGGGTTTTTAATGTGGAGGAGGGGCTGAGGGTCTTCAACTGGCTAAGGAGGAGAGGGGCGCGATGGGGGGGAGTCTGGTCGGCGGCGGAGCATGGTGGCGACAAGGGGGGAGTGCGACGGGGTGCAGCGATTTTGTTTGTTTTTTTCTGTTAAAATGGATTGAACGGGGGGGTAGGGGTTGACTTAGGAGAAGGGAAGGGAGGGGGTTTTATTATATATTATAATTTAATAATATTTTAATTTATCACTTAATTGTTTAACACCACAAACTCCAATCGAATCCCAACAACCGTCGCCCCTAGCCAATTACCCCCATTCTGAACACAATGGGATATGTATCGTAAGCCAGTTCGGTTGTTTCAATTAGTTTTCATTTAAATTAAAATATAAATCTATATATTCAATTTAAACGCACATTTCAATTTACCGGGGCCACATACGGACTCTAAAAATTCCCGAAAAATATTTTCTAGCTTCATATTGACGATATGGTTCTAACAAAACTAATTTCGTCAAATTCTGAGATCGTTTGAAAAATGGTCATTTTCTGGTCGATCGAAATTGACTGAAACTGTTAAAACACGTTCTACTTCGCCACGCTTACGTATTGATTCAGAAAATTACGAATTTTGAAACCTAGCAATAACTTGACATCACGGATCCAACAAAAGTGGTTTCGTCGAAAACCGAGGTCGTTTGCAAAATTTTCCTTTTTAAGGGACAGAATTCCATAGCGACTATTCTGAATTTTCAACTGGGCATAACTTTTTATCCCCGCTATGAAATTTCAATTTTTCAGATTCGCTGGAAAAATATTCTCAAAAAGATTCTAATATTTTTAGTTTCGCCAAAATCCGGTTTATTTTGAATCATGTACATTCGTTTGAACTTTGAAATCGAATTTTCAAACTACCGCGCCATTTTCAATTCCTTTTATAATTTAAAATAAATATTTATATTCTAACGACGATCTATATAAAAATATACTTCTAATTCTATTCAAAATAAATTTCTCGTCGTTATTATTTAAAATAATCCATTTTAAATATTCAAAATTCACTAAAATTTCCAAAATAAAAAATTTAAATTGGCTCGGATTTCCGGGTTATTACAATCTCCCCCACTTAAAACTTTTCATCCCCGAAAAGGAACAAAGCCGAAAGTTGTTTAACTAATCAACTCAACTTTCTTTATTTTCATTACGGCTTAAGTTCTTCAACTTTTCAGTTTCTAAGAACTTTTCAAATTTTTCAAAAATTTGGCTAACACCCTAAATTTTCGAAAAATTTCGCCATAACCTCCCCTGCACCGGGAGCTTCGGGATATTTCAAATAGCCTCCCATGGCCCTCACCGATCCAAAAGAAAAAGAAAAAGCCAAGCGGCTAGCCAATCGGCTCATAAAATGATCCAAAACCCAAGAAATACAATAAACATGTACCTATTTGTCGGGCAAACAATTTTATTACTCTTCTCTAGCCTCCTTGCTATGACCTATTCAATGTAAGTACATGTATATGCATGCAAATGCGATTAATTTTCAATACAATTCAATATTTGGTTCAATTTGGCTAAAGGTTCAACATTCAATTAATCAGAACAGTAATCAAACAACACAACCATCAATCAATTTGTTGATTATCTTTTCAAATTCATAACTTTGATACATAGTCCAAAAATCAGATTTTTGATGCCAAATCACAACAATAAGCCCTATCTAGCTTTGGTTCTCACACCAGTCAATTGGAAATTTATGGATATCCCACCTTCGACACTCGAATATAAATGCTGATGATGATGCACCATCATCAGGATTATCCTCGGGTGACTAGTGTGTGATTCTATATCTATCCAGTATATTAAAACTTCAAATACACGCGGATCAGACGTATACGCAAAATCTTTATATACTGGATTGTCCAAATCAATACAAATAAATATTCAAATACGAATAATTGAATTTAATTTTCAAAACAAAAATTGTTTTCATTTTTATTTCAAAAACACTACTCTTCACACTCATTCTAGGATACTACTGATCCTATCTCTAACGAATTATTCTCATTGGATATTACTAATCCAATCTCTGATGAATTCTTTCGTAGGGTTCTAATGTGTCTTGTTCTTTGAGATTTGTAAACCAAAGCTCTGATACCAAGATGAAACGACCCGAAATCCCCCTTACGGGAAATCACGGATTGAGTTGAGAACAAGCCACATCGGAACGCAAACAGAAGAACATTTCATTGCTTATTACAACAATTCCATCATAATACAAGAATATACAGAGTATGAATAAATATTACACAGAAAATATCAGAGAATTAAATTACATTTAAATACATCGCAGCAGAAAAATAATACAAAACACAACTGAAAACAGATACACGGATACAGAGCTTTCCGAATACAGCTTCAGCTGTAAATCAGGATCCTGTGAATATAAATCTGCAAACCCAAAACTACTAGCTTCCCATGTCAAAATAAGGGCACCCAGAGTTTAGGTTAAAACAATAAACTCCAAGTCAGCCATGTGACTGGTGTGAGAACTAAAATAGTTATTAATCTTTATTTTAAAGTTAGGTAAATCAAGGGACCACGCCATATGACACGGAACGGGTTTCCTCACAGGAATACCATTGCATAAAACAACAGCGCAATGCTAAATAAAGAACAATGAAGCTATTATAAGACCCTGGTCCCATCACACAATGCAACACAAGCCGGAGGATAGGGTTTTCCCTTATAATAGCCAAACATGCTTGGTACGTTAAAAACAAATCATTTGATACTATTACAAGTGCATAGTGTATAAAACAACTTCAAATCATAAGTATCAATCATAGACGACATGGGTACCATATATCATGTCGCCATACTAGGCTCTACAATCAAAATCGCAAAGTCACGTATTTGGAAATTGGATTTCCATCTATGTACCGAGGCAAGGGATCGTCCTCTACCGGTTCGAGACTGTCTAGCCCGAGCCTCAAGAATAGCCGCAACTGCCCCTTGGATCGTCAGAGCCGGTCCACCGATTTGGATTAAAATGCCTGAACACTGCGTTTCCCCACCCTTTGGGGCGTAAATGAGCCAAACGACTCCATCGGCTCCACACAGTCACCGATATATCCGAGGCACCTCGCAACAGCAACAACCACACAGGTGAAAATAATATAAATGTCAGGGTTGGTAGGTCACTGACACCACCCTAGCTAGAAGGAAACGCATGCCCTCCCTAATGTCCTCTCCCATTTCTGGTTCACAACCGGGGTGTGAGGCTCGCGAATCAACGCTACACAAAGCTATGCCACACAGGCCGTGCTTTGATCATCAACCACAAGACTTTGCTTTTCAACAAAAGCCTTGATCAATTGCCACTTAGGCATGCCACACAGGCAATTCACACCATGCGACTGATGTCTATCGATATACAACCTCTGATCCCGTACGTCTCAGAGAAGGGTGAAGTAAGGGAATGAATTCCCCTTCACCAGGCAGATGTATATTTAATAGAGATCAATCAACACAGAGCAAAATCCAATGTCAGACACACAGTCCATACAAGTTCGTTCTGGGTCTGAACGAAACCGGAGGCACCTTGTACCTCGCATATCCATCGATTTCCAAGTACGTCTAGACGATCACCAACGGATTCCCTCCTTTTGGGTGTACAGCCCAATCAAGATCATCAGTAATCACCCAAAACGATGTGAAGACCTCCGGTCTTCGACCACCGTCTTCATCCTCGACACCACGTCGAATCAGTTATTCAAAATGGGATAAACCCGGTCTTTCTGAATAATTCGCGTATATAATAAACAAGTGTTACACAAACACAACATACGCCTCATTCCAATTTAGAATATTCTTTCATTCAAATATTCTTATACTTTGGGAAAGGTTCCCATAAATTTTATCAAAGATAAATTCTTTAAACTTATTCTTTAATCTTCTTTTGAATATCAATTCAAACTAGTCGGGATTAGCGAACCACACCGAAGTAATCATTTATTTTATTTCCCAATCCTAACCTATTCATCCCATGAAGTAAAACTGGTAATACTTCATATCTAACACCACGGTGTTATCGGTAAATTCAATTACCATTTCACGTTCAAATCTAATTAAATATTTAACTATCGCCTGGAGCAAAACTGGTGATACTCCATTCTCGATCATTTCAATCTAATTAAAGATTCATTAAAACTCCACTTCGTTTTAATCTTCCCAATAATTGCTATCAATGATTATTTAACTTGGGAAATCATATCCTGTCTTTAACTGGGTTAAAGAACCAATGTCATTTAAAACACGGTTCACTATAAACCCAAAATCACATTCCATTCCAATTCAATTATTGAAACTTCTGGTTACTTTTAAAACCCTTTCAAATCCAATTTATTTATTTAAAAATAAATAAATTATTATTCTAGTTCAAAACTAGTTCATTTCGATAAAAATCTATTTTTATCTTTTCAAATTTGGAATTTTTCATCTCAATTCTTCACAAATCATTTCTTATGATTTTACACAAATTATTACTATTTTTAATAATTTTATCAAGGCCTGTACAGTCGAATTCCATCAACGGCCATCGAACTGCACTTACAACGACCTTTTCCAAATTTGATTTGGACATAATTCCAAATCCAACCGTTCGATTTCTAATTTCTAATATTCGTTAGAAAGCTCTTTTAAATACGAACCCAACGGTTCCGATTTTAGGAGAATACGATGGTCGGATCTCCCGTAATATCCATTCGAAGCCAATGGTTGAAATTCGCGAACTGCCGCGGCGCGGCGTGTTCTATTCAGGCCATTTAATACATATATTATATATATTTCGTCGATTTCCTTTTAAAACGTATTTATAAATCGTTTTAATTTCGTTTTCGAAATGATTTCAACTTCATATTCAATTTCGAATCAAAATTGAATATTCCACATCATCGATATACAAATGATAATATTTTCAAAACGTTATATTTTGAAATCACTTTCTTTCTTATATTCATTATAAAAATGAATAAAATCGATATAAATATCATTCACGTCAAAATGGCGTCAATCTAATCAACACGGCTTTTATTCAACACATGAATGTTTATTCTATTCAACACATGAATATTTATTCTATTCAACACATGAATTTTTATTCTATTCAACACATGAATTTTTATTCTATTCAACACACGAATTTATTTCTATTCAACACACGAATTTATTTCTATTCAACACATGAATTTATTTCTATTCAAAACATGAATTTATTTTTATAATATTCCTTATTTTCCAAATCGGAATGAGGCCCAATCAATTACCATATAAGGTTAATTATATGGATTTTCTACAACACATGTATATAAAAGCAACGATAAATCATCAACCATCATCCAGAGTGCACCACACAACTGCATAAGCATTAAATATAAATAATTAATGCTTACACAGTCTGTCAACCCATCGATTGACATACAACTAAACAATTGGGATTAGTGTACGTCAAATATCATCCCAATACCCGTGTGGGGTTTCATTTCAACAAACACAGATTTGTTATTCGTGCAGTTGGGCGATGTGTAAAATTTATCGTCCCAATCAATATCAGTCAAATCGGTATACATAAACAAATCGTTTGATTTGTAAATGAATATTTATTTTACTTCAACACATGAATATATATTTTACTTCAACACATGAATATATATTTTATTTCAATACTTGAATATATATTTTACTTCAACACATGAATATATATTTTACTTCAACACATGAATATATATTTTACTTCAACACATGAATATATATTTTACTTCAACACATGAATATATATATTTTACTTCAACAACACAAACAATCACACAAGCATACAAGTCGTCCATGGTCTGTGGACGACGGGTGTCGGGTGCTACTAAGCACTGTCTGCATCCTAGTATATATTTCAACTAGAAATTAAAATAAAAGTTAGGAGTTCTCACCGATTAGCTAAACCAATACACCGCGACTCTTCATATGTAGAATTCTTCGTCGTGCTCGCCTTTCGTCACTTTCTTTGTCCGCATCCACTACATAAATTCTTTTTTTACACGGCTACTATATAGATAAAAATTCTATTTTTACACCGCTACTATATAGATAAAAATTCTATTTTTACACCGCTACTATATAGATAAAAATTCTATTTTTACACCGCTACTATAAAGATAAAAATTCTATTTTTACACCGCTACTATATAGATAAAAATTCTATTTTTATAACGGTGTTCATATAATAAAGATCATATTTTTTATGTTATTCATATGCAAATCGTATTTTTATCATGTTAATATACATATATACATATATATATATATATATATCGGCTTTCCTTATATGAACATCTCAACATTTTATTTTCAACGATCACAACTTTTTATTTAAATATTCTTTTCACTTTCCAATCTTTCATGAATTAAAAATCAAACCTTTACTTTGTCAAAAATCCAATCTTTCATACGGTAAGAAAAACGTATTTTTCATATGACCAAATCAAATCTTTTTCTAATTTTATATATAAACAAATCATAACTTTATATATAAATAAATCCCAACTTTATATACATAAATAAAATTATAGCTTTATATATATAAATAATATTTTCTTCACAATGGTTTACTATGAGAATCGGATCTAAAAGAAAACAATGGTTATTATATAAAAATTACCTTTTTTCATTCGCCGGAGGGGGGGTTTTGGGATCGCAGTTGCTTGCTGGGGGGGAGGGGGTCGAGCTCTGATCGGCGGCGGTGGGGGTGTAGTGACGGTAGGAGGTGGCAGGGAGGGTGGCAGTTTCGGTTTGGTGGTGTCCTAGGGTTTTTAATGTGGAGGAGGGACTGAGGGTCTTCGAATGGCGAAGGAGGAGAGGGGCGCGATGGGAGGGGGAAGTCTGGTCGGCGGCGGAGCGTGGTGGCGACAAGGGGGGAGTGCGACGGGGTGCGGCGATTTTTTTTTATTATTTCTGTTAAAATGGATTGAACGGGGGGTAGGGGTTGACCTAGGAGAAGGGAAGGGAGGGGGTTTTATTATATTTTATAATTTAATAATATTATAATTTATCACTCAATTGTTTAACACCACAAACTCCAATCGAATCCCAACGGCCGTCGCCTCTAGCTAATTACCCTCATTCCGAACACAATGAGATATGTATCGTAAGCCAGTTCGGCTGTTTCAATAATTTTTCGTTTAAATTAAAATATAAATCTATATATTCAATTTAAACGCACATTTCAATTTACCGGGGCCACATACGGACTCTAAAAATTCCCGAAAAATATTTT
The DNA here is from genome assembly GCA_030737875.1 of Allium sativum. Taxonomy (NCBI): domain Eukaryota; kingdom Viridiplantae; phylum Streptophyta; class Magnoliopsida; order Asparagales; family Amaryllidaceae; genus Allium; species Allium sativum. The sequence goes on from CM060919.1 coordinate 341,928,676, forward strand.
CTAGCTTCGTATTGACGATACGGTTCTAACAAAACTAATTTCATCAAATTCTGAGACCGTTTGAAAAATGGCCATTTCTGGTCGATCGAAATTGACTAAAACTGTTAAAACACGTTTTACTTCGCCACGCTCACATATTGATTCAGAAAATTACGAATTTTGAAACCTAGCAATAACTTGACATCGCGGATCCAACAAAAGTGGTTTCGTCGAAAACCGAGGTCGTTTGCAAAATTTCCCTTTTTAAGGGCCAGAATTCCATAGCGACTATTCTGAATTTTCAACTGGGCATAACTTTTTATCCCCGCTATGAAATTTTAATTTTTCGGATTCGTTGGAAAGATATTCTCAAATAGATTCTAATATTTTTGGTTTCGCCAAAATCCGGTTTATTTTGAATCATGTACATTCATTTGAACTTTGAAATTGAATTTTCAAACTACCGCGCCATTTTCAATTCCTTTTATAATTTAAAATAAATATTTATATTCTAATGACGATCTATATAAATATATACTTCTAATTCTATTCAAAATAAATTTCTCGTCGTTATTATTTAAAATAATCCATTTTAAACATTCAAAATTCACTAAAATTGCCAAAATAAAAATTTTAAATTGGCTCAGATTTCCGGTTGATTACAACACCATTCACGACGAACCCAAAATCCCATTTGATATTAAATACAAGGCTCTGAATAGAAAATATATCGGCTTATATTCAATATCAAATTCTGAAACCAACAAATATCTTATTGGAAATAACGATATAAATATATCTTTCAAATTTCCACAACCATATCTGTATAATCATGAAATCCAACATCAAAATATTCCGAAGATAATTTCGATTCAAATTCATTCCAATTCTGATTATTTTTAAAACCACTTCAAATCCAATTTATTTATTCAAAAATATTGGATTATAAATCTAGTTCAAAACTAGTTCATTTCGATAAAAATATATATATTTATCCTTACAAACGTGGAATTTTTCATCCCAGTTCTTTCCAATTCATATATTATGATTTTACACAAATTATTAATATTTTTAATAATTTTATCAAGGCCCGTACAATCGGTTTTCAACAACGGCCACCGAAAAGCACATACAGCGACCTTTTCCAGATTTGATTTGGACATAATTCCAAATCCAACCGTTAGATTTCAAATTTCTAATATTCATTGGAAAGCTCTTTTCGATACGAACCCAACGGTTCTGGTTTCAGGAGAATCCGACGGTCGGATCTCCCGTAATGTCAACTCGAAGTCAATGGTCGAAATTCGCGAACTACCGCGGCGCGGTGCGTTCTATTCAGGCCATTTAGTATATATAATATACATATTATATATATTTCATCGATTTCAATTCAAAACATATTTTATAAATCGTTTTAAATTCGTTTTCATAACAAATTCAACTTCATATTCAATTTCAAATCAAAATTGGATATTTCATATCATTAATATATAAATGATAATATTTTCAAAATGTTATATTTTGAAATCACTTCTTTTTCTATATTCATTATAAAAACGAATATAATCGATATAAACATCGTTCGCGTCAAAATGGCGCATATCTAATCAACACGACTTTATATATTTCAATAACTTCGTTATTCTATTCAACACATGAGTCTATATTTCTTTCGACACATGAATATTCTCAACATATGAGTATCGTCAACACATGACTATTTTTGTTATTTAATATATTTTATAAAATTATGATAAAGATGTAAATTTTATTGTTTAAAATATTTTACTCAACACATAAATATTTTGAACACATGAATATTCTCAACATATGAGCATCGTCAACACATGACTATTTATGTTATTTAATATATTTTATAAAATTATGATAAAGATGTAAATTTTATTGTTTAAAATGTTTAAATATTTTACTCAACACATGAATATTCTCAACACATGAGCATCGTCAACACATGACTATTTTTGTTATTTAATATATTTTATAAAATTATGACAAAGATGTAAATTTTATTATTTAAAATATTTTACTCAACACCTGAATATTTTCAACACATGATTATTCTCAGCACATGAGCATCGTCAACACATGACTATTTATTCTATTCAACACATGAATCTTTATTTTATAATATTCTTTATTTTCCAAATTGGAATGAGGCCCAATCAATTACCATATAATGTTAATTACATGGATTCTATACAACACATGTATATAATAACAACGATAAATAATCAACCATCATCCAAAGTGCACCACACAACTGCATAAGCATTAAATATAAATGATTAACGCTCATACAGTCTGTCAATCAAACGATCGACATACCACTAAACAATTGGGATTAGTGTACGTCAAATATCATCCCAACACCCGTGTGGGGTTTCAATCCGCAAACACAGAATATTATTTGTGCAGTTGGGCGATGTGTAAAATTTATCGTCCCAATCAATATCCTTCAAATGGGTGTACATAAACAAACCGTCCAATTTGTAAATGAATATTTATTTATTCACATTCACGTTAAAATTTATATTTTTAACGATAATTAATTTATTTCACACATGTATGTTTTATTATCCATTTCACATCAACATCACAAACAAACTTCACAGCACATCAAACAAGCATACAAGTCGTCCATGGTCTGTGGACTATGGACGATGGGTGTCGGGTGCTGCTAAGCACCGTCTGCATCCTAATATATATTTTAACTAGAAAACAAGATTTAAAGTGAGAAGTTCTCACCGACTAGCTAAACCAAACGCCATGACTCTTCATATGTAGGAAATCTTCGTCGTGCTCGCCTTTTGTCACTTTCGTTGTCCGTGTCCACTACATATATAAAAATCGCATTTTTATATTATTGCTATGTATATTAAAATCACATTTTTACACTACTACTATATAGATAAAAATTCTGTTTTTATACCGCTACTATATAGATAAAAATTCTATTTTTATACCGCTATTATATAGATAAAATTTCTATTTTTAGATCGCTACTATATAGATAAAAATTCTATTTTTATACCGCTATTATATAGATAAAATTCTATTTTTATACCGCTATTATATAGATAAAATTTTTGTTTTTATACCGCTATTATATAGATAAAAATTCTGTTTTTATGCCGCTATTATATAGATAAAAATTCTATTTTTATACCGGTATTATATAAATAAAAATTCTATTTTTATACCGCTATTATATAGATAAAAATTCTATTTTTATACCGCTATTATATAGATAAAAATTCTATTTTTATACCGCTATTATATAGATAAAAATTCTATTTTTATATCGCTATTATATAGACAAAAATTCTATTTTTATACCGCTATTATATAGATAAAAATTCTATTTTTATACTGGTGTTCATATAATAAAGATCATATTTTTATCACGCTAACTTCATAATAAAAAAAATATTTTTATTGCTTCATTCCAATAAATAAAAAATCACATTTCATTTATGATTCATATATTTTTACAATGCTCCTTCCTATATAAAAATTATATTTTTATTATCTCTACTATATAAAAATCATCTTTTTATTATCTCAACTATATAAAAATCATATTTTTATCATCTCTACTATATAAAAATCATATTTTTACTAAGTAAAAATTATATTTTTGCTAATAAAAAATCAACCCTTTAACATATGCAAAACAATGTATAAAAATTAGCCCTTTAAAATTTATTAAACTAAATACTTAACATACAAAGAAGCTTATAATTTATTTTTTCTCAGCGGATTGGGGGGCGTTGGGGTGGAGGCTGACTGGCGGCGGGATGTTGGTGGGTCGGAGGTGGCGCAGGGAGGGTTTCGCTGTGGGGGGGGGGGGTTAGGTTTTTCTTCGATTTGGTGATTTAAAGGGGAGGAGGTAGGGGAAGAGGAAGGGAGCTGAGGAGAGGGAGGCGCGGCACCGGAAAGGGGAGGGGTGGCTATCGCCGGCGGCAGCACATCGCGCGACTGCTGCTTCGCGTCTTCATATTATTTTTTTCGTTTACTGAAGAGAATGAAAGGGAGGAAGGAAGGAGATAAAGAAAGGGGGTGTATGTAATTATATTATTTTATTATTATTTAATTCTCTAAAAGGTTGACTTTTCGTTACAACCCCAAAGGAGACCCAACGACTGTCGCCCCTAGCCAATTACCCCCATTCCGAATAGGATATGATATGCTTCGTAAGCCAATTCGATCATTACGATCAGTTTTCATTAAATTCAAAATATAAATCAATGTATATTGAATTTGAACGCACATTTCAATTTACCAGGGCCACATACGGGCTCTAAAAATTCCAGAAAAATAAATCTGGCTATGTTTTGACTATACGGTCCTAAAAAACTAATTTCGTCAAATTCCGAGACCGTTTGAAAAATGGTCATTTTCTAGTCGATCGAAATTGACTGAAGCTGTTAAAACACGTTTTACTTCGCCACGCTCACATATTGATTCAGAAAATTACGAATTTTGGAAACTAACAATAATTTGACATCCCAGATCTAACAAAAGTGGTTTCGTCGAAAACCGAGGTCGTTTACAAAATTTCCATTTTTAAGGGCCAGAATTCCATAGCGACTATTCTGAATTTTCAACTGGGCGTAACTTTTGATTCCCGCTATGAAATTTCAATTTTTCAGATTCGTTGGAAAGATATTCTCAAATAGATTCTAATATTTTTGGTTTTGCTAAAATCCGGTTTATTTTGAATCCTGCACATTCATTTGAAATTTAAAATCGAATTTTCAAACTATCGCGCCATTTTCAATTCCTTTTATAATTAAAATAAAATATTTATATTCTAACGACGATCTATATAAATATATACGTTCTATTTCTATTCAAAATAAATTTCTCGTCGTTATTATTTTAAATAATTCATTTTAAATATTCAAAAATTCAACAAATTGCCAAAATAAAAATTTTAAATTGGCTCAGAATTTCCGAGTTGTTACAATCTCCCCCACTTAAAACTTTTCATCCCCGAAAAGGAACGAAGCCGAAAGTTGTTTTACAAACCAACTCAACTTCCATTATTTTCATTATGGCTTAAGTTCTTCAACTTTTCAGTTTCTAAGAACTTTTTAAATTTTTCAAAAATTTGGCTAACACCCTAAATTTTCGAAAAGTTTCGCCATAACCTCCCATGCACCGGGAGCTTCGGGATATTTCAAATAGCCTCCCATGGCCCTCATCGATCCAAAAAGAAAAAGAAAAAGCCAAGCGGCTCATAAAATCATCCAAACCCAATAAATTTGTAAACATGTACCTATTTGTCGGGTGAACAATTTTATTCTTCTGCTCTAGCCTCCTTGCTATGACATGTTCAATGGATATACATGTATATGCATGTAAATTGTAATCATTTTCAATACAGTTCTAAATTTGGTTCCATTTGGCTAAATGGTTCAAATTTTCAAACCAATAATCAAACAACACAACCATCAATCAATTAGTGAATTAACGTTTCAAATTCATAATTTTGATACATATATAGAAAATCATCTTTTTGATGCCAAATCACAACAATAAGCCTATCTAGTTATGGTTCTCACACCAGTCTAATGGAAATATATAGATAGCACACCTTCGAAACTAGAACATAAATTCTAATGATGATCGATCAATCATCAGAACCATCTCCGGGCGACTAGAGTGTGATTTTATATCTATCCAGTATATTTGGGACTTCGAATATACGTTCATAACGCCTATACGTGAAATCTTTATATACTCGATTGTCCAAATCTATACAAATAAAATATTCAAATACGTACAATATGGGTCAAATTTTCAAAACAAAACTTGTTTTCGTTTTTATTATTTTTAAAATAAATATACTCTTCACACTCGTTCTAGGATACTACTGATCATATCTTTAACGAGTTATTCTTATTGGATATTGCTAATCCAATCTCTGATGATTTCTTTCGTTTGGTTCAAACTTGTCTTGTTCTCGAGCTCTGTAAACCAAAGCTCTGATACCACATTATAACAACCTGAACTTCCCCGGTAAGGAAAGCACAGATTGCTTTGAGAACAACACACATCGGAACGCAAACAGAAGAACATTTCATTACTTATTACAACAATTCCATCAGAATACAAGAATATATAGAGTATGAATAAATATTACACATTTGACAAATATCAGAGATTTAAATTACATTTAAATACATAGCAGCGGAAAAATAATACAAAACATAACTGAAAGAAATACGCGGATAGAGAGCTTTCCGAATATCACTTCAGCTATAAACCTGGATCCTATGAATATAAATCTGCAAAACCAAAACTACTAGCTGCCCATGTCGAAAATAAGGGCACCAAGATTTTAGGTTAAAACAATAAACTCCAGGTCAGTCATGTGACTAGTGTGAGAACTAAAACAGTTATTAATCTTTACTTTAAAAGAGAGTAATTCAAGGGACCACGCTGTATAACACAGAACGGGTTTTCTCCCAAGAACACTAGTGCATATATCATAACAACGCAATGCTTTTTTGGAAAAATGAAGCTATTATAAGACCCAGGTCCCATCACACAATGCAACGCAAGCCGGAGGATAGGGTTTTCCCTTATAATAGCCAAACATGCTGGGTACGTTTAAAACAAACCATTTGATACTATTATAAGTGTATAGTGTCAAAACAATTTCAATCATAAATATCAATCATAGACGGCATGGGTACCATATATCATGTCGCCATACTAGTTCTACAATTAAAACCGCAATGTCACGTATTGGAAATTGAATTTCCATCATGAGTCGAGGCAAGGGGCAAGCTCCTCTCCGTTCGAGACACTCTAGCAAATGTCTCAGGATCACACACAGCGATCCTGGATCTTCAGGGCCGGTCCTCCCTTACTTTTGAGGATTAGTTATTCCTGAACACACGTTTCCTGGTCCTAACAGACCTATATCCTAGGCGCCTCGCATCCAACAACCACACAGGTAAAAAGTATATAAATGTCAGGGCTGGTAGGTCACTGACATCACCCATAACTAGAAAGAAACGTCGTGCTCTCTCTGTAGTCACTATCCCATTTTTAACTCATACCGAGATGTGAGGCTCGCGAATTCACGCTATACACAAAGCTATGCCACACAGGCCGTGCTTTGATCATCAACCACAAGAGTTTGCTTTTCAACAGAAGCCTTGATCATCTGCCACTTAGGCATGCCACACAGGCAATTCACTCCATGCGACTGATGTCCATCGATATACAACCTCTAAGCTCGTACGTCTCAGAGAAGGGCGTAAAGCAGAGAATAGATTCTCCGCCGCCAAACAGATGTATATTTAATAGAGATCAATCAACACAGAATAAAATCCAATGTTAGACACACAGTCCATTTACAAGTTCGTTCTGGGTCTGAATGAAACCGGAGGAACCTTATTCCTCGCATATCCATCGATCTCCAAGTACGTCTGGACGATCACCAACTGATTCCCTCCTCTTGGGTGTACAGTCCAATCAAGATCATTAATAATCACCCAAATGACGTGAAGATCTCCAATCTTCAACCACCGTCTTCATCTTCGACATATCGTCGAATCGGTTATTCAGAATGGGTATAAACCCGGCCTTTCCGAATAACCCGCGTATATAATAAACAAGTGTTACACAAACACAACATACGCCTCATTCCAATTCTGAATATTCTGTTATTCAAATATTCACATTCTTAGGGAAAGGTTCCCATTAATTTTATCAAAGATAAATTCTTCTAAATTTATTCTTTAATCTTCCTTTTGATATCAAATCAACCCATATTAAGGTTTTCTAAACTAGTCGGGATTAGCGAACCACACCGAAGTAATCATTTATTTTATTTCCCAATCCCAACCTATTCATCCCATGGAGCAAAACTGGTAATACTCCATATCTAACACCACGGTGTTATCGCTAAATATTAATTACCATTTCACGTTCAAATCTAATTAAAGATTTAACTATCGCTTGAAGAAAAACTGGTGATACTCCATTCTCGATCACTTTAATCTAATTAAAGATTCATTAAAACTCCACTTATTTTTAATCTTCCCAAAAATCAATATCCTATCTTTAACTAGGTTAAAGAACCAATGTTATCCAAAACACGGCTCACGATAAACCCAAAATCACATTCCACTGTTAGTCGGGTTAAAGAACAGGTGTTATTCAAAACACCGCGCACGATAAACCCATAAACCAATTTAAATTCAATTCCAATTAAATACTAATTAACTGGACAATTTCACTAAATCTTAATTAAAAGATTTATTCTTTTCTAAACTGGGTTCAAGAAGAGTGTTATTCAAGACACCATTCACGACGAACCCAAAATCCCATTTGATATTAAATACAAGGCTCTGAATAGAAAATATATCGGCTTATATTCAATATCAAATTCTGAAACCAACAAATATCGTATTGGAAATAACGATATAAATATATCTTTCAAATTTCCACAACCATATCTGTATAATCACGAAATCCAACATCAAAATATTCCAAAGATAATTTCGATTCAAATCCATTCCAATTCTGATTATTTTTAAAACCACTTCAAATCCAATTTATTTATTCAAAAATATTGGTTTATAATTCTAGTTCAAAACTAGTTCATTTCGATAAAAATATATTTTAATCCTTACGAATGTGGAATTTTTCATCCCAGTTCTTTTCAATTCATATATTATGATTTTACACAAATTATTAATATTTTTAATAATTTTATCAAGGCCCGTACAGTCGGTTTTCAACAACGGCAACTGAACTACACTTACAGCGAACTTTTCCAGATTTGATTTGGACATAATTCCAAATCCAACTGTTATATTTCAAATTTCTAATATTCATTGGAAAGCTCTTTTCGATACGAACCCAACGGTTCCGGTTTCAGGAGAATCCGACGGTCGGATCTCCCGTAACGTCAACTCGAAGTCAATGGTCGAAATTCGCAAACTGTCGCGGCGCGACGCGTTCTATTCAGGCCATTTAGTATATAATATATATATATATATGTTTCGTCGATTTCAATTCAAAACGTATTTTATAAATCGTTTTAAATTCGTTTTCAAAACAAATTCAACTTCATATTCAATTTCAAATCAAAATTGAATATTTCATATCTTTAATATATAAATGATAATATTTTCAAAACGTTATATTTTGAAATCACTTCTTTTTCTATATTCATTATAAAAACGAATATAATCAATATAAACATCGTTCGCGTCAAAATGGCGCATAACTAATCAACACGGCTTTATATATTTCAATAACTTCGTTATTTTATTCAACAAATGAATATTTATTCTATTCAACACATGAATCTATATTTCTTTCAACACATGAATATTCTCAACACATGAGTATTCTCAACACATGAGTATTGTCAACACATGACTATTTTTGTTATTTAATATATTTTATAAAATTATGATAAAGATGTAAATTTTATTGTTTAAAATATTTTACTCAACACATGAATATTCACAACACATGAGCATCGTCAACACATTACTATTTATGTTATTTAATATATTTTATAAAATAATGATAAAGATATAAATTTTATTGTTTAAAATATTTTACTCAACACATGAATATTTCAACACATGAATATTCTCAACACATGAGCATCGTCAACACATGACTATTTTTGTTATTTAATATATTTTATAAAATTATGATAAAGATGTAAATTTTACTGTTTAAAATATTTTACTCAACACATGAATATTTTCAACACATGAATATTCTCAACACATGAGCATCGTCAACACATGACTATTTATTCTATTCAACACATGAATCTTTATTTTATAATATTCTTTATTTTCCAAATTGGAATGAGGCCTTGTTAATTACCATATAATGTTAATTACATGGATTCCATACAACACATGTATATAATAACAACGATAAATAATCAACCATCATCCAAATTGCACCACACAACTGCATAAGCATTAAATATAAATGATTAATGCACATACAGTCTGTCAATCAAACGATCGACATACCACTAAACAATTGGGATTAGTGTACGTCAAATATCATCCCGACACCCGTGTGGGATTTCAATCCACAAACACTGAATATTATTTGTGCAGTTGGGCAATGTGTAAAATTTATCGTCCCAATCAATATCCTTCAAATGGGTGTACATAAACAAACCGTCCGATCTGTAAATGAATATTTATTTATTCACATTCACGATAAAATTTATATTTTTAACAATAATTAATTTATTTCACACATGTATGTTTTATTATCCATTTCACATCAACATCACAAACAAACTTCATAACACATCAAACAAGCATACAAGTCGTCCATGGTCTGTGGACGACGGGTGTCGGGTGCTGCTAAGCACCGTCTGCATCCTAATATATATTTTAACTAGAAAACAAGATTTAAAGTGAGAAGTTCTCACCGACTAGCTAAACCAAACCCCACGACTCTTCATATGTAGGAAATCTTCGTCATACTCGCCTTTTGTCACTTTCGCTGTCTGTGTCCACTACATATATAAAAATCGCATTTTTATATTGTTGCTATGTATATAAAAATCACATTTTTACACTACTACTATATAGATAAAAATTCTATTTTTATACCGCTACTATATAGATAAAAATTCTATTTTTATGCCGCTATTATATAGATAAAAATTCTATTTTTATACCGCTACTATATAGATAAAAATTCTATTTTTATACCGCTATTATATAGATAAAAATTCTATTTTTATACCGGTATTATATAGATAAAAATTCTATTTTTATACCGGTATTATATAGCTAAAAATTCTATTTTTATACCGCTATTATATAGCTAAAAATTCTATTTTTATATCGCTATTATATAGATAAAAAAACTATTTTTATACCGCTATTATATAGATAAAATTTCTATTTTTATACCGGTATTATATAGATAAAAATTCTATTTTTATATCGGTGTTCATATAATAAAGATCATATTTTTATCACGCGAACTTCATAATAAAAATTATATTTTTATTGCTTCATTCCAATAAATAAAAATCACATTTCATTTATGATTCATATATTTTTACAACGCTCCTTACTATATAAAAATTATATTTTTATTATCTCTACTATATAAAAATCATCTTTTTATTATCTCTACTATATAAAAATCATATTTTTATTATCTCTACTATATAAAAATCATATTTTTACTAAGTAAAAAATATAGTTTTGCTAATCAAAAATCAACCCTTTATCATATGCAAAACAATGTATAGAAATCAGCCCTTTAAAATTTATTAAACTAAATACTTAAAATACAAAGAAGCTTACAGTTTTTTTTCTCAACGGATTGGGGGGCGTTGGGGTGGAGGCTAACTGGTGGCGGGATGCTGGTGGGTCGGAGGTGGCACAGGGAGGGTTTCGCTATGGGGGGCTTAGGTTTTTTTTCGATTTGGTGATTTAAAGGGGAGGAGGAGGTAGGAGACGAGGAAGGGAGCTGAGGAGAGGGAGGCGCGGCACGGAGTGGGGGAGGGGAGGCTATCCCCGGCGGCGGTGGATCGCACGGCTATTTCTTCGCATCTTCATATTTTTTTGTTTACTGAAGAGAACGAGAGGGAGGAAGGACGGATATAAAGAAAAGGGGGGTGTATGTAATTATATTATTTTATTATTATTTAATTCTCTAAAAGGTTGACTTTTCGTTCCAACCCCAAACGAGACCCAACGACTGTCGCCCCTAGCCAAATACCCCCATTTCGAACTGGATATGATATGTTTCGTAAGCCAATTCGATCGTTACGATCAGTTTTCATCAAATTCAAAATATAAATCAATGTATATTGAATTTGAACGCACATTTCAATTTACCGGGGCCACATACGGGCTCTAAAAATTCCAAAAACATAAATCTGGCTATGTTTTGACGATACGGTCCTAACAAAACTAATTTCATCAAATTCCGAGACCGTTTGAAAAATGTTCATTTTCCAGTCGATCGAAATTGACTAAAACTGTTAAAACACGTTTTACTTCGCCGCGCTCACATATTGATTCAAAAAATTAAGAATTTTGGAAACTAACAATAATTTGACATTCCGGATCCAACAAAAGTGGTTTCATCGAAAACCGAGGTCGTTTGCAAAATTTCCATTTTTAAGGGCCAGAATTCCATAGCAACTATTCTGAATTTTCAACTGGGCGTAACTTTTGATTCCCGCTATGAAATTTCAATTTTTTGGATTCGTTGGAATGACATTCTCAAATAGATTCTAATTATTTTGGTTTCGCTAAAATCCGGTTTATTTTGAATCCTGCACATTCATTTGAAATTTGAAATCGAATTTTCAAACTACCGCGCCATTTTCAATTCCTTTTATAATTGAAATAAAATATTTAAATTCTAATGACAATCTATATAAATATATACGTTCTATTTCTATTCAAAATAAATTTATCGTCGTTATTATTTTAAATAATTCATTTTAAATATTCAAAAATTCATCAAATTGCCAAAATAAAAATTTTAAATTGGCTCAGAATTTCCGGGTTGTTACAATCTCCCCCACTTAAAACTTGTCGTCCCCGAAAAGGAACGAAGCCGAAAGTTGTTTTACAAACCAACTCAACTTCCATTATTTTCATTATGGCTTAAGTTCTTCAACTTTTCAGTTTCTAAGAACTTTTTAAATTTTTCAAAAATTTGGCTAACACCCTAAATTTTCGAAAAGTTTGGCCATAACCTCCCATGCACCGGGAGCTTCGGGATATTTCAAATAGTCTCCCATGGCCCTCATCGATCCAAAAAGAAAAAGAAAAAGCCAATCGGCTAATAAAATCATCCAAACCCAATAAATTTGTAAACATGTACCTATTTGTCGGGCAAACAATTTTATTCTTCTGCTCTAGCCTCCTTGCTATGACATGTTCAATGGATATACATGTATATGCATGTAAATTGTAATCATTTTCAATACAGTTCTAAATTTGGTTCCATTAGGCTAAATGGTTCAAATTTTCAAACCAATAATCAAACAACACAACCATCAATCAATTAGTGAATTAACGTTTCAAATTCATAATTTTGATACATATACAGAAAATCATCTTTTTGATGCCAAATCACAACAATAAGCCTATCTAGTTTTGGTTCTTACACCAGTCTAATGGAAATATATAGATAGCACACCTTCGAAACTCGAACATAAATTCTGATGATGAACGATCAATCATCAGAACCATCTCCGGACGACTAGAGTGTGATTCTATATCTATCCAGTATATTTGGGACTTCGAATATACGTTCATGAGGCGTATACGTGAAATCTTTATATACTCGATTGTCCAAATATATACAAATAAAATATTCAAATAAGTACAATATGGTTTAAATTTTCAAAACGAAACTTGTTTTCGTTTTTTATTATTTTTTTAAAAAAATATACTCTTCACACTCGTTCTAGGATACTACTGATCCTATCTCTAACGAGTTATTTGTAATAACGCGAAAATCCGAGCCAGTTTAAAATTTTTATTTTGGCAATTTTATCGAATTTTGATTATTTAAAATAGATTATTTTAAATAATATCGATGAGAAATTTATTTTGAATATAATTCGAACGTATATATTATATACGCGTCGTCGTTGGAATATAAATAATTATATATAATTATAAATAGAATTGAAAACGGCGCGGTAGTTCGATAATTCGATTTCAAACTTCAATTGAATGTACTGGGTGCAAAACAATCCGGATTTTAGTGAAACCAAAAATAATGGGATCTATTTGGGAATATCTTTCCAACGAATCCGAAAAATCAAATTTTCATAGCGGGAATCAAAAGATATGTCCAGTTGAAAATTCTGAATAGTCGCTATGGAATTCAGGCCCTTAAAAATGGGAATTTTGCAAACGACCTCGGATTTCGACGAAACCAATTTTGTTGGATCTGCAGTGTCAAGTTATTGCTAGGTTTCAAATTTCATAATTTTTCGAATCAATATGTGAGCGTGGCAAAGGAAAACGCGTTTGACCAGTTTCAGTTGATTTTAATCGACTGGAAATTGGCCATTTTTCCAACGGTCTCAGAATTCGACGAAACTAGTTTTGTTAGGACCGTATCGTCAATACGAAGCTAGAAAATATTTTTCTGGAATTTTTCAAGTTAGTATGCGACCCCGGTAAATTGAAATGCGCGTTCAAATTCAATATATAGAGTTATATGTTGATTTTGACGAAAACTGGTCGAAACGATCGAATTAGCCTGCGATACATATCCCATTGTGTTCAGAATGGGAAGAAAACGCTAGGGACGACAGTCGGTGGGTTCGATTCTGGCTTCAAAATAAAAAGTTACTTTTTAGAATAAAATAAATAAATATATATATATATATATTTATATAAAACCTTTTACATTAAAACCCCTCCCCCCAAATCAGTTTTCCCCGATACCCTCACTCTCTCCTTCATGATCGGAAATGGCGACCGCCGCCTTGGCCCTCCGTCGCCCCCCCCCCCCCCCCCCAGCGACTGATGGCGCTACCACGCTTCCTCCTCCTCTTGAGCTCGCTCCTCTCTCCTCCATCTTCAATTCCCCGATCCGCACGCTCGAGCCCAAACCCGACCCCAATGCGCCGCGCCTTCCCCCCCCCTTCCCCTCCTGACGATGACCGCCACCTCCGTCGATGGTCAGAGGCGCTGCGAGCTCGCCCCCTCCTCCTCTATCCTCTCTCCGATCCTCCTCAAACCCCGCAGCCTCCCTTGAAACCCCAAACCCCCCCTCTTCCGACTGATGCGCACCAGACAGCTCCCTTTTTAGAACTGTAAGTTTTTATTTTTCTTGGTTTTTATTTTAATTTTAACTTGAAAATCAGTTTTTATATGAAGTGATAAAAATGGAATTTTTATATAAGAAAAGGGAGATTTTAGGAGTGATAAAAATGAAATTTTTATTATGTAGGAGCAATAAAAATATAATTTTTATCGTAAGTAAAGGTTGAAAATATAATTTTCATATTATATAGGTAATAAAAATATAATCTTTTATATTGTAAAAGGATAAAAATATGATTTTTACATGGTGGGAACTATAAAAATATAATCTTTATAGGATAGAGAATATAAAAATATCATCTTTGTATATGTAGCGAAATAAAAATCTGATTTTTATCATATATACGTTAAAATAAAGAGGTGATTTTTATAGTGATGAAATCTTTATATTTGAAAAGGGCGAAATCTTTATATAGAATAGCGATGTAAAAATAGAATTTTTATCTATATAGCAGCGAAGTAAAAATTCGATTTTTATATATTGAATAGCGAAGTAAAAATTCGATTTTTTATATATTGAATAGCAAAGTAAAAATTCGATTTTTATATATTGAATAGCGAAGTAAAAAATTCGATTTTTATATATGTAGTGGCTACGGGCAACGAAGGTGACAAAAAGGCGAGAACGACGAAGATTTCTATCAATGAAGAGTCGTGGTATTGGATAGCTATTGGTGAGAATTTCTCACCTTTCAATTTCTTTTTCTAGTTATATATATATACTAGGATGCAGACGGTGTTTAGTAGCACCCGACACAATCGTCCACAGACCATGGACTTGTTTGTTTGGTTGTGTAGTTGGTTAGATTATTTGGTTTGAATTGAATTGTTTGGTGAAATGAATGGATTTGATTGATGTGTGAATGGCGTGGGCCTTCACTAGACCGGGGATAAGGCTGGGCCTTGTCCCGTTTCTAGTACCGTGCCGTTATGCCGCCGAAATTTTCTAAAATAAATTAGAAAAAAAATATCATTTTATTGAATAAATGAACCGAATAGAAATTCATGTGTTGAAATAAAATATTTTATCGTTAAAAATATAATTTTTAACGTGGAAGTGATTAAAATAAAATATTCATTTACAAACCGGACGGTTTGTTTATGTACACATATTTGAAGGACATTGATTGGGTCGATAAATTTTACACATCGCCCAACTGCACAACTAAAATCTATGTTTGATTGTTTGAAACCCCACACGGGTGTTGGGATGAAATTTGAGGTTCACTCATCCTGATTGATTAAAAATGTCGATCGATTGATTGACAGGCTGTTCTAAGCGTTAGATATCTATATTTGATGCTTATATAGTGTAGTGCACTTTGGTTGATGGTTGATTATTTTTCAATGCTATTATATACGTGCAATGTATGAAAATCCATATAATTAACATTATATGGTGATTGATTGGGCCTCATTCCAATTTAGAAGATAAAGAATATTATAAAATAAAGGTTCATGTGTTGACAGTACTCATCCGTTGAGATTAGTCATGTGTTGAACGAAATATTCTAATCATAGAAATATTTGAAATAGAAATATTTGAAAAAGAAATATTTGAAATAGAATATTTGAAAATAGAAATATATGAAGCCGTGTTGATTAGATTGACGCCATTTTGACGTGAACGATATTTATATCGATTTTATTCATTTTAAAATGAATATTGAAAAGTGATTTCGGAATCGAATATTTTGAAATGAAATTTGAATCGAATCGAATAGAAAACCAATTTGAATTGAATCGAATAGAAAACCAATTTGAATTGAATCGAATAGAAAACCAATTTGATTTGAATAGAAAACCAATTTGATTTGAATAGAAAACCAATTTGATTTGAATAGAAAACCAAATTGATTTGAATAGAAAACCAATTTGATTTGATTTGAATAGAAAACCAATTTGAATTGAATCGAATAGAAAACCAATTTGAATTGAATCGAATAGAAAACCAATTTGAATTGAATCGAATAGAAAACCAATTTGAATTGAATCGAATAGAAAACCAATTTGATTTGAATAGAAAACCAATTTGATTTGAATAGAAAACCAATTTGAATTGAATCGAATAGAAAACCAATTTGAACTGAATCGAATAGAAAACCAATTTGATTTGAATAGAAAACCAATTTGAATTGAATCGAATAGAAAACCAATTTGAATTGAATCGAATAGAAAACGAATTCGAAATGAATTGAATATGAAACGAATTCGAATTGAATTGAATTCAAATTGAATTGAATTCAAATTGAATTGAAATTTGAATTGAATAGAAATGAATTGAATATAAAACAAATTCGAATTGAATTGAAAACGAATTGAAATGAATTCAAATTGAATTGAAATTTGAATTGAATAGAAGTGAATTTTAAAACGAATTTTTAAGGAAAAATTCAATTTTTGATTTGAATTGAAATGAAAGTTGAAATTGTTTTTGAAACGAATTTAAAACGATTTATAAAATTCATTTTAAATAGAAATCGACGAAATATATATTATATATAAAATATAATGGCCTGAATAGAACGCGTCGCGCCGCTGCAGTTCGTGAATTTCGACCATTTATTTCAAACGGACATTACAGGAGATCCGACCGTCGGATTCTCCTAAAACCGGAACCGTTGGGTTCGTATCGAAAAGAGCTTTCTAACGAATATTGGAAATTTGAAATCTAACGGTTGGATATGGAGATACGTCCAAATCAAATTTGAAAAAGGTCGTTGTAAGTGCAGTTCGATGGCCGTTGATAGAAATCGACTGTACGGGCCTTGATAAAATTACTAAAAATATTAATAATTTGTGTAAAATCATAAGAAAGGATTTGGGAAAAATTAGGATGAAAAACTCCATATTTGAAAAGATAAAAATAGATTTTTATCGAAATGAACTAGTTTTGAACTGGAATTAAAACCCATTTATTTTTAAATAAATAAATTGGATTCGAAATGGGTTTAAATAGAACTGATTCATGGGTTTATCATGAACGGTGTTTTTAAATAACATTTGTTCTTTAACCCGATAAACAAATAGAATGTGATTTGGGTTTGTCGTGAACTGTGTTTTAAATGACATTAGTTCTTTAACCCAGTAAAAGGAGTTTTAATGAATCTTCAATTAGATTGAAATATGAATTGATAATTTAAATTACCAAATTTACAAAGTGAGCGAGGATGGAGTATCACCAGTTTTGCTCCAAAGTGATAGTCAAATCTTTAATTAGATTTGAACGTGAAATGGTAATTAATTTTACCAATAACACCCTGGTGTTAGATATGGAGTATTACCAGTTTTGCTTCATGGGATGAATAGGTTGGGATTGGGAAATAAAATAAATAATTACACCGAAGTGATTCGCTAATCTCGAATAGTTTGAAAAATCATAATTTGGTTTGAAATGACATCCAAAGGAAGATTAAAGGATAAATTTTAAAGAATTTATCTTGGTTAAATTAATGGGAACCTTTCCCTAAGAATATTCTGAATTGGAATGAGGCGTTCGTCGTTTTTGTGTAACATTTGTTTTAATATACGCGGGTTGTTCGGAAAGGCCGGGTTTACACCCATTCTGAATAACCGATTCGCCGATAAGTCGAAGATGATGACGGTGGTCGAAGACCGGTAGTCTTCACATCGTTTGGATAATTACCGATGATCCTGATTGGGCTGTACACCCAAGAGGATGGAAATAGTCGGTGGTCGTCCAGACGTACTTGGAGATCGATGGATATGCGAGGAAAGTGCCTCCGGTTTCGTTCAGACCCAAAACGAACTTGTAAATGGATTGTGTGTCTGACATTGGATTTTATTCTGTGTTGATTGATTTCTGTTAAATATATATCTGTTTGGCGGCGGAGAATTTATTCTCTTGCTTAACGCCCTTCTCTGAGACGTACGAGCATAGAGGTTATATATCGATAGATATCAATCGCATGGCATGAATTGCCTGTGTGGCATGCTGAGTTGCATGGATCAAGGCTTCTGTTGAAAAGCAAAGTCTTGTGGTTGATGATCAAAGCACGGCCTACGTGGAAGCTTTGTGTATAACGTGAATTCGCGAGCCTCACACCTCGGTATGAGTCAAAAACGGGATAAGGACTGCAGGGAGAGCACGACGTTTCTTTCTAGCTTTGGTGGTGTCAGTGACTTACCAGCCCTGACATTTATATACTTTTCACCTATGTGGTTGTTGGATGAGGCGCCTCGATTTTAGGTCTGTAAGGACCGGGAAACGTGTGTTCAGGAATAAATAATCCTCTAACGTAAGTGAGGACCGGCCGTGAAGATCCAGGGGTTGCCCAGAGTGCGTAGCCCTGAGGCATTTGCTAGAGTGTCTCGAAAATGGAGAGGAGCTTGCCCCTTGCCTCGACTCATGAAGGAAATCCAATTTCCAATACGTGTATCTCGGTTTTATTTGTAGAGCCTAGTATGGCGACATGATAGATGGTACCTATGCCGCCTAGGATTGATATTTATGATTGAAAATGTTTTAACACTATACACTTATTATAGTATCAAATAATTTGTTTTAAACGTACCAAGCATATTTGGCTATTATAAGGGAAAACCCTATCCTCCGGCTTGCGTTGCATTGTGTGATGGGACCTGGGTCTTATAATAGCTTCATTTTTTGAAAAAGCATTGCGTTGTTTATTGATATGCACTGGTATCCTTGGGAGGAAACCCGTTCCGTGTTATACGGCGTGGGCCCTTGATTTGCAAAACTTTAAAACCAACATTAATAACTGTTTTAGTTCTCACACCAGTCACATGACTGGCCTGGAGTTTATTGTTTTAACCTAAACTCTGGGTGCCCTCATTTTCCGCACGGGCAGCTAGTAGTTTTGGTTTTGCAGATTTATATTCACAGGATCCTGGTTTACAACTGGAATGATATCCGGAAAGCTCTGTATTCGTATATCACCTTCAGTTGTGCTTTGTATTATTTTTCCGCTGCTATGTAATTTATTGTAATCTCTGATATTTATTGAATGTAATTTATTCTTTATACTCTGTATATTCTTGTATCTGATGGAATTGTTGTAATAACAATGAAATGTTCTTCCGTCTGCGTTCTGATTTGTCCTGTCCTCACAGTAATTCGTTCTTTCTCATCTCTTCGGAGACCGGGGAAGTTCGGGTCGCTTCATTTGGTATCAGAGCTTTGGTTTACAGAGCTCGAGAACAAGATACATTAGAACCATACGAAAGAATTCATCAGATATTGGATTAGTAATATCCAATTAGAATGACTCGTTAGAGATGGGATTAGTAGTATCCAGAACGAGTGTGAAGAGTATATTTTTCAATTGAAAACAATTTTGTTTTGAAATTTAAATCGCTTTATACGTATTTGAATATTTATTTATTTTGGATATGGACAATCTAGTATATAAAGGTTTTGCATATACGCGTCATGAACGTATATTCGAAGCTTTAATATACTGGATAGATATAGAATCACATTCTAGACACCCGGAGATGGTTCTGATAATTGATATATCATCATCAGAATTTGTGTTCGTGTTTCGAAGGTGTGATATCTATATATTTCCATCAGGCTGGTGTGAGAACCAAAAACTTATATAGCTAGAATACATTGTTGTGTATTGGCATCAAAAACATGATTTTCTGTATATGTATCAAAATTATGAATTTGAAACGTTAATCCACTAATTGATTGATGTTTGTGTTGTTTGTTTATTTGGTTGATAATTTTGAACCATTTAGTCTAATTGAATCAAATATTGAACTATATTGAAAATTAGACGCATTTGCTTGCATATACATATACTTACATCGAACAGGTCATAGCAAGGAGGCTAGAGCAGAGAATAAAATTTGTTTGGCCGACAAATAGGTACATGTTTACTATAATTTACTGTTTTGTTTGGGTGATGATGATTTTATGAGCCTATTGGCTAGCCGCTTGGCTTTTTCTTTTTCTTTTTGAGATCAGAAGGCCTGTATGGCAATTTCGGGATTTTCCCGTGGCTCCCGGTGCAAGGGAGGTTATGGCAAAAAAATTCGAAAATTTAGGGTGTTAGCCAAATTTTTGAAAATTTGAAAATTCTCAGAAACTGAAAAGTTGGAGAATGGAAGCCAGATCGAACGTGGAGTTGAATAATCAAACAACTTTCGACTTTGTTCCTTTTCGGGGACGAAAAGTTTTAAGTGGGGGAGATTGTAATAACCCGAAAATCCGAGCCAGTTTAAAATTTTTATTTTGGCAATTTTAGCGAATTTTGATTATTTAAAATAGATTATTTTAAATAATATCGACGAGAAATTTATTTTGAATATAATTCAAACGTATATATTATATACGCGTCGTCGTTAGAATATAAATAATTATATATAATTATAAATAGAATTGAAAACGGCGCGGTAGTTCGATAATTCGATTTCAAACTTCAATTGAATGTACCGGGTGCAAAGCAATCCGGATTTTAGTGAAACCAAAAATAATGGGATCTATTTGGGAATATCTTTCCAACGAATCCGAAAAATCAAATTTTCATAGCGGGAATCAAAAGATATGTCCAGTTGAAAATTCTGAATAGTCGCTATGGAATTCAGGCCCTTAAAAATGGGAATTTTGCAAACGACCTCGGATTTCGACGAAACCACTTTTGTTGGATCCGCAGTGTCAAGTTATTGCTAGGTTTCAAATTTCATAATTTTTCGAATCAATATGTGAGTGTGGCAAAGGAAAACGCGTTTGACCAGTTTCAGTTGATTTTAATCGACTGGAAATTGGCCATTTTTCCAACGGTTTCAGAATTCGACGAAACTAGTTTTGTTAGGACCGTACCGTCAATACGAAGCTAGAAAATATTTTTCTGGAAATTTTCAAGTTAGTATGCGACCCCGGTAAATTGAAATGCGCGTTCAAATTCAATATATAGAGTTATATGTTGATTTTGACGAATACTGATCGAAACGATCGAATTGGCCTGCGATACATATCCCATTGTGTTCGGAATGGGGGTAAACCGCTGGGGACGACAGTCGGTGGGTTCGATTCAGGCTTCGAAATAAAAAGTTACTTTTTAGAATAAAATAAATAAATATATTTATATAAAACCTTTTACATTAAAACCCCTCCCCCCAAATCAGTTTTCCCCGATACCCTCACTCTCTCCTTCATGATCGGAAATGGCGACCGCCGCCTTGGCCCTCCGTTGCCCCCCCTCCCCCCCCCCCCCCCCCCCCCCCCGCGACTGATGGCGCCACCACGCTTCCTCCTCCTCTCGAGCTCGCTCCTCTCTCCTCCATCTTCAATTCCCCGATCTGCACGCTCGAGCCCAAACCCGACCCCAATGCACCGCGCCTCCCCCCCCCTGTCCCCTCCTTACGATGACCGCCACCTCCGTCGATGGTCAGAGGCGCTGCGACCTCGCCCCCTCCTCCTCTATCCTCTCTCCAATCCTCCTCAAACCCCGCAGCCTCCCTTGAAACCCCAAACCCCCCTCTTCCGACTGATGCGCACCAGACAGCCACCACCGCTCCGATCCGCGAGCTACAGCTCACCCTCTCCCTTTTTCGAACTGTAAGTTTTATTTTTCTTGGTTTTTATTTTAATTTTAACTTGAAAATCAGTTTTTATATGAAGTGATAAAAATGGAATTTTTATATAAGAAAAGGGAGATTTTAGGAGTGATAAAAATGAAAATTTTATTATGTAGGAGCAATAAAAATATAATTTTTATCGTATGTAAAGGTTGAAAATATAATTTTTATATTATATAGATAATAAAAATATAATCTTTTATATTGTAGAAGGATAAAAATATGATTTTTACGTGGTGGGAACTATAAAAATATAATCTTTATAGGATAGAGAATATAAAAATATCATCTTTGTATATGTAGCGAAATAAAAATCTGAATTTTATCATATATACGTTAAAATAAAGAGGTGATTTTTATAGTGATGAAATCTTTATATTTGAAAAGGGCGAAATCTTTATATAGAATAGCGATGTAAAAATAGAATTTTTATCTATATAGCAGCGAAGTAAAAATTCGATTTTTATATATTGAATAGCGAAGTAAAAAATTCGATTTTTTATATATTGAATAGCAAAGTAAAAATTCGATTTTTATATATTGAATAGCGAAGTAAAAAATTCGATTTTTATATATGTAGTGGCTACGGGCAACGAAGGTGACAAAAAGGCGAGAACGACGAAGATTTCTATCAATGAAGAGTCGTGGTATTGGATAGCTATTGGTGAGAATTTCTCACCTTTCAATTTCTTTTTCTAGTTATATATATATATACTAGGATGCAGACGGTGTTTAGTAGCACCCGACACAATCGTCCACAGACCATGGACTTGTTTGTTTGGTTGTGTAGTTGGTTAGATTATTTGGTTTGAATTGAATTATTTGGTGAAATGAATGGATTTGATTGATGTGTGAATGGCGTGGGCCTTCACTAGACCGGGGATAAGGCTGTGCCTTGTCCCGTTTCTAGTATCGTGCCGTTATGCCGCCGAAATTTTCTAAAATAAATTAGAAAAAATATATCATTTTATTGAATAAATGAACCGAATAGAAATTCATGTGTTGAAATAAAATATTTTATCGTTAAAAATATAATTTTTAACGTGGAAGTGATTGAAATAAAATATTCATTTACAAACCGGACGGTTTGTTTATGTACACATATTTGAAGGACATTGATTGGGTCGATAAATTTTACACATCGCCCAACTGCACAACTAAAATCTGTATTTGATTGTTTGAAACCCCACACGGGTGTTGGGATGAAATTTGAGGTTCACTCATCCTGATTGATTAAAAATGTCGATCGATTGATTGACAGGCTGTTCTAAGCGTTAGATATCTATATTTGATGCTTATACAGTGTAGTGCACTTTGGTTGATGGTTGATTATTTTTCAATGCTATTATATACGTGTGATGTATGAAAATCCATATAATTAACATTATATGGTGATTGATTGGGCCTCATTCCAATTTAGAAGATAAAGAATATTATAAAATAAAGGTTCATGTGTTGACAGTACTCATCCGTTGAGATTAGTCATGTGTTGAACGAAATATTCTAATAATAGAAATATTTGAAATAGAAATATTTGAAAAAGAAATATTTGAAATAGAATATTTGAAAATAGAAATATATGAAGCCGTGTTGATTAGATTGACGCCATTTTGACGTGAACGATATTTATATCGATTTTATTCATTTTAAAATGAATATTGAAAAGTGATTTCGGAATCGAATATTTTGAAATGAAATTTGAATCGAATAGAAAACCAATTTGAATTGAATCGAATAGAAAACCAATTTGAGTTGAATCAAATAGAAAACCAATTTGATTTGAATAGAAAACCAATTTGATTTGAATAGAAAACCAATTTGATTTGAATAGAAAACCAATCTGATTTGATTTGAATAGAAAACCAATTTGAATTGAATCGAATAGAAAACCAATTTGAATTGAATCGAATAGAAAACCAATTTGAATTGAATCGAATAGAAAACCAATTTGATTTGAATAGAAAACAAATTTGATTTGAATAGAAAACCAATTTGAATTGAATCGAATAGAAAACCAATTTGAATTGAATCGAATAGAAAACCAATTTGATTTGAATAGAAAACCAATTTGAATTGAATCGAATACAAAACCAATTTGAATTGAATCGAATAGAAAACGAATTCGAAATGAATTGAATATGAAACGAATTCGAATTGAATTGAATTCAAATTGAATTGAAATTTGAATTGAATAGAAATGAATTGAATATAAAACGAATTCGAATTGAAAACGAATTGAAATGAATTCAAATTGAATTGAAATTTGAATTGAATAGAAGTGAATTTTAAAACGAATTTATAAGGAAAAATTCAATTTTTGATTTGAATTGAAATGAAAGTTGAAATTGTTTTTGAAACGAATTTAAAACGATTTATAAAATTCGTTTTAAATAGAAATCGACGAAATATATATTATATATATTATATATAAAATATAATGGCCTGAATAGAACGCGCCGCGCCGCTGCAGTTCGTGAATTTCGACCATTTATTTCGAACGGACATTACGGGAGATCCGACCGTTGGATTCTCCTAAAACCAGGACCGTTGGGTTCGTATCGAAAAGAGCTTTCTAACGAATATTGGAAATTTGAAATCTAACGGTTGGATTTGAAGATACGTCCAAATTAAATTTGAAAAAGGTCGCTGTAAGTGCAGTTCGATGGCCGTTGATGGAAATCGACTGTACGGGCCTTGATAAAATTACTAAAAATATCAATAATTTGTGTAAAATCATAAGAAAGGATTTGGGAAAAATTAGGATGAAAAACTCCATATTTGAAAAGATAAAAATAGATTTTTATCGAAATGAACTAGTTTTGAATTGGAATTAAATCCCATTTATTTTTAAATAAATAAATTGGATTCGAAATGGGTTTAAATAGAACTGATTCATGGGTTTATCGTGAACGATGTTTTTAAATAACATTTGTTCTTTAACCCGATAAATAAATAGAATGTGATTTGGGTTTGTCGTGAACTGTGTTTTAAATGACATTAGTTCTTTAACCCAGTAAAAGGAGTTTTAATGAATCTTCAATTAGATTGAAATATGAATTGATAATTTAAATTACTAAATTTAGAAAGTGAGCGAGGATGGAGTATCACCAGTTTTGCTCCAAAGCGATAGTCAAATCTTTAATTAGATTTGAACGTGAAATGGTAATTAATTTTACCAATAACACCCTGGTGTTAGATATGGAGTATTACCAGTTTTGCTTTATGGGATGAATAGGTTGGGATTGGGAAATAAAATAAATAATTACTCCGAAGTGATTCGCTAATCTCGACTAGTTTGAAAAACCATAATTTGGTTTGAAATGACATCCAAAGAAAGATTAAAGGATAAATTTTAAAGAATTTATCTTGGATAAAATTAATGGGAACCTTTCCCTAAGAATATTCTGAATTGGAATGAGGCGTTCGTCGTGTTTGTGTAACATTTGTTTTAATATACGCGGGTTGTTCGGAAAGGCCGGGTTTACACCCATTCTGAATAACTGATTCGCCGATAAGTCGAAGATGATGACGGTGGTAGAAGACCGGAAGTCTTCACATCGTTTGGATAATTACTGATGATCCTGATTGGGCTGTACACCCAAGAGGATGGAAATAGTCGGTGGTCATCCAGACGTACTTGGAGATCGATGGATATGCGAGGAAAGTGCCTCCGGTTTCGTTCAGACCCAGAACGAACTTGTAAATGGATTGTGTGTCTGACATTGGATTTTATTCTGTGTTGATTGATTTCTGTTAAATATATATCTGTTTGGCGGCGGAGAATTTATTCTCTTGCTTAACGCCCTTCTCTGAGACGTACGAGCTTAGAGGTTATATATCGATAGATATCAATCGCATGGCATGAATTGCCTGTGTGGCATGCTGAGTTGCATGGATCAAGGCTTCTGTTGAAAAGCAAAGTATTGTGGTTGATGATCAAAGCACGGCCTACGTGGCAGCTTTGTGTATAATGTGAATTCGCGAGCCTCACACCTCGGTATGAGTCAAAAACGGGATAAGGACTGCAGGGAGAGCACGACGTTTCTTTCTAGCTTTGGTGGTGTCAGTGACTTACCAGCCCTGACATTTATATACTTTTCACCTATGTGGTTGTTGGATGAGGCGCCTCGATTTTAGGTCTGTAAGGACCGGGAAACGTGTGTTCAGGAATAAATAATCCTCTAACGTAAGTGAGGACCGGCCCTGAAGATCCAGGGGTTGCCCAGAGTGCGTAGCCCCGAGGCATTTGCTAGAGTGTCTCGAAAGCGGAGAGGAGCTTGCCCCTTGCCTCGACTCATGACGGAAATCCAATTTCCAATACGTGTATCTCGGTTTTATTTGTAGAGCCTAGTATGGCGACATGATAGATGGTACCCATGTCGCCTAGGATTGATATTTACGATTGAAAATGTTTTGACACTATACACTTATTATAGTATCAAATAATTTGTTTTAAACGTACCAAGCATATTTGGCTATTATAAGGGAAAACCCTATCCTCCGGCTTGCGTTGCATTGTGTGATGGGACCTGGGTCTTATAATAGCTTCATTTTTCGAAAAATCATTGCGTTGTTTATTGATATGCACTGGTATCCTTGGGAGGAAACCCGTTCCGTGTTATACGGCGTGGTCCCTTGATTTGCCAAACTTTAAAACCAATATTAATAACTGTTTTAGTTCTCACACCAGTCACATGACTGACCTGGAGTTTATTGTTTTAACCTAAACTCTGGGTGCCCTCATTTTCCGCACGGGCAGCTAGTAGTTTTGGTTTTGCAGATTTATATTCACAGGATCCTGGTTTACAGCTGGAATGATATCCGGAAAGCTCTGTATCCGTATATCACCTTCAGTTGTGTTTTGTATTATTTTTCCGCAGCTATGTAATTTATTGTAATCTCTGATATTTATTGAATGTAATTTATTCTTTATACTCTGTATATTCTTGTATCTGATGGAATTGTTGTAATAACAATGAAATGTTCTTCCGTATGCGTTCTGATTTGTCCTGTCCTCACAGTAATTCGTTCTTTCTCATCTCTTCGGAGACCGGGGAAGTTCGGGTCGCTTCATTATTCTTATCGGATATTGCTAATCCAATCTCTGATGAATTCTTTCGTTTGGTTCTAACGTGTCTTATTCTCGAGCTCTGTAAACCAAAGCTCCGATACCACATTATAACGACCAGAACTTCCCCGGTAAGGAAAGCACGGATTGCTTTGAGAACAACACATATCGGAACGCAAACAGAAGAACATATCATTGCTTATTACAACAATTCCATCAGAATACAAGAGTATACAGAGTATGAATAAATATTACACATTTGACAAATATCAGAGATTTAAATTACATTTAAATACATAGCAGTAGAAAAATAATACAAAACATAACTGAAAGAAATACGCGGATACAGAGCTTTCCGAATATCACTTCAGCTATAAACCAGAATCCTGTGAATATAAATCTGCAAAACCAAAACTACTAGCTGCCCGTGTCGAAAATAAGGGCACCCAGAGTTTAGGTTAAAACAATAAACTCCAGGTCAGTCATGTGACTGGTGTGAGAACTAAAACAGTTATTAATCTTTACTTTAAAAGAGAATAATTCAAGGGACCACGTCGTATAACATAAAACGGGTTTTCTCCCAAGAACATTAGTGCATATATCAAAACAACGGAATGCTTTTTGGAAAAATGAAGCTATTATAAGACCCAGGTCCCATCACACAATGCAACGCAAGCCGGAGGATAGGGTTTTCCCTTATAATAGCCAAACATGCTTGGTACGTTTAAAACAAACCATTTGATACTATTATAAGTGTATAGTGTCAAAACAATTTCAATCATAAATATCAATCATAGACGGCATGGGTACCATATATCATGTCGCCATACTAGTTCTACAATTAAAACCGCAATGTCACGTATTGGAAATTGGATTTCCGTCATGAGTCGTGGCAAGGGGCAAGCTCCTCTCCGTTCGAGACACTCTAGCAATTGTCTCAGGATCACACACAGCGATCCTGGATCTTCAGGGCCGGTCCTCTCTTACTTTTGAGGATTAGTTATTCCTAAACACACGTTTCCTGGTCCTAACAAACCTATATCCGAGGCGCCTCGCATCCAACAACCACACAGGTAAAAAGTATATAAATGTCAGGCCTGGTAGGTCACTAACATCACCCATAGCTAGAAAGAAACGTCGTGCTCTCCCTGCAGTCACTATCCCGTTTTTGACTCATACCGAGGTGTGAGGCCCGCGAATTCACGCTATACACAAAGCTATGCCACACAGGCCGTGCTTTGATCATCAACCACAAGACTATGCTTTTCAACAGAAGCCTTGATCATCTGCCACTTAGGCATGCCACATAGGCAATTCACCCCATGCGACTGATGTCCATCGATATACAACCTCTAAGCTCGTACGTCTCAGAGAAGGGCATTAAGCAAGAGAATAAATTCTCCGTCGCCAAACAGATGTATATTTAACAGAGATCAATCAACACAGAATAAAATCCAATGTCAGACACACTGTCCATTTACAAGTTCGTTCTGGGTCTGAACGAAACCGGAGGAACCTTATTCCTCGCATATCCATCGATCTCCAAGTACGTCTGGACTATTACCAACTGATTCCCTCCTCTTGGGTGTACAGCCCAATCAAGATCATCAATAATCACCCAAACGACGTGAAGATCGGAGGTCTTCAACCACCGTCTTCATCTTCGACTTATCGTCGAATCGGTTATTCAGAATGGGTATAAACCCGTCCTTTCCGAATAACCAGCATATATAATAAACAAGTGTTACACAAACACAACATACGCCTCATTCCAATTCAGAATATTCTGTTATTCGAGTATTCACATTCTTAGGGAAAGGTTCGCATTAATTTTATCAAAGATAAATTCTTCTAAATTTATTCTTTAATCTCCCTATTGATATCAAATCAACCCATATTAAGGTTTTCTAAACTAGTCGGGATTAGCGAACCACATCGAAGTAATCATTTATTTTATTTCCCAATCCCAACATATTCATCCCATGGAGCAAAACTGGTAATACTCCATATCTAACACCACGGTGTTATCGCTAAATATTAATTACCATTTCATGTTCAAATCTAATTAAAGATTTAACTATCGCTTGGAGCAAAACAGGTGATACTCCATTCTCGATCACTTTAATCTAATTAGAGATTCATTAAAACTCCACTTAGTTTTAATCTTCCCAAAAATCAATTTCATGTCTTTAACTAGGTTAAAGAACCAATGTTATCTAAAACACGGCTCACGATAAACCCAAAATCACATTCCACTGTTATTCGGGTTAAAGAACAGGTGTTATTCAAAACACCGATCACGATAAACCCATAAACCAATTTAAATTCAATTCTAATTAAATACTAATTAAATGGACAATTTCACTAAATCTTAATTAAAAGATTTATTCTTTTCTAAACTGGGTTCAAGAACAGTGTTATTCAAGACACCATTCACGACGAACCCAAAATCCCATTTGATATTAAATACAAGGCTCTGAATAGAAAATATATCGGCTTATATTCAATATCAAATTCTGAAACCAACAAATATCGTATTGGAAATAACGATATAAATATATCTTTCAAATTTCCACAACCATATCTGTATAATCACGAAATCCAACATCAAAATATTCCAAAGATAATTTCGATTCAAATCCATTCCAATTCTGATTATTTTTAAAACCACTTCAAATCCAATTTATTTATTCAAAAATATTGGATTATAATTCTAGTTCAAAACTAGTTCATTTTGATAAAAATATATTTTAATCCTTACAAATGTGGAATTTTTCATCCCAGTTCTTTCCAATTCATTTATTATGATTTTACACAAATTATTAATATTTTTAATAATTTTATCAAGGCCCGTACAGTCGGTTTTCAACAACGGCCACTGAACTGCACTTACAGCGACCTTTTCCAGATTTGATTTGGACATAATTCCAAATTCAACCGTTAGATTTTAAATTTCTAATATTCATTGGAAAGCTCTTTTCGATGTGAACCCAACGGTTCCGGTTTCAGGAGAATCCGATGGTCGGATCTCCAGTAACATCAACTCGAAGTCAATGGTCGAAATTCGCGAACTGCCGTGGCGCGGCGCGTTCTATTCAGGCCATTTAATATATATAATATATTTCGTTGATTTCAATTCAAAACGTATTTTATAAATCGTTTTAAATTCATTTTCAAAACAAATTCAACTTCATATTCAATTTCAAATCAAAATTGAATATTTCATATCATTAATATATAAATGTTAATATTTTCAAAACGTTATATTTTGAAATCACTTCTTTTTCTATATTCATTATAAAAACGAATATAATCGATATAAACATCGTTCGCGTCAAAATGGCGCATAACTAATCAACACGGCTTTATATATTTCAATAACTTCGTTATTCTATTCAACAAATGAATATTTATTCTATTCAACACATGAATCTATATTTCTTTCAACAAATGAATATTTTCAACACATGAGTATTCTCAACACATGAGTATTGTCAACACATGACTATTTTTGTTATTTAATATATTTTATAAAATTATGATAAAGATGTAAATTTTATTGTTTAAAATATTTTACTCAACACATGAATATTCTCAACACATGATCATTGTCAACACATGACTATTTATGTTATTTAATATATTTTATAAAATTATGATAAAGATGTAAATTTTATTGTTTAAAATATTTTACTCAACACATGAATATTCTCAACACATGAGCATCGTCAACACATGACTATTTTTGTTATTTAATATATTTTATAAAATTATGATAAAGATGTCAAATTTATTGTTTAAAATATTTTACTCAACACATGAATATTTTCAATACATGAATATTCTCAACACATGAGCATCGTCAACACATGACTATTTATTCTATTCAACACATGAATCTTTATTTTATAATATTCTTTATTTTTCAAATTGGAATGAGGCCCAGTCAATTACCATATAATGTTAATTACATGGATTCCATACAACACATGTATATAATAACAATGATAAATAATCAACCATCATCCAAATTGCACCACACAACAGCATAAGCATTAAATATAAATGATTAATGCTCATACAGTCTGTCAATCAAACGATCGACATACCACTAAACAATTGGGATTAGTGTACGTCAAATATCATCCCGACACCCGTGTGGGGTTTCAATCCACAAACACTGAATATTATTTGTGCAGTTGGGCAATGTGTAAAATTTATCGTCCCAATCAATACCCTTCAAATGGGTGTACATAAACAAACCGTCCGATCTGTAATTGAATATTTATTTATTCACATTCGCGTTAAAATTTATATTTTTAACGATAATTAATTTATTTCACACATGTATGTTTTATTATCCATTTCACATCAACATCACAAACAAACTTCACAACACATCAAACAAGCATACAAGTCGTCCATGGTCTGTGGACGACGGGTGTTGGGTGCTGCTAAGCGCCGTCTGTATCCTAATATATATTTTAACAAGAAAACAAGATTTAAAGTGAGAAGTTCTCACCGACTAGCTAAACCAAACGCCACGACTCTTCATATGTAGGAAATCTTCGTCGTACTCGCCTTTTGTCACTTTCGTTGTCCGTGTCCACTACATATATAAAAATCGCATTTTTATATTATTGCTATGTATATAAAAATTACATTTTTACAGTACTACTATATAGATAAAAATTCTATTTTTATACCGCTACTATATAGATAAAAATTCTATTTTTATACCGCTATTATATAGATAAAAATTCTATTTTTATACCGCTACTATATAGATAAAAATTCTATTTTTATACCGCTATTATATAGATAAAAATTCTATTTTTATACCGCTATTATATAGATAAAAATTCTATTTTTATACCGCTATTATATAGATGAAAGTTCTATTTTTATACCGCTATTATATAGATAAAAATTCTATTTTTGTACCGCTATTATATAGATAAAAATTCTATTTTTGTACCGCTATTATATAGATAAAAATTCTATTTTTATACCGCTATTATATAGATAAAATTTCTATTTTTATACAGGTATTATATAGATAAAAATTCTATTTTTATATCGGTGTTCATATAATAAAGATCATATTTTTATCATGCTAACTTCATAATAAAAATTATATTTTTATTGCTTCATTCAAATAAATAAAAATCACATTTCATTTATGATTCATATATTTTTACAACGCTCCTTCCTATATAAAAATTATATTTTTATTATCACTACTATATAAAAATCATCTTTTTATTATCTCTACTATATAAAAAAACATATTTTTATTATCTCTACTATATAAAAATCATATTTTTACTAAGTAAAAATTATATTTTTGCTAATCAAAAATCAACCCTTTATCATATGCAAAACAATGTATAGAAATCAGCCCTTTAAAATTTATTAAACTAAATACTTAAAATACAAAGAAGCTTACAGTTTTTTTTCTCAGCGGATTGGGGGGCATTGGGGTGGAGGCTGACTGGCGGCGGGATGCTAGTGGGTCGGAGGTGGCGCAGGGAGGGTTTCGTTGTGGGAGGGGGGGCCCTAGGTTTTTTTTCGATTTGGTGATTTAAAGGGGAGGAGGAGGTAGGAGACGAGGAAGGGAGTTGAGGAGAGGGAGGCGCGGCACCGGAGTGGGGAGGGGAGGCTATCCCCGGCGGTGGTGGATCGCGCGGCTGCTGTTTCGCGTCTTCATATTTTTTTCCGTTTATTGAAGAGAACGGGAGGGAGGAAGGAGATAAAGAAAAGGGGGTGTATGTAATTATATTATTTTATTATTATTTTAATTCTCTAAAAGGTTGACTTTTCGTTCCAACCCCAAACAAGACCCAACGACTGTCCCCCTAGCCAATTACCCCCATTCCGAACAGGATATGATATGTTTCGTAAGCCAATTCGATCGTTATGATCAGTTTTCATCAAATTCAAAATATAAATCAATGTATATTGAATTTGAACGCACATTTCAATTTACCGGGGCCACATACGGGCTCTAAAAATTCCAGAAACATAAATCTGGCTATGTTTTGATGATACGGTCCTAACAAAACTAGTTTCATCAAATTCCGAGACCGTTTGAAAAATAGCCATTTTCCAGTCGATCGAAATTGACTGAAACTGTTAAAACACGTTTTACTTCGCCACGCTCACATATTGATTCAGAAAATTACGAATTTTGGTAAATAACAATAATTTGACATCCCGGATCAAACAAAAGTGGTTTCGTCGAAAACCGAGGTCGTTTGCAAAATTTCCATTTTAAGGGCCAGAATTCCATAGCGACTATTCTGAATTTTCAACTGAGCGTAACTTTTGATTCCCGATATGAAATTTCAATTTTTTGGATTCGTTGGAAATATATTCTCAAATAGATTCTAATATTTTTGGTTCCGCTAAAATCCGGTTTATTTTGAATCCTGCACATTCATTTGAAATTTGAAATCGAATTTTCAAACTACCACGCCATTTTCAATTCCTTTTATAATTAAAATACAATATTTATATTCTAGCGACGATCTATATAAATATATACGTTCTATTTCTATTTAAAATAAATTTCTCGTCATTATTATTTTAAATAATTCATTTTAAATATTCAAAAATTCATCAAATTGCCAAAATAAAAATTTTAAATTGGCTCAAAATTTCCGGGTTGTTACACCTAGGTTGGCATGGAAATAGAATTTTAGATGGAGAGCTTGAAAGGAGCAGAATATCTTGATGCAAATTTGGTGATGGATCCTTTAAGACTATTGTTTGTCAGTTTTGTAAATAATTTGTTGATGTTAAAAGGTATGATATATTGTGTGCGGACATGGAAAATTTGATAAAACAATATGTATGAAATACTAAAATGTATGAATGATATGTAAGGAATATTATACAATAATTTATGTATTTATTCTTTGTAAAAGTTTGTTATATCAATATGTGGGTAAGAAATGTCTAAATGTTTGCGTGTGTGTATACACACACACACACACACACATATATATATATATATGTGTGTGTGTGTGTGTGTGTGTGTGTGTGTGTGTGTGTGTGTAAACTGCAAAAACGACGACAAATAAAATTCAAAAATTAATCATATAGACAATAACGTTTTTAAAACGGTATTAAATAACAAACACTATAGAAACATCCATGTAAACGCTATAAAACATACAAATAAAATGCTATAGAAACATGCACACAAACGTTATAGGAAGTAAGTATCAGATAGTATATTAAATAGCGTTTTTGTTTAATAGCAAACAACAATGCTATATAAAATTCATTTTTTTATAGCGATTTTTCTTTGCTATTTAATGTTGAAGATCTAACATAGCATGTCATTATATGGCGTTCTCTGAAACACTATATTAGGTTATAATAGCATTTTTCAAATGCTATGAAAGCCCTATTCTGTTGTAGTGAGAGCAATTCGACATAATATTGTTTTAAAGTGGATAAATGGAATAATTTTACTCAAAAATTATTTTGATATAGAGGTAATAATTTTTGAAATTATTATAAAACATATATATGTTGATTAATATTATAATCAAATGAGATTATGAAAATGGAATGGTTATATATAACCCAAATAAAATTTGTATTAGAATGAAATATACAAATGAGATGAACTGGAATTGGATTCAAACCAGATTTGGAATTTTAAATCCTAGGTGTTTGAAAAATATTGAAGTATATTAAAATAATATAGCTTCGTTTTAAAGGGATTTTTGAATAAAAATCATTTTGAATGGATTTTTAAAAGTGATAAAGCACTGAACTCACTTTAGTGGCTGGAAAATAATTATAATGATTACTGCAGCATCATCAATATTCATTTTCGAGTTTCTAAGTGATGGATTGCTACTTAAGAAAAGTTTTTGATGGAAATTTGATTGAAAGAAAACAAGTTGATTTGAAAATTTAAATGCTTTGAATTTGAAATGGTTATAAATATACATGTATATATTAATGTGATTCGAAAAGATATGAAATTGAAACCTGAAAATTGGAATTTTGGAATTTAAATTTAACTTAAATTAAATGGACCGAAGTGATAAATTGATTTAGAATCAATTTAAACGAATCTGAATACATATGAATGAATATGAATAAGATGTGAATGTATTGATTTAAAATCATTCGAATTAATTCAATGTAAGCATATATGGTTGTGCAATGTAATGGGAACCAAAAGTTTTGGTAGAACTAAATTTGTTGAAATATGAAGAGCTGAGTTTCAACATAAGTGAAATTCGAGAAAAAGTTAATGGGTTTTTGACATTTTTCCTACCTTAGTAATTTCGGGGACGAAATTCTTTTAAGGGGGGAAGAATGTAACGTCCCAGATTTTTTGCCGACTTATTTTAAATATTGAGTTGATAATATAAATGAATTTTTATATTAAGTTATCAATTTAAAATTCAATTTCGATTTAATATCGAATATATATAATTATCGTAAATCTGGAATAAATCAAAGTTAAAAACTGAATTAAAACAATTCAAATGACCGGTACAAATTCAATTTAAATATATATATACAAACACACACGATGATAATAATTTATTATCAAGGGATTAATTGTTTTGAATTTAGCATATATCGATTTAAATTAATATCTTCTTCATATGATCAGATTAGACTTCGTGGCTTGTTCCAGTGTGTCCAGAATAGTGGTTAAGCCCTATGAACGTCAGTTGTTGCACTCGAATTGGAGTTCGGAACCCCGAATATATTATTATAAAATTGAACAGATAAGATCAAACTCAAATTGCGGTTAAATCAAAAATCTAATCGAAATTTAATACCATGTACTTTACCTACCCTAAACCGTACCTGGCGCAGATGTTGTTCATTAATACCTAAGTATTCATCGCCATTAAAATACGCACATCCTCTCCTCTTATTTCTTTTGGAAAATCAAAAGACAAAAATATCAAAGCCTCAGATAAATCAACAATGCCGCACCCAATTTTGTTTACGAAAAACAAATAAAAGCTTCGAAATACTTTAAAATGGCAGTTCCTTTTTATATCAAAACTGCTCCCTATCACTACATTTCTTTTATTCCAGTATAAAATCAATCGGAGGAACACAAGGGCAAAGTTTTCCTTTCTGTTTTCTTTTATTTCCCTAATTCGAAATATTCAAATTGTTTCCTTTCTTATTTAATAATAATAAAAAAAGAATTCAAAATCGAGATCGGAATCTTGAGTCAAGGCAGCGTTGCAGAATCAGGTTAGATAGCAAGGTGGGGCATTCACGTTTAGGGAGTTCGAAAGTGGTTTTCAGGGGTTGCGTGGAAGGGGATTATCGGGGTTAGTAAGGGGGTAGCGACAGTGGTTCTAGGGACTTGTCAAAGTCGCGATGCACATGGGGATTGGTTTCAAAGAAGTATTGCAAGCCTGTTATACTAGCGCGAGGTCTGGACCATGATGGTGTTGGGCGTATTGTTCAGGAGAAGGAGGTTCTGGTGGGCTACTGGGTAGTCATGTACAGTTGACCTGGGACTTGCGCATGAAGAAAGGAGAGAGGAATCGAATTCTCTTATTAAACTTGAGCTCAAACACGAGCAGTGGGAAGGAAGTGGCCCTTGAAAGACTGGTTAGGTTAGTTCCTGTCGATTTTAGGAAGTTTAGGGATTGCGATGGTAAAGTGGTACAGGGTTCATCGCAGATTCTTACTTGAGGGTCGGTGAGTTTCTGATGGCAGGCTGCAGCACTTCCAAGGGATTAGGGAATCAAAATCAAGAATGTGGAAACTAGCATTGAGGAAGAAGGATTTGTTTAATAAGGTATATAATTTATGAAATAAAAATATACAAAACAGTTCATTTATTTAGTTAGTAATTAATTTAATTTAGTTTCGTTAATCGCAAAATAAAAATAAATAAATGTCAATTGATAATTTAAATCAATTAATCGTAGGTGCCAGATACAATTCAGGTTGATGTGTAGATGCAATAATATGAAATTTTACGGGAAATTCAGCAAAAGAAAATCAAGGTGAATAAATCTCACTCATATTTTTATTTAGAATTATTTTATTCGTTAAAATAATTGTTCGTTGGTTGTTTGCATGCACTGAAATATTTTTGTGGCTATTAAATATATATTAGTTATTTAGCATTGGTGTTTGTGGTTATTATATATATTGGTGATTGGATAGTTCCGGCGGTCCCCTTAGTGGATGCCCGCAATATCATTAGCGGATGACCCTATGCGCCCCTACATTATGATAGTGGTTGACCTTCTATACCACGATATCCTGCCTCGAAGGAGGATGGGTATTATTTATGTTGGCTAACGTATGTGGATGCAGGAAAAACAGGCCGGAGGGATCCAACTGGATCCCTCAAAATTTATTATTGTTTGTTTTCATATATATATATATTATCATATATGATGTGTTAGAAAACCTGTGATGGATAAAGGGGTGTTTTGATTGTTTAAATATCACTTGGCCTAAATGTTGATTATAAAACTATCGTGAAAAGGGATTTTGAGATTTAAACGGGAAAATCTATTTCTTTTAAAATAGAATTTGAATTTCGAATGGGCTATAAAGATATTAACTTGTTTGAATAAATAAAACAAGTGGTGAATTTATAAACGATGTTTATAAATTGAATAATATAGGAAGTCAAAGTATTGAATTTATAGACAATGTTTATAAATTGAATAATGCAGGAAATTGAAGTAAATTTATAAATAGTGTTTATAAATAAAATGGAATGATTTTCAATGGATAACCAGGGAATTGAAATGAATTTATAATTGATGTTTACAAATAAAGTGAAAAAATTATCATTTGATAATTTGAATATTTAAATTCAAATGTGAATTTAAAAATGGAAGTGGGGAATCATTCTAAAGAAGTAAACGACGAAATGTATTCTGATGTTCAGAATGTAAATTGAACTAAATATAAATCCGTATGGATTTATGATTCGAATTTGATTAGAACGAATTTGTTTAAATAAAATATTTTCAGAAAAGATATTAGGACTGTATTAAATAGAAGTTTAAATTTAAATATGGAAATAGATTCTATATTTATATAGATAAGTTATAATAAATAGAATATTCCAAAATAAGATTTTGGTTTTAAATAGATTTCGAAATGGAACTTGTTGGAATTTACAAAACAAGTAAATTTATAAATAATGTTTATAAATATAGTGAATTAATTATCTGGAGATATTCTGAAATTTTAAATTCAAGTATGAATTTAAAATATAATTTGAAATCATTTCAAAAAAGGAACGACGGTTTTATTCTAGGATTCAGAATATAAAATGATTAGGTTTCAAGTAGATTTGAAATGGAACTTATTTATTATATGAAACAAGGAAGTTGAATTTACACTACAAGAAAAATAGCAAATAACAGCGGCAGAATCCGCTTCTAATCCGTCGCTATATTGTGTCAGATTTTGCGATGGAATATAGCATGAGTTTTCCGACAGTTTTTCGTCATTTCACTATTTTTATTATAAAAATATAATTTTATTTATTAATTTATTTTTAATTTATTTACCGAGTATTTACCGACGAATAAGTAATTTATAATAATTTACTATTTATACAAAACATCGGTAAAGCCTTGCTAATTAGCAAGAGATTAGCGACAAAATATTTTTTAGATCAAACGTTTCTCATAGGTAATCTGTCACTATTCCCTTTCTATTCTGCGAATAAACATTCTTTTCATGTTTCTTGCTTATAGCTTTACCAAATACTATCATTGAACTATCAATAAAGAATACTGAATGCAGTTATGAATATAATATACAAATTTATTACTATTTAACACAAAATAGTACAATATAATACATGTTATAATAAATTCAATACATATACAATTGTACTCTCAACCATTAAAAAACCAATAAATTGTATATTCACATCATTTATAAAGTCTCTTGACAAATATAAAAGATATGTGCCTCTAAGTACACCTCTTTCTCTCTCAACACAACCCATAACTTAAGCCAAAGATTTGCAGCTAGATAGCGAAGGAATTAGGCTTGTTCCTTTCAGCTTTTGGCTCAAACAATACATAGAAGAACAAAAAAACAGGATTCAAAGAACTGAAATCATAAATGAAATAAACCAAAATAAAGGTTTAAGAGAATTACCATTAGCTTGGACCAGCACCATCTGTAAAAAAAAGCAGCATTCATGGTTAACAAAAACAATGCAATACTTACCATGTCATCGTGATGCATACATAATTCAGGCCCGCATATTGGTTACGTACTTCACTGAATCAAGTGGTAGTAAAACAAAGCATACTCATGCATTAGACATCATACTGCAAATACCAAATACCAACCCATATTAAAATGACATTCTGCATATAAAAGTTTTACATTTATTATTTATTATGAATTGATGGTAACACATCAACTGCAACAGATATAGAATTAGAACAAGCAACTGGGAAGAACTGATAAACTCCCAAATTGCCGATACCACATGGCACTGCTATTTCAAACGTTTCTTATTAAGAATAAATAATGAAGAAAAGATAAACCAACTAAAAAAATGAAACATATATCGATCAAGAAAATGAGACATATAATCAGCTATTTAACACCTACATGTATCTAGAAAAGATGATGCCGACTAACAAAAAGGATCAGGCTAGAACAGCATAAGCATGAACCAAAGCCAAAAAAACAACATAAGGGAAGCTCGTTAATGCAAATCTAAACGATTAAACTGAGAAATGAGAGTAAGTTTTAGTATCAAACTAGTAAATCCTAACATGGACATAAATTGGAAATAAAATAAGGATGGAAAGGAACTTACAATTAATGCTGCTTTGAATAGAAGAAACCCAAAGTCAAATATTTTATCCTGATCAAAATATAATATGCAAAAAGTATCAAATCAATTGATGCAGAAAATATTGTTTTCATACAGTGAGAGTAACAAATCGACTCACAAGCACCCAACAATAATTAAAAAAATAAAGAAAAAAACAATGGTAGTTCAAAACAAGTACAGCTAGTCAAATAAAAATGAAACTCAAAAGTTATACACCTAGATCAAACCCATATCAGGAGAAGGGTGAAAGATTGAACAATATATGCCTAAAGCCCAGCTGTATGAAGAAATTACATACCTGTTTGAGTTAATACACACAATTAATAATTTAGATTTACATACCAAGAAAAAATTATGACCAACGGTCTTATTTGAATGATAATTCCTCTCGTATGCCTTTTTTAGATTGAGCCAAGAAATAGTACTGCAAAATAGGGACGCTCACATGTTCATTAACCTGCTAACGAAATAAAAAAAATTAGTGTCATGCAATATTACAAAGTATGAACAGACAATAAAGAATAAGAATCTACTTGAATTATTTTTGTTGTCCCTTTACTGTCAATTGCAGACTGATATTTAGTTTGCTACATCAGATTGAAGATCCAAAGTGGATCTTTGTTCATCGGATTGAGTCATAAATCTGCCAAAAAAAGTGACTACTGTCATGCCACTTGACTAATCCAAATTCTTTTTTTTTTCTGGCTCACAATAGTTCTCTAATTATAAATGTACAAGATTTTGTACTTGAGTGATTAATCCAAAACCCATAGGAAAGAATATCTTACATGTGTATGGGTAAAGTCGTATACATCAAATAAATAACAAATTGATATGTTGTTGAATATGAACAAGGTTAGCTTACATATGAATGATGATCTTTCCAATGGTATGCCCTTCAGTGATGTTAGACCACGCCTCGTCGGCCTTACCATACTCATAGGTGGAATCCACAACCGTCTTCATCTTACCTTCCCTGGGAAACCCCACCAGAAACTCCAAATCTTCCCTCATAGATACGACAACCAACGACACAATCTGCTTCTTAGCAAAGGTTGCCTTCTTTAACACCCATGTAGCAAATGTTGCACTCGTCGGAGTCAGATCTATCACCTTCCCAAAATTTCTTAAATTTAGGTTCGAAAGTCAACCATGAAAAGCCTTCCGTGCAGCTCACGACCGCATCGTACTTTTTGCCAGAGGGACTTTTGAGGCTGGCGCCGGCTTCGGTTTTGTAGTCCAGCACCTCGTCTGCTCCCAAGTTTTTGACATAGTTCTAACTTACAGCAAAAATAATTAATCTGATTAAGATCCTACGATAGTTCCAACATAATCAAACAAATACTATGCGCAAACTGGGAAATCATAATAAAATTAGATATGATGATAACTAAAGTAACTAAATATACATCCTGAAAGTGAAGAATGAACTAATGTTTCTGTTTTCTAAGACTTAAATGAACATACATTGCTTGGCATGTAAACTAATCGACAGCCATCTACTGTTAATTATATTATTTGCACAGAGCGAGGTGCATGATTTCAGACAAAAACATACTAGTGAAATGTAATATGTACACATTCAAACAGTTATAAACATTTGTCTTCGAAGTCTAATCAATATAACTGATACAAGGAACTATGAATAAACAGAAAAGGATAACTTGGTGCTACCACTAACCATAACAAATCCAATCGGTTTAATCCAACCAGTTGCCTGGTCCCATGTTTAATGTGAATCCAATAGGCTTGCTTTGAGGCAGGCTGACTGAGGAGATCTAGATCTGGCTTGGGAATAAGTCGAAGTCAGGCGAGGGTCAGAGCATATAGCGACATCCAGAAATCAGATCTAGAGTCATAGAACTATGAATTTCACCACGATTATTGGGAGCGTGAGGTTGAAGTCGAAGAGGGCGCTCTTTTCGATTTTGGCAGCGACGGTTGGGGGAGAAGAGGCGGCGGTAGCTTTGGCGATGATAGGGATAGGAAGATCTTGCCAGGGTTCTAAGGAGGGGTAATTTGGAGATTTGGGGAAGCGACGGTGGTTTGGAGGTGGAGTTGGCCATGAGATGGCCACCATTGATTTTAGAAGCTGAAAATTAGGGTTAAGTTATTATTTCCTTACGTATTGGAGCCAAAACATCAGCAGTGGAGGGAAAAAAGTTTGATAGGTGGCAATTTTTTTGGAACCGATGTAAATTTTTAACAAGTTTTGTGAAATTCTTTCTTACATTTGAACATTAGAACTTTTAATAATATTTAAATATTCAAGCTTGTTGATTCTGGTAGGTTTTTACATTAACTAACCATTAAAAAATATTCATTAACCATTTCCAAAAGTCTAAATAAATTATTATCATATTGTTATTTCAAATAACAAATTAACTTCAAACTAAAACAAATAGAAATTTCTGAATAGTAATTTTATTACCATATGATCCATTTAGTTAATTTAAACAGTATTATTTTTAAAAATGTGTTTGTTACAACTTTATATTTATACAAAATTATGAAAACTTCAAAAGTTTATATTTAAAATTTATATTTATTTTAGAAAATATGAAAGTTTTAATTTTTTGAATTAATACATATTAAACATAATTATCAATTATAATTATTGAATTTTTTATACTTGATAATAAGTTTTACTTATTAATTATTAAAAATTACTTATTAATAATTTATCATTATAGATTACTTATTAATCTATATTATTAATTATTATTACTTCTTAATTATTTAGTAATTATTAATTAATCAATTCTAACTATTGAACTTTATTTACTATTAACTCTAATTATATGTTTTTCATTATTAGTATATTATTATTAATATTAATTATTTAATGTTTATTTTTACTTATTAATTACTTAGTAAAAAAATAAAAGTAAAAATATTTATAAATAATAAGCATATCAATCCCTTGCAAATCCCTCGAAAATCTACTATAAAATAGCTTCAAAAAATACATGACGGTAAACTGTCACTAATTGCTACGGAATTTAGCAACGAAAAAATGATGACGTTAAACCGTTGCAATTTGCTATGGTTTACCGACAGAAAAAATAACTCGACGGTAATATTTTAAAATTAGCTGAAATAAAATTCCTAAAAAATATCCCTTACAAATTCCATGAAAATCCGTCGCTAATTTGCAACGAAAATTTCCACTGCTAAAAATCTGTCGTTATTTGCTGCTTTTCTTGTAGTGTTATAAACGATGTTATAAATTTAGTGAAATGAATTATCATTTGATAATTGAGTAATTTAAATATGAATTTAACATTGAATTGGAAATCGTTTCGAAAAAGGAACGATGGGTTTATTTCTGGAATTCGGAATATAAACTGAGATGAGATAAATCAAAAAGGATTTATAATTTGAAATTTGATTATATCGAATTTTATAAAGGAATTATAATCAAATATAGAAAATTGAATTATAAATAAATTTATAATTGAGATACGAAATAATTGACGATCTGGGATAATCAGAATTAGTAAGTTGAATTGGGAAAATGGGTTTAATATATATTAAAATATATTAGAATGAAGTTAGAATTTATATATAAACGAAGTTTAAAACATTTATATATTAAATGTAATTAAAAGGAGCTCGTTGCGGCGCGGTAGTTCGTAAATTGGCTTTTCGAACTTCAGTTGAGTATATAGAACTCAATATAAGTCGGAATTCTTTGAAACAAGAATCGTCAAGACCAGTTGAATAATAGTTTTCTAATGGAAGAAAAAAAAATCTAGATTTCGTCTTATAGATTTTGAGTTATGTCAAAATTAAATTTTCAGAAAAGCAGTGGCATAATCGTTTAAAAATCATAATGGTTTATCTAAATAAATATAAGGATTTTAAGTAAATAAAAATCCGAATTTCCTTTAGAAAAATCCAGATTTGAGTTATAAAATAAATATGAACTCAAGTGAAGTAAATTGATTGATTTTTGAGATAAAAATCATTTTATTAATTATCTAATAGAACTAACTAATTTTAAGAATAATTAGTTAATCGAGATTTGATACGAAATTGAGCTTTGGAGAAGTGAATGTGATTTGAGAATTATATTTGAAATAAAAAAAAAATTGAATTGGAAATGGAATTCAATTAGTTGTAAGAAAATTAAAATGGTATATGAACGTGATATGTTCAAATAAAATTATGAAATAGGCAAAAGAGCTAATTAAAGATAAATTAGCAAATTTAGTTAAAATGATTAGATTGAGTTGGAATAAATTAGAAATGGACGCATATGTGTTAAACAAGTATGGAATGAAGAGAATGAAGTTTATAAATTTAGTTCCGAACAAAAAGGTACATGTTTAAATTCCATATGAGGTTTTATGCACCGATTAAGCCGCTTGGTTTTTGATTATTATTTTTTTGAATGGAAAGGGCCTAGAGTGTTGTTTTGTAGTTGTACCG
Organism: Allium sativum; assembly: GCA_030737875.1. Classification (NCBI taxonomy): domain Eukaryota; kingdom Viridiplantae; phylum Streptophyta; class Magnoliopsida; order Asparagales; family Amaryllidaceae; genus Allium; species Allium sativum. Next base: position 341,973,425 of record CM060919.1, read on the forward strand.
AGTGACCCGTACAAAGGAGGTTACGGCGAAATTTTCCGAAAATTTAAGGAGTTAGAAAATTTGATAGTTAGAAATCAATGTAGCAATATATATATAGAATTCGATAAGGAACAAACTTAAAAATAGAATATTATAAATAAAAAAGAGATCTTAATTAAATTTGATAAAATTAGAAAGATAAACGTATATGGGTTTAAAAATGAATAATTAGTTTTTAGGGTGTTGACTATTCGAGGCAATTGGTCTTGTCTATTTTGAAGTTAATGATGATTTCAATCAAGGTTTGAGAGGTAATTATACCCCAATTTGATTGATTTAATTATTAACCGATAAATAGGAGGATTCGGTCTCGGAGTTAAATGTCTAAAGAAATTTAGTTCAATGAAATATTTTGGGTTGTTGTAACAGTGTTTTATACAACATTCGTTTTAACCCAAAGAAGTGAAATTTTGGAAATATAATAAATAGATATTTCCTGAGTGTAGAAATGAACGGGCATGAAAGAGATAAGTAGTTGGATTGTTTTCCAATTATAAATAGAAGATATTTTCTACGTATAGAAAATAAAAGGAGACGATATAGGGAAATGTTTTCCAAATAGCAAAAAAGGTCAAGATGATTGTTGAAAATATTTGGTTAACAAATATTGATAAGGAAATGGAGTAGTGATTTAATTAATGAAATATTAATTAAGGGGCCCAGTGATTGTTTGATGCTATGAATGGATGTTTGTTTTTCTTCGATAGTTAAATAACCAATTATCGAAGTGTTTGCCAATATCGCTGTCAATATGGAGAGACCGGTTGGATTATTATCCGATAACCACTCCGTATTGGCAGTAGCGTTGCGAATCAGATTATATGAAGGTAATCGAAGACGGAGTAAAGTGCAAGGGATTTTTCTATTAATCCTAGGTAGAAATTGCCTAAGATGGATTAATGGAAATTGTGCCTTCAGTTTCGTTCAATCCCAGAATGAACATATATGGACGAATGTCTGACAGTGTATTTCCAATGATCACATATACTGCTTTGTATAAATATATATGGTGGGAGAGAATTTATTCTCTTAGCATAATATCCAGCATATATTTGTGCAAATCAATTAATGATTAATGGATCTCATAATGTGGCATTCAAAGTGATTGTGCTATAAATGAATGGTAGGTAACCGTAGCCTCAGGCCTTAACAGTCGGGAAATGACAAAAATCGGCAGGCAACATGGCTAAGTGGGTAGCTCCCAATTAGGGTGTATTATCACCTATCTAGAGAAATTCATTTCATTCTTTATTCTATTTGATGTTATCCCATTCGGGAAAACGGTTGCTGATCCCAAGCGTTGGTGATATACATTTGATACACTAAAGCTAAATGAGTGGTCGGTCATATGTGGCCGGGTTACAAGATGTTCTTGTTGAACCCAGTGTATTCCTCTCCAGAGATACACTACCGGAAGGTGGTTCCATACCTTGTCATCGTTGGAAATTCACTACCCAATAAGTGCCCGCGGTTTTGATTGTATATTATGTATGTGGAGCGTGAGATGAAAGCGTTCCACTAGATTTCTATTTATTTGATTTAGACACCATTATAATATCAAAAGAGTTTTGATATAAAGATTATCGTTTCTTTCAAAAGGATTTTGAAAGTTAAATCAAGTGTTTTGGAATCTAATATGAGAAAACCCCATTCCATGTTATACGGCATGGTCTTATGAGATATCATTTATTTCCTCAAATTGTTTTAAATTGTTTACTCATACCAGTCCTATGACTGATCTGGAGCTTATTTTGTTTTGTTTTACCTAAACTCTTGGGTGCCCAAATTTGTACGGGCACTCAAGTAGTTCAGGATTTTACAGATCTATCTAAAGGAGCTTGGAGCAGGAGGCTTCAATATTAGATATATAGTATTTTTATTTCCGCTGTGTTGTAAGGGTTGTACTCTGATAATTGTATGTTATACAGTTAAAATTTTGTATTTCAAAAGTTATGATATATTATATTTTATTCCGCTGCGATGCGAGATTCTGTATTGTTATTTTTGTTCTTCTTCTACCTTTTTCTTCCAAAAAAATGATTCGTATTTCTGTGATGTTTGGGTTGGACGTGTGATGTATGTAGTCAACTCAAATAGTACGGATTTGTGGGCCATTACATGTTGTTTCTTCATCATCTTCACTACTCGAGTCAGAATCATTTGCTATTGCTTTTAATGCAATAGATTTCTTCTCAGTTGGCCTGTTTTCTTTTATCTTCTGTAATTGGACTTCATAAGACATCAGATTTCCAATTAACTCTTCAATCTTCATTACATTCACATCGTTGGCTTCTTCAATTGCCAAAGATTTCTAATCCTACTCTGGAGTTAGTGAATTCAATTTTTTTTTAACTTGATTCGCTTCAGAATAAGTTTTTCCAAGTGATGTTAATGAATGCACTATCTCTTGAAGTCTGCAATACATATCGGAGATAGATTCATTCTCGTTCATTTTGAATAACTCAAACTGATTAACTAACATTGCAATTTTAGTTTGTTTAACTTTACTAGTTCCTTCATGAGTAACTTGTAAAGTTCTCCAAATTTCATAAGCAGTTTTACATACTGACACTCTATTAAATCCATTCCTATCTAATGAACAAAATAACATATTCATGGCTTTAGAATTGCTTTGTGCAGCAGCCTTTTGTTCATTTGTCCATTGTGCAAATGCGGTTATGGGTTCAACATATTCATTTTGTGTACTATTCCATGTGTCTAATTACATGGAATAAATTTTAATTCTACATGCCCAATATGAATAATTACAACCACTAAGCAATGGTAGTCTAACAATGGACTTACCCTCTATAAAAGAACTATTATTGCTACCAGTGTTGGTTGCCATTATCACTATTTTCAAAAATCAGATTATGAACTTTTTGAAAGACCTTGCTCTGATACCAACTATTAGGGATTGCGGAACGGATCATTAAGGCAAACTAAACACTAAAGGGGGTGAATAGTTTTTTAATAATTTTAAACAAAAACTAAAGCTAGTGTGAATTACTATATGAATCAAACACCACAATCACAAACACAGAATCAATCACAAACACAAATGTAAACAGAAATAGAATGCAGAAAAGGAAAGAACACACCGGATTTTATACTGGTTCGGATTGCTCCTACGTCCAGTCCCACACAACGCTGGATTGTGCAGAGTTTTACTACTATATCAAAATCCAATTACAACCCTCCTTGATTTCACGGCTATAAGGGATACCACCGATTCAACACAAGCTTGATCAAGATTTGCCCGTTCTTGATTTCACAGCTACAAGGGATACCACCGGTTACCCGTCTTTGATTTCACGGCTATAAGGGAAACCACCAATTACTTTACTCAACCCAAACAACTACAAACAACCCTATAAGTCTTTAATAGCACTTGATTCAAAGATAAATTATTAGAGAGTGAGAAGAGAAGAAGTTTGATCAAAACGGAATTGAATTCAGCAGAGTATAAGTGTAGAAGTTATAAAAATGATTAAGAATAATGGTGTAATGGAAAAGAGTGAAGTTAGAGAAGAAGAGATGATAAAAAATCCGAATGCAAGCCCTTTTTATAGTGTATGAAAGAATGCCATGCTTCAAAACCATCACAATTAGTGAAAAGACACTTCCTTTCAAAATTGAAAAAATGACAGTTATATGTCGACATAGTGTTTTTCTTATGTTGACATACTTATAGTATAAATTTAACTTTTGAACATATTTCAAGTGTTTTAACACAAAAATAATATTGGAAATTCTTGAATTAAAATACAATGTTATAAATAGACATTATAAAGTAGGAAATCATATTGGAACATAAATATAAACCTTATAAACATATTTATAAAATTATAGAATTAAAACCATATAAATATAAAGTGTATAAAAGTATAAATATATAAAACTTATATAACTTGAGTTTGAAAACAAAAGTAAAAAAAGAAAGAAAAATAGGGAGTATAGAAAATAAAATAGAGAGAAAATAAAATAAAATAAAATAGAGAGGATTGAAGATGGAATTTGAAAACAGAATTTGAAAATCATAATTTGAATTTGAACCTGGGGTGCTATTTAGAGTCTTTAGACACTATAATTATATTAGTCTTAAACTCTTGAAATCTTGAATACTCACGAGTCTTGAAATTTCTCTGAACTCTGGATCTCTAATATCTTTAAACTGTACAGTCTTAATAATATTTCCTGTATATAGATCCTGCATATATGTGTATATATATTCTATACAAAAGTGTTAGTATATACTTTATAATCATGAAATAAGGTTGTTATAATCAAAACTCCATTCTCCAACAGTCTTAACGTATTACTTCTTACGTAAGTTTAACAAAAAAATATAAAATTACTTAGCTTCTTCGGCACACTATCTCTTTTATCTTCCTGGACACATAACTCCTGCGATAAATAATGCAATCTGTTCCCTTTATTTTATATACTCCTTTTCATTCCCAGTATTCTGAGATTTAAGTCGAATAGGAGACAATCCATTACTTTCCCCAAAATCTCGGAAAACAAAATCAATGCCTTTCCTCTCTCATCTTCTGTTTTTGAATTTAACCTCATTCAAAAAAAGAGAAATCGTGAAATTGGGGATCTCAAAAGTCAAGACCGTATCACGATTGGTCAATTTTGTGAGATAGGGAGAGAGTTTGGCAGTGGCATTTGAGGTGAAGGTGGTAATCGCGGAAGCATCGTGAGCTCTGGTCTTCAATTTGAGGTGTTATTCTGAGATTGCGATGATGTTATTGAAGGAGGCTGATAATCGAATAACGATCGAAAGCTGGGTTTTTGATTTTGGTCTCGAGGGGAGGTACTTGCGTTCGAGCGTAGAGGGTGATAGGATGAGCTGAGATGAACATGTTGATTCACAAGATTTTTGATTCACGACAACGACAAAATGGAGATCAAATCAAAGAGTTAGTTTATATATATATATCTGTGTGTGTGTGTGTGTGAGCGTGCGTGTGTGTGTATTTAGTTGTGTTAGATCAATGTTAAAATCTATCCTCATTACATAACACATATGCACGTATTTTTGATAATATATAAATATAAACAAATGATGAAAAACAGTCATGACTGGACAAAATATATTGAACCAGTGACTGGTGACTGTTGAACCAGTCGACTAATCGAGCATATTTTTGCCTAGTAACGACTAGTTTCTACAAATTTTAAATATATACGATTTTCAGAATTTTCAACCAGTTGAGTGGTGATTTACAGACCAGTAAACTGATCCAAAACCACAGCCATTTTTATGAAGAGGCATTATTTTTCATGAAGGGGTTTCTCTTCATTTCTGGAAAGAAATGGGTGTATCTCTTTGATTAAACTCTTCATGAAGGATCAATACATTTCAACTATTATATATACACTACAAACTTAGTTTTCAAATCACCAATTCTTTCCGAATCTAATCTATTTTCTCATCTACATTTCTAAACTCTTGCATTCTAAAAAGCTTTCATATATCCAAGTTACTTGTTGAATCATTGGAATTATTTCATATTTCTTGATTCAATAAGTAATATACTTCCTTCAATCTTCACATACACGGTATATAATTGAGGATAAGATTATAGGAAGGGTGTACTCAATCATTGGCTATTTAGTATTTCAAGAATACAAGTAGAAGTCAAACTTTTGTAATTTGTAAAAGTTCCGTGTCGGTGCTAAGGCGGGAAAATCCTTGTTGGGGCTCGGATTGTTGTGAACCTGTTCATCCGGGTAAAGAGAGGGTGTTGATAGTGAATTCCAGATGGATTCTGGGGTTGGACATAAGACGGGAAGTCCGAACTAGTATAAAATTCCTGATGTCACTTTACTTACTGCTTTTACTTATTTGTGATATTCTATATTGTTTAGCTTTACTTGCATAACTATTGTATTATACAAGTTAGTATATCATAGTCAATTTCGCTTTATTCCATATATAAAGATCCTACACTAAGTCACATGACTTTTCAATTGGTATTAGAGCAGGTCATCATTTAACCTTACAACCGTTATTTGATATTTATCTAATATGGATAATAACGCTAGTACTAGCACAAACACTGGATTCACAACAGGTCAATCTACTGCACGACCACCCTTTTTCAATGGCATGAATTATGGTTATTGGGCTACATGTACGAGAATATATATATATATATATATATATATATATATGTATGTATGTATGTATATATGCAAGCTAATGGTTTTGATGCTTGGAATATTACACAAAAAGAATACACACAGCCTACTACACTTTACACTGAATGGTTTACAAATGAAAAAGCAGAGGCTACTGCCAATGCTAAAGCTATGAATATTTTGCATTGTGCCTTGGATAGAAACAAGTTTAACCGAATTTGTATGTGCAATACTGCATATGAAATTTGGCGAACACTCAAAGTAACTCACGAAGGAACTAGCAAGGTTAAACAAAGCAAGATATCCATGCTTAAAAACCAATTTCAAGTTGAATGAAAATGAGTCTATAAATGATATGTATTCACGGTTTCAAAATATATATCATTCTCTATTGGGCTTAGGAGAAAGATGATCTGATTTTGATATTGTTTCAAAGATATTAAACTCTTTGACGGATGAATGGGAAAGAAAGGTTTTAGCCATCGAAGAGGCTAATGAAATTTTAGCCATGAAACCCGAAGAGTTAATTGGTAATCTTATGTCGTATGAAGTAAATTTGCAGGCAAAAATGATTCATGCTCATGACAAGAAAAATCTAGCTTTTCATGCTGAAAAGGATGAATCAGACTCATACGAAGAAGACATTGCCTTCGTAGCTAGAAATTTCAGAAAGATTCTGAAATATAAGAAGAGCCAAAATAAGAATGCGAAGAAGAATCCTACAAAAGAACTTGATCCAGCCTTGGTTGAATGTTTCAATTGTCACAAAACCAGACATTTTCAAAAGAATTATCAGAACTAAAGAAAAATCACAACAAAAAGGAGAAATCAAAGATGCGAACTTTTTCAGTCACTTAGGATAATTCAGATTCATCATCTTTTGAGAATGACAGCGATCGCGATAGTGATAATGAACAAGCAAATCTATGCTTCATGGCAAAAGACATCGAGGTTAGTGATTTTACTTATGAAGAATTGGTTGAAATTAATACGGAAATTCTAGAGTCTAGAAATAATTTTAAAAGAAAATATAAATAAGCAAACGAAGATAGAAAAAAGCAGAATTTGAAAGAGATTTGTTAAAAGATGAAAAAGAAATTTTAGAAGATGAAATCAGAAAATTACAAATATCTCTATCTTATGCAAATTCTCAAATTTCTTTATTAAGTCAAGAAATTGGAACTCAGAAAGAAAAGAATGATTTGCTTACTTTCGAAAATCATGATTTAAATTCAAAAAATAAAATTATTGAGTTAGATCATTCTAGTTTTAAATTAAGATTAGATGATATTTCTAAGAATATCAATAATTTTAATAAAGGAAGAGAAAATCTATCTAAAATTTTAGAAAATTCTCAGCCTTCTCATAGTAAAAAAGGATTAGGATTTATACAAGAAATTGGTACTAAGAAAAGTTCTAGCAAACCTGTTAGTACTAAGAATAATAGTGGACTTAACAAGTCCATACCTTCTAGTATAAAGAAAATAGATCCTGTTTCAAAGAAAAAACCATTTAAAAATATTTGTATTTGGGTACAAAAAACAAACAGTTTGCTAATCAGGAATAAGTATATTAAAGATTTCTTAGATACTGTGCATAATAATATTAATTATATTTTCAAAAGGGACTATGAACCCTCTTGGATTTGGTTTCCTAAGATCTAACTCTTAGGACCCTAACGGAGGAAGTGGGTACCAATAAATTTTAATTATTTTTTGCAGGTTCCACTTAACAAAAATAGGGGAAAATGGATACTCGGTAGTGGTTTCTCAACACATATGACAGGAGACAAAGAGATTTGAACCAATATTATCTATTCAAAAGGAGGAACGGTCACATTTGGAAATAATTCCAAAGGATATACCATCGGCAAAGGCGATGTGAGCAATTACGGTATATCTAATTTACCTCTTATTTCTAATCTATTATTAGTTCAAAACTTGAAACATAATTTGTTGAGTATTAGTCAATTATGTGATAAAAGTTATAAAATAACATTTTCCGAAAATAAATGCAGCATAGTAGATTTTAATCAAAACCTTATTTTCGAGGGAAACAGAGATAAAAATATTTATATCTTGAATATGGCAGTTAATAATCCAAGTATGCGTCTATTAGCCAAAGATAATGATCCTTGGTTATGGCACAAACGCTTTTGTCATATTAATTTTAAAACTATAAACAAGATTTCTAAAAATGAACTAGTAAGAGGTCTACCTAAAATAAAATTCAAAACTGAAAACTTATGTGATGCTTGCCAAGTAGGAAAATTAACAAAATCATCCTTTAAATCTAAAAAGGTTATATCAACACTACAACCACTTGAATTAGCACATACGGATCCATCCGGACCAACTCAAGTTCGGTCCATAAACCATAGTAGATATGTGTTTGTAATAGTTAATGATTTTTCAAGATATACTTGGACTATGTCTATGAAAAAAAAGCGACACATTTGACCTCTTTAAAACATTTGTCAAACAAATTCAAAATTTAACTGACTTAAAAATTAAGAATATACGAAATGATCATGGAGAAGAATTTGAAAATGAAAATTTTGATTTATTTTGTCAAAAGAAAGGAATTTTCATAATTTATCATTTCCTAGAACTCCACAACAAAATGGAGTAGCAGAACGCAAAAATCGAACCTTATAGGAATGTGCCAGAACGTTATTAAATGGAAGTACACTACCAAAACAATTTTCGGCTGAAGTAGTTGCAACGTCTTGTTATGTTTTTAATCATGTTTCCATTCGATCTCTTACGAAAAATACTCCTTATGAACTTTTTACTAGAAGAAAACCAAATATTTCATATTTTAAGGTTTTTGGTTCAAAATGCTTTATTTTAAATACAAAAGATCGGCAAGGAAAATTTGATTCAAAATCCGATGAAGGAATATTTTTAGGTTATTCTGGACGAAGCAAAGCTTATCATATTTATAATAAAAGAACCAGTAAAATAAAAGAATCACTTCATGTTTCTTTTGATGAAAATTTTATTGAAAATTCTTTTGATTCAGGCATTGTGAAAAATAATTCTTCTCAAGATGATGGTTATTTAAATTTATAGAGAAGATGAAAACATTGTTCATAATAACATAGATAACAATTGTAGTGACTCTCCCTCTCGGTCGATCCAAATCGATCGTTAAACCGACTCAAATTGAACCAAAAAGGCGGATATGCTAACTTTGGGCGCACAACACATCAGAACAAACAACAAAAGACTTTTATAAACATCATAATAATGTTACATCAATGTACAGAATATTAGAGTATCGAAAATAATATATGTTTTGCTTCTTATTCTTTTGCTTATGTATGCTTTCGGATTACGGTTGCTGATCACAACCATGGATGATAATATGCTCGGTACACTCAAGTTAAATGAGTGACCAGTCATGTATGGCCGGGTTGCAAGATGTTCTTGTTGAACCCAGTGTATTCCTTTCTAGAGATACACTATCGGAAGGTGGTCACATACATTGTCATAGTTGGAAATCCATTCCCCAATAAGTGCCCTGCAGTTTTTGATTTTATATTATATATGGGGCGTGAGATGCAAGCGTTCCGCTAAATTGCTATTTATTTGATTTAGACACTATTATAATATCAGAAGAGTTTTGATATAAAGAATATTTTGGGTTATCATAAGGTAAAAACCATTTGTGTTTATGTATGGATCGGTCTTACGATTATCTTTTCTTTTGAAAGGGTTTTTAAAAGTTAAATCAAATGATTAGAGTTTACTCACACTAGTCCCATGACTAACTCAGAGTTTATTTTGTTTTGTTTTACCCTAAACTCTTGGGTGCCTAAATTTGTATGGGTAGTCAGGTAGTTCAGGTATTTACAGATACCGTTGGAGGAGCCTGGAGTAGGAGGCTTCATCCTTAATTATCTAGTGTTATTTCTGATGTGTATTGTACATGTATTTGGAAATAGGTAATTATAACTATTCCCAGGTTAATTAGAAATAATTGGTGTACTCTAATGATATATAATATACAGTTTTTGTTTTCAAGTATTGTTGAAGTATTATATTTTATTCTGCTGCGATGTGAGATTTTGTGTTGTTATTTCTATTCTTCTTTTATTATTTTTCTTATTTACTCATAATTATTTGTATTTTCATGCAATTTGGATTGGTTGTGTGGTGTATTTTGTCAACTCAAATAGTACGGAAATTCGGGCCATTAAAAAATTATACTCGTATTGAAGTTTGGATTTCCATACATGACTAGGTAAGGAACTACCTTCCGAACAGTGTTCCTATAAAGATAAAAACATTGGGTTCAACAAGAACATCTTACAACCCGGCGACACAAAACTAGCCACTCATTCAACTTGAGTATACCGAACATATCACCATCACGGTTAGGGCCAATCAACAATACTCATTTCGAAGCATACAAAATGGTTAACTAACTTCTCTAGATCAGGCGATTATATACCCTAATGGGTATGACCCACATAGCTCTGTTGCCTGCTCGATTTCAGTCTTTTCCCGGTTGATGAGGCTTGAGGCAAAGATTACCTTTTCGAAAATATCATATTCAACTATGAATGCCACGTTGTCAATTCCTCAATCAATAATTGATTTGCCCAAAGATACTCTGGGTGTTAAGCTAAAAGACTGCCTTCTCGGCCACCAAACAGATATACATTTGGAAAAATCAATGTAGGTGATCTAAGAAATACAATGTCATACATCCGTCCATAAAAGTTGTTTAGAATTAGGACAAACCGAAGGTACTCTTTTACTACATCCTATCGGGATAACCCTAAATATTAGTAATAAGTAGTTCGTCGCATCATGCAGAACCTAGAACGTATGGACTACTGCTACAATATAATCCTAGTAGTCACCAGAGACATCATCGAGCACCCCTTTTAGCTCCGAACGTTTATGCCTTAAAATCATTTTAACACGCATAAGCATACCTGCAATTCAGTTTTCGAACGCAAAGTTGGTTCGAAGTGGTTTTGGATCTAGTTCCAATCTCGGTTCCTCGAATCAACACTTCATAAGTCAAAAGGGATATTTATTGATAGTCAGTTCTTTAACTATCAAATCAAACAGTATTGTTAAGTATATCAGCATCACAGGCCATTTTAATTAAAACTATTTGTTAAAATCATTTCTTCGACTCTTAAAAATCAATTCCATATATTTATCTCAACGGGATAAGTATATTCACAAATGACTTATTTTCGTTACTTTGATAATGATAGCCATACACTTATCTCTTTAGAATAAGCGTATTCACATAACCATATCATTTTCACTACTTAGAAATTGGCGCTATATACTTAACCAAATGGTATAAGTATAGTAACAATTCATATCTGGCCCAAACAATGCCATGTCATACATTGTTTGCTATAAAATTCAAACAGTTTTAATTAACTTATTAACTTTATAAATTAAAGTTTATAACATCACTTATATGAATAATAAATTAATTTCTCCCACCACTTCCATTTCCAAACTAGTACTATCCCTCGGATAACACTGAAGTCGTTCTCATTAAGGTATTTTTTATTTACCTCTCGGACCTTGACTCGACAACGTTCTTATTATTAAGGTAGATCAAAGTCTTATCCCAAAACTTGATATCAACTATATATCACAAGTCCTATTTACTATTCAATCTAAATATGGTTTTATAAACTATTCCTTGCATTTGAAAAATCTCCTTTTAATTATAACCACTTTTACTAAGTAAACCCTTACTAAAGCACAAACCTTTAACTTCAGACCTTCTTAATACAATTCGTTTTCAACTTGGATTTTTTACAGAAATCATATCTACCGAATCCTATACACAAATCCATTTAGCATCCTTCCTTTGCATTTTTGAACATCTTCTTTCAATTACAACCATTTTACCCAATTCAATTATTAAGTAAACGTTTATTTAAAATCATCGCATTAGCTTTAAATCTATTTTATAAACCTTGTTTACAAAACTTGGATTTGTTATAAAATCCCTTTATAAAACCCTTTACAAAATTCAATTAAAACTCATTACAACTTAATAACTTCCTTTAACGAATCCCAATAAAAAAAGGGAATCACTTGAATTATTAATTAAAATAATGATGAACTTCAAATTAACTAAAGTAAAAAATTGTTAACTTCCTTATTAACTAAAAATAGAATAGTTAATCTCTTTAAAAGGTTATTAAAATAATAACAAACCTTATTAATAACTACCAACTTAATACTTTTCTTATACACAGTTAATTAAAAGATCTATTAACTTTTAAGAAATTTTATTAAGTTTATACAACTATTTGTTAAAACTATTTCTAGTAGGTTAAATGAAAAGAATTTAATTTAATATCCAACTTTGATTAAAGCGGTTTACTTAATCAACTTGAAAAAATAGTTAACTTATTTCAATTAATCCTTCCTTTTAAATTAATTAATAACATAATCTCACTTAATTGTTTCTATAAAACAATTATTCTATGAATTTGCTATAAAAATCATTTCATAATCTCCTTTATAAAATCTGATTATAAATATTGATTTATTTGTAATTTTTTTATTCTATATAACTTATATAAAATAAAATTTAAAACTTTACTTCAGTTATAAAAGTTATTTTTATAACTTCAACTTAGTCAATTCGATTGACGGCGAATCAACATCTTAAATTTTTTAGGCCGTCTGCTGCCAATCACTTAATCAATACTGTTTATTAATAAATAACACATCAATGTTGAATGCAATTCAACAATCAACATCCAAATCAAATTTTATTGTTACTTGTGTCAGACTGTTCATATATGTATAGTATGAAAGTAAGTGGCATCCAAAACAGTGAGGAATCCCGTTGGATCTCTCCAACCTGTCCTTTGCATCACCGCTCATATATCAATTTATATATGCATATGAAATAGAAATTTCAATCTAATTCATTTAAGATAAATCTTCTGCTTAAAAGTAGGTAGTGTCAAAGGTTATCCGTTCACAAATGGAAATATAAATATTGACAATCACCAATCAAAACAATACTACATCCAAAGCATCCGAACACACGATTTATACCAACAAAAATAAATATTATTATACGAAATAACAATATTCAGCAGTATTCCAGAAAGTGTGATAGTTAACTCGTCATCTAATTTGACGATTTCACGTCAATTTATCAAATTTTAAACTGACGTTTAAAATTAAACAAAATTCCAGTTAGCTCCAAATCATTCCAATTCAGTTTGTATATGTAGTGTTTGCTGATATGATTCCAACAAAACTTGTTTCAACAAAATCTGTCATCGTATAAACAAGAGATAGTTGTTACAACATATATTGAAATAATTAAATGTCATTAAGTTTTATTAATAATTTATTATTCACCTACTCACATCATTAGCATAACCTAACCACAACTTAAACATGTGACTTCAATGTTCCCAAGTTCGAATTCACGAACCCCTAACCCCCACACACATAACACGATCACCGCTCCGTCCTCAGTCTACCAGACCTACCACCAGAGGTCACCTCTGACCTACCTATCTCTGTCGATCCTATAACAGTTGCCTTGGCCTCCATCTCCGCTACGATCAACTCCAAAACCCCAAAAACCATGTCTACTTCCATGCCAAATTCCAGCCTCGTCCATCCTCTGATCGCCGAGCCACCGCTACCGATGTCATCTTCCCGTCATCGTGCGCGTACCTCCAGCTGGCGTCATCGACTAATAAGGCCTGGATTGAGCAGTTAAATCATGGATGTTGGATTAAGGATATTTAAATGGCGTCTGGCTTTGTTGACTAGGGTTTTCTTTAGATAAAGAAAAGTCATACATTTATAGGTAAACTTTTTATTATTATTTTATTTCTTTAAATCTCATTTGAGCGTTTCAAGTTCATATGACCACGTAGATCATCCAATTGTTGCAAAATTGAAACTTTATAATAATTTAACATTTCGGACTCGATAAAATTGGTTTCCATCAAAATCCGAAGTCGTTTGAAAAATAGCAATTTTAATTTCAAACCAATAATCGATACATGTTTATATTGCACATGCTCACATAACAACCTCGATTGATACGAAATTGAATTCTCACAAATGTTTACAATTCCGGATCCGATGAAACTAGTTTCGTCGAATTCCAAGACTATTTGCAAAAACACTATTTTAAATTTCAAACCGTTAATCGATACGCGTTTATATTGCACACGATCATAAAAGAACTCCAATTGGCACGAAACTTGAAATCCAGCAAAAATTAACAATTCCAGATTTTATAAAATTAATTTCATTGAAATCCGAGGTCGTTTGAAAAATGACTATTTTCATGTGTTAAATTAAACTGATTAATAATAATTGGATTTCAAAGCACTCATATCCATTGATAATAAATTATTATTATCGTATATATTCGAATAGAATTTTATATAGCTTCAAACTAAACAAATTTGGACTTTAAACTCAATAATTTAAATTTCAAGTTAAATTGACATCCAAATTCTCATTTAAATTGATTTTACGTCATTAACTCTTAAAATTAATCGTTTTAAATATTTAAATTAATTAAATATCCATCATTAAAAATCTGGATTGTTACAAAAGGTGTTATTATAATAATATTATATTTCTTTTGAAAGTAAAATAAACGTTTGGTTAATTTGGTTAAACCAATTAAAAAATTACAGGTCAATTGGAAACCAATTTAATTTCAATGCCAAACCAAAGCGGTTAAAACAAGCTAGTTTGTTTTGTTTCACCAAATATTGTTTAGATCCACTTGCAAATTATGCTAAATAAAGAAGGTCGTTGATCATTAAATGTGTTCATGTAGATCTAATCGTAAGATTAAGTGTTTTGTTTTCATATTTAGTTGTGTCAATGCTTGATTGTATTTAGCAAATAATCCAATCATGGATTGGTCCTAGATGTTAGAGTATACTTAGAGATCAACTTGGTTTTACTGCTTTTTATTTTATTTTTATCATCGACTCTGGTTACTAGGGTTTAGAGAAGTTTTTTATTCTATTTTAGGTGTCACTAAGTGACTCATGCTTGTAGGGTTGGACACTCTACATGCAAATTTAATAGTATTAGTGGATGAAAGAACTTTTTTTGTTAAATTCTATTTTTAAACGGCTAAAGATTATGGTTCGATAATATTTACAAACAATAAATGTTAAATATTTTAAATAATTGCTCGTTAGATTCTATTTTCAAATGATACTAAAATTTGATGTTATCAACATTTTTGATAGTCTGAGTAGGCTATTTATGAGCAGGCCCATTTTATCTTATTGATTAGAATGAAAGTCGAGTAGGCCCAGCCCAACCAATCATTTAGGGTTTAAGGAATCAAAATCTATCTATAAATGCTAGTGTCAACCAATTGTTTAGGCGGCGGAAAAGATTAAGGTGAAGAACCGATGTTCGTGGCTCTTTTTTATCTCAGTTGTAAGATCTTACTCTTTACCTATACTCAGTTTATCGATCTGTAAATCTTTCGTGATTAATTGAAGCAAATATAACAAACCAAGGAAGAAATGCGGTATCTTTGGTAGAGGTATTGTTATGTTATTTGGATCATAGATCTTTGATGTTGTCAATATACCTTTGGACATCGAATTCGATTGAAGTATGACTTATTATCTAGCCTGTTTGACTTATTAGTGTTAACATTCACGATCACCGCAGTAAATCTGATAAAAAAAAAGCGTCAGAATGTTTATCTCTATTTTTTGTTGTGGCTTAAGCTGAAACTTCTGCATCCTACTGTAACTATGCTACTTTTGTATATGTTTGGTCAGTATATGTCATTTCAGATGTTTGTACCATTGTTTGTTTCAATAATATTTGGCTTTATTTGTTCATTCGTATGTTGAAAATGCTAAGCAAGCTTTGCCATTGTATAATTATGTTATCAATAACTAACATATTCCAGTACTGTAGAACAGTTGTCTCCTTATTCTAACAAAACTATATGCAGAAAATGGTGCTTAACGAAACAACCGTACAATCCAAAGCGGATAAATGATATCAACTGGATTTTAGAAGCTCAGAAATTTTATTTCAGTTGTCCAAATGAGAGCCTGATATGTGCATCTGCCATTTTAGACCGGCAGATAAGTTATAGAAATCTGATTTCATAGATCAAGTTTGTTGAAAGGATTAATGTTTTGATTTGGCATGTAAATTTGTTTTTAACTCATTTTTTATAGTCCCATTATAATATTATATTTAATATCTCAGACATAGGAGTTCAAAGTCATAATTGCACCATTGTCTGTATAAGTAATATTTGGCCTTTTTTTCATTGTATTTTGAAAATGCTAAGCATGTTGCGCCATCATGCAATTATCTTATCTGTAACTTGCATACTCCCATCGCTTGAGGAGAGCTGTCTTCTTATTTTAATTTTTTTTATTGTGCTTGACTGAATTATCATCCAAATCTAAAATGGATAAATGCCACGTAGATTATAAAAGTACTGAAATTTTATTCCATGCATCAATTTGAGAATCTTATACGTGTTTCTGCCTTTTCAAAAATGTAGCTGTATCATAGAAGTGCTGAAATTTGATATCGTACATCAATTTTGTTGAATGGGTTAATGTTTCTATTTTACATAAAAATTTGATTTTTAACTTTCTTTTTTCTTACCAAGTATGTTTTTCCCCATCTAACATCTCATACATAGGAGCTTATTTGCTTGTTTTCCTACAGAGAAATAATCAATGGAAATTTAAGTAATTTTCAGTATGAGCCTGTGATAAAGTTCTGTAATCCATTTATGAGCATCTCCAACAGTCAAATGGCCTAATATCCAGCCTCTAAATATTCACTGTTTTAGAATGTGGGGTTCGCTCCCAATGTTTTGGTGCCTTTAAGTAGTCGTTTTTGTGGTCAATTTTTAATTGGTCTTCGAATATTCAGTTAAGTATTCATGCTGTTTGGGAGGAAGTCCGGTTTGGTGCTGAATATTAAGGCTGAATGGAGCATTGTTGTTGATGTTCTTAGTATGTGGATCGTTTGTTCATCTTCTAAATTATATGGGCATTTTTACCATATATGACCTGATTCCAATTTATTGTTGAGTAAATTTCCAAATGATGATATTCGGATCATCTCACGACGGTCATCTGAAAACGCCTTGCTCGTTTCTGATGAAAATATCCGTTCTATCTGATGGTAATTTCCTTATTGAAGTACTGGTGGATTTTTATTTTATTTTTTAGGCAGTTAATGTGCCGATAAGTTATGTTTTTGGTTGGCACAATGAGGAAAAAAATGTAACCTATTCCTTTATTGGATGAGGTCAGAAAACATTTCAAAGTCCTTTTCATTCTGAGTGTCTTTTTTATCTTTGGATTATTTTCTGATCATGATTCCTAATAATGATACATGTGCTATTTCACGATGGTCTTTTTTGTATGCTTTTCAAGTTTTTGTTGATTTTTTTAATCAATATCTGATGAAAAATCATCATCTATTTATATGAATTATTTCAATGTTATGTTCCCAAGTATTATTTGGTGTTTTTCTTGCTGTGAAGTTGTGATTATGTTTATTATAACCTATAATTGAGATAAAACCATTCATTTTGAGTGCGTTGTTTTCAAATTATGATTATTATTAGTGCTTCAGCATTGATAATTTAGAAAATTTAGGCTATAGATCGGAGTTTTTTTAGGTGAAAGTTGTTATTGTTTTCTCTGCGAAGCATGCATGTTTGATATCTATTTTTTGTATATTTGGATGTTAAAAAACATTCAAAAAACCACAATGTACATATGAGAAGGAGCATTTTGATGCAGAATTGATGTTTGCTGGAGAATATGGTTAAGCATGGATGATGGAAGGTCCAGAATGTATTATTGAGCTGTATCCCTATTTTTACTTGGCAGCTTTTTACCTTTGATAGAAAAATGCCAAACATATATCTGAGGATGTATTTTGATGCATGAATCATTAAGTTCTCTTACTCGTGACACTGAACAAACTGGATTACGTGCTTGCCCTGCCCATTGTGAACTTCTTTGAGTGGAGACCTCAAGACTCTTGCATTTAAGTCTAGAATGTTCGAGCGCATTCACCATGTTAAGTTGCTTGTTCACCATTACCACATCAGGTATGTTTCTGTATTTAATTTTTTGTTTTGTTTCTTTGTGAAATATTCCACAAGGTTGTCATGTTATTCTTGTAATCTTTGTCTGACTTATGGCTGTATTTCTTCAAGTTTGAATACTCATTGTAATCTTATGTATGTTAAATGGCACACCTGTATAAATAACAAAGATAGTTCGTGAGATGGATGTTTCTGTCAGTTTGCATAATTGGTTTTGTTGTTATTTGCCTATTTTTCTACTAAGATATAAACTGTGGAAAATAAAATTGAATTATACTTCAATACGAGGCTCATAGTAAAGTTGCTTGTTCTTTTAACAAATTGTTTATTAAATTGTCAAATGATGATATTTGGATTATCTCACGATGGTCATCTGAAACACCTTGCGTTTCTGATGAAAATATCCCTTCTATCTGATGGCGATGGCCGTAGCCTCCCAACTGGTGAATTATTTCTTTATATCTCAATCTATTAACTAGTAGGTAAATTTTAATTTTTGGTCGGCACAATGAAGAAAAATGTTCAACCTGTTATTGGATGAGGTCAGAAAACATTTCAGAGTCCTTTTCATTCTGAGCGTCTTTTTTAATCTTTGGATTATTTTCAAATCATCATTCCTAATGGTTGTCTGTATGTTGTCTTCAAGTGTTATTTGGCAGTCCATTTATTTGGTGTAAACAAGAAAACCTTTCATGTTGAGTGACATTTTCAAATCTTTAGTGATTTTTAGTGCATCAGCGTTGATCCAAATTCAGATTCTAGGTAGTGTTTTTTCTATGAAGCATGCGTATCTTGCAGACTAACTTTCTAGATGATCCTGTTTGTTATCCATGATAATCAACTGAAACACCTTAGGCGTTTCTGATGATGTTTCACCCAATCTGATGGACAATGCTTACCTTATATTTACATTCAAAATCTTTTTTTCATCAATTTATTAGAAAAATTTTCTTTGGTCTGTGGTGGCAAAATGAAGTGTTTAATCTAGTCTTTCCCAAGCTTTGGTCAGAAAATGTTTCAAATTCCTTTTTATTTTGTGTGCTTTTTGCCTTTGAACTTTGGTTTAATTTAATAATGCAACACTCTTTTTTGGTTTTCAGTTAACTTCTATCCCTTAACATGGGCAATTAGGGCTAACACAATTATATATTTATATCTCTGTGTAATATAGATTTTCATTTTTGCGTGTAGGTGCTAGCTTACTTTCCCCAGTGGTGATGCATAGATTATCTTGTGGTCTTCTTAGATGGTTTTTGATATCTTTGGTGGAAAAAAAAAACCTCTGATGGAAAATTCTGATATTAAAAATATTTATGTATTTATATGTTCTTAATCGTTGTTTCCGAGTCCTCATTCTATGTGCCTTGTGTTATATCTGTTAAGAGTTTTTTAGTGACAGCATCAAACATTGATGGAACACAAGATTATCGCTGTACTGCCCTTTCAGGAACCTATCTTTTTTGTAAGTGAATTTAGCTTTTTCAAATTATAATACATTTCTTTGAACTAAGAAAGTTCTTGTTTAGATTAACTGCACAGCTAAAGGCCTTTTATAAAGGTTTTGTAAAACAAAAATATTTAGCGTTAAGCCATTTAATTATTTGACCAAGTCACTTGCTCGGCCTCCTACCTTTTCCGAATTGAAAGCAACAGGTTTTAAAGGAGAAAATGTATTTTCATTATGAAAACATTAATTATAAATGCTCATCTCATGTATGCTTCTTTTACTTAACAGAGAAATGACCATTTCTCTATTAAGTAAAAGAAGCATAAATGAGATGTATTTGCAGATGACCATTTCTCTATTAAGTAAAAGAAGCATAAATGAGATGTATTTGCAGATGATGGTTTTCATAATGGATTTTTTTTTCTTTTCTTTAAAGCCTATTTCTTTCGATTCGAAGAAGGTAGGAGCGAGCGAGTACTTAGCGCTAATCATTTTTGTTTTAGAATACTTGAGCAATTAATCTCAACAAGAACTTTGTTAGTTAAAAGCAATTAATCTAAATCTTGTGTTGTATTTGTAGTTTTGTTATGTTAATCTGAACAAGAAGATTTGAAACGTTATAGTAATTTTATGTTTTATTTTTGTAGTTGGTATTTTATGGGATGATTTCTATAATAGTATGACTCATTTACGAGGGAAGACTATCTTTTGTCAAAGAAAGTCGTTTAGTAAATTGCTTTGAATGTGTAAGTTAACCGGTTATTCTCGAGTATCAGACATTAATCATCTCATATGTATGATTCATGTACCCAAGAAGCATCTTCTCGGATCTCGAAAATGACATTAAATGAATTGAATTAGATGGATGAGTCATCTGGAAGTTTGGATTTCTTTTTTGTTTCAAATATTCACTTGTATCGTTTTATATTTCAAAGGAACATTTCTATGTTGATGTATAACAATCTGTTCGGAATAGGTTTACATTCCGATCCAGAAATAAGGGTACTATTATAATTATCATAAAGTTATATACAATAAGTTTCATAGGTGATGACAGGTATGCCATTCATTATTCCAAGTACATAACAACAATAATAAGCCTACTGCCATAGTAACCAAGTCTTTGTCGAGAGGCTCCTCCTATAAGCATTTTTTCATCATCATTAATCAACCATCCATATGTACTAGCCTGTTTATGTTAAGTGGATGAAGGCTAGAGTATAAAGTTTTGGTGAATGTAATACATACAAGTTTATAAATGATTATTTCCTATATTTGGCAGTGTAAATTTTTCATGTTATGTTTACGCAGACAACATACACAATTTAACATATAAGGCAGACATTCTAACAGTCATTTAAAATCTATATGTTAATCTAAGGACGGATACCCTTAACATTTACCTATAATTCATAAGTCAATCTACAAGCAAACATCTTTACAGTCACTAAGTATTCTATAAGGCAAGCTATATCTAGTCATTTAAGATCATTATCTAATTTATTAAGGGCTGACATCGGCAAGCTATATCTAGTCATTTAAGATCATTATCTAATTTATTAAGGGCTGACATCCTTAGTCGCTTAATATCCATGATGGACCCCTAGCCATTTATGTTCACGTCCTAACGTCAATGTTACAAAATATATATGCTCTTCTTATAGGTTGAGAAATACTAATGACCACTTAATATCAGATTTAGATAGAAATATCATTTAATATCCTTTTGACAGACCATCTTGTTACTTCTAGTTGTCCTTACGGTTGAACTTCTAGTTTTTAATACTTCCCTGTGGTTTCTTTAGGTTTTTTATATGGTCTGTCTTTCCTCACTAAGCCACTAGATAAGAAAAATACATTACTTGGAGAATTACCCATTAATACGGTACTGTCTAATAACACTATTTAATATTTTATACATAAATGAAGGCAGACAATCACTAAAACCTCGAAGGGCGGGTTTCATGATTTGGGCTAGAATCAAGGAGTGAATCTTTGGAACGAACATAGTCCTAACCACTAATACCCAACAAGGGGTAGATCATAGATCAGTCACTGATGCCTAGACCTCTCACATTAGGTCTTACCTCGTGTCATAGTGTACTAACTATAATGGTCCATGATGCCTAGACCTCTCACATTAACCAGTCTTATTTGTAGATGTTGGATATGCCGGTTGGTTCTGCGTAGACTTCTACTACAAATAATGTTTAACTCGTGTTTGTGTGTTATTTATTATAATTTAAGCCATTAGCTTACACACGTATGTACAAACTGACATTATAATTCTATTTCCTAATTTAAACGTATTTATTACTCATAAATATTATGCTTATTAGGCTCTATATGTGTGTGTGTGTAAATTTTGCGAAGAAGATTAACGTCCTAATTACGTTTGAAATATCAATTCCTATTCAAATTAAAGGTCTATAAGTTATTTTCCATATTTTTTTCAATCATGGCATAAATATACATATTAGCATGTAACAATGGGAAAACAACAATATCAACACAACTTATAACTTAGGTTTCATTTGATTGTTTCAACAATAAAAGATAAACCAGGTATATATATGTATATGTGTGTGTGCGTGTTTGTGTATGTGTGTATATATATATATATATATATATATATATACATATACATATACATACATACATACATATATATATATATATATATATATAATTCATATTTTGGTGCAGATTCACTTTTTATGGATGTTTATATGCAAAACCTTAATATTTGGACATCTTGTAAGCATTACATTCAAATATTACATTTTAAAAAAATATAGAGATTTAGACCAATTCAAATTTACATTCTCTCTAAATCTGAATCTTTTGCATAAAACCACACATATGAATTTACACAAATAAAATAAGATGAATCTAACCAATATAGAGAAGAAGATAAGAGAGGAAGAGACCTAATCTTTCTTGGAAATTGGAAATGCAGATTCTAGGCGTGGAGAAGAATAGATGTAGGATTTTGAGTGAGGGTCGAAGGGCATATTTATAGTTGGCATCGTGTATACAGACTGTTAGGTTTAAAAGATTAAATCTAAGCAGTCCGTTTGATATGGAAAAATATAACTAAGTCCTTAAAAAACGCCTTCACTGGGCACCCTACAAGAGGGTGGTCGACCCCTCTTCTATGGGGGGTGATCGACCCTCTTTAGGAGTTGCGGGCAGAAGACTAGTTCTTCTGAACGTTTCTTTTTTGTTAATTTCTGAATTTATTTGATTGATCGGTTACCTTATATTGACAATATAAGGTAATCAAACAATGAAATAAATTTAGAAATTACTGAAAAAGAAATGAAGCGACCCGAACTTCCCCGGTCTTCGAAGAGAAGAGAAAGAACGAATTACTTTGAGGACAACACACAAAAGAACTCACATAGAAGAACATTTCATTGTTATTACAACAATTCCATCAGAATACAAGAATATACAGAGTATGAATAAATATTACACAATAGAAAAATATCAGAGATTACAATACATTACATAGCAGCGGAAAATAATACAAAACACAACTGAAGGAGATATGCGGATACAAAGCTTTCCGGAATATCATTTCAGCTGTAAACCAGGATCCTGTGAATATGAATATGCAAAACCAAAATTACTAGCTGTCCGTGTAAAAATAAAGGCACCCAGAGTTTAGGTTAAAACAATAAACTCCAGGTCAGTCATGTGACTGGTGTGAGAACTAAAACAGTTATTTATCTTTATTTTAAAGTTAGGTAAATCAAGGGACCACGCCGTATAACATGGAACGTGTTTCCTCCCAAGAATACCAGTGCATAAAACAAACAGCGCAATGCTAAATAAAGAACAATGAAGCTATTATAAGACCCAGGTCTCATCACATAATGCAACACAAACCAGAGGATAGAGTTTTCCCTTATAATAGCCAAAACATGCTTGATACGTTTAAAACAAATCATTTGATACTATTATAAGTGTATAGTGTCAAAACAATTTCAATCATAAATATTAATCATAGACGACATGGGTACCATATATCATGTCGCCATACTAGGCTCTACAATCAAAACCGCAAATGTCACGTATTGGAAGTTGGGTTTCCATCTGTGAACCGAGGCAAAAGATAGTCCTCTACCGATTCGAGACGCTCTAGCCCGTGTCTCAGGATCAGAGCTCGAGTGACCCTTAGGAGCCACATGGCCGGTCCACCGATGTGGATTAAAATGCCTGAACACTGCGTTTTCCCACCCTTTGGGGTGTCAATGAGTCCAATGACTCCATCGGTCCCGGATCGACCGATATATCCGAGGCGCCTCGCAACAGCAATAACCACATAAGTCAAACTCGTCAGGGCGTGTAAAACCACTGACGCCACTTCTAGTTAGAAGGAAACGCATGCCCTCCCTGGACCCTTCTCCCGTTTTTGGTTCACAACCGGGGTGTGAGGCTCGCGAATCAACGCTACACAAAGCTATGCCACACAGGCGGTGCTTTGATCATCAACCACAAGACTTTGCTTTTCAACAGAAGCCTCGATCAATTGCTACTTAGGCATGCCACACAGGCAATTCACTCCATGCGATTGATATCCATCGATATATAACCCCTGAGCTCGTACGTCTCAGAGAAGGGCGTTAAGAAGAGAATAAATTCTCCGCCGCCAAACAGATATATATTTAATAGAAATCAATCACATAGACAAAAATCAAATGTCAGACACAGTCCATTTACAAGTTCGTTCTGGGTCTGAACGAAACCAGAGGCACCTAGTACCTCGCATATCCATCGATCTCCAAATACGTCTGGACGATCACTAACTGATTCCCTCCTCTTGGGTGTACGACCCAATCAAGATCATCAGTAATCACCCAAACGACGTGAATACCTCCGATCTTCAACCACTGTCTTCACCTTCGACTTATCGTCGTATCAGTTATTCAGAATGGGATAAACCCGGTCTTTCCGAATAACTCGCGTATATAATAAACAAGTGTTACACAAACACAACATACGCCTCATTCCAATTCAGAATATTCTTTTATTTAAATATTCTTATACTTTGGGAAAGGTTCCCATTGATTTTATCAAAGATAAATTCTTTAAATTTATTCTTTAATCTTCTTTTGAATATCAATTCAAACTAGTCGGGATTAGCGAACCACATCGAAGTAATCATTTATTTTATTTCCCAATCCCAACCTATTCATCCCATGAAGTAAAACTGTTCATACTTCATATCTAATACCACGGTGTTATCGGTAAATTCAATTACTATTTCACGTTCAAATCTAATTAAAGATTTAACTATCGACTGGAGCAAAACTGGTGATACTCCATTCCCGACCTTTTCAATCTAATTAAAGATTCATTAAAATCCCACTTAGTTTTAATCTTCACAGAAATCAATATCCTCTCTTTAACTGGGTTAAAGAACCAATGTCGTTTAAAACACGGTTCACTATAAACCCAAAATCACATTCCGTTAATTATTGGGTTAAAGAACAAGTGTTATTTAAAACACCGTTCACGATAAACCCAAAAATCAATTTCAAATTCAACTCCAATTAAATACCATTTAATTGGTATACTTCATTAAATCTAAATAAAAAGATTTAATCTTTTTTCTCAACTGGGTTTAAGAGCAGTGTTAATGAAGACACCATTCACGACAAACCCAAATCACATTTGATATTCAATACAAGGCTCTAAATAGAAAATATATTGGCTTATATTCAATATCAAATTCTACGACCAACAAATATCGTATTGGAAATAACGATATATATATATATATCTTTCAAATTTCCATAACAACATCTGTATAATCACGAAATCCAACATCGAAATATTCCAAAGACAATTTCGATTCAAATCCATTCCAATTCAATTATTGGAAATTCTGGTTATTTTCAAAACCATTTCAAATCCAATTTATTTATTTTAAAAATAAATAGAATTATAATTCTAGTTCGAAACTAGTTCATTTCGATAAAAATCTATTTTTATCTTTTCAAATATAGAGTTTTTCATTCCAATTCTTCACAAATCATTTCTTATGATTTTACACAAATTATTACTATTTTTAATAATTTTATTAAGGCCCGTACAGTCGATTTCCATTAACGGCTATCGAACTGCACTTACAGCGACCTTTTCCAAATTTGATTTGGACATAATTCCAAATCCAACCATTAGATTTCTAATTTCTCATATTTGTTAGAATGCTCTTTTCGATATGAACCCAACGGTTCTGGTTTTAGGAGAATCCGACGGTCGGATCTCCCGTAATATCCATTCGAAGTCAATGGTCGAAATTCACGAACTGCCGTAGCGCGGCGCGTTCTATTCAGGCCATTATATATATAATATATATATATTATATATATTTCGTCGATTTCCTTTCAAAACGCATTTTAAAAACCGTTTTAAATTCGTTTTCGAAACGATTTCAACTTCATTTCAAATTCAAATCAAAATTGAATTTTTCAATATAATCTGTTTTAATTTCATTTCAAATCGATTTCAATTCAATTTCAATTTAATTCGAATTTCAATTCATTTCAATTTAATTCGAATTTCAATTCATTTCAATTTAATTCGAATTTCAAATCTATTCAATTCAATTCGAATTCATTTTCTATTCAATTCAATTTCAATTCGATTTGAATTCTATTCAATTCAATTTTAATTCGATTTGAATTCTATTCAATTCAATTTCTAAAATATTCGATTATTGAAATCACTTTTCAATATTCATTTAAAAATGAATTAAATCGATATAAATATCGTTCACGTCAAAATAACGTCAATCTAATCAGCACGGCTTCATATATTTCTATTTTCCAATATTCTATTTCAAATATCTCTTTTCAAATATTTCTATTTAGATATTCTATTTCAAAACTGGAATGAGGCCCAATCAATTACCATATAATGTTAATTATATGGATTTTCTACAACACATATATAAAATAACAATGATAAATAATCAACCATCATCCAGAGTGCACCACACAACTGCATAAGCATTAAATATAAATAATTAACGCTTACACAGTCTGTCGGCCAATCGATCGACATACCGCTAAGTAATTGGGATTAGTGTACGCCAAATATCATCCTAATACCCGTGTGGGGTTTCAAACAATCAAACACAGATTTTATTTGTGCAGTTGGGCGATGTCTAAAATTTATCGTCCTAATCAATATCAATCAAATCAGTGTATATAAACAAATCTCCGATTTGTTTATAAATATTTATTTTATATACATGTTAAAAATTCCATTTTCAACTATAAAATATTTTTAACTATATAAATATTTTATTTCATTTCACATCACATCACATAATCAACTACACATCAAAATCAAACAAACAAGCATACAAGCCGTCCATGGTCTGTGGACGACGGGTGTCGGGTGCTACTAAGCACCGTCTGCATCCTAGTATATATTTTTAACTAGAAAAGAAGATTTAAAGTGAGAAGTTCTCCTCGACTAGCTAATCCAAACGCCTCGACTCTTCTTATGTAGAAATCTTCGCCGTGCTCGCCCCTCTGTCAATTTCGTTGTCCGTAGCCACTACATATATAAAAATCACATTTTTATATTGTTGTTATGTATATAAAAATCACTTTTTTATAATCACGCTATATGGATAAAAATTCTATTTTTACACCGCTACTATATAGATAAAAATTCTATTTTTACACCGCTACTATATAGATAAAAATTCTATTTTTATAACGGTGTTCATATAATAAAGATTATATTTTTATCACGCTATTCTTTGTATAAAAATTATATTTTTATATCTACTCCTAATATAAAGATCGAACTTTTATTTCGTCACTATAAAAACAACATTTTTATTTCAACATATATATGATAAAAATCAGATTTTTATCTCGCTATTCAATCTATAAAAATTTCGCCTTTTCAAATATAAAGATCAAATCTTTTCAAATATAAAGATTTCGTCTTTTCAAATATAAAGATCAAATCTTTATATTCGCTACTATATAAAAATCATATTTTTATAATCTCTATGATATAAAAATAATGTTTTTCTTATTTCTACTATATAAAAATAATATTTTTAATCTCCTATATATTATATAAAAATCCTATTTTTAATATCATAGAAAATCATACTTTTCGCTATTTATAGTTATAACCTTTCGCTATTCAAAAATATATAAATCTCGCCTTTGCCATCTTAAAAATATGGTTTTTATACGATTTAAAAATCATATTTTTACTGCTTTAAAAACTGAAAATAAAAATAAATGGAAATAAAATAAGCACTTACAGCGACCTGATGGAGGAGGGAATGGGGCTGAGGGGCGCTAAGGTGGCCGGGGTCGGACCCCTTGCGGCGGCGACGGCAGCCTTCTTGGCTGAAGGCGGAAATGGTCACGGTTAAATGGGTTTAGGGGGGCATGCGATTCAAATCAGAAGGGGAGGAGGAAGAGAGAGGGGCACAGAGGAGCTTCAGGTGGGTGGTCAAGACAGGTGTCGACGGTGGGACCTACTTTGGCTGGAGGCGTCGGATTTTTAGGGATTCGGGGGTTTGGGGTTTGCTCTCGTCGAAGGGGAAGGAGGAGATGGGGGAAGGGGTCACCGCGGCACTGGCGCTCGACGGCGGGAGGGGGGTCTCGCCTCTGGCGGTGCGGATGAATGGGGAGGGCACGGGATTGGATTCATTCGGGAAGGAGGCGGCTTTCTGATTGGAGGAATAGAAATGAACGGGGAAGGGGGTTAATGAATATATTAATTTTATTATTTATTTTATTTTTTCCAAACCCTAAATGTTGACTTTTAATTCGAACACCTATCGAGACCTACCGCCTGTCGTCCACAGCTAATTACCCCCATTCCGAACACAATGGGATATGTATCGTAAGCTGATTCGATCGTTTCGATCAGTTTTCGTCAAAATCAACATATAACTCTATATTTTGAATTTGAACGCGCATTTCAATTTACTGGAGTCATATACTAACTCGAAAAATTCCCGAAAAATATTTTCTAGCTTCGTATTGACGATACGGTCCTAACAAAAGTGGGTTCGTCGAAATCCGAGGTCGTTTGCAAAATTTCCATTTCGACTATTCTGAAATTTCAACTGGACATAACTTTTGATTCCCGCTATGAAATTTCGCTTTTTCGGATTCGTTGGAAAGATATTCACAATTAGATTCTATTATTTTTGGTTTCATTAAAATCCAGTTTATTTTGAATCCTGTACATTCATTTGAATTTTGAAATTGAATTATCGAACTACCACGCCATTTTCAATTCCTTTTATAATTAAAATAAAATATTTATATTCTAACGACGACGTATATAAATATATACGTTCGAATTCATTCAAAATAAATTTCTCGTCGTTACTATTTAAAATAATTCATTTTAAATATTCAAAATTCGCTAAAATTGCCAAAATAAAAATTTTAAATTGGCCCAGATTTCCGGGTTGTTACAAGAAACGTTCAGAAGAACTAGTCTCCTGATCTCGATCCTAGAAAGGGGTCAATTGGCTGTGATGAACGTCTTCCTATAGTAGCGGTCGACCGCCCTCGTGTATGGTGCTAGTGAAGGTGTTACTGAAGGAGGATTTATTTATATTTATCATCTAACGGACTTCTTAGATTTAATCTATTAACTCTAACGATCTGTATATACGATGTGAACTACAAATATGGCCGCCCGACCGTCATTAGAAACCCTACATCTATTCTTTTCCACGCCTACATTCTGCCATTTCTAATTTCCAGAGAACTGTTAGATCTCTTCTTCCTCTCTTACCTTCATTTCTACCTTTTTCAAACTAGGTTTTTCTATAGATTTAGAATTCTGTAAATTTGATGTGTGTGTGTGTGTGTGTATGTTTGTATGTATATAAAGAAAAGTATTGTAGTTCATTTGCATACGTTGAATCTAGATATCTATTCTTTAACAAATTCTACTATTTTCTATCCCAAAGTCACGGTGACTGAAATTTATTTAAGTTTACTATTTTCTATTATTTGCTAGTCTAAATCTGAATTACTATGCTTGAGAAGATTTGAGTTATTACGAAAAGAAAACAATATCAAATCCCTCAAACCTTTCATTTGTTTATGTTTGTACGAAAAAATGGTCAACCTGTTTGTGTATGTGAGTTTGGATTATTGAAATAATAAAAAAGAAGCGTTTGGTGTTGTATAATTCTCTATATTGGTCAAATTCATCTTATTTTATTTGTGTAAATTCATATGTGTGGTTTTGTGCAAAAGGTTAAAGATTTGGCGAGATTGTAAAATTAAATAGGTTTAGATCTCTATTTTTCTAAATGGAGCATTTGAACGTATTGTTTACAAGATGTCCAAATATTAAGGTTTTGCATATAAACTTACGTAAAAAGTGAATTATTACCAAAATAGGAATTATATATATATATATATATAGGAAAAGTCTATAGGGACACAAAATTTTGACACAAACGGTGACACAATTGATTTGCACCATTGGATCACCTAATGAATCACGCCTCTCCATATAAAGACAAAAAGATCCAACGGTTGAGGCTCTATGTCTCTCTCTTTGTGTCTAATCTTGTGTCCAAATAGCTGTCCTCATATATATATATATATATACACATGTGTTTGTGTGTGTGTGTGTGTATATATATATATATATTGGATGTATGACATTTTGTTTATCTTTTATTGTTGAAATAATCAATTCAAACTTAGGTTACAAGTTTTGTGTTGATATTGTTATTTTCTCATTTTGATTGTTACATGTTAATATGTATATTTATGCCATGGTTGAAGGGAATCTGAGAAATAACTTTTACACCTTTAATTTTAATAGATATTGACATTTCAAACGTGGTTAGGACATTAATCTCGTTTACAAAATTCACATCTATATTTATATATATTAATAGCGTAATAAACGTAATATTTGTGCGTATTAAGTGCATAATAAATACGTTTAAATTAGGAAATAGAATTTGAATGTCCCCATAGGAATTTGTATGTGTATGTGTTAATAACTTAAATTATAATAGATGACACAAAGGCACGAGGTTAAGTATTACTTGTGATAAAAGCCCGTCCGTAACCGATCGACTTATCCAACATTAAAAGTAAGACCGGTTAATGTGAGAGGTCTAGGTATCATGGGTCATTATAATTAGTACACTATGGTACGACGTTAGACCCAACTTGTAGTAGAAGCATGACCGTCCCATGGGCAAGGCCGTGGGGGTCGGGGAATTGGACAACTCACTCTGTTGGGGGTAAGTCGGGGGGATGGAAGAAGTGCATTTAAGCACTTTAAATATATTGTCGCAATCACTTACTTACAGTTGATAGATAGGTTCAGATGTTAGAAGGGTTTAGTGTAGGCAACATGGTGCAAGATCAAAACCCGCTGCAGGCCGAAAGTGATTTTGTTGTCTGCTGCTGCCCTTCGCATTTTCCTTCCCTTTATTTAGCATTGGGCAACCTAGCCCAATGGGCCGACCCTGAGTAGAAGCCTATCCGGAACCATCTGGCACATCCCGCATTTACAAGTGGTCGGTCTAATGTGAGATGTCTAGTGTATGTACGTATATATATATATATATATATGTGTGTGTGTGTGTGTGTGTGTGTGTGTGTGTTTCAATTGGATCCATCTTGGGGAAAGGTATTAAGTAGTTGACCTACCTCTTGTTGGTTATTAAGTGGTTAGGACTAGGTTCATTCCTAAGGTTCACTCTTTGATTCTGGACCTAAGTTGTGGGACCCGCCCTTCGAGGTTTTAATGGTTGTCTGCCTTCTTTTATATGTAAGGTATTAAATGGTCTTATTAGACAATAGCGTATGAGTGGGTAGTTTTCCAAGTAATGTCCGCTTCTTATCTAGGACCTTAGTGACGGCTAATTGACGGTTTACATAAAAGGCCCAAGAAACCACCGTTTAAGGGAAGTGTTAATTGGCTAGGAGTTCAACTGTAGGAACAACAAGATAGTAACAAGGTGGTCCGCCAAGAGGGTCTTAAATGAAGTTCCTACCTAAACTTAGTATTAAGTGGCCATTAATATTTCTCGACTTACAAGGGGAGAATGTATATTGTGTAACTTTGATGCTAGGACGAGGTCTTAAGTGGCTAAGGGTCCGCCATGGGTATTAAGTGACTATAAGGATGTCCTTCCTTAATAAATTACATAATGGCCTTATGTGACTGGGTATATAGCCTGCCTAGTAGGGTATTAAGTGACTGTAAGGACGTCTGTCCTCATATGTACTTGTGGAGTATTAAGTGACTGTAGGGATGTCCACCTCATATGTTATGACCTTCCTCCTCTTAACATAAATATGCTAGTAGATGTGGACGGTTGATTGGTGACGACGAATGATTGCTTGGAGTAGGAGCCTTTTCGACGAAGACTTAGTCATTATGACAGTAGCTTTATTATTGTTGTTGTTATGTACCTGAGATAATGAATGATGTACCTGTTATCAATTGTGAGACTTATCGTATGACTTTATGGTTTTTATAATGGTACATCTATTTTTATGCTGTTATATTTTATCCCTTCTGCCGTGTGAGATTCTATTTATGTTTGGATTGTTCTGTGATATCTGTTTGGTATTTCCTTATAGGAATCAACGATCTGCTTAGAGTGATTTAAGTTCTGATGGACCTTTTCTGAGTTGGAATTTATGTCCATTCCAGATGGTTTGTTACATGATGTTTCTTTAAAATATGTTTTATATTAGGCAAGGGTATGGTTCACATAAAATAATGATTTTACAAATGCAATTTTGGATTGAAGGATTGTAAATTATCGAATCTTGTGCCTTTACTTTAAAAAATCGCTTTAGTCCTAAAACGGCTTTCTTAACTTTTGCTAATGACCGCTATTCTTCTTCATTCTCAAGCAACATCTGCACAGTTTTCAACTTTGCTTCTTATAAATTATTCTGATGGTTTTGGGGTTTAAATGTTATTGATATTTGATATTGGAGATCTAATCTCAGTTAAAAATGATGTTTACCTATTATTGTTTAATAAGGCTCTTGGTTATTGACGATGGTTTGATTTAATTGTAAGATAACCATTCCATAAACTATAACTATAAAGTTATTAGATTTACATTGCTTAATTCAAAACATTTAAGTAGTGTTTATAACTATAACGTTCAAGCCAGTATGTTCAATTTAATTTTTATTTTTGTTAATATACTAGTGTGTAGCCCATGCATTGCACACGATAATATTATTAAATATAGTATTAATTATTTTAATGTTAAAATAACAACTTTTTAATGTAATATATGATAAATTTTGATATGAAATACATAATCTATTAATTAAAATTATTATTATTGTTGGTGTATAATTTTTCTGTAGCTTATACAAACAATATGTATGTGTGTGTATTTAAGAATTTTTTTAAGCTTTTATGGTTATATAAATATACATGTTGAAACTAATGTATGTTAGTAATTTATTCAATGAATTAGCAAATATTATTTAATAGAATTTGTTTAAATAAGTTAAACGTAAAATTGCAAAGTTAGTTTAACTGTAAAACATAACAGGACGAATTGAAAAGAGGTGGATACCCAATGCCAAAGGCTCTCATACTCAAGCGCGAGAGGACTTCCCAGACAGTCTCCCATCCTAGTACCATTCTCATGGCTTTCCGGACTCTGGGGGTAGTCGATTAGTGCACACAGCCTTTCCCTCACATATGTGAAGAGGTCGGGACTCGAACCTGCGCGCTCCAAATTACCAGCCGGGTAACCTTACCGTTGCGCCAGGCACCACCTGCATTGAAAAGAAATTTATAAAAAAAATATATATATATGTCGTGGAATTATTGATGTTTAATTTTTTTTTCATGATATAATATATGGCAAATTCTTGATATAAATGAATCAAAACTAATTTATAAATTAGCCTTGTCATTATTTGTGATATACATGATTCATGTTACCTGATTTATACATCTTTATAGTTACACATAAACCTACAATGTTAATTAAATGTTGAAACAAAATCCACATGGATTATTAGGAAATACGGTGCACCCCCGTAGCATCAGCTTCAATAGTATTTTTCCCCTTGACAAAACCAAAACAATAATAATTAAAAGATGGAAAGCGATAGAGTACCGTCAAATGTCACTTAGGTGTGCTAATAAGCATGTCCAAATTTTATATTTTAATAAAAAGTTTGTTTCTACATTCAACGACGTTCTACTTTTTTTTCATGAAACAGTCCAGATAAACTTCTATTCCATACTCATTATATTACTACAGAGCATACCACTGGATAATTACAAAGAGAAAAATGAACAAATTCTTGGTTTGGCGTTAGATAACATGAAGCATGACTCAATGATTAAGAACATGTTATATATTAAAGTAATTCACTAAAATAAATAAATGCATAATTACAACTCATCTTAAATTAAAGAGGTCAGATATGTAAAAAAAAAAAAAATAAGCAGATGACGGTAGAAAAATGACTTATATAGTATCATTCACAATATAGGAGTTTTACTCAAAATGTTACAATTATCCTTAAGTATCAACATTTATTTTCTCTATCATTTTTCGATAAAACAGTTCATGTAACAAATACTTGAACTACCATGCATCATAACTTTGGTGCAATAATCAACTTTGTGGATAATATAGACGCAAACCAAGACATATTAAATCGCTAACAACCTAAGTTTATATAGTGTAAGAAGAAAATTCTAGTTGATGTGAGATTGACCCCACAAATGCTTCACATCCAACATAGGCCATACATTTATGGGGTCCAAATGTCCAATATGTCACAAAAATCTTTCATTAAAGCTAAAAAGAAGTACCAGCCACTGAATTTTCTTATTCAATTTCAATACTCCATTTCCAATTAACTCCTTGATTTTTCCACCTTATAACTTTTTATTTCCTATTTCATGATGTCCTTTTCTCCCCTTAAAATTCATCAGGTTTTCATCCCATCAACAGTTTAATATCACAAACTCCAAAAGTACAAACCTCGCCTCCATTACTCACTTGATGGGTGGCCAGAGTAGCGGTCACAATAGATCCTAATGAATCCAAGAGGATGGGATGTAGACATGTCATCACCACATAACTGTTAGCAATGAGCATGTATCCATTAAACCAAGTTCTTCTGAACATTGTTTGCACAGGAAGTTCTCAAACAATGTTGTCTTCCAGTGGAAGCTGATACCTCATGGTTCATTCAAAATCTGTCCATCTTGATGCCACATGCTTCCTGAAGTAAAGTAGAAACGTTTAAGTTAGGTATGTACTCATATATCAAGAATGGAACATTGAAAGTTGAAGCAATTACATGCATCTCTCATCTACGATGAGAATTGCCTTATTTTTATTACCCCCGCAGAAACAACAATTTTATTTGCAATTAAAATAATGGTTAAAAGTGAAGTCAACTGTAATTAACCTCATTGTGTGCAAACTTCATACATTTATTCATTTAACCACATTACCTTTTGTACATAATTTCTGTTACAATTTTCTCTATGTGAAATAAAGTTTTTGTTTCAGCTCTTAAACTTATTTGTTTTATTTGAGCTTTTTTTAGTATATCATTTTGATTTTTTTAGTTGTCAGTTATACGCTTTTATTTCCATTTCTTTATAACTAAGACAATCCTTAGTGAAATCAAGTCAAAAATGCATAGGAAACAAAAAAATATGACCTGTTTTTTTCCATGAAAAGCACTATGGCAGATTTTTTATATCGTGAGCAATAATTACAACATGCAGTTAAACTCTTATATCCATTTTTATATGATATTGATATAAACTTTTGAAAGCATTCTGTCTTGCATACCCAAAGCGCTTCCTAAAAGTGTTTCATAGAAACACACATACCTAAAGAGTTCTAAAAGAACGTAAGCACATACATTAGCAAATTCCCTGAGATTGATGGTATAAACATCTTCGTTGTGCATGCATAAATAAAACATACGTACCTATGAGTCATCAATATGCAATGATTAAAGTATAACCAAAAGGCAATACCTAAATATGCAATGCTCATAGTGATACAAACAACGTCGTGTTAGTGTTTAGAAAAACCCAAACCCTTGTAATGCCAGTGCTAATTGACTGCAGAGATTATTAAGTTCTTTGTATTTGCTATCCCTGATAACATTTTTATGAACGTTGTCATGTGTATTATGAACATTCCACCTACAACTCATGGAGTTTTGCTAATGTTCACTTATTTCGCTTATTTTCTCTGTTGCCGATTCATTCAACTTCCTCATAACTCAATTCATATTAAAGTTATTGGTTGGAATTCGGAAGGTGAGCTGCCAATGAAAAAAATGATTAACTACAAGCCCAAAGAATGAGGGAAAAATCCCATTGCAGTTGCAGTTTGGGTTAGGGCATAGAAACATGGGTCCAAAGAATGACCTAAATCACATTAGTATGTAACAAAGTTTAAAAGGACATTTTAAATATATCAAAAGCCTTCAAAATGAGACATTTTTGTTATATATAGATAATAATATATTAACATATGTACCAACTATCATGCTACATTACGTTGATTCTTTTACGATCACATAGAGATTGAAAATCTCAGTTACCATGTGTAATGTAATTTAATGACTCTACAGCAAGAAATATTAACAGCAAATTATTCATACAATAGCATGGATGACTTTTGAAAATTTTCATCCTCTTAACTAATACACGGGAATTATATTTGGAGTCAAATGCATCATAAAATTCATGTTTAAGGTAAACTTAAATTGTAACATCTTTCATGGGAAATTTGATTTTAGGATATTGCAAGAATGTTAATTATATTAGTATAAATAATATGTAGTTCTATGGTGGTAATATTATTGATTATAAGCCTACATTATGATACATGCTTATGAAAAAAAATCACATATGGACCAACAATGACACAAATGTTCTTAAAAGAGAAGGTATTATGGCCAATAAGCAGCTAAGTTTTCATTAGATAATGTTGTTTTCTTTCGATAGTGTGGTAAGGGAACTTTCGTAAAATCAACCACCTCAAGTTTTAAAATACATAATCATCCCTCCAAAAAATATAGTTTTATAATATATTCATATAACATTCTATTTCTAACTTTTAGGTTTATGATATTTCTGGAAACACTAAAAAAGATATGTAGAAAATTTGACAAATAAGAGAAATTTGCAGAGACTTTGTTTCTAAATATTTGTGTTTTTCAAACAAATTTAAATTATTTGTTTTGATCATGAAAACATGAGATAAACTTTCAGATCCATTTTTTAAAAAATAAATTAATTTTTTTACCAAAATAAAAAATAAAAATGTAATTTAAAACATGTATTTTAGAATGTTTTTTCATTCACCAAATCTAACAATAAAGAGACAGAACAAAATTTTCACATCTTGTAAAGTGTTTTAAAAATTTTGAATACATATATTGTTCTTGGGTGTAAGAAGCCCAACACAAAGCAAATAATTTAAATATCAAACATTTGAGGCATCACCATACAAATCCTCTATTAACATTGTAAGAACATGAATCATCTATTAGTTTATGTAACAAACATATAGGAAATGAAGAAGTGTTAGAAGCTCTAAAACATATGCAGCAAAGTAATACTCCCTCCGATTCATAATATAAGATATTTTAAGTTGCGTGATTTGTTTCAAAATATAAGATGTTTAAGCTTGATATTCCTATTGTACCCTTGATTCATAACAAATGTTAAAGACTCCATAGTTGCTTCACGATTTTTTAGGCATGAAAATAGAAGTAAAAATTAGGTTGCACATGAAAAGAGAGCTTAATTTGTAGGACCTACTTATAATTTAATAATGGACTAAATTGTCAATTATTATTATTTTCTTAATTTGTGTGTAGATTTATAAAACATCTTATATTATGAATCGGAGGGAGAAGTTATTAACCGCTATAATTTTCTTCTTTTCTATAACTGGTGTTGTGCATAAAATACTCGAACCTAATATAAAAATGGAAAAGTTAAAAGTTAAGGCAAATGAATCTTTGTATTAACAGATAAAATAAAGATAACAAAAGATGGAAAGTAGAATATATGAAACTGGATGGTATTATGTTTAACATCATATAAAGCAGAAGGATGTAAATATAATCCAAGATATTATGTGGCATGTAATTTGCCAATACAGTTCCTAATTTCTTTCGCTTCTTTTCCCATGTAATTTCAGTATTTTATATTATTTCCAAGTCAGTGCATACTTGCTCAAAACATCAAAAAGCAGAATAGTTAACATGTTGCGGAGATTATGGGCTTGGCAAGTAGATATTAAATTAGTGTCCACTCTACACGCAATTAATATTATGAAAATTGTAGAAATCATAGTAATTTGAGGATGTAAAGACACTTTATTACATGCAGATACATGAGTTGTGTTACATAGATGTTTTAAATAAGGAACAAAATTTATTATGAAATCTCGTTAAAAATGTAGTTGTAATTATATTATTAAATAAAGCGACATAAAATATGAATTTACAATTTCATTTTATCTATTTGCAATAGCTATAGGTAGGGGTAAAAGATGAATGGAACATGGAATCAAATAATCAAGTGATAAATCTTCTGTAAGAGGTTTTTTATTTATTTTGCGAGTTAGCATAAACAAAACTCCACCGAATGAATATGAGGAAAGAAAACAAATTGTAGACTTATTGAAAACTATTGGAATTCAGTTAAGAAAAGGATTGTCAATTGTAAGAAAGTATGAAATGAATGGAAAAGTTACAATTTAAGCATATCATAATGTTTAATGTAAAATGAAATAAGATAAAATTACCAATAGAAATTAATGTTTACCTCTATGCTTGTAAGAACTGACTGTCAGCCACCTTGGACTTATCATGCATGAAATACAGAGTATCTTGCATAGAACAGAAAAGATATTGAAGAATGCAGTAAGTTTTAAGTATAGGATTAATAAGCCAGCAATTGTAACTAGAACACAAAGTCAACTTAATGCATCTTCAGATAATGCCACATAAGATTAATAGGCCAACAGTTGTAAATTTGTTTATAACAATTGAATTTTGATGATGATGTATATGGAGATTTATTAAACTAACAGGTATGTAAACAAAGTGAGCAAACTTTATATTTATATTATTCCTTAATTACATTGAATCTTGCACTAAACTTGCCCAAAAATGTTCCTGTGATTGATAAACTCATGCACAAAGGCTATAGATGGCTCCATTAATTATAACATCAAACAAAAAAAAATTATGTAATAAAATGTTACAGTAATATGTTAACACAAATGGAGATCGCAAAAGTCTTAGCACATTTTTTTTTGGCAAACTGAGTATCTTTTTCTTTTAATTGCCTCAATTGCATTAAAATTTTCAGTAATGTTCTAAACTGATAAATCCGCACATAAAAACTATAACTGATTCGATCAACTTTGGCAACACCCAATAAGAGTTGTTACAAATCAGCTGATTCATGGTGTTTTATGTATTACAAATCAACTAATTGATGAATATAATACAACCAAATTTGGGAGAATGTAAGGTTTTGTGTTTGCTCTTAAGTATATCATTTATCGATGCTTATTACGAAAAATCTAATCTTTTTTATATGCA
Source organism: Allium sativum (assembly GCA_030737875.1). NCBI lineage: Eukaryota > Viridiplantae > Streptophyta > Magnoliopsida > Asparagales > Amaryllidaceae > Allium > Allium sativum. Next base: position 342,012,833 of record CM060919.1, read on the forward strand.
CGATGCACGTATACACAGTTTACAACATTATGCAATTAAAAAAAAAATCAACAAACATGACTTACATTAATTTTTATATCTAACACTACAATTTGTTATCAAACACAAAATACATGTTATTAACATTTGAAATGGTGGTTTATAATATGTAAATTCATATGAGAACAAACTATATCATTATAATTCACGTTGATGCCTAGCCAATTAAATTATATATATATATATATATATATATATATATATATGTGTGTGTGTGTGTGTGTGTGTGTGTGTGTATGAGCCTGTGTAAGCAAAGATTTTATCCAGCAATAAATCGTAGCATTAGATAAGTGCATCCTAAGAGATTTTTATGATTTAATGCTACCGAAGACACTACTTCCTGCAAATAGTTCCAGCCATAGTCATATTGACGAGTGAAGGTGAAGAAATGATTTCTTCGAAATATTTATGCAATTATAATGACCATGGACCATATAGCATATTACAGAACCAACAATGTGTAATATTATGAAAGACAGTTTAGCATTCTTAAATACTGTTTTACTAAGGTACACTGGACACTTCATACAAATCAGGTTGGCATTCTTCTGCAAGTGTTTATCTCACGTAATAGTTTTACTAACTTGAAGGTTTGTGTTTTTGCACTTAATTGTGTATATCTACATTTCATTTTAAGTTCTTCTATAAATTTTCATGTTCTTTACTTTGTCGCATCAAAGTGGTTGATATCAAACTAAATAAGTCAAAGAGAGTATGAAAATATATTTTCACAACTACAACAAAATGAAATTTTATTCTAAGCAAGTTCATCTAAAAACAAATTTGCTCAAATGGAACAACCAATCTATTATAAATGAGAAGTAATACGACATTTTATTCTTTAACCAAAAAGTTCAAAAAAAAAAGTAGTAGAAGACAAAGAAGTAATGTATCAAATATTATTGAATGTTGATTTTGCCACCAACTCATAGAAATGGTAATTTATCATTTAGACACATAAAAATATATCATATAAACTTCAAGTGTCAACAGAGATATCAAGCACCAGAAAGCTCAAACCTCCTTAAATCATCATCAATTCTAGCTTGGGTAATAATTGAATTGCTATCACCATTGCCCTAAAGCATGAGTTACTGAATAAGAATAATATAATAGGATGAGAACCATACTTGGAATGCAAACAAACAAACACATGCCAAGGGAGAAAGGGATCACCTAAAATGCAGGCATTGAGAAAATGAACATATGAAGCATCGACACAAGTGATGGTGATAAATAGTATTATGTACTTCAGATCTGATATAGAGAAAAAACTGAAACTTTTTAGAGCTGGTAATAATTTCTCAATCCTCAAATTAAATGAGCTACCTGAACCCTAAAACTAATTCATTCACGTTGATGAAGTTGGCTGCAACAGAAAGTCACCGCCAACTACAAATCAAACCTGTTACTAGACCTCATCAACCCTATAACAACACAAATAAAGATATGAAAAAATGGATGCAGAGCAGGTTACCTCAGAAGCAACGAAATAATATGGATTCACGAAAGATCTACCAAAACAAACAAAATTTATAAAGCGGCGAAACTAATCTGTGAAAGCGGTGGTGAAAATTTTGGGTTGGATGAGTTTAGCAGAGGAGAGGGAGAAATCACGAAAGAAGCCCTCAGATTCCCAAACGAAGTTCCCATCCGCTTCTAGTTGATTTCGGATCCACTCAAATCTGCATTGGATCTTCCCAATTTTACAAGCTTGGTTCCTAAAATGTGACGGTTGATTTCCAAAATCATGAGAAAGGTTCTGTTAGGATTGCCTCGCATGTTGTTAAGAGGGATGATGGTTTGGAATTAATAGTCCCACATCATGGAATAAATTGAAGGAATTGTGTACAAATAAGAGCTGGTAGGCACGTAACAACATGGATTCCTTTTGTTATATGGGAGTTGTGTGCCAGCTCATATGCGTACAAGGAAGGGGGGCTTTGTTCCGACCGTCGTTACATAACAGTGGTATCGGAGCCGAAGGTTACGGACTGGGCCATGTGGGCAAGACAGTGCTCTCAAAAGATACTCGTAGGATGCGAGGGGGGAGACTATTAGGGTTTCCTCGCATGTTGTTAAGGAGGGATGATGGTTTGGAATTAATAGTCCCACATCATGGAATAAATTGAAGGAATTGTGTACAAATATGAGCTGGTAGGCATGTAACAACAGGGATTTCTTTTGTTATATGGGTAATCAATAATATATAGTATGGATTTGCTGCGCTTTTCTGTATTAGCATGTTAATTTGGAATAAAATATTTTAAGAGTGGATAGAGAGAATTTAATCTTAAATAAAATATATTGAGAGTTTTAATAAGGTGAATAGAGAGAATTGAGTGAATTAAGGAGACAGCTTGAAAAGCATCTGCTTTGCTATTATTTAATAGAAGATTTGATGATGATGTAAATGGAGATTTATTAAACTGACGGGTATGAAAACAAAGGTGAGCAAACTTTATATTTATTTATATTATTTCTTAATTACATTGAATCTTGCACTGAGCTGGCCCAAAAATGTTCCTATGATTGATAAACTCATGCATAAAGGCTATATAAATGGCTCCATTAATTTAGCAACATCCATTTTTGCATTATACAACATCAGACCAAAAAAATTATGTAATAAAATGTTACAGTAATATGTTAACAGAAAGAAATGGATATCGCGAAAGTCTTAGCACATTTTTTTTGGGCAAACTGAGTATATTTTTCTTATAATTGCCTCAATTGCATTAAAATTTCCAGTAATGCCCTAAACTGATAAATCCGCACGTAAAAGATATAACTGATTCAATATACTTTGGTATCACAAATCAACTGATTCATGGTGTTTTATGTATTACAAATCACTGATTGATGAATATAATACAACCAAATCTGAGAGAATGTAAGGTTTTGTGTTTGCTCTTAAGTATATCATTTATCGATGCCTATTACGAATTTTTTTTATATGCATGATGCATGTTTACACAGGCATTATGCAGTTAAAAAAAAAAAATCAACAAACATGACTTATGTTAATTTTTATATCTAACACTACAATTTGTTATCAAACACAAAACACATGTTATTAACATTTGAAACATTGGTTTATAATATGTAAATTCATATGAGAACAAACTATATCATTATAATTCACCTTGATGCCTAGCCAATTAAATTTTATTTATATATGTATGTATGTATGTATGTATATGTGTGTGTGTGTGTGCCTGTGTAAGCGAAGATTTTCTCCAGCAATAAATCGTAGCATTAGATAAGTGCATCCTAAGAGAATTTTATGATTTAATGCTACCAAAGACACTACTTCCTGCAAATAGTTCCAGCCATAGTCAAATTGATGTGTTAAGGTGAAGAAATGATTTCTTCGAAATAGTTATGCAATTATAATGACCATGGACCATATAGCATATTACAGAACCAACAATATGTAATATTATGAAGACAGTTTAGCATTCTTAAATACTGTTTTACTAAGGTACACTGGACACTTCATACAAATCAGTTTGGCATTCTTCTGCAAGTGTTTATATCACGTGATAGTTTTACTAACTTGAGTGTAACACCCCGTAATTCTGTTAATATTAATATTCACAAATTAAAGAATAACTAATCTCAGACGTGAGAATTGTGGGAAACAGGTTGCGCCATTGTGTTCGTCTCGGAATTCTGGTTGAAATAGAGTCCGAGTTTGCGTGAATTGGACTTCGTATGAAGAAGTTATGGCCATCGGAAGTTTCAGAAAATTCAAAACAGATTTCAGAAAATTTAAAATTCAAAATTCGAAGTCAAACAGGCTAGGCGGGAAAATTCCCGCCCAGCTCCCCAGGTCGACAGGGGAGTCGACTGGGCAGTCGACACCCCCCCAGGTCGACTGGGGAGTCGACTGGGCAGTCGACACCCCCCAGGTCGACTGGGCAGTCGACCTGGGTGTCGACCTGTCCAGGCGGCTAGGGTTTGGCTGATGTGTTTTTAGGGCTGAGTTGGCAAATTTAACGGTTCAGTTTAGTTCTGAGTTGATCTGACAGTCTAAATAAATCCTAAACTCTATAAATACCTAGGTAGTCTCTCACTCTAATTCACATGAAAAATAGAATAGCCACCGTCATATTGCCGCCATGGAACTCAGTGTAGCCGCCGCCAACTAAGAAGGAAGAAAAGCTAATCAAAACCCTAATTCTACTCAACTCTAAAGCAAATCAAGACTCTCTTTCTCTTCTAAATTGTGAGTATGATGATCTTAACAAGATTATTATTAAACTAATTAGATTAAGTTATGAATGGATTATAAGTAAATGATGTGGATTGTCATATATGTTGTTGTAAACCTTATGCTATCATGTATGTTGTAAATTCTATGTTATGTGATGATGATATCCTATGTGTTGAAAATCATGCCATGATGATATTGTATAGGTTGTAATTTTCTATGCTAAGTTGTGATAAATCATACAAGTTATAAAGTCATGATGTTATTATCTATGCTAATTAGTTCATGTTAATCAAATCATAATGTTTGGGCTATGTTGATCTATATGACAAACCATGTATGCAAGTTTAGATTGATTAGTAAAGATTATGAACATATGCCATGACATCTATTTAGATCTAGAATTATGACATCTAGAATTATGCTATAACATATGTGAATTCTATGTATTAGATGCTAGTTCACACCATCATTATGTCGCATAAAACACCATATGCAAGTTTATACATGAATTTGGGTTATGATCATATCATGTAAATTGTGACATTTAACAAGTTGACACCTTTAGATCCTTAACATGTGTAGTTTTATGCAAGTTCCACCCCTATTATGATTAGATTATTTTATTTGTCTATATGTTGTGATAATTCATCTTTGTGCTATAAGTTAGACTATTCGAGTCTAACGTATATTCTGCGTTGAATAAGCGAACGTATAAACGTAGGGTAGGGGTAATATTAAGGATTTAATATTAAGAAGTTGGGGGTGCAATTGATATGATTTTGCATGCCATGAATGGATGGCCATAATTGAGTCAATTATGGACATCATTAAAATTGGAATTAATTAATAATTTGAATAGGGAATTATTAAAACTGGGGTAAAAGATTATAAGTGATAATCAATGCTTAGGACACGAGGTTGGACTCGTTTGTGACATAAACCTGCCCGGACCCGCCCGGCAAATCCAGTGGTCACAAATGTCAGCCCAATGTGAGAGGTCCTAGGCCCAAACTAAAGCATAACAGTTGTAAAGACACGAGGTTAGACTCTTTTATGGTGTAAGACTGCCCGGACCCGCCCGGCAAATCCAGCTGCCATAAATGCCAGTCTAATGTGAGAGGTCTTTATGAGGTTATGGCCTGAATGAATTAAGACATACTTAACCAGATAAACATGTAAGGTTGGACATGGGGGTTAAGTAGGTGCCTTGGGTGGCATGAGGAATCTAGTGGTAGCCTTTAGTGGCATGTGAAATACGATTAGTAAGACTTAACCAAACACACATGTAAATGAACATGACTAAGAGGGTTAAGTGGGATATACTAGTGGTGACAAGCTTAGGTGGGTAGCTTGTGGGGGCCCATTTCAACCAGTAACCCAAACGTATCTTTGTGTGCTCGACCCAAGTCGAGGACGGGACACGCATACTGGGTTTGACTATAAGAGGCCAAAACGGGGTAGCGGTGGCAACGCAAGTCCAACGGGTTTCATATGCGTGTGTGGACCCGGGCTGGTAGGTAAGACGTTGTTGCATCATGTAGGTATAAGTCGTGCATTCTCCAGTTGTATCGGGTTGCCACTTTAGGGGAGTGATACACCCCACTGTGGGGCCAGCACGGGTATCTATGAGTAGGGAGCCGATCGAAAGTGGGTAGTGGGGTACACCTAGTGGAGATAGGGGCAGACGACACCTATGTAGTCAGCTAGGGGTACGCAAGGCTATTTATATAGTTTCTGTGTGAAGCAAGTGGGATCAACCTTTAGGGTGACTGGTGTGGTGCAGTGTAGTAATTATTCGTTAGTAATTAGGCGTGCCTTTAACGTTATCTTTGTCTGCTCTTCCATACCCAATAGTTCATAGACATTTCCTTATTTTCCATCTTATGCCTTAGTCTAGTTACTTTGATGATAGTATTGTTAGAATTATCATACTCGCCAGACTTTATGTCTGACCCCCTCTATTTCCATCCTTTTTCCCCCTCCAGGTCCTCAGGGTGGACCCAGCTCTAGCGGAGTTTGATTGGATTGCTTTTTCTCTCTTGGAAAGCTTGGACCGTTGAAGTAAAGTCCAGCTTGTTATCTTCTTTAATGGCTATTTGTGTAATGGGATTATGTATTTTGTTTTATCAAGATGGATGTTGTACTTGACTCTGATTTATGGTTTTATGATGTAACAAACATGTTTAAATAGCTCTGCAATAAAATGAAGTTTTAGATTTCCAAGTACTACTTATTATCTGTCTTATTGTAATTTTTCTGTTCTATATTCACTTAAAACCTCCATGGAAGTTAATGCATTCCCTTTGTGAGTGACATTAATGGACGTGGGGTGTTACATTGAGGGTTTGTGTTTTCGCACTTAATTGTGTATATCTACATTTCATTTTAAGTTCTTCTATAAATTTTCATATTCTTTACTTTGCCGCATTAAAACGGTTGATCTCAAACTAAATAAGTCAAAGAGAGTATGAAAATATATTTTCACGACTACAACAAAATGAAATTTTATTCTAAGCAAGTTCATCTGAAAACAAATTTGCTCAACTGAAACAACCAATCTATTATAAATGAGAAGTAATATGACATTTTATTCTTTAACCCAAAAATAAATAAATAAAATAAATAAATAAGTAGTTGAAGACGAAGAAGTAAGGGATCAAATATTAGTGAATGTTGATTTTGCCACCGACTCGTAGAAATGGTAATTTATCATTTAGGCACATAAAATATCATACAAATTTCAAGTGTCATCAAAGATATCAAGCACCAGAAAGCTCAAACCTCCTTAAATCAATCAATTCTAGCCTGGGTAATAACTGAATTGCTATCACCATTGCCTTAAAGCATGGAATTACTGAATTAGAATAATATAATTATGATGAGAACCATACATGGAATGCAAACAAACAAATGAGTATATGAAGCATTGACACAAGTTGTGACGACTCAAACTTCCCCGTAAGGGAAAGCCTGGATTGAGTTGAGAACACGACAAATCAGAAAACAAACAAAAGAACATTTCATTGTTTATTACAATAATTTACATCAGAGTACAAGAATATACAGATCATGAACAAATAATATACATTTGATAAATATCAGAGATTTAAAAATTACAATGCAGCGGAAAATAATACGAAACACAATTGAAAGAGATAAACGGATACAGAGCTTTCCGAATATAGTTCCAGCTGTAAACCAGGATCCTATGAATGTAAATCTGCAAAACCAAAACTACTAGCTGCCTGTGTGGAAAATAGGGGCACGCAGAGTTTAGGTTAAAACAATAAACTCCAGGTCAGTCATGTGACTGGTGTGAGAACTAAAAACAGTTATTTAAAACTTTACTTTAAAATGGAGTAAATCAAGGGACCACACCGTATAACATGAACGGGTTTGACCACGCCGTATAACATGAACGGGTTTCCTCCCAATAATACCTGCGCATAAAACAAACAACGTGCTTTTTGAAAAAATGAAGCTATTATAAGACTCAGGTCCCATCACACAATGCAACGCAAGCCGGAGGATAGAGTTTTACCTTATAATAGCCAAACATGCTTGGTACATTTAAAACAAATTATTTATACTATTATAGTGTAAAGTGTATGAAAACAACTTCAAATATAAATGTATCAATCATAGACGGCATAGTGCCCCATCCCACTTTGTCGCCATATTAGGCTCTACAAATAAAACCGAATATCACGTATTGGAAATTGGATTCCATCTATGAGTCGAGGCTAGGGATGGCTAGGTAAAAATATAAAAATGTCAGGGCTTGCAAAACCCTGACACCACCCATAGCTAGAAAGAAACGTCATGTTCTCCCAATGGTCCAATCCCGTTTTTGACTTATACCGAGGTGTGAGGCTCGCGAATTAACGCTATACACAAAACTATGCTATATTAAAGCCGTGCTTTGATCATCAACCACAAGATTCTGCTTTTCAACAGAAGCCTTGATCATCTGCATCTCAGCATGCCACATTGGCAATTCACGCCATGCAACTGATGTCTATCGATATATAACCTCTAAGCTCGTACGTGTCAGAGAAGGGCGTTAAGAAAGAGAATAAATTCTCCACCGCCAAACAGATATATATTTAATAGAGATCAATCAACATAGAATAAAATCCAATGTCAGACATACATCCATTTACTAGTCCACTCTGGGTCTGAACGAAACCGGAGGCACCTTATTCCTTGTCCCGTACGTCCAATACAGAAGAGAGGTCCTCGCATATCCGGTTGATCTCCAAGTATTTCTGGAATGATCACCACTTATTACCTTGTCTTGGGTGTACAGCCCAATCAAGACATCAGTAATCATCCAAACGATGTAAAGACCTCCGGTCTTCAACCACCGTCCTCATCGTCGACTTATCGTCGAATCAGTTATTCAGAATGGGTATGAACCTGTAACAATCCGGAAATTCTGAACCAATTTAAAATTTTTATTTTAGAAATTTTAATGGATTTTGAATATTTAAAAGGATTTATTTTAAATAATAAAGACTAAAAATTTATTTTTATCGAAGTTAAAACAAATAAATTTAATTATAAAAGGAGTTTGAAAATTCGATTTCTAATTTGAATTTAATATACAGAATTCAATTTAAATCAAAATTGAATGAAATAAGAAATATTTGTATCAGTTTAATCATATCTTTCTAACGAATGTAAGAAACTGATATTTCACTTTAAAAATTAAATGTTATGTCTAGTTTAAAATTTCGAAAAGTCGCTGTAGAATTTATATATATTTTAATTAAATATAAAACCCTTAAAAATGGCCATTTTGCAAACGACCTCCGTTTTCGACGAAATCACTTTTGTTGGAACCGGAGTGTAAAATTATTGCTATGTTTCAATTTTCATAATTTTTCGAATTAATATGCGAGCGTGGCAAAAGAAAACGTGTTTTGTCTGTTTCAGTCAAATCGGATCGACCAGAAAATGGCCATTTTTCAAACAGTCTCGGAATTCGACGAAATTAGTTTTGTTAAGACCATATCGTCAAAACATAACCAAAAATAATTTTTCTGTAATTTTTAGAGCCAGTATGTGTCCTCGATAATTTTAAATGTACGTTCAAATTTAAATAATTAAATGATTTATATATTAAATTAAAGAAAACAAGCTGGAGACGATCAAACGGGCTGACGGGACCTAGCCCGTTGCGTCCAAAAAATGGGTATTTGCTTAGGGATAACTTTCTTTGGGTTGAGTTTGAAGGTATTTAGAAGTAGCGGGCTTTTTCTTAAATTAATGAATTAAAATAATATAATATTATAAATTTCTAACAAACCAAAACCCTAGTCCTCAAAACAGCAGCCGCCATCTTCTAAAGCCAACGCTCCAAACCCTCCTAAATTCAAATCTAGTTCGCACCTAATCCAATTAGAAATTATTCATGAAATTAAAACCAGAATGGAAAAGAATTTCTTGAGCTTTAATTCTATACGAAGTTGATCACTTTGAGAGGGTTGTGGGTTCTTGGGGCTAGAAGTCAACGGCTTTGGGACCAATTTCCGGTGGCTGTGGGCCACCGAGGCGGCGGCGACGCTTGGTGTGGCTTGGCGACGCGGGGGGCTTCACCGTGGCAATTTCTGATGGTCGGCTGGTGGCTCGATGGGGCTGCGATGTGGAGGATTCACGGTTGAACGATGGGTTCGAGTTTGTAGCATGATACAAAGAAGTAGGACCACCTCTAATATTTCTTGATTAAGGTTAAACATGTACATCAATTATTTAAATAATTATATATTATAATTAAAGTTTTAAAACGATCGTATCTGATTAAATAAAATCAGAATTTGGCAAATCTGGACTCTATGGAATCGTATGAACAAGATCTACATGATGTACAGACTAGGACTGAAACATAACAAATCAAAATTCGGAGCAAATTCAGATCTGAACTGTATAGAATTAAAATCATGGTGAGAATTCTTTATTTTTAATAATTAAAATTTATTAACTTCTGATCGTGTTAGAAATCAAATCTGCTGTTGAATTCAATTTTTTATATACGTGATTTGATTGGGTTGATAATACTGTTATGTTGATATGTGGATTAGAATTATCATGTTTGTTAAAATAAGATTGTTGAAAATAAATATATCCTGTTTGTTATAAAATAGTTGAAAATAAACATATCATGTTTGTTTAGTTGAAAACAAATATATCCTGTTTGTTTTGTTGAAAACCAGTATCTCATGTTTGTTAAGATAAGATTGTTGAAACCAAAATATCATTTTTGGTTAATTAGAAATTTATTAACAAATAAAAATTACCATTTCAATTTGCTAAATTAACATAGAAAATTGTAACCAATGAATTATCCTTTTATTCGTTATTAAAATGTTAACATATTAAATATATTATTATATGTTATTAGAATCCATAGAAAAATGTTTACATATAAAATATACTTTTATATGTCATTAGAATCCATAGAAAAATGTTAACATATAAAATATTATTTTGTGTGACATTAGAATCCATAGAAAAATGTTAACATCTAAAATATTCTTTTATGTGATATTAGAATACATAGAAAAATGTTAACATATAAAATACTCTTTTATATGATATTAGAATACATAGAAAAATGTTAACATATAAAATATTCTTTTATATGATATTAGAATTCATAGAAAAATGTTAACATATAAAATATTCTTTTATATGATATTGTAATACGTAGAAAAATGTTAACATATAAAATATTCTTTTATATGATATTAGAATTCATAGAAAAATGTTAACATATAAAATATTCTTTTATACGTTATTAGAATACATAGAAAATTGTAAACACATAAAATATTTTTTTATATAGAACACATAGAAAAAGGTAAACAAATAAAATATTCTTTTATTTGTCATTGGAGCACATAGAAAAAGTATAGAAATAAATATGTCATATTTGTTGAAATAAGAATTGACAAAGTAAAATTGTTATTTCGTTGAATTAGAAATGTAAATACAAAAATGTCGTTTGTGAATTAGAAATGTCAAATATAAAAGATTTAATTTTTATTGTCAATTTGTTACAATAAAAAGAGTCGAAATAAAAGATTATATTTTTAATGTAGTTTAGTTTTCAATAAGAAGACTTCACATTAAAAATCACATTTTTAATGTAGTTTAGTTTTAAATGAAAAGATTAGGTATTAAAGATCATGTTTTATTTTCACTTTGTTTAAATAAAAAGAAGTAACATGAAAGATTATATTTTTACGGTTCATAGTTTTAAATAAAAAGATTGAACATAACAAAAAAAATAACATTTTGTTAAATAAGATTAGAGTTAATAAAAAATTTACATTTTTGTTAGATAAAAGTGAGTTATCACAAAATTTAAATTTTTGTTAAATAGAATGGAGTTATAACAAAAATGACATTTTTGGTTAAATAGACTTGAGTTAAGCAAAATATGAAATTTGTCAAACTAGAATTGTCGACATGAATGCCACTATCACTTGTAATCATTTTCTTAAACTAGATTTGTTAATGAAATGAAATTGTCACTTTTATCGAATTATAATAGTTGAAACTAAGCTTGTCACTTTTATCAAGTTATAAAAGTTAAAACCAAATTTGTTACTTTTGTCGAATGTAATAGTTGAAAACAAAATTGGCCTTTTTGTCAAATTAGAATTGTTGATACCAAAATGAACATTTTTGACAAAATAGAATGAAAATAAAAACATTCATTTTTGTCAAATGTAAAAGAATGAAATAAAAATATTCATTTTTGTCAAATGTAAAAGAACAATAAAAATATTCATTTTTGTCAAATGTAAAAGAATGAAATAAAAACATTCATTTTTGTCAAATGTAAAAGAACGACAAAAACAATCATTTTTGTCAAATGTAAAAGAACGACAAAAACATTCATTTTTGTCAAATGTAAAAGAATGAAATAAAAACATTCATTTTTATCTTTTAAATAAAATGAGACTAAAATTATTCATTTTTGTCATTTAAAAAGAATGAAACCAAAATAAAAATAAAAAAATAGACATTTTTGTTCATTTAAAAGGATTAAAACAAAAATAGACATTTTTATTCTTTTAAAAAGGATGAAACAAGAATATACATTTTTGTCAATTAAAAAGGATTAAACAAATATAAACTAGAATTGTCATCAAAAGTGAAAGAATCGCTTTTATTGTAAATGCATATCTTAGAATTTATATGCAAGTATAAAATATCATTTTAATGAACTTACATATATTAGAATTTATATGCAAGTATAAAATATCACTTTTATTGTAAATGCATATATTAGAATTTATATGTAAGTATAAAATATCACTTTTATTGTAAATGCATATATTAGAAATTATTGTATAGATACAATGTTTGAAACATTAAAAATTACATTTTTAATTTAAGGGTAATATATATGTAAATATTCATTGTATAGATAAAATGGTTGAAAAATTTAAAATTCACACTTTTAATGTAAAGAAGGAATTATGTGAAGTATTCATAGTTTGGGTAATAATGTGGAAAAAAAAAATTTACATTTTTAATGTAAAGCATGATTCATATAAAATGATCTCTGGTTGAAATAGGAAAGTTTAACAATAAAAATTTACATTTTTATTGTATATAGAAATGATGAGAAATATGCATAGTTGAAATAAATTAGTTAATCAATAAAAATTACATTTTTATTGAATGTATGATTCACTAGAACAATGCATAGTTGAAATAAATTAGTTAATCAATAAAAATTATATTTTTATTGAATGTATGATTCGCTAGAACAATGCGTAGTGGAAATAAATTAGTTGATCAATAAATGGTTTTGAAGTCGTCGAGCGAATTATATATATATGTATATATTTATATATATAAATTAAAATTAAAATTAAACGAATCGTGCACGGTAGTTCGCGTTTCGAAATCGTAACTTTAAACGATTATACCGAAAGATCCGACCGTCGGATTTTCCCAAAACTGGAACCATTAGGACCGCTTTGGGAAGATCTTTCCGACGATATAAATTTTGTCAAAATCCAACGGTTAGATTTCGAGATATGTGTAAATCAAATTTTGAAAAAAACAGCGCCAGGGCCGCCTTTCGATGCGAAGCGTCGTTGAATTAATTTAGCTATTTTTATATAAATAAAAATAGCGTTAAATCGTTAAAAAATATTATTAACGATATGAAATGGTTTAAAATTATAATTATGCGAGAATCATTTGAAAAGACCGAGTTCAATCTCATTTCAAATGATTATACGACGATTTAAGTCGAAGATATTGAAGATGGTGATTGAAGACATGCGATCTTAACATCGAATGGACGACTACTAATGCCCGACATTGGGTAGCCTCCAGTAAAGGGCTAAAAGTGGTAGTTTGTCCGGACGTACTTGTTGATTGTCCAGATATGGGAGCACCTCACTTCCGTATAGGATATACGGGACGAGGAATAAGGTGACTCCGGTTTCGTTTAGACCCAGAATGGACTTGTAAATAGATGTGTGCCTGACATTGAATTTCATTCCATGTAAGTTAAATTGATTTCTATTTGATATATATCCGTTTGGTGGCGGAGAAGTTATTCTCTTGCTTAACACCCTCAGAGGGTATATATTGGTAGTTATCGATCGCATGGCGTGAATTGTCAATATGGCACGCCAAGATGCTAATGATCAGGGCTTTTGTTGAAAAGCAGGGCCTTGTGATTGATGATCAAAGCATAGCCTATTTCGGCATAGCTTTGTGTATAGCGTGACTTCGCGAACCTCACACCCCGATATGAGTCAAAAACGGGATCAGGACTGCAGGGAGTGCCCACGTTTCTTTCTAGCTAGAAGTGGTGTCAGCAACTTACCAGCCCTGACATTTTTACGTATGTGGATGATGGATTATGAGGTACCTCGGATTTTTATAGGCTGGAAGTGGTCATATTATAGGTTCAAAAGGATCGGGAAGCGTGTGTTCAGGCATAACTAATCCACTAACGTTATTTGTGGACTGGCCCTGAAGATCCAAGGGGTCACTGCGGGGAATCCTGAGGCATTTGCTAGAGTGTCTCGAATCGGAGAGGACGATCCCTAGCCTTGACTCATGATGGAAACCCAATTTCCAATACGATACCATGCGGTTTTGATTGTAGAACTAGTATGGCGACATAGTAGGATGGGGTACTATGCCGTCTATGATTGATACATTATGATTGAAATTGTTTTTGAAATATATATACACTAATAATAATATCCAATCCGTTTTATCGTATCAAGCATTCTTGACCATTATAAGGTAAAATTCTATCCTCCGGTTTGCGTTGCATTGTGTGATGGGACTTGAGTCTTATAATGGTTTCATTTTTCTAAAAAGCATTGCGTTGTTTAGCAATTTACTTTATTTATGCACTGGCAATCCAATGGAGTAAACGCGTTCCGCATTAGCGGCGTGGTCCTGTGATTAGCCTTATTATTAGATTAGTTAAGTTAGATTTCTCATACCAGTCCCATGACTGACCTGTAGTTTGTTTCACTAGCAAACTCGGGTGCCCATATTTTCCCTACGGGCATTCGAGTAGCTTGTTTTGCAGATATTTATCTCTTGAGCATAATTCTGGATTGAAGCTTAAAGCTGTGTCCAGAGCATTTATAGTCTTCCGCTGCAACGTATTAAATTTATTGTAATTTATCTTCCGCTGTATTATTATTTATCGATGTACTCTGATGTAACATTATTATAATTTTTTATAAAAGTCTTCTGTTATTTGTTCTAATGTGTTGTATTCCCAAAGTTAACGTATGTGAGATTTGAACAGTCTTGGTCGATCTAGCGATCCATTAGGTCCGGGCAAAATCCGTATCGTTACAGAACCCGAGCTTTCTGAATAACTCGCGTATATAATAAACAAGTGCTATAAAAACACAACATACGCCTCATTCCAATTCAGAATATTCTTTTATTCAAATATTCACATTCTTAGGGATATGTTCCCATTGATTTTATCAAAGATAAATTCTTTAAAATTTATTCTTTAATCTTCCTTTGGATATCATTCAAACCATATTAAGGTTTTCCAAACTAGTCGGGATTAATGCATCTTACTGTAGTAATCATTTATTTAATTTCCCAATCCCAACCTATTCTTCCCATGTAGCAAAATTGGTATTACTCCATAACTAACACCACAGTGTTATCGGTAAAATTAATTACCATTTCCCGTTCAAATCTAATTAAAGATTTAACCATCGCTTGGAGCAATACTGGTGATACTCCACTCTCGATCATTTCCCAAATTTGATAGTTTAAATTATCAGTTCACATTTCAATCTAATTAAAGATTCATTAAAACTCTACTTAGTTTTAATCTTCCCAAAAATCAATGTTAACGATTATTTAACTTTGGAAACACAAACATGCCGCATCGACAATATACACCATACTATTGATTTCTACCGGTATATAACCTCTAAGCTTGTACGTCTTAGAGAAGGGTTTTAAGCAAGAGAATAAATTCTCTGCTACCAAACAGATATATATATTTGGCAGAGATCAACCATACAGTTCGAAATACAATGTTAGACATGTAATCCTGTCTTTAACTGGGTTAAAGAACTAATGTCATTTAAAACACAGTTCATAATAAACCCGAATCATATTCCATTAAAAATGGAATCTTCACGGAAAACAGATCAATATATAATCGATATCAATTTCTGTATCCGACTAATAATATAAATGGAATAACGACAAAGCCTTTTAAATTCCATATATATTAACAGTCTTCCTCCACAGAAGCTCATTTCGATTATTATCAAATCGAATTCCATTCAATTCCAATTTAATATATTAAATTGGAAAACTTTACTTTGGAAAATTCCCGTTAAATCTTAATAAAAAGATTTGTAAATTTCAAATCACATTTAACTGTAAATCGGGTTAAAGAACGAATGTCGTTAAAAACACAGTTCACAACAAACCCAATTCACATTCCATTTTCAATTCTAATTAAATGTTAATTAATTGGTAATTCTTCTTTAAATTTTAATTAAAAGATTTATTCTTTTCACCGTGGGTTTAAGAACAGTGTTAATAAAGACACCATTCACGACAAACCCAAAGTCCAATTCTATATTAAATACAAGGCTCTGAATAGAAATTATATCGGCTTATATTCAATACCAAATTCTGAAATCAACAAATATCGTATTGGGAATAACGATATATATCTTCCAAATTCCTCCACAATATCCATATAATCACGGAATCCAATATCGAAATATTCCGAAGATAATTTTGATTCAAATCCATTCCAATTCATATATTGGAAATTTTGGTTATATTTAAAACCATTTCAAATCCAATTTATTTATTTTAAAAATATTGGATTATAATTCTAGTGCATAACTAGTTCATTTTGATAAAAATATATTTTTATCTTTACAAACATGGAATTTTTCATCCCAAATTCTTTCCAAACCAATTATTATGATTTTACACAAATTATTGATATTTTTAATAATTTTATCAAGGCCCGTACAGTCAATTTCCATAAACGGTCATCGAACTGCACTTACAACGACCTTTTCCAAATTTGATTTGGACATAATTCCAAATCCAACCATTAGATTTTAAATTCCTTATATTCGTGGGAAATCTATTTTCGATACGAACCCAACGATTTCGGTTTTAGAAGAATCCGACGGTCGAATCTCCCGTAATGTCAATTCGAAGTCAATGGTCGAAATTCGCGAACGGTCGCTGGGCGTTCTATTCAGACCATATAATATATATAATATATCTATATTATATGTTTCATCGATTTCCATTCAAAACGTATTTTATAAATTGTTTTAAATTCGTTTTCAAAATGATTTCAACTTCGTATTCAATTTTAAATCAAAATTGAATATTCCATATCATTATTATATAAATGATAATATTTTGAAAACATTAGATATTGAAATTGCTTCTTTTTCGATATTCATTATAAAAATGAATAAAATCGATATAAATAGCGTTCGCGTCAAAATGACGCATCTTCAATCAACACGGCTTCATAAATTTTAATATTTCCTTGTCCATCCCAAATCGGACATCAAAATCATATTTTGATCCATTACAGAATATTATTTTAAAATATTAGTTATTTTAAAATATTCATTATTCGCCATTTTAAAATATTCGTTATTTTAAAATATTCGTTCTTTCTGAATTGGAATCAGGCACAGTCAATTACCATATAATTTTATTTATATGGATTTCAACATCAAATGTATACAACAATAATCAAACACAGTCAACCATCATCCAGAGTGCAATTTACAACTGTATATGCGTTAAGAATAAATAATTAACGCTCATCACAGCCTGTCAACCCATCGATTTACATACAACTAAATATCAGGATTATTGTATGTCAAATATCATCCCAATACCCGTGTGGGGTTTTCAAACAACACATACTGAACATTATTTGTGCAGTTGGGCAATGTGTAAAATTTATCGTCCCAATCAATATCAGTCAAATGTGTATACATAAACAAATCGTCCGATTTGTAAATAATATTTATTTTATTCATATACACGTTAAACATTATATTTTTAACTATAAAATATTTATTTCAACACATGAATATTTTATACAATCCATTTATACAATAAAAATGATATTTTTATTATTCAAATATTTTATTCAATACATGAATATTCTATACAGTCCATTTATACAATAAAAATGATATTTTTATTATTCAAATATTTTATTCAACACATGAATATTCTATACAGTCCATTTATACAATAAAAATGATATTTTTATTATTCAAATATTTTATTCAACACATCAATATTCTATACAGTCCATTTGATATCACAATCACAATCAAATTCCACAACACAATACAATCAAATTAGTCGTCCATGGTCTGTGGACGACGGGGAGCAGTTTACATATGCAGTTATAAAATAAATAACTGTACAAAAATAATTTTAGTGAGAAGTTCTCACATTGGGATCCACCCCGTTAGTTTTTATTTGAATTTCTGAACAATTTGGATTTGCTCAAAATTAAAAAGTGCTTCAAATTGGACCCGGTCAATTTTGTTGTGAAGCTCTCGCCTCCACGATTGCAACGGATCTAGCTTTGCATGATTTCGAGTTCGTATGAGAAAGTTATGACCTCGCGTAGTTAAACGAATAAATACGTTATTAATAAAATTAATTATATAATTAATTAACTTTAGTAACGTAATAAAAACGTTACCTTTCTTCTGATTTTTCACAGGTTCGGGAAACCCATCATCACGTTGAACATCACATGCCGCACGCAATTCCAGGTCGCCGGAGTCAGATCCGCAAGCACCACCGTGAAGCCCCTCCTATACCGCGCCGGCGCCAGCTCCGCCATCAACTCCGGTGGTCCAACGAGCCCAGAAAAACACCTTGAACCTGTCAACTTTGAGCTCAAATTTTGAGCTCCACACTTGACGAAGATCGATGAACGAGGTACGAATGGATAGAGCAAAGAGGGATCCACGATTTTCGCTTCAGGAGGATACTTTTATTCTAATTGGATTCATCGATTTTTAGGGTTCAAATCGGGATAAAGTTGGCCGTTCAATTCGATATGGCGGCTAGGGTTTCTGAAAAGGGGGAGGGGTTTTTATAAAGAAATTTATTTTATTTTTTTAATTATTTAATTCTTTTAATTCCATAAACGTTAGTTTTTACATCCGAACTCCAAATCAAACCCAACGACTGTCGCCCCTAGCTAATTACCCCCATTCCGAACACAACGGGATATGTTTCGTAACCCAATTCAGATGTTACGATCAGTTTTCATCAAATTTAAAATATAAATCAATATATTTTAAATTCAAACGCACATTTTAATTTACCGGGGCCACACACGGACTCCAAAAATTCCAGAAAAATAAATCTAGCTATGTTTTGATGATACGGTCCTAATAGAACTAATTTCGTCAAATTTGGAGACCATCTGAAAAAAGGTCATTTTCCAGTCGATCAAATTCAAACTGAATTGACCAAATACGTTTAAATTTGCCACGCTCGCATATTGATTTCAAAAATTATGAAAATTGGAATATAGCAATAATTTGACATTCTGGATCCAACAAAAGTGGTCTCGCCAAAAATGGAGGTCGTTTGCAAAATCGCTATTTTTAAGGGTTATATATTATATAAATTCCATAGTGACTATTTTAAATTTTCAACTGGACATAACTTTTTATTCCCGCTATGAAATCTGGATTTTTCACATTCGTTGGAAAGATATTTTCAAAGAGATTCAAATATTTCTGAGTTTACCAAAATCCGGTTTATTTTGAATTCTGTACATTCATTTGAAATTTGAAATCGAATTGTCAAACTACTGCGCCATTTCCAATTCCTTTTATTATTAAAATAAATTTTTATACTCTAACTTCGATTTAAATAAATTTATACGTTCTAATTCTATTCAAAATAAATTTCTAGTCATTGTAATTTAAAATAAATCATTTTAAATATTCAAAATTCATTAAAATTGCCAAAATAAAATTTTTAAATTGGTTATGATTTTTCTGGGATGTTACAATATCCCCCACTTAAATCTTTTCATCCTCGAATAGGAACGGAGCTGAAAGTTGTTTAACTAACCAACTCAACTTTCAGTTTGGCTTTCATTCTTCAACTTTTCAGTTTCTAAATTTTTTCCAATTCTTCAAAAATTTGGCTAACACCCTAAATTTTTGAAAACTTTCGTCATAACCTCCTTTGTACGGGGAGACATTTAAAACCTCAACTAGCCACGTAGGACCCTCATCATCCAAAAAGAAAAAGAAAAAGCCAAGCGGCTAGCCAATCGACTCATAAAATCACCAAAACCTAATAAATTTGTAAACATGTACCTATTTATCGGGCATACAATTTTATTCCTCTTTTCTAGCCTCCTTGCTATGACCTGTTCAATGTATATACATGTATATGCATGCAATTTCTAATAATTTTCAATTCAGCTCAATATTTGATACAATTTGACTTCAGGGTTCAAAATTTTAATTAATCAAACCAATAATGAAAAAACACAATCAACAATCAATTAGTTGATTATCGTTTCAAACTCATAATTTATATATATATATATATATATATATATATATATATATATATATATATAACCCATTTTTGATGCCAAATCACAACAAATAACCCTATCTAGTTTCGGTTCTCACACCAGTCAATTGGAAATATATAGATATCCCACTTTCGAAACTCGATCACAAATACTGAAGATGTACGTACTATCATCAGTATCATCTCCGAGCGACTAGAGTGTGATTCTATATCTATCCAGTATATTTGAGGCTTTGTATACACGTTTGCAAGGCGTATATGCATAATCTTCATATACTAGATTGTCCAAATTCAATATAAAATAAATAGCCAAATACGTATAATAAGATTTAAATTTTCAAATCAAAATTTGTTTTCACTTTTATTTCGAAAATAACACCTTTCACACTCGTTCTAGGATACTACTGATCCT
This sequence comes from Allium sativum, assembly GCA_030737875.1. Classification (NCBI taxonomy): domain Eukaryota; kingdom Viridiplantae; phylum Streptophyta; class Magnoliopsida; order Asparagales; family Amaryllidaceae; genus Allium; species Allium sativum. The sequence goes on from CM060919.1 coordinate 342,033,631, forward strand.
ATCTTTAACGAGTTGTTCTCATTGGATATTACTAATCCAATCTCTAATAAATTCTTTTGTTTGGTTCTAATATGCCTTGTTCTCGAGCTCTGTAAAACCAAAGCTCTGATACCAAACTGTGATTACCAAAACTTCCACGTAAGGGAAATCCCGAATTGAGTTGAGAACACGACAAATCAGAACACAAACAGAAGAACATTTCATTGCTTATTACAACAATTTACATTAGAGTAAAAGAATATACAGAGCATGAACAAATAATATACATTTGATAAATATCAGAGATTTAGAAATTACAATGCAGCAGAAAATAATACGAAACACAACTGAAAGAGATAAACAGATACAGAGCTTTCCGAATATCGTTCCAGTTGTAAACCAGGATCCTGTGAATATAAATCTGCAAAACCAAAACTACTAGCTACCCATATGGAAAATAGGGGCACCTAGAGTTTAGGTTAAAATAATAAACTCCAGGTCAGTCATGTGACTGGTGTGAGAACTAAAAACAGTTATTTAAAATTTCACTTTAAAATGGAGTAAATGTAACAACCCGGAAAATCTGAGCCAGTTTAAAAATTTTAATTTGGCTTTTTAGTGAATTTTAAATATTTAAAATAAATTATTTTAAATAATAATGATGAAAAGTATGTTTGAATCGATGTTTGAAAATAAATATAATTATTTTTAATTATAAGCAAGGCCAGAAATGGCGCGGCAGTTTCAAAATTTCAATACAAACTTTGACTGACTGTACCTGGTGCAAAATAAAACAGATTTTAGTGAAACCAAAAATATTTAAATCTATTTATGAATACCTTTCTAACGAATCTGAAAAATCGAAGTTTCATAGCGGAAATCAAAAGTTATGGCCAAATGAATTTTCAGAAAGGTCGCTATAGAGAATATATAGCCCTTGAAAATAGACATTTTGCAAACGACCTCAGAATTCGACGAAACCACTTTTGTTGGATCCGGGATGTGAAATTATTGTTAGGTTTCAAATTCCGTAATTTTTGAAGTTAATATGTGAGCGTGGCGAAGGAAAATGTGTTTGGTCAATTACAGATAAATTGGATCGACCAGAAAATGACCATTTTGCAAACGGTCTCAGAATTCAACGAAACTAGTTTTGTTAGGACCGTATCATTAAAACAAAGCTAGATTTATTTTTCTGGAATTTTTGGGGATCGGTATGTGGCCCCGCCAAATTGAAATGTACGTTCAAATCGAATATTGAACGTTTTATATTTTAATTTGAAGGAAAACTGACTGTAACAGTTGAATTGGCTTACGAAATATCCCGTTGTGTCCGGGATGGGGGTATTTAGCTAGGGGCGACAGTCGTTGGGTTTGAATTGGTGTTCGTATGAAGAAACACTATTTAAAAAAAATTAAATAAAGCCTCGACCAATAGGAATTTTCAATTCATAAATTAAAATAAAAAAAAACCCAGAAACCCACTCCTCCCTCCCGATTGACGACGAAACCGATTTCGCCACTTCCTGACCATTTTTTGATCAAACCACGGCGAATTACACCCCCTCCCTTTGGAGTTTTCTGAAGCCCTCGCCTTCCTCTTCAAATCCATACCACCCTTGCCTTTCCTCGTCGCCTGTGCATCGTGAATCACCTCCGCCAAGTTCCAACTTTCCCGCCGCCGCCCTGCCCTATTCCGACCATCGAGTGGGCCCACTTCCCCACGCGCAGGCGTGCCTCGCCAAGCTCCAGGCCGAGGTACAAGCTGATTCCCCTATCGTGCTTCGGATTTCACGATTTTTGAAAACCTAGTTTGGAACCATCTTTGAAAGGTATCGGCTTTGGTTTATTTGAACTGAAAATAACACTTTTAAGTGTTGCAAACTTTGAAAAATCGTATCTTTATAGTGTGTTAACGAAATTCGATGAAACAGGAGACACCGGGACCATGTGGACGTCTTCTACATTCTAGAAAAGACCGCATATTTTCTGAGCCTTCTACAATTTTTGGTGAAGTGGAACCCAAATGTGAGATTTCTTAATTATAAACGATATGGAAAACAACGATGTATAAATTATATAGTCGATGTATGAGTTATATAAGCACTGTACACCACATGTATAAGCATTGTATAAGTTGTATGTTCGATGTATAAGTTATATATGCGTTGTAAAAGTTATATATGCGTTGAAATGAATTGAAATGATATTGAAATGAAATCGAAATATAGTTATATACGTGTATATATATATATATATATACTCCCCTCGTCCACAGACCATGGACGATATATATTGGTTGTGATATTGTTTGGATTATTGGTTGATGTGAAATTTGGTGAATACCATGAATGGTTGATTTGAAATGATTGATTGTGATTGAAATCCCAATAGGATTAATATATGGGAAAAATTCGTCTGCGTACGAACTAGATATTGAAAAACCCCATTGTCAAAAACCGCGAGGTTTTAAGGTAGAGCGAGGAGCCGTACTAGGGACGGTGCCGGTTTTAACTACCCTGCCGTTATGTTGCCGAAATTTTCAATAATATTCATGTGTTAGAATTATTTTCATGTGTTGAAACTATATTCATGTGTTGAATAGAAATTCACGTGTTGAGTAGAAATTCATGTATTGAATGAAGTTCATGTGTTGAATAAATTCTTTGAAATATAAAAATAACATTTTTACCTCATATATGAACTATATAAAATAATCGTATTTTGAAATAAATTGTTTTACAATAAAAAATCACATTTTTATTATACGTATATAAACTATCGAACTATATTCATGTGTTGAAACTATATTCATGTGTTGAATAGAAATTCATGTGTTGAGTAAAGGACTAGAACGATAAAAATCATATTTTTATCGTGTGTGTGAAGTCGAAAACATTCATGTGTTGAATATATAGATTGAACAATAAAATCTACATTTTTATTGTGAATATGAAGTGTTAAAAATAGTGATGTGTTGAAATAAATATCTGTTGGATTAAAATATCATTTTTATCAGATATATGAAGTGAATATAGTTTTGAAATCGAAGAATGAATTATATTTATATATATATATATAAATATAAATATAAATAAAATAAATCGAATAACGAAGCTGCAGTTCATATTTTGAAACCGTGATTTCAAACGATTAGTGCGGGAGATCTGACCATCGGATTTTCCCGAAACCGAAACCGTTGGGTTCGCTTTGGAAATATCTTTCCAACGACACCCACTTTGTGAAGATCCAATGGTTGGATTGTCTGGAAAGTTTAATTCAAATATAAAGAAAAACAGCGCCAGAATCGATTTTATTTTTATATATATATAAATATAATTAAATTAAATCGAATAACGACGCTGCAGTTCGTATTTTGAAATCGTAACTTCAAACGATAGTGCGGGAGATCCGACCGTCGGATTTTCCCAAAACTGAAACCGTCGAATTCGTTTTGAAAAGATCTTTCTAATGATATAAAATTTGTGAAGATCCAACGGTTAGATTTTCAGATATGTGTAAATCAAATTTGAAGAAAAACAGCTCCACGGCCGCGTTATGGCCTGAAGCGTTGTTTGAATGAATTGGCTAGTTTTAAATAAATAAAAATAGCGATAAATCGTGATAAAATATTATAAACGATATGGAATGGAAATAAACTGAATTTGCTCGGTTTATGTGATATTTGATGGTTGAAAGTGTTTGGCGTGAAAATTTCATTAAGGAACGGAATTTGTGATATCGAATAATTTAACCATTGATATGAATTGATTTGAAATTCTAAATATACGTGAATTATTTGAAAAGGCCGAGTTGATTCTCATTTCAAATAATTGATCGACCAGTGAAAGTCGAAGATATGAAGACGGTGCAAGACCGATGATCTTCACGTCAAATGGAGGGGTGCTACTGATGCTCATGATAGGAGTAGCTACCTTGAAGGGGTTGAAGTAGTAGCCGTCCGGACATACTTGTTGATTGTACGGATATGCGAGGTATTGAGTGCCTCCGGTTTCGTTCAGACCCAGAATGAACTTGTAAATGGACTGTGTGTCTGACATTGGATTTTGTTCTGTGCTGATTGATCTCTATTAAATATATATCTGTTTGGCGGCGGAGAATTTATTCTCTTGCTTAACGCCCTTCTCTGAGACGTACGAGCTCAGAGGTTATATATCGATAGAAATCAGTCGCATGGAGTGAATTGCCTGTATGGCACGCCTAAGTGGCAGATGATCAAGGCTTCTATTGAAAAGCAAAGTCTTGTGGTTGATGATCAAAGCGCGGCCTGTGTGGCATAGCTTTGTGTATAGCGTTGTTTCGCGAGCCTCACACCCCGGTGTGAGCCATAAACGGGAGAGGACATCAGGGAGGACATGCGTTTCCTTCTAGCTAGGAGTGGTGCTTTGGGTTTTGCATGCCCGGGTATTTTACTTATGTGGATGATGGAAAGCGAGGCCTCGGTTTGCTTCGGTCTCTTCGGAGCCGATGGTGTGGTCAGATATGACCAGTTTACGCCCCATAGGGCGGGGAAACGCAGTGTTCAGGCATTTTAATCCACATCGGTGGACCGGCCCTGACGATCCAAGGGTCGATGCGTTCTGATCCTAAGACATAGGCTAGATTGTCTCGAATTCGGTAAGGACTATCTTTTGCCTTGGTTCATGATGGAAATCCAATTTCCAATACAACATCGTGCGGTTTTGATTATATACCTATATATGGCGACATAGTGGTATGGGGCATTAATGCCATCTATGATTGATACTTATGATTTGAAATTTGTTTTTGAAACATATAAACACTAGTAATAATATCAAAGGCTTTTGCTTTATTCGTATCAAGCATATTTTGGCCATTATAAGGTAAAACTCTATCCTCCGGTTTGTGTTGCATTGTGTGATGGGAACTGAGTCTTATAATGGCTTCATTTTTATAAAAAGCATTGCGATGTTTAAAAGATTTATTTGTTTTAAAGCACTGGCAATCCAATGGAGTAAACCCGTTCCGCGAAAGTGGCGTGGTCCTGTGATTGGCCATATTAGGAAATGTGTTAAGTAGATTTCTCATACCAGTCCCATGGCTGACTCGTAATTTGTTTCACTTGCAAACTCGGGTGCCCCTTTTTCTACACAGGCAGCCTTGTATTCAGGTTTTAGCAGGCTCTTTCTGGATAGCTGGAGCTGAAGATGGATTCTATCATTTATCTCTTTTTATGCTGTTCAGCTCCTATTGTACATATTATGTTTTGTTTTCCGCTGTAGACATTTATGTATAGCTGAACTTTATTTTGTACTAAGTATGATCCTATATGCTGTGTAACTCTGATGATTATGTTTATCCAGTGTATTCTATTGTACATTATCTGGTGTATTTATTTATTTCTGTTCTGGTGTTATCTGTTTATGTGTTATATTCCAAAGATTACCCTTGCCACCGTCGTACGGGGTTTTGGGTTCATCACAGTAAATCAAGGGACCACACCGTATAACACGGAAAGGGTTTCCTCCCAAGAATACCGGTGCATAAAACAAACAACGTAATGCTTTTTGAAAAAATAAAGCTATTATAAGACTCAGGTCCCATTATACAATGCAACGCAAGCCGGAGGATAGAGTTTTACCTTGTAATAACCAAACATGCTTGGTACGTTTAAAAAAAATCATTTTGATTCTATTATAGTGTAAAGGGTATGAAAATAACTTCAAATATAAATGTATCAATCATAGACGACATAATGCCCCATCCCATTATGTCGCCATACTAGGCTCTACAAATAAAACCGAATATAACGTATTGGAATTTGGATTCCATCTATGAGTCAAGGCAAGGGATGGCTCCTCACCGCTTCGAGACACTCTAGCCAATGCCTCAGGAATACTAACTCTGGGCAACCCTTGGATTGGTTGGGCCGGTCCTCCCTTACATTTTAGGATTAGTTACTCTTGAACACACGTTTCCCGGTCCTATCGGACCTATATCCATCGGCTCCGTAGAGACTGATATATCCGAGGCGCCTCACAATCCAACAACCACATAGGTAAAAATACAAAATTGTCAGGGCTTGCAAAACCCTGACACCACCCATAGCTAGAAAGAAACGTCATGTTCTCCCAACGGTCCAATCCCATTTTTGACTCATACTGAGGTGTGAAGCTCGTGAATTAACGTAATGCACAAAGCTATGCTATATTAAAGCCGTGCTTTGATCATCAACCACAAGATTTTGCTTTTCAATTGAAGCCTTGATCATCTGTATCTCAGCATGCCACACTGGCAATTCACGCCATGCAACTGATGTCTATCGATATATAACCTCTGAGCTCGTACGTATCAGAGAAGGGCATTAAGCAAGAGAATAAATTATCCGCCGCCAAATAGATATATATTTAATAGAGATCAATCACCATAGAATAAAAATCCAATGTCAGACATACATCCATTTACTAGTTCGTTCTGAACGAAACCGGAGGCACCTTATTGCTCGTCCCATATATCCAATACAGGAGAGAGGTCCTCGCATATCCGGTCGATCTCCAAGTACGTTTGGAACGATCACCACTTATTACCTTGTCTTGGGTATACAGCCCAATCAAGACATCAGTAATCATCCAAACGATGTGAAGACCTCCGGTCTTCAACCATCGTCCTCATCGTTGACTTATCGTCGAATCAGTTATTCATAATGGGTATAAACTCGGCTGTTCTGAATAACTCGCGTATATAATAAACAAGTGCTATAAAAACACAACATACGCCTCATTCCAATTCAGAATATTCTTTTATTCAAATATTCACATTCTTAGGGATATGTTCCCATTAATTTTATCAAAGATAAATTCTTTAATCTTCCTTTGGATATCATTCAAACCATATTAAGGTTTTCCAAACTAGTCGGGATTAACGCACCTTACCGAAGTAATCATTTATTTAATTTCCTAATCCCAACCTATTCATCCCATGAAGCAAAACTGGTATTACTCCATAACTAACACCACGGTGTTATCGGTAAAATTAATTACCATTTCCCGTTCAAATCTAATTAAAGATTTAACTATCTCTTGGAGCAAAACTGGTGATACTCCACTCTCGTTCATTTCCCAAATTTGATAATTTAAATTATCAATTCGCATTTCAATCTAATTATAGATTCATTAAAACTCCACTTAGTTTTAATCTTCTCAAAAATCAATGTTAATGATTATTTAACTTTGGAAACACAAACATGCCGCATCGACAATCTACACCGTACTATTGATTTCTGCCGATTTATAACCTCTAAGCTCGTACGTCTTAGAGAAGGGTGTTAAGCAAGAGAATAAATTCTCCACCACCAAGCAGATATATATTTAGCAGAGATCAACCATACAGTTCGAAATACAGTGTTAGACATGTAATCCTGTCTTTAACTCGGTTAAAGAACTAATGTCATTTAAAACACAATTCACAATAAACCCAAATCATATTCCATTAAAAATGGAATCTTCACGGAAAACAAATCAATATATAATCGATATCAATTTCCGTATCCGATTAATAATATAAATGGAATAACGACAAAGCCTTTTAAATTCCATATATATTAACAATCTTCCTCCACATAAGCTCATTTCGATTATTATCAAATCGAATTTCGTTCAATTCCAATTTAATATAATAAATTGGAAAACTTTACTTTGGAAAATTCCCGTTAAATCTTAATAAAAAGATTTATAAATTCCAAATCACATTTCACTATAAATTGGGTTAAAGAACGAATGTCGTTAAAAACACAGTTCACAATAAACCCAATTCACATTCCATTTTCAATTCCAATTAAATGTTAATTAATTGGTGATTCTTCTTTAAATCTTAATTAAAAGATTTATTCCTTTCACCCTGGGTTTAAGAACAGTGTTAATAAAGACACCATTCACGACAAACCCAAAGTCCTATTCTATATTAAATACAAGGCTCTAAATAGAAATTATATCGGCTTATATTCAATATCAAATTCTGAAATCAACAAATATCGTATTGGGAATAACGATATATATATCTTCCAAATTCCTCCATAATATCCGTATAATCACAGAATCCAATATCGAAATATTTCAAAGATAATTTCGATTCAAATCCATTCCAATTCATATATAGGAAATTCTGGTTATTTTTAAAACCATTTCAAATCCAATTTATTTATTTTAAAAATATTGGATTATAATTCTAGTTCATAACTAGTTCATTCTAATAAAAATATATTTTTATCTTTACAAATGTGGAATTTTTTGTCCCAAATTCTTTCCAAATCATTTATTATGATTTTACTCAAATTATTTATATTTTTATTAATTTTATCAAGGCCCGTACAGTCGATTTCCATAAACGGTAATCGAACTGCACTTACAGCGACCTTTTCCAAGTTTGATTTTGACATAATTCCAAATCTAACCGTTAGATTTCAAATTCCTTATATTAGTTGGAAAGCTCCTATCGATACGAACCCAATGGTTCTTGTTTTAGGAGAATCCGACGGTTGGATCTCCCGTAATGTCAATTCGAAGTCAATGGTCGAAATTCACGAACGGTCGCTGTGCGGCGCGTTCTATTCAGGCCATATAATATATATATATATATTATATATTTCATCGATTTCCATTTAAAACGTATTTTATACATCGTTTTAAATTCGTTTTCAAAATGATTTCAACTTCGTATTCAATTTTAAATCAAAATTGAATATTCCATATCATTATTATATAAATGATAATATTTTCAAAACATTAGACTTTGAAATTACCTCTTTTTCAATATTCATTATAAAAATGAATAAAATCGATATAAATATCGTTCGCGTCAAAATGGCGCATCTCTAATCGAAACGGCTTCATAAATTTTAATATTTCCGTGTCCATCCCAAATCGGACATCAAAATCATATTTTGATCCATTACTGAATATTATTTTAAAATATTAGTTATTTTAAAATATTCATTATTCGCCATTTTAAAATATTCGTTATTTAAAAATATTCGCTCTTTCCGAATTGGAATTTGACACAGTTAATTACCATATAATTTTATTTATATGGATTTCAACATCACATGCATACAACAATAATCAAACACAGTCAACCATCATCCAGAGTGCAATTTACAACTGTATAAGCGTTAAGAATCAATAATTAACGCTCATCACAGCTTGTCAACCCATCGATTGACATACAACTAAATATCGGGATTAGTGTATGTCAAATATCGTCCCAATACCCGTGTGGGGTTTTCAAACAACACATATTGAACATTATTTGTGCAGTTGGGCGATGTGTAAAATTTATCGTTCCAATCAATATCAATCAAATGTGTGTACATAAACAAATCGTCCGATTTGTAAATGAATATTTATTTTATTCATATACATGTTAAAAATTATATTTTTAACTATAAAATATTTATTTCAACACATGAATATTTTATACAGTCCATTTATACAATAAAAATGATATTTTTATTATTCAAATATTTTATTCAACACATGAATATTCTATACAGTCCATTTATACAATAAAAATGATATTTTTATTATTTAAATATTTTACTCAACACATGAATATTCTATACAGTCCATTTATACAATAAAAATGATATTTTTATTATTCAAATATTTTATTCAACACATGATTATTCTATACAGTCTATTTGACATCACAATCACAATAAAATTCCACAACACAATGCAATCAAATAAGTCGTCCATGGTCTGTGGATGATGGGGAGCAGTTCATATATACAATTATAAAATAAATAACTGTATAGAAATAATTTTAGTGAGAAGTTCTCACATTGGGATCCACTCCGTTAGTTTTTATCTGAATTTCTGAACAATTTGGATTCGAATTTGCTTGAAATTATAAAATGCTTCAAATTGGACCCGGTCGGTTTTGTTGTGAAGCTCTCGCCTCCACGATTGCAACGGATCAAATTTCGCGTGATTTCGAGTTCGTATGAGAAAGTTATGACCTCGCGAAGTTAAACAAATAAATACGTTATTAATAAAATTAATTATATAATTAATTAACTTTAGTGACGTAGTAAAAATGTTACCTTGCTTCTGATTTTTCATGGGTTCAAGAAACCCATCATCGACGTTGAACATCACATGCCGCACGCAATTCCAGGTCGCCGGAGTCAGATCCGCGAGCACCATCGTGAAGCCCCTCCTCTACCGCGCTTGCGCCAGCCCCGCCATCAACTCCGGTGCTCCGACGAGCCTTAAAAAACACCTTGAACCGGCCAACTTCGAGCTCGAATTTTGAGCTCCACACTTGATAAAGATCAATGAACTAGGTATGGATGGATAGAGCAAAGAGGGATCCATGATTTTCGCTTCAGGAGGATACTTTAATTCTAATTGGATTCATCGATTTTTAGGGTTCAAATCGGGATAAAGTTGGCCGTTCTATTCGAAATAGCGGCTAGGGTTTCTGAAAAGGGGGAGGGTTTTTTATAGAGAATTATATTTTTTTAATTATTTAATTCTTTTAATTTCATAAACGTTAGTTTTTACATCCGAACTCCAAATCAAACCCAACGACTATCGCCCCTAGCTAATTACCCCTATTCCGAACACAATGGGATATGTTTCATAACCCAATTCGGCTGTTATGATCAGTTTCCGTCAAATTTAAAATATAAATCAATATATTTTAAATTCAAACGCACATTTTAATTTACCGGGGCCACACACGGACTCCAAAAATTCCAGAAAAATAATCTAGCTATGTTTTGATGATACGGTCCTAACAGAACTAATTTCGTTGAATTTGGAGACCGTTTGAAAAAAAGGTCATTTTCCAGTCGATTAAATTCAAACTGAAATGACCAAATACGTTTAAATCTGCCACGCTCGCATATTGATTTCAAAAATTATGAAAATTGGAATCTAGCAATAATTTGACATTCTGGATCTAACAAAAGTGGCCTCGCCAAAAATGGAGGTTGTTTGCAAAATCGCTATTTTTATGGGTTATATATTATATAAATTCCATAGCGACTATTCTGAATTTTCAACTGGACATAACTTTTTATTCCCGCTATGAAATCCGGATTTTTCACATTCTTTGGAAAGATATTTTCAAACAGATTCAAATATTTCTGATTTTACCAAAATCCGGTTTATTTTGAATCCTATACATTCATTTGAAATTTGAAATCGAATTTTCAAACTACCGCACCATTTCTAATTCCTTTTATAATTAAAATAAATATTTATATTATAACTTCAATTTAAATAAATTTGTATGTTCTAGTTCCATTCAAAATAAATTTCTAGTCGTTCTTATTTAAAATAAATCATTTAAATATTTAAAATTCATTAAAATTGCCGAAATAAATTTTTTAAATTGGTTCTGATTTTTCCGGGTTGTTACACAAGTGACGGTGATAAATAGTATTATGTAATTCAGATCTGATATAGAGAAAAAACTGAAACTTTTTAGAGCTGGTGATAATTTCTCAATCCTCAGATCAAATGAGATACTTGAACCCTAAAACTAATTCATTCTCGTCGATGAAGTTGGCTGCAGCAGAAGGTCACCGCCAATTACAAATCAAACCTGCTATTAGCGTCATCAACCCTAAAACAACGCAAATAATGCTATGGAAAAAATGGATGTAAAGCAGGTTATTACCTCAGAAGCAACGAAGTAATATGGATTCATGAAAGATCTACCAAAACAAATGAATTTTATAAAGCAACGAAACTAATCTGTGAAAGCGGTGGTGAAAATTTTGGGTTGGATGAGTTTTGCAGAGGAGAGGGATAAAACACGAAAGAAGCCCTCAGATTCCCAGACGAAGCTCCGATCCGCTTCTAGTTGATTTCAGATCCACTCAAATCTACATTTGATCTTCCCAATTTTGTAAGCTCGGTTCCTAAAATGTGACGGTTGATTTCCAAAATCGTGAGGAGGGTTCAACATCCTTAAAATCAACTAGGTAATAATATAGTGTGGTGCTAAGGGCACCAAATATGTTCTTCCAAATACCACGACTAAAAAATACCATAAGAATTAATATTACACTCTTCTTAATACCACACACTTAAAAAATAGGGGCTACCACACTGTTTTACCCTATTTCTATTTCGCTCGATATTCGTTCACCCTCATTTGTAAAACCGATCAACGAGCTAAACCCTAGATCTATAACCGATCAACGAGTTCGACGCCTCAATATACAAAAGAGGTGATTATGGTTTGAATTAAGCAAACTAGAAGATAAAGTAAGATATTAGGGTTTTCAGATCACCAACAATTGAGAGATTACCATACGCACTTGAATTTTCCCACAAGAGATGCGAAGAAGACAACGATTATGAGAGATTAGGGTTTTTAGATTAGCTTAGCACGTGGTATTAGGAAGCATACAAAATTTAATGAGTTTTATTTTTTTAATTGCGGTATTAGGAAGAACATATTAGGGTGCCCTTAGCATCACATATAATATATAGTATAGATTTGAGCTTTTCTGTATTAGCAGGTTAATTTGGAATAAAATATTTTAAGAGTGAATAGAGAGAATTTAATCTTAAATAAAATATCTTGAAATTTTTAAGGTGAATAGAGAGAATTGAGTGAATTAAGGAGAGAGCTTGAAAAGCTTCTACTTTACTATTATTTAATAGATTGTGCATATTGTATTACCATTCATTAATCTGGATAAATAGTGTGCGCTCTTCTAAGGGTTACACTCTTTCCTCTTAATGAAATTATATTTTCAGTTATCTATAAAATCAATAATACATTGGGCAAACGGGTCTTTTATCATATGCAAAACACACAAAACAAGCTCATTTAAAAACATTGTAAATTTGGTTTTTGTTTTTTGAAAATCATAAAAAATCTACTTATAAAACTATTAAATTTCAAAACTTAATGAAGTATATAATTACCTTTGTATTCGTATAAGAAGTATATAAATTTTGTTGAAATTCAAAAAAAAAGCTTCAGCAAAACATGTAAAAATATATGTAGTTTTAAAAAAAACTGCAGAATCATCGCAATCATGACAAAAACTTGCAATCTTCTATGTAATTTTTGCTGATAGCTTACAAATATTAAATTCTTTGTCTACACTTATTTAACATCATATAATTACAGGATTATCATTAAAAAATATTGTAAACTGCATATGAATGTAAGTAAATATATATACATGAAAATTGCAAGTATATTTGTTTCTTTTTGATACATTGAGACATGTCCGCAATACACTATGAGAATAGTTGTAGATTTATCTGTATTTTTTATAATAAATGTATATATTTCTGCAATTTTTTCTTTTCTTTTTTGGGGTATATGTAATATATTATGAAATAATTGTAGATATGTATGCACTTTTTTGTAGTAATGATGATATTTTTGTAATTTTTTAATGTATTTTTCTATCAATGTTTATAGTTTTTTTAGTTTTTTTAAAGTAGTGGCGCAAAAAAGCATGGAAAATACGTCGTTTATAGTAATTATGGTTCTCTTTACGTTAAAGGTTAAGGAAATGCGCATTATATAAACTTTGATTTTAAGGATCTATCCTTAATACTCATTTCGATTTTTTTCTCACTTATATAATTGGTTTTGAGTTCACGTTTTACGTTTAGTGTTCGTATATATCTTTTTACTACCTTTTAACGAATAATGAGCAAATACGATGGTGCAAACTGTAGCGAACCGTAAGTTCGACTAATTTTAGAATACTATATTGTAAGAGATTTTAAATGAAATAGTTTTAAATTAAATTTATATGATTTCTCAATATAATAAACTTGTATCGTTAGTAAAATTTAGAATAAATTTATTATAGTGTTTCGATCAAAAGAAACCAAATGTTAATTATCACGTACGTATTGTGTTAAATTAAAGTAGCGTTTAATTGAAATTAAAATAATATTCATAGAAATGTAAGTTGTACGTTTTTCATTCTAAAGTTAATTATAATTTTATAAAAAGAATAAATATGATTTTTAAAATGATTTTTTACAGTCGTTAAATAACAAATGTAATCGGTACGGAAACGGTTTTTTAAATCGAGTTGCCTGTGTTTAGTCGACCGTTAACAATGGAAGTTTGGTTCAATTTTAAAAATATTGTTGTAATGTCAGTCAATCATAGAATGATAAATACTGATTTTCAAAATATAATTATAATATTTGAATTCGATTGAGGAAATTTAATAATGAAAATGTCAACGTTCGCTTCGTTAAAATTCAAATTCGCTAACTCCGTTCAATCATTTTAAATAAACGATTAATGTTAACTGATATAACTTAAATAATGAAATTTCACGTGAATAATAAAATATATGTTTTCAATGTACCATCTCGGTTGTATCGACACGCTGAGTACAATGATATTTAATTTTGTGTATTTGGACATTCTGTTCGAACTGTAATACAATTTTAATACAGCCTCGAAATTCTGGATGGATCGAAATGTAAGGATCATCACCCACGTAAATACAATTAAAATAATAAATCAACCTAAACTTGAGTTAGTTAGTAATTCACCCACATTCTCGTTTTGCTCAGTTCACATCTTTCTATTTGGAAAAACTATTGCTTCTCTTTCTTCTTCGTTACAAATGAAAAAAAAAACAGTTTTCAAATAGGAAAACCCAACAGCCTCACAAATTCTTCCCCACGCCTCCGCATTATCCCTTCCTCGGTTTCTACTCCGACCATCCAGCCTCACATCGGATCTCACCTCCTTCATGCCGCCTTACCTAGTCGTCTGCAACCACTACACCCGACGTCCTCCTCTGGAGCATAGCCTCACTCTGCAAACTTCCCAGTAGCTCAAACCCACCCCTCCTCCACAAACTTCACCATCCACGTTAGCACCTCCACCAGTCCGACCCGCTCACCTGCCCAGCAACCCACAGCTGATCCGAAGCTCTCCCATCACCTCACACTGGTGCCTGCATCCCCTGCTATACAACCACTAGTACATCAACCACCGCCCTCTCTTCTCTTCTTCTTTGCATGTAACAAAACCAATCCCTGCTACATCTGTAGAAAAACTTCTTTCCCTATGTCCAGCACCATCTTAACCCCTCAACCATGGCAATCCCCCTTTATCCCATCTGTTAGTTCACCATCTTTGTATAAGTAAAAAAAGAAAGAAAAAGCAAAGAAGCTTCTTTTTTGTCTCATTGTATTGCCAGCAGGTCGTTGGAAAGGGATAGTTGAAGCACGAATGAACTCATGAAATTTTGTACACCATTTTGCGTAATCCGCATGCTAGTTTTGGTGGAATTTACTAGTTACTACAATGATTGTGAGTAAACTATATTATGTTACTATGTGTTGACTTGAAATGGATTCTTGTAAGAAAAGAAAATGCAGCTTTGGGTTGAATTTGGAAACTCCAGCCTGTTGGGTAGTTCAGCAGTAGAATGACGTGTGAAACAAGGAATGTGTTCATGTGCAAGACCGTGCTAGCATCAATTGTATTTGCATTGGTGTTGTTTGTTGTCACATACACATATCGTGGAAATTCTGCATTCTCTTATAAAGGCGAGTTTTTAACTCATGATCTATATATTTTGTGCTAAGTGAAATTTCCAAATTCATGATGGGGTAATCAAATGTAAAAATTAGCTTTGAATTTGAACTTATTGACATATAATATTAAATTGGAAAATATTGAATTTCACAAATTTGAGACTCATTGAATTAAATTTTAAATTAATATTAAAATTTAGTAGTATCGATATATGATTGTTGTATCATATGTTCGCTCATATCTGGATTGCATGCTTGAATGGATTGATAATTATGTGTTTGTTATTTTGGTTGTAATCAGGATAATTTTTTCTTACTATATCGCTAGTTTTCGAAATTGTGTTGATTTTGAATGGTTATGTACCATACTTGGACATGGAAACCCGAATGGAGCTGAAATGATATTTATACTAAATTACATGATTTATTTAAAACAAATCATATAAAGAATTTAAATTTAAATATTTGATTGGTTAATGAAATTTGTTGAAAATTTAAAGTCGATTTACTAAAATTTGGCGCTTTAACCTGTTTTATATTTAATTGAAAATTTAATTAGTTTGCGTAAAATTTTTGAACTAGATATGAGTTATGTTAAATTAGGTTTGAATTACAAATCATTTTAAAATTAGAAATGAAATATAATTTTTTTAAATGAATTTGAAGTATGAATTCGTTTAATTCAGGATTCTAATTTACTTTAAAGTGGAATTTGAATTTACGTTAAAATGTGAAGTTTAAATGGCTTCATATCGATATTTGAAATATAAAGTGTTTTGCAAATAAGGTATAAAGTAAATGATGATATTTGAGATGATAAGATATTTGAAATCAAGTATTTTTGAAGTTATGTAATCTGTATAACTAGTTTATAAAGATGTTAATAAATGAACGATATTTTTGTCTTACTATATTGAGAATGCAAACCTTATTGAATTTTGAAATAATTTTTGATAATGTTGAAAATTATCGACGTTAAAAATTATGAAATGTTTATGAATATTTTTTTCCTAAATGTTGCAGCTTCGGGTAATAATTTGACCTTATATGTTACCAACGAAACAGTTAACCCATTGTTGAGAAATGAGTTTTGATTCGAGGTTTTCTTTAGAAACCGAGTGTGATCCATCGAGGATATGCTTCGTTTGATTTTTGAAATTAATAGGCTATAACTTGCTGGCCTTGTTACCTGGAGGAATCTCCCAATTCAATTTCATATTTTTTATATGATTGTCCATAATATTCGAATTTTGAATTAACCTAGCTTTAAAGGATTTCGTTCAAATCTTGAATATAAACTATGTCATGAAATTGAATGTATTTTTTTATCTTAAGAATGTAGAAATAAACTAGATTAAATTTTGAAAGATTATCATCGAAAGGACTATTAATTTGAAAATTAAAGTAACTAAAATTCTCTTGTGTTGACCTTGAAATTATTGCACTTTAAATTCCTGATTTGATTTAACTAATACAAAATATATAGCCCTGGCTCGAGTGTTTTGTTTTTGCATTACACTCGAGTCAGTCCGAGTTTTTATTCAATTGTCGAAGACCTTAGTTTATTGAAGATAAATTTGGAGTTTGAAGATCATATTTACTGCTATTTTACTCCGATGCATTATTGGTATGTTCTAGTAAATATGTAACTCTGATATATTGTAATATGAGATCAAATGTATATTGTTTAGAAGTTTTCTAGAATTTCCTATGTTATTATTATATTTTATCGTTCCACTGTGAGATTATGTGTATTGTTTAGTTCCTTCTTTTTTTTATTTTCTTTCCTTCTGATAAACCGCATTAATAATTCATCATTTTTGGATGGTTCGAGTTTGACATGTATGGTTTATTTTCGACTCAACTCATCCTAAAAGGACGGGTTGTTACACAAATTAACTATTTCTAAAGTAGAATGAAACTACCCCCATAACACAGCTATAATATAACATCATGATAGCATACTAATGATAGATACATACAATCTAGGCAAACATTACCTATTTCAATATTTCCAAATTGATAACGGCGTGCGATAAGCGTGCTCCATTTTAAAGTTTTTGCAATAAAGCACAAGTCCTTTATTAAAAAATAGGTAGATTTGGTCGCTTCCTGCCATGTACAATTTTGTAGGTAGTTCTCAGCCGCACTCAGGGCCGGCTCCAGGCCTAGGTGGTGCAGACGGTTGCCTAGGGCAACCCCCTCAATGGGGGAAACAATGGAGGTGGTGTTTGGTGGAGATAAATATAAAGTTATAATGAGAAATAACTGATGATTTTTTTTTTCAGGTACTATTAGTGTAGTATTTAAATCTTGCGATCTTGGGTTCAATCCAGTAGATCATTGTTTTTTCTTCTTTATCAATCCCAGTAGATTTCTATTTTCTCTCCTTTCTCTCTCCTCCTATAACAACTCGGATTTTCAGAACAATTTAAATTTTTTATTTTAACTATTTTAATGGATTTTGAATATCTAAAATGATTTATTTTAAATAAAAACGACTAAAAATTTATTTTAATCGAAGTTAGAATGTATAAATTTATTTCAATTATAAAACTAGCATGAAATGGCACCGTAATTTGAAAATTCAATTTTAAATTTCAATTGAATGTACATGATTCAAAATAAATCGGATTTCAGTAAAAACAGAAATATTTGAATCTGTTTAATTATGTCTTTCTAATGAATGTGAAAAATCCAGATTTCATAACGAGAATTGAAAGTTATGTCCAGTTTAAAATAGTCGCTAAGGAATTTATATAAGGGTGCGTTTTTTAGACGTCCCTATTAAGGTTTGAAATAAACACCACGTCCCTCCCATCTTTTTTCTTCAAACCCGGTCCCTATTTTTACTTCCACCTCATCCATTTTGAAACTTTCGCCACCTGCTTTGTACCCTTCCGCCTCCTTCAATATGTGACAGAAAATAATGCGGCAGCCATTAAAAAATATATTCTAAAATCTGGAAATAATCCCAGGGGTCCACGCCAATTAAAAAAAGAGAGTTGCATATTGCAACTATTGCCAATAGTTGCACACATGTATGCAACTATTACATAAAGGAAGTTTAGCTAACGTTTTTGCCTACAGATATGTTGCACACATGTGTGCATGTTTTCAGTCTTATTTGCACACTTGAATGCAAATAAAAATGAGCTGAGTTGCACTGTTACGACTTATTGCATACTTCTGTGCAAGAAATATGCAGTACATGCACAGAAATATGAAAATAAATCATGGCGGATGTAAGAACTGGAATACATGCACATATGCATGCAATAAAATCAAATATGTGCATCATATTATGCATTTAGCTGCACTTTTTCACTGTTTTCTGCTGTTTTTGCCCTGTATTTTGTTTTCGTTTTTTGGACTGAATTTTTTATAGAATGCATAATTTATTTAAATATTAATTTACGTATTTTTTTAACTTTTTATATTTTTTATGTATTTTCAAAAAATAGGGACTAAATTTACAATAAGTTTATGACCGGATGTGAGCCTAATTACGTTTGCTTTTAGGAATGTGCGCCCAGTTTTCACTTTATATAATATATAGCCCTTAAAAATAGCCATTTTGCAAATGACCTCCGTTTTCGACGAAACCACTTTTGTTGGATCCGGAATGTCAAATTATTGCTAGATTCCAATTTTTATAATTTTTGGAATTAATATGTGAGCATGGTGAATTTAAATGCGTTTGGCAATTTCAGCTTGAATTTCATCGACTGGAAAATGACCATTTTTCAAACGGTCTTCAAATTCGACGAAATTTGTTTTGTTAGGACCATATCGCCATAACATAGCTAGATTTATTTTTCTGCAAATTTTGGAGTCAGTGTGCGGCCCTGGTAATTTGAAATGTACGTTGAAATCAATTTTGAACGTTATATTAATTTATATTTTAATTTAAGGAAAAACTGATCGAAACAGTCGAATTGGCTTATGGGACATATCCTATTGCGTTCGGAATGGGGGTATTTAGCTAGAGACGACAGTCGTTGGGTTCGAATAAAAAAGTAACCATTTTGAAAATAAAAAAAAATATAATTATATATATTTATATTTACCCCCCTTTCTCTTCTTCCCAGTCAACGCCGAATAAAAAAAAAACTCGCTGCCCTCCCTCGATCTCGATTTCCGCCGTCGTGCCGCGACCCTCCCCACCTCCGACGATCGCGCATCCCCCATCATCTTCTCCTCTCCTCCTTCCCTAATTAAAACCGTACACCCCCTCTCCAAAAACAGCCGCAACCACCGCCAACACCCCCTGGGCCCACCACCAGTCATCTAACCGCCTCCCTTGCCACCTGCAGCACCCGACGCCGCCATTCCCCTACTCACCCCCAATTCCAACAGTAAGTTTTTGCTTTTATTTATTTTAAGTAATTAGTTTAATTAAATTAAATAGCATTGTTTTAAAAATCAATTTATATATATAGTGAAATACAAATATGATTTTTATTATACAAACTGATTTATAAAAATATGATTTTTATATAGAAAACCGATTTATAAAATTATGATTTTTATATAGAAAACTGATTTATCAAAATATGATTTTTATAAATAAGAACATAGCATAAAAATGTGATTTTCAATTATATATAGCGATGTTAAAAATGTGATTTTTATTATGAAATGGTTTAAATAAAAATATGATTTTTATATATACTAACATAGTATAAAAATATGATTTTTATATATAAGGGCATCAAATAAAAACATGATTTTTAATATACAGATAGCATTATATAAAAATATGATTTTTAATATATATACCGCGTGAAGCAGATTACGATGGAACTGACTGGAAGTAGAATGGAATCCAAATCGTCCATTAAAGAACGACGGAGTGGAAACCAAAGGTAAGAACTCCTTCTCACTAAAATAAAACGATGTATGGATATTACCAACACATGGATTTCATACTCCGCGAATAGCCACTTATGGCACCATAAATGGCATTGGGGTAGTTGAGTGTTTATTTATTTGGATGTTCTGCGTGATTTGATTGTGGTTGTGAAATTGACTGTACTGCGGTATGATTGGTTGGATTGAGTATTTTGTATGGCGCGAGCCAGTATCAGGAGAGGGGTAATGCTAGACATTACTCCGGTTTTAATATTGCGCCGTTATAATGCCGAAATTTTCTAAAATAAATATTTATTCATTAAAAATATAATTTTTAATGCGTATATGAACTATATAAAATATTCATGTATTGAAATAAATATTTTATCGTTAAAAATGTAATTTTTAACATATATATGAACGACATAAAATTCTCCTGAAATGAAAATAAATATTCAATTACAAATCGGACAATTTGTATATGGTCACCCATTTAACTGACAAGGATTGAGACGATAAATTTTACACATCCACCAACTGCACAAATAATGTTCAGTATTTTTTGGTTGAAACCCCACAAGGGTATTGGGATGATATTTGACGTACACTAATCCCAATTGTTTAGTTGTATGTCAATCGATTGGTTGACAGACCGTTGTAAGCGTTAATTATTTATATTTGATGCTTCTGCAGTTGTGTAATGCACTCTGGATGATGGTTGATTGTATATTATGATTGTTGTGTACATGTGTTGTGTGAAATCCGTATAAATAAATTATATGGTAATTGATTGGGTCTGATTCCAATTCAAAAGGAACAAATATTTTAAAATAAGAAATATTTTAAAATAACGAATATTTTAAAATAATATTCAGTGAAGGATTAAAATGTGATTTTTATGTCCGATTTTGAATGGACATGAAAATATTGAAATATATGAAGCCATGTTTAGATTTGCGCCATTTTAACGCGAACGATATTTACATCGATTTTATTAATTTTTATAATGAATATCGAAAAAGAAATGATTTCAAAATCTGATATTTTGAAAAGATTATGAATTTAATATTATAATGATATGGAATATTCATTTTGATTTAAAATTGGAAATGAAGTTAGAATCGTTATAAAACGAATTTATAAACAATTTATAAAATACGTTTTAAATGGAAATCGATGAAATATATATAATATATATATTATAATAATATAATGGCCTGAATAGAACACAGCGCGTCGCGACCGTTCGCGAATTTCGACCACTGACTTCGAATTGACATTAAGGGAGATCCGACCGTTGGATTCTCCTAAAACCAGAACCTTGGATTTGTATCGAAAAGAGCTTTCCAAAGAATATAAGAGATTTGAAATCTAACGGTTGTATTTGGAATTATGTCCAAATCAAATTTGGAAAAGGTCGATGTCAGTGCAGTTTGATGACCGTTTATGGAAATAAACTGAAGGGACCTTAATAAAATTATTAAAAATATAAATAATTTGTGTAAAATCATAATAAATGATTTGGAAAGAATTGGGATGAAAAATTCCACGTTTATAAAGATAAAGAAATATTTTTATCAAAATGAACTAGTTATTAACTAGATTTGAAATTCAACAATTTTTAAATAAAATAAATTGAATTTGTGAATGGTTTTAATATAACCAGAAATTTCCAATGAACAAATTGGAATGGAAATAATCTTCGGAATATTTCGATATTGGATTCCTTGATTATATAGACATTGTTATGGAAATTTGGAAGATATATATATATATATCGTTATTTCCAATACAATATTTGTTGGTTTTAGAATTTGATATTGAATATAAGCCGATATAATTTCTATTCAGAGCCTTGTATTTAATATTAAATTTGATTTTGGATTTGTTGTGAACGGTGTCTTAAATAACACTGTTCTTAAACCCAGTTGAGAAAAGAATAAATCTTTTAATTAAGATTAATGAAGTTTACCAATTAATTAATATTTAATTGGAATTGATATTGGATTTTTGGGTTTATCGTGAATGGTGTTTTAAATAACACTTGTTCTTTAACCCAATTAACAGTGAAATGTGATTTGGAATACATAAATCTTTTTATTAAGATTTAATGGAAATTTTCCATAGTAAAGTTTTTCAACTTAATAAAATAAATTGGAATGGAATGGAATTCGATTTGGTAATAATCGAAGTGAGCTTCTGTGGAGGAAGACTATTAATATATACGGAATTTAAAAGGCTTTGTCGTTATTCCATTTATATTATTAGTCGGATACGGAAATTGATATCGATTATATATTAATATGTTTTTCCGTGAAGATTCCATAATTAATGGAATGTGATTTTGTGTTTACCGTGAACTGTGTTTTAAATGATATTGGTTCTTTAACCCAGTTAAAGACATGATTACATGTCTAACATTGTATTACGAACTGTATTGTTGATCTCTGCTAAATATATATTTGTTTGGTGGCGAAGAATTTATTCTCTTTATCAACACCCTTCTCTGGGGCGTGCGAGCTTAGAGGTTATATATCGGCAGAAATCAATGGTACGGTGTTGGTTGTCGATGCATCATGTTTGATTTCCCAAAGTTAAATAATCGTTAATATTGATTTTTGGCAAGATTAAAACTAAGTGGAGTTTTAATGAATCTTTAATTATATTGAAATGTGAATCTGATAATTTAAATTATCAAATTTGGGATGTGATCGAGAATGGAGTACCACCAGTTTTACTTCAGGCGATAGTTAAATCTTTAATCAGATTTGAACGTGAAATGGTAATTAAATTTACTGATAACATCGTGGTGTTAGATATGGAGTATTACCAGTTTTGCTCTATAGGATGAATAGGTTGGGATTGGAAAATTAAACAGATGGTTACTTCGGTAAGGTGCGCTAATCCCGACTAGTTTGGATAAACCTTAATTTGGTCTGAATTGATATCCAAGGGAAGATTAAAGAATAAATTTAAAGGATTTATCTTTGATAAAATTAATAGGAACCTTTCCCAAAGGATAGGAATATGTAAATAAAAGAATATTCAGAATTGGAATAAGGCGTATGTTGTGTTTTATAGCACTTGATTTTAAAATGCGTGAATTATTCGGAAAGGCCGGGATTATACCCATTCTGAATAATTGATTTGACGAAAAGTCGACGATGAAGACGGTGGTTGAAGACCGGAGGTCTTCACATTGTTTGGATGATTACTGATGTCTTGATTGGGCTGTACACCCAAGACAAGGTAATAAGTGGTGATCGTGCAGACGTACTTGGAGATTGACCGGATATACGAGGACCTCTCTCCTGTACTGGACATATAGGACGAGGAATAAGGTGCCTCCGGTTTCGTTCAGCCCCAGAATGAACTAGTAAATGGATGTGTGTCTGACATTGGATTTTATTCTGTGTTGATTGATTTCTATTAAATATATATCTGTTTGGTGGCAAAGAATTTATTCTCTTGCTTAACACCCTTCTCTAAAACGTACGAGCTTAGAGGTTATATATCGATAGATATCAATCGCATGGCGTGAATTGTCAGTGTGGCATGCTGAGATACAAATGATCAAGGCTTCTGTTGAAAAGCAGAGTGTTGTGGTTGATGATCAAAGCACGGCTTTAAATAGCATAGCTTTATGTATAACGTTAATTCGCGAGCCTCACACCTTTGTATGAGTCAAAAACGGGATCGGACTGCAGGGAGTGCACGATGTTTCTTTCTAGCTATGGGGGGTGTCATCGTATGGAGCCCATACATTTATATTTTTATACCGATGTGGATGATGGATTGTGAGGCGCCTCGGATATATTGGTTACTACAGAGTCGATGGATAGGTCCGATAGGACCGGGAAATGTGTGTTCGGGAATACTAATCCACTAACGTAAGTGTGGACCGACCCTGAAGTATCCAAGGTTCACTGCGGGGGATCCTGATGAATTAGCTAGAGTGTCTCGAATCGGTGAGGAGCCATCCCTTGTCTCGACTCATGACGGAAATCCAATTTCCAATACGTGACTTTTCAGTTTTGATTGTAGAGCCTAGTATGGCAACATGATATATGGTACCCATGACGTCTATGATCGATACATTTATATTTGAAGTTGTTTTATACACTACGCACTTATAATAATATCAAATGATTTGTTTTAAACGTACCGGGCATATTTGGCTTTTATAAGGGAAAACTCTATCCTTCGCCTTGCATTGCATTGTGTGATGGGACCTGAGTCTTATAATAGCTTCATTTTTCCAAAAAGCATTGCGCTGTTTGTTTATGCACTGGTATTCTTGGGAGGAAACCCATTCCGTGTTATACGGCGTGGTCCCTTGATTTACTTTATTTTAAAGTAAAGATTTAATAACTGTTTTAGTTCTCACACCAGTCACATGACTGACCTGGAGTTTATTGTTTTAACCTAAACTAGGGGTGCCCCTATTTTCCATACAGGAAGCTAGTAGTTTTGGTTTTTGCAGATATTATTTTCACAGGTTCTTGGATTTACAACTAGAACTATATTCAGAAAGCTCTGTATCCGTGTATTTCTTTCAGTTGTGTTATGATATATTTTTCTGCTGCTATGTATTTAAATGTAATTTAAATCTCTGATATTTTCTGTTGTATATTATTTATTCATACTCTGTTATATTCTTGTACTCTGATGTAAATAGTTGTAATAGTAATGAAGTGTTCTTCTGTTTATGTTCTGATTGCCGTGTTCTCAACTCAATCCGGGCTTTCCCGTAAGGACGAGTTTGGGTCATTTCATTTTGGTATCAGAGCTTTGGTTTACAGAGCTCTAGAAAAAGGCACATTAGAACCAAACGAAAGAATTCATCAGAGATTGGATTAGTAGTATCCAATAAGAATGACTCATTAGAGTTGGGATCAGTAGTGTCCTAGAATGAGTTGGAAGAGTGTTATTTTTAAAATTAAAATGAAAACAAAGTTTGTTTTGAAAATTTAAACCTTATAGTACGTATTTGAATATTTATTTTATATTGAATTTGGACAATCAAGTATATACATATTTTGAATATATGTGTAATTAACCTGTATTTGAAGTCTTAAATATACTGGATAGATATAGAATCACACTCTAGTCGACTGGGGATGTTCCTGATGAAGAGGCCTGTAACGACCCAGAAAATCTGAACCAATTTAAAAATTTTAAATTGGCTAAAATAATGGATTTTAATTATTTAAAATAAATATTTTAAATAATGGCGATGAAAACTGAGTTGAAATCGACATTTGAAAACGAATATAATTAATTATAATTATATATAGAATTGAAAATGGCGCGGTAGTTCGATAATTCAATTTCAAACTTCAATTGAATATACCGGGTGCAAAACAATCCGGATTTTAGTGAAACCAAAAATAATGGAATCTAATTGATAATATCTTTCTAACGAATCCGACCAATCGAAATTTGATAGCGGGAATCAAAAGATATGTCCAGTCGAAAATTCTGAATAGTCGCTATGGAATTCAGGCCCTTAAAAATGGACATTTTGCAGATGACCTCGGATTTCGACGAAACCACTTTTGTTAGATCCGCAGTGTCAGGTTATTGCTAGGTTTCAAATTTCATAATTTTTCGAATCAATATGTGAGCGTGGCAAAGGAAAACGCGTTTGACCAGTTTCTGTTGAATTTAATCGACTGGAAATTGGCCATTTTTCAAACGGTCTCAGAATTCGACGAAACTAGTTTTGTTAGGACCGTATCGTCAATACGAAGCTAGAAAATATTTTTCGGGAATTTTTCTAGTTAGTATGTGACCCCGGTAATTTGAAATGTGCGTTTAAAATTCAATATAGTGATTTAAATGAAAATTCAAAAGGAAACTGATTGTAACGATCAAATCAGCTTGCGATACATATCCCATTGTGTTCGGAATGGGGGTGAAACGCTATGGGCGACGGGCGGTGGGCCTCGTTTCGAGGTCGAGTGTAAAAGTCAACCTATTTGCAAAATTAAATAATTAAATAAAAAAAAAATATGTTTTTTAATTCCCTCCCTCCCTTTTATTCTTTTGCTTGCCCCCCCCGTTTCAGTTATCAGAAAACAAAAGAAAAAAAAAAAACCTAAATCGATTCGAAGCCGCCGCCGCCCTCAAGACCAGTCGCCGACGAAGCAGCCCCCCCTCAAGCGAACGACGCAGCCGCACATCCCCTTCTTCCTCCCCCCTCCATCGATCGAAGGCCAGAGCCTCCAGAAGAAACCCCGACACCCGATTAGCCCCCGTTCGAGACGTTGAAACCAGAGCGCCGCCGCCCCACTTCGAGCTCCGTCGAACTGCAGAAACCCCCCTTTTTTCTTTGCAGCTAATTCGGTGAGCACTTATTTTATTTTATTTTTTTTTTATTTTTTTTTATGCATATAAAACTGATTTGTTTAAATATGAAAAACCGATTTTTTTTTAAGTGTTTAAAACTGATTTTAAAAGATTTAAAAACTGTTTTGAAAAGCATTTTTAAAAACTGATTTTAAAAGATTTAAAAACTGTTTTGAAAAGCATTTTTAAAAACTGATTTTAAAAGATTTAAAAACTGTTTTGAAAAGCATTTTTAAAACTGAATTATAAAGGAATATAAAAACTGATTTTAAAATGATTTATAAACTAGAAGAAGATTAGAAATTTAAAAGTAAAAATCATATTTTTATATATTGAATAACGTAAAAATTCGATTTTTACATGTGTAGAGAATACGGGCGAAAGCGACAAAAGGCGAAGATTTCTATAAAGTGAAGTGTCGTGCAGTTGGATAGCTATTGGTGAGATTTCTGATTTAAAAATTTATATATATATGTGTGAAAATGAAAGTGAACTGCTATATATAAATATATATATATATATACGCCCCTCGTCCACAAACCATGGACGATATTTATTGATTGAAATTGTTGTGATAATTGGTTGATAGCGAATGATTGTTTGGGATTGTTTGTGATTGATATTGGTTGATTATGGTTGAAAAATACCCATTGGTGGTTGTGAAATATTTGGTTGAAACCACATAGGATTAGTTTGTGGAAATGAAATAAATATATACATGCCGCCTGCGTGCGAACTAGATGCATGATCCCCATTGTCAAAAACCGCGAGGTTTTAAGGTAGAGCGAGGAGCCGTACTAGGGACGGTGCCGGTGTAACTACCCTGCCGTTATGCTGCCGAAATTTTGAATAATATTCGTGTGTTTGAATTATTTTCATTTGCTTAAACTATATTTATTCATTGTATTGAAAACATTCATGTGTTGAATTGATATTCATTCGTTGTTTAGAAATTCATGTGTTGAATGGTATTCATATTTTGAAATAAATTGTTCGATAATAAAAATCACATTTTTATCTATATATAGAAACTATAGAAAACATTCATGTGTTGAATTGATATTCATTCGTTGTTTAGAAATTCATGTGTTGAATGGTATTCATATTTTGAAATAAATTGTTCGATAATAAAAATCACATTTTTATCGATATATAAAAACTATAGAAACATTCATGTGTTGAATTGATATTCATTCGTTGTTTAGAAATTCATGTGTTGAATGGTATTCATATTTTGAAATAAATTGTTTGATAATAAAAATCACCTTTTATAGACTATATGAACTATATAGAAAAATAGTGTTTTGAAATGAATTATTTTACAATAAAAATCACATTTTTATTGTATGCATAAATCGTTAAAATGTGAAATGTTAAAAATAGCCACTTGTTCAAATAAACATATATCAGTTGAAATATTCATTAATTAGCTAATGAAATGATTTGCGCCTATTTATGTGACATTAGAATGAATGGTGTTTTTAAACCAAATAGAAATCAAATATGAAGTTGAATAGAAAATGAAAAATGATATGAACTGTATATACATGTACATGCAATATTCATTGAACAGGTTATAGCAAAAGGGGCTAGAGAAGAGGAATAAAATTTTGTGCCCGACAAATAGGTACACATTTACTGATTTGTTTGGGTGATGATTTTGAGCCTGTTGGCTAGCCGCTTGGCTTTTTCTTTTTCTTTTTTTGAGATTAGAAGGACCGGGACGCTAATTGCGATTTCCCGACGCTCCCGGTGCAGGGGAGGTTATGGCGAAATTTTTCCAAAATTTAAGGTGTTAGAAAAATTTTTGAATTGAAAACGATATGAAAATCGTTGAATGAACTATATTTATATAAATATATAAATATAAATAAAATTAAAACGAAACGAAGCCGTGCAGTTCGTATTTTGAAACTGTGATTTCAAACGACTAGTGCGGGAAATCCGACCATTGGATTTTCCCGAAATCTCAACCGTCGGGTTCGCCTTGGAAATATCTTTCCAACGGCACCAACCTTGTAAAAATCCAACGGTTGGATTGTCTGGAATGTCTAATTCAAATTTGAAGAAAAACAGCGCCAGAAGCGATTATATTTATATATATATATATAAATAGAATTATATTTAATCGAATAACGACGCTGCAGTTCGTATTTTGAAATCGAAAATTCAAACGATTGTACCGGGAGATCCGACCGTCGGATTTTCCCGAAACTGGAACCGTTGGGTTCGTTTTGAAAAGACCTTTCTAATGATGTAAATTTTGTGAAGATCCAACGGTTAGATTTTCAGATATGTGTAAATCAAATCTGAAGAAAAACAGCGCCACGGCCGCCTTATGGCCCGAAGCGTCGTTTTGAATAAAATGGCTATTTTAAAATAAATAAAAATAGCGATAAATAGTTATAAAATATCATAAGCGATATGGAATGGAAATAAACTGAAATTTGCTTGATTTGTGTGGCTTTTGATGGTTGAATGTGTTTGGTGTGAAAATTACATTAAAGAACAATATTGGTGTTGTCGAATAATTTAACCATTGAAATAAATTGATTTGAAATTCTAAATATACGTGAATTATTTGAGAAGGCCGAGTTAATTCTCATTTCAAATAATTGACCGACGATTGAAAGTCGAAGATGAAGACGGTGGTCGAAGACCGGAGATCTTCACCTCGTTTGGATGGTAACCGAGGTCCTGATTGGGAGGCATCCCGAAATATGGATAATGAGTGGTGATCGTTCAGACGTACGTGTTGATCGAAGGGTTTGCGAGGTATTTAGTGCCTCCGGTTTCGTTCAGACCCAGAACGGACTTGTAAATGGACTGTGTGTCTGACATAGGATTTATTCTGTGTGGCATGCTAAGATGCAGTGATCAGGGCTTCTGTTGAAAAGCAAAGTCTTGTGGTGATGATCAAAGCACCGCCTGTGTGGCGTAGCTTTGTGTATAACGTAAATTCGCGAGCCTCACACCCCGGTATGAACCTAAAACGGGAGGAAGGACCTCAGGGAGGACGTGCGTTTCTTTCTAGCTAGGGTGGTGTCAGTGACCTACCAGCCCTGACATTTATATACTTTTCACCTATGTGGTTGTTGCTGTTGCGAGGCGCCTCGGTTTGATCGGACGATCCGGGTCCGATGGAGTCATTCGTTGGCTCGTTTACGCCCCAAAGGGCGGAGAAACGTAGTGTTCAGGCATAATAATCCACATCGGTGGATCGGCCCTGACGATCCAAGGGCCCACCTGAGTCTGGGCCTGAGACATGGGCTAGATTGTCTCGAATTCGGTAAGGACTATCTTTTGCCTTGGTTCATGACGGAAATCCAATTTCCAAATACGTGACGATGCGATTTTGATTGTATACCTATATATGGCGACATAGTGGTATGGGGCATTAATGCCGTCTATGATTGATAGTTATGATTTGAAATTTCTTTCAAAACATATAAACACTAGCAATAATATCAAATGCCTTTGTTTTATTCGTATCAAGCATATTTTGACCGTTATAAGGTAAAAACTCTATCCTCCGGTTTGCGTTGCATTGTGTGATAGGAACCGAGTCTTATAACGGCTTCATTTTTATAAAAAGCATAGCGATGTTTAAAAGAAAGATTTGTTTTAAAGCACTGGCAATCCAATGGAGTAAACCCGTTCCACGAAAGTGGCGTGGTCCTGTGATTAGCCATATTATATATGTGTTGAGTGGATTAATCATACCAGTCCTTGTTGCTGGCCCTTAGTAGGCCGGGTACGCATGATAGGGGGTTCTCGCTTCGCGGTTTGGTGGCGAACGGGAGACTCTTACCCCTACATGTCGCCGGGGAGGGCGTTGGTTCGCCAATAGGCGCGAGACTCGAGAGGGTCGCCGTAAAACAAGGGACTGGGGGACCATGTGGGAGCCACGGTAGGTTTTACCTGCTGTACTGGAGGATGAAGGGATGGTTGCAAAGCCTACCGGATTTCGCGGTAACGTCTCAACGTGGTATCAGAGCTTTGGTTAAGCTTAGTTCTGGAATATAACATTTGAACGAACTCGTCAGAAATAGAACCAGTAGTGTTCTAGGACGGGTAACTCTATACAGATAGGATCAGCAATATCCTAGTATGAGTATAGCAGAATCAGAACAACTCGTTAGAGATGGGGTCAGAAGTGCCTCAGAACGAGTCGAGAGTAATATGTTTTTAAATAACGTATTTGTGATTATATATATATAGTCTGGTTTTAGAAATATAATTTTTGAATATATAAAAGATATATATTTTAAAAGTTAAAAAGGTTAAAAACAATTGGATTGGTTGTTGTGTTGTGTGATTGTAGATTTATCAAACCACTTTCGACTTTATTCCTTTTCGGGGACGAAAAGTTTTAAGTGGGGGAGATTGTAACGACCCAGAAAATCTGAACCAATTTAAAAATTTTAAATTGGCTAAAATAATGGATTTTAATTATTTAAAATAAATATTTTAAATAATGGCGATGAAAACTGAGTTGAAATCGACATTTGAAAACGAATATAATTAATTATAATTATATATAGAATTGAAAATGGCGCGGTAGTTCGATAATTCAATTTCAAACTTCAATTGAATATACCGGGTACAAAACAATCCGGATTTTAGTGAAACCAAAAATAATGGAATCTAATTGATAATATCTTTCTAACGAATCCGACCAATCGAAATTTGATAGCGGGAATCAAAAGATATGTCCAGTCAAAAATTCTGAATAGTCGCTATGGAATTCAGGCCCTTAAAAATGGACATTTTGCAGATGACCTCGGATTTCGACGAAACCACTTTTGTTAGATCCGCAGTGTCAGGTTATTGCTAGGTTTCAAATTTCATAATTTTTCGAATCAATATGTGAGCGTGGCAAAGGAAAACGCGTTTGACCAGTTTCTGTTGAATTTAATCGACTGGAAATTGGCCATTTTTCAAACGGTCTCAGAATTCGACGAAACTAGTTTTGTTAGGACCGTATCGTCAATACGAAGCTAGAAAATATTTTTCGGGAATTTTTCTAGTTAGTATGTGACCCCGGTAATTTGAAATGTGCGTTTAAAATTCAGTATAGTGATTTAAATGAAAATTCAAAAGGAAAATGATTGTAACGATCAAATCAGCTTGCGATACATATCCCATTGTGTTCGGAATGGGGGTGAAACGCTATGGGCGACAGGCGGTGGGCCTCGTTTCGAGGTCGAGTGTAAAAGTCAACCTATTTGCAAAATTAAATAATTAAATAAAAAAAAATATGTTTTTTAATTCCCTCCCTCCCTTTTATTCTTCTGCTTGGCCCCCCCCGTTTCAGTTATCAGAAAACAAAAGAAAAAAAAAAACCTAAATCGATTCGAAGCCGCCGCCCCCCTCAAGACCAGTCGCCGACGAAGCAGCCCCCCCTCAAGCGAACGACGCAGCCGCACATCCCCTTCTTCCTCCCCCCTCCATCGATCGAAGGCCAGAGCCTCTAGAAGAAA
This sequence comes from Allium sativum, assembly GCA_030737875.1. Lineage (NCBI taxonomy): Eukaryota > Viridiplantae > Streptophyta > Magnoliopsida > Asparagales > Amaryllidaceae > Allium > Allium sativum. The sequence continues at coordinate 342,065,834 of CM060919.1, forward strand.
CCCCGACACCCGATTAGCCCCCGTTCGAGACGTTGAAACCAGAGCGCCGCCGCCCCACTTCGAGCTCCGTCGAACTGCAGAAACCCCCCTTTTTTCTTTGCAGCTAATTCGGTGAGCACTTATTTTTTTTTATTTTTTTTTATGCATATAAAACTGATTTGTTTAAATATGAAAAACCGATTTTTTTTAAGTGTTTAAAACTGATTTTAAAAGATTTAAAAACTGTTTTGAAAAGCATTTTTAAAAACTGATTTTAAAAGATTTAAAAACTGTTTTGAAAAGCATTTTTAAAAACTGATTTTAAAAGATTTAAAAACTGTTTTGAAAAGCATTTTTAAAACTGAATTATAAAGGAATATAAAAACTGATTTTAAAATGATTTATAAACTAGAAGAAGATTAGAAATTTAAAAGTAAAAATCATATTTTTATATATTGAATAACGTAAAAATTCGATTTTTACATGTGTAGAGAATACGGGCGAAAGCGACAAAAGGCGAAGATTTCTATAAAGTGAAGTGTCGTGCAGTTGGATAGCTATTGGTGAGATTTCTGATTTAAAAATTTATATATATATGTGTGAAAATGAAAGTGAACTGCTATATATAAATATCTATATATATATATATATATATATATATATATATATACGCCCCTCGTCCACAAACCATGGACGATATTTATTGATTGAAATTGTTGTGATAATTGGTTGATAGCGAATGATTGTTTGGGATTGTTTGTGATTGATATTGGTTGATTATGGTTGAAAAATACCCATTGGTGGTTGTGAAATATTTGGTTGAAACCACATAGGATTAGTTTGTGGAAATGAAATAAATATATACATGCCGCCTGCGTGCGAACTAGATGCATGATCCCCATTGTCAAAAACCGCGAGGTTTTAAGGTAGAGCGAGGAGCCGTACTAGGGACGGTGCCGGTGTAACTACCCTGCCGTTATGCTGCCGAAATTTTGAATAATATTCGTGTGTTTGAATTATTTTCATTTGCTTAAACTATATTTATTCATTGTATTGAAAACATTCATGTGTTGAATTGATATTCATTCGTTGTTTAGAAATTCATGTGTTGAATGGTATTCATATTTTGAAATAAGTTGTTCGATAATAAAAATCACATTTTTATCTATATATAGAAACTATAGAAAACATTCATGTGTTGAATTGATATTCATTCGTTGTTTAGAAATTCATGTGTTGAATGGTATTCATATTTTGAAATAAATTGTTCGATAATAAAAATCACATTTTTATCGATATATAAAAACTATAGAAACATTCATGTGTTGAATTGATATTCATTCGTTGTTTAGAAATTCATGTGTTGAATGGTATTCATATTTTGAAATAAATTGTTTGATAATAAAAATCACCTTTTATAGACTATATGAACTATATAGAAAAATAGTGTTTTGAAATGAATTATTTTACAATAAAAATCACATTTTTATTGTATGCATAAATCGTTGAAATGTGAAATGTTAAAAATAGCCACTTGTTCAAATAAACATATATCAGTTGAAATATTCATTAATTAGCTAATGAAATGATTTGCGCCTATTTATGTGACATTAGAATGAATGGTGTTTTTAAACCAAATAGAAATCAAATATGAAGTTGAATAGAAAATGAAAAATGATATGAACTGTATATATATGTACATGCAATATTCATTGAACAGGTTATAGCAAAAGGGGCTAGAGAAGAGGAATAAAATTTTGTGCCCGACAAATAGGTACACATTTACTGATTTGTTTGGGTGATGATTTTGAGCCTGTTGGCAAGCCGCTTGGCTTTTTCTTTTTCTTTTTTTTGAGATTAGAAGGACCGGGACGCTAATTGCGATTTCCCGACGCTCCCGGTGCAGGGGAGGTTATGGCGAAATTTTTCCAAAATTTAAGGTGTTAGAAATTTTTTTGAATTGAAAACGATATGAAAATCGTTGAATGAACTATATTTATATAAATATATAAATATAAATAAAATTAAAATGAAACGAAGCCGTGCAGTTCGTATTTTGAAACCGTGATTTCAAACGACTAGTGCGGGAAATCCGACCATTGGATTTTCCCGAAATCTCAACCGTCGGGTTCGCCTTGGAAATATCTTTCCAACGGCACCAACCTTGTAAAAATCCAACGGTTGGATTGTCTGGAATGTCTAATTCAAATTTGAAGAAAAACTGCGCCAGAAGCGATTATATTTATATATATATATAAATAGAATTATATTTAATCGAATAACGACGCTGCAGTTCGTATTTTGAAAGCGAAAATTCAAACGATTGTACCGGGAGATCCGACTGTCGGATTTTCCCGAAACTGGAACCGTTGGGTTCGTTTTGAAAAGACCTTTCTAATGATGTAAATTTTGTGAAGATCCAACGGTTAGATTTTCAGATATGTGTAAATCAAATCTGAAGAAAAACAGCGCCACGGCCGCCTTATGGCCCGAAGCGTCGTTTTGAATAAAATGGCTATTTTAAAATAAATAAAAATAGCGATAAATAGTTATAAAATATCATAAGCGATATGGAATGGAAATAAACTGAAATTTGCTTGATTTGTGTGGCTTTTGATGGTTGAATGTGTTTGGTGTGAAAATTACATTAAAGAACAATATTGGTGTTGTCGAATAATTTAACCATTGAAATAAATTGATTTGAAATTCTAAATATACGTGAATTATTTGAGAAGGCCGAGTTAATTCTCATTTCAAATAATTGACCGACGATTGAAAGTCGAAGATGAAGACGGTGGTCGAAGACCGGAGATCTTCACCTCGTTTGGATGGTAACCGAGGTCCTGATTGGGAAGCATCCCGAAATATGGATAATGAGTGGTGATCGTTCAGACGTACGTGTTGATCGAAGGGTTTGCGAGGTATTTAGTGCCTCCGGTTTCGTTCAGACCCAGAACGGACTTGTAAATGGACTGTGTGTCTGACATAGGATTTATTCTGTGTGGCATGCTAAGATGCAGTGATCAGGGCTTCTGTTGAAAAGCAAAGTCTTGTGGTGATGATCAAAGCACCGCCTGTGTGGCGTAGCTTTGTGTATAACGTAAATTCGCGAGCCTCACACCCCGGTATGAACCTAAAACGGGAGGAAGGACCTCAGGGAGGACGTGCGTTTCTTTCTAGCTAGGGTGGTGTCAGTGACCTACCAGCCCTGACATTTATATACTTTTCACCTATGTGGTTGTTGCTGTTGCGAGGCGCCTCGGTTTGATCGGATGATCCGGGTGCGATGGAGTCATTCGTTGGCTCGTTTACGCCCCAAAGGGCGGAGAAACGTAGTGTTCAGGCATAATAATCCACATCGGTGGACCGGCCCTGACGATCCAAGGGCCCACCTGAGTCTGGGCCTGAGACATGGGCTAGATTGTCTCGAATTCGGTAAGGACTATCTTTTGCCTTGGTTCATGACGGAAATCCAATTTCCAAATACGTGACGATGCGATTTTGATTGTATACCTATATATGGCGACATAGTGGTATGGGGCATTAATGCCGTCTATGATTGATAGTTATGATTTGAAATTTCTTTCAAAACATATAAACACTAGCAATAATATCAAATGCCTTTGTTTTATTCGTATCAAGCATATTTTGACCGTTATAAGGTAAAAACTCTATCCTCCGGTTTGCGTTGCATTGTGTGATAGGAACTGAGTCTTATAACGGCTTCATTTTTATAAAAAGCATAGCGATGTTTAAAAGAAAGATTTGTTTTAAAGCACTGGCAATCCAATGGAGTAAACCCGTTCCACGAAAGTGGCGTGGTCCTGTGATTAGCCATATTATATATGTGTTGAGTGGATTTCTCATACCAGTCCCATGACTGACTCGTAGTTTGTTTCACTCTCAAACTCGGGTGCCCCTTTTTCCTACACGGGCAGCCTTGTATTCAGGTTTAGCTGGTTCTTTCTGGATAGCTGGAGCTGAAGATGGATTCTATCATTTATTTCCTTTTATGCTGTTCAGCTCCTATTGTACATATTTTGTTTATTTCCGCTGTAGACATCTATGTATAGCTGAACTGTATTTGTACTAAGTAAGATCCTGTATACTGTGTAACTCTGATGATTACTTTTATCCAGTATATTTTGTTGTTCATTCTGGTGTATTTATTTAATTCTGTTCTGCTGTTATATGTTTCTGTGTTATATTCCAAAGATAACCTTGTTTCCGCGAGAACGGGAAATCGGGTCGTCTCAAGGCCTCATCATCAGAGTCTATTCTCGAGTTTCGAAAGTGGGATATCTATATATTTCCAATCGACTGGTGTGAGATCCAAAATATAGTTGGAATATATTATTGTGAATTGGTATCAAAAATGGATTTTTGAATATATTAAAGTTATATGTTTGAAAAGCTAATTAACTAATTGATAGCTGGTTGTGATGGATGATTATTAATTCCACTATCAAAACCAATATGTGAATGAAAGTTAGTTTAGCCAAATTGAATAAAACATTGAACTGAACTGAAAATTTGTTAGAATTGCATACATGTACATATATATGTGTGAACAGGTCATAGCATGGAAGCTAAGAAGAGGAATAAAATTGTATGCCCAACAAATAGGTACATGTTTACTAATTTCTTGGGTTTTAATGATTTTATGAGCCGATTAACTAGCCGCTTGGCTTTTTCTTTTTGGATAGGTGAGGGCCCTGTGAGGCAAGTTGCGGTTTTAAAGGTCTCCCCGTACAAAAGAGGTTATGGCGATTTTTTTTGAAAATTTTGTGTGTTAGCCAAATTTTTGAAGAATTAGAAAATTCTTAGAAACTGAAAAGTTGAAGAATGAAAGCCAGAATGAAAGTTGAGTTGGTTAGTTAAACAACTTTCAGCTTTGTTTCTTTGCGAGGACGAAAAGATTTTAAGTGGGGGAGATTGTAACAACCCGGATTTTCAGAACCAATTTAAAATTTTTATTTTAGCTATTTTAATGGATTTTGAATATTTAAAATGATTTATTTTAAATAATAATGACTAAAAATTTATTTTAAATGAAGATAGAACGTACAAATTATTTTAATTATAAAACGAGCATGAAATGGCATGGTAGTTTGAAAATTCGATTTTAAATTTCAACTGAATGTACAGGTTTCAAAAATAATCGGATTTCAGTAAACCCAGAACTATTTGAATTTGTTTAATTATATCTTTCTAACAAATATGAAAAATCCAAATTTCATTACGAGAATTGAAAGTTATGTCCAGTTTAAAACTTAAAATAGTCGTTGTGTAATTTGTAGAATATATAGCTTTAAAAATAACCGTTTTGCAAACGACCTCCGTTTTCAACGAAACCACTTTTGTTGGATCTGGAATGTCAAATTATTTCTAGATTCCAATTTTCATAATTTTTGGAATTAATATGTGAGCATGGTGAATTTAAACGCTTTTGGCAATTTTAGTTTGAATTTCATCGACTGGAAAATGACCATTTTTCATACGGTCTCCAAATTCGATGAAATTAGTTTTGTTAGGACCGTATCGTCAAAACATAGCTAGATTTATTTTTTTGGAATTTTTTGAGTTAGTATGTGGCCCTGGTAATTTGAAATGTACGTTGAAATCAATTTTGAACATTATATTAATTTATATTTTAATTTAAAGAAAAACTAATCGAAACAGTTGAATTGGCTTGCAGGACATATCCCATTGTGTTCGGAATGGGAGTATTTAGCTAGGGGCGACTGTCGTTGGGTTCGATTTAGAGTTCGAATGAAAAAGTAACCTTTTTGAAAATTTAAAAATAATAATATAATTATGTATATTTATGTTTACCCCTTTCTCTCCTTCCCAGTCAATGCCGAATAAAAAGAAGAAGAAAAACTGCTGCCTCCCTCGATCTCGATTTCCGCCGTCGTGCCCCGACCCCCCACCTATGATGATCGCACCTCTCCCCTCAGCTCCTCCCTCCTCTCCTCTTCCCTCTCTCCTCCTTCCCCAATTAAAACTGCACACCCCCTCTCCAAAAACAGCCACAACCACCGCCAACACCCCCGGGTCCGCCGTCGGTCGTCTGACCGCCTCCCCTGCCACTGTAGCACCCGGCGCCGCCATTCCCCCCTCACTCCCAATTCCAACAGTAAGTTTTTTATTTATTTATTTTAAGTAATTAGTTTAATTAAATTAAAGAGCATTGCTGTTAAAAATCATATATATATATAGTGAAATAAAAATATGATTTTATTATATAAACTGATTTATAAAAATATGATTTTTATATAGAAAACCGATTTATAAAAATATGATTTTTATATAAAAAACTGATTTATATGATTTTTATATAGAAAACTGATTTATAAAAATATGATTTTTATAGAAAACTGATTTATAAAAATATGATTTTTATATAGAAAACTGATTTATAAAAACATGATTTTTATAAATAAGAACATAGCATAAAAATGTGATTTTAATTATATATAGCGATGTTAAAAATGTGATTTTTATTATGAAATGGTTTAAATAAAAATATGATTTTTATATATAATAACATAGCATAAAAATATGATTTAATATATAAGGACATCAAATAAAAACATGATTTCTAATATATAGATAACTGTAACGACCAGAGGATTTTCGGCCCAGAAAATCGACATAAATACCTTTACCATAACTCATGCCGACCTTCCAAACACCGAAAACACTGGAACGTTATTAGAAAGATATTAGAGGGTGAGATAAGAAAGAAAGTTAGAATAGAAAGAAAGAAGAAGAAACACCACATAATCAGAGTCTCTCATCGCAGCGGAACAAAATACAATACGTAAATAAATCTTTATTGAGAGCTTTTAAAAATACTTACAATATCAGAGTACATCAACATCTCTGGACAGCTATAATCATCTGTCCCATATACAGCACACACAACGGAATAGTAGCTATATATATATATATATATATATATATATATGATCATACGTCTGAATTCCTCCAACTCGTCTCTTCACAACATTCGAGAACCTAAACCTGAACAACTCGGGCTAATCCGAGCATTTACAAAACACCGGGTCAGTCTAGTGAACCAGAGTGAGAAAAACTCGCACAGTTTAAAGGTAACACACAACTTGATTTTAAAGTCAAAATCTTTTTGAAGGAAAAGGATAATCGTAAGACCAAATACACACATAAACACGGACGGTTTTTACCTTACGATAACCCAAAACGTTTTTGAAATCAATATCTTTTTTGATATTATAATAGTGTCTAATTACATGTAAATAACAATCTAGCAGAACGCTTGCATCTCCCGCTCTGCATATATAGTATACAATCAAAAACCGCGGGCGCTTATTGGAAATTGGATTCCGACTATGACAAGGTATAGGACCACCTGTGATCGACGCTAGTCTATGAATTAGAAAAGCGCGACATTTGTAATAAATTCTGCAAGCATACAGGTGTGTAGCATACAGGTCGAACACAGGGAGGTTTAATTAATTTTTTTTTTCTTGGGCGTGTTAGACGAAGCTGGAGGTTGATTTTTTCGCAAAGCAAAATAAAAACTGAAACTACGAATAAAAGATGCAATTGAATTCACTACAGATTCGAATCTAATCGGATCTGTAATAGATTCAATGATTAAAATAAAATAGAACACTGGAAATAAAATTGCAGAAAAGAAATCAACAACTGAAAATAAAAACTAGGATTACCGCTGAACCTAATCAGACGGTCAATCACTAGTAAGAAAAATAGAAGCAATAGCAAATTGTGTTCTAGCAAATCTAATTGACTAGACAACACAATAAGCCATGAAAATAAAATGCAGAAAGAAAAGAAAGCTTTATTACAACTGAAAGAGAGTACAGGAGAATGAGTGAATTTTTACAATGGTTACAATCACATATTTATAGATGAGAATGGGAAAACCCTAATTAGGTCTATGAATAAATGGGCCTCCTCATTCATGAATATCTCTTGCCTTCCTTGACTAACTTGATTGAAGAAAATCTAGGCATATCATGGTAAATATTTTCCATATCTTTCAATTCTCCCATGTGGCTAATTGATTGATAGAAGATTGCATCTAATTAATTCTTCCAAACAAGGACGCTTATCAGACTCCAAAGGCAATATAAGATAAAATCTTCAAAATTGATTTTTCTTCTTGGCAACAATTCAATCAGAAATTCTTCTAATTGAAATTGAATGATTTGAATTTAATTCCATGACAAGAATATGGCTATTGCTGAAATGTTAATTGGTGCACATCATAAATACATACACATGAATATGTGTATATATATATAACATAACACTAATCCAGATATTTCTCAAAGCAAAGGGCCAGTGTGATCGCGCTCCGTTTCTTTGGCAAAAAGTGAGCTTGACGGGGTTCGAACTCAGGTCTCTCAGCACCAATTCCTATGCCTTTACCAGTGAGCTACTACTTCTTTTGTAATTGAAATGAATTTGATGTGAGGAAGTAGCTCTTTCTTGTAGTTGGCCTTTGATTTGAATTGAAGGAGGCAACGCTTGAAATCTGTAAAAACACATAAAAAATACCCAAAGTATCATTTATTTATTTACAAAAGATAAAGCATAAGAGTAATAAAATAAACACTTTTCAATGTCAATCAAATACCCCCACACTTATCTTTTACTCGTCCTCGAGTAAAACAAAAAATGAAAAACTAAACTAGATAGGTCACACTTTCGTAGGAAACACGATTGCATTGAGCGTATGCAACAAGCCGTTAAACCTCTAGGTGTCCCTAGTAGGACGAGTGGTGTCTCGTGAGGGTTTTACGCGGATACTACCCACAAAATCCAAATGCAGTATGCTATGATTCTAATGAAACTACATGAATGCAATGGACATATGCAAAAATAAAAACGAAAAATGACAACACGACTTGTTTCAGGAAAGTGGTACAACAAATTAAGTTAATAATTTCTAACCAGTTGATTTTATTTTAGATACCTCGACATGTCACAAATTTTCGATATAAATCAAGTTTTCAAATGTTAAATTCCAGTTTGGCCAGTTAGTTCGGTTGATAACATAACGCAGCCATGAAATAAATTCTTAGTTTGCTTGGCACAGTTTGTAAAGTGGTATTCTAATTTTCTTATGTATGGCTAGTCAAATCAATAAGGTAAAGAAGTATTTGGGCATCATCGCTTATTCTTTATTCTATAAAATTTTAAGATTTATGATTAAGTACATACACCTAAAAAGACCAAGGTTTACCACCCATGCACTGCCTCGCGGACTAACGGAGAGTGGGTAAAGAGCTTGGCGGATTGTGCAGGCCGACTTTGACTTTGTCAACAACGTGTCGGTAATCCTTAGGTGTCCAATCCCATAAAATGAGACCAAGATATTCCAACTTTGACTTTGTCAACAACGTGTCGGATAGAGCTTGGCGGGTTTGCACACCAACGCTCGATATACAAGCAATGTTGGATACCCTTGGAATACTATTATTATTATTATCGAAAATATAAGCACAAAAGAGAGTTACGCGAATTCAACTTAACACAACTTAGTTTTAAAGATTTGAAAAGCCAATATAAGTATTTTAAGTCCTTTACTTATTTAAACAAAGTCTACAATATAGAATAGATTTCATGGCCATCACCTAAGAATCTCCCTATGTACTGGTTACACTATTATCCCTCAAAATTAAACTTTTCATTATATTTCCTATTCGATCTAAGTTGAGAGAGAAAAATACTATCAACTGGCTAAAAATTGTAAACTTATTTTGTTGAATCACTTGAAAATGAGTCGTATTTCAAAAAAAAAAAATGGCATGTTACTACAGTCTAAAATGCATGATGATCCTACTTAAATGGCTGAAAATAAAAAGAAATAAAAAGAAATAAAAACAAAGAAAAATGAAAATAGATGAAATGCAGACCCCCCCACACTTGATTGAGACAGTGTCCCAACTGTCTAAGGCAGAAAAACAAAAATAAAATGAAAAAATGAAAAAGAAAACTAAAAGAAAAAGAACGTATACCACCTGATTTCATGGTGGATGATCATGCAGATCGATAGAGTCATCTTCGTCATATTGCTCGAATTCCAAAAATGGTTTCAGTCGTTGACCGTTTACTTTGAAGACTTTTCCATCCCTAGGATTTTCAATTTCAACCGCTCCATGAGGGTATACTGTTTTCACGACATAAGGTCCAGTCCATCGAGATCTGAGTTTTCCTGGAAACAAGTGAAGTCTAGAGTCGTATAAAAGAACTTTTTGACCTACGTTGAATTCCTTACGAAGTATGTTTTTGTCGTGTTGGGCTTTGGTTCTTCCTTTGTAAATTTTCGCATTTTCATACGCCTCATTTCTTAATTCCTCTAATTCAGAAATTTGTAACTTCCTGTGTGAGCCGGCTTTTTCTAAGTCAAAGTTCAAAAATTTTATGGCCCAAAGAGCACGATGCTCTAATTCGAGAGGTAAGTGACAGGCCTTTCCAAAGACTAATCGATATGGTGACATCCCTAGATTGGTTTTATAAGCAGTGCGAAAAGCCCAAAGTGCATCAATCAGTTTTACAGACCAATCCTTTCTATTGGAATTCACGGTTTTCTCAAGAATTTGTTTGATTTGTCTATTGGAAACTTCTACTTGTCCACTAGTTTGTGGATGGTAAGGTGTTGACAGCTTGTGTGTGATTGAGTATTTCTTGAGCAAGGACTCAAAAGCACGATTACAGAAATGAGTGCCATTATCGCTAATGATAGCTCGAGGTGTGCCAAAGCGTGAAAAGATGTTTTCTTTGAGGAATTTGACAACAACCTTGTTGTCGTTGGTTTTGGTCGGAATGGCTTCAACCCATTTTGAGACATAATCTACCGCAAGTAAGATGTAAAGATTCCCAAATGAATTAGGGAATGGTCCCATGAAATCGATGCCCCAAACATCGAATAACTCAATCACTAAAATGGGGTTGAGAGGCATCATGTTTCGCTTAGAGATTCGACCCGTTCTTTGACATCGCTCACATTTAGAGCAAAATTCGAAAGCGTCACGGAAGAGTGTGGGCCAATAAAAACCGCTTTGCAAAACTTTTGCAGCAGTTTTTCTTGCTCCAAAATGACCGCCACAAGCATGGTCATGTGAGAAAGAGAGAATACTTTGGTGTTCATGATCAGGCACACACCTTCGAATGATTTGGTCGGGACAGTATTTGAAAAGATATGGGTCGTCCCAATAGAAGTTTCGAACTTTCGAGAGAAATTTTTGTTTATCTTGTTTCGACCATTCAGCGGGCGTTTGTTGTGTGACAAGATAATTCACAATGTCAGCGTACCAAGGGGTGTTAGAGATCGAAAGGAGTTGTTCGTCAGGAAAATAGTCATCGATTTGGATGTCGTTATCATTTTCGTGCACAATTCGAGAGAGATGATCAGCTACGACATTTTCAGAACCCTTTTTATCTCGTATTTCTATATCGAATTCTTGAAGAAGAAGGATCCAACGAATCAAGCGGGCCTTGGCATCCTTTTTAGAAAGCAAATATCGTAGGGCAGCATGGTCAGTGTAAACTATGACTTTGGATCCTATGAGATATGGTCTGAATTTCTCAAGAGCGAAGACAACTGCCAAAAATTCCTTTTCAGTAGTCGAGTAATTCAATTGGGCCTCGTTTAAGGTTTTGCTAGCGTAGTAAATGACTCGAGGGAGTTTATCAATTCGCTGACCCAAGATGGCTCCAATTGCAAAGTCAGAAGCGTCGCACATAAGTTCAAAGGGTTGAGTCCAATCAGGAGGTTGAATGATGGGAGTTGTGGTCAAGAGTGATTTAAGAGTTTCAAAAGATGTTTTGCAATCATTGGAAAATTCAAACTTTACGTCTTTGGCAAGTAAATTCGAGAGAGGTTTTGAAATCTTTGAGAAATCCTTAATGAATCTACTATAGAATCCTGCATGGCCAAGAAATGAGCGAACATCTTTGATAGACTTAGGAGGAGGTAAATTAGCAATCAAATCGATTTTGGATTTATCGACTTCTAGGCCATCTTTGGAGACGACATGACCTAGAACTGTCCCCCTTTTCACCATAAAGTGGCATTTCTCCCAATTAAGCACAAGTGATTTCTCCTTACAACGCTTAAGGACGAGTTCTAAATGAGTGAGACATTGGGAAAAAGATGATCCATATATTGAAAAATCGTCCATGAATATTTCCAAGAATTCTTCTACCATATCAGAGAAAATACTCATCATACACCTTTGGAAAGTCACGGGGGCATTACAAAGACCAAAAGGCATGCGACGATAAGCAAAGGTTCCAAAGGGACAAGTAAAGGTGGTCTTATGTTGATCTTCTAAGGCAACAAGAATTTGGTTATAGCCAGAGTATCCATCGAGAAAACAGTAGTACTCATGTCCCGCTAAGCGTTCGAGCATTTGGTCAATAAAAGGCAAGGGAAAATGGTCTTTTCGTGTGGATGAGTTGAGCTTTCGATAGTCGATGCACACACGCCATTTGGTTTTGATTTTTGTTGGGACGAGTTCATTACTGTCGTTTTTGATCACTGTGACTCCCGACTTCTTTGGTACAACTTGTACTGGACTCACCCAAGTACTATCGGAGATGGGATAGATGATGTTATTGTCTAGACATTTGATTATTTCCTCCTTGACCACTTCTCTCATGTTTGGGTTTAATCGCCTTTGAACTTCACGGGTGGGTTTAGCCTCATCAACTAAATGTATGCGATGTTCCACAATTGATGGGCTAATTCCTTTTATATCGCTAATTTCCCACCCCAAGGCATTTTTATTTTCCCGTAAAATTTCCAAAACTTTTTCTTCTTGGTCTTCGGTAAGATCAGAAGCCAAGATTACGGGAAAAGTTTGTGATGGGTCCAAATATGCATACTTAAGGTCTGGTGGCAAGGGTTTGAGGTCTAACTTAGGAAGTTCTTGTGTATCAACATTGGTCAAGATTCCCTGGTTAGATTCAGGTGACGAAGTGTCGGAGTCAAGAATTTTGTTTAGTTCAGAAATGTATTCGAGTTCATCGAAATCAGAGTCGAAATGGTCAAGACACATTTTCAAGGCTTCAGAAGTGTCACTAGAGGTTTCATCAACTGTGGTTTGAATCATGTCAATTTCATCGATCTCAAAATCCCTAGGTTGTTTGTTGAGATTAAAGATGTTTAGCTCAATGGTTAGGTGCCCGAAGGAAAGTCGAAGTTGACCATTCCTACAATTAATGACAACATTAGAGGTTGCTAAGAAGGGGCGTCCTAAGATCAATGGTATTTGAACATTGGGATTTGAGACAGGCTCTGTTTCTAGAACTATAAAATCGACAGGGAAGTAAAACTGTTCGATCTGTATCAAGACGTTTTCGATAATTCCCAATGGCTTTTTGACAGATCGATCGGCTAGTTGAAGTGTGATGTTTGTTGGTTTAATCTCCCCTAGTCCAAGTTGACGATAGACAGTATAAGGGAGAAAGTTGACACTGGAACCAAGGTCGAGTAGAGCACGAGAGATGTGGGTGTTTCCTATTTTACAATCAATCGTAGGGCAGCCAGGGTCTTTATACTTGACTGGGGCAAGACTCGAAAGAACAGAGCTTGTATTCGCAGTTAGAAAGGCGGTTTTTGGGACATTGGTCGCACGTTTTTGTGTACACAATTCCTTAAGACATTTAGTATATTGAGGAATTTGTTCAATGGTGTCTAAAAGAGGAATGTTCACACAGACTTGTTTGAAAATTTCCAGAATTTTATCGAAATTTGCTGCTTTCTTCTTATTATTGAGTCTATGGGGAAAAGGAGCAACTGGTTTTTCGACTCTACGATCAGTTTCATCATTCGAGGAAAAAGGTGGTAGGGGTGTAGAAGATGAAATGTTGGGATTGCCAACATTGGTTTTCAAAGGTGGGTCGGGTTTGCCGACACAAGGAGAAGAACTGTTGGGATTGCCAACATTTAAGGGAATTTGAGGTTCAGAAGAATTGGCATTCGAAGCCAATGGATGATCATCAAGATTAGGGATTGGGGTCGAGTTAGAAGATTCGCCAGGGTTGCCCACGTTATTATCAATCCTCTTTCCAGATCGAAGGGTTGTAATAGCGTTGACTGGATTATGGTTTTCGTCCTCACAAGAATTTACAGTACGAGAGTTATATTTTGGATTCACCTCAGGTTGACTAGGCAACTTTCCTTTCTCGTTATTTTTCGCTAGTTCCTTTATCATATTCATCATTTGTTCCATTTGTTTTTCTAAACGCACAATGTCTGGTGACGGTTGAGAAGATTGAGATGATTGGTTTGATGATTGAAAATTGGGGTGCCTATAAGGTTGTTTGGATTGAGGTGTAGCTTGAGAGGGTTGAGAATTGGGGGGTGGACCTTGGTAATTCGGATTGGGAATAAAGGGTTGCACGTGAGATGGGTTAGCCGAATTATTGGGGTTTGACCAGGAAAAATTTGGGTGGTTCCTCCAACCAGGGTTGTACGTTGATGAGTAAGGGTTGTTTTGAGCTATGGCATTGGCTTGGTCTTGAGAGTAATAGTGGGGTAACCCTTCTCCGGCTTGAGAAGTTTGATTTTCTAAGGGAATTTGACTTGGGTCCACGACATGCACTCCTCTAGTAGAAGTACGAATGGGAACACGAATCGATTCCCACTGCATGTCCTTTTCAGAATAATCTTCTAAGAACCGCCAAGCTTCATCGGCTGTTTTAGACATAAAGTCTCCTCCACACATTGATTCTAGTTGAGTTCTAGTCTGATAGTTTAGCCCTTCATATGCAATTTGACATAAGTGATCTTTTAGAATTCCATGATGAGGGCAACTATATAATAGCTGGTTGAATCTCTCAAAGTATTTTGAAAAAGTTTCCCCCTCATTTTGACAAAATTGATTTATCTCGGTTCGGATTTTTAGAGTTTTATGGAAAGGGAAAAACTTTTTCAAGAATGCAGTGACAAATTCATCCCAACTTCTTATGGAATGTCGTGGAAGAGAATTTAGCCATCTTTTAGCGCTTTCAAGTAGTGCAAATGGAATTAGCCTTAGCTTGATCGATTCGTTAGATAATTGTTGCATTTTTGTTGTGGAGGCATACAATTCAAATTCACTCAGAAATTCATAAGCATTTTCAGACCCAGTAAATTTTGGTATCCCTTGGATAAAAGAGCGTTTTAGCTCAAAATTGTTTCCTTCAGCTGGTGGGAACACAATGACAGATGGTTGAACGGTCCTAGTCGGATAACATCGATCACGAAGAGACAAGGGTCTTTCCATTTGGATATTGAGGTTTTGAAAATTTTGATTTATTTGGTTTTGATCCCCAAAGTTTGGAAAGTTTTGATTCACTCGATTTTGATCCAATTCGGGTGGAAAATTTTGGTTGATTCGAGAACCCCTAGGAGAATTTTGTTGGCTAACACTTTTTTCACTCATTGTTGTTGAATGCAAGCACAAAAATTAGCTACAATGAAGTTTTCTGTCCTTATTGGCTCTTTACCCAAAATTATAAAGTGATGCGTTTGATTACTTAGATCAAAAGATTTCTCAGCCAGTTAACGGACAGGAGTTATCGGTGCACCAGGAATCACCCTAGCAATGCAGCCGAAGGTTTAAGTACCTTCAGAGTAACAACCGATATAATATTTACGAATCACCGTAATATTTATAAACGGTTATTTCTCTGCCGTAGTCTAGACACCGAGAAATAATTCGTTCCAAATGAATCAACTATCACAATATAATTAAGCCCTAGATGAGCCCGTGACTCCCTTAAGTCCAACGTCTAACCGTTATTATTAGTCAGATTCTACGATGAAATGCAATTTGTGGGCTAAGGAAAGGGTGATGAAATCCCTCACCTTATGTGAATTGGGGTATTGCCCTTAACAGAATGAATAAAAATTTGCAGAAATCACACAAAATAATTGCAAAAATTAAAAATTGTACATTCAAAGCCGCTGCCCCTGCAGAATTTTTTTTTACAACAATTGTCTATATATATTTTTCTTTGCAGCAGAGCACCTGTAGTGTTTTTAAAAAATTTCACCTTGATCGGCAGTCCTCCAGTGAATTTGGGAAGCGCTAGCGCGTTCACACCCCACTTGGTGTGCAACCGCTCCAACCCATTTGAATCGTCTGCTGCTTTCTGTTGTTGTCCCTTTCTATGAAAAGAAAGACGAGAGCAAGTAAATAAGAACTAAACTAAATAAAAAAAACTGGACTAGACTCACAAAATCAAGACTGGATATAAAACTAAAACTAGCTTGAAAAGAAAATCAAAAACAAACTAGGCAAAACAAACTGATTCAACAAAACTTGACTCAGCTCGAATCAAACCTCTCACGCACTAAAACAATAGAACAGAGGAATCAAAAACTACTACTCCAAAAAAAAAAACAAATCAAACGAAAGTACACCGACCCCTTTCTTTTCAATTATAAAACTCCACCAATACTAAAGCTCAGTAAACCCATACCAATTGAATTTCCAAACCAACCACACCCATTTTATTTTCTGTAACACCCCGAATTTCGGTTAATGCTAAAATTCACTAATTACAGAATTAATAATCTCAGATACGAGAATTGGGGGAAACGGGCTGCCTCATTGCGTTCGTCTCGGAAAAATACGCGAAATAGAGTCCGAGTTTTCGAAAATCGGAGTCCGTATGGCCCAGTTATGGCCCGATGAAGTTTGCAGAAAATTCAAAAACTAAAAACAGATTTAATAATTTAAATTCAGAATTTAAAGTAGAGCAGGCGGGGCCAGGCGGGAAGATTCCCGCCCTACCCATGTCGACAGGGCTGTCGACAGGCCTGTCGACAGGGGGGTCGACTTGCCTGTCGACAGGGTGCGGCGTCCAGGGAACCTGGGTGCACCAGGTTGCACCAGGTTGGGTCTTAGGCTGGCTTGGAGGGCTGGTTTCTGGAAGCTTCTTGGATCTAAGGGTCCTAATCTAATCTAGGGTTAATCTAAGGGTCTAAAATGCAACCTAATCCTATAAATAAGACCACAACCCTACCCTAATTCATTCATAATTAGATCTTGTAACTAAACTATGGCAAAATGAAACTTGATCATGGCCTCCACAAATCAATGAAGGAAGTTGCAAGCTAATCACTCTCTAATCAATCTCTAATCATCATTATCTTCATAGTTAGCAACTAATTCCACTTCATAAGGTTGCTAATCTTGGTTTTGGTGAGTTCCTATAGCTTTAATAATCAATTGTTAAATTGATTATGGTAGGATGTGATAAGACATGGCTATGTTTGTGGATAAATGAGTTTATGCAAGTTTGTATGATATGTGAATTGCAAGTTTTATGACATATGCAAGTTTATTGCCATGTTTTATGATGCAAAACATTATGTTGAACATTTATGCATATGTAACATGTTATGCAAACTATATGTGAGAATATATGCAAGTATATGTAACATGATATGTAAGTTATGCATGTGATTTTATGCATGCTAAGTATTTGGTGTTATGCATGCTAAGTATTTAATTTTATGCATGCTAAGTATTTGATTGTATGCATGCTAAGTATTGGGTTTTATGCATGCTAAGTGTTTGGGTTTATGCAAGTTAAGTGGTGTGTTTATGCATAATAAGTAATTGATTCTATGTATGCTAAGTATGTGGTTTTATGCATGCTAAGTGTTTGGTATTATGCATAAATCATGACATGCAAGTTTACCCTTTTAAATGTGATGCATACATATGCAAGATGACACCTTTATATGCTATGCATGTTTACCCTCCTTTAAGATGCAAGTCATATATGCAAGTTCAACATGTTAAGCAAGTTATGTGTATGCTTATTCAACATGTCATGCAAGTTATGTGTATGATGTTATGTAAGTTGTGTGCATGTTGTTATGCAAGTTCATATGCAAGTTATGTGTATAAGGTTATGCAAGTTATGTGCATGATGTTATGCAAGTTATGTGTATGTTGATATGCAAGTTATGTTTATGATATTATGCAAGTTATGTGTATGATGTTATGCAAGTTAACATGTAACATGTTGTGCAAGTTCACCTTTGTAAAACCTATGAACACTTATGCAAGTTGCCTTTAGATATGACATATGTATGTTCATGCAAGTTGGGTTATTTAGCAATGCTAGTTGGGTTAATATTATGATGTAAGTGGACACCTTTTTAACCCATGTTAATGCTAATGTATGCAAAGTATAACCCATGTTAATTGTGAAAGAATCATCTCTTGGAAATATGTCGTGTTAGCATAAGTACGTGGGGAAACGATGGGGTTAATAGACATGTTAATGAAATGGTGTGAAATGGTTATGATTAAGCATACCATAAAAAAATAAATTAACATAAGTGGGAATTTACCTATTGAGTTAGGTCTACCCCATGGGAATTTACCTATTGAGTTAGGTCTACCCATGTTATGAGAAACTTGATATTAATTAGGGACAATTAATATGGGGGAGATTAATTAGATGTAATTAATCGACTAAGACACGAGGTTGGACTCATTTGTAGTGTAAAACTGCCCGGACCCAACCGGCTTAACCAGTTGCTACAAACGTTAGCCCAATGTGAGAGGTCTTAGGCACAAACTAAATACGTGATTAATGTAAAGACACGAGGTTAGACTCGGTTATGACATAAGGCTGCCCGGACCCAACCGGCTTAACCAGCGGTCATAAAAGATAGTCTAATGTGAGAGGTCTTTATGAGGATCACGGTCTTAATTAATTAAGAAACACTTAACCATATAAGCATGTTGTGGGGCATGAGGGTTAAGTGGGTGCCTTGGGTGGCATGAGGAAACTAGTGGGGTGCCATGGGTGGCATGTGAAAATACGATTAGAATACTTAACCAAAGTGGGACATGTAAGTAAACATGATTAAAGGGTTAAGTAAGTGCCATAGGTGGCATGTAGAAATCTAGTGGGTGCCTTAAGGGGCAATTGAAATATGATTAGATGACTTAACCGAAACTTAACATGTAAGTGGGCATGATTATAAAGAGGGGTTAAGTGGGATGCACTAGATAAAATTTCAAGCTTAGGTGGTAGCTTGTGGGGGCCCATTTCAACCAATATCCCAAACGTATCTTTGTGGGCTCGACTTAAGTCGAGTGACGGGACACGCATATTGGGCTTGACTATAAGAGGCCAAAACGGGTTAGCGGTGGCAATGCAAGTCCATCGGGTTTCATATGCGTGTGTGGGCCCGGGCTGGTAAGTAAGACGTTGTTGCATCGTGTAGGTATAACCCGTGCACCAAAATCAGGCTTGCCACTTTGGGAAATGATACATCCCACTGTGGGGCCAGCACAGATATCTACGGTAGGGAGCCGATCGCTTGGGGGTAGTGGGTACACCTATGTAGTCAGATAGGGGTACACGAAACTACTAAATTACTAAGTACACTTAGTGGGATCAACCTTTAAGTAGGAATTACTCTTGGTGGGTAGAACTGGTGTGGTGCAGTGTGGGAATTACCCTTGGGTGGGTAGGTCTGGGGTGGTGTAATCTAGAAATTATCCTTGGGTGGATAAATGCGTCTTTTCGGTTATCTTAGTATATCCTGTGTTTAGTTGGCTACTTAGTGTAGTCATTATCCCCAGAGGTACCGTACCTTGTTTATATCATACCCTAATTACTTTAATGATTGTATTGTTAGGGTTATAGGACTCACTCAGACTTATGTCTGACCCCGTTGTTTTTATCTTTTTCCTAAAACCCCAGGTTATCGGAGTGGGCCTAGTGCTAGTGGGCTTTGATCGGATTGCTGTATCTATCCTTTGGAGCTTGGACCGTTGAAGTAAAGCCCAGTTCATCTTTTCTTTTATGGCTATTGTTTACTTAGTGGGATTATGTACTTATTTTTATCAAGGATGGATATTTTGTACTTGACTCTTGTATGGTTTTGTGATGTAACCAAACATGTTTTACTTTCTGCTGCAATGAAATGATGATTTAAATTTTCAAGTATTACTTATATCTGTCTTGTTGTAATTTTACTGTTCTATATTCACTTAGAATACTTCACCGAAACTAAGGCATTCCCTTATATATGAGTGACCTTAGTGGAAGTGGGGTGTTACATTTTCTTTTCCAGAATCCAAAAAAAAATAAAAAATGAATCGAGACTTCCAACAATTGATTTGGGTTTCGGATCTGGACGGCTCGCTACTTCGACTTGCCGAGGGGTTTTTTTTTTCGAATCGGGTGGTGTAGAAGCTGCTGTGGGGTTGCGTGAGAGCTGTGGGTAGGTTGAAGATTTGCGGTGGGGAGGTGATGGCAGGGCGTTGAAAGGGGCGTTGTATTGTGCAGTGGACTGTGAACGTCTTGAGCTTTTTGTGGTGCGAAGTGGCTGAAGTGGTTGCTGGGTATTTGGATGCAAAGGGGAGGTCCGCAAGACTTGGAGATGGCTTTTCGTGAAGGGATGATTTAACTGTCGGTTTGATAGTGGATGATTGGCTTTAGGGTTTGGGCTGGTAAGCTGACTGTGCGTCGATGTGCTCGAACCTTGAGTGAATGATTTGGTGAATGATGTTGTGGTCAAGGGAAGATGATATGGTGGCAGAAGGTGAATGCGTGAGGCACCTTGGTTGCTCTGGACGGAAAGGTGAAGCGTGACAGTAGGAAGTGGCAGTGGTGGGATGATTGGTCTGGTAGAGAAATGTGAACAAGCGGCAGAAGAACACAAGGAAAGGAACAGAAGGAAATTTGTGGACTTTTTTTTTTTCCAGAAATTTGTACAAAAGGAGAAAAAGATTGTAGAAGGAAAGGAATAAAAAAGAGAACTTGTATAGATGACAGAAAAGAAGTTTACAAAATAAAAAAAAGCAAGTTTTTTTTTTTTTTATGAAAGAAATAAGATTGTAAAAGAAAGGAAAGAAATACGAGGGAAAAGAAGAAAGAAATTAAAAGAAAAAAATGGCAAGAATTTTTTTCTCTTGTATAGAAGATTATAGCATCATTGACCAATACCAAATCAATCCAATCAAGTTTTTTTTATTTTTTTATTTAGAAGATTGTGGCAACAACCAATACCAAATCAACAAAATGAGATTTTTTTTTTATGTATAAACGAAACCAAAAAGGTTTTTTTTTTTTGAATACGCGAAAACAAGAAAAAAATAAAATAAAAACTAACACGAATCAGAAATTAAATAAATAATAAAATTTAATCGTTACCTCCCCGGCAACGGCGCCAAAAACTTGATCGACGCTAGTCTATGAATTAGAAAAGCGCGACATTTGTAATAAATTCTGCAAGCATACAGGTCGAACACAGGGAGGTTTAATTAAATTTTTTTTTTCTTGGGCGTGTTAGACGAAGCTGGAGGTTGATTTTTTCGCAAAGCAAAATAAAAACTGAAACTACGAATAAAAGATGCAATTGAATTCACTACAGATTCGAATCTAATCGGATCTGTAATAGATTCAATGATTAAAATAAAATAGAACACTGGAAATAAAATTGCAGAAAAGAAATCAACAACTGAAAATAAAAACTAGGATTACCGCTGAACCTAATCAGACGGTCAATCACTAGTAAGAAAAATAGAAGCAATAGCAAATTGTGTTCTAGCAAATCTAATTGACTAGACAACACAATAAGCCATGAAAATAAAATGCAGAAAGAAAAGAAAGCTTTATTACGACTGAAAGAGAGTACAGGAGAATGAGTGAATTTTTACAATGGTTACAATCACATATTTATAGATGAGAATGGGAAAACCCTAATTAGGTCTATGAATAAATGGGCCTCCTCATTCATGAATATCTCTTGCCTTCCTTGACTAACTTGATTGAAGAAAATCTAGGCATATCATGGTAAATATTTTCCATATCTTTCAATTCTCCCATGTGGCTAATTGATTGATAGAAGATTGCATCTAATTAATTCTTCCAAACAAGGACGCTTATCAGACTCCAAAGGCAATATAAGATAAAATCTTCAAAATTGATTTTTCTTCTTGGCAACAATTCAATTAGAAATTCTTCTAATTGAAATTGAATGATTTGAATTTAATTCCATGACAAGAATATGGCTATTGCTGAAATGTTAATTGGTGCACATCATAAATACATACACATGAATATGTGTATATATATATAACATAACACTAATCCAGATATTTCTCAAAGCAAAGGGCCAGTGTGATCGCGCTCCGTTTCTTTGGCAAAAAGTGAGCTTGACGGGGTTCGAACTCAGGTCTCTCAGCACCAATTCCTATGCCTTTACCAGTGAGCTACTACTTCTTTTGTAATTGAAATGAATTTGATGTGAGGAAGTAGCTCTTTCTTGTAGTTGGCCTTTGATTTGAATTGAAGGAGGCAACGCTTGAAATCTGTAAAAACACATAAAAAATACCCAAAGTATCATTTATTTATTTACAAAAGATAAAGCATAAGAGTAATAAAATAAACACTTTTCAATGTCAATCAACCTGCCGATAGTGTATCTCTAGAGACGAATACACTGGGTTCAACAAGACATCTTGCAACACGGCCCACACATGACCGACCACTCATTTCGCTTGAGTGTATCGAATGTATATCACCAACGGTTGGGCTCAAACCACCGTTTCCCGAAAAGGGACAGCATCGATAGATTAAAGAAGCAAAAGGAATTTCTCTAGATAGGTGATTATACTTCCTAATGGGAGCGACCCACATAGCCATGCTGCCTGCCCGATTTTTGTCATTTCCCGGTTGATGAGGCTTGAGTCTACGCTTTATCAGCACATCATATTCACTTCGAATGCCACATTGTCAGATCCATTGAAATCACTAATTGACATCTACAACAATACATTACGTGTTAGCTAAAGAAGTTTCCTTCTCCACTTCCACTCTTGGTATGGTTGAAGAAATCAATGTATATGACCTTTTCTGGAAATACTGTCAGACATCCATCCATACACGTCACCCAGGAACATGATGAATCGAAGGTACCCTCCTACTGCATTCTAGGAATCACCCTGAGAATCAGTAGCGAGAAGTCCTTGCGAACCCGTAGATTCCAACCACGACAGAATCACAGTATATCTCTGCTTGCAAGTCAGAGATTTTAAGTAATCCTTCCGCTTATGACGATCCATTGTCTTCAAAAGCTCCATCTCGAATCAGCATCTTCAACGTATTCGTATTTGTTGGACGGAATGGTTTTCGAATATATATTCGATACCGGTCTTTTCACACAAGCAATCGTATGGGAAAATTTGATAGTCGTTTATTTAACTATCAAATAAAACAATCATTCATCAGTATTAAAATATATGTACTGATTTACTACTCAGTATCATTTAGCCTCTTTGATGAACCATCTGTTAATTACATTCTTTAAATTTTCCAATATTTTAAACATCGCTTTTACTTCTTATTATAAAATAAGAACTTTCACCAAACTTATTTATTCAACTTATAAACTTTTCGAAAACGGATTATAATATCATCTACGGGAATCATAACTTATGTTTCCCTCAACTCTCTCGTTTATAAACTAATATCGTTCTTGGATAATCCTGTAGTCGTTCAAGTTGGGGTATTTTATTTACCTCTCAGACCTTTACCAACAACATTCATATCTTCAGAACAAATAGAAATTTATTAACCACATGTTCCTTTGAAAATCTGATTTAAATCTCAACAAAGCTTCGATTCTATTAGAAATAGAATCCTTATGAAAATTCCTTAATATCTCTCTATTATAATGTTACAAATTATTTCAACAATTCAAATTCATTTGTTTAAAACCACATAAACAAAACTTTTATAAATCTCACATTAATACTTTATACATTTTTTATATTGATATACTTTTCAAATTCTTATATTGATCGAAACAATTTAACTTATCATCTGTAACAACATTACAGATTTCATTTCAAAGCTATTTTACTTCCACTTATCACATTCTCTTTAAATAATACTCGACTACTTATTTGTTATCTAAAATCGTATGATAATCCTTTAAAAACTTATGTGTAAAATAGTTCATCCCATTTGTAACCAATGTTACAAAACACATTTACAAACCACTCACTTTATTTACTAACTCGAATTCATTTCCTAAACATTAAATTTCCATTTACAAAATCTTTTGTAAATTAATTACGACAACTTACCATTTACTTTCACTTTCACATTGTTAACTGCATTTAAAAATCCCGTTTCCAATTCATTATCGATAACTAACATTCATTGTCGCTATTCAAATCTTTAACTTCATTTACTACTCATACCTTTAGTTAATATTCCGAACTTCATTTATTTGACTAAATCTCATTTATAAATTTCATTTATAAATAAATAGTCATAATTTCAACTTTGATTTCATTTAAAATATGAAAACCTCATTTCCAAATCACCACTCATTTCCAATCCATTGATTTGTTAATCTCATTCACGAAATGTCATTTAGTCACATTTCATAAAATTTGAAACACCGTTTACTAAAAACGATCATTTATTACAAAATATTTCTCTTCAATTCTCTTATACATTTTCATGTATCCGCGATTTAGTTATTTCATTTTGGTATTTTGGAAACCATTTAAACTCTCTTTACGACCGTTAAGGCCTTTCCAAAAATCATTTCCACATTTAACAACTTGCCACGATAAATTTGTATTATTTTAAAACATTATTTAGTAATATCTTGCATCTCTATTTGTTATAATCTATAAATTAATAAAAATTGTAAATTTAATTTTGCTATTATCTTTACAATTGAAATCGTATTTCAAATCCATGTCAAAATATATTTATCTCTTTGAAACTATTGAAATCCATTTAATATCGATTTTGAAAAATCGTTTCTTTAATTGACGGTACTAAAGAGGCAAATGACTACTATAGTACCCAACCTAGAAATATAACTAATTTCACATTTCATGACAAACAATATGATCATACTGATAAACATGATCAATATTAATGAGGAATTCTGTTGGATTCCTCCAACAGAACAATGGTTTACCACAATCCATATTATTCAGTTCAATGTGGCTGGCTTTCATCTAAATAGATGGCATAAACAGTTGGATAATAACAGTCAACAATAACTGTAACGGTCAATAATGGGCTAATAACAGAAATTCAATCATTCAACTATTTATTCATAACGTTCATATTATTATAAATGTAACCACTGAGGTAAGTTACCTTAGTTGGATTCAATCATTAGAAATAACAATTTGTTTCAATTAAATCAAACAAACGTTTAATTTAACTATTCAGTCAACATATGAATATAAAATTAGCAAACAAATAAACAAGCAGCAACCATAGCACAAAATTTAAAAATAAACCCGACTTATATAAAATATAAGCGGGGAGAACTGAGTGAGTTTAACTCACCTTGGCTCGATTCTGTCCTTTAACGCTTGTTTTTAATTGAATTAAACTGACGTTTAATTTAATTAAAAATCCCAGTTTCTTCAAATCTTGATCAGGCCAGTTCCATCTCATAGTCTTTTTCTGTACGGCTGTAATGGAATTGACCATTCAAAATTCTGATCATATATGTAGGATATATTTTAATTAATACAATTCTAAAATAATTTAATTAAATTAAACTTGATGATTCAAGTCAAATTGGCCTTACCCATTCGTTCAGTCTACCCTCTAAATTTCTTCCCAACGTCCCATACTTTTGTTTCACCCATACCTTCTTTTCCGCAAGACCACTTCGCATATTCCTTCTGCAAGCATCGTTTGATACTTATATATATATATGAACAGCAGTTCCTTCCCATACATGGGAACAAATCCACGCACCCACATCTTCACGTCTCCAAACAATATGTTTTTTATATAATAAGGTCGCAGCCCATCTGTTCAAAGCCCATCCGTCCCCTTCCTTCCTCCCAGCATCCTTCTTCACGAAAAGGAAAGCAACCTACAGCCTACTCCTCCCCACCACCCACGTTTCCATCCTTCCTTCCAATCTTTTTCTCTTCGTTTTTTTCCTTCTTCCTTCATGTATACGATAGATACATATCTTCCCCACTCCTGCTCTTCATTCCATCTTACACGCTACTTCATATTTATTTTTCTTTGTAGTTCGAAAGCCCCAGCTTGTCCTCCCACTTCCAGCGCACTCATCCCCCTTCATGCATGGTTACTCCCACTTCCAGCGCACTCATCCCCCTTCATGCATGGTTACTCCCACTTCAGGCTATCGGCAACCGGTCTGAACCCACCAGTCCCTCCAACGACCTGAGAAGCCCGCGCCAACACCTTCATTAAATTTGAACCGCCCAGCAGACCTTGTTGTCCGCTAGTGAACCCACATAGCCACCTTCACTGCGTCCCTATACTCACCCACACGCATGGCTTTTGGAATGCAAGCTCGCCGCCATTTTGTTTGGGAAAAGAAGTTCGGGTTTTAAATTTGTTGATGAACACTTTTAGATCCAACGAAATTGTTGAGGCGTTCAAAATGGGTTGGTTTTTTTCTTTTTCAAATGGGAGCTCACAGTCCTTGTATTTATAGGGAAGAAATTTCGTGGTCAGCAAGGCATAGGGGTTAGGCTTGTAGTGAAATCATAGTATAGCTGTTTCTTTGCGTGTGGAAGATTTCAAAACTTGGCTATCATGGTGTTAGAAAATTGGCTCACACGACAGAATTAAATTTGGGACGCAAGTAAATCGTTTGGGATGGTTTTATTAATAATATTTAAATGTGTGAAGTATCGTCGTGAGAAAACCACCATATAAAATTTCTGTTTTCTGATAAAAAGGTTAATGTCAATGTAAAAAAGTATTCCGAACCGAATGGGACAAGTTTCGTCAAATTCCGAGGTCGTTTGAAAAAAATTCCTTTATAAAACCAGAAATAAACACGCGTTTAATTTTTCCACGGTCACTAGATAAGTCAAATTAACTTGAAACTTTGAAATCTTAAAATAATTTTTCAATACAAACCCAACGGCACCAGTTTCGTCGCATTCTGAGACTGTTTTCCCCGTAGGCTATTTTTACGCGCACCGCGATGCCATTTTGGACACCAAATTACACGGTCTCTAAAAATAACAAACTTTATACCTATCCTGACTCTAATCGACGATACGAACTTAACGGAACTGGGTTCGCGACCAAATTCGATTGTCTGCTCAAGTTATCCCCAAATATATCTTTATTTGAATTAATTACACGCTATAGAAATTGAACGGGCGTTTACGGCTACCGTGGTCACATATGACCTTGGTTTGCCATGCAATTTCATACCGTGCAATAATTTAATGTTACGGTCCCAATGAAACTGGTTTCGTCGAAAACAGAGTCTGTTTGCAAAATGGCTATTTTAAAGGCCTATAATTTTATAACGATTTTCATGGCGACTATTTAAAAATTTGATTTGGCCATAAATAACAAATTATAATACGAAATCTGGAATTTTCTCTTTCACATGAAAATTATCATCAATACGGTTCCAACGTTTCTCGTTTCACATAAATCCGACTTATATCGAATCCTGCATATTCAGTTGAAGTTCAAAATTCAATATTACGAACTGTCGCGCCATTTCGAGCTTGTTTTATATTATAAATAAAATTAACATTGAAACTTCGTTTTAAATAATGAATTCAATATTAAAAACCCTTAATATTCCAAATACAATATTTAAAATAATAAATTAAATAAAATTATTTGGCTACAAAAATACGGGACGTTACAATAACGTTATATAAAAATATGATTTTTAATATATATATCGCGTGAAGCATATTTGTGACGACCCCAAAACCCGTACTGACGGTGTCAAGGGTAATCTTTGGAATATAACACAGAAACATATTATAGCTGAACAGAAATAAATAAATACACCAGATAATGAACAAATAATACACTGGATAAACGTAATCATCAGAGTTACACAATATACAGGATCATACTTAACACAAATACAGTTCAGCTATACATAAATGTCTACAGTGGATACAAACATAATATGTACAATAGGAGCTGAACAGCATAAAAAGAGATAAATGATAGAATCCATCTTCAGCTCCAGCTATCCAGAAAGAGCCTGCTAAAACCTGAATACAAGGCTGCCCGTGTAGAAAAAGGGGCACCCGAGTTTGCAAGTGAAACAAACTACGAGTCAGTCATGGGACTGGTATGAGAAATCTACTTAACACATTTAATGATATGGCTAATCACAGGACCACGCCACTTTCGCGGAACGGGTTTACTCCATTGGATTGCCAGTGCTTTAAAACAATTAAATCTTTTAAACATCGCAATGCTTTTTATAAAAATGAAGCCGATATAAGACTCAAGTCCCATCACACAATGCAACGCAAACCGGAGGATAGAGTTTTACCTTATATCGACCAAAATATGCTTGATACGAATAAAACAAAAGCATTTGATATTATAACTAGTGTTTATATGTTTTAAAAAAACAATTTCAAATCATAAGTATCAATCATAGACGGCATTAATGCCCCATACCACTATGTCGCCATATATAGGTATACAATCAAAACCGCACAGTCACGTATTTGGAAATTGGATTTCCATCATGAACCAAGGCAAAAGATAGTCCTTACCGACTTCGAGACAATCTAGCCCATGTCTCAGGACCCAGACTCAGGTGGGCCCTTGGAGCGACATGGTCGGTCCACCGGTGTGGATTAAAATTCCTGAACACCACGTTTCCCCGCCCTTTGGGGCGTAAATGAGCCAACGAATGACTCCATCGGTTCCGGATCGACCGATATAACCGAGGCGCCTCGCAACAGCAACAACCACATAGGTGAAAATAATATAAATGTCAGTCAGTTTAAGCACCGACACCACCTCTAGCTAGAAGGAAACGCGTGCCCTCCCTGAGGTCCTTCTCCCGTTTCTGGTTCATACCGGGGTGTGAGGCTCGCAAATTCACGTTATACACAAAGCTACGCCACACAGGCGGTGCTTTGATCATCAACCACAAGACTTTGCTTTTCAACAGAATCCCTGATCACTGCATCTTAGCATGCCACACAGGCAATTCACACCATGTAACTGATGGGTATCAATCAAACAGAATGAATTCCAATGTCAGACACACAGTCCATTTGCAAGTCCGTCCTGGGTCTGAACGAAACCGGAGGCACTATATGCCTCGCCAACCCTTCGATCTCCACGTACGCCTGGACAATCACCACTCATTATCCATATTTCGGGATGCCTCCCAATCAGGACATCAGTTACCATCCAAACGAGGTGAAGATCTCCGGTCTTCGACCACCGTCTTCATCTTCGATTACTTATCGTCGATTCAGTTATTCAGAATGGGATAAACCCGGTATTTCTGAGCAACTCGCGTATATAATAAACAAGTGCAACACAAACACACATATGCATCATTTCAATTCATTAGTCGCTAACCGTAAATCAGTAAGAGAACGATTTCCCAAATATTAACCCCGAAGGCCGAAACCAACATCAGATCAACACCCAAGAAACCATTCGACTTAGCCAACCTTCAGTTAGTTTCTAAATTTCTCATCCATATCGTTTATAATATTTTATAACGATTTATCGCTATTTTTATTTATTTTAAAATAGCCAATTTATTCAAAACGACGCTTCGGGCCATAACGCGGTCGTGGCGCTGTTTTTCTTCAGATTTGATTTACACATATCTGAAAATCTAACCGTTGGATCTTCACAAAATTTACATCATTAGAAAGATCTTTTCAAAATGAATCCAACGGTTCCAGTTTCGGGAAAATCTGACGGTCGGATCTCCCGGTATAATCGTTTGAAGTTACGATTTCAAAATACGAACTGCAGCGTCGTTATTCGATTTAATATAATTATATTTATATATATATATATATATAAATATAATCGATTCTGGCGCTGTTTTTCTTCGGATTTGAATTAAACATTCCAGACAATCCAACCGTTGGATCTTTGCAAAGTTGGTGTCGTTGGAAAGATATTTCCAAAGCAAACCCAACGGTTTCGGTTTCGGGAAAATCCGATGGTCGAATCTCCCGCACTAATCGTTTGAAATCACGGTTTCAAAACACGAACTACAGCCTCGTTATTCGATATATTTTAATTATACTTATATGTATATATATAAATATAATCGATTCTTCGATTTCAAAACCAATTTCATTTCATACCTTCGATAAAAATGATATTTTTATCAAACTAACTTCTATTTCCACTTGACTATTTTTAACAATTCATGTATATAATAAAAATATGATTTTTATTGTTAAACAATTTATTTCAAAACACGACTATTTTATATAGTTCATATAGATGGTAAAAATATGATTTTTATTATAAAACAATTTATTTCAAAACACGACTATTTTATATAGTTCATATAGATGATAAAAATATGATTTTTATTATAGAACAATTTCTTTCAAAACACGAATACCATTCAACACATGAATTTCTATTCAACGAATGAATTTCAATTCAACACATGAAGGTTTTCTACAGTTTATATATATAAAGTAATAAAAATGTGATTTTTATTGCAAAACAATTTATTTCAAAACATGAATGTCGTTCAATAGATGAATTTCTATTCAACACACGAATGTAGTTTCAACACATGAAAATAATTCTAACATATGAATATTATTCAAAATTTCGGCAGCATAACGGCAGGGTAGTTAAAACCGGGGCTGTCCCTAGTACGGCTCCTCACTCTACCTTAAAGCCTCGCGGCTTTTGACAATGTGGAAATCATGCATCTAGTTCGCACGCAAGCGACATGTATATTTTTTTTCCATTTCCACAAACTAATCCTATGTGGTTTCAACCAAATAATTCTCAACCACAAATGGGTATTTTTCAACCACTATCAATCAACTTCAACCACAAACAATTCTAATCAACCATTCGTTATCAACCAATTTTCACATCAATCACAACCCATAAATATCGTCCATGGTTTGTGGACGAGGGGCGTATATATATATATTTTATATAAGCATTTAACTTCTATTTCAACACATATATAATTTTTACAACGCATATATAACTTATACATCGAACGTACGACCTATACAACACTTATACATGAGGTGTACAACGCTTATACAAGTCATACATCGACTATATAATTTATACATCGTCGTTTTCCATATCGTTTATAAATTAGAAATCTCACTTTGGATTCCACTCCACCAAAAATAGCAGAAGGCTCAGAAAAATATGCGGTCTCTTCTAGAATGTAGAAGACGTCCCCACAAGTCCACTGTCTCTTGTTTCACTGAATTTCATCAAGAAATGAAAAAGATATGATTTTTACAGTGAAATTAAAAACCGTAGCGCTTTAAACTGCTATAATATAGTTTCAGCCGTTACCTCACCCGTTCGTTCAAAACTAGGGATCCGTTTAGCGCGCAAACCGGTGCACGATAGAGGGATCGGCCAACGTCATGTCGAAGAGGGAGGAGGGGCGCCTTTGCGTGTGGTGGTGGGGTGCAGTTCAGTGTGGCCCAGCTGGCATGGCGGAGCTCCAAAGGCCAGCCGTTCTCGAGGGTGATTCTCTCGATATACTCACCGATAATCAGCAAACTTCATATTGATTTGAAGAGGATGTCAAGAGCTTCGAAATGGATCCAACGGTGCTCGATTTCGTTGAGAGATGAGGGAGAAATCAAGCCGGGAAGATTTGAATACCCATCCGCCGTTCGTCGCTGTCGGGGAGAGAGAAGGAGCGATTTTTTTTTAATGAATGGAATTTTCTGATTCGCCGATATATATATATATATTTTCAAAAATTGGGGTTTTCTCACACGAACTCGAAATCAAACCCAACGACTGTCGCCCCTAGCTAATTACCCCCATCCCAGACACAATGGGATATGTTTCGAAGCCCCATTCGAATATTTCAGTCTGTTTTTATTCAAATTAAAATATAAAACATTCAACATTTAATTTGAACGTACATTTCAATTCGCCGGGGCCACATACTGATTCTAAAAATTCCTGAAAAATAAATCTAGCTATGTTTTGGCGATATGGTCCCAACAAAACTAGTTTCGTCGAATTCTGAGACCGTTTAAAAAATGGCCCATTTCTGGTCGATCCAATTTAACTCTAATTGACCAAAACACATTTTCCTTTGCCACGCTCACATATTAACTTCAAAAATTATGAAATTTGAAACCTAGCAATAATTTAACATCTCGGATCCAACAAAAGTGGTTTCGTGGAATTCCGAGGTCGTTTGCAAAATGGCCATTTTCACGGGCTATATAAATTATATAGCGACCTTTCTGAAAATTCATTTGGCCATAACTTTTGCTTCCTACTATGAAACTTCGATTTTTCAGATTCGTTCGAAAGATATTCACTAACAGATTTAAATATTTTTGGGTTCACTCAAATCCGTTTTGTTTTGCACCTGGTACTGTCAGTCAAAGTTTGAATTCAATTTTTGAAACTGCCGCGCCATTTCAGGCCTTGTTTATAATTAGAATTAATTATTTTCATTTTCAAATGTCGATTCAAACTTACTTTTCATCGCTATTATTTAAAATATTTATTTTAAATATTTAAAATCCACTAAAATAGCCAATTTAAAAATTTTAAATTGGTTCAGATTTTCTGGGTCGTTACAATCTCCCCCACTTAAAACTTTTCGTCCCCGAAAAGGAACAAAGTCGAAAGTGGTTTGATTAATCAACACTACGTTCAATCTGGCTTCCATTCTCCAACTTTTCAGTTTCTGAGAATTTTCAAATTCTTCAAAAATTTGGCTAACACCCGGAATTTCCAAAAAAATTCGCCATAACCTCCTTTGTACGGGGAGGGGTTTGGAAATTTATTGGGCCGTATTAGGTACCCAATAAATCCTATAAAGCATACACATATTTATAGTGATATATTCTGGTGTTTACAGGGGAGCGTGTATTGATAATAACTCCAGAGAATAAATTCTCGTCACCCTGTCAAAGCCTAAGGGAGTGTGTATTTTAATTGCTCCAGAGAATAAATTCTCGTCACCTCGTCCCGTGTGGGAAATAAATAGTCCATGTGCCGTATCTAATGACTAGAGAGACGTGATTATTGTCAACTCCAGACCCGTGTGGGGTTTTTATTAATCTGGCAATCTATCGTTACATTTTATATGGTCCATATCAGTCATCAGTTCAACCTGTAAAATATAGTCATCGCCATACAAGCCTCTCGCTCGTATGGTAAATCTTCCACCTCGTCACACAAGCTCCAAATGCTTATGTGGTATATGATGAAGTATGCCTATCTTCAAGAAGTATGCCATGTAGTGTAGTTCAAAATTAATTGTTACTATCCTATGGCGACGTTTATTAATTTCACACAGAATAACCAGCACTCCGCATCCAATGGCATTCACAGGAGTTGATATAATAATAAAATTGCGCATCCAACTCATTAAGGTTTACTTATTTGTCGGGCACGCAAATAATTTCTTTACTCAACAGCTAATCCAATTACCTCTTCAAACATATATAATGCACAAGTATATATTTCTATCTATTTTTTTATCAGTTCAATGTGTGATTTAATCGAATAAATTCTACCATTCATTCTCTTATTGATTAAATTAGCAATCGTTCTAATAATTTAATTAATCAAATCTACTATCACACAACACAAACAACAATCAAATTGATTTTAATTTTTCAAAAACGTACTTTTATATATTCAAAAATCATATTTCTAAAACCAGACTATAAATATAACCACAAATACGTTATTTATAAACATATAACTCTCGACTCGTTCTTGGGCTCTTCTGACCCCATCTCTAACGAGTTATTCTGATTCTGCTTTACTCATACTAGGATATTGATGATCCTATCTGCAATGAGTTATTCGTCCTAGAACACTACTGGTTCTATCTCTGACGAGTTCGTTAGTGTGTTATATACCAGAGCTAAGCTCAACCAAAGCTCTGATACCACATTGTGACGACCCCAAAACCCGTACTGACGGTGTCAAGGGTAATCTTTGGAATGAAACACAGAAACAGATAATAGCAGAACAAAAACAAATAAATACACCAGATAATGAACAAATAATACACTGGATAAACGTAATCATCAGAGTTACACAATATACAGGATCATACTTAGTACAAATACAGTTCAACTATACATAAATGTCTACAGCGGATACAAACATAATATGTACAATAAGAGATGAACAACATAAAAAGAGATAAATGATAGAATCCATCTTCAACTCCAGCTATCCAGAAAGAGCCTGCTAAAACCTAAATACAAGGCTGCCCGTGTAGAAAAAGGGGCACCCGAGTTTGCAAGTGAAACAAACTACGAGTCAGTCATGGGACTGGTATGAGAAATCTACTTAACACATTTAATGATATGGCTAATCACAGGACCACGCCACTTTCGCGGAACGGGTTTACTCCATTGGATTGTCAGTGCTTTAAAACAATTAATTCTTTTAAACATCGCGATGCTTTTTATAAAAATGAAGCCGATATAAGACTCAAGTCCCATCACACAATGCAACGCAAACCGGAGGATAGAGTTTTACCTTATATCGATCAAATCATAAGTATCAATCATAGACGGCATTAATGCCCCATACCACTACGTCGCCATATATAGGTATACAATCAAAACCGCACAGTCACGTATTTGGAAATTGGATTTCCATTATAAAAAAGGCAAAAGATAGTCCTTACCGACTTCAAGACAATCTAGCCCATGTCTCAGGACCCAAACTCAGGTGGGCCCTTGGAGCGACAGGGCCGGTCCACCGATGTGGATTAAAATTCCTGAACACTATGTTTTCCCGCCCTTTGGGGCGTAAATGAGCCAACGAATGACTCCATCGGTCCCGGATCAACCGATATAACCGAGGCGCCTCGCAACAGCAACAACCACATAGGTGAAAATAATATAAATGTCAGCCAGCTTAAGCACCGACACCACCTCTAGCTAGAAGGAGACGCATGCCCTCCCTAAGGTCCTTCTCCCGTTTCTGGTTCATATCAGGGTGTGAGGCTTGCGAATTCACGTTATACACAAAGCTACGCCACACAGGCAGTGCTTTGATCATCAACCACAAGACTTTGCTTTTCAACAGAAGCCCTGATCACTACATCTTAGCATACCACACAGGCAATTCACACCATGTAACTAATGGGTATCAATCACACAGAGTGAATTCCATTGTCAGACACACAGTCCATTTGCAAGTCCGTCCTGGGTCTGAACGAAACCGGAGGCACTATATACCTCGCCAACCCTTCGATCTCCACGTACGCCTGGACGATCACCACTCATTATCCATATTTCGGGATGCCTCCCAATTAGGACATCAGTTACCATCCAAACGAGGTGAAGATCTTCAGTCTTCGACCACCGTCTTCATCTTCGATTTCTTATCGTCGATTCAGTTATTCAGAATGGGATAAACCCGGTCTTTCTGAGCAACTCGCGTATATAATAAACAAGTGCAACACAAACACACATACACATCATTTCAATTCATTAGTCGCTAACCGTAAATCAGTAAGAGAGCGATTTCCCAAATATTAACCCCGAAGGACGAAACCAACATCAGATCAACACCCAAGAAACCATTCGACTTAGCCAACCTTCAGTTAGTTTCTAAATTTCGCATCCATATCGTTTATAATATTTTATAATGATTTATCGCTATTTTTATTTATTTTAAAATAGCCAATTTATTTAAAACGACGCTTCGGGCCATAACGCGGCCGTGGCACTGTTTTTCTTCAGATTTGATTTACACATGTCTGAAAATCTAACCGTTGGATCTTCACAAAATTTACATCATTAGAAAGATCTTTTCAAAACGAATCCAACGGTTCCAGTTTCGGGAAAATCCGACGGTCGGATCTCCCGGTATAATCGTTTGAAGTTTCGATTTCAAAATACAAACTGCAGCGTCGTTATTCGATTTAATATAATTATATTTATATATATAAATATAATCGATTCTGGCGCTGTTTTTCTTCGGATTTGAATTAAACATTCCAGACAATCCAACCGTTGGATCTTTGCAAAGTTGGTGTCTTTGGAAAGATATTTCCAAAGCGAACCCAACGGTTTCGGTTTCGGGAAAATCCGATGGTCGGATCTCCCGCACTAATCATTTGAAATCACGGTTTCAAAACACGAACTGCAGCCTCGTTATTCGATATATTTTAATTATATATATATATAAATATAATCGATTCTTCGATTTCAAAACCAATTTCATTTCATACCTTTGATAAAAAATGATATTTTTATCAAACTAACTTCTATTTCCACTTCACTATCTTTAACAATTCATGTATATAATAAAAATATGATTTTTATTGTTAAACAATTTATTTCAAAACACGACTATTTTATATAGTTCATATAGATGGTAAAAATATGATTTTTATTATAAAACAATTTATTTCAAAACACGACTATTTTATATAGTTCATATAGATGACAAAAATATGATTTTTATTATAAAACAATTTCTTTCAAAACACGAATACCATTCAACACATGAATTTCTATTCAACGAATGAATTTCAATTCAACACATGAAGGTTTTCTATAGTTTATATATATAAAGTAATAAAAATGTGATTTTTATTGCAAAACAATTTATTTCAAAACATGAATGTCGTTCAATAGATGAATTTCTATTCAACACACGAATGTAGTTTCAACACATGAAAATAATTCTAACACATGAATATTATTCAAAATTTCGGCAGCATAACGGCAGGGTAGTTAAAACCGGGGCCATCCCTTGTACGGCTCCTCGCTCTACCTTAAAGCCTCGCAGCTTTTGACAATGGGGAAATCATGCATCTAGTTCGCACGCAGGTGGCATGTATATTTTTTTCCATTTCCACAAACTAATCCTATGTGGTTTCAACCAAATAATTCTCAACCATAAATGGGTATTTTTCAACCACTATCAATCAACTTCAACCACAAACAATTCTAATCAACCATTCGTTATCAACCAATTTTCACATCAATCACAACCAATAAATATCGTCCATGGTTTGTGGACGAGGGGCGTATATATATGTTTATATAAGCATTTAACTTCTATTTCAACACATATATAATTTTTACAACGCATATATAACTTATACATTGAACGTACGACCTATACAACGCTTATGCATGAGGTGTACAACGCTTATACAAGTCATACATCGACTATATAATTTATACATCGTCGTTTTCCATATCGTTTACAAATTTGAAATCTCACTTTGGGTTCCACTCCACCAAAAATAGCAGAAGGCTCAGAAAAATATGCGGTCTCTTCTAGAATGTAGAAGACGTCCCCACGAGTCCACTGTCTCTTGTTTCACTGAATTTCGTCAAGAAACGAAAAAGATATGATTTTTACAGTGAAATCAAAAATCGTAGCGCTTTAAACTGCTATAATATAGTTTCAGCCGTTACCTCACCCGTTCGTTCAAAACTAGGGATCCGTTTAGCGCGCAAACCGGTGCACGATAGGGGGATCGACCAACGTCATGTCGGAGAGGGAGGGGCGCCTCCGTGCATGGTGGTGGGGTGCAGTTCGGTGGGGCCCAGCTGGCGTGGCGGAGCTCCAAAGGCCGGCCGTTCTCGAGGGTGATTCTCTCGATATACTCACCGATAATCAGCAAACTTCATATTGATTTGAAGAGGAGGTCAAGAGCTTCGAAATGGATCCAACCGCGCTCGATTTCGTTGAGAGACGAGGGAGAAATCAAGCTGAGAAGATTTGAATACCCATCCGCCGTTCGTCGCTGTCGGGGAGAGAGAAGGAGCGATTTCTTTTTTTTTTATTTAATGAATGGAATTTTCTGATTCCCCGATATATATATATATATTCAAAATTTGGGGTTTTCTCACACGAACTCGAAATCAAACCCAACGACTGTCGCCCCTAGCTAATTACCCCCATCCCGGACACAATGGGATATGTTTCGAAGCCCCATTCGAATGTTTCAGTCTGTTTTTATTCAAATTAAAATATAAAACATTCAATATTTAATTTGAACGTACATTTCAATTTGCCGGGGCCACATACCGATTCTAAAAATTCCCGAAAAATAAATCTATCTATGTTTTGGCGATACGGTCCCAACAAAACTAGTTTCATCGAATTCTGAGACCGTTTGCAAAATGGCTCTTTTCTGGTCGATCCAATTTAACTCTAATTGACCAAAACACATTTTCCTTTGCCACGCTCACATATTAACTTCAAAAATTATGAAATTTGAAACCTAGCAATAATTTAACATCTCGGATCCAACAAAAGTGGTTTCGTCAAATTCCGAGGTCGTTTGCAAAATGGCCATTTTCACGGGCTATATAAATTCTATAGCGACCTTTCTGAAAATTCATTTGGCCATAACTTTTTCTTCCTACTATGAAACTTCGATTTTTCAGACTCGTTAGAAAGATACTCACTAACAGATTTAAATATTTTTGGTTTCACTCAAATCCGTTTTGTTTTGCACCTGGTACAGTCAGTCAAAGTTTGAATTCAATTTTTGAAACTACCGCGCCATTTCAGGCCTTGTTTATAATTAGAATGAATTATTTTCATTTTCAAATGTCGATTCAAACTTACTTTTCATCGCTATTATTTAAAATATTTATTTTAAATATTTAAAATCCACTAAAATAGCCAATTTAAAAATTTTAAATTGGTTCAGATTTTCCGGGTCGTTACAATATTACAATGGAACTGACTGGAAGCAGAACAGAATCCAAATCGTCCATTAAAGAATGACGGAGTGGAAACCAAAGGTGAGAACTCCTTCTCACTAAAAATTTTGTACAGTTAGTTAATGCATTTTAAAACTACAAATAAATAAAAATTTCCAGTACAGATTTTTATTTGAATTATATGGAGTTCAACACTTGAATTCGCACTATCACATAAATTGAAAGCGATGTATTGATATTACCGACACACTGATTTCATACTCCACGAATAGCCACTTATGGCGCCGTAAATGGCATTGGGGTAGTTGAGTATTTATTTATTTGAATGTTCTGTGTTGTGGTTGTGAAATTGACTATACTATGGTATGATTGACTGGGTTGAGTATTTTGTATGGCGCGAGCCAGTATCAGAAGAGGGGTAATGCTAGACTTTACCCCGGTTTTAATATCGCACCGTTATAATGCCGAAATTTTCTGAAATAAATATTTATTCATTAAAAATATAATTTTTATTGCGTATATGAACTATATAAAATATTCATGTATTGAAATAAATATTTTATCGTTAAAAATATAATTTTTAACGTCTATATGAATGACATAAAATTCTCCTGAAATGAAAATAAATATTAAATTACAAATCGGACGATTTGTTTATGTACACCCATTTAACTGATATGGTTTGAGACGATAAATTTTACACATCACCCAACTGCACAAATAATATTCAGTATTTGTTGGTTGAAACCCCACACGGGTATTGGGATGATATTTATGTACACTAATCCCAATTGTTTAGTTGTATGTCAATCGATTAGTTAACAGACTATTGTAAGTGTTAATTATTTATATTTGATGCTTATGCAGTTGTGTAATGCACTCTGGATGATGGTTGATTGTATATCATGATAGTTGTGTACATGTGTTGTGTGAAATCCATATAAATAAATTATATGGTAATTGATTGGGTCTGATTCCAATTCAAAAGGAATAAATATTTTAAAATATGGATTTTTTTTTAAAATAACGAATATTTTAAAATAATATTCAGTGAAGGATTAAAATATGATTTTTATGTCCGATTTCGAATGGACACGAAAATATTGAAATATATGAAGCCGTGTTATTTAGATTTGCGCTATTTTAACGCGAACGATATTTACATCGATTTTGTTCATTTTTATAATGAATATCGAAAAAGAAATGATTTCAAAATCTGATATTTTGAAAAGATTATCATTTTAATATTATAATGATATGGAATATTCATTTTGATTTAAAATTGGAAATGAAGTTAGAATCGTTTTAAAACGATGTCATAAAAGATTTATAAAATATGTTTTAAATGGAAATCGACGATATATATATATAAAATATTATATATTATATATATATTATATAAAATATATTTGCCTGAATAGAACGCGTCGCGCCGCGATCGTTCGCGAATTTCGACCATTGACTTGGAATTGAAATTACGGGAGATCCGACGGTCGGATTCTCCTAGAACCAAAACCGTGGGGTTCGTATCGAAAAGAGCTTTCCAACGAATATAAGAGATTTAAAATCTAACGGTTGGATTTGAAATTTTGTCCAAATCGAATTTGGAAAAGGTCGCTATAAGTGCAGTCCGATAATCGTTTATGGAAATTAGCTGTAAGGGCCTTATTAAAAATATAAATAACTTGTGTAAAATCATAATAAATGATATGGAAAGAATTGGGATGAAAAATTCCACGTTTGTAAAGATAAAAATATATTTTTATCAAAACGAATTAGTTATTAACTAGATTTGAAATTCAATAATTTTTAAATAAAATAAATTGGATTTGTGAATGGTTTTAATGTAACCGGAAATTTCCAACGAACAACTTGGAATGGATTTGTGTAACAACCCGAAAAATCAGAGCCAATTTAAAATTTTTATTTTGGCAATTTTAATGGATTTTGAATACTTAAAATGATTTATTTTAATTAATAACGACTAAAAATTTATTTAAATCGAAGTTAGAACGCATAAATTTATTTTAATTATATAAGAGCCTGAAATGGCGTGGTAGTTTGAAAATTCGATTTCAAATTTCAAATGAATGTACATGATTCGAAATAAACCGGATTTCAGTAAAACCAGAAATATTTGAATCTGTTTAATTATATCTTTCAAATGAATGTGAAAAATCCAGATTTCATAATGGGAATAAAAAGTTATGTCCAGGTGAAAATTCAGAATAGTCGCTTGGAATTAATATATATAGCCCTTAAAAAAATGATTTTGCAAACGACCTCCGTTTTCGACGAGACCACTTTTGTCAGATCCGGAATGTCAAATTATTGCTAGGTTCCAAAATTCATAATTTTTGGAATTAATATGTGAGCGTGGTAAATTCAAACGTGTTTGGTTATTTCAATTTGAATTTAATCAACTGTAAAATGACCATTTTTCAAACGGTCTCCAAATTTGACGAAATTAGTTTTGATAGGACCGTATCATCAAAACATAGCTAGATTTATTTTTCAAGAATTTTTGGAGTCGTATGTGACCTCGGTAAATTAAAATGTACGTTTAAATTCAATATACATTGATTTATATTTTAATTTTAACGAAAACTGATCGATACAGTCGAATTGGCTTACCGGACATACCACATTGTGCCCGAAATAGGGGTAATTAGCTAGAGGCGACAGTCGTTGGGTCTAGTTTGGAGTTCGAATAAAAAGTCAACCTTTTTGGAGAATTAAAATAAATAAATAATTAATTATATAACCTTCCCCTTCTCTCTCTCTCCTTACTTCAGATCCGTCGCTTAATAAAAAAATGAAAACCCGATTCCCCTTTGCCCCCTCCTCATACCGCTGTCGCATTGGAGCCGCCCTCCTTAAGCCGCGCCACCACCCTCCTCCTCCCTCTCCTCTTCTTCTTCTTCCTCCTCCTTCTCTCCAATTCTCAATCCCTAAACCCCCAATTCGAACCCCCCCAACCAAAATAGCCGTCGCCGCCACCCATAAGCTCCGCCTCCGACGCCACACCACCCGCCACCTCCCCATAGGTTTGCGCCGCCCATCCTCACACCTCCACCGCTTGTAAGTCTTTTTTTATTATTTGTATTTATTTAATGTAATTAATGTTTTCTTTAAAACCAGTTTTTTTATTTTAATTTAAAGCATGTTTAAAAATCAGTTTTTTTTATATAAATTGCGTTGAATTTTATTTTCTGATTTATATATATAACATAAGGTTAAAAATCTGATTTTTATATAGTGTGGTTCTAAGCGCACCCCAATATGTTCTTCCTAATACCACGACTAAAAAATACCACAAGAATTAGTATTACACTCTTCTTAATACCACACACTTAAAAAATAGGGGCTACCACACTATTTTACTCTATTTCTATTTCACTCAGTATTCCTTCGTCCTCATTTCTACAACCGATCAACGAGCTAAACTCTAGATCTATAACCGATCAATTAATTCGACGCCGCAATGCCGAGGAATATACAAAAGCCGTGAATAAGGTTTGAATTAATTAAACTAGAAGAGAAATTGAGAGAAGAGGGTTTTCAGATCACCAAACAATTAAGAGATTACCGTAAATTTGCAATTTCGCGCGATAAAAGTGAAGAAGATGGCAATTACGAGAGATTAGGATTTTTTAATCAGCTTAGTACGTGATTAATTCGACAAATAATGATTGAGTGAGAGATTAGAATGAAAACATAATGTGGTATTAGGAAGCATACAAAATTTAATGAGTTTTATTTTTTTAATTGCGGTATTGGGAAGAACATATTGGGATGCCCTTAGCATCATGCTTTATATATATATATATATAACATACAATTAAAAGTCTGATTTTTAGATGAAAAGCATGGTTTTAAGAGCTGAATACTTTTTATATAAATTGCATCGTTAAAAATGTGATTTTTCTACGCACAACATCTATATATGAAAATGTGATTTTTCTATGCATAACATATATATATATAAATATTTCTATGCATAACATATATATAAAAATGTGATTTTTCTATAGACAACATATATATAAAAATGTGATTTTTCTATGTTTTACATTAAAATAAAAATGTGATTTTTTTTGTGAAGTAGCGAAGAAAAAAAATGTGATTTTTTTATGAAGTAGCGAAGAAAAAATGTGATTTTTTTTTGAAGTAGCGAAGAAAAAATGTGATTTTTTCATATGAAGTAGCGAAGAAAAAATGTGATTTTTTCATATGAAGTAGCGAAGAAAAAAAGTAATTTTTACATATGAAGTAGTGAAGGAAAAATGTGATTTTTTCTTATGATGTAGAGAATATAAAAATATGATTTTTATATATGTAACAAATTAAAAATATGATTTTTATATATGTAGAGAATATAAAATATGATTTTTTTTACATATGTAGCGAATTAAAAATATGATTTTTTATATATGTAGAAAATATAAAAATATGATTTTTATGTACATGTAGTGATAATAAAAATATGTTTTTTATGTACATGTAGCGATAATAAAAATATGATTTTTAGTATAAATTTCGTGAAACAGATTGCGTTGGAATCAGAACAGCAAATCTAAGCGACAATAAAGCACGGTGGAGTGGATCCCAAAGGTGAGAACTTCTCACTCTAACATTTTTTACAGTTAAATATATATATACTAGGATGCAGACGGTGCTTAGTAGCACCCGACACCTTTGTTTGGAACCATGGAAGTTTAGTTGTTTGTTTTGATGGATTCATTTGTTTGAATTTGGTTTGAGATGTGAATAGAATTAATTGAATTTGGTTTGTGTATGGCGCGAGCCATTATTAGGCGAGGGATAAGGCTAGACCTTATTCTGATTCTAGTATCGCGCCGTTATGCTGCCGAAATTTTCTAAAATAAAATGTGTTAGTTAAAAATAACATTTTAATGTGTATATAAACTGTATAAAATATTCATGTGTTGAATAAAATATTTGAACAATAAAATATCATTTTTATTGAATGTATGAACTATTAAAAATATTCATGTGTTGAAATAAATATTTTATCATTAAAATATAATTTTTAACGTATATATGGAAGACAAAAATTCTCCTAAAATGAAAATAAATATGCATATACAAATTGGACGATTTGTTTATGTACACTCATTTGACTGATATTGATTGGGACGATATATTTACACATCGCCCAACGACACAAATTAAATCTGTGTGTGTTGATTAAACCCTATACGAGTATTGGGATGATATTGACGTACACTAATCCCAATTGTTTAGTTGTATGTCAATCGATGGGTTGACAGACTGTTGTAAGCGTTAATTATTTATATTGAATGCTTATGCAG
Organism: Allium sativum; assembly: GCA_030737875.1. Taxonomy (NCBI): domain Eukaryota; kingdom Viridiplantae; phylum Streptophyta; class Magnoliopsida; order Asparagales; family Amaryllidaceae; genus Allium; species Allium sativum. Next base: position 342,109,848 of record CM060919.1, read on the forward strand.
TTGTGTAATGCACTCTGGATGATGGTTGACTGTGTTCGATTATTGTTGTGAACATGTGTGTATGAGATCCATATAAAAAAAATTATATGTTAATTGACTGTGTCGAATTCCAATTCGGAAACAACGAATATTTTAAATTAATGAATACATTAAAATAGCGAATAATGAATATTTTAAAATAACTAATATTTTAAAATAATATTCAGTAATGGATCAAAATATGATTTTTGGGTCCGATTAGGGATAAACATGAAAATATTGAAATATATGAAGCCGTGTTGATTAGATATGCGCCATTTTTACGCGAACAGTATTTATATTGATTTTATTCATTTTTATAATGAATATCGGAAAGAAAATTATTTCAAAATCGGATATCTTGAAAATATTATCACTTAAATAATATAATGATAAGGAGTATTCAATTTTGATTTAAAATTGAAAATGACGTTAGAATCGTTTTAAAACGAATTTATAAAATACGTTTTAAATGGAAATCGATTAAGTATATATTATATATTATATATATATATATAATATAATGGCCTGAATAAAATGCGTCGCGCTGCGGCCGTTCGCGAATTTATACCATTGACTTCAAATTGATATTACGGGAGATCCGACCGTCGAATTCTCCTAAAACCGAAACCATTGGGTTCGTATCAAAAAGAGCTTTCCAACGAATATAAGAGATTTGAAATCTAACGGTTGGATTTTGAATTATGTCCAAATCAAATTTGGAAAATGTCGTTGTAAGTGCGGTTCGATGACCGTTTATGCAAATCGACTGAAAGGGCCTTAATAAAATTATTAAAAATATTGATAATTTGTGTAAAATCATAATAAATGATTTGGAAAGAACAGGGATGAAAATTCCACGTTTGTAAAGATAAAAATTTATTTTTATCAAAATGAACTAGTTATTAACTAGATTTGAAATCCAATAATTTTTAAATAAAATAAATTGGATATGTGAATGGTTTTAATATAACCAGAAATTTCCCACGAACAAATTGGAATGAAATTGGAATGGAAATAATCTTCGAAATATTTCGATATTGGATTCCATGATTATACGGATATTGTTATGGACATTTGGAAGATATATTTTATATCGTTATTTCCAATATGATATTTGTTGGTTTTAGAATTTGATATTGAATATAAGCCGATATAATTTCTATTCAGAGCCTTGTATTTAATATCAAATTGGATTTTGGGTTTGTCGTGAATGGTGTCTTCAATAACCCTGTTCTTAAACCCAGTTGAGAAAATAATAAATCTTTTAATTAAGATTTAGAGAAATTTACCAATTAATTAATATTTAATTGGAATTGAATGAAAGAATAGGATTTTGGGTTTGTCGTGAATGGCGTCTTCATTAACACTGTTCTTAAACCCAGTTGAGAAAAGAATAAATCTTTTAATCAAGATTTAGAGAAATTTACCAATTAATTAATATTTAATTGGAATTGAATGAAAGATTTGGATTTTTGGGTTTATCGTGAACGGTGTTTTAAATAACACTTGTTCTTTAATCCGATTTACTGTAACAACCCGGATTCTGACGGACCGAATTTTTTTCAAAAATCCTAATCCATCGAAACCCGAGTTGGTTTGCTCTGGTATTCTACAGAAAAGGCAGAGACATGAAACATGTCAGTGTTCGGAAAACATCTCACAGCGGAAGGAATAAAATAAAATATAATGTAATTAAAACATAGTTTTACCTTAATAATAATACTCCTAAACCGGTATCCAAAGCTATACAGTCTCTATCATGAATCTAACCTGCGAATGTTGTGAGAAGGGGGTTCAGAACATAAGTCCTGTGCGACTGGATTTAAATTATACTTCTGGATAATCCTACATATACTGTTCAATTACATTTTCTAATTTATTGGGATATCTGTGTTATTAGCATTCATGACTTACACATGTCGCACCCATCTACTCCCTAGTAGATTAACCTAATACAGTGTATATGTAGCTACCCCCAACTAAGGTACACCCCATGGTACCCTACTCGCACGGTCTCTACCGCATCATCGCAGGAATATAGCAGTCCCTAATCCTACGCCCAAATGTCGTACGGATTTCTGTATATATGTCAACGATACGTCTGCAAAGAACCACTACTTCTATATTACGTAAGCGTTCGGACTTCCATCTTTGAAACATTCGATCGAATTAGGTTCCATCCTGGAATAATGCCCTCTAGTCTTATGATACACCACCCAGAGCGACATGAGTGTACGTAGACTTTCCCACGTACGTATCGTCAATCGTTCTCGATGTCTATTGCACATGTTCTCTATATGTGTGATCGTCGCTAATCTATGAATTAGAAAAGCGCGACATTTAAATTAAAATTCTGCAAGCATACAGGTGTGTAGCATACAGGTCAAACACAGGGAGGTGAATTAAATCAAATTATTTATCTAATCTCTTGGGCGATTTAGACAAAACTTTGGAGGTTGATTTTGAAAATAAAACAAAACAAAATTAAAAACTGTAATTTGATTCAGAACAGATCTAACTGAACCGACGATCAAGTTACAATTTCAATGGAAAAGCAATGAAACTATGAATCAGATTCAAATCTAATCAAATCCAATTTAACCTATGATCGTAATTAAAATACAGAAAATAAAAGTGCATAATATAAATAACAACAGGAAATAAAATTAGGATTACCGCTGAATCTAATCAGACGATCAATTACTAATGAAAAGAAATGCAAAATACAAATAGTGTTCTACCGAATCTAATCGTGTAGACAACACTAATTGCTAAGAAATAGAAAATTGCATAAAATAAAAAGAAAAATGAGTTTTATTAATGAAGAAGAGAATAGAATGAGATATATGATAGGATGGTGGCTACAATGCCATTACAAGGGTATATATAGGGTAGATAGCCAAACCCTAACCCTAACCCTAATGATAATTGGGCCTGGTCATTACATCACTAATTAGTTTACAATGAGAAACATAAATGGGCCTTAGCTAAATAAAGCAAATTTGGGCCTTTTCTCTTTTCCTCTTGCTTCCTTGACACTTCTTCATTGATTTGTGATGTGGAAAGCCTTGTTATCAATCCTTTTCTTGTCCAACAGCAACTAGATGTGATATCGTCATCTACAATTCTTCAAAATGCAAATACACAGCAAATTGAACTCTATTTCTCTACATTTCTGGTTGCATGCGGGCTGGGTTGGAATATCTGTAAAAGTAACAAAACAATACCCAAGTAATATTTATTTATATACAAAAGATAAGATATAAGAGCATAAAATAAACACATTTCTATGTCAATCAAATACCCCCACACTTATCTTTTACTCGTCCTTGAGTAAAAAGAAAATGGAAAACTAACTAGATAGGTCACACTTTCGTAGGAAACACGATTGCATTGAGCGTATGCAACAAGCCGTTAAACCTCTAGTTGTCCCTAGTAGGACGAGTGGTGTCTCGTGAGGGTTTTCAGCGGATACTACCCACAAAATCCAAATGCAGTATGCTATGATTCTAATGAAACTACATGAATGCAATGGACATATGCAAAAATAAAAACGAAAAATGACAACACGACTTATTTCAAGAAAGTGGTACAACAAATTAAGTTAACAATTTCTAGTCAGTTGATTGTACTTTAAATACCTCAACTTGTCACAAATTTTCAATATAAATCAAGTTTTCAAATGTTAAATTCCAGTTTGGCCAGTTAGTTCGGTCGATAACATAGTGCAGCCATGAAATAAATTCTTAGTTGCTTGGCACAGTTTGCAAAGTGGTATTCTAATTTTCTCATGTATGGCTAGTCAAATCAATAAGGTCAAGAAGTGTTTGGGTATCATCGCTTATTCTTTATTCTATAAAATTTTAAGATTTATGATTAAGTACATACACCTAACTAAAAAGACCAAGGTTTACCACCCATGCACTGCCTCGCGGACTAACGTAGAGTGGGTAAAGAGCTTGGCAGATTGTGCAGGCCGACTTTGACTTTGTCAACAACGTGTCAGTAATCCTTAGGTGTCCAATCCCATAAAATGAGACCAAGATATTCCAACGCTGACTTTGTCAACAACGTGTCGGATAGAGCTTGGCGGGTTTGCACACCAACGCTTGATATACAAGCAATGTTGGATACCCTTGGATTACTATTACTATTATTGAATTTATAAGCACAAAAAGAGAGTTACGCGAATTCAACTTAACACATCTTAGTTTTAAAGATTTGACAAGCCATTATAAGTATTTTAAGTCCTCCACTTATTTAAACAAAGTCTACAATATAGAATAGATTTCATGGCCATCACCTAAGAATCTCCCTATGTACCGGTTACACTATTATCCCTCAAAATTAAAATTTTCATTATATTTCTTATTCGATCTAAGTTGAGAGAAAAAAATACTATCAACTGGCTAAAAATTGTAAACTTATTTTGTTGTATCAATTGAAAATGAGTCGTATTTTAAAAAAAAAAATTATGGTATGTTACTACGATATAAAATGTATGATGGTCCAACATGAAAAGAAAGAAAAATTAAAGAAAAATCAAAAGAATGCAATGCAGACTCCCCCCATACTTGAACTAAACAGTGTCCACACTGTAACGTTTCCTAAATTTGAAAGATCATACCCAAAGATGGATTAAATGTAAAATGACTTGTAAAACGAAATGCAATCTAACTATATGTAAGAATGGATCATATGTACAATGATATATGTGTTTACGGTGCATGCGATGCAAAGAGTTCCACCAACTTTTTCCCCCACACTTGGTTCTAGCCCTATGAGTTCTGTTCCCACTATGTCTAGGCATGTTTTCTAATAAGCAAAAGGTTTTGAAAACCATCTCATCTTTAAACCTAGATTTATAGTCCAGAAGATAAATATCTAGGGTCGTCCTCACATGAAGTTTTTCAACAAAGCTAACATTCCAAAAATAGTTCATGTGTTCAACAAATTTGTCAGTGTAATTTTTCAAAATTTTGTGATCGTACATAAATTCAGTGAAATTTGAATTCTGAGTGTTGTTCAAGAGTATATGATCACATTTCTCATCATTAACTGACAACGTATTTTCGACACTGACAATTTCAAGTTCGTTCGAGATTTCCTCAAAGTTAAATTTTTTGAACTCGTGACGTGATTCAATTTCACCCTTATTTGGCAACTCATCCTCATACAATCCAAAAAATTCATGTTCATTGAAATCCATCTCCAAATTTGAATTGAAAAATTCAACATTTTCATTTTGTTCAATTCCAAAAATTTCAAGTTTCTCGTAGTTTGAAAGAGAAAGATCAAAATCCAAGCTTAAATCTTTTTTCTGAAAAGAGTTGAAGTCCAAATCGTTTGTTGAATTTTGAAAAACTTCATCAAGCTGATTATTCTCAATTTCCAAAGCCGTTATTTGAAAATTTTCAATGTCAGTAGAAATTGGATTATTTTCTGATTCATCGCTTGTTTGAATTTGATTATGTTGCTCTCGTTGTTCTTTCAAAGATGTCAATAAACAAAGAAGTTCATCAGCCTTTTTATTTAGTCTTTCTTCCCTCTCTCTAAGAATGTTGAGACGATCGTTGATTTGAGAGCTCTCATTTTGGATTTCTTGATTTTCAAAATTATAATTCACATCAATTTCACAATCAATATTATTTCCAATGTGGTAGTTGTTTGAATTTTCAGAAAACTGACAATGATATTGGAAATCATTTTGATCATAGAAATTTTGTTCATAACCAAAACTGTTAAAATTTGAGAGAGAATTGCAATTTTGGTTATTTTCAAGATGTTGATATGGGCTATAATTTTGAAAATTTTGGTTTTCAACCCCATAATGATGTGGATCAAAGCCATATTGAGATTCAAAGTTATTTTCATGTGGATGTGGCCCATAATCGCAATTGTTGAAATTTGAATTGAAGTCGTCATTTCGATCATAACTTTGAAAATGTTGGTCATTTTGACAATATTGAAAATCGTTGACATTGGCCTCACGAACTTTTGGAAAATCTTGCTTCATGAGTTGTATTTCATACTCATACTCTTCAAGAGGACGTCTACTCCGACTATTATCCCACATTTCTCTCAAGGATTTTTTTGAATTAGACATTTGAATGAAGTCAGGGTAAGACATAAATTATTCCTAATTCAAAATTATATAAAAGAATGAGTTGTGCTCTATTAATTAACTGACTCAATTAGAAGGGGGAAGAGGGTCTTATGGCCGTTCACGTATAGTATAAAACTAAGGGATACGACCAATGTTTTACGGGTAGTATGCAACCTCTTTTGCTAATAGTTCAATAAATTGAACTACTATATATCCGCGATCCAATTTATACGAGACAGTCAACTTCACAAAGTACCACTGTTCAATTATATTATTTTGAAAATCAAAATCATGTGTTAAAATTGAAAATCGACGAGAGTGATTAGTTATGGAAAATCGTTCCTCACCACCAATTCAGAAATATCAACAACACAACAGTCACAGAATAATCACAGAACAGAACCGTCACAGAACAGAACGGTCAAAGAACAGAAAATTAAAATATTTTACAAGCAAGCCGCTGCCCCTGCAGAAGATGTTTACAAGCAATTTCTATAAAAAAATTTCAAAACAGCTTCAGCACCTGTAGAGTTCAGAAAAATATTACCGTGGGGTATGGCAGTCCATCCAGAAAAATTGAGTAGCATCAATGATTGAAATCTCGTTGTTTGCACATCGTTTGACCTTCGAGTCTTTATTTGTTATTTGAATTTTTTTCTCACTTTGATTCTTTGGTCTTTGGTTTCTTTGTTTTTGTTTTGTAGAGAAGAGAGAGAGCGAACAAAAGAAAAATCCAAATCGGGAGAACGAACTCAATAAAATCAAAACTCACAAAACTAAATAAGACTCACCACATTACTCAGACACTTACTCCGTACCAAATGAGAAAAAACAAAATTAGTTTACAATGTTCCTGCCTGAACAACCCTTTAAATTAAATAATCAACCCTACATAAAAGCTACTATTGCTCATAAAGAATCAGTCAGATAACATGCCCTAAATAACAAGCAAAAGGAAAAAATAGAGACCCTATTCGCATAAAACAGGAAACAGATAATTCCCACCTCAAAGTTCTCGTCCCTTTCTTTGGTTTTCGCAACCCCTTTTTTTTTAATTTTATTTTGGTCTATATATAAAAAAAAGAACTCGGCCAACACAAATTATCACCCAGAAAATCAACAGCATCCAACGCAACTCTCGCCTCTTTTTTTTTTTTTTTTTTTTTTTTTGAATCGGGTATTGATAGGTAGTGAAGGCGATTCAAGTAAGAAGGGGGGGAACGGTGACTTCGGTTAGGGTTGTGATTTGGGTTAAGGCACGAATCAGATTTGGAATTCTTCGACTTTGTTCGGATTGTGGGGTTGATGATTTGGACAGAGTATGTAGATGATGGGTACTGGTCTGAGATGGTATTGTGGTTTGGTAAATCTGGGGGTCTCGAGTTATTGCGAGTGGGCTTGGCAATATGATTGGGTTTCTGGTGATGTGGTGATGAATCGGTGTGGGGGTATGAAAATAAGGGAAGAGTGCTGGAGCGAGTTGAAATTGTGGTTTTTTTCTTTTTTTTTTGGTCACGCGTGAGGGTGGACTTTAGGGTAGAAGCTGATGGAAGATGACTGTATGGAACTACGGGTTTTGGTCAGTGGATTTGCGGGAATTTTTTTTTGTGATGGGAGGCTTGTGTTCGATGAAGGGAGTTGAGAATTTATGATGGGTTGGGGGTCAGGTGGATGATTGGAGTCCGGACAGTGGGTGACGGTGGTTGAACAGGGGAGGAGGCGCGAGTTTGTGATGACAGTTGTTGACAAAGATGTTCTGTGGGTGCTGGAAGATGGTTGAGTGTTTGCGGCAGGTTGAAGTATTGGTTTTGGTGGGTGGATGCTGCACTGATAGGGAAGGTTTGCGATGAATGTGTGGTGAAGGGAAGTATGATGGTGGATGTGGTTTTTGCTGAATGCAGTGGTGTGATATTGCGGTAAGAGGAGGAGCCGTTTGAGGGGAATTGTGATATGGTGGAGTAGGCAGTACGTGGTTTGTGGTGAACGATGAGGACTGTGGTAATGGTGGTTAGAGGATTGAAAATGGTTGGATGAAAGGTGCTGAACTGTGGTAGTTAGAAAAGCAGTAGTGCTGCAGAGGATTTTGTGGGAAAGCAATAAATTTAGTTTTTTTTTAAGACTTGCAAAGGAAAAGCTATGTACTGGAAATTAGAAAGAAAAGAAAAAAAAAAGAATTGAGAAAGGGAAGAGATTGAAGAAAAATGGCAAGTAATTTTTTTTTATTATTGGATAGTTGTAGAAGATGACAAGAAACAAATGTAAAAGAAATAATATGGAAAGAAGGCTAAAGATTGGTAACAAATGGAAGAAAAATTGGCAAATAATTTTTTTTTATGATGAAAAGAGGAAAGAATTTGTAAAAGAAAAGAAATAGATTGAGGAATAAAAGGGAAAGAAATCAAAGAAGACTAGCAGCAAATTTTTTTTCTCTCTGGTATAGTAGATTATAGTATCAGCAATCAATACCAAATCAACTAATTGAGATTTTTTTCTATATATACAAGAAAATAAATGGAAACAAATAAAATAAAACTAACACGAATCAGAAATTAAACAAATAATCGAATTTAAACGTTACCTCCCCGGCAACGGCGCCAAAAACTTGATCGTCGCTAATCTATGAATTAGAAAAGCGCGACATTTAAATTAAAATTCTGCAAGCATACAGGTGTGTAGCATACAGGTCGAACACAGGGAGGTGAATTAAAATCAAATTATTTATCTAATCTCTTGGGCGAGTTAGACAAAACTTTGGAGGTTGATTTTGAAAATAAAACAAAACAAAATTAAAAACTGTAATTTGATTCAGAACAGATCTAACTGAACCGACGATCAAGTTACAATTTCAATGGAAAAGCAATGAAACTATGAATCAGATTCAAATCTAATCAAATCCAATTTAACCTATGAACGCAATTAAAATACAGAAAATAAAAGTGCAGAATATAAATAACAACAGGAAATAAAATTAGGATTACCGCTGAATCTAATCAGACGGTCAATTACTAATGAAAAGAAATGCAAAATATAAATAGTGTTCTACCGAATCTAATCGTGTAGACAACACTAATTGCTAAGAAATAGAAAATTGCATAAAATAAAAAGAAAAATGAGTTTTATTAATGAAGAAGAGAATAGAATGAGATATATGATAGGATGGTGGCTACAATGCCATTACAAGGGTATATATAGGGTAGATAGCCAAACCCTAACCCTAACCCTAATGATAATTGGGCCTGGTCATTACATCACTAATTAGTTTACAATGAGAAACATAAATGGGCCTTAGCTAAATAAAGCAAATTTGGGCCTTTTCTCTTTTCCTCTTGCTTCCTTGACACTTCTTCATTGATTTGTGATGTGCAAAGCCTTGTTATCAATCCTTTTCTTGTCCAACAGCAACTAGATGTGATATCTTCATCTACAATTCTTCAAAATGCAAATACACAGCAAATTGAACTCTATTTCTCTACATTTCTGGTTGCATGCGGGCTGGGTTGGAATATCTGTAAAAGTAACAAAACAATACCCAAGTAATATTTATTTATATACAAAAGATAAGATATAAGAGCATAAAATAAACACATTTCTATGTCAATCAATGTGCGCCCGAGTCCGGTGGCAGGGCTAATCAAGAAACACGAAATTTGGTCGGGAGCTTTCAGATATCTACCGATTGCAGATGCTAAGGTCTACTTTTACAGTGGCTATGGTCCCACTAGATCCCTCCCTCAACTAATAAAAGGCACCCAAGAATATCAAGAATGAGAACTTAACCCCGCCCCCTATGCCCTTCAAACCTACTGGCCAACCTCTCCCATAACTAGATAGCAAAGTATATGGTCTTTTGGAGTTCTCCGCCTTTCTGCTTTACGTACTGACTGAAGATGGTAGGTAGACGACGAGTTGCTATCACAGGGAACTAACTGGTCTCGCCGAATCATGCTGGTCCATCTTAGTCTTTTGATTGCCCCTTATTATTGCAATCAAGGCATACTCATTGGTTCACCTACGTAGACCTAACCTTTGTGAGTATAGGCGGATTATCTGCCACTCACAGAGGAATACCAAGAGTACCCTACGTCCTCGGAAGCCGCGTGCTTCTTAGCCCAGTCCGTTGGACCCTACAAGAATATCTAGATGGACATGCGCTCCTCTTTATGTCTTTTGACACCCCGATGATCTACCCCTTATGGTTATTCATCCTCTAACGTATGGACTGGTCCAAGCGCCTCAGTTTTATATGTCATTAGACCCTACATCTAACCGTTAATTACATGCTTGCGCCACCTCATTAATTTTCTCATTTAACTTGGTTATTCTCATTCACATTGACTTTAATTTTCAAGTTTACCAAGTTACCCTCGCTTATTAATTCAATTTATAACTTAATTCATTTAAGTTCATTAATAAGCCTACAACATGTTATTCTCATAATCTAATAATTATCCCTCTTATGGTTATAATAACATGTTCTACTTAATTTAGTTCACATATACATTAGTTAAAAGAATAACTCCCTAAGTATCAACCCCGAAGACCAAAATCGAACATCAGACTGACACTCAGAGAATCACTCAACTAAACCAATCTTATGTTATCTTCATTCATAGATTTATTCTTGCCCTTACAGATTACTTAATTTACAATTAAGTATAACTTACCTTATTACATAAGTTATTTCATTTTTCTCTATCGTTCATTATAACTTACCTTATTCCATAAGTTATAATTCCCACTTGTCCCTAGGACAAGTTTACCTATTATCTTTCCTTTTCTTGAGTTTATTCATAATAGGTTATTATCATTCCCCATTCGTTCCATTTTCCTTACAGTTGTAATTATCTTTCATTCAATTTCGTTTATTTCCATTTATTACAATTAATGGTATTCGTCGGTCCTGCCATTTACATATTTTCATATATGTGTGTATATATATGTACTAGACCTCTCACATTAAGTCGACACTTGTGGATGCTGGATTTTACGGGCGGGTCCGGGCAGTCTTCTACCACAAGTTGACTTAACCCCGTGTCTTAGCACAACTACTTGTTTCATTTATATGCACTAGGCCTCTCACATTAGATTCACCACTTGTGGTTGCTGGATATGCCGGTCGGGTCTGGGCAGACTTCTACCACAAGTGCAATCTAACCTCGTGCCTAGGCGCGGTTCAGTTTTAGGCATATTCATCTCTATTCCATTATTTATGTTCATATCAAATTGCGCCTTCAATTTAAAGTCTTAAAACATAATACATGTTTATTCCCCAATTCAAGTTTATGCTTATAATTCTACCAATAAGTTATGCCTATAATTTATATGCATAATTTCCAATTCACATTCATAATTCCAATTCAATTTATATGCATAATTTGTAATTTACATTCATAATTCCAATTCAATTTAATGCATAATTTGCACCATAGTTACGCCATTAACCCCATCATAATTTATGCCCCAAGTCTCTCAATATGAGTTGCATGTCTTTCTACATGTAATTAATAATATGTAGATCTCAAATAGTGCATCTTTTACCCAATGTCTCAATTATCCTAATTTATAGGTTCATAAAATGGATCTATACAACAGTATTCATCTTAAACATTCAAGTAAATGTACTTCTCAACTGATTGAACCTAATTTTCATTTTAGCGCAATTATCTATCGCATCAATTAACTTTTTAATACATTCATTATAAATATCCATGGGGAATGATTAAACGATACACATACTATTATTCACAAGGGATAATTTAAACCCACTCACCTTTAAGCTTTCCCCAAATTTTGGATATGATCCGTTCTATCATCCATGGTTTTCCTTTTCCCTTTAATTTGATTCACGACCTAACGACCATGCATTTATTATTTCATGAAAAGAAAAGGGAAAGAGAATTAATTTAATTAAATTGGTTCTTAGAGGTTTACCTTGCTTTCACGATTCAATAATCTTTTTTATTAACATTGATTTCCTCTTCCAGATCTGAATTCATAATCCTCCTAGGCTAATATTTTAATTTCAGAATAGATTTGAGAAGAGAGAGAGAGGAAGGGAGCCATGCAGAGCTCCAACGTAGCTACTGAATTATGATGTTTAGGGTTAGGTCTTATTTATAGGTGCTCAAGACCTTATCGTACATGAAGCGCTGAGTCAGCATTGAACCCAGTTAATAAAATAGTTCAGGTTCACGGATGAATCTAGCCAAATCTTATCGTACACGCAGTGCTGAGTCAGCATTGGGTCCCACAAGCAGTTTTGGCGTAGAAGTTTGAATTTTGAATGTTTGAATTGTTTTGGCATAGAAATTTAATTTTCGAACTTTTGAATTTCTGGAATTTATTTAACTATTTTATTCATATGAAATATTCTTATATGTATACAATTCCTCTAAAGACCATTTTACGCGTATATATATACGCACAACTTTCGTTATATTTTCAAAATTCTAACGAGGTTGCACTGTTATTTGATTCTTTCCATATTTCATTGACTGTTGCCTTATCTTGAATTTTATCTTTCGCATACATATATTTCTGCATACACACATATATATATTCTCATATATACTCATATATCTTCTTTATTTCCTTATATGTACGTTCTTATCCTTTCAAATTTTGAATTTGTATACGTACATATATTTGCTTGTTCAGTTGACCCTCTCTAAAACAAAGATAAAAATTATGCGACCGCCGGGGTTCGAACCCCCAACCTCTATGTTACAAATCCAAGCCTTTTGTTAATAAGTCTTAGAACAATGATAATTATTGTTCTCTCCTTACTTCTCTTTTTCATGTTAGTTACAATACTTAAATTAAACCATTGCATGAATCCTTTTCTTTTGTTTTTCTTTTAATGTTAATACAATATGTTTGCAAATCAGTGCATGCAACATATTTACATTGCATGCAACCAATCCTTTCTTTCTTTCAATGCATGCATTACATTTTTTTTCAGTGCATGTATTTATTACATGCAATCCTTATTTTATTCTTTATTTTATATTTTAATTCGTTTGTATATATATATTTCTCTTGTGCGTATACAAAATTCTAGGCTTAATAACTTCTTCATATCGTGTACGTTTTACGTAAACCAGGTGTTTATCTTGACCAGAATTCCGAGATGGACGCAATTGCGCAATTAGTTTTACTTAATTTTCATTATTCAATTAAGTTATTATTATTTTATTATCTTATAAAAATGGGGTGTTACTTTTACAGTGAAATGTGATTTGGAATTTATAAATCTTTTTATTACGATTTATTGGAAAATTTCCAAAGTAAAGTTTTCCAATTTAATAAAATAAATTGGAATTGAATGGAATTCGATTTGGTAATAATCGAAGTGAGCTTCTGTGGAGGAAGACTGTTAATATATATGAAATTTAAAGGGATTTGTCGTTATTCCATTTATATTATTAGTCAGATACGGAAATTGATATCGATTATATATTGATCTGTTTTTCGTGAAGATTCCAGAATGAATGGAATGTGATTTGGGTTTATCATGAACTGTGTTTTAAATTACATTAGTTCTTTAACCCAGTTAATGACAGGATTACATGTCTAACGTTGTATTTCGAACTATATGGTTGATCTCTACTAAATATATATCTGTTTGGTGGTAGAGAATTTATTCTCTTGCTTAACACCCTTCTCTAAGACGTACGAGCTTAGGGGTTATATATAGGCAGAAATCAATAGTACGGTGTAGATTGTCGATGCGGCATGTTTGATTTTCCAAAGTTAAATAATCATTAATATTGATTTTTGGGAAGATTAAAACCAAGTGGAGTTTCAATGAATCTTTAATTAGATTGAAATACGAATGTGATAATTTAAATTATCAAATTTGGGAAATGATCGAGAGTGGAGTATCACCAGTTTTGCTCCAAGCGATAATTAAATCTTTAATTAGATTTGAATGGGTAAATGGTAATTAATTTTACTGATAACACTGTGGTGTTAGATATGGAGTATTACCAGTTTTGCTCCATGGGATGAATAGGATGGGATTGGGAATTTAATCAAATGATTACTTCGGTAAGGTGCGCTAGTCCCACTAGTTTAGATAAACCTTAATTTGGTTTGATTAGATATCCAAAGGAAGATTAAAGAATAAATTTAAAGGATTTATCTTTGATAAAATTAATGGGAACCTTTCCCAAAGGTTTGAATATTTAAATAAAAGAATATTCAGAATTGGAATGAGGCGTATGTTGTGTTTTATATCACTTGATTTTAGAATACGCGAGTTATTCAGAAAGGCCGGATTTATACCCATTCTAAATAACTGATTCGACGATAAGTCGACGATGAAGATGGTAGTTGAAGACCGGAGGTCTTCACATCGTTTGGATGATTACTAATGTCTTGATTGGGCTGTATACCCTGTTGGATCTAGATTAACCCTAGAGGGGGAGGGAAATAGGGTTTATCATAGTTTTTCGCTGAATTGAAATCTGACAGGATATTAAAATAATAAACAGATCACTGAATGTAGCAAAAATAAAAGTGCAAAAAATAAATCACACACTGATATACCCAGCTTCGGCAAAACCCTGCCTACTGCTGCATTCCTAAGGTTTCTACTAGGTAAAAGAATAGATCCCACATACAAGACCATGTACACTCGCGAATCCCTCGCTCCTATTCTAATCCCACGCTCAAAACCCTAGACTGACCGATATCCCCTCGATCAGATTTCCCCTGATTACGTCCCGGTAACCAGTAACCTAGATTTTACAGATTCTAGCAACTGTCAGTCAACACCTTGACTGATTCCCCTAGATCTACAGACCTAGTAACTGTTCGATTGATTACAAAAGAAATATCAAAGAACAAAATAAATAAAAACAAAAAGCTAAAACCCTAATCCCTTTAAATACAACTCTAGCCCAACATGAACCAGACTGGCCCACTTCAATTTGACTGCACCAATTTTCCTTTTGCACGATTTCCTTTGGAGAAAATAAATGGTGGCTAGGCGATGGAAAAATTTAGGGTTTTCAGCGTCCCCCAAATCGATTGATTGATAATGAATTGTTGTCGTGGTTCTCTGATTGCTCCTATGCTTCGTGTTGCTTGCTCGATTGATTTGGAGAAAGATTCTCGATTGAAAATCTGTGAGTATGAAATGATTTCTTCATTTATGCTTTCGAAATTGTTTTCTGTGATTTTTGATGCCATGCCAGTGATGAAATTGGTGTTATATATAGGGTAATTGAAGCCCTAGTAATCTCTGATTTCATTGTATGACCTTGCTCTGATAATTTGAGGAATTTTTGGTGAACAATTAAATCAATTTTGTCCCTTGATAGCAAATTAATCCTTTCTGGAAAGACGGTCTTGAACAAAAAAGATTTCTTTCTTGAATTAACATCTCTGAATTTTAAACCAGTGTGAAAAATGCTTGATGTATGTAGACACATTTTCCCCCTTTTCTATGTACCTGGACGGATTTATCGTATTGTGAAAATTTGCTTATTTTCCTTTAGTTGCCGAGTTTGATTCATGCTAGAACATCATTCCATATATGAGCAAATCCGAGCTTTATTATGTTATATCACTGGTCCCATGCGTGTTTGAGTTGCTAGAAAATGTCTGATTTATTTTGGCACAAAAGTATTTAATACTTGCCAAAAACACATATGCCCAATACTGGAAACACAAATTTTGTTTTCATCTCCCTTGCATGATTTTCTGGGATGTTGAAATGCTTGATTAACTGTTTCCTTTGATTAAATTCCCTGATTGATTTCGTATATGTACAATTCTGGAAACAAGAAATCATTGAAATCGACTTTGCCAAATTTGCATAAATTAATTCTGCCATATATAATTGAGAACTTGTCCATTTCTGAAAAAAAACTAGCCCATATATGCATGCACTGATTTGCTTGATTTATTCCATAGAAGAAAGTTCTTGATTTCCTGTTTTGAAATGCCATGGCACAACATATTGATATCCCTCTTTTGATTGCCACTTTTGAACACTTGGTAGACCCCTTATTGATTTGACTTTTGTTTAATTACTTGCTTACAAAAATACTTGCTTGCCAAATATGCTCCATGCCTTGAATGTAGTTCTGGAATTTGATTCATTGTTGCTTGATTGACACAAATATATGTCCACCTCGAATTTGCATTGGAAAGATATTTTAAAAAAAACTTGCCCAAAAAGAATTGATTAAGTTTTTCCAAAAAAAAAAACTTTCCCAAATCTAAAACCATAACCTGAAGCAAAAACATCATACTTCATTGTTTATTCATGTTGCATAAGTTAACATATGTACCCATTCTGATTTATACCCTTGATTGCACATGCTGTATACTTTAACATCTTTGAACATGTTCCACCTGAGCATATAATTGCTGCTTATGTATTAAGACTTTGCTTGCTTGATCTCTGAAATGGTTTGACTGTTTCAACCTACCATGTAGTTTTGTCTCGACTTCCTTGTGCATGCATGAAGGACCTAAACCAATATTCTACTTGTACATTTATGCTACTTGTTGCACCATGTTTCATAATTGTTCCCACTTTCTCTAATCATATGTGACTTACCAAAAACACTTGTGCTTGTATGTTAACTTGTCACTTGAGTTTTCTTTAAAACTGAATTGTCCAGAAACTGCTTTTAAAGTTGCTACCCCACTATTTTGTGACGCACCTATTTTACTTGGCTTGGCTGATCTTGACTGTGTTGACCACTTGGCCAATGCTGTTCGACACTTGAAGTAGCTTGACCATATTCATATGCACTTGCTGATCATTTTAATGTGCATACTTGCACTGAACCTGTTGTTGAACACATGCATGAATGCCCACTTACACTTGAGTTGTTTTCATGTTATGTCGTGTTGAACTTCATGCTGCTTTGCCATATTGTTTGAGCTGTCCCTTGTATTTGATTTTCCCACTATTGATTGTGCACTGAGTCGAGATGGTCCATGCGGCTACTCCTCAGTTGCACACTGATTGACGAGGTAGTGCACACGTGTATATATATGCACGTGTGTACATGCAGCCATCAGACAAGATTTCATGTCCCTATACTATACATATACAAACTGACTAGACACAGATGAATCAGATCAAGTCATGAAAAATGATGAGAAACGTACCAGAAATCTGAGGCAAATAAAATTTTAAAAATAAAATTTATATTCACATATATTCAGTTTAAATTCTATTGCAGTGTACTTTGTGTGTGTTTCATTGTGACAGGTAAGCAGATGATGACTGGACTGACAGAGAAGATGCTGTGAAGACAGAAGACTAAGAGACAGTGTCAGTGAATGTAAATGTATCAGTGAATGTATATGGATATGAAAATGTAAAATGAGTGATTATATATATATATATATATATATATGAGATATATAGATACAGTGTTATAGTGAGGAGCTGTGTAACAACATAATTGTACTGATGTTTGTATTAAACAAATTTGTTTGAAATAAAATATTATTTTATTGTGCTCAAACAAACTTGTCTATCGTATTTAGTTTATTTACAAGTACAATCTCATGTGAATTGAATAAATAGTGGAGTTATAAATAGTTATACTGTTTGAATATTTGAAATATAATATTCAATTTAAATAAAATACTGTATGAATATATGAATGTCTGTATAGTCGTATTCTATTTAAATATAAATATTATATTCCTGTTTGTGATGTATATATAGAACAGTACAATAACAAACACATTTAAAATAATATTTATTTGGTTGTTATCTTCAAACAAAAATCATATAATTGTGTATACAACTACATCATATACAACGTGCCCAAGACAAGGTAATAAGTGGTGATCGTCCAGACGTACTTGGAGATCGACCGGATATGCGAGGACCACTCTCCTGTATTGGACATTTGGGACGCGGAATAAGGTGCTTCTGGTTTCGTTCAGACCCAGAACGAACTAGTAAATGGATGTGTGTCTGACATTGGATTTTATTCTGTGTTGATTGATCTCTATTAAATATATATATCTGTTTGGTGGCGGAGAATTTATTCTCTTGCTTAACACCCTTCTCTGAGATGTACGAGCTCAGAGGTTATATATCGATAGACATCCGTTGCATGGCTGAATTGTCAATGTGGCATACTGAGATGCAAATGATCAAGGATTTTGTTGAAAAGCAGGGTCTTGTGGTTGATGATCAAAGAACGGCCTCAAAGGACATAACTTTATGTATAGCGTTTATTCGCGAGCCTCACACCTAGGTATGAGTCAAAAATGGGATAAAGGTCCCAAAGAGGACATGACGTTTCTTTCTAGCTATGGATGGTGTCATAGTATGGAGCCCAGATATTTAATATATTTTTACCTATGTGATGATTGATTGCAAGGCGCCTCAGATATATCGGTTACTACGGAGCCGATGGATAGGTCATATAGGACCGTGAAACGTGTGTTCAGGAATTGTCAATCCTCAAACGTAAGAGAGGACCAGCCTTAGAGGATCCAAGGGTCTTCTGCGGGAGATCCTGAGGCATTTGCTAGAGTATCTCGAAGCTGGCGAGGAGTACATCCCTTGCCTCGACTCATAATGGAAATCCAATTTCCAATACGTGACATTTCGATGTTGATTGTAGAGGCTAGTATGGCGACATGATATATGGTACCCATGTCGTCTATGATTGATACATTTATATTTGAAGTTGTTTTATACACTATGCACTTATAATAGTATCAAATGATTTGTTTTAAACGTACCAAGCATGTTTGGCTATTATAAGGTAAAACTCTATCCTTCGGCTTGTATTGCATTGTGTGATGGGATCCGAGTCTTATAAAAGCTTCATTTTTCCAAAAAGCATTGCGCTGTTTTGTTATATGCACTGGTATTCTCGGGAGGAAACTCATTCTGTGTTATACGGGGTGGTTCCTTGATTTACCTTATTTCTAAAATAAAGTTTTAAATAACTGTTTTAGTTCTCACACCAGTCACATGACTGACCTGGAGTTTATTATTTTAACTTAAACTCTGGGTGCCCTATTTTCTACACGGGCAGCTAGTAGTTTTGGTTTTGCAGATATTATATTCACAGGATCCTGGTTTACGGCTAGAGCTATATTCAGAACGCTCTGTATCCGTGTATTTCTTTCAGTCGTGTTTTGTATTATTTACCACTGCATTGTAATTTGTAAATCTCTGATGTTTATCAAATATATATTACTTGTTCATACTTTATATATTCTTGTACTCTGATGTAAATCGTTGTAACAACAATGAAATATTCTATTATTTGTGTTCTGATTTATCGTGTTCTCAACTCAATCCGGGCTTTCCCAAAAGGATGAGTTTGGGTCGTTTCATCATGGTATCAGAGCTTTGGTTTACAGAGCTCGAGAACAAGACACGTTAGAACCAAACGAAAGAATTCATCAGAGATTGGATTAGTAATATCCAATAAAAATGACTCGTTGGAGATAGGATCAGTAATATCCTAAAACGAGTGTGAAGAGTGAAAATTTTAAAATCAAACTTAGTTTTAAAGTTTTATATCAATTATTCGTATTTGAATATTTTGTTTTTAATGGATTTTGGACAATCAAGTATATGAAGATTTTGAATATACGCGTAATTAACGTGTATTCGAAGCCTTAATATACTGGATAGATATAGAATCACACTCTAGTCGCCCGAAGATGATCCTGGTAATTCTGATCACATTACCAGTGCTTATGTTCGAGTGGCGAAAGTGGGATATCTATATATTTCCAGTTGACGGGTGTGAGAACCAAAACTAGATAGGATTTATTGTTTGTGATTTGGCATCAAAAACATGATTTTTGAGTATATAAAAAAATTATGAATTTGAAAAGATAATCAACTAATTGATTGCTGGTTGTGTTCTAATTAATAAAAATATATTGGAACCATAAAACCAATAAGAGAAATGAAGGTAAATTTAACCAAATCGAATCAAAATTTTGAACTGACTTGAAAATTGATTGCAATTGCATATATGTACATGTGTATATAATGAACAGGTCATAGCAAGGAGACTAAGAAGAGGAATAAAATTGTATGCACGACAAATAGGTACATGTTCACTATATTTCTTGGGTTTGGATGATTTTATGAGCCGCTTGGCTTTTTCTTTTTCTTTTTGGATGATGAGGGACTTGGGTGGCTAGTTGCGGTTCTAAAGGTCTCCCCATACAAAGGAGGTTATGGCGAAATTTTTCAAAAATTTAGGGTGTTAGCCAAATTTTTGAAAAGTTAGAAAAATCTTAGAAACTGAAAAGTTGAAGAATGAACGCTAGAATGAAAGTTGAGTTGGTTGGTTAAACAACTTTCAGCTCCGTTCCTTTTCAAGGATGAAAATATTTTAAGTGGGGGAGATTGTAATAACCCGGAAAATCAGAACCAATTTAAAATTTTTATTTTGGCAATTTTAGTGGATTTTGAATATTTAAAATGATTTATTTTAAATAATAATGACTAAAAATTTATTTAAATCGAAGTTAGAATGTATAAATTTATTTTAATTATATAACGAGCCTAAAATGGCGCGGTAGTTTGAAAAATTCGATTTCAAATGAATGTACAGGATTCAAAATATATCGGATTTCAGTAAAACCAGAAATATCTGAATCTGTTTAATTATATCTTTCCAACGAATGTGAAAAATCCAGATTTCATAACGGGAATAAAAAGTTATGTCCAGTTGAAAATTCAGAATAGTCGCTATGGAATTAATATATATATATATAGCCCTTAAAAATAGCGATTTTGCAAACGACCTCCGTTTTTGACGAGACCACTTTTGTTAGATCCAGAATGTCAAATTATTGCTAGGTTCCAAAATTCATAATTTTTGGAATTAATATGTGAGCGTGGTAAATTTAAACGTGTTTGGTAATTTCAGTTTGAATTTAATCGAATGTAAAATGACCGTTTTTCAAACGGTCTCCAAATTTGACAAAATTAGTTTTGTTAGGATCGTATCGTCAAAACATAGCTAGATCTATTTTTCTGGAATTTTTGGAGCCGTATGCGACCTCGGTAAATTAAAATATACGTTTAAATTCAATATACATTGATTTATATTTTAATTTTAGCGAAAACTGATCTATACAGTCGAATTGGCTTATTCGATATATCCCATTGTGTCCGAAATGGGGGTATATAGCTAGAGGCGACAGTCGTTGGGTCTCGTTTGGAGTTCGAATAAAAAGCCAACCTTTTTGGAGAATTAATTAAATAATTAATTAATTATATAACCTCCCCTTTGTTTCTCTCTCTCCTCACTTCAGATCCATCGCTTAATAAAATAAAAAGAAAAAAAATGAAAACCTGATTCCCCATCGCCCCCTCCTCATACCGCTGTCGCGTCGGAGCTGCCCTCCTTAGGTCGCGCCACCACACTCCTCCCTCTCCTCTTCTTCTTCTTCCTCCTCCTTCTCTCCAATTCTCAGTCCCTAAACACCCAATTCGAACACCTCCCCCCCGGCCAAAATAGCCGCCGCCACAACCTGTAAGCTCCGCCTCCAACGCCACACCACCTCCCCACAGGTCTGCATCGCCCATCCTCACCCCCCTCCACCGCTTGTAAGTTTTATTTTTATTTATTTAATGTAATTAATGTTTTTTAAAATCAGTTTATTTTATTTTATTTTAAAGCATGTTTGAAAATCATTTTTTTATATAAATTGCATCGAATTTTATTTTCTGATTTATATATATATATAACATAAGATTAAAAATCTGACATATATATATATATATATATTTATATATATATATATAACATACGATTAAAAATCTGATTTTTAGATGGAAAGCATGGTTTTAAGAGCTGAATTATTTTTATATAAATAGCATCGTTAAAAATGTGATTTTTCTATGCACAACATATATATAAAAATGTGATTTTTCTATGCATAACATATATATAAAAATGTGATTTTTCTATGCATAACATATATATATATATATATATGTGATTTTTCTATGCACAACATATATATATAAATGTGATTTTTCTATGTACAACATATAAATAAAAATGTGATTTTTCTATGCATAACATATATATACATATATATATATATATATGTGATTTTCTATGTTTTACATTAAAATAAAAATGTGATTTTTTTATGAAGCAGCGAAGAAAAAATATGATTTTTTTTTGATGTAGCGAAGAAAAAATGTGATTTTTTCATATGAAGTAGCGAAGAAAAAATGTGATTTTTTCATATGAAGTAGCGAAGAAAAAAAATGTAATTTTTACATATGAAGTAGTGAAGGAAAAATGTGATTTTTTTCATATGATGTAGAGAATATAAAAAGATGATTTTTGTATATGTAGCGAATCAAAAATATGATTTTTATATTTGTAAAGAATATAAAAATAAGATTTTTATATATGTAGCGAATTAAAAATATGATTTTTTTATATATGTAGAAAATAAAAAATATGATTTTTATGTACATGTAGCGATAATAAAAATATGATTTTTAATATAAATTTCGTGAAACAGATTGCATTGGAATCAGAACAGCGAACCCGAGCGACAATAAAGCACGGCGGAGTGGATCCCAAAGGTGAGAACTTCTAACTCTGACTTTGTTTGCAGTTAAATATATATATACTAGGATGCAGACGGTGCTTAGTAGCACTCGACACCTTTGTTTGAAACCATGGATGTTTGGTTGTTTGTTTTGATTCATTTGTTAGAATTTGGTTTGGGATGTGAATAGAATTAATTGAATTTGGTTTGTGTATGGCGCGAGCCATTATTAGGCGAGGGATAAGGCTAGACCTTATTGTAGTTCTAGTATCACGCCGTTATGCTGCCGATTTTTTTTTAAAATAAAATGTGTTAGTTAAAAATAACATTTTTAGTGTGTATATAAACTGTATAAAATATTCATGTGTTGAATAAAATATTTAAACAATAAAAATATCATTTTTATTGAATGTATGAATTATTAAAAACATTCATGTGTTGAAGTAAATATTTTATCGTTAAAAATATAATTTTTAACGTATATATGAAAGACAAAAATTCTCCTGAAATGAAAATAAATATGCATATACAAATCGGATGATTTATTTATGTACACTCGTTTAACTGATATTGATTGGGACGATATATTTTACACATCGCCCAACGACACAAATAAAATCTGTGTGTGTTGATTGAAACCCCACATGGGTATTGAGATGATATTGACGTACACTAATCCCAATTGTTTAGTTGTATGTCAATCGATGGGTTGACAAATTGTTGTAAGCATTAATTATTTATATTTAACGCTTACGCAGTTGTGTAATGCACTCTGGATGATGGTTGACTGTGTTTGATTATTGTTGTGTACATATGTGTATGAAATCCATATAAAAAAATTATATGGTAATTGACTGTGTCAGATTCCAATTCGAAAAGAACAAATATTTTAAATTAATGAATATTTTAAAATGGAGAATAATGAATATTTTAAAATAACTAATATTTTAAAATAATATTTGGTAATGGATCAAAATATGATTTTTAGGTTCGATTAGGGATGGACACGAAAATATTGAAATATATGAAGCTGTGTTGATTAGATATGTGCCATTTTGACGTGAACGATATTTATATCGATTTTATACATTTTTATAATGAATATCTAAAAGGAAATTATTTCAAAATCGAATATCTTGAAAATATTATCATTTAAATAATATATTGATAAGGAGTATTCAATTTTGATTTAAAATTGAAAATGAAGTTAGAATCGTTTTAAAACGAATTTATAAACGATTTATAAAATATGTTTTAAATGGAAATCAACAAAATATATATAATATATATAATATAATGGCCTGAATAGAACGCGTCGCGCTGTGGCCGTTCGCGAATTTCGACCATTGACTTCGAATTGATATTACGAAGATCCGACCGTCGGATTCTCCTAAAACCGGAACCATTGGGTTCGTATCGAAAAGATCTTTCCAACGGAAACAAGAGATTTGAAATCTAACGGTTGGATTTGGAATTATGTCCAAATAAAATTTGGAAAAGGTTGTTGTAAGTGCAGTTCAATGACCGTTTATGGAAATCGACTGAAAGGGCCTATATAAAATTATTAAAAATATTGTTAATTTGTGTAAAATCATAATAAATGATTTGGAAATAACTGGGATGAAAAATTCCACATTTGTAAAGATAAAAATATATTTTTATCAGAATGAACTAGTTATTAACTAGATTTGAAATCCAATAATTTTTAAATAAAATAAATTGGATATGTGAATGGTTTTAATATGACCAGAAATTTCCCATGAACAAATTGGAATGAAATTGGAATGGATTTGGAATGGAAATAATCTTCGTAATATTTCGATATTGGATTCCGTGATTATATGGATACTGTTATGGAAATTTGGAAGATATATTTTATATCTTTATTTCCAATACAACATTTGTTGGTTTCAGAGTTTGATATTGAATATAAGACGGTATAATTTCTATTCAGAGCCCTGTATTTAATATCAAATTGGATTTTGGGTTTGTCGTGAAGGGTGTCTTCACTAACACTGTTCTTAAACCCACTTGAGAAAAGAATAAATCTTTTAATTCAGATTTAGAGAAATTTACCAATTAATTAATATTTAATTAGAACTGAATGAAAAAATTGGATTTTGGGTTTATCGTGAATGGTGTCTTCATTAACACTGCTCTTAAACCCAGTTGAGAAAAGAATAAATCTTTTAATTAAGATTTAGAGAAATTTACCAATTAATTAATATTTAATTGGAATTGAATGAAAGAATTGGATTTTCGGGTTTATCGTGAACAGTGTTTTAAATAACAATTGTTCTTTAACCCGATTAACAGTGAAATGTGATTTGGAATTTATAATCTTTTTATTAATATTTAATGGAAAATTTTCAAAGTAAAGTTTTCCAATTTAATAAAATAAATTGGAATTGAATTGAATTCGATTTGGTAATAATCGAAGTGAGCTTCTATGGAGGAAGACTGTTAATATATATGGAATTTAAAAGGCTTTGTCGTTATTCCATTTATATTATTAGTTGGATACGAAAATTGATATCGATTATATATTGATCTGTTTTCCGTGAAGATTCCAAAATTAGTGGAATGTGATTTGGGTTTATCGTGAACTGTGTTTTAATTGACATTAGTTCTTTAACCCAGTTAAAGGTAGGATTACAGGTCTAACATTGTATTTCGAACTGTATGGTTGATCTCTGCTAAATATATATCTGTTTGGTGATGGAGAATTTATTCTTTTGCTTAACACCCTTCTCTAAGACATACGAGCTTAGGGGTTATATATAGGCATAAATCAATAGTACAGTGTAGATTATCGATGCAGCATGTTTGATTTTCCAAAGTTAAATAATCAGTAATATTGATTTTTGGGAAGATTAAAACCAAGTGAAGTTTTAATGAATCTTTAATTAGATTGAAATACGAATGTGATAATTTAGATTATCAAATTTGGGAAATGATCGAGAGTGGAGTATCACCATCTTTGCTCCAAGCGATAGTTAAATCTTTAATTATATTTGAATGGGTAAATGGTAATTAATTTTACCGATAACACCGTGGTGTTAGATATGGAGTATTACCAATTTTGCTCCATGGGATGAATAGGTTGGGATTGGGAAATTAAACAAATTGTTACTTCGTTAAGGTGCGCTAGTCCCGACTAGTTTAGATAAACCTTAATTTGGTTTGAATAGATATCGTAGGAAGATTAAAGAATAAATGTAAAGGATTTATCTTTGATAAAATTAATGGAAACCTTTCCCAAAGGTTATGAATATTTAAATAAAAGAATATTCATAATTGGAATGAGGCGTATGTTGTGTTTTATAGCATTTGATTTTAAAATACGCGAGTTATTTAGAAAGGCCGGGTTTATACCCATTTTGAATAATATATTCGACGATAAGTCGACGATGAAGACGGTGGTTGAAGACCGGAAGTCTTCACATCGTTTGGATGATTACTGATGTCATGATTGGGCTGTACACCCAAGACAAGGTAATAAGTGGTGATCGTCAAGACGTACTTGGAGATCGACCGGATATGCAAGGACCTCTCTCCTGTATTGGACATATGGGACGAGGAATAAGGTGCCTCTGGTTTCGTTCAGACCCAGAACGAACTAGTAAATGGATGTGTGTCTGACATTGGATTTTATTCTGTGTTGATTAATCTCTATTAAATATATATCTATTTGGTGGCGGAGAATTTATTCTCTTGCTTAACACCCTTCTCTGAGACGTACGAGCTCAGAGGTTATATATCGATAGACATCACTTGCATTGCGTGAATTGTCAATGTGGCATACTGAGATGCAAATTATCAAGGCTTCTATTGAAAAGTAGGGTCTTCTGGTTGATAATCAAAGCACGGCCTTAAAAGGCATAGCTTTGTGTATAATGTTAATTCGCTAGCCTCACACCTTGGTACGAGTCAAAAACGGGGTAAGGGACCCAAGGAGGACATGACGTTTCTTTCTAGCTATGGGTGGTGTCATGGTATAGAGCCCTGACATTTATTATTTTACCTATATGGATGATTGATTGTGCGGCGCCTCGGATATATCAGTTACTACGAAGCCGATGGATAGGTCCTATTGGACCGGGAAACGTGTGTTCAGGAATTGCCAATCCTCAAACGTAAGAGAGGACCAACCTTGGAGGATCCGAGGGTCTTCTGCGGGAGATCCTGGGGCATTTTCTAGAGTGTCTCGAAGCCGGCGAGGAGTACATCCCTTGCCTCTAATCATGATGGAAATCTAATTTCCAATACGTGAAATTTCAGTGTTGATTGTAGAGCCTAGTATGGTGACATGATATATGGTACCCATGTCGTCTATGATTGATACATTTATATTTGAGGTTGTTTTATACACTATGCACTTATAATAGTATCAAATGATTTGTTTCAAACGTACCGAGCATGTTTGGCTATTATAAAGTAAAACTCTATCCTCTGGCTTGCATTGCATTGTGTGATGGGACCTGAGTCTTATAATAGCTTCATTTTTCCAAACAGCATTGCGCTGTTTTGTTATATGCACTAGTATTCTTAGGAGGAAACCCGTTCCATGTTATACGGCGTTGTCCCTTGATTTACCTTATTTCTAAAGTAAAGTTTTAAATAACTGTTTTAGTTCACACCAGTCACATGACTGACCTGGAGTTTATTGTTTTAACCTAAACTATGGGTGCCCCTATTTTCCACACGGGAAGCTAGTAGTTTTGGTTTTGTAGATATTATATTCACAGGATCCTGGTTTACAGCTGGAGCTATATTCGGAACCATCTATATCCGTGTATTTCTTTCAGCTGTGTTTTGTATTATTTTCCGCTGCATTGTAATTTGTAAATCTCTGATATTTATCAAATGTATATTACTTTTTCATACTGTGTATATTCTTGTACTCTGATGTAAATCGTTGTAATAGCAATGAAATGTTCTATTGTTTGTGTTCTGATTTATCGTGTTCTCAACTCAATCCGGGCTTTCTCGAAAGGGCGAGTTTGGGTCGTTTCAATTTGGAATGGAAATAATCTTCGAAATATTTCGATATTGGATTCCTTGATTATACGGATATGTTATTGAAATTTGAAAGATATATATATATCGTTATTTCCAATACGATATTTGTTGGTTTCAGAATTTGATATTGAATATAAGCCGATATAATTTCTATTTAGAGCCTTGTATTTAATATTAAATTGGATTTTGGGTTTGTCGTGAACGATGTCTTAAATAACACTGTTCTTAAACCCAGTTGAGAAAAGAATAAATCTTTTAATTAAGATTAATGAAGTTTATCAATTAGTTAATATTTAATTGGAATTGAAATTGGATTTTTGGGTTTATCATGATTGGTGTTTTAAATAACACTTGTTCTTTAACCCGATTAACAGTGAAATGTGATTTGGAATATATAAATCTTTTTTTTTTAAAGATTTAATGGAAATTTTCCAAAGTAAAGTTTTCCAATTTAATAAAATAAATTGGAATGGAATGGAATTCGACTTGGTAATAATCGAAGTGAGCTTCTATGGAGGAAGACTGTTAATACATATGGAACTTAAAAGGCTTTGTCTTTATTCCATTTATATTATTAGTCGGATATAGAAATTGATATCAATTATATATTGATTTGTTTTTCCGTGAAGATTCCATAATTAATGGAGTGTGATTTTGGGTTTATCGTGAACTGTGTTTTAAATGACATTGGTTCTTTAACCCAGTCAAAGACAGGATTACACGTCTAACTTTGTATTTTGAACTGTATTGTTGATCTCTGCTAAATATATATCTGTTTGGTGGCGGAGAATTTATTCTCTTGCTTAACACCCTTCTCTGGGACGTACGAGCTTAGAGGTTATATGTCGGCAGAAATCAATGGTATGGTGTAGATTGTCGATGTGACATGTTTGATTTCCCAAAGTTAAATAATCATTAATATTGATTTTTGGAAAGATTAAAACTAAGTGGAGTTTTAATGAATCTTTAATTAGATTGAAATGTGAATGTGATAATTTAAATTATCAAATTTGGGATGTGATCGAGAATGGAGTACCGCCAGTTTTACTCCAGGCAATAGTTAAATCTTTAATTAGATTTGAACGTGAAATGGTAATTAAATTTACCGATAACACCGTGGTGTTAGATATGGAGTATTACCAGTTTTTCTCCATGGGATGAATATGTTGGGATTGGGAAATTAAACAAATGATTACTTCGGCAAGATGCGCTAATCCCGACTAGTTTGGATAAATCTTAATTTGTTTCGAATTGATATCCAAGGGAAGATTAAAGAATAAATTTAAAGGATTTATCTTTGATAAAATTAATGGGAACCTTTCCCAAAGGATATGAATATTTAAATAAAAGAATATTGAGAATTGGGCTGAGGGTATGTTGTGCTTTATAGCAATTGATTTTAAGATACGTGAATTAATCGGAAAGGCCGGGTTTATACCCATTCTGAATAATTGATTCGACGATAAGTCGACAATGAAGACGGTGGTTGAAGACCGTAGATCTTCACATCATTTG
This sequence comes from Allium sativum, assembly GCA_030737875.1. Classification (NCBI taxonomy): domain Eukaryota; kingdom Viridiplantae; phylum Streptophyta; class Magnoliopsida; order Asparagales; family Amaryllidaceae; genus Allium; species Allium sativum. The sequence continues at coordinate 342,139,057 of CM060919.1, forward strand.
GATGAATAATGATTTCTTGATTGGGCTGTACACCCAAGACAAGGTAATAAGTGGTGATCGTCCATACGTACTTGGAGATCGACCAGATATGCGAGGACTGCTCTCCTGTATTGGACATATGGGACGAGGAATAAGGTGCCTCCGATTTCGTTCAGACCCAGAACGAACTAGTAAATGGATGTGTGTTTGACATTGGATTTTATTCCGTGTTAATTGATTTGTATTAAATATATATCTGTTTGGTGGCGGAGAATTTATTCTCTTCCTTAACACCCTTCTCTGAGACGTATGAGCTTAGAGGTTATATATCGATAGATATCAGTCGCATTGCGTGAATTGTCCATGTGGCATGTTGAGATGCAAATGATTAAGGCTTCTGTTGAAAAGCAGAGTCCTGTGGTTGATGATCAAAGCACGGCTTTAAATAGCATAGCTTTGTGTATAGCGTTAATTCGCGAGCCTCACACCTCGGTATAAGTCAAAAACGGGATCAAACTGTAGGGAGTGGACGACGTTTCTTTCTAGCTATGGGTGGTGTCATGGTATGGAGCCCAAACATTTAGATTTTTTATACATATGTGGATAATGGATTGCGAGGAGCCTCGGAAATATCGGTTACTACGGAGCCGATGGATAGGTCTGATAGGACTAGGAAACGTATGTTCAGGAATAATAATCCACTAACGTAAGTGTGGACTGGCCCTGAAGCATCCAAGGGTTCACTACGGGGGATCCTGAGGCATTTGCTAGAGTGTCTCGAATTGGTGAGGAGCCATCACTTGCCTCGACTAATGATGGAAATCCAATTTCCAATACGTGACATTTCGGTTTTGATTGTAGAGCCTAGTATGGCGACATGATATATGGTGCTCATGTCGTCTATGATTGATACATTTATATTTGAAGTTGTTTTATACACTATGCACTTATAATAGTATCAAATGATTTGTTTTAAACGTACCAAGTATGTTTGGCTATTATGAGGGAAAACTCTATCCTCCGTCTTGCATTGCATTGCATTGTGTGATGGGACCTGAGTCTTATAATTGCTTTAATTTTCCAAAAAGCATTGCGCTGTTTGTTTTATTCACTGGTATTCTTGGGAGGAAACCCGTTCCGTGTTATACAGCGTGGTCCCTTGATTTACTTTATTTTAAAGTAAATATTTAATAACTGTTTTAGTTCTCACACCAGTCACATAACTGACCTGGAGTTTATTGTTTTAACCTAAACTCTTGGTGCCCCTATTTTCCTCACAGGCAGCTAGTAGTTCTGGTTTTTGCAGATATTATTTTCACAGGATCTTGGATTTACAACTGGAACTATTTTCGAAAAGCTCTGTATCCGTGTATTTCTTTCAGTTGTGTTATGTATTATTTTTCCGTTGCTATGTATTTAAATGTAATTTAAATCTCTGATATTTTCCGTTGTATATTATTTATTCATATTCTGTTATATTCTTGTACTCTAATGTAAATTGTTGTAATAGTAACGAAATGTTCTTCTGTTTGTGTTCTGATTGTTGTGTTCTCAACTCAATCCGGGATTTCCTGTAAGGGCGAGTTTGGGTCACCTCACCTCTTTTCCACTTCTCCTCTTCCCCGTTAATTTTTCACTTACAACCTTTTCCTTCTTCATTTCTTCTTTCCCTCTTCTTATCTCTTCTTCATCTGCAACCCGCATAAATGTAGTTTTTCCCCTTTATAATCACTTCTTCGTCTAGGGCAACCCGAACGCTCGAACCGACCCTGGTCACACTTACCTCACCTTTTGTGTAATAGGATTGATTTGATCTTCATTTTCCTTGGTTTTAATCTAGAACATGCTCTTTATCGCTTTTCATGCATGTTAAAGAGTAAAGTACCAATTTTTCTAACACTATCTAAATTTGGTCAATTCTGAAATTGTGTTCACATTTCACTTGATTAACAACGATGATGTTCATTTTGTTTCTTTGCTAGAAAATAAAATTTGACAGTGAAGGTCTAGTTTTTATTTTTGCTCATATTAAATGCTCGTGCCAATAGTTATATTGGAAGACTTGGACTCTGCGTTAGGTAACATGCTTCATTAATTAATAAGAGATTTGTGCATTGACATTGATATCATCGTTATTTCCTAGATCTAATATGCTATGTTTCTTAACTTTATGCATTTGTACGTTGCATATATAGAAAAAATTGAAGCACCTTTACACCATGCAATGGTTATAATTTCATGGATGTTTAATTTGGTATTTTTGGATTATATTTTTTCACGATCAAATGTAGTATGGTGTAAAAAGTTGCTTGTTGCTTTCATTGAACATGTGTAATGCTTTATGGCAATTTGTGTCGTACTTCTTTTATTTTGATACTTAAGTCAGAGATTTTGTTTGGCATAAAAAGTTTGAGAAATGTATAAATTATATTAAAGTTACAAGCAATGTTCTTGTTATAAAATAAAGAAATTATAATATACTGGAGGGATTAAAGAGAAGAGACTTTTATTCATTAAGGATAATAATTATCTATTTATATTATATTGGCTTCTTTATGTATAAACCTTGAAGCTGACAATTAAACTTATACCATTATGTGAAATTACACCATTATACTAGCTTCTTTATGTATATTATATTGGTTTCTTTATTATGCCTTGGGAAAGAACAGAAAAATATAAAAAATATCTACTTTTATATTTTACAACATTCCCTCTTGAATATTCGTTTTCAAAATCCTGAATACTCTGCTAATTTAAAGTTGCCACTTTTGAAACATATATGACGATTGCTCCTCTTTGTTATTATTTTGTTTGCATATATCCATGTAGCCGATACAACTATTGTCTGTTGTCTTATTGAAGAAAACTATATTAGGAAAATCTAATGGGAAAAACTTTAAATGGGGAAAATAGTGCAACGTGTGAGATGTTATGTATCCTATTAAAATAACATTTCTTAAGAGTTTGTTACTTTAGGATCAAACAATGCCTCACCAAAACCTTATTAAGACAAACCCAATGAGCACATTTTTTTTAATGAAGGAAATAGAGTACAATGACATATTTTAATATCTTATTTCATCTAATTAAGTTTGGTACTTCTAAATCAAGATAGTGCTTCGTTAAGAACTCAACTAAGAAAAACTCTATAGGAAAAATCTTAATGTAGAGAAAAAATACAATATACTATGATATATTTCAAAATTTTACTACATCAAATAGAATTTGGTACTTTCAGATCAATGATACCTTGTTAAAACTTAGTAAGAAAAACCTAACGAGAAAATTTTAAATAAGAAATAAAGTACACTATATGTGACGACCCGCCTTTTTGCCTGATTCAAACCGATAATTAAATCGACTTAAACCAATCAACAAGACATATCACTTGGGGTTACAACTAATAAGACTGAACAAAACAACTTTTCATTATTATTGAAATAAGTTTTACATAAGAGTACACCTTATATCAGAGTACAATAATAAATACATGCACAACGGAAATAACTATCAGAGTATAACATGTACACAACGGAAACCGTAAACTGTCAGCAGAAGAAATAAAATGCTCTTGACACAACTCTAGCATCAATCTAGCACCTACTCTATAAAATATTTGCAAATTAAAACTACTACGCTGCCGGTGTAGAAAATATAGGAACCCAGAGTTCAGTTAGAAGAACAATAACTCTGGATCAGTCATGGGACTAGTGTGAGAACTAAAACAGTTATTTACTTTATTTTAAAGCTGGGTAAATCATAAGACCACGTCGTATAACACGGAACGAATTTCTCCTCATGAATACCAAATCATAAACGACTCGCAATGCTTTTTGAAAATGAAGCTATCATAAGACTTGTGTCCCATCACACAATGCAAACACAAACCATTAGAAGCAAGTTTTGCCTTATGATAACCAAATATACTTGATATGTGAAAGTCTCTTTTATTATTACTAGTGCATAGTGTCGAAATCACTTTCGAAAGTACATGTACAAATCTTAGAAGACATAGGTACTATAAATTACGTCTACATCCATAAGTTACAACTAAAACCGTAAAGGGTTCGTATTGGAAGTTGGATTCCATCAATGACCAAGGCCAAGAATCTCCCTTACCGCAATTCGGAATACCACTAGCGGGATGTTCTAGGATCAACATATTGCTCCTTCTGTATCGGCAAAGTCGACCCATCTATACTAGGTATAGTTCGGGTTTCTCCTGAACATAACGTCCCCCAATCGTTATCGACCTTTATTCGAGGTGCCTCGATTCCATCATCCACTAAGAAAATTGCGTGGGCTCCATACCATGACATCACTTTCTCAACTAGAAGGAAACATTAGTCCTTATCTCTACGACACTTCATCCTGTTTTGGTCCATTACCGGTAGTGAGGTTCTGAAGTCACAGTTTACACAAAGTGCTACTTTTCAACAAAAAGCTTTGATCATCAATAGTTCATTACTTAACATGCCCCATTGTCATCCCATAACATATAATTGATAATATCTAACCATATCACCTTTGAGCTCATACATCTTAAAGAAGGGTGTTAAGCTAAGAGAATAAATTTTTCACTACCAACAAAAATACGTTTAGAAAAAATCCATCACACACTACAAAATACAATGTCCGACACGTATCCATACAAGTCCATTCTGGGTTGTGAACAAAACCAAAGACACCTTATCCTTAGTCAAACTAAGGAGAGAGGCCCTTGCTAATCTGTATAATCAACAAGGACGTCCGGACAACTGCCACTTAAAACCTCGTCTTGGGTGTACCTCCCAATCGAGACATCAATAATCAATCCAAACGATGTGAAGACCTCCGGTCTTCAACCATCGTCTTCAATATCTTCAATACTCGTCGTATAATTATTTAGAATGGGTTAGAACCCTGTCTTTCAGAAATAACTAGCTCATCTTTAAAATCAATATTGATATATAAACATATCATAAGTCTCATCCATTTCAAAATATTCTTTTACACAAATAATTCTTTTATATTGGAAACTACTCCCTAAATATTATCAAAGATTTACATTTCTTTAAACCATTGTTTAAATTTTTCCTTGGAAATCATTTGAATTGATTGTAAAATCTCATTTCACAAACTCAACTCAAATCAAGTTTTCTATGCTTTGTCGAGATTATTGAATCTCACGAAAAGGGTAATTTCTCAAATCATTATCCTAAGCCCATCCTATCCAACCCACGGAGAAAAACTAGTGGTACTGCATATCTAATACCCCTCTTATTTTGTTAAGTTCAGTTACCTTCTTTCATTTCATATTTGATTAAAGATTTCAATTATCCTTACGGAAAAACTTATTTATCCCAAACCCAACCCATTCATTGATCATTGTATAGGATAGATTACTTTATCTTTCCTCAATCCTCTCTCTTGCCCAAAATTGTACTTATGATTTCTTAATCTTATCATTTTGCGATAAATACGCATATATTCTTTTAAGCAATCTTTAACTGTTCCCATTATCGTTGGCTAGGGAAAACTCTTTCATTAAATCTTTATATTTAAGTTAAAATATTTCATTTCAATTTAACTTGGGAAATCATCTTTTCTATAAATGGGTTAAAGAAGAAACGTTATTTAAAACATTGTTCACGGTAAAACAAAAATCATACTTTCATTTAAAAATGAAATCTTTACGGGAACCATACCAGCTCATAATTGATATAAATTCCCATATCGGACTAATACTTTAACCAAAATAAAGGCAACGTCCTTTAAATTCCTTAAATAGTAAAGGTCTTCATCCATAGAGACCCATCTTGATTATCACTAAATCGATTCCCAATCAATTCAGTTTAATTTATTAATTGGAACTTAACTTTGGAAAACTTCATTAATCTTAATTAAAAGATTTATTCCATATTCTCCATCTTTAACTGTTTTAAAGAACAGTCTGGTTGAAGACACCATCCACTACAAACCCCAAGTTAATTGATATTAAATATAAGATTTAAACAAAATTTATATCCACTTATATTCAACATCAATTCTCGTAATCAACGAATACTATAAGTGCAATAACGATGTAAACATCTTCCAAATTCCTCAAATAGTAAACATCAACAAATGACAATTAATACCAAATATTCGAAAATCATTTCTATCCAAATTCAATTTATTAAATTTAGAAAACTTCCATCTTACTCAACAGATTTGTCAAACCATGTCTTTCAAAATAGTGTTATATTTGATAACAAATTAACTTATTTTGTTGGGTTAAGGATAATGTTATTCAGTACATCGTCCACAATAACCCAAAAACAGGTAACATTAAATATATGATTTAGAAAGAAATCATATCAGCTCATATCCAATATCAACTTCGCATATTCCACAAATACTATAAGCGGAATAACAATGTATTCACCTTTCAAATTCCACAAATAGTATGAGTCTCATCTATGGAATTAACATCAAACAATTGATGATTAATTCCAATCAAATCAAATAAACTAATATTTGAAATATTAGTTCATTTAACTTAAATGCACAAAATGTCGTTTTACTATATTCAGCAAGTTAGGATAAAAGCAAAAAAAAATTGAAATATAAATCGATTCTTCATATTTCTTTTCCAAATCACTTTAAAATCACTTATTATGATTTATCATAATTTTTCCATATTTTAAATAATTTTTATAAGGCCATTTCGATCAATTTCCAATAATGGTCATCGAATTGCGTTGCAGCGACCTTTTCAAAAATAGATTTAATCATAACTTGAAAATCTATAAGTTGAAATCCAAAATTTCTTCTTTTATTTGAAAGCTATCATTAATAGAAAATAAACATTTCTCGTTTCAAGGAAATCCGATTTAAATTGCATTTGTTATGCTCGTTTGAACTTCATGGTTGAAATTCACGAACTATCGATGCGCGACACGTCCTATTCAAACCATATTATTATTTAAAATAAAACTCATTCGATTCACTCTAAATGTATTTTTTAAAACTTTTACAAAATCGTTTTAAAATGATTCCAACTTCAAATTCAATTATAAATCAAAATTGAATATTCTATATTATTATAATATTAAAATAATAATATTTTTAAAAATATAATATTTTGAAATTCAAACTTTCCTTAAATCCATTATAAAAATAAATAAGATTATTGGAACAATCATTTCGAGTTAAAAACGTCATTTATATATGTAACTCGAATTCACTTTTGGATGTAGTATTCAAAATCCATTTTTAATTAGAACAAGCCATTTCTAATTTAAAACTCTTTCAAATCCATTTCAACATTTTCAATAGATGTTTGAAATCATTTCTTTTTCATTTTCAAATCTTTTCGGATATAAAAATCCAGTTTCCATTTTCATGCCTTATTTCATTTAAATGAATATATTGTTGATTTGATATTCCTATGGAACTCGACTCAATCAATACCCAAATTATTCCATATTCGTGGTGTCAATTTGTGTGAACAATTATAATAACAACCACAATAGTTATCATCCATCAAACAATAGTCACAAGATAAGTGTTAGCATTATTAAAGCTTAAATGCACATAAACGGTATAAATAAACTGTAATAAACAACCATTATCCACAAAACAACCATAGCAATCAATATATAATCAGTTGACAATTATAATAACTATTCAAGTTAAAAATAGAGTTCTCACAGTGATTTTTGATCATTTCAATAACAATCGCTTTAGAATTAAATTAAATGTGGGTTTAATTTAACCCAAAATTTCAACTTATCCTAAAATTCCAACTAGCTCCAGTCTCATCCAAATCAGTTCTTTCGCGGAGTATTCTTCTCCACGATCCCAAGGATCTAGTTTCGTCCAATTCTGAGTTCATATGAATAAGATATAATCGTTCGAACTTGGATAAATTAATTTAATTATTAAATATTATAACCTTTGACTATTCATCTTCTTCCATCATTCATTTTCTGTTCACCGTCCATTTTTGATCACTACTGCCGCCTAGGTGCACCGCCGACCACCGCGACTCTACTACCACCGCCCCCTACATGTGCCGTCGCCGCACCATGAACGCCACCGCCTATCATCTCTCCGTTTATCGGGATTTGGCCCACGAATGTCGCCCGCGTCAGGCTCGATTGTCATTGCCACCGTGCTCCATTCAACACCAAACTTCACCACCACATGTACCTCCCAAAGCTCTACCTTTTTCCTGTTGACCACCTCCTCTAGTTCCCCCTATTTGCCAAAAATTTGATTCTTTTTTGCTACAAGACTGCAACCAAAAACTCAACACCTCCGATCATGTCGAAACTACGACCACCACAGGCCATTTCAGGCTGGACTCCCAACTACAAAGTCATAGACAATCCTCCCTTCTCCAACTTCCTAGTTGACACCTTTGGCCAACTCTCCACCGTTTGCATGCAAACCCATAAAATCCAAAACTCAACCCACTGCCTTTGAACCTAGATTTACTCCAATCATTACCAAATTTTTTCCGTAGGTAGTACTCGACATACACTATAACTTTTATGTTGGAAGTTTCCTCCAATTCCTTCTCATTTAGGAGACATAAATTAAAATTGAAGGGGGGCTTATTTGCAAATATCGAGGCTGAAATTTGGGGGTTAGGTTTAAAGTGAAATCGGGGTGTATTTATAGAGAAAATATTTTTGGTTTATTATTATTCTATTCTACTATTATACTGCTATGTGCCTATCGCTATCTCCGATCATTGTTTAAAAAATCGCATGGGTACATACGAACTCCGTTCGGGGAGAAAATTGATATACAACTATGGTTTGACATTACGGTCCTAATCAAACTTTTTCGTTGAAATTCGAGTCCGTTTTCTCAAATAGCGCTAGTTTGAGCTTAAATTATTGATTACTTATACATGCATATTTACGTTGAAAGTTTATATCTCGTACGACCACATACTAACTCCGATTAATTCAAAATTTGGAATCTTACAATAATTTATCATTACAGATCCGATAAAGTTGGTTTCGTCAAAATCTGAGATCGTTTGCAAAATGACAATTTTTCCATATTCAATTAAATCGATATAATATAATTTAATTTCAAAATATTCAAATCCTTTGGAAAACAAATTATAGTTATCGTCTATACCTACATAGAATTTCATATAGTTTCAAAATAAACATACTCTGATTTATAACTCGATACTTACATTTTTTAACCAAATTGGTATTCAATTTATACTGAAATCTTTTTATTTTATTAAACAAAATGTTATGGTTTGTAAACGATTCCATAACGACTTTTTGAAAATTTGATTTGGACATAACTCACAGTCTATATGGTGAAAACTTGATTTTTCACTTTCATTAGAAAACTATACTTCAATAGATTCGAGTGTTTCTTTTTTGAATGAATTTTGACTTATATTGGATCTTATACGTTCATTTAAAGTTCAAAACGTAATATTATGAACTACCGCGTTGGTGCGAGCTAGTTTTTAATTATATTAAAATCATACGTTCAAATCTTAAATTAAATAAATTTCAAGTCTTTAATTCTTAAAATAAATCATTTTAGACATTTAATATTCATTAAATATTTCTTAATAAAATTTGGGTCGTTACACTCTGTAATTTATTTCCTTATGTTACTTTTATGGTTGAAACTTCTTGGACAAGGTAATGCCTCATTAAATCTTATTAAGAAAACCCAGCGGAAAAAGCAAAAAGTGCGCATTATAACATACTTATGGACATTCCCATTGATTTACTAATTTAATCTAAATTCATATTCAGCTTTCGATAAATCACTTTTCTTATAGATGCTTACTAATGAATTTTTTCTTTAAAAACTTCATGTACATTTCCATGATTCAAGTATGTTTCCTTATTTAAAGCGCCTTATGTTGGTGTTATGCTACCAGTATTCATTTATGGATTCACTTTTTGTGCTTACAATTTTGTGCTTTAATTAGGTTTGTATATTGAAATACACATGTGATGAATAAAAACAAGTTTCATAAAAGCACTAAGAAGGAGGAAGTAATCTACTTATCTTGAAGTTATCAAGATTTTCATTACAACAAACTTAGAAGAACGTTGTAATCTGTCGTCCATGTCCTTGACGTTCTTTATAATCACACATTACATTTATATTCTTCAGAAACTTGCATATTTTTAATAAGTTGTGCATATCGCACCGACTACTTCCATGAATATTAAGAGTTTCATTACAACAATTGTTAAAGTAGGAAGTAGCCTACTCATATTGAATTATATCAAGATTATTATTATAATAATACTTAAAAAAATTGTAATCTACATTTCTTGTTTTATGCATTCTTTATTACTACCAAAGTTATTTACATTCTTCCGAAATTTGCGTACTCTCATCATTTATACATTCATGGCATTCTAAATGTTTCAAACACTTTCACTACTTAAATCAGTTCAACTATCTTTGAAAGTATAATGCTCATGGCACATAACATTCTTTGAAACTGTATGGTTCTTCGGTAATTTTAGCGTGCTTTTGTCATTTTATATGCATGTTTCTAATAACATTTTGCAGACTGCAGGTCCGCCTTTTTCCTTTAGGAAAAAATTCATGAAGGTTAGTTAAGCAAGTTCATATTTGTGTTTTTAGGTGATGTCTTGATCTATTCTAGGACTAAGGAGGAACATAATACGCATTTGAGGACCGTGTTATAGACTTTATAAAGCATTGGTTGAGAGCAAAGTTCACTAATTTTACTTCTAGAAGGTGTAGGATCTAGATTTACCCCAGAGGAAGGTGAATATGGTTTATTGCAGTTTTGAGGATAATAAAAAATATCACATCTCAAATCGCAGCAGAGTAAATAAATGCAGAAAATAAATGACATAGGATTTACCCAGCTTTTGGAAATCCATGTCTACTGCTGCATTCCTTAAGGTTTGTTACTAAGAATTAAGACAATCTCTATGCTTACAATTCCTTGTAAACTCATGACACCCGCTCCTAACTATTCCAATCCTACACTCAAAACCCTACGCTGATCTTTATCCCCAAGATCATATTTTCCCTAACTATAAATCCTATAGCCAGAACCCCTAGTTTTAAGAAAACTGTAAAATGATTACAAATGAAAATAATAACACTTAAAACAAATAACACAAAAACTCCTAAGTCCTAATTAATGCACCTTTTATTTCTTTTATCATAAAAAATGTTGACTCCCTACGTTCTTCAATGACCACCATGTAAACTTAGGGTTTTGTGATTTTTCCCAAATCGCGACTTCAAATAGGTTGGTAAAATTGTTCTTCTGATAGCTCTGGATTCATGTTGCTCTCTTGTCCACCGATTTGGCCTTGCGATCAAAACTTTGAAAGAATTGTGATTACTTTGATTTTTTCTAATAATTTCTCCATTGGTTGTTATGTGCATTTAGCCTATGATGAATAGGGTGCTTTTATACGGTTTCAAACCCATGATTTCCTATGATTTCATAATGACTTAGTGATTGATACTGCGAGACTGCTTGAAAGATTCCTAAAACTTTTGATTATAATTCTTGCCTAAAAATGCCGATTGACATTTCATGAAGGAATTAAAACCGTGAATTTAATCTTGCCAAAGATATATTTTCCTCATGTCGAATTCTCTAACCTAGAAACGTTACTTTTGCATGATTGAAAACTTTCCAAAATTTCTTGCATGTTGTTTTTAACAATTCTGTAAGTTTTGATAATTTGAGACAATGATTTTCTAGTAATGTTTACTCCATTCTGAAATTGTGCTTCCTTAAATCTTGGCATTTGACCTGTTTAAGTAAGTGAATTGATCTACATGCTTTCCTAGTTTTGTGGTTGCTATATTTTTGTGACCTCTTATGCATGCGCATGTAACGTTGATTTGGCACTGCCACAACCTTAAACTGCACACTGCTTTAACCTTACTTGCCATTTGTGGATTGTGTGAGTTCTGCTCCATTAGTTTGCGTATTATCTCCTTAACCACTGAGTTGCTCACTGCCTCGTCATTGTGTGCCATCTTGATGCACTTAACCTTGACCAACTACTGTATAGTTGACATTTGAAACCTGTCTTGACATGTGAAGCCCATGCACTTGAGTTTTCTTCTACTTGTGTACACTAATTCTTTATTCTTGAAACTATCGGTCATGCTACATCACAGTTGTACCTTGTACATATGCATACCCATGCACTTGAACTTCTTTCTTTTGAATTGCTGGTTATGCACTTTGGTTGGTCCATATGTTTATACTTGCATATAGTGTTGAACTTGTGCACTTATTGTTCCATTTGAGCATTGTCATATTGCTTGATTTCCTTGTGCACTCTATGCGCCCTAAATTGCTTCATGCTGCTGTGTCCATATGTAATACTGCATTATGTGCATGTGAACTATTTTGTGCCGTTTGTGCATTTATACCCGGTTCAATGTCGAACTGCTACATGTGTATATCCATGCTTGACCTTTTTGTGATGGCTCTACCTTGACTTTTAGATATGCCAAGTTGCATTATCCATTTATGTTTACTTTGCATGAATTGGTCTTTGCATATGCACTGACTTGGCTTTATCATCCTTGTTTTGGCTGGAACCTTTTGCAATTTGCTTTTGTACATGCCATATGTAACCATGTGTGCTTGATTAGTTACATGCTTTGATTCATCCATTTACTTGTATATGCAACTGAAATTCTAGTTGCACCTATGTGTGTACCTTTGACCATTCTGGACATGCACTAGACTGGTATGAGATGCATGGTTGTATTGACATGGATTGACATGAACTTGTCATGTTGTACCGCTGCCATACATGACATGTTGTTTATATGCTCGACTTATGCACTTGCCCATTATAATATATATGTTTATATACATACACATGTATGTGTATACATGTATCGTGCATGCACAATTATATTTTTTTATTTACATAAGCAGACCACTATACGATGTGTTGAGGCTGGTCAAGATTAGCAAACCACAAATGTGAGTTGAGGCTGGTCTTGATCAGCAGACCACTATCGCTGTGTTGAGGCTGATCTGTAGGCATTAGTTATATAGTATACCTTGTGGTATTTACAGTGAATCACTGTGAATATCACAGGAAGTTTAGACTCAAATATACATATGTACATATCAGGCCAAGTCTAGAAATATGATGAGAAACACACCAAATTTTGAGGCAAATCAAATTTAAATAAATTTATATTTATCTGCAGATAATTCTATTTCTGTTCCATTTTAATGTGTGTGTTTCCACGACAGATATTCAGATGACAGGACCGGATCGAAGCAGCTGAAGACTTAATGTGAGTCAATGAGTGTGTATATAAAACTATATGTGTCTATATATGAAACTGAATATGCAGCTGAATGAAATGAGTGTTGTAGTGAGGAACCAATGTAATAAATGAAATTGAATGTATTATATCACAAATTAATTGCACAATAGTGGAGTTAGAAATATATACTAATCCAAATGTTGATATAAAATATTTATTTGAATAGAAACACCATTTGAATATTAAATTTTGTGTAATAGCATTTTATTCAAAATAAATGTTTATTTCTGTATGTGATGAAATATAGAATAATAAAATTGCATACACATTTATAGAATAATATATATGTTTGTTATCATCAAACAAAAATCATATTATTATATTCAACAATTTCCTCCTTTTATTGATGACAAACATACGCATATGATTTTGAATGTGATAAATGTGTTTGATAGTGAAGTCTAGTACTCCCGCTATATTTATACTCCCCCTACAACTCAACCCCTATATATGTGCATGTGAGTGAGTTAAAAATCGGTTGAATTTCCAATATTAAAATATTCTTGAAATATTCACTCATCAATTAAAATCTTAACCATTCTCCCCTTTTTGTTATTATCAAAAGGGTTGTCAATCTAATGATAACTTCGTTTTGTTACAGTTCACATAGGAATTAGTATTGCATCTTTTGACCTACCCTACATTTCCGCTTGGTCTTTCTATTTCCCCATTGCGTCCTCCCTATCCCGTTGTTGAGTCTCGTGCTTATGTTTTTCTTCTTATACTTTTCTTAGTATGATCGAGATAGCGATCATTAACGATCCTCTATCTCAACTTACTAAGAACTCTTATCCTCCGAGGTTCGCCGTCTCCGGATCTCATCCGTCAGCTTACATTTTCGAGGTTTCTTTCGAGCACCTCGAAACTAGTACTGTGTCTTCTAGGGCATCACGGCGAAGGCCAAGCGCTGGTCCTCGTACCCCCACACACCATCCGCACACGCTCTATAGCGGCGTCTGAGAAGATTGTACGATCTACTCGTTACATGCTTTACCTTATTTGAGCGGATCTTTGGTGTTTTCTCATTTAGGAGATGTTCTATGCTTTTCTGCTTACGTCTCTCTGGTGGCGAATTTTATGTTCTGGAATGTTCGTGGTATTGACAACGATGCGTCAACATCTAGGCTGAAGCGCATTATTAGGAAGCATTCTGTTTGTTTGGTGGCACTTCTTGAGCCTTTCATGGGCCCAGAAGTAATCACCAATACCCATCCTTTCCATTGAATTTGGTGTAGCCATTGCCAATGTGTATGCCAAGATCTGTATTCTTTGGTCCAAAGAAGTGGTCATTCGCTCTGTCTTTGACTCAGACCTTCTTCTCTCGGTGGTCTGTTCCATTCCGTCCTTCTCTTCTTTTTTCTTATTTTTGGTGGAATACGCTAAGTGTGGTCGGATTGAGAGGTTAACCCTCTAGTTCGACATCCTCTCGCTGTCAGACCTAGGTTTTGGGGTCTTAGTTTTGGTAGGGGACTTTACTGTAGTCGCCTGTCAAGCTAAGAAAAAGTAACACAATGCTATTAACCGTGCTGTGGTGGCAAACTTAAATGCCTTCATGGTCAGCTCGGGTCTTTCTGAGATTTCCTTCATCGGTTCAGCCTTTACTTGGTGTAACAACCAGGATGGGCCTAATCGGATTCTTTCCATACTTGACAGAGTTTTCGGATCGGAAGATTGGTTTAATCTTCCTTTCACGCATTCTATCTCTCATCTTCATCGGACCTTCCCGGACCATGCTCCTATGATTCTCTACTGCTCTCATGTGTCTCTCTCTAGTCCGTCGTCTTTTCGGTTCCAAAGTATGTGGAGATCCCACCACTTTTTTCACCTAGTGGTGGAATATTCTTCGAACATTGCTTCCATAGGCTCTCCTACCGCTGTGTTCTCCTGTAAGCTGCATCGTGTTAAGGCTTGTCTAAAAAGTATTGGAACGTGCATGTTTTCAAGAACATCTTTGACCGTGTTAGGGTGATCGAAGTACAACTTATCTTAGCTGAAGGTTCTTTCGATGAGGACCCCTCACTGGCTAATAAGGAGGCTTGGGCTCTTGCTCAACTTGACTTCTCTTCAGAACATCATTTGAAATCGACTATCTTTGCCAGAAAGCGAGGATCAAGTGGGTGGTCGACGGAGATACAAACCCTAAGTTTTTCAATTCCTCTATCCGAAAGAAGAATAGCCTTCTCTCGATCCTTCACCCAGATATCTCTTGGGATTCCATGCCGGAGGAAGTCAAAGAGACTGTTCTTTCACATTTCCAATATTTCTTGGACTCTCCCTCTATATCTGTTTCAGATCCTTCCTTATTAGCATTCATTCCCAGTTTGGTGCTTCCTTTGGAGAGTGCGGACTTTGTTTACCCCGTTCTTCGGAAGAGATACGTGCTTACGTCTTTGCACTAAGTAAGGATAGTGCGAGTGGGACTAATGGTTTTAATTAATGGGGTCTTCTATCGTAGTGTTTGGCCAATAATCCAAGAAGATTTTTGTCTAGGTATTTAGTTTTTCTTCAGTGGTGGAACCTTACCTTAGGGATGGACTTCCACCAATCTGGTCCTTATTCCCAAGTGTGAGAATCCTTGTTCCTATGCGTATTTTCACCTTATCAGCTTGTCTAACTTCTCTAATAAGGTCATATCTAAGGTTCTAGCCTGTCCGCTAGCTCTGTTTCTAGAGCGCATTATCTCTTCTTCTCATGCTGGGTTTGTAAAAGGTGCTTGATTATGGACAACGTCCTTTTATAGGAGCTTATTTCCCAGATCGACCGTAAGGCCAGAGGTTCTAATGTGGTTGTTAAGCTGGACATGGCAAATGCTTATCACCGTATGTCTTGGTTTTTTTTACTAAGGTTTGAGGGATTTCAGTTTCCCTAATCCCCTTATCGTTTTGGTTTGGAGACTTATCTCCAATTGTTGGTTCTCCGTTCTTATTAACGGATCGACTAACGGGTATTTTAAGCCGGGCAGAGGGCTTCGAAGGGAGTTCCCTTTCACCTTCCTTGTTTGTCATCGCTACTGAGGCATTCTTTCGTGGATTTCATTCCCTAACGACAGCAAATCACATTCAGAGGTTTGGCATTCCTAGTGGGTGTCCAATTATCTCTTCATTATCTTTCACAGATGATATTATCATTTCACTAATGGTAGTTGTCGCTCTGTTCGTCATCTTCTCAGCCTCATTTAGCAGTACAAGCGGAGCTCGGGCCAGCTCTTAAATACTGCTAAAAGCTGCTTCGTTCCAGTGAAAGATTTGTCCCCGGAAAGGTCTTCTTGGATAGAAGGCTTAATCGGTTTCAAGGTCGCCTGCCTACCATTGCCTTACCTAGATATTGTTCTATACAGAGGTAGGAAGCTCAACGCCATTTTTGATTCCTTGACAGATAAATAAAATGGTAAGATCATCCGGTGAAATTTGGCTCTCCTGTTTCAGGCAAGAAGGCTGGTGCTCATGAAGTTTGTGCTGGACTCTATCGACTCTCATGTTTTCGCAGTTATGACTCCGTTTGATTCCTTCTTCCATTCGTATCGCTCGTTGGCTGCATCCTTTTTCTAGGGTAAAAAGGATAACGCTAATCGTCATCGATGGATTTCTTGGGACATTATTTGAAGCCCCAAAAGTGAGGGGGGAGGGGGTTGGGTCTTCGTAATCCAAAGGATATTTGTACAACATATGCTTGTAAGTTATGGGAAAGGTTTGGTGTAAACGATTCATTGTAGGCAACGTTCCTCCATGCCAAATACCATTGGCTTGCGAGCATGCAGTTCTTTGGTTCCCCATCCTATGCAAGTGAGACATGGAAACAAATGCAATCCATTAAAGCCTTTTCAGACTCACATGGGGGTAGGGCCAGATGGGATGGTGGACCTTTCTCGGTTCAAGCAACGTGGGGATCAGCCAGGATCTCATCCCCATGTTTTCACGTTTTCTCTTTCATTTGCGATGTCAGAATTTCACCTAACGTTTCATTGTTTATATAGAGAACCCTGCATGATGGGTTACCCCTTGATGAGAATCTTTAGAGAATTGGCATCCCAATCGCATCTCGCTGCAGATGTTGCAAATTAGGCAAGTCGAAATCTGTAACTCGCTTGTTTTTCCATAGTTATTCTACTACCTCCGTTTGGAACTACTTTGGGAATCTTGTTGGTCTACAAAGTGGTGCTTCTTCCTCTTCTGATTTACCAAGACTCTGGTGTGTCGATATCTCAGGTAAATCTTTCCGTCCAATTCTCTTTCGCCTTATACCTTGCCTCATCTACTGACATTTATGGTGCGCGCAGAATAAGGCAATATTTGATGAAGTTCCTATGGATCCCCCTACTATTATTAGGAGGGTAAGGAATAATGTCTTCCTTTCCTTCCATGGTAGGTCGTTTAGAGGAGTGCTTGGCACTCGCTCTATAAGGTTGGCGGGTTTATTACCCATCTTGATAGTTCTACCTGCTCCAAGGGCGGGGATCGGCTGAAGCCGCTCGTGGTTTTATGAGCTCGAGCGAATTCTCTTTCTTTTGTTTCCTCACCCACCCCCACCCCTTACACACCAAGTCCCCCTATTTAATTTTATGTGTTTTTCTACTGCCGCAGGACAAGGTTTTATTAGGTTCAGGATTGTCTCCCTTCAGTTAGCTATTCGAGCTTTCAGGAGTAAGAAGGCGATATATCGCTGAATCTTTCTGGAGTATCCAGGAGTTAGAGCTTTGCTAGAAGAGATGGACATTTCAAATGGACTTTCCACATGCCTAGATGTGGTAGTTTTCTCTTCTGGTTTCGTACTTTTGGCCTAATGCTAGGGGATTGCCGAGGTTCACAGTCTTGGTTCAACGGTCTCAGGATAGCTTTGGCATCTACATCAGCTTTGGTGTGTGGCTGCTGAGACTCCACTAGTTTTCAGTTTTCCATTAGTTCTCGTTCTGTTTGTATTATTTGGCTTTAACTGCTATACCTGCCATATTCTATACTCTAGTACGTTCTTGCTTTTGTGTGTGCACAAATTATGTAGCCATTTCTACATAATCCGTTTTTGTGAGCCGTTAGAGAATGGCTAGATCCTCCTTTTTGTTATATATTTTCTTTTGATTAAAAAAAGGATATAAAAATCGAAAGAGTGATGAATATAGACTAGTACTATAAAGTCAAATAAAGAGAGAGAAAGTATACCGTAAAGCTCATACAATCAAACAAAAATCATAATATTCTTTAGACAAGAAGCAAACTTCACATTTTAGAATGATGGAATTTATAAAATGGAGAGAGTTATAAAACATTAAATGTACAAATATGAATTCCAATAATTGTCAAATAGATTTTAAAATTAAGCATAAAATAGCGATGGATTTGGACTGTAATAATTAATTGAAATCAAGAGGAAAAAAGTCAAATATCGTAAATCCCAAACTACCAACAAAAAAAATTCATAATATATCATAAAATAGTAACACATTTCATAATGTAGAAAATGGATTGATGGGTCGGTTTTACATAAAGAGGAGGATTTCATATATATATATTATTTCCTTTCTTTTTATTTTATTTTCTCTTTTTCTAAGAGCACGCTAACCAAACATAACCATAAGGACTTTTAAATAAGGTCAGTTGCAACTTAATTATAAGCATTCTCTAACCATGCATGAACATATATAGATTTTTTGAATGAGATTAGCGTAATACCTGTTATATAAAAATCCCTCAGTATATAAAACCAAAATGAATGATAGAAATATGGAAGGGATAGAGATGGTTGTGAAATAAAATTTTAAATTAATTATATTATGAAATATGTTCAATCGTACCATGATTTTTGAAAATTTTCAGCTCACTCTTATTCTAAAAAATAGTATAGTCACATTTCCATTACAAATTTTGAAACTATACTTTCTTTAAAGATTAGAATAAATAAACAATCTACATTAAATAAAACCATGATGAATGACAAAAAGATGATAGAGAAAGAAGATGTTCGTGAAGCAAGCACCAATTCATAGGTATTATAAAATTAGTCCAATCATCATGAGAATTTAAATAAAATCTCCTCTTGTTATGAAATATATTATAGTCACAACTCATCATAATTTCATTAATCTAATACTAAATTTGATGATTTCCAAATATAGTTCAATTTGGTCATTAATTTCAATTTTGAATTAATAATCAAAAAACGATTTTAAAATTGAAAATATCAATATCAAGAGGGTTTCAAAAAGAACTATATAAGTTGAAAATAAGTTTCAAAAATCAACCACTTGAATGTGAAAATGTTTCAATGCTTCTAAGGCTGATACCACATGTAGGTTTGAAATGCCTATAGAAGTCAATGAAGTATATAAGTTGATTTATCAACCAATCACCAAGCCCAAGCAGAAAAATCTAACAATTCAAATTCTTTTATCAGAGCAGTAGAAAAAAAATCAGTTTCAAAACAAGATTTACAAGGGAATTTGGTTGCAATATTTACAACAAGCCCAATGAGACAATCTATGATCGAAATCAAAAGCAAGTTATTTGAAACCACTTTATGAAATTTATTTTCAGAAATCAGATCCAAATATTGTATTAGTAAAATTCAATATACAATCAATCACAAATGATTTCAAAAACAAGATAGTCAAGCTTACTGTGGTGGTGTCAAAACAAGTCAACATTATGCAAAGGAAGAACAAAAAATAGAAAAAAGAAAGAAAAGTAAACATGAGTTTAGAGATCATACCTGATTTACCATTGACAACGTGGATCTCCAACTCGATAATCATGGCTAAGGAACTTTGAATGATTTAATGATATGGAACAACTTGAATTCAATCACTCTTTCACAAATTTGTTCCTTATCCTCCTACGGTACCTATGTGTTTAGAGAGTCGAATGGTCTAACGAAATTTGTAAAACCACTCTTAACTATGTATGAGACTTTCAATACCCAAACTTGGTTAAATAACAATCCATTTGAACTTACCATTGTGCCCTTAGGAACCTAAATTCGTTTGGTCTTACTCAAATTCTTCTTGATATCTTTTGGGATCCACAATTGTTTAAATGGATTGTTCCTAAACACGTTCTCGTCATGTTTCTGATTTAAAAATCTTTTGAAATTATTAGAGTCCAAACTTTTAATTCGATCTTTTCTAAAATAATTTGAAGGATTTTTGAAATCATTAGAAATTCACTTTTCAAAATCGTCAATTTTCCCAAAGCTAAGACTAGTCTTATTTCTAATAGAAAATTGGTTTTTCAACAACAATATTTCTCCGTTACTAAATTTAGCCAACGTTGATTCAAAATGTTGAATTTTGGATTTAAAATAATTATTTTCTTTCATCAACGTGGAACAACAATTTATATTGACCTTTCTCTTTTTAGCATTAGTTTGTTTTAAAACCAAACTTTCATTTTCAAGCTATTTAATTTTGGCCTTGGACTCAGAAGTCTCAGATTCAAATTGATTTTCTTTTCAAACTCAAATTTCTCAAATTCTTTGAATTTCTCAATTTCATTTTCAAGCTCTTTCAAAATCAATTCTGTTTTCAACAAATTTTCGTTTTCAGTAATTTCATGTTTGGAATTTTCAACCGTCCCAAAATTTTCCCATTCCTTTGACAAAAAGTTATTTTACAAATTAGTTCATTCTCTTTCTTTTTTAAACTCATGATTTCTGTTTCAAGCTTTTGAAGATTTTTATTGTGATGAACTAAATCGGTTTTCAAATTGAAACAATTTTTGCAAGCGGAGTTTGAAATTTTCTTGACCATTTTAAGTTTCACACATTGTTTTTGCTGACCAACTCAAGATTTTCAAATTTCAGGTTTTTAATTTTCGATTTGAGACTATCAACATCTTTAGTTAAATCATTATAAAGATGAACCAAACCTTTATATAAAAAATAAACTATTTCATCGTCTATTGAGTCTCTATCGCTATCATCATCTGTTTCTTCATTTATAACTCCTGTTAAGCACACATCTGAGCTTGAGTTGGCAATTGAGGGTTTTGAGCACTTGTTGTCTTTCCCTCCATCCATCAAATCGAGAGTATTCCAGATTTCCTGTGCATTTAGACAATGGGAGATATGGATATTGATCATAATCAATATAAGAATATAAAATATGTATAGCTCGAGAATTAATCACAATATCATTTTTATCTAACATATCATATCCATTGATTATAATATCCCAAAATATAATATTAACAGATTTTAAATAGAATTCAATTTTGATTTTTCAAATCAAAAAATATGTTCCACTGAAAATATTTGGAATATTACTGGACTGACTCTCGCTAGACTGACAACTAGGGAAATCCATGACTCTAGAGTTAATTAAATACTGGCTCTAATACCACTTGTAAGATCTAGATTAACCCTTGAGGGTGTAAATAAGGTTTATCGAAGTTTTGAGGAAAATACAAAATATCATAGCTCAGATCGCAACAGAGTAAATAAATGCAAAAAATAAATGACATTGATTTTACACAGCTTCGGCAAACCCTTACCTACTCCTGCATTCCCCAAAGTTTCTTACTAAGAATTAAAACAATCTCTACACTTGCAATTCCTCGCGACACCCGCTCCCAAATGTTCTAATCCTACGCTAAAAAATGTGCACTGATCTTTATCCCAAATATTAGATTTGTCCTAACAATAAATCCTATAGCTAGAACTACTAGTTTGAAGAAAACTTGTAAAATGATTACAAATGAAAATAACAACACTTAAAACAAATAACACAAAAAACCCTAAGTCTAAATTAACAAAAAAGGTCACCCCCTTTTATTTCTTTTATCACAAAAATGCTGGCTCCCTTGTTCCTCAATGGCCACCGTGTAAACTAAGGGTTTGTAATCTTGCCCAAATCCAAACTTCAAATGGGTTGAAAATATTGTTCTTATGATAGCTCTCAATTCATGTTGCTTTCTTTTCCACTGATTTGGCCTTACGATCGAAACTTTGAAAGAATTGTGAGTATTCTGAATTTCTCTGATAATTTCTCTATTGGTTGTTTTGTTTCGATGCATCTAGCCTATGATGATTAGGGTTCTTTTATAGGGTTTCAAACCCACGATTTCCTCTGATTTCATTATGACTTGGTGATTGATATTGCGTGAGTGATCGAATTACTCCTGGAAACTTTTGATTATAATTCTTGTCCAAAAATGTTGATTGATATTTCATGAAGGAATTCAAACTGTGAATTTAATCTTGCCAAAAATATATTTTCCTCGTGTTGAATTCTCTAAACCTGGAAACGTTACTTTTGCATGATTGAAAACTTTCCAAATTTTATTGCATGCGATTTTTAATAATTATGGAAGTTTTGATAATTTGAGATAGTGATTATCTAGTATTGTTTATTCCATTCTGAAATTGTGCTTCCTTAAATCTTGGCATTTGACCTGTTTGAGTAAGCGAATAGATCTGCATGTGTAACGACCTGCATTTTACATATCGAAGGATCGTAAATATTTTTATTTAATTTTCAAAGGTTCGGACCATTCTCAACTTTTGATATGTTGTATATAGGGATGTGAGACATGTACATAATTTTTATCAATTTTATTTGTGACCATTTTTCCCCTACAAGTTTTGTTCAGGTTATAACTTATGATTGGGATCAAATCAATTGCTGGGATCGATTTCATTGGAGAGGAAATGATGTTTCCATTTCTGTAGAATGGTCACAATAAAGTTTTAGCTGAGTGGTTTGGGAGGAATCACTGTATTAGTGCAATACAATTTCTAGATAGATTATTAGTCGATAGTGGGATGATTAGTGAGGCCCATTAAAGCTAGGGTTTGTTGGCTATAAATATAGAGGTAGTAGTAAGGAGAATGGTTTAGTTTCTTTATTTTTTCATTTGGTTTAGGCTCAAGATTCTCCTTGCTCAACCAAATACACCTCCACTCAATTCAATTCATAGATCTACATAAGGAAATTGAAGATCAGCATAAAGGAAGAGTAGATCACATCAAATTAGTTGATTTGAATACCGTTCTTCGCTGTCCGGATTAGAGATTCATCGATTTCAAGCTATTTTGTGATTTGGTGAGTGATAAATATATCTCACACAGATTTAATCGAGTATATGGTTGATTGATCTTATTTTCATCATTTCAAGTTGTTTTCACCTAGATATAATCAAGGTAAGTGTATTTTCATTCGAATCACCTTAGGTTCAAATCTAGCAAGATTATAACGGAAAATTCATATGCTAATTCTATGTTTATGCAAGTTTGGATCCATTTATTGGTTTGTTCATTGTTTTATCATGATTTGGAGAAGTTCATATGAATATGATGATTATTCAATGCGTTAATGATTGTTGATGATAGATTTGTTATGTTATTGATTGAGATCGGTCTATTTGGATGAGTTGCGTGCATTGATGTTCGTCTTTTATTGATGGATCGCTGGAATTGGAGATGGATCGCACAACTTATTGTGCAAGAACGATGGATCGGCCGAAAACACGATGGGTCAACCGAAACTGGAGATGGATTGTGTGGATTATCACACAAGAAAAGTGGATCTATGTAACACCCTGTATTTACTATGTTTACTAAAGTAACGAATTAAAGAATACTTAATTGTAAAAGTGAGAATTAAGGGAAACAGGTTACACCATTGCGTTTGTCTCGGAATTCTACTTGAGATAGAGTCCGAGTTTGGTGAATCGGACTCCGTATGAAGAAGTTATGGAGTTCGGGAAGATTTCATGTTTAAATAGAAAATTAAATAATTAAATAAACAAAAACAGTTCGAATTTCAAAATCACGTGAATCAGCTGGGCGGGAAAATTCCCTCCCATAGGGGTCAACTCCCCCCGGGGGGTCGACATAGGTGTCGACCCCCAAGTGGGGTGTCGACTGGGGTGTCGACACCCTCGCCCAGATCTAAACAGTGACGATTTCTAACTTGTTACTGAGTCATTAGGGCACAGGTGGTGATTTCTGGATAGCTCTATCTAGTCTGGATGGTTCTGATTGCTCCTAGGTTGATCTAACGACTCACATAAATCTAAACTTCTATATAAATGTTAGATCCAAAATTGGGTCTAACACCCGAATTTTTTAAGGTGGGAAAGATTAGTATCAGAATAAATGCAGGAAAAATCAGTAAAGACACAGGGTTTATAGTGGTTCGGTATTAAAGAGCCTACGTCCACTTTATATCAATGATTATACTTAAGATTTGAGTACAACCAATGATTTATCTCTCAACCTCACTTTTACAATATTGATTCACTCAATAAATTCAAGATAACTCTAAGTAGAAATAATGGAGATATGATTATAGTGGAATCAGAGATCTGAATTGCCAAAAGATCCTCCAAAATGCCAAGTCTAGGGCTATTTATAGATGATATTTGCAGACGGATCGTGGTCATATGTGTCACAAATCCCGTTGATCTTGGACGGGTTCGTACCCTGATGGAGAAATAGTCAATATGACAGTTGGGGACAGGTGTCGTTAGATCCAATCTTTTCGGCTCGTGGTAGACCAAGTCGTGGTCACCGCCTTTGGATTTCTGGAGTCGGATCGGATCGCGTAGGCGTTCTGCGATCGGGGGAGTGCACCACGATCCGATTAAAGTAGGGCGATCGCGATCGGGTCTTTAGGGGCTAAAGGTGGGAAGCTTCATATTTTTTTCGTATGTGAACCTTGGTGGCATGGTCAAAAAGCTAACCAACATTTTGCCCCCTCGAAGTATGTTTTATCAAGGATGAAATATGCTTCGAAAATACTGAACTACCTTTTCATGGAATGACGTAAATCAATGGTCGTGTCTATCTGAAACATCATACTGCTCCAGGAAGTCGCGATCTTTGGTGGGTATAAATACTGGATTAAATCATCAATCATTTCTCTGTTCATCGAGTGATTTTCATCTTTTGAATTCCTGGATATATTGCTATCAGATTGTCCGGTAAGTTTCAAAAGCCCATCGTAGAAAGTGGCATTTAATAACCCTTGTATTTATGCAAATGTGGAACTCCGTCATTTCTGATTCATGGGTCACACTAGTGTTTAGATCGTCACCTCAAGTTTCGGGTCGTGATGGACCATCTCGCACCTTCGAATAAAGTCGTCTTATGGGCTTCGGATCGTAGCGCGAAAGGGGCCTGGTACGAACCCTGGTGGGCTTCGGCCTGCTCGTGGCCCATGATGGCCTGGCAAACCATATAGGACAAAAAAGGGGAATGTCAAGGGTCTTCTCTTTATCTATATAAACGGGTTTACTCTCCCTTTTTTCACTTTCTACTTTTTCTTTTACCTGCTGCTGCTCTCTTTACCTTTAACCTTCAAAACCCTAACCTGCCAAATTAAGATTTTCTTTCAATTAATGAGGTAATAATGATGATAACTTAGGTTATATCTCTTCTCTTCTTTTTGAGTATCAAATCGGGTTCAATTTCTGCGGGGTTTTTCTTCAATGGCTCGAGATTACACGGCGGTTCTGTGGTCTTTAATGGGTTTGCTGTTACATAGTGGAGATAGAGGAATTGGAGAGGAAAAACGAGGAAGAAGAAGAGGAGAGGGCCAGGTCGGCTCGTAAGTAAGGTTCGGGTCGCGATAGCAGTGGGATGGAGGAACGCGAGATGGAGTTGGTGTTTATCGCAGCAATGGATCGGATCGCTATATGTTGGGGGAATACTGGCCGATGGAGACAGAGAGTGGAACGGATCGGGGGAATGGTCATGGACTGGATCGTTCTACGACCCGAAGCCTTCTTCATGAGGCGATACTGCCTTGCTAGCATAACTTGCCAGTGATCGGATACCCACGATCCGATCCCAGTTCCACGCATCGATATTAATGCCGTGATCCGATCCCTAAGACTCCAACGAACCATCTTTGTTGACGATCTTAGACACATGTTAACTTAAGCAATGCAATATATGACAATGGACAGTTAGGCTAGACCCTTCGAGATGAACTTTCTGGACTGAACAACTTAACTTAATGGCATATCACGACCAATATCCTGTTCGTTCAACTAACTTCATGCTTTTCTTGTATGTACGCACAAGCACACACTTGCACTTACACACACGGGGAACGGGTAACTTGTGTTCTAATTTTCACTCACCAACAGAGCTATGTCAGATAAACAAGTGACTGAGACACCGAACGAAAGTACTGAATCAGAGACATCAGTACATCACGGCCTTGATGTGCTTCCCTCATATTCAGATGAGGAAAAATCCGACCCTGATTATGAGACGGATACCGATATAGAGTCAACGACTTCTGAGAGCACATCCCTTGAAGATGAGGATGATCGAGCTCCTAACGAAATTCCGGGTGTTAACGAAATAGAGAAGCTCACCGATTCTTTACCCTCCAAGTTAGATGATATAAAACTTAAGAAGATATGTTTAAGGCACGGAATTCCCTGGGATGATGTGAAAACTCCAGAAAGCGAAGATAGACCTCATTCTTCCCCAGAGGGGTACATGACTGTTCGTCGACTCATATGCTAGGTAGGAGCTATTCCTCCTTTCCCTCCACTTGTTGTCGATCTCTTAAGACAGTTACACATTGCCCCCATGCAACTCCATCCAAATGCCTATGCAGCTCTGTATACTCTGTATATTGCTTATATGGAGATTCTGCAGACCGAACTTACCCTTAAAGATCTGAAGTTCTATTACCACTTCAAGCATCGTTCCGCAGCGGCTCCCAATTTTTCTTTCTTCGAATTAGTTGCCAACAGAAAAGTTGTGACAGATGGTTATAGTAATATAGGGGATATCAAATCTGACTGGTTTTATATAAAACATCAAGCTGGATGTGAGAGGAAGTGGATACAAGCAAGTATGTTTCCAATTTCCCGCGTTTAATTCAAATGCATAATTTCAGTACTAATGAATCATTTTGTTCCATACAGATCACAACTTTGAGAGAACGGAAGGATCGATATATGAAGACCGAATGTCCCGCCTTCTCAAGAGTAACTCAGATTTCTTAAGGATTAAGAAATATATCACCGACGAGAACCTTCACAAACACCGTATTTTAGATATAAGATTCAGACTTGGAGCGGGCGACAAACCTTACAAGTACATACCTCCAACTGAAGGAGAAGGAACTTCTCAAGCTGTAGAGACAACTACCCTTCGCAAGAGTCCTTCTCCGATGATTAACCAGGATGACGAGGATTTAAACGTATACAAAGGGGACGAGGGGCAAGCTAACGAATTACAGGAGGTCCCGACCTCTGAGGGGCAGTCTCCCTTAAGAACTTCATCATTGGTTGAGTCTGTCACTCAGGATGAGTTAACGGAGGAACATATACTCGGGGAATTGAATAAGATACCTTTACCAGACGATATCTATAGGGGAACCAGTTTTTCCCATCTCTGAAGAGACGAATGCCCAAGTTGGAGAAAAAGAAGTCATCCAAACGAGCCTAACTCTGTGCCCTAGTCTATTAAAAGGGGATTTCACGGGATGCACAAATCACATGCACCATTTACCATAACACTGTTATACGACTGTCATTCATAGTTTTAACATGCACCTGTTTCTTTTACAGGAAAAATGTCTCACAAACGGTCTTATTCTTATCATTCCCTTCGTAAGGGCACACCAAGCCTTCTTCCAGATCCCGAGCATGTTCGTGGTGATAGTCGGGGAAGAGATAGTCGTCGGCCCCGGGATTCTCATCAATCTTATTCTACACGATCTCGATCTCCATCAAAGTAAGGTTCTGAAAAGCCTCACAGTCGTCCATCGCTGCCGGATGGGGGCAAGCAAGTTCCTAGAGATTTGACCCCTCCGAAGAGTACGCCTTCTCATGTCCAGTCTTCTAAAAAACACCACGAGCCAGAGGGAAAAAACAGAGATGAGGGCAAGATCATGGAGAAGAGAAAGACATCTCATGTTTCCTCTAGTGAGCACGACTTGGATACCACCATTGCATAGAATATTGTTCTCAATTCTGAAATTTAGGCCAGACTAGAGCGCTTGCGAAAGCAATTCCTTGATATTTTCTTTGAGAGGACGATGTTCGTCCTAGATCTTGAACCGGTCCCCGAGGATTGGGACACAGAGGTGATAGGGTACGTATGCCATGTGGCTAAACAATACAGGGTAATGAAGAAGCATGCCGCCACACTTTCTACTGCCATCCGCCACCTGGAGACGGAAGCAGCTAGAGCCAGAGTGAAGATTGATAATGATGCCAGGGCTAGGAGCAAAACGGAAAAAGAACTAGAGGATGCACAGGCCCAACTGGCTTTAGCTCGGCGAGACGCAAAGAATTACAAGTCTGAGCTAGAAAGTGCTAGGGAGCGTTTTCGCAGTGAGCTTGATTCAAACAGCCAGGAACGGGTGGCTCTGAGGAAGGAAGTGGGAGATCTTAGGGAAATTAACGATGAACTAAAAATAGCACAGGAACACTTTGCTACTGAGAAAGCTGCCTGGAAGAAAGAGAGGGAGAGACAACGATCTCGCTTTTGCCAAAAAAGAAAAAGAAATTTCAAATGATCAACTTGTCCAAGCTAAGGAGCATGCAGCTCTTGCTGAAAGTAATGCCAATAATGCTCTTGAATCGGCCACTGCTGCTACTGATAAGCTCGCTGAGAAAGAGAAAGAGATAGCTAGTTTTGAGGAACTATTGTTTGACTTCTTTGGTCAAGTCATCAAGACTCGAGACATCTCCTGGATTCCGGACTATCATGTTACCCTGGCCAATGTATGGGATGCAATTGTTGAAGGCGAGAAGCGGCGATTGATGGTCGACGAGATTGATGAAAACCAGCTGATGCAGACCTTCCTCAGAGGTGAAGAACCTGAGGCTTTGGAGAAAGGCAGACGCCTAATTCATAAGGAGATCGAGAGGGAGAAAGCTAAGCTCAAGGGAAAGGATAAGATTGATGAAGGCTCGAGCTCGGTGGTGGAGCCCAAAACCTCTGAAGTTGAGGAACATAACCCTGATGATCCGTTGATCCCCTTGGCTCTAACCCCTCCAATTGTCGGAGCCACCATTACAAATCTGGGCGATGAATCGGCAGAAGGTATCTCCATATTCTCTCCACAGTTCATTAAAGCAGTCGTAGCTTGTCGTCGTCTCACGGGACAAACAACTGATATGGCCACATCTTCTCCCGATTCACTAACATTTGCTTCTCATGGTGTAGGTATTGAACCGGTCGAGAAAGATGCGAAGGAGAAGGTAGTGGCGGAGAAAGTTGACATCTCCTCGGGTACTGATGTTGAAGTTTCTGAGATTCCAAAGCAAAACGACGGTACAACAAGCGAGAAAGTCATCGTAGCACCCGTGGAATCCGGCATCGGCGCTCCTGCGGATGTTGAGGTTATTGCGGATTTGCAAGACAAAGATGGTGGTCACAGGGACGAGGAAGAGGAGGTTGTCATCACAGATGAGGCCAAGGATGATGATAGTGAAACTTGGCTGACATGCGGGCTAGGAAAGAAAAGCAGTTGGTTCTTAAGAAGGGGGAACATGACCCTGTATTCGTGCCCCCTATTTCCGAAATTGACCACAAGACTGGGTTGGTTATAAGATTCTCTTCCAAATCAATAACTTCACAACTTGCCTCCCAACCTTCTAGTCCTCCCCCGGAGCCTCTTATCTTTGATGCTGACAAAGAGGGGTTGGAGAAACAGAAGAAGGGAAAGAAATCAAAATCGTCTCCCAAGCGTAAATAGAACGCACTTATTAGCTCATATCTTAGCTTTTAGGATTTCCATTGGCCAAAAAATGTAGTTGTGAGAGTGGCCCTCACTTTTGTTTAGCTTCTTGTTCTTGCAAACCTTCTTTTACTGAATGAAAATCTATTTCTTTTACACCATTGTGTACCTGCGAGTTTATTATGTTTGCAGAGTTTATTATCCTGAATCACAAAATTTAGAAATAATCGTAATAGAAACAATCGTAACTAAATACTGAAGTCATGAATGATAATCATTGAAAAGTTAGTGTACTAAGTAAATGTGTAGTGTTCACGAATGCGAAATGTCGTATGCACATGCCCGCAATCAATCATTAATATAGTGCCTGGCCAGGGCTCATTGAGGATTAATTAGAGTCATGTATGCGCTGCCCCCACATTCCCGGAAATAAGGGGTTCGGGCCCCCTTTTTCATTCTTGTCCCCACTCGTGTGGTGGGATGGGAGACCTTGAGTGGCATATGTCACTGTGCCTTTATATTCTTCCGATTCTTCAGTGGACTAAAAGTTCGAGTGGCGCTAAATCTCTAGCACCTTTATACTCTCCCGATCCTTTAGCTGGTTAGAGTTCGAGTGGCTCTAAGTCTCTAGCACCTTTATACTCTCCCGATCCTTCAGTGGGTTAGAGTGTTATCAAGGCGGTTTTATCGCGATGCAGCTGAACGCCTTGGGGACGTTATTTTTACGTCCTTTATACTCTCTCCCTAA
Source organism: Allium sativum (assembly GCA_030737875.1). Classification (NCBI taxonomy): domain Eukaryota; kingdom Viridiplantae; phylum Streptophyta; class Magnoliopsida; order Asparagales; family Amaryllidaceae; genus Allium; species Allium sativum. Next base: position 342,169,758 of record CM060919.1, read on the forward strand.
TCTCGAGAGTTTGAGTGCAAGCAGTAGTGGGATTTATCTCTCCGCACCTTTTGGGAGCTTTAGTTATCGTTAGTCTTCCGATGGTGTTTTGAATTAGGTATAATGTGATCACTGCCTAGTTTAAAATAAATTTCAAAATGGTAATGATCTATTTTAATTAAAATAAAAGAGCAGATAGGAAACAGTGCAGAAAAGGTAAATGACACGCGATATTTTTATAGTGGTTCGGTCGAATCATGACCTACGTCTACTTTATAATATTTTGATCAAGTAACCAGACTGTTCTAGGCAAGTCGAGCCTTCTTACATGGTCCTAAAAACAAAAGAGTAAAACTGACAATTTTATGTCAGAAAAGGCCGCAAATGCTGGGCATTCCACACTCTGGGGATTTCATCTCCATCTACGGTTACTAGCTTGAAGGTTCCATTATCAAGCCTTCGTAAAATGGAGTACGGTCCTTCCCATTTCGGGCCCATATGTACTGGGGGTGGAAAGACGCACTTCAGAACCAAGTCTCCGGGTGAAGGTTCGAGCTTGGACTTTCTTGTTATAATACCGAGCAACTTGTTGCTTGTGCCTCAAAGCGCATAAATCGGCTTCATCCCTCTTTTCTTCAACCATGTCTAAAGACTCAAGGAGCAGCTCATTGTTGGTCATCGGATCATAACAAGTGGTTCGATGAGATGGTACTTCCAACTCGACCGGAATGACCGCTTCAGCTCCAAAAGCAAGGGAAAACGGGGTGTGACCCGTCGCCGACTTGTACGTTGTCCTATAAGCCCATAGTGCCAAGGGTAATTCATCAACCCACACGGCTTTGGCCCTCTTCAATCTTTTCTTTAGAATGGATTTAACCACCTTGTTCGCCGCTTCGACTTGTCCATTCGATTGCGGATGTGCCATAGAGGTGTATCTTTTCTCAATACGATACTTCTGACTGAAATATCGAAACTCAGTATTATTGAATTGGGTCCCATTATCAGTTACGACGACTTTTGGAATCCCAAACCGACATATAATTTTCTTGACAACAAAGGTGATCACTCGCTTGGTTGTGATCGTGGTCAAAGGCTCAGCTTCTACCCATTTAGTGAAATATTCCATGGCCACAATAGCGAACTTTGCTCCGCCCTTTGCTATGGGAAGGCTCCCAATAATTTCAATTACCCACATAGCAAAAGGCCACGGTCTTGTCATTGTCTTCAACTGGCTAGATGGCGCCCTAGGAATCTTGGAGAATTTCTAACAAGCGTCACAACGTCGTGCATACTTGGCTGCATCCTTGTTTATGGTAGGCCAGAAATAGCCATATCGCAATATCCTCTTTGCCAGCATTTTCCCTCCAGTGTGATCGCCACATTCGCCTTCGTGGACCTCTTTCAGCACACGCTTGATGTCATCGTGGGCGATACACCGGAGGAGGGGCATCGATAAACCTTGTCTTTATAGGATATTGCCTTGCAACACATATCAGGAAGCTTTTCGTATAACTGCACGCCTCTCACTTTTCTTCGTTGGAAGCATTCCGTTTATCAAAAACTTCTTTAGAGGAGTCATCCATGACTCCCTCTCAGGTTCAATCTCTAGTACCAGATCATCTTTCATCTGATCTATGCTAGGAGTCTGTAATACTTCAATTGGGACCAGCTCCGTATCCTAAGGATTATCTGAACTAGCCATTTTTGCTAACTTGTCTGCCTTTTGATTCTCCGTTCGGGGAATATGAGATATGCTGTGGTGATCAAAACTATCCAGCAACTTCTTCACTTTTTCCAAGTATGATATTAGCCTTGGACTCTTGGCCTGAAACTTTCCAGTGACCTGGTTTACGACTATCCTGGAATCACAAAAGATGTCTAGCTTTGTGATATCCAATTCGTTTGCGAGTTCTAGCCCAGCAATTAGAGCTTCGTACTCGGAGTCGTTGTTAGTGGCATGGAACTCCAGTCTAAGAGCGTAATATATTAACCGTTTCTCTGGAGTTTCGAGAACCACTCCGGCGCCAGATCATCTGTCATTTTTAGCTCCATCAGTGTATAGTTTCCAGGCATTAGGGTCGAGGAGTAGCTTTGGCGGATCATCCTCTTCGGTTACTACATCATCTTCTAGGATGGTGAACTCTGCTATAAAATCTACAAGTGCCTGCCCTCTTATCGACCTTCGGGGTCGGAAATTCAGGTCGAATTGACTCAACTCGATGTTCCATTTGAGTAGTCTTCCTGATGCTTCTGGTCTTTGCAGAACTTGCCTTAGTGGGTGATCGGTGTACAAAGTAATGGGATGAGCCTGGAAGTAGTGGCGAAGTTTTCTAGATGCAATTAGTAAGCTATAAGCCATTTTTTCTATTTTCGGGTAATTCCATTCTGCGGCTGCCAATTTTTTACTCACATAGTACACGGTCTTTGTACCTTATCCTCTTCCCTTACCAAAGCCGAACTGATTGTGTGAGATGACACTGCCAGGTACACAAATAAATCCTCGTGATCCACAGGCTTAGACAATATCAGGGGTCTTTCCAAATGGTTCAACAGATTCTGGAATGCTTCTATACAATCGGGAGTCCATTTAAAGTTGCGCTTGCCTCGCTTTATCAGCTTGAAAAACGGGATGCATATATCTGTAGCTTTGGAGATGAACCTACTCAGCGCCGCCATCTTTCCAGCGAGGCTCTGGACGTCCTTAATTTGCTTTGGTTCTTGGATATTTCGGATTGCTGTAATTTGATCTGGATTGATTTCGATTCCACGCGAGCTGACGATGAATTCTAGGAATTTTCCAGATGCTACCCCAAATGAACATTTCAAAGGATTCAGTTTCATCCCATACTTTTGGAGAATCTCAAACATCTCTGCTAAATCGGTAGTATGATCTGACGATTGTCTGGACTTTACCAACATGTCATCAACGTATACCTCCATTGTTTTCCTGATTTGGTTGTAGAACATTCTATTCACCAATCGCTGATATGTAGCGCCGACATTCTTCAAACCGAAAGGCATCACCACATAGCAGTATAACCCCAAATCTGTAATGAAACCGGTATGCTCTTGGTCTGGGACATGCATGGGGATTTGATTGTACCCCGAGTATGCATCCATAAAAGAAAGAAGTTCATGACCCGCGGTTGAATCTACCAATTGATCGATTCGAGGTAATGGAAAGCTGTCCTTTGGGCAGGCTTTGTTTTGATCTGAAAAGTCGATGCATGTACACCACTTTCCATTGGCCTTTTTTTACCAAATCTGGGTTCGAAATCCAGTCAGGGTATGTTGTATCTTTAATAAATCCATTACTCCTCAGCTTTTCGACTTCTTCCTTCAAGGCGGCAGACATCTCTGGGCCAAGCATCCGCCTTTTCTATTTGACAGGAGGATGTTTCGGGTTGATGCTTAACGAATGACTCATAATCGAGAAAGATATCCCACACATGTCTGCATGGGTCCAGGCGAATACATCCAAGTTAGCTTTTAGGAAATTTGTTAATTCTTTGGCTCGAACAAGATCCAACTGGAATCCAATCTTCAAGACCTTCTCTGGGTCACTGTCATCGATTAGTACATCCACAGTTGCTTCATTGGGAGTCGCCATTCTTCCCTCAGGCTCTTCATCCTCTCTGAGATCTATGTCCTCGGGCAACTCTCTAGGCGACCCTTCCGGGGGTATTTTCTTTAGTTGCTATGACGATTCCTCCCTCGGAGAGGAAGAACCACCTTTTGTTTCTACATCTTTCCCTTTGCGGAGCAATTTCAACTTTGCAATGTAGCATGCTCGTGCAACAACTTGATCTCCTCTAACTATGCCTATGCCGGCATCCATCGAGAACTTCAACAATAGGCACCAGGGCGCAATGCAGGCCCTGAATTTGGCTAGGGTTGGCCGGCCCAAGAAGGCATTGTACGGTGACTCAATGTCCAGGACTACAAAGGGGAAAATTCTCACTCTCTAGCGTTCTCCTTCCCCAAGGGTTACTGACAATTCCACGTATCCCATTGGAGCGGTCGAGGCCCCATTAAATCCACGTATCCAACCCTCGCATGGTTTCAGATCCTTCGGCTAGAGTTTCATTTGGTCGAATGTTTTCCTGAACAGAATGTTGACCGAACTCCCGTTATCTACTAAGACTTTATGAACTATAGCTTGATCGATGGCGACGGTGATCACTAATGGGTCTTCAGTTGGGGAGTGAACCCCAATACTCTCTCGCTTGCGAAATATGACGTCATCAGACATCGTCTTTTGTTGCTTAACCGGAGCGTTATCCTCGGGATTGCTACATTCCCCCACTTCGAATTGCTGTTTAGCCGCATTCACGTATTGATCCATAGCTCTGAAACTGTGCCCTGCCTGGTGAAGTCCACCAACTATGGTATTGATAACGATATTTTTTGCTTTTTGCTGAGCCATTGGTTTGGCAGCAGGTTGGCTTTGGTTCGGGGCTTGTACGACTTGCCCTCTGTCCCTAGGAGTCACCTTATATTCATTAAGCTTCCCTTCTCAGAGCAGTTTTTCAACCACATCTCTCAAATGACGACATTCGTTTGTGGAATGACCATAGACCTGATGAAAAAGACAGAATTTCCTAGTTTCACGCTCTTTTTCTATAGAATCTCTCGGAGGAGGCCTTTTGTATTGGAGGACATTATATTTTTCCAGGAAGATGTTTTACAATGTATCATTTAACGGTGTGAAGGTCTCAAACGGTCTGGGTCAAGATCTCCTCTGAGAGTCATTTCCTTGATTTCTTTTCCGATTATTGTTATTACTATTCCCCAATTGGCAACCACTGCATTGATTCTTGTTCCCGACATTAACTTCAACTTTTCCCGAGTTGTCTCCCGTTTGCTTAATGGCCACATTAGTTGGGATATCCTCCTTATCAACTGCCTTCCTTTTTCGGTTGGCGTAAATTTCCTCCCGACGCATGCGGATGTTGGCCTTTTCGTAGAATATCTCTCTGGTTAACGGTAGTTTACCAGCCAGGTATCTTCCAAACTCAGTATCCTTATCCACTCCGTCAATCAGAGACATCAAAACAATTTGTTCATGGGGATCTCTAACCTCCAAGACTGCTAAATTGAAGCGATCTAAATTGGACCTCAAAGATTCGTCCGGACGTTGCTTAATGAGGGACAACTCAATGACATTCTTAGATCTCTGGGTATGTAATCAGAACTGATTTACAAATTGTTCACTTAGTTCCCTGAAACTGGAGATCGATCGCACTGGCAAACGAGTGAACCACATTAACGCCGTATCCTCCAGGAATATCGGGAACGCCTTACACTTCACGGCATCGGAAGCGGCAACTGCATTCATGTACCATGAATACCTCATCAGGTGCTGAACTGGATCGGCCTTTCCCGCATAACGGTTCATGGATGGCATGTTAAATTTCCTCGGGAATCGGACCTCTAAAATATCATCTGTAAAAGGCGAATGATTATGGACTATGCCCCAATCTTCGGTTCTTTGTCTGCGACTTTCCACCATCATTTGCCTGATCATGGCTTCGACATCCGCATGGGTCAGAGTGGATTCGGGATCAGCACTTCTTGCCCGACGAGCCCCTCCAGCATTTCTTTGACGTGTTGCTGCAAGGTCTGGGTCCTGGACAGAACTCCCTTGCCCCTATTGCCGCGATCAGTCGCATGACGAGCAGAAGGAACAGGTCAATTCTGAGCAGGATCAATAACGCCTCTGTTCCTTAGGCGACAGGATGGGCCCATTTGAATTACGGTTATTGGTTTCCTGATTAAGCACTTCTATATTCTCAGCCCTTTCCAATGGAGGCCATCGCCGGTTTCTCCGAGGTTCTTCAGACGAGGATGTATGTTCCGGGGATAAAGGGTAAGCTGGAGGTGGCGAAACCTGCCATTGAATATTATCAATTCGTCTGCCTAGGGCAGTAATATTCTGATGCAGCAACGAGCTCTCCTGCCTTTGAGCGGCCAATTCATCAGTTTGCATGTCCAATGCTTCAAGTATTCGAGTCAGATGTCCTTCAGTAACTGGAGCAGAAGGGTCGTACTGGTCATCTTCATCTTCTCTTATATGCAAGGAACTTGAACCGGGTTAAGCAGAAGTACCAGGACGAGCGGAATGAGCCATAATTTCCTTCCCAGGTCGGGTAGTAGTCTGATTGTCAGTTCGTATCGTGGTCCTCCTAGGCTGGTGGCTCGTGGTACCCCGTTGACGTCGGGTCGTGGTGATAGGTGCAGGAGGGATCGCGACATGGTCCTGCGATCGGGTAGTAACTCCTTTAACTGTCTAGTTCGTTGCTCCATCACTGGATCAGATCGTCCCTACGTTACCATGATCGGAGAGCTCTTCTTCGACCTGTTCGTGCACGCTTTCTTCAATTGCTTCGTTCGCAGCTTCATTCGCCTGCGAAGTTCGTACTTCCTTAGACTTCTTTCCACCCATGATATCTGAGCTTTACTGAAATCTTCAAAAATCGAAACAGTGGAGTTGGACTGTTTTCTTTGGACTTGACTATCCAAACAATAGAACTACAATTCAATATGCTGAGACTTCGTTCTCAGTGAAAGCACCAAAATGTTAGATCCAAAATTGGATCTAACACCCGAATTGTTATAATTTGGGAAAGATTAGTATCAGAATAAATGCAAAAAAGAAGAAGAAAAGACACAGGGTTTATAGTGGTTCGGCGTTAAAGAGCCTACGTCCACTTTATATTAATGATTATACTTAAGATTTGAGTACAACCAATGATTTATCTCTCAACCTCACTTTTAAAATATTGATTCACTCAATAAATTCAAGATAACTCTGAGTAGAAATAATGGTGACATGATTATAGTGGAATCAGAGCTCTGAATTGCCAAAAGATAATCCAAAATGCCAAGTCTGGGGCTATTTATAGATGATATTTGTAGACGGATCGTGGTCATACGTGTCACAAATCCCGATGATCTCGGACGGGTTCGTAGCTTGATGGAGAAATAGTCAATATGACAGTTGGGGACAGGTGTCGTGAGATCCAATCTTTTCGGCTCGTGGTAGACCAAGTTGTGGTCACCGCCTTTGGGTTTCTGGAGTTAGATTGGATCGCGTAGGCATTCCACGATCGAGGGAGTGCACCACGATCCGATTAAAGTAGGGCGATCGCGATCGGGTCTTCAGGGGATAAAGGTGGGAAGCTTCATATTTTGTTCGTATGTGAACCTTGGTGGCTTGATCCAAAAGCTAGCCAATAATAAACAACCCTAACCCTCTACCCTAAACCATACAATTTCATTCCAAGCAGCCGTAACACTGTCCATGGTCAACCTAGCATAGCCACTATTCTTCTCTAACTAGGAAGCAAATTAGAAAGCAAGTTAAAAGCTACGAATCAAGTCTAAATTAGAGAATCGATAGTCTACGTCAAGGGATAGCTTTTCAGTTTCAGAAAACAGATCCCAGAAAACAAGATTTTTCTTTTGTTTGTAAGTTCAGTTATTCTTTAGATGTGAACAAATAAAAGTCATGATTTGTAATGAAGTGAAACTAGAACTGTGCCTAGTTGTAAGATAATGGTGATGCTGATTCATGTCTATTCTTGTGACAATTCTATCATATATGCCTATGAGACTATTGTGGTTTATTGGACTTATCATGTTGTATGTTAAATTTGTGATGAACCTATCATGTTGAATATTAGTTTGGCGATGAACCTATCATGTTGTATATAAGTTTGGTGATTCTTTCATGTTATGTTACATGCAAGTTTTTAGGCTAAGTCATATATGCCTCTTATGTTTGGATCTACATTCTCAGATGTTTATATTTATGTTAATTTGAACCAACTAAAATGCAAGTTCACATTTACATGCCTAATTGGATTTGTGTAATTCTATGTAAGTCCCCGTTCATATGCTTAGGATTCATGTTAATTGGATCCAAAATGCAAGTTCATTGTTTTATGCCAAATTTATATGACACATGTTTAGTTAGATCCTTATTATTTTGTGTTGTGAGAATGGTACATGCTGCTTTCTTTTCCCTTTTGTTTATAAGTTAGGCTAAGTTGCGAGCCTAACGTTCTATGTGAATTATGCGAATGTATAATGGGGGTAATGTTGCAAAAAAAACCTTAAATTTCATATTAATGGCGTAGTTTGGCTCATAATCATATAAATGATTAGTGGCATAAAATGGTATAATTTATATACCTAAAAATTATGAACATGATTTAGAGGGTAAATGGGGTATGGCTTGAATGACAATAATTGTGGAAAATTTACATATAAATATGAAGGGTAAATATGTAAATTAAGTAAAAGACGAATATGCCTAACCCGAGGTTAGATTGAGTTACGGTGTAAGACTGCCCGGAACCGCCGGGCACATCCAGCTACCGTAACAATATAGATCTAATGTGAGAGCTTAGCGCACTAAGCCCAAAAGAACCCGAGGTTAGATTGAGTTGCGGTGTAAGACTGCCCGGAACCGACCGGCACATCCAGCAACTACAACAATATCGATCTAATGTGAGAGGTTGGTGCTTTAATGAATGAATTAAAGCTAAGGAACAGAAGGGCTAAGAAGGTAGGGTTAAGTTAATTAAGGCAACACTTAACCAATACAACATGTTAACTAAACTGATGGGTGGGGTTAGGTTAATTTGAGTACACTTAACCATTTTAACATGTTGATTAGGAAACCCTAGTAACGGGGATGCATTTTAGCAGTAACCCACATAGATGTATCATGGTACCCTGAACTAGGCAGGGTGGGGCACGATTACTGGGCTGATTATAAGCGGTCAAAACAACGGCGAGTAGTGCGTCAGTGTAGGTTCCGACGGATTGCGGGCGTGCACGTACTCTAGAGTGGAAAAAGAAGGCTTTGGGCATCAGTAGTTATACACTGTGGATCTTGAATTGTGTCGGGTTACCACCATAGGATTTGATACACCCCATGGTAGGACCAGCACAGGTATCTACAATCAAGCGGGACCGAATGACATAAGTAGAAAATGTGTACGAGTAGGTGCCGTTTGATAAAGGGGGTCATTTATCTTGAACCCATGGTGCTAGTTGAAACACTTGTAAGTGGGTGCAGAGAAATAGTAATGAGTGCGATAGCATAGTCAGTTTTATTATCTTATTTCCAGGGTGCTGTCCTAGGTTCAGTTTATTCATGTCATGATCCTTTTTCCTGTTTACATGCTAAATAATCACTGGACTTACCAGACTCATGTCTGACCCATTTTTCTTTCGTCTTCTTTTCTTCCGTTCCCCCCAGGTCTGCAAGGAGGGAATACTTCAGCTTAGTTCGGACCATTTCCAGCTTGAAGAGAGTAGATATATTGCTTGGATTCTCTTTCATTGGGCTATGGCTTTGGATACACTCTTATTGGGGATTTATGCTGCATTATTGTTATTTTATGCTTCTTTATGTTTTAATCAGGACAGAGATTTTTTTGTAATGATTTGGAAGTTGGTTTGAGACAGTTGTTGTAATGTTTTGACTGAACCACATACTTATGAAATAAATTTAGTTTTTCCGCTATTTATATGTCTGTCTTGTAAATTATCTGTATCTTTTACCTATAATGCTCCACTGAAGTTAAGGCATTCCCTTTGTGAGTGACCTTAACGAAGGAGGGGTGTTTCACTTGGTATCAGAGCTGATGGTTGACAGATCAGATTAAAATTGTGGAAACTAATTTTCAAAAAGAAGTTTAAAGAAGCATTTCCAAGAAAAAGTGTTGTTTTAAAAGGCATAATCCCCAAAGCCATATGCACTATCTTTCTATCCTTTGTTTTGAATCTTTTCTTTTTCGTTTCAGCATGTGTGGGGATCTTAACCTTCTAGAGGGCGTACTGGTACCTGGCTGGTTCAGAAGGTACCTAGAGGCTAGGGCTAATGGTGCAGGCCCACTAGACGTTCCTCTTCCCCCAGCTGATGTTGGATCAAGATTAACCCTGGTGGGGGGGGGGGGGTGAATAGGGTTTGACATAGTTTTTAACTGAATTAAAAATCTAACGAGATATATAATAATAAACTGATCACAGAATATAGCAAAAACAGAAATGCAGAAAGTAAATCACACACAGATATACCCAGCTTCAGCAAAACCCTGCCTACTGCTGCATTTCTAAGGTTTCTACTAGGTGATAGAACAGATTCTGCATACAAGACCATGTACACTCGCAAACGCTGCTCCTATTCTAACCCTACGCTCAAAACTCTAGACTGACCGATATCCCCTCGATCAGATTTCCCCTGATTACGACCCCGTAAACAGTAACCCAGATTTTACAGACTCTATCAACTGTCAGTTAACACCCTGACTGAATCCCTAGAATTTTACAAACTCTAGAACTGTTCGTTTGATTTGTTTGATTTTGAAATACAAGAAAAAAATACAAAAAGAAAATAAAATAAATACCCTAGTTTAAAAAGAGGAAAAACAATTTCCCTTTTAAAAGAAGCTTGGCTTGGCTAAAAAGAAAAATAGGCATGCTCATTGGTTTTGCGTTGCACCCCTATTTGACTTAGCCCGATCACTTGCTTTCTCTTCTATTTGGAAATGGCGGCTCTGGCGAGTTTCTAGGGTTTCTGAAAACTTCCCAAATCGAAATAGATTGCACGATGAAATCACTTGTGTCTTTAATCTCAAGTGGCTTGAATCTTCAAGTGGGTGTTCTCTGATTTGGCTTGATCGATTTGGGATTCTATTGATCGAAAATCGGTGAGTAAATTTTAAATCGATTTATGCTCTTTGAATAAATGTTAGCTTGTTGATGGTTATTGCCAGTGATGACAGTGGTGTATATATAGGGTAAAACAAACCCTAAAACAACCTCTGATTTCGTGTTAATGATTCGATCTGAAATTGCCTTGTTTCCCCTTTTGATAAAATCTTGGCTATGAATTGCGTTGCTTTCCCTTTCTGATTAGGCTCGAATTTGAAAATGATTGGAAAGATTCTGGATATTGAATAGCTCCTTATGCGAATGATTTATTTGCTGACTTGTTCGAAATGCACAATTAAAACAGGAAACTAAAAAATTGTTTCCAATAACTCCTTGCTTGATTGAAGATCCATCTTGCCAAATATGTTGTATATTGATTGAATGATTTCTGAAAAAAAACTTCTTGATCCCACTGTGTGATTTAAAATAAAACATTCCTTTTTATATTTCCAAACATGCCAAGAATTGATTGCTTGATTGCGTTCAATAAGACTGATTTGAACGCTTTATTACTGGAAAATAAATTCCCATATTTTGCCATAAAATGTGTTAACCTGATTGCAGTTTATATGCTGTGTGAACATCTTTATTTTCTCACATTCATGTTTTCTACATATGAATCCCACTCTTGACTAATTGTGCAAATCACCTTGACTACACCTCTTTGTCATCTTGAAACTGTTTGCTTGCTGGTTTGACATTGGAACTAGCACCTATGCATGATACTGCTACACTATATGTTTGCATGTATACTTGTACATATGATTCATGTTGTCATCCATGTTTAAACTGCTCTCTCATTGCTTTTTACTGTTTTGATGTGATCATTGTTGTGTGTGTAATCCCATTTGTGTTACCTATTTATCCATGTATATTTGGCTCGACACTTGGGCCATTCACATGTCCTCTTTACTGTTTTTGCTACTGCTCTACCACTGCTTGTTTCACCATACTTGCTGAAACAGTTGTTTGTAACTTGGTTGTGCATTCCCCCTTGTTCCTTGTACCACCTGTTCATGTGCATCTGTATTGCCGAGTTTCACTTGTATACACTGTAGATTTTGCCAGTACTGCCTTGTGCTCTATATTCCTGCATGTTGCATCATGATTTCACCATGTAAGTTGAGCATGTTATATTCATTCGAGATGCTATGTTTTAACCTGCCATACTTGTTGTGTCCATGCATGAGTGTTTACTGTGTTGAATCATGTCAGTTTTGACCATGTAAAAACTATATCTATGATCAAGCTGCATGTTCCATGTATTGTACTCATGCATTTGAAAAATAGTTGACCATAACTTGACCATTATTGCTGCACCATTCTTTTAAAAAGAAAAATTCTCTGACATGCTCTGTATACATGCACCAAGTATTAGTGCACCATCCTATGCATGCTGAACCATGTCTTCCAATGCATTTGAACCAAGCTTCATGCTCCATGCACTTGAAAACTGTTTGCTTGCCATATTTAGTAATCTGACCTATTTGAACTTGATCCATCCATCTTGCATGTTGCTGTGTGTGTGCGCATTCGAGTTGCACCTTCACCATTTGCTCGACCATGTTGAGCTGTTTTGAACTTAATTGAATCATCACCATATTTGAGTTGCCATCCATGTTCACGTGTATTTGATTGAGTTTCTGTACCTAGCTCGACCACTTTGACCATGTATTCTTGCTTGCTGACCACCTTTGAACGTGTTGACTTTACATTGAGTTGTTTTCATGTGTGCACTGAGTCGAGACGGTCCATGTGGCTACTCCTCAGTTGCACACTGGATTGGCGAGGCAGTGCACACGTGTATTTATACACGTGTGTATATGCAGCTATCCAGACAAAATTCCCTTTCCCTGCAATGATATACATATATATGTTGTCTGCCTTGTGGTATTTACAGTGTTTCACTGTGAATATCACAAGCTGTCTAGACACAGTCAGATAAAACAGATCAAGTCAGAAAAATGATGAGAAACACACCGAAATTCTAAGGCAAATTAATTTTTAAAATAAAAAATATATCTGCTAGAATTTAGAATATTATTTCTGTTCCAGATAGTGTGTGTGTTTCTGTGAATGACAGGTATGAAGACTGGACTGACTGTGCAATGAAGAGACAGAAGACTATGGAGTTGTAATAATGTATTTGTAATAATGTAAATAAAAAGTGTCTGTATATTGAGTCTGTGAATGTATAAGTGAAAAAGTACTGAGTGTTGAGTGATATATTGAGGAGCTAATGTATATGAAAAAGTGATTGTACTGATTATTTGTAATAAACAAAATCTGTTTGAGATAAAATATTATTTCATTGTTGTCAAACAGACTTGTCTATTCTATTCTGTTTATTTATAAGTACAAATATGTGAAGTGATTAAATAGTGGAGTTAAAATAGATGTACTATTTGAATGTTAGAAATATAATATTTATATTTTAAATAAAATACAGTAAATATTTGAATTTCTGTACTGATGTATTTTATTTAAATATAAATATTACATTCCTGTCTGTGATGTAAATATAGAACAATACAGTAACAAACACATTTATAAAATATATTTGGTTGTTATCATCAAACAAAAATCATATAATTGTGTATACAACACCGTTATATACAACAATCTCCCCCTTTTGACGATGACAAACAAATAAAAGATTTTGAATCCAACAAATGTGTTTTACAGTGAAAATTGAACTCCCCCTATTTATTAGCTCCCCTACAATAGAAAACTCCCCCTGTAACTGTGCATGAGTGAATTGAACTGAATTATAATGAATTTTCAAAAGTAAAAATATTTATAAAATATTCACTCAATAATCAAAATCTAATTCATTCTCCCCCTTTTGTTATCATCAAAAAGATACAGAGTTTAAAATACAAATGAAAATTGACTAAAAATATAATTTCAGCTTAAGAGGAAGAACGGTCATCATAAATCTCAATCAGTCAAACAAAAATCATAATAAACTGAGAATAGGTGGCATATTTCACATTGTAGAGAATGACAGATTTACGATGAAATTTATATAAAATGGGGAGAGTTATAAAAATATGAATATTTTTCAATTATTTTCCATAAAAAATGATTTTATAAAAATTGGAGCTAAAAAACAGTGATGGATTTGGACTATAATTAATAATTCAATTTAAGTGATAAAATCGTATAATCTTAAATCCTAATCCCTATCAATCAACAAATCAAAATACGTCATAAGATTTCAACACATTTCACATATTAGAAGATGGATTGATTGGCTGGTTTTTATACGCAGAGGAGAATTTCAAATTTATTTCAATTTATAGCACATTTTCCTGTTCATTTATTTTTTATTTAAGAGCACACTGACCACGCATAACCAGAGCTTGGATTTTTAAATAGGGTCAGTCGCAACTTAAATTATAAGTTGTATCATAACCATGCATGACCAGAGCTTGGATTTTTAAATGAGATTAGAGACACACTTATGCATTAATTATATTTATTATTTTCAGCTTTAAAAAGGAAAAACTCCTCGGTATACAAAACCAATATGGATGATAGAAATGTGGTAGGTACAGAGATGGGCTGTGAAATAAATTTCTAAATTAATCATATTATGAAATATGCTCGACTGTACCAGGATTATTGAAAATTTTCAATTATCACTAATTCTGAAAAATAATATAGTCCCATTTCTATCACGAATATTTCCACTGTTTATTCAAAAATAATTTTATAAAATATTATACTCTCCACATCAATATAAAATCAGGATGGATGACAGAATGATGATAGATAAAGAAAATGGTTGTGAAATAATTGCCAGTGCAAAGCTATTATAATAATTATTCAACCATAATGAAAATCCAAATAAAATCTCCTCTTGTTGTGAATATACTGCAGTCACAATTCATCACAATTTCAAAATCTGATAATAATTTTGATGAATTATAAATACAGTTCAATTTGGAAATTGATTTCAATTTCTGAATGAATAATCAATAAATAGTTTTAAAATTGAAAATCAATTACAAGAGGAAAAAGAAGATCTATACAGGACTAGAGGGATAATAAAAAATATACAGCAAAACAAATTTAGCGCTTCTATACTGATACCACTTGATGTCTCAATTAATGAGGATTTTAAAATTGACACTGGAGACGAACAAGGATATCACAGAATTTTAAACACAAAGCCCAAGCAAACAATATTTACAAATTAGGCAAGCAACAACCAGATCAAAACAGGCAGTTATTTGAAAACAGTATCAGAGTAGTAATTAGATCAAAACCAAGTAATTTCCAAAATATTTTCAAATCAATTTCAGGACAACACAACAAACAAATTTAATTCAGACTTGATAGGATGACGATCACAACAGATGATTCATGATCCAAGATTAAAAATACAATTTATTTTAAATCATTTGATGAAATCTGAAGATATCAGGATTCAATGAATCGATCACACCGGATTGTAAATTTTTGATTCAAGATATGTGTGAGATTCAATAAATCAATAATTTCAAATGATTTTAAACAAACAGATATTCAAACCAAATAATCATGAAATAACAGAGAATTTTAAGACCAGATTTTCAAAGAAATTTTCACAAGTATTTCTGACAAGCCCAAAGAACAACTCAGATCATTTACATCAGGTTTGATAGATATTCATGATCCAAAATAATTTATTTGAAATCACTTGAATCATTGTTAAGTTTTGGGTTATACTGAATCAGTCACACAAGGTTGATAATTTTAAATTTAAGAGGTATGTGAGATTCAGAATATCTAGAATTTCAGATGATTTCAAACAAACAGATTTCAACCATAACGAATGAATAAAGATGAATTTCACGATGTATCACTGAGATTCAATACAAATTGAAAATTCCAAGCCAATCTGAAAATTCAATGAAATTATCACAACTGAGAAATAACAGAGTGTTGTAATGAGTATAATATTTCAGCTTTTCTAAAAATGAATTAGGATAAACTCAAAATAGCAGAGGTGTGTGAAATTTCAATAAAATTTTTAGATCTTCAAGAAAAAATTTAAAATTCATATTAACAGTGTTCAAGATATAACAAGAATACGTCAACACTGTTAGGAATTCAGAAAATTAACTTCAAAACAATTACAGATATATACAGGTTTAAAATCCAGATCTGGAAATGATTAAGAATGACAGAGTTTTATTCAATTAAGTGAATTTCCAGAACTGCAATTGGAAGTTAAGAACGCCCAAAGAAGAAAAATATAGCAGTGACTAATCGAAAACAAAAAACAAAAAACAATAAACAGAAAGGAGATAGAAGGAGAAATAAACAAGAAAATAAAAATATTTACAAAGATGATTTCAGAGATTGTACCAGAATCCAATGTAAATCAGAATCTCTAACTCAACAAGCTTGGCTAAGGAACTGTGAATGATACAGGAATATTGAGCAGCTCAAATTCAATTCTCTTTTGCAAAGCAGTTACTCAGCATCCTTCGGTACCTAACAATTCAGGGGATCAAGCGGTCTAACAAAATTTGTAAAACCACTCACAGCTTTGTTCACACGTTTTGGTACCCAAATCTGTTTGTACACCAAACCATCAGAATTTACCTTAGTACCCTTAGGAATCCAGATTTGTTTGAATTTAGTCAAAGATGTTTTATCTTCTTCTGGGATCCAGGATTGTTTAAATGGATTGTTATAAAACAGATTCTGATTTCGTTTGTGATTTAAAAATCCTTTCGAATTTTCAGAGTTCATATTTTCAAGTCTATTCTTTTCAAAAGAGTTTGAAGGATTTTTAAATCAACTTGGGTCTCGTTTACCAAAAATATTGATTTTCCCAAAAACAAGACCATTCCTATTACCAGAAGACACTTGATTTTTCAACAACATATTCAGAGATTTTTCTCCAGTAGAAAAACGTTTCAAACTTAACTCAAGACTATTAATTTTTTATTTCAAAAGATCATTCTCAATTAAAAGCTTCTCAGTTTTGATTTTAGACTCAGAAATTTCAGTATCAAACTGTTTTTGTTTTTCAATCTCACAAATCTTGAAATTCTTAATTTCATTTTCAAGCTCTTTTAAATTCAAATCTGTTTTCAACAAACTTTGTTTTTCAGCAAATTCATATTCAGAATTTTTGTTAATCTTAAAATTTTCGAATTCTTTTTATAAAAAGTTGTTTGTACTTTCAAGTTCAATCTTGTTTTCTTTTAAAATCACAATTTCATTTTCAAGCTTTTGAATATTTTTATTTTGATAAACAAGATTATTTTCCAAAACCAAACAACTTTTACAACTAGAATTTGAAGACTTCTTGTCCTTCTTAAGTTTTGATTCCAAAATATTGTTTTTGTTGATCAACTCTAGCTTTTAAGATTTCAAAATTTTATTGTTAGAATTTAGATTCTCAACAGATTCAGTTAAATCATTTAAAAGATGAACTAAATCTTTATAAGAAAAATTTCCTGTTGAGTCTCGATCTGAATTTTTATCTATACAACCTATTAAGCACAATTCTGAAACTGAGTTGTCTTTTCGAGGTTTTGAGCTGCTTTTGTCAAACTGTCCATACATCATATTGAGGGTATTCCAGATTTCCTGCGCAGTTAATCAATGGGAGATAAGGCTATACTGAACATCATCAATATAAGAATATAAAATGTGAATAGCACGAGAATTAAACCCAATATCACTTCTACCAACAATATCAAATCCATTAATAACAGTATCCCAACATTTAACATCAACAAATTTTAAATATAACTCTATTTCTTATTTCCAATTTAAAAAATCTGTACCATTAAAAATAGATGGAATATGACTGGACTGACTCTCAGAGGACTGACAATTAGGATGACCCATTACTCTAGAGTTAACAGAAAACACCTGCTCCGATACCACTTGTTGGATCAAGATTAACCCTAGAGGGGGTGAATAGAGTTTATCACAGTTTTTAACTGAATTATAAATCTAACGAGATATATAATAATAAACTGATCACAGAATATAGCAGAAACAGAAATGCAAAAAGTAAATCACACACAGATATACCCAGCTTCGGCAAAACCCTGCCTACTACTGCATTTCTAAGGTTTCTACTAGGTGATAGAACAGATTCCGCATACAAGGCCATGTACACTCGCAAACCCTGCTCCTATTCTAGCCCTACGCTCAAAACTCTAGACTGACCGATATCCCCTCGATCAGATTTCCCCTGATTACGACCCCGTAACCAGTAACCCAGATTTTACAGACTCTGTCAACTGTTAGTCAACACCCTGACTGAATCCCTATAATTTTACAGACTCTAGAACTGTTTGTTTGATTTGTTTGATTTTCAAATACAAGAAAAAAATACAAAATAAAATAAAATAAATACCCTAGTTTAAAAAAAGGAAAAACAATTTACCTTTTAAAAGAATCTTGGCTTGGTTAAAAAGAAAATTAGGCCGGCTCATTGGTTTTGCGTTGCACCTCTATTTGACTAAGCCCGATCACTTGCTTTCGCTTTTATTTGGAAATGGCAGCTCTGGCGAGTTTCTAGGGTTTCTGAAAACTTCCCAAATCGAAATCGATTGCACGATGAAATCACTTGTGTCTTTAATATCAAGTGGCTTGAATCTTCAAGTGGGTGTTCTCTGATTTGGCTTGATCGATTTGGGATTCTATTGATCGAAAATCGGTGAATAATTTTTAAATCGATTTCTGCTCTTTGAATAAATGTTGGCTTGTTGATTTTTGATGGTTATTTCCAATGATGACAGGTGTGTATATATAGGGTAAAACAAACCCTAAAACAACCTCTGATTTCGTGTTAATGATTCGATCTGAAATTGCATTGTTTCCCCTTTTGATAAAATCTTGGCTATGAATTGTGTTGCTTTCCCTTTCTCGAATTTGAAATTGATTGGAAAGATTCTGGATATTGAATAGCCCCTTGTGTGAATGATTTATTTGCTGACTTATTCGAAATGCACAATTAAAACAGGAAACTAAACAGTTGTTTCCAATAACTCCTTGCTTGATTGCAGATCCATCTTGCCAAATATGTTGTATACTGATTGAATGATTTCTGGAAAAAAAAACTTCTTGATCCCCCTGTGTGATTTAAAATAAAACATTCCTTTTTATATTTCCAAACATGCCAAGAACTGATTGCTTGATTGCGTTCAATAAGACTGATTTGAATGCTTTATTACTGGAAAATAAATTCCCATATTTTGCCATAAAATGTGTTAACCTGATTGCAGTTTATATGCTGTGTGAACATCTTTGTTTTCTCACGTTCATGTTTTCTACATATGAATCCCACTCTCGACTAATTGTGCAGATCACCTTGACTACACCTCTTTGTCATCTTGAAACTGTTTACTTGCTGGTTTGACATTGGAACTAGCACTTATGCATGATACTGCTACACAATATATTTGCATGTATACTTGTACATATGATTCATGTTGTCATCCATGTTTAAACTGCTCTCTCATTGCTTTTTACTGTTTTGATGTGATCATTGTTGTGTGTGTATCCCATTTGTGTTGCCTATGTATCCATGTATATTTGGCTCGACACTTGGGCTATTCACATGTCCTCTTTGCTGTTTTTGCTACTGCTCTACCACTGCTTGTTTAACCATGCTTGTTGAAACAATTGTTTGTAACTTGGTTGTGCATTCTCCCTTGTTCCTTGTACCACTTGTTCATGTGCATCTGCATTGCCGAGTTTCACTTGTATACATTGTAGATTTTTCCAGTACTGCCTTGTGCTCTATATTCCTGCATGTTGCTTCATGATTTCACCATGTAAGTTGAGCATGTTGTATTCATTCTAGATGTTATGTTTTAACCTGCTATGCTTGTTGTGTCCATGCATGAGTGTTTACTGTGTTGAATCATGTCAGTTTTGACCATGTAAAAACTATAGCTATGATCAAGCTGCATGTTCCATGTATTGTACTCATGCATTTGAAAAATAGTTGACCATAACTTGACCATTATTGTTGCACTATTCTTTAAAAAGAAAACTTCACTGACATGCTCTGTATACATGCACCAAGTATTAGTGCACCATCCTGTGCATGCTGAACCATGTCTTCCTATGAATTTGAACCAAGCTTCATGCTCCATGCACTTGAAAACTATTTGCTTGCCATATTTAGTAATCTGACCTGTTTGAACTAGATCCATCCATCTTGCATGTTGCTGTGTGTGTGCGCATTTGAGTTGCCCTTCACCATTTGCTCGACCATGTTGAGCTGTTTTGAACTTGATTGAATCATCACCATATTTGAGTTGCCATCCATGTTCACATGTATTTGATTGAGCTGCCGTACCTAGCTCGACCACTTTGACCATGTATTCTTGCTTGCTGACCACCTTTGAACGTGTTTACTTTACATTGAGTTGTTTTCATGTGTGCACTGAGTCGAGACGGTCCATGTGGCTACTCCTCAGTTGCAAACTGGATTGGCGAGGCAGTGCACACGTGTATTTATACACGTGTGTATATGCTGCTATCCAGACAAAATTCCCTGTCCCTGCAATGATATACATATATATGTTGTCTGCCTTATGGTATTTACAGTGTTTCACTGTGATTATCACAAGCTGTCTAGACACAGTCGGATAAAATAGATCAAGTCAGAAAAATGATGAGAAACACACCGAAATTCTGAGGCAAATAAATTTAAAAAAAAAATTATCTGCTAGAATTTAGAATATTATTTCTGTTCCAGATACTGTGTGTGTTTGTTTCTGTGAATGACAGGTATGAAGACTGGACTGACTGTGCAATGAAGAGACAGAAGACAGAAGACTGTGGAGTTGTAATAATGTATTTGTAATAATGTAAATAAAAAGTGTCTGTATATTGAGTCTGTGAATGTATAAGTGAAAAAGTACTGAGTGTTGAGTGATATAGTGAGGAGCTAATGTATATGAAAAAGTGATTGTACTTATTATTTGTAATAAACAAAATCTGTTTGAAATAAAATATTATTTCATTGTTGTCAAACAGACTTGTCTATTCTATTCTGTTTATTTATAAGTACAAATATGTGAAGTGATTAAATAGTGGAGTTAAAATAGATGTACTATTTGAATGTTAGAAATATAATATTTATATTTTAAATAAAATGCAGTAAATATTTGAATTTCTGTACAGATGTATTTTATTTAAATATAAATATTACATTTCTGTCAGTGATGTAAATATAGAACAGTACAGTAACAAACACATTTATGAAATATATTTTGTTGTTATCATCAAACAAAAATCATATAATTGTGTATACAACACCGTTATATACGACAGCTGCAACTGTTCCTCCTCCTCTATGTGCAAATGCTTTCTCAATGATATGTAGAGACTTTCAAACCATGGGTAGAAAGAACTTTAATGGAATCGAATCATTCGTAGAAGCAAGAAACTGGCTGAAAGAAACCAAGGATTTGTTTGTTATCTTCGAAGTGGACGACAGACAGAAGATACAGTTGGCTGTATGGTTGCTTAAAGACGAAGCCTCTTATTTGTGGGAAGTTACTATTGCTGAGAGACCAGTTGAAACTTGGGTGGATTTCAGAATGAGGTTTGAAATGAAATTCCTCTCACAAGCAGAACGAAGCCTATAAATGGAGAAGTTATTAGCTCTCAAATTGGGAAGTATGTCAGTAAAGGAACACGTCAACCAATTCAACTAGCTGGCTAGATTCGGACTGGAGTTAGTGAACACTCCCATAAGAAGGCTCTCTGTTTTGTTAAAGGGTTGAATGAGCCACTGTACAGCCTAGCTATGTCCCATATACATATGGGTGCGACTTATGAGAGACTGGTGGACATGGCACTGTTACAGGAGGAAGACAAGGATGGCAAGAAAGAGGCAAAGGTGGAAGTACCTTAAGATAAGAAAGTGGAAGGATCGCAGAATAAGAAGACAAATTCAAAGAAGGGCGGGAAGAAAAACAAATCCCATGACAAAAGTAAGTGTAATTTTTGTGGCATTCCTGGACATCTGATTAAGGACTGCAGAAAGAAAAAGAGGAAGATGGGTGGTTGTTTTCAGTGTGGCGAGACAGGACACATAGCTAAGGACTGCCCTAGAATGCAAGGACAAGGGCAGAGGACTGGATCTACTTCTGGAGGGCAGGTTCACGCTCTCATAGCACCTCCGCAAGAACGAGGTAGAAATATTTTTGTTAAGAGTTTAGTTTATCTTTTTGATCATCCTGTTCGTACACTCTTTGATTCTGGCATATCACACTCTTTTATATCTGCTGCTTTAGTTGAATCTCTGCACCTAGACACCAGTATAGTATAGGATCCCTTGGTTGTTTCAAATCCAAATTGAGGGCTCGGCTTATTTGTCAATGATTTGTTTGGATTTGTAAATTTCTATACTAAGCATTGGGTTTAGATGCAATGCCTATATTTTGGGCTTCACGGGCTATGGGTTTATTCTAGGCATGGATTGGTTATCCAATAATGGTGCCATCCTCGACTGTGAAAAGGGAGTGGTTAGACTTATGACTAGCCTCGATAACACTCTCGAAATCTCTTGTAATCCCATGAATTCTGTTATGCTTAGCTACCTAGAATCTCTTGATGCGTCTGTTGAAAACTTGCAGTCTGTTAGTGTATTCCGTGAATACTCAGATGTATTTGAAGAGGTGAAGGGCTTACCTCCGAAGCGGGAGATAGACTTCCGCATATACCTTGTTGATAATGCAAAACCCGTAGCTCTACCCGTTAGACACATGGCTCCAAGGGAGAGGGAAGAGCTCAGCAAGCAAGTTAAAGAGCTGCTTGAAAAACGGTTCATAAGGCGGAGTATTTCTGAATGGGGTGCTCCAGTAGTATTCACAACCCAAGCGGATGGTTCCCTTCGCCTATGCGTTGACTATAGGGAGCTAAACAAGCTGACCAAGAAGAATAGACATCCACTTCCAAGAATAGACGACTTGTTTGATCAGCTTGTAGGCGCATCGGTTTTCTCCCAACTAGATCTGGCTACCGAGTTTCATCGGCTAAGAGTGGCTGAAGACAGCATTGATAAAACCGCGTTCAGAACCCCCCGAATGGTTTCTTCGAATGGCTTGTCATGCCTTTCGGCTTGACAAACACACCCGGTTATTTCATTGACTTAATGAGCAAGGTATTTAGGGAATTCCTTAATAAGTTTGTGGTGGTCTTCGTGGATGACATTTTGATTTTCTCGAAAAGTGAGGAAGAGCATGCTTTGCATTTAAGGGAAGTCATGGATACTCTTCGTGCACATCAGCTGAAAGCCAAATTCTCCAAATGCCATTTCTGGAGAGAAGTAAGGTTTCTTGGACATGTGGTGTCCAAAGAGGGGATAGCTGTGGACCCCGCAAAAGTAGTTGCAGTGCAAGATTGGAAGGTTCCACGGAATGCAACCGAAGTCCGAAGCTTTCTTGGGCTAGCGGGCTTTTACCGAAAGTTCATTAAACACTTTGCGAAAATCTCAGCCCCACTTACAAGGTTGACGAAGAAGAACCTAACTTTCTCTTGGGATTTGGATTGCGATGTTGCTTTCCAACGTTTGAAAAGGGCTCTTACAACAGCCCCAGTTCTGACATTGCCTGACATGGGAAAAATGTTTATAGTATACAAGGACGCATGCGGTACAGGATTAGGCACTGTCTTGATGCAAGAAGGCAAGGTAGTTTGTTATAGGGGAAGGCAGTTGAAGGTACATGAGAAGAACCACCCAACTCATGATTTGGAGCTAGCTACCATTGTTTTCGCTCTTAAGTCATGGCATCATTATCTACTAGGAGAAAGGTCTGAATTATTTACTGACCATAAATCATTAAAGTACCTTTTCTCACAGAGAGATCTTAACTTAAGATAACAAAGGTGGATGGAATTTCTGGCCTCATACGATTTTGAGATTTCCTATATCCCTGGGAAGAGCAATGTAGTAGCAGACGCCTTGAGTAGAAAGAAGCTGACCTTAAGTACTCTCTTTGTAGAAAGGAAAAGCTTGGAGTACATGGCAAACTTTGACTTTAGACCATCCTCTGAATTTGTACCTGGTTTGTTAGCATCGCTAGAGGTGTGGCCTACTCTTTTGGACTCAATAGGAACCGCGCAACGTGAAGACCCTCAGCTAGTTGATATGATGGATAAGCTAATTAGGGGCGAGACTTCTAGTCACCTCAATACATACTCCATTGACAATAAGGGTTGGTTGAGATGGGATGGAAGGCTATGCATCCCACAAGCAAGGGATTTGGTGAAAACGGTTCTCGAAGAAGCACACCATTCTAAGCTGACTATACACCCAGGTGGAGACAAGATGTATAAAGACATAAAAAGGGTTTTCTTTTGGAATGGCATGAAGAGGGATGTAGCTGAGTTCATCACTAAGTGCTTGATATGCCAGTAAGTCAAAGCGGAGCAGAAGATGCCTGGTGGTCTGCTTCATCCTCTAGAGGTCCCACAGTGGAAATGGGATAGCATTTCGATGGACTTTGTTGCTGGGTTACCTAGGTCAAGAAGGGGCAATACCAGTATTTGGGTAATAGTGGACAGGCTCACTAAAAGTGCTCACTTTATACCTGTTAAGAGTAGAAGAACTGCCTCGTCCTTAGCATCCATTTATCTTAAAGAGATAGTTTGACTCCATGGGATACACTCCAGCATAGTGAGTGATCGAGATCCTATCTTTACGAGCAAGTTTTAGAGGAGTTTGCAAGAGGCTGTAGGTACACAGTTATGCTTTTTGCATTCTTGACTTTGGAGGAACATGGGAGGATCATCTTCCTTCGGTGGAATTCTCTTACAACAATAGCTACCAAGCCACCATAGGCATGGCACCTTTCAAAGCTTTATATGGAAGACCATGCCGATCACCAACTTGTTGGTGGGAGTCTACGGACAAGCTCCTACTTGGGCCAGACATGATTAGAGAAACTTCAGAAAAGGTGGACTTGATACGAAGACGAATGAAAACTGCCCAAGATAGACATAAGTCCTACGCAGACGAAAGAAGGTCCGACCTTGAGTTGAGGTTGGAGATAGGGTGTTCCTTAAAGTATCTCCTTTGAGGAATGTCATTTGCTTTGGGTCCGTAGGAAAGTTGGAACCAAGATTTGTAGGACCATTTTATATTGTTGAAAGGATTGGGACGATGGCTTACAGAGTAGAGCTACCCAAAAGACTGGCTGGAGTTCATAATGTTTTCATGTTTCTCAACTATGAAAGTGCTTGCATGAGTCTGCGGAAGTTGTGGACCCAAGTATACTAGAGGAAGTAGAAGTGGAACGAGAAACGACTGTAAGAAGAGTTCAACTCGTATCTTGGGTACGGAAGTCAAAAAGCTACGCAACCATGAAGTCAAGCTTGTTAAAGTTCAATGGAGTGATGCCGAGGAAGACGCGACTTGGGAAACCGAGGGAAAAATACGCGCAGCCTACCCTTTTCTTTTTGAGGGTACATCCTTGATCTCTTTTTCCATAAGTTTATACATGCTTGTTTCTACCTTTTTAAGTATATCTCCTCATTCCTATTCTTTATCCTTAGGTAGAAACCAATGGATGTAAACATGTATTTGAAACATGTTATGATTGATGGTTGCAAGTGGTTGCTCGTGGATGCATATACACACACATTAGGTGTTAGATCGGCTTAGTCACCTTCATGTTGCATATGCATATATGTGTTTGTATATGGATTGAAATTTGGAGTGTTATCATATGGACGTTGCATTTGTATGAATGATTGTGCACTCATGTAGAAAGTATATTAGGAATAATTGCGTGCATAATGGACTCATGGCGCTGACATAATTTGCGTTAAGGAGGTCAATTGAATCTGTAGACCGCCTGATTTTGCATTAGATAAGGATATATACAAACACACTATGCATACAGTCATGAAAGCATTAGAAATCTTTCTATGGACAATGGGTGCCAGTGTTTGATGGTTGAGTAGATGGACGATTGGATGGTAGGATATACATTCTTCTTGACTTAAAGATTTCAGGGACAAAATCCTTTAAGGAGGGGATAATGTAACACCCTGTATTTTCTATGTTTATTAAAGTAACGAATTAAAGAATACTTAATTGTAAAGTTGAGAATTAAGGGAAACAGGTTACCCCATTGCGTTCGTCTCGGAATTCTGCTTGAGATAGAGTCCGAGTTTGCGTGAATCGGACTCCGTATGAAGAAGTTATGGAGTTCAAAAGATTTCATGTTTAAATAGAAAATTAAATAATTAAATAAACAAAAACAGTTTGAATTTCAAAATCACGTGAATCAGTTGGGCGGGAAAATTCCCGCCCATAGGGGTCGACTCCCCCTGGGGGGGTCGACATAGGTGTCGATCCCCCCAACAGGGGTGTCGACTGGGGTGTCGACCACCGCTGTAGGGGTCGATCCCCTCACCCAGATCCAAATAGTGATGATTTCTGACTTGTTACTGAATCACTAGGGCATAGGTAGCGATTTCTGGATTGCTCTATCTATTCTGGATGGTTCTGATTGCTCCTAGGTTGATCTAACGGCTCACATAAATCTAAAATTCTATATAAACAAACCCAACCCTCAACACTAAACCACACAATTTCATTCCAAGGAGCCATCACGCTGTCCATGGTCAACCTAGCATAGCCACCATTCTTCTCCAACTAGGAAGCAAATTAGAAAGCAAGTTAGAAGCTACGAATCAAATCTAAATTAGAGAATCGATAGTCTACGTCAAGGGATAGCTTTTCAGTTTCAGAAAACAGATCCCAGAAAACAAGATTTTTCTTTTGTTTGTAAGTTCAGTTATTCTTTAGATGTGAACAAATAAAAGTCATGATTTGTAATGAAGTGAAACTAGAACTGTGCATAGTTGTAAGATAATGGTGATGCTGATTCATGTCTATTCTTGTGACAATTCTATCATATATGCCGATGAGACTATTGTGGTTTACTGGACTTATCATGTTGTATGTTAAATTTGTGATGAACCTATCAAGTTGAATATTAATTTGGCGATGAACCTGTCATGTTGTATATAGGTTTGGTGATTCTTTCATGTTATGTTACATGCAAGTTTTTAGGCTAAATCATATATGCCTATTATGTTTAGATCTACATTCTCATATGTCTAGATATATGCTAATTTGATCCAACTCAAATGCAAGTTCACATTTACATGCCTAATTGGATTTGTATAATTCTATTTAAGTCCCCGTTCATATGCTTAAGATTCATGTTAATTGGATCCAAAATGCAAGTTCATTGTTTTATGCCAAATTTATATGACACATGTTTAGTTAGATCCTTATTATTTTATGTTGTGGGATTGGTACATGCTCCTTTCTTTTCCCTTTTGTTTATAAGTTAGGCTAAGTTGTGAGCCTAACGTTCTATGTGAATTATGCGAACGTATAACGGGGGTAACGTTGGGAAAAAACCTTAAATTTCATATTATTGGCATAGTTTGGCTCATAATCATATAAATGATTAGTGGCATAAAATGGTATAATTTATATACCTAAAAATTATGAACATAATTTAGAGGGTAAATGGGGCATGACTTGAATGACAATAATTGTGGAAAATTTACATATAAATATGAAGGGTAAATATGTAAATTAAGTAAAAGACGAATATGCCTAACCCGAGGTTTGATTGAGTTACGGTGTAAGATTACCCGGAACCGCCCGACACATCCAGCAACCATAACAATATAGATCTAATGTGAAAGGTTAGCACATTAAGCCCAAAAGAACCCGAGGTTAGATTGAGTTGCGGTGCAAGAATGCCCGGAACCAACCGGCACATCCTGCTACCGCAACAATATCGATCTAATGTGAGAGGTTGGTGCTTTAATAAATGAATTAAAGCTAAGGAACAGGCAGGCTAAGAAGGTAGGGTTAAGTTAATTAAGGCAACACTTAACCAATACAACATGTTAACTAAACTGATGGGTGGGGTTAGGTTAATTTGAGAACACTTAACCATTTTAACATGTTGATTAGGAAACCCTAGTAACGGGGACCCATTTTAGCAGTAACCCACATAGACGTATCATGGTACCCTGAACTAGGTAGGGTGGGGCACGATTACTGGGCTGATTATAAGCGTTCAAAACAACGACGAGTGGTGCGTCAGTGTAGGTTCCGACGGAGTGCGGCGTGCGCATACCCCGGAGTGGAAAAAGCAGGCACTATGCATCAATAGTTATACACTGTGCATCTCGAATTGTGTCGGGTTACCACTATAGGATTTAATGCAATCCATGGTGGGACAAGCACAGGTATCTACAATCAAGCGGGGCAGAAGGACACATGTAGAAAACGTATACGAGTAGCCGATCGATAAAGGGGATCATTTATCTTGAATACATGGTGCTAGTTGAAACACTTGTAAGTGGGTGCAGAGAAATAGTAATGAGTGCGATAGCATATTCAGTTTTATTATCTTATTTCTGGGCTGCTTTCCTAGATTCAGTTTATTCATGTCATGATCCTTTTTCCTGTTTACATGCTAAATAATCACTGGATTTACCAGGTTCATGTCTGGCCCATTTTTCTTTCATCTTCTTTTCTTCCGTTCACCCCCCAGGTCCATAGGGAGGGAATACTTTAGCTTAGTTTGGACCATTTCCAGCTTGAAGAGATTAGATGTATTACTTGGATTCTCTTTCCTTAGGCTATGGCTTTGGATACACTCTTATTGGGGATTTATGCTGCCTTATTGTTATTTTATTCTTCTTTATGTTTTAATCAAGATAAAGATTTTGTTGTAACGATTTGGAAGTTGGTTTGAGACAGCTATTGTATTGTTTTGACTGAACCACGTACTTATGAAATAAATTTAGTTTTTCCGTTGTTTATATGTTGTCTTGTAAATTATTTGTATCTTTTACCTATAATGCTCCACCGAAGTTAAGGCATTCCCTTTGTGAGTGACCTTAACAAAGGTGGGGTGTTTCAATCTGGTCATTCGCTTCAAGCATGGACTAGATCATGTGTGTTTTTATGGGTCGTTTGTGGTCCATGGATGGGTTGTTTGGATCAGTGGCAAGAATGGATCAAGATGGATCAATTTAGCTCGTGCACAACTATATGGATCATCGGATCGCATATGTGGATGGATTGGGTCATTTAGGCGTTGATGGATCAGGGACCGGTGGAGACATGCTGAAGTAAAGTGGATGAATCTTGTCCTTTTATGCTTACGATGGATCGACCGAGTGCCATTGATGAGGGATCGGTGTGCATAACAGTTGGCCGTAACGCCTTGATGGATCGGCAAAGACGGACGATCCAGTGATGGATCAGTGGACTGGATCAGTTGTAGTTGCATGGGTTATTGGATCGGGATGGGAGATCCAGTGATGGATCAGGGACAATCCATAAAATATATAACCAAATGAAGTTGATTTTGGTTCGATGATGAGCGTAGCTTCAATGCAAATTCAGATGGAATATTTAAAGCTTCGTAAAGTATTTGTTGACCAATGAAATGCAATGAAGATGTGAGACGACAGGATGTTTAAGCTCGTAGATAATGGTTTCTCGAGAAGTCTCTTGAGCTTATAGATAGTCATCAAGGTGGATGGTTAGAGATATTGAAGGCTGAGGGATTATCTTTAGTCGGGGGTTCTAGAGGACTCAAGGCAAGGGCATAATGGGTTTGCCCAAAAGACTAGAAAATGTCTGGTCAAGTACCCTGGGTATCGTTGAAAGGCCAAGATACGAGTCAAGATGGCATATGGAGTTTCACTAGAACCGAGTTTACCATTAGCCCTTGACGGATGGCAAGTTGGGTTAGTTATACAATTAACGATGGTTTCGAGGCAGGGCTGGCGGTGACAGCCAGAGTCATGGATGTTATTGTTTGTGTCATCTTGTGTGGATTGTCCGACGTCAATGGAGGTATCTCTTGGGTGCTTGTCTGATATTGGTTTAGGCCTTTGGGGTTTGTGCATGGGGGATGCCGAACTCGATTAGAATGGTCTATGCTTGATAACTGCTTGCTATGGATGTACTGTTTGTGTCTTCTCTAATTCTTTGGGAAAGGCTATCACGTCGGATGTAGAGGATACGGGTTGGAGTTCTACTCTGATGATGTGTTGGTAGATTAGATGAGCAATCTTCCTATTTCTCATATACTTTATTGATGATGTTAGATAGTTGTTTATCGCTCATTAAGATTATTGTCTGACTCAAGGTTTTATGTTTTCCTCTTATTACCTTAGTTTGTTCATCCAGTTGTGGATGGGAAGATTAGATAGAAGGTAGTAGATCTTGATTAGAACGATGTTGCTGAGCGACGACGATACGTATTAATTTCTACTATATATACTTATTGTTTTCGATGCTATAGTTTATGTGATGTGTGCTACTATGAGTGACTTGTAGTAAGGCTTTTTGTACATACTCTTATGATGTAATCCAGTGATGTATGGATATTCTCATGGTGATATGAAAGTTTAAGATTCTACTAAATTGTGCTTCACTAATATTGCCTGTTGTATATATGTTCTATTATATTTTATGCTAGCGCTATGAGTTATACGTCATGTTTTGCTTGTGTTTTCTTCCCTTGATGATCATCCCGCTTCGGCCTGGCACATCATACAATGCACTTCTCCTCAATTTGTGCGGGAGTAATGGGGTGGTCATCACATTTGGTATCAGAGCTTTGGTTAAGATATTTTATCCATAGTTCGTGGACGTAAAGACGTCTGAGAGACATATTTGTACTTTTCTAATGGATAATTACTATAATATAGTGTATAGTATGGTAGCACTTGAACTCAATTGCAGTTATTCTCATATGTGGACTAATCATTCTATTTTCAGATTTAGAATGAGTCGTCGATCTTGGAGACATACTGCTAGGGAGGAGACTGTTCCTAGAGGGGGAGATGGAGGTATACCATATTACCCGGTTATGTTCGAGGCCATGGTGGCAGCCATCATGATGAGGGTACCCGCTGAAGAGATAGCTGTGGTAGATGTAGGGGTTCAGTTGCAAGTTCCCAGGGTTGTGGACTTCGCAAAGCTATGCAAGGACTTCACTACTCTTGGTGGGAAGTTGTTCAAAGGGACAGAGTCGATTGTAGAGATTCAAGGGTGGCTTGATACTTGCATTTCAATATTCGGAGATTTGAGTATTAGTGATGCGACTAAGAGGAAGCTTGCATCAAGACAGCTACATGGATGGGCTATGGATTGGTGAACTCTGTCACCCTAGAGACTCCAGAAGATGAGGCCATATGATTCGGTTCCAAGTCAAGTTCGAGACGAAGTTTATTTCTACTGTCAATAAGTCTATTCTATTCAAGAAGTTTTTGGAGCTAAAATAGAATGGTCGACTAGTGTTGTAGTATGTTTCTGAGTTTGAAGCTTTATCGAAGTATGCTTGCTCGAATATTGAGACTCCTCACTAGAAGAACGAGAAGTTCATTATGGGCTTGGATAAATACCTTGGGAATCGGTTGGTTGATCGCCTGGATGACACTTACGAGAAGATTGCGGAGAAAGCTTTAAGGCACAAGAGTTTGTTTCCTAAGGAAGAGAGTTTTGTTGCATCTAAGGAGGAACCAAAACCACAGCAGGGTGGTAATAACAAAAAGAGGAAGAAGCAACAACAGACAGGAAAAGATGGTCAGAAGAAGCAGAAAAGTGAGGTGAAATGCTTCAACTGCCAGCAGAAGGGTTGTTTTCCAAGGATTGCAAGAATCCGAAAGCTGAAAGGAAGTGCTTTAAATGTGGAAAGCTTAGGCATAATAAGGATTGTCCAGAACTGCCAAAGAGAAGGCAAATTGTGAAAGTGTATGCTTTGGAAGTTGTGTCGTCTTCTTCAAGAGCTCCTACGACAGAGGAGAAAGGGAACAGTGTTGTTTTTCAAGGTACTCTTTCTGTTAGAGGTGTTTCATTTCGAATGTTGTTTAATACTGGAGCATCACATTCTTTTATTTGCAATGAGCTTGTGTGCTGATTGGGTTTGGAGCCCGAGATTTGTGATAGACCATTGGTTCTGACTAATCCAGTAGGTAATTCATCTAGTGTGTGTATGATTTTCCATGGTTTAGTGTTGTCGAATCATGGTTTCTCCTTTGTGTTTGATTGCTTTGTTTTGAACTTCGCTGGGTTTGGAATTATATTGGGTATGAACTGGCTCAAGAGCTTTGTGGCTAAAGTAGATAACGAGAAGCTCGAGGCGACAGTCAGGAATGTGGAAGGGAGAATGGTTGTGATTCGATGTAAGCTAGAATACGGGGTCTTCATAAGCTTTTTATATTCGCTTGTGATTCCACGAGAAGACTTGTCATCTGTGCCAATCGCTTGTAAGTTTGATGATGCCTTTGAAGAGATCAAAGGTTTTCCGTCGCATCGCGAGATTGAGTTCCGGATCGATTTGGTCGAAGGAACTAGACCTATCGTTATGCCTCTTAGGTGGATGGAGCCTAAGGAACAGTGAGAGTTAGAGATGCAAGTACGTGACCTATTGGGAAAAGGATTCATTCGGAGGAGGGTGTCCAAATGGGTGCACCAATTGTGTTTACAACCAAGGCTGATGGATCTTTGAGATTGTGTGTTGATTATCGTGAGCTGAACAAGGTGACTAAGAAGAATAAGTATCCATTGCCTAGGATAGATGATTTGTTCAACCAGCTTCTGTGATGGCCCGCACCAGAGCAGCCGACATTTCCCTGAAATGCGCTGTGCCAATGCCCGACTAGCACGAGACGGTCATCAAAGAAAAGGGTTTAGAACTATGAATCACCAAAGAACCTGTAGTTTATCTCACAGCACATGGAATAAAATATAATAACAATATAACTTGACATAAAACTGGTGAGACAATGCATAAGCTGAGAACTAAATCATCATAGCAGCGGAATCCAAAATACAGCTTATGGTCCAAACAATTATTATAACTTCAAAATATTATCTCTAAAGAAAAATAGAAAAGGTACACTACTAATGCCCAAAGTAGTGACCAACAACAGCACAGGGAGAAAAGGTGTAAATAGTACGTGAAAGCCTCCTGCTCATCTCCGGACAGCTACTCGTGCATACCACCTAACCTTAATCTAGTCTGCTCATTTAAGAGCACCCAAAGTAATAAGAAGAGCCATAAAACTCTAGGTCAGACAAAAATGGTATGAGCGATAGTAGAAAAAGTAGAACAATAACAGGTATAAATAATCATACCTGAACCTGGACTTGCAACCAAAGGGTTAGCACAATGAGATGTACAATACTCTAAGGTAACACTAACATATAGTGTAAAATGGGAGTGCACATGTCATGGTGATAGCAAACATCAAACATAGCAATCGTCCTCACATCTCTCACTTAGTGTGTAAAGTATACGATATCCACCAATTTGATCACCCAAATCCTTTGCTACGACCACTTTTTCCCTTGGGGTCTTAGTGTCCCCATTGCGCTGGCCCATAGCCACTAATCCTTTGCTATGATGACCTGGCCCTTGGGAGTCTTAACAATCCCATTGCGCTGATCCATAGCCCATCGATGATCACTTGCCCTTGGGAATCTTAATGATCCCATTGCGCTGATCCATAGCCACTAATCCGTCTCTCAGTGGTGAACCAAAGCTATAAATATCGATTACCCTTTGCACACGTCTCGCAGCAAAATCCAGCTCATGAAGTTAACTCATTGGTTCCCATCTGGATCCTGAGTTCTAACTTCCTATTTGGACTACCTTTGCATCTCGGGTTTTTGGTCTTCCCCAGGTTCGGTTCGTAGTTCTAAGCTTCCATTCATGTCCATACTTTAGTTCAGATATGCACGGTTCGTGACTCGCATGATGGAGCGGTTCGTGGGTGGTGCTCTAATCCGTTTCGCAGCTCGCCCTCAACTCCGGCTCGAGGGATGCTTTGGTTCGTGATCTCCTGGTGGTAGCGTCAGTCCATGGTTCGCTCGTGGCACCGGTTCGTGACACACATATGGATCCAGTTCACGACTTCATTTCCTGATGGCGACACGACTCATGACTGATGGTTCGTGACCCTCAAAATGAAGAAGCTCGTTGTACTCAAAGTGGAGTGGCTCGTGGAGGTGAGCACGATCGGGGTCGGCTCGTAGAGGTGCTTCACAATTGGGGGAGAGGGGGGGTGTTTGACCAATTTCTGCAACTTTTCCAACAAGTTATTTACACCATACGATGGTGTTTTCGACCATTCTAACTCTATTAAGCAATCACAAAGCATACCTTACAGTAATAGCAACATGTATAATCAACCATAAACACCAAAACAATAATTTAACATGTCAATATGGATCAAACATACCCAAAACTATGATTTTCCCCTTAATCCCCTTAATCATGATTTAATTACATGATTAGCAAAATATGTCCAAATTAACCCAAATTTCTAAAAGTGGCATAAAACAATAATTTAGAATTTTTACGTATTTTTCCGAGTCATAATTTCGCTAATTATCACTAATCACCCCTAATTAGCCGTAATTAGTGTAAAACAATGCAAATCACTCACCTTAGCCACAAATTTACTTTTCGCTTTCGCTTTCCTCCATTCTAGGAGGTTAGAACCACAACTAAAGAAACTTTTCCAGACAGGATAGGGGCTACTTCCATCGACACAGAAGAGGGAAATGGGGTCCCCTATAATTGTTCTCTCAGCGTAGACTTAAAAAAAAGCAGTTTTTCAACACCGCACGACCAAGAGTTGGGGAAACTCAGTACTTAGGATTTCATTCTCGAGAAGTTAGACTTGCCTCTTCTACAATAGTTTGGATCTGAAAATATCTCTGATTTGGTCCGAATCCTAATGCAACACAACAGCTCTACCTCCAGTTTGACTTTAATTTGCCTTGATTTGATGTAGGTTTGTCTAATATGTGATTAGAAGGTGATTTTGTGGTTGGAGGCCATTGCTAGGGTTGGAGAAATGTAAATGGAGGCTGCAAAACTGAAATGAGATGGTTTCCTAACTTATTTTAGCCTCCCCATAACCCTAATCCCGAAATGGGTTATGGGCACATCCACTAGTTACCCTATTAAGCCCGGTTAAGCTGTTTTTCACCTTCGAAACCTTGTTTCAGCCATATCACCCAAACAGTGAGTCCATTTGACAAATATGACCACTATACAGAAAGGTAAACCATCATCCGAATCCAATGGAAGTGGTTTGAGGTCAAAATTCTTACCAATCAAAAGTTATAGGCAAAACAAGATTCGGGGCAAAACGGTCATTTAAAATTCGGTAAAAATCGTGAACATGGGAAATGACCCCAATAGCCGCCTCCCAAAGTTACACGACCATACGACTTCATATGAAGATGAAATAAATATTCTACGATCCTCCGATGCGTAGAATGCGGGTCGTTACACTCTCCTCCCCTTAAGAAATTTCATCCCCGAAATTCCTTAACTAAGAAAACAACAATGGATCCCGCATGCCTATCAACCATTTACAAACAATCAAACATACATAATAACATCACAAGCCTATCGTAGCATGCGGCTTACTAACAAGGGAATAACTATATCGTAATTAAAATCTTACCAGGCAAAGAGTTCTGGATACGATTTCCTTTTGTTCTCTTCTGTTTCCCAAGTACATTCGTGCTCATTATCACCCACTGGATTTTGACTAGTTTCACCGTCTTCCTTCGAAGCTGCTTCGTATCATGTCCGACAATACGAATCATCCTGTGGCTCTCAACCACCTCAGATTCTACCTCAATATCATCCAACTGATCTGGTGAAATAGTCATTTCAGAATCGTGCATGAAGTTCCTTAATTGGGAAATATGAAATACGTTGTGAACTCCCGCCATCTTGTCAGGTAATCCAACTTTATACGCTAAATTCCCAACTTGTTCGAGAACTGGGAATGGACCAATATACCTTGGTGCCAACTTACCTCTCTTGCCAAAACGAATTACATGCTTTAACGGAGAAATCTTGACGAATACCAGGTCATCAATGGAGAATTTCAAATCTCTTCGTCTTTTATCAGCATAACTCTACTGCCTATATTGGGCAGCCTTCATTCGCTGTTGAATAACCTTGATCTTATCTGAAGTTTCTCTTATTACATCTGGCCCAAGCACAAATTTCTCACTTGTTTCTAACCAACATTATGGTGAGTTGCACGGTCTTCTGTACAAAGCTTCAAATGGAGCCATACCAATACTGGATTGATAACTATTATTATATGCGAACTCAACCAAATGTAAATGGTCATCCCATGATCCACCAAAATCCAATATACAAGACCTTAAAATATCCTTTAATACACGATTCACCCTCTTCGTTTGACCATCAGTTTAAGGATGGTATGCGGTACTGAGATGTAATTCTGACCCTAAAGCCTCATGTAAGCTCTTCCAAAACCCACTAGTAAATAGTGGATCTCGGTCACTCACAATACCTTTTAGTACTCCATGAAATCTCACTACCCACTTCATATACAGTTCTGCTAACCTAGCTGCCATTCTTTTCGACTTGACCGGTATAAACCTTGCACTTTTGGTTAATCGATTCAAAATCACACAAATACTATCATGACCCGATCTAGTCCTTGGTAAATCATCAATGAAATCCATTGAAACTTGTTTCCATTTCCATTTGAGAATTTCCAACGGTTGTAACAAATCACTAGGCTTCTTTTGCTTGGCTTTAACTAACTGGCAGCTCATGCACTTGGATATAAACTTCCCAATGTTTCTTTTCATCCCTTCCCAGTAATAGGTCTGCTTCATGTTTCGATACATTTTGTTACCACCGGGATGTATAGTCAGTTTCGAGTGATGACATTCTCTAAGCACTTCATCTCTCAAGCCATTGACGTTGGGTACAACTAGTCTTCCATTCATTCAAAGCCATCCTTCTCTAACAAGTCCGTACTTGTTCATCTCCTCACCATCGATACACATCTCTAACTTGGAGATGATTTCCAATAGGTTAGGATTATCCCTCTGACTGAAACCAATCCGCTCAACCAAAGTTTTTCTGATCGTTAAACTTGCTAACATAGCTAGATCTAATTCACACTTAGGCCTGAAATCATGTCCTGCGATATACTCCGGTTGCTTCCATTCTAGAAACATAGCCTCCAAACTGGCATGTCTCCTACTAAACGCATCAGCTACCGCATTGCCCTTCCCGGGTGTGTATGCGATATTGAAATCATATGAAGCTAAGAATTCTAACCATCTTTGCTGACAAAGATTTAGATCCTTTTGAGAGAAAAGATGCTTTAACGACTTATTATCGGTAAACAACTTGAATATTTCTCCCAAGAGATAATGTCTCCACATCTTCAACGCGAATACAATCGCCGCCAATTCCAAATCATGGGTAGGATATCTTTTCTCATGTGGTTTCAGTTGCTGACTAGCATAAGCTACAACCCTACCTCCTTGTAGTAGTACAACACCTAGTCCGGTACAACAGGCATCCGTGTATACCATCATCTCTTCGTTCCCTTTAGGGATAACCAACACTGGTGCACACGTTAACTTTTTCTTTAGGCTCTTAAATGCATCCTCACACCTTCCATCCCAAGCAAAAGCTTGATTCTTTTTGGTCAACTGAGTTACCGGTGCCGCTTTCTTAGCGAAGTCTTGGATAAACTTACGATAATATCCAGCTAATCCCAAGAAACGTCTAATGTCCGTTGCATTCTTGGGCGTAAACCAATCTTGTACCGTAGCCACCTTCACATGATCCATAGCAATACCATTCTCTGAAGCAACATGGCCCAAGAACCTCACTTCCCTCCTCTAGAAGTGACACTTAGAAAATTTCGATTTTAACTGGTGTTTCCTCAACACCTCCATCACTATCCTCTAACGTTTCTTATGTTCTTCCTATGTCCTCGAGTAAACCAAGATATCGTCCACGAACACAAGAACAAACTTATTCAATTGATCCCCGAATACCCTATTCATAAGATCCACAAAATATGCTGCTGCATTGGTCAACCCGAATGGCATGACCAACCACTCGTAAAATCCAGATGGCGTTCGAAATGCCGTTTTAGGTATACTCTCAACTGCTACTCGAAGCTGATGAAAACTTGTCACGAGATCTAACTGGGAGAACAATGTCGCTCCATTCAACTGATAAAACAAATTGTCTATCCGCGGAAGAGGATACTTATTCTTCCTCGTCACCTTGTTCAAATCGTGGTAGTCTACACACAATCGAAGGGAACCATCGGCCTTGGTAGTAAACACAACTGGTGCTCCTCACTCAGAAACACTCCTTCGGATAAATCCCTTGTTTAAAAGATCGCTTACTTGCACCTCGAGCTCTCGCTACTCCCTTGGCGCCATACAACGTAGAGGCATCACTATAAGCTTGGCATCTTTCACTAAATCAATACGAAACTCGATCTCTCAGTGTGGTGGAAGTCCGGTCACTTCCTCAAAGATGTCCGGATACTCTCCAGCAATAGGAACATCTGATAACTCATCATGCAGGATGTCGAGGGAATTTAGAAAACTAGCCATCACCCCATCACTAGGTAGGCAACCAAACAGTACCCTAAGCCCATCGTCCGCTCTAATGGTCACCGAAGACCCCTCACAGTCTACCACCACCCCATGCTTTTGGGGCCAATCGACTCCCAAAATAATGCCAAACCCAGTAAAGCCCAAAACAAAGCAATCGCAAACAAACATGCATCCATGAATCGATAAGACCAATTTACGACAAA
The DNA here is from genome assembly GCA_030737875.1 of Allium sativum. Classification (NCBI taxonomy): domain Eukaryota; kingdom Viridiplantae; phylum Streptophyta; class Magnoliopsida; order Asparagales; family Amaryllidaceae; genus Allium; species Allium sativum. The sequence goes on from CM060919.1 coordinate 342,208,155, forward strand.
TCTTACTAAGGCTATTCGAAGCACCGATCGGGTTCGTCACAACTAATGGTCTGTCGACTATCTCAGGTTCCAATCCAAACATATCTACCAGGTCACTAGATATGAAGGAATGGGAAGCCCCGGTATCAAACAATACTTGAACAGGAACATCATAAACAAAAAGCATACCTTGAATAATGACACTTTTTCCTTTCTCCACCGCAGTTGGGGCATTCGACGAGGAAGGAACAGTGTTGATAGCATATGCTTTCACAATCTGCTTCTCTTTAGGTGGTTATGGACATTTATCCTTGTGATGTCCCACTTAGCCGTAATTGAAGCACTTCCTATCCGCTGGCTTTGCTCGACAACCTTTTGTATAGTGGCCCTTCTTGCCACAGCTATAGCACTCATCATCTTTCTTATTATTTTTCTAACCATCCTTAGCTTGGTTCTATTTCCTCTTATTCTGCGAATTATTCTTGCCTCCACCGCTTGCTTGCGGCTTTGGCTTTCCTGCAGATGTAACAACAACCTCGGTGTTCAACTTAGGATAAAGGCTCTCAGATTTCAACACCATTCCCACCATAGACTCGAATGTCTCATCTATATGATTTATCAGTCTTTCCCCAAGTTCTCATCTAAGCCGGTTATGAACTTCTTGTTCTTCTTCTCGGGAGTATCGATAAGAGATAACCCATACTTCGATAAAGTATCGAATTCAGCAATATATTCCAAGACTGCCCTACCATTCTACTTAAGCTCCAAAAATTTCCTAAACAATTCTGATTTCTGAGCAGCCGGGATAAACTTATCACTGAAGCGAATCTTAAACTGATTCCAAGTAACTTGATCCTCAAGAGTGGCTGCTTTAATAGCATTCCACCATTTCATAGCCCATCCTTGAAGTTGACGTGATGCTAGCTTTCTCTTCATTGCATCATCGATGCCTAAATCCTCGAAGATGCGCTCACAACTATCCGGCCAATCTTGATCATCCGTAGCCGATTCCGTTCCATGGAACGACTTCCCACCAAGACTAGTATAATACTTGTAAGCTTGGCGAAATCGGCTCTAGGCGCCTGAACCGCTGCACACCACTGTTAGCAGCACTAGGAACTGCTCCCTGAACATCTTTAAGCATCTCTCGCATGAAGGTAGTAAACATCGTCCTCATATCAGGGACATTCCTATTATTGGCCCCTGAACCCGTACTCCTCGTATATCGGCTCATCATTCAACCTGTAAAGAGAAAACGATTAACCATCTCCATAGTGGTGCCAGTGCAATGCGATATCATCCTTAAATATACTAATAGTATATATGTATACAGCTTTTAAAAACCAAAATATCACAAATACGCGCTCCCATCTACGTATATTATCTCTCCCTGATGTCTTTCCCTAGGTTAACTATGTAACAAAGGCTTTGAATCCAAGTGTGACGGCCCGCCCCAGACCAACCGACATTTCCCCGAAATGCGTTGTGCCAATGCCCGACTAGCACGAGACGGTTGTCAGAGAAAAAGGTTTAGAACTATGAATCACCAAAGAACCTGTAGTATATCTCACAGCGCATGGAATAAAATATAATAACAACATAACTTGACATAAAACAAATGAGACAGTGCATAAGCAGAGAACTAAATCATCATAGCAGCAGAATCCAAAATGCAGCTTATGGTCCAAACCATTATTACAACTTCAAAATACTGTCTCTAAAGCAAAATAAAAAGGGTACACTACTAATGCCCAAAGTAGTGACCAGAAACAACACAGGGAGAATAGGTGTAAATAGTACGTGGAAGCCTCCTGCTCGTCTCCAGACAACTACTCGTGCATACCACCTAACTGTCTCTAGTCTTCTCATTTAGGATCACCTAGAGTAATTAGAAGAGACACAAAAACTCTAGGTCAGACAAAAGTCTGTTATGAGCGATAGCAGTAAAAATAGAACAATAACACGTATAAATAATCGTACCTGAACCTGGACCTACAACCAAAGAGTTAGCACAACAAGATGTACAGTACTCTAAGGTAACACTAACATAGAGTGTAAAATGGGAGTGCACATGTCATGGTGATAACAAACATTAAACATAGCAATCGCCCTTTAACATCCCGAATTTTATGAACAATCGAATTAACTAAATTCAAGAATAATTAATCTCAGATGTGAGAATTAAGGGAAACGGGTTATGCCATTGTGTTCGTCTCGGAATTCTGGTTGAGATAGAGTCCGAGTTTGCATAAAACGGATACCGGATGAAGGAGATATGGACGAACGAAGTTAGGCGGAAGAATCAATATATATATATATATATATATTTGCACTGGCGCACTTGGGAATGCGCCAATACAAAAGTGGCACTGGCGCACCTGCCAAGTGCGCCCAGGCCGAGCAGAAAACCTGCACAGCTTTCTGGTGCGATCTGATCCATATTGTGACTCATTGCTGAGTCCTTTCTGACTCCTTGCTAAGTCATTAGGGCCGAGGTGTCACCCTATCCCAACTGAATGGTTTTGATTAACCCTAAGATCATCCGACGGCTATAATTAAATTGAAATTCTATATAAACATGGGTAGACTCAAACCCTAAAATCAAATAAAAATCTGAATCATGGCCGTCATGCTGTCATCTTGTAACCTAGAGTAGCCGCCACCAACTAGAGGGAAATCAAAGCTAATCAACTCACTTCTATTCAACTCTAATCTAAACAATAACGAATCTACTACAAAGGCGAGCTAAATCAATTTCAGAACTCAGATTTCAGAACGCAAGACCTTCTTTTTGTGAGTTCAATTTCTTTAATAAGATAATTAACAATTTAATTGGATTGAGCTATGATTTGGATTATATGGTTATGTTGTGAATCATTGACCGTATGTTATTATCTATGTTGTAAATCTATGATGTTATTATCTATATTGTAAAGCTGTGATGTTATCATCTATGTTGTAAATCTATGTTAATTGTTGGCTTATGTACAATCAATTCATAATGATGTTTCATATGCTAGTTTGGTTATGTTGTTGGAACTAATTCATATGTTAAATCATATGTATGTATGCAAGTTAAGATGTTCATTTAGATATGAATCATATGCAAGTTAGTGAGAATCATTTACAACCTTACATGTTTCATGACATCTATTTTATGTTTAAATTGGATCTAAAGTTAGGCTATGACATGTGTGAGTTAGATGCAAGTTTACATCATAGTCTATGTTGTATAAATCATATATGCAAGTATATATATATATATATTGGAGTATGAATCATGTAATGTAAGTTTGTGACTATTACCTATGCAAGTTTACACCTTATGATTAGATCTATGACATACATAGCTTATGCAAGTTTATGACTATTGCCTATGCAAGTTTACACCTTATGGTTAGATCTATGACATCCATAGTTTATGCAAGTTTGTAACTTTGGCCTATACAAGTTTTAGATGGAAAACCTTATTCACACATGCAAGTTCACCCCCTTATGTTTAGATCTAGTTTTTATTCTATGCACATTGTGATGTTTTCTCTTTATTCCATAAGTTAGACTATTCGAGTATAGCATATATTTTATGTTAAACGAACGAACGTACAACGTGGGGCAATGGGATAATATTAAAATATTTAATATTGAGAATTGACATAAATGCCTTAAATGTGATCTTAATTGGTATAATTTTATATACCATAAATAGATGGACATAATTGAGTCAATTATGGACATAGTTAAATTTGTAATTGATTGGCAATTCGAATAGGGAAATTAATTCAAATTGGGGGTAATTAATTAGGAGTAATTAATCGCCTAAGACACGAGGTTAGACTCGTTTGTGGTGTAAGACTGCCCGAACCCGCCCGGCAAATCCAGCTGCCACAAATGCCAGTCTAATGTGGGAGGTCTTAGGCATAAATTAAATGCGTAACAGTTGTAAAGACACAGGGTTAGGCTCGTTTGTGGTGTAAGACTGCCCGGACCCGCCCAGCAAATCCAACTGCCACAAATGCCAGTCTAATGTGGGAGGTCTTTACAAGGTTACGATCTTAATGAATTAAGAAACACTTAACCATATTAACATGTAGTGGGACATGAGGGGGTTAAGTGGGTGCCTTGGGTGGCATGTGGAATTTAGTGGGTGCCTTGGGTGGCATTTGAAATACGATTAGATGCACTTAACCAAGATTGAAACATGTAAGAAGACATGAATAAGAATGGGGTTAAGTGGGGGAAAAACCTTAGAGGGGACCAAGCATAGGTGAAAAGCCTGTGTCATGCATGGGGGCCCTTTTCAAACCAGTTACCCATTAAGTATCTTTGTGGGCTCGACCCAAGTCGAGGACGGGACACACGTACTGGATTTGATTGTATGAGGTCAAAACGGGTCAGCGGTGGCAACGCAAGTCCAACAGGTTCATATGCGTGTGTGGGCCCGGGCTGGTAAGTAAGACGTTGTTGCATCGTGTAGATATAAGCCGTGCATTTTTGGTTGTATCGGGTTGCCACTTTGGGGAGTGATACACCCCACTGTGGGGCCAGCACGGGTATCTACGAGTTAGGGAGCCAATCGAATGGGGGTAGTGGGTACACCTAGTGGAGATAGGGGCAGACGACACCTATGAAGGTAACTAGGGGTACACTAAACTACCATTATCATTATTACGTTCTGTAGACGGGATCAACCTTTAAGGGTGTCTAGTGGTGGTGCAGTGTAGTAATTATCTTATAGTGACTAGGTGCGCCTTTAACGTTATCTTTGTTCGTCTTGTTTCCCTGTCATACCCAATTGTTCACAGTCATTTCCTTATTTTCCAGCTTATGCCTTAGCCTAGTTATTTTGATAATTATATTGTTAAAGTTATCGCACTCGCCAGACTTTATGTCTGACCCCCTTTTCTTTCCACCTCTTTTCTTCCTTTCCCCCCCTCAGGTCTGCAAGGAGGGAATACTACAGCTTAGTGCCGATTTCTTTCAGTTGCTTGAAGATGGTAGATGTATCGCTTGGGACTCTCTCATCTTTATGAATGGCTTTGCTTATGCTCAGTGGGGATTTTTGCATTTATGTTATTTAAGTATTTGCTTCTTTATGTACTTTGAAGTTTTTGGAAAAGACTACTGATCCTATTGTAATGGCTTTGGTAACTATTTATGTAAACTCGTTTTTGAGTTATGATGAAATAAAATAAGTTTTATCTTCCGCTATGTTGTTTTATTTATTTATTCTTGTAATTTTTCTGTTCTATACAAACAATAACGCTTCATGGACATTGATGCATTCCCTTTGTGAGTGACATTAATGGACATGGGGTGTTACACGTCCTCACATATCTCACTCAGTGCGTAAAGTATACGATATCCACCACTTTGATCACCCAAATTCTTTGCTATGACCACTTTGCCCTTGGGGTCTTAGTGACCCCATTGCGCTGGCTCATAGCCACCAATCCTTTGCTACGATCAACTTTCCCTTGAGAGTCTTAATGATCCCATTGCGCTAATCCATAGCCATGCTATGATCACTTGACCTTGGGAATCTTAATGATCCCATTGCGCTGATCCATAGCCATTAATCCGTCTCTCAATGGCGAACTAAAGCCATAGATATCGATAACCCCTTTGCACACGTCACACATCAAAATCCAACTCATGAAGTTAACTCGTTGGTTCCCATCTGGATGTTGAGTTTTAACTTCCTATTTATACTAACATTGCATCTCGGGTTTTTGGTCTTCCCCAGGTTCAGTTGTAGCTTCAAGCTTCCATTCATGTCCATACTTCCATTTAGATATGCACGGTTCGTGACTCGATGATGGAGTGGTTCATGGGTAGTGCTCTAATACTATTCTTGGCTCGCCCTCAACTCTGGCTCGAAGGACACTTCGGTTCGTGATCTCCTGGTGGTAGCGTCAGTCCATGGTTCGCTCGTGGCACCAGTTCGTGGCACACATATGGATCCGGTTCATGACTTCATTTCCTGATGGCAACCTGGCTCGTGACTGACTGTTCGTGACCCTCAAAATGAAGTGACTCGTGGTCCTCAAAGTGGAGTGGCTCGTGGAGGTGAGCACGATCGGGGTCGGCTCGTAGGGGTTGCTTCACGATCGGGGGAAGGGGGTCTGACCAATTTCTGCAACTTTTTTAGTAAGCTATTTATGCCATACGACAACATTTTCGACCATTCTAACTCTACTAAGCAATCATAAAGCATACCATACAGTAATAACAACATGTATAACCAACCATAAACACCAAAACAACAATTTATCATGTCAATATGGATCAAACATACCCAAAACCATGATTTTCCCCTTAATCCCCTTAATCATGATTTAACTATAGGATTAGCAAAATATGTCCAAATTAACCCAAATTTCTAATAGAGGCATAAAACAATATTCTAGAATTTTTACGTATTTTCCATATTTTTCTGAGTCATAATTTCACTAATTATCACTAATCACCCCTAATTAGCCATAATTACTGCAAAACAATGCAAATCACTCACCTTAGCCACAAATTAATCTCAAATCTGAAAATATCTCTGAATTCTTTCGAATCCCAATGCAACACAATAGCTCTACCTCCAATTTGACTTTAATTTGCCTTGATTTGATGTTGGTTTGTCTAATATGTGATTAGAAAGTGATTAGAAGGTGATTTGGGGGTTGGAGGTCATTGCTAGGGTTGGAGAAATGTAAATGGTGGCTAGAAAACTGAAATGAGATGGTTTCCTAATTCATTTCAGCCTCGCCATAACCCTAATTCCGAAATGGGTTATGGGCCCATCCACTAATTAACCTATTAAATCCGGTTAAGCTGTTTTTCACCTTCCAAACCTTATTTCAGCCATATCACCCAAACGGTAAGTCTATTTGACAAATGTGACCACTCTACAGAAACGTAAACCATCATCCAAATCCAATGGAAGTGGTTTCAGGTCAAAACACCTTACTAATCAAAAGTTATAGGCGAAACAAGATTCTCCAAGGGCGAAACAGTCATTTAAAATTCGGCAAAAATCTTGAATATGGGAAATAACTCCAATAGTCGCCTCACAAAGTTACACGACCATACGACTTCATATGATGATGAAATAAATATTCTACGTTCCTCCGATGCGTAGAATGCGGGTCGTTACAGCTTCACGAGGCCAAGTTGTTTTCCTAGATGGATTTGGCGACGGGATTTCACCAGTTGAGAGTGGTGAAGGATAGTGTGTCGAAGACAGCTTTTAGGACACCATCCAGTTTCTTTGAGTGGCTGGTAATGCCGTTTAGATTGACTAACACGCTAGCGTATTTCATGGATCTTATGAATATAGTGTTTAGAGATCAGTTGAACAAGTTTGTACTTATGTTCGTGGATGATATTCTGGTTTACTCCCATAATGAGGAAGAGCGTAGGACGCACTTGAGAGTTGATTTGGAAATCTTGTGAAAGCATCAGCTAAGAGCTAAGTTTTCGCAGTGTCACTTCTGGAAGAATGAGGTGAGGTTCTTAGGCCAAGTTGTTTTTGGAAACGGGATAGCGGTGGGTCCCGCTAAGGTAGCAGCAATCTAGGACTAGGATAGACCTAAGAATGCGACGGACGTGAGGAGTTTCCTAGGGTTTGCAGGATATTATTGTCTTTTTATCAAGGATTTCTCCAAGATAGCAGCATCATTAATAGGATTGGCGAAGAAGATTCAAGTGTTCACACGGGATGAAAAGTATGAGAAAGCTTTTGGAATCCTGAAATAGAGACTGAGGAGTGCTCATGTTTTGACGTTTCCAAGTGAGAATGAAGAGATAGTTGTATACAGTGATGCATGTGGTACTGGACTTGGAGCGATGCTAATGCAGAAGGATAGAGTTATGGCATACGCAAGTCAACAACTGAAGCCGCACGAGAGGATTTATCTGACTGATGATTTGGAGCTAGCAGCGACTGTGTTTACTCTGAAGATATGAAGACATTACTTGTTGGGAGTTCGATTCGAGCTGTTTACAGATCACAAGTCATTAAAGTGTCTTTTCTCCTAGAAGGATTTGAATCTTCAACAGCAATGGTTAGAGTTTCTGGCATTGTATGATTTTGGTATCGCCTATCCTCCTGGTAAAGGTGACGCAGTGGCAGATGCTTTAAGTCGAAGACGTGCAAGTTTGGGAGCGATTTTTTCGGAATGGAAGCACCTCGAGTTCTTGGCAGTAGAGCCTGAAATGTTGGCAAGCTTATCGATAAGACTACTCTCATCGAAAGGAGAGGAGAAAGCCAAAAACATGGCAAAAAGCTTGTCGAGATCATCCAGAAGTTGGAACCAAAGGATAAGGAATTCGAGGTTGATCGAGAGGGTTGGCTTCAAAAGCAAGGACGAATGGTTTTTCCTGATGTTGATAGATTGAGAGATGAGGTTCTGATGGAATGTCATCACTCAAAGTTAACGATTCATCATTGTGGTAACAAGATGTACCGAGACATGAAGCGAACTTACTACTGGGAAGGGATGAAGAGGGATGTTGGAATGTTTAATTCTAAGTGTATGAACTATCAGTTGGTGAAAGCTAAATAGAAGAAGCCAAGTGAATTGCTCACTACTACGAAAGTGGGCATATTCGACACAAGTTTTATGTGGCCATAGATCGAAAAAGCGTTGTTGTATGCCATTTTTTCAAATAGGCAACACTAGAGGGGAGTGACATCCGCGGCCATTGCCTTGGCCCTCTAAGGCAATGATATCTCCCATCTACTGCCTCGAAAAGAAAGTATTGCATTATAACCCTATTGCAATAGTACTTGCAAGTAATGTAACAATATACAACTTTGCCTTAAGCAGAAGCCAGAGCCTGGCTTCTAGGTCACGGTAGTTTGGCCCGCAAGAACTTTCTACGTCAGCTGCCAACGTGTCACATGCCACGTCAGCTCTCTACGTCAGCTGCCCATGTGTCGCATGCTATGCCAGCTATCCATATGGCACCACGTCAGCTGTGGTCCCCATGTGCCGTACCATAGTGCAATTAATAATATTGTACTTAATTAAATACCACAACACCATGTAGTGCAACACCACTATACTGTAATGCAACACCAGAAAAAATCAACTGCAATAGTACAGAAGACAAATGTTACATTGTATGAAGGAAAATACAACCCTGTAATTACAAATTCTACAATACACATATACAATCCAAAACATTGTACCACATTCAAACATATATACCAAAATATTCATATAATAAATCCACCCAAAACTTTCATCACCACAATCAGACCAACCAATTCTACATACCAAACCACAAGTGTCATCACCAACACATACCACAAGTGTCATCACCAAAACATGCCACAAGTGCCATCACGAACACATACCATAAGTGCCATAATTTAAAAGTACAATTCGAATATACCACAAGTGCTAACACATACCATCCAAATACTTCATTCAGTTGCGGGGTTGTAGGAGTACCAATGTCATCTTCATCACTTGTTGTGGTGACATAAAAGTCTCCGACATCTAAATTAGGATCTGGATTAGCTTCACCTAGCTTTTTCAACACCATGAAACGTTCTCTTCCACTTTTCTGTTCACCTTTGTTTTCAAATCAGCCTCAAGCTCTTGCCTTATTTTTTTGGTCAGCTCTTGCACATAACTGTTCGAAGAACCAGGAGTTGTTGGAGACTTTTCAGCCATTTTACCTCGCCTTCCCACAAGCCTGTTCCGTGTATTGCACTTCCCAACAGAGACAAGTGCATCTGCCTCAACAATATTTCTTGCATCCACCATTGCTTGAATCTTCGCCTACAAGATGAAAACCAGGCAAGCATATAAACAAGCAGCTGGCAGGAATGAATTTATTATCAGAACTGGATATCTTTCAAACTAACTATTTGTTCGATTGAATAAGCAGTTTCAACAAACGTACAATGTGCCAATTCTATTGGCATAAGTATTGATTCATAATTGATCTTGGGTCAAATACTTTATACAAGCTACTCAAAATTTTTATTAACAGAACTGGTTATCTTTAAGACATATAAATTAAAATATGGAAGTTTCAGCTGCAATGTGGTCATCTTTCAAACTAACTATTAAATAGCTATTTCAGTATCTAATGTACATACGTATTTGGCTTTTAGTCCATTCATGTTTGTCTTGTAAGTTCTCCCTGGTTCTCGTTTATACGTTTCCAAATGGACCAAGGTAGCAGATGGATTAGCTTTTTCCGGGTCCTTTCTCTGTCAAGTATTAGGATTATCAAAAATTAAACAAATTTTTTAACATTCAATCTTAAGAATTTACAAATCAAGCTGCTGCCTATGAACATTGTGATAATGATATAAAATATAATTCAATGATATAACAAATTAAAATTATCATGTGGCCAATTCAACTCAATAACAAAAAAACCTAAGTTCAAAAAAAACACATACTATTTGTTCTTTGGCTACTGCATGAGTTTTGGGACCCATGGTATGCATCTCACTTAATGAATTACGATGCGCAGAATTATTCTCAGCTAGGGCCTGAAAATCCAAAAAAAAAAAAGGATTAGCACTAAACAAGATAATGCGAACTACTAATGAAAAGATTAGCACTAAACAAGATGATGCGAACTGCTAAAGAAAAGATTAGCGCTAAACAAGATAATGTGAACTACTAAACATTATACAAATGTGAATATAATTAATTTATTTTATTTATTTTTTCCATCTGTTGCATGATTATTAAATTAGCACTAAACAAGAAAAGATTAGCACTAAACAAGAAAACGTGAATATCATTAATTTATTTTATTTATTTTACCATTTGTTGCATGATTATTAAATTAGAATTATACAAATTAGTTTTCTTTTGTTTTCACTTTTAAGTCGTACCTAAACTGCTTCATCCCCCGGTATTCCAAGAGCATTTTAAAATCCTCCAACGAAATTGTACTGGGCCTATTTGTAAGACTTTCCTCATCAGTTGAATATTTTTTATTATACCTTGCTTTCATAAGAGACTTGACTGCCTCCAAGAGTCATTAAGCGTATTCAAGACTCACTTGTGTCCTTCTTTCGGAATGACATACCTAACCTACAATATATCAGACACAAAATTCAAGAAACAAACTAATTAATTAAAGCCAAACATTTAGGAAGTTAGATGAACTATGGTTTAGGGTGATAGATTTTACTAGACATATTCCAATATTTTCCGCTTTAATTGATCAAGAACAAGATGCCCGTTGATGTAAGTAAGAAACACATTATCATTTGCTATGGTCCTAAGAAAATTGTTTAACTCCGTAATATTATCTGAAACTAGCTGACCATCCTCATTCAACTCAATGACTACTTTATCATCGGGGGTTCTAGCATGCACCTTGGTCATTTTTGACTTCCCTCTAGGTTTTTTTGGACCTTGTACTTTATATACTAGGTTCGAGAAAATGAATAGAAAATTAATGTATGGCATTATGGAAATATAATATCCATGCAAAACTTATAATAGACACAGTCAATAGTGCAGTGCAGCGCACAGATAAAGAAATATTGTACCTGCTTCATCTTCCTGTGTCGTCCATTCTTTATCTAATCAATCAGTAACATTTTCATTGTTAGAGGCGCTGCAACATTTTGCTTTAGACATTTCCGCATCGCTAAATAAGCAGCGACTGAGCCAACAACTTCATAATTGGTTGATTGTTTGAACATTTTGCATGTAGGTTTTAAACTGGTGGACAAGACGTTGTAGGTTTTAAAACTCCTGGATGAGACAGTACAGGTTTCATCAATTTCTTACGTGTTTCTGCGGTATTCTCCCGGTTACTGGCTTTCTTTGGAGTGGGAGTGAGTGTCATCACTTCCTTGTTGGAGCCAGTTTTCTTTGGAGGGGAGGGGGTGAAGGTCATCGCTTCCTTCTCAATTTCAATGGCTGCATTGGCTCGCGAACGAGTTCTCGATCCAGGTAAAGGTTTCTTTGACTTAACAACTTTTTTTCTCTACAATTAAGTCGAAGTTCAAGATATTTTTCGTTCATAAAGGCAAAGACAATAAGTAGTAAGGAAATAGCATTTTTATACCTCAGAATCCGATGAATCATCACTAACGTCTTCACCATAATTTTCTAGGATGTATTCATCATCCATCAATATCTTTACCCTTTTCTTCCCTATTTCATGTTGCAACCTCTTTCATACTACTAACCAATGAAGGCACCCCAAGATATCTACTAACTGCATCATTTTCTTGCATTCGCTCGATTCACCCTTGTTCATACTTCGTCATAACTGATGGTTGGGAGAAGTGCAAGCAGATTAGCATTACTATTCACCATCAATTATTAATGTAAGCTAGTTAACCAAATAGAGTCGACGTATAAACAGTTCTTGCTTTTACGTGCAGAATTTTAATAAAAAGTAGTTTGAAATACAAGATTTCAACCTGATTAATAAAACCGAAATGATAACTGAAAAGTACCTGAACATCAGCTTCGTTCTCTCGGGTATCATCATCAATATCTGTTTCATTTTCTACATTTAATTTCCTCCTGGTTCCTTTGTCCGTCACAGTAACATCTTCTTCACCATTATTTATATCAAGCTCAGGCGGTAGTTTCTTCTAACCCACTTGAATTGGATTGTTTTTTTATCATTTTGCATTCCTGCTAAAGTCTATATGCGGTAATATACTTGCGCTTTGCAGCTAGTTTCTTAGCAGAACCTGTATCAATAAAAATAATAACGATGGCCTTCATAGTTATTTACGCACACATATATATATATACACAAGAATGGATCAATATTACATATATACCTTGAATTATGTTTTTCCTTGGTCGTACAATTACAAGTGGCTGTAATTGAATCAACGGCTCACTGTCTTTCTCAACGGTGCTGTCAATGTAAAAATCTACTTCTTCTTCCTTATTGCAGCCCTGTACGTATTCGTTTACGTCCTTGTCATTCAATATCAGCTGTCAGCCACCCCTCTTTTCTTTGCTGACATAGATTTCTCCTATTTCGGTGTACTGGAGGCAATCTTTAACAAACTCCATAAGCACACTGTAAGAAAAACAGTCTACATCATATTTTGTTACTAAGAAGGATTTTCCACCCACGTAACATGTCCTTCGAAACTCTCCATCATGATGCAGCCGGATATTTATAAGTTCATCCATCCTATACAAAATGAATACATTAGAACAAGGTACATGCTTGTTAACGTGGACAAAAAACAACAATTAACATTTTGGACTATAACAAATTTAGATGACAATAAAGAAAGACATTAAATCATAAAACATGTGAATAGTGTAGATTGCATTATGAGAAAAGAGTGCCAAATACATTCATCAAATATAATAATTTACAGCTAGAACAATAAGTGCCAAATACATCATAAATTAGACAACAGATTAGACCAAAATAAAGCAATAACAAAGAGGATTTTTTTGTCCTAACAAGACAAAATAGGAGGAACTTCAGCTTCTAGTTCTATTTCTGGTTTTGTTTCTAGTTCTGTTATGGGGACATCATCCCTAATCCAACCCCTATCAACAACTTTCGGTTCTAGTTCACCACATATGCAAATATCATGTGAATGCAGATTGCTTATGTCTTTTTCCATTGCATTCTGATTTTCAGTATCACACCAATCTTCCACATAAAAACTTGTTGCACTTGCGAAGACATGACATAAGGATCAGTTTTATGGCACTTACTAAAATTTGCTCGAGTAAGACCATATGAATCTTTTTCCTCTTGGTACCAGCTACACTTTAAAAGGACCACTATGAAAGCTCCCCAATAATCAAGCTCAAAAATTTCTTCGATTGGTCCATAGTAATTGACATCACCAACTATTGGGTTTTGGTCTTTCGAACTTGCAAAACTGATGGTTTTTGCAGTAAAAAGTACACCACTATTTTGTTTGGTACATTGAGAATCTCTAAATTTTGTATGGAATCTATATCCATTTATTATATAACCGGTAAACTTCCTAGCTACTCGATTAGGATCTAATGCTAACACCTCTAAATCTATTGAAATATTGTCCTTTTTCAGAACCTCTTCTTTTAGCCAATTCCAAAACTCTTTGAAATGTTCTCATTCCCTCTTGTATCTTCTTGGATTTGCAAGACCATCCACAAAAGCTCGATGAACCCTAAATAATAATTAAGGTAAAAAAACTACGAAATGCAGATATTAATTTATAGTTAAGGAAAAAGATATAGGAACTTAAGAACTTACTTAATCAAACTCTCAATTTCTTTATTACCGGAATTGAACAGAATATAGCGATGCGTTGCCTTCCATTCAGCATCTTTCAAATTGAATATTTTTCCATCTTTATTCTTCTTTGTTCCAGTATGATATTACAAACCTATTGGACATCTTCCAAAATCAATCGACATGTTTTCTGTTCCTCCATCAACGCTTAAAAATCTTAAATAGAAGGTCACACACTCTTCTGCCAAGTAACCTTCTACAATGGAACCTTTCGATCTATTTCTTTTTCGCACATAAGATTTCAACTTTCCTGGATATCGCTCAATTGGATACATGCATCTAAGGTGTTCAGCCCCTCCATATTCGATTTCTATGCATAAATGAATAGGTAAGTGTCCCATTATATCGAAAAAGCCTATGGAAAAACCATTTCCAAATGACAAAGTATCTCAACAAATTCTTTTTGCAACCTCTTGAAATCGTCCACTTCAATAACCTTGCTCCATAGTCCTCTAAGGAATGCACTAAATTTGGACATTGATAATGCAACCTCGGGCTTTGACGCTTTCTTCGTGGCAAATTGTAACAAATAGTGGAGTATGAAATATTCATCATGGCTCTTATATCCCACAACCATTCTCTCTTTTATGTGCACGTACCGACTAACATTCAAGGCACAACCGTGGGGTAGTTTTACGTTCTTCAATACAGAGCAAAAGATTTCTTTTTCCTTATTTGTCATATCAAATATTGCAGCTCTAATTTCAACATGCTTTCCATCATCACATTAACCAGGATGAAGGGCCTTCCTTATGCCCAATTCCTGTAAATCCAAACGAGCGTTTAGGTGATCCTTCGACATGCGACCTATATTAAGTAAAGTACCTAATATTTTGTCGCATATGTTCTTCTCTATGTGCATGGAATCCAGGTTATGTTGAAGCGGATTATGATACCAATATGGTAAGTCAAACAGTATTGACTATTTTTTTTAAAAGGGCCATCACTGTTACCCGTTTTCTTGGTCTTATCCCCAAACTGATTTTCGAACCCCCACAATAATTCTTCAATATCCATTCTTGATAAAATTTCTAGAATGCTCCCTATTTCAGTTTTGTCATTAAATCTCCTCTTATCTAGCCTCCACTGATGTGTCGGATCAAGAAACTTTTTATGGTGCATATAACACATTTTTTTCTATGCTTCAAATAATTTGAGGAAGATTCATAATGGCATACTGGACACACTGGTTTCCCCTTCGTGCTCCAACCTGACAACATGACATATCCCGGAAAAACACTAATGGTATATAATATGCTTGCACGTAAATTAAAATTCCCATCAGTCAAGGAATCATAATTTTCAACGCCAACATTCCATAAAGCTTTCAATTACGCAATTAAAGGCTGCATATACACGTCAATTCCTGAACCTTCGCTCCCCGTTCTGGCGAACCCACGAGCCATGCAAGATAGTTCCATGGAAGTTATAGGACCCAGGGGGTGGGACCCATGGCCCTCTGATGAACCCAGATGGGATCCCTTTCATGACCTGGACCTCTCAGAGCCGTACCCTTTGGCAGCCGCTAACAACCCATCAGACTTGCAGATTGTCCCCGAAGCTTTAACTCCGCCACCGATGAGTATAGAAGCTACACCCTTGATTGCTCCAGCTTTATCCTCTTTTGCTGTTAGACGCAGTGCCAGGCTTAATGCCTCCAACTCTGGTACCTAAATGCAGCCTTTCACGCCGATGATCCTAGACGTTGCACAACTTTAGGAGGAATCGGTTGGCAGCATTCAACTTGATGGTGTTCAACAATAGTCACAGTAATCGAGGCCATGGTAACAGCTCCACCCACCAGACGTAGTGTAAGCCCCTTCGTTTTATTAGTCTTTTTGTGGTTAGTTATGTTGATTTACTATTGTGTAAGCTTGTTTTGGTTTTCCACACCGTACTTTCAGTTGGTGGCAGTGTTTGTATGTATATTTTGGTGAACTTGTAGTCGATCTGTCTGTGCTTGCGCTAGGCGCAAAACTTTACTTCTGCATGTAGTTTGCATGCACATTTTGTCATCTTATGGCCAGGGATCAGGCCTGTTGATTGATTATTACTATCTTATTAATATTATGCTATTAATCGGGTGTGTAGAATCGCTCTACACAACCGTCTAGTTCAAAAAATACTATTCTTTGGAGAATCTAGACCAGCTATTAATGTTGAAAGAATCAAATTCTCTTGTTTGATACATAACCAAGGCATAAGATTGCAGTTTATCAATATAATTGGCCATTACTATAACTTGAATTCATTGAACGATATGGATTAAATCCATTAGATGCTAGACTCAATCTAACATTATGATTTTCTGATGAAGAACAGGATAGCGAGCATTCATCGTCTTCCATGCCACACCATCAGCCGGGTGTCTTAGTTTTCCATCTTCTTTTCGTTCCACTTAGGGCCATCTCATAAGTTTGGAAAATTCTTTGCACATAAACATCCTTTGTAACCTTGGTCTTAGTGGAAAGTACTTCATAATATTTGCCGGCACTTTTGGAATCAACTTTGATGTATCTTTATTACCTACAATGTCTTATTTTTCTTTCACATCCCACCTCGAAAAATCACAAATGTCACAACCCTCTTTGTCTTTATTCTCTACCCAATATAACATGCAATGATTTGGGCAGACATGTATTTTATGGGAATCAAGACCTAAATCCTTAATGATACTCTTGGCAGCATAGGAAGACAAAGGTAGCTGGGCATGAGGAAAGGCTTCTTTTATAAGCTTTAGTAATTCCCCAAACGCAAACTCCTTAATTCCATAAGCACACTTTAAATGATAAAGCCTGATCAATAAACTTAGTCGAGAAAATTTAGTGCAGCCAGAATATAATGGTTTTTTTTCCTCTTTAACATGCCGATAAAATTCTCATCCTCTGGATTTGGTTATACTTCAAAGTCCCCGGGATTTTGATCAAATTTGTGACCTACACATTTGAACATCACATCTAAATTATCCTCGAAATCCATCTCTATTTCACAATCCATATAGTCATCAACACCTATTAATTTCGTCTGAGAAACCTCACAAATCCACTCGGTATGTGCTGGAGAAGGGACATTAATAATAAGATGATCGTATATGACATTTTCACAATACCAATTACGTTATGTACATTTTTTATAGGGGCGCTTCATCTCATCACCTACTTTATAAATGGGAAATGCATTTCTTAGAAAAGCTTTTACCCCTCTTACATATTCTACACTCTCGATCTTGGAAGTCCTATCCGTACGTAATACTCACTATCCATTGCCATAATCTAACCCAACCTAGTAAGACTAAATTTGATACCACTAACAGTTTTAAGACATAAACAGGGGCACCCTGTAAGGTTTGATTAAATTAGAACTGTAACACCCTGAATTTTCTGAGAATATTAAAATTAACAAATTCAAGAACACTTAATTTTTAGAAGAAAATGAAGTGAAATGGGTTGCGCTATTACGTTCGTCTCAAAATTTTGGTCAAGATAGACATTTGGTTTGCATAAAACGGATACCTTATGAAGAAGTTATTAAGCCTTGAAGTTTGTATGCATATGAGAATATATATATATAGATATATATATATATAAAATTAAATAAACAAATATGCAAAAAAAGTTCGAAACAATGAATCGAGAGGGGGAATAACCGAACCGGCCCATTTTTGAGGTCGACCCAAGCCTTGTTGGGTCGACTAGGGGTTGATTCAGGGTGTTTGGCTATCAACCCGTGGGTCGATTCGCTCTAAGGAAGATGTGGCATCCGATTGGTTCTGATGGTTCAGGGTTAATCTAATGGTCCTAAAACACTCTCTACAACTATATAAGGACCCAAACCTAAAACCTAATTCTATTATTCACTCTCATCTAAAGCTAGCCGTCATCTCTTTCAACTCAAAGGCAAGATAGAGGCTAATTAAAAGTGACAAATCAAATCTAAATTAAAACAACGATTAGTCTACATCAAAGGCGAGCATTTCAATTTTAGAATACAAATTCCAGAAATCAAGATCGTCTTTTGTTAGTAAGTTTAGTTATATTTCATATGTGAACAAATTTAAGACATGATTTGTAATAAAATGAAAAATAGAATTGTACCAAGCTGTATGATAATGATGATGCTGATTCATGTCCATTTCCTGTCATAATTTTGTCATGTATGTCTTGGAATGATTGTGGTTTATTGGACTTATCATATGGGAATTGATGATGAACCTATTATGATTTCGGGAATGAAACTATCATACCGCATATAAGTTTGATAATCTTTTCATGATATGTTACATGCAAGTTTTTAGGCTAAATAACGTTAGATCCATATGCCTACATGTTTAGATCTACAACTTTATGTGTTTAGATCCATGCTAATTAGATCCAAGTTAAGATCTATACATATGTTCATATGATTTAATGCAAGTTACATGTTTTATGTTAGATCCAAGTCAAGATCTATATATATATGTTCATATGCAAGTTACATGTTTTGTGTTAGATCCAAAACTATATATATATATATATATGCATGTTTATAAAGTGGATTCATGCAAGTTCATATAATCGTTATTGGAAGATCTAGTTCACATCTACATGTTAAAATTAAACTTATACATGCTTTGGTAATGTACATGTCATGATTATGACATATGCTAGTTTATAAACCAAGTTATGTTTACATATGCCTAGATCTACATATTAACATGTTTAGGCTTGTGATTATTTAGTCCAATTCATATGCAAGTTCATGAGACATGTTAGTTGAAATGAATGATGTTCTGTGTCAACATTATATGACATATGTTTGGTTGGATTTATATTAGGCACGTTACCTTCTTTTACCTCTTGTTTATAAATTAGGCTAATTTGCTGACCTAATTACTTTATGTGATTGATGCGAACGTATAAACGGGGGTAATGTTGGGATGGACATTAAATTATAACATGTTAATGATGTAGGTGGGCCCATAACCATGTAAATGGTTAAGGCCATGAAATGGTATAATTTATATACCATTGGTTATGAACATAACTTAAGTTATGAACATAATTAAAATAATGTGACATGAAAACATTTGAAGAAAATTTACATGTATACTTGACATAAATGACAAACATGTAAATTTAGCAAAAGACGAATATGCCTAACCCGAGGTTAGACCGAGTTGTGGTGTAAAACTGCCCGGAACCGACCGACACATCCAGTGACCACAACAATACCTGTCTAATGTGGGAAGTTAGTGCATTGAGCCCAAAAAAGACCCGAGGTTAGACTGAGTTGTGGTGTAAAACTGCCTGGAACCGACCGGCACATCCAGTGACCACAACAATACCTGTCTAATGTGAGTGGTTGGTGCTTTAATAAAGCTAAGTCAAGATTGGTAGGGTTAAGTCAATTAAGGAAACACTTAACCAATTCAACATGTTAACTAAACTGATGGGTGAGGTTAAGTAAATTTAGAACACTTAACCGTTATAACATGTTAATTAGACAAGTGGTGAGGTTAAGTAAATTTAGAACACTTAACCAATTTAACATGTTAACTAGACTACAAGGTGCGGTTAAGTAGTAAACTTAGAATACTTAACCAATATAACCTGATGAATAACTAGGGTTAAGTTAATAGGAAACACTTAACCAGTATAGCATGATGAATGGGTAGGGTTAAGTAATAAGAAACACTTAACCAGTATAACTTGATTTGTGGTAAGGTTAAGTAAAAACAAAAGGGCAACACTTAACCAATATAACTTGATTTGTGGTAGGGTCAAGTTAACACAAGAAGGCAACACTTAACCAAAGTAATATGACACGTAGATGGGTTAAGTTAACTTAAATTGATTGATGACACTTAACCAATACAACAAGATGAATATGTGGGGTTAAGTTAACAAGAAACACTTGACCAATATAACTTAATGAACAAACGGGGTTAAGTTACTAGGAAACGCTTAACCGACCCAACATGATAAGTAAGGAGGGTCAAGTTCATAAGGAACACTTAACCAACATGACACAATGAATGGGTGGGTTAAGTTAACATGGATGGACAACACTTAACCAATATGACATAATGTGCGGGAGGGTTAAGTACATACCGGGTTGGTGGGTAATATTAGTACATATTGGCCCACAAAGCTTAACCATTAAATAAACATACTTGAATCGATGGGAGGGTTAAGTACATCTCGTGTAGGTGGGTAATATTAGTACATATAGGCCCACAAACTTAACCGTTAAGTAAACATGCTAGAACCGGTGGGAGGGTTAAGTACATTTCGTGTATGTGGGAAATATTTGTATATATAGGCCCACAAACTTAACCAGTAGGAAACCCTAGTAATGGGGACCCATTTCAGCAGTAACCCACATAGATGTATCACGGTACCCTGAGCTAGGCAGGGTGGGGCACGATTATTGGGCTGATTATAAGAGGTCAAAGCAGCGGCAGGGGGTACGTCAGTGTAGGTTCCGACGGTTTACGAGCGTACACGTACTCCGGAGTAGGAAAATGCAGGCACTGGGTACCAGTAGTTATTCACTGTGCATCTTGAATCGTGTCGGGTTGCTATCATAAGGGTTGACACACCTTATGGTGGGACCAACACAGGGTATCTACATGCAAGAGAGGGCCGATTGACACAGACACATGGAACATGAATACAAGTAGGGAGCCGATCAATAGGGTAGTAAGGGTAAATCTAACATGTTCATGGCAATCAGGCTGATTGAGGTGGAATCCTCACGATAGATGTACACCTGAAGGCTACCACAATTAGGGGGTTGGGATCACGATTATCATTTTATACATATTACTAGTTGGGACACTAGTTAGGTGGTGCAGAGATAAATATAGAAATCAGATTAACAGAGTAGTAGCGAAGCAGAGAAAAAGTAAAAGCGCATTCAGTTCACCTTGCACTTATCTTGTCTTTAGTTACCTTGTTTTTATGGTATTGTCCTATTTTTGGTTTATTCATGTCATTATCCTTTATCTTGTTTGCATGCTGAAAGATCACTGGACTTACCAGACTTATGTCTGAACTAGTTTGTTTTTCGCCTCTTTTCTTCCGTCCCCCACCAGGTAGTCTGGGAGGGAATAGCTCAGCCTAACTTGGACCTCTTCTCTTTCCATGCTTGAAGATTAGTTGGTGTATCGCTTTGGACTCTCTCTCTTCCACTGCTATGGCTGGTTCATGCTTTATCGGGGAATATCATTGTTCTTATGCTTCTTTATTCTTGGAAGTTTTTAAAGCAAGACAGAAGTTCTATGTATTACATTTAAGTATGATTGAGGGAATTGTTGTAAAAGCTTGACTGAATTAAGTTGTTTATAAAATGACTTTATTTTCCGCTGCTATATTTTTTGTCTTGTAATTTATCTGCATCTTTTACCTATAATGCTCCACCGAAGTTAAGGCATTCCCTCTGTGAGTGACCTTAACGGAGGTGGGGTGTTTCACTTGGTATCAAAGCTGAAAGTTACCGGATCAGATAAAAGATTTGAAAAATTATTTTCAAAACGATTTTAAAAGAAGCATTTTCAGAATAAAAGTTTTGTTTCAAAGGCATATTCCCCAAAGCCATATGCACTATCTTTTTGATCCTCTATTTGAATCCTTGTTTCCTTCTTTCCCGAGTCTCCGGGGCTCTTGGCTTTATGGGAGGTAACCTCATCGCGGCATGGTTCGTAGGCTCGACGAGACTACGACACTTGTTAAAGGTCAAACAAGTGCCCAACTTCCATCTATAGCCGTAGTAGTTTCACCTGCGGCTAATTTTCTTTCGAGCTTTGTAGGATTCTCCGTGCGACGGTGGAAGCTTTCGAGAGACCAGTCAACAAGTTACACAAGGATTGCAAAGATGAGAATGAGGGAGTTTGGCTATGGAGCACAATACAAGGATGAAGAACTCATGGATATGGACTTGGTTCACAAAGGAGGGGAGGAAAGAATAGTAAAACCTAAAACAAGAGGAAGTATCTTTATTTTGGTATAACGGGTCGTATAATTAAGGGCAAGGGTAAGAAAAAAGGCAGGATTTTCCGGAAGGCAAGTGCATGCTCTCACCACCAGCATACCTGAGAGAGAGGTAGTAAGGTTTCTGTTGAAATGTTTAGTTTTTCTTCTTGATCATCCTGCTAGTACTCTTTTTTATTTTTGCGCTTCGCATTCGTTTATATCTGCTTCCATAGTTGAGTCTCTGCACCCTAGAGCTTGTATAGTAGAGGATCCCGTTATTGTCACAAGTCCAATTTGTGGTTTGGCTCATTTACCTTTGGGTTGTAAGGATTTGAGATACTTATGTTTTTGGTTTCATGGGCTATGGGTTGATTCCAAGCATGGATTAGTTAGCTAGTAATTGTGAAAGGAGGGTAGTTAATTAGACAGGTAGTCAGGAAGGGAATAGCTCAGCCTAACTTGGACCTGTTCTCTTTCCAAGCTTGAAGATTAGTTGGTGTATCGCTTTGGACTCTCTCTCTTCCACTGCTATGGCTGGTTCATGCTTTATAGGGGAATATCATTGTTTTTATGCTTCTTTATTCTTGGAAGTTTTTAAAGCAAGACAGAAGTTCTATGTATTACATTTAAGTATGATTGAGGGAATTGTTGTAAAAGCTTGACTGAATTAAGTTGTTTATAAAATGACTTTATTTTCCACTGCTTTATTTGTTTGTCTTGTAATTTATCTGCATCTTTTACCTATAATGCTCCACCGAAGTTAAGGCATTCCCTTTGTGAGTGACCTTAAAGTAGGTGGGGTGTTTCAAGAACTAAAAACAAAACAAGTTAATAATTTACAAATATACATAATCAGTATGGTGAAATCAGTATGTGGACAAATCAACAATTGTTTTGATGTGAATTATCACTAACTTTTTGAACTGAATTATCAGAAGAATAATAAAACAAGCAACTAAGGATATTGAACACAAATTTATAACATTACGTGGCTGCACCAAAACAAAATAGTATAGATACAAAGACAATACAGGTGATACAAAGACGATATAGTTGTACCTTATACAAAGAACGATACAACAATTTAATTTTGTCTTCTAATGTTTAGCCCTTGAAGCTGGTCGTTAAGTCTGCTAATTTCTGTTCAAAAACCAATAAATCGATTTTATAGCATTGTAAGTTGATGTTGTAATTCATTTGCATACTTAGCGGCTCGACTTGGAAACTGATGGTCAATTCACTACCAAAAGGTACACCCTGTGGAATAAACACAACATCTAAATAACGACGACCAATGTTAAATCCAATCGAAATAACATCTTCTATAGCGATATTATCCGCACTCACACATTATGCTTTGTGAGTCAACTTTTTGTTCATTAACCACTTGGTTGTTTTGATGATGACAACATAAGGCAACACAACTTTGCCGTCACATTGCCCTTTCTTCATGTCATTCTTGTTCTCTCCTTTGTCTTCGGAGTTCTTCTTGCTCTAGTTCATACTCACGCAAATCATCGTAGTTCCTTTCTTGCATCTGTATATAGAAATCAATAGGAGTTTTTGGTGATGACGAATTTGGCAGTCCAAGATTACCCATGCCCAGGGTATCTTCATAGTCATATGATGTAGGAAGAGAAATAGCCATTATTTAAATACAAAAAAATAGACATTTAAACATTTAAATTGATTGCTTTTTTCTTTTATACTCTAAATTTTGTTTCCACTTTTCGTAATTTGACATTTAAACATATTAAGTCAGTGTTAATTTATTTACCAATACATCATTGGTTTGGCAATATAAAAATAAGAGCTTGCACAATTTCAACACATGCAAACATATAAATACAACACATCAAGTATAAAAACCCAAAATATTCAGATAAAAAACCCCAAACATACAAACATTCAAATAAAAATGAGCAGCAAAACCATAATTTAAGGCAATCGGCATACCCAAATCACACAGAGACTTTGAATGTTGACCAAAATAAGTTAGAGATGAAATCACCTAAATAAAACCGAAATTATGAAGCCCTAGCTACCTGTAATTGTCCTAAATGATCCAAATCAGAGCCGTAAAGTTTGTAAAATAGGAGCAGTCAGAGGTATATAGTTTGTAATCG
Organism: Allium sativum; assembly: GCA_030737875.1. Classification (NCBI taxonomy): domain Eukaryota; kingdom Viridiplantae; phylum Streptophyta; class Magnoliopsida; order Asparagales; family Amaryllidaceae; genus Allium; species Allium sativum. The sequence continues at coordinate 342,232,468 of CM060919.1, forward strand.
AAGGTAGAGTATCAACCGAAGATGTTTGTGGATGGATTTCGTGGAGAGAGAAGAGTACAGAGGGAAGAGTAAGGAAGAAATTTGTTTTAGGGGGAAATATTTCATGAATGGGGAAAACGTTGCGCCAAAATTTCACATAACTAAAGCGGGGATTGGTTTGAACCATTGGATTAATCAACATCTATAGTTATTTATTTGTTTAAACTGATAACGCGACTTGCTGACCTGGATTGTATTTTTATAAAGCTACGCTTTGCACTGGTGTTGCATATCACAACAAGAAAATTCCAATCGCAATAGTGCATTCACGTCTAATGCAACAACATATGAATATTGTTGTAAAAGATCGAAGAAAGCACAAATTTCGCCACACTTTTCATGCAACACACACAAATTAGTGTTGAATATTCCCACTTTTGTAGTAGTGGCTTCAGTAGTTAGAAGTTCCTATGTGGAAATAGGAGAAAATATTGATGAACTACCTAGAACCAGGGCATGAAACAAAGGAATTTGGGTCATAGTCGATCGCTTGACCAAGCACGCAAGGTTTATTCCTGTCAAATCGACTAGGACAACATCGAATTTGGCCGAGCTATATATAAAATGGATAGTTTGATTCCACAGTATCCCGAAGAGCATAGTGGGTGATCGAGATCCATTGCTAACGAGTGCATTTTGGATGAGTTTGCAAGAGAATTTCGGAGCTGAGTTATGTTTAAGTATGCCTTATCATCCCCAGTCCGATGGTCAAACCGAGAGAGTTAACTGAGTGTTGGAAGATCTCCTTAGAGCTTGTGTATTGGATTTTGGAGGATCCTGGGAAGACCATCTACATTTGGTTGAGTTCACATACAACAATAGTTACCAGCCGAGCATTGAGATGGCACCATATGAGGCGTTGTATGGAAAACTGTGTAATTCTTCAACATGTTAGTTAGAGACTGGAGATAAGATGATACTTGGGCCTGAGATGTTAAGAGAAACATCGGATTGTATCAAGATCATTCGGCAACGACTGAAGGTAGCCTAAGATTGTTAGAAAAGTATCACTGATAAATGTCGAAAGGACTTGGAATTTGACGTTGGTGATATGGTTTTCGTGAAGATTTCACCGTTAAAGCATGTCGTTTGGTTCAGATGTAAAGGAAAGTTAGCTCTAAGGTTCATTGGACCGTTTTCGATAGTCGAGCGGATTGGAAAACTAGTGTATAAATTGGATTTACTTGAGAAGATGTCGGGGGTGCACAATGTTTTCCATGTGTCGTTTCTATGGAAGTGTGTGCATGATTCGAATGTGGTGGTATCTCTAGATCAGTACGAAGACCTAAAAGTCGAGTCCGTAGTTTTGAGACCTCGTAAGCCGCTTCACGTTGTGGGGAATGATACAAAACAACTTAGGAAGCAGATGGTTAAGCTAGTCAAGGTGCAATGGAGTGAGGATGATTATTGTACATGGGAAACGAAAGAGGGTATGAAGACAATCCATCCATAACTCTTCGTGGTATGACCCATTAATGTTGTGTCACCTTACATCATTGTAACTTGTGCTATTATTAGAATTCCGCGTGCTAGGATAAGGCCATGGATACATGGCTTGATGGATGCTAGTTTGGATGACATATTGGCTGCTTGTGGATGATAGGTATGTAGAATTGTTTCTAGGTGATAGTTTTTTTGGGATTTCGTAGGTGAAATTTCTAAAGTGGGGAGAATGTAACGACCCACATTTTACGTATCGGAGGATCGTAAAATAATTTTATTTAATTTTCTAAGGATTAGATCATTCTTAACTTTTGATATGTTGTTTATGGGGATGTGAGGCATATCTATAATTTTTACAATTTTATTTGTGACCATTTTGCCCCTGTTAATTTTGTACAAGACAAAACTTCTGACTGGGATCGAATCAGGTGCTGCGATCGATTTCATTAGAAAGTAAATGATGTTTCCTATTCCGTAGAGTGGTCACGTTAAAGTTTTGGCTGAGCAGTTTGGACGGAATCGCTGTTTTAGTGTTAGACAATTTCTGGATAGACTAATTAGTCATTAATGGGCTGATTAGTGAGGCCCATTAAGGCTAGGGGCTGCTGGCTATATAGAGGGGTAGACGTAAGGATAATAGTTTAGTTTCTTCATTTTCTCATTTGGTTTGAGCTCGAGATTCTCCTTGCTCAACCAAATATACCTCCACTCTATTTGATTCATAGATCTACATAAGAAGATTGAAGATCGACTTAGAGGAAGTGTAGATCGCATCAAATTAGTTGATTTGAAGACTGTTCTTCGCTGCTCGGATTAGAGATTCATCGATTTCAAACTATTTTGTAATTTGATGAGTGATAAGCACCTCTCACATGGATTCAATCGAGTATATGGGTTGTTTGATCTTATTTTCATCATTTCAAGTTGTTTTTACCTAGATCTAATCAAGATAAGTCTATTTTCATTCAAATCACCATAGGATCTAATCTAGTAAGATTATAACGAAAAATTATATGCCAATTCTATGTTTATGCAAGTTTAGATCCATTTATTGGTTTGTTCATTGTTTTATCATGATTCGGTGAGGTTCATATGATTATGTGATGATTATTCGATGTGTTAATGATTGTTGATGATAAATTTGTTATGTTATTAATTGAGATTTGTTGATTTGGATGAGTTGCATGCATTGATGTTTGTCGTTTGTTGATGGATCGCCGGAATTGGGGATGGATCACACGGTTTATTGCACAAGAAATGATGGACCAACCGAAACTGGAGATGGATTGCGTGGATTCTTGCACAAGAAAATTATCTCTAGATCAGATTTTGTGTGATTTAATGGGTCGTTGGTGAGCCATGGATGGATCGTATGGATCCGTGGTAAGAATGGATCAAGATGGATCAGTTTAGCTCATGCACAACCAGATGGATCATTGGATTTCATATGCGTGGATCAGGTCATTTAGGAATTGATGGATTGGGGATCGGTGGATACATGTTGAAGTAAATTGGATGAATCGAGTCGTTATATGCTTACGATGGATCGACCGAGTGCCAGTAATGATGGATCAGTGTGCAGAACAGTGGGTCGTAACGCCTTGATGGATTGGTTTTGGAAGGATTGGCAAAGATGGACGATCCAGTGATGGATCAGTGGACTGGATGGGTTATAGTTGCATGAGTTGATAGATCGAGATGGGAGATCCAGGATGGATCGGTGGATGATCCATCAAATATATAACCAAATGAAGTTGATTTTGGTTCGATGATGAGCGTAGCATTGACGCAATTTCAGATGGAATATTTGAAGCATCGTGAAGTGTTCGATGATCGATGAGATGCAACGAAGATGTGAGATGACTCAAGGATGTTTGAGCTCATGGATAATGGTTGCTCGAGATGTCACTTAAGCTTATAAATAGCCATCAAGGTAGATGGCTAGATATATTGAAGGTTGAGGGATTATCATTAGTCGGAGGTTCTAGAGGACTCAAAGCAAGGGTATAATGGGGACGTCCAAAAGACTAAAAGGTGTCTGGTCGAGTACCCTGGATATCATTGAAAGGCTTGGATACGAGTCATGATGGCGTGTGGAGTTTTGCTAGAACCGGGGTGACCATTATCCCTTGACGGATGGCAAGTTGGGCTAGTCATATGATTAACATGGTTTCGAGGCAAGGCAGGCGGTGATAGCCAGAGTCGTGGATGTTATTGTTTGTATCATTTTGTGTGGATTATCAGACGTCAAAGGAGATATATCTAGGGTGCTTGTCTGATTTTGGTTTAGGCCTTCGTGGGTTGTGCTTGGGGGATGTCGAACTCGATTAGGATGGTCTACGCTTGATAACTGCTTGCTATGGATGTACTGTTTGTGTATTCTCTAATTCTTTGGGAAAGGCTATCACTGTCGGATGGGGATGATACAGGTTGGGGTTCTTCTCTGATATTGTGTTGGTAAATTAGATGATTAATTTGCCTATTTCTCTTATACTTTATTGATGATATTAGTTAGTTATTTATCGCTCATTAAGACTATTGTCTGACTCAAGGTTTTATGTTTCCCTTTTATTGCCTTGGGTTGTTCATCTGGTTGTGGATGGGAAGATTATGTAGCAGGTAGTAGATCTTGATGAGGAAGATGCTACTGAGCGACGACGAGATGGAGGGTTAAGTATTAGTTTCTACTATACATACTTATTGTTTTCACTACTATAGTTGATGTGATGTGTGCTATTCTGAGTGACTTGTAGTGAGGCTTTTTGTACAAAATCTTATGATATAATCTAGTGATGTATGGATATTCTCATGATGATATGAAAGTTTAAGATTCTGCTCAATTGTGCTTCACTACTATTTCCTGTTGTATATATGTTCTATTATATTTTATCCTAGCGATATGAGTTATACGACAGGTTTCGCTTGTGTTTTCTTCTCTTGATGATCGTCCCGCATCGACTTGACACGTCATACATCGCACTTCTCCTTGGTTTGTGCGGGAGCAAGGGGTGGTTGTCACATCATGCATCTTTGCCCAGTTTTGTGGTTGCTATATTTTTATAACCTCTTATGCATGTGCATGTCACATAGATTTGGCACTGCCATAACCTTAAACTGTTCACTACTTTGACCTTACATGCCATTTGTGGATTGTGTGAGTTCTACTCCATTAGTTTGAGTATTATCTCTTTGACCACTGAGTTGCTCACTGCCTCGTCATTGTGTGCCATCTTGATGCACTTGACCTTACCTGCCACTATGTAGTTGGTATTTGAAACCTTCCTTGAAATGTGCAACCCATACACTTGAGTTTTCTCCCACTTGTGTGCACTGTTGCTTTATTCTTGAAATTGTCGACTCATTTTACATCGTATTGTACCTTGTACATGTGCATACCCATGCACTTGAACCCTTTTCTTTTGAACTGTCGGTTATGCACTTTGCTTGGTCCATATTTTTATATTTGCACATGATGTTGAACTTGTGCACCTATTGTTCCACTTTGAGCATTGTCATGTTACTTGATCTCCTTGTGCACTCTTTGCACCCTGAATTGTTTCATGCTGCTGTGTTCATATGTAATACTACATTGTGTGTAACACCCCACATCCGTTAAGGTCACTCACAAAGGGAACGCCTTAACTTCGGTGGAGAGTTATAGGTAAAAGATACAGATAAATTACAAGACAGACAAAACTAAAACAGCAGAAAATAGAATTTTACTTTATTGATCAAACTCTTACAAAATAAAGAAGCATAAAATAACATTTATATTCCCCAATGTAGCGTGAGCCAGCCATAGCAATGGACAAGAGAATCCAAGCGAAACTTCGACTAATCTTCAGCTTGGAAAGAAAACTGGGCTAAGTAGTAATATTCCCTCCCTGTGAACCTGGGGGGGGGGGGGAGGAAGACAAGAAAGCAAAAGAAAACAGAATCAGACATAAAGTCTGGTAAGTTCAGTAACTTTCAGCATGTGAACAGGTAAAAAGCAACATGGCATGAATTAACTGAATACAAGACTACACCATGATGAAGGGAATCATAAGGTTAGCACAAGATATGATAAGGTAAGATAAACTAGATGCACTTCTATACTTTCTCTGCTTCGCCACTACCTTGTTATTCTAATTTCTATATCCCTGCACCACCTAACTAGTAATATGTATAAACTGATAAGAACAGACACGTGATCCCAATCCCTGCAATTGTGGTTGTTTATGGTGTACATCTATTATTTATTACCTAGGTCTAACCTAGGGTTTTCTATCGAGCGCATTCTAGATCCAACCAGGGTTTTCGCTACCCAGGGCTACTGGGGTTTATGCTACCTATTGAACGTTTCTCAGATTTTAGGGTTTACGCGACCTAGGTCCAACTAGGGATTATGCTACCTACCGAACGATGCCCCCTAATCTAGGACACACTACCTAGAGCGGTATATGTTCCTAGACTTTTTCCACGTATGTGTCGCGAATCATTATCGCTGTCTAGATGCACATGTCCTCCGTATGTGCGACCCGAGTCTCGTGGCAGGGCAAATCAAGAAACACAGAACTCGGTCGGGAACTTTCAGATATCTGCTGATGTAGATGCTAAGGTCTGTTTTTCCAGTGGCTATGGTCCCACCTGACCCCTCCCTCAACTAATGAAAGGCACACCTTGAAAAATGAGAACTATACGCAGGCCCCCTATTCCCCACTAACCTATGGCCATCCGCAACCATAACTAAATAGCAAGTATATGGTCTTTTGGAGTTCTCCGCCTTTCCGCTTCACGTATCTCGATTGACTCAAGATGGTAGGTAGACGACGAGTTGCTATCACAGGGCTACTGGTCTCACCGAATCACGCTGGTCCATCCTAGTCTTTAGGTTGCCTTATATTGCAACCAAGGCATACCCTTGGTACTTCTAACACGGACCTTAACCTCTGTGATCGCAGGCGGATCATCTGCAGCCTCACAGAGGGATACCAAGAGTACCCACACGTCCCCTCGAAGTCGCGTGCTTCGCACCGTAGTTCGTTGGAGCCTTCTTTAAGATCAGATGGACGTTCGCTCCTTCTCGTATTCTACTAAGGTTTACTACTTAGTTCCCTTAACTAAGGTTTACTACTTAGTTTCCTGAACCGTCGTTTTCTTAACTAAGGTTTACAACTTAGTCCTCTTAACTAAGGTTTACTACTTAGTTCTCTTTCTCTTCAAGTTGGATTGGTTAAGTGTCATTAGTCTATTCAAGTTAACTTAACCCATTCATTTGTCATGTTAAATTGGTTAAGTGTTATCAGTAGTTCATGTTGACTTAACCCTACCACAAATCAAGTTATATTGGTTAAGTATTTCTTATTACTTAACCCGACCCCTTCATCTTGTATTGGTTAAGTGTTCCCTTAGTTAACTTAACCCTAACATCTGTTTAATTCACATGTTCTAATGGTTAAGTATTGTCCCTTTATGTTTTAACTTAACCTTGTTCATTTGTCACACTATGATGGCTAAGTGTTCTAAGTTTAATTAACTCCACCTTCTACTCTAGTTAACATGTTAAATTGGCTAAGTGTATTTTACTTAACACCACCTTCTAGTCTAGTTAACATGTTATAACAGTTAAACCTTTTCTTAACCTCACCCACTTGTCTAGTCAACATGTTATAAAGGTTATTTAACCCCTACAAGTCTTGTCTTGTTAACATGTTAAGTTGGTTAAGTGTTCCTATGGACATAACCCTCCCATTCTAGCTTAACTGTTTCTTAGCTTTAAATTATTCATTTAAAACACCAACCACTCACGTTAGACAGATACTGTTGCGGTCACTGGATGTGCCAGTCGGTTCCGGGAAGATTTACACCACAACTCAGTCTAACCTCGGGTCCTTTTTGGGCTCAATGCTCTAACCACCCACATTAGATAGGTATTGTTACGGTTGCTGGATTTGCCGGGCGGTTCCGGGCAGTCTTATATCGTAACTCAATCTAACCTCGGGTTAGGCATATTCGTCTTTCCTAGATTTACATATTTATCCTTTTTTGTCTATATGTAAATTACTAACAACTCTTTTAAACAAATTTGGCCTATATCATATTTATTTGTCATGCCCACTAACATACCTATATTCTAGGCCCAAATCTTGATTTACCTATTAATTAACCTAACTTGCAGTTTATGCCAAATTAGACCAGTTCATGTCAAAACTAGATTTAATATTCTAGTTTACAGTTTATGCCCAAAACTTGGTCTACATGCCAATTACATACTTTGCGGCCAATTAACAATTTACCATTACGCCCAATTCTAATATGCATGTAATTCACTCACTATTATAGCCAATTCGGATTATATCAACATATTTATTATGCCAAATTATATAAATTTCATGTTATACCAAATTTTCCAAGTTTTCAATCACATTCATGTTAATTTCATGTTCGGCCCAAATCGTATTCCCATCGTTTGTGTAATCGTGATTCAGTCTAGATTATAGGTCAATCTAGATTCGTAGATAAAAGGGAATAAACAAGAGTACCATGAAAAGATAGGCATAAGAATATGCATAAGATGTTAATCCCAAATTCACGAATTACAGGCCTAATAAATATTTTGACTAAAAACATCGCAGGCATATAGATCTGATAACATTATGGACATGAGAAGGTTTGAATAATAATCTAGGTTCAAGAACATGGATAGACCTGACTTAATAGACAAATTCCCAAAATCAAGATCCAAGGATAATTAAGAATAGGTCTGAATAGAAAATCAAGCTTAGATCCAATTTCATAGTCATAATCCTAGGCAATAAATCTCATAGTCATGAATCATAGGTGATTAGCCACAATGGTCCTTATCATAGTCATAGGCAATAGTCTTATGTTCACAGTCATAGGCATAGGCATATTCTTATGTTCACAGTCATAAGGATAGGTATAGTCTTATGTTCACAGTCATAAGGATAGGTATAGTCTTATGTTCACAGTCATAGTCTTAGGCCATTAACAATAGTTTCAACGTCATAGGCATAGGCACAATCTTATCGGTAATTAATCACAATAGTTCTTAATTAGATCCAAAGGCAATATACAAGCACAGATTCAAATGAGAGGATCAGGCATGTTCTTATATCCATTTAATTACATGCCACAAATAGATCTAGATGTTCAAATCTAAAAAGTAACTGACTTACATTGATCGGTTTTAGAAAAGGATAATAAGATAACGTTGAGGTGATTTGCTATGATTCGCGCGACGTTGCTCGAAGCCATTGAATTAGCCTTTGCTTCCCTTCTTGAAGCTTTAACTTTATTTGAATCTCCAATATGCAATTCCTAGCCGTAGTCTTCCAGAATAGTCTTCGTGTTTTATTTTAATTTTTTTATTTCAATTATTCCATAGGCAGCATAAGGAGAGAATAAAATGGTGTAAAGAGAATGGGGCTAGGGGGCTGTTTATACAGGATTAGGCGGACGAATCTAGACTGAAAACGAGAACAAAAACATCAGAATGAACCCAGGCTCAAAACCGGGTTTCAGCACCAGGTCGACCCCCAGGTCGACCTAGTCCCTAGGAGGTCGACCATAGTGTCGACCCCTAGGTCGACCTGGTCCTGGGCGGGAAAATTCCCGCCCAGTCTGCGCTGGGGTTTGAATTCGAATTTCAAATTCGAATTCGAGCTGTTTTTCTGTTCTGAAAATCCTTGAAACTTCGGAGGGTCATATCTCCCTCATACGGACTCCGTTTCTCGAAATCTCGGACTCGTTTCCAAGAAGAATTTCGAGATGAACGCAATGGCGCAACCCGTTTCCCTTGATTCTTATTTTAAAATTTAATTATACTTTAATTTGCGAAACTTAATGTTACAGAATTACGGGGTGTTACATTCTCCCCCTCTTAAAAGGATTTCGTCCCCGAAATCTTCAAGTTAGGAAGAATGTATCTTACCATCCAATCAACCATCTACTCAACCATTCAATCACAGGCATTTATTGTCCTTAAAAAGATTTCTAATGCTTTCATGTTCATATGCATAGTGTGTGTATATGTCTTTATCTAATGCTTTATGTACTTGAGATACTTGTATGATTTATAAAAAAATGATGAGAGTTTGAAAATTATAATATATTTTTTTGGTTCATGTTTAAAGTTTGTTTGATATCTTCAGTTTTGTAGATAATATGTTCTAAAATGAATTTTTTTATTAGTAATATGTATATAATTTGTTCATATATTACAACTGTAAAATAATACTTTTAATAAAATATATTACAACAGTTATAAACAGTTGTAATAAAGTTTTTTTTTACAATTGTTAGTTTATTACAACGGTGGAAAATAGTTGTAAAATATAAATTTTACAACGGTGTTGCAACGGTGCAAAAAAGTTGTAAAAGATTTTAGTCTATTACAACTTCTTAATAGACGACGGTTGTTCCACCATTGTAAAAAGTCTTTTACAACTGTTTTCCACTGTTGTAATATGGTCAATTTGTTGTAGTGCTTAACCAATATGACTTGATTTGTGGCAAGGTTAAGTTAAGTCAAGAGGGCAACACTTAACCAACATAATTTGATTTGTGGTAGGGTTAAGTTGACACAAGAAGGCGACACTTAACCAAAGTAACATGACAAGTAAGTGGGTTAAGTAACTTGAATTGATTGATGACACTTAACCAATACAACATGATGAACACGTGGGGTTAAGTTAACAAGAAACACTTGACCAATACAACTTGATGGACGAACGTGGTTAAGTTAATAGGAAACACTTAACCAATCCAACATGATAAGTGAGGAGTGTTCAGTTAATAAGAAACACTTAACCAACATGACATGATGAATGGGTGGGTTAAGTTAACATGAATGGACAACACTTAACCTATATGGCATAATGTGCAGGAGAGTTAAGTACATAGCAAGTTGGGTGGGTAATATTAGTAAATATAGGTCCACAAAACTTAACCATTAAATAAACATGCTTGAATCAGTAGGAGGGTTAAGTACATATCGGGTTGGTGGGTAATATTAGTAAATATAGGCCCAAAAACTTAACCATTAAATAAACATGCCTAAATCAGTGGGAGGGTTAAGTACATATCGGGTAGGTGGGTAATATTAGTAAATATAGGCCCACAAACTTAACCAGTAGAAAACCCAAGTAACGGGGACCCATTTCAGTAGTAACCCACATAGATGTATCAAGGTACCCTGAACTAGGCAGGGTGGGGCACGATTACTGGGCTGATTATAAGCGGTCAAAACAGCTGTAAGGGTACGTCAGTGTAGGTTCCGACGGTTTACGGGCGTGCACGTACTACGGAGTGGGAATATTGAATCGTGTCGGGTTGCTATCATAAGGATTGATACACCTTATGGTGGGACCAGCACAGGGTATCTACACGCAAGAGAGGGCCGATTGACACAAACACAAGGAAAAATTAATACGAGTAAGGAGCCGATCGATAGAGTAGTAAGGGTACATCTAACATGTTCATGGCAATTAGGCATATTGAGGTGGAATCCTCACGATAGATGTACACCTGAAGGCTACCACAATTGCGGGGATTGGGATCACATTACAATATGATCATTTTATATAGATTACTAGTTGGGTGGTGTAGAGAAGTGAAATGAGTGCGATAGCATATTCAGCCTTATTATCTTATTTCTAGGGTGTGGTCCTAGATTCAGTTTATTCATGTCATAACCCTTTTTCTTGTTTACATACAAAATAGTCACTGGACTTAACAGACTCATGTCTGACCCATTTTCTTTTGTCTTCTTTTCTTCCGTCCCCCCTGGTCTGCAGGGAGGGAACACTTCAGCTTAAATCAGATCAATTCCAGCTTGAAGAGAGTAGATGCATTGCTTGGAATCTTTTTCCTTGGGCCATGGCTTTGGATACTCTCTTATTGGGGATTTATGCTGCCTTACTGTTGTTTTAATGCTTCTTTATGTTTTAATTCAAGACATAAGTTCTATGTGTTACTTTTAAGTATGATTAAGACAAGTGTTGTAAAAGCTTGACTGAACCACATTGTGTATAAAATGATTTTTATTTTCCGATGCTTTATGTGTCTGTCTTGTAATTCATCTGCATCTTTTACCTATAATGCTCCACCAAAGTTAAGGCATTCCCTTTGTGAGTGACATTAACTGAGGTGGGGTGTTTCACATTTGATACCAATATATGGGTTACTAACTGAAACGGGTCCTACACACAAGATGATACAAGCTTCCCCCTACGCTTGCATCCCCACTAGATTTTCCACAGGTTATGCCATACCAGAGCAAAAGATTGCATAACCGCACAGGTTAAGTTTGTGGACATATATATAAATATTACCCACCAACCCAAGATATACTTAACCCTCCCACTGTTTCATACAATTTTACTTAACCCCTACTCAAGTTAACATATACGATCCCTATGGATTCAGCTACGTTAAGTATTCAAGTTTATTACCATATTCATCTATGGTTATAGCGTACTAGACATCCCACATCTACAACTTGTTGATGATAGATATGCCGAGTGGTTCTGGGCAGACTTCTTCCACAAGTCGGGCTAAACCTCATGTCTTAGCACGCCACGTGTTTACGCACTTATACCCCTCACATTAGACTCACCACTTGTGGTTGTTGGATATGCTTGTTGGTTCCGGCAGACTTCCACCATAAGTGTAATCTAACCTCTTGTCTAGGCGCAGTTACAGTTTCTAATTACTGTAATTCTAGGCATTTCTATTATTAACCAATTATTCCTATGTCATTATAGGTTTTCATGCCCCTTTCCCAAGTTATGTTCATAATAACCATATGCCCCAAATTCATATTTATATATTTCATTCGAGTTATTCTCAAATTTCAAATTACAAGTTATGCCCCAATTTTATCGTTTTCCCCTCGTTCCCAATTTTAACGCGTTCGCATATTTCAACGGCATGCCTAGGCTTGAAGGTAGCCCGGCTATAAAAATAAAAGGTAAATGATGAAGGTAAGTGGACATAAATGATCATACTAATAAGATTGACATATAATGGCAGAAATAGGCATAAACATACAGTGGCATAATGACAAGATAGGCATATAGGAACAGATCTGATGAACATGTGACAATAGAACTGATTCTAACATAATAGTGACATCATAAACATGCACGATAAGATCTAAAAAATGAATTAGATCAACTAACAATGGCAGATCTGACATGATAAATAGGTATTGGCTTAGATCTAGTTCATAGTCATGTCAGAATAACATAAATACACAGTTTATAGCAGATTTGGCAAATTAGTCACAGGCTTAGATCCAAGTTATAGTCATGTCAAGATTAACTTTTAATTATTTAGATCGAAAATTAACATAGAATCACTATGATTGGATCTAGAAAAATAGAAAAAGGATTGCTGATGTTGAATCACAGATCTCTAAACTTGAATGACTTGATTTCTGAAGAAGAAAAGACTTGATTTAATCTGGGCAGAGGCAGCATTTAGTTCTCCATTGTTTTAGGTGTAGAGAAACAAGAGAAATTGGGTCTTATTAATAGTCTAAAGCCAATGAACCAAGCCAATGGTGTCGACCTATGGGTCGACATCCCTAAGCGGGATTTTTCTCGCTCCCCCTTTTCTGTGATTTTGAATTATTTCGAACTGATTTTGAATTCTGGGCTTATTATATATGTAACGGCATGAAAAAAATTCGACACTCGAATTTTCAACAATAATACATAATCCTGTATTACTTGCCAAAAATCCAAGTACTGAACCCCGTACTTTTAATAGAAAGAAGTTAGAGGATGAGAAGTAGAAAGAAATAAGTGTTAGAATAGAAGAAAGAGAAGAACACATTAGAATCTCATGGCGGAACGAATAAATATAGTACAACAAATCTCTCTATAAAAGAAACTGTACATATATACATACCATTTATCAGAGTACGACATACATCAATCATAGTGGAAATAAACTTTGTAACTAATGGTGAAGCCTCCTGCTTCGAGCTCCTGAAACTCCAAGCAAAACCTAACCTGAAATATACTCGGTCTGACCGGAGCACATTTGAAGCAAAGCAAAATTCACCCAGATCAGTCTGGAATACTTTCAGTGATAAATTCACAGCACAAACAACTTGCTTAACTTTGAAAAATACTTTATGAAAGAAAAGGATAATAGTAAGACTAGCACACACATAAACACGGACGATTTTTACCTTACTATAACCCAAAACATTATTGAAATCAATATCTTTTCTGGTATTAGAATAATGTCTATCAAACCACAAATAAATAACAACCTAGAAGAACGCTTGCATCTCACGCTCTAGATATATACAATCAAAACTGCGGGCGCTTATTGGAGAATGGATTTCTTAGCAAGGTATGGGACCACCTTCCGAAAATGTACCTCCGGAGATGAATACATTGGGTTCAACAAGAACGTCTTGCAACCCGACTACACATGACCGGCCCCTCATTTCTCTTGAGAGTACCGATTATATCATTACCACGGTGTGGAGCCAGCACTCCGAACCGATAGCATACATGTAAAAATAAAAGGGACAACCGAAGGCATTTGATTTCTCTAGATCAGGTAATGATATACTCTTCTAATTGGTGCGACTCACATAGCCATGCTGCCTACCCGATTTTGTGCCATTTCTCGGTTGATGAGGCTTGAGGTTACGTTTAGTACATATTCATTCACTTTGAACGCCACATCGTCAGATCCTTCAAATCACTAATTGACGTCCACAAATACACTCTAGGTGTTAAGCAAGAGAATTTCTCTGCCACCAAACTTAGAATATTTGTAAAAATCAACGTATATGATTTTTAAGGAAATACTCTGTCAGACATCCATCCATACAAGTCATCCAGGAACAGGATGAACCGAAGGCACCCTCCTACCGCATCCTTATAGAGGAATCACCCAAGGATCAGTAGCGAGAAGTAGTTGCAAATCCGAAAATTTCAATCATGACTGAATCACAAGTCATCATAACTCTGGTAGCTAGCCAGAGAAAGTTAACGAGTAGTTCATCCGCTCATGAAGATCCACGGTTTTCAATGCTCCATCTCGAACATCTTCTGATTTCTTCAACGTTTACGTATTTGCTGGTCGGACTGGTTTTCGAATATAAATTCGATCCCGGTCTTTCTGTACCAACAATCGATAAATGCCTAGATTTTGATAGTCGGTTATTTAACTATCAAATCATAACAATGCTGTTAAGTATATTGGCAGCTCAGGTCCTTTATATAAATTTCATTATCACTATATATTCCATCAATTCTATTATAATCGATTCCATAAATTTTATCATATCAAAACTCTTCTGGTTTTGTTACTTTGAAAACATTACTCAACACTCTTTTTATCAACTTCTCTTTTTATTTCTTTGTTTGGAAATATTACCATATTCATTATCAACATCTTTTATTTCCTTTATGTTGAAACATCGTTTATATATTCTTAAATCCTTTTCATATTTTCTAATGTTAAAAATTATAGCTATAGCTTCATAACTCAACTCCCATTTCCTTTACCATTTGGGCATACCATTATATTTCTATTTAATCAAACGGTATATGATTAATTACCAAAATCTCTCCCTTATTTCGATTAAACCATTTCACTTAATTTAGTTCCCAGGTGAATGCTTATTTTTAAAAATCATCGTCTTGGGTAAACCCTTTTTACAACTTTGTTTATATGATTTGAATTGTACTTCAAACCCTTTCCATACTAATCCATTCCATAACTTTATTTTATTTAAGAAAAGAATTCCAATCGTAAAGTACTCGCTTTAGTTATATTAAATAAAAGTAGTTATATTTCCGATTTAATTGAAACTAGCATAGTTAATCCATCTTAAAAGCTTATTTAAATAATGATAAATTTTATTTATCGCAAATAACTCGATAATCACATCCCTACACATTACAACTAATATTATCTCTCGATAATAGTGAAGCCGTTCAAGTTGGGGTATTCCAATTACCTCTTAGACCTTGATCGACAATGTTCTTATCTCAAGATAAATAAAAGCTTGTAATTTAAAACCAATATTAAACTATTTCAATAATCCAATATATTATTCACATTTCCATATGTTAGGGTTTTATAACAGTTTGCTTATATTTGAAAACCCACTTTCCATGTCCATTCCCTTTTACTTAATTAAGTAAACGTCCCCATCTTATTTACCACTAGAGTTCAATATGATTTTCGTGCCATATCTTATATTGGTAATTGACTTATAATCTCTTTACTTACGTTATTAAAAAAAATTACTTCTGCTGTGAGATATTCTGTGTTATGTGCCTGTGATTTCTGTGATGATTTGTATTTCAATTTCATAAGCAATAACAACCTGTCCTTTTGAATGATTTGAGTTGGTTTAATTACCGGCAAAAACTGGTCAAAAAGCCAGGTCGTTACAATTTCAAATTTCAAATTTCAAATTTAAAAAAATCAAATCATAGTGACTTGATTTTTCAATAAAAACTGAATGCAGACTCATCTAATACTTGATGTAATACATAAATTAAAACTAGTATTCAAAATTTGCCATTTAGCATTTTCAAAAATCAAATTATGAACTTTTTTAAAACCTTGCTCTGATACCAATTGTTAGCGACTGCGGAATGGATCGTTCAGGCAAAGCAAACACTAGAGGAATAGTGTTTGTAAGAATTTAAACAAAACTAAAAACCAGAGAGAACTGTGGAATGAATCAAACACCACAAACACAATCACAGACACAGATTCAAACACAGATGCAAAACAAACAGAAATATAAATGTAGAGAAGGAAAGAACACACCGGATTTTATATTGGTTTAGAGCACTCCTACGTCCAGTCCCGCACAACGCTGAATTGTGCAGAGTTTTATTACTATTTTCAAATAGCCAAATACAACCTCCTTGATTTCACTGCTCAACAAGGAGACACTGACTCCTATCCCTTGATTCACGGCTCAACAAGGGCACATTGACTCCTACTCCTTGATTTCACGGCTACAAGGATACACCATTACTCTTTGACTTATAAATAGGGTTTATTCAACCCAAGTAATTACAAAACAGCCCTATAACTCTTTAATAGAACTTGACTCAGAGAGTAAAGAGTGTAGAGAGAAGAAGTTTGATTAAATCAGAAGTGAATTCAGTAGAGTTTAAGTGTAAAAACCATAAAAATGATTAAGTATAATGGTAGGATGAAAGAGGATGAAGTTGGAGAAGAAGATGTGTTAAAAAATTCGGTTTTAACCTCTTTTTATAGAGTATGAAGGGTTACAATGGTTTTGAATCGTTTCAAAAAGTGAAAAGACACTTCCCTTTAAAATTAGAAAAAATAGCAGTTATATGTCGATATACACTTTTTGCTATGTCGACATACTCATGTGTAATTTTCATTTTCAAAACATTTTTCAAGTATTTTGATATAAAAGTAATTCTAGAAATTCTTAAGTAAAATTCTAGCATTGTAAATTAATATTACATGATAAAAAATCATAAGAAAACGTACTTTCAAACTATATAAATATATTTATAAATTATAAGGTTTTAAACTATATAAAGTATAAATATAAAGTATATAAAAAATTTAAGTTTGAAAAACAAAGAAGAATAAAAATAGAAAAACAAAATAGAGAGAATTGAGGATAAATAAAAAAACAAAATGGAGAGGATTGAGGATAGAATTGAAAATTAAAATTTGAAAATTAGAATTTTGAAAATTAGAATTTGATTTGAACCTGGAGTGCTATTTAGAGTCTTACAAAATCAGGACTCTATAAATATATTAATCTTAAACTCTTGAAATCTTGATTACTCATGAGTCTTAAAATTTCTTTGATCTTTGAATCTCTATCATATTTATAACTGTACAGTCTTCAGTAATATTTCCTGCACACACACACACACACACATATATATATTCTATACAAAAAGTGTTAGCATATATTTTATAATCAATGACAATTGAAATAAGGTTGTTGTCATCAAAACTCCATTTTCCAACACATATTTCTTTCAATCATGGCATAAATATACATATTAACGTGTAACAATTAAAATGGGAAAACAACAATATCAACACAACTTATAGCCTAGGTTTCATTCGATTATTTCAACAATAAAAGACAAACCAAATATATTTATAATTCCTATTTGGGTACTGATTTACTTCTTATGGAAGGTTATATACAAAACCTTACTATTTGGACATCTTGTAAGCAATATGTTTAAATATTACATTTTAAAAACAATAGAGATTTAAACCTATTCAAATTTACAATCTCTCTAAATCTTAATCTTTTGCATAAAACCACACAGATGAATTTACACAAATAAAATAAGATGAATTTGACCAATGTAGAGAATTATACAACACGGAATGCTTCTCTTTAAATATTTCAATAATCCAAACCTATATAAACAAATAGATTGATCATTCCTGTGTACAAACATAAACAAATGGAAGATTTGAGGAATTTAATATTGTTTTCTTTTTGTAATAACTTAAATCTTCCCAAGCATAATAATCCAGATTTAGACTAACAAATTATAGAAAATAGTAAACTTAGGTGAATTTCACTCGCTATGATTTTGAGATAGAAAACAATAGAATTTGTTAAAGAATTAAAATTTTGATCTAGCCTACGCAAATGAGCTCCAATCCTTCTGTAATATATATATATAAGAATCTTTTTTTGTGAGTGTATGTGTATGAGTATATATATATAGACAATTTCCAAAGTTCTAGGTCTATAGAAAAACCTAGTCTAGCGAACGTAGATTTAAATATAAGAGAGGAAGAGACCTAACCTTTCTTGGAAATTGGAAATGCATATTGGCGGCATGGAGAAGAATAGATGTAGGGTTTTGATTGAGGGTAGGGAGTCATATTTATAGTTGACATCATGTATGCAGACTGTTAGACTTAACACATTAAATTTAAGCAGTACGTTTGATGAAAAATATAAATAAGTCATCCTTTAAAAACACCTTCACTAGGCACCCTACAGGAGGGCAGTCGACCCCCCTTCTATGGGGCTGATCGACCCCTCTTTTGGAGTTTCGGGAAGGAGACCAGTTCTTTTAAACATTTTTTTTCATTAATTTCTGAATTTATTTGATTGATTGGTTACCTTATATTGGTTATTCACTATAAGTTAACCAATCAATAAAACAAATTCAGAAATTAATGTAAAAGAAACGTATAGAAGAACTAGTCTCTTGGCCTCAACCCCAGAAGGGGGTCGACCGAGGGTGCCGAACGCCTTGCTATAGGAACGGTCGACTGCCCTCTTGTATGATGCCAGTGAAGGTGTTTTTAAAGGAGGATTTATTTATATGATGCCAGTGAACGGTCGACTGCCCTCTTGTATGATGCCAGTGAACGGTCGACTGCCCTCTTGTTCAAAACCATTTAACTATTCTTTTCCATGCCTCAATTCTACTATTTCCAATTTCCAAAGAAAGGTTAGATGTCTTCTTCCTCTCTTATCTTCATTTCTACCATTTTAAACTAGATTTTTCTATAGATTTATAATTCTGATATATATATATATATAATAAAAGTATGGGAGCTTATTTGCGTAGGCTGAATCCAGATTTCAATTCTGTAACAAATTCTACTGTTTTCTATCTCGAAATCACGGTGAGTGGAATTCATTTAAGTTTACTATTTTCTATGATTTGTTAGTCTAAACCTGGATTATTATGCTTGGGAAGATTTGAGTTATTACGAAAAAAACAATATCAAATCTCTTGAACCTTTCATTTGTTTATGTTTGTATGAAAGAATGGTCAACCTGTTAGTGTATATGTGTTTGGATTATTGAAATAATAAAAAAGAAGTATTTTGTGATGACCCCCCGGTACCTCCCGCACAAGCTGAGGAGAAGTGTGTTGTATGACGTGCCAAGTCGATTGGGAATGATCATCCAGAGAAGAAAACACAAGGGGAACCTGTCGTATAACTCACAACGCATGGATAAAATATAATAGAATATATACAACATGAGATAATAGTGAAGCATAATTGAGTAGAATCTTAAACTTTCATATCATCATTAAAAGATCCATACACCACTTGATTACATCATCAAAATATGTACAATAAGCCTCACTACAGGTTCACTCAGAGTAGCACATCAAATAATAGCTACAGAAATAACAAGTATGTATAGTCGAAAAATAGTACGTCAGCCTCCAGCTCGTTGTCGCTCAGTAGCATCGTTCTCATGAAGATCTACTACTTGTTACCTACTAATCAGCCTGCCCATCCACAACTGGAAGGACAACACAAGATAATAAGAGGGAAACATAAAACCTTGAGTCAGACAATTGTCTTAATGAGCGATAAAACATCTATCAGCAATATCATCAATAAAGTATTTGAGAAATAGGTAGATCAATCATCTAATCTACCAACACATCAACAGAGATGAACTCCAAACCCATCCCCTCCACAACCGACAGTGATAGCCTTTACCAGAGAGTTAGAGAAGAAACAAACAGACATCCATAGCAACCAATTATCAAGCGTAGACCATCCTCATCAATCTCAACATCTAGCAAGCACAAACCTTGAAGGCCGAAACCTACATTAGATAAGCATCCAAGAGATATCTCCCTCGAGGTCGGACAATCCACAAAAGATAGTACAAGCAAAAAGTAACATCCATGACTGTGGCTATCAATGTCTGCCTTGCCTCGAAACCATCGTTAATCATATGACTGACCCATATTACCATCAATCAAGTGATAATGGTAACCCTGATTCTAGAAAAAATTCATATGCCATCGTGACTCGTATCTAGGCCCATCGTGACTTCTCCGGGTACTCGACTCATCTAGTCTTTTGGGCATCCCCATTATACCCCTACTTTGAGTCCGCTTGAACCACCGACTTACGATAATCCCTCGGCCTTCAATAACTCTAGCCATCCACCTTGATGACTGTTCATAAGCTCAAGCGCATTCTCGAGCAACCATTATCCACGAGCTCAAACATCCTTGAGTCGTCTTCACAATCTTCACAACTTCATTGCATTTCATCGATCAACAAACACTTCACTTTGCTTTGAATATTCCATCTGAATTCATATCGAAGCAACGCCCATCGTCGAACCAAAACAAACATCATTCAGTTCAATATTAAATGGACCATTCACCATCCATCATATGGATCGTTCACACACCAAATACCCATGATCCATCCACCTGTGGTCCATCATCCAGCCTTGTGTCTTCTTTCACAAAGTTGTAGGCGATCCACCAATCCATCAATAGACCGTGAACCCGATCCAATGACCCATCAATACACGGTCCCTCTCCAATCCAGCACCTTCGAGCCAAGCCGTTGCACCGTAGCTGACCTGACCCATCAGCACTAGCTGACCTCGACCGATCCATGCTTTTACATTCCATGTCATGATCCACTCAAGTCCATGCCGACCGATACATCGTTCTGGCCGATCCAAACTTGCCTTGACCCAAAGCATCCGTCATGAGCCAAGTCCGATCCACCACCGGTCTATGCAATATAGCTCTCCACCGATCAATGTGATTCATCCATTTCTTGCACCACACTCCAGGCGGTCCATGCTTTCCACGTCACCACTGATCCGATCCATCAAAATACATGCAATCCATCATTAGATCTATTTCTTGCGAGCCAGTCCAAGCCTTCCATTGTGCCACGTAATCGATCCACACCATCTACACTTTGACGACGGACATCTATGCATCCATAGCACAACAATTAATCATCATTCAATCATATGAAATTCACCAAATCATGACAAAACAATAAAAAGTCAATAAATGGATCTAAAATTGCATAAATATAAGATTTAACCAAGATTATATCCAATGGTGTGATCCGAATTGAAAATATACTTACCTCCATTAGATCTAGGCGAAAATGAATCGAAATGATGAAAATAAGATCAAACAAACCCATATACTCAATTGAATCCGTGTGAGAGATGCTTATCACTCACCAAATCCACAAAACAGCTTGAAATTAATGAATCTCTAATCCAAACAGCGAAGAAAGACCTCCGAATCAATCAATTTGATGCGATCTTACATTCATCGATGTTGATCTTGAATATTCTAATGTAAATCTATGAATTAAATGAAGTGGAGGTGTACTTGGTTAAACCGGAGAATCACAGTCACCCAACCAAATGAGAGAACGAAGAAACTAAACCATTTTCCTTATCTCTACTCTCCTATTTATAGCCAGCAGCCCCTAGCCTTAATGGGCCTCACTAATTAGCCCACGAAAGACTAATTAGTCTATCCAGAAAATGTGTAACACTAAAACAGCGATTCCTCCCATGTCGTTCATCCAAATCTTTAATGTGACCACTCTAAGGAATTGGAAACACCATTTCCGGTCCAATGAAATCGATCCTAGCACCTAATTCGATCCTAGTCAAAAGTTATCCCCTATACAAAACTAATAAGGGAAAATGGTCATAAATAAAATTAGTAAAAATCATGGACATGTCCCACATCCCCATGAAGCACATATCAAAATACGATAATGAACCGACCCTTGAAGGACTAAATAAAAATATTTTACGATCCTCCGATTTGCAAAATGTGAATCGTTATATTCTCCCCCTTTAGTAATTTCTCCCCCCAAATCCCAAGTCAACACGAACAACCAAAAACAATTCCGCATGCCTATCATCTATGAGCAACCAATCTACCGTCCAGTCTAGCATCCATCAAGCCATGCATCCATAGCCTTAACCTAGCACATAGAATTCTAATAATAGCACAAGTAGCAATGGTGTAAGGGTGACAAGGCATCAGTGTGTTATACCAACGAAGAGTTATGGATGGATCATCTTCATACTCTCTTCCATTTCCCATGTAGAATCGTCATAATCCTCACTTCATTGCACCTTGACTAGCAAAACTGTCTTCCTCCTAAGCTATTTTATGTCATTCCCCACAACGTGAAGTGGCATACGAGGTCTCGAAACTACAGACTCGACTTCTAAGTCTTCATACAGATCCGTAGATACCACTACACTCAAATCAGGTACACACTTCCGTAGAAAAGACACATGGAAAACATTATGCATACTCGATATCTTCTCGAGTAACTCTAATCTATATTCAAGCTTTCCAATTCGCTCAACTATCGGAAACTGTCCAACTAACCTCGGAGCTAACTTTCCTTTATTTCCGAACCGAACAACATTCTTCAATGGTGAAATCTTCACGAAAACCATATCACCAACGTCGAACTCCAAGTCTTTTTGACGATTATCGGTGTAACTCTTCTAACGATCTTTGTTCATTCATTATCGAACGATCTCGATATAGTCTGATGTTTCTCTTATCATCTCTGGCCCAATATCAGCTTATCTCCAGTCTCTAACTAACGTGCCAGAGAATTACACGATCTTCCATACAACGCATCGTATGGTGCTACTCCGATGTACGACTGGTAACTCTTGTGGTTAGCCTACTTTGTGAACTTGGCTACACAAAGTTAGAAGATCAATTATGAAGGATGTTGAATAAAAGAGCATGCCCTCGAAATCCGTATCGGATCGGTGGTCTCTAACAGAGCCAAAACAATGAAGAGAAGGAAGTGCAAAAATCTCAGCAGAATCGGATCGGATCGATGTATACCGACCCGTACCCTACACTCACACTTCCGACCCGATCCGAACTCAGATGATAAAAGCAGTAATGAACGTGTCCCATGGCTCCTTGAAGATTCGGAGCGGTTGCGTACCCACTCACCCACGTTCACACACTAACCTGATGTGCTGTCACCACTATATCTCATCCGAACCCAAATTCTATGGGATGGGGGCCACGTGTACTCGAATCGGAGCTGCTTCAGGGCATTTTCCGCCTATAAATACACCTCCAAGGCTCATTTCAAGGGATCTTTTGGCATTTTCAGAGTTGAAACCCCTTTTTGAGAACCGAATTCCATCACCATGTTCATATTGCAATCATCTTATAAAGTACATTTCAGAGAGAATTGAGGAATCTACGTATGATATGAGTGAAAGTGGATATGAATCATTGTTGTATCTACATTCAAGTCATCAATACAAAACGTAGAAAGTGGACGTAGGCTATTTAACGCCGAACCACTAGAAATTGCGCGTTTTCTTCATTTTTAGTTTCATTTCATCAGAAATTATTCCTAGTTTGGGTGTTAGAGCCATTTTCGGATCTAACATTTTGGTGCTTTCACTGAGAAATCTTTGAATTCTTCGCTTTTTCGGATTATCGTTCTACTATTTGGACCCTCAAGTTCGAAGAAGTTAATCCTCTATTTCTGACACTTTCGAGCATTTGCTAATTAATTATTGAAAGATTGCACATTATGGCTAAAGGGAAAGAAGTGCAAGGCGTTAGGGAGAACGATGCTAGAAAAGATCAATAAGCCATCGTATTGACGAGGTCGCGGGGACAAAGCTCTGGACAAACCTGATCCGAACCGGGCGTTTCGAACCGAAATGACCAGGAGAACCCGATCCGATCAGGAAGTGCTGGAGCCGCTCAAACCCCTCCGAATCAAATCAACTCTGGCACCCTACTCCGATCTGTAACCCCCCACGTTCATTAATGTCACTCACAAAGGGAATGCATTAACTTCCATGGAGCGTATTTAGTGTATAGAACAGAATATAACAAGACAGATATAAATAATGGTACTTGAAAAATTTAAAACAACTTTTATTATAGCGGAGAAATAGTTTGATTACAACAACTTCATAAACCAAGTATACTTAATATCCATCTTGATAAATTGTTTCAGAGTACATAAAATAAAAAGCATAAACCCCAACACAAGTAGCCATAAAAGAGAGAGCAGAACTTTACTTTCAGCAATCCAAGCACTTCCAAAAGAGAGAGAAAGAGATCCGAGATCAAGCTCCACTAGTACTAGTCCCACCCTGAGAACCTTGGGGGGAGGAAGGAAGAAAAGAGGCGAAAACAAGGGGGTCAGACATAAAGTCTGGCGAGTATAATAACTTTAACAATATAATTATTAAAGTAACTAGGATAAGGCATAAACTGGTAAGATAAGATATGACCATGAAACAAGTGGGCATGACAAAGCAAATAAGAGGAATATTCTGGCGTTAATCTCCTTCCTAATAACTATAGGGTAATTACTATACTGCACCACCACTAGTCACCCTAAAAGTTGATCCCGCCTACAGAACTTAATAATGATAATGGTAGTTTCGTGTACCCCTAGTTGCCTTCATAGGTGTCGTCTGCTCCTATCTCCACTAGTTGTACACACTACCCCCATTCGATCGGCTCCCTAACTCGTAGATACTCGTGCTGGTCCCACAGTGGGGTGTATCACTCCCCAAAGTGGCAACCCGATACCACTAAAGATGCACGGCTTATATCTACACGATGCAACAACGTCTTACCTACCAGCCCGGGCCCACGCACGCACATGACCCCGTTGGACTTGCGTTGCCACCGCTAACCCGTTTTGACCTCTTACAATCAAATCCAGTAAGCGTGTCCCGTCCTCGACTTGGGTCGAGCTCACAAAGATACTTAATGGGTTACTAGTTTGGAAAGGGCCCACATGCTTGACACAAGCCTTCCACATAAGCTTGGTCCCCACTAAGGTTTCCCCACTTAACCCCATTCTTATTCATGTCTTCTTACATGTTTCAATCTTGGTTAAGTGCATCTAATCGTATTTCACATGCCACCCAAGGCACCCACTTAATTTCACATGCCACCCATGGCACCCACTTAACCCCTCTGTCCCACCACATGTTTATCTGGTTAAGTGTTACTTAATTCATTAGAACCGTAACCTTGTAAAGACCTCCCACATTAGGCTGACATTTGCGGTTGCTGGATTTGCCGGGCGGGTCCGGGCAGTCTTATACCGCAAACGAGTCTAACCTCGTGTCTTTACAATTGTTAGGCATTTAATTCATGCCTTTGACCTCTCACATTAGACTGTCATTTGTGGCTGCTGGATTTTCCGGGCGGGTCCGGGCAGTCTAACACCCCAAAAGAGTCTAACCTCGTGTCTTAGGCGGTTAATTATTACACATCTTTATTTAACCCCAAATTGGATTAATATCCCTATTCAAATTCGTCAATAAATTCCAAATTTATTTATGTCCATAATTGTCTCTTAAAATTATGTCCATAAATACCAATTATGCCAATTAATGTCTCAAATTAATTATATGCCTTTTAAGGCCATTTTATGCCAATTCACAATTTATGTATATTCAATATTATCCCATCATCCCCACGCTATTCGTACGTTTTCATATGACATATGTTAGACTCGCAAATAGTCTAACTTATAAAAAGAAAAACAGCATCACATAACACATAAAATAGATCTAAGGATCATGACATAAGATTACATAGCCAATAAGTTGCATATGAATTTCATTCAAACTAGCATATGATACAAAACAAGCATAGGTAATGGGCATAAACTTGTATAACTTATGTACTGTTATAGATCCAAATATAAAGGTGTGAACTTGCATATGGATCTAAACATAAAGATGTAAACTTGCATATAGATCTAAACATAAAGATGTAAACTTGCATATAGATCTGAACATAAAGATGTAAACCTGCATATGGGTCTAAACATAAAGATGTAAACTTGCATATGGATCTAGACATGAAGGTTAATGTCACATAAACTAGCATATGCATATACATGTCTCACATATATTTTAACAACCCAAACTTGCATAAGATTCATACATGAATATATGATCCAATCATCACAAACTTGCATAAGATATATGATTCAACCTGCATAAGATTCACATAAGAACTAACATATGATCCAACTTGCATAAGACTAACATATGATTCAACACCACAAACATACATATAATTTACATCACATGATTAAAAATCATATTCTCATAATCCCAATTATATCTTATCATAATTAAAATAATTAATTATTTTGTGAAAGCTATCATACTCACAATTAAAAAGAATAGTCTTGTCTTTCTGGGATCTGTATTCTGAAACTGAATTGCTCGCCTTTGATGTAGGCTAATCGTTATTTAGATTTGATTTGATTTTGATTCAAGATTCTATCTTGCTTTAGGGTTGAAAATGTATGGCAGCTACTCTAGGTTCTCCATTGATGGCATGGCGGCTCTTGTTATGAATTAATGTGATTAGGGTTAGGGGTTTAGGAGTGTTTTTATAGAAGTTTAATTTAATAAGAGCCGTCGGATTAACCTACGATAACCAGAACCATCAGGACCACTCAGATGACACATCAGCCCTTAGGGAGAATCGGGCCACGGGTTGACAGCCAAACACCCTGGATCGACCCCTAGTTGACCCAGCGGGGCTTGGGTCGACTCCAAAAATGGTGCGGTTTGGCTATTCCCCCTCCCGATTCGCTGTTTTGAACCTTTTTTGAATATTTTTATGTATATATATATATATATATATCTATATCTATATTTCTCTCATATGCATACAAACTTCAAGGCTTAATAACTTCTTCATAAGTTATCTGTTTTATGCAAACCAAATGTCTGTCTTGACCCAAAATTTTGAGACGAACATAATAGCGCAACCCATTTCACTTAATTCTTCTTCTAAAAATTAAGTATACTTTAATTTGTGAATTTTAATGTTATAAAATTACGGGGTGTTACACGATCCGAACCGAATGAGACTGAAGCTGGTACTTCTACTCGAGCACCCACCAATGCTCCAATGCCGGCTACGACAACTGGTAATCAACCTGCTCCATCCACACCCATCATGCACCGGGATTTTTCGCGTTTTCTTGACATGTTGGAGAGTACTAGAAATGCATTGGAAGCCCATAAACGTGACAGTCTTCGCATGCAAGAGAATATGATCACCATGAGTAGGGAACTCAATGAACTCCGGACGCAAAAGACACCTTCCCCAACACGCCGCCTTGCTGCAGACTATTCGTCTTCATCGTATGAAGGATTCCTCGTGAAAGAAGGCCGCTTGAGTGACCTTAAAATCTTGATCAATTGACCTTTGGATCTTTAGGATCCCGTGAAGATGCGGCTCGTGTGTTAGGACCTGATGACCCGAGCCTGCAAGAACCTATGTTGCTACCCATGCGTGGATCCCATGTTCTACCCAGGGATCCTAATATTTCTAATCCTACGCAACAACAACTTCTCCAACCCCTTCCTCTTGAGATCAACCGGGAGCATAGGGAGCAGTGTAGAGCAGCCGCCACTAGAAACAAAAGGTTATCCCCTAATCAGGAACCCAGGGGTAATCCGAATATCGGACCTAGAGAACCTATGTAAACATTAACAAATGCCAATGTGTGGGTAATGGTGCGTTAGATCATGTCCGAAAGCCGACGACACACTAATGAGGACTGGGGCATTGAGCGAAGTCATACCCCCTTCATAGATGATATATTAGACTTCCTGTTCCCTCGGCAATTCAACTTTCCAAAGATGGATTGATATTCAAGGAGAACGAACCCAAGACAACATCTGATGAGGTATGCATGGTTCATGAATGTCGCGGCAGCTCCAAACACTATAAAATCTAAGGCCTTTCCGATTTATCTAGAAGACGTGGCGTTAGTGTGGTTCACCCGACTCACTCCACGGTCAATATCAAATTTCATAGAATTAAGTGAGCGCTTTATGAACCAGTTTCAACTTCATGCCCGAAAATCCAAAAGCG
Source organism: Allium sativum (assembly GCA_030737875.1). Taxonomy (NCBI): domain Eukaryota; kingdom Viridiplantae; phylum Streptophyta; class Magnoliopsida; order Asparagales; family Amaryllidaceae; genus Allium; species Allium sativum. Next base: position 342,260,679 of record CM060919.1, read on the forward strand.
TCATAGAGTTTTCAAGGATTAAACAAGCTCCAGGTGAATCTCTGAAATCATACTTGGACCGCTTCAACCTGGTTGTCACCGAAGTTAGTGACCCTCATGAACCCACTATTATGATGGCCTTATTAGAAGGAGTTGACCCGGACACAGAATTCGGGGATTATCTATCCGGGAAACCACCCCCACTAGGGAATTGTTCTACGAAAAGGCCAATATTTGCTTAAGGCGAGAAGAAGCTCATGCAAATAGGAAAAGAAAGTCTGAAGGGGCCTCGAGGGAAGGTGTCCAAAGTAATGTTGTTGCGAAGCAATCCGGTGATAGTTCGGCGAAGGTTGAGGTGAATGTTAGCAAACAGAACAGAGGTAATAACAACAGGAATGGAAACGGCAATAGGAGGAGTAGGAACCAAGGAAATAATTCCAGCAAAATACCTCGATTCCAAACTTTTGAGAATTATTCGCCATTGAATGATACCTTGGAAAACATTTATTTGGACACATATAACATATTGCAATATAAGAAGCCGCCACCCAGAGACTCCACTGAAAAAGAGATCGCAACGGGAAAGTTTTGTTTGTTCCATGGAACCCACGGCCATTCTACCAACGAATGCCATCATTTGAGAGATGTAGTTGAGAAATTGTTGCGGGAAGGGAAGTTAGACGAGTGCCCCACGGGACATGGGGCAAGGAGGGCAAGCCCCGAACCAAAACCAGCCTACTTCTAAACCCACAGCCCAACAGAAAGGTAAGGGGATCGTTATCAATACCATTATAGGCGGACCCCATCTAGCTAGCCGTAGTTTCAAAGCGATGGATCAGTGCATGAATGCTGCCAAGCACTTTGAGATAGGAGAATGCAGTAACCTCGAAGACATTACTCTAGTAAAACAACAAAAGACGATGTCAGACGACGTCATATTCCGTAGTAAATATGATACCGGAATTCAATCACCAACTGAAGACCCACTGGTAATTACCACTGTCATCGGCCCCGCCTTAATCCATAAGGTGTTGGTGGACAACAGAAGCTCATTCAAACAAGAAAGCTTTTGAACAAATGAGACTCGAAGCAAAAGATCTAAAGCCCTGCGAAGGATGGATACGGGGCTTCATTGGGGTGTCAACGGCTCTAATGGGCTACGTAGAACTACCAGTGACGTTACGACAAGGAGAACGTCAAAGAGTGAGAACCCTGTCATTTGTAGTTTTGGATGTTGAGTCACCCTACAATGCTTTCCTAGGTCGACCGGCCCTCGTCGAGTTTAGGGCATGTATTGCACCTTGGTGCTTACTGCTTGAATTCCCGACTGACGCAGGAGTAGGGGTGATGAGAGGCGATCAAGCTACGAGACGAGCTTGTTACATGACAGAGTTGAAGATGAAAATGAACGGGTTGAATATAGAATCTAAGGATGTTTCTCCCCCTTCTAAGGAAAACTCAGCATAGCAATTAAGGGATCCAGCCCCAAGAAAGTCGCCCTTAAATGTGCTCGAGGATATAAATCCCAGAGAGGATAGAGAACCCAAGGATAGAAAGGCGACTCCCAACGAGATGACAATAGATATATCTATTGATGATGCAGATTCGACAAAAGTACTAAAGATCAGATCCTAGCTAGATACAATTCGAGAAAAGAGCTGGCTGATTTCTTAAGGGCAAATTTAGATGTGTTTTCCTGGACTCATGCTAACATGTGTAGGATTTCGCCTGCTATTATAAGCTACTCTTTAAGCATCAATCCAAAACACCCGCCGGTCAAGCAGAAGAGACGGATGTTAGGCCCAGAGCGGTCAGCAGCTTTGAAGGAAGAGGTAGAGAAATTGAAGGATAATGGATTCGTTAAGGATTCGAAATATCCCGACTGGATATCAAATCTTGTCCTGGTCAAAAAATCTAACGGGAAGTGGCGTACATGTATTGACTTCTCTGACTTGTACAAGGCTTGTCCAAAAGATAGCTTTCCTCTTCCCAGGATTGATCAACAAGTGGACTCGACGGCCGGACACGAGCTCTTATCCTTTATGGATGCCTATTCGGGGTACAATCAAATTCCCATGCACATACCAGATCAGGAACACACAAGTTTTATCATAGACTTGGGGTTACATTGTTATGTGGTAATGCCGTTTGGATTAAAAAATGCGGGAGCCACATATCAGCGCCTGGTCAACCGCATGTTCTATAATCAAATCGAAAAAACCATGGAGGTTTATGTGGATGACATGCTTGTGAAGTCTAGACAATCTTCCGACCATACAAAAGACTTAGCCGAAATGTTTGACATTCTTCGAAGGTATGGGATGAAGTTAAACTCCCTAAAATATTTGTTTGGGGTCGCATCTGGGAAATTCCTTGGGTTTATCGTAAGTTCTCGAGGGATTGAGATAAATCCTAGTCAGATAGCAGCAATATGGAATATTGAAGAACCATGAAAGATTAAGGATGTTCAAACTCGGGCCGGAAAAGTCGTTGCATTGAGCAGGTTTATCTCCAAAGCCACAGATAAGTGCGTACCTTTCTTCGATCTAATCAAACGAGGGAAACGAAATTTTGAGTGGACTCCTGATTGTTGGAGGCTTTCCAGAATCTATTAGACTTATTAGAGAAGCCTCCAACATTGTCAAAACCCGTGGAACATGAGGATTTGTTTGTCTACCTAGCAGTATCATCTCATGCCGTCAGTACAGCGTTGGTACGTGAAGAAGATAAAGTCCAAAAGCCTGTATACTACGTAAGCAAGAAGCTAGCCGCTGCCGAACATAACTATCCAAAAATCAAAAAACTTGCTTATAGCCTCCTGATTGCCTCCCACAAACTTCGTCATTACTTTCAGGCTCACCCAATAGTTGTATACACCGATCAACTTTTAAAGCAAGTGTTGCAAAAACCCGAAGCATCGGGGCGGTTGCTTAAATGGAACATCGAGTTGAGTCAATTCGATTTGAATTTTCAACCACGGAGATCAATAAGGGGGCCGTCCTTGGCCGACTTCATAGCTGAATTCACAATTCCCGAAGAGGAAACGGTAGGTGACAAGGTGGTTACTTCAAAACAAGAGCTAGAGCTTAGTCCGTGGAAGTTATATACGGACGGGGCCAAGAATGATCGAAGGTCCGGCGCCGGAGTTGTTTTAATCACTCCTGAAGGACGATCTATTTACTACGCCTTGCGATTAGAATTTTCTGCTACCAATAACGACTCCGAGTATGAAGCCCTGATTGCCGGGCTGAAGCTCGCCAAAGAACTAGGAGTGAAGACACTGGATATATGTTGTGACTCCAAGATAGTTGTCTGCCAGGTACGGGAGGAGTTTGTTACCAAAGGACCTCGGCTTGTTACTTATCTTAGAAAAGTAAAGGAGTTATTGGACAAATTGAAGCATTACAGCATAACACATATTCCAAGAGCAGAGAATCAAAAAGCAGACTGGTTGGCAAAATTAGCGAGTTCTGACAACCCTGAAGAAACCAAAATGGTACTAATAGAGATATTGGAGTCACCAAGTTTCGACCTAATGGAAGTGGAACGAGCCCTAGAAATCGATCCAGAGAGGGAGTCATGGTAGACACCAATCAAGAACTTCCTCAAGAGCAGAATTCTCCCTTTGAAGAAAAGAGAAAGACGAGCTGTAACACGTAAGGCTGTGAGATACGTGCTACAGGACGACGTCCTTTATCGCTAAGGGTTTTCCATGCCCTTACTATGATGTATCGCACACGACAATATCAAACGTGTACTGCAGGAAGTACATGAAAATAGTGTGGAGATCACACCGGGGGCCAAACCCTAGCAAAGAAGGTATTACGGTAAGGATATTTTTGGCCTACCGTGAATAAAGACACGACTGACTACTCACGACGTTGCGATAAATGTCAAAGATTCGCCAAAGTTCCCAGAGCACCTCCGACCCAGCTTAAGTCAATGGTAAGCCCATGGTCGTTTGCCATTTGGGGAATTGATATTATTGGAGTGTTACCTATCGCCAAAGGAGGGGAAAAGTACGCGATCGTCGCCGTGGATTATTTTATGAAGTGGATGGAAGCTGAACCTTTAACCACGATCACGACGAGGAAGGTGATAAGTTTTGTGGTTAGAAACATTATCTGTCAATTTGGGATATAGAAGACCATTATAATTGACAATGGGACATAGTTCGACAACGTGTAATTTAGAAACTTCTATCGGAAATACAAGATTGATAAAAGATATACTACTGTGGCTCACCTGCAAACAAATGGGCAGGTCGAGGCAATTAACAAAGTTATTAAATCTATCCTTAAGAAGCGGTTAGAGCGAGCCAAAGCCAAGTGGGTGGATGAGCTGCCATTAGCCTTATGGGCCTATAGGTCAACCTTTAAAACGGCAATTGGCCATACTCCTTTCTCACTCTCCTTTGGATCGGAAGCAGTAATCTCGGTGGAACTTGAAGTCCCCTCTCATAGGGTGACATACTATGACGATGATGAATAGGTCACTCCTCCTTGAGTCTCTTGACATGATTGAAGAAAAAAGAGAAGAAGCTGACCTACGTGCTTTAAAACACATGTTATTATGATCGAAAAGTTTGCTTCAGAACTTTCGAACCAAGGGATTTAGTGTTAAAACGAATCTTCCCGCCTTCAACCCAATTGGGTCCAAAATGGGAAGGGCCGTATGCTATCCAACGGAAACTTGATACATGAGCCTTCAAGCTAACGATCGTGAATGGTGAGGAGATTCCCAGAGCCTGGAATGCTCAGCACTTGCGGCGATATCTGGGTTAAACATGCAGTCTTTTCCTTTTACTTTTGTAGACTTTGTAAAAAGGCACGACTCGCCTTAAAAAGTCTTTTTATATGAATGATGAATTATGAAGTGGATGTAGGCTACGACTTAGTTGAACCACTATAAAAATATCATGTATCATTTATTTTTCTGTAATATTTTTATCTCCGGTAATTGTTCCATCATGACTATGAAACGTAAAACATTAAATTAAAACTTGAAAAATTGGAAATAATTCATGAGCAGGGGTAAACAAGATGACCATTTGTGTAATAAGATAGAAGGAATGGGAAGATGACATTCTTAACTCTAACTCTCATGAATCAAGAGAGAGTATAAAGGATGGGAAGATGACGTCCCTTGAGGCGTGAAGGTGCACCCCGATAAGAGACCGCCTCAGTAATACTCTAACCTGGTTATGAGACAAGAGAGTATAAAGATGCTAGAAGAACAAGGATCAATGACGAAAGAAATGTAGCCCTGCCAAAGAGTCGGGGGCAACTGAATGTTGAATTTAATCAATCTCGAATAAGCCTTAACCAGTCATTCAAGATTGATTGGGGGCAGATATATATACATATGTTCCCCTTAATAATGACTTTATTGTATAACTGTGATATGACATGTTGTTCATTTGCATTTTTTACTTAAATGTTAAATTTACAAATATTTGACATTGCAGGGACCAAACTACTTTATTCACAAACACGTGAGTTTATACAGGAAAGCTAAGAAAAAGATGCGAGGGCTGCACTCGCTGCAACAATAACGGACCAGTGGAATTTCAAAACAAAAAGCAAAACGCATTATCATTTAGACTTTGGAGTAGACTTTGCTTTCTTGACATATTGAAGCTTTTCTTTCTCCTCCTTGTCAGCTTCACTAATTATGCGTTTTCGCCTCTTCTTCTCCAAAGTTGAGGTGCTGGAGTCCACGGACTTCCTTCCAGGAATTGGAGCACTAGGGTCAACAGAAGATTTTTTAGCAAGTTCCTCAGTGATCGATCTAGTTGAAAGTTTAACGACTAACCTTGACCCAGGATGCACTATCGTAAGAGGTTTAAGGTTCTCAGGATTTGTCTCCTCAACTTTCAATTGCATGCATTTATCCTTCTAGGCCTTTATCTCGGCCAAAGTCAGATCATCAACATTTCCTGTATCCCCAGTTATAGTAACATCGGGGTCTTCCTCATGTCCATCATTATCACCGTCATCTTTCAAAGCAGCTATTATTTCATCATCATGAGGAGTTTCGGTGCTGGGTAGTACGGGATCCTTGTCGACCACCTCCTTTTTTCTTGCCCTCGTCATCCTTCTCAGAATCTGTAGCAGCAACTTTATCTTGTTTCTCTTGGGTCTCTTCAGCAGACTTTTTACCCGAAGATGTTTTTTGTGAATCATTAGCCCTTTCAACTGGCTTAGTACCTAGAGAGTGAGAAGAAACCATTATTAATTCAGGAGAAAACATGGGGTCTTCAATAGTCTGTCCGATAATATGACCAAAGGTTGAGATAACTTTGATGAATTGAGGCGAAAAGGTAGAAATACCTCCAGCAGACTTCTCAACTTGGGCAGCAGTAACATCAGAGGTAGACTCCGTTATAGGAGGCAAAAGAGAAACCTCAGGAATTCCTGGCCTTTCCGGGTCATATTCCTCCACTCTAATAACCTCAGCTGTAGCAGAAGAGGAGCCAGACTAGATGGTATTTTTTTCCTTTGGCCTGACGCTTCTCCTCCTCCATCGCAGCAGCAATAAGTCTATGCCCTTCGGCCAAGTGTACTGATTCCTCACCTCTAAGGAATGTCTCCATAAGCTTATTTTCGTCTATTGAATCCACCCCGAGTTTTGCTTTCTCCCATTCGACCAACTGGTCCCATGCATATACAAGGGGAGTGGGATAATCCTTAAGCCAGGCAAGGTCTCGATGACGAATCACTTGAGCAACGAATCCGACCATGGTTTCACCACTCTCATCAATTTCCCTTTGGGCGTCTTTGAGCTGTTTGTTGACTTCTTCAACTTGCTGCAAAGTTGTATTTACGTTTCCTTCAGCAAGAACTGCCCTTGTTTCGGTCTCCAATAGCTTAGCCTCAAGATCTGCATTCTTTTTGGCTAAATCTGCTTTCTCTTGGGCAAGGCGAGTATATTCAGATTTGGCATCCTCAGCCTTTTTCTTTAAATCTATCCGCTCCTGGCTGTGAGATTCAAGCTCGTAATGATAATGCTTTTGTAATTCCTCGAACTGCTTTTTATAGTTATCTGCATCGCGCTGCAGAAGAGCAAGCTTAGCCTGGGCATCTTCTAGATCTTTTTCGGAGTTTTCGATGGCCCTCGCATCATACTCAGCAGCATCGGCCATGGTTTTCACATCTGCTACTAGATCACTAATGATTTTAGAGAGGGTCTTTGCATACTTATTCATTTCTTTATATTGTTCATCCACGAGGTCTGTGGTAGCCTTGACATCGTTGGCCCAGTCAATTCTTACCGGTTGGAGTTTTGGGACAAAGTCCATGTGCCCGAAATGGTGTTCGGGAAATTGTTGCCTCAGAACTTCTAGTCTAGTATGATTCTCGTCATTTAGAATGACCGGTCTTGTGGTAGTTATGTCAATAGTATGACGAGATAGCTTCGTGATAGGTCATTTCTTCCTAGCATCTTTCCCCGATTCTGGTTGTTTCCCTTTAGGATCAGAAACCCTTTGCGAACTATCATCTTGGGGAATCGTGCCCTTAGATGAAGCAAGAGGCTTGCCACTGTGCCTGTCTTTCTCATGATCTGAAGGATGACTCTTGTGTTTCTCTGAGTCTCTGTGATGTGGAGATCGAGAACGGGAGGGTCGACAAGACCTTGGATGTGGATCCCTCCTGTCGTCTCTACCCCTACTCTCGTACCGGTCATGTTTCTCGTTGGGACCTATCGGGGGCATGCTCGAATGAACATCTCGCATATGATATCTTTGTCTCCCCATTTGTCCTACAGAAGAGAAATGAAAGAATATTAAGATTAATATCAGCATAAGGTTCAAGTGTTGTGACGTGCGGTGCTAGAGTGTCGTGTGTATCCTAAGTGATGCTTCCCCCCAGACAGACCTGAGCCTGGATTGATAGTCTCCCCGGCCTTTACAGGAGTGATCTCTTCCTACGAAGTAAAAGTGAGAGGATTTGTTGGAAAATCCTCTGAAGAATAAAAAGTTTCAGGTAGGGGAAGGTCCCTCAAGCCCCGAAATGTAGATTCATCGGCTATGGGAGTGTATCCAAGAGGGATAACTGACGGCAACCCCTTTGGAGAAATTGGCCCCTCAGGAGTGGCCGCATTATCAGGAGTAATGTATTTGTCTCTGTCAGCGGTAGGTATATTCGCTAGTATGTCATCTTGAGTTGCGGAAGACGAAGGAAAAGGAATCTTTGGAGGCACCGGAGGATCCTTCGGGCTACCTCCATGCCTCGGTGAGGCCTCAATTGGCCCTTCAATAGGAGGTATATACACATAAGGTCCCTCGCTATGCCCTATGCTACGAGTTATAGCAAGAAGACGATGCCTATGAAGATAGTCATCCACCAAACACTCTTTGATGGTCAAGAATTTCTGGTCTCCGTTGAGTAGCCGATTCAAACGATCGAATTGTATTGGTTGTTTTTCTTGCGGCGGATTAGGAACTGTAAGAAAAGACAGACAGTGTTAGTATGTTTTCGATATCTAAAATGTAAAACATTGATGTCCTTACTTGATTTGAGCCACCTCCTAGTGCACCCTGGCTGCTGTCTAATGTAAAACCAGTCAGGCTTTGGATCCCCAGCATTGCTACTAAACGGAACAGTGATAATCTTTCTTTTTGGCAAAGATTCGAAATATACAAAAGATAGAGTGTCATTGGTTCGATGTTTGAAGTTGTAAAAGAAATGAACTTCTTTAAAAGTTAACTCTTCACCAAGAATTTCTCTATATGCTATGTATAAGGTATACAAATAGGTGTAAGAATTGGGAAGAAGCTGCATGGGGGCAATCCTTAACTGTCTCAAGGAATCGACGATGAATGGTGGGAATGGAGGTATCGCTCCAACAAGACACATTAGTCTGGAAATAGTCATATATCCTTCTTGTGGATTATAGGGACGATCTATTTATGAGGGTAAAAGGGTATCTCCTTGAAGAATCCCGTGCTTGAGGCATATCCATATTAGTCTATCTTATCATTTGTTGACTCAACTGAATCTTTAGGCGATTCTAGGATAACTGCATCCCTGAATTCCCCGAGAGCATGATTATCTCCTATCCCTCCTTCTTCCTCTTCACCGAGAGAGACATCACCTCCAAATGATGCATCACTACCATGAGTTCCCATCTCATGATATGGGCCTTTGCTATTCCAACCTGAATCGGAAGTAGAAGATACATCTTCAATGGCAGGGTTTTCAGTTGTCCTATAGCCTCCCTTCTTTCTGCTAGCCTAGATGAGCGTCTCTCGGTCATATCTGATAAACTATTGAAGAAACAATAGCAAGGATCAAGGTAAAGTTGCCTGTATCCCCCCATACATGTGTGTGTGAACTAAAATGTAAGAAGTAAGTGCAAGAAATACAAAGTAAATACATAAGAGCACGATGCAAAAGTTTGACGAAGTAGTAATGTGTTTAGAATAATATTGGAATTTCAATCATGATCATGAGGCCCTATACTAACTGTCCCTGAGTTGGAAAGTAAAGCTTAAATCTTGGTTAGATTGGATTAAATTCATTTATGTTCTAAGTTAATTAGTCAGTTCGGATCGGACATCCACGAAGAAAAGGGGTTCGGGTCGGAGGTCAGGGTCTCATGTGATTCAAAGCAGAAATATATGTCCTACAGACAAATCTGTCCAGATCGGAAATTGGCACTTTGAGCAATCTGGCTTAGTTCAAATACCCATATGTCTTCCATGTCCCTTTCTCTCATTCTAACCTGACCCAGTTGGATAAACACAATTCTTCTCCTCTTATTTGCTTTTCACCCCAACCTGATCCGGTCAGATGAATTCATTTTTCCTCCCTCTTGTGCCTCTCACTTCGAACCGATCCCATTCCTTTTTCTCTTCTTCTTTTCCAACTTCTCAATTTCCCCATCAGCATCGAACCCATCTCCTTCTGAAGACTCATTCATTTTCGAGAAGTCCATCACAGTGAAGCACCCATGAACCAATATGCTCACCACCAGGTCGAATCTCCTCCGCAAACACCTCGAGGTGACGGCGATACCTCCCACAACGATGGTAAGGAGACGGAAGGCATTGCGTCAAGCTTGGTGTTACATTGAACTAAAATCTCTTAGATTGCTCCTAAAATTCGAGTTAGAATTAATTAAACTAGAGTTAAACAGAGTAATCGACTTACCTATGAGTCTGATTTGAAGGTTGAAAGGGGTTCTAGAAATTTGGGGATTAGGGTTTACGTTGGGTGATAAAGCAAAAGGCGAAGTCAAATGAAAGGAGGAAGAGGTGTTTTGCAAATATATATGAAAATAAGGGGCTCTTCGTATTTCTCGTGGGGGCCCCAGCGCTAAAAACCAATCCGCTCAACATAGAGACCAAGCCCATGAATGACCACCTAGTCCGCCTATGCGATGGAATTTAAAACATGGCCCAAATCGGATAGACTTAATCCGATCCGAAGCACATCCGATGATGCCAGTTCGGCGTGTGAGATAAATCCAAATAAGAGAAAAATGTTTGAAAAGGTAAATTATAGGAATCTACCTAAAAAATCTACTTGGACTCCAAGCAAAGGTCTCAAAGTTACTTTGAACAGCAAAAGCAATTTGTGCATTCCATTTATATATAGGCAAAAAGAGGTGCAACTCGATGAAACAACACATTTGTACAAGTGAATGAAAGCGATTATTCAACGATTTGAATTCAAAGATCAATGGATAGACAATTTCGAAGCACATTCTATTTTCAATAGAAGTGTACTTCGAGGGGACAAAATGTTAGCCTACTTTGTGAACTAGGCTACATAATGTTAGAAGATCAATTATGAAGGATGTTGACTAAAAGAACATGCCCTCGAAATCCGGATCGGATCTGTGGTCTCTAATAGAGCCAAAACAATGAAGAGAAGGAAGTGCAAAAATCTCGGCAGAATCGGATCGGATCGGTGTATACCGACCCGTACCCTACCCTCACACTTCCGACCCGATCCGAACTCAAATGATAAAAGCAGTAATGAATGTTACCCACGACTCCCTGAAGATTCAGAGCGGTTGCGCACCCACTCACCCACATTCACACATTAACCTGATGTGATGTCACCACTATATCTCATCCGAACCCGACTTCTATGGGACGAGGGCCACGTGTACTCGAACCAGAGCTGCTTCAGGGGCATTTTCCACCTATAAATACACCTCTAAGGCTCATTTCAAGGGATCTTTTGGCATTTTCAGAGTTGAAACCCCTTTTTGAGAACCGAATTCCATCACCATTTTCATATTGCAATCATCTTATAAAGTACATTTCAGAGAGAATTGAGTGAATCTATGTATGATATGAGTGAAAGTGAGTAAGAATCATTGTTGTATCTACATTCAAGTCATCAATACAAGAAGTAGAAAATGGACGTAGGCTATTTAACGCCGAACCACTATAAATTGCGCGTTTTCTTGATTTTTAGTTTCATTTCATCAGAAGTTATTCCTAATCTGGGTGTTAGAGCCATTTTTGGATCTAACAGTTGTTATATGCGAACTCAACTAAAAGTAGATGGTCTTCCCACGATCCCTCAAAATCCAGTACACAAGCTCTAAGGAGATCTTCCAATAGTCGGTTAACTCGCTCGGTTTGACCATTAGTCTGAGGATGAAAAGCCGTACTCATACATATCTTGGTACCCAAAGTCTCTGCAGGCTCTTCCAAAATCCATTCGTAAATAAAGGATATCGGCCATTCACAATCCTCTTCGGGATACCATGGAATCGAACTGTCCATATAATATATAGCTCAGCCAACTTCAACGTTGTCCTGGCCGATCTGATAGAAATAAACCTTGCGTTCTTGGTCAAGCGATCCACTATTACCCAAATCCCTTCATTTCCTATCTTGGTCCTAAGTAATCCATCGAACAAATCCATCGATATTTGCTCCCATTTTCACTAAGGAATTTCCAATGGTTGAAGCAATCCTCTCGGCTTCTTCTATTCAGCTTTCACCAACTGATAGTTCATACATTTGGAAATGAAATTTACAACATTCCTCTTCATCTCTTCCCAATAATAAACTCACTTCATGTCCCGATACATCTTGTTACCACCAGGATGAACCGTCAACTTTTAGTAATGACATTCCCTCAGAACCTCATCTCTCAATCTATTATATCATGAACAACCAGTCGTTCTTTCTTATGAAGCCAACCTTCTTGATCGACCTCGAATTCCTTATCCTTTTCTGGTTTTGCTTTTCCTTCTAGCTTCTGGATGATCTCGACAAGCTTCACATCACGTTTTTGGCTTTCGCCAATCCTTTCGATGAGTGTAGGTCTTATCGACAAGCTTGCCAACATTTCAGGCTCTAACTCATACCGAGGCTTGAAATCAAATACTGCTAAGTACCCGAGGTGCTTCCATTCCAAAAACATCGCTCCCAAACCTGTATGTCTTCGACTCAATGCATTGGCCACCACATTACCTTTATTTGGAGTATAGGCAATACCAAAATCATACAATGCCAAAAACTTTAACCACCGTTGCTGCCTAAGATTCAAATCCTTTAGGAGAAATGGTACTTCAATGACTTATGATCCGTGAACAGCTCGATTCGAACTCCCAACAGGTAATGTCTCCACATCTTCAAAGCAAACACGATCACTGCCAAGTCCAAATCATAAGGGGTAATTCCTCGCGTGCGGCTTCAATTGTCGACTTGCATATGCCACAACTCTATCCTTCTGCATTAGCGCTACCCCAAGTCCAGTATCGCATGCATCGGTGTATATCACCATCTCTTCATTCCTACTTGGGACGTCAAAATAGGAGCACTTGTCAGTCTCTCTTTCAGGATTATGAAAGCTTGCTCACACTTCGCATCCCATGTGAACACTTGATTCTTCTTCGTCAATCCTATCAATGGTGCAAATATCTTGGAGAAATCCCTGATAAATCGATGACATTATCCTGCCAATCCAAGGAAGCTCCTCACGTTTGTCATATTCTTAGGTCTATTCCTGGATTACTGCCACCTTAGCTGGATCCACCGCTATTCCATTTTCAGGAACAACATGGCCTAAGAACCTCACTTCATTCTTACAGAAGTGACACTTCAAAAACTTAGCTCTCAACTGATTCTTTCGCAACACTTCCAAAACAACTCTCAAGTGCGTCTAATGCTCTTCCTCATTCCAGGCGTATACCAGAATATTCTCCATGAGCACAAGCACAAACTTGTTCAACTGATCTCTGAAAACTCTATTCATAAGGTCCACGAAATATGTTGGCGTGTTAGTCAGTCCAAATGGCATCACTAACCACTCAAAGAAACCAAATGGTGTCCTAAAAGAAGTCTTTGGCACACTATCCTTTGCCACTCTTAACTTGTGAAATCCCATCGCCAAATCCATCTTTGAAAACACCTTGGCTTCATGAAGCTAATCAAACAATCATCTATTCTCGGCAATGGATATTTTTTCTTCTTTGTCACCTTGTTCAGCTCACGATAATCCGCGACAATCTCAAAGATCCGCCAGCCTTGGTTGCGAACACAACTAGTGCATCCCATTTGGATACGCTCCTCTGAATGAATCTTTTACTCAAAAGATTACTAACTTGAACCTCTAACTCTCGCTGTTCTCTAGGCGCCATCCGCCTAAGGGGTATAATGATAGGTATAGCACCTTCGACCAAATCGATAATGACCTCAATCTCGCGATGCAACGACATCCCTTTGACTTCTTCAAAAACATCATCAAACTCACTAGCGATCAACACTGAGGACAAGTCTTCTCGTGGAATCACAAGAGGATATAAAAAGCTTACGAAGACACCATCTTCTAGCTTACATAGAATCACAACCATTTTCCCTTCTACATTCCCGACTGTCACCTTGAGCTTCTCGCAATCCATTCTAGCCGCATACCTCATGACCCAGTCCCTCCCAAAATAATCCCAAACCTAGCGAAGTTCAAAACAAAGCAATCACGCACAAACGAGCAGCCATGACTCGATAACACTAGACCACGAAAAATCATACACAGACTAGACGAACCCCCTACTGGATTAGTCACAACCAATGGTCTATCACAAATCTCGGGTTCCAAACCCAAGCAGCACACAAGCTCATTGCAAATGAAAGAATGCTGTGCTCCAGTATCAAATAACACTCGAACCAAAACACCTCCGATAGAAAGCGTACCTTAAACAATAACACTCTTCCCTTTCTCCTCCGCCATAGGAGCTCTTGAAGAAGATGGCACGACCTACAAAGCATACACGTTCACTATCTGCTTACTCTTAGCTAGTTCTGGACAATCCTTCTTGTTATGCCCAGGTTTAAACCAGTTATAGAACTTCCTCTCAACTTTTGGATTCTTGCATTCCTTTTAAAAATAGCGCATCTGCTAGCAGTTATAGCAAGTCACTTTTCCTTTCTTCTTCTTCTTCTGACCATCATTCCCTTGCTGTTGTTGCTGCTTCCTCTTTCCGTTCCACTTTTTCTTATTGCCTCCTTGCTATAGTTTCGGGTTCTTTTTGGTTGCAACAACAACTTCTTCCTTGGGAAACAAACCCTCGTGCCTCAAAGCTTTCTCAATGATCTTCTCATAAGGGTCATCCATATAATCACTAGCTGATTACCAAGATATTTATCCAAGCCCATGACGAACTTCTCATTCTTCTGGTAAGGAGTCCCAATATACGAATGAGCATACTTGGATAAAGCTTCAAAATTAGAAACATACTTCAACACTAATTGACTATTTTTCTTTAGCTCAACAAACTTTTGAAGAAAATAGACTTCTGGACGGTAGAAATAAACTTCATCTCGAACTTGACTTGGAACTGATCCCAACTAATCTCATCCTCAGGAGTCTCTAAAGTGACAAAGTTCCACCAATCCATAGATCTGCCTTGTAGTTGTCTCAATGTAAGCTTCCTCTTGGTCGCATCATCAATACCTATGTCTCTGAATATCCGAGTGCAAGTATCAAGCCACCATTGAATCTCTACAGTCAGCTCTGTCCCTTTTAACGGCTTCACACCCAGAGTAGTGAAAACATTGCATAGTTCGCGAAGTCCATAACCCTAGGTACTTACACCTGAACCCCAACATCTACCGCGGTTGTCTATGGAGAAGGTACCCTCATCATGATCGTTGATATCATGGCCTCGAACATAGCTGGGTAATCTTGTAAACCTCCATCTCCACCTCTAGGAATAGGCTCCTCCCTAGAAGTATGTCTCGAAGATCGACGACTCATTCTAAATCTGAAAATAGAATGATTAGTCTACATAGAAGAATAATTGCTATTGAGTTCAAGCGCTACTATACTATATACCATAATAAAGTAATCATCCATTAGCAAAACACAAATACGTCTCTAATACATCTTTACATCCATGAACTTTGGATAAAACCAATTAACCAAAACTATCATACCAAATGTGACGACCGCCTTGTACCTCCCACACGAACCGAGGAGAAATGTGTTGTATGACGTGTTAGTCAGATACGAGACGATCATCAGGAGAAGAAAACACACGTGGAAACCTTTCGTATAACTCACAGTGCATGGATAAAATATAATAGAACATATACAACAGGAGACAATAGTAAAGCATAATTAAGCAGAATCTTAAACTTTCATATCATCATGAAAAGATCCATACACCACTTGATTACATCATTAGAATATGTACAACAAGCCTCACTACAGGTTCACTCAGAGTAGCACATTCAACAATAGCAGTGGAAAATACAAGTATGTATAGTAGGAAAATATTACGTCAGCCTCCAGCTCATCATCGCTCAGCAACATCATTCTCATCAAGATCTACTACTTGTTACCTGCTATTCGGTCTGCCCATTCACAACCGGAAAACAACCCAAGATAATAAGAGGGAAACATAAAATCTTGAGTCAGACAATAGTCTTAATGAGCGATAAAATAACTATCAACAATATCATCAATAAAGTATATGAGTAATAGGTAGATCAATCATCTAATCTACCAACACATCAACAGAGAAGAACCCCAAACCCGTCTCCTCCACAACCAACATTTATAGCCTTTTCCAGAGAATTAGAGAAGAAACAAACAGACATCCATACCAACCAATTATCAAGCGTAGACCATCCTAATCGAGCTCAACATCTCCCAAGTATAAACCTCAAAGGATGAAACCAACATTAGATAAGCACTCAAGAGATATCTGCCTCGAAGTCGGACAATCCACACAAGACAGTACAAGCAAATAATAGCATCCATGACTCTGGATATCACAGCCTGCCTTGCCTCGAAACCATCGTTAATCGTATGACTATCCTATGTAGCCATCTGTCAAGGGATAATGGTAACCCTGATTCTAACAAAACTCCATATGCCATCGTGACTCGTATCCAGGCCCATCGTGACTTCCAAGGGTCCTCGACTCATCTAGTCTTTAGGGTGTCCCTATTATACCTTTGCTTTGAGTCCGCTGGAACATTCGACTAATGATAATCCCTTGGCCTTCAATAACTTTAGCCACCCCCCTTGATGATTGTCCATAAGCTCAAGCGCCTTCTAGAGAAACCATTATCCACGAGCTCAAACATTCTTGAGTCATCTTCAAAACTTCATTGCATTTCATCGATCAACGAACACTTCACTTTGCTTTGAATATTCCATTTGAATTCACCTCGAAGCCACGCCATCGTCGAACCAAAACAAACATCATTCAGTTCAATATTCGATGGACCATTCACCATCCATCATATGGATCATTCATCTATCCATACTCATGGATTGCACCAACTACCAATGATCCATCCACTTGCGGTCCATCATCCAGCCTTGTTTCTTCATTAACAAAGTTGCAGCTGATCCATCGATCCATCAATGGACCGCGACCCCGATCCAACGACCCATCAATACACGATCCCTCTCCATCCAGAACTTATGAGCCAAGCCTTTACACCAGACCCATCCCATCAGTACTAGCTAACCCGACCTCCATGTCACGATCCACTCAAGCCCTTGTCAACCTGATCCATCATTCTGGCCGATCCAAGCTTGCCTTGACCCAAAGCTTCCATCATGAGCCAAGTCTGATCCACTACCACTGATCCATCACCACTGATTCATGCGATCCAGCTCTCCACCGATCAATGTGATTGGGCTCTCCACCAATCTATGTGATCCATCCATTTCTTGCACCACACTCCAAGTCGTCCACGCTTTCCACGTCACCACCGATCCAAACCATCGAAATACGTGCGATCCATCACCAGGTCTACTTTTTGCCGATCCAAGCCTTCCATCATGCTACGTGATCGATCCACACCATCTACACTTTAATGACAGATATATATGCATCCATCTCATCAAATCAACCAATTTCAATCAAACAATCAATAACAATCAACAACAAACATTAGCACAATAATTAATCGTCATTCAATCATATGAAATTCACTAAACCCTGACAAAACAATAAACAAATTAATAAATGGTTCTAAACTTGCATAAACATAAGAATTAACCATTATAACTTGCTAGATTAGATTCTATGTTGTGATCCGAATTGAAAATATACATACCACCATTAGATCTAGGTGAAAATGATTCGAAATGATGAAAATAAGATCAAACAAACCCATATGCTCGATTGAATCCATGTGAGAGATGCTGATCACTCACCAAATCCACAAAATAGCTTGAAATTGATGAATCTCTAATCCGAACAGCGAAGAATGGCCTCCAAATCAATCAATTTGATGTAATCTAACCTTCTTCGATGTTGATCTTCAATATTCTTATGTAAATCTATGAACTGAATGAAGTAGAAGTGTATTTGGTTGAGCCAGAGAATCATAATCACCCAACCAAATGAGAGAATGAAGAAACCAAAACATTTCACTTAACTCAACCCTCCTATTTATAGCTAACATCCCAAGCCTTAATGGGCCTTACTAATCATCCCATTAATGCCTAATTACCGTGTCCAGAAAATGTATAACACTAAAACAATGATTCCTCCCAAACCTCTCAGCCAAATCTTTATTGTGACCACTCTAAGGAATTGGAAATACCATTTCCAGTCCAATGAAATCAGTCTTAGCACCTGATTTAATTCCAGTTAAGAGTTATTCCTTGTACAAAACTAGCAGGCGAAAATGGTGACAAATAAAATTGGTAAAAATCATGGACATGTCCTACATCCCCATGAACCACATCAAAATATGAGAATGATCTCGATACGTAAAATGCGGGTCATTACACATTTTATGTCGTATAATTCTTTATGTTGGTCAAATTCATCTTATTTTATTTGTGTAAATTTATATGTATGTTTTTGTGCAAAAGGTTAAAGATTTGGCGGGATTGTAAATTTGAATAGGATTAAATCTCTATTTTTCTAAATGGAGTATTTGAACGTATTGCTTAGAAGATGTCAAAATATTAAGGTTTTGCATATAAGCTTACATAAAAAGTGAATTTGTACCAAAATAGGAATTATATATATATATATTGGATGTATGTCACTTTGTTTATTTTTTATTGTTGAAATAATCAAATCAAAACTAGGTTACAAGTTTTGTCTTGATATTGTTATTTTCTCATCTTGATTGTTACATGTTAATATGTATATTTATGCCATGACTGAAGGGAATATGGAAATAACTTTTACACCTTTGATTTTAATAGGTATTGACATTTTAAACGTGGTTAGGACATTAATCCCATTTGCAAAGTTCACATATATATTTATATATATTAATAGCATAATAATCATAATATTTATGCGTATTAAGTGTATAATAAATACGTTTAAAATTAAGAAATAGAATTTGAATGTCTCCTTAGGAATTTGTAAGTATGTGTGTGAGTTAATGACTTAAATTATAATTGATGACACAAAGGCACGAGGCTAACTATTATTTGTAATAAAAGTCTCTCTGTAACCGACCAACATATCCAACATTAAAAATAAGCCTATTTTATGTGAGAGGTTCAGGTGTCATGGGCCATTATAAGTAGTATGCTATGATACGAGATTAGACCCAACTCATGGTAGAAGCAGGCCCGATCTATTGGCAAGGCCAATGAGGCTGAGGAATTGGGCAACCCGCCCTGGTGGGGGAAAGTGGGGGGGGGGGGAGAAGAATAACATTTTAAACACTTTAAATAAATTATCTCAATCACTTACTTATAGTTGATAGATTGGTTCAATGGTTAGAAGGGTTTAGTGTAGGCAACATGGTGCAGGTTTAAAACCTGCTGCAGGCAGAAAGTGATTTTTTGCTTGCTGCTGCACTTCGCGTTTTGCTTTCCTTTATTTAGCCTTGGGCAACCTAACCCAACGGGCTGGCCCTGAGTAGAAGCCTATCTATAACCACCCAACAAATCCTGCATTCACAATTGGTCAGTCTAATGTGAGATGTCTAGTGTGTATGCATGTGCCTGTATATATATACACGTTTTTGTGTGTGTGTGTGAAGTAGACATGTCTTGGGGAAAGGTATTAAGTGGTTGACCTGCCTCTTATTGGGTATTAAGTTGTTGGGGCTAGGTTCTTTCCTAAGGTTCACTCCTTGATTCTGGACCTAAGTCATGGGACCCGTCCTTCGAGGTTTTAGTGGTTGTTCGCCTTCTCTTATATATATAAGGTATTAAATGGTCATATTAGACAATAGCTTATGAGTGGATAGTTCTCCAAGTAATGTCCGCTTCTTATATAAGGGCTTAGTGAGGGCCGATCTGGGGACGATTCACATAAAAGGCCTAAAAAGCACCATTTAAGGGAAGTATTAAGTGGTTAGGAGTTCACCCATAGGAACAACTAGATAGTAACAAGATGGTTCACTAGGAGGGTCTTCAATGATATTCCTACCTAAACTTGGTGTTAAGTGGACATTACTATTTCTCGACCTACAATGAGAGAATATATATATTGTATAACGTTGAAGTTAGGATGAGGTCTTGAGTGGATATGGGTCCGCCATAGGAATTAAGTGACTGTAAGGATGTCCACCCTAAATAAATTACATAATAAACTTAAGTGACTAGGTACATAGCTCGCCTCGTAAGGTATTGAGTGACTATAAGGATGTCCGCCCTCAGATATACTTGTGGGGGTATTAAGTGATTGTAGGAATATCCGCCCTCAGATTTACATATAGGCTTTAAGTGACTGTTAGGATGTCCCCATCTATTGTTTAATTGTGTGTATGTTATTTGTATAGACATAACATGAAGAATTTACACTACCAAATATTGGAGTAGTCATTTCTAAACTTATATGTATTTCATTCACCAGAACTTTATGTTCAGATCTTCCTCCTCTTAAGATAAACATGCTAGTAAATGTGGACGGTTGATTGATGATGATGAATGATTGCTTGGAGATGGAGCCTTTCGACGAAGACTTAGTTATTATGACAATAGCTGAAACACCCCGCCTTCTTTAAGGTCACTCACAAATGGAATGCCTTAACTCTGGTGGAGCATTATAGGCAAAAGATACAGATAATTAACAAGACTGACATATAAACAGCGGAAAAACTAAATTTATTTCATAAATATGTGGTTCAGTTAAAACATTACAACAACTGTCTCAAACCAACTTCCAAATTATTACAACAAAATCTCTATCTTGAATTAAAACATAAAGAAGCATTAAAACAACGGTAAGGTAGCATAAATCCCCAATAAGAGAGTATCCAAAGCCATAGCCCAAGGAAAAAGATTCCAAGCAATACATCTACTCTCTTCAAGCTGGAAATGATCCGATCTAAGCTGAAGTATTCCCTCCCTGTGGACCTGGGAGGGAGGGGGGACGGAAGAAAAGAAGACGAAAGAAAATGGGTCAGACATGAGTCTGGTAAGTCCAGTGACTATTTGGCATGTAAACAAGAAAAGGGTTATGACATGAAAAAACTGAATCTAGGACAACACCCTAGAAATAAGATAATAAGGCTGAATATGCTATCACACCCATTTTACTTCTCTGCACCCCCTTACAAGTGTTTCAACTAGCACCATGTGTTCAAGATAAATGATCCCCTTTTTATCGATCGGCTCCTACTCGTATACGTTTACCACTTGTGTCATTCGTCCCCGCATGATTGTAGATACCCACGCTGGTCCCACCATGGGGTGTATCAAATCCTATGGTGGCAACCCGACATAATTCAAGATGCACAGAGTATAACTACTGATGCCCAGTGCCTGCTTTTTCCACTCTGGAGTACGTGCACGACTGCACTCCGTCGAAACCTACACTGACGCACCACCCGCCGTTGTTTTGACCGCTTATAATCAGCCCAGTAATCGTGCCCCACCCTGCCAAGTTCAGGGTACAATGATACATCTATGTGGGTTACTACTGCTGAAATGGGTCCCTGTTACTAAGGTTTCCTAATCAACATGTTAAAATGGTTAAGTGTTCTCAAATTAACCTAACCCTACCCATCAGTTTAGTTAGCATGTTGCATTGGTTAAGTGTTGCCTTAATTAACTTAACCCTTACCATTCTTGTCTTAGCTTTAATTCATTCATGAAAGTACCAACCACTCAGATTAGTTATGTATTGTTGCGGTTCTGGATGTGACGGTCGGTTCTGGGCAGTCTTACACCGCAACTCAATTTAATCTCGGGTTCTTTTGGGCTTGATGCACTAACCTCTCACATTAGATATATATTGTTACGGTTGCTGGATGTGCCAGTCGGTTCCGGGCGGTCTTACACCGTAACTCAATCTAACCTCGGGTTAGGCATATTCGTCTTTTTCTTAATTTACATATTTATCTTTCAAATTTATATGTAAATTATCCACAATTATTGCCATTCAAGTCATGCCCCATTTATACTCCAAATCATATTTTCAATTTTTGGTATATAAATTATACCTTCTTTATGCCACTAACCATTCATTTATTTATGGGCCAAATTATGCCAATAATAATAATTTCTAAGGTTTTTCCCAACGTTACCCCTATCATACGTTCGCAAAATTCACATAGAATGTTAGGCTCGTAACTTAGCCTAACTTATATACAAAAGGGGAAAGAAGGGAGCATGTATCATTCACACAACATAAAATAATAAGGATCTAACTAAACATGTGTCATGTAAATGTGGCATAATATAATGAACTTGCATTTTTGGATCCAACTAACATGATTCTTTAAGCATATGTAATTACCCAAATCAAACTAGGCATATAAATGCAAACTTTTATTTTGGGTCCAATGAACCTAAACCTTAAGCATATAGAATTACACAAGTTCAACTAGACATGTGAATGTGAACTTATTAACTTGGATCTAATAAACATGAATCTTAAACATATGGAATTACACAAGTTCAACTAAACATGTAAATATGGACTTTTATTTTGGATCTAATTTTCATAGATCTAAATGTGGATCTAAACATAATACATGTCTTGGCCTAACAACTTGCATATAACATGAATAAGTCACCAATTTTACATGATTTGTTTACATCACCATAATAACCGCAACAGCCTAACAACTTTCATGTATGAATAAGTCACCACACTTTACATAATACATGATTGGTTTAACATCAACGTAATAACCACAATAGCCTAACAACTTGCATGTAACATAACATGAACGAGTCACCAAACTTTACATAATACACGATTGGTTTATCATCAACATAATAACCACATTAATCTCATAAGCATATACGATAGAATCGTTACAAGAATAGGCATGAATCGGCATCATCATTATCTTACAACTAGGAATAATGCTAGTTTTCACTTTAATACAAATCATAACTTTTTAATCGTTCACATTTAAATAATAATAGGACTTACAAAGAAAAGAAAGACTTGTTTTCTGGGATTTGTTTTCTGAATTTGAAAAGAAATCCCTTGAAGAAGACTATCAATTTCTCTAAGTTAGTTTTGATTCGTAGCTTTTGACTCGTTTTCTAATTGAAGGAATGGTGGATAGGCTAGATCGATCATGGACAGCATGGTGGCTCCTTGGAATGAATTTGTGTGATTTAAGGTTTGAGGATTAGGGTTGCTTTTATAGAAGTTTAATCTTTTGTGAGTCGTTAGATCATTTTTGGAGCAATCACAACCGTCCAGACTAGATAGAGTTATCCAGAATTACCACCTAAGCCCTATTGACTCAGCAACAGGTTAGAAAGGACTCAGCAACTACTCAGAATCGTCACATTTTTGGATCTGGGCGAGGGGGGAGCTCGACCCCCAAGTCGACACCCAGGTCGACCCCGTGGTCGACCTGTGAAGGGGAGGTCGACCCCTTGGTCGACCTGGCCTGGGGTGGGAGAAATCCCGCCCAGCCTGCTTCTTTGCTTTCTGTAACATCCCAATATTTTCTGTATATTTTAAATTTAGATTTAAAATAAATAAATGAGTTAATCTTAGAAAAATCAAATTTTGTTGGGTTTTATGTCGATAATTATTTGAATTTAGTATGAATAAATTTTTCAAATTTAGTTTTTATTTAAAAGGCTGTAATTTGAAATTGGCTATTTAAATAATTAAATTAATTTGGATGGGTTAATTTAAAAGTAGAATTCAAATTTAAATTGGAATTTGGTGGAATTTTTAAGTTGTTGAATAATAATTGAAATTCAAATCAAAAATATAAATAACCAAACTTGAGAACTTAGAATTTGTGAAATCAATTCATAAACTTTATCTAAGTTGTAATTTGATTTAAATGGAATTTGAAATATTTAAGTTAAAAGGAATTCAAATTTGAATTGTTAAACAATGGAATTTAAGTCGGTAAATTATAACTGGGATTCAAATCAAAATTCAAATAATCAAATTAAGATTTAAATGTGTGAAATTTATTCATATAATTTATTTAAGTTATAAGTTGATTTACATTTGAATTTATAAATATTTAAATTTGAATTCAAACAGTTAATTGAATTTTTAAATATTTTATTAATAAATTAACTGTGGAATTTCACTGTGTTGGCGACTGTCTCAGAATTCGACGAAACTGACGCCATCAGAACCGGAACGGTGAATTATTATAGGATTTCAATTTGCGTTACAATCCGACTTACCGTTTGATCGTACAAGAGAAATTGTGAACGAATCATTGTAAGTGAATAATTGGGTATTTATCACATTTGGGCCTTATAATTTTATATAAATAAACCCACTTAGCTCCACATCAGCTCATTTCACATGTACGTTACTTCCTCCATCCACTTTTCTTTTCTAATGGCTGAAATAATTTTTCCAAACCCTAGAAAATAAAAAATTTCAACTTCAAAATCAAATCTCTCCAAACCCTAGCGTATTATATGTCAAAACGAAGAGCTCGGCGGTACGAAGCTACTGGTGTTCTCAGTTCCAACATGCAATGCACCGTTTGGCCGGAAATCTTGGTCAAAGGTTCTGATTCTCGAAATCCTAGGGTTGCTATTGGGGGTTTTCGATTTAGGGTTTGATTGAAGAATCAGGGATATGGGTTTTGAAGAGGAGGAGTATACGAATCTTTTGATGGTGGTTAGGGGTCGTACGGTCAAGTGAATCGTCGGAATTTGGGGTAAAAGCCTCGAATCGGCGGAGCTAGGGCTGGCTTTAGGCGGAGCTAGGGTTCACCAGCGACGACCGGTCAGGTGCTGGAAGATGCGGGTCGAGCTGAGCCTCAGTCTGGCAGTGATCGCTGGCCTCAAGTCGGACTGAGAAGGGTGGAATCGATGGTCAAAGGACGGGAGGTTGATGGGTTTTGCGTGTATGTTACTGTAGCAAAACGAGGGGAGCGGGAGTCTGAGGGAAGAACGGCTGAGGTGGCATATTTTAATTGGGTGAGGAATATTTTAATTATTTTTTTATATATATTAAAATTCAAATGGTAAAACGAGAATAACTTCTTCATACGGCCTCGGATTGACGCGCCGTTTGTTGCGTTAGGATCGTGGCGGAATTGCAGACGTTTTGGCACTAACCGGGCTGCGTTTAGAGACTGTGAAATTTTGAGCTATGGTCGGACGTTCGTCTGATTTAAGACCCAAAGGTGAGTGTTTCTCCGCTCACGAAATACTAAATTGTTTTCATATTGATTAAATTAAAACATGAAATAAGTTTGGTTAGATGGTTGTGTGTGATTGATGATTTTCTTAGAAATTGACATGCATGTATGGGAATCTGGAATTTGGCAAGTAATTAATTATTTAGTTTAAATTAAATAACTAGTGATCCTCTGATACTTGCAAACTGTGAACATATTTATATGGATTAATTGGATGAATGGTCGCGTTGAATGCTTTGGGTGATTTTTGATTGAATTGAAATGTTATTATTTCAGTATATGGACATCTTGTGCTCAGTTTGACGATGAACCCCAAAATTTTCAACCTTGATGTTACGGGCATCTAATGAACCCGGGGTTTATCGATAAAATAAATTAAGAACACGGAGTGAAATGATAAATCTCTGTGACCCTGATTTGGATTGAAATGATAGATCCTTCCCTGAAATATCGAGAAATTAAATTTAAAAATCACTTGGCCATTGGATAGATAATTATATACAGACATCGGTTGGTTAAATGATTTTAAATATTTGAAATTTTATTTGATAGAATTTCATTTAAAGAATGTGCCGATACTTGATAATTCAACTCTTTAAAGATTCTGAAATGGGATGTTGATTAAAAGGAGTAAAGAAACTTTCCAAGACAAAGTGGAAATATTTAAATTGGGATTTGAATATGATTTAAAAATCTTATCAATTTAAGAGTTTGGATTTGAAGGAAATAAATTTTTATGGAATCTAATCTTTGGGAAATTTGGAAATCAAGGGTATCTCGATTGTTTAAACTCAGTTTGAATATATGTTTTACTCTTGAAATCAAATAGTTGTTTGGATGGGTTGAAACGGGATCTGGAATTAAATGAACTCCGTTGAGACCGGAGGATAGATTCAAGTATTTGAAATTTGGAAGTAAGAAAAGATTTTGATTAGAGAAATTTATTTTAAATATATTTATGCAGTTGATTCCAAATAATTATCCTTGCTTTTAATTTATTATTTACCTTTACTTATAACTAGTGTATTTTTAAATAATTTTTCCTTATAATTCATTTCAAAAATTCTCTTGTAAACCTTATTTTTAGTATGTATAACATTTAAATTATTAATTTAGTTAGTTATTATATTCTATATATTTATATATTTATTAATATAAATTTATTATTATTATTATGATTTTTATATAAACATTTAGTTTACAAGTATTTTGAAATCATAAATTTCTTCCAAATGGAAATGCTTGAGTTTGAACCGTTGGTTCGAATAGAGTTGAGATAAGAATCCGTGATAATTTGAAAACTTTGAGATAAATTATATTCTATTTGAATATAAGTCGCTTAGAGATATTATACGAGTATAATATAATGACATGGAAATATTCTAGTTTGGAATATAATCGGTTTGGGAATGATTGGGATATTTTGATATGAAAATATATCCTACTTTGAATGTAAAATGGGTTCAAAAACAAAATATGATATTTTGATATGAAAGCGAACCTTTGAAATGTAAAAGAACCAACCGATGTGAAAAGATGTAAGCGTTGGTTGTTAAAGAGACCGGAGTCGACATAAGGCATACTCTCTGTCAGAGTCGATACCACTTTGACCACTGTGAACGTTATGACGTATCCAGAACGAGTATGATGACTTGGAGGCGATTTATTTAATCGAAGAAGGTGAGCGATGACGAAATAGCCCTGACCTTCGGGTCAGAATTGAAATGACTAAAACAGGAGCTATACCGTGACTAATTGAGGTTAGCACCTTTGATCGGACACACTTCTTCGATACTATTCCTATGATTTATGATGATGATAATTTTGGGCCCATTTATGACTTTGGGAGTGTGTTCCGAGGTGGGCGGTAGTGTTTGCTATGCGTTACCACCGGTCCGGGAGTGCAATTGGTAGAATCCTACCCTAGGCATTGCCTCGAGTGCCTTGTCATATATATATATCCTTATCGAACCCCATACGATTTTGATTTAGCATTGCCCTCTATAGAGTGCCCTCTGATAACACCAGTACGGTGAATTTACGGTACTGTATAGACTGTTGATGCCTATAAACGGCGTAAGGGTAATATGGTAATCCCGCTTACGCTATTTTCTGTATCTATACTTTACTGAGTAGACACTATCATAATAGCGTATTATCTATGTATGTATTAGTTTAACGGATCCTCAAGAGATGGAAAACCCCGTAACATCTCTTGAGTTACTGCGCCCATGATACCCAAGTTATTTTGTCTTTTGATTTGACTAATATGAGATGATTTAGTGCTGATCCGAGTGTTTGTTGTGTTTTTCTTTTATGCAATACGCTCGGGTCAGCAGACGTTGCAGTTACTGAAGATGACTGTGCCTTGGAGGTCGAAGACGAAGATTGTTTATACATTTATCATATATAGGTATTTCCGCTGCTTATTATGTACATCTGTAGGTATATGTAACTCTGATATTCATTTGAATGTTATAACCAATGTATACATTTCAACTGCTTTAACTGATATTTATTTATTATATGTTGTCCTTCCGCTGTGAGATTCTGTGTTTGGTTTTCTCTTCTTTCTTTCTTTTCTTCTTTCCCAATAACTGCCTGTATTTGCGATTTGTTTGGGTCGACATGTGTGGTTTATTGTCGATTTTAAACGGTCAAAAACTAGGGTCGTTACATTTGGTATCAGAGCGATGGTTAGCGATAACCTTGGCTCTGTTGGGAATTAACTCATTAGTTATAGGATTAGTAATATCCTAGAATGAGTTTGAGTGTATATACGAGAGAGTGTACTTGTATTTTGATATAAAATGGTTTTATATTGTGTTGGCTTGTTCTGTTGAATATTTATGAATTCTGGTCGATATATGGGACGCCATACAATCGATAAGGATTTCTAAATAGTCAAATAGAAGGAATTGACATAATAAGGTTTCGATTATATTTTATATATATATTAAGTATATTATTATTGGTTTAGTGTATAAGCTTTGGTCTTTAGTGGGTAATGATATTAAGTTATTACCTTGTAAGGTTGATTTAATAATGAATATAAAAGGGGGAAAATCTTAAATGGTCTTTGAAATATTTTAAAATAAATGATATTTTTAAGTATAATTGGATGAGAAAGGTTGTGATTAAAATAGAAATGAACTTGAAACTTGATCCTGGGTGCAATTGAAAGGGTTTTGCCAAAATTTAAGATAATATTACATTATAAGAAATAGTTCTAGAAATGATTTCAAGTAATATTAAACGAGTGTAAAATCCCTTGCTCGGATCTTCGAAATAGCCTTGGTAATGGGTGCACACACTATCGATGTTTATTTCCAAAGAGCCTAAGTGGGGGAGAGACCACTCAATGATCATTATGATAGGTTTTGACAAAGAATTTTGGATTAAACTTTATATCGTATAAATTTTTATATAAAGGTATTATTATACGATATTTAAAGTTGAATTTAAATTTAAACCTGGATTTAAAGTTCTTTCTTAAATTAAAAGTTGGATTTGGAATTTCATATAATACGGTTGAAAATAATATGAGTATATACATATGTTATTTTTTTTAACTTGATTTGGAAACCCGGAATCAAGTATCGAGGTTACTTTAACTAATAACAATTATAAGTTTATTTAAAACGAAATTGAGTCAGAAATTATAAAGTTCATATTACGAGCGTGAAATGGCGCGGTAGTTCGAAAATTCGATTTCTGATTTGAATAAATATATATAATTGAAAATAAGTCAGAATTTAATAAAACAAGAAACGCTAGGATCAAACTGACCATATCTCCCTAATGAATGTAAGAAATCTAGTTCCACTTCATAAATGGTAAGTTATGACTAAATTAAAATTTAAAATCGCTTTATGGAAGTTATATATTTTATTAATATAGAAGCTCTTGAGATGGAGTGAAAACCCTTCTATCGTATGAAATATAACTTAATTTATGTAAGAGAAATCAAGTTAAATTTAGTTTGATTTAGGAAATCGATTACTAATGGTTTAAGAACTGGGAATCAAAAGTTAATTGTGAATAGTCCTTAATGTTATTCCGGATTGGCGAGTCAAACAAAACGAATCGAGTAAATGGAAATGGAAATAAATGAACAAGGAAATGGTTAAGGAATGAATAGAAGTAATGAAACAAGAGAAATGAGATGCATGAAAAATTTACTTATTCGGAATAATATAATAGTTAGGTGAAATTCAAATTTTGAAGTTGAAAATTTTGAAATGTGAAGAAGATAAAATAAACTTGAAAATTTAAAGTATGAAATAGGGTGTTGAAACGTAAAACCAAAGTAGTTATTAAATTAGAATAAGGAGTTTGAATTAGGTTGATTCAAGTTAGTTGAATGAATTAAAATAGATGGTAATAAACTCGAAGGATTTTAAATTGGTCGATTTGGAAACCAAATATAAATGATTTGGAAATGAAGTAAGAATGAACTTGAACAATTAGAATTAATGAAATCGGAACTAATTCAAATGCTTGGCTATTTGAGAAATAGAATGACATTTAGTGTAAAATGGGTGTAAATGAATATAAATAGATTCGAAGTTAACCCAAATGAGCGAGCAACTGAAATAAACTTGAGGTTTAGAATATGAGATAAGGCGATGAAAATGTAGACCACGTCTCATTTATTAAATTAGAATGTCGAAAGATTTGAATTAAGTGGGTTTGATCGAGTCGAATGAAGTAGAATAAATAGAAGTAACTCGAGAAATTAAAGTGATCGATTTAGAGATTTAATAGAAACGAATGACAACTCGAAACGGGAAAATAAGTCTAAATGTAGTCGAGTATGACGAATCGAGTCTATAAGAGTTTAGTTGAAAAGATTGTATAAAGGTTGATTTAGAATTTAATGCTTGAAAGGAAACATGAAATATATAGAAATGTGCAGGAATTGGATA
This sequence comes from Allium sativum, assembly GCA_030737875.1. Lineage (NCBI taxonomy): Eukaryota > Viridiplantae > Streptophyta > Magnoliopsida > Asparagales > Amaryllidaceae > Allium > Allium sativum. The sequence goes on from CM060919.1 coordinate 342,290,595, forward strand.
AACAAATTTAATTCGAATTCATTCCTCGAATAAGGAGATAACAACAAAATTGAAGCATTAAGGAATTATCAAGTTTTGAAATCAAAATTTGTTGAAACTCCAATTGAAATTGAAGCGAGAAGCGAATGGGAATATATCGCGATCGGATAAGAAATTTGAATATGAATTCATTTCTTGAATAAAGAAGTGATTATTAGTTTCGGAATGTTAAAGACTCATTTAAAAAGAAAAGTTAGAATTCAAAAGTTGGAAATTCCAAATTTAAATAAGTAGATGTTATATGGAAATTTGAAGTATTAGACAAGTTGAAGCTAATATGACCATAACTTTCAAATGGATGATTGGAATCGGACGATGCCGGAATTTTCGGAAACCTTAGAAACAGAACTAAAACATTCGTATATAGCGCCACATCGAGATCCTCATGCTTATTAAGCCGAAATTCAAGTTTTAGTTGAAGTATATGTGCAGGAAATTAAAAACAGAGGCGCATAATCAATATTGTTTTGACCATAACTTCTTAACGGAGCGTCGGATTTTGATGTGCGAGTACAATTCGGAAAGGCCAGAAGGTAAACTAAGACTTTTTCAACATATGCTGAGTCAAATTCTGATGTTTAGAGGGCCAAAAACTGGGTTGAATATTTCAGACCTGCATTTTCTGGGTACGGGCTGAAGCGTTCGGTTTTATTAAAACAGTCATAACTTTTGGACGAATTGTCGGAATTTGATGAATCCGGACAATTCGGAAAGCTTAAAAGAAATGCTACAACTTTTACCTAGTGGGTTCTAGTCAAATTCCAACATTTAATGGGTGATAAACTTCATTTTTGTTGCTGGCCTGCCATAGATATATTGGTTTTGGGGTTAAAATGATTTATGTATGTTGGGTAAGTTGCATATGTTTGTTATATATTGTATATATGCTTGAATCTCATGTGTATGCAAGCTGTAACAGGTGTAAGGAGAGTACGCTACGCTTTGGAGCTCGCTTGCGCTAAACGCTAAATGCAAAGGTAAATAAAAACCGCAAAAATAAACGCTTAAAGAGGTACGTATTTGAGGTTGTATAAAGCTTGGAGGTTTGTTTTTGTTTCCCCTGGTTCAGGGATGCCTCATCATTGATGAGATGTATATTTTGGATTGATATATGTGTCGGGATTTTCCCGGGGCCCTCCGTACAAAGGAGATGCTGCCGAAATTTTCCGTGATTTCGGGAATTAGAAAAATTTATGAGTTTTGCAAATAGAACTTACCTTATAAAGGCTATTTCTAAGTGTGAATTTAAAATAGATATGGGCTTAATATCGTTCATTCTCTTTTCGAGGACGAAAAGCTTTTAAGTGAGGGAGAATGTAACATCCCAATATTTTCTGTATATTTTAAATTTAGATTTAAAATAAATAAATGAGTTAATCTTAGAAAAATCAAATTTTGTTGGGTTTTATGTCGATAATTATTTGAATTTAGTATGAATAAATTTTTCAAATTTAGTTTTTATTTAAAAGGCTGTAATTTGAAATTGGCTATTTAAATAATTAAATTAATTTGGATGGGTTAATTTAAAAGTAGAATTCAAATTTAAATTGGAATTTGGTGGAATTTTTAAGTTGTTGAATAATAATTGAAATTCAAATCAAAAATATAAATAACCAAACTTGAGAACTTAGAATTTGTGAAATCAATTTATAAACTTTATCTAAGTTGTAATTTGATTTAAATGGAATTTGAAATATTTAAGTTAAAAGGAATTCAAATTTGAATTGTTAAACAATGGAATTTAAGTCGGTAAATTATAACTGGGATTCAAATCAAAATTCAAATAATCAAATTAAGATTTAAATGTGTGAAATTTATTCATATAATTTATTTAAGTTATAAGTTGATTTACATTTGAATTTATAAATATTTAAATTTGAATTCAAACAGTTAATTGAATTTTTAAATATTTTATTAATAAATTAACTGTGGAATTTCACTGTGTTGGCGACTGTCTCAGAATTCGACGAAACTGACGCCATCAGAACCGGAACGGTGAATTATTATAGGATTTCAATTTGCGTTACAATCCGACTTACCGTTTGATCGTACAAGAGAAATTGTGAACGAATCATGGTAAGTGAATAATTGGGTATTTATCACATTTGGGCCTTATAATTTTATATAAATAAACCCACTTAGCTCCACATCAGCTCATTTCACATGTACGTTACTTCCTCCATCCACTTTTCTTTTCTAATGGCTGAAATAATTTTTCCAAACCCTAGAAAATAAAAAATTTCAACTTCAAAATCAAATCTCTCCAAACCCTAGCGTATTATATGTCAAAACGAAGAGCTCGGCGGTACGAAGCTACTGGTGTTCTCAGTTCCAACATGCAATGCACCGTTTGGCCGGAAATCTTGGTCAAAGGTTCTGATTCTCGAAATCCTAGGGTTGATATTGGGGGTTTTCGATTTAGGGTTTGATTGAAGAATCAGGGATATGGGTTTTGAAGAGGAGGAGTATACGAATCTTTTGATGGTGGTTAGGGGTCGTACGGTCAAGTGAATCGTCGGAATTTGGGGTAAAAGCCTCGAATCGGCGGAGCTAGGGCTGGCTTTAGGCGGAGCTAGGGTTCACCAGCGACGACCGGTCAGGTGCTGGAAGATGCGGGTCGAGCTGAGCCTCAGTCTGGCAGTGATCGCTGGCCTCAAGTCGGACTGAGAAGGGTGGAATCGATGGTCAAAGGACGGGAGGTTGATGGGTTTTGCGTGTATGTTACTGTAGCAAAACGAGGGGAGCGGGAGTCTGAGGGAAGAACGGCTGAGGTGGCATATTTTAATTGGGTGAGGAATATTTTAATTATTTTTTTATATATATTAAAATTCAAATGGTAAAACGAGAATAACTTCTTCATACGGCCTCGGATTGACGCGCTGTTTGTTGCGTTAGGATCGTGGCGGAATTGCGGACGTTTTGGTACTAACCTGGCTGCGTTTAGAGACTGTGAAATTTTGAGCTATGGTCGGACGTTCGTCTGATTTAAGACCCAAAGGTGAGTGTTTCTCCGCTCACGAAATACTAAATTGTTTTCATATTGATTAAATTAAAACATGAAATAAGTTTGGTTAGATGGTTGTGTGTGATTGATGATTTTCTTAGAAATTGACATGCATGTATGGGAATCTGGAATTTGGCAAGTAATTAATTATTTAGTTTAAATTAAATAACTAGTGATCCTCTGATACTTGCAAACTGTGAACATATTTGTATGGATTAATTGGATGAATGGTCGCGTTGAATGCTTTGGGTGATTTTTGATTGAATTGAAATGTTATTATTTCAGTATATGGACATCTTGTGCTCAGTTTGACGATGAACCCCAAAATTTTCAACCTTGATGTTACGGGCATCTAATGAACCCGGGGTTTATCGATAAAATAAATTAAGAACACGGAGTGAAATGATAAATCTCTGTGACCCTGATTTGGATTGAAATGATAGATCCTTCCCTGAAATATCGAGAAATTAAATTTAAAAATCACTTGGCCATTGGATAGATAATTATATACAGACATCGGTTGGTTAAATGATTTTAAATATTTGAAATTTTATTTGATAGAATTTCATTTAAAGAATGTGCCGATACTTGATAATTCAACTCTTTAAAGATTCTGAAATGGGATGTTGATTAAAAGGAGTAAAGAAACTTTCCAAGACAAAGTGGAAATATTTAAATTGGGATTTGAATATGATTTAAAAATCTTATCAATTTAAGAGTTTGGATTTGAAGGAAATAAATTTTTATGGAATCTAATCTTTGGGAAATTTGGAAATCAAGGGTATCTCGGTTGTTTAAACTCAGTTTGAATATATGTTTTACTCTTGAAATCAAATAGTTGTTTGGATGGGTTGAAACGGGATCTGGAATTAAATGAACTCCGTTGAGACCGGAGGATAGATTCAAGTATTTGAAATTTGGAAGTAAGAAAAGATTTTGATTAGAGAAATTTATTTTAAATATATTTATGCAGTTGATTCCAAATAATTATCCTTGCTTTTAATTTATTATTTACCTTTACTTATAACTAGTGTATTTTTAAATAATTTTTCCTTATAATTCATTTCAAAAATTCTCTTGTAAACCTTATTTTTAGTATGTATAACATTTAAATTATTGATTTAGTTAGTTATTATATTCTATATATTTATATATTTATTAATATAAATTTATTATTATTATTATGATTTTTATATAAACATTTAGTTTACAAGTATTTTGAAATCATAAATTTCTTCCGAATGGAAATGCTTGAGTTTGAACCGTTGGTTCGAATAGAGTTGAGATAAGAATCCGTGATAATTTGAAAACTTTGAGATAAATTATATTCTATTTGAATATAAGTCGCTTAGAGATATTATACGAGTATAATATAATGACATGGAAATATTCTAGTTTGGAATATAATCAGTTTGGGAATGATTGGGATATTTTGATATGAAAATATATCCTACTTTGAATGTAAAATGGGTTCAAAAACAAAATATGATATTTTGATATGAAAGCGAACCTTTGAAATGTAAAAGAACCAACCGATGTGAAAAGATGTAAGCGTTGGTTGTTAAAGAGACCGGAGTCGACATAAGGCATACTCTCTGTCAGTGTCGATACCACTTTGACCACTGTGAACGTTATGACGTATCCAGAACGAGTATGATGACTTGGAGGCGATTTATTTAATCGAAGAAGGTGAGCGATGACGAAATAGCCCTGACCTTCGGGTCAGAATTGAAATGACTAAAACAGGAGCTATACCGTGACTAATTGAGGTTAGCACCTTTGATCGGACACACTTCTTCGATACTATTCCTATGATTTATGATGATGATAATTTTGGGCCCATTTATGACTTTGGGAGTGTGTTCCGAGGTGGGCGGTAGTGTTTGCTATGCGTTACCACCGGTCCGGGAGTGCAATTGGTAGAATCCTACCCTGGGCATTGCCTCGAGTGCCTTGTCATATATATATCCTTATCGAACCCCATACGATTTTGATTTAGCATTGCCCTCTATAGAGTGCCCTCTGATAACACCAGTACGGTGAATTTACGGTACTGTATAGACTGTTGATGCCTATAAACGGCGTAAGGGTAATATGGTAATCCCGCTTACGCTATTTTCTGTATTTATACTTTACTGAGTAGACACTATCATAATAGCGTATTATCTATGTATGTATTAGTTTAACGGATCCTCAAGAGATGGAAAACCCCGTAACATCTCTTGAGTTACTGCGCCCATGATACCCAAGTTATTTTGTCTTTTGATTTGACTAATATGAGATGATTTAGTGCTGATCCGAGTGTTTGTTGTGTTTTTCTTTTATGCAATACGCTCGGGTCAGCAGACGTTGCAGTTACTGAAGATGACTGTGCCTTGGAGGTCGAAGACGAAGATTGTTTATACATTTATCATATATAGGTATTTCCGCTGCTTATTATGTACATCTGTAGGTATATGTAACTCTGATATTCATTTGAATGTTATAACCAATGTATACATTTCAACTGCTTTAACTGCTATTTATTTATTATATGTTGTCCTTCCGCTGTGAGATTCTGTGTTTGGTTTTCTCTTCTTTCTTTCTTTTCTTCTTTCCCAATAACTGCCTGTATTTGCGATTTGTTTGGGTCGACATGTGTGGTTTATTGTCGATTTTAAATGGTCAAAAACTCGGGTCGTTACACTTTCCATTTGAATTTTGAATTTTTAGCTGAATTGTTTTTTTAATTTATATAAACTTCTGAAACTTTTGAGGGCCTTAACTTCCTCATACAAAGTCCGATTTACGAAAACTTGGACTCTATTCCAAGCAGAATTTCGAGACGAACGAAATGTCTTAACCCGCTTCCATTAATTCTCACTTTAAAAATTAAGTATTCTTTAATTCATTCTTTTAATAGACACAGAAAATTTAGGGTGTTACATTCTCCCCTCCTTAAAGGATTTCGTCCCCGAAATCTTCATGTCAAGAACAATGTATATCCTACCATCCAATCGTCCATCTACTCAACCATAAAACACAGGCGTCCATTGTCCTTAAAAGACTTCTAATGCTTTCATGATCATATGCATAGTGTGTGTACGTGTCCTTATCTAATGCAAAATCAGGTGGTCTACTGATTCAGTTGACCTCCTTAATGCGAATTATGTCAGTGCGATGAGTCCATTATGCATGCAATTATTCCTAATCATACTTTCTACATGAGTGCACAATCATTCATACAAATGCAACATCCATATGATAACACATCAAGTTCCAATCCATATACAAATACATATATGCATATGCAATATGAAAGTGACTGAGCCGATCTAGTACCTAATGTGTGTGTATATGCATCCACGAGCAACCACTTGCAACCATCAATCATAACATGTTTCAAATACATGTTTACATCCATTGGTTTCTACCTTAGGATAAAGAATAGGGCCGAGGAGATATACTTAAAAGATAGACATAAGCATGAATAAACTTATGGAAAAAGAGATCAAGGAGGTACCCTAAAAAAGAAAAGGTTAGGTTACACGTATTTTTCTCTCAGTTTCCCAAGTCGCGTCTTCCTCAGTGTCACTCCATTGAACTTTAACAAGCTTAACTTCTCGGTTGCGTAGCCTTTTGACTTCCGTACCCAAGATACGAGTTGGAACTCTTCTCACAGTCGCTTCTCGTTCCGCTTCTACTTCCTCTAGTATACTTGACTCCACAACTTCCGCAAACTCATGTAAGCATTTTCGTAGTTGAGAAACATGAAAAAAAATTATGAACTCCAGCCAGTCTTTCGGGAAGCTCTACTCTATAAGACATCGTCCCAATCCTTTCAGTGATAGGAGATGTTCCTACAAATCTTGGTGCTAGCTTTCCTACGGACCCAAAGCGAATGACATTCCTCAAAGGAGATACTTTAAGGAACACCCTATCTCCAACCTCAAACTCAAGGTCGGTCCTTCTTTTGTCTGCGTAGGACTTCTGTCTATCTTGTGCAGCCTTCATCCGTCTTCTTATCAAGTCCACCTTTTCTGAGGTTTCTCTAATCATGTCTAGCTCAAGTACGAGCTTGTCTGTAGACTCCCACCAACAAGTTGGTGATCGGCATGGTCTTCCATATAAAGCTTCGAAGGGTGCCATGCCTATGGTGTCTTGGTAGCTATTGTTGTAAGCGAACTCCACCAAAGGAAGATGATCATCCCATGTTCCTCCAAGGTCGAGAATGCACAATCTCAAGAGGTCTTCCAATACTTTGTTCACTCTTTCCGCCAGACCATCGGTTTGGGGGTGATAGGTCGTGCTTAAGCATAATTGTGTGCCTACAGCCTCCTGCAAACTCTTCCAAAACTCGCTCGTAAAGATAGGATCTCGATCACTCACTAGGCTGGAGGGTATCCCATGGAGTCGAACTATCTCTTTAAGATAAATGGATGCTAGGGACGAGACAGTCCTTCTACTCTTAACAGGTATAAAGTGGGCGCTTTTAGTGAGCCTGTCCACTATTACCCAAATACTGGTATAGCCCCTTCTTGTCCTAGGCAACCCATCAACAAAGTCCATCGAAATGCTATCCTATTTCCACTGTGGGACTTCTAGAGGATGGAGCAGACCACCAAGCTTCTTCTGCTCCGCTTTGACTTGCTGGCATATCAAGAACTTAGCGACGAATTCAGCTACATCCTTCTTCATTCCATTCCGAAAGAAACCCCTTTTTATGTCTTTATACATCTTGTCTCCTCCTGGGTGTATGATCAGCTTAGAATGGTGTGCTTCTTCGAGAACCGTCTTCACCAAATCCCTTGCTTATGGGACGCATAGCCTTCCATCTCGTCTCAACCAACCCTTATCATCGAAGAAATATCTATTGAGGTGACTAGAAGTCTCACCCCTAATTAGCTTATCTATCGTATCAACTAGCTGAGGGTCTTCACGTTGCGCGGTTCCTATTGAGTCCAAAAGAGTAGTCCACACCTCTAGCGATGCTAACAGACTAGGTACAATTTCATAGGAGGGTCTAAAGTTAAAGTTTTCTATGTACTTCAAGCTTTGCCTTTCTACAAATAGAGGGCTTAAGGACCAACTTCTTTCTACTCAAGGCGTCTACTACCGCATTGCCCTTGTCGGGGGTATAGGAAATCTCAAAATCAAATGAGGCCGGAAATTCCATCTACCTTTGTTGTCTTAAGTTAAGATCTTTCTGTGAGAAAAGGTACTTTAATGATTTATGGTCAGTAAACAATACAAACCTTTCTCCTAGTAGGTAATGACGCCATGACTTTAGAGCGAAAACAATGGCAGCTAACTCCAAATCATGAGTTGGGTAGTTCTTCTCATGTACCTTCAATTGCCTTACCCCATAACAAACTACCTTGCCTTCTTGCATCAAGACAACGCCCAATCCTTTACCGCATGCGTCTGTGTATACGGTAAACATTTTGCTCCCATCAGGCAATGTCAGAACTGGGGCTGTTGTTAGAGCCCTTTTCAAACGTTGGAAAGCAATATCACAATCCAAATCCCAAGCGAAAGTAAGGTTCTTCTTTGTCAGTCTTGTGAGTGGGGCTAAGATTTTTGCAAAGTCTTTAATGAACTTTCGGTAAAAGCCCGCTTGCCCGAGAAAGCTTCGGACTTCGGTTGCATTCCGTGGAACCTTCCAAACTTGCATCGCAACTACTTTTGCGGGGTCCACAGCTATCCCCTCCTTGGATACCACATGTCTGAGAAACCTCACTTCTCTCCACAAATGACATTTGGAGAATTTAGCTTTCAGCTGATGTGCACGAAGAGCATCCATGACTTCCCTTAAATGCAAAGCATGCTCTTCTTCATTCTTCGAGAAAATCAAAATGTCGTCTACGAAGACCACCACAAACTTAATATGGAATTCCCTGAACACCCTGCTCATCAAGTCAACGAAATAAGTGGGTGCGTTTGTCAAGGCGAAAGGCATGACAAGCCATTCGAAGAAACCATCCGAGGTTCTGAACGCGGTCTTATCAATGCTATCTTCAGCCACTCTTAGCTGATGAAACCAGGTAGCTAGATCTAGTTGGGAGAAAACCGACACACCTAAAAGCTGATCAAACGAGTCGTCTATTCTTAGAAGTGGGTGCTTATTCTTTCTTGGTCATCTTGTTTATCTCCTTATAATCAACGCATAGGCGAAGTGAACCATCCGCTTTGGTTGCGAATACTACTGGAGCAACCTATTCAGAAATACTCCGCCTTATAAACCCTTTTTCAAATAGCTCTTTGACTTGCTTGCTGAGCTCTTTTCCCTCCCTTAGAGCCATGTGTCTAACGGGTACAGCTACGGGTTTTGCATTATCAACAAGGTATATGCGGAAGTCTATCTCCCGCTTCGGAGGTAAGCCCTTCACCTCTTCGAATACATCTGAGTATTCACGGACTACTCTAATAGACTGCAAGTTTTCAACAGACGCATTAAGAGATTCTAGGTAGCTAAGCATAACAGAGTGTATAGGATTACAAGAGATTTCGAGAGTGATACCGAGGCGAGTCAAAAGTCTAACTACTCTCTTTTCACAATCGAGGATGGCACCATTACTGGATAACCAATCCATGCCTAGAATCAACCCACAGCCCGTGAAGCCCAAAACATAGGAGTTACATCTAAACCCCACGCTTAGTATAGAAATTTCCAAATCCAAACAAATCATAGAAAAATAGGCTGAGCCCCCAATTGGATTTGAAACAACCTAGGGATCCTCTACTATACTGGTGTCTAGGTGCAGAGATTCAACTAAGGCAGTGGATATAAAAGAGTGTGATGCGCCAGAATCAAAGAGTGTATGAACAGGATGATCAAAAAGATAAACTAAACTCTCAACAGAAATATTTCTACCTCGTTCTTGCGGAGGTGCCATAAGAGCATGAACCTGCCCTCTAGAAGTAGATCCAGTCCTCTGCCCTTGCTCTTGCTTTCTTGGGCAGTCCTTAGCCATGTGTCCTGTCTCGCCGGGGTGAAAACAACAACCCATCTTCCTCTTTTTCTTTCTGCAGTTCTTAATTAGACGTCTAGGAATGCCACAAAAATTACACTTCCTCTTTTCGCGGGGTTTGTTGTTTTCCCTCCCTTCTTTGAGTCCGTCTTCTTATTCAGGGATCCCTCTACTTTCTTATTTTAAGGTACTTCCACCTTTGCCTCTTTCTTGCCATCCTTGTCTTTCTCCTGTAGCAGTGCCATGTCCACCAGTCTCTCATAAGTTGCACCCATAGGTATATGGGACATAGCTAGGTTGTGTAGTGGCTCATTCAACACTTAACAAAACGGAGAGCCTTCTTATGGGGAGTGTTCACTAACTCCAGTCCGAATCTAGCCAGCTGATTGAATTGGTTGACGTATTCCTTGACCGACATACTTCCCTGTTTGAGAGCTAAGAATTTTTCCATCTGTAGGCTACGTTCAGCTAGTGAGAGGAATTTTATTTCAAACCTCATTCTGAAATCCTCCCAAGTTTCAACTGGTCTCTCAGCATTAGTGACTTCCCACCAATAAGAGGCTTCGTCTTTAAGCAACCACACGGCCAACTGTATCTTCTGCTTATCGTCCACTTCGAAGATAACAAATAGAACCTCGGTTTCTTTGAGCCAGTTTTTTGCTTCTACAAATGACTCAGTTCCATTAAAGTTCTTTCCACCCATGGCTCGAAAATCCCTACATAACTTGGAGAAAGCATTTGCACGAGGGGGAGGAGGAGAAGGAGGAGGAGGAACAGTTGTAACTGGGGGAGGAGTAACGTCTGTTGGGCCTGCATCATTATCCCTAGCCTCTAGGTACCTTCTGAACCAGCCAAGTACCAGTACACCCTCTAGAAGGTTAAGATCCCCAGACATGCTGAAACGAAAAATAAAAGATTCAAAACAAAGGATAGGAAGATAGTGCATATGGCTTTGGGGGGGAATTATGCCTTTTAAAACAAAACTTTTTCTTGAAAACGCTTCTTTAAATTTCTTTTTGAAAATTAGTTTCCAAAATTTTTATCTGATCTGGCAACCATTAGTTCTGATACCAAGTGAAACACCCTGCCTTTGTTAAGGTCACCCACAAAAGGAATGCCTTAACTCCGGTGGAGCATTATAGGTAAAAGATACAGATAATTAAGAAGACAGACATATAAATAGCAGAAAAACTAAATTTATTTCATAAATATGTGGTTCAGTTAAAACATTACAACAACTGTCTCAAACCAACTTCCAAATTATTAAAACAAAATCTCTGTCTTGAATTAAAACATAAAGAAGCATTAAAACAACAGTAAGGTAGCATAAATCCCCAATAAGAGAGTATCTAAAGCCATAGCCCAAGGAAAAAGATTCCAAGCAATACATCTACTCTCTTCAAGCTGGAAATGATCCGATCTAAGCTGAAGTATTCCCTCCCTGCGGACCTGAGGGAGAGGGAACAGAAGAAAAGAAGACGAAAGAAAATGGGTCAGACATGAGTCTGGTAAGTTTAGTGACTATTTAGCATGTAAACAAGAAAAGGGTTATGACTTGAGTAAACTGAATCTAGGACAATACCCTAGAAATAAGATAATAAGGCTGAATCGCACCCATTTTACTTCTCTGCACCCCCTTACAAGTGTTTCAACTAGCACCATGTGTTCAAGATAAATGATCCCCTTTTTATCGATCGGCTCCTAATCGTATGCGTTTACCACTTGTGTCATTTGGCCCTGCATGATTATAGATACCCGTGCTAGTCCCACCATGGGGTGTATCAAATCCTATGGGGGCAACCCGACACAATTCAAGATGCACAGAATATAACTACTGATGCCCAGTGCCTGCTTTTTCAACTCCGGAGTACGTGCACGCCCGCACTCCGTCGGAACCTACACTGACGCACCACCCGCCGTTGTTTTGACCGCTTATAATCAGCCCAGTAATCGTGCCCCACCCTGCCAGGTTCAGGGTACCATGATACGTCGATGTTGGTTACTGCTGAAATGGGTCCCCGTTACCAGGGTTTCCTAATCAACATGTTAAAATGGATAAGTGTTCTCAAATTAACCTAACCCCACCCATCAGTTTAGTTAACATGTTGCATTGGTTAAGTGTTGCCTTAATTAACTTAACCCTACCATTCTTGTCTTAGCTTTAATTCATTCGTTAAAGCACCAACCACTCACATTAGATATGTATTGTTGTGATTGCTGGATGTGCCAGTCAGTTCCGAGCAATCTTACACCGCAACTCAATATAACCTCGGGTTCTTCTGGGCATGATGCACTAACCTCTCACAATAGATATATATTGTTACGGTTACTGGATGTGCCGGTCGGTTCCGGGCAGTCTTACACCGTAACTCAATCTAACCTCGGGTTAGGCATGTTCGTCTTTTTCTTAATTTACATATTTATCTTTCAAATTTATATGTAAATTATCCACAATTATTGCCATTCAAGTCATGCCCCATTTATCCTCTAAATCATACTTTCAATTTTTGGTATATAAATTATATCTTCTTCATGCCACTAACCATTCATTTATTTATGGGCCAAATTATGCCAATAATAATAATTTCTAAGGTTTTTCCCAACGTTACCCCCGTCATACGTTCGCAAAATTCACATAGAATGTTAGGCTCGTAACCTAGCCTAAATTATATACAAAAGGGGAAAGAAGGGAGCATGTATCATTCACACAACATAAAATAATAAGGATCTAACTAAACATGTGTCATGTAAACGTGGCATAATATAATGAACTTGCATTTTTGGATCCAACTAAGATGAGTCTTTAAGCATATGTAATTACCCAAATCCAACTAGGCATATAAATGCAAACTTTTATTTTGGGTCCAATAAACCTAAACCTTAAGCATATAGAATTACACAAGTTCAACTAGACATGTGAATGTGAACTTATTAACTTGGATCTAATAAACATGAATCTTAAACATATGGAATTACACAAGTTCAACTAAACATGTAAATATGGACTTTTATTTTGGATCTAATTTTCATAGATCTAAATGTGGATCTAAACATAATACATGTCCTTGCCTAACAACTTGCATATAACATGAATAAGTCACCAATTTTAAATGATTTGTTTACATCAACATTATAACCGCAATAGCCTAACAACTTTCATGTATGAATAAGTCACCACACTTTACATAATACATGATTAGTTTAACATCAACATAATAACCACAATAGCCTAACAACTTGCATGTAACATAACATGAACGAGTCACCAAACTTTACGTAATACATGATCGGTTTAACATTAACATAATAACCACAATAATCTCATAAGCATATACGATAGAATCGTTACAAGAATAGGCATGAATCTGCATCATTATCTTACAACTAGGAATAACGCTGGTTTTCACTTTAATAAAAATCATAACTTTTTAATCGTTCACATCTAAATAATAATAGGACTTACAAAGAAAAGAAATTATTGTTTTCTGGGATCTGTTTTATGAATTTGAAAAGCAATCCCTTGAAGAAGACTATCAATTTCTCTAAGTTAGTTTTGATTCGTAGCTTTTGACTTGTTTTCTAATTGAAGAAGGAATAGTGGCTAGGCTAGAACGATCATGGACAGCATGGTGGCTCCTTGGAATGAATTTTTGTGATTTAGGGTTTGAGGATTAGGGTTGCTTTTATAGGTGTTTAATCTTATGTGAGCCGTTAGATCATTTTTGGAGCAATCACAACCGTCCAGACTAGATAGAGTTATCCAGATTTCCCACCTAAGCCCTAGTGACTTAGCAACAGGTCAGAAAGGGCTCATCAACAAGTCAGAATCATCACATTTTTGGATCTGGGCGAGGGGGTAGGTTGACCCCCAGGTCGACCCCCGGTTGACCTGTGTAGGGGAGGTCGACCCCCTGGTCGACCCTCTGGTCAACCTGGCCTGGGGCGGGAGAAATCCCGCCCAGCCTGCTTCTTTGCTTTCCGTTTGGATTTTGAATTTTTAACTGACTGTTTTTATTTATTTATATAAACTTCTGAAACTTCTAAGGGCCATAACTTCCTCATACAAAGTCCGATTTACGAAAACTTGAACTCTATTCCATGCAGAATTTTGAGATGAACGAAATGGCGTAACCCGCTTCCTTTAATTCTCAATTTAAAATTTAAGTATTCTTTGATTTGTTCTTTTAACAAACATAGAAAATTCAGGGTGTTACAATAGCTTTATTATTGTTGTTATGTACTTGAGATAATGATGATGTAGCTATTATCAGTTATGAGACAAATTATATGACTTTATGGTTTTTATAATGGTACACTATTTCTATGTTATTATATTTTATCTCTTCCACTGTGTGGGATTCTATTTTGGTTTAAACTGTTCTATGACATATGTTTAGTATTTCCTTATAGGATCCAACGATGTGTTTAGAGTGACTATGTTCTGATGGACCTTTTATGAGTTGGAGTTTAGATCCATTCTGGACGGTTTGTTACATGATGTTTCTTTAAAATATGTTTTATATTAGGCAAGGGTATGGTTCATATAAAGTAATGATTTTACAAGTGCAATTTTGATTGAAGGACTGTAAATAATTGAATACGCTGCCTTTACTTCAGAAAATAGCTCTAATCCTAAAATTCCTTTCTTATCTTTTGCTAACTGTCGCTATTCTTGTCCATTCTCAAGAAACATCTGTACGGTTTTCAACTTTGGTTCTTATAAATTATTTTGATGGTTTTGAGGTTTAATTGTTATTGATTTTTGATATTGGAGAGAGCTAATCTTGGCTAAAAATGATGTTTACCTATTATTATTTAATAAGGCTCATAGTACGTGTAATTGGGTATGGTTATTGACGATGGTTTGATTTGATTGTAAGATAATCATTCCATAAAGTATAACTATAAAGTTATTAGATTTACATTGATTAATTAAAAATATTTAAGTAGTATAATATTCAAGCCAGTATGTTCAAAATTAATTTTTATTTTTGTTAATATATTGCATATATTATATTAAAATTCATTAATCTAGATAAATAGTGTGTGCTCTTCTAAGGGCTACATTCTTTCCTCTAAATGAAAATATATTTTTAGTTATCAAAAAATAAACAATCCATTGCACAAACAAATCTTCTATCATATGCAAAATACACAAAACAAGCTAATTTAAAAAATTGTAAATTAGTTTTTTGTTTTTTGAAAATCATCAAAAATCTACTTTAAAAACTATTAAATTTGAAAACTTAATGAACTATATAATTATCTTTGTATTCATATAAGAAATAAATAAAATGTTTTGAAATTCAAAAAAACACGCTTCAGCAAAACATGTAAAAATAACTGTAGTTTTCAAAAAACTGTAGAATCATCGCAATCATGACAAAAACTTGCATTCTTCTTTGTAAATTTTGCTGGTAGCCTACAAATATTAAATTCTTCGTCTGCACTTATCTATTCTATTCTATTATATGAAAGAACAATCTTCCTTCGAAGACCTTTCATGTAGTGTCCCGAAATTCCGGTACAATTTGAGCTGACCAAATAACACAAGTCCAACCCCAAATTACACTAGAAACCAGAAAACTAATAGAAAGAAAACAGAGGGTGAAAATAGATAAGATAGAAACTTAAAATAGAAGAAGAAGAACATCACAACATCAAAGTAAACACAAATCTCACAGCGGAACGAATAAATGTATTTCATAACATAACTTTGAAATAAAACAGTATCTGTATACAATACCATTATTAGAGTATAACACTTACAACACAGCGGAAATAAACAATAGTTATATAATCCTGAAGCTCCTGCTCCAGCTCTTCAAGTATCTGTAAATCCTAACTACTTGACTGCCCGTACAAAATTAGGCACCCAAGAGTTTAGGGAAACAAAACAAAATAAATTCTGGGTCAGTCATGTGACTGGTGTGAGTAAACTCAAATCATTTTTTTAACTTTTAAAATCTCTTTAAAAGAAAGGATAATCTTAAGACCTATACACACATAAACATGGGAGGCTTTTACCTTATGATAACCCAAAATATTTCTAAAAAGATACTTGTCTGATATTATAATAATGTCTAGATCAAGTAAATAGAAATCTAGCAGAAACGCTTGCATCTAACGTTCTACATATACAATATACAATCAAAAACCGCGGACTCTTATTTGGGGAATGGATTCCAACTATGACAAGGTATGGATCCACCTTCCGCTCAGTGTACTTTGGAAGCGATACACTGGAGTTCAACAAGAACATCTTGTACCTCGACCACACATGACCGACCATTCATTTCTCTTGAATGTATCGAATATATTGCCACCCCTCGGTTAGTATTCCAACATAACCGTTCCCGGGAGATACAAAATTGAAAGAAGTACAAATATGAATATTCTCTAGATGGTGACAATATACCCTAATTGGGTGCGGCCCACTTAGCCATGCTGCTTGCCCGATTTCTGTCATTTCCCAGCTGATGAGGCTTGAGGTTATAACGTATCTCCATACAGATCACGTCTTCATTTACTTTGAATGCCACATCATCATACCCGTCAAATCACAAATTGATTTCCCCAAAAATACCAAGGGTATAAGCTAAGAGAAACAAATTCCTCCGCCACCAACGTAAATATGTTTGAAACGATCAACTTACGCGATCTACCAAATATACTCTGTCAGACATTCATCCATTCAAGTTGTCCTTGGACTGGACAAACCGAAGGCACTATTCAGTACATCCATCTTAGGTAATCTCTACCTAAGATTTGTACAATAGGCCTTGCACTTTACTCCATCTTCAATATATTCAGCATACTTGGTTTGCAACGCTTATGCCAATATGGAGTGGTTCTTCGGATAATAATCCAACCGGTCTCTTCATATTAACAACGTAAAAATGGTCAGAAACTTTGATAGTCGGTGATTTAACTATCAAATGAAAACACCTATGCAAACAACAATCTTATTTCCAGTTGGAATTTTTATTGATCAATCATCATCATCATTATATATATATATATTCATATTTCCTTATTTTCTATATTCATAAAATATATCTTATGAACATTGGAAAACATTCCCAATTCTTATTTACTTACCACTTTTCTGCCACATCTATTAGTTTCTTACTGTAAACTAGTATGAGAATAATTCCCTAAGTATCAATCCCGAAGGTCAAAACAAACATCAGATAGACACTTAGAAAACCATTCAACTTAACTAATCTCCAGTCAGTTTCTAATTTAGCTTAACTCCATTTCTTAATTCCTTGTAAATAAAACATTCCATTTTCTATGTTTAGAAAATATCTCTAATTCTATATTTGGAAAAACGTTTCCAAAACTCATTTATATGAATTTCAAACTAGCGTTGTATAAAACATCGTTACGACCGCTCCATCCATAAATCTCTTATTACTTAACTGTATTTCTAACTAACTCTCGCCCTCGAACCCCAACTATTTCTTAGTTAAATAAGGAAGTCAATCATGTTGGGGTATAATTACCTCTCAGAACTTAACTGAACAACGTTCTTAACCTTGCAATAGACAAAGCTCACCGCACCAATTTCTACAATCATTTGCTTACGCAAATTCTCGGATTTAGATTATGAATCCACTTTTTTTATGAAAACATTTATTATAATGCTATCGTTATAAACCCTACTTTTGAAATATCTAACTTAGAAATCTAACCTAAATTCTTATTTTGAATAAATAAGCCAACAACTAATTTATTTATAAATAAACAAATCTTGATTAAAAACCGGAAAGTAAATAATACTTTCCCGAATTCGATATAATTGAATACGATGTATAACTCTCTTACGAGTAATCTCTGTTCGATTAACTCCTTCGAATAACTAATATTCGACAATCTCACTTCAAATAACTTATATTCGATTATCTCACTTCGAGTAACTTATGTTCGATTATCGCACTTCGAATAACTAATACTCGATTATTCAATTCGAATAAACTATATTCGATTACTTCTTTCTTCGAATAACTATATTTGATTAACTCCTTTCGAATAAACAAATATTCGATAAATTCACTTTTGAATAAGTAATATTCGATTAATTCCTTTCGAATAAACTATATTCGATTAACTACTTTTGAATAAACTATATTCGATTAACTCCTTTTAACTCTATTCGAATAACTAATATTCGATAACTCCTTTTAACTCTATTCGAATAACTAATATTCGATAACTCCTTTTAACTCTATTCGAATAAACTATATTCGATAACTCCTTTTAACTCTATTCGAACAAACTATATTCGATAACTCCTTTTAACTCTATTCGAATAAACTATATTCGATAATTCCTTTTAACTCTATTCGAACAAACTATATTCGATAACTCCATTTAACTCTATTCGAATAACTAATATTCGGTAACTCCTTTTAACTCTATTCGATAACTCCTTTTAACTTTATTCGAATAACTAATATTCGATAACTCCTTTTAACTCTATTCGAATAAACTATATTCGATAACTCCTTTTAACTCCCTATTTATTTTCCCAATATATATTCCTTTTATCTTACTCCATTTATTTAACAAATAAATATTCCTTTTATCTTACCCTATTTATTTAAAAAATGAATATTCCTTTTCAATTCTATTGTAAATGTTTTACAATATTTCCTTTCATATTCTATTTGTAAATGTTAAACAAATATCTCCTTTTTAATTCTATTTGTAAATGTTTTACAAATATTTCTTTTCATATTCTATTTGGTTTCTAGATAAATATCCCTTTATATTTGGTTTACAAATATTTCCTTTCCAATTTGTTTTACAAATATTTTCCTTTTCTATTTTATCATATTTATTTCCCATAACTACTTCCTTTTATAATATCATATTTATTTTCCATAAATATTTCCTTTTCAAAAACCCTTTTGATTTTATAACTATTTTCTTTTATAAAATCCTTTTTCTTATATATATATATATAATCCATTGATTTTATATAAATAATTTATTTTCAAAATACACTTTGAAAATTCCCTTTTCTACATCCCAGTATTTCTTACGGTATTTAAAATACCCAAATAACAATGATCGATGTCATTCAACACATGTAGTCAACACAGATTATATATCACATCATATATTACAATATATGGAAAACAGTAAAATAAATGTTGAGGAATCCAGTTGGATTCCTCCGACCTGTTTCCCTGCATCCATATATGTTAAACAATATAATTAACATCAATTTCATTTCACTATGAAATATTCTGCTAAACAGAATCAATTTATATATATATATAACCAGATCTATAATTTCAATCAATTACTTAGTAGTTCAAACAAACAGTCAATACACAACAATCAATCATCATTTAACAGTTCTAAATATACGTTATAAAAATTTAACTGTTTAGAGTTGGTGAGTTTTACTCACATTGGACGATCATTGTTAAATAACGATAACTGTCTTTGATTTGATTCAGATCCGATAATTTATTTCGCTATAAATTGTAACGAGCTCTGATTCGCTCAGTCAGTTCTATTTTGTAGTGCCCGTCCATACGATCCCATCGGATCTTGTTTCACTCAATTCTGATTAAGTATGACCGAGATATTTAATTTACAAGTTTAGATACTAATTTAAATAAAACTTAAACTAAAATAAAAAGGTTCAATGGGACTTGACCCTTTCAAATTTACCATGGCCCAAACCATTCAAGCCCACCCGCTTTAAACGATTTTCTCTTCTTCCATGTTTCCAACTCAAACTCCAGAAAATTTCCCAAATCGATACTTCACCGTTGACCCTAGGTTTGACCTACCATACTTCCTCCTCCGTCCATCAATCTTCGACGCTGCCTCCACCTTCCGGCTCAGCACTAAAATCCGCACCTTCTCCACATCACCTCGTCAACTCCGGCCACCCCATCCAAAACGCGACCTCCCTCCTCCCCTGCAGCTCATGCTACACTCATCGACACAAATTGTGTCGGAATTTCACCCAACGTCAGCAACAGCTACGCCTTACCACCAGAAGTTCAACCGTCATCTCGCCTTGTTTCCTCCATGACAGTGCCATCGCCTAGCCTCAACCCTAGGTTTACTGGTCAAAACCCGAGATCGCCAAATCAACGCCGTACCAAAACCTGTGCACCCCAGACCGATGCCCTTCATTACAAGAGTTCGAGGAACCCAAAGTCATTCGATTCCATGAAGAAATGAAGCTGATTTAATTAAATGAAGAATTTATGTTGGTGGCAACCTCTTTTTAATTTATAGAAGATCAATTCGGTTTTAGGTCTTAAGAGGTTGGGGGGGTTATTTATAGAGAAGATTTGTTAGATATTTATTTAGATATTTGTGAAGATACTTGTTGGGATATTTTCAAGATATTTTTCTTATACTCTGGTTCAATGTTTTATGTCCGTACGACTTCATAACACACCGGAATTCCATGAAATTTGATATACTGCTACTTCTAATATTTTGGATCCAATAAAACCGGTTTCGACGAATTCCGATACCGTTCGCAAAAATACTATTTTTAAAGCTCTAAATAACCCTTTTAAATATATATAAATATATTTAAACATAATTAAGTTTAATATTTAAATATAAATATTATTGTATATATTCACATACGATATTATTCAGCTCCACAATATTCCTATATGAATTTCTAACTCGATATTTCAAATCCCGATTAAATCGATATTCGATTTATAATGAAATTCCTTTTATAAATATAAATAAATCGTTATAAATTATAAAGGAATTCCATAGCGACTTTTCTAAAATTTGATTTGGACATAAATCAAAATCTACACGATGAAATCCCGATTTTTCTCTTCCATTAGAAAAATATACTTCACCAGCTCTGAATGTTTCTTGTTTCATAGAAATCCGATTTAAAACGGCTTTTGTATATTCGTTTAAAGTTCGAATCGCCAAATTATGAACTGTAGCGCCATTTCGAGCTCGATTATAATTATATTATAATATATACGTCCAACTGTCGTTATTTAAATATATTCGTTATTATAATTCAACTCTAAACTGAATTATATATTTAGAGTTTCCCAGTTCTCACCATGTTGCCATTTCAGCAAATTCTGATTATTTCAGAATTAAATATCTTATTTAATTATTATTTTAATTAAATATTCAAATTTATTTAATTTAAACCATTAAAATATCTAATTCATTATTTAAATAATTAAATAAATTAATTATTATACCGTAAAAATACGGGACATTACATTCTTCCCCCCTTAAAATAATTTCGTCCTCGAAATTGCTAAGGTAGAAAACAAATCCTATTAACTGGGTTCAAAATTATTTGTTTACTTTTTTTTTTAACTGAATCAAGTAATTTCAATTAAATATTCATTTATTCCTATTAACGAAAATTTTCAAAAATCCTGAAAATTTTTTAACACCTCAACTTTTCGAAAAAATTTGCCAGCACCTCCTTTGTACTGGTCAATAGCTCAAACTCCCACTCACCTCTCTAGGCCTTCTTCAACCCAAAAGAAAATCAAACAGCCAAGCGGCCTGCCAATTCGGCTCTTCAAAATCTCAAACCCATATATAATATAAACTGGTACCTTTTTGTCGGGCATATCAATATATCCTTTGCATGTGTTACCAATTCTGCATATACCAATACATTTCCAACTTGATCTCAAATCAATTTATCATTAAAACAACCATTCGCTTATAACTAAGTCGGATTTCATTTCAAACTCGAGTTTCATTTCGATTCCAAACTCTTAACTCCACTAATCTGGTTCCATTTCAAATTCCGATCACATAAATCCAAATTTCTCGATAACATTCTAACCCAATTCAACTTCATTTTTCTTTTGCAAATTTCAGTTCAATTTCCACTTAACTAGTTTCAGTTCTAATTCCCATTTGCTTTCACAAATTTCTTTTTAAATTTGGGATTAATTCAAACAATCTTTCCCTGAGAATTTCAAACAGTTTACCATATCCCAAAAATCAAATATCCTTTTCTGGAATTTCAATACAACTTGTTTTTCCCAAAACAAATTTTAAAACAGTATCTTTGGTAGTAATCCGTTACTTAGAAACTCGAAAATGAATACCGATGATGGTCGACTTCATCATCGGAATTATTTTCCAGCGATCGAAGTGAGTTCAATACTATAACATTTTCGAAACCATTTCTGAGGACTTCCATTTTAAAATACATTTCAAAATACCATTCACAATGTTTGTAAAACAATTTAAAACTCCCAGTATTTTAAAATTTCCATATACTTAACTCAAATCCATTTACGAACACTTTTCCAAATTTCCAGAGTTTTAATTTGCATTCTGATTTAAATTTCAGATTCAATTCATTTTGTAACACTTATACGAATTTTATTTGGTTATATATATAACCATTTGATTTATAATCTTACTCGATTATATTAACTATCACATCCAATATACTACAATATTTCCAATATATATACTTTTCTTTATATCAAAATATAATTTGGGTAAATTATTTCATTTACCCTTTTCAAAACATACAGTGCTGGTTTATCGTAGTCGAGTGTTTATAAACCCCTACCGATACAGTGGATCAAACTGATCGACTAGAACTTATAAACAATTCAACCAATAAATCTCCACAATATAAAACCATTTTATATTGAATAACAAATACGTTTACTCGTATATATACACTCAATCTAGGGTATTGCTAACCCCATCTCTACTGAGTCACGCCATAGAGCCAAGGTAATTACTTAACCTTAAGCTCTGATACCAACTGCAGTAGCCCGGCGATTTCGGTAGGCTTTTCAACCATCCCAAAACCCCCTAAGCAGCAGGCTAACCTCTTACCGTGGCCTACAGAGGTCCCCAACTCCATGATTTAAGGCCAGCCTCTCGAATCGACCAACCTGCTATATTGCAGGACCTGTAGAGGTAAGAGTCTCCCGTTCGCCACCAAACCGCGAAGCGAGAACCCCCATCAGACGTACCAGTTAAGCAACATGGACTGGTGTGAGTAAACTCAAATCATTTGTTTAACTTTTAAAATCTCTTTAAAAGAAAGGATAATCGTAAGACTGATCCACACATAAACACGGATGGCTTTTACCTTAAGATAACCCAAAATATTTCTAAAAAGATACTTGTCTGATATTATAATAATGTCTAGATCAAGTAAATAGAAATCTAGTAGAAACGCTTGCATCTAACGTTCTACATATACAATATACAATCAAAAACTATGGGCTCTTATTTGGGGAATGGATTCCAACTATGACAAGGTATGGATCCACCTTCCGCTCAGTGTACTCTAGAAGCGATACACTGGAGTTCAACAAGAACATCTTGTAACTCGGCCACACATGACCGACCATTCATTTCTCTTGAATGTATCGAATATATTGCCACCCCACGGTTAGTATTCCAACATAATCGTTCCCGGGAGATATAGAATTGAAAGAAGTACAAATATGAATATTCTCTAGATGGTGACAATATACCCTAATTGGTGCGGCCCTCTTAGCCATGCTGGCTGCCCAATTTCTATCATGTCCCAGTTGATAAGGCTTGAGGTTATAACGTATCTCTATAAAGATCACGTCTTCATTTACTTTGAATGCCACATCGTCATACCCGTCAAATCACAAATTGATTTCCCTAAAAATACCAAGGGTATAAGCTAAGAGAAACGAATTCCTCCGCCGCCAACATAAATACGTTTGAAACGATCAACTTACGCGATCTACCAGATATACTCTGTCATACATTCATCCATTCAAGTTGTCCTGGGGCTGGACAAACCGAAGGCACTATTCAGTACATCTGTCTTAGGCAATCTCTACCTAAGATTTATACAATAGCCCTTGCACTTTACTCCATCTTCAATATATTCAGCATACTTGGTTTGCAACGCTTATGCCAATACGGAGTGGTTCTTCGGATAATAATCCAACCGGTCTCTCCATATTAACAACGTAAGGTCAGAAACTTTGATAGTCGGTGATTTACCTATCAAATGAAAACACGTGTGCAAACAACAGTCTTATTTCCAATTGGAATTCTATTGATCAATCATATATATATATATATATTCATATTTCCTTATTTTCTATATTCAGAAAATATATGTTATGAACATGAGAAAACATTCTTATTGCTTATTTACTTACCACTATTCTGCCACATCTATCAGTCTCTGAATGTAAACTAGTATGAGAACAATTCCATATATATCAATCCAGAAGGTCAAAACCAATATCAGATAGACACTTAAAAAACCATTCAACTTAACTAATCTCCAGTCAGTTTCTAATTTAGCATAACTCCATTTCTTAATTCCTTATAAATAAAACATTCCATTTTCTATGTTTAGAAAATATCTCTAATTCTATATTTGAAAAAATGTTTCCAAAAATCATTTATATAGATTTCAAACTAACGTTGTATAAAACATCGTTACGACCGCTCCATCCATGAATCACTTGTTACTTAACTGTATTTCTAACTAAGTCTCGCCCTCGAACCTCAACTATTTCTTAGTTAAATAAGGAAGTCAATCAAGTTGGGGTATAATTACCTCTCAAACCTTAACTGAACAACGTTCTTAACCTTGCAATAGACAAAGCTCAACGCACCAATTTCTACAATCATTTGCTTACGCAAATTCTCGGATTCAGATTATGAATCCACTTCTTTTATGAAAATATTTATTACAACGCTATCGTTATAAACCCTACTTTTGAAATATCTAACTTAGAAATCTAACTTAAATTCTTATTTTGAATAAATAAGCCAACAACTAATTTATTTATAAATAAATAAATCTTGATTAAAAACCGGAAAGTAAATAATACTTTCTCGAATTCGATATAATCGAATTCGATGTATAACTCTCTTTCGAGTAATCTCTGTTCGATTCACTCCTTCGAATAACTAATATTCGATTATCTCACTTCGAATAACTTATACTCGATTATCTCACTTCGAATAACTTGTACTCAATTATCGCACTTCGAATAACTAATACTCAATTATTCTATTCGAATAAACTATATTCGATTAGTCCTTTCTTCAAATAACTATATTCGATTAACTCCTTTCGAATAAACTAATATTCGATAAATTCACTTTCGAATAAGTAATATTCGATTAATTCCTTTTAAATAAACTATATTCGATTAACTCCTTTCGAATAAACTATATTCTATTAACTTCTTTTAACTCTATTCGAATAACAAATATTCAGTAACTCCTTTTAACTCTATTCGAATAACTAATATTCGATAACTCCTTTTAACTCTATTCAAATAACTAATATTCGATAACTCCTTTTAACTCTATTCGAATAAACTATATTCGATAACTCCTTTTAGCTCTATTCGAATAAACTATATTCGATAACTCCTTTTAACTCTCTTCGAATAAACTATATTTGATGACTCATTTTAACTCTATTCGAATAAACTATATTCGATAACTCCTTTTAACTCTATTCAAATAATAATATTTGATAACTCCTTTTAACTCTATTCGAATAAACTATATTCGATAACTCCTTTTAAATCTATTCAAATAACTAGTATTCAATAACTCCTTTTAACTCTATTCGAATAAACTATATTCGATAACTCCTTTTAACTCTCTATTTATTTTCCCAATATATATTCCTTTTATCTTACTCCGTTTATTTAACAAATAAATATTCCTTTTATCTTACCCCATTTATTTAACAAAAAAATATTCCTTTTCAATTCTGTTGTAAATGTTTTACAATATTTCCTTTCATATTCTATTTGTAAATGTTTTACAAATTTCTCCTTTTCAATTCTATTTGCAAATGTTTTACAAATATTTCTTTTCATATTCTATTTGTTTTCTAAATAAATATACCTTTATATTTGGTTTACAAATATTTCCTTTCCAATTTGTTTTACAAATATTTTCCTTTTCTATTTTATCATATTTATTTCCCATAAATATTTCCTTTTGTAATATCATATTTATTTTCCATAAATATTTCCTTTTCAAAAACCCTTTTGATTTCATAACTATTTTCTTTTATAAAATCCTTTTTCTTTTATATATATATATAATTCATTGATTTTATATAAATATTTTTTTTTCAAAATACACTTTGAAAATCCCCTTTTCTACATCCCAGCATTTCTTAAGGTATTTAAAATACCCAAATAACAATGATCGATATCATTCAACACATGTAATCAACACAGATTATATACCACATCATATATTACAGTATATGAAAAACAGTAAAATAAATGTTGAGGAATCCAGTTGGATTCCTCCGACCTGTTTCCCTGCATCCACAGATGTTAAACAATATAATTAACATTAATTTCATTTCACTATGGAATATTCTGCTAAACATAATCAATTTATATATATTTATATATATATATATATAACCAGATCTATAATTTCAATCAATTACTTAGCAGTTCAACCAAACAGTCAATACAGCGCAATCAATCATCATTTAACAGTTCTAAATATATGTTATAAAAATATAACTGTTCAGATTTGGTGAGTTTTACTCACATTGGACGATCATCGTTAAATAATGATAACTGTCTTTGATTTGATTCAGATCCGACAATTTATTTCGCTATAAATTGTAACGAGCTCTGATTCGCTCCCAGTCAGTTCTATTGTGTAGTTCTCGTCCATACGATCCCATCGGATCTTATTTCGCTCAATTCTGATTAAGTATGACCGAGATATTTAATTTACAAGTTTAGATACTAATTTAAATAAAACTTAAACTAAAATAAAAAGGTTCAATGGGCCTTTACCCTTTCAAATTTACCACGGCTCAAACCATTTAAGCCCACCCGCTTAAAATGTTTTCCTCTTCTTCCACGTTTCCAACTCAAACTCTAGAAAATTTCCCAAACTGATACTTCACCGTTGACCCTAGGTTTGACCTACCATACTTCCTCCTCCGTCCATCAATCTTCGACGTTGCCTCCACCATCCGACTCAGCACCAAAAACCGCACCTTCTCCACATCACCCCGTCAATTCCGGCCACCCCCTCCAAAACGCGACCTCCCTCCTCCCCTGTAGCTCACGCTATAGTCATCGACACAAATTGTGTCAGAATTTCACCCAACATCAGCAACAACTGTGCCTTACCACCAGAAGTTCAACCGTCATCTTGCCTTGTTTCCTCTACGACCATGCCACCACCTAGCCTCAGCCCTAGGCTTACTGGTCGAAACTCGAGATCGCCAAAACAACGTCGTACCAAAACCTGTGCACCCCAAACCGATTCCCTTCATCACGCAAGTTCCAGGAACCCAAAGTCTTTCGATTCCATGAAGAAATGAAGCTGATTTAATTAAATGAAGAATTTATGTTTGTGGCGGCCCCTCTTTAATTTACAGAAGATCAATTCGGTTTTAGGTCTTAAGAGGTTAGTGGGCGTTATTTATAGAGAAGATTTGTTAGATTTTTATTTAGATATTTGTGAAGATATTTTTTAGGATATTTTCAAGATATTTTCCTTATACTCTGGTTCAATGTTTTATGTCCGTACGACTTCATAACACACCGGATGTGACGACCCCAAACCCCGTACTGACGGTGGCAAGGGTAATCTTTGGAATATAACACATAAACAGATAATAGAAGAACAGAATTAAATAAATACACCAGATAATGTACAATAGAATACACTGGATAAATAACAATATTAGAGTTACACAGTATACAGGATCATACTTAGTACAAATACAGTTCAGCTATACATAAATGTGTACAGCGGAAAACAAACATAATATGTACAATAGGAGCTGAACAGCATAAAATGAGATAAATGATAGAATCCATCTTTAGCTCCAGCTATCCAGAAAGAGCCTGCTAAAACCTGAATACAAGGCTGCCCGTGTAGAAAAAGGGGCACCCGAGTTTGCAAGTGAAACAAACTACGAGTCAGTCATGGGACTGGTATGAGAAATCTACTTAACACATTTTATAATATGGACAATCACAGGACCACGCCACTTTCGCGGAATGGGTTTACTCCATTGGATTGCCAGTGCTTTAAACAAGTAATTCTTTTAAACATTGCAATGCTTTTTACAAAAATGAAGCCGATATAAGACTCAAGACCCATCACACAACGCAACGCAAACCGGAGGACAGAGTTTTACCTTATATCGACCAAGATGTGCTTAATACGTGCAAAGTAAAATCACTTAGAATGTAAATTTTATTGCTTAATTCTTAATCAGACTCCAACCGTAAATTAGTAAGAGAACGATTTCCTAAGTATTAACCCCGAAGGCCGAAACCAACATCATACCAATACCCAGGAAACCACCCATCCTAGCTCATTTCCAGTTAGTTTCTAATTTTATATACAATCAGAAATATCAATCATAGACGACATGAGCGTCCCATGCCACTATGTCGCCAAATATAGGTTTACAATCAAAACCGCACAATGTCGTATTTGGAAATTGGATTTCCGTCATGAACCAAGGCAAAAGATAGTCCTTACCGACTTCGAGACAATCTAGCCCATGTCTCAGGCAAGTACTTAGTCAAGCCTTTGGATCGTCAGGGCCGGTCCACCGATGTGGATTAAAATGCCTGAACACTGCGTTCCCCTACCCTTTGGGGCGTAAATGAGCCAACGAATGACTCCATCGGTCCCGGATCGACCGATATATCTGAGGTACCTCGCAACAGCAACAACCACACAGGTGAAAATAATATATATGTCAGCCAGTTTAAGCACTGACACCACCTCTAGCTAGAAAGAAATGCATGTCCTCCCTGAGGTCCTCTCCCGTTTCTGGCTCATACCGGGGTGTGAGGCTCGCGAATTCACGTTATACACAAAGCTATGCCACACAGGCCGTGCTTTGATCATCAACCACAAGACTTTGCTTTTCAATAGAAGCCTTGATCATCTGCCACTTAGGCGTGCCACATAGGCAATTCACGCTATGCGATTGATTTCTATCGATATATAACCTCTGAGCTCGTACGTATCAGAGAAGGGCGTTAAGCAAGAGAATAAATTCTCCGCCGCCAAACATATATATATTTAATAGAGATCAATCAGCACAGAACAAAATCCAATGTCAGACACACAGTCCATTTACAAGTTCGTTCTGGGTCTGAACGAAACCGGAGGCACTATATACCTCTCATACCCATCGATCTCCAAGCACGTCTGGAGGATCACCACTTATTATCTATATTTCGGGATGCCTCCCAATCAAGACATCAGTTACCATCCAACCGAGGTGAAGATCTCCGGTCTTCAACCACCGTCTTCATCATCGACTTCTTATCGCCGATCAATTATTTGAAATGAGATTTAACTCAGCCTTTTCAAATAATCCAACGGTTTCAATTTTGGGAAAATCCGACGGTCGGATCTCCCGGTACACTCATTTGAAGTTTCGATTTCAAAATACAAACTGCAGCATCGTTATTCAATTTAATTTAATTATATTTATATATATAAATATAATCGATTCTAGCGCTGTTTTTCTTCAGATTTGAATTAAACATTCCAGACAATCCAACCGTTGGATCTTCACATAGTAGGTGTCGTTGGAAAGATATTTCCAAGGCGAACCCAACGGTTTTGGTTTCGGGAAAATCCGATGGTCGGATCTCCCGCACTAATCGTTTGAAATCACGGTTTCAAAACACGAACTGCAGCTTCGTTATTCGATTTATTTTAATTATATTTATATACATATATAATCTATTCTTCGATTTCAAATCCATATTCTTTTCACACATTTGATAAAAATGATATTTTTATCCAACAGACATTTATTTCAACACTTCACTATTTTTAACACTTCATGTATATAATAAAAATGTGATTTTTATTGTAAAACAATTTCTTTCAAAACCTGACTATTTTATATAGTTCATATAGATGATAAAATTATGATTTTTATTATAAAACAATTTATTTCAAAACACGACTATTTTATATAGTTCATATAGATGATAAAAATATGATTTTTATTATAAAACAATTTATTTCAAAACACGATTATTTTATATAGTTAATATAGATGATAAAAATATGATTTTAATTATAAAACAATTTATTTCAAAACATGACTATTTTATATAGTTCTTATAGATGATAAAAATATGATTTTTATTATAAAACAATTTATTTCAAAACATGAATGTCGTCCAACACATGAATTTCTATTCAACACATGAATTTCTATTCAACACATGAAAATAATTCTAACACATGAATATTATTGAAAATTTCGGCAGCATAACGACAGGGTAGTTAAAAGCGGGACCGTCCCTAGTACGGCTCCTCGCTCTACCTTAAAGCCTCGCAGCTTTTGACAATGGGGATTTCATGCATCTAGTTCGCACGCAGGCGGCATGTTTATTTTCTTTTCCACAAACTAATCCTATGTGGTTTCAACCAAATAATTCTCAACCACAAACGGGTATTTTTCAACCACAATCAATCAATTTCAACCACAAACAATTCTAATCAACCATTCGCTATCAACCAATTTTCACACCAATCACAACCAATAAATATCGTCCATGGTTTGTGGACGAGGGGCGTATATATATATAAGTATATTTCACTTCTATTTCAACACATATATAATTTTTACAATGCATATATAACTTATACATCGAACATACAACTTATACAATGATTATACATGAGGTGTACCACGCTTATATAACTCATACTTCGAATATATAATTTATACATCATCGTTTTCCATATCGTTTATAATTTAGAAATCTCACATTGGGTTCCACTCCACCAAAAATAGCAGAAGGCTCAGAAAAATATGCGGTCTCTTCTAGAATGTAGAAGGCGTCCACACGAGTCCATTGTCTCTGAATTCCGTCAACAAACGAAAAAGATATGATTTTTACAAGTTTGTAACGGTTTTAAAGTGTTAAAACTGTTTTAAAATAACAAAGCCGATTACCTCAGCAAAATCTTCAAAACTAGGTTTCGATTTTTCTTCAAATCCGTGTAGCTAGAGGCCGATCGGCCTACGCCACGTTGAAGAGCCAGGAGAGGCGCACCTGCGCCAGAAGTGGGGCTCACTTCGGTGGCCGTTGTCGTCCTCGGCGGTGGCCAGAAGGCCGGAAGTTCGTGGCCCCGGATCTCAAAATTTGTGCAGTGAGAAAGGCCTATTCTGCTATGGATTTGTAGCTCTCGAAGAGCACTACAGAATCTTCCACAGGGGCGTTGATTGATTTGGCTTGTAGGTGGAGGAATCGGGGAGGGAAGCTTGGAGCACGCTTCCGCGTTAAACGAGGAAAGAGACGGCGGGATTTTTAATGAACGAGGGTTTCTCTGAAAAGTGATTGGCCAATTAATATTTATATTAATTTTAATTTCCATAAATAGCATCTTTTCTATTCGAACACCAAATCGAACCCACCGCCTGCCGTCCCTTGTTAAATACCCCCATTCCGAACACAATGGGATATGTTTCGTAGGCCCATTCGACTGTTTGAGTCAGTTTCTCTTCAAAATAAAATATAAAACATTCAATATTCGATTTGAACGTACATTTCGATTTTCCGGGGCCACATATTGATTCTAAAAATTCCCGAAAAATAAATCTAGCTATGTTTTGACGATACGGTCCCAACAAAAGTAGTTTCGTCGAATTCTGAGACCGTTTGAAAAATGGCCCTTTTCTGGTCGATCCAATTTAACAGAAATCGACCAAACACATCTTCCTTTTCCACGCTCACATACTAGCTTCAAAAATTATGAAAATTGAAACCTAGCAATAATTTAACATCCCGGATCCAACAAAAGTAGTTTCGTCGAATTCTGAGGTCGTTTGCAAAATGGTCATTTTCACGGGCTATATAAACTCTATAGCGACCTTTCTGAAAATTCATTTGGCCATAACTTTTTCTTCCCGCTACGAAACTTCGATTTTTCAGATTCGTCAGAAAGATATTCACTAACAGATTTAAATATTTTTGGTTTCACTAAAATCCGTTTCATTTTGCACCCGGTACAGTCAGTCAAAGTTTGAATTCAATTTTTGAAACTACCGCGCCATTTCAGGCCTTGTTTATAATTCAAAGTAATTATATTTATTTTCAAGCGTCGATCCAAACACCATTTTCGTTGTTATTATTTTAAATATTTAAAATCCACCAAAATAGCCAATTTAAAATTTTCAAACTGGTTCAGATTTTCCGGGTTGTTACAATCTCCCCCACTTAAAACTTTTCGTCCTCGAAAAGGAACAAAGTCGAAAGTGGATTAATTAACCAACTCTACTTTCAATCTGGCTTCCATTTTTCAACTTTTCAGTTTCTGAGAATTTTCAAATTCTTCAAAAATTTGGCTAACACCCTAAATTTTCGAAAAATTTCGCCATAACCTCCTTTGTACGGGGAGGGGTTTGGAAATTTATTGGGCCGTATTAGGTACCCAATAAATCCTAATAAGCATGCGCATATTTATAGTGATATATTCCTGTGTCCACAGGGGAGTGTGTATAGATCATAACTCCAGAGAATAAATTATCATCACCCTATAAATGGTTTTTGTGCCTTAATGACCAGAGAGACGTGTTTATTGTCATCTCCAGACCCGTGTGGGTTTTTTTATTAATCTTGCAATTTACCGTTACATTTTATATGGTCTATATTAGTCATCAATTCAACCTGTAATATATAGTCATCGCCATACAAGCCTCTCGCTCGTATGGTAAATCTTCAACCTCGTCACACAAGCTCCAAATGCTTATGCGGTATATGATGAAGTATGTCTATCTTCAAGAAGTATGCCATGTAGTGTAGTTCAAAATTAATTGTTACTATCCTATGGCGACATTTATTATTACACACAGAACAACCAGCACTCCGCATCCAATGGCATTCACAGGAGTCGATATAATAATAAAATTGCGCATCCAACTCATTAAGGTTTACCTATTTGTCGGGCACGCAAATAAATTCTTTACTCAACAGTTAATCCATTTACCTGTTCAAACATATATAATGCACATGTATATATTTCTATCTAGTTTTAAATCAGTTCAATACCTGATTTAATTGCATAGATTTACCCTTTATTCATTGATTAAATTAACTATCGTTCTAATAATTTAATTAATCATATCCACTATTACACAACACAAACAACAATAAATTTGTTTTTAACTTTTCAAAAATATACCAATCGATTCATATACTCTTTTAAGATAATCAGACTATAGAATTAAAAGTTTACATCCATGAAAAGAAAATAACAACAAAGTAGAGAACAAATGGTGATGCAAAGTATGGTAAATGTACCTTGCACCGGAGTCAATCAGAGATATCCACCCTACACTTAGGATAGGCTTTCTCAATGATTTCCTCTGTTTCTCAAGTACAATCTCGCGGATCTCCACTCCATTGCACTTTGACTAAGTGAACCTTCTTGTTCCTCAGTTCTTTGGTTTCTTTGCCAATAATCTTTAGCGGCTCTCTTCTCACAGCCAATTCTGGAGTAATTTCAATATCCTGTTGTGCGGCCTCTTCCACAACCAAGTCTGGGTCATGAACATGCTTTCGAAGTTGAGATACGTGAAATACATCATGTACTCCAGGCAACCAATTAGGCAATTGAACTCTATAAGCGAGGGTTCCAATCCGTTCTAGTATAGGGAATGGACCAATAAATCTGGGCACCAACTTCCCAGTTTTGCCAAATCGAATCACTCCTCTCATCAGAGAAACCCTTAGATACACATAATCACCAAAAGAAAAAGCCAAATCTCTTCTTCTCGAATCAACATCGCTCTTCTGTCGGCTTTGAGCGGCAAGTAATCGTTTCTTAACAAAATCGACCTTGTCTACAGCTTCACGGATCATATCAGGTCCCAATACAAGTCTATTACCAGGTTCGACCCAACAAGCAGGAGATCGGCACGGTCTACCATACAATGCCTCGAATGGTGACATTGTCAGGCTCGCTTGGTAGCTGTTTTTGTATGAGAACTCAGCCAAATGCAAATGGTCTTCCCATGATCCACCAAAATCAAGAACACAAGCCCGCAATAAATCTTCTAGTATACGATTCACCCTCTCAGTCTGACCATCTGTCTGAGGATGATAAGCGGTGCTCAAGTTCAGCTTCGTTCCCAGTTCTACTTGAAATGCCTCCCAGAATTTGCTAGTAAATATTGGATCTCTATCACTGACTATACTGATCGGCACTCCATGTAGCCTAACAATTTCCTTGAAATAAATCTGCGCCAGGCTCTGAGCAGTTCTGTTCGATGTGACAGGTATGAAATGGGCGGTCTTCGTGAAGCGATCTACGATTACCCAAATACTGTCATTTCCTTTCCTGGTTCTCGGCAAACCATCTATGAAGTCCATGGAAATATGTTCCCACTTCCAACCTGGAATGTCCAGCGGTTGCAACAATCCAACCAGTTTCTGTTGGTCGCTTTTGACTAGTTGGAAAGTAGGGAAACTTCTAACATATATAGAGATGTCTCTTTTCAACGATTTCCACCAGAATGTTCGCTTGATATCATTATATATTTTACTCACACCCAGATGGATACTGAGCTTAGATTTGTGGCATTCATCAAGTACCTCTCTTCTGAGTTCAGGAACTTCTGGAACACAAATTCGTCCTTGTAACCTCAGAATCCCTTCGCTATCAAGCTGGAAATCTGAAGCATTGCCTTCATGAATCCGCTGGCTCATTCCTTTAATAAATTTGTCGTCTTTTTGGAGAGCAGATATCTTGTCAATCAAAGAAGTCGCAACTATAAAACTGGCGATGATCACATTCTTTCTACTTAGTGCATCCGCCACAACATTGGCTTTCCCTGGAGTGTACAAAATCTCAAAATCGTATGCTGCAAGAAATTCTAGCCAACGTTGTTGTCTCAGATTCAAGTCTTTTTGGGTGAACAGATACTTCAGCGACTGATGATCCATATACAATTCGAACTTCTCACCTAAAAGATAATGTCTCCAGATTTTCAAAGCAAATACGATAACCAACAACTCAAGATCATGAGTAACGTAATTCTTTTCATGTGGCCTTAGCTGACGGCTAGCATAAGCAACAACTTGGCCTCTTTGCATTAATACCGTACCAAGGCCTTCTCTAGAGGCATATGTCTAGACTTTCAAGTCTTGATTGCCATCGATAATCGTTAACACTGGAGCCGTTGTTAATCTGACTTTTAGCTTCAGAAAAGCCTCCTCACATTCTGGAGTCCACTTGAATTTTGCGTGCTTCTTTGTAAGCTTTGTTAAGTAACTAGATATCTTCGAAAAATCTTTAACGAACTTCCGGTAATAACTAGCCAATCCAAGAAAACTTCGGACTTCTGTGGGAGTACTAGGCTGTTTCCAATTTTGAATAGCGGTGATTTTACTTGGATCCACAGCAATTCCCTCTTTTGATACAACGTCGCCAAGAAACTTTACTTCATCTTGCCAGAATATACATTTGGAAAGTTTAGCTTTCAATACATTCTTTCTGAGAATTTCCAATACTTGTTCCAAATGTTTTTCATGCTCGGCCTTTGACTTAGAGAAGATTAGAATATCATCAATAAAAACCAGAACAAACTTATTCAAGACTCCTCTGAACACTTGATTCATTAAATCGACGAAGTAAGCTGGAGCGTTACATAAGTCGAATGGCATTACTAACCACTCATAGAACAAATCAGGACCTCTTAATGTTGTCATAGGAACACACTCTTCGGCAATACGAAGCTGATGGAAGCCTATAGCTAGGTCCATCCTTGAAAATACTTGTTCTCCATTCAAACGATCCAATAAATCATCGATTCGCGGCAATGGATATTTATTCTTTTATGTCTGTTTATTCAAGTCACAATAATCTACACATAGTCGAAGAGCACCATCTGACTTTGGGACAAACACCACTGCTGCTCCCCAATCAGAGAAACTAGACCTGATCAGACCCTTCCATACAAGCTGTCGAGTTTGATTTTCTAGTTCGTCTTTCTCCTTTAGAGTCATCCTCCGAATAGCGTGCACTACTAGCCTTGCGTTCGGAATTAAAGCGGCCATGAAATCAATTTCTCTCTACGGAGGTAAGCTAACAACTTCTTCGAACACATCTGCATAATTCTTTACGACAGGAATATCTTTTATGAGGTCCAGAATATTCTCTGTGGCTACAGGGATATTTTCTATTTGAGCAGGAGAAACATCAAGAGCTGACCAAAAGTCTTTTCTATCAGAATTCGGACCTTCACATGGTATGGTTATATAATCCCCTGATTTAATCTTTGCTCTAACCACTCTCTCGGGACATTTAACCTCAGCTTCATATTTGGTTAACCAATCCAATCCCAAAATAAGATCGAATTCGGTAAAATTCATAACGATCGAGATGGTAGGAAACCGATATCTAGAAAAAGAGACAGGCACACCACAAATCCAGCTAAGATCGAGAGAACCCCCAACCGGATTATGGACAGTGATGGGTTCTTTAAGCTTTTTCAATTTCAAATCCAACTTCTTAACTGCATTCTTTGTAATAAAGCTTCGTGACGCGCCTGTATCAAACAGTACTTTAACTGGAATGTTTTTGACAGTAAGCGTGCCTTCCAAAACATCAGACCTCTCCTGACCAGAGGAAGATGCAGGCACTTCTGTCACTTCGTTTACATGTACTGCTTCAGATTTCTATGATAGCTGGCACTCCCTTGCAACATGACCTGCTTGATGACACTTATGGCATTTCCTTTCACCATGTGGGTTCTTTTGCTTCTTAGTAGGTTTGGATCCGTTCTTTCTTTGCTTCTTTAAAGATATGCAATTTCCTTGCAAATGCCCTTGCTTCTTGCATATATTGCATATGGCAGTCGTTGCTGGTTCTTTCCCAGATCTGGCCCTTTTCCGATTGACTTTAGGCTTCTTACTGACCTCAGACATCGTACTGGCCTCAGGATTATCAGTTTCAGACTCCCCTTTATTACTAGAACTGACTTCCTCTTCCTAGCGTAACATACCTTTCTTGTCGAGATCCTCATACTGGTAAGCCATGTATATCATTTCAGAAAAAGGAAGCTTCACATGACCCATTACACTATTCTGGTATCTTCTTCGAAGACCATAAATAAACCTCAGATTCTTTCTCTTTGGATCTTGAATTAGATGCGGGGAAAATGAGAAAGTTCACTGAATTTCTTATGATATTCTGGAATGGTCATATCTCCTTGTATCAGATAAGAGAATTCATCACATAACCGCTCAGCTGCTTCTGGAGGAATAAAATTTTCACTGAAAATCTCTTTGAAACTATCCCAGGTAATATTACCTTCTGGGTTATTCTCAATAATCGAATCCCACCAGAACAAAGCTTCGTCTTTGAGTGCCCAAGATGCCAGTAATCTTTTCTGGTCATCCCTTAGCTTTAAACCTTCAAAGATTTTCTCAGCAGAACGAATCCAAGCTTGTGTTTTCATAATAGATTCTTCACCCGAGAACGGTATTCCACCCATATTTTGATACTTAATTAATAGAGCCTCAATATTTGGTTCTGCATTCCTTCTGTTTCTGACACTCATTTTCTAGTACTTCTACAAATAGCAGATCAAGTATCAGGTCAACAGAAAAGATATTTTAAAGCATAGAGACATATACTTGAATGTAAATGCATCTATCGAGGTGTTATTTCTTTCTGCTATACTCATACTAGGATATTACTGATCCTATCTGTAATGAGTTATTCGTCCTAGAACACTACTGGTTCTATTTCTGACGAGTTCGTTAATATGTTATATTCCAGCACTAAGCTTAACCAAAGCTCTGATACCACGTTGTGACGACCCCAAACCTCGTACTGACGGTGGCAAGGGTAATCTTTGGAATATAACACATAAACAGATAATAGCAGAACAGAATTAAATAAATACACCAAATAATGTACAATAGAATACACTGGATAAATAACAACATCAGAGTTACACAGTATACAGGATCACACTTAGTACAAATACAGTTCAGCTATACATAAATGTCTACAGCGGAAAACAAACATAATATGTACAATAGGAGCTGAACAGCATAAAAGGAGATAAATGATAGAATCCATCTTCAGCTCCAGCTATCCAGAAAGTGCCTGCTAAAACCTGAATACAAGGCTGCCCGTGTAGAAAAAGGGGCAACCGAGTTTGAAAGTGAAACAAACTACGAGTCAGTCATGGGACTGGTATGAGAAATCTACTTAACACATTTTATAATATGGCCAATCACAGGACCACGCCACTTTCACGGAACGGGCTTACTCCATTGGATTGCTAGTGCTTTAAATAAGTAATTCTTTTAAACATCGCAATGCTTTTTACAAAAATGAAGCCGATATAAGACACAAGTCCCATCACACAATGCAACGCAAACCGGAGGTTAGAGTTTTACCTTATATCGACCAAGATATGCTTAATACGTGTAAAGTAAAATCACTTAGAATGAAAATTTTATCGCTTAATTCTTAATCAGACTCCAACTGTAAATTAGTAAGAGAACGATTTCCTAAGTATTAACCCCGAAGGTCGAAACGAACATCAGACCAATACCCAGGAAACCACCCATCTTAGCTCATTTCCAGTTAGTTTCTAATTTTATATACAATCATAAATATCAATCATAGACGACATGAGCGTCCCATGCCACTATGTCGCCAAATATAGGTTTACAATCAAAACCGCACGATGTCGTATTTGGAAATTGGATTTCCGTCATGAACGAAGGCAAAAGATAGTCCTTACCGACTTCGAGACAATCTAGCCCATGTCTCATGCATGTACTCAGTCAAGCCTTTGGATCGTCAGGGCCGGTCCACCAATGTGGATTAAAATGCCTGAACACTTCGTTCCCCCCCTTTGGGGCGTAAATGAGCCAACGAATGACTCCATCGGTCCTGGATCGACTGATATATCCGAGGCGCCTCGCAACAGCAACAACCACATAGGTGAAAATAATATATATGTCAGCCAGTTTAAGCACTGACACAACCTCTAGCAAGAAAGAAACGCATGTCCTCCCTGAGGTCCTCTCCCGTTTCTGGCTCATACCAGGGTGTGAGGCTCGCGAATTCACGTTATATACAAAGCTATGCCACACAGGCCGTGCTTTGATCATCAACCACAAGACTTTTCCTTTCAACAGAAGCCTTGATCATCTGCCACTTAGGCGTGCCACACAGGCAACCTCTGAGCTCGTACGTCTCAGAGAAGGGCGTTAAGCAAGAGAATAAATTCTCCGCCGCCAAACATATATATATTTAATAGAGATCAATCAGCACAGAACAAAATCCAATGTCAGACACACAATCCATTTACAAGTTCGTTCTGCGTCTAAACGAAACCAGTGGCACTATATACCTCGCATACCCATCGATCTCCATGCACGTCTGGACGATCACCACTTATTATCTATATTTCGGGATGCCTCCCAATCAAGACATCAGTTACCATCGAACCGAGATGAAGATCTCCGGTCTTCAACCACCGTCTTCATCATCGACTTCTTATCGCCGATCAATTATTTGAAATGAGATTTAACTCGGCCTTTTCAAATAATTCACGTATATTTAGAATTTAAATCAATTCATTTCAATGGTTAAATTATTCGACAACAATTCACGCCAAACACATTCAACCATCAAATATCTCATAAACCGAGCAAATTCAGTTTATTTCCATTCCATATCGTTTATAATATTTTATCACGATTTATCGCTATTTTTATTTATTTAAAAATAGCCATTTCATTCAAACGACGCTTCGGGCCATAACGCGGCCGTGGCGCTGTTTTTCTTCAGATTTGATTTACACATATCTGAAAATCTAACTGTTGGATCTTAACAAATTTTATATCATTAGAAAGATCTTTTCAAAACGAATCCAACGGTTTCAGTTTTGGGAAAATCCGACGGTCGAATCTCGCAGTACACTCGTTTGAAGTTTAGATTTCAAAATACGAACTGCAGCATCGTTATTCGATTTAATTTAATTATATTTATATATATATATAATCGATTCTGGCGCTGTTTCTCTTCAGATTTGAATTAAACATTCCAGACAATCCAACCGTTGGATCTTCAAAAAGTAGGTGTCGTTGGAAAGATATTTCCAAGGCGAATCCAACGGTTTCGGTTTCGGGAAAATCCGATGGTCGGATCTCCCGCACTAATCGTTTGAAATCACGGTTTCAAAACACGAACTGCAGCTTCGTTATTCGATTTATTTTAATTATATTTATATATATATATATAATCTATTCTTCGATTTCAAAACCATATTCATTTCACACATTTGATAAAAATGATATTTTTATCCAACAGACATTTATTTCAACACTTCACTATTTTTAACACTTCATGTATATAATAAAAATGTGATTTTTTATAAAACAATTTCTTTCAAAACACGACTATTTTATATAGTTCATATAGATGATAAAAATATGATTTTTATTATAAAACAATTTATTTCAAAACACGACTATTTTATATAGTTCATATAGATGATAAAAATATGATTTTTATTATAAAACAATTTATTTCAAAACACGATTATTTTATATAGTTCATATAGATGATAAAAATATGATTTTTATTATAAAACAATTTATTTCAAAAAATGAATGTCGTCCAACACATGAATTTCTATTCAACACATGAAAATAATTCTAACACATGAATACTATTGAAAATTTCGGCAGCATAACGGCAGGGTAGTTAAAACCGGGACCGTCCCTAGTAAGGCTCCTCGCTCTACCTTAAAGCCTCGCAGCTTTTGACAATGGGGATTTCATGCATCTAGTTCACATGCAGGCGGCATGTTTATTTTCTTTT
This sequence comes from Allium sativum, assembly GCA_030737875.1. Classification (NCBI taxonomy): domain Eukaryota; kingdom Viridiplantae; phylum Streptophyta; class Magnoliopsida; order Asparagales; family Amaryllidaceae; genus Allium; species Allium sativum. Next base: position 342,331,467 of record CM060919.1, read on the forward strand.
CCACAAACTAATCCTATTAAAATATAAAATATAAAACATTCAATATTCGATTTGAACATACATTTCAATTTGTCGGGGCCACATATTGATTTTAAAAATTCCCAAAAAATAAATCTAGCTATGTTTTGACGATATGGTCCCAACAAAACAAGTTTCGTCGAATTCTGAGACCGTTTGAAAAATGGCCCTTTTCTGGTCGATCCAATTTAACAGAAATCGACCAAACACATTTTCCTTTGCCACGCTCACATACTAGCTTCAAAAATTATGAAATTTGAAACCTAGCAATAATTTAACATCCCGGATCCAACAAAAGTGGTTTCGTCGAATTCTGAGGTTGTTTGCAAAATGGCCATTTTCACGGGCTATATAAACTCTATAGCGACCTTTCTGAAAATTCATTTGGCCATAACTTTTGCTTCCTACTACGAAACTTCGATTTTTCAGATTTCTTAGAAAGATATTCACTAACAGATTTAAATATTTTTGGTTTCACTAAAATCCGTTTCATTTTGCCCCCGGTACAGTCAGTCAAAGTTTGAATTCAATTTTGGAAACTGCCACGCCATTTCAGGCCTTGTTTATAATTAAAGTAATTATATTTATTTTCAAGCATCGATCCAAACACCATTTTCGTCGTTATTATTTTAAAATATTCATTTTAAATATTTAAAATCCACCAAAATAGCCAATTTAAAATTTTCAAACTGGTTTAGATTTTCCGGGTTGTTACACCGGAATTCCACGAAATTTGATATACTGCTACATTTTAATATTCTGGATTCAATAAATTTGGTTTCGACGAATTCGGATACCGCTCGCAAAAACACTATTTTTAAAGCTCTAAATAACCCTTTTAAATATATATAAATATATTTAAACATAACTAAATTTAATATATAAATATAAATATTATCATATATATTCACATACGGTATCATTCAGCCGCACAATATTCCTATATGAATTTCTAACTCGATATTTCAAATCCCGATTAAATCAATATTCGATTTATAATGAAATTCCTTTTATAAATATAAATAAATCGTTATAAATTATAAAGGAATTCCATAGTGACTTTTCTAAAATTTGATTTGGAGATAAATCAAAATCTACACGACGAAATCCCGATTTTTCTCTTCCATTAGAAAAATATACTTCACCAGCTCTGAACGTTTCTTATTTCATAGAAATCTGATTTAAAACGGCTTTTGTATATTCATTTAAAGTTCAAATCGCCAAATTATGAACTGCAGCGCCATTTCGAGCTCAATTATAATTATATTATAATTTATACTTTCAACTGTCGTTATTTAAATATATTCGTTATTATAATTCTACTCTAAACTGAATTATATATTTTGAGTTGCCCAATTCACACCATATTGCCATTTCAGCAAATTCTGATTATTTCCGAATTAAATATGTTATTTAATTATTATTTTAATTAAATATTCAAAGTTATTTAATTTAAACCATTAAAATATCTAAATCATTATTTAAATAATCAAACTAATTAATTATTATACCATAAAAATATGGGACATTACATTTCAGATCCAGTTTCTCCAAAAAATTCACACGTGGACATGTGTATTAAGTTTCAATCCTTGCCATACGTTAGAGTAACCGCTTTTTCTCTTCGCTAACCGCTTATGCCCTTTAAAATAAGTTATTTGTCGGTCCTTTCCCCTCCCCACCGTAAAAATAAATCATTTTCACCCAAAATCCATCCGGTTTCCTTTCTACCATAACCCTAAAAATTTGACAACATCGTCCTCTAACTCAACTTGATTCCTTAGCCATATCCAGCACCACCTGGTGTTAGTCGTCCCCTTTTCCCTCTGCACCAACGTCGGCGGGTCACAATCTTCTGCTGTTGCTCTATTATGCTATTGTCGCGCTCTACCACCGTCTAAATCCTTCTACGCAGGCTGTGTCGTTAATTAACTTCCTCTTTGCCTACGCTAACCTACTTCTGTAGCCTGATAGAGGTAAAAATTCTTATTCCTATTTAGATTACACGATAATGTTTGTGTTGGATCACCGAGCTTTGTGGTTACTGGATTTTCTATTTTGGTTACATACATACGTAGATGTTCATCGACGTCCGTTCTGAAATCGATCTTTTTTCGACCAAAAGGTTTATTATCGTTCTTAGCATTAGATCAGAAATTTTTACTGCTTGCTATCTGAGGAATGTTCAAATACGTTTCATTTTAAACTCTAATTCTGACCTAGCTTTTAGGTATTAATTGATCACTCTAACAAAAAAAAAACATAGAAGATGTGAAGATTTTACGTAGCACCTGTGATCAAGTTGAAATCCTACTTCTATCCTAATTATGTGCATAAATCCCTAAGTCTAACACAGTTGTCCTACCATAGAAGCGGTGAAAACTTCACTTGGTAAAGTAGCATATATTGGATTATTAAATCTGACACGGTATATTTATTTATAGCTTTCTACCGATAAAAATCACATGGTAATACACAGAGTTTATAAATTAAGTTGTGATTTTTGTGAAGAAACTTCGATAGTCAATTATAGCAACATAATATATGTCATTTTAAATCCTAATTCTGACTTAGGTTTATGTGATAATTGATCACTCGAGCCGAATCAAACATAGAAGCTGTAAAAAAATATACATAGTAGTGATGAAAATGTTTAAATCCTACTTTCGTCCTAATTACATGCGTAAAATCCCCATGTCTGCCGCAATAGTCGTAGCATAGAAGCTGTGAAATTTTGTGGTGGTAATACATTAGATATTGCATTATTAAGTCTGACACAATATATTCATTTGTTGTTTCCTACACATAAAAATTACATGATGATAGACAGAGTTTACAAATTAATTTGTGGTTTAAGTGACGATTCTTTGATAGTCAGTTATAGCAACGTAATAGATATTGAATTGTTTACACTAGTACTAAATGAACCAGTTCATTTTCTCAAATAGAGATTCTTCTTCTGAAGAATGTTAAAATACATGCCTTTTAACTCATGTATTGATTGATCACCCGAGCCGAATCAAACAATCAAACGATAGAGATGGTCATTTTTCTCAAATATAGTTGATATTTTTTCTTTATCGCATAAAATATGTTGGACAATAGAAGACCCAAAATCATGGTTACCCTTACTCTTATCTGCACGTACAATCCCTACGTCTGACACTATAGTTCTAACACAACAACTGGGAAAAATATACATGGTAATACACGAGAAATTTGTTCACTCATTTTAAGATCCTATTTTCAAGCAGGGGTTCCACAAACTTTAGCGCAAATTTGATGTTTACAGTTTTTGGGTGGGAAGGAGTTCCAAAATTTTCGTGAATAATCAACATTTAGGTTTATTTCCTTTGATTTTACAGCTTTAGTGTACTTTTCTTGAATTAAACAAATTAGCGCATAATCGACATTTGTTGTGGCTTTCTTATTTTTGTTTAACTTATGATGTAAGTGCACTTTATTGAAATCTTATTCACCTGACTTCTTTTGTCGCACCTGATGCTTTTAGTATATTTTGTACACAAATTTTGTCCACCCACTTTTATTTCATGTCTAACCGACTTCTCGATCAATTTTTAAATTTTGAAGTTTACGGGTTGCTTCATCTTTTGCTTTTACATTTTTTAGTACAATTTGACTCTCCTATGCATTGCTCACCTTTTGCTATTATAATTATTTTACTATTGCTACTCCAATTTAGATTTTTTTTTCCTTTGATTTTAAAGCTTTAGTGCACTTTATTTTAATTACACACTTTAGCACATATTCAACATATGTTGTGGCTTTCTTTTTTTTGTTTAACCTTCGATATAACTGTAGTTTATTGAAATCTTAATTACCTTACTACTTTTCCTCATGTGGTACTTCCTGTATAATTTGTAAAAAAGTTAAACCTACCCACTTTTATTTCGTGTCTAACGGACTTCTCCATCAATTTGTAAAATTTGAAATTCCACTATGTGTTGCTACACCTTTTGGTATTACAATTATTTCACTATTGCTAATTTAATTTAGGTCTATTTCCTTTGAATTTACATCTTTAGTATACTTTGTTTGAATCAACTTTTTAGCACTTAATTGACATTTGCCGCGACTTCTCTTTTTTTGTATAACCTACGATATAAGTGTCCTTTATTTGAATCTTAATCACCTATCTGCTTTTGCCTCAAATAATTCTGTCAAATTTAAAAAAAAAATAGCCCACCCATTTTTATTTTATGTCTAACCAACTTCTCCATCAATTTTTAAAATTTGAAATTCCACTATGCATTGCTTCTACTTTTGTGTTGCTTCACCTTCTGCTTTTACAATTTTTAGTATAATTTTACTCTCCTATGCATTGCTTCACCTTTTGCTATTACATTAAAAAAATATTGTCTGAAATTTGCACATACTGTATGTGGTAAATTTAATTTGGCACTGAGTATCTAAGTCAACAAAGTAGTATTCACCTTTATTTAGGTAAATCACCTCACTATGGGTAAGAACAGTATACACATTATTGCAAAATGGCATGTAGTGAATTTGTTGCGCTATATGCATAGCAACATTAATTCAATAATATGCACAGTAGGAGGAATGTTACTCAGCTAGCATGTACGTATAAATAAATAGTATAATCTGAATATGCGGTAAGGCTACGCATTTTGGCCAGAATATGCACAAGTACTACATTGTGCATATTTCGGGGACAAAATCCTTTAAGGAGGGGAGAATGTAATAACCCAATTTTTTCTATAATTAATTTATGGATTAATTAATTAAGGAATAAAATTCAGAAGTTCAACAAGATTAAGATTTGCATTTGCACACCTATTTTCTTATAATCTAACCGCTGTAAGTTCACATTATTTTTAGATTTAAATACCTAATTGTAATCTTGGCATGTAATAAAATGAATCTAAGTCCATGCTTGATTATAAGACAATCTTTTCAGATTTATCCCTATCTTTTTATCGAATCTATGATTTTACATGCCTAAGAAGTTATTATATCGATACAATCATGCCTATCTTTGTTGTACATCAGGCATATAATCCTTTTTGGTTCATGATGTTATTCTTATGCCTGCGATAATGATTGTATCAGTTTATTCAAGAATCTATCTTCGTTGGATCTAAATTTTATGTATTAGGTCTGTTGTTACATGCCTATTTTTATGCCTATTCTTATTTTATGCCTATTCTTATTTTTATGCTCCTTCTCCCTCTTCCCCTATTTCCTTTTTTTTATGAACCTGGGTTACCTTCGAACCTAGGCTGAAATCGCGAAATACGAACGAATGGAATACGGGGAATATTTGCGTATAACCTATTTTGGTTAAATATTGGGCATAATGTATTTGGTGAAATAATTGGGCATAACATATTCGGTGAAAATGTTGGGCATAACTTGTAATTGCTATTGGGGCATTATTATCATTATAACTGCAAGTTTGGGTTAATTGGCATATAAACCAAGTTTTGGGCGTAAACTGCAAATTGAAATATTAAAACTAGATTAGGCATAACTATTGGTTGGTACGCCAAGCATAATGTATATTGTGATTTTGGAGCATGACTATTATTGTAAATTTGGAAGTTGGTTTGAGACAGTTGTTGTAATGTTTTAATTGAACCACGTACTTATGAAATAAATTTAGTTTTTTCGCTGTTTATTTGTCTGTCTCGTAATTTATCTGCATCTTTTACCTATAACACTTCACTGAAATTAATGCATTCCCTTTGTGAGTGACATTAACGGACGTGGGGTGTTACATTTTGTAATAATTTGGAAGTTGGTTTGAGACAGTTATTGTAATGTTTTAATTGAACCACATACTTATGAAGTAAATTTAGTTTTTCCGTTGTTTATATGTCTGTCTTGTAAATTATCTGTATCTTTTACCTAAAAAGCTCCACCGAAGTTAAGGCATTCCTTTTGTGAGTGACCTTAACGGAGGTGGGGTGTTTCACTTGGTATCAATTATAGAAACATAATATATGTCATTTTAAATCCTAATTCTGACTTACGTTTATGTGATGATTGATCACTCGAGCCGAATCAAACATAGAAGCTGTAAAAAAATATACATAGCAGTGATGAAAATTTTTAAATCCTACTTTCGTCCTAATTACATGCATAAAAGCCCCATGCCTGCCACAATAGTCGTAGCATAGAAGCTGTGAAATTTTGTGGTGGTAATACACTAGATATTGCATTATTAAGTCTGACACAATATATTCATTTGTTGTTTCCTGCACATAAAAATTACATGATGATAGACAGAGTTTACAAATTAATTTGTGGTTTAAGTGACGTTTCTTTGATAGTCAGTTATAGCAACGTAATAGATATTGAATTGTTTACACTGTTACTAAATGAACCAGTTCATTTTCTCAAATAGAGATTCTTCTTCTGAAGAATGTTAAAATACATGCCCTTTTAAATCATGTTTTGATTGATCACCCGAGCCGAATCAAGCAATCAAACGATAGAGATGGTCATTTTTCTCAAATATAATTGACATTTTTTCTTTATCGCATAAAATATGTTGGACAATAGAAGACTTGAAATCATGGTTTCCCTTATTCTTATCTGCAGGTACAATCCCTACGTATGACACTATAGTTCTAACACAACAACTGTGAAAAATATACATGGTAATACACGAGAAATTTGTTCACACATTTTAAGATCCTATTTTCAAGCAGGGGTTCCACATACTTTAGCGCAAATTTGACGTTTACAGTTTTGGGTGGGAAGGAGTTCCAAAATTTTCACGAATAATCGACATTTAGGTTTATTTCCTTTGATTTTACGGCTTTAGTGTACTTTGTTTGAATTAAACATATTAGCGCATAATCGACATTTGTTGTGGCTTTCTTATTTTTGTTTAACCTATGATGTAAGTGTACATTATTAAAATCTTATTCACCTGACTTCTTTTGTCTCACCTGATGCTTTTAGTATATTTTGTACACAAATTTTGTCCACCCACTTTTATTCCATGTCTAACCGACTTCTCGATTAATTTTTAAGTTTTGAAGTTTATGGGTTGCTTCATCTTTTGCTTTTACATTTTTTAGTACAATTTAACTCTCCTGTGCATTGCTCACCTTTTGCTATTATAATTATTTTACTATTGCTACTCCAATTTAGAATTTTTTTCTTTGATTTTACAGCTTTAGTGCACTTTTTTTAATTACACACTTTAGCAGATATTCAACATATGTCATGGCTTTTTTTTTAACCTTTGATATAACTATAGTTTATTGAAATCTTAATTACCTTACTACTTTTCCTCATATGGTACTTCCTGTATAATTTGTAAAAAAGTTAAACCCACCCAATTTTATTTCGGGTCTAATGGACTTCTCCATCAATTTTTAAAATTTGAAATTCCACTATATGTTGCTACACCTTTTGGTATTAAAATTATTTCACTATTGCTAATTTAATTTATGTCTATTTCCTTTGAATTTACATCTTTAGTATACTTTGTTTGAATTCAACTCTTTAGCACTTAATTGACATTTGCCGTGACTTCTCTTTTTTTGTATAACCTACGATATAAGTGTCCTTTATTTGAATCTTAATCACCTCAAATGATGCTGTCAAATGATGCTGTCAATTTTTTTTTAAAAAAATTAGCCCACCCATTTTTATTTGATGTCTAACCAATTTCTCCATCAATTTTTAAAATTTGAAATTTCACTATGCGTTGCTTCTACTTTTGCGTTGCTTCACCTTCTGCTTTTACAATTTTTAGTATAATTTTACTCTCCTATGCATTGCTTCACCTTTTGCTATTACATTAAATTTTTTTGTCCGAAATTTGCTCATACTGAATGTGGTAAATTAAATTTGGCACTGAGTATCTAAGTCAACAAAGTAGTATTCACCTTTATTTAGGTAAATCACCTCACTATGGCTAGAAACAGTATACACATTTTTGCAAAATGGCATGTAGTGAATTTGTTGCGCTATATGCATAGCAACATTAATTCAATAATATGCATAGTAGGAGGAATGTTACTCAGCTAGCATGTATGTATAAATAAATAGTATCATCTAAATATGCGGTAAGGCTACGCATTTTGGCCAGCATATGCATAAGTACTACATTGTGCATATTTTTTTTTACAATATAAATTTGCAACAAAAGTTGGGTGCTTGCCTTTATGTTTATGAATTCACCAAAAAAAACAATTTATTAAATTAATTGATTTATTCTCCATTTTTAAGTTATTATCTTTGAAGATATTGCAATGTTAGTTGGAATGAATTGTTTTTTTTTACTTATTCATAGAGCAAAAGAGAGGACTCGCTATTTTGGAAAGCCAAAGTAAAAAAATACAGGTCTATATATTAGCGCAACCTTCTCCAAAAATGTTACCCCAATGTTTGGTGGTTTGCAGGTAAATGGGGGCTATTAAAAGCAAGAATCATCATGTCATATTGTAAACCGTGGATTAATTTACCCAAAGTTTTTATTAATTTATTTTTTGAGTAGAGAAACAAATCACATACTTCATGGATCATAATTATATACTGACCCTTGGACAGAGAGTATTTTGAATAACATTGAAAGCATACATGTTATAGCACTTCGATGAATAATGTATTTCCGATGTTTTGTTTAATAGTCTATAATGTAATTGCTTATCATAGGGGATAATGGGCTAATTAAATGAGCAAATTTGCTAATGAATTCAACAGGGTGGTCAAAGTTTATGGTTTATAATTCATCAGTACTTGATTTTAGTTGTTTATAGTTAATAGTCACTTAGGTCTTTGGTCAAATTTTAGATCATGGGTAAACAAGGATTTTCATTCTTGAGAAGCGTTTGGTTTCTCTCTAGGCTGGGAATACTGTAGCACCACAGCGGCTTATTACAAACTCAAGATTTTTTTTTGACATCATCAATATGATCAAACTTGGACGAAAAAATTTCTGAAGGAGACGAATCGCTCCCTATCTTGGCTCAATGATGAACACTAGATGTATAAAGGCAAATTTTCCCTAAAATTTTCTTTTTCCACTTATTTTTGCAGTAACCTTTAATTTATGCATGTAAAGATTTGTTGTATTGCTTAAGGTACATTAGTGCTCTTTCTGTGCTTAATACTTATGCTGTGTTCTTATTGTCTTGGTTTTGCATTTTGTATGCAGTTTAGAGGATGTAGTATTTCAGCAGATCAAATAAGGATGAACATGTTATTATTATATGGTATTGTCCTGTGCAATTACGTCTGCTCAGGTATTAAATTTTTTTCACTTTGAGAGAGCAATCTCTAAAAAAGAAATAGTTCAAAATTTTGTAACTTTATCATTCCATAGGTTTGAGTCTCTTTTGGGAACAACATGATTTTTTTAGTACCTATTTACTTTTGAATATATAATTTATTTGATATATATGATATTAGCAACAAATGATAGATAAAAAATGGAATTTATTTGATATATACATGTTGATTTATCGTTATACCTTTTAAGCATCCTTCTTATTGCCTAATTTATTATTATATATGAGGTTAATGCACTAATTTATTTCTTTAACTACTTCGTTGGTATTTATAGTTCACCACATACATTCTGAGCATTTCATTAGACTAATTAAGGTTAGGACTTTTGTGTTGTGATTGATTTTTTTCTTGATTAGCAAAATAAAAATAAGTGAAAAGGTATAATTAATAATATTTATGTTGATAATAGTGCCAAAAAGTGATATTAGCAACAAATTATTGTTTGTCTTCCGTAAATACACGATAAAATATTTTATCTCAAAGAAAAATTAATATAAAAGGCAGTTGAACATTGATATTTTTAAAAAGTAATTAACTTCGCGAAGAAATCTTATATAATATGCATTAATATAATTTAGGTTTATTCATCATTCTACTTATTTCATATCCCGTCTTCTCTTCGTTTTGACGAGTATCGATCTTTTTAAAACATCTTATATCTTCTCATTTCACAATGGGTTCATTTCCCACTTTAAGCCCTAAAGGAATTTCAATCAATTAAATAAAACATCGTGCATTTTTTATCTTACATTTTTCTTGCTATAATCAATAACTTTTTGCAAATTGTTGTAACCATGATATAAAAAAGGAAAGATTTCGTATTTTGAAATATCACATATAACTGTAATTTAATTAGAAACTGACAAATACATAATTTGATAACTCGGGAACAGAATCAAACTCTTGATGGGTAAGAAATATGTTAACTTCATTAGGATTTAGCAATATTATCAATACCATAATTTTAGGCTAATAATATGCAACTTTATTAACTTTTGAATATATGATCATGAATATTTTTGCATCTTTGTTCGTTTGTTAATTTACCAAAAGTTCTGTCTCATAACTGCTAAAACACACATTACTGAGGTATTTAGTTTTGTACCTATCAACACCATAATTTCAGGCTAATTATATGTTAGTTTTATTAGCCGTAAACGTCATAAGTGGGATTTTGACATGCTTGACGTGTTCTTTGGCTTTAGTTTTTTGTTTAAGCCTTCTCCTTAATCTTAGGTATGCTAGCCTTAAAAAATCAATCAACGTCGTGTGATATTTAAACAAGCTATTAATTCCAGAATGCATGATTTAAGGGTTTTTATTAGGTAAATATTATCGACTGTCATATGATGAAATATGAATAACAAACTCTTTAGGATAAATAAAGATTGTTTTGATAATTTAAACCAAATATAAAATGGAGCAATTGTTTTGCACACAGCTCGAAATTTGATTACTTCCTAAAAATCATTTAAACTAACTTTTATGGCTTCAGCATTTAATTTGCTTTCAATTGCTAAACTTAATTTTGCATTAAATAATAAATTATATCTAGGAATCCTGTAATTTAAATGATTTCGGTCTTCCTGATTTAATTGATTGTTATAATTTGTGGTAGATCAACAACCCAGTATTATCTCCAATGGTTGATCTTATCAAGTTCAGCTAGAAGCTTTCAGTTTAAGTCAAGTAGGCTATAATTCTCTAATCTCAAAGTTGGTCTTATCAACTTCAGCCAAGAGCTTTCAGTTTTTATCACATAGACTATATTTCTCTAATTTCAATCGGACAAAATCAGCCATGGTGGGAACCGTGTAATTTTTGACAATTAGGAAGTCTTTGTTTTAGTTTTAGTTGTTTGATCTCTTAAATAGATACAATTTGAAATTGTTGGATTAAATGGATTAATATATCATAACATTTGTGAGTACTGAATTTTAGGAATGAATGGTAATTTATTGGCAGTTAAGTTCAGATAATACTATTTGTTAACTTTTTTCATCATAACTTCCGTACATATCATTTTGAACATCTTATTAAAAGTTTATATGAAAATAAATCTTCTATAGATGAAATAAACAAAGAGCCTATAATCACTTCATATTTTTTAGCTAAATCTAAATAAAATTTATGTCATTAACTAAGATTTTGTATATGCACAAAAATGATGCTACACAGTTGAATACCTCAACCTAGGAATAAATCTTCACACTCTTCAACATAACACATCTTCACTTTTCACAAATTCTATGGAGCAGGTGGCGGCAAAATAAAAGCTTGTTTTTGTTCCTCTTTACTTTGAAGTCCTCAAGCCCTTGTAAGTATTCTGTTGGACTTCTGAACTTAGACGAACATATTTGTTTGACTACTTCCCCTTTAAGAAAAAAATAATAAAATGGTAAAAAGAGAATCTGTAGTAAGAGATAATATTTTTTGAAAACAAAAATGTGTGATCTTCTGAAAAGAAGAGAGCACACATATATATAAAAATATAAAGTCAAAAACTACAAAGGCCAACTACATAATACCAGACTCTGATGTAAATATGTAAAGGAGGTAGATAGATGAGCTCCGGATAAACCACCGCCCATCCTACTTCAATATCGAATTCTGGCAAGGCCACCACCCGATATTAAAGTATATCTACTCCAATACAAACAATACACAAAAAAATAGCCAAAGAGAAACATAACATCCAAATACATCACTCCAAGACTACACAATAAAAGCATCCCATCCAACAGCTGCTATCGAACCATCCGGCTATCCACTAAGTACTTCCTCTTAATCAACAACCTGGATCTGCTATAAACTCAACAAACTATTAGTAATTTATCACACACACACATATATATATATATGGAAATATATATGTATAGATATATATATAATAGAACATATATATATACCTACATATATATAAACCATACATATATGTGTAGAAAACAGATAGAAGGAAACATTGATAAAATAGATTACCAACAAATATGAAATCTATTTCGAAAAAATCTGCTAATTCTAATAAATAGACTCAAATTAAATCTAACTTTACTCAAAAAACTTTTAAAGCACAATTTCCGATATAACTTGTAATGTGAATTAGACATCCAATCCAAGCAAAAATAAACTATCTTAATAACTAAGTTATCCATAGATACAGAATTAGCATGAAAAATATATCTGATTTCTTTCTAACCTAATGAACCAGCATATGATAGTGATTAAAGAATCCAAAACGTATCTCTTACTAACATTATTAACAAATGTATAAGAATCCCAATAATCTGCACATCTATTTAAAGAAGTAGGACAATCAAAAACAAATATCCGTAAAACCATATTAAAAATAAAATTTGTGATATTACAAGAGAAAAATAAATGGTCAACATCCTTATTGAAAAGATTACAGAATTAACACTTAACATCAAAAATAATATTCTTCTTCTTTAAAAGTTCAACCGTATTAAGCTTCTTATGAATGATTAACCACATTAAAAATTTAGCTTTAGGGGGAGCATTAGATTTCCAAATAAACTTAAAAAACCGATATGAAATTCCCGAAAAATTAATAAAGTTATACATAGAATTAACCGAATAAACTTGACTTTTATCCATACCCCAACTAATAGAGTCGCTATTTTCGTCAATGTGATATAATGATAACTTAGCCTTGAGTAAAGCTAATTGTCTTAACATTTCCCCTTCTAAAATATTATCGAAAGAAAACTCCCATGGGGGATCCAAATCACTTCTATAAACATCTATGATCAACGCATTTTTAAAACAACAGTTATAATATAGCTCCCTAAATTCAACTTTAAGTGGTAGACGAGAAATCCATATATCATGCCAAAAGTACGTAATATTACCAGAATAAACAATCACCTTATAGCCTAAATTAAAAAATCAAAACACTTTAATACTGACTTCCAAAAGTAAGATAATCTATTATACCAACTACCACCTGATCCAGCAATAAACTCACCATCTGAATAGTAAAATCTAGATACAATAACCTTCCACATTGACAACACTACAGGACACATAAATCTCCATAACCACTTGGCTAGTAAGGAAGAATTAAAATTATTTAAATTAATAATCCCCAATCCCACATCTTTCTTGGCCTTACAACACACCTCCCAGTTAACTAAACATTTGAAACTCCTACAAATAGTAGCCCCACACCCTCTCCATAGATAGTTACGTCTTATTCTATCAATTTTTTCTATAACCCATTATGGAAACCTATGTACATACATCCAATAAGCAGGGATAGCAGATAGCACCGAATTAACGAGAACTAATCTCCCTGCTCTAGACAAAAATCTATTGTTCCAGCTTAATAATCTATTATTAATCTTATCGATTATGACTAACCAATCCTCCTTCTTTAGTTTAGAAGGCCTAATCTTAAAACCCAAATAATCAAAAGGAAATTTCATGACCGAACAATTTAAGGTACTTGCAACCATAGCCTCTATATTACCAAAATCATTGATAACCATTATAGAACTCTTGTCAAAATTAATTCTAAGACCAGATAACATCTCAAAACAATAAAGAATAAATTTGAGAGCTATAATATGTTTTGGAAGATGAGAAGAAAATAATAAGGTATCATCTGCAAATTGAAGTATAGGTAATTCAATGTTAAATTCCTCATTACCAACATTGCCTAAAACACCTAATCTCCCAGCTCTCTTAATTATTCTAGAAAAAACATCAGCTGCTAAATTGAATAAAAAGGGTGATAGGGGATCACCCTGTCTAAGTCCCCTCTTAGATTGAATCTTCTTTCCCACAACCCCATTAACAACAATGTTAGAACTACCTGACCTAAGTAAGAGCATGATCCAGTTAATCCATCTGACACTAAATCCTCTAGCAAGACATAATTCGCAGATGAAGTCCCAGTCAATAGAATTAAAAGCCTTTTCAAAATCTAGTTTCAGAATAACACATGAAAAATTATTTTTAACACATAAATTAATGTACTCCTGAACAGTTGCTACTCCATCCGCTATTTGTCTACCTTTGATAAAAGCAGTTTGTGAATTGTCTATAAGATCATTCATTTTCGAACTAAGCCTATTTGCTAGAACTTTAGAAATAATATTAACAGAAACGTTAATTAAGGAAATAGGTCTAAAATCCTTTGAAAATTTAGCCCCCTCTCTCTTCTTAATTAGGATAACATTAGCTAAATTAAAGTTACCTAAACGCAAATCCCCGTTATAAAAATGATTAAAAAGTTTAATAACATCAAATTTTAAAACCTCCCAAAATTGCTTATAGAAAAGAATAGAAAAACCATCAGGCCCCAGAGCTTTGTCACTAGGCATATCACATATAGCCTTCCAAATCTCCAGCTCAGAAAAAGGCTTATCTAAATCTACTAGCTCACCCTTAATATCGTTAGGGTAGATGTCTTTCCAATTAACGTTAATTTTTCTTTTAATCCTAGTCCCAAAAATCTGTTTATAATAACTAGTGAATGCTTCATTTAAATCCTGCTGAACTGTCAATTCCTCATCATTAATAAGTATAGAATGAATCAAATTATCCCTCCTCCTCTTATTTGCCACACTATGAAAAAATTTCGTATTGTTATCCCCCTCCTTGATCCATTGTACTCGGGATCTTTGCCTCCACATAGTTTCTTCCTTTTCCCATATCAATTTGAAATCCTTTCTAAGATTAAAAAGTCTATCTCTCTCAACTAGATTAAGATTCCTTGACTCATTCAACTTGTCTAAATCTAACAACTCACATAAAATCTTATCTTTCTTAATTCTAACACTTCCAAAAATATATTTATTCCACCTCTTAAGAAAAAATCTCAATTTACCGAGTTTTGCAACAAAAATCTTCTTAGAATTGCCATTGTACAAATTAATAAAGTAGAATAAAGAATTCCACTTAACAGTGACCAGTTTAATGAAACTAGTGTCTAAAAGCCACATCTTTTCAAATTTAAAATTGTTACTAATCAAAGTATAAGATTATCATGAAAGAATTAAAGGACAATGGTCCAAATATAAAAAAGGTAAACCCTTGACTTTACAAATAGGAAATCTATCATCAATTTCTGTACTAATGAAAAATCTGTCTAATAAGGCAAAAGACGGACTGTCCCTATTGTTAGACCAAGTGAATGATCTATTATTAAGCGGAATCTCAATTAGATTATTCTCTAAAATGAAATCATTAAATTCCTCCATATCCGAGTAGTCGCCTTCTCGAGGAGATCGCTCTCCTAAAAACCTAGTGACATTAAACCCCCCTCCCCCCCCCACAAAATCCAAAGATTAGGGACAAGATTCCTAAAATCAGAACATTCTTCCCACAAGAGTCTCGTTTCAATCTTAGTGTGCAGGCCATACACATTAGTAATGCCCAGGGAAGAATTATCAATAAGGGAAACTAATATGATGTGCTGAGAATGTAACTTGGTAAATTCCTGTACAAGTCAATATTGATTATCTTTCCAACCAATCATAAGCCTCCCGGCACTACCAGTTGCCGGAAGACAGGCCCAATTACGAAAAAGGGACCCATCTAACCTAGCATAGAAGCTAAAATCAGGGCTCTCAATTTTAGTCTCTTGAAGCAATACAATATCAATATGATAGTCTACAAAAAAGTCCTAACCTTAGCACATTTTTTGGGATCATTTAAACCTCTAATATTCCAACTAACAATCCTCATCTACTCAAAGAGGAAGCTCTCTCTAATTCCCTACTTCTAATGAAGTCAGCATCTAACTCAATATCCGTAAAAATAAAGGTTGTATCGTTAGCTAACTGGAATAACTGACTAGACGAAAGACTACCCAAAGCATAAGGAGAATAATCACTACCATAAACAGAAGTCACATCTGGGCCCTCATCCGAATTGCTACTATTAGCATTCAGACTCGGGGACCTACCTCGAAATGGAGAGGAACTAGATCTGATCCTAGCACTGCGGCGAATCAATCCAGTACTGGGAACTGTTCTCCTATGCCTCCCCCTTCTCGACGATAAAGAAGGAACATCACTACTCTGAAGATACCCCCAACTAGTCTCCACCTGTCTCTCACAACTCAATAAACCAAAACCGACACCGAGTACATTCACTGAGCATGATAAGTCACACTCCCATCTAAATACACAATATCTCAGTCTCAAATAAAGAAAGAGAAGCTTCACCATCGACTCACTCACTACCACAGAACAAGAACCCTTGTCCCATGAAAAAATGACCCCTTTCGACGAGCAGTCCAACATAGAATCCTCTCTCACTTGAACATCACTCACAAAAAACGGTCTTCCATTGGCTGTTGAACAAACAACTGAACTAGCCTTGTTAATCAACTCCCCTACCACACCCTTCCTATCCATCATAGATTTTACACCACCGCATTGATACTGACCAACCCATCTACTTCCATCCTCCACTTCTATGCATTCACTACCATGAATCATAACTTCCTGCTCTACGTCCAATAAATTCTCATACTTGTTTAAACATGATCCATCGGCCTTTCTGTTTCTCAAAGCTTTCAAATGAACCAATCCACCCCATTTCACTCTTCCCACCCTAACGCCCTTCCTCGAAAAGGTGACAGCCTTCGACCCCTCAGATGATCCATCAATCACCTCAGTCCTCAATGCCATTTCAACATCATTATTCTCCAACAAACTAAACCTATTCGATAGATCAATATCCTCCGCCACGAACCATTCAGAACCCTCCACCACATTTGGCACACAATCCTGCGCAACCTCATCGGCCATATCAGAATACCCACTCATATCTACCACATCTACCCCCGTCATCACTTCCAACACCCTCCCATTAGTGACCTTACCACCATAGAACCCATAAACTTCATTAGGTTCCAAGCATTTCAGAACATATGGATCAGCGAGCATTGGATCACAGCACGTCCCATATCCATAAAACCTAAACCCGTCAAACATCTCACCTTCATGAAACACACCACCCTCTGTAACCAACCCAGATTTAGCAACCTTTATACTCCCCAACTGAACAGAGCTTCCCCTATCTGACTGGTGCTGTAGGTCCACATGGTCACAGTTAATAGCTGTATTGATAATGTCAAAATGCGCTAAAATCCCATCCAACAACTGAATCACTAACCTCTTATTCCTGACACTCGAATCAGTGTAAATTCTCCTCAATTTTAAGAGATTCAAGCTGAATGAGTATGCATGATCTTTTCGAGACAATGGCCTAGGTAGTGGAGGAAAAACATCATCCCTGTCAACGCACTTACACCACAGAAATCCATCAACAAGTCCTCCAAATTCCACCCCATCATCAACATCAGGTAACCCCCATTGTTCACGTTATCAGGAAAGTCTAGAATATACAAATCTGAAAGATCAATCATTTTCAGACAAATCCTCAAGCAGTTGAAGTGCAACAACTCCCAAACTGTTTTGCCTTTGAAATTATCTGGACAACTATTCTTAGGATGACCCACTCCTCCACAATTAAAACACCACAAACCATTCCTACAGGCCTTCGCTAGATGCAGAGGATCACCACAGTGAAAGCATAGTCGGCCATCGACTTTTTCCCTAGAGAAAGCATTCTTTGTCTCGCCCAAATTCCAGTGGGCATTTTAAGTGAAGACTGCTGTACTACATCCACAAATGAACGGTTAAAACTTAATGGAATCTGATTTGAATGTCCTCTAGTACTTGTGGAATTATAATGCATCTCCTCATCTAATACAAGACCACTCTGTCTAAACGTTAAGTTTAGTCTACCAACTTTCATATTGGTCTTTTCAATAAGAAATTTTGGAGCCGTATCCTTGTATATACCATCGATGCCATGAAATATCCCTCTTGATTCACCCCCAAAAATAAGAACATCTCCCGATTCTAGCACAATTCTCTTGGCTATACCATTAGCTCCCCTTACTTATAAACAAACATTGCCGAATCACCAATCGAGAAAGAAACTACAGGAAGTCCAGCCAATAGGCTTTCATTACTTTCATCCTTGTCTTGGTGCATGCCCAATTTTCCATCAAGATCGTAATAATTGACAATACAGACTTCATGAGAAATTAGAGGAAGATCATCAACTTCTCCACCATTCTCTAATATTACTTTATGAGCAAAATCCATTGAATCACTAACCATCTTTTTAAACTATGATGGTATGACTGGAGGTACATCACCATCACTTAACCGCCTCTCTTCGTATTGCCTTGTCTGCAGATTCCAATTCTTTCCCAAGCACATCATACAAAGTTTCAATAACGCACCATTCTCATAACCGGGCCTATAGAAACCACCCTCTCCAATACCTAATTCTTGGAAATTTTTGACGATCTGTATCTGATCATTGATGCTTATGAAATTCTTTAATAATATCATGCCAGAACCCAAAATTTGGTGCTGATTTTCTTTGATCTTTGGTTTCAACCGCCCTTGCAAAGTGTTATTCCCTTTATTCCCCCAATCAACTTCTGTAAAATAATCCAAAAGATAAACTCCCCTAGAAGAATCTGAGCAAGAGTCTCTACGGTGTCCCAATCTTCCACAATTATAGCATCTGATTTGATTTCTACAGTTTCTCGCATAATGGTTGCCATTTCCACACCGATAACAACCACCGGGATAAAAATGTGATCTTGCATATGCCAAATCTGAACGAGTGTAAGCCTTAGTTTTATTCTCTTTTTCAATCGAGATCGATTTCTCTAAAAAGAAATGAGGAATTTGTGAATTTGAGCGAGGAATATTCAATGAGAAAGAAAGATTGTCCGCCATTATTCTTGATTCAGATTGTTTTCATAGTAAGAGATAATATAACTTTGCAGCATAAATGTTCCTATACCTCTTCCCAAATAATTAGTCCATCTAAACAGTAACAAAATACTTAGGAGAGATAGGTTAGTTGTGCCTTATATCAATGAAGGAATCAACAAATTCTTCTATACTGCAATAAATTTGGTAGAAAATAAACATAAAACGTGCCTTGGTATATTCCTCTTACCAGCTGGTAAGGAATGAAGATTGTGACAATGAAAGGGCAATTTATGAGTTAAATGGGAAGCTTAATAAAATCTAAAGGTGCGAGAGCATTTGGAAAGAGCGTTTTCACAATGTCTCGGGAGTGAGATTATTTTTCTGCTCTTTAAATTGTGCATAGTGATTAACAATTCTAATTTGGCATGGATTTCAAAATTTTCTACTCATGGAAAATAAGTTATATTTTGTTGCAAAATATGGCTTTATTGTCATATATGCCAGAGGTTTCTTTACTCTTAACAGAAAAAAAAGAAACAAAAAACAAGTGAAATAATTTTATGTTCTAATTATTATGACTTAAGATCTAGGAAGCAAGGATACGGGTGTGGGGGTGCGTGATACGGGGATACGTGAATTCGGCAAAACAAAAAATATGAGGATTCGGGTGCGGAGGGATACGACAAATATTAAAATATTAAAAATATATTATATATATATAAATATAACCCAACAGATGCATTTTAATTAAACAAAATAGTCAAATAAACAAGGATATGCAGTTAGTTTGTGCATATCAGCATATGCAAGGACTTTGTAAGTGCATATGCAGTTAGTTTGTGCATATGCAGTTTGTGCCTTAAATATGTTAGTATTTCAGCAATGTAAAATGAGCTTTTGTAAGTGCATATGCAGTTAGTTTGCGCCGGCTAGGATTAAGGGGTCATCTGGACCCAGTAAAAAAATTGCCTCAGCAAGGCAAAATTCATTTTGTGCCTCAACATAAAAGAAAAACAGTTCGTGCCCTCAACAAAAAATAAAACCAGTTCGTTCCCTAGCAAATAATCGATTAGCATAGAGGAAAAAAAAATCAATTCTCTAGGAAAATAAATCGATTTCAAAAAAATCAAAACCCAAGAAATTCGATTTGGTTTTACCTGACATCGACGAGTGCGAGGGCTGAGGAGCCGACGACGAAGAGGATGGAGTTGAAGCTAAGGAGCCGAAGACGATGGAGTTAGGGCTTCAATCAAGCCTTCAACAACATCGAGTTTTTTGATTCACTGGATTACGAAAAAGTGATTGCATGTTTTTCTAATTTGTTCCACACTGGTAAGTATTTACCGAACGGCCTTTTTTATACATTTTTCTCCTCAACCGCACCCCCAAATCTCGCACTCAACAGCACCCCCTTTAGATACAGGGATACTCCACGTGGCGCACCCCGTACGTATTTAGATGCACCCCCGCACCCCATACGTATCGGTGCGTAGTTCTCCATACTTCTGAAGCACCCCTGCTTTGTAGCTTAAGATTATATTAAATGAAATATACAAGTCTTGGTTTTTTACCATGAATACACAAGTGTACAAACTACAAGCTTGCGAGTGATATGATGTGCATATGGAAGACTGTAAATAATCATTACATATAATGAAGCAAACAAATTTTTTTATTAATGACTTCTTATCCTAGATCTCTCATCTATTTATTTGCCTTCCTTTTGATAAGCAAAAGGATAAAGATCTTTACTGTTATATTTATGCTCAACAAAATCACTGGTGATAGAGATAAATTACGTTTAAACATATTAAGGGGAAAAAGTGTTGTGGTATGCGTTTACAGTGTGTTTCAAAAGAGAGGATGATACTAAAAGTATATGATGTCCTTCTTTATTTATATTTGGCATTTTTTTGAATAAATATCTTAACATAATACACAATATTATAACCACCCTATGTACTTCAAACCATGTTTATCGTAGATGTTGCTTCAATTATTTAACCCATTGTCTTTCAATTGTTTGGAGATTCATCTGCAGACCAATGTGATGTTTTAAGGGTGTTATGCCTGTCAAATACATGTTTACTTACTGTATTTTTTCTATGAGCAGGCTGGGTGTGTTTGACGCATTGTTCGAAGGACAAAAGTTGATAAATCTTCAAGGTGTTGAAGAAATTTTTAGTGCTCTGGTGAAAAGGCAGGTGATGCATAATGCTAACCTATGAATAAAGATATTTTGTTTAAACAAACACTAATGGTCGCCTCCAAGATCTATTTTATAAGGGAAGTTCTCTTCAACTTTTTACCAGCTGGGTTATGTGTATTTTTTAGTGTGCTTGATATAGTTTTTGGGTCTTAGTCTCTTTTGTTATATTAAGTGGCGATTCATGACTTATATTTGGATCTGAATTTTGCTTATCTATTTGTACATTTAAACAAATTTTGGTCTACTCACTGCATCTGATTGCACTGTCTTGCAGTAGTTTTTTCCAATTTTTCCCTTTATCTTCACATCTCCTTCTTTTTTTTTTGGAAAAGAATGCAGAACGCTTCTAGCCTATTACCTTTATTGAATGTAGTTTTGTGCACTTTGTTATGGATTAACACATATGAGATATTAAATTTAACAATGATTATCTTTTGTATATATGCACATGTCTGCTTTGCTGTTCATATTTTTTCTATTTCATGCATAAATCTCTGCCCATAGCCACGTGCAAAACAATTCTATAAGCTGAAATTGATAATTGGGCGATTGGTTTATTGTAGAACAAAGTAATGCATCAGTGAATGTCATGTTCGGTCATATTACTACATATTTCAATGGTATTCTAATCCTCAGTTTTTTTTGTTGTCGCTAGATATATTAATAGCTAATCATAATTTAATTTCTGCCTCAGATAAATGAATCATTAGTTAGCCTTCACTTCGCAACTATTATGCTTCAGAAGCACTAGCATTTCACTAAACCTATCCAAATTTGCTGTGTTCATACAATCTATTTCCATTATTAAAAGATTATTGGTTTGAGTTAAACAATATTACTATAGGAGAACAAAATTGAAATTTTAACTATATCTACAAAAAACGACATATAACAACATCCTGTGTGCATAGCATGGGTGCACACTAGTTTAACATCATATAATCATAGGATGATCATTAAAATAATAATGTAAATTTCATACGAATGAAAGTAAATATATAAGAAAATTGCAAATATATTTGTTTCTTTTTCATACATTGAGACATGTCTGCAAAACACTATGAGAATAGTCGTAGATATATCTGTATTTTTTATAATAAATGTATATATTTCTACAATCATTTTTTCCTTTTTTGGTATATGTAATACATTATGAAATAATTGTAGATATATATGCACTGTTTTGTAGTAATGCTGATATTTTGCAAATTTTTAATGTATTTTTCTGCTAATGTTTATATTGTTTAGTTTTTTAAAGTAGTGGCGCAAAAAAGCATGGAAAATACGTCGTTTATAGTAATTGTGGTTCACTTTAGATTAAAGGTTATAAGGAAATGTGCATTATATAAACTTTAAATTTAAGGATCCATCCTTAATATTTATTTTGAATTATTCTCAGTTAGATAATTGGTTTTGAGTTAACATTTTACATTGAGTGTTTGCATAGATCTTTTTACATTCTTTTTAATGAATAATGAGCAAATACGATGGGAAACACTATAGCAAACCGTAATTTCGACTAATTTTAGGATACTAAATTGCATGAGATTTTAAATGAAATAGTTTGAAATTAAAGTTATACGATTTCTAAATGTAATAAACTTGTATTATTAATAAAAATTAGATTAAATTGATTAAAGTGTTTCGATCAAAAGAAACAAAAGTTTATTATTATGTACATATTGTGTTAAATTGAAGTAGCGTTTAATTGAAATTAAAATGATATTTAAAGAAAAGTAAATTATATGTTTTCATTCTAAAGTTAATTATAATTTTATAAAAATAATAAATATGATTTTTAAAATGATATTTTACAGTCGTTAAATAATAGATGTAACCGATATATAAACGGTTTTTGAAATCGTGACGTGCATGTTTAGTCGACCATTAATAGTGGAAGTTTGGTTCGATTTTAAAAATACTGTTGTGATGTAAGTCAACTATAAAACGATAAATATTGATTTTCAGAATATAAATATAATGTTTGAATTCGAGTTAGGAAATTCAATAATGAAAGTCGACGTTCGTTTCGTTAAAATTCAATTTTGCTAACTACGTTCAATCATAATAAATAAACGGTTGACGTTAACCAATACAACTCAAATAGGGAAATTTCACGCGAATAATAAAATATATGTTTTCAATGTACCGTCTTAGTTGTATCGAC
Source organism: Allium sativum (assembly GCA_030737875.1). Classification (NCBI taxonomy): domain Eukaryota; kingdom Viridiplantae; phylum Streptophyta; class Magnoliopsida; order Asparagales; family Amaryllidaceae; genus Allium; species Allium sativum. The sequence goes on from CM060919.1 coordinate 342,354,928, forward strand.
CCATTAAGTACAACGATATTTAATTTTTTGTATTCGGACATTCGGTTTGGACTGTAATACAGTTTTAATATATATTACGATGCATCTGATTACCTGGTCCACATCGAAATTCTAGATGGTTCAAAATGTAAGGATCATCACTATAACAACTCGGAATTTCTAAACAATTTAAAAATTTTATTTTAGCTGTTTTAATGGATTTTGAATATTTAAAATGATTTATTTTAAATAATAGCGACTAAAAAATTATTTTTAACGTAGTTAGAATATATAAATTTATTTTAATTATGTAACGAGCCAGAAATGGCGCGGCAGTTTGAAAATTCGATTTTAAACTTCGAATTAAAATATAAAAATCATTATAAATCAGATTTTCAGTAAAACCAGAAATGTTGGAATCTATTTAATTATATCTTTCTAATGAATGTGAAAAACTGAGATTTCATAATATAAATTGAAAGTTATGTCCAGTTTAAAATTTAAAATAGTGGCTATGGAATTTATATATATATTTTAATATAATACATGGCCCGTAAAAATAGCTATTTTGCAAACGACCTCCGTTGTAACAACCCGGAAAATCAGAACCAATTTAAAAATTTATTTTAGTTATTTTTAATGAATTTTGAATATTTAAAATGATTTATTTTAAATAATAACAATTTAAAATTTATTTAAATCAAAGTTAGAATGAATATATTTATTTTAATTATAAAAGGAGTTAGAAATAGCGCGACAGTTTGAAAATTTGATTTTGAACTTTGACGGAATGTACATGATTCAAAATAAATCGGATTTCAGTAAAAACCAAAAATATTTAAATCTGTTTGAAAATATCTTTCTAACGGATGTGAAAAATTGAAATTTCATAGCGGGAATAAAAAGTTATGGCCAGTTAAATATTCAGAATAGTTGCTATGGAATTTAATATAATATATATCCTTTAAAAATAGCCATTTTGCAAAACGACCTCCGTTTTCGATGAAACCACTTTGGTTGGATACGGAATGTCAAATTATTGCTAGATTCCAATTTTCATAATTTTTGGAATTAATATGTGAGAGAGGCAAAAGAAAACGTGTTTGGTCAAATTCAGTTGAATTGGATCGACCAGAAAATGACCATTTTTCAGACGGTCTCCAAATTCGACGAAATTAATTTTGTTAGGATCGTATCGTCAAAACATAGCTAGATTTATTTTTGGAGTCAGTATGTGGCCCCAGTAAATTAAAATGTACGATCAAATTAAATAATTAAATGGTTTATATTTTTGTTTAAAGAAAAATGGGCTGAAACGATCAAATGGCCTGATGAGACCTAGTCCATTGTGTCCGCAATAAGGGTATTTGGCAAGAGGCGATAGTTGTTGGGTTTGATTTGTAATTCGTATGGATTAAGGGGTATTTTTGGATTTAAATAAATAGAAAAATAGAATATATAAATTCCAACCAATCAGAGAATTCCCAAAATCCTCGTTATTTCCTGAAACCGCCATCTCACTTCAGAACGACGGCGGAAAAGCTTCCCACCTCCCTCCTCGAAAACTCCTGATCCTCTCAACAAAATCAAATGCTCCTTTTGGGAATTTTGTAGAGAATCCCTAGATCTACAAATCTATACCAATCCTGTAATTTATCGCTGCGTATTAGTTGAGATTCGACTCCCCGTAGTTGCAGACTTTAAGCCTCCGCCGTGCCACCGTGTCAGCACCGAACTGGGCCCCACCTCCAGTGTTGGTTCACATCTCGACCCTCTTTGGCATGGCATAACCTAGTCAGCTCCAAGTGCTTCCAGTCTCGCGAAAATCCAAAACCTAACTTTGAACAAACTGCTGAGGTATACGACTGTATATATTTAAATGGTTAATAACACTTTGAAGTGTTGCAAATCTATTTTTGTTTATAAAATCGTATCTTTATCATACGATAACGAAATTCGATGAAATAGGAGACATTGGACTCGTGGCATCGTACATGACATTCTAGAAGAGACCGGAGAATTTTTGGAGCTTTCTACAATTTTGGAAGAAATAAAATGCAAAGTGAGATTTCTGAATTCAAAAATAATTGAGTAAAGTTATATTAGGTTGCAGACGGAGTTTAGTAACTCCCGACACCGTCGTTCACCGACCATGGACGACTTGATTGTATTGTGGTGTGAAATTGATTGTGATTGTGGTTGTTTGATTGTGGTTCAAACGAAATTGGTTGTTATTGTGAAATTGGATTGTATAGTGAAAAAAATTGTATTATAAAAATAAAACCCCTTGTAAACGCCGCGAGGCCTAGGATAGCAGAGGAGCCGTACTAGGGACGGTGCCGATTTTTAATTACCCTACCGTTATACTGCCGAAATTTTCAGAAATATTCATGTGTTTTAAAATGATCAATTGTTTGAAATAAAAATGTGATAACAATAAAAACTGCATCTTCATTGTGTATATATAAAATATGAAAAATGATCATTTGTTTGAAATAAAAATATGATAAAAATAAAAACTACATTTTCATTATGTATTTATAAAATATGAAAAATGATCATTTGTTTGAAATAAAAATATTATAACAATAAAAACTACATTTTCATTGTGTATTTATAAAATATGAAAAATGATCATTTGTTTGAAATAAAAATATGATAACAATAAAAACTACATTTTCATTGTGTATTTATAAAATATGAAAAATGATCATTTGTTTGAAATAAAAATATGATAACAATAAAAACTACATTTTCATTATGTATTTATAAAATATGAAAAATGATCATTTGTTTGAAATAAAAATATGGTAACAATAAAAACTACATTTTCATTGTGTATTTATAAAATATGAAAATGATAATTTGTTTGAAATAAAAAATATGATAACAATAAAAACTACATTTTCATTGTGTATTTATAAAATATGAAAAATGATCAATTGTTTGAAATAGAAAAGTTTAACAATAAAAATCTACAATTTTTATTGTATGTAAGTAATGAGGAAAGATATGTTAACATTAAAAGTATTCAATGTTTGATAATAAAGTTAAACATTAAAAACTTACATTTTAATGTAAAGAGGATTCATAAAAAGACTCATAGCTTGATAATAAGGATAAACATTAAAAATTTACATTTTATTGTAAAGAGGATTCATAAAAGACTCATAGTTTGATAATAAAGTTAAACATTAAAAATTTACATTTTAATTTAAAGAGGATTCATAAAAAGACTCATAGTTTGATAATAAAGTTAAACATTAATAATTAACATTTTAATGTAAGAGGACTCATAAAAAGACTCATAGTTTGATAATAAAGTTAAACGTTAAAAATTTACATTTTAATGTAAAAAGGATTCATAAAAAGACTCATAGTTTGGTAATAAAGTTAAACATTAAAAATTTACATTTTAATGTAAAGTGGATTCATATAAAAAGACTATGATTTGATAAAAAGGTGTAACATTAAGATTACATTTTTAATGTAATAAAGAAAAATAAAAAGAATTCAACTTTGAAAAAAAAATGTGTTAAAATTAAAATTACATTTTTAATGTAATAAGGAAACATAAAAAGAATTCAACTTTGAACAAAAAAATGTGTTAACATTAAAATTACATTTTTAATGTTATAAGGAAACATAAAAAGAATTCAACTTTGAAGAAAAAAATGTGTTAACATTAAAATTATATTTTTAATGTAATAAGGAAACATAAAAAGAATTCAACTTTATACAAAATTGTGTTAACATTAAAATTACATTTTTAATGTAATAAGGAAACATAAAAAGAATTCAACTTTGAATAAAATTGTGTTAACATTAAAATTACATTTTTAATGTAAGATTGAATCATTAAAAAGATTCAAAAGTGATAAAAATGTTTTAACAATAAAAATCACATTTTTAATGTATTGATGAATCGTTAAAAATATTCGTAGTTTGATAAAATATGTTCACATTAAAAATTACATTTTTAATGAAAGTGTGAATATTAAAAAGATTCAAGTTATGTAAGGACCCGTAACTTCCCCGTGAAGGAAAGAGCGGATAGTTTGAGAACAAGCCACAAAAGAACGCAGACGGAAGAACATTTCATTGTATATTACAACAATTCCAACAGATTACAAGAATATACAGATTATAAACAAATAATATACAGCAGAAAAATATCAGAGATTACAATACATTACATAGCAGCGGAAAATAATACAAAATACAACTAGAAGGAGATATACGGATACAAAGCTTTCCAGATATCGTTCCAGCTGTACATCAGGATCATGTGAATATAAATCTGCAAAACCAAAACTACTAGCTGCCCGAGTCAAAATAAGGGCACCCAGAGTTTAGGTTAAAACAATAAACTCCAGGTCAGTCATGGGACTGGGGTGAGAACTAAAACAGTTATTAATCTTTATTTCAAAGTTAGGTAAATCAAGGGACCACGCCGTATAACACGGAATGGGTTTCCTCCCAAGAATACCAGTGCATATAACAAAATAGCGTAATGCTTTTTGGAAAAATGAAGCTATTACAAGACCCAGGTCCCATCACACAATGCAACACAAACCAGAGGATAGGGTTTTCCCTTATAATAGCCAAAACATGCTTGATACGTTTAAAACAAATCATTTGATACTATAATAGGTGTATAGTGTCAAAACAACTTCAAATATAAATGTATCAATCCTAGACGGCATGGGTACCATATATCATGTCGCCATACTAGGCCCTACAATCAAAACCGCAAAGTCACGTATTTAGAAATTGGATTTCCGTTTGTGAACCGAGGCCAGGGATCGTCCTCTACCGATTCGAGATGCTCTAGCCCGTGTCTCAGGCAAGCGCGTAGACAAGCCTTGGATCGTCAGGGCCGGTCCACCGATGTGGATTAAAATGCCTGAACACTACGTTTCCCCACCCTATGGGGTGTCAACGAGTCCAATGACTCCATCGGTCCCGGATCGACCGATATATCTGAGGTGCCTCGCAACAGCAACAACCACATAAGTCAAACTCGTCAGGGCGTGTAAAACCACTGACGCCACTTCTAGCTAGAAGGAAACGCATGCCCTCCCTGAAGTCCTCTCCCGTTTCTGGTTCACAACCGGGGTGTGAGGCTCGCGAATCAATGTTACACAAAGCTATGCCACACAGGCCGTGCTTTGATCATCACCCACAAGACTCTGCTTTTCAACAGAAGCCTTGATCATATTGCCACTTAGGCATGCCACATAGGCAAGTCACTCTATGTGTTTGATATCCATCAGTATATAACCCCTGAGCTCGTACGTCTCAGAGAAGGGCGTTAAGCAAGAGAATAAATTCTCCGCCGCCAAACAGATATATATTTAATAGAAATCAATCACACAGAATAAAATCCAATGTCAGACACACAGTCCATTTACAAGTTCGTTCTGGGTCTGAACGAAACCGGAGGCACCTAGTACCTTGCATATCCATCAATCTCCAAGTACGTCTGGACGATCACCAACCGATTCTCTCCTCTTGGGTGTACAGCCCAATCAAGATCATCAGTAATTATCCAAACGACGTGAAGAACTCCGGTCTTCAACCACCGTCTTCATCTTCGACACCACGTCGAATCAGTTATTCAGAATGGGATAAACCCGGTCTTTCTGAATAACTCGCGTATATAATAAACAAGTGTTACACCAACACAACATACGCCTCATTCCAATTCAGAATATTCTTTTATTCAAATATTATTATATTTTGGGGAAGGTTCTGAAATGACCTGAACTTCCCCGGTCTCCGAAGAGAAGAGAAAGAACGAATTGTTTTGAGAACACGTCAAAATAGAACGCAGACGGAAGAACATTTCATTGTATATTACAACAATTCATCAGATTACAAGAATATACAGAGTATAAATGAATATTACACAGAAATATCAGAGATTTAAATTACATTTAAATACATAGCAGCGGAAAATAATACAATACACAACTAGAAGAGATATACGGATACAAAGCTTTCCGGACATCGTTCCAGCTGTAAACCAGGATACTGTGAATATAAATCTGCAAAACCAAAACTACTAGCTTCCTGTGTCAAAATAGGGGCACCCAGAGTTTAGGTCAAAACAATAAACTCCAGGTCAGTCATTGGACTGGTGTGAGAACTAAAACAGTTATTATTCTTTATTTTAAAGTTAGGTAAATCAAAGGACCACGCCGCTAACGCGGAACGGGTTTCCTCCCAAGAATACCAGTGCATAAAACAACCAGCGCAATGCTAAATGAAGAAAAATGAAGCTATTATAAGACCCAGGTCCCATCACACAATGCAACGCAAGCCGGAGGATAGGGTTTTTACCTTATAATAGCCAAGAATGCTTGATACGTTTAAAACAAATCATTTGATACTATCATTAGTGCATAGTGTATAAAACAATTTCAAATCATAAGTATCAATCATAGACGGCATAAGCGCCCCATCCCACTATGTCGCCATACTAGGCTCTACAAATAAAACCGCAGATGTCACGTATTTGGAAGTTGGATTTCCATCTATGAACTGAGGCAAAAGATAGTCCTCAACCGATTCGAGACTGTCTAGCCCGAGCCTCAGGAACAACCGCAACTGCCCCTTGGATCGTCAGGGCCGGTCCACCGATGTGGATTATAATGCCTAAACACTACGTTTCTCCTCCCTTTGGGGCGTAAGTGAGCCGACGAATGACTCCATCGGACCCGGATCGTCCGATCAAACCGAGGCGCCTCGCAACAGCAACAACCACATAGGTGAAAATAATATAAATGTCAGGGCTGGTAGGTCACTAATACCACCCTAGCTAGAAAGAAAACGCATGTCCCCCCTGAGGTCGTCTCCCGTTTTTGGTTCACAACCGGGGTGCGAGGCTCGTGAATTCACGTTACACAAAGCTGTGCCACACAGGCTGTCCTTTGATCATCACCACAAGACTTTGCTTTTCAACAGAAGCCTCGATCAATTGCCACTTAGGCATGCCACACAGGCAATTTACTCCATGCGTTTGATATCCATCAATATATAACCCCTGAGCTCATACGTCTCAGAGAAGGGCGTTAAGCAAGAGAATAAATTCTCCGCCGCCAAACAGATATATATTTGATAGAAATCAATCACACGGACTAGAATCCAATGTCAGACACACAGTCCATTTACAAGTTCGTTCTGGGTCTGAACGAAACCGGAGGCACCTAGTACCCCGCATATCCATCGATCTCCAAGTACGTCTGGACAATCACCAACTGTTTCCATCTTCTTGGGTGTACATCCCAATCAAGATCATCAGTAATCACCCAAACGACGTGAAGACCTCTGGTCTTCGACCACCGTCTTCATCTTCGACTTATCGTCGTATCAGTTATTCAGAATGGGATAAACCCGGTCTTTCCGAATAACTCGCGTATATTTTAAATAAGTGTTGCACAAACACAACATACGCCTCATTCCAATTCATCAGTCACTAACCGTAAATTAATCAAGAGAATAATTCCCCAAATATTAACCCAGAAGGCCGAAACCAACATCAGATCAATACCCAGAAAACCCTTCTGCTTAGCTAACCAACAGTTAGTTTCTAAATTTCACATTCATAGGGAAAGGTTCCCATTAATTTTATCAAAGATAAATTCCTTGAATTTATTCTCTAATCTTCTTTTGAATTTCGATTCAACTAGTCAGAATTAGCGAATCTTACCGAAGTAATCATTTGTTTTAATTTCCCAATCCCAACCTATTCATCCCATGAAGTAAAACTGGTTATACTTCATATCTAACACCACGGTGTTATCGGTAAATTCAATTACCATTTCACGTTCAAATCTAATTAAAGATTTAACTAACGCCTGGAGCAAAACTGGTGATACTCCATTCTCGATTATTTCAATCTAATTAAAGATTCATTAAAACTCCACTTAGTTTTAATCTGCGATTGGGTTAAAGAATCAGTGTTATTTAAAACACGGTTCACGATAAACCCAAAATCACATCACATTTCAATCAGTCCCTAACTGTAAATTAGCAAGTGAGCAATTCCCTAAGTATTAACCCCGAAGGCCGAAACCAACATCAGATCAATACCTCTGAAACCATTCAACTTAACTAACCTCCAGTTAGTTTCTGGTTTTCTTAACTCCTTGGGGTCTAAGAACAATATTATTGAAGATACCGTTCACAACAACCCAACATCACGTTGCATTAATTATCGGGTTAAAGAACGAGTGTTATTTAAACCACTGTTCACGATAAACCCAAAAATCAATATCAATTCAATTCCAATTAAATATTATTTAATTGGTACACTTAATTAAATCTAACTAAAAAGATTTAATCTTTTCTCAACTGGGTTCAAGAACAGTGTTAATCAAGACACCATTCACGACAAACCCAAATCACATTTGATATTAAATACAAGGCTCTGAATAGAAAATATATCGGCTTATATTCAATATCAGATTCTACGACCAACAGATATCGTATTGGAAATAACGATATATATATCTATATCTTTCAAATTTCCAAAACAACATCTGTATAATCACGAAATCCAACATCGAAATATTCCGAAGACAATTTCGATTCAACTCCATTCCAATTCAATTATTGGAAATTCTGGATATATTTCAAAACCATTTCAAACTCACTTTATTTATTTTAAAAATAAATAAATTACTATTCTAGTTCAAAACTAGTTCATTTCGATAAAAATCTATTTTTATCTTTTCAAATATGGAGTTTTTCATCCCAATTCTTCCCAAATCATTTCTTATGATTTTACACAAATTATTACTATTTTTAATAATTTTATCAAGGCCCGTACAGTCGATTTCCATCAACGGCCATCGAACTGCACTTACAGCGACCTTTTCCAAATTTGATTTGGACATAATTCCAAATCCAACCGTTAGATTTCAAATTTCTAATATTCGTTAGAAATCTCTTTTCGATACGAACCCAACGGTTCCGGTTTCAGGAGAATCCGACGGTCGGATCTCCCGCAATATCCATTCGAAGTCAATGGTCGAAATTCGCGAACTGCCGCGGCGCGGCGCGTTCCATTCAGGCCATTATATTATATATATAATATATATAATATATACTTCGTCCATTTCCTTTTAAAACGTATTTTATAAATCGTTTTAAATTCGTTTTCAAAACGATTTCAACTTCATATTAAATTTCAAATCAAAATTGAATATTCCAATATAAATTCGTTTTAAATTCATTTCAAATCGATTTCAATTCAAATTGATTTTTAATTCAATTTCGATTCATTTTCAATTAAATTTCGATTCGTATTCAATTCTATTAAATTTCAATTCGAATTCATTTCTATTCAAATTCAATTCGAATTCATTTCTATTCGAATTTCAAATCATTTCAGTGTATTTCGAATTTCAAACAAATTCAGTTTAATTCGAATTTCAATTCACTTTAAATATAATTCGAATTTCAAATCTATTCAATTTCAAATCTATTCAATATTCATTGAAGAATGAATAAAATCGATATAAATATCGTTCACGTCAAAATGGCGTCAATCTAACCAACACGGCTTCATATGTTTCTATTTTCAAATATTCTATTTCAAATATTTCTATTTCAAATATTTCCATTCAAATATTCCTCTTCAAATATTTCTATTTCAAATATTTGAGACGACCCGAAATCCCGTTCTCACGGAAACAAGGGTTATCTTTGGAATATAACACAGAAACAGATAATAGCAGAACAAAATTAAATAAATACACCAGATAATGAACAATAAAATACACTGGATAAAAGTAATCATCAGAGTTATACAGTATACAGGATCTTACTTAGTACAAATACAGTTCAGCTATACATAAATGTCTACAGCGGAAAACAAACAAAATATGTACAATAGGAGCTGAACAGCATAAAAAGAGATAAATGATAGAATCCATCTTCAGCTCCAGCTATCCAGAAATAACCAGCTAAACCTGAAAACATGGCTGCCCGTATAGAAAAAGGGGCACCCGAGTTTGAGAGTGAAACAAACTACGAGTCAGTCATGGGACTGGTATGAGAAATCCATTCAACACATATATAGTTTGGCTAATCACAGGACCACGCCACTTTCGTGGAACAGGTTTACTCCATTGGATCGCCAGTGCTTTAAAACAAATCTTTCTTTTAAACATCGCTATGCTTTTTATAAAAGTGAAGCCGTTATAAGACTCAGTTCCCATCACACAATGCAACGCAAACCGGAGGATAGAGTTTTTACCTTATAACGGCCAAAATATGATTGATACGAATAAAACAAAGGGCATTTGATATTATTGCTAGTGTCTATATGTTTTGAAAACATTTTCAAATCATAACTATCAATCATAGACGGCATTAATGCCCCATACCACTATGTCGCCATATATAGGTATACAATCAAAATCGCATCGTCGCGTATTTGGAAATTGGATTTCCGTCATGAACCAAGGCAAAAGATAGTCCTTACCGAATTCGAGACAATCTAGCCCATGTCTCAGGCAAGTACTCAGTCAAGCCGTTGGAGCGACAGGGCCGGTCCACCGATGTGGATTAAAATGCCTGAACAATACGTTTCCCCGCCCTTTGGGGCGTAAACGAGCCAACGAATGACTCCATCGGACCCGAATCGTCCGATCAAACCGAGGCGCCTCGCAACAGCAACAACCACATAGGTGAAAAGTATATAAATGTCAGGGCTGGTAGGTCACTGACACCACCCTAGCTAGAAGGAAACGCATGCCCTCCCTGAGGTCCTTCTCCCGTTTTAGGTTCATACCGGGGTGTGAGGCTCGCGAATTTACGTTATACACAAAGCTACGCCACACAGGCGGTGCTTTGATCATCACCACAAGACTTTGCTTTTCAACAGAAGCCCTGATCACTGCATCTTAGCATGCCACATAGGCAATTCATACCGTGCAACTGATGGCTATCAATCACACAGAACAAATTCCAATGTCGGACACACAGTCCATTTACAAGTCCGTTCTGGGTCTGAACGAAACCGGAGGCACTAAATACCTCGCAAACCCATCGATCACCACGTACGTCTGGACGATCACCACTCATTATCCATATTTCGGGATGCCTCCCAATCAGGACCTCGGTTACCATCCAAACGAGGTGAAGATCTCCGGTCTTCGACCACCGTCTTCATCTTCGACTTTCAATCGTCGGTCAATTATTTGAAATGAGAATTAACTCGGTCTTTTCAAACAATTCACGTATATCTAGAATTTCAAATCAATTTATTTCAATGGTTAAATTATTCGACAACACCAATTTTGTTCTTTAATGTAATTTTCACACCAAATACATTCAACCATCAAATACAACATAAATCAAGCAAATTCAGTTTATTTTCATTCCATATTGTTTATGATATTTTATAACGATTTATCGCTATTTTTATTTATTTTAAAATAGCCAATTTATTCAAAACGACGCTTCGGGCCATAACGCGGCCGTGGCGCTGTTTTTCTTCAGATTTGATTTACACATATCTGAAAGTCTAACCGTTGGATCTTCATAAAATTTACATCATTAGAAAGGTCTTTTCAAAACGAATCCAACGGTTCCAGTTTCGGGAAAATCCGACGGTCGGATCTCCCGGTACAATCGTTTGAATTTTCGATTTCAAAATACGAACTGCAGCGTCGTTATTCGATTAAATATATAATTATATTTATATATATATAAATATAATCGCTTCTGGCACTGTTTTTCTTCAGATTTGAATTAAACATTCCAGACAATCCAACCGTTGGATTTTTACAAAGTTGGTGCCGTTGGGAAGATATTTCCAAGGCGAACCCGACGGTTGAGGTTTCGGGAAAATCCAATGATCGGATTTCCCGTACTAGTTGTTTGAAAAAACGGTTTCAAAACACGAACTGCACGACTACGTTTCGTTTTAATTTTATTTATATTTATATAATTATATAAATATAGTTCATTCAACAATTTCAATATCGTTTTCACTTCAAATATTTCACTAACGCCTTAAAATTTTGGAAAATTTCGCCATAACCTCCCCTGCACCGGGAGCATCGGGAAATCGCAAATAGCTTTCCCGGTCCTTCTAATCTCAAAAAAGAAAAAGAAAAAGCCAAGCGGCTAGCCAATAGGCTCATAAAATCATCACCCAAACAAAACAGTAAATGTGTACCTATTTGTCGGGCACACAATTTTATTCCTCTTCTCTAGCCCCTTTGCTATAACCTGTTCAATGAATATGCATGTACATATATATACAGTTCATATCATTTATCATTTTCTATTCAACTTCATATTTGATTTCTATTTGGTTTAAAAACACCATTTATCCTAATGTTACATACATAGGTGCAAATCATTTCATTAGCTAATTAATGAATATTTCAACTCATATTTGTTTATTTTGAACAAGTGGCTATTTTTAACACTTCACATTTCAACGATTTATGCATACAATAAAAATGTGATTTTTATGGTGAAACAATTCATTTCAAAACACTATTTTTCTATATAGTTCATATAGGTGACAAAAATAGGATTTTTATCGTAAAACAATTTCTTTTAAAACGAGATTATTTTACACAGTTCATATAGTCGATAAAAGGTGATTTTTATTATCACACAATTTATTTCAAAATATGAATACCATTCAACACATGAATTTCTAATCAACGAATGAATATCAATTCAACACATGAATGTTTTCTATAGTTTCTATATATAGATAAAAGGTGATTTTTATTATCAAACAATTTATTTCAAAATAGGAATACCATTCAACACATGAATTTCTAATCAATGAATGAATATCAATTCAACACATGAAGGTTTTCTATAATTTCTATATATAGATAAAAGGTGATTTTTATTATCAAACAATTTATTTCAAAATAGGAATACCATTCAACACATGAATTTCTAATCAACGAATGAATATCAATTCAACACATGAAGGTTTTCTATAGTTTCTATATATAGATAAAAGGTGATTTTTATTATCAAACAATTTATTTCAAAATAGGAATACCATTCAACACATGAATTTCTAATCAACGAATGAATATCAATTCAACACATGAAGGTTTTCTATAGTTTCTATATATAGATAAAAGGTGATTTTTATTATCAAACAATTTATTTCAAAATAGGAATACCATTCAACACATGAATTTCTAATCAACGAATGAATATCAATTCAACACATGAAGGTTTTCTATAGTTTCTATATATAGATAAAAGGTGATTTTTATTATCAAACAATTTATTTCAAAATAGGAATACCATTCAACACATGAATTTCTAATCAACGAATGAATATCAATTCAACACATGAAGGTTTTCTATAGTTTTAGCATATGAAAATAATTCAAACACACGAATATTATTCAAAATTTCGGCAGCATAACGGCAGGGTAGTTAAAACCGGGACCATCCCTAGTACGGCTCCTCGCTCTACCTTAAAACCTCGCGGTTTTTGACAATGGGGATCATGCATCTAGTTCGCACGCAGGCGACATGTATATATTTATTTCATTTCCACAAAACTAATCCTATGTGGTTTCAACCAAATATTTCTCAATCACCAATGGGTATTTTTCAACCACAATCAATCAATCAATATCAACCACAAACACTCCCAAACAATCATTAGCTATCAATCAATTTTCACAACAATTTCAATCAATAAATATCGTCCATGGTTTGTGGACGAGGGGCGTATATATATATATATATATATATATATATATAGCAATTCACTTTTATTTCAACACATATATATATATATATATAGAAAAAGAAATTGAAGAGTGAGAAATTCTCACCAATAGCTATCCAACTACGACTCTTCCTTTATAGAAATCTTCGCCAATCTCGCCTTGTTGTCGCTTTCGCCCGTATTCTCTACATATGTAAAGATCGAATTTTTACTTCGTTATTCCATATATAAAAATCGAATTTTTATTATGCTTCGATGTTCAAATCTTTTCCTTTTTAAATCTCAAATCTTTTTCTTTTTAAATCTCAAATCTTTTTCTTTTTAAATCTCAAATCTTTTTCTTTTCAAATTTCAAATCTTTTTCTTTTTAAATTTCAAATCTTTTTCTTTTTAAATTTCAAGATAAAATCAGTTTTCAAACCCTTTTAAAAATCAGTATTAAATCTAAAAAAAAAAAATCAGAATTTAACCTTTAAAAAAAATCAGTTTTAATACCTTTCTAAAATCAGATTTAATACCTTTCTAAAAATCAGTCTTAATGCCTTTTAAAATCAGTTTTAATACCTTTAAAAATTCAGTTTTAAATCCTTTCTAAAAATCAGTTTTAATACCTTTCTAAAATCAGATTTAATACCTTTAAAAATCAGTCTTTTCAGAATTAAAAATAAAAATAAAATAAAATAAAAACAACTTACATTGATCTGCGAAGAAGGGGGGGTGATGTCAGGGTCGGCGGCAGGAGGAGGAGCTGGCGAAGCGGAGGGGTCTCGAACGGTCGTGGGTGGTCTTCGGTGGTGGTGGCGTCGCGATGCTTCAGGGGGGCTCGCGATTGGTTCAGGGGGGGTGCGATGTCACTGGCGGTTCGTGGGTGGAGCTTCGGTGGATGCGGTCGTGGGTGGAGCTTCGGTGGAGGCGGCGTCGCCGATCGATTTAGGGTTTCCTTTTTTTTATTTCGAACTGCAGAAAGAAAGTGAGGAGAGAGAGAGAGAGAAAAGGGTTTATATAAATTATTATTATTATTAAATTTCTATTTAAAAGTTGACTTTTTATTCGAAGTCGAAATGGGACCCATCGACTGTTGTCCATAGCGTTTTACCCCCATTCCGGAAACAATGGGATATGTATCGCAAGCTGATTTGATCGTTACAATCAGTTTCCGTTGAATTTACATTTAAATCACTACATTGAATTTTAAACGTACATTTCAAATTACCGGGGTCACATACTAACTCTAAAAATTCCAGAAAAATATTTTCTAGCTTCGTATTGACGATACGGTCCTAACAAAACTAGTTTCGTCGAATTCTGACATTGTTAGAAAAATGGCCAATTTCCAGTCGATTAAAATCAACTGAAACTGGTCAAACGCGTTTTCCTTTGCCACGCTCACATATTGATTCGAAAAATTATGAAATTTGAAACCTAGCAATAACTTGACACTGCGGATCTAACAAAAGTGGTTTCATCGAAATCCGAGGTCGTTTGCAAAAATTCCATTTTTAAGGGCCTGAATTCCATAGCGACTATTCAGAATTTTCAACTGGACATATCTTTTGCTTCCCGCTATGAAATTTCGATTGGTCGGATTCGTTAGAAAGATATTACCAATAAGATCCTAATGTTTTTGGTTTCACTGAAATCCGGATTGTTCTGCACCCGGTACAGTCCGACAAAGTTTGGATTCAATTTTTGAAACTACAGCGCCATTTCAGGCCTTGTTTATAATTATAGTTAATCATATTCGTTTTCAATTGTCGATTCAAACTCAGTTTTCATCGCCATTATTTAAAATATTTATTTTAAATATTTAAAATCCATTATTTTAGCCAATTTAAAAATTTTAAATTGGTTCAGATTTTCTGGGTCGTTACAATATTTCTATTTCAAATATTTCTATTCAAATATTCCTCTTCAAATATTCTATTTCAAATATTTCTATTTCAAATATTTTTATTTCAAATATTTTTATTCGAAACTGGAATGAGGCCCAATCAATTACCATATAATGTTAATTATATGGATTTTCTAAAACACATGTATATATCAACAACGATGAATAATCAACCATCATCCAAAGTGCATTCTACACTGTATAAGCATCAAATATAAATATTCAACGCTTATAACAGTCTTTCAATCAATCGATCAACATACAACTAAACAATCGAGATTAGTGTACGTCAAATATCATCCCAATACCCGTGTGGTGTTTCAAACAATCAAACACAGATTTTATTTGTGCAGTTGGGCGATGTGTAAAATTTATCATCCCAATCAATATCGGTCAAATGTGTGTATACAAACAAATCATCCGATTTGTTTATTTTTATTTCATTTCATATACACATTAAAAATTCTATTTTTAACTATAAAATATTTTCCCTTATAAAATATTTTATTTCATTTCTCATCACATCACACAATCAACTACACATCAAAATTAAACAACCAAGCATACAAGCCGTCCATGGTCTGTGGACGACGGGTGTCGGGTGCTACTAAACACCGTCTGCATCCTAGTATATATTTATAACTAGAAAATAAAATTAAAAGGTGAGAAGTTCTCACTGAATTGCTAATCCAATCCCACGACTCTTCTTATGTAGAAAATCTTCGCCACTCGCCCTTTGTCACTTTCTTTGCCCGTATTCTCTACATATGTAAAAATCACATTTTAACTTCGCTATTCAATATATAATGTAACACCCCACCTCCGCCAGTACCACTCTTGCAAGGGCACTGACTTTGGAGGGGCGTTTGAATCAGGTAAACATGCATAATGATATATCAAGGCAGAACAAGAACATATGTATATATGTAAACAGAGTAAATAACATAGATAAAACAGCGGAAGATTTAAACCATTTCAAAACAAGTCTGGTACATCATAATATCAATTTTTCCAAATAAACAAGTCTAGATAAAACAACATCATCTGAAAACAGAAATACATAGGTGCTATCCCCAAAATACGTGAGAACCATAGCTAGCTTCATGTAGAAAGCGTACATGAGCTGAAATCCCACAAGCAAGCAATCCAAAATCCAAGCTAGGCTCCTGTATTCCCTCCCTGAGAACCTGGGGGGGGGGAACGGAAGAAAAGAGGCGAAAGAAAACAGGTCAGTCAAAAAGACTGAGTAAGCCCTACTACAATCAATGTAAACTGATAAAGTTAACTGGTATGAGCAGCAGGATAAGGATAACAACATACTAGCATGATGATTAACTAACAAGGTAGATAAAGGAGTCATCGCATAATCAGGATTAAGGTTTTGCACCACAGGTGTACTAGCAAACTAACATGACTTGAATAAACAAGTATTGATCCCTTGGCCCAAGCTTTGGCCCAATAACATGAAGTGACCCTCATACGAGGTCTAGTAACATGAAGTGACCCTAACCCAAGGTCCAACCCAACGGTCTAGTCGATCGGCTCCCTATAAGCCTAACTCGTCACGTGTTGGTGTCAATACGGCCCAAACATAATTGTAGTCGAACTGTGCCGGGTCCACCCTTCGGGTGTATCAAGCCCTAGAGTGTCAACCCCTGGACACCATGAACATGAGTGCACAGTCTCGATCTATTGGTACCCGTGCATGTTTTCTCCAGCTACGGACTATGTGCACGACCAGAGTCCGCCCGGAACTACACCGGCGTACCACCCTGCCGTCGTTTATTGGTCGCTTACCTCCAGCCCAGTAATCGTGCCCCCCACCCTAGCCTAGTCCCTAGGGTCATGATGATACAAACTAGGGATTACTGTTGGAGTGGACCCCCATTGCTAGGATTTCTCTAGTGGGTTAAGTACGGTTTAACCCCTTTACTAATCATGGATTAACTTGGTTAAGTGTAACGATGAGTTCACGACTTAACCCCGATTAATCTACCAAGCCCAAATTGGTTAAGTATTAAATGGACCATGACTTAACCCTAATCATGAGGCATTAATTAATTAATGCGCCTTAACCTCTCACATTAGACTTTGTTGTGGTTACTAGTTAAGCCGGGCGGGTCCGGGTAGCTTTACACCACAACTTGGTCTAACCTCGGGTCCAAGGTACAACATGACCAACTTCTCACATTGGGTCCTATTGTTTGTAGCAACTAGTTAAGCCGGTCGGTTCCGGGTAGGTTTACGCTACAAACTCAACCCAACCTCGAGTTGGCCACACTTATCTTTTCTAAGTGTCATGTCCACCATGTTTCCAAAACATGTTACAAATTTTCAAGCAATTGGGTAGACCTAACTTAATAGGTAAATTCCCAATGGGTAGACCTAACTTAATAGGTAAATTCCCAAGCTTATGTTTTTATGTCTTTTAAGTTTACCCAACCCCAAACGCAATCCCATCGCTTACATATCGCAATAGCGCATAAAGGATAGAAAGAGGGAACTTGGCATAATCATGACATAAAAGTGTTGAAGCCACAAGTTCAACATGGTGGCATATGAAATGTACATATGTTCATATACTTGCATTAGGCCTCAAAAAGCATGCATAACTTGCATATCATATGACAACTTGCATAGCATAACTTGCATATCATATGACAACTTACATATCAAACTTGCATAGCATAACTTGCATATCATATGACAACTTACATTTCAAACTTGCATAGCATAACTTGCATATCATATGACAACTTACATATCAAACTTGCATAGCATAACTTGCATATCATATGACAACTTACATATCAAACTTGCATAGCATAACTTGCATATCATATGACAACTTACATATCAAACTTGCATAGCACATCATAGTAAACTTGCATATCACATCATAGTAAACTTGCATATAAATTCGCATATCATACATTTAACTTTAAAGTTTAAGTATGAAAGTAGAATAGGGCTTACAATGCTTATACGGACTCAAATGAGTATAGCAAATGTAAGAAAACCCTTATGAAACCAATTGAACCCCAAAAATGCAAGAAAAATTGATCAAAACTCTCTCTTTATGATGCAAAGATAGAAACTTGACTTGAATGCAAGCTAAAGAGGCTCATACAAGTTTAAAAACACTTGTATGCATGGAAATCTCATAAGAATTTGTTTAGGAATTTTATGAAGAGAGTGGAGGCCATGAGAGGATTGATTTTGACATAGTTTAGTTGCTAGAATGAATAATGATGATTTAGGGTAGGTTAGGGTCTTATTTATAGATTAGGCAAGTGTTTTAGGCCATAGGATTAAACCCTAGTTCCAATCTCAGCCCTCAAAACCGAATCTGGCCCCCAAGCTCAACACAAACCCAAGATGGTGCACCAGGCTAAACAGCTCGTCTGAGCCAAGTCGACAGCCCAGTCGACAGGGCTGTCGACTTGGTCTAACCAAGTCGACTCCCAAGTCGACAGGGCTGTCGACTTGGGTACTCTGGCGGGAATTCTCCCGCCTGGCCCAATATGGCCCAATTTCCCAAATTCAAGTTTGAATTTGAAATCTGTTTTTACTTTGGAATTTTCTGAAAACTTTGTTGGGCCTTAATCGGGTCATACGGACTCCGATTTTCGAAAACTCGGACTCTATTTCGCGTATTTTTCCGAGACGAACGCAGTGGCATAGCCCGTTTCCCTTGATTCAGAATTTAGAATTAAATCCTGCCTCGATTTATGTTATAACAGGTTATGGAAAATACGGGTTGTTACATTCTCCCCTCCTTAAAGGATTTCGTCCCCGAAATCTTCAAGTTAGGAAGAATGTATCCTACCATCCAATCATCCATCTACTCAAAACATCATCCACGAGCAATCATTGTCCTTACAAGATTCTAAATGTTGTATGAGCATATGCAAAGGTGTGTGTATATGTCCTTATCTAATGCAAATATCATCAATGCAAATTATGTTAGTGAAATGAATCCATATGTATGCAATTCCTAACATAATGTATAACATCTATATATGTGCACATAACATACATCCATATGCAACATCCATGTGATAACACAAAAAAATTTCATACATGAATAAGCATAAACACTCATGCATATGAAATATGAGGAGTGTGTGAGCCGATCTAGTGCCTAATCGTGTATAATGCATCCACGAGCAACCACTTGCAACCACTTGCAACCATCAAGCATAACATGTTTCAAACACATGTTTCATCCAAAGGGTTTCTACCTAAGGTTCTCATGACAAGATTAACACGATAAACCAGATAAATATGGATAGCAAAGAGGAAGATATGCTAACAAAGAAAAGAGATTGAGAGTGTACCCTCAAAAAGGAATGGATAAAGCCCACGCATCTTCTCCTCGGTTTCCCAAGTTGCGTCTTCTTCGGCTTCACCCCATTGAACCTTCACTAACTTGACCTCTCGATTCCTTAGCTTCTTGGTCTCCGTCCCCAAGATACGAATCGGAGCTCTCCTCAAGGTAGCTTCTTTCTCCACTTCCACATCTTCCAGAACACTTGGCTCAACAACCTCTGCTGATTCATGTAAACACTTCCGGAGATGCGAGACATGAAAAACATCGTGTACTCCGGCAAGCTTCTCGGGCAACTTCACTCTATAAGCCATCTGCCCGATCCTCTCTATAATAGGGAATGGTCCAACAAACCTCGGTGCTAGCTTCCCAACGGCTCCAAATCGGACCACATTCCGCAAAGGAGAAACCTTCGCGAAAACCATATCCCCAACATCAAACTCCAAATCAGTTCTTCGCTTATCAGCATAGGATTTCTGTCGGTCTTGGGCCGCTTTCATCCGCCTCCGAATCAACTCGATCTTCTCGGATGTATCTCTGATCATATCAGGCCCAAGTATGAGCTCATCTGTAGTCTCTCACCAACATGTAGGCGACTTGCACGGCCTCCCATATAGAGCTTCGAATGGTGCCATCCCTATGCTTGCCTGATAACTGTTATTATATGCAAACTCAACAAGAGGAAGGTGGTCTTCCCAAGTACAACCAAAATCTAGAATATAAAGCCTCAACAGATCCTCGAGTACTCTATTCACCCTTTCGGTTTGACCGTCCGTCTGTGGGTGATAAGCAATACTTAGATTCAACCTCGTGCCCATGGCTTCTTGCAAGCTATTCCAGAACTGACTTGTAAAGATTGGGTCACGGTCACTGACAATACTAGAAGGGACTCCATGAAGTCTCACAATCTCACGAAGATATACAGACGCTAGCCAAGATGCGGTCCTCTTGCTCTTCACCGGAATAAAATGAGCACTCTTCGTAAGTCTATCCACAATAACCCAAATGCTCGTATTCCCTTTCCTTGACCTTGGCAGCCCATCGATAAAATCCATGGAGATACTCTCCCACTTCCAAAGTGGAACGTCTAGAGGATGCAATAGCCCACCGGGCTTCTTCGACTCGGCCTTAACTTGCTGGCAAATGATACATCTAGAGACAAACTCTGCCACATCCTTCTTCATCCCAGGCCAAAAGAAAATACGCTTCATATCTTTATACATCTTATCTCCGCCCGGATGTATAGTCAACTTAGAGCGATGCGCTTCCTCCAGAACTTTTCTTACTAAATCTTCTACCTTTGGAACGCATAATCTTCCGTCTCTCCTCAGCCAACCCTTGTCATCAATAGAATATCGAGCGAGATGACTAGACGCCTCTCCTCGAACCAGCTTATCCATAATCTCAACTATCTGAGGGTCTTCTCTCTGCGAAGCCCCAACTTGATCAAGAAGGGTAGGTCTGAGTTCCAGAGATGCTAAAGAACCGGTCATCGACTCAACCGCCAAAGAGAAATCAAAGGTTGCCACATACTCTAAATTCTTCATCTCAACGAATAGAGGACTCAGAGTCAACCTTTTTCTACTCAATGCATCTGCTACCACATTCCCCTTGCCAGGGGTATAAGCTATCTCAAAATCATAGGATGCCAAGAATTCCATCCATCTTTGTTGCCTCAGATTCAGATCCTTCTGAGAAAAGAGATACTTCAATGACTTGTGATCGGTATAAAGCTCAAATCTTTCTCCCAGAAGATAATGGCGCCAAGCCTTGAGTGCATATACTATTGCTGCCAACTCTAAGTCATGAGTGGGATAATTCTTCTCATGCACTTTGAGTTGTCTACCGCCAAAGCATATCACTCTTCCTTCTTGCATCAGAACGGCTCCTAACCCCGTGCCACATGCATCGGTGTATACTGTAAATAACTTTCCTCCATCGGGCAAAGCTAGAACAGGTGCTGATGTGAGAGCTCTCTTGAGCTTCTGAAAAGCAAGCTCGCATTCTATGCTCCAAGCAAAAACTAAATTCTTCTTCGTCAATTTAGTAAGAGGAGCGGAAATCTTCGCGAAGTCCTTGATGAACTTCCGGTAAAAACCCGCAAGACCTAGAAAACTTCTCACTTCGGTTGCATTCCTTGGAGTCTTCCAATCCTGAACTGCAACTACCTTAGCGGGATCCACCGCTAAGCCTTGCTTAGACACTATATGCCCAAGGAATCTAACTTCCCTTCTCCAAAAGTGACACTTGGAGAACTTGGCCTTCAACTGATGCGCTCTAAGCGTATCCATCACCTCCACGAGATGCCTTGCGTGCTCTTCCTCATCCTTAGAGAAGATCAAAATATCATCCACGAAGACCACGACAAACTTGTTCAAGAACTCCCTGAACACCCTACTCATCAAGTCCACGAAATATGCGGGTGCATTAGTCAAGCCGAACGGCATGACAAGCCATTCGAAGAATCCATCTGGAGTCCTGAACGCAGTCTTGTCTATACTATCCTCAGCTACCCTGAGCTGATGGAATCCAGTAGCAAGATCAAGCTGAGAGAAAACAGAAGCACCGACAAGCTGGTCAAAGAGATCATCAATCCTCGGTAATGGGTGTCTGTTCTTCTTAGTCAGCTTATTCAACTCTCGATAGTCAACACAAAGTCGGAGAGAACCATCTGCCTTGGTAGCAAATACCACAGGCGCTCCCCATTCAGATATACTTCGTCTAATGAAGTTCTTCTCAAGCAACTCCTTCACTTGCTTACTTAGCTCCCGCCTTTCACGCGGAGCCATGTGCCGAACGGGCAAAGAAACCGGCTTTGCATTATCCACCAGATAAATGCGGAAATCAATCTCTCGCTTAGGGGGCAACCCCCTAACTTCATCGAAAACATCTGGATACTCTCGAACCACTCTCACAGACTGAAGAGTCTCCACTGACGAGTCGAGTGATTCAAGATAGCACAACATGACGGGACCTCTCGGATCACAAGAAATCTCTAGGGTGTTTCCGAGGCGAGTCACGAGCCTCACAACCCTATGCTCACAATCAAGAATGGCTCCATATCTGGACAGCCAATCCATGCCCAATATCAATCCGTATCCCCTGAAACCAAGAACATAAGCACTGCACAAGAACTCTACACTCAGTATAGAGATCCTCAAATCCCCACATATCATAGACAAATGGGCGGAACCCCCAATAGGATTTGAGACACAGACGGGATCCTCTACCAAGCTAGTACTAAGGTGCAAACTATCAACAAGATCAGATGAGATAAAGCTATGCGATGCACCAGAATCAAACAAGGTACGAACTGGAAAATCAAAAATATATACAAGGCTCTCAACAGAAATACTACCTCGATCGGGAACTGGAGCGGTATTGAGAGCATGAACTTGCCCTCCTGAAGGTCCAGCACGCTGAGTCTGACCCTGGCCTTGCCCTCGCTTCTTCGGGCAATCCTTACTGAAATGTCCAGTCTCACCGTAGAAAAAGCATTCACCATTCTTCCTTTTTCTCTTCTTACAATCCTTGATAAGATGCCCAGCTGAACCGCAGTAATGGCACTTCCCCTTGGTGTTTTTGCCCTTGTTGTTGTTCCCCTTGTTGCCTTGACTCTTGTTCTTGTTCTGATTGCCTTGACTGCTTTGGCCACTTGGATTACCCTGATATCCTTTTCCCTGAGAATCAGCCTTCTTGGCTTGAGTATCATTTTTCTTGACATCTCCCTGAAGTAACGCCATATCAACCAAGCTCTCAAACGTGGCCCCATGGGGAATATGTGACATGGCCAATCCCTGCAACGGCTCATTTAATCCTCTAGCAAAACGAAGAGCCTTCTTCTGAGGAGTATTCACCATATCCAAGCCAAAACGAGCTAACTGATTGAACTTGTTCAAATATTCTTTGACAGACATATCTCCTTGCTTCAAAGTTATGAACTTCTCCATTTGCAGATTCTCCTCAGCAGAAGATAGAAACTTAAGCATGAACCTTGCCCTGAAATCGGCCCAAGTCTCAACAGGCCTAGTACCATTGGTGACTTCCCACCAATAAGCGGCTTCATCCTTCATAAGCCAAACCGCCAACAAGATCTTCCTCTGATCGTCTAACCCAAAGATAGCAAATAAATCCTCGGTCTCTTTCAACCAATTTATGGCCTCTACAAAAGTCTCAGTGCCTTGAAAGATCTTGCCCCCCATTGCTTTGAAATCTTTGCAAGTCTTTGCGAAATCAGCTTGAGGATGCTGAGGGGGAGGAGGAAGAGGAACCTCAGCGACAGGAGGAGGAGGAACATTAGCGACAGGAGGAGGAATATTAACTACTGGAGGAGGAGGAGGAGGGACATCTGCGGGGCCGGCTTCGGTCGCCCTAGCCTCCAAAAGTCTCCTATACCAAACAGGTACGTGCACTCCCTCCGGAATAGCAAAGTTATCGGCCATACTGAAAAAGGAAAAAGACAGATTCGGAATGGAGAAAAACGAAGGGATTTTGCTAATGGCTTTTTGGGGAATAGCCTTTAAAATAAACTAGACTTTCCTTTGGAAAATACTTTATACTTGGTTTTGAAAATAGTTTTCCAAAAGTTTTCTAAAAACCTTTTTGTTCCTTCTCGTAAACCATATGCTCTGATACCAAATGTAACACCCCACCTCCGCCAGTACCACTCTTGCAAGGGCACTGACTTTGGAGGGGCGTTTGAATCAGGTAAACATGCATAATGATATATCAAGGCAGAACAAGAACATATGTATATATGTAAACAGAGTAAATAACATAGATAAAACAGCGGAAGATTTAAACCATTTCAAAACAAGTCTGGTACATCATAATATCAATTTTTCCAAATAAACAAGTCTAGATAAAACAACATCATCTGAAAACAGAAATACATTGGTGCTATCCCCAAAATACGTGAGAACCATAGCTAGCTTCATGTAGAAAGCGTACATGAGCTGAAATCCCACAAGCAAGCAATCCAAAATCCAAGCTAGGCTCCTGTATTCCCTCCCTGAGAACCTGGGGGGGGGGGAACGGAAGAAAAGAGGCGAAAGAAAACAGGTCAGTCAAAAAGACTGAGTAAGCCCTACTACAATCAATGTAAACTGATAAAGTTAACTGGTATGAGCAGCAGGATAAGGATAACAACATACTAGCATGATGATTAACTAACAAGGTAGATAAAGGTGTCATCGCATAATCAGGATTAAGGTTTTGCACCACATGTGTACTAGCAAACTAACATGACTTGAATAAACAAGTATTGATCCCTTGGCCCAAGCTTTGGCCCAATAACATGAAGTGACCCTCATACGAGGTCTAATAACATGAAGTGACCCTAACCCAAGGTCCAACCCAACGGTCTAGTCGATCGGCTCCCTATAAGCCTAACTCGTCACGTGTTGGTGTCAATACGGCCCAAACATAATTGTAGTCGAACTGTGCCGGGTCCACCCTTCGGGTGTATCAAGCCCTAGGGTGTCAACCCCTGGACACCATGAACATGAGTGCACAGTCTCGATCTACTGGTACCCGTGCATGTTTTCTCCGGCTACGGACTATGTGCACGACCAGAGTCCGCCCGGAACTACACCGGCGTACCACCCTGCCGTCGTTTATTGGTCGCTTACCTCCAGCCCAGTAATCGTGCCCCCCACCCTAGCCTAGTCCCTAGGGTCATGATGATACAAACTAGGGATTACTGTTGGAGTGGACCCCCATTGCTAGGATTTCTCTAGTGGGTTAAGTACGGTTTAACCCCTTTACTAATCATGGATTAACTTGGTTAAGTGTAACGATGAGTTCACGACTTAACCCCGATTAATCTACCAAGCCCAAATTGGTTAAGTATTAAATGGACCATGACTTAACCCTAATCATGAGGCATTAATTAATTAATGTGCCTTAACCTCTCACATTAGACTTTGTTGTGGTTACTAGTTAAGCCGGGCGGGTCCGGGTAGCTTTACACCACAACTTGGTCTAACCTCGGGTCCAAGGTACAACATGACCAACTTCTCACATTGGGTCCTATTGTTTGTAGCAACTAGTTAAGCCGGTCGGTTCCGGGTAGGTTTACGCTACAAACTCAACCCAACCTCGAGTTGGCCACACTTATCTTTTCTAAGTGTCATGTCCACCATGTTTCCAAAACATGTTACAAATTTTCAAGCAATTGGGTAGACCTAACTTAATAGGTAAATTCCCAATGGGTAGACCTAACTTAATAGGTAAATTCCCAAGCTTATGTTTTTATGTCTTTTAAGTTTACCCAACCCCAAACGCAATCCCATCGCTTACATATCGCAATAGCGCATAAAGGATAGAAAGAGGGAACTTGGCATAATCATGACATAAAAGTGTTGAAGCCACAAGTTCAACATGGTGGCATATGAAATGTACATATGTTCATATACTTGCATTAGGCCTCAAAAAGCATGCATAACTTGCATATCATATGACAACTTGCATATCAAACTTGCATAGCATAACTTGCATATCATATGACAACTTACATATCAAACTTGCATAGCATAACTTGCATATCATATGACAACTTACATATCAAACTTGCATAGCATAACTTGCATATCATATGACAACTTACATATCAAACTTGCATAGCATAACTTGCATATCATATGACAACTTACATATCAAACTTGCATAGCATAACTTGCATATCATATGACAACTTACATATCAAACTTGCATAGCAATTCATAGTAAACTTGCATATCACATCATAGTAAACTTGCATATAAATTCGCATATCATACATTTAACTTTAAAGTTTAAGTATGAAAGTAGAATAGGGCTTACAATGCTTATGCGGACTCAAATGAGTATAGCAAATGTAAGAAAACCCTTATGCAACCAATTGAACCCCAAAAATGCAAGCAAAATTGATCAAAACTCTCTCTTTATGATGCAAAGATAGAAACTTGACTTGAATGCAAGCTAAAGAGGCTCATACAAGTTTAAAAACACTTGTATGCATGGAAATCTCATAAGAATTTGTTTAGGAATTTTATGAAGAGAGTGGAGGCCATGAGAGGATTGATTTTGACATAGTTTAGTTGCTAGAATGAATAATGATGATTTAGGGTAGGTTAGGGTCTTATTTATAGATTAGGCAAGTGTTTTAGGCCATAGGATTAAACCCTAGTTCCAATCTCAGCCCTCAAAACCGAATCTGGCCCCCAAGCTCAACACAAACCTAAGATGGTGCACCAGGCTAAACAGCTCGTCTGAGCCAAGTCGACAGCCCAGTCGACAGGGCTGTCGACTTGGTCTAACCAAGTCGACTCCCAAGTCGACAGGGTTGTCGACTTGGGTACTCTGGCGGGAATTCTCCCGCCTGGCCCAATATGGCCCAATTTCCCAAATTCAAGTTTGAATTTGAAATCTGTTTTTACTTTGGAATTTTCTGAAAACTTTGTTGGGCCTTAATCGGGTCATACGGACTCCGATTTTCGAAAACTCGGACTCTATTTCGCGTATTTTTCCGAGACGAACGCAATGGCATAGCCCGTTTCCCTTGATTCAGATTTTAGAATTAAATCCTGCCTCGATTTATGTTATAACAGGTTATGGAAAATACGGGTTGTTACATATAAAAATCGAATTTTTACTTTGCTATTCAATATATAAAAATCAAATTTTTACTTTGCTATTCAATATATAAAAATTGAATTTTTACTTTGCCTATAATGTAAAAATCATATCTTTTATCCACATTAAAAAACATGTCTTTATTTAATAAAAGATTATATTTTTATAACTTCTATTTTATAAAAATTATATTTTTATAATTCACATATGATAAAAATCATATTTTTATTCTTTCTATCATGTAAAAAACATATTTTTCCTACGCCTATCATATAAAAATTATATTTTTAAGCGACTAAAAACCTTGTCTTTCATTTGCTACCTCATTTTAAATAAAAATCCTACCTTTCATTTTAAATAATCCGATTTTGTAAAGGTATATATAAATTAAACTAACAAAAAAAAACTGAAATTAAACAAATAAAAATAAAGGAGCTTACTTTGAAATCGGACTAGGAGGGGGAGAGGTTCGCTGCAGTGGGGCGCATCAGGGTGGCGGTTTTTGACTGGATCGAGAAGGGCGCTGATGGTCTTCGGGTGGAGGAGGGTGCAGATAGGGAGAGAAGAGCAGGTGGAGGGAGAAGAGGGAGGGCGGCGCTCCGACGAGGTGGTGGCGCGTTGTGTGGGGGAGGCGGTTTCATCGATCGAAAAGGGGGCCAGAGGGGCGCGATGGGGAGGCCAGGGGGGTGTCGAGGCGAGGTGGTGCTCCGAGGATCGACGCGGCGAAGGTGGAGGTGGAGCTCGCCGTCGGGGCTGAGGTGATGGGGGCGCGCCTCGATGACTCCATTTTTTATTATTTAAAATCGATTTGGGAAAGAAATGAACGGGGGGGCCAGAGTATAAGGGGAGAGAAAGATTTTATATTATTTAATTTATTTTTAAATTCAAAAAGCAACTTTCTATTTTGAATTCAAAATCAAACCCGCCGACTATCGTCCCTAGCGTTTTACCCCCATTCCGAACACAATGGGATATGTATCGTAAGCTGATTCGATCATTTCGATCAGTTTTTGTCAAAATCAAAATATAACTATATATATTGAATTTGAACGCGCATTTCAATTCACCGGGGTCACATACTAACTCGAAAAATTCCCGAAAAATATTTTCTAGCTTCGTATTGACGATACGGTCCTAATAAAACTAGTTTCGTCAAATTCTGAGACCGTTGGAAAAATGGCCATTTTCCAGTCGATTAAAATCAACTGAAACTAGTCAAACGCATTTTCCTTTTCCACGCTTACATATTGATTCGAAAAATTATGAAATTTGAAACTTAGCAATATCTTTACATCACAGATCCAACAAAAGTGGTTTCGTCGAAATCCGAGGTCGTTTGCAAAATGGCTATTTTTAAGGGCCTGAATCCCATAGCGACTATTCAGAATATTCAACTGGACATATCTTTTTATCCCCGCTATGAAATTTTGTTTTTTCGGATTCGTTGGAAAGATATTATCAATTAGATTCCATTATTTTTGATTTCACTAAAATCCGGTTTGTTTTGCACCCGGTACATTCAATTGAAATTTGAAATCGAATTATCGAACTACCGCGCCATTTTCAATTCCTTTTATAATTAAAAATAAATATTTATATTCTATCGACGATCTATATAATATATACGTTCGATTTATATTCAAAATAAATTTCTCGTCGATATTATTTAAAATAATTCATTTTAAATAATCAAAATTCGCTAAAATTGCCGAAATAAAATTTTTAAACTGGCCCAGATTTTCGGGTTGTTACAATCTCCCCAACTTAAAACTTTTCGTCCTCGAAAAGGAATAAAGTCGATAGTGGGTTGATCAATCAACTCTACGTTTGATCTGGCTTCCATTCTCCAACTTTTCAGTTTCTGAGAATTTTCAAATTCTTCAAAAATTTGGCTAACACCCTAAATTTTCGAAAAATTTCGCCATAACCTCCCCTGCACCGGGAGCCACGGGAAAATCCCGAAATTGCCATACAGGCCCTCTGATCTCAAAAAGAAAAAGAAAAAGCCAAGCGGCTAGCCAATTGGCTCATAAAATCATCATCACCCAAACAAAACAGTAAATTATAGTAAACATGTACCTATTTGTCAGGCAAACAAATTTTATTCTCTGCTCTAGCCTCCTTGCTATGACCTGTTCAATGTAAGTACAAGTATATGCAAGCAAATGCGACTAATTTTCAATACAATTCACTATTTAATCAAATTGGCTATATAATACAAATTTTAATTAATCAGCCAATAATCAACAACACAACCATCAATCAATTAGTTGATTAGCTTTTGAAATTCATAACTTTGGTATATAGTCAAAAATCACATTTTTGATGCCTAATCACAACAATAAATCCTATATATCTTTGGTTCTCGCACCAGTCAATTGGAAATATATAGAAATCCCACTTTCATCACACGAACATAAATTCTAATGATGGAGCTCCATCATCAAAATCATCTCCGGGCGATTAGAGTGTAATTCTATATCTACCCAGTATATTAAAACTTCAAATACACGTTTGCAAGGCGTATATGCAAAATCTTTATATACTGGACTGTCCAAATCAATATGAAATAAATAATCAAATACGAATAATTGATTTTAAATTTTCAAAACAAAATTTGTTTTCACTTTAAAAATATACTCTTCACACTCGTTCTAGGATACTACTGATCCTATCTCTAACGAGTCATTCCCATTGGATATTACTAATCCAATATCTGATGAATTCTTTCGTATGGTTCTAATGTGTCCTGTTCTCTGAGCTTGGTAAACCAAAGCTCTGATACCACGATGAAACGACCCGAACTTCCCCGGTCTCCGAAGAGAAGAGAAAGAACGAATAGTTTTGAGAACACGTCAAAATAGAACGCAGACGGAAGAACATTTCATTGTATATTACAACAATTCATCAGATTACAAGAATATACAGAGTATAAATGAATATTACACAGAAATATCAGAGATTTAAATTACATTTAAATACATAGCAGCGGAAAATAATACAATACACAACTAGAAGAGATATACGGATACAAAGCTTTCCGACATCGTTCCAGCTGTAAACCAGGATCCTGTGAATATAAATCTGCAAAACCAAAACTACTAGCTGCCCGTGTCAAAATAGGGGCACCCAGAGTTTAGGTCAAAACAATAAACTCCAGGTCAGTCATGGGACTGGTGTGAGAACTAAAACAGTTATTATTCTTTATTTTAAAGTTAGGTAAATCAAGGGACCACGCCGCTAACGCGGAACGGGTTTCCTCCCAAGAATACCAGTGCATAAAACAACCAGCGCAATGCTAAATGAAGAAAAATGAAGCTATTATAAGACCCAGGTCCCATCACACAATGCAACGCAAGCCGGAGGATAGGGTTTTTACCTTATAATAGCCAAGAATGCTTGATACGTTTAAAACAAATCATTTGATACTATCATAAGTGCATAGTGTATAAAACAAATTCAAATCATAAGTATCAATCAAAGATGGCATAAGCGCCCCATCCCACTATGTCGCCATACTAGGCTCTACAAATAAAACCGCAGATGTCACGTATTTGGAAGTTGGATTTCCATCTATGAACCGAGGCAAAAGATAGTCCTCAACCGATTCGAGATTGTCTAGCCCGAGCCTCAAAAACAGCCGCAACTGCCCCTTGGATCGTCAGGGCCGGTCCACCGATGTGGATTATAATGCCTGAACACTACGTTTCTCCGCCCTTTGGGGCGTAAGTGAGCCAACGAATGACTCCATCGGACCCGGATCGTCCGATCAAACCGAGGCGCCTCGCAACAGCAACAACCACACAGGTGAAAATAATATAAATGTCAGGGCTGGTAGGTCACTGACACCACCCTAGCTAGAAAGAAAACGCATGTCCCCCCTGAGGTCCGTCTCCCGTTTTTGGTTCAGAACCGGGGTGCGAGGCTCGTGAATTCGCGTTACACAAAGCTGTGCCACACAGGCTGTGCTTTGATCATCACCACAAGACTTTTCTTTTCAACAGAAGCCTCGATCAAATGCCACTTAGGCATGCCACATAGGCAATTTACTCCATGCGTTTGGTATCCATCAATATATAACCCCTGAGCTCATACGTCTCAGAGAAGGGCGTTAAGCAAGAGAATAAATTCTCCGCCGCCAAACAGATATATATTTGATAGAAATCAATCACACGGACTAGAATCCAATGTCAGACACACAGTCCATTTACAAGTTCGTTCTGGGTCTGAACGAAACCGGAGGCACCTAGTACCCCGCATATCCATCGATCTCCAAGTACGTCTGGACAATCACCAACTGTTTCCATCTTCTTGGGTGTACATCCCAATCAATATCATCAGTAATCACCCAAACGACGTGAAGACCTCTGGTCTTCGACCATCGTCTTCATCTTCGACTTATCGTCGTATCAGTTATTCACAATGGGATAAACCCGGTCTTTCCGAATAACTCGCGTATATTTTAAATAAATGTTACACAAACACAACATACGCCTCATTCCAATTCATCAGTCACTAACCGTAAATTAATCAAGAGAATAATTCCCTAAATATTAACCCAGAAGGCCGAAACCAACATCAGATCAATACCCAGAAAACCCTTCTGCTTAGCTAACCGACAGTTAGTTTCTAAATTTCACATTCATAGGGAAAGGTTCCCATTAATTTTATCAAAGATAAATTCCTTGAATTTATTCTCTAATCTTCTTTTGAATTTCGATTCAACTAGTCGGAATTAGCGAACCTTACCGAAGTAATCATTTGTTTTAATTTCCCAATCCCAACCTATTCATACCATGAAGTAAAACTGGTTATACTTCATATCTAACACCACGGTGTTATCGGTAAATTCAATTACCATTTCACGTTCAAATCTAATTAAAGATTTAACTAACGCCTGGAGCAAAACTGGTGATACTCCATTCTCGATTATTTCAATCTAATTAAAGATTCATTAAAACTCCACTTAGTTTTAATCTGCGGTTGGGTTAATGAATCAGTGTCATTTAAAACACGGTTCACGATAAACCCAAAATCACATCACATTTCAATCAGTCCCTAACTGTAAATTAGCAAGTGAGCAATTCCCTAAGTATTAACCCCGAAGGCCGAAACCAACATCAGATCAATACCTCTGAAACCATTCAACTTAACTAACCTCCAGTTAGTTTCTGGTTTTCTTAACTCCTTGGGGTCTAAGAACAGTATTATTGAAGATACCGTTCACAACAACCCAACATCACGTTGCATTAATTATCGGGTTAAAGAACGAGTGTTATTTAAACCACTGTTCACGATAAACCCAAAAATCAATATCAATTCAATTCCAATTAAATATTATTTAATTGGTACACTTCATTAAATCTAACTAAAAAGATTTAATCTTTTCTCAACTGGGTTCAAGAACAGTGTTAATCAAGACACCATTCACGACAAACCCAAATCACATTTGATATTAAATACAAGGCTCTGAATAGAAAATATATCGGCTTATATTCAATTTCAGATTCTACGACCAACAGATATCGTATTGGAAATAACGATATATATATCTATATCTTTCAAATTTCCATAACAACATCTGTATAATCACGAAATCCAACATCGAAATATTCCGAAGACAATTTCGATTCAACTCCATTCCAATTCAATTATTGGAAATTCTGGTTATATTTCAAAACCATTTCAAACTCACTTTATTTATTTGAAAAATAAATAAATTACTATTCTAGTTCAAAACTAGTTCATTTCGATAAAAATCTATTTTTATCTTTTCAAATATGGAGTTTTTCATCCCAATTCTTCCCAAATCATTTCTTATGATTTTACACAAATTATTACTATTTTTAATAATTTTATCAAGGCCCGTACAGTCGATTTCCATCAACGGCCATTGAACTGCACTTACAGCGACCTTTTCCAAATTTGATTTGGACATAATTCCAAATCCAACTGTTAGATTTCAAATTTCTAATATTCGTTAGAAAGCTCTTTTCGATACGAACCCAACGGATCCGGTTTCAGGAGAATCCGACGGTCGGATCTCCCGCAATATCCATTCGAAGTCAATGGTCGAAATTCGCGAACTGCCGCGGCGCGGCGCGTTCCATTCAGGCCATTATATTATATATATAATATATATAATATATACTTCGTCCATTTCCTTTTAAAATGTATTTTATAAGTCATTTTAAATTCGTTTTCAAAACGATTTCAAGTTCATATTCAATTTCAAATCAAAATTGAATATTCCAATATAAATTTGTTTTAAATTCATTTCAAATCGATTTCAATTCAAATTGATTTTTAATTCAATTTCGATTCGTTTTCAATTAAATTTCGATTCATATTCAATTCTATTAAATTTCAATTCGAATTCATTTCTATTCAAATTCAATTCGAATTCATTTCTATTCGAATTTCAAATCATTTCAGTGTATTTCGAATTTCAAATCAATTCAGTTTAATTCGAATTTCAATTCACTTTAAATATAATTCGAATTTCAAATCTATTCAATTTCAAATGTATTCAATATTCATTGAAGAATGAATAAAATCGATATAAATATCGTTCACGTCAAAATGGCGTCAATCTAACCAACACGGCTTCATATGTTTCTATTTTCAAATATTCTATTTCAAATATTTCTATTTCAAATATTTCTATTCAAATATTCCTCTTCAAATATTTCTATTTCAAATATTTCTATTTCAAATATTTCTATTTCAAATATTTTTATTTCAAATATTTTTATTCGAAACTGGAATGAGGCCCAACCAATTACCATATAATGTTAATTGTATGGATTTTCTACAACACATGTATATATCAACAACGATGAATAATCAACCTTCATCCAAAGTGCATTCTACACTGTATAAGCATCAAATATAAATATTCAACGATTATAACAGTCTGTCAATCAATCGATCGACATACAACTAAACAATCGGGATTAGTGTATGTCAAATATCATCCCAATACCCGTGTGGGGTTTCAAACAATCAAACACAGATTTTATTTGTGCAGTTGGGCGATGTGTAAAATTTATCATTCCAATCAATATCGGTCAAATGTGTGTATACAAACAAATCATCCGATTTGTTTATTTTTATTTCATTTCATATACACATTAAAAATTCTATTTTTAACTATAAAATATTTTCCCTTATAAAATATTTTATTTCATTTCTCATCACATCACACAATCAACTACACATCAAAATTAAACAACCAAGCATACAAGCCGTCCATAGTCTGTGGACGACGGGTGTCGGGTGCTACTAAACACCGTCTGCATCCTAGTATATATTTATAACTAGAAAATAAAATTAAAAGGTGAGAAGTTCTCACCGAATTGCTAATCCAATCCCACGACTCTTCTTATGTAGAAAATCTTTGCCACTCGCCCTTTGTCACTTTCTTTGCCCGTATTCTCTACATATATAAAAATCACATTTTTACTTCGCTATTCAATATATAAAAATCGAATTTTTACTTTGCTATTCAATATATAAAAATCGAATTTTTACTTTTCTATTCAGTATATAAAAATCGAATTTTTACTTTGCCTATAATGTAAAAATCATATCTTTTATCCACATTAAAAATCATGTCTTTATTTAATAAAAGATTATATTTTTATAACTTCTATTTTATAAAAATTATATTTTTAAATTTCACATATGATAAAAATCATATTTTTATTCTTTCTATCATGTAAAAATCATATTTTTCCTATGCCTATCATATAAAAATTATGTTTTTAAGCGACTAAAAACCTTGTCTTTCATTTGCTACCTCATTTTAAATAAAAATCCTACCTTTCATTTTAAATAATCAGATTTTGTAAAGGTATATATAAATTAAACTAACAAAAAAAAACTGAAATTAAATTAATAAAAATAAAGGAGCTTACTTTGAAATCGGACTAGGAGGGGGAGAGGTTCGCTGCAGTGGGGCGCATCAGGGTGGAGGAGCAGCGAGAGGGGTTCGCGGTGTTCATCAGGGTGGCGGTTTTTGACTGGATCGAGAAGGGCGCCGATGGTCTTCTGGTGGAGGAGGGTGCAGATAGGGAGAGAAGAGCAGGTGGAGGGAGAAGAGGGAGGGCGGTGCTCCGACGAGGTGGTGGCGCGTTGCGTGGGGGAGGCGGTTTCATCGATCGAAAAGGGGGCCAGAGGGGTGCGATGGGGAGGCCAGGGGGGTGTCGAGGCGAGGTGGTGCTCCGAGGATCGACGCGGCGAAGGTGGAGGTGGAGCTCGCCGTCGGGGCTGAGGTGATGGGGGCGCGCCTCGATGACTCCATTTTTTTATATTTAAAATCGATTTGGGAAAGAAATGAACGGGGGGGGGGGGGGGCAGAGTATAAGGGGAGTGAAGGATTTTATATTATTTAATTTATTTTTAAATTCAAAAAGCAACTTTCTATTTTGAATTCAAAATCAAACCCGCCGACTGTCGTCCCTAGCGTTTTACCCCCATTCTGAACACAATGGGATATGTATCGTAAGCTGATTCGATCGTTTCGATCAGTTTTTGTCAAAATCAAAATATAACTCTATATATTGAATTTGAACGCGTATTTCAATTCACCGGGGTCACATACTAACTCGAAAAATTCCCGAAAAATATTTTCTAGCTTCGTATTGACGATACGGTCCTAATAAAACTAGTTTCGTCAAATTCTGAGACCGTTGGAAAAATGGCCATTTTCCAGTCGATTAAAATCAACTAAAACTGGTCAAACGTGTTTTCCTTTTCCACGCTTACATACTGATTTGAAAAATTATGAAATTTGAAACTTAACAATATCTTTACATCATGGATCCAACAAAATTGGTTTCGTCGAAATCCGAGGTCGTTTGCAAAATGGCTATTTTAAGGGCCTGAATCCCATAACGACTATTCAGAATTTTCAAATGGACATATCTTTTTATCCCTGCTATGAAATTTTGATTTTTCGGATTCGTTGGAAAGATATTATCAATTAGATTCCATTATTTTTGGTTTCACTAAAATCCGGTTTGTTTTGCACCCGGTACATTCAATTGAAATTTGAAATCGAATTATCGAACTACCGCGCCATTTTCAATTCCTTTTATAATTAAAAATAAATATTTATATTCTATCGACGATCTATATAATATATACGTTCGATTTATATTCAAAATAAATTTCTCGTCGATATTATTTAAAATAATTCATTTTAAATAATCAAAATTCGCTAAAATTGCCGAAATAAACTTTTTAAACTGGCCCAGATTTTCGGGTTGTTACAGGTTCCCACTAATTTTATCAAAGATAAATTCTTTAAATTTATTCTTTAATCTTCTTTGAATATCAATTCAAACTAGTCGGGATTAGCGAACCACACCAGAGTAATCATTTATTTTGTTTCCCAATCCCAACCTATTTATCCCATGAAGTAAAACTGGTAATACTTCATATCTAACACCACGGTGTTATCGGTAAATTCAATTACCATTTCACGTTCAAATCTAATTAAAGACTTAACTATGGCCTAGAGTAAAACTGGTGATACTCCATCCTCGACCATTTCAATCTAATTAAAGATTCATTAAAACCCCACTTAGTTTTAATCTTCACAGAAATCAATATCTTGTCTTTAACTGGGTTAAAGAACCAATGTTATTTAAAACACGGCCCACGATAAACCCAAAATCACCTTCATTAATTAACGGGTTAAAGAACAAGTGTTATTTAAAACACCGTTCACGATAAACCCAAAAATAAATTCAAATTCAATGTCAATTAAATACCATTTAATTGGTATACTTCCTTAAATCCAAATAAAAGATTTAATCTTTTTCTCAACTGGGTTTAAGAACAGTGTTAATGAAGACACCATCCACGACAACCCCAAATCACATTTGATATTAAATACAAGGCTCTGAATAGAAAATATATCGGCTTATATTCAATATCAAATTCTACGACCAACAAATATTGTATTGGAAATAACGATATAATTATATCTTTCAAATTCCCATAACAAAATCTGTATCATCACGAAATCCAACATCGAAATATTCCAAAGACAATTTCGATTCAAATCCATTCCAATTCAATTATTGGAAATTCTGGTTATTTTCAAAACCATTTCAAATCCAGTTATTTATTTTAAAAATAAATAGAATTATAATTCTAGTTCAAAACTAGTTCATTTCGATAAAAATCTATTTTTATCTTTTCAAATATGGAATTTTTCATCTCAATTCTTCACAAATCATTTCTTATGATTTTACACTAATTATTAATATTTTTAATAATTTTATCAAGGCCCGTACAGTCGATTTCCATCAACGGCCATCGAACTGCACTTACAACGACCTTTTCCAAATTTGATTTGGACATAATTCCAAATCCAACCATTAGATTTCAAATTTCTAATATTCGTTAGGAAGTTCTTTTCGATACGAACCCAACGGTTCTGGTTTCAGGAGAATCCGACGGTCGGATCTCCCACAATATCCATTCGAAGTCAATGGTCGAAATTCACGAACTGCCGCGGCGCGTTCTATTCAGGCCATTATATTGTATATATAATATATATAATATATACTTCGTCGATTTCAATTCAAAACGTGCTTTATAAATCGTTTTAAATTCATTTTCAAAACGGTTTCAACTTCATATTCAAATTCAAATCAAAATTGAATATTCCAATATAAATTCGTTTTAAATTCATTTCCAATCGATTTCAATTCAATTTCAGTTTAATTCGAATTAAAA
The DNA here is from genome assembly GCA_030737875.1 of Allium sativum. Taxonomy (NCBI): domain Eukaryota; kingdom Viridiplantae; phylum Streptophyta; class Magnoliopsida; order Asparagales; family Amaryllidaceae; genus Allium; species Allium sativum. The sequence goes on from CM060919.1 coordinate 342,393,235, forward strand.
TCGAATTTCAATTCATTTCAATTAAATTCGAATTCAGTTCTATTCAATTTCAATTTGAATTCAATTTCAATTTCAATTTGAATTCAATTCTTTTCAATTTAATTCAAATTTCGATTATTTTAAATATAATTCAAATTTTGAAATCACTTTCAACATACATTGAAAATTGAATAAAATCGATATAAATATCGTTCACGTCAAAATGGCGTCAATCTAATCAACACGGCTTCATATATTTCTATTTTCAAATATTCTATTTCAAATATTTCTTTTTCAATTATTTCAATTTCAAAACTGGAATGAGGCCCAATCAATTACTATATAATGTTAATTATATGGATTTTCTACAACACGTGCAAATAATAACAACGATAAATAATCAACCATCATCTAGAGTGCACCACACAACTGCATAAGCATTAAATATAAATTATTAACGCTTACACAGTCTGTCAATCCATCGATTGACATACAACTAAACAATCGGGATTAGTGTACGTCAAATCTCATCCCAATACCCGTACGGGGTTTCAAACAATCAAACATAGATTTTATTTGTGCAGTTGGGCGATGTGTAAAATTTATCGTCCCAATCAATATCAATCAAATCAGTGTATATAAACAAATCTCCGATTTGTTTATAAATATTTATTTTATATACACGTTAAAAATTCTATTTTTAACTATGGAATATTTTCCACTATTAAATATTTTATTTCATTTCACAACACACCACACAATCAACTACACATCAAAATCAAACAAACAAGCATACAAGCCGTCCATGGTCTGTGGACGACGGGTGTCGGGTGCTACTAAACACCGTCTGCATCCTAGTATATATTTTAACTAGAAAACAAAATTAAAAGGTGAGAAGTTCTCACCTTCTAGCTAATCCAAACGCCACGACTCTTCTTATGTAGAAATCTTCGCCGTTCTCGCCTTTCGTCCCTTCCACTGTCCGTAGCCACTACATATATAAAAATCACATTTTTATTTGTTCACTTTCAATTTAAAAATCATATTTTTCCTTAACCATTCTAATGATCAAAATCGTATTTTTACTTTGCTATATATACGATAAAAATTCTATTTTTACATCGCTACTATATAGATAAAAATTCTATTTTTATAACGGTGTTCATATGATAAAGATTATATTTTTATCACGCTATTCTCTATATAAAGATTATATTTTTATCACGCTATTCTCTATATAAAAATTATATTTTTATATATCTACTTCTAATATAAAGATCGAATTTTTATACCACCACTATAAAAATCACCTTTTTATTTCAACATATATATAATAAAAATCAGATTTTTATTTCGCTACATATATAAAGATGATATTTTTATATTCTCTATTATATAAAAATTATATTTTTAATACTTCTACTTTATAAAAATCATATTTTTATTACTTCTACTTTATAAAAATCATATTTTTATTACTTTTACTTTATAAATATCATATTTTTATTACTTCTACTTTATAAAAATCATATTTTTAACCTCCTACTAATATAAAAATTATATTTTTATTATTCAAAAATATAATCCTTCTCCTTTAAAAAAAAACTGATTTTCTTTCTCTATTCTAACTAATCACTTTTTAATAAACTGAAATAAATAAATAAAACTAATTTAAGAAGGATCTTACAGTCGGAGTTGGAGTCAGATGGCGGGGGAGGCGCGCTGAGGATGGTCGGCGCCCTTGGGTCTAGAGGCGGTGGTCTTCAGCGAATAGGGCTAGGGTTTCGGAAGGGAGGGGGTGTTTCTGGCGGTCGTGCTCGCGCGAGGGGGGGTTCTTCCGGCGCGGTCGTGCTCGCGAGGGGAGGGGGGTCTTCCGGCGCGGTCATGCTCGCGAGGGGAGGGGGGTCTTCCGGCGGTCGAGCTCAATCGAGGGGGGTCTTCTGGCGGTCGAGCTCGCGAGTTTTTTTTTTCCTTTTGAAAAAAGTAAACGGGGGGCTGAAGTGAAAAAGAGGGAGGGAGGGTAGAGGGTGAGGGTGAGGGTATATAAACATATATATTTAATTATTTTAATTTCAAAAAGTAACTTTTTGTTTCGACCTCAGAATCGAACCCACCGCCTGTCGTCCATAGCTAATTACCCCCATTCCAAACTCAATGGGATTTGTATCGTAAGCTGATTCGATCGTTTCGATCAGTTTTCATCAAAATCAACATATTACTCTATATATTGAATTTGAACGCGCATTTCAATTTACCGGGGCCACATACTAACTCGAAAAATCCTCGAAAAATATTTTCTAGCTTCGTATTGACGATACGGTCCTAAAAAAACTAGTTTCGTCAAATTCTGATACCGTTTGAAAAATGACCATTTTCCAGTCGATTAAAATCAACTAAAACTGGTCAAATGCGTTTTACTTCACCACGCTCACATATTGATTCGAAAAATTATGAAATTTGACACCTAGCAATAACCTTACATCCTGGATCCAACAAAAGTGGTTTCGTTGAAATCCGAGGTCATTTGCAAAATGGCTATTTTCAAGGGCCGAAATTCCATAGCGACTATTCTGAAAATTCAACTGGACATAACTTTTTATCCCCGCTATGAAATTTTGATTTTTCGGATTCGTTGGAAAGATATTCTCAATTATATTCTATTATTTTTGGTTTCGCCAAACTCCGGTTTATTTTGTACCCGGTACATTCATTTGAATTTTGAAATCGAATTATCGAACTACCGCGCCATTTTCAATTCCTTTTATATATATAAATAAATATTTATATTCTAATGACGATTCGAATAAATATATACGTTCGAATTCGATTAAAAATAAATTTCTCGTCATTATTATTTAAAATAATTCATTTTAAATATTCAAAATTCGCTAAAATTGTCAAAATAAATTTTTTAAATTGGCTCGGATTTCCGGGTAATTACAAGTTAGATAAAAATATCGTCTTTAACATATTAGCTAAGTTATAAAAATAGTCATATGTTGAATTATATTTTTGTTCGATAAAAATATGATTTTTAACATGAATTTGAATTTATATATATATATAAACTAAAATTAAACGAATCGTATGTGGTAGTTCGCATTTTGGAATCGTAACTTTAAATGGTCATACCGAGAGATCCGATTGTCGGATTTTCCCAAAGTAGAACCATTGGGTTCGCTTTGGAAAGATCTTTCTAACGATATAAAATTTGCTTAGATCGAACGGTTAGATTTTTAGAAAAGCGTGATTCAAATTTTTATAAAAACAGCGCCAGGGCCGCGTAATAACCTGAAGCGTCGTTTTATTAAAAGGGGCCATTTTTATATAAATAAAAAGAGCGATAAATCATTATAAAATATTATAAATGATATGGAATGAAAGAAATGGTTTGAATTATATACAATCGCAAATTACTTGAAAAGGCCGAGTTAATTCTCATTTCAAATAATAGATCGACGATTAGAAGTTGAAGATTTGAAGACGGTGGTTGAAGACCAACAGTCTTCAAATTGATTGGACGACTACTGATGCCTTTGATTGGAGTTGCTGCCTTGTAAGGATTACAGTGGTTGTTATTCCGGCATACTTGTTAATTGTCCGGGTATGCGAGAGCCTCTCTTCCGTATTGGACATACGGAATGAGGAATAAGGTATCTCCGGTTTTGTTCAGACCCAGAATGGACTTGTAAATGCATGTGTGTCTAACATTGAATTTTATTATGTGCTGATTGATTTCTATTAAATATATATCTGTTTGGTGGCAGAAAATTTATTCTCTTTCTTAACACCTTCTCTGAGACGCACGAGCTCAGAGGTTATATATTGATAGGCATCAGTCGCATGGCATGAATTGTCAGTGTGGCATGCCAAGATGCAAATGATCAAGGCTTGTATTGACAAGCAGAGCCTTGTGGTTGATGATCAAAGCACAGCTTTTATTAGCATAGCTTTGTGTATAGCGTTGATTCGCAAGCCTCACACCCCGGTATGAACCAGGAACGGGAGAGGACTGCAGGGAGGACATGCGTTTCTTTCAAGCTAGGAGTGGTGTCATGGTATGGAGCCCAAACAGTTTTACATATGTGGATGATGGAATGGGGCGCCTCGGATTTGAGTCCCTAGTGGCTCTTTATTTACGCAACATAGGGCGGGGAAACGTATTGTTTAGGATTTGCCAATCCACTAAAGTATTTGTGGACCGGCCTTGCTGCTCCAAGGTGTTGGATCTAGATTAACCCTAGAGGGGGGGGGGGTGAATAGGGTTTATCACAGTTTTTAACTGAATTGGAAAACTGACAGGATATTTAAATAAACAGATCACAAAATATAGCAGAAACAGAAATGCAGAAAATAAATCACACACAGATATACCCAGCTTCGGCAAAACCCTGCCTACTTCTGCATTTCTAAGGTTTCTACTAGTTGATAGAACAGTTCCCGCATACAAGACCATGTACACTTGCAAACCGTTCTCCTATTCTAACCCTACGCTCAAAACCCTAGACTGACCGATATCCCCTCGATCAGATTTCCCCTGATTACGACCATGTAACCGTAACCCATATTTTACAGACTCTATCAACTGTCAGTCAACACCCTGACTGATTCCCTAGATTTTTACAGACCTCTAGAAACTGATTCAGAATGATTTACAACTCAAATTAAAATTACAAGAATAAATAAAAACTAATTAAAACAAAAGAAATCCTAGGAGTTAAATAAAAAGGGTCATCCCCTATTTAATTAACACTCAAGCCCAGAATAACTTGGCCGACCCATTGCTACTTAATTTCCCTGATCTCTTTTTGTTCTCTGGAGAAAAAAGAATGGCGGCCGAACTATTGGGAAATCCTAGGGTTCCTTAAAGCTTCCCTAAATTGTTGATTGATTGTTTGTGAAATGGTTCTCCTCGTCTTCGATGATTACACGTTGCTTCCTCTGTCTTGCTCGATGGATTTTGGGCGCAGATCAAATCCCTAAAAAATGTGAGCTTTCTAACCGTTTTTTTAGGCTTGAATTTGTTGATATTTTTTTTTGTGGATTCGATCCAAATGCCAGTGATGAATTTGTTGTGTTTATAGGATTATAAAAACCGATAATTACTCTGATTTCGTTATATGGCTTGATCTGAATTCTGAAAGATTTGAGTTTCCTTTTTTTTCATCAAAATATCTCGGCTTTGATTGACACTTTAAATTTCCTGGAAAGAATTATTCGTGGCCCCTTGCATGATTCCTGGTTGATAAATTGCCTTGATTTAAAACTCGGATTTTCTGAAAATCTTCTTGCCAATTTTACACTACTGTAAATCGGATGATTTGATTTTCTTGTATTGTCACATTCCATATATGTTGGTAAAATTTTTGAAATGAATTTAAACCCCTTGTATGAATTCGGCCTTTATGAAATTGTGAGATTTCAAAACTGGAATGACTATAAGCACTTGCCAAAATTGTAGCTTGTGTGGTATTCTGAATTGAAACTTACCAAAAATTTGTTTTCACGTTTCTGGAAACATATTCAATTGTCTTGGTTTCTTGCCTGAACTTTTGCTAGAAATTTTGATTAAAAACCGATTGTGTTGCCTTCGAGTAAATGACAGCATGATTTCTTTGATTTCTTGCTTTATGACTGTAGAACCTTTGCCATATAAACATTTGGACAACACTTTCATGTAAATCTGGACTGGTGTATTTCTCGGCCATTTTTGCATGTTTAATGTATTCACTACATTTTGAATTTCTGTATTGTTTTTCCTAGAGTAGTTGAGGTGGATCATTCCATTGCTGAAACTCCATATATTAACTATTTGAATGCTTTGATCTTGACTGTGCCCTGTCTAGCTTTACACTGCACTTGTACATTTTCTTTATTGCCATGTATAAACTCTGGTCATACTTGAAGCTGTGAATCACTAGCACTCTTGTGCTTCACCACTTGATATTAGGCTGCACCATTTAACTGCCTTATGAGTTGGACCATGTTGCATGTTGTTGCCTTCTCGACCAATTTTTGTAGTTCACGTGAGCTTTACTGCTCATTGCTTTGTGTACACCACTTGTACATGCATTTGCCATTTGTAACATATCATGCTGCTATGTACTCTTAGCTGTTGTTGTGTTGATCTTGCCACACACCTTGATCTGTACAACAATCTTGTATACTAGTGCATGACCATACATGCAGCTGAACAGTTGCACCATGAAGTTGATGTTTGACCCATTTTTGTGCAAGTGTGTTCTACTTTGTTGTTGCTTATAAGCTGCACCATCATTTCCTATATGACCCTGCCTTGTTCTTGCCGGAATGTTATGTAGTCTTGAGATTTGAGCATGTATCATGCACTCACTGTTTTGACCATTTTTTATTCATGCAACACTAGTTTGCATATGACTTATGCACACTGTCATGCTTCATGTTGACTTCATCACATGACCACCACGTTACACTGCTGCTCTGCTTTGATCTGATTGAACTGAACCATGCAAAACACTTGATTTTTCCATGTCACATGTATTTGCTTTAAACTTTGTACTCGACTATTTTGAATTTGTTGTTGAATTTTGAATGTTGCACTGAGTCGAGAAGGTCCATGTGGCTACTCCTCAGTTGCTCACTGAATTGGCGTGGCAATGCACACATGTATATATATACACGTGTGTATATGCAGCCATTCAGAAAATTTCCTGTCCCTGTACATATACAAACTGTCTGGACATAGATAAATCAGATCAAGTCATGAAAAATGATGAGAAACACACCAGAAAACTGAGGCAAATAAAATTTTAAAAATAAAACAGTATTTTCTAGAAATTAGAATATTATTTCTCTTCTAGATACTGTGTGTGTGTTTCTATTGTGATAGGTAAGCAGATGGTGACTGGACTGACTAATGGCTGTGAAGACAGAAGACTGAAGATAGAATATTGAAGATGGAAAAATAAAAGATAGAAAAAAATAGACATGTATATCTGTATATGAGTGAAAGGAAAATGTATATATATGAAATCAAAGTGTCTGTATAGTCGAGTGTGAGTGTTGTAGTGAATATGAAAATGAATATAAATTGAAATATCAGTGATGTATTCGAATAGTGGAGTATAAAATTTGTACTATTTGAATATATGAAATAAAATATTTATATTTAAATATACTGTTGAATATTTGAATTCGTGCAAAGTCGTATTCTATTTAAATTGAAATATTATATTCCTGTTTGTGATGTGAATATGAAATAGTACGATTACAAACACATTTGAAATAAAATTTATTTGGTTGTTATCATCAAACAAAAATCATATAATTGTGTATACAACACTATTATATACGACAATCTGCCCCTTTTGATGATGACAAACAAATAAAAGATTTTGAAACAAAATAAATATGTTTGACAGTGCATATTGAACTCCCCCTCTTTATTAGCTCCCCCTACAACAGAAAACTCCCCCTATAACTGTGCATGAGTGAAAAGTGAAAATTGAATAATAATAAATTTTCAAAATTAAAAATATTTATAAAATATTCACTCATAAATCAAAATCTCAACCCATTCTCCCCCTTTTGTTATCATCAAAAGGATTTAGAAATTAAAATATAGACGAAAAATGACTAAAATATAATTTTAGCTTAAGAGGAAGAACGATCATCTTAATCAGTCAAACAAAAATCATAATATTCTGAGAACAGGTGGCATATTTCACATTGTAGATAATGATGGATTTACGATGAATTTTATATAAAATGGGGAGAGTTAAAAAATGAGTTCCAATTATTTTCCAAAGAATTTTTATAAAAATGAGGTTCAAAAACAATGATGGAATTTGGACTATAATTAATAATTCAATTTAAGTGACAAATTCGAATATTCTCAAATCCCAATAGCTATCAATCAACAAATCATAATACATCATAAAATTTCAATATATTTCACAGAATAGAATATGGATTGATAGACTGGTTTTTACACACTAAGGATAATTTCAAATTAATTTCTATTTAGCATATTTTTCTTTTTATTTTATTTAAGAGCACACTGACCATGCATAACCAGAGCTTGGATTTTTAAATGAGGTCAGTCGCAGCTTAAATTATAAGTTGTCTCATAACCATGCATGAGCAGAGCTTGGATTTTTAAATGAGGTTAGAGACACACTTATGTATAAATTATATTTATTATTTTTAGCTTCAAAATAGAAAAAAACTCCTCAATATATAAAACTAGTATGAATGATAGAAATGCGGTAGGTACATAAATGGACTGTGAAATAAACTTCTAAACTAATAATATTATGAAATATGAGCAACTGTACCGAGATCATTGAAAAAATTTCAATTTTCACTAATTCTGAAAAATAACATAACCACAATTCCATCACAAATATTTTCACTATTTTATTCAAAGAGAGATATATATATATATTTTTTAAATAAACTCTCCACATTAATATATAAAAAAATGATGGATGGCAGAATAATGGTAGAGAATGAAGATGGTCGTGAAATAATTGCCAGTTCAAAGATATTATAATAAATGTTCAACCGTCATGAAAATCTAAATAAAATCTCCTCTTGTTGTAAAATATATTGCAGTCACAATTCATCACAATTTCAATTTCTAATAATAATTTTGATGAATTATAAATACAGTTCAATTTGGATATTGATTTCAATTTCTGAATGAATAATCAATAAATAATTTTAAAATTGAAAAACAATTACAAGAGGAATATGAAGATCTATACATGGTGAAGATTTGAATCTAAGTACAGATGTGTGAGGCAAATAAAAGGCACTTCTGATACCACTTGGTGTCCCTATTAATGAGGATTATAATCACACTGGAGATAAACCAGGATTTCACGGACAAATAGAAAATCGATCACAAGGCCCAAGCAGACAAGATTAGCAAATAAATTTCATCTATCATAGCAGCAGTCAAAAAAAGGCAGATTTTTGAAAACATTTTTCAAATAACAGTATCAGAGCAGTATAGAAAAAAACAATAGCACAGCAGACTCTTCAGAAGATGATGGTCATGTAAAGATCATTCATGATCCAAGATAAGAAACATCGTTTATTTGAAATCATTTTAGGAATATGAAAAACTCTAGATTCAATGAATCGATCACACCAAATTATTAATTTCAGATTCAAGATGTGTGTGAGATTCAATAAACCAATAATTTCAAATGATTTTAAACAAACAAATATTTAAATCAAATAACCATGAAATAATAGAGAGATTTAAGACCATTTTTTCAAAGAATTTTCAAAGTTATCTCTGACAAGTATAAGAGAAATATCAGATCATTTACATCAAGTTTTGAAGATAATTCATGATTCAAAAAGTAAGAATTTATCTATTCGAAATCACTTGAATCAGTGTCAAGTTTTGAGATATAATGAATCAGTTGCACAAGATTAATAATTTCAAATTTAAGTGGTGTGTGATATTCAAAATATCTAAAATCTCAGATGATTTCAAACAAAACTAATTTCAATCATAATAATCATGAATAACGATGAATTTCAAGATGTATCACCGATTAAAGACAATTTAACATGTTCAAGCCAATCTGAAAATCAATGAAATTATCACGACTGAGAAGTAGCAGTGTGCTGTAATGAGTATAATATTTCAAGCTTTTCTAAAATGAATTGGAAGAAACTCAAAACAGCAGTGGTGTGTTTATCTTCATCAAATTTTCAGATCTTCAAGAATTTAGAATTCTAATTAACAGTGTTCAAGATATGACAAGAATACATCAACAATGTTATGAATTCAGAAATTAGAAAACTAAACTTCAAAACAATTACAGATATATACAAGTTCAAATTTAGGATATGGAAAAGATTAACACACGATGATTTTATACAAATAAAGCAATTTTCTAGAAAATCATGAATTCTGCAACTGGAAGTTTAAGAAGTATAGTCAAAGAAGAATGTGGCAGTGTCAAATAAAAAACAAAAAAAAACAGAAGAGGATAGAGGAAGGAATAAACACAGAAAATAAAAAAGGAGAATATACAAAAATGAGTTTAGAGATCATACCAGAATCCAATGTAAAGAAGAACCTCTAACTCAACAGACTTGGCTAACGAACTCTAAATAAATCAAGGATGTGGAATAGCTTGAAATCAAAATTTCTTTTCCAAAGCAGTTCCTCAGCCATCACTGGTACCTAGCAGTTGAGAGGGTTAAGTGGTCTAACAAAGATTGTTTTACCACTCATAGCTGTGTATCGAACTTTTGGTACCCAAACCTGTCTATATAACAAACCATCTGAATTTATCTTTGTACCCTTGGGAACCCAAATCTGTTTGAATTTAACAAAGCCCGTATTATTTTCTTTTGAGATCCAAGATTGTTTAAATGGTTTGTTATAAAACACATACTCATTTCGTTCGTGATTTAAAAACCTTTTGGAATTATCAAAGTTAAAATTTCCAAAGCTATTCTTTTCAAAGGAGTTTGAAGGATTTTTAAAATCACTTGAATTTCGTTTTTCAAAGCCATTTTTTCTCCCAAAACCAAGACCACGTTTATTTCCAACAGAAAATTGGTTTTTCAACAACATATTCAAAGATTTTTCACCGTTTGAAAATTTTGCCAAAATTGTTTCAAGTTGTTGAATTTCAGTTTTAAGATCACTGTTTTCTTTCAATAAGTCTGAACATCGATTTTTAGTGATCTTACATCTCTCAAAATCAGATTTTAAAACCAAATTTTCATTTTTAAGCAAATTAATTTTGGTTTAGGACTCAGCAATCTTAGATTCAAAAAGTTTTTGTTTTTCAAACTCAAATTTCTTGGATTTTTCAATCTCGTTTTCCAGTTCTTTCAAAATAAAACCGGATTTCAACAAATTCTCCTTTTCAGCAATTTCAAATTTGGAATATATATCAGTCTTAAAAATTTCAAATTCCTTTTGTAAAAAATTATTCAAACTTGATAACTAAATCTTGTTTTCTTTTAAGATCAGAATTTCTTTTTCAAACTTTTGAATATTTTTATTGACATGAATAAGATTGGTTTTCAATTTCAAACAATTTTTGCAATCTGAATTTGAAGAATTTTTAAAATGTTCTAGTTGTAATTCAAAATCATCCATTTTGCTGGTCAACTCAGAATTCTTAGATTTCAAAAATTTGTTTTTAGATTGGAGTTTATCAACAGATTTAGTCAAATCAACGCACATATAAACTAAATCTTCATATGAAATTTTTTCTGTTTCAGCATCTGTTGATTCTCTATCATCTGATCCTTCTGAATTTTCATTTGTAAATCCTGTTAAACAAAACTCTGAGTTTGAGTTGACTTTCTCGTGTTTTGAGCTACCGTTGTCAGATCTTCCATACTTCGTATTGAGAGTATCCCAGATTTCCTGTGCTGATAAACAATGGCAGATAAGATTAAACTGTTCAGTACTAAGATAATCTAATATAATTTTCATAGCACGGGTATTGAAAGTAATATCTACACTATCAAATCCATTGATAACAACATCCCAACATTTAATATTAACAGATTTTAAATAAAATTCCATTTTGGATTTCCAGTTTAAAAAATCTGCTCCAGTGAAAATAGTTGGAGATGAACTGGATTGACTCTCACTAGACTGACGACTAAGATTACCCATGACTCTAGAGTTAAAAATACCTGCTCTGATACCACTTGTTGGATCTAGATTAACCCTAGAGGGAGGGTGAATAGGGTTTATCATAGTTTTTAACTGAATTGAAAAACTGACAGGATATTAAAATAAACAGATCACAAAATATAGCAGAAACAGAAATGCAGAAAATAAATCACACACAGATATACCCAGCTTCGGCAAAACCCTGCCTACTGCTGCATTTCTAAGGTTTCTACTAGGTGATAGAACAGTTCCCGCATACAAGACCATGTACACTCGCAAACCCTGCTCCTATTCTAACCCTATGCTCAAAACTGTAGACTGATCGACATCCCCTCGATTAGATTTCCCCTGATTACGACCAGGTAACCAGTAACCTAGATTTTACAAACTCTGTCAACTGTCAGTCAACACCCTGACTGATTCCCTAGATTTTTACAGACCTCTAGAAACTGATTCAGAATGATTTACAACTCAAATTAAAATTACAAGAATAAATAAAAACTAATTAAAACAAAAGAAATCCTAGGAGTTAAATAAAAAGGGTCATCCCCTATTTAATTAACACTCAAGCCCAGAATAACTTGGCCGGCCCATTGCTACTTCATTTGCCCGATCTCTTTTTGTTCTCTGGAGAAAAAAGAATGGTGGTCGAACTATTGGGAAATCCTAGGGTTCCTTAAAGCTTCCCTAAATTGTTGATTGATTGTTTGTGAAATGGTTCTCCTCGTCTTCGATGCTTACACGTTGCTTCCTCTGTCTTGCTCGAGGGATTTTGGGCGCAGATCAACTCCCTAAAAAATGTGAGCTTTCTGACCCTTTTTTAAGGCTTGAATTTGTTGTTATTTTTTTTGTGGATTCGATCCAAGTGCCAGTGATGAATTGGTTGTGTTTATAGGATTATAAAAACCGATAATTACCCTGATTTCGTTATATGGCTTGATCTGAATTCTAAAAGATTTGAGCTTCCTTTTTTTTCTTCAAAATATCTCGGCTTTGATTGACACTGTAAATGTCCTGGAAAGAATTATTCGTGGCCCCATGCATGATTCCTAGTTGATAAATGTAGGATCGATAATAACCCTAGAGGGGGGGTGAATAGGGTTTTAACAAAAATAAAACAAACTCAGAGATATAAGATAAGCAGCAAAAAAAAAACACACACACAAAGATACCCAACTTCGGCAAACTGTGCCTACTGCTGCCTTTCTAAGATTTCTACTAGGAGATACAAACAGATCCCGCTTACAATCCTATGCAAACTTGCAACTCCTGCTCCTGTCTGACCCTAAGCTTAAAATCCTAGACTGGTCTATGAACCGTAGACCAGATTTTCCCAGACTACTATCCAGTAATCTGTATTCTGGTTTTATGAGAAACTTGAAACAAGAAACCTTAAAAAAAAATACATCAAACAATTACAAAAGAAGATTCAAAAGAAAAAAAACCAAATTAAAAGACACCCCCTTTTATCTAAGACTTGGCTTAGCCAAGTGTACAATTGACCGACTCACTTTCTTTTATTTGCACGACCCCCTTTTTCATTTGATAATGGCGGCTCTTCGAAATTTCTCTAGGGTTTCTCTGGAGGCTTCCCAAATCGGTTCTGTACTTGATGTTTTGAGTAATCTCTGAAACTCCAATTCACGTTGAGGTTCTAGATCGATTCCTGGTGGCTCCCTGAATTTCTGATTTGAGGTTTCGACTCGTATTTTGGCAAAGTATCGATCGAAAATCTCTGTGAGTTCTCTGATTTGAAATTAGGGTTTTGATTTTTGTTGTCGAATTGTTGAATGCTTTGTCGATGATGAAGATGTGTGTTTATATAGGGTTTTAGAAACCCTTGCTCTCTGATTTCGATGAATACGACTTGCTCCTGATTTTGTGCGATTTCCCCTTTTTCATTCTCGGCTTGAATTTTAATTGATTGAAAAGAATTTTATTACTTCTGTGAAATCATGGATGAGATTATAACTCGAATATACTTGTTGCCTTCTACAACAGATTTTTCCTTTTGAGAAATACAAACTTTGGAAAGTGATTTTCAATTTGTTGCCGAGTTTGATCTGTCTTGTCATCATGCCATATATGATTTTAATACTTTAATACTGGAAATAAATTCAAAAAGAATTTCAATATATGACATGATCAGATTTGTTGCGAGTTGCTTGATATATCCATTTATTTACTTTCCTGCTTTGTCAAGAAATTGGAAATGATTGAATTATTCTTCCCCATTCTAAAAATGCTTTGATTTCTTGCCTGTTTTGAAAAATATTTTATTTCTGGAATCTTATTTCAATGCCGAGAAACAAATTCTTGGTTGAATGCATTTATTTCTGGAAAATGCCAATTTTGGCTGTCTTAAACATGAAGAGGGAAAACTTTGCCATATATCAGTTTCATGGTGACTGAACTGTTTGCTAGCTCCTTGTCAAGCAATATTTTTTGCATAATTTTCCTTGAATCATTATTTGCATGCTTCACTTGCTAAGAACTGATTTTGTGTATGTTAATATGGTACTTGCTTTGTCCCCTTGCATTACTTGAACTGTTGCTACACCAAAGATTGTGCTGCTCAGACTTGTGCACAGTCTTGTATCGTACTCCATGTTGGTCAGTTTTGTACTACTGCATCATGACTTGCTTGTGCTCTCACTATTCAATTTGCTGCTTGCATGTATACTTGATTATGAAAATTTTGCACTTGTACATGGGCTTTCTCCACTGTTTGAACCATTTATCATCTTTGATATTTTACTGCTGTGTACACTGCTTACATACATGAACTGCTTTGTATGAGCTTGGTTTCACCTTATAGTTGTACCTAGTCCTGTTCTATGCAAAATGCTCCATACTGATCTATATGTTGCTGTGTCCATTTCTTTGCTGTTGCCTGTCATTATGTCACTTGCATCACAGAACCATGCAGCACATGTGTACTTGAAAAACTTGAACCTGCCTTGATCTTTTGCTTGCCTGGACCATTTTTGTTGCATTAAGTTGAGTTGGATGTTGGCCACTGACATTGTTTGTGAAAACATGCTTGCTGTTCATACATGCTTATGCTTTGTATGCTTCATTCACTTTGGTTTGACAGTTCTGAAGTCTTTGAACATGCTGTAGCTCCACTTTGTATTGCTTTGCTTTAATTGTTATTTGAGGTTGCATCACCATCTTGAATCTTTTTGTCTTCTTTTCTCTTTTGATTTTCATCTTGTCTTTTGATCCTGAAACAAAAAAAAAACAGCAGTCAAACTATACTGTGTTGAGGCTGGTCAGAAACAGTTGGTTCTGATCAGCAAACCAGTATGGTTATGGCGTGGCTGTTCAAGTCTGAAATATGATGAGAAAACCACACAGAAAACTGAGACAAATAGAGAATCAATCAAACAGCAAAATTTTATTTGTTCAGTGTTTATTTTAGTTCCAGTGTACTGTGTGTATCTTTTCTTGTGCGACAGGTTTCAGGATGATGCAACAAAAACTTGGGATAGCAAGAGTGTGCAAAGCAGAGTGTATCCAGCAGAGAGTTGTGTATGAGGTGTAGACATTTGAAACGAATTTATTTGTAATTGTGAATTTGAAACAAAAGAAAATGTAATAAGTGAGAGTATGTAATTGTTTTGTGGAATAAAAATATATTATTGGAAGACAAAAACTTGTGTAGATTTCCTGTATTTTGTGTAAAGCATCATCAACCAATAATACTAATTATTTCACCATCAAACACATCAGTAAAAATCTATTTGTTATCATCAAACAAAAAATCATATATTCAACAAACTCCCCTTTTGATGATGACAAACAGACTTAAGATTTTTAAGGATAACAGAATGTGTTTGAAATGAACTCCCCCTATATTTGTGCTCCCCCTACCAGTTGTAAACAGACACAAAATAAGAAAAAAAATAGAAAATAATTAAACACTTAGTATTAATGGAAAAATAAAATCTATAGATGTCTGTAAACAACACAACAAAATCTTAACTTCTTCTCCCCCTTTGTAATCATCAAAAGATGAACAGTTCTGAACATTTGCAAAATACATGGACCGTAGTTAGAAATCAAGTTGTTTTGACAGAATCAGAGCTGTAAACCCCAAGCAATCGGATAAAAAATCATAATAATTCATAAATTAGGAATGCATTTTACACAAGCAGAGGATGGAATGAAGAGTTATTTAATATATATCAGAGAGGATTTTAACAGATCTATATAAAGAAATATACATCAAGGGCACACTTAACCACTCATAACCAGAGCTTGGATTTTTAAATGGGATTAGTTGCAGCATGAAAATAAGTAAACTCATAACCGTTCATGACCAGAGCTTGGATTTTTAAATGAGGTCAGAGAACTACTTATTATATATATAATTTTTTTTTTAAATCCCCTTAATATATATAAAACAATGATGGATGGTAGAAGGGTGATAGTGGCAGAGATGGTTTATGGAAAAAAAAATTCCTAAAATACTCATATTATAAGATATATTCAATCACATCAGAGTTGCAGACAAACTTTCATCCATGTCATATTCTGAAATCTTGTACAGTCACAATTTTATAAGAAAAATGTCCAAAGAAAATGTTCTTTTCTTGATGTTTTGAGGACTGAATTATTTGTCAGAAGATGGTATTGATAACAGAACATCTTAAGAGAAAATTTACCCAAAAATGCAAAGTGATTAATTTATTTCTATAATTCCCAAATCCAATCGTAATCTGCAAAACCTATCTTCTGGAAGGGGTTTTGTGAAAATATCAGCAAGCTGAGATTCTGTTGGAATAAATTCAATACAAATGTCCTCATTAGCAATGTGATCTCTAAGAAAGTGGTGTCTCACATCAATGTGTTTTGTGCGTGAATGATGTACAGGATTACTTGATAAATCAATTGCACTCTTACTGTCGCACTTTAAAGGAACTCGTTTATAGCAAAGCCCAAAATCAGATAAAGTCTGCATCATCCATAAAATCTGTGCACAACAGCTTCCTAAAGCAATATATTCAGCCTCAGTGGTGGATAAAGCAACACTATTTTGTTTACGACTTGACCATGAAACAAGTGAATGACCTAGCATGAAACAAGTTCCACTAGTACTCTTCCTATCAGTGAGTGAGCCAGCATAATCAGCATCGGTAAACCCAACTAAATTAAAGTTATCACAGGATGGATACCATAAACCAAGATTTGGTGTGTGTATCAAATATCTCAGAATTCGTTTTGTGGCTTTTAAATGAGATTCTTTTGGATTAGATTGAAAACGAGCACACAAACAAACAGAAAACATAATATCGGGTCTAGAAGCAGAAAGATAAAGAAGTGAACCGATAATACCGC
Organism: Allium sativum; assembly: GCA_030737875.1. Classification (NCBI taxonomy): domain Eukaryota; kingdom Viridiplantae; phylum Streptophyta; class Magnoliopsida; order Asparagales; family Amaryllidaceae; genus Allium; species Allium sativum. The sequence continues at coordinate 342,410,204 of CM060919.1, forward strand.
GATATTTTTTCTGATCAACAGCAACACCTTTTTCATCTTTGTCAAGCTTGGTTGTTGGACTCATTGGTGTTTTCATTGGTTTTGCATCTTCCACTCCAAATTTCTTCAGTAACTCCATTACATACTTTGTTTGAGAGATAAAAATACCTTTGCTGCTCTGTTTGATTTGAAAGCCAAGAAAATACTTCAGTTCTCCCACCAAGCTCATCTCAAATTTGTCCTGCATAACTTTTTCAAATTTTTCACACAAGACATCATTAGTAGCATCGTAAATGATATCATCAACATAGATTTGAACAATCAAAAAATCATCACCGTCATGTAATAGAAACAGAGTTGTGTCAGCACACCCCGTTTTAAAACCGTTTTCCAAAAGATAAGTACAGAGACAGTCATACCAAGCTCGAGGAGCTTGCTTAAGGCCATACAATGCTTTTTCTAGTTTATACACATGATTTGGAAAATCGGGATTCTCAAAACCAGGGGGTTGTTCAACATAAACCTCTTCTTTTAGTTCTCCATTCAGAAAGGCACTTTTCACATCCATTTGTTTTAGTTTAAAACCTTTAAAACATGCAAAGCTCAACAAGATTCTAATCGATTCTAACCTAGCTACTGGGGCAAATGTCTCATCAAAGTCAATGCCTTCGATCTGATTGTATCCCTTAGCAACCAACCTAGCTTTGTTTCTAATTACATTTCCAGACTCGTCAAGCTTATTCTTAAACACCCACTTTGTTCCAACTACTGGATAGTCTTTTGGCCTAGGTACCAAGTTCCAGACTTTGTTTCTCTCAAACTGGTTAAGTTCTTCTTGCATAGCTAACAACCAAAAATCATCATTAAGAGCAATATCATAAGAACCTGGTTCTATTTCAGATACAAAAGCATTATGGATACAAAAAGTACAAACATCCTTATTGAGAGAGGAACGTGTACGAACCCCAGCTGTTGGGCTTCCGATTACCAAATCTGGAGGATGACTGGGCTTGAATTTCAGTCTTTCAACATTTGTTGCTGCTTCAGTGGCTTCTTCGTTGTTTGCTTCAACATCGTTGCTTTCTTGTTCAACTTCTTGTGCACCACCATCATCTTTATCATCTTCAGAGATCATATCCATATCTGATTCATTGAACTTTACATTGATGGTTTCCATAATTGTCCTTGATTGTTTATTGAAGATTCTGTAAGCTTTGCTTCTTGAGGAATAACCCATGAAAATTCCATCAATCGTTTTTGGCTCAAATTTCCCAAGCTGTTCTCCTGTGTTCAAAATATAACAAGGACATCCAAACACTCTAAAGTACGAAATGTTAGGCTTTTTGTCAGACCAAAGTTCATATGACGTTTTATTAAGTATTGGTCTAATCATAACTCTGTTCATTACATAGCATGAAGTATTTACTGCCTCAGCCCAGAAGATTTGAGGCAAATTATATTCACATAACATAGATCTAGCCATTTCTTGTAATGTACGATTTTTCCTTTCAACCACCCCATTTTGTTGAGGTGTTCGTGGAGCGGAAAATTCATGTTTAAAACCATTTTCTTCACAAAGTTTTTCAAAATCTAAATTTTCAAATTCACCTCCATGGTCACTTCTCAAGGTTTTAATTGAAATCCCCTTTTCATTTTGAACAAGTTTTGAAAATTTTGAAAAATAATCAAAAGTTTCAGATTTTTTGGCTAGAAAGTAAACCCATGTAAATCTAGAGTAATCATCGACCAAAACATAACAATAACGTTTACCATTTAAGCTAGCAATGTCAGTAGGTCCAAACAAATCCATATGAATCAATTCAAGTACGCGTGACGTACTAACAGCATTTTTTGGACGAAAAGATGAACGACTAAGTTTTCCCATAGTACAGGCTTTACACACTTTGTTATTTTTGAATTTCTGATGAGGTAAACCTCTGACAAGTTCATTTGTTTCCAGTCTTTTAAGAAGACCCATACTTGCATGTGCCAGCCTTCTGTGCCATAGAATTGCCTCCTCTTCCGCTGCTATCAAGCACCTAGAAACAGTTACATCATCGAAAGAGAGTGTGTAGACATTTCCAATTCTTTTCCCTGTAAAAACAACCTTTCCAGAGGATATTTCTATGATTTTGCAAACGTTACTATCAAACACAACATTCATTCCTTTATCACAGAGTTGACTGATAGAGATAAGATTGTGAAATAGATTATCAACATATAAGACATCGGTTAAGGCAAAAATACTGTTACCTACTTTTCCTTTACCAATAATTTTACATTTTCTGTTGTCACCTAGAGTCACATTCCCACCTTTATGTTTTTCAAGGCTAAGGAACAATCTTTTGTCTCCTGTCATATGTCTGGAGCAACCTGAATCCAAATACCATTTCTGCTGCTCCTTAGCCCGCCAACATACCTACACGTACAGAGAAAAGGATGACCCAGAGAATCTTCTAGGTCCAAGCATATCAGTAGTAGAAAAATGATAATCATAAGATTCTTTTGGCACCCAGATTTGATTTTTCCTTTTATTTGTGTTCCAATTATGATAATTGTGTGCCAAGTATTTAGGAACCCAAACCTTTTTGAACTTCTGAATCTTATTGCAGTTTTCATGGCTGTGACCAATTTCTCCACATTTTACACATTTGAGAAAGATACCTTTACTTTTAACATTGTCAATTTTAGTCATTTTTTCTTGTATCTTTCCAAAGCCAAGTCCTTTTCTATTATTTGCAAATAGTTGGTTTCCAAGCAACATGTTAAAAGATGTTTGACTAATTGAGAATTTATTCAAAGTAACTTCAAGATCTTGAACTCTCGTTCTTAATATTGTGTTCTCGTTCACAAGTGAAGTGTAGTTCTTTCTTTTAGTGTCATCTTCTTTTAGAGTCAGATTTACTTTTTCAAGATTTTCCACGGTGCACTTGAGTGTTGAGAGTTCTAGATTCACAGCCTTACAAATTTCACAATCTAGATTGTTGTTTTTTGAAACGTTTTCAAGTTCAGATTTCAGCTTCTTATTATTGTGAATGAGATCAAGGTTTTTTTCTTTCAGTTTCTCTGCTTCAGATTCTAATGTGTCAATAATTTCAGAAAGATGTTTACACATTAAAACTAGATCGTTATAACTGTATACCTCAGTGGTTTCTTCATTGGCATCTTCTAGATCTGACTTTGCCATGAAGCACAGGTTGCTTTCTTCCTCACTGCTGTCTGAATCTTCTTCTCCTTCCTTGTCATCCCAAGTTATAGCAAAAGCTTTCTTCTTCTTCTTGTTTCTTTGGAGAAGTGGACAATTTGGTTTTATGTGTCCCGGCTTTTGACAGTTGTAGCAGAGTGGTTCGTCTTCTGAATTGTTGGTCTTTGATTTATTTCTACGAGGTTTGAATTTTCTCCACTTCGTGAGTTGTCTGACTGCCATGGCAAGCTGTTCAATAGGATCTTCACCATCACTGGTAACGGTGTTGGACAGAGCTATTGACTTCTTCTTCAGATCTGAGTTGTTGCGATCTTCTCTTGCTTTTAGCTCCATTTCATACGTCATTAAATTCCTGATAAGCTCTTCCATGCTTAGCTTACTCAGGTCTTTAGATTCTTGAATAGCTGTGACTTTTGCTTCAAAGTTCATTGGCAAAACACGCAAAATCTTTCTCACAAGTTCCACTTCTGTATAGACCTTTCCAAGAGCTCTAGCATTGTAGACCAGCACAGAGAAGCGTCCATACATGTCCTTGATGCTCTCATCCTTCTGCATGATGAAGTTTTCATATTCATTGCTGAACATGGCAAGACGGGATTCTTTAACCTGAGAAGTTCCTTCATGTGTGACTTCCAGAGTATGCCAAATTTCCTGGGCTGTATTACAATGAGAAATTCTGTTATATTCTGTTTTATCAAGAGCACAAATCAGAGCATTCATAGCTTTAGAATCTATAGAGTATAGTTTCTTATCATTCGCATCCCACCTACTTTTTGGTTTAGGTGTTACAATTCCATTAACAGTTTCAGTAGGAGGTTTATATCCAGTTTCAATGATATCCCAGACATCATAATCAACAGACACAAGATAGATTTTCATCCTAGCTTTCCAATACGCATAATCAACACCATTGAACATGGGTGGTCTAGCAATAGATTGACCTTCAGAAAAAGCATTGTTCATTGAAGTCATGATTCTAGGGTTACAACCAGGCTCTGATACCAATTGTAGGATCGATAATAACCCTAAAGGGGGGGGGGTGAATAGGGATTTAACAAAAATAAAACAAACTCAGAGATATAAGATAAGTAGCAAAAAAAAAACACAAAGATACCCAGCTTCGGCAAACTGTGCCTACTGCTGCCTTTCTAAGATTTCTACTAGGAGATACAAACAGATCCCGCTTACAATCCTATGCAAACTTGCAACTCCTGCTCCTGTCTGACCCTAAGCTTAAAATCCTAGACTGGTCTATGAACCGTAGACCAGATTTTCCCAGACTACTATCCAGTAATCTGTATTCTGGTTTTATGAGAAACTTGAAACAAGAAACCTTAAAAAAAATACATCAAACAATTACAAAAGAAGATTCAAAAGAAAAAAAACCAAATTAAAAGACACCCCCTTTTATCTAAGACTTGGCTTAGAAAAGTGTACAATTGACCGGCTCACTTTCTTTTATTTGCACGACCCCCTTTTTCATTTGATAATGGCGGCTCTTCGAAATTTCTCTAGGGTTTCTCTGGAGGCTTCCCAAATCGGTTCTGTACTTGATGTTTTGAGTAATCTCTGAAACTCCAATTCACGTTGAGGTTCTAGATCGATTCCTGGTGGCTCCCTGAATTTCTGATTTGAGGTTTCGACTCGTATTTTGGCAAAGTCTCGATCGAAAATCTCTCTGAGTTCTCTGATTTGAAATTAGGGTTTTGATTTTTGTTGTCGAATTGTTGAATGCTTTGTCGATGATGAAGATGTGTGTTTATATAGGGTTTTAGAAACCCTTGCTCTCTGATTTCGATGAATACGACTTGCTCCTGATTTTGTGCGATTTCCCCTTTTCATTCTCGGCTTGAATTTTAATTGATTGAAAAGAATTTTATTACTTCTGTGGAATCATGGATGAGATTATAACTCGAATATACTTGTTGCCTTCTACAACAGATTTTTCCTTTTGAGAAATACAAACTTTGGAAAGTGATTTTCAATTTGTTGCCGAGTTTGATCTGTCTTGTCATCATGCCATATATGATTTTAATACTTTATTACTGGAAATAAATTCAAAAAGAATTTCAATATATGACATGATCAGATTTGTTGCGAGTTGCTTGATATATCCATTTATTTACTTTCCTGCTTTGTCAAGAAATTGGAAATGATTGAATTATTCTTCCCCATTCTAAAAATGCTTTGATTTCTTGCCTGTTTTGAAAAATATTTTATTTCTGGAATCTTATTTCAATGCCGAGAAACAAATTCTTGGTTGAATGCATTTATTTCTGGAAAATGCCAATTTTGGCTGTCTTAAACATGAAGAGGGAAAACTTTGCCATATATCAGTTTCATGGTGACTGAACTGTTTGCTAGCTCCTTGTCAAGCAATATTTTTTGCATAATTTTCCTTGAATCATTATTTGCATGCTTCACTTGCTAAGAACTGATTTTGTGTATGTTAATATGGTACTTGCTTTGTCCCCTTGCATTACTTGAACTGTTGCTACACCAAAGATTGTGCTGCTCAGACTTGTGCACAGTCTTGTATCGTACTCCATGTTGGTCAGTTTTGTACTACTGCATCATGACTTGCTTTTGCTCTCACTATTCAATTTGCTGCTTGCATGTATACTTGATTATGAAAATTTTGCACTTGTACATGAGCTTTCTCCACTGTTTGAACCATTTATCATCTTTGATATTTTACTGCTGTGTACACTGCTTACATACATGAACTGCTTTGTATGAGCTTGGTTTCACCTTATAGTTGTACCTAGTCCTGTTCTATGCAAAATGCTCCATACTGATCTATATGTTGCTATGTCCATTTCTTTGCTGTTGCCTGTCATTATGTCACTTGCATCACAGAACCATGCAGCACATGTGTACTTGAAAAACTTGAACCTGCCTTGATCTTTTGCTTGCCTCGACCATTTTTGTTGCATTAAGTTGAGTTGGATGTTGGCCACTGACATTGTTTGTGAAAACATGCTTGCTGTTCATACATGCTTATGCTTTGCATGCTTCATTCACTTTGGTTTGACAGTTCTGAAGTCTTTGAACATGCTGTAGCTCCACTTTGTATTGCTTTGCTTTAATTGTTATTTGAGGTTGCATCACCATCTTGAATCTTTTTGTCTTCTTTTCTCTTTTGATTTTCATCTTGTCTTTTGATCCTGAAACAAAAAAAACAGCAGTCAAACTGTACTGTGTTGAGGCTGGTCAGAAACAGTTGGTTCTGATCAGCAAACCAGTATGGTTATGGCGTGGCTGTTCAAGTCTGAAATATGATGAGAAAACCACACAGAAAACTGAGACAAATAGAGAATCAATCAAACAGCAAAATTTTATTTGTTCAGTGTTTATTTTAGTTCCAGTGTACTGTGTGTATCTTTTCTTGTGCGACAGGTTTCAGGATGATGCAACAAAAACTTGGGATAGCAAGAGTGTGCAAAGCAGAGTGTATCCAGCAGAGAGTTGTGTATGAGGTGTAGACATTTGAAACGAATTTATTTGTAATTGTGAATTTGAAACAAAAGAAAATGTAATAATGTAATAAGTGAGAGTATGTAATTGTTTTGTGGAATAAAAATATATTATTGGAAGACAAAAACTTGTGTAGATTTCCTGTATTTTGTGTAAAGCATCATCAACCAATAATACTAATTATTTCACCATCAAACACATCAGTAAAAATCTATTTGTTATCATCAAACAAAAAATCATATATTCAACAATAAATTGCCTTGATTTAAAACTCGGATTTTCTGAAAATCTTCTTGCCAATTTTACACTATTGTAAATCGGATGATTTGATTTTCTTGTATTATCACATTCCATATATGTTGGTGAAAATTTTGAAATGAATTTAAACCCCTTGATATTGGGTTGCACCATTTAACTGCCTTATGAGTTGGACCATGTTGCATGTTGTTGCCTTCTCGACCAATTTTTGTAGTTCACGTGAGCTTTACTGCTCATTGCTTTGTGTACACCACTTGTACATGCATTTGCCATTTGTAACATATCATGCTGCTATGTACTCTTAGCTGTTGTTATGTTGATCTTGCCACACACCTTGATCTGTACAACAATCTTGTATACTAGTGCATGACCATATATGCAGCTGAACAGTTGCACCATGAAGTTGTTGTTTGACCCATTTTTGTGCAAGTGTGTTCTACTTTGTTTTTGCTTATAAGCTGCACCATCATTTCCTATATGACCCTGCCTTGTTCTTGCCGGAATGTTATGTAGTATTGAGATTTGAGCATGTATCATGCACTCACTGTTTTGACCATTTTGTATTCATGCAACACTAGTTTGCATATGACTTATGCACACTGTCATGCTTCATGTTGACTTCACCACATGACCACCATGTTACACTGCTGCTCTGCTTTGATCTGATTGAACTGAACCATGCAAAACACTTGATTTTTCCATGTCACATGTATTTGCTTTGAACTTTGTACTCGAATATTTTGAATTTGTTGTTGACTTTTGAGTGTTGCACTGAGTCGAGAAGGTCCACGTGGCTACTCCTCAGTTGCACACTGAATTGGCGTGGCAATGCACACATGTATATATATACACGTGTGTATATGCAGCCATTCAGAAAATTTCCTGCCCCTGTACATATACAAACTGTCTGGACACAGATAAATCAGATCAAGTCATGAAAAATAATGAGAAACACACCAGAAAACTGAGGAAAATAAAATTTTAAAAATAAAACAATATTTGCTAGAAATTAGAATATTATTTCTCTTCTAGATACTGTGTGTGTGTTTTTATTGTGACAGGTAAGCAGATGGTGACTGGACTGACTAAGGGCTGTGAAGACAGAAGACTGAAGATAGAAGATGGACAAACAGAAGATAGAAAAAATAGACATGTATATCTGTATATGAGTGAAAGGAAAATGTATATATATGAAATCAAAGTGTCTGTATAGTCGAGTGCGAGTGTTGTAGTGAATATGAAAATGAATATAAATTGAAATATCAGTGATGTATTCGAATAGTGGAGTATAAAATTTGTACTGTTTGAATATATGAAATAAAATATTTATATTTAAATAAAATACTGTTGAATATTTGGATTCGTGCAAAGTCGTATTCTATTTAAATTTAAATATTATATTCCTGTCTGTGATGTGAATATGAAACAGTATGATTACAAACACATTTGAAATAAAATTTATTTAGTTGTTATCATCATACAAAAATCATATAATTGTGTATACAACACTATTATATACAACACAGGGGACGATGCGTTCTGTTCTTGAGGCTCGGGCTAGAGAGTCTCGAATTCGGTAAGGATGGTCCCTTGCCTTGGTTCATGATGGAAATCCAACTTCCAATACGACACCATCCGGTTTTGATTGTAAAACTAGTATGGCAACATAGTACATGGTAGTTATGTCGTCTATGATTGATATATTGTGATTGAAATTGTTTTTGAAACCTATGTGAACTAATAGTAATATCAAATTTGATTTATACTTATCAAGCATATTTTGGCCGTTATAAGGTAAAACTCTATCCTTCAGTTTGCGTTGCATTGTGTGATGGGACTTAAGTCTTATAATGGTTTCATTTTTCTAAAAAGCATTGCGTTTTTTAATGATTTACATTATTTATGCACTGGCAATCCAATGGAGTAAACCTATTCCGCGTTAGCGGCGTGGTCCTGCGATTAGCCTTATTATTAAATAAGTTAAGTAGATTTCTCATACCAGTCCCATGACTGACTCGTAGTTTGTTTCACTTTGCAAACTCAAGTGCCCTCTTTTCCACACGGGCAGCCTTGTATTTAGGTTTTAACAGACTCATTACAGATAGTTATGGAGCTGAATATGGATCCTATCATTTCTATTATGCTATTCAGACTTCATTTAGTATATTATGTTTAATTCCACTACAGACATTTTATATTATCTGAAACTGTATTATGTACTAAATATGATCCTATTATGTTGTGTAACTCTGATGATAATATTATTTCCAGTGTAACCTTGATGCACTTTAACTGGTGTAATTCTCTGATTCTATTCTGCTGTTATTGTTTATGTGTTATATTTTAATGATTATCCTTGGTTCTGTGGCACCGGGGTTTGGGGATATCACAGTTGGTATCAGAGCTTTGGATAACCTTAGCTCTGGAATATAACATGTTAACGAACTCGTCAGAAATAAAATCAGCAGTATTCTAAGAGGAATAACTCATTATAGATAGGATTAGTAATGTCCTAGAATGAGTATAGCAGAATAAAATACACTTCAATAGATTCATTTATACTTAAATATATGTCTTTATGCTTTACAATATCTTTTCTGTTGGCATGATTCTTTGTCTGCTATTTGTAGATATAGTAGAAAATGAGTGGTAGAAATAGAAGAAGTAATTCTATGGTTCAGTAATCTAATGAGCCAGTTGTGCTCCCACATTCAGAACCAGATCTAGAAGCTCTAGTAAAGAAGTATCAAAATCTGGGTGGAGTACCATTCTTGGGCAAAGAATCTGTTATTGAAACACAAGCATGGATGCGTTCTTCTGAGAGAATTTTTGAAGGCTTAAAGCTGAGAGATGATCAGAAAAGATTAATAACATCTTGGGCACTCAAAGATGAAGCTTTAATCTGCTGGGAAACTATTACTAAAGAAAATCCAGAAGGTAATATTACCTGGGATAGATTTAAAGAAATGTTTACAGAAAAATTTATTCCTCCAGAAGCAACTGAGTGGCTATATGATGAGTTTTACAATCTGAAACAAGGAGATATGACCATCTAGGAGTATCAGAATAAATTCCATGAACTTTCTCGCTTACCCCCAGAACTAATTCGAGATCCTATAAGGAGGAATCTGAGATTTATCAACGTACTTCAAAGAAAATATGAAAGTAGAGTAATTGCTCATGTGAATCTTCCTTTTTCTAAGATGATACAAATGGCTTATCGCTTTGAGGATCTTGATAAGAAAGGTGTTTTGGAAGATGAAGAGGAAGTAGCTCTAGCAGCAAAAGGAAGTTTGAAACCGGCAGTCCTGAGTCAAGTACGCAGCCTGAGGTCAGTAAGAAGCCTAAAGCTGACAAGAAAGGGGTTAAATCTAAGATGGAAACATTAACGATGGCAGCGTGCTCTAACTGCAACAAGAAAGGACATTTGTCGATAAATTGCAATTCTTCGAAGAAACGAAAGAATGTAGGATCTAAAACCAATAAAAAGTTTCAAGAGAGAAGGGGATGCAATAATTGCCATCAGACTGGTCATCTTGCCAAAGATTGCCAACATTTAAAAAGGACCAAAGTGGCTCAAGTCAATAAAGTGGCAGAAGCTCCAACATCCTCGACTAGTGAGGAAAGGCCAGATGTTTTGGAAGGCACTCTTACCGTCAACAATATTCCGGTTAAAGTACTGTTTGATACGGGCGCTTCACAAAGTTTTATTTCAAATATTATGGTCGAGAAATTAAATTTAAAACGAAGGTGCCTTAAAGAATCCATTAGTGTTCATAATCCGATTGGGGTTTCCCTCGTTCTTAGTTGGTATTGCAGAGTGCCCGTCTCATATTCCCAATATCGTTTTTCATTTGATTTGATTGTTATGAATCTTAATGGATTCGATATTATTCTTGGATTGGATTGGTTGACCAGGTATGCGGCCAAAGTTAAGTGTGTCGAAAGAATTGTTAGGGCAAAGAACAAGTTTATGAGCTATATAACGATACCATGCATAAGCTCAGATTCAGATAGAAAAGAATTTTGGTGTGCTCTAGAAGTTAACCCCACTTCTATTGAAAATATTCCTATCGTAAAAAATTATGCGGATGTGTTTGAAGAAGTTGATAGCTTACCCCCGCGAAGAGAAATTGACTTCAAGACCGATCTAGTTCCGAATGCAAGGCCAGTTGTGCATCCTATTCGAAAAATGACATGGAAAGAGAAAGAAGAATTGGGTAATCAAACTAAACAACTTTTATGGAAAGGTCTGATCAGGCCTAGATTTTCGAATTGGGGTTCAGTGGTAGTGTTTGTTCCAAAGTCAGATGGTACTCTCAGATTGTGTGTGGATTAATGAGATTTAAATAAGCAGACGCTCAAGAATAAATACCCATTGCCCCGTATAGATGATTTATTGGATCGTTTGAATGGAGCGAAAGAGTTTTCTAGAATGGACCTAGCTACAGGTTTCCATCAATTGCGTATTGCCGAAGAATATGTTCCTTTGACAGCTTTCAGGGGTCCAGACATATTTTATGAATGGTTAGTAATGCCGTTCGGCTTATGTAACACTCCTGCTTACTTTGTTGATCTGATGAACAGAGTATTTCGGGATGTCTTGAACAAATTTGTGTTGGTTTTCATTGACGACATTTTAATCTTCTCTAAGTAAACTACCGAGCATAAGAAGCTTTTGGAACAAGTTTTGGAAATTCTAAGAAAGAATGTATTAAAAGCCAAGTTTTCTAAATGCATAATCTGGCAAGAAGAAGTAAAGTTCCTCGGTCATGTAGTATCGAAGGAAGGAATTTCGGTGGATCCAAGTAAGATCACAACCATTCAAGATTGGAAGTAGTCGAGCACGCCTACAGAAGTCATAAGTTCTCTAGGATTGGCTGGCTATTATTGGAAATTCATTAAGGATTTTTCGAAGCTATCTTAGCCATTAACGAAGCTTTCCAAGAAGCATACAAAGTTTAATTGGACGCCTGAATGTGAGGCCGCTTTCCAAGAGCTAAAATTAAGGTTGACTACTGCTCCAGTGTTAACAATTATTGATGGCAATCAAGATTTGACCATCCACACAGATTCTTCTATTGAAGGTGTTGGTGCGGTATTAATGCAAAAAGGCAAAGTAGTTGCTTATGCTAGCCGTCAGTTGAAGCTGCATGAGAAGAGATATCCTACTCATGATCTAGAGTTGTTAGCCATCGTGTTTTCTTTGAAAATATGGAGGCACTATCTTTTGGATGAGAAGTTCGAATTATATACAGATCATAAGTCATTAAAGTATCTGTTCTCCCAGAAAGACTTGAATTTAAGGTAGCAGCGTTGGTTAGAATTCCTTGCGGCATACGATCTAGATATTTTGTATACTACAGGGAAAGCCAATGTTGTAGCAGATGCGCTTAGCAGAAAGAATGCAATTATCGCTAATCTCATTATTACGCCTTCATTGATTGACAAAATCTTCGCTCTTAAGAAAGATGACGAATTTATTTAGAGAATTTGTAAAAGAGTTCGGGAAGGCGAACCCTCGAGTTTCCAGATCGATAACAAAGGAGTTCTAAGGTTATTAGGCCGAATTTGTGTTCTGAATATTGCCGAGCTTAGAAGGGAAGTGATGGATGAATGTCACAAATCTAAACTTAGTATTCATCCATGGGTGAGTAAGACATATCATGATCTCAAGCGTACGTTCTGGTGGAAATCTATGAAAAGAGACATTTCCATTTATGTTAGCAGGTGTTCTACTTGCCAATAGGTCAAAAGTGATCAGTAGAAACTTCTCGGATTGTTACGACCACTAGAGGTTCCAAACTGGAAGTGGGATCAAATCTCCATGGATTTCATTGCTGGTTTACCCTGAACCAGAAAAGGGAATGACAGCATATGGATGATCGTAGATCGTTTCACGAAGACTGCCTATTTTATTCCTGTCAGATCAACTAGAACTGCTCAAAGTCTGGCGAAAAATTATTTCAAAGAAATTGTCAGACTACATGGAGTTCCCAGTAGCATTGTTAGTGATCGTGATTCGATATCCACTAGTAAATTCTGGGAAGCATTCCAAGAAGAGCTGGGGACAAAGTTAAATCTGAGCACCGCATATCATCCTCAGATAGATGGCCAAACCGAGAGGGTGAACCGTATATTAGAAGACTTGTTGCGGGCATGCATTCTTGATTTTGGCGGATCGTGGGAAGATCACTTGCATTTGGTTGAGTTCTCTTATAATAACAGTTACCAAGCAAGCTTGGAAATGTTACCATTCGAAGCTTTGTATGGCAGGCCATGTAGATCTCCCGCATTTTGGGTGGAACAAGGCAATAGACTAGTATTGGGTCCTGACATGATTCGTGAAGCTTGGGATAAAGTCGATTTAATTAAGAAGCGACTTCAGACTGCTCAGAGCTGACAGAAGAGCTATGCAGATTCAATAAGAAGAGATTTATATTTTTCTGTTGGTGATTATATATACTTGAGGGTTTCCCCATTGAGAGGAGTAGTTCGATTCAGGAAGACTGGGAAGTTGGCACCGAGGTTCATTGGTCCATTTCCTCTACTCGAAAGGATTGGAATTCTCGCTTACAGGGTACAGTTGCTTGACTGGTTATCAGGGGTACATGATGTATTTCATGTGTCTCAACTTTGAAAGCATGTACATGATCCAGACTTGATTGTGGAGGAAGCAACATAACAAGATTTGGAGATTACCCCAAGCTTAGCAGTGAGAAGAGAGCCAGTAAAGATTATTGGAAAAGAAACCCGAGTTCTGAGAAACAAAAGAATTCATTTAGTCAAAGTGTAGTGGAGCGGAGATCCTAGAGACTGGACATGGGAGACCGAGGATAGCATCAAACAGGCTTATCCCCAGTGCAGAGTGGACATCTCTGATTAGCTCTGGTGCAAGGTGCATTTAAAATATTTGGCATTTCCGTTTTGTTTCCTACTTTACTGCTGTTTCCTTTTCGGGGATGAAAAGTTTTTAAGAGGGGGAGATTGTAACAAACCGGAAAATCAGAACCAATTTAAAATTTTTATTTTAGCTATTTTTAATGAATTTTGAATATTTAAAATGATTTATTTTAAATAATAACGATTTAAAATTTATTTAAATCGAAGTTAGAACGAATATATTTATTTTAATTATAAAAGGAGTTAGAAATAGCGTGGCAGTTTGAAAATTTGATTTTGGATTTTGACTGAATGTAAAGGATTCAAAATAAATCGGATTTTAGTAAACCAAAAATATTTAAATCTGTTTAAAAATATCTTTCTAACGGATGTGAAAAATTGAAATTTCATAGCGGGAATAAAAAGTTATGGCCTGTTAAATATTCAGAACAGTCGCTATGGAGTCTAATATAATATATAGCCTTTAAAAATAGCCATTTTGCAAAACAACCTCCATTTTCGACGAAACCACTTGGTCGGATCCGGAATGTCAAGCTATTATTAGATTCCAATTTTCATAATTTTTGGAATTAATATGTGAGAGTGGCAAAACAAACATGTTTGGTCAAATTCAGTTGAATTGGATCAATCAGAAAATGGCCATCTTTCAAACAGTCTCCAAATTCGACGAAATTAATTTTTTAGGACCATATCGTCGAAACATAGTTATATTTATTTTTCGAGAATTTTTGGAGTCAGTATGTGGCCCCGGTAAATTAAAATGTACGATCAAATTAAATAATTAAATGGTTTATATTTTAATTTAAAGAAAAATGGGATGAAATGATCAAATGGGATGATGAGACCTAGTCTATTGTGTCTAGAATAGAGGTATTTGGCTAGGGCGATAGTCGTTGGGTTTGATTTGGAGTTCATATGGATTGAGGGGTATTTTTGGATTTAAATAAATAAAATAGAATATATAAATTCCAACCAATCAGAGAATTCCCAAAACCCTCGTTATTTCCTGAAGCCGCCATCTCTCTTCAGAACGACGGCGGAAATGCTTCCGACCTTCCCTCCAAAACTCCTGATTCTCTTAACAAAATCAAATGCTCCTTTTGGGAATTTTGTAGAGAATCCCTAGATCTACAAATCCATACCAACCCTGTAATTTATCGCTGTGTATTGGTTGAGATTCGATGCCCCGAAGTTACGGACTTTAACCCACTGTCGTGCCACCGTGTCAGCACCGAACTAGGCCCCACCTCCAGCGTTGGTGTGCGTCTCGGCCTTCTCCGATGTGGCATAACCCGATCAGCTCCAAGTGCTTCCAGTTTCGCAAAAATCCAAAACCTAACTTTGAACAAACTGCTGAGGTATACGGCTGTATATATTTAAATGGTTAATAACACTTTAAAGTGTTGCAAATCCATTTTTGTTTATAAAAATCGTATCTTTATCAAACGATAGCGAAATGATCGTCGCTAATCTATGAATTAGAAAAGCGCGATATTTGTAATAAAATTCTGCAAGCGCACAGGTGTGTAGCATACAGGTCGAACACGGGGAGGTAAATTAAAATCAAATTATTTATCTAATCTCTTGGGCGAGTTAGACGAAGCCTGGAGATTTTGTTGAAATAAAAACAAACTGAAATTGCGAACTTAGGATTATCGTTGAATCTAATCAACGATTAATCACTAAAGAAAGTAAATTGCAAAACAAGGACAACAATGCAGAAAATAAAAGTGCAGAATAAGAAGAACAACAAAAATAAAATTAGGATTGTCGTTGAAACTAATCAAACGACTAATCACTAATGAAACAAATGTAAAATACAATTGGTGCTCTTCCAAAACTAATTGTGAAGACAACACCTATTGCTAATAAAGAAAAATGCAGAAATAGTAAAAAGGAAGAACTTTTATTAATGGAGAAGAGAATACAGAATAATGGATGGTGGCTACAATGACATTATAAGGGTATTTATAGGATAGATAGCCAAACCCTAACCTAACCCTAATACAATGATAGATGGGCCTTAGGGAATTCACAAAAGAGTTTACAATGAGAGTTTCAAATGGGCCTTAGTTAAATCTATTAAATTTTTGGCCTTTCTTCTTTTCCTCTTGGTTCTTTGACAAACTTCCCTTGATTTGAGAAATTCTTGGTCTTTCTACCAATCATTTTCTTGTCCAACAGCAACTAGATGTGAGATCTTCATTTACAATTCTTCAAAATGTAAATATATACCAATTTGATCTCCATTTCTCTATTTTTCTGGTTGCATGCGGGCTGGGTTGGAATATCTGTAAAAGTAACAAAACAATACCCAAGTAATATTTATTTATATACAAAAGATAAGAAATAAGAGCATAAAATAAACACGTTTCTATGTCAATCAAATACCCCCACATTTATCTTTTACTCGTCCTCGAGTAAAACAAGAAATGAAAAAACTAGACTTTATAGATCACACTTTCGTAGGAAACACGATTGCATTGAGCGTATGCAACAAGCCGTTAAACCTCTAGGTGTCCCTAGTAGGACGAGTGGTGTCTCATGAGGGTTTTCAGCGGATACTACCCACAAAATCCAAATGCAGTATGCTATGATTCTAATGAAACCACATGAATGCAATGGACATATGCAAAATAAAAGCAAAAATGAAAACAAGACTTGTTTCTGAAGTGGTACAACAAATTAAATTAACAATTTCTAGTCAGTTGATTTTATTTTAGATACCTCAACTTGTCACAAATTTTCAATATAAATCAAGTTTTCAAATGTTAAATTCCAGTTTGGCCAGTTAGTTCGGTCGATAACATAGTGCAGCCATGAAATAAATTCTTCGTTTGCTTGGCACAGTTTGCAAAGTGGTATTATTATTTTCTCATGTATGGCTAGTCAAATCAATAAGGTCAAGAAGTGTTTGGGCATCATCGCTTATTCTTTATTCTATAAAATTTTAAAATTTATGTTCAAGTACATACACCTAACTTAGAAGACCAAGGTTTACCACCCATGCACTGCCTCGCGGACTAACGGAGAGTAGGTAAAGTGCTTGGCGGATTGTGCAGGCCGACTTTGACTTTGTCAACAACGTGTCGGTAATCCTTAGGTGTCCAATCTCATAAAATGAGACCAGGATATTCCAACGCTGACTTTGTCAACAACATGTCGGATAGACTTGGCGGGTTTGCACACCAACGTTTGATATACAGGCAATGTTGGATACCCTTGGATTACTGTTATTATTATTGAAAATATAAGCACAAAAGAGAGTTACGCGAATTCAACTTAACACAACTTAGTTTTAAAGATTCGAAAAGCCAATATAAGTTTTTTTCAAGTCCTCCACTTATTTAAACAAAGTCTACAATATAGAATAGATTTCATGGCCATCACCTAAGAATCTCCCTATGTACCGGTTACACTATTATCCCTCAAAATTAAACTTTTCATTATATTTCAAATTCGAATTTAGCTGAGAGAGAAAAATACTATCAACTGGCTAAAAATTGTAAACTTATTTTGTTGTATCAATTGAAAATGAGTCGTATTTCAAAAAAAAAAGGCATGTTATTACAGTCTAAAAAAATGGCATGTTACTACAGTCTAAAATGCATGATGGTCCTATTTAAATGATGAAAATGAAAAAGAAAGAAAAATAAAGAAAAAAACGAAAATGAGTGAAATGCAGACTCCCCCCCACACTAGAACTAAACAGTGTCCACACTGTAATTTTTTTCTATAATTGAAAGATAGTACCCAAAGGTGTATCAAATGCAGAATGATTTGTAAAATGAAATGCAATTTAACCACTATATGCGAATGCCAATTATATACAAAATGAAATTTATAATGACGGTGAGTTTTATGTGAAAAATGAGATTTTTCTTTCCCTCCACACTTTCCTCTATCGAAAATGATGGACGATGATTTCGTATCTGATTTTTGAGGTACAAAAGGCATGTCAGTGAGATCTAAGATCAATATCCTTCCTATAAAAATTTTGTCGTGCCAATGATTTAAATCATTCAACTGAAGATTATTATAGTCCCATAAGCCTGAGTTTTTAACAATGATTTCTTCTGATGCTATGGAATTACGATTATGTTTGAGTCGTTCCATATATCCATCCTCGTCATTCAAAAGTTTAAGCTCATCTTCGAACAATTCCTCAAAAGACATAGTGCACACGTCAACTGAGAAAAATGAAGTTTTTAGAGGAGATAATTCAGATGTGCCATCTAAAATTGTTTCTATTATGTCAACTTCTCCTATTTCGATCTCCTTGGGTTGATGAAAAATATTCAATTCAATGGTTAAGTGCCCAAACGATAGTCGAAGTTGGCCGCTCCTACAATTAATGATAGCATTTGAGGTTGCTAAGAAGGGACGACCCAAAATCAATGGAATTTGACTACCCTGACTCAAAACAGGCTCGGTTTCTAGAACTATGAAATCAACAGAGAAGTAAAATTGTTCAATTTGAATCAAAACGTCTTCAATTATACCCAATGGTTTTTTAAAAGATCGATCAGCTAACTGAAGAGTGATGTTTGTTGGTTTAATCTCCCCTAATCCAAGTTGACGATAAATAGTGTAAGGAAGAAGATTTACACTTGCACCGAGATCAAGTAGGGCACGAGATATGTGAATGTTTCCTATTTTGCAATCAATTGTAGGGCAACCGGGGTACTTGTACTTGACTGGGGCAGGATTCGAAAGAATGGAGCTTGTATTCGCAGTCAGAAAGGCAGTTTTAGGAACATTAGTGGCTCATTTTCGGGTGCATAGCTCTTTGAGACACTTGGAATATTGAGGAATTTTTTCGATGGTGTCTAAGAGTGGAATATTGACACGAACTTGTTTGAAGATTTCAAGAATTTTTTCAAAATTTGCATCCTTCTTCTTATTGTTAAGCCTGTGAGGATAAGGGGCTATTGGTTTATAGACTCTTTCAGAAATTTGATCGTTCGAAGAAGAAGGTTTCGATGTGGAAAGTGATTGAGGTACAGGAATAGAAGGTGAGATGCTGGGATTGCCAACATTAGAGGAGGAATTATTATCGGGGATGCTGACATTAGAAGAAGAGATGTTGGGGTTGCCAACATTCGAAGAAGATGGGGTTTCATAAGGTTCCAAGGAGTTGGCATTGGTTGCCATCGCAAGAGTGTCAAGCTTTTCAATTGGGGTTGAAATCGATTGGTTGTCGGGATTGCCAACATTATTGTCAATCATTTTTCTAGACCTTAGGGGGTGACAACGTTAACCGAATTATTTCCATCCTCACAAGAATTCACAGTACGAGAGTTATATTTTGGATTCACCTCGGGTTGACTAGGCAACTTTCCTCGCTCCTTACTTTTCATTAGTTCCTTCATCATATTCATCATTTGTTCGAGTTTAACATCTTGATTATTTATTTGTTTTTCTAATCGAACAATATCTTGTGACGGTTGAGAAGATTGGGAGGATTGGTTTGATGATTGAAAGTTGGGGTGCCTATAAGGTTCAGGTTGAGGTGAAACATGAGAAGTTTGAGGACTAGAAGAAAATGGAGCTTGGTATAATGAATTCGGTATCATGTGAGATGGATTTGCGACATTATTTGAATTAGACCATGAGAAATTTGGATGATTTCTTCAACTAGGGTCAGATGTGGATGAGTAAAGACCATTTTGAGCTATGACTTTGACTTGGTCTTGGGGTAGTCCATTGAATTGAGGAGTTTGAGTCTCTAAGGGAATATGAATTGTATCCACGACATGCACTCCTTTAGTGGAAGCACGGATGGGAACACGAATGGACTCCCATTGCATGTCCTTTTCAGAATAATCCTCTAAGAATTTCCAAGCTTCATTGGCCGTTTTAGACATAAAATCTCCCCACACATTGATTCTAGTTGAGTTCTAGTCTGATAGTTTAGACCCTCGTATACAATTTGACATAAGTAATCTTTTATGATTCCGCGATGAGGACAACTATACAGTAATTGGTTGAACCTATCAAAGTATTTTGAAAAAGTTTCCCCCTCATTTTGAGAAAATTGATTTATTTCAGTTCGAATTTTCAGAGTTTTGTGAAAAGGAAAAAACTTTTTCAGGAATACGCTGACGAATTCATCCCAACTTCTTATTGACTGTTTGGGAAGAGAATTTAGCCATCTTTTAGCGCTTTCAAGTAGTGCAAATGGAATTAGCCTTAGCTTGATTGATTCATTAGATAATTGTTGCATTTGAGTTGTGGATGAATACAATTCAAATTCACTTAAAAATTCATAAGCATTTTCAGAACCAGTAAATTTTGGTACCCCTTGAATATAAGAATGTTTAAGCTCAAAATTTCCTTCAACTGGTGGAAGTACTATGACAGAAGTTTGAACGGTTCTAGTTGGATAACATCGATCACGAAGAGACAAGGGTCTATCCATTTGGATATTGAGATTTTGAAAATTTTGATTTATTTGATTTTGATCCCCAAAGTTTGGAAAGTTGTGATTCACTCGATTTTGATCCAATTCGGTTGGAAAATTTTGGTTGATTCGAGAACCCCTAGGGGAATTTTGTTGGCTCACACTTTTTTCACTCATTGTTGTTAAATGCACGCACAGAAATTATCTACAATGAAATTTTCTGTCCTTAATAGCTCCTAACCCAAAATTATATAGTGACACGTTTGATTACTTAGATCAAAAGATTTCTTAGCCAGTTAACGGACAGGAGTTATCGGTGCACCAGGAATCACCCTAGCAATGCAGCCGAAGGTTTAAGTACCTTCAGAGTAACAACCGATATAATATTTACGAATCACCGTAATATTTATAAACGGTTATTTCTCTGCCGTAGTCTAGACACCAAGAAATAATTTGTTCCAAATGAATCAACTATCACAATACAATTAAGCCCTAGATGAGCCCGTGACTCCCTTAAGTCCAACGTCTAACCGTTATTATTAGTCAGATTCTACGATGAAATGCAATTTGTGGGCTAAGGAAAGGGTGATGAAATCCCTCACCTTATGTGAATTGGGGTATTGCCCTTAACAGAATGAATAAAAAGTGCAGAAATAACAACAATCACAAAATTTAATTGCAGAAATTAAAAAATTTACATTCAAGCCGCTGCCCCTGCAGAAATTTTTTATAACAATTATCTATTTTTTTTCTTTGCAGCAGAGCACCTGTAGAGTTAAAAGAAATTTACAGTGGGGTATGGTTGTCCATCCAGAAAAAATGAGTAGCGTCAATGATTGAAATCTCACTATTTGCAATTTCTTTTGATTTCTGAAATCTTGATTTGTTGCTTGAACTCCAGTCACCTTGTCCTTAGTTCGAAATCACTTTTTTTTTGAATGAATTGAATAACAAAAAAAACACAAGAAAAAGAAGCAAAGGAATTAACAAAAAAAAAACTAACTTTTTGGAGAAGATGGTGCTGAAGTGTGGATTGAAAAAAAAAACTGTGGTGAAATGAGATTATGTGAGAGGATGGGGTATTTGATCAGAGGGAAGAAATGAAGCAGGGAAAAATAATTGAAAAAAAAAAGAATGAATCTTTTTATGACCTTCCTTTTTTTTATTATTGTTGAAAAAGTGGACAAATAGGAAAGAAACAAATGACAAAAAAAAGGGAAGAGAGATTTCAGGAAAGAAAGAGAATTGTAAAGGAAGGAAAGTAATTGTAAAAGATTTGGAAAAGAAATTGAGAAGGGAAAACAATAAAAGAGAAGACAAAAACAGAAAGAATTTTTTTTCTTTTGTTTATTGTTGTAAAATTAGAAGAGGATTTTTTTTGAAAAGAAAGGGAATTTGTAAGAGAAGAAAAGAAATCAAATGTATTGAGAACAAGAAAGACAAAAGAAGAAAGGAAAAAAAAATTGCAAAAGAGGAATCTATTTTTTTTTTTTTGAAATTTGTAAAAAGAAAAAGAATGTAGATGATTGGAAAGAAAGTGGAAAGATGGAAAGAATAAAGGAAAATTGAAAGTTGTTTTTTTTCAATGAAGGAGCCGGAAAGAAATAAATGAAAAAAATGGAAAGAGAGATTGTAGGAGGTGAATGAGAAATGCAATTGGAAAGAAATAAAATAAAAAAAAGAATGCAAGTTTTTTTTATGAAAATTTGAACAAGAAGAAAGGGAAAGAAATGAATGGTAAAAACCCAAACAAAAAAGGGAAAAAAAAATAAAAGAGGAAGGAAATAAGAGGAAAAAAACAAGGTTTTTTGAGTAGAGAGGAAGGGTATAAGAAATTGAGGAAAGAAATAAAAGCAGACAAAAACAAGAAAGAAATCAAAGTAGACAGAGAAGAAATTGCAAAAGTTTTTTTTTTTTAGAAAGTTGTAGACAAAAGATGGAAACAAATAAAAAGAAAAGGAAAGGGAAAAGAAAATTGTGAAAATCAGCAAGGTGGTAGAAAGATGGAAAGAAATTGAAGAAAAATTAGCAACTTTCTTTTTTTGTATATATTTTTTTTCTTCTTGAAGGAATTAGATTGGAAGAAATGCAAAATAAAAAAGGAAAGAAATAAATGAAAAAAAGAAGGAAAATTAAAAGAAAAAGTGGCAAGATTTTTTTTTCTTTGTCTTAGAGATTATGATATCAATATGTGATACACAATCAACTAATCAAGATTTTTATCTATATATATCTACAAGAAAACAATAGGAAAATAAAAGAAAATTTGGAAAGATTTTTTTTTTACAAAATCAAACAAAAAGAAAAAAAAACTAACACGAATCAGAAATTAAATAAATAATAAAATTCAATTGTTACCTCCCCAGCAACGGCGCCAAAAACTTGATCGTCGCTAATCTATGAATTAGAAAAGCGCGATATTTGTAATAAAATTCTGCAAGCGCACAAGTGTGTAGCATACAGGTCGAACACAGGGAGGTAAATTAAAATCAAATTATTTATCTAATCTCTTGGGCGAGTTAGACGAAGCCTGGAGATTTTGTTGAAATAAAAACAAACTGAAATTGCGAACTTAGGATTATCGTTGAATCTAATCAACGATTAATCACTAAAGAAAGTAAATTGAAAAACAAGAACAACAATGCAGAAAATAAAAGTGCAGAATAAGAAGAACAACAAATATAAAATTAGGATTGTCGTTGAAACTAATCAAACGACTAATCACTAATGAAACAAATGTAAAATACAATTGGTGCTCTTCCAAAACTAATTGTGAAGACAACACCTATTGCTAAGAAAGAAAAATGCAGAAATAGTAAAAAGGAAGAACTTTTATTAATGGAGAAGAGAATACAGAATAATGGGTGGTGGCTACAATGACATTACAAGGGTATTTATAGGATAGATAGCCAAACCCTAACCCTAACCCTAATACAATGATAGATGGGCCTTAGAGAATTCACAAAAGAGTTTACAATGAGAGTTTCAAATGGGCCTTAGTTAAATCTATTAAATTTTTGGCCTTTCTTCTTTTCCTCTTGTTTCTTTGACAAGCTTCCCTTGATTTGAGAAATTCTTGGTCTTTCTACCAATCATTTTCTTGTCCAACAGCAACTAGATGTGAGATCTTCATCTACAATTCTTCAAAATGTAAATATATACCAATTTGATCTCCATTTTTCTATTTTTCTGGTTGCATGCGGGCTGGGTTGGAATATCTGTAAAAGTAACAAAACAATACCCAAGTAATATTTATTTATATACAAAAGATAAGAAATAAGAGCATAAAATAAACACGTTTCTATGTTAATCACGAAATTCGACGAAAAAGGAGACATTGGACTCGTGGCATCGTACACGACATTCTGAAAGAGAATAAAGAATTTTTGGAGCTTTCTACAATTTTAGAAGAAATAAAAAGCAAAGTGAGATTTTTGAATTCAAAAATAATTGAATAAAATTATATTAGGTTGCAAACAGAGTTTAGTAACTCCCGACACCGTCATCCACAGACCATGGACCACTTGATTGTATTGTGGTGTGAAATTGATTGTGATTGTGGATGTTTGATTGTGGTTGAAACGAAATTGGTTGTTATTGTGAAATTGGATTGTATAGTGGAAAGAAATTGTATTATAAAAATAAAACCGCTTGTAAATTCCGCGAGGCCTAGGATAGCAGAGGAGCCGTACTCGGGACGGTGCCGTTTTTTAATTACCCTGTCGTTATACTGCCGAAATTTTCTGAAATATTCATGTGTTGTAAAATGATCATTTGTTTGAAATAAAAATATGATAACAATAAAAACTACATTTTCATTGTGTATTTATAAAATATGAAAATAATCATTTGTTTGAAATAAAAATATAATAACAATAAAATCTACATTTTCATTATGTATTTATAAAATATGAAAAATGATCATTTGTTTGAAATAAAAAATATGATAACAATAAATACTACATTTTCATTGTGTATTTATAAAATATGAAAAATGATCATTTGTTTGAAATAAAAATATGATAACAATAAAAACTACATTTTTGTTGTGTATTTATAAAATATGAAAAATTATCATTTGTTTGAAATAAAAGTATGATAGCAATAAAAACTACATTTTCATTGTGTATTTATAAAATATTAAAAATGATCATTTGTTTGAAATAAAAATATGATAACAATAAAAACTACATTTTCATTGTGTATTTATAAAATATGAAAAATGATCATTTGTTTGAAATAAAAATATGATAACAATAAAAACTACATTTTCATTGTGTATTTATAAAGTATGAAAGATGATCATTTGTTTGAAATAAAAATATGATAATAATAAAAACTACATTTTCATTGTGTATTTATAAAATATGAAAAATGATGAATTGTTTGAAATAGAAAAGTTTAGCAATAAAAATATAAAATTTTTATTGTATGTAAGTAATGATGAAAGATATGTTATCATTAAAAATGTTCAAAGTTTGATAATAAAGTTAAACATTAAAAAAATTCATTTTAATGTAAAGAGGATTCATAAAAAGTCTCATAGTTTGATAATAAAGTTAAACATTAAAAATTTACATTTTAATGTAAAGAGGATTCATAAAAAGACTCATAGTTTGATAATAAAGTTAAACCTTAAAAATTTACATTTTAATGTAAGAGGATTCATAAAAAGACTCATAGTTTGATAATAAAGTTAAACATTAAAAATTTACATTTTAATGTAAAGAGGATTCGTAAAAAGACTCATAGTTTGATAATAAAGTTAAACATTAAAAATTTACATTTTAATGTAAAGAGGATCCATATAAAAAGACTATGATTTGATAAAAAGGTGTAACATTAAAATTACATTTTTAATGTAATAAGGAAACATAAAAAGAATTCAATTTTGAACAAAAAATGTGTTAACATTAAAATTACATTTTTAATGTTACAAGGAAACATAAAAATAATTCCATTTTGAACAAAAAAAAATGTGTTAACATTAAAATTACATTTTTAATGTAATAAGGAAACATAAAAAGAATTCAACTTTGAACAAAAAAATGTGTAAACATTAAAATTACATTTTTAATGTAATAAGGAAACATAAAAAGAATTCAACTTTGAACAAAAATGTGTTAACATTAAAATTAGATTTTTAATGTAATAAGGTAACATAAGAAGAATTAAACTTTGAACAAAAATGTGTTAACATTAAAATTACATTTTTAATGTAAGATTGAATCATTAAAAAGATTCAAAAGTGATAAAAAATGTATTAACATTAAAAATCACATTTTTAATGTATAGATTAATCATTAAAAAAGATTCGTAGTTTGATAAAATATGTTCACATTTAAAATTACATTTTTAATGAAAGTATGAATATTAAATAGATTCATGTTAGATAAAAATATCATCTTTAACATATTGGCTAAGTTATAAAAATAGTCATATATTGAATTCTATTTTTGTTCGATAAAAATATGATTTTTAACATGAATATGAATATATATATATACATATATATATATATATAAATTTAAATTAAATAAATCGCGCGCGGTAGTTCGCGTTTTGGAATCATAACTTTAAACGATTATACCGAGAGATCCGACCGTCGGATTTTCCCAAAACTAAAACCGTTAGGTTTGCTTTGGAAAGATCTTTCTATTGATATAAAATTTGCTTAGATCCAACGGTTGGATTTTTAGAAAAATGTAACTCAAATTTTAATAAAAACAGCGCTAGGGCTGCGTAATGACCTAAAGCGTCGTTTTATTAAAAGACACCATTTTATATAACTAAAAATAGCGATAAATTGTTATAAAATATTATAAACGATATGGAATGAAAGAAATGATTTGAATTATATACAATCGAAAATTACTTGAAATGGCCGAGTTAATTCTCATTTCAAATAATAGATCGACGATTAGAAGTTAAAGATTTGTAGACGGTGGTTGAAGACCGGCGATCTTCACGTCGAATGGACGACTACTAATGCCTTTGATTGGAGTTGCTTCCTTGAAAAGGGTACAACAGTAGTTGTCCAAACGTACTTGTTGATTGTCTGGATATGCGAGAGCCTCTCTTCCATATTGGACATATGGAACGAGGAATAAGGTGTCTCCGGTTTCGTTCAGACCCAGAACGGACTTGTAAATGGATGTATGTCTGACATTGGATTTTTTCTGTGCTGATTGATTTCTATTAAATATATATCTATTTGGTGGTGGATTCTCTTGCTTAAAACCCTTCTTTGAGACGTATGAGCTCAGAGATTATATATTGAAAGGCATCAGTCACATGGCGTGAATTGTCAAGTGTGGCATGCCAAGATGCAAATGATCAAGGCTTGTGTTGAAAAGCAAAGTCTTGTGGTTGCTGATCAAAGCACAGCTTTTATTAGCATGGCTTTATGTATAGCGTTGATTCGCGAGCCTCACACCCTGGTATGAACCGGAAACGGGAGAGGACTGTAGGGAGGACATGCATTTCTTTCTAGCTAGGAGTGGTGTCATGGTATGGAACCCATACATTTTTACTTATGTGGATGATGGAATGAGGCGCCTCAGATTTGAGTCCCTAGTGGCTCTTTATTTACGCCCCATAGGGCGGGGAAACATATTGTTCAGGAATTGCCAATCCACTAAAGTATTTGTGGACCGACCCTGCTTCTCAAAGGGACGATGCGTTCTGTTCCTGAGGCTCAGGCTAAAGAGTCTCGAATTCGGTAAGGACGATCCCTTGCCTTGGTTCATGATGAAAATCCAACTTCCAATACGACACCATCCGATTTTGATTATAAAACTAGTATGGCGACATAGTATATGGTAGTTATGCCATCTGTCATTGATATAATATGATTGAAATTGTTTTTGAAACATATATGCACTAATAATAATATCAAATTTGTTTTATATGTATCAACCATATTTTGGCCATTATAAGGTAAAACTCTATCTCTGGTTTGCGTTGCAGTGTGTGATGGGACTTGAGTCTTATAATGGTTTCATTTTTCTAAAAAGCATTGCATTGTTTAACGATTTACTTTATTTATGCACTGGAAATCCAATGGAGTGAACCCGTTCCGCGTTAGCGACGTGCTCCTGTGATTAGCCTTATTATTAAATAAGTTAAGTAGATTTCTCATACCAGTCCCATGACTGATTCGTAGTTTGTTTCACTTTGCAAACTCGGATGCCCTCTTTTCCACACGGGCAGCCTTGTATTCAGGTTTTAGCAGACTCATTCTGGATAATTATGGAGCTGAAGATGGATCCTATCATTTCTATTATGTTGTTCAGACTTCATTTGGTATATTATGTTTAATTCCGCTGCAGACATTTTATATTAAGCTGAAACTATATTATGTACTAAGTATGATCTTGTTATGTTGTGTATCTGATGTTACCTTGATGTACTTTATCAGGTGTAATTCTATGATTCTGTTTTGCTGCTATTGTTTATGTGTTATATTCTAATGATTATCCTTGCTTCCATGGCACGGGGGTTTAGGGTTATCACATCCGTTTTCGACGAAACCACTTTTGTTGGATCGAGAATGTCAAATTATTGTTACGTTTCAAATTTCATAATTTTGGGAATTAATATGTGAGTATGGCAAAAGAAAATGTGTTTTGTCAATTTTAGTTGAATTGGATCGACCAGAAAATGGTCATTTTTCAAACGGTCTCCAAATTTGACGAAATTAGTTTTGTTAGGACCGTATCATCAAAACAAAACCAGATATAATTTTTCTGAAATTTTAGGAGTTAGTATATTGCCCCGGTAAATTAAAATGTACGTTTAAATTAAATATATATCGATTTATATTTTAATTTTGATAAAAACTGAGCGAAATGATCGAATTGGCTTACAAAACATATTCCATTGTGTCCTGAATGAGGGTATTTAGCTAGGGGCGACAGTCGGTGGAGTTCGATTAGAGTTTGGATGCGGAACGAATTAATTAGAGAATTAAATGAATTAAATATGAAAAAATAATATAAATACCCTCTAATTAAAAACCCTAAAATTTCTGAAACCTTGTTGGCCAATTAATTTTAGTCGTCACCGTTTTCGCAAAAAACAAAGGCCGATATTTTTCAATTTTCAATCCTTAATCATTTTCCATCTAAGCCAAATTAGACCTTGAATTATAAATGAAAATCAAAGAGGAAGTTCTCATCTTCAATTCTATAAGGGGATGATCAGAAATCTCTTAGTATTTGGTTTGATTTTAGGGCTCAAAGCCACGGGTTTTGGTGGGGATTTCGAGGTGGTTGGCGGCTGCGAGTGGAGCGCTGCTCCTAGGTGTGATAGGCGATGCGGCTACGCTTCAGGTGGACGCTCGCGATCGGAGTCACGGTCGACGATGGAGGCACTGCGAGGTGAGAGAGGTTGCGAGCTCAAGTTCGACATTCCAGATTCTATAAAGTGAGTTTTTTTTGTTTTTTAGTTTAATTTAATTATATATAGCATTGTTAAAATATGATTTAATAAATTTTACAATAGAAAATAATGTGATTTTTAAATATAAAATTACATAGATAATGAATGTATAAATGTTTATTTTCAGTCTTTTTGATAGCATCGTTAGAATATGAATTTTTATTATATATATATAGCTTTGAAGAAAAAAATGTGTTATTAAAAATAACATTATTTTAAACATTTTAAAAATGTGATTTTTAACAATAAAATAACAGCTTTAAAAATATGATTTAAATATAATAGCATGATAAAAATTGGATTTCTATATATATAATGAGATAATATAAAAGTATGATTTTTATCTATATAGCGGTGATATAGAAATATGATTTTTATCTATATAGCATTGATATAAAAATATGATTTTTATCGTATATATGATAAAAAATTAGAAAGATAAAAATTTGATTTTTATTGTATGTATACTATTTATAAAATAGACAAGCTATGAAATAATTATTCGATAGTTAAAAATAAAAATTTTAACGTATGTATGTTATTAATAAAATAGACATTCTGGATTTCTGGAAATTTTTAAGATTGATAATCAAAGAATGACGGAGTGGAAACCAAAGGTGAGAACTCCTTCTCACTCTTTTTATTTTACAGTTAAATATATATTAGGATGCAGACGGTGCTTAGAAGCACCCGACACTATTTATTGTACAAAAACCGATTGTTTGTTTGGACTGTATTGTGTGTTGTTTGTGATGTTGATATGTTTAACGTATTAAAAAATGTAACGACCCACCTATTTGCCCAGTTCTTGTCGGTAATTAAACCGACTCAAACCGTTTATAAAGACGAATTGTTATGGGTACATACATATATTGAACAGAATAACAGAACTTTTTCATTGCAAAATACAATGTTACATCAGAGTTACATAGAATATCAGAGTTACAACACATACAGTGGAAGAAAAGAAAATATACTCTCAGCGGAAGATACCGTATGATATAGCGGAAGCTCCAAACTCTAGCGTGGACTCCAACTCTAAAGGCGCTCTGAATCCTGCTCCAACGATCTATAACTGCAAAACTAAACTACTAGCTGCCCATGTGGAAATTAATGGGCACCCAGAGTTTAGGAAGGAACAATAAACTCTGGGTCAGTCATGGGACTGGTGTGAGAACATAAAACAGTTGTTTTTCTTTAGGATTCATTTTAAAGTTGGGAAATTCACCGGACCACGCCGCTAATGCGGAACGGGTTTATTCTATGTGAATACCCGTGCATATAAATTTGTAATGACTTTGGGAAAAATGAAGCCATCATAAGCTCGTCCCACATCACACAATGCAAGCGCACACCGGATGGGCGAGTTTTACCTTATGATAACCAAAAATGCTTTATATGTGAAAAATCCTCTTTTAATATTATCATATAGCGTGGAAAACAATTTTGCAAATAAATGTATTAATCCTAGACGTCATAATACCCATAATATTATGTCGCCATATATATATACACACACAATCAAAATCGTATGGCTCGTATTGGAGATTGAATTTCCAACTTGATGATTCCTGGCACGAAAGATCAATCAGGGATACAAAACGAAGTGCCTCGCGGCTTTTTCATCCATTGCGGACACAAACTACACATCGTCAGGGCAGATCAACGGTTTTCGACCAGACACGGCTCCCCGAACATACCAAACTTCCCCAGGTTCATAAGTGGTTTCCCACTGCTGCACAGCTTCACCATCAATTCATTTATAAGTATAAAACCTAACCGTCAGTTTCTCATCAATCCGGGGTGTGAGGTTTGTCGATGTCACGTCATATGCTTCGATAAGCCATTCTTTGATCATCACTAGCTCGTTTCATAACTCGGGTATGCCACATTGACAATTCACGACATATCACTGATTTTAATCAATGCATACCCTCTTAGTTCATATGACTTAGAGATGAGGATGTTATATTGCCATGAATCCGATATACATTAACGGAAATCAGTGCTATGCGGTAAATTTCAATGTCAGACACACCATCCATACAAGTCCGTTCTGGGTCTGAACGGAACAACAACCCGAAAATACTTGAATATGTTCAGGTCTCATGCAACCCATACCTCATATTGGGCGGCCTACCCAACCGAGACATTTATCAACAATCAATCTAAACAATTCAAATATTCCCTGTCTTCATTCGTACCAAGTCTTGAATTGCTTCGTACGTCGTATTATTACTTGGAATGGGTTTCGAACATATACTCAATCCTGGTCTTTCCAAGTAACAAGTGTACTTTAAACAGTAGCTATGGTTGATACAGGCTTTTGGATTCAAATCTCCTTCTAAATCTTTATCAATTTATTTATGACTCAAGATTTGGATTACTTTAATTTCCTACATCTCGTTATCATCTTAATTCTTCTTGGAAATCAAAGATCATACCCTCGCTTCAATTTCTTACTTTTAATTCCCTCGAATCAAAGGTTTGATTAAATCCCCAATTACGATATGAATTTTCACAACTCAAATATTATTGGGTTTCAAGAATGGTATTATTGAAGATATGATTCACGACAAAACCCAAATCAATCGATATTGTATCATAAGTTACACTGAAATTTTTATCCACTTATATTCGATAAAAATTCTCACAATCAACGAATACTATAAGTGGAATAACGATATGATAATATATTCTCCAGATAGTATTCATTTACACCATGAAATTTTATTCCAAATATTGAAGATTATTTCTATCTAACTTATTTCAATCAGGTGGAGAAACCCATATCTTAATTAAAAGATTTATTCAACTCTTTGATATTTTATCTGGATAGAAATCCCATCAACTTACCTTCAACATTAATCTCCGTATCCAACTCATATTATAAGCGGAATCATGGTGAATCACCTTTTTAAATTCCTCAGATAATAAGAGTTCTCATTTACCAAATTAATATCAAACATCCGAAGATTTATCTCTAACCATATCCAAATTTTAATATTGGAAACCCGTTTCAATTCCATATAAATATTTTCAATACTTTAAATAATCTTCGAAATCATTCTTATAGTCATACAATAGTTCCTGCTTTAAATTTCAAAACCAATAATAACATTTGGAAATGTTACCAAAAGCACTGCTATTAAAATAGCCATTTAAATCAAATAGATTTAAAATTTATTCGAAATTCAAATATTCCAATTCTAATCGCTTTTAAAATTTATAAATAGGAATTTATCATGAATTTCTCCAATTTAATAAACTTGTTTTATTCGACTTTCGTTATGATCGCCCACTGCATGTATAGTGATAGAACTTGTAAAATCATATGTTGGAAAAAATCGAAATTTCCTTTCTATTCAAATACTATTATTATTTGAAATCCAACGTGCCTTATTTCAAGTCAAGTCAATTTAAATAATCAAGTCGTAACCATTCGAAGTTTGAAATCGATATTTACAACTGTCGCACCGAAGCGCATTCTATTCAAGCCATATAACGATTATAAATTATTCAAACCCTTTCCAATTTAATTTATATTTCCAAATCATTTGAAAAATAGTTTCAAATTAGATTTCGAATTTATCATCCCGTTGTCGGACCAGTTAGGGATAGCCAGGGAGAGCAGGAAACTGAATTTCCAAACCCAAGCCTAGACACTATCCTCTCTGTCATCCTAGAACATTCTGGCGTATATTATATCATTATTTTAATATAATATATATAAAATGATACTCAAAAAAAAATCTCATTTGAATTTAAATTGAAAATAATATTTTCCAAAACTAGTTTCAGATAAAAATAAAGATCGTTATACAAAAATCAATACATAGTTCAAATATTTTTCCGATCCTAATTCAATATTTAAAAGTTGATATTTAATTCAAAACAAAAAAAATTAAATATTATTTAATAATTAAATAAAATCGTATATAGTAAGGAGATTTTAAATCGATCACCCATATATTCCATAACCACGGTGTGTGTGTGTGTGTGTGTGTATAATATCATGCAATGCAATCATATTTATCCAATGAACCATAAGATCAAATGGAATACGAATTCATTCATTACAAACATCATTTTAACTGTGCACAAGCGTTACAGACAATAACGCTTACTAGTGTTCAGTGTATTATCTAATTCATGAACAACCATTCAAACATCAACATCCATCACACAATCATCATCAACTAATTTTAATTAATCTTAGCTAATTATAATTAACTAATTTAAATAAATAAATTTAAATTTGAAGTTCTCACCATAATAGCTCCAACATCTTCGTTACTAAGACGAACAGACCAATGAACACTACCACTGCTGCTCATACTGTTCT
The DNA here is from genome assembly GCA_030737875.1 of Allium sativum. Classification (NCBI taxonomy): domain Eukaryota; kingdom Viridiplantae; phylum Streptophyta; class Magnoliopsida; order Asparagales; family Amaryllidaceae; genus Allium; species Allium sativum. The sequence continues at coordinate 342,443,216 of CM060919.1, forward strand.
CGGTCCATTTCGATTAGCAGTTGATGATTTTCTGCTAATTTATACATATTGGAATTAAATAAATAACGATGTTCATTATGTATTATTACATATATATAAGGCCATTTATTTTTATTTTATTATAAATTTATACTTAACAAAATTTCCAATACTATCTACCACTGCGTTCTACTTTCTAATATGATGCCTCTGACGACGAGTCAGTCCGATATAAAATGAGCGAGATATTGTTGTTTGAATTTTGAACTAATTTAAACTAAAATAAATAAATAAAACAACATACCCAAAGCAATCTAGGCCCAGCCCAAAACCATGATCCAACTCATCCCACCGTGCTCCCTCTTCTTCTTACTCCTCTGTTAAATTTCCACGCAACAGGAACCCAACTCCACCGTGTACTACGTGCACGTTCACATGCCCCAAACTCAACCATTCTTAAATTCGAGACCACACTCTGACTTCTCTTTACTTCCTCGTCTCATCGCACCCACACACCTCGACTCCGGCCCCCTATATCGGAAACTGATCCCTCCGCTGAACCTGGAAACTTAAAAATGTGCGTGAACCCCTGATTTCGCATACCCTATAAATCCGCCAAACTTCACCAAATCGAAGACTACTCCATCCTCTTACCAATGCCACACTCCGATTCACTTATTGTTGCTTCCACCTCCGATGATACGTAACCCTAATTTCGAACTTCTCCGATCATCGAAGCGTAATCGTACCAAACTCTCATGAAAAATCCTACATCCTCCACTGATCGCAATGATGTTGACGGCGTCGAGTTATTCTCTCTGGATTTTGAGATATGATTTTTAGAAACTTGGAACCCATTTCTTAGTTTTTCTGTAAATTTAGATTTTCTCTCCCGATAGCGGATGAAACCTTGATCTGTTAATTTCTAAAAATCACAAACGGTGATACGAACAATATTTGCTTATATTATTTCAACTAAAAATGCATGGATTGAGGGTTGTGGATTTTTAAATGAGTGGGAATGTTAAATTTCCACTTACAGGAAGTGTAAATATTGGAAGAAGCAAACGACGGGAGAAGCTACTGATCATGGCTGAAGTGTGCAATACAATGGGGTTTGGTCCTCTTTATATAGGGATGATTCAAGGGTATTTTAGTAAATACATTCATGGACACATAGTCCTCTTCATGGCATCTACTCCATGCATGGTTACACATACATGGCTACTTGTCTTTATACCATGAATAACTCCATGCATCATGACACCTAAGAGGGACACTTGGTATTCTTCATAAACTCCATAACATGCATATAAACAACTAATAAGGACACATCACCTTAATCCTTATCCTAAGCATATTTTAATTTATTTTAAATTAGAAACAAAGTTGTGACACTTATGAATGTAGCCAAATTTTGTTATACATATAAATGCAACATTTACAGACCTTATCTATATCAAAATCATAATTTATCATAAATAAATATTATTTCAAAATAAAATTCATTAAGGAATCTTTAAAATAACTTATAATTAGTTGAAAATATTTATCTATATTATTTATCATATAATTCATCACAGTTTATACTAACAAATGGTTTAAAAATAAATGCTTAATAAATCATTACAAATTATCTTACTTATTGATATTAAAAATTAAAAATCATTCCTATGAAATCTTTTAAAAGTTATCTTTTACCAAATTTCATATTTTACAAACCAATATTATCAAAATTAAACATAAATCTTATAAATAAAATCTTCAAAATAAGTTTTCTTGTAAAAATCATATTAAATAAAACCAAATACTTATACAAAGTAAAAATTTATATTCAAACCTTATAAAATCAATTTATATTCAGAAAATCCAAATCAACTTAGTTAAAATTTATGGGAGTTACATTTACCCCTCCTTAGAACTTTTCGTCCTCGAAAAGGAAGTCGGTAAATTTAAACTCCTTTACAAATTTTAAATTCCCATTTCTCTCTTAACATATTAGAAACTGTAATGGTCGGAACCAAGGTCCAAATCATTCTTAGGGTACTCTGTCTAATTCTCATTAAAGGTAGAGTCAAAGGAAACTTCTATGATCTCGTGATTACTGGGGTCGTCACTAGTCATGATTAAAATCGAACTTTCTGAGTTAGACTCAGAGTTGCTACCACTACCACTACCACTAAGGAGAAACTAGGATAGATACGGTCTAATACTTAGAGGTCTACAACCCTAAGAAAATTTTAAAGTTTGAAAATTAACTTCCTAACTTACGCTTACGGAACCCATGGTTTCCTTATCAATTATAAGACTAAGTGCCTAACTTAGAAATTTAAATCCAAGTTCTCAATTAATTTTTTCTAATCATTCAAATAACATCTTGGCTAAATTCAGCATTAGAAATTCTATTGCTCTTAATACATATTCAAGTTCAATTTTAGAGATAATTCAAAATACTGGTTCCAAATCCAAATTAACTCACTTGTCCATGGCTTTATCAGAGCAGGAAAAAAAGGAAGAATTCAGAAATAAAGTTGGACAATTAAATTTCAAGCATGACAATTCGAGGTGATATTCAAAATATGACAATGGGTCGAGCAAAACCTAGTGACAGGGGAAGGGATAGAATTGTATTTCCGAAACACTCATTCTATTTAAAATTTTATTCCAATCGTTTCCCATCTCATATTAACTCATTTATAAGTTAATTTTATATTTAGTATTAATATTTTTGTTGTCATATTCACCTAATCGAATAACACTTTTTCTAAATCCACTTTAAAATTCAAAATTTATATATAACTATTTCTCATTCTTGTTTAAATATCAAATCTTGTTTAGAAAATTTCCCTTACTCAACTAGCTGGAAAATCTCTTAAAATAGTTTTATTTAAATTTCCATCATGCTTCCTCTACGCACTCTGATTATGCGTACACAGGTTCAAGCTAGGGTTGTTTCAAATATTAATCTTAACATTTCAGAACTCACTTCTTCAGATCTAATATTTCCAAGATCCAAATTTTTCTTACTTCGATGTTTGTTACGATTTAAATTAACTCATTCCTAACTTAAGTCAAAATCATCTCTTTAAACAAATTTTTAACTTAAGCCTAAATCATCTTCAGATTCCTTAAAGGGTGGTATTGATATAATTTCTTCATGAATTCTCACACTTACGTGTTCTTCCTAATTCTTAAGTATAGTTTACTTCTATAATATCCCTTTTTGTTATTTTCAAAATAGTTGGTTTGCATCTATAACATATTGTGCCTACATTATATTCCCTTTTAATAATTCTAACATATCAAAATGGTTCAAGTATTCCTCGACATGTTAATTGAAACCATATAGTCATCCTACTTTCAAAACTCGAAAATAAAAATCTGTGATGTCGCTATCATCAACAGAATTATCCTCAAGCGACTAGAGTGTGAACCTACATCTACTAGTATATATTGGGCTTCACATATACGTTGATCAGACGTATATTCAAAAATCCTTACATACTCGATAGTCCAATCGTGACGTTGAATAAAATACTCAAAGATTTCTTACTAAAGTTATCATTCAAAAATGATTTTGTTCTTTAAAACACTTTACTTCTTGTTTCAAAATAATCTATTTTCAGAGTACGCTCTCTCTCGATCATCATATTCCGGAACCTCAATCTAAGGCATTTCTAACCCTATCTCTAATGAGATAATATAACTCTGATGAGTCCTATCCTTTGTTCAAAATACGTCGTACCCCATAGCTTTGTATAAACCAAAGCTCTGATACCAACTGTAACGACCAGCCTTTTTGCCCAGTTCTTGCCGGTAATTAAACCGACTCAAACCGTTCATAAAGACGAATTGTTATGGGTACATACATATATTGAACAGAATAACAGAACTTTTTCATTGCAAAATACAATGTTACATCAGAGTTACATAGAATATCAGAGTTACAACACATACAGCGGAAGAAAAGAAAATATACTCTCAGCGGAAGAAATCGTATGATATAGCGGAAGCTCCAAACTCTAGCGTGGACTCCAACTCTAAAGACGCTCTGAATCCTGCTCCAACGATCTATAACTGCAAAACTAAACTACTAGCTGCCCATGTGGAAATTAATGGGCACCCAGAGTTTAGGAAGGAACAATAAACTTTGGGTCAGTCATGGGACTGGTGTGAGAACATAAAACAGTTGTTTTTATTTAGGATTCATTTTAAAGTTGGGAAATTCACCGGACCATGCCGTTAATGTGGAACAGGTTTATTCCATGTGAATACCCATGCATATAAATTCGTAATGACTTTGGGAAAAATGAAGCCATCATAAGCTCGTCCCACATCACACAATGCAAGCGCACACCGGATGGGCGAGTTTTAACTTATGATAACCAAAAATACTTTATACGTGAAAATCCTCTTTTAATATTATCATATAGCGTGGAAAACAATTTCACAAATAAATGTATTAATCCTAGACGGCATATTACCCCTAATATTATGTCGCCATATATATATATATATATATATATATATATATAAACACACACACACACACAATCAAAATCGTATGGCTCGTATTGGATATTGAATTTCCAACTTGATGATTCCTGGCATGAAAGATCAATCAGGGATACAAAACGAAGTACCTCACGGCTTTTTCATCCATTGCGGGCACCAACTACCCATCGTCAGGGCAGATCAACGGTTTTCGACCAGACACGACCCCCCGAACATACCAAACTTCCCCAGGTTCATAAGTGGTTTCCCACTGCTGCACAGCTTCACCATCAATTCATATACAAGTACAAAACCTAACTGCCAGTTTCTCATCAATCCGGGGTGTGAGGCTTGTCGATATCACGTCATATGCTTCGATAAGCCATTCTTTGATCATCACTAGCTCATTTCATAACTCGGGTATGCCACACTGATAATTCATGACATATCACTGATTTTAATCAATGCATACCCTCTAAGTTCATATGACTTAGAGATGAGGATGATATATTGCCACGAATCCAATATACATTAACGGAAATCAGTGCTATGCGGTAAATTTCAATGTCAGACACACCATCCATACAAGTCCGTTCTGGATCTGAACGGAACAACAACTCGAAAATACTTGAATATGTTCAGGTCTCATGCAACCCATACCTTGTATTGGACGGCCTACCCAACCGAGACATTTATCAACAATCAATCTAAACAATTCAAATATTCGCTGTCTTCATTCGTCGTTTACCAAGTCTTGAATTGCTTCGTACGTCGTATTATTACTTGGAATGGGTTTCGAACATATACTTGATCCCGGTCTTTCCAAGTAACAAGTGTACTTTAAACAGTAGCTATGGTTGACACAGGCTTTTGGATTCAAATCTCCTTATAAATCGTTATCAATTTATTTATGACTCAAGATTTGGATTACTTTAATTTCCTACATCTCGTTATCATCTTAATTCTTCTTGGAAATCAAAGATCAACCCTCGCTTCAATTTCTTACTTTTAATTCCCTCGAATCAAAGGTATGATTATATCCCCAATCACGATATGAATTTTCACAACTCAAATCTTATTGGGTTTCAAGAATGGTATTATTGAAGATATGATTCACGACAAAACCCAAATCAATCGATATTGTATCATAAGTTACACAGAAATTTTTATCCACTTATATTCGATATAAATTCTCATAATCAACGAATACTATAAGTGGAATAACAATATGATAATATATTCTCCAGATAGTATTCAATTACACCATGAAATTTTATACCAAAAATTGAAGATTATTTCTATCTAACTTATTTCAATCAGGTGGAGAAACCCATATCTTAATTAAAAGATTTATTCAACTCTTTGGTATTTTATCTAGATAGAAATCCCATCAACTTATCTTCAACATTAATCTCCGTATTCAACTCATATTATAAGCGAAATCATGGTGAATAACCTTTTTAAATTCCTTAGATAATAAGAGTTCTCATTTACCAAATTAATATCAAACATCCGAAGATTTATCTCCAACCATATCCAAATTTTAAAATTGGAAACCCGTTTCAATTCTATACAAATATTTCCAATACTATAAATATTCTTCAAAATCATTCTTATAGTCAAACAATAGTTCCTGCTTTAAATTTCAAAACCAATAATAACATTTGGAAATGTTACCAAAAGCACTGCTATTAAAATAGCCATTTAAATCAAATAGATTTAAAATATATTCGAAATTCAAATATTCCAATTCTAATCGCTTTTAAAATTTATAAATAGGAATTTATCATGAATTTCTCCAATTTAATAAACTTGTTTTATTCGACTTTGGTTATGATCGCCCACTGCATGTATAGTGATAGAACTTGAAAAATCATATGTTGGAAAAACTCGAAATTTCCTTTCTATTCAAATACTATTATTATTTGAAATCTAACGTGCCTTAATTCAAGTCAAGTCAATTTAAATAATCAAGTCATAACCATTCGAAGTTTGAAATCGATGTTTACAACTGTCGCACCGAAGCGCGTTCTATTCAAGCCATATAACGATTATAAATAATTCACACCCTTTCCAATCTAATTTATATTTCCAAATCATTTGAAAAACAGTTTCAAATTAGATTTCGAATTTACCATCCCGTTGTCGGACCAGTTAGGGATAGCCAGGGAGAGCAGGAAACTGAATTTCCAAACCTAAGCCTAGACACTATCCTCTCTGTCATCCTAGAACGTTCTGGTGTATATTATATCATTATTTTAATATATATAAAACCATACTCAAATAAAAAAATCTCATTTGAATTTAAATTGAAAATAATATTTTCCCAAAACTAGTTTCAGATAAAAATAAAGATCGTTATACAAAAATCAATACATAGTTCAAATCTTTTTCCGATCCTAATTAAATATTTAAAAGTTGATATTTAATTCAAAAAAAAAATTATTTAATAATTAAATAAAATTGTATATAGTAAGGAGATTTTAAATCGATCACCCATATATTCCATAACCACGGTGTGTGTGTGTGTGTGTAATATCATGCAATGCAATCATATTTATCCAATGAACCATAAGATCGGATGGAAAACGAATTCATTCATTACAAACATCTTTTTAACTGTGCACAAGCGTTACAGACAATAACGCTTACTAGTGTTTAGTGTATTATCTAATTCATGAACAATCATTCAAACATCAACATCCATCACACAATCATCATCGACTAATTTTAATTAATCTCAGCTAATTACAATTAACTAATTTAAATAAATAAATTTAAATTAGAAGTTCTCACCATAATAGCTCCAACATCTTCGTTACTAAGACGAACAGACCAATGAACACTACCACTGCTGCTCATAATGTTCTCGATCCATTTCGATTAGCAGTTGATGATTTTCTGCTAATTTATACATATTGGAATTAAATAAATAACGATGTTCATTATGTATTATTACATATATATAAGGCCATTTATTTTTATTTTATTATAAATTTATACTTAACAAAATTTCCATTACTATCTACCACTGCGTTCTACTTTCTAATATGATGCCTCTGACGACGAGTCTGTCCGATATAAAATGAGCGAGATATTGTTGTTTGAAGTTTGAACTAATTTAAACTAGAAAAAATAAATAAAACAACATACCCAAAGCAATCTTGGCCCAGCCCAAAACCATGATCCAACTCATCCCACCGTGCTCCCTCTTCTTCTTCCTCCTCTTCTGTTAAATTTCCACGCAACAAGAGCCCAACTCCACCGTGTACTGCGTGCACATGCACATGCCCCAAACTCAACCATTCTTAAATTCGAGACCACAATCTGACTTCTCTTCACTTCCTCGTCTCATCGCACCCACATACCTCGACTCCGACCCCCTATATCGGAAACCGATCCCTCCGCTGAACCTGGAAACTCAAAAATGTGCGTGAACCCCGGATGTTGCATACCCTATAAATCCACCGAAATCCGCCAAACTTCACCAAATCGAAGACTACTCCATCCTCTTTCCAATGCCACACTCCGATTCACTTATTGTTGCTTCCACCTCCGATGATACGTAACCCTAATTTCGAACTTCTCCGATCATCGAAACGTAATCGTACCAAACTCTCATGAAAAATCCTACATCCTCCACTGATCGCAATGATGTTGACGGTGTCGAGTAATTCTCTTTGGATTTTGAGATATGATTTTTAGAAACTTGGAACCCATTTCTTAGTTTTTCTGTAAATTTAGATTTTCTCTCCTGATAGCGGATGAAACCTTGATCCGTTAATTTCTAAAAATCACAAACGGTGATACGAACATTATTTGCGTATATTATTTCAATTCAAAATGCATGGATTGAGGGTTGTGGATTTTTAAATGAGTGGGATTGTTAAATTTCCACTTACAGGAAGTGTAAATATTGGAAGAAACAAACGACGGAAGAAGCTACTGATCATAGCTGAAGTGTGCAATACAATGGGGTTTGGTCCTCTTTATATAGGGATGATTCAAGGGTATTTTAGTCAATACATTCATGGACACATGGTCCTCTTCATGGCATCTACTCCATGCATGGTTACACATACATGGCTACTTGTCTTTATACCATGAATAACTCTATGCATCATGACACCAAAGAAGGACACTTGGTATTCTTCATGAACTCCATAACATGCATATAAACAACTAATAAGGACACATCACCTTTATACTTATCCTAAGCATATTTTAATTTATTTTAAATTAGAAACAAAGTTGTAACACTTATGAATGTAGCCAAATTTTGTTATACATATAAATGCAACATTTACAGACCTTATCTATATCAAAATCATAATTTATCATAAATAAATATTATTTCAAAATAAAAGTCATTAAGGAATCTTTAAAATAACTTATAAATAGTTGAAAATATTTATCTATATTATTTATCATATAATTCACCAAAGTTTATACTAACAAATGGTTTAAAAATAAATGCTTAATAAATCATTACAAATTATCTTACTTATTGATATTAAAAATTAAAAATCATTCCTATGAAATCTTTTAAAAATTATCTTTTACCAAATTTCATATTTTACAAACCAATATTATCAAAATTAAACATAAATCTTATAAATAAAATATTCAAAATAAGTTTTCTTATAAAAATCATATTAAATAAAACAAAATACTTATATAAAGTAAAAATTTATATTCAAACCTTATAAAATCAATTTATATTCAGAAAATCCAAATCAACTTTGTTAAAATTTATGGGATGTTACAAAAATAATGTAGACATTAATGTAGTAGTTGAAATTAAATTATAAATATTTATTTATAATTTAAACATTGAAAATTGGCTAATTGGAAAAATAAATTCAAACCGAATTAGAATTGGTTAAATTGTTAACCAATAATTTATTTAAATTCACTTTTGTTGTTTGAAAACCCCACACGGGTATTGGGATGATATTTGACATACACCAATCCCAATATTTAGTCATATGTCAATCGATGGGTTGACAGACTTTGATGAGCGTTGTTTATTTATTTTAATGATTACACAGTTGTAAATTTATCTTTGGATGTGAATGGACTGTTCAGTTATTATTTTTCATTATTGTTGCATACCCGCGATGTATGAAATCCATATAACTGAAATTATATGGTAGTTGATTGAGTCGAATTCCGATTCAGAAATTAAAGAGCATTTTAAAATAAAGAACATTTTAATGTAAAGAAAATTTTTAATATAAGGATTTTATTAATAAAGAATATTTTAAAATAAAGAATATTTTAAAATAATATTCAGTGAATAATCAAAACGTGATTTTGATGTCCGATTGACACAAAAAATTATTGAAATGTGAAGCCGAGTTATGTAGTAAACGCTATTTTAACTCGAACAGGTTCATCGATCGATTTTATTCATTTTAAAATGAATATCGAAAAGAAGTGATTTCAAAATCTAATATTTTGAAAATATTATCATTTTAAAATTATAATGATATAGAATATTCAATTTGAATTTAAAAGTGAAAATGAAGTTGAAATCGTTTTAAATAGAATAAATAATAATTTGTAAAGTACGTTTTAAATGGAAATCGACAAAATATATATTATATATATTTAATGGCCTGAATAGAATGCACCGCGCAGCGACCGTTCGCGAATTTTGACCATTAACTTCAAATTGATGTAATGGGAGATCCGACTGTCAGATTATACTAAAACCAGAACCGTTGGGTTCGTATTGAAAAGAACTTTCCAATGAATATAAGAGATTTGAAATCTAATGGCTAGTTTTGGAATTATATCCAAATCAATTTCAGAAAAAGTCGCTATGAATGCAGTTCAGTGGCTGTTATTGGAAACCGACTGTAAAAGCCTTAATTAAATTATTAAAAATATGGAAAAATTATGTAAAATCATAACTAATGATTTGGAAAGATTTTTGGTGAAAATTTTTAGTTTTGAAAGGAAAAAAATATATTTTTATCAAAATTAACTAGTTAATATATAGAATAATAATCCAACTATTTTAGAAATAAATAAATTGGATTGAGAACAGTTTTAATATAACCAGAACTTTCCAACATATGAATTGGAATGGATTTGAATAGAAATAATCTTCAGAATATTTCGATATTGGATTTTGTGATTATACAGATACTGTTGAGGAATTTGTAAGATATATATATATATATATCGTTATTCCCAATACAATATTTGTGGGTTTTAGAATTTGATATTGAATATAAGTCGATATAATTTCTATTCAGAGCCTTTTATTTAATGTCAAATTGGACATTGGGTTTATCATGAATGGTGTCTTCAATAACACTGTTCTTAAACTTAGTTGAGAAAAGAATAAATCTTTTAAATAAGATTTAGAGAAGTTACCAGTTAATTAATATTTAATTGGAATTGAATTGAAATTGGATTTTTGGGTTTTTCATAAATTATGTATTAAATAACATTTGTTCTTTAACCCGATTAACAGTAAAGATATGATTTGGAATTTATAAATCTCTTTATTAAGATTTAAATGGAAATTTTCCAAAGTAAATTTTCCAATTTAATATACTGAATTGGAGTTAAATGGAATTCGATTTGGTAATAATCGAGATGAGCTTCTGTGAATGAAGAGCATTACTATATATGGAATTTAAAAGGCTTTGCCGCTATTCCAATTATATTATTAGTCTAACACGGGTATTTATATCGATTATGTACCGTTATGATTTCCTTGTAGATTCCATTTTGATGGAAGATGATTTTGGGTTTATTTGAACTATGTCTTAAATGACATCGGTTCTTTAACCTAGTTAAAGATAAGATTAATTTCTTAAATTTGAATAATCATAAAGTAATGATTTTTGGACATTAAAATCAAATTGGAGTTTTAGTAAATTTTTAATTAGATTGAAATGGAAATGAGATAATTAAATTTATCGAATTCTTGAAATGGTCGAAAATGGAGTACCACCAGTTTTACTTCAGGCGATAGTTAAATCTTTAATTAGATTTGAACGTGAAAGGTTAATTAATTTTACCCAGATCACAGTGTGTGTTAGATATGGAGTGCTACCAATTTTGCTCCATGGGATGACTAGGTTGGGATTGGAAAAAAATAAATGTTTATTGTGGTAAGGTTCGATAATCCCGACTAGTAAATAAAATCTTTTGAAATTGATATCCAAAGGAAGATTAAAGAATAAATTTAAAAGCATTTATCTTTGATAAAATTAATGGGAACCTTTCCCTAATAATGTGAATATTTTATTAAAAGAATATTCTGAATTGGAATGAGGCGTATGATGTGTTTTTATAGCACTTGATTATTGATTATTAAATATGCGAGTTATTCACAAAGACCGGGTTTAACCCATTCTGAATAATTACTACGATGATTAAAAGTCGACGATGAAGATGGTGGTTGAAGATCGGAGATTTTCACATCGTTTGGATGATTACTGATGTCTTGATTGGGCCGTACACCCAAGACAAGGTAGTACGTGGTGATCGTCCAAACGTACTTGGAGATCGACTGGATACGCAAGGACCTCTCTCTTGTATTAGACATATATCTCCGGTTTCGTTCAGACCGAGAACAGACTTGTAAATGGGTGGTATGTCCGACGTAGTATTCCTTTATGCTGTATTCGTTAATCTCTGCTAGATACATATCTGTTTGGTGGCGGAGAATTTATTATCTTGCTTAACACCCTTATCTTAGACGTATGAGGTCAAAGGTTATATATTGGCAGAAATCAATGGTATGGTATGGATTGACAATGTGACATGCTGAGATGCATGGATCAAGGCTTTTGTTGAAAAGCAGGGCCTTGTGGATGACGATCAAAGCATAGCTTTAATTAGCATAGCTTTGTGTAGCATTGCTTCGTGAGCCTCACACCCCGGTATGATGGTGAACTTTAACTAGCCTCACACCCCGGTATGAGGTCAAAGGTTATATATTGGCAGAAATCAATGGTCAGGTCAGTATGCTTTCGATATGAGGATGGATTCGGTCGACCGAGATTAGCTGAGTGTGGTCGCTCCACGCTTAGAGGGATAGGGCACACCCCCCGGTTCCCATAGGGATAGAGTAAGCGGTGTTTTCTCTCGCTGGGATGTAAGCCGCAGTGATACTTGATTTCCCAACACGGTGGATGTGCATTACGGTGTTTTCTCTAGCTGGGACGTAAGTCGTTGTGTATTGCACTACGCGATAGATCTTTCGAATCAGGAGCCATCAGTATGGAAATCCAAACATCCAATACGATATTTTTGCGGTTTTAATTGTAAACCTATATATGGCGACATAATATATGGTACCTATGCCGCCTATGATTGATACATTTACTTTCGAAATTTATTTCTATACTATACACTTATAGTAATAATAAAAGATAAATTTCGCGTATCAAGCATATTTGGCATTTATAAGGTAAAACTCTATCCTCTGGCTTGCGTTGTATTGTGTGATGGGACCTGAGTCTTATAATAGCTTCATTTTTCTTTAATTATCATTGCGATGTTTGTTTTAGGCACTGGTATTCTTGGGGTAAACCCGTTTCGTGTTATACTGCGTGGTCCCTTGATTTACCTAACTTTAAAATAAAATTAATAACCGTTTTAGTTCTCACACTAATGTCATGACTGACCTGGAGTTTATTGTTTTAACCTAAACTCCGGGTGCCCATATTTTCTACACGGGAAGCTAGTAATTTTGGTTTTCGCATATATTTCTTTTCACAGGATCCTGGATTACAGCTGGAGCTATGTTCAGAAAGTTTTTTATCCGCATATCTCTTTCAGTTGTGTCAGTTGTTATTTTCTGCTACACATTATGCTTATGTATTATTTTCCGCTGCTATGTAATTTTAAATCTCTGATATTGTATTTCCAATGTGTAATAATTATTCATACTCTGGAATGTTCTTGCACTTTGATGTAAACTGTTGTAATAACAATAAAATGTTCCATTGTTTGTGTTCTGATTGTCATGTTCTCAACTCAATCCGGTCTTTCCCGAAAGGGGAAGTTTGCGTCGTTTCAGTTTGGTATTAGAGCTTTGGTTTACAGAGCTCGAGAACAAGACACATTAGTACCAAACAAAAGAATTCATCAGAGATTGGATTAGTAACATCCAATAAGAATGACTCGTTAGAGGTGGGATTAGTAGCATCCTAGAGTGAGTTTCAGAGAGTGTTATTTTAAAATAAAAATGAAAACAAATTTAGTTTTGAAAATTTTATCTTAAAACACGTTTTTGAGTATATTATTTTACTTTTATTTTGGACAATCGAGTATATAAAGATTTTGTATATACGCGCAAGTAACGGATATTCGAAGCCTCCAATATATTGGATAGATATAGAATCACACTCTAGTCGCCCGGAGATGATTCTGATGATAGAGCTCCATCATCAGTATTTGTATTCAAGTTTCGAAAGTGGGATATCTATATATTTCCAATTGACTGGTGCAAGAACCAAAACTTAGTTAGAGTTTATTGCTGTGATTTGCACTAAAAATATGTTTTTTTGACTATATATAAAAGCTATATATATTTTAAAAGTTAATTGACTAATTGATTGCTGGTTGCTGTTGTATGTTTATTAATTTAACTAATAAAAATATTGGAACGATAAAAACTAATGAGAAATAATGGTAAATAAATCCAAATCAAAAATTGAACTGAATTGCAAATGATTGAAATTGCATGCATATACATGTATACATATGAAAAGGTCATAGCATGGAAGCTAAGAAGAGGAATAAAATTGTATGCCCGACAAATAAGTACATATTTACTGTATTTCTTGGGTTTGATGACTTTATGAGCCGCTTGGCTTTTTTTTGGATGATGAGGGCCCTGTGAGGCAAGTTGCGGTTTTAAATATCAACCCGTACAATGGAGGTTATGGTGAAATTTTTCGAAAATTTAGGGTGTTAGCCAAACTTTTGAAAAAATTAAAAATATTAGAAACTGAAAAGTTGAAGAATAAAAGCCAGAATGAAAGTTGAGTTGGTTAGTTAAAAAACTTTCAGCTTCGTTCCTTTTCGAGGACGAAAAGAATTTCAGTGGGGGAGATTGTAACAACCGGGAATTTCTAAACCAATTTAAAAAATTTATTTTAGCTATTTTAATGGATTTTAAATATTTAAATTGATTTATTTTAAATAATAACAACTAAAAATTTATTTTTAACGTAGTTAGAATATATAAATTATTTTATTTATATAACGAGCCTGAAATGGTGCGGTAGTTTGAAAATACGATTTTAAACTTCGAATTAAAATATAGAATTCATTACAAATTAGATTTCAGTAAAACCAGAAACGTTGGAATCTATTTAATCATATCTTTCTAAAGAATGTTAAAAACTGAGATTTCATAATATAAATTGAAAGTTATGTCAGTTTAAAATGTAAAATAGTTGTTATGGAATTTATATATATTAATATAATATATAGCCCGTAAAAATAGCCATTTTGCAAACGACCTCCGTTTTCGATGAAACCACTTTTGTTGGATCCGGAATGTCAAATTATTGTTGGATTTCAAATTTCAAATTTTTTGGAATTAATATGTGAGTGTGGAAAAAGAAAACGTGTTTTGTCAATTTCAGATGAATTATATCGACCGGAAAATGGCCATTTTTCAAACGATCTCCAAATTTGATGAAATTAGTATTGTTAGGACCGTATCGTCAAAACAAAACTAGATATAATTTTTCTGAAATTTTTGGAGTCAATATATGGCCCCGGTAAATTAAAATGTACGTTTATATTAAATATATATCATTTATATTTTAATTTTGATTAAAACTGAGTGAAACGATTGAATTGACTTATGAAATATATTCCATTGTGTCCGGAATGGGGGTACCTAGCTAGGGGCTACAATCGTTGGAGTTCGATTGAAGTTAGGATGCGAAACGAATTAATTAGAGAATTAAATGAATTAAATATGAAAAATAATATAAGTACCCTCCAATTAAAGACCCTAAAATTTCCAAAACCCTATTGGCCAATTCATTTCAGCCGCCACCGTTTGCTAAAAAACAAAGGCCGATATTTTCCAATTTTCAATCCTTAATCATTTTCCATCTAAGCCAAATTAGACCATGAATAATAAACGAAAATCAAAGAGGAAGTTCTCATCTTCGATTCTATAAGGGGATGATCGGAAATCGCTTAGTATTTGGTTCAATTTTTGGGCTCAAAGCCACGGGTTTTGGTGGGGATTTCGAGGCGGTTGGCGGCTATGAGTGCAGCGCTGCTCCTGGGGGTGATAAGGCGATGCAGTTGCGCTTCAATTGGACGCTGGCGATCGGAGTCACGGTCGACGATGGAGGCACTGCAAGGTGAGAGAGGTTGCGAGCTCAAGTTCAACGTTCTAGATTCTATACAGTGAGTTTTTTGTTTGTTTTATTTAATTTAATTATATATAGCATTGTTAAAATATGATTTAATTAATTTTACCATAGAAAATAATGTGATTTTTAAATATAATATTACATAGATAATAAATGTATAAATGTTTATTTTCAGTTTTTTTGATAGCATTGTTAGAATATGAATTTTTATTATATATATATATAGCTTTGAAGAAAAACATGTGTTATTAAAATTAACATTGTTTCAAACGTTTTAAAAATCTGATTTTTAACAATAAAATAGCAGTTTTAAAAATATGATTTTTAAATATAGCAGCATGATAAAAATTGGATATATATATATAATGACAGGATAAAAAAATATGATTTTTATCTATATAGCGGTGATATAAAAATATGTTTTTTATCTATATAGCGTTGATATAAAAATATGATTTTTATCTATATAGCGTTGATATAAAAATATGATTTTTATCGTATATATGAAAATATTTTCAGAAAGACAAAAATTTGATTTTTTATCATATGTATACTATTTATAAAATAGACAAGTTATGAATTAATTATTCGATAGTTAAAAATATGATTTTCAACGTACGTATGTTATTTATAAAATAGACATGCTGGATTTCTGGAAATTTTTACGATTGACAATCAAAGAATGGCAGAGTGGAAACCAAAGGTGAGAACTACTTCTCACTCTATTTATTTTATAGTTAAATATACATTAGGATGCAGACGGTGCTTAGCAGCACCCGATACTTTTCATTGTACAAACCATGATTGTTTGGTTGGACCGTATTGTGTGTTTTTTGTGATGTTGAAATGTTTAACGTATTAAAAATTATGTTAACATTAATGTAGAAGTTGAAATTAAATTATAAATATTTATTTATGATTTAAGAAGTGAAAATTGGCTAATTGGAAAAATAAATTCAAACCGAAATAGAATTGGTTAAATTGTTAACCAATAATTTATTTAAATTCACTATTGTTGTTTGAAAACCCCACATGGGTTTTGGGATGATATTTGACATACACTAATCCCAATATTTAGTCGTATGTCAATCGATGGGTTAATAAAATGTGATGAGTGTTATTTATTCATTTTAATGCTCACACAGTTGTAAATTTCACTCTGGATGTGAATGGACTGTTTAATGATTATTTGTTATTATTGTTGCATACCTGCGATGTATGGAATCCATATAACTGAAATTATATGGTAATTGATTGAGTCGCATTCTGATTCAGAAATTAAATAGCATTTTAAAATAAAGAACATTTTAATGTAAAGAATATTTTTAATATAAGGATTATTTTTTTAATAAAGAATATTTTCAAATAAATAATATTTTAAAATAAAGAATATTTTAAAACAAAGAATATTTTAAAAAAATATTCAGTGAATAATCAAAATGTGATTTTGATGTCCGATTTTGGATGGACAAAAAAAAATATTGACATGTGAAGCCGAGTTATGTAGTAAACGCTACTTTAACCCGAACGGGTTCATCGATCGATTTTATTCATTTTAAAATGAATATCGAAAAGAAGTGATTTCAAAAATCTAATATTTTGGAAATATTATCATTTTAAAATTATAATGATATAGAATATTCAATTTGGATTTAAAAGTGAAAATGAAGTTGAAATTGATTTAAAACGAATAAATAAATAATTTATAAAATACGTTTTAAATGGAAATCTACAAAATATATATATATATATAATATATATATATATATTATATATTTAATGGCCTGAATAGAACGTGCCACGCAGCGACCGTTCGCGAATTTCGACCATTAACTTCAAACTGATGTACTGGGAGAACCGACCATCGGATTCACCAAAAATCAGAACCATTGGGTTCGTATCGAAAAGAACATTCCAATGAATATAAGAGATTTGAAATCTAGAGGTTATATTTGGAATTATGTCCAAATCAATGTCATAAAAGGTCGCTATGAATGCAGTTCGGTGGCTATTATTGGAAACCGACTGTAAAGCCTTAATTAATTTTTTTAAAATATGGAATAATTATGTAAATTCATAATTAATTATTTGGAATGATTTTTGGTGAAAATTTTCAGTTTTGAAAAGATAAAAATATTTTTATCGAAATGAACTAGTTAATAACTAGAATAATAATCCAACTATTTTAGAAATAAATATATTGGAATTAGAATGGTTTTAATATAACCCGAACTTTCCAACATATGAATTGGAATAGATTTGAATAGAAATAATCTTCGGAATATTTTGATATTGGATTCCATGATTATACGGATATTGTTGAGGAATTTGGAAGATATATGTATGTATGTATATATATATATCATTATTCCCAATATGATATTTGTTGGTTTCAGAATTTGATATTGAATATAAGCCGATATAATTTCTATTTAAAGCCTTTTATTTAATGTCAAATTGGATTTTGGGTTTGTCGTGAAAGGTGTCTTCAATAACACTGTTCTTAAACTCAATTGAGAAAAGAATAAATATTTTAAATAAGATTTAGAGAAGTTACCAATTAATTAATATTTAATTGGAATTGAATTGAAATTGGATTTTTGGGTTTATCGTGAATAATGTTTTAAATAACATTTGTTCTTTAACCCAATTAACAGTGAAGATATTATTTGGATTTACAAATCTTTTTATTAAGATTTAAATGGAAAATTTCCAATGTAAAGTTTTCCAATTTAATATATTAAATTGGAATTAAATGGAATTCAATTTAGTAATAATCGATATGAGCTTCTGTGAATGAAGACCGTTACTATATATGGAATTTAAAAGGATTTGCCACTATTCCATTTATATTATTAGTCTGACACGGGAATTTATATCGATTATGTACTGCTATGATTTCCATGTAGATTCCATTTTGTTGGAAGATGATTTTGGGTTTATCGTGAATTATGTTTTAAATGACATTGGTTCTTTAACCCAGTTAAAGATAAGATTAATTTCTTAAACTTGAATAATCATAAAGTAATAATTTTGGGATAATAAAACCAAATAGGAGTTTTAATAAATTTTTAATTAGATTGAAATGGGAATGAGATAATTAAATTTATCAAATTCTTGAAATAGTCGAAAATGGAGTACCACCAGTTTTACTACAGGCGATAGTTAAATCTTTAATTAGATTTGAACGTGAAAGGTTAATTAAATTTACCCAAAGCATAATGCGTGTTAGATATGGAGTGATACCAGTTTTTCTCCATGGGATGAATAGGTTGGGATTTGAAAATAATAAATGATTATTGTGGTATGGTTCGATAATCCCAACTAGTAAATACAATCTTTTGAAATTGATATCCAAAGGAAGATTAAAAAATAAACTTAAAAAAATTTATCTTTGATAAAATTAATGGGAACCTTTCCCTAATAATTTGAATATTTTATTAAAAGAATATTCTGAATTGGAATGAGGCATATGATGTGTTTTTATAGCACTTGATTTTTGATTATAAAATACACGAGTTATTCGGAAAGACCGAGTTTAACCCATTCTGAATAATTACTACGACGATTAAAAGTCGACGATGAAGAGGGTGGTTGAAGATCGGAGATCTTCACATCGTTTGGATGATTACTGATGTATTGATTGGGTCGTACACCCAAGACAAGGTAATAAGTGCTGATCGTCCAAACGTACTTGGAGATCGACCGGATATGCGAGGACCTCTTGTATTGGACATACGGGACGAGGAATAAGGTGCCTCCAGTTTCGTTCCGACCCAGAACGGACTTGTAAATGGATGGTATGTCTGACATTGTATTCCTTTATGCTGTATTCGTTGATCTCTGCTATATATATGTGTGTGTGTGTGTGTTTGGTGGCAGAGAATTTATTCTCTTGCTTAACACCCTTCTCTGAGACGTATGAGCTTAGAGGTTATATATTGGCAGAAATCAATGGTATGGTATGGATTGACAATGTGACATGCTGAGATGCATGGATCAAGTCTTTTGTTGAAAAGCAGAGGCTTGTGGATGATGATCAAAGCATAGCTTTAATTAGCATATCTTTGTGTAGCGTTACTTCGCGAGCCTCATTCCCTGGTATGATGGTGAACTGATGGTTAGGTCAGTATGCTTTCGATATGAGGATGGATTCGGTCGATCGAGATGAGCTGAGTGTGGTCGCTTCATGCTTAGAGGGATAGGGCACACCCCCCAATTCCCATAGGGATAAAGTGAGCGACATTTTCTCTCGCTGGGATGTAAGCCACAGTGATACTTGATTTGCCAACATGGCGGTTGTGCATTACGGTGTTTTCTCTAGCTGGGACGTAAGCCGTTGTTTATTGCACTACGCGATAGATCTTTCGAATCAGGAGCCATTAATATGGAAATCCAAACTTCCAATATGACATTTTTGCAGTTTTAATTGAAAACCTATATATGGCGACATAATATATCGTACTTATGCTGCTTATGATTGATACATTTACTTCCGAAATTGATTTCTACACTATACACTTATAGTAACAATAAAAGATAAATTTCGCGTATCAAGCATATTTGGCTATTATAAGGTAAAACTCTATCCACCGGCTTGTGTTGCATTGTGTGATGGGACCTGAGTCTTATAATAGCTTCATTTTTCTTTAATTAGCATTGCGCAATTTGTTTTATGCACTGGTATTCTTGGGGGTAAACCCATTCCATGTTATACGGCATGGTCCCTTGATTTACCTAACTTTAAAATAAAATTAATAACTATTTTAGTTCTCACACCAGTTCCACGACTGACCTAGAGTTTATTGTTTTAACCTAAACTCTGGGTGCCCATATTATCCACACGGGAAGCTAGTAGTTTTGGTTTTTGCGGATATTTCTTCTCATAGGATCCTAGATTACAGCTGGAGCTATGTTCGAAAAGTTTTTTATCCGCATATCTCTTTCAGTTGTGTCAATTGTTATTTTCCACTACATATTATACTTATGTATTATTTTCCACTGCTATGTAATTTTAAATCTCTAATATTGTATTTCCAATGTGTAATATTTATTCATACTCTGGAATATTCTTGTACTCTGATGTAAATTGTTGTAATAACAATGAAATGTTCTACTGTTTGTATTCTGATTTGTCATGTTCACAACTCAATCCGGGCTTTTTCGAAAGAGGAAGTTTGGGTCATTTCAATCACCCACATAAATGCAATTAAAATAATAAATTTAACAAAACTCGAGTTATTTAATAATTCACCCACGTTCTCGTTTTCTCAATTCACATCTTTCTATGTAGAAAAACTATTACTTCTCTATCTTCTTCATTACAAATGGAAAAAAATTGAGTTTTCAAATAGAAAAGCCCAGCAGCCTCACAAACTCCTCCCCACGCCTCTGCACGGTCCCTTCCTCGGTATCTAATCCGACCATCCAGCCTCGCATAGGATCTCCCCGCCTCCATGCCGCCTTACCCAGTCGTCTGTAACCACTACACCCGGCATCCTCCTCTAGAGCTTAGCCTTACTCCGCAACCTCGCGTCCCCAGTAACTCAAACCCACCCCTCCTCCATCGACTCCATCACCCACATCACCGCCTCCACCAATACGATCCCCTCGCCTTCCCAACAACCCGCACCTGATCTGAAGCTTTCCCATCATCGCACACCAGCGCCTGCACCCCCTCCTACGCAACCACTGGTTCATCAACAACTGTCCTCACTCTTCTGGTCTTCTCTGTATGTACAAAACCCAAACCCTACTACCTCTGAGGCAAACCTTTTTTTCTTATGTCCGGCACCATCTTAACCCCTCAACCATGTCAGTCCGTGTAACACCCCACGTCCATTAATGTCACTCTCAAAGGGAATGCATTAACTTTCATGGAGTATTATTGGTGTATAGAACAGAATATAACATGACAGATACATATATTGGTACTTGAAAATTAAAACAACTTTTACTGCAGTGGAGAAATAGTTTGGTTACAACAACATCAAAAACCAACAATAAAACCAAGTACACTTAATATCCATCTTGACAAATTATTTTCTGAGTACATAAAGTAAAAAGCATAACCTCAACATAAGTAGCCATAAAAGAGATAAGCTGAACTTTACTCTCAGTTATCCAAGCACTTCCAAAAGAGAGTGAAAGAGATCCAAATCAAGCTCCACTAGCACTAGTCCCACCCTGAGAACCTGGGGGGGGGAAGGAAGAAAAGAGCTGAAAACAAAGGGGGTCAGACATAAAGTCTGGCGAGTCCAATAACTTTAACAGTACAATTATTAAAGTAATTAGGATAAGGCATAAACTGGTAAAACAAGGAATGATTGTGAAACAAATGGGCAAGACAAAACAAACAAGAGGAATATGCTGGCGTTAATCGCGCTCCTAATCACTATAGGATAATTACTATACTGCACCATTACTAGTCACCTTAAAAGTTGATCCCGCCTACTGAACATAATAATCATAATAATGATAATGGTAATTCCGTGTACGCCTAGCTGTCTTCATAGGTGTCGCCTGCCCCTATCTCCACTGGTTGTACGCACTACCCCCATGCGATCGGCTCCCTAACTCGTAGATACCCATGATGGTCCCACAGTGGGGTGTATCACTCCCCAAAGTGGCAACCCGATACCACTAAAGATGCACGGCTTATATCTACACGATGCAATAACGTCTTATCTACCAGCCCGGGCCCACGCACGCACATGACCCCATTGGACTTACGTTGCCTCCGCTAACCCGTTTTGACCTCTTACAATCAAACCCAGTAAGCGTGTCCCGTCCTCGACCTAGTTCGAGCTCACAAAGATACTTAATGGGTTACTGGTTTGAAAAGGGTCCCCCATGCTTGACACAAGCTTTCCACCTATGCATGGTCCCCACTAGGATTTCCCACTTAACCCCCTTCTTATTCATGTCTTCTTGCATGTTTCAACTTGGTTAAGTGTTTCTAATCGTATTTCACATGACACCCATGTCACCCACTTAACCCATGTCCCACTTCATGTTTATCTTGGTTAAGTGTTACTTAATTCATTATTACCGTAACCATGTAAGACCTCTCACATTAGACTACCGTTTGCGGTTGCTAGATTTTCCGGGCAGGTCCGGGCAGTCTTATACCGCAAACAAGCCTAACCTCGTGTCTTTACAATTGTTACGCACTTAATTTATGCCTTCGACCTCTCACATTAGACTACCGTTTGTGGTTGCTGGATTTGTCGGGCAGGTCCGGACAGTCTTATACCACAAACGAGTCTAACCTCGTGCCTTAGGCGTTTATTATTACACATAATTATTTCACCCCAATATGGATTAATTATCCCTATTCAAATTGTCAATAATTTCCAAATTAATCTATATCCATAATTGTCACCTAAATTATGTCCATAGTTTTCAGGTATATAAATTATACCATTTAGTGTCTCAAATTAATTATATGCCTTTAAAGCCATTTTATGCCAATTCACAATATGTATATTTAATATTTTCCCATTGTCCCCACGTTGTTCGTACGTTTAATATGAAATATGCTAGACTCGCAAATAGTCTAACTCATAAAAAGAAAAGATACATCACAACTTGCATAACACATAAAATAGATCTAACTTGCGAATAACAATTATAACATAAGTTTGCATAGCCAATAACTTGCATAGGCAATGAACATATTGAACATAAATTTGCTTAAACTATGTACTGCCATGGATCTAAATATAGATCTAAACAAGAAATTGTGAACTTGCATATATGAATATGGTTTTCACCTAAACTTGCATATGTGAATATATTTTTTCACCTAAACTTGCATATGTGAATATGGTTTTCACTTAAACATGCATATGGATTCCCACAAACTTGCATATGAATTTAAACATGTAAACTAATATCATATGTTTTACATATAAACTCGTATATGTATATATATACTTGATTCACATATAAACTTGTGTATAATTCGCATACAGACTTGCATATGATTCATATACAAACTAGCATATGATTTACATCCCAAACTTGCATATAAACTGATGTCATAAAATGAATCAAGTTAAACATATGTGATTGGACATATGAAATAGATCTACTAACAAAAGTTAACAAAATTGTCATATGTTCACCAACAGACGATAACAAAGTTAAGTAACATCACATGATTCAACAAACATGTTCTCATAATCCCAATTCTAACTCATCACAATTAAATTATTAATTATTTTGTGAAAGAAATTGTACTCACAAAGACGGATTAGAGAAGAGAATATTTCGTTCGTCGTTTGTATTAGAATCCTAACTTGCAATTCCTAAGCTTTAAGAAGAAGAAGAAGAAGAACTATTCTAGCAGCAGCATGGAGGCCAAGAGATTAATTTAGTTTAGGTTTAGAGCTTGAGTCTATGCGTGCTTATATAGAAGTTTAAATCAATATAAGCCGTTAGATTATCATAAGAGAAAATCAGAACCATTCAGACTAGATAGAGTTATCCAGAATTGCCACCTATGCCCTAGTGACTCAGAAACAAGTCAGAATCATCACAGTTCAGATCTACCTGAGGGGGTAGGTCGACCCCCTGGTCGGCCTGTATAGGGGAGGTCGACCCCCTGGTCGACCTGGCGGGAAAAATCGTGCCCAGCCCGCTTCTCTTTTTGAATTCAAATTTTTGAATTTTAATCTGAACTGTTTTTAATTTATTTAATTTTCTGAAACTTCTTAGGGCCATAACTTCCTCATATGAAGTCCGATTTACGAAAACTTGGACTCTATTCCAAGCAGAATTTCGAGACGAACGCAATGGGTAACTCATTTCCCTTAATTCTTCACCTTAAAATTAAGTATTCTTAAAATTTATTAATTTTAATATTTAAGATTACAGGGTGTTACATTCTCCCCTCCTTAAAAGATTTCGCCCCCAAAATATCCAAGTTAAGGAGAATGCATATCCTATAACATCCAATCATCCATCTACTCAACCATCAAACACAGGCATCCATTGTCCTTACAAGATTTCTAATGCCGTATGAACATATGCAAAAAGTGTGTGTATATGTTCCTTATCCAATGCAAAATCAGGCGTCCTACTGATTCAGTTGACCTCGTTAATGCAAATCATGATAGTGCCATGCATCCCTTATGTATGCGAAAGAATCCTAAAGATACATATTACTTCTACATGTGTGCACAACCATTCATCAAAATGCAGCATCCATATGATAACACAACCATTATACATCCATTAATTTAAATATGCACACATATTTATATGCAATATGAAAGTGATTGAGCTGATCTAGTGCCTAATGTGTGTGTACATGCATCCACGAGCAACCACTTGCAACCTCTTGCAACCACTCGCAACCACCAATCATAACATGTTTCAAATACATGTTTACATCCATTGGTTTCTAACTAAGGATAAAGAATAGGACCGAGGAGATATACTTAAAAGATAGATATAAGCATGAATAAACTTATGGAAAACGAGATCAAGGAGGTACCCTCAAAAAGAAAAGGGTAGGCTGTGCGTATTTTTCTCTCAGTTTCCTAAGTCGCTTCTTCCTCAGCGTCACTCCATTGAACTTTAACAAGCTTGACTTCACGGTTGCATAGCTTTTTGACTTCCGTAGCCAAGATACGAGTTGGAACTCTTCTCACAATCGCTTCTCATTCCACTTCTACTTCCTCTAGTATACTTGGCTCCACAACTTCCGCAGACTCATGTATGCACTTTCGTAGTTGAGAAACATGAAAAACATTATGAACTCCTGCCAGTCTTTCGGGTAGCTCTACTCTGTAAGCCATCGTCCCAATCCTTTCAGTGATAGGAAATGTTCCTACAAATCTTTGTGCTAGTTTTCCTATAGACCCAAAGCGAATGACATTCATCAAAGGAGATACTTTAAGGAACACCCTATCTCCAACCTCAAACTCAAGGTCGGTCCTTCTTTTGTCTGCATAGGACTTCTATCTATCTTGTGCAGCCTTCATCCGTCTTTTTATCAAGTCCACCTTTTCTGAGGTTTCTCTAATCATGTCTAGCCCAAGTACGAGCTTGTCTGTAGACTCCCACCAACAAGTTGGTGATCGGCATGGTCTTCCATATAAAGCTTCGAAGGGCGCCATGCCTATGGTTGCTTGGTAGCTATTGTTGTAAGCGAATTCCATCAAAGGAAGATGATCCCCCCATGTCCCTCCAAAGTCAAGAATGCACAATCTCAAGAGGTCTTCCAATACTCTGTTCACCCTTTCCGCCTGACCATCGGTTTGGGGGTGATAGGCCGTGCTTAAGCATAATTGTGTGCCAACAGCCTCTTGCAAACTCTTCCAAAACTCGCTCGTAAAGATAGGATCTCTATCACTCACTATGCTGGAGGGTATCCCATGGAGTCTAACTATCTCTTTAAGATAAATGGATGCTAGGGACGAGGCAGTCCTTCTACTCTTAACAGGTATAAAGTGAGCGCTTTTAGTGAGCCTGTCTACTATTACCCAAATACTGGTATTACCCCTTCTTGACCTAGGCAACCCATCTACTAAGTCCATCGAAATGCTATCCCACTTCCACTGTGGGACCTCTAGAGGATGAAGCTGACCACCAGGCTTCTTCTGCTCCGCTTTGAATTGCTGGCATATCAATAACTTAGCGACGAACTCAGCTACATCCCTCTTCATGCCATTCCAAAAGAAAACCCTTTTTATATCTTTATACATCTTGTCTTCGCCTTGGTGTATGGTCAGCTTAGAATGGTGTGCTTCTTCGAGAATCGTCTTCACTAAATCCCTTACTTGTGGGACGCATAGCCTTCCATCCCGTCTTAACCAACCCTTATCATCGATGGAGTATCTATTGAGGTGACTAGAAGTCTCACCCCTAACTAGCTTATCCATCATATCAACTAGCTGAGGGTCTTCTCGTTGCACGGTTCCTATTGAGTCCAAAAGAGTAGATCACACCTCTAGCGATGCTAATAGACCAGGTACTATTTCAGAGGAGGGTCTAAAGTTAAAGTTTGCTATGTACTCCAAGCTTTTCCTTTCTACAAAAAGAGGACTCAAGGTCAGCTTCTTTCTATTCAAGGTGTCTGCTACCACATTGCCCTTTCCAGGGGTATAGGAAATCTCAAAATCATATGAGGCCAGAAATTCCATCTACCTCTGTTGTTTTTAGTTAAGATCTTTCTGTGAGAAAAGGTACTTTAATGATTTATGGTCAGTAAACAATTCAAAACATTCTCCTACTAGGTAATGACGCCATGTCTTTAGAGAGAAAACAATGGCAGCTAGCTCCAAATCTTGAGTTGGGGAGTTCTTTTCATGTACCTTCAATTGCCTTCCCGCATAACAAACTACCTTGCCTTCTTGCATCAAGACAGCGCCCAACCCTGTACCGCATGCGTCTGTGTATACGTTAAACATTTTGCTCCCATCAGGCAACATCAGAACTGGGGTTGTTGTTAGAGCCCTTTCCAAATGTTGGAAAGCAATATTGCAATTCAAATCCCAAGCGAAAGTTAGTTCTTCTTTCTCAATCTTTTGAGTGGGGCTGATATTTTTGCAAAGTTTTTAATGAACTTTCAGTAAAAGCCCGCTAGCCCGAGAAAGCTTCGGACTTCGGTTGCATTCCGTGGAACCTTCCAATCTTGCACCGCAACTACTTTTGCGGGGTCCACAGCTATCCTCTCTTTGGACACCACATGTCCAAGAAACCTCACTTCTTCTCTCCAGAAATGGCATTTGGAAAATTTGGCTTTCAGCTGATGTGCACGAAGAGTATCCATGACTTCCCTTTAATGCAAACCATGCTCTTCTTCATTCTTCGAGAAAATCAAAATGTATTCTACGAAGACCACCACAAACTTATTAAGGAAGTCCCCGAACATCGTGCTCATCAAGTCAACGAAGTAAGCGGGTGTGTTTGTCAAGCCGAAAGGCATGACAAGCCATTCGAAGAAACCATCTGGGGTTCTGAACGCGGTCTTATCAATGCTGTCTTCAGCCACTCATAGCTAATGAAACCCAATAGCCAGATCTAGTTGGGAGAAAACTAACGCACCTACAGGCTGATCAAACAAGTCGTCTATTCTTGGAAGTGGTAGCCTATTTTTCTTGGTCAGCTTGTTTAGCTCCCTATAATCAATGCATAGGCGAAATGAACCATCCACTTTGGTTGCGAATACTGCTGGAGCACCCCATTCAGAAATACTCCACCTTATAAACCCTTTTTCAAGCAACTCTTTGACTTGCTTGCTGAGCTCTTTTCTCTCCCTTGGAGCCATGTGTCTAATGGGTAGAGCTACGGGTTTTGCATTATCAACAAGGTATATGCAGAAGTCTATCTCCCGCTTCGGAGGTAAGCCCTTCACCTCTTCAAATAAATCTGAGTATTCACGGACTACTCTAACAGACTGCAAGTTTTCAACAGACGCATCAAGAGATTCTAGGTTGCTAAGCATAACAAAATGTATGGGATTACAAGAGATTTCGAGAGTGTTATCGAGGCGAGTTATAAGTCTAACCACTCACTTTTCACAATCGAGGATGGCACCATTACTGGATAACCAGTCCATGCCTAGAATCAACCCATAGCCCGTGAAGCCAAGAACGAAGGCGTTGCATTCAAACCCAATGCCCAAGATAGACATTCTCAAATCCCGACAAATCACTGAAAGATGAGCCCAACCACCAATAGGATTTGAGACTACTATGGGATCCAAAACTAGACTAGTATTTAGGTGCAGTGTTTCAACTAACAAAGCAGATACAAACGAGTGTGAAGCGCCAGAATCAAACAAAGTACGAACAGGATGATCAAACAGAAAAACCAAACTTTCGACAGAAATGTTTCTACCTCTCTCTTGTCCTGGTGCCATAGAGCATGAACCTGCCCTCTTGCCTGCCCTGGTGCCATGAGAGCCTAAACCTGCCCTCCGGAAGTAGAACCTGTCCTCTGCCCTTGCCCTTGTCTTATCGGGCAGTCTTTAATCAGATGTCCTGCCTCACCACAGTTAAAACAGCTAGTCTTCTTCTTCTTCCTACAGTCCTTGCTCAGATGGTCTGGTGTTCCACAATTAAAGCACCTTTTCTTTCCTTTGCTATTGTTATCCTTACGACCTTTCTTAGGTTGCTGCTGTGACTTCTTTTGATCCCCTTTCTTTTCTGGTACCTTATTAGCATTAGCGCCTTTCTCCTCTTCATGCATAAGCGCCATGTCAACCAGTTTCTCAAAGGTACCCCACGTAGGAATGTAGGTCATAGCCAACCCATGTAGCGGCTCATTCAAACCTTTAACGAATTTCAGAGGCCTTCTTTCCAGGTGTGTTCACCAAGTCTAAGCCAAATCTCGCCAACTGATTGAACTTGTTGACGTATTCTTTTCTTATAAATTCACCTGCTTCAACGCCAAGAACCTCTCCATGTATAAATTCTCTTCTGCTCGTGAGAGAAATTTCATCTCGAACCTATGCCTGAAATCCATCCATGTCTCCACTAGACGCTCTCCATTCGTGACCTCTCACCAAAACGAGGCTTCGTCCTTCAATAACCAAGCAACTAATTGAACCTTCATTCCAACTTCTATCTCGAAGATACCAAACAAATCTTCCACCTCCTTAAGCTAATTTTGAACTTCAACAAACATCTCTGACCCGTGAAAAGGTTTCCCACCCATCGCCTGAAAGTCTTTGCATATCTTCGAAAAAGTATCAACGCGGGGAGGGGGAGGAGGAGGAGCGACTGCACCTGGGGGAGGAGGAACGTCTGCTGGGCCTGCGGCGGTGGCCCTAGCCTCCAGATACCTTCTGAACCAGGTTGGTATAGGTATGCCCTCGGTTATCTCGGGTACCCCAGACATGTTGAAAAGAAAAAGGAAGAGATTCAAAACGGAGAATCGAAGGAAAGAAATATGGTTCTTGGGGTTATGTTTTTAAAACAAACCTTTCTCTCGAAAATACTCTCCTTAAAACCTATTTTTGAAAGTATTTCTTTATAAAATGATTTTGAAAAACAGTTTTTTCAAAATCTCTTATCTGTTCTTGGTAACCTTCAACTCTGATACCACGTGTAACACCCCACGTCCATTAATGTCACTCTCAAAGGGAATGCATTAACTTTCATGGAGTATTATTGGTGTATAGAACAGAATATAAAAAGAGATATACATATATTGGTACTTGAAAAATTAAAACAACTTTTATTGCAGCGGAGAAATAGTTTGGTTACAACAAAGTCAAAAACCAACAATAAAACCAAGTAAACTTAATATCCATCTTGACAAATTATTTTCTGAGTACATAAAGTAAAAAAGCATAACCCCAACATAAGTAGCCATAAAAGAGATAAGCTGAACTTTACTTTCAACTATCCAAGCACTTAAAAAAGAGAGATAAAGAGATCCAAATCAAGCTCCACTAGCACTAGTCCCACCCTGAGAACCTAGGAGGGGAAAGGAAGAAAAGAGGCGAAAACAAAGGGGGTCAGACATAAAGTCTGGCGAGTCCAATAACATTAACAATATAATTATTAAAGTAATTAGGATAAGGCATAAACTGGTAAAACAAGGAATGACTGTGAAGCAAATGGGCAAGACAAAACAAACAAGAGGAATATGATGGAGTTAATCGCGCTCCTAATCACTATAGGATAATTACTATACTGCACAATTACTAGTCACCCTAAAAGTTGATCCCGCCTACTGAACATAATAATCATAATAATGATAATGGTAGTTCCGTGTACCCCTAGCTATCTTCATAGGTACCGTCTGCCCCTATCTCCACTAGTTGTACCCACTACACCATGCGATCGGCTCCCTAGCTCGTAGATACCCGTGCTGGTCCCACAGTGGGGTGTATCGCTTCCCAAAGTGGTAACCCGATAACACTAAAGGTGCACGGCTTATATCTACATGATGCAACAACGTCTTATCTACCGGCCTGGGCCCACGCACGCACATGACCCCATTGGACTTGCGTTGCCACCGCTAACCCGTTTTGACCTCTTACAATCAAACCCAGTAAGCGTGTCCCTTCCTCGACCTAGTTCGAGCTCACAAAGATACTTAATGGGTTACTGGTTTGAAAAGGGTCCCCCATGCTCGACACAAGCTTTCCACTTATGCTTGGTCCCCACTAGGATTTCCCACTTAACCCCTTTCTTATTCATGGCTTCTTACATGTTTCAACTTGGTTAAGTGTTTCTAATCATATTTCGCATGCCACTCATGTCACCCACTTAACCCCATGACCCGCCACATGTTTATCTTGGTTAAGTGTTACTTAATTCATTATAATCGTAACCATGTAAGACCTCTCACATTAGACTACCGTTTGCGGTTGATGGATTTGCCAGGCGGGTCCGGGCAGTCTTAAAACGCAAACGAGCCTAACCTCGCAAACGAGCCTAACTTCGTGTCTTTACAATTGTTACACATTTAATTTATGCCTTCGACCTCTCACATTAGACTACCGTTTGTGGTTGCTGGATTTGTCGGGCGGGTCCGGGCAGTCTTATACCACAAACGAGTCTAACCTCATGTCTTAGGCGTTTATTATTACACATAATTATTTCACCCCAATATGGATTAATTATCCCTATTCAAATTGTCAATAATTTCCAAATTAATCTATGTCCATAATTGTCACCTAAATTATGTCCATAGTTTTCAGGTATATAAATTATACCAATTAGTGTCTCAAATTGATTATATGCCTTTAAAGCCATTTTATGGCAAGTCACAATATGTATATTTAATATTTTCCCATTGTCCCCACGTTGTTTGTACGTTTAATATGAATATGCTAGACTCGCAAATAGTCTAACTCATGAAAAGAAAAGAAACATCACAAACTGCATAACACATAAAATAGATCTAACTTGCAAATAAGAATTATAACATAAGTTTGCATAGCCAATAACTTGCATAGGAAATGAACATATAGAACATAAATTTGCATAAACTATGTACTGCCATGGATCTAAATATAGATCTAAACATGAAATTGTGAACTTGCATATGTGAATATGGTTTTCACCTAAACTTGCATATATGAATATGTTTTTCATCTAAACTTGCATATGTGAATATGATTTTCACCTAAACTTGCATATGGATTCCCACAAACTTGCATATGAATTTAAACATGTAAACTAATATCATATGTTTTACATATAAACTCGCATATGTATATATATACTTGATTCACATATAAACTTGTGTATAATTCGCATACAGACTTGCATATGATTCATATACAAACTAGCATATGATTTACATCCCAAACTTGCATATAAACTGATGTCATAAAATGAATTAAGTTAAGCATATGTGATTGGACATATGAAATAGATCTACAAACATAAGTTAACAAAACTCTCGTAAGTTCACCAGCAGATGATAACAAAGTTAAATAACATCACATGATTCAACAGACATGTTCTCATAATCCCAATTATAACTCATTATAATTAATTCATTAATTATCTTGTGAAAGAAATTGTACTCACAAAGACGGATTAGAGAAGAGAATAATTCGTTCGTCGTTTGTATTAGAATCCTGACTTGCAATTCCTAAGCTTTAAGAAGAAGAATTATTCTAGCTGCAGCATGGAGGCCAAGAGATTAATTTATTTTAGGTTTAGAGCTTGAGTCTATGCGTGCTTATATAGAAGTTTAAATCAATATAAGTCGTTAGATTATCATAGGAGCAAATCAGAACCATTCAGACTAGATAGAGTTATCCAGAATTGCCACCTATGCCCCAGTGACTCGGCAACAGGTCAGAAAAGACTCAGCAACAATTCAGAATCGTCACAGTTCAGATCTACCTGAGGGGGTAGGTCGACCCCCAGGTCGACCCCTTGGTCGACCTGTATAGGGGAGGTCGACCCCCTGGTCGACCTGGCCTGGGGAGGGAAAAATCCCGCCCAGCCCGCTTCTCTGTTTGAATTCGAATTTTTGAATTTTAATCTGAACTATTTTTAATTTATTTAAATTTTTGAAATTTATGAGGGTCATAACTTCCTCATACGAAGTCCGATTTACGAAAACTTGGACTCTATTCCAAGTAGAATTTCGAGATGTACGCAATGGCGTAAGATTATGGGGTGTTA
The DNA here is from genome assembly GCA_030737875.1 of Allium sativum. Lineage (NCBI taxonomy): Eukaryota > Viridiplantae > Streptophyta > Magnoliopsida > Asparagales > Amaryllidaceae > Allium > Allium sativum. The sequence continues at coordinate 342,476,175 of CM060919.1, forward strand.
CAGTCCGCCTCCATCTCATCAGCTAGTTCAAACCCATCTTTGTCGAAGTAAAAAAAACAAAGAAAAAGCAAAGAAGTTTTTTATCTCATTGTATTGCCCGCTGGTCGTTGGAAGGGGATAACTGAAGAATGAATGAACTCATGAAATTTTATACATAATTTTGCGTAAGTCGCATGCTAGTTTTAGTGAAATTTACTTGCTACAGTGATTATGAGTGAACTGTATTGTGCTACTATATGTTGACTTGAAAGGGATCCTTGTAAGAAAGGAAAATTCAACTTTGGGTTGAATTTGGATGCTCCAGCATGTTGGGTAGTTCAACAATAGAATGACGCGTGAAACAAGGAATGTGGTCATGTGCAAGGTTGTGCTAGCATCAGTTGTATTTGCATTGGTGTTGTTTGTTGTCACATACACATATCGTGGAAACTCTGCATTCTTTCATATGCAAAGGTGAGTTTTTAACCCACAATTTATATATTTTATGCTAAGCGAAAATTTTGAATTCATGATGGATAGTTTGCTTTAATAAAATGTAAAAACTAGTTTTGAATTTGAATTTATTGACATATAACATTGAATTGGAAAATATTGAATTTCACGAATTTTAGACTCATTGAATTAAATTTTAGTTTAGTATTAGAATTTAGTAGTATTGATATATGATTGTTGTTTCATATGTTCGCTTGTATTTGGATTATATGCTTGAATTGATTGATTATTAAATTTTTGTTATTTTTGTTGTTATTAGGATATATTTCTATTACTATATCGCTAATATCGAAATAATGTTGATTTTGAATGGTTATGTACCATACTTGGACTTGGAGACCCATATGGAGTTAAAATGATATTTATGCTCAATTACATGATTTATTTAAACCAAATTATATAAAGAAGTTAAATTTAAATATTTGATTGGTTATTGAAATTTGTTGAAAATTTATTTGAACATTTAAAGTCGATTTATTGAAATTTGGCCTTTAAACCTGTTTAATATTGAATTGAAAATTTAATTGGTTTAAGTTAAATTTTTGAACTAGATTTGAGTTACGTTAAATTAGATTTGAATTACAAATCATTTTAAAACTAGAATTGAAATATAAATTTGTTTAAATGAATTTGAAGCATGAATTTGTTTAGTTCAGGATTCTCACTTAATTTAAAGTGGAATTTGAATTTGCCTTAAAATGTGAAGTTTAAACGGCTTCATATTGATATTTGAAATATAAAGTGTTTTGGAAATCATGTTATCAAATGGTATAAAGTAAATGGAGATATTTGAGTTGATAAGATATTTGAAATCGAGTATTTTCGAAGTTATATAATCTATATAACTAGTTTATAAAGAGGTTTATAAACGAATGATGTTTTTGTATTATTATGTTGAGAATGTAAACCTTATTGAATTTGAAATAATTTTTAAAATTATCAACGTTAAAACTTATGAAATATTTACAAATATTTTTCCCTAAATGTTGCAACTTTGGGTAATAATTTAAACTTATATGTTACCAACAAAACGATTAACCCATTGTTGAGAAATGAGTTTTGATTCGAGGTTTTCTTTAGAACCCGAGTGTTATCCATCGAGGATATGCTTCTTCTGATTTTTGAAATTAATAGGATATAACTCGCTGCCTTGTTACTAGGAGGAATCTCCTAATTCAAATTCATATTTTTAAATGATTTTTCGTAATATATGAATTTTGAATTAACCTAACTATTAAGGATTTCGTTTAAATCTTGAATATAAACTATGTCATGAAACTGAATGTATTTTTTATTTTAAGAATGTCGAAATAAATTGGATTAAATTTTGAAAGGATTATCATCGAAAGGACTATTAATTTGAAAATCCAAGTAATTAGAATTCTCTTGTATTGACCTTGAAGTTACTGCACTTTAAATTCCCGATTCGATTTGACTATTACAAGAATATATAGTCTTGGCTCGAGTGTTTTATTTTTGAATTACACTTGAGTCAGCCAATTTTTTTTCAGTTATCGAAGATCTTTGTAACAACCCGGAATTTTGGAACCAATTTAAAATTTGTTATTAATTAATTTTAATAGAAATTAAATATTTTAAACAATTTATTTTGAGAATCAACGACTTAATCTTTTTTTAAACAAAGTTTGGGCGTATAAACTTATAATATAATTAAAACGAGCATGTAATGGCGCGGTAGCTTGAAAATTTAGTTTTAAAATTTAAACAAGTATACATAATTCGTTATAAGTCAGAATTTGTTGAAACAGGAAACATTAAAATTTAATTAACCATATCTTTCTAAGAATGTGAAAAAACATTAGATTTTGTGTTATAAATTGAAATTTATGTTCAAATTAAAATTTCAAATAGTCGCTACGGAATCATTTATAAATTATAATGATTTATCAAATTAAATAAAAGAATTTTTCATGTAAATTAAGCACCATTTGACTAGAAAATTGTCATATCGAATTATAAACTCAGGTATGTTTATTTTATAGTTATATGATATTTTATTTGGATATATATGTGATAATAATAATTATTTTATTATTAATTTGTATAATTTTGGAATTTATTAATATATTAATATTACATAACCCTTAAGATGGACATTTTGCAAATAACCCCCGTTTTCGACGAAACCAGTTTTGTTGGATCTAGAATGTTAAATCATTACCAGGTTTCAAATTTCGCACTAAAAGGACTCAGTATGTGGTCGGGCACGATAAAACCGTTCGATGTAATAATTTGAGTAGTTTAACAAAGGAGCATTATTGAGATGACCTTGGAATTCTACGAAACTTTTTTATTGAATCTGTAGTGTCGAATAATTGGAGGATTCCAATTTTCATGATTTTTCCAATCAGTATGTGGCCGAGCGTGATTTTACTGTGAAAAAAAATCCATATTTTAACTTTTAAAATTCGCTGTTTGTGCAAACAAACTTGGAATTCGACGAAACAAGTTTCATTTGGTCTATAATGTCAGGGAGTAGATGCAAGTCAATTTTCATATAAAAGGGTATCTGTATGTGATCACACGGATTTTTAAACGATGAAAAGAAGCAACATTTGAGTATAATTTAATATAATTATTAAAAAATAATTAGGCTCCACTATAAATTGTTTCAAACATTCCTAAACCTAACCTGAACTTTAAACTTACGACAACCCCTTTATTTCTTTTTTCTAAACCTAATTGCAAGCTTCAAGGAATCAAAACAAATAAAAAAATCCAAAAATCCCAAAACTTATATATTTGTGATCCTTGGAGCATTCTCTTCTAATTGATGTAAGGTTTAATGGGTTCGGGGAGATTATTGGACGCTGCAAAATTGTACATCAGACTTTTTTTGGGTATGTGCGAGCTAGGGTTCATGAATTCGTGAAATACAAGCGACGATGCTTGTTTTGGTTATTGTTTTGGAGTTCATATGGTAAAATAGCGCATTGTGGAAAATTTGGATGGATTCAGTGACTATTTTTATCGGGGCCAAAAGCATGTGTGTGTGATACATGCTGTAGACGCAATTTTTGAGAGGAGCTCGAGTTTGAGTTTATGATGTTGAGATTGCAGTGGAGAAGAAGAGAAAGTGAATGGTTTTAGTTTCATGGAATTTATTGAAGTGAAGAGGGAGAGATAGGAGCATGAAGTTGCGGGAGAGGGACATGGACTGCTGTGTATGGCGTGCGATTTTTGAGAGGGAGAGATATTAGAAGAGAAGATTAGAATAAATTAAGGGTAATTAATTAATTATTTAATGTTAATGACATATATATATATACACACACATGAAACTAATTTGGAAGTGTTGGAACTGTATCGTTGAGAGCTTCGCAATGAAACTAATTTGGTGAGATTTGGATCTCATTGCAATTTTTGGCAAAAGAAAACAAGTGATTCGGTCAATCGACCGTTTACAGTTATTTAGCGACAAACAGCTAAGGTGAGAACTCTCTCACTCAATTATTTTATTGTGTTATTATAATCAAATTTAAATATATATTAATTTTCTATGCTGATTTTTATTTAATTAATTATCATAATATGTTATATGGTATATGGTAGCTCATATCTCTGTTGTTTGAAAACTCATGGATGAATTGTTGATTTCTTGTGCTATGTTGTGATTGTGAATTTAAGATATTTAACATGTCAAAATGATGTTAATATACTAGTGGTAGTTGAAATTGGATATAAATATCCATTTATAATTTGAACGAAAAAATATTATTACCCGTTTAAGTAAAGTTTGTTAGGTAGAAAATAATAATTAAATTGAACTAGTAATGATTAAATTCAAGAATCCGTATTGATGTACATTGGTTGTTTGTTAGTTGAAAATCCCACACGGGTATTGAGATGATATTTGATTTACACTAATACCAAGTGCTTAGATTGAATGTTAATCGATTGATTGACATACCAATATAAGCATTAAATAACTATTTAAAGCTTATATGGACGTAAGTGCACTTTGTATGTGAATTGGATGTTTAATAGTTGTTTATAACTATTATTCAATACATGTGATGTATGAGATCTATATAACTAAAATTATATGGTAATTGGTTGAATTTCATTTGAATTCGGAAACAAACGAATATTTTAATATAATATTCAGTTAAAAGATGAAGTTGGGTTTTGATGTCCGATTTTGAATGGACACAAAAATTTTAAAACTGGTTGAACAGTGAAATGTGCAATTTTAAAGATAAACGACTGAAACGAGATTTCAAAGATGATTATATATATTTTATATAATTTATAAAAATGGTTTTGAAGCGTTTCGATTTATAAATCAAATTCGGGCTTTAATAGAATGCGTCGCACAGTGACGGTTCGCGAATGTCAACCTGTAACTTCGAATTGAAGCACTGGGTGATCCGACCGTCGGATTCTCCTGAAATTGAAATCATTGGAACCGTAATGGAATTAGATTTCCAATAAAATGATATTTTGTAAATCAAACGGTTTGATTTTAATTTAAGTCCAAAACAGTTTTGGAAAAAGGTCATTATGGATGCAGTCCGGTGGCCGATATTGGAAACTAACTGTAAAGGCCTTAATAAAATTACTAAAAATATAAATAAATTATGTAAAATCATAATAAATAATTTGGAAAGATTTTGGATGAAATGTTCCAGGTTTTGTAAAGTTAAAAGATATTTTTATATGAATGAACTAGTTAATAACTAAAGTAGTAATCCAATGATTTTAAATTAATAAACTGGATAGTAAAGGGTTTTAATATAACCAAAGCTTTCCAACGAATGAATTGGAATGGATTTGAACAAAAATTATCTTTGGATGTTTTAATATCGGATCCCGTAATTATACAGATATTGTTATGGAAATTTGGAAGATAGAGATATCTTTATTCCAATACGATATTTGTTGGTTTCAGAATTTGGTATTGAATGTAAATCGATATGATTTCAATTTAAAGCTTTATATTTAATATCAAATTGGATTTTAGTTTTTCGTGAATGATATCTTAAATAATACTATTCTTGAACCCCATTGTAAAAGGAATAAATATTTTAATTAAGGTTTAATGAAATTTTCCAGTTTATTTAATTGAATTGGAATTGAAAGGAATTCAATTAATAAGGATCGAGATGAGTTTCTGTAAAGGAAGACATTTACTATTTATGGAATTTAAAAGGCCTTGTTATTATTCCACTTATAGTATTTGTTACATACGAAAATTTATATTGATTATAAGTTGTTCAGATTTCAATAAAGATTCAATATTAATTGTAACGACTCATTTCTGATCCTGATCATCAACACAAATACATATCCTATATCACATATCTACTAATCAAGAATAAAAAATTTACAGATCGTTAATAGAAAGAAGTTAGATGGTGAGAAATAGAAAGAAATAAGATTAGAATAGAAGAAATAGAAGGACATAACACAACAGAAACAAAGTATCACGATTCTCATAGCGAAACTGAATAAGCTATTTATATAACCTCTTGAAATACAAAATTGTATTTATACATACATACTTTGTAATGACCCGCCTTTTTGCACGGTTCTCGACGGTAACTAAACCAACTTAAACCATTTAGAAAGACGAATTGTTATGGGTACATACATATATTGAACAAAATAACAGAACTTTTCATTGTTCAAAACAATATTTCATCAGAGTTACATGAATATCAGAGTTACATATATATACACAGCGGAAGAAAACATATAAATATATTCTCAGCAGAAGAACAAAACACGGCGGAAGCTTCAACTCTAGCGTGGACTCCAACTCAGAAAGCGCTCCGAATTTCATTCCAACGATCTATAACTGCAAAACTAAACTACTAGCTGCCTGTGTGAACATTAATGGGCCCCAGAGTTTAGGAAGGAACAATAAACTCTAAGTCAGTCATGGGATTGGTATGAGAACATAAAACGGTTGTTTTATTAGGATTCATTTTAAAGTTGGGAAATTCACCGGATCACGCCGCTAATGCGGAACTGGATTACTCCACGTGAACACCCGTGCATAAAAATACGCAATGACTTTTGAAAATGAAGCTATCATAAGCTCGTCCCACGTCACACAATGCAAGCGCACACTAGATAGGCGAGGATTATCTTATGATAACCAAATATGCTTTCATACGTAAAAATCCTCTTTGAAAGCCATAATACATATATATAGTGTGGAAAACATTTCGCAAATAAATGTATTAATCCTAGACAGCATAATACCCCATAATATTATGTCGCTATATATATATACACACACAATCAAAATCGTACGGCTCGTATTGGAGATTTGGATATCCAACTTGATGATTCCTGGCACGAAAGATCAATCGGAACTCAAGCGATATGTAATCACTAGTTTTTCATCTAGACGTGGACACCAATACCAATCGCGAGGTAGATCAACGGTTTTCGACCAAACACGGCCCCCCGAACATACTCTATTCCATAAGTCATAAGTGGTTTCCCACTGCTGCAGCGGTCGTCGTCAATTCATATATATATACACAACCTAACCGCCAGTTTCTCTTCATCCGGGGTGTGAGGTTTGTCGACGTTACGTCATACACAAAGCATGCCTAGACAAGCAATGCCTGATCGTACCAGCTCATTTCATCTCTTAAGTATGTCACATTATCCATTCACAACATGACTATTGATTTCCATCCATACATAACTACTTCAAGCTCATACGTCACAAACCAGATACATATCAACGGAAATCAGTGTTATGCCGTCAATTACAATGTCAGACACACAATCCATACAAGTCCATCCTGGGTCTGAACGGAACAAAAATCCGAAAGTTCTTCCAATACGTTCGGACTTTCTGCCACTCCGGTAATAGGGGCATCTCTCTATTGTAGCTATCAGTAAAGAAACCAATCAGTAGGCAGTCCGTTCGATTTGTGAAGAACCACGGTCTTCATTCATCGATTCCAAGTCTTGAATTTTCTTCGTGCGTCGTATTATTACTTGGAATGGTTTTTGGACTTAAATCTGATCCCGTACTTCCCAAGTAATAAGCGTATTCTTAAATTCAATAGTTACGGATCATGCAGACTTTTCAATTCAATTTCCTTCCAATCATTTCAATTCATTGCAATGTCAAGGCTGAAATTTTTCATAAATTCTTTCATCATTTTAACTTCTCTTTGAAATCAAAATATTCAATTTACCAACTTTTATTCCAACAAAACCCTTCGATCCTTATACTCAAAACAAAATCCTTCGATTCCTTAAGTCTTTATCGAATCTTTATTTGGATTGGAATTCCATTAACGGTAATCCAAACAATTCATATTCAAACATAAGTCTGATAGAGTTAAATCGACTAATATTTGATATAAATTCACAACTCAATCAAACACTATCAGAACATTGAGGTAAATATTTTCTAATGCTTCTGATAGTATTTGTTCAACTTTGGAATTATATATCGAATATCCATCACAAATTCCATCCAACTCATTTCCTTTTAAATTCTAATATTTAGAATTAATAAATAATTCCAGTTCAATTATTTAAAATCCTTCCGAATAATTTCAATCTTTTTAACCATTTAAATAATGGTTTACAATATAAATTCAAATCCGTTAACTTTAGAATTTAGATAATAACGTTTGATCGTTGTTAAATGCTACAATAGCCATTTAATTCAAATATATTCCAAATCACTTCAAAATTCCAATAATTCATTCTAATTACTTTAAATTAATAAAGTAAAACTTATCATGAATTCTCTCTAACTTTAAAACTAGTTTTGTTTTGAATTTCCGTTATGGTTGCCAAACTGCACGTAACAGCGACCTTCCCAAATTTGTTTAGAACATAACTTGAAATCATAGCTGAAATTTAAAACATTTCCTTTTTATTCAAAAATTGGTAATATTTGAAAATCAACGCTTCCAGTTTCAATTCAAACCGATTTCAAACGGTCAAGTTATGACCATATGAAAATTTAAATCGACATTCACGAACTGTCGTGCCATAGCGCGTTATAATTCAATTTAATTATAATTCCTTCAAATATTTTCGAATTTGAAATTAAAGTTTCAGAATAACTAAATTTCGAAACCGATTACTAGGTTAAATCCAAAAATCATTTCCAAAATTCCAAATTAAATTTAAATTTAAATAGGTGTTAAACTATATGAATTCAAAACCCTTTTTAAATTTAAATTTAAGTTTAAACTTCATTGAATGGTCATTTACGCAACATTTATTCTTTTAATCCCAATTGATTACTCAGTTTAAAACAACTTCAAATTAAAATTTGAATTGACCGTCCCGTTCATCAGACCAATTAGGGATAGCCAGGGAGAGCAGGAAACTGGATTTCCAAACCCAAGCCTAGACACTATCCTCTCTGTGCGGTCTGGTATAGTATTATAAAATATTATATTTAAATTCCCAAATTTCATTCAAATTTAAAATTTGACTTAAGAGAATAATTTTTAATATTTGAAAATTGAATCTTCATTATATGGAAGGAGAATTGAATCGACTATTTGTATGATTTCACAATCATGGTGTTGTATGTGCATCATGCAAACCAAAATAAATCAACCATATAAGGCAGATGATCATAAATTATAATCATCACCAATACACAAACAACTCATTGTGCATAAGCGTTACTATCAATAACGCTTTCCAATGTTCAATGTGTATCTAATTACATGCACATCCATTCACACGAAAACATTCATATCCAACCAATTATCATAAATCATCACATCACAATTTAATCACTACTAATTTAAATAAAATAAAATAAATGATTAAATTAATTGTTCTCACCAAAATAGCTCCATCAATCTTTACTGTAAGAGCGAACAAGCCAACGAACACTGCTATTGCTACATGTACTGCTTTCCAATCCATTCCATTAGTATCCGATGATCGTTCTGCTAATTTTATGTATATAGGAACTGAATAAATAATGATGTTCATTATATATATATATATATATATATTCATAAGGAAATTTTGTTTTATATTTTAATATAAATTTATACTTAACAAAAATCACCAAAACTATATACTACCGTGTTCTATTTTTTGATACAGTTCTATCGAGCCTAACTTTGTTTTAGTTGGATTAAGAACGGATGAGATATTAGCTTTTAAAGTTTTAAACTAAATTAAATTAAATTAAACATACCAAACAAGTTGGCCCAAAGCCCAAATCCCCCATCCAAGCCCACGGCCCGCACTTCCCTTCCTTCTTCTTTTCCCTCTACTCCTTGCGCCTATTCCTGATGCTCACGCTGGAACCCAATTCCGTGTGCACCGTGTGCACATACACCAACCCGATACTTCACCGATCCCAAATCCGAAAGCATCGCAAGTCCCTCCTCGTCTCCTCTACAGCATGCACCAACTCGCCTAAGCATACGGCGATCGAACCAAAATCCGACTATCGACCTGGAAAAACCCGCATGTAAACCTCCAAAAGCATCGACACTTTGTAACTCCGAAATCCACCAACTTATACCGCTTCGAAGCTCTCCCTCCATCCTCATCGTCACGCCACACTCCGCTTCGCCAATCGTTGCCTCCTTCTCCGTCAAACTCTAAACCTAGTTTTGAACTTATCCGATCATCGACATGGAATCAAACCAAACTCGCACAAAAAATACTACATCAGTTGCTGATTGCAACGACGCTGATGGTACTGATTAATTCTAAGCGGAATAGGAGAAATGATTTTTAGAAGTTTCCAACACAAAATTTCCTCTTTGCTGTAAATCAAAGATATCTCTTTCGATAGTTGGTGAAATTCAAATCCATCAATTTCTAAAAATCGGAAATGATGATCTGAACAATATTGGTGTGGATCATTTTGGCAAAAATCGAATAGATTAGAAGTTATTGATTTTTTTGATTGAAATGAGGTAAAGTTTTCAATTACTGTAAATTCAAAAGGGGAAGATGGAGAAAGGTACGAGAGAAGCTGCTATCAGAAAAATGAAGTGTGCGGCCATTCCCATTTGTAATTAAAGATTTTTAAGTTAAATTATTATTTTAATTAGAGACACATGGAATTCAAAACACATGCATGACGCCAAAAATGCATATGTTTATTTAATTAAAATTTTTAACCAATGCATGTTCAACAAATTCACTTATATCTATATTTTTGTTAAATTATATTTTAGCTACACCTTAGCAACAATTATGAAGGTAGCAAATTTCCAATACATAAACATGTAATCAATGAATTTTACTTAAGATTTTAACAAAATACATATTTATATCATTTATCGAATATAACGTATTAAATGAGACTTATATACACGGCACATCTTTATGGAAATCAATATATTTTATAAAACTAAATAATATTATCACTTATCAATATTAAAAATATTTATTTAAATAAGATCTTGAAAAAAAAACATTAAATAAATTACTCATATTCCAATAATCAAAACAAAATAATTATTCAACTCATACATATATAATATCCTTTAAAACAAAATTTGTATTCGAACCTTATTAAATTCACTTAATATTCATAAAATTGAATTTTATATATTTTAATCATTAAAATCCTGGTTCATTACATACTTCATCAGAGTACATCATATATACAACACAATGTAAATACACTCTATATATCAAATGTTGAAGCCTCCTGCTCTAAGCTCCTTCAAGCGAATCTGTAAAATCCTAAAACCACTTGACTACCTGTACAAATTTGGGCACCCAAGAGTTCAGGGAAAACACAGAAAAATAAACTCTAGGTCAGTCATCGGACTGGTGTGAGTAAACGATTTTAAAACAGATTGATTTATCGTTCAAAAATCCTTTTGAAATAAATGATAATCATAAGGTCAATCCACACATAAATACAGATGGATTTTACCTTACGATAACCCAAAACATTCTTAATATTAAAACTATTCTGATATTATAATAGTGTCTACATCAAGTAAATAGTAATCTAGCGGAACGCTTGTATCTCACGCTCCACATATATAGTATACAATCAAAACCGCAAGCGCTTATTGGGTAATGGATTCTGACTATGATAAGGTATTGAACCACCTGTCGATAGTGTATCTCTAGAGGGGAATACACTGGGTTCAACAAAAGCATCTTGCAACCCGGCCGCACATGATCGACCATTCATTTTGCTTGAGTGTATCGAATGTATATCACCAACGGTTCTGTACGGCAACCGTTTCCCGAAAAGGGACAACATCGATAGATTAAAGAAGTAAATGGATTTTCTCTAGATAGGTGATTATACACCCTAATTGGAAGCGACCCACTTAGTCATGTTGTCTGCCCGATTTTTGTCATTTCCTGGTTGATGAGGCTTGAGGTTTGAATTTACCTTTAGAACATCTGGTCACCATTTACTTTGAATGTCACATTGTCAGATCTGTCAAATTACTAATTGACGTCCACAAATATACTATGGATGTAAAAGAAGTGCCCTTCTTTACCACCAACTCGGTATATTTGTAAAAATCAATGTACGTGGTTTTTAGAAAATACTCTGTAATACATTCGTTCATACAAGTCATCCAGGAACAGGATGAACAGAAGGTACTCTCCTACTGCATCCAAAATAGGAATCAACCCACGGATCAGTAGCGAGTAGTCCTTGCAAATCCAAAGATTTCAATCATGACAGGATCACTATCAAAATATCTCCAGAAACTACCCAAAGATATTTAATAAGTAACTCTTCTGAAGATCTACGGTCTCCAATTCTTTAAATCATATAGACATCCTTACATGTTAGTTTACGTAAAGCCGGTTCGAAGTGGTTTTGATTCCAGTTCTCATCCCGGTCTCTTCAAAATAACACGTAAGGAATATTTATTTGGTAGTCGGTGGTTTAACTATCAAATTTAAACAGTGTAGATGAGTAAAAACTATTTATACAATTTGTTCCATGTGACTTGTCAATTCAATTATTTTATTTGCACAAATTTAGAACAATAATCATTATAAGATGATTAAATTTAAATAAAATGTATCAATGTCTAGTTTGACTAATTCAGATTTTTTATCACTTCATAGCATAATAGATGATTAAACATAATCATTCAACACAACATTAACATTCAACAATAGTTCAACGTTTTATTTCAAACTAATCATAGTTTGAAATATCTAATCTTGGATAACAACTTGTTTCACAAATTTTATCAAGATCTTTGGAAATAAATTAATTGATTTTATTTATACTTCTATCTCTTCATAATAGACTATCTATAAATACATATATTAACATTGTAGATTTGACTCAGGTTTACACGACAACATGTATTCTGAATTTATGAAATAATTTAGTAACTTCTCAATCGTGCGTTCTTATTTTATTTACTTATATATTTTTAACTTCTATTTAGAATCAATTAACAACAGGAATTTCTTAGGCCCGATACGGTATAATTATTCATGCCCGGGTTCTAGTTTAATTTGTCGTTCATTGTAAAATGTTTACATGAATTTCTCCCTTGTTTAAATTATACCAAAAATATATAAACTAAAAAAAAGGATTAAGTTGCTAAACAAATGTTAATTAAATTTTTAATTACATTCAGGCACAAAGGCCCAATACCTACCACAACCTGCATGAAAGCCTCCTACCTAAATTCTTACTTCGTTCTTTCCCTGGATTGAAAAATCCATGCCAACGCTACTCTGGCAACACGGATCCATACGCTTCTTTCCTTTCTGGTCGATCTTCTCCTCTCTTTTTATTTTTATTTTTTTAATATAATGACCATATAGTAAAACAATATCAGTCTCCAGAAACAAGAGGAAGATTACTGGGAGGATTTTCTAGGAACTTATAATGTCGAACCAAGAATTTATAACTGAGGTTGCCCAAGTTCAAGAAATAAATTTAAGTAATTTGCAAAGAAAGTTGATACACTGAACTGAATTGAAGGAAACCATTTACCCAAGTTTTTCTATTGGAATTATGTTCAAAACAAAGCAAGAAGAATTACTGAAAACAAGCTATGCAAGAACAATTATATTGGCTAAAACCAACTTGAAGAAAATTGCAAGGAAATTTCAACAAAAACGCAGGAATTAAACTGAATATAAGGAAGAACAACTAACTACTAAATGAAGATTTTCAGAGGATTGGATTGATTCGGAAATGTACAAATTCTTGTATTCAGATGAAAGACCACAGCATCGTTCAAGAATATTGCTTCACAAAAAAATAGTTCATCTGTTTTTCTTCCTGTGCACTATGTGCATGTTGCACCTGCACCGTTGCTTCTCCACTTATCCCGACTCTGGCCACATTACCACAAACGCCTTCTCTTTCCCTAAGCCATTCATTTGTTTGTAAATTATTGCTTTGTTTCCAATTTATTTTCCTTTAATTCCGGTAAGTTTACAAAATTAATTCATAGCAGTATTGTTAACTCTTGGTGCCAAGTTCAGTTTTGATTGCCATTTCCGTTTTTGTTCTTATGCTAATTCTTTATCTTTCCTTCATTGTTGCTATGTGAATTGTCACAATTTATACATGAATCTATTTCTTGCCAATACAGCACTTATCATTCGATCCTTAAATCATTGATCTCATTTCCAATTTTCTTTAATCTAACCACTATCTTCCCTCTCAAAAATTGCCAATGTTTTTTATTTCAGCAAACGCTTTTCAACTTTATAATTTCCACCACTTTTCTACCCAGAAGTCTTGCATCTACCCCTAGAAATAACCACTTTCCTGTTGATTCATTTCTTAAACAAACTTGACTTCATGCTATTGGTGTTTAAATAATCAGAAGAAGGATATACTTCCTCTGTTCAACATATAGACGAGGTTTCCAACTGTCTATTGTGATTCATCTCAGCAAGAACATCAAATATATAATATGATGCAGTTACTAGTAGCTACAAGAGTACTTAAAACTGAGTATATATTCAACATTGAATTGAATTTTTGAATTGAATTTTTAATTTTTTTTAATAGGAGAAGTATGTGTTATGTTTACTGATATAGGTATCACTTCCTCAGGTTGTCAAATTCTCAGTCATAATCTAACTACTACAAAATACTTTAGGACACATTTCAATATATATGTAATTTTCATCGACTAGGATTTAATGTAAAACATTTATTGGTTACTGTTGTTTTTTCCTGATCTTCTTTTACTGTCTTAGGTTATTAATCCATAACACCTAATCTAACTAATTTCAGCCTTTGAACATATCTAATAAATCAAAGATGATGTTACCACCCAAATAATTTAAATACAAACTACACAAAGAGTTTAGCTAATTTTTTTTTTTTACTTTGCATGTTACTTCTACTTATATTTCTTTCACTGTTTTTGCTATACTTTCATATAAATTCTTATGATATAATATGATGCCACTAACAAGATGTTTTTATCTATATAAATATACTTGATTTAATTGAGATATCCATATATTAGGATAGGAAAGAAAATAGGATCAAGAGTTTACTCACCTTATTTATGTCAGTCATGCTATTGAACATCCAGGGTTGCTACTGCCATTGAGGTCACTAACCTTTGGTATGTTTTTCTTAAATCCATAAGCCTTCTGTTTCCAGGCTTGCTTCCAGTTGCTACACTCCAATGTTTTTGCCAATTTCCCTTAGGTTTTCTTCATATTTCTTTCCATTGTTCCCAATATTCGGTTCACAATTTTGCTCTGAGTTTGCTCTTTGTTTTCACATAGTTTTTCTACCATTTACCCAGTCTCTGTTTTCATTTGTTTTCAGTGCACTCGCATATAAGTTGTGGAGTTTCTATGCGTATATTTATAGATGTAAGATTAGAGGCTTTAACCCGAGAAGGTGTTAATCAAGCAGGCATATTTTTGTAGTAGTCTAATAGGAAAGAAGTGATGTTACCAGTCCCTTATTGTCATCAGTCTTGCTCTAAACTTCATAGCCTAGCTATGTTTTTGCTGCAAATTTCCAGCTATGTGTACCCTGTATACATTAATAAATCAATCCTTAGTTCCTAAGCAACTAACATCATTAATGGCTTTTGAATTCCTATCAAATCCCTTGTGTACTTTGGCTAGCATTTCAATCTAAGGCGCGGGGGTTTTCAGATTTTAGACAGGGGTTTCATGTGCTTCACATGGATAATGTTTCCTAACTTATAGGATGTCACATTGCAGATTTATTTTGTGAGTTGTCTGCCTTCCTTTCCTTTACTGCTAATGTCTATTTGTCTATTTTTTTCTAATCCATCTTGTCTAACCTATTTTACTTCTAAGCTTACACATACTGGCAATCCTATTTGTTTTTTTGTAGACTAATAGCTTTGTCCTTTTTCTAATTTTACTATGATGTCCATTCATCTCAGTCTTATTTTAATGTATACGTTTGTTTCTATTTTAATATGCCATATGTAAAACCAGTCTTAGATATATATGTGTGTGTACTGCATTTATATATGCAAATGTTAAAACCAAGTTTTAAATTCTATCTTTTCTACTTATGTGATTTGCCTACATATGTATGCTTTAATTTAGACAAATGTTAAAACTTGTCTCCTTTATATTTAAAGTCATGATCTTCTCATGTGAAGAAACATGATATTTAGTTCAAATATTATTGTTAGTTACCTTGTGTCACTTTATGTACATGATTTTTAAAACAAGTGAACCTGATATCATTAACATCATAAAATCAATACTACAAATCTTTGCATTACCGAATGTCTTCTTTTTATTTGCTTGCTTAAGTAATCTGTATTTATAGGAGTTTTTTTAACATCCTGTAATTTTAACAAGAGTAAAGATGATAAAATTAAAGAATACTTAATTAAATATCCATAATTAAGTAAAACGGGCTGTGCCATTGCGTTCGTCTCGGAAATCTGCTTAAGATAGACTTCGAGTTTGCATAAAATGGACACCATATGAAGAAGATATTAAGGTTTGAAGTTTGTATGCATATAAGTCGGTCATATATATATAATAAGCTCAGAATTCAAAATCAGTTCAAATTCGAAGGCGGAAGATCTGGGAGGGAATTAGACCGGTTGGGAGTCGATACACCCAAGGGTTGTCAACCCATGGTTCGACACCATAAGGGGGTGTTGACACCCATGTCGACACCCCCTAGATCCGAACCAAGATCATTTTTGTGTACTTGGACTTGTTTTCTGACCAGATTTGTGACCCCTAGGCTATAAATAAGACCCTATTCTCAGTGTTTTATTCATTCTAAAACAATGGAGAACTAGATGTTGCCTCTGCCTGGATTGAGAATAGCCTTTTCTTCTTCAACAATCAAGTCGTTCAAGTTTAGGGATCTGTGATTCAACATCTATAACTATTCTTCTGTCTCTTAGATATATTCTCTCTGTGAGTCTACGTTATTTTTAGATAGAAATAATTAAATGTAATCTTGACATGCTAATGAATTAGATCTAAGTCTGTGACTATTGGAATCATATCAGATCTGCTATTATTTGTATATCTAATTCACTGGTTAGATCTCATCATGCCTGTTTATGATCATGACAATATGTATAATCAGTTTATTACATGTTCACCAGATCTGTTCTTATATGCCTATTTATGTTCATCAGATCAGTTCTTATATGCCTATTTATGCTATCATATGCCCATTTCCGTTACTTTTGGTTTTATGCCTATTTTGTTCTTCTCTCTCTCATTCTCTTTTATTTTTATAGCCAGGCTACCTTCGAGCCTAGGTCGTTATCGTTGAAATATGCGTACGAATGAAATTGGGTTAAATTGGGAATGACTAGTAATGGTAATTTAGGTGCATAACCTGTACTTTGAATCATGATTGAATTCTGGGGGCATAAACTATATTGTGAAACTGGACTAAAAATTGGGCTTGATTTATATGGTAAATTATGGCTTGTGGTTTGGGACATATAAATCTGTAGGCTTGATTTAAGATTAAGCGAAACATGTTAATAGAACGGTAAAGAATCTGTGAAGCCTGTTTAATCCGTTAAAATTGGGGCATAACTTGTATTGGGAAATTTGGGGAATAACTTGAATTGAAAATATGAATATGGATTTGGGGCGTAAATCAAATTGTGATTTAAATCTTAATTTGGGGCATATGGTACATGATGAATATGACTTGGAAAAAGTGGTATGAGAACCTATAATGAAATAGGAATAATAGTTACAGAATGGAATGCCTAGAATTATAGTAATTAGAAATTGTAATCGTGCTTAGACACGAGGTTAGATTAAACTGGTGGTAGAAGTCTGCCCGGACCCGCCCGGCATATCTAGCAACCACAAGTGGTGAATCTAATGTGAGGGGTCTAAGTGCATAAACACATGTTGGTGCTAAGATAGAGGTTAAGTCCGACGTGTGGAAGAAGTCTGCCCGGACCTAGCCAGCATATCCAGCATCCACAAGTGGTAGACTTAGTGTGGGAGGTCTAGCAAATTATAACCATAAATGAATATATGGTAATGAATTTGTAATACTTAACCTGTTTCAATCCATAAGGAATGTATGAGCCTGTTAAATATATGGGGTCAAGTAAGCCTGTTAAATCTATGGAGTTAAGTAAGCCTGTTAAATCTGTGGGGTTAAGTAAGCCTGTTAAATTTGTGGGGTTAAGTAAGCCTGTCAATTATGTGGGGTTAAGTAAGCCTGTTAAATCTGTGGGGGTTTATATGAACCTGTTAATCTAGAAGACTTAACCTGTTACATCTCATGGGGTTATATAGATCCGTTAACTTGTAAATTTTAACCCATAAATTTGTAAGGGGTTATGCATATCTATTAAATCTGTTAGACATAACCTATCAAAATCCTAGTTAATTGGGGACACAATATCTGTAAGGGTTTGCTTGTGTCATTTGTTGTGTAGGACCCATATTAGTCAGTAATCCATTCTGGTATTAAAGGGGAACCCCGCACTAGGTAGGGGTCAGGGCACGCTTACTGAGCTGATTGTAAGAGGTTCATCTAGGAAGAGGTGTGTACTGGCGCGTTCCAACGGACTCATGTGCGTGCATGAGTACAACCTGCATATGGGAAAACAAGCTGCTGTAGCACCAGTAAATAGGTCTGTGTCCTTCCATAGGTTGCCAATTTAGGAAGTAATACATGGTGGGGTACCTGTATTTCTGTTTGGGTTAACACCCATTATTTCTATTTAGGTTCCGGTCAATTCTATTTGGGGTAAAACCCATTACTAGAGCACACCTAAAACTACCATTATATTTCTACTGGGATCATCCTGTTTCTGTTAAAGTAATTAAGGAGTATGTGATCATGTTACATATCTGTTATACTAGTATTGGTGTAGTGAAAAGTACTTAAGAAGCTCAACATATCTAGTTTTGTTATCATGTTATACTTGTCTTAGGATACTATTATCTCTCTCATGTAGTTTATATGCCTGTCGTGATGCTTTTACTTATTTATATGCTAAAAGTAACTGGATTCGCCGGACTTTATGTGTGACGACCCACACTTCCACCTACTTCAGACCGACCAAAAATCGAAACCCACGTCGATTTAAGGTAAAAGTACTGTTAATCCCTAAAAAATCCACGCGCACATTGAACAAGGAATATGTTGCTATCATCATTAGGGTCGTTCACACACTAAGGCACTCAAAGTATTGGTAACAGAAAAGAACGGTCACAAGAGAAAGTGCTGAATGTCAAGCCCAGAGAAAATCAGGTCGACCAGGTATAACCGGACGACACGATGCAGTGTGCGATCCTAAACCTTGGGTCCAAATCAAGATTCAGGCACGGAGACTAAGACCGGTCACTCATAAGGAAATGAAGCTTACCAAGCATCAGCATGAAGAAAGTCGCTCATCCAACATGAGCCAGAATGATCACATCCTGTAGAAGCAATAAGAGAGCGAGCACCCCTAAAACTAAAGCAATCGGTCGCGCAGGGAACAATGAAGAACCAATCCCAGACTTGCGTCCCGTTCCTACAAGGCCTCCTAAAATGGTCGCCCGCACAGAAGCGCCCGCTCTCACGAACCCGCTCAACTACGTAAGGCGTCCGTCCCAAAAAGTTATATGCACATGACAACCTGAGACAGCTCATGACAACTGGCCAATGGCCCGATTGTAATTAGCAGAATTAGAGATTCACAGGGCGGGAAAGGGATTTCAAACCGATGACTCACCTATAAATATACCATAGCCACCACGGAAAAAGAAAAAGGAAAAATTGGAAGAACCACGAAGTGCTGCCAAACCCTGCCACAAACTGCGGATCTGGCCATGGCGTCAAGCTCAATTTTGTGACTCAGGGAGAACGAAGACATCGTCAATCTCAATCATCCATTCATCCTCTTTCTCCTAAAATTAAACCATCTTCTTATATAATTTCCTAGATTAAAGTATATAAGCAAGGTTGTATTGGGCGAAAATGGAAGTGTATGATACAGAGAGAATTGATGTACTTTATAATTCATATCATGAGATTAGAAATTCACCTTCATAGTGGACGTAGGCCTCATTAACGACCAAACCACTCTAAACCTCGTCTCTATTTTTACCTTTTTCTGCATTTTCTACTTCGAATTACTGATTGAATACGGCTCCATTTTATTCCCTACCAAATTGGTGAAGTACAGCTTTGTACCTGAGGTGTTTGGACCATTTTTGGTGTAAACATTTTTGGCGCCCACCGTGGGGCCGTGTTCATCTCTTCCCCCATTCTCTTTTTAAAAGAAAATGCTGTGCTCGCAATCATGAGCATGGCGAGAGAAATTGCAGCTGCCAAAATCAATGGCGTCTCCGGTACTGACTCATCGCCAACCGTCCGTTCCGGAAAAAGGGAACCACAAAGAGTCGAGGCGGCCATAACCAGGAAGAAGTTGGAGGAAGCAGTGACAGAAATAGCAAGCCAGATAACTGTTGCGAACGACGCCTTGGTAGAGAAAATCGAGTCGATGTTTGCTACCCAGACCTCTGTCATTAAAGCCACGCCAAGCATTGCAGACCTTTCGTTCGCACAAACAAGTCGTGCAGGCGAAATGAATTCTTCTGCTGAACAAAAAAGTTCTACTCCGAGAACTGCCTACTGTGGTTATGGGCCCCATCAAAGATCCGGCAGGAAGGAAAGCTTTTGTTCCATGGAACGGAAGGAAAAACAGGGATATGTCTCAGACGTGAAAAAAGCAGCCAAGAAGGGCAAAAGGAGATCGCGCTTTTTCAAGGATTCTGAGTTCACTCCCCTCAACGACACCATAGAAAATATCTTCAGGGCAACTAAGGGCAATATAGCATACCCCGTCCCAGAGCAGATACAAGTCAAGGATGCTGCCATGAAGTCAGGAAAATTCTGTCAATTCCATGATCAACCTGGACATAGTACCAACGAGTGTAGACACTTGAGGTCACTAGTCGAGAGACTGGTCAGGGAGAACTGTCTGCAACACTATGTGCAAAAAAATCGTCTCGCTTATATGCCAGCGTGGGAGAGCAAGCTCCCCAAAGAGAGGGCCTAAACTTGCTTGAGATCGACGCACGGCCAGAGATCAATAATTGGCACTCTGATCGAGGAATTCTTGATTGAAATTCCTGTCACACCGCCCCGCTACTCTATTTCTATCCTGCCTGACTTAAGAAATAATAGTTGTTTTACTTTATTTTCCCAGTTGCTACATTCATGTTGAGCAACGAACTACTTGCATATACTATGTATAGGGAAACTATTGTATGCTCGTTTAAATACCGTAGTCATTGCTTCATGCTAAACACCAACTTTTCAAATGTAGGCCTGTTAGAGGTGGCTAAACATATCCACCCATCCCAACTGCAAAGGGTAGGTTCCTAAAGCATATCTTGAGCAGAGCGGCCTGAGAGCCACGAGCATCAAAATAACAAACTATTCTGGGGCAGATAACAAGATGAACAGCAGGTGAAAGGCTACGCACATCACCATGGGAAACGCTGAATGCCTGGCAAACACCCACTCAAAGGATCATTGTCAAACCCTGTTGCAAACCCAGGGTTATTGCAAAATCTGTCCCCAACATCGAAATTGCCAACTCTGAGAAGACGCCCTCTCGGATGCAGGACATGAATTCCTCAAAATCAAAGCCAAGACCAACAACAAGGAGTAACGCTTATCTCTTAGGAATCAATACTGGAGCAAAAGCAACTCAAAACAAAAAGGCCCCTCGGATAAAAATTTGTTGAGCCCATCAAAGAAACACCTTCATATTAGGTGCAGGATATGAGGATTCCCCGCCTTGAGAAAATTTCTTAATTTTTTCATTGAAGAGGGCCAGTATCTATTTCATTGGGCAAAATGCAAAGTCGGAAAAAATCGAAAAAAATGTGAAGTCGGCAAAAACCGACGTGGTTCGTGAAAACCCTTACCGAAAGGAGGTGTCTGATCCTGTTCTTTGTTGTTAACCAAGTCAAACAAAGCCAGGATTGGATTACAGCAGAAATCCCAGCCAAAAGGGGGTAAACCAGAAATCCTATCCATTTGGGGGTATCCAACAAGGTCCTTCCAGTCCTAGAATAATCGGGGCTGACAAGGCCGAAATTGGGTCGAAATCGAAAAGCAAGACCTCCCATGGGGGCACCCAAAAGAAAACACTTAATAACCACACGTTGTCTAAAAAAATCACCATGAGTTGATCAATTGAAATCACTATGCAACTCAAAGCAATTCGTGAAATTAAAAAAAAACCTTGGTATGGGGACGTCACCATTGTGTAAGAAATCACCAATGCCCATTCAAAACATACCATTGGCTGGTTAAAGGTTCTTCGTAAGGACTACTCGAACGATAAAACTCACGCGAACAACAAATTAAAAGTGCGATCACCTACAAAAATGAAAAGTAATAAATCCATAACAG
This sequence comes from Allium sativum, assembly GCA_030737875.1. Lineage (NCBI taxonomy): Eukaryota > Viridiplantae > Streptophyta > Magnoliopsida > Asparagales > Amaryllidaceae > Allium > Allium sativum. The sequence continues at coordinate 342,498,505 of CM060919.1, forward strand.
CCCCTAAATGAAGCAAGCGTAAGAACGCGAAACGAACGTTACTAAGCGAGGGCTGACACTCGCATAAACAACCGGTCTAATAACGCGACAGGTTGAAGGGAATAAACAAAAATTAATCCATAGAGATTACAAATACTTTCTCTCATGCATAGCAGTGTGAATCAATTATCCAGGTACTCGCTGACCCGTTTTAGAGAACAAAAAGGTCTATGATCCTTATCAATCAGCCAACCAGCTACCGTTCGCGCTTCAAAGTGGATACAGCCTTGGTGTTCCAGATCTCATCCTTATCATCCGGATCGGGCGCATTCGGTAAAGGCGCATCAACTGTTGAGGATGGAATGAGAGAGCTCATGCTGGTAGATACCAAAACAGAATCAACAGCAACGGGTTGAGCAGCGGAATCACAAACAACCAAAGAAGGTGGCGAAAGCGCACCTGATGCAAATTCACAACCAGCACTAAGATCGACAGTCTCAAGTGAAGAAAGAGGAAATCCGAATTCAAAACGGAATGGTAGATATCAGCTTTACCTGAAGCCGTCGGGTGCATAAAGCCAACCACCTGTTCCTTTATGCTCAAAGAAGTGTTGTCACAACTTGCACCTTGCGTAGTGATGTCTTCTTGGCTTGAGTACTCGGTTTAGGGATGAACTCTAACAGCATCTGTAGCAAAGCGATCTGTGACAAGAATGCGAGAACTCGAAGCATCAATTCCAGCAGAACTTGGAGAAGCGCAAACAGTACCCAAACACTCTTTTCCAAGTAGTGGAGCTCGCTCGTTCGCTAGTAACTGCCTACCTTTAATCAAGGCATTACGATCCTTTTCCTATCAAAGCTGTCTTTGAAGGAACCCGTCGTCAAAATCCTTGGAATATGAAAGTACTTTCTCCCAGACAAGAGCCAGAGTCCACGGGAAATCTTTATTCAGATAGCTCAAACTCCCTCGACCCATGACGCTGCAAACGTAAAAATGAAACAGATTGTCGTCAGCCTCAGCTTTGGCTTTGACAAAATCTTCTTGAAATCGGATCTTTTCTTCCTCAGACGTTTTAAGGATTTCATTTTGAGAAGCAAGGCGGCCTTCAAGTGCCATGGTCTCTTGTTCCAAAGAAATTAAAGCCTGCTTTTCTAGGGTCAAACGACGTTCAGCAAATTTTCGAACGGACTGAGATTCTAAAAGCTGCGCTCGCACACCCTCCAATTTCTTTCTGAGCTCAGCATTTTCAGCCTCCAAGTCATTCATTTTAACGCTTCCATTCTTCAAGGAAGAGATTTCTGAGTCCTGGGATTCAATCATATGTACAAGACTAGCTTTTTCACTTTCCAAAACCTTAATGTAGTTGAGATGTCGTGCGTTCAAGTCCTGAAATTCATACCCTAACTTCGACCAATCCTCCAGGCGTTTATCAACACTCTGCATGACCAGATTCAATCGTGCTTCAAGCTGACCTTTGACAACACCAAGTTGGTCAGCCACGCTGTTCTTCACAGCCTTCAGGCTTCTTGGAACGTCCTGCCTATCATTAGGATCTAAACCCGGGGCAGAAGACACTCCTCTTAAATCCCAGCCATGAAAGCGATCCTTAAGAACTGGACTTTCAGAAAGAACTCCATAAGGAGGACGATTACATATTTCTTGAACCTGAACAGGAGTTAGGACAGCAGGTCTCGCAGAAGGACCAACTGATTCAGGTCTCAGAGCCTGACCAGACTCCTCGCATCCTGAAGGATCGGACATGGGAAGCTCAATGATAGGCTAGGCTTGAGAACTGGAAGACATCTGGGGACGTTTCATATAATAGGAAAGATGGGACTGAAGGAGGCTTCTCGAATCAATGAGATTGGCCTGTTGAGAAAAGTTGTCTGATAATGAACAGTCTGCGCTTGCACCTGGAAAACAAGTAAAGCATGCAATTAGCAATCAGCTAAAAGTTGCCCAATTCACAAAGAATTTCGCCACAAATAAAACAATAATCCAAACCAGTCCCAAGGCAAGTTTCGAAAGAAACTTTCTCAGAGCATTGAACAGGGCCATGGAAATTTCTTATATCAGACACCACAACGTCACCCTGGCTCAGATATTTAGCAGAATCCAAGTCCCCTAGGTCTCCAAAGGTCCCTAGAGAACTTTCCGCCTGTGATAAGGAGCGTGCAGAACTCTCGGTTGTCGTCCCAGAAGTCACATCAACCCTTGAGCCATGAATGCACTCACCAACTTCCCTGGCATTCCTCTCAATAATTAATGATGAAGACCGACCACCTACTTCAGAGATTGATCTTCTCTTCTTAACACGTTTACCAACAGAACGTTGAAGATGAACTGAAGCCTTACCAAGGGACCACGAGGGATTGATCAACCGGTATTCACGAAGGTTCTCTTCTGTCAGCAACACCTCTCCACTCCTTTCTTTCTGTTCAACAGATATTAAAGAATTCAAAAGAGACTGATCCAGAGTGAGACCCACGACCGAAGGGATCACTACAAGAATCAGAGGGAAAGTCAGATCAGAAGAAGAAAAGATGTAAAGATCCCAAGAGTAAAAGAATAATTACCCCCTTCTGCCCATCGACCAAAATATTTACTGGGACACCTGATGAAGAAATACTGATGCGGGAACCCTTTGGCACCTTCTGTCAAACCCGTAATAATCCTATCATGCACATTATCCAAGAAGAAGAAAAGGGGACCATCAACTTCCCTTCTTTTAAAGCTATATAAAGAACAAACGTCTGCGAATGTAGGTGCCTGCTACCGGACTTTCATAAAAATAACGTACAAACCAAGCAGAACCTGATATCCACTAGGGTGCAGTTGATATGGGGCAATTGCCAGGTGCTTCAAAACAGGCTCCAGATAAGGATTAAAGGGAGGAATTGCCCCACTACACAGCATTTGGTAATTAACCGCTACATACCCAGAGGGCGGACAGTCAGCCATCTCTCCCATTCTGGGAAACCTGACCTCGTTCTCTGAAAATCCAAAGCGGGTGTACATTTTTTTATATTGCTCAAAAGGGAGCGTCGATTTGCGGCAACCGGTCACTACCCTATCAAAGAAGCGAGGCTGAGGATAAGTACGGTCAGCCACTAAATCAAAACCGGTAGCGTTGGCATCTTCCGTCACTTGGTCAAGGCCTTCATGTTCCCCAAACGTCACGAGACGCCTGGAATTGAAATGAATAAGCGGTTAGTCGCATGACAACATAATCACACAAAGAAAAGGCGAGAGTCCAAAGGAACAAGAATATCTCTATGATATAGACGATCCTTTAAACACCCAGCTAGGGCACTATGAATTAGGGAATTTCGCCTTGATTGGCATTTCAGCAAATGGATTGCCAGCATAAGTGAAACTAGGGCTTGTCACATAAGATAGAGCCGCCGGAAGAAGACTTCCTTCCACGGAACTAAGAGAATCAGTCTCAAATCAGAAGACAAAAAGGGAAAATTTCGCTTACGAGTAAAAGTTCGGCTCGAAAAGAGGGTTAGACAAGATAACCAGGGAAAGAAGTAAAAGCTGAAGAAGATTAAAGCTCGGGAAACGACGGTAAGGTCTTCTATGGTGAAATTGCCATTAGAGTGGGTATACCAGAGAAAAATACAAAAGAGGGAAAATGAAGAGGCAGTATTTGAGAAAACTAAGAGCCCCCCTTTTTTTCAATGATGCGACGGCCCAATTATGATTTGGTGACCCGGTACGGCATACCCGAAAGATATCCCGCCAAAATGTCCAAAGACCGGCAGTTGTTGGAATATCTGAGCTTAAAAAAAATCATAATAATAAAAGCTATCTGGGCTTACGTCAAACCCTCTACTGGCAAAAGTCAGCGGCAATAAAGTAATCTTAATTTCTTGCACAAGCAACCCATCGACAAGTCAAAACAAGCCCACTCAACAATGTGCGATCGAATATGTCGAAGCCAGTAATTCCTCATTAAAAGAAATCACAAGCTTCGAGGGGCAAGTGTTAATCCCTAAAAAATCCACGCGCACATTGAACAAGGAATATGTTGCTAACATCATCAGGGTCATTCACATACTAAGGCACTCGAAGTATTAGTAATAGAAAAGAACGGTCACAAGAGCAAGTGCTGAATGTCAAGCCCAGAACAAATCAGGTCGACCAGGTATAACCGAACGACACGATGTAGTGTGCGATCCTAAAACTTGGGTCCAAATCAAGATTCAGGCACGGAGACTAAGACTAGTCGCTCATACGGAAATGAGGCTATACTAAGCATCAGCATGAAGCAAGTCGCTCATCCAACATGAGCCAGAACGATCACATCCTGCAGAAGCAATAAGAGAGCGAGCACCCCCTAAAACTAAAGCAATCGGTCATGCAGGGAACAATGAAGAACCAATCCCAGACTTGCGTCCCGTTCCTACAAGGCCTCCTAAAATGGTCGCCCGCACAGAAGCGCTCGCTCTCACGAACCCGCTCAACTACGTAAGGCGTCCGTCCCAAAAAGTTATCTGCACATGACAACCTGAGACAGCTCATGACAACTGGCCAATGGCCCGATTGTAATTAGCAGAATTAGAGATTCACAGGGCGGGAAAGGGATTTCAAACCGATGACTCACCTATAAATATACCATAGCCACCACTAAAAAAGAAAAAGGAAAAATTGGAAGAACCACGAAGTGCTGCCAAACCCTGCCACAAACTGCGGATATGGCCATGGCGTCAAGCTCAATTTCGTGACTCAGGGAGAATGGAGACATCATCAATCTCAATCATCCTCTTTCTCCTCAAATTAAACCATCTTCTTATATAATTTCCTAGATTAAAGTATATAAGCAAGGTTGTATTGGGCGAAAATGGAAGTGTATGATACAGAGAGAATTGATGTACTTTGTAATTCATATCATGAGATTAGAAATTCACCTTCATAGTGGATGTAGGCCTTGTTAATGGTCGAACAACTCTAAACCTCGTCTCTATTTTTACCTTTTTCTGCATTTTCTACTTTGAATTACTGATTGAATACGGCTCCATTTTATTCCCTACCAAATTGGTGAAGTACAGCTTTGTACCTGAGGTGTTTGGACCATTTTTGGTGTAAACAAGTACGTTTCATTATGATTTATCTAAGCAAACTCAGCGGAATACAAAGCTCATAGCAGAACATATAATAAGAATATATTATTGTAGAAGAAACATTTTTGAATACAAATCTGATTACTCCTTGAAGATTTAACTTAATATACCGATAATAGGGTACGTTCGACCTTCATATGAAACTTCGGCTTTCTCTAGAACTCCAGGTATTCAAGCTTGAGCCTGATCTCAAAAACTGGAAAACAAACTAACAGACTGCCCATGTGGAAATTGTGGGCACCGACAGTTTGCAAAGGAAAAAAAACTACGAGTCAGTCATGGGACTGGTGTGAGAAAACTTTATTAACTAATCTTATACTTAGCCATATTTTGAATAAGGTATCTCGGGACCACGCTGCACGTCGTGGAACGGGTTTCCTCCCAAGGATACGTGCACACCCATAGCAACCAGAACCAAACATAGCAACCATAAACCGGATTTTGAATACATGACTTTAGAGAAATGAATGATTATAAGCCCAGGTCTCATCACACAATGCAAGCGCACACCAGAGGATAGGGGTTTGCCTTATAATCGCAAAACATGCTTGATATAGTTCAAAACAAAAACATTTGATATTATTATAATGACTTGGGTGTGAAAAATCCTTTTGAAAATAAACTTATGAATCTTACCTCGCATAGTGCCCCATCCCACTATGTTGGCTACATAGGTATACAACTGGAAATCGTAAAGGGTTTCATATTGGAAGTTGGATTTCCATCAATGAGCCCGGGCTAAGGATCTTCCCAGTCCGATTCGGAACCCCTAACTAGGTTCCAGGGTCCCGTCTGGCTCCTATAGAGCGGCAAGGTCGGTCCACCCTACTTTGTAGATTAAAGTAACAGCCTGAACATAACGTCCCTCAGTCTGTGTGTAGACTGTCATCTAGGTATATTGACCTAGTCTGAGGCGCCTCATCCAAAAAACCACATAAGTAAATGCTTGGGCTCCTTACCATGGCGCTTCTTTTTGCTAGATGGAACGTTAAGTCCCTACCCCTGCGGTCTATAATCCTGTTTCGACTCATTCCGGGTTGTGAGGTTTGCGAGGCCACGTCATACACAAAGCTACGCATCTAAGCCATGCTTTAATCTTCAACCACAATGCCCTGCTTTGCAACAAGAGCCTTGATCATTTCCACTTATCATGCCACACTATCATTCTTTAAAACACAAACTGCTATCCACCAACATACAACATTTGAGCTCGTACATCTCAAAGGAGGGTGTTAAGAAAGAGAATAAATTCTTCGCCACCAAACAGAAGTATGTTTAGTAAATGTCAGCATGTATTTTATAAAATAGTGTCAGACAAAAAATCCGTCAACAAGTCCATTCCGGGAATAGGAATGAAACCGAAGGCACTTGATTCCACGTCCCCGCCTGGGAGTGCAAGTCCTTGCAATCCGATACACTTCAAGTACGGTCAGATAATGCCATCACTTTAACCTCTTGAGGAGCGACCCCGAGGCATCGACAAGCTTTCCATCCGATGTGAGGAATACCGTTCTTCAACCATCATCGTCGTCATCTTGATATCAGCATCACGTCATATAATTATTCAGAATGGGTAAAACCCTGGCCTTTTCAAATAATTAGAGCATCTTTTAAAACCAATAGGTATATAGGATCTCATGGCCTCATTCCAATCTAGAATATTCCTTTATTCAAATATTCATTAAATTGGGAATTATTCCCACAAATCTTATCAAAGATTTATTTCATTTAAATCTTCTTATTTAAATCTTTCTTTGGAAACCATTGAAATGGATTTCACAATACTTTTCACAATCTAAACCAAATAAGGTTTATTATCTAGTCGGGATAAAGGAACCTTACCGAAATCATTCATTTTATTATTCCAATCCCAACCTATTCATTCTATGGAGAAAAACTGGTAATACTCCATATCTAATACCCATTGTGTTACTAGTAAATTCAATAACAATTCAACATTTTAAATCTAATTAAAGATTTAACTATCGCATGGAGTAAAACTGGTTATACTCCATTCTTGAATATTTCTTAAATTTGGTAAATTTAATTACACTATTCTCATTTCAATCTAATTAAAGATTCATTAAAAATCCATTTAGTTTTAATCTCAAAAATCATTACTCAATGATTATCTTAGGAAATTAACCTTGTCTTTAACTTGGTTAAAGAACCAATGTCACTTGAAACATCGTTCACGATAAACCCAAAACCATCTTCTATTTAAAACAGAAACTTCACGGAAATCATATCTGCTTACAGTTGATATTAATCTCCGTATCACCCAACACTATAAGCGAATATTGGCTAGCGCCTTTCAAATTCTCAAATAGTCTAAGTATTCATCTATGGAGACTTATCTCAACCGTTAACCAATATGGTTTCCATTTAGTTCCAATTTTATTTAATTAATTGGAAAACTCCAGTTTCACTTATCTTTATTTCGGATTCATTATACAAAGTGAATATCTTCCTTACATTCAACATTTAATAAACTGTTAAATGAACATCCGGGCTTTCCTTTCGATCCATTCCGATCCTTGCCCAGATAAATAAACGTTGGCTAGGTAAGTTCAGTTCACTGGTTGCAACATTCCTTACCTTGTTAAACACCCCGTTTATCTTTCCGGATCTCACAACTGGGACAGACTTACTCATGGTTTCCGCATATTCAACCAAATAGGTGTTTATTATTTAAAACATTATTCATTCGTCCAAAAAACTTTCAATTTTTTCCCTATTATTTTATTATTAAAATAATCGTTTAGAATCCAATTTATGGAATGAGACTCATTCAACTCCTGTATAACCCGAGAATCTGGGTATATACAAACATCCAATAAACATAAACAAGATGTCATGTGTCTAACGAGTTGTAACTAAACTCGTTAGTTATTTAAGATCAGATGTCGGTGTCAAAATTGGGTTCCATTTTATTAATTAACTACCAAACAATATTCATAACCATTGATCAACTAAATCAACCATTCAAACCAAATCAACCTCATGAATTTATTTAGAAACCATTAGCAACCATATACCACCAATATAATCACCAATTCACCACAAATTTTCTAAGAGACATTTAATCAAACACCATACGTGAATCTCTTAAACTAACTAATTAAAACCCTTTATAAAGTGAGTTTTTCTCACCTACTTAAGGGACTACCCAAATTTTACCTAAAGATCGAATCTTTAACGGTTTAATTTTCTTTACCACATTAAATCACTTAATAATAACCCAAACATATTACCAAAATTAAATCAAGGCATATATATTTATGATATTCCATAAAGGAGCAACTTCGTGAACCTAACATAAAGGTTTTCACTCCAACCTCCAAATAAATTACCATTTTTTACTTCATGGACCTATTTAGGAATTTTTAGAAATTATATACCATCAAATCATCCATGAATTCACCACTAAAACTCTAATAAACATTTCAACAAACACCTTACATGCAATCATTGAATCAAGCAACAAAAACCCTTTAAAAGTTTAGTTTTTCTCATCCCGTGAAGTCCAAGCTTTTGCCTAAGGGTCCCTTTCTCCTAATCTTGCCCGATTTTCTTCTTTTCTTCCTTTTTTCTATCTTTTATAAATGATTTTCAACCATGGCCATGAGCTTAAGGGAGAGGGAGGAAGACTAAAGAAGGTGGAAGTGAGTGTAAAGTGGAGAGGGAAGGTCCTTTTATAGCTTAGAAAGTCACATGGATTGGTGACTTGTCGCAAATCTAAAGGAAGAGAAATGAATGGCTTGTATTCATGCTTACCCATTTTCATCCTTATCCAAATGTGTGCTTTCTCATTGACTTTCCGATCTTATTTCGGAGTATCAAAAGATAACTTTTTTCAGAAATTCTTCAACCATATTGTCCGGTTTCCAAGGTACTTCAATCCTATGTGTTCAAATCCAAAATCGGAGTTTGTTTGGATTTTCAAATAATTTATCTTAATTTTGTTTTCTTAATAACTTTCTATATTCGATACGGGATTTTCACAAACTTCATACGTAGCTATTATTCTATGTTCTAAATTTTTCTGGATAGGTCTCAGGTTCCAGTTTTGCCGTTAGCACTATCAAATTCCAATTAGCGTCAAAATTTAGTTCAAATTTTGGCCTTTTATTTTTTCTTTTCCCCATACGGATGTCGTTTTACGTGAAACTTCCCTGAATACTAAAATTCACTATTCCGGATTCAATGGAGGTTGTCTCACTATCTAGCGATATCCCGTTCTCAAGATATTCTCAAAATCGTCCATTTTTAATTCAAATTTTGAATATTTTGTTAATTTAACATATCAAATGGATGCCATTTTTGATGTTATTTGGTTAATTACCTAATTTCATCATTCTGGATTTAGTGAAACTAATTCCATCGAAATCCGAGTTCGTTAGCTACTACTTCCTTTGTAAACGTACTATTTTTAATCCAAAATTCATTCTTTTTGGACTAATTCAATTTTATTCCTGCCCAAATCCAAATTAATTCTGATCTTTATGAAATTCGAAAATTTTAAATTGGTTCCAAATTTCTGGGTCATTACATTCAGACCCATTTTGTTTCCTCTTCTTTCTCTTCTGTTTCCCCCGCCCCCCAGGTTCTCAGGGTGGGAATACTCAAGCTTGATCAGGATTCTGTTTTGCTATGCTTGGAGCTGCTTAGAAGTATTGCTTGATTTCTTGTCTTTCTACTATGGCTATGTTTTTGGGGAACTATGCTTTTTTCATTATTATTGTACTCTAATGATTTGAGTACAAGACAGAAGTTTTAAGATTGATGTACTAGGCTTTATGTATTTCAAACTTATGATGTACTATGTTTTGAACCACGATGTTTTCTGTTTAAATAAAGTTTTAAATTCCACTGATATTTATATCTATATTGTAATATTTTTGTTTCTGTTTACCTATAACGCTTCACGAAACTTAATGCATTCTCTTAATGAGTGACATTAACGGTTGCAGGATGTCACACTTTGTATCAGAGCTGAAGGTTACCCGATTGGATAAAAGATTTTGAAAATTGTTTTAAAAAAGGTTTTGAAAGAAAGAATTTTCAAAAGAAAAGTTTGTTTTGAAAAACATATTCCCCAAAGCCATATATAATATCTTTCGATTCTTTGTTTGAATACCTTTTCCTTTCCTTTTCAGCATATCTGGGAAACCTAATATTCCTGAGAGCGTCACGATACTAGGTTGGTTCCGTAGGTATCTAGAGGCTACGTAGCCCGCAGGTGGTGAAGCAAGCGTTCCTCCCCCAGCTGCACCCGTTATTCCTCCTCCTCCTCCGCGTGCTGATAATTTCTTTAAGATATATAAAGACTTCTGTGCTATGGGCGGAAAGCCATTCAATGGAACTGAGACTTTCGTGGAGGCAAGGAATTGGCTTAAAGAAACGAAGGATTTGTTTGTAATTTCCGAAGTTAATGATCGTAGGGAGATTCAGTTCGCCGTCTGGCAGCTGAAAGATGAGGCTTCATTCTGGTGGGAGGTGATGCAAGAAGGATGTCCAGTTGAGAGGGTGATTTCTGACAAAGGTTTTAAATGAAGTTTCTTTCTCAAGCGGAGCAATGTATGCAAATGGAAAGGTTTTTGGCACTTAAGCAAGGAGGCATGTCTAATGAAGAGTATGTTAATAAGTTTAACCAACTAGTGAGGTTTGGTTTGGAGCTAGTAATTACCCCCACATAAGAAAGCTTAGAGGTTTTCCAAAGGATTGAATGAACCCCTCCATGGGTTGGCTATGTATTATGTTCCGATGGGAGTAACTTTTGAGAAACTCGTTGATATGGCATTGATGCATGATGAAGATAAAGGTGAAAAGAAAGGAGCTAGGGTTGAGGAAACACAAAACAAGAAGGTGTGGCCTAAGAAACGAAAACAACAACAACAACAAAAGAAGGGCGGAAAAGACTGCAAGGTTAGGGATAAGAGGGAGTGTCATAATTGTGGATGCGAGGGTCATTTGATCAAGGACTGTAAAAGAAAGTTGAAAGCTTGTTTCAGTCGTGGAGAGGTCGGACACTTTTCTAAGGGGTGCCCGAAGAAGCAAGGACAAGGTCAAAGGGCTGGAGCTTCTGGAGGCCAGGTGCATGCTCTCATGACTAGTGCTCCCGATAGAGGTCGGAATGTTTCCCTGGAAGTCTTTATTTCTCTTTCCAATCATCCAGTTAGAACTCTTTTTGATTCTGGCGCTTCGCATCCTTTTATATCTGATTCTGTGGTTGAGTCTCTGAACCTTAGTACTAGTATGGTTTTGGATCCCGTTGTTGTCTTAAACCCCATTGGTGGTACGACTCATTTGTCCATGATTTGTCGGGGTTTGAGAATAGCTGTGTCAGATGTCAAATTTGAATATGATGCATATGTGCTTGGTTTTATGAGTTATGGTTTGATTCTATGGATGGATTGGCTTACCATGTATGGTGACATTCTGGATTATGAGAGGAGAGTCGTTAGACTTTTGACTTGCCATTGGAGGACCCTTGAGATTTCTTGTGACCCAAAGTGTAACAGCCCGCATTTTACGTATCGGAAGATTGTAAAATATTTTTATTTTATTCCCTGAGGGTTGGATTATTCTCATCTTTTGATATGTTGCTTATGGGGATGTAAGACATGTCCATATTTTTTTACCAATTTTGTTTGTGACCATTTTTCCCCTGTTAATCTTGTACAAGGCATAACTTTTGACTCAGGTCGAATCTGAGGGGGGGACATGTGCCATCGGAAAGTAATTGATGATTGCTTTTCCGTAGAGTGGTTACATTAAAGATTTGGTTCATCTGTTTGGGAGGAATTGTTGTTTTAAGGTTTTCAATTGTCTGTCTAGGTTTTGGGAGCCTAATGGGCTGACTTGGGGGAGGCCCATGTAACAACCCGTAAAATGCGAGCCAGTTTGAAATTTTTATTTTGGCAATTTTAGCGAATTTTGAATATTTAAAATAGATTATTTTAAATAATATCGACGAGAAATTTATTTTCAATATAGAATTCGAACGTATATATTTATACGCGTCGTCGTTAGAATATAAATAATTATATATATTTATAAATAGAATTGAAAATGGCGCGGTAGTTCGATAATTCGATTTCAAAATTCAATTGAGCGTACCGGGTGCAAAACAATCCGGATTTTAGTGAAACCAAAAACAATAGGGTCTAATTGATGATATCTTTCCAACGAATCCGAAAAATCGAAATTTCATAGCGGGAATCAAAAGATATGTCCAGTTGAAAATTCTGAAAAGTCGCTATGGAATTCAGGCCCTTAAAAATGGAAATTTTGCAAACGACCTCGGATTTCGACGAAACTAGTTTTGTTGGGTCCGTGATGTAAAATTATTGCTAGGTTTCAAATTTCATAATTTTTCGAATCAATATGTGAGCGTGGCATAGGAAAACGCGTTTGACCAGTTTCAGTTGATTTTAATCGACTAGAAATTGGCCATTTTTCATACGGTCTCAGAATTCGACGAAATTAGTTTTATTAGGACCGTATCGTCAATACGAAGCTAGAAAATATTTTTCTGTAATTTTTCGAGCTAGTATGTGACTCCGGTAATTTGAAATGTACGTTTAAAATTCAATATAGTGATTTAAATGTAAATTTAACGGAAACTGATTCAAACGATCGAATCAACATACGATACATATCCCATTGTGTTCGGAATGGGGGTAAAACGCTATGGACGACAGTCGTTGGGCCTCGTTTGAAGATCGAATAGAAAAGTCAACTTTTGGGAAAATTAAAATAATATAAATATAATTATATATATTTAACTTCCCCCTTCTCTCTCCTATTTTCCCTCTATCGCTCAGATCTGAAAAGAAAAAAAAACGATCCTTCAAATCGATGGCGGAGGTCGTCATCGCCACCACCGCAGGGAGGCTCCGACCGACGCGCCCACCCCCTCCTCCTCACTCCGACTCCAGCTCTTCCTTCCCCCTTGACATGAAGAACCGCGAGCCCCCTCCGAAGCCATCGCGACGCACCCGCTTCTCCCCGAAACCCTAGCGCCGCCAAGCCTGTCCGTCACCCCCCCTTTCTTCGCAGAATAAAGTAAGTCGTTTCTATTTTATTTTATTTTTATTTTACTTCTGAAAGATTTCGATTTTTATGTATTTAGAAACTGATTTTTTATTAGGTTTAAACTGAAAATTCAATTAGGTTTAAACTGAAAATTCAATTAGGTTTAAACTGAAATTTAATTAGGATTTAAACTGATTTTTTTTAAAGATAATAAAACTGTTTTTAAAAAGAATTGAAAACTGAATTTTATAAAAGAATTGAAAACTGATTTTAAAAGAATTTTAAAACTGATTTTATAAAAAAAAAAGTGAAAACTGATTTTATAAAAAAAGTAAAAACTGATTTTATAAAAAGAGTAAAACTGATTTTATAAAAAGAGTAAAAACTGATTTTGATTTTTAAAAGGTATTGAAAACTGATTTCTTTAAAAAGAAAAAATCATATTTTTATATATTGAAAGTCGAAGTAAAAATCATATTTTTATATATTGAAAGTCGAAGTAAAAATCATATTTTTATATATTGAAAGTCGAAGTAAAAATCATATTTTTATATATTGAAAGTCGAAGTAAAAATCATATTTTTATATATTGATTAACATAGTAAAATTTTGATTTTTACATATGTAGAGAATAAAGGCAACGAAGCGACAAAGTCGTAAAGGCGAAGATTTCTCTAAGTGAAGTGTCGTGCAGTTGGATAGCTTTCGGTGAGAACTTCTCACTCAAATTCTCTTATTCTAGTTATATATATATATATATATACTAGGATGCAGACGGTGTTTAGTAGCACCCGACACCCGTCATCCACAGACCATGGATGGCTTGTTTGTTAAATTGTTTGGTTGTGAAATTAGTTAGATTATTTGATTGAAATTGAATTGTTGGGTGAAATAAATTGATTTGATTGATGTGTGAATGGCGTGGGCCTTCACTAGACCGGGGATAAGGCTAGGCCTTGTCCCGTTTCTAGTATCGTGCCGTTATGCCGCCGAAATTTTCTAAAATATGTTAGAAAAATAAAAATATCATTTTATTTAAAGAATGAACTGAATAGAAATTCATATGTTGAAATAAAATGTTTTATCGTTAAAAAGATAATTTTTAACGTGAATGTGAATAAATAAAATATTCATTTACAAACCAGACGGTTTGTTTATGTACACTGATTTGACTGACATTGATTGGGTCGATAAATTTTACACATCGCCCAACTGCACGAATAAAAATCTGTGTTTGATTGTTTGAAACCCCACACGGGTGTTGGGATGAAATTTGAAATTCACTCATCCCGATTGATTAAATATGTCGATCGATTGATTGACAGGCTGTTATAAGCGTCGAATATCTATATTTGATGCTTAGGCAGTGTAGTGCACTTTGGTTGATGGTTGATTATTTTTCAATGCTATTATATACATGTGTTGTATGGAAATCCATATAATTAATTTTATATGGTAATTGATTGGGCCTCATTCCAATTTGAAAAATACAGAATATTATAAAATAAACGTTCATGTGTTGACAGTACTCATCCATTGAGATTGGTCATGTGTTGAACGAAATATTTTAGTAATAAAATTTACACCTTTATATTATAAAATAAAAGTTCATGTGTTGACAGTACTCATCCATTGAGATTGGTCATGTGTTGAACGAAATATTTTAGTAATAAAATTTACATCTTTATCAATATAAAATAAAAGTTCATGTGTTGACAGTACTCATTCATTGAGATTGGTCATGTGTTGAACGAATATTTTGATAATAACAACTATTTTGAAAAAGAAATATTTGAAATAGAATATTTGAAAATAGAAATTTATGAAGCCGTGTTGATTAGATTGACGCCATTTTGACGTGAACGATATTTATATCGATTTTAAACGATTTCGAAATGAGTTGAATATAAAACGATTTCGAAATGAATTGAATTGAAAACGATTTCGAAATGAATTGAATTGAAAACGAATTCAAATTGAATTGAAAGTGAATTGAAATGAATTCAAATTGAATTGAAATTTGAATTGAATAGAAATGAATTTTAAAACGAATTTATAAAGAAGAATTCAATTTTGATTTAAATTGAAAAGAAAGTTGAAATTGCTTTTGAAACGATTTTAAAACTATTTATATAATTCGTTTTAAATAGAAATCGACGAAATATATTATATATATAATATAATGGCCTGAATAGAACGCGCCGCGCCGCGGCAGTTCGTGAATTTCGACCATTTATTTCAAACGGACATTACGGGAGATCCGACCGTCGGATTCTCCTAAAACCGGAACCGTTGGGTTCGTATCGAAAAGAGCTTTCTAACGAATATTAGAAATTTGAAATCTAACGGTTGGATTTGGAATTATGTCCAAATCAAATTCGAAAAAGGTCGCTGTAATTGCAGTTCGATGGCCGTTGATGGAAATCGACTGTACGGGCCTTGATAAAATTATTAAAAATAGTAATAATTTGTGTAAAATCATAAGAAATGATTTAGAAAGAATTGGGATGAAAAACTCCATATTTGAAAAGATAAAAATAGATTTTTATCGAAATGAACTAGTTTTGAACTAGAATTAGAATTCTATTTATTTTTAAATAAATAAATTGAATTAGAAAAGGGTTTTAAAAATAACCAGAATATCCAATGATTGCATTGGAGTGGATTTGAATCGAAATTGTCTTCGGAATATTTCGATGTTGGAATTCGTGATTATACAGGTGTTGTTATGGAAATTTGAAAGATATATTTGTATCGTTATTTCCAATACGACATTTGTTAATCGTAGAATTTGATATTGAATATAAGCCGATATATTTTCTATTCAGAGCCTTATATTGAATATCAAATGTGATTTGGGTTTGTCGTGAATGGTGTCTTCACTAACACTGTTCTTGAACCCAGTTGAGAAATGATTAAATCTTTTTATTTAGATTTAATGAAGTGTACCAATTAAATAATATTTAATTGGAATTGAATTGATATTGATTTTTGGGTTTATCGTGAACAGTGTTTTAAGTAACACTCGTACTTTAACCCGATCATTAATGAAATGTGATTTTGGGTTGTCGTGAACGGTATCTTCAATAATACAGTTCTTAGACCTAAAGGAGTTAAGAAAATCAGAAACTAACTGGAGATTAGTTAAGTTGAATAGTTTCCGAGGTATTGATCTGATGTTGGTTTCGGCCTTCGGGATTAATACTTAGGGAATTGCTCACTTGCTAATTTACAATTAGGGACTGATTGAAATGTGATGTGATTTTGGGTTTATCGTGAACCGTGTTTTAAATGACACTGATTCTTTAACCCAGTCACAGATTAAAACTAAGTGGAGTTTTAATGAATCTTTAATTAGATTGAAATAATCGAAATGGAGTATCACCAGTTTTGCTCCAGGCGATAGTTAAATCTTTAATTAGATTTGAACGTGAAATGGTAATTGAATTTACCGATAACACAGTGGTGTTAGATATGAAGTATAACCAGTTTTACTTCATGGGATGAATAGGTTGGGATTGGGAAATTAAAACCAATGATTACTTCGGTAAGGTTCGTTAATCTCGACTAGTTGAATCGAAATTCAAAAGAAGAATAAATTCAAGAAATTTATCTTGGATAAAATTAATGGGAACATTTCCCTATGAATGTGAAATTTAGAAACTAACTGTCGGTTGGCCAAGCAGAATGGTTTTCTGGATATTGATCTGATGTTGGTTTCGGCCTTCGGGGTTAATATTTGGGGAATTATTCTCTTGATTAATTTACGGTTAGTGACTAATGAATTGGAATGAGGCGTATGTTGTGTTTGTGTAACACTTATTTAAATATATGCGAGTTATTCGGAAAGACCGGGTTTATCCCATTCTGAATAACTGATACGACGATAAGTCGAAGATGAAGACGGTGGTCGAAGACCGGAAGTCTTCACGTCGTTTGGGTAATTACTGATGATCTTGATTGGGCTGTACACCCAAGAGGATGGAAACAGTTAGTGATCGTCCAGACGTACTTGGAGATCGATGGATATGCGGGGTACTAGGTGCCTCCGGTTTCGTTCAGACCCAGAACGGACTTGTAAATGGACTGTGTGTCTGACATTGGATTTTAGTCTGTGCGGTTGATTTCTATTAGATATATATCTGTTTGGCGGCGGAGAATTTATTCTCTTTCTTAACGCCCTTCTCTGAGACGTACGAGCTCAGGGGTTATATATTGATGGATATCAAACGCATGGAGTGAATTGCCTGTGTGGCATGCCTAAGTGGCAATTGATCGAGGCTTTTGTTGAAAAGCAAAGTCTTGAGGTTGATGATCAAAGCACGGCCTTTGTGGCATAGCTTTGTGTAACGTTTGATTCGCGAGCTTCACACCCGGTATGGACCAAAAACGGGAGAGGACGTCAGGGAGGGCATACGTTTCTTTCTAGCTAGAAGTGGCGTCAGTGGTTTTACACGCCCTGACGAGTTTGACTTATGTGGTTGTTGCTGTTGCGAGGCGCCTCGGTTATATCGGTTTCGGCCGAATGCATTCTGGACGGCTGACGGACCAGACTTACACCCCATAGGGTGGGGAGACGTAGTGTTCAGGCATAATAATCCACATCGGTGGACCGGCCCTGAGGATCCAAGGCTTGCCTGCGCGCTTGCCTGAGGGGCGGGCTAGAGCGTCTCGAATCGGTTGAGGACTATCTTTTGCCTCGGTTCATAGATGGAAATCCAACTTCCAAATACGTGACATTTGCGGTTTTATTTGTAAACCTATATATGGCGACATAGTGGTATGGGGCATTCATGCCGCCTATGATTGATACTTATGATTAGAAGTTGTTTTATACACTATGCACTTATAATAGTATCAAATGATTTGTTTTAAACGTATCAAGCATTCTTTGGTTGTTATAAGGGAAAACCCTATCCCCCGGCTTGCGTTGCATTGTGTGATAGGACCTGGGTCTTATAACAGCTTCATTTTTCTTTATTTAGCACTGCGCTGTTTGTTTTATGCACTGGTATTCTTGGGAGGAAACCCGTTCCGTGTTATACGGCGTGGTCCCTTGATTTACCTAACTTTGAAAATAAAGATTAATAACTGTTTTAGTTCTCACACCAGTCCCATGACTGACCTGGGGTTTATTGTTTTAACCTAAACTCTGGGTGCCCTTATTTTGACACGGGCAGCTAGTAGTTTTGGTTTTGCAGATTTATATTCACAGGATCCTGGTTTACAGCTGGAACGGTATCCGGAAAGCTTTGTATCCGTATATCTCATTCTAGTTGTGTATTGTATTATTTTCCGCTGCTATGTATTTAAATGTAATTTAAATCTCTGATATTTCTGTGTAATATTCATTTATACTCTGTATATTCTTGTATTCTGATGCATTGTTGTAATATACAATGAGATGTTCTTTTATATGCGTTCTGTTGTGGTTTGTTCTCGAACTATCCGACACTTTCCTTTACGGGGAAGTTACGGGTTTTCACAGTTGGTATCAGAGCTTTGGTTTACAAAGCAGAGAACAAGGCACATTAGAACTATACGAAAGAATTCATCAGATATTGGATTAGTAATATCCAATGGGAATGACTCGTTAGAGATGGGATCAGTAGTATCCTAGAACGGGTGTGAAGAGTATTTTTTTTCAAATGAAAACATTTTTGTTTTGAAAATTTAAATCAACTATTCGTATTTGATTATTTGTTTATATTGATTTTGGACAATTCAGTGTATAAAGAATTTGCATATACGCCTTGCAAACGTATATTCAAAGTTTTAATATACTGGATAGATATGGAATCACATTCTAGTCGCCCGGAGATGGTACTGATGATTGTCATGACATCATCAGTATTTATGTTCGTGTTTCGAAGGTGTGATTTTCTATATATTTCCATTAGGCTGGTGTGAGAACCAAAGCTTATATATATAAGATTTATTGTTGTGATTTGGCATCAAAAACATGATTTTTGTATATGTATTAAAATTATGAATTTGAAAAGCTAATCAACTAATTGATTGATGTTTGTGTTGTTTGTTTATTTGTTTGCTAATTTTTAGCCATTTAGCCTAACATAACCAAATATTGAATTATATCGAAAATTGGTTGTGTTTGCTTGCATATACATATATATCATTGAACAGGTCATAGCAAGGAGGCTAGAGCAGAGAATAAAATTTGTTTGCCCGACAAATAGGTACATGTTTACTGCATAATTTACTGTTTTGTTTGGGTGATGATGATTTTATGAGCCTATGGGCTAGCCGCTTGGCTTTTTCTTTTTCTTTTTGAGATCTGAAGGACCGGGGAAGCTATTTGAAATTCCCCGATGCTCCCGGTGCAGGGGAGGTTATGGCGAAATTTTTCAAAAATTTAGGGTGTTAGCCAAATTTTTGAAATTTTGAAAATTCTCAGAAATTGAAGAGTTGGAGAATGAAAGCCGGATCGAACGTAGAGTTGATTAATCAAACCACTTTCGACTTTGTTCCTTTTCGGGGACGAAAAGTTTTAAGTGGGGGAGATTGTAACAACCCGTAAAATGCGAGCCAGTTTGAAATTTTTATTTTGGCAATTTTAGCGAATTTTGAATATTTAAAATAGATTATTTTAAATAATATCGACGAGAAATTTATTTTCAATATAGAATTCGAACGTATATATTTATACGCGTCGTCGTTAGAATATAAATAATTATATATATTTATAAATAGAATTGAAAATGGCGCGGTAGATCGATAATTCGATTTCAAAATTCAATTGAGCGTACCGGGTGCAAAACAATCCGGATTTTAGTGAAACCAAAAACAATAGGGTCTAATTGATGATATCTTTCCAACGAATCCGAAAAATCGAAATTTCATAGCGGGAATCAAAAGATATGTCCAGTTGAAAATTCTGAATAGTCGCTATGGAATTCAGGCCCTTAAAAATGGAAATTTTGCAAACGACCTCGGATTTCGACGAAACTAGTTTTGTTGGGTCCGTGATGTAAAATTATTGCTAGGTTTCAAATTTCATAATTTTTCGAATCAATATGTGAGCGTGGCATAGGAAAACGCGTTTGACCAGTTTCAGTTGATTTTAATCGACTAGAAATTGGCCATTTTTCATACGGTCTCAGAATTCGACGAAATTAGTTTTATTAGGACCGTATCGTCAATACGAAGCTAGAAAATATTTTTCTGTAATTTTTCGAGCTAGTATGTGACTCCGGTAATTTGAAATGTACGTTTAAAATTCAACATAGTGATTTAAATGTAAATTTAACGGAAACTGATTCAAACGATCGAATCAACATACGATACATATCCCATTGTGTTCGGAATGGGGGTAAAACGCTATGGACGACAGTCGTTGGGCCTCGTTTGAAGATCGAATAGAAAAGTCAACTTTTGGGAAAATTAAAATAATATAAATATAATTATATATATTTAACTTCCCCCTTCTCTCTCCTATTTTCCCTCTATCGCTCAGATCTGAAAAGAAAAAAAAAACGATCCTTCAAATCGATGGCGGAGGTCGTCATCGCCACCACCGCAGGGAGGCTCCGACCGACGCGCCCACCCCCTCCTCCTCACTCCGACTCCAGCTCTTCCTTCCCCCTTGACGTGAAGAACCGCGAGCCCCCTCCGAAGCCATCGCGACGCACCCGCTTCTCCCCGAAACCCTAGCGCCGCCAAGCCTGTCCGTCACCCCCCCCCTTTCTTCGCAGAATAAAGTAAGTCGTTTCTATTTTATTTTATTTTTATTTTACTTCTGAAAGATTTCGATTTTTATGTATTTAGAAACAGATTTTTTATTAGGTTTAAACTGAAAATTCAATTAGGTTTAAACTGAAAATTCAATTAGGTTTAAACTGAAAATTCAATTAGGTTTAAACTGAAATTTAATTAGGATTTAAACTGATTTTTTTTAAAGATAATTAAACTGTTTTTAAAAAGAATTGAAAACTGAATTTTATAAAAGAATTGAAAACTGATTTTAAAAGAATTTTAAAACTGATTTTATAAAAAAAAAAGTGAAAACTGATTTTATAAAAAAAGTAAAAACTGATTTTATAAAAAGAGTAAAACTGATTTTATAAAAAGAGTAAAAACTGATTTTGATTTTTAAAAGGTATTGAAAACTGATTTCTTTAAAAAGAAAAAATCATATTTTTATATATTGAAAGTCGAAGTAAAAATCATATTTTTATATATTGAAAGTCGAAGTAAAAATCATATTTTTATATATTGAAAGTCGAAGTAAAAATCATATTTTTATATATTGAAAGTCGAAGTAAAAATCATATTTTTATATATTGAAAGTCGAAGTAAAAATCATATTTTTATATATTGATTAACATAGTAAAAATTCGATTTTTACATATGTAGAGAATAAAGGCAACGAAGCGACAAAGTCGTAAAGGCGAAGATTTCTCTAAGTGAAGTGTCGTGCAGTTGGATAGCTTTCGGTGAGAACTTCTCACTCAAATTCTCTTATTCTAGTTATATATATATATATATATACTAGGATGCAGACGGTGTTTAGTAGCACCCGACACCCGTCATCCACAGACCATGGATGGCTTGTTTGTTAAATTGTTTGGTTGTGAAATTAGTTAGATTATTTGATTGAAATTGAATTGTTGGGTGAAATAAATTGATTTGATTGATGTGTGAATGGCGTGGGCCTTCACTAGACCGGGGATAAGGCTAGGCCTTGTCCCGTTTCTAGTATCGTGCCGTTATGCCGCCGAAATTTTCTAAAATATGTTAGAAAAATAAAAATATCATTTTATTTAAAGAATGAACTGAATAGAAATTCATATGTTGAAATAAAATGTTTTATCGTTAAAAAGATAATTTTTAACGTGAATGTGAATAAATAAAATATTCATTTACAAACCAGACGGTTTGTTTATGTACACTGATTTGACTGACATTGATTGGGTCGATAAATTTTACACATCGCCCAACTGCACGAATAAAAATCTGTGTTTGATTGTTTGAAACCCCACACGGGTGTTGGGATGAAATTTGAAATTCACTCATCCCGATTGATTAAATATGTCGATCGATTGATTGACAGGCTGTTATAAGCGTCGAATATCTATATTTGATGCTTAGGCAGTGTAGTGCACTTTGGTTGATGGTTGATTATTTTTCAATGCTATTATATACATGTGTTGTATGGAAATCCATATAATTAATTTTATATGGTAATTGATTGGGCCTCATTCCAATTTGAAAAATACAGAATATTATAAAATAAACGTTCATGTGTTGACAGTACTCATCCATTGAGATTGGTCATGTGTTGAACGAAATATTTTAGTAATAAAATTTACACCTTTATATTATAAAATAAAAGTTCATGTGTTGACAGTACTCATCCATTGAGATTGGTCATGTGTTGAACGAAATATTTTAGTAATAAAATTTACATCTTTATCAATATAAAATAAAAGTTCATGTGTTGACAGTACTCATTCATTGAGATTGGTCATGTGTTGAACGAATATTTTGATAATAACAACTATTTTGAAAAAGAAATATTTGAAATAGAATATTTGAAAATAGAAATTTATGAAGCCGTGTTGATTAGATTGACGCCATTTTGACGTGAACGATATTTATATCGATTTTAAACGATTTCGAAATGAGTTGAATATAAAACGATTTCGAAATGAATTGAATTGAAAACGATTTCGAAATGAATTGAATTGAAAACGAATTCAAATTGAATTGAAAGTGAATTGAAATGAATTCAAATTGAATTGAAATTTGAATTGAATAGAAATGAATTTTAAAACGAATTTATAAAGAAGAATTCAATTTTGATTTAAATTGAAAAGAAAGTTGAAATTGCTTTTGAAACGATTTTAAAACTATTTATATAATTCGTTTTAAATAGAAATCGACGAAATATATTATATATATATTATATATATAATATAATGGCCTGAATAGAACGCGCCGCGCCGCGGCAGTTCGTGAATTTCGACCATTTATTTCAAACGGACATTACGGGAGATCCGACCGTCGGATTCTCCTAAAACCGGAACCGTTGGGTTCGTATCGAAAAGAGCTTTCTAACGAATATTAGAAATTTGAAATCTAACGGTTGGATTTGGAATTATGTCCAAATCAAATTCGAAAAAGGTCGCTGTAATTGCAGTTCGATGGCCGTTGATGGAAATCGACTGTACGGGCCTTGATAAAATTATTAAAAATAGTAATAATTTGTGTAAAATCATAAGAAATGATTTAGAAAGAATTGGGATGAAAAACTCCATATTTGAAAAGATAAAAATAGATTTTTATCGAAATGAACTAGTTTTGAACTAGAATTAGAATTCTATTTATTTTTAAATAAATAAATTGAATTAGAAAAGGGTTTTAAAAATAACCAGAATATCCAATGATTGCATTGGAGTGGATTTGAATCGAAATTGTCTTCGGAATATTTCGATGTTGGAATTCGTGATTATACAGGTGTTGTTATGGAAATTTGAAAGATATATTTGTATCGTTATTTCCAATACGACATTTGTTAATCGTAGAATTTGATATTGAATATAAGCCGATATATTTTCTATTCAGAGCCTTATATTGAATATCAAATGTGATTTGGGTTTGTCGTGAATGGTGTCTTCACTAACACTGTTCTTGAACCCAGTTGAGAAATGATTAAATCTTTTTATTTAGATTTAATGAAGTGTACCAATTAAATAATATTTAATTGGAATTGAATTGATATTGATTTTTGGGTTTATCGTGAACAGTGTTTTAAGTAACACTCGTTCTTTAACCCGATCATTAATGAAATGTGATTTTGGGTTGTCGTGAACGGTATCTTCAATAATACAGTTCTTAGACCTAAAGGAGTTAAGAAAATCAGAAACTAACTGGAGATTAGTTAAGTTGAATAGTTTCCGAGGTATTGATCTGATGTTGGTTTCGGCCTTCGGGATTAATACTTAGGGAATTGCTCACTTGCTAATTTACAATTAGGGACTGATTGAAATGTGATGTGATTTTGGGTTTATCGTGAACCGTGTTTTAAATGACACTGATTCTTTAACCCAGTCACAGATTAAAACTAAGTGGAGTTTTAATGAATCTTTAATTAGATTGAAATAATCGAAATGGAGTATCACCAGTTTTGCTCCAGGCGATAGTTAAATCTTTAATTAGATTTGAACGTGAAATGGTAATTGAATTTACCGATAACACAGTGGTGTTAGATATGAAGTATAACCAGTTTTACTTCATGGGATGAATAGGTTGGGATTGGGAAATTAAAACCAATGATTACTTCGGTAAGGTTCGTTAATCTCGACTAGTTGAATCGAAATTCAAAAGAAGAATAAATTCAAGAAATTTATCTTGGATAAAATTAATGGGAACATTTCCCTATGAATGTGAAATTTAGAAACTAACTGTCGGTTGGCCAAGCAGAATGGTTTTCTGGATATTGATCTGATGTTGGTTTCGGCCTTCGGGGTTAATATTTGGGGAATTATTCTCTTGATTAATTTACGGTTAGTGACTAATGAATTGGAATGAGGCATATGTTGTGTTTGTGTAACACTTATTTAAATATACGCGAGTTGTTCGGAAAGACCGGGTTTATCCCATTCTGAATAACTGATACGACGATAAGTCGAAGATGAAGACGGTGGTCGAAGACCGGAAGTCTTCACGTCGTTTGGGTAATTACTGATGATCTTGATTGGGTTGTACACCCAAGAGGATGGAAACAGTTAGTGATCGTCCAGACGTACTTGGAGATCGATGGATATGCGGGGTACTAGGTGCCTCCGGTTTCATTCAGACCCAGAACGGACTTGTAAATGGACTGTGTGTCTGACATTGGATTTTAGTCTGTGACGCATGATTTCTATTAGATATATATCTGTTTGGCGGCGGAGAATTTATTCTCTTGCTTAACGCCCTTCTCTGAGACGTACGAGCTCAGGGGTTATATATTGATGGATATCAAACGCATGGAGTGAATTGCCTGTGTGGCATGCCTAAGTGGCAATTGATCGAGGCTTTTGTTGAAAAGCAAAGTCTTGAGGTTGATGATCAAAGCACGGCCTTTGTGGCATAGCTTTGTGTAACGTTTGATTCGCGAGCTTCACACCCGGTATGGACCAAAAACGGGAGAGGACGTCAGGGAGGGCATACGTTTCTTTCTAGCTAGAAGTGGCGTCAGTGGTTTTACACGCCCTGACGAGTTTGACTTATGTGGTTGTTGCTGTTGCGAGGCGCCTCGGTTATATCGGTTTCGGCCGAATGCATTCTGGTCGGCTGACGGACCAGACTTACACCCCATAGGGTGGGGAGACGTAGTGTTCAGGCATAATAATCCACATCGGTGGACCGGCCCTGAGGATCCAAGGCTTGCCTGCGCGCTTGCCTAAGGGGCGGGCTAGAGCGTCTCGAATCGGTTGAGGACTATCTTTTGCCTCGGTTCATAGATGGAAATCCAACTTCCAAATACATGACATTTGCGGTTTTATTTGTAAACCTATATATGGCGACATAGTGGTATGGGGCATTCATGCCGCCTATGATTGATACTTATGATTAGAAGTTGTTTTATACACTATGCACTTATAATAGTATCAAATGATTTGTTTTAAACGTATCAAGCATTCTTTGGCTGTTATAAGGGAAAACCCTATCCCCCGGCTTGCGTTGCATTGTGTGATAGGACCTGGGTCTTATAACAGCTTCATTTTTCTTTATTTAGCATTGCGCTGTTTGTTTTATGCACTGGTATTCTTGGGAGGAAACCCGTTCCGTGTTATACGGCGTGGTCCCTTGATTTACCTAACTTTGAAAATAAAGATTAATAACTGTTTTAGTTCTCACACCAGTCCCATGACTGACCTGGGGTTTATTGTTTTAACCTAAACTCTGGGTGCCCTTATTTTGACACGGGCAGCTAGTAGTTTTGGTTTTGCAGATTTATATTCACAGGATCCTGGTTTACAGCTGGAACGGTATCCGGAAAGCTTTGTATCCGTATATCTCATTCTAGTTGTGTATTGTATTATTTTCCGCTGCTATGTATTTAAATGTAATTTAAATCTCTGATATTTCTGTGTAATATTCATTTATACTCTGTATATTCTTGTATTCTGATGCATTGTTGTAATATACAATGAGATGTTCTTTTATATGCGTTCTGTTGTGGTTTGTTCTCGAACTATCCGACACTTTCCTTTACGGGGAAGTTACGGGTTTTCACAGCCCATTAGTGTGCTGGTGGAAACTATAAATAAGGGATATGGGAAATAATTTACTTCCCGATTCTCTCATTTGTTGCCTTGAGCTCCTCCTTCCTCTAACACTTTTCCACCATTAAAACATCCAAATCTAAGGAGGGAAATCATAGATCTACATAAATTGGAGAAAGGATTCATCGGATTAAGGAATTTGGTGCGAGGTGCTTATTGTCCAAATTCTTATTTCACCAATTTTAGCTTGTTTTGGCAAATCAGTGAGTGATTTACATCTATCACAAGGATTCAATGAAGTATATGAATGTTTGATCATGTTTTTCATCATATTCAAGTGTTTAACCATAGATCTATACCCTTATAAGTCCATTTTCATATGAATCACCTTATGATCCAATATAGAAAGTTTAAACAGGATATTTCTATGACATTTCATATGATTATATCTATTAGATCCATCGTTTTGATCATATGTTCATTTTAATGGTTGTGGTGAAATTTACATCGTTTTAGTGATAATCGTCATATTCATGTTGTTAGCAATCTTATGACATGTTTATGGTGGTAATGGATGAATTGAATGAGTTGGTTTCGTCGAACGAATCATTTTGGCGAAGTTTCAGTCGAAATTGGAGTTGTGTTGGAGGATGCAGGTTTTAGGTCGTGCAAGCCAGGGTCGGTCGAACATGGTGGGTCGAGCATGGTGGGTCGGTCGGTCCCAAAGTGTGCCTTAGGGAAAAAGTCAGAAGTCACGTTCTGGTCGGTCGTTCTCATTTGGGTCGGGTCGGTCACTCCGGGTCGGTCTCGATGAGGGTCGGTCGCGCAGGACTAGGGGTTCTGGTTTTGGAGCAGCTGGGTCGTTCTCATCTAGGTCGGGTCGGTCTTCTTGTGGGTCGGTCGAACCTGGGTGAGCAAAGCAGGGCTGGTCGGTCTAGAGGACTGGATCGGTTAGCCATATGTTGGATGTGAAGCAGACCTGGTCAGTCGAGCAGGATGGAGGAAATTTGAATGAGTTGGGTCGGTCATGTTTTTCTGGTTGTGTCGGTCGTGCCTTTTCAGAGTGGGTCGGTCGGCTCCAAGAGAATGGGTCGGTTGCAGAGCCATTTCTAAAAATTATATTTTTCGAATACGACTCAGATTTGAACAAAAAGGTCTGGAAAAAATATTTTTCAACCCTAGCCTCAGTGTAGTGATGTAATTTGACTCGGTGATGGTTTGACTTCGAAGTGGATTCAAGTTGGAAGGTTCAAAGTGTTGAAGGTGTTTGTTGATCGTTGTAGAACAACGAAGGGTATGACAACTCAAAGGTGTTTTGAGTGGGGTAATAATGGTTGGATAGTCGCCATTGAAGATGACTAGAGATACTGAAGGCTAGGAATTATTGTTGTCGTAGGTTCTAGCGGACCAAAAGCAGGGGTATAATAGGGGCGTACCTAAAAGACCGGATGTAGGTCGAGTACCCTGGGTATCGTTGAAAGGCCTAAGTACGTATCGTTGAAAGGCATATGGTTTTTTTTGCCAGAACCGGGGTTACCATTAGCCCTTGACGGATGGAAGTATGGGCCAGTCATATGACTAATTGTGGTTTCAAGCAGGATTGGAGGTGATAGACTGAGTCAGTCATGGATGATTGGTTGTTCTGTTTATACCATCTCACATGGATTATCCAAAGTCGAGGGAGATGTTCCTTGAGTGCTTGATTGATATTGGTTTAGGCCTCTAGGGAGAGTACTTGAGGGATGTTAAACTCGATTAGGATTGTCTATGTGAGACCCATGTAATCTGGATGCTATGAATGTTATCAATGGTTGTTCTGATTTCCGTGGACAAATTGTTGTTATCTTGGATGTTATGGATTGTTAAGTCTATCACTGTCCGATGTGGGGAAGATGGGAGTTGTGTTCTTCTCTGATGTTGTGGGTAAATTAGTTAGTTTATTTACCCATTCTCATATACTTTATTATTGAAGTTTGTTAGTTGTTCCATCGCTCACTAAGACTGTTGTCTGACTCAAGGTTTTATGTTTCCCTCTTATTACCATGGGCTGTTCATCCAATTTTGGATGGGCATACTAGTTGGCAAGTGACAGGTGATAGCTTAGTAAGAACGATGTAGCAGTTCGGAGAAGAGCAGGAGGCTAGCATACTATCTCTCTTACTGTATAATATTAGGGTTTCCGATGTTTGTTATTCTACTCTAATTGCTGTAGTGAGGCAAATTTGTATAAACATATGTTGTAATCCTGGTGTAAGGATATACTTTCTTGTTGTTTTGAAAATTTGAGATTTCTGCTCAAATATGCTTCACTAATATTACCTGTTGTATATGTTCTATTATATTTTATCCTTGCACTGTGAGATTTACGACAGGTTCCGCTTGTGTTTACCTGCCTTAATGATCGTCCATAGCTGCCTGGGACACCTTCTAGCGGACTTCTCCTCTTGTTTAGTGCAGGGGTTATGGGCGGTCATCACACAAAGGGGTCTGTCATGCTTAGTTTACTAGAGTCACTTGATGCATCTATCGATGATCTTCGATCTGTACCTGTAGTCTGTGAGTATCCTGATATTTATGAGGAGGTTCAGGGCTTACCCTTGAGGCATGAGATCGATTTTCGTATATGCTTAGAGGACAATGCAAAGCCAGTTGCATTGCATGTGCTCCATATGGCTCCAAGAGAAAGGAGGGAGCTCAGCAAGCAAGTAGGGGAGATACTTGAAAATGTGTTGGTTAGGCGAAGCATATCAGAATAGGGCTCTCCGTTCATCCTTGC
Organism: Allium sativum; assembly: GCA_030737875.1. NCBI lineage: Eukaryota > Viridiplantae > Streptophyta > Magnoliopsida > Asparagales > Amaryllidaceae > Allium > Allium sativum. The sequence continues at coordinate 342,527,658 of CM060919.1, forward strand.
AAATAAGGCGTACAACTAACTTCGCTTATGTGTGGATATTCATGATGCTTTTCCTCATTTCTTATTTACGGAAGTGTCTGCACGATACAGCAGAAGTAGTTGAGCCGAGCATGCTTATGAAGTAGAGGTAGAACGGGAGGCGACAATTAGATGAGTTCCTACCCTTACATTTGGGTCAGAGGTTAAGAAACTGCGCAATAGAGAGGTTAAGTTAATAAAAGTGTAATGGGTAGAAGACAACGAGGATGCACCTTGGGAGACTGAAGATAAGAATCTCTCTTCATACCCTTCCCTTTTTGGGACTATGTTCTTAACTTCTTTTTCCAAGCTTTTATTCGTGCTTGTTTCTGTCATTTAAGTATATCCTATCGAACGAGTCTTCGACCTTTAGGTAGGAAACCTGTGGATGTAAACATGTGTTTGAGACATGTTATATTTTATGGATGCAAGTGAATGCAAGTGATTGCTAGTGGTTGCTCGTGGATGCATATCCACACACATTAGGCACTCGATCGTCTCAATTGCTCTCATACTGCATATGGATCTATGTGCATTTTTTCTTCTTTTTATGGATGGAAACAAATGTATCATCATATGGATGTTGCATTTGGATGAATGATTGTACACACATATAGAACTTACATGTTATAATAGGATTATTTGCATACATGGTGGATTCATGGCACTAACATATATTGCATTAAGGAGGTCGACTTAATTAGTAGACCGCCCGATCTTCGCATTAGTATTGGGACATATACACATACCTTTGCATACATTCATATGAGCATTAGAAATCTCTTAAGGACAATGGATGTCTGTGATTGGTGGATGAGTAGATGGATGATGGATGGTAGGATATACATTCTTCTTAACTTAGAGATTTCGGGGACGAAATCCTCTGAGTAGTGGAGAATGTAACACCCCGTAATTTTAACAACACTAAAGATGATAAAATTAAAGAATGCTTAATTAAATATTCAGAATTAAGTAAAACGGGCTACGCCATTGCGTTTGTCTTGGAATTCTGCTTATGATAGATCCTGAGATTGCGTAAAACGGACACCGTATGAAGAAGATATTAAGGTTTGAAGTTTGTATACATATAAGTCAGTTATATATATAATAAGCTCAGAATTCAAAATCAGTTCAAATTCGAAGGTGAAAGATCTGGGAGCAAATCGGACCCGTTGCGGGTCGACACACCTTAGGGGTGTCATCCTATGGGTCGACACCATAAGGGGGTGTTGACACCCATGTCGACACCCCCCAGATCCAAACCAGGATCATTTCTGTATACGTGGACTTGTTTTCTGACCAGATTCATGAACCCTAGGCTATAAATAATACCTTATTCTTAGTGTTTTATTCATTCTAAAACAATGGAAAACTAGATGATGCCTCTGCCTAGATTGAGAATAAACTTTTATTCTTCAATAATCAAGTCATTTAAGTTGAGGGATCTATGATTCAACATCTGCAACTATTCTTCTATCTCTTAGATCTATTCTCTATGAGTCTACATTATTTTTAGATAGAAATAATTAAAATGTAATCTTGACATGCCTATGAATTAGATCTAAGCATGCGACTTTTGGAATCATATCAGATCTGTTATTATTTGTATGTCTAATTCACTGATTAGATCTCATCATGCCTTTTTATGATCTTGCCACCATGCTTAATCAGGTTATTACATGTTCATCAGATCTATTCTTATACGCTTATTTTTGTTAATCAAATTTGTTCTTATATGCCTATTTCTACTATCATATGCCCATTTCTGTTACTTTGGGTTTTATGCCTATTCTGTTCTTCTCTTTCTCATTCCCTTTTATTTTATAGCTGGCTAACTTTGAGCCTAGGCCAATATCGCTGAAATATGCATATGAACCAAATTGGGTTAAATTGGGAATTTTTTGAAATGGTAATTTAGGCCATAATATGTACTTTGAATCACGATTGAAATCTAGGGGAATAAACTATATTATGAAATTGGACTTAAAATTAGGCATAATTTATATGGTAAATTATGGCTTGTGGTTTGGGACATATAAGTATGTAGGCTTAATTTAAGATTAAGAGAAACAAGTTAATAGAACCGTAAAGAATCTGTGAAGCATGTTTAGTCCGTTAAATTTAGGGCATAACTAGTATTGGAAAATTTCGGGGCATAACTTGAATTGAAAACATGAATATGGATTTGGGGTATAAATCAAATTGGGATTTAGATCTTAATTTGTGGCATATGGAACATGATGAATATGACTTGGAAAAAGGGGCACGAGAACCTATAATGAAATAGGGATAAATATTACAAAATGAAATGGCTAGAATTATAGTAATTAGAAACTGTAACCGCACTTAGACACGAGGTTAGATTACACTGCTGGTAGAAGTCTGCCCGGACCCGCCCGGCAAATCCAGCAACCACAAGTGGTGAATCTAATGTGAGGGGTCTAAAAGCATAAACAAGTGATGGTGCGAAGACACGAGGTTAAGTCCAACTTGTGGAAGAAGTCTTCCCAGACACAACCGGCATATCCAGCATCCACAAGTGGTAGACTTAATGTGGGAGGTCTAGCACATTATAACCATAAATGAATATATGGTAATGAATTTGAAATACTTAACCTGTTTAAATCCTTGGATTGTATGAGCCTATTAAATATGTAGGGTTAAGTAAGCCTGTTAAATATGTGGGGTTAACTAAGCCTGTTAAATCTGTGGGGTTAAGTAAGCCTGTTGAATCTGTGGGGTTAAGTAAGCATGTTAAGTATATGGGGTGAAGTAATCCTGTTAAATATGTGGGGGTTTATGTGAACCTGTTAATCTAGAAGACTTAACCTATTACATCTAATGGTGTAATATAGATCTGTTAACTTTCAAGTTTAACCCATAAATCTGTAAGGGGTTATGCAAATCTGCTAAATCTGTTAGACTTAAACTTTCAAAATCCTATTAATTGGGGACACAAGATCTGTAAGGGTTGACTTGTGTCATCTGTCGTGTGGGACCCATATTAGTCAGTAACTCATTCTGGTATTAAAGGCGGACCCCGCATTAGGTAGGCGTCAGGGCACACTTACTAAGCTGATTGTAAGAGGTTCATCTGGGAAGAAAAGTGTACTGGCGCGTTCCAATGGACTCATGTGTGTGCATGAGGACGGCCTGCATCTGGGAAAACAAGCCGGTGTAGCACCAGTAAATAGGTCTATATACTTCCGTAGTTTGCCATCTTCAAGAAGTAATGCACCCTACTGTGGGGCCGACACAGGGTATTTACGAGGTAGGGAGCCGATCCATTGGGGGGGTTAGTAATTAGGGTACATCTAGTCCTGCCTATTTCTGTGGGGTGCCTGTATTTCTGTTTGGGTTAACACTCGTTATTTCTATTTAGGTACCGGTCAATTCTATTTGGGGTAAAACCCGTTACTAGAGTACAACTAAAACAACCATTATATTTCTGTTGGGATCATCCTGTTTCTTTTAAAGTAATTAGGGAGTATGTAATCATGTTACATATATATTATAGTAGTATTGGTGCAGAAAAAAGTACTCAAGAAACGCAACATATCCAGTTCTATTATCCTGTTTATCCTATTATACCTATATTAGGATATTGTTATCTCTTTCATCCAGTTTATATGCATGTCATGATGCTTTTACTTATTTATATGCCAAAAGTAACTGGACTCGCCATACTTTATGTTTGACCCATTTTGTTTCCTCTTCTTTCTCTTCCGTCCCCCCTCCCCCCTCCCAGGTTCTCAAGGTAGGAATACTCAAGCTTGATCAGGATTCTGCTTAGCTCTGCTCAGATGTATTGCTCGATTTCTTGTCTTTCTACTATGGCTACGTTTTTGGGGAACTATGCTCTTTTCATTATTATTGTACTCTGATTATTTAAATACAAGATAGAAGTTTTAAGATTGATGTACTGGGCTTTATGTATTCCAGACTTATGATGTACTATGTTTTGAACCACGATGTTTTCTGTTTAAATAAAGTTTTAAATTCCACTGTTTTTTTATATGTGTCTTGTAATATTTCTGTTTCTGTTTACCTATAACGCTTCACGAAACTTAATGCATTCTCTTAATGAGTGATATTAACGGACGTGGGGTGTCACAAGTTTTAAAAGCAGTTTAAAACATAAAAAAATGATAAAACCTTAGTTATATGTTTTATATACATATATAACATTGGTTAAGGAAATTTAAATCATCGACAAATATATTTATATGGAATTTCCCTGATATATTCTCAAATATCAATCTAAATTTATTAAACTAAATTAAATTGTCTGTATAATCTGTATATTACAGATTATAAAACTAGTCCAAAATTGGATCGTTACATTAATGGAAGTTGATTTTGAGTTTATTATGAGTAGTGTTTTGAATGTCATTTGCTCTTTAACCCAATTAAAGACATGATTTATTTCCTAAAGTTGAATTGTCATTGGATAGTGATTTATGAAGATTAAAACTGAGTTGGAGTTTTAATGGATCTTTAATTAGATCGAAATGTGAAAAGAGTCAATTAAATTTACCAAATTCGAGAAGTGTTCGAGATGGAGTACCCCTAGTTTTACTTCATGCGATAGGTAAATCTTTAATTAGATTTGAACGTTAAATAGTAATTAAATTTATTGTTAACACGATGGGTGTTACATATGGAGTGCTACCAGTTTTGCTCCATGGGATGAATAGGCTGGGATTGAGATAACCAAATGAATGATTACTTCGGTAAGGCTCTATAATCCCGACTAGTTTTATAAACCTTAATTTGGTTTAAGTTGTGAAAAAATAAATTAAAATCTTTTAAAAATGATATCCAAAGGAATGGATTAAAAAATAAGTTTAAATCTTTGATAAAATTAATGGGAACCTTTCCCAAATTTAATGAATATTTGAATAAAAGAATATTCTAGATTGGAATGAGATTTATGCTGTCTTTGTGTATTTATCACATGATTATAAAGATACGTTAGTTATTCAAAAAGACCGGGTTTAACCCATTCAGAATAACTATTACTACGATTAAAAGTCGAAGATATGAAGACGGTGGTTGAAGACCAGAGATCTTCACATCATTGGGATGATTGCTGATGTCTCGATTTGGGGTGTACACCCAAGACGAGGTAATAACTGGTGGTCTTCCAGACGTACTTGGAGATCGACTGGATATGCAAGGACCTCTCTCCTATAATGGACATATGGGATGAGGGATAAGGTGCCTCCGGTTTTATTCAGACCCAGAACGAACTTGCAAATGGATTTTGTGTCTGACATTGTATTTTTTCTATAGCAGTTGATCTCTACTAAATATATATCTATTCTATAGCATTGTATTCTGAGACATACGAGTGCAGAGGTTATGCATTTGTAGATATCAGTTTTATGGTATGAACTAACAATGTGGCATGCTGAGATGCAATGATCAAAGATTTTGTTGAAAGGCAGAGCTTTGTGAACGATGATCAAAGCATGTCTTTAATATAGCGTAGCTTTGTGGATAGCGTTAATTCGCGAGCTTCACACCCTGGTATGAACCAAAAACGGATGAGGGACAGTAGGGAGGACGTGCGTTTTTTCTAGCTAGGAGTGATGTCGTGGTATGGAGCCCCGACATTTTATTTATGTGGATGATGGATAGCAAGGTGCCTCAGATATTGAGTTGTGAAAAGCTCATATGGTCGACGTACTTACCATTTTAGTAGTCTGATAGGACCGAAAAACATATCATTCAAGAATAACCAATCCACAAAAGTAACTATGGATTGGCCCTAGCGCTCCCAAGGGTAACTTGTGTTGGTCCTGGGCATCCCGCTAGAGATAGCCCGAATCGGATGAGGAAGATCCCTTGCCTCGTATCATAGATGGAATCCAATTTCCAATATGTAACTTTACGGTTTTAGTTGTAAACCTATACGACAACATAATATATGGTACCTATGTCGTCTATGATTGATACATTTATTTTTGAAATTGTCTTATACACTGTGCACTTATAGTAATATCAAAATTATTTGTTTTAAAGCATACCAAGCATGTTTGGCTATTATAAGGTAAAACTCTATCCTCTGGTTTGCCTTGAAATGTGTGGTGGGACCTGAGTTTTATAATAGCTTCGTTTTTCCAAAAAACATTGCGTTGCTTTGTTTAAACTGCTATTCATGTGGAGTAAACCCGTTCTGTGTCATACGGAGTAGTCCCATGATTTTTCCACTTTTAAAGTAAAGTTTTAATAACTGTTTTAAGTTCTCACACCAATCCCATAACTGACCTAGAGTTTACTGTTTTCACCTAAACTCTAGGTGCCCATATTTTCCACACGGACAACTAGTAGTTTTGGTTTTGCAGATTCTTTTCTTTTCACATGAGACTAGATTACGGCTGGAGCTATATTCGGAAAGCTCTGTATCTGTGTATTGTCTTCAGCTGTGTTAGTTGATATTTTCCGCTAGATTGTATTTACTTTATATAACATTTCCGTTGTTATTTAAATTTTTTATTCTCTGATAATTGTATTTCCACTGTATATTATTTATTTGTACTCTGATGTAAATTGTTGTAATAGCAATGAAAAGTTCTATTGTTTTGTGTTCTGATGCGTCGTGTTCTCAAACAATCTGCATTCTCGTTCGGTCTAGGTCGTCCTAGGTTTTCAGATCATGATAACCTTAGTTAGTTGAAGACAAATTTGGAGTTTGAAGACCGTATTTACTACTACTTTACTCTGCTGCATTATTGGTATGTTCTAGTAAATGCGTAACTCTGATATATTGTAAAACGAGATCAAATGTGTATTGTTTAGAAGTTTTCTTGAATTGCCTATGTTATTATTATATTTTATTGTTCTACTATGATATTCTATCTATTGTTTAGTTCCTTCGTTTCTTATTTTCTTTCCTTCTGATAAACCCCATAAACAATTCGTCATTTTAGATGGTTCGAGTTTTACATGTGTGGTTTAATATCGACTTAAATTGCCCTAAAAGGATGGGTTAATACACAAATCAACTATTTCTAAAAGGCGAGGAAACTCTTGTTCTCGCAGAAGCATCTTTTGATCAGGAACCCACTGCTGCAAACAAGGAGGCCTGGGCGTTCGCCCAGCTAGCCTTCTCATTTGAGGTTCGTATTGAACATGACCATATATGCCAAAAGGCGAGAATCAAATGGGTTGTTGAAGGCGATACAAACTCCGGGTTTTTCCACTCATCTACCCGTAAGAAGAACATTCTTCTCACCATTCGTCAGATCCTCCACCCTGATCTATCCTTGTCTTCTACCCTAGAAGAATTCAAAGAGACTATTCTGTCCCACTTCCAGTCGTTCCTAAACTCTCCCTCTGTCCCCGTTTCTAACTCATCCCTACTTGCTTTCATCCCTAGGCTGATCCGCCCGTCGGATAGATCTGACCTTGTTGCACCTCCTTCCTCGGAAGATATACGTGCTTGCATATTTTCTCTAAGCAAGGACAGTGCGAATGGGCCTGATGGTTTCAACAGGGTTTTTTACAGGAGTGTGCGACCAGTTATTCAGGTGGACTTTTGTCTCGCCATTCAGTCCTACTTCTGTGGTAGAGATCTCCCAGCAGGGTGGACTTCACCAACTTGGTCCTTGAAACACCCCACCTTCGTTAAGGTCACCCACAAAGGGAATGCCTTAACTTCGGTGGAGCAATATAGGTAAAAGATACAGATAATTTGCAAGACAGACATATAAATGGTGGAAAAACTAAATTTATTTCATAAGTACGTGGTCCAGTCAAAATATTACAACAATTGTCTCAAAACAACTTCCAAATCATTACAACAAAATCTCTGTCTTGATTAAAACATAAAGAAGCATAAAATAACAATAAAGCATAAATCCCCAATAAGAGTGTATCCAAAGCCGTAGCCCAAGGAAAGATAATCCAAGCAGTACATCTACTCTCTTCAAGCTGGAAATGGTCCGAACTAAGCTGAAGTATTCCCTCTTTGCGGACCTGGGGTGAGGGGGAATGGAAGAAAAGAAGATGAAAGAAAAAAGGGTCAAACATGAGTCTGGTAAGTCCAGTGATTATTTAGCATGTAAACAGGAAAAAGGATCATGACATGAATAATCTGAACCTAGGACATCACCCTAGAAATAAGATAATAAAGCTAAATATGCTATCGCACTCATTACTATTTCTCTGCACCCACTTACAAGTGTTTTAACTTGCACCATGTGTTCAAGATAAATGATCCCCTTTGTCGATCGGCTCCTACTCGTATACATTTTCTACTTGTGTCATTCGGCCCCGCTTGATTGTAGATACCTATGCTGGTCCCACCATGGGGTGTATCAAATCCTATGGTGGCAACCCGACACAATTCAAGATGCACAGTGTATAACTACTGATGCCCAGTGCCTGCTTTTTCCACTCCGGAGTATGTGCATGCCCGCACTCCATCGGAACCTACACTGATGCACCACCCGCCGTTGTTTTGACCACTTATAATCAGCCCAGTAATCATGCCCCACCCTGCCAAGTTCAGGGTACCATGATATATCTATGTGGGTTACTGCTGAAATGGGTCCTCGTTACTAGGGTTTCCTAATCAACATGTTAAAATGGTTAAGTGTTCTCAAATTAACCTAACCCCACCCATCAGTTTAGTTAACATGTTGTATTGGTTAAGTGTTGCCTTAATTAACTTAACCCTACCTTCTTAGCCTGCCTATTCCTTAGCTTTAATTCATTCATTAAAGCACCAACCTCTCACATTAGATTAATATTGTTGTGGTTGCTGGATGTTTCGGTCAGTTTCGAGCAGTCTTACACCGCAACTCAATCTAACATCGGGTTCTTTTGGGCTTAATGCGCTAACCTCTCATATTAGATCTATATTGTTATGGTTGCTAGATGTGCCGGGCGGTTCCGGGCAGTCTTACACCGTAACTCAATCTAATCTCGGGTTAGGCATATTCGTCTTTTACTTAATTTACATATTTACCCTTCATATTTATATGTAAATTTTCCACAATTATTGTCATTCATGTCATGCCCCATTTACCCTCTAAATCATGTTCATAATTTTTAGGTATATAAATTATACCATTTTATGGCACTAATCATTTATATGATTATGAGCCAAATTATGCCAATAATATGAAATTTAAGGTTTTTTTCCCTGTAACGTCCCGTATTTTCAGTAGTCAGATATTTAATTTAATTTATTATTTTATATATCAATTTGGAATTATATATGGATTGGTAATATATAATTCGTTTATAGAATGAAGTTTAAGCTTTTAATTTATATATAACTATAAATCGAGCTCGTAAACATCGCAGTAGTTCGTAATTTACGATTTGGATTTCAACTGGATATACAGAATCCGTTTCAAGTTGGAATTCTGTGAAATAAGAAACGTTGGAACCGATTTGATTATATTTTTCTAATGGAAGAGAAAAATGGAGATTTCAGCTTATGAATTATCAGTTATATTCAATTCAAATTTTCGAATAGTCGCTATGGAATTCGTGAATAGACGATGACATTTATTTAATGAAATGTAAATGATTTTTGTATATATTCGAATATCGCTTAGCCCCGAACGGTAAACATTAAGTTCAAAATATATGTTGGCTTATCCAGAAACTATGTAATATTTTATTTCGAGATATACGATTATAATAATTTATTTTTATTTAAATTGAATTGTTTTAAATTTAAATATATTTATCGATATTATATAGGTCTCATAAATGGTTCATTTTCCAAACGACCTCCGTTTCGGATGAAACAAATTTTGTTGGAATGCGTATAATTAATTATTGTTACATTTTCTGTTTGGTGCCAATCAGGATTGTTTTATCGGTGCGCACAATTTAAAGGTAAACTGATAAATTTAAATAACGACGTTGTGTAAACAGAGTCTGTTTCCAATGAAAATAAATTCCATTGAGACCAGAACGATAAAACGTAGTGGTGTATACAATTTCATTACATGTGAAGTTAGAGTTTTGTGGTACGTATATTTAAACTGTTCACGGTAAACAACGATTAACCGTAAAATTGAATATGGTATAATATCAAAACAATATATATATTTTTAATATGACCAGATAAACTTCCACACTATCTATTCTTTCTTGCATGCCTATTCCTTTTCCTTGCATCCCAAACAAACGCATTTCGTGCGCCCTTGTAACACCCCATGTATTCTATAACAGTGAAATTCACAAATTAAAGTATAACTAATTTCAAATCAAAGAATTAAGGGAAACGGATATGCCATTGCGTTCGTCTCGGAATTCTGCTTGAGATAGAGTCCGAGTTTTCGTAAAACGGACTCCGTATGAAGAAGATATGGCCTCCGGAAGTTTCAGAATTCAGTTTAAAATTCAAACAGACCAAAACAGCTCATAAAACTAATTTAAAATTCAAAATCGGGCCCAATTGGCCAGGGCGGGAAAATTCCCGCCCAAGGCACCCAGGTCGACTTGGCAATCGACCTGGGGCAAGCCAGGTCGACTGGGCAGTCGACCTGGGTACCCGTGTCGACTGCCAAGTTGACACGGTGTCGACTGGGGTGTCGACCTGGCCCCTGAGCCAGGTCGAACCCAGCCCACCCTGGCTGGCCTGGTCTGTGTTTGGTCGATTTTCTGAGCCTTGCCTTGTCACTAGGGCTAGGTGTCAGCTCCTGGTTGGTCTCTCCTTTGAACGAACGACTATTATTAAACCAAGCTCCATCGACGGTCCGAATCAACTCAAAAACACTATAAAAAGAACCTAAGACCTAGCCTAAATCATACTTTTTCATTTTAGCCTCAAGCCGCTGCCATTAAACCTAGAGCTCTAGAATAAAAATACAAAGAACAAAATTAAAGAAGACGAAGGACGAATCTTGAAGGATACAACTAGAAGCTACAACAACTACGACGCTTTAGACAACGGATTTGGGGCTATTTGATTTGGAATTTTGATTACTTGCTTCATATAGTAAGTTCTATGTCACTTTTTAGGCAAAAACACTAAAATAACATGGACATGCCATGAATTGAAACCGGATTTAAGAACTATTATTAATCCATGTTTATATTGTTTAACTTTGAATCATAATTTGGGAATATTGCTATGTCAACGTTGCAAGTTAAACTTATCATGATTTTGATGTTGTTATGAATCACTTGGGCTTAATTGTATGGCAAGTTGGACTAATACATGTCCATGGAATCACTATGTTTATTGAAATCTTTATGCTGATTAAACCATGCCTATGATGCTAATTAAACCATGTCTATGATGTTGATGGAACTATGCCTGTGATGTTAATATACCTATCATGTTAATGACAAATTGGGAATTGCTAGGTTATGATGAAAAGTTGGAATCATTATGTTTATAATGTTAGATGAGAATCATTATGTTAAAAATGCTAAATTGGAATCCACTATGCCTATTAGAATTACCATGCCTTTAATGTTTCATGTTTGTAACAAAAATTATTATTATGCCCGCAATGATTATTATGCCTATGATGTAAAGTTGAAATCATCATGTTAAACTAAGTTGGAACCATTACTATGCCAAGTTATCATCATGCTAGTATTGAAACCATGTGATATGTTATAGCCTGTTTATTATGCAAGTGATGTTGGAATTGTCACATATGCCTATCACATGTTTGGTGTTATTCCCCTTTATCTCTTGAATTGTTTATGCTTGTGAACGAAGTACGTTTATATACGTTGGGGATACGATTTGGTAGAATAGGCAAAACTTGAATTGATTATAATCATAAACCGTGAAATTTGGCATAAGTAGAACATGAAATATGGCACGAAAACTTGACTTGAACATGCCATAACTTGACTTGAAAAACATGCCTTAGTTGGGCACGAAGTTGACATATGAACATGCTATGGAAATAGCACGAATCTGATAAGAACATGGGCATGACTTTAGAAAACAAGAAAGTGGCCAACTCGAGGTTGGGTTGAGTTTGTAGTGTAAATCTTCCCGGAACCGCCCGGCAAATCCAGTTGCTACAAACAATAGGATCCAATGTGGGTAGTTGGTCATATCGCGCTTGAAACCCAAGGTTGGGTTGAGTTCGTAGCGTAAACCAGCCCGGAACCTCCTGGCAAATCCAGTGGTTACGAACAATAGGATCCAATGTGAGTGGTTCGGTGCATTAACGAATCAATTAATGCCAATTAGGGCTAAGTCATGAACTTGAAAACGACAACACTTAGCCAACTTGACATGACACGTAGGCGGGTTAAGTCGCGAATTTAACGACATACTTAACCCTCTTGACATGACTAGACTGGAAGAGGATTAAGTCACGAATTACATAACTTAATCGGTTAGGCGGGTTAGGTCATGAATTACATGACCTAATCTGTTAGGCGAAACCCTAGACACGACCCTTTTCAGCAGTAACCCTCTAGATGTATCAAGGTACCTTGGGGCTAGGTCGGGTGGGGCACGATTACTGGGCTGATTGTAAGAGGTGAACGACGGCAGTGGGGTACGCCAGTGTAGGTTCGGTGGACTACGGTCGTGCACGTATTCCGGGGAAGACACTGGGTATTTGTAGATTTATCTGTGCATCTTGAATCGTGTCAGGGGTTGACACCCTAGGGCTGATACACCCGAAGGCGGACCCAGCACAGGTGACTACATTCGTGATTAGCCGTATGACACGGACACTTGACGAGCTAGAACTTGTAGGGAGCCGATCGACTAGATAAGCGCTCCGTAGGACCCCGTACTTGGGTCAGACCCCGTTTCAGGGTCGTTTCACGATATTGGACCGTGGGATTTATTTCGTGATTAACTTGTGACATGGGCTTAGTACACTAGTACAGTCGATGCAACGAATCTTGAACATGTGATGCTTTATTTGACTTGTCTTGACTTATCATGATCACCTTAGTCTATCTTGTCCACCTTGACACCCTTCTTGAGTTTAGTTCCAGTTCATACATGACATGTTGTTTTAACCGTTTTTACATTGAAAGTCACTAGGACTTACTTAGTCTTTATGGCTGACCCTTTTCCTTTCGCCTCTTTTTCTTCCGTTCCCCCCCCCCCAGGTTCACAGGGAGGGAATACCGCAGCTTGACTAGTTTTCACATCCAGCTTGAAGAGAAAGAATGTATTGCTTGGATCTTTTCCGTTTTGGACTATGGCTTTGGATAGCAATTAGGGGACTTTTGCAGTTTATTTATGTTTTCTTTATGCTTCTTTAAATAGTGAAATAAAGACAGTTGTGATTTTGGAGTATTGTAAGACAAATTATGACATGGTTTGTGAACACGTATTATGTTGAAATAAAAGTTGTTGTTGTTTTTCCGCTGTTCAAAAATATGTGTTCTTATATCTGCCTTGTACATCTGTGACTTATACTTACAAACCTCCACCAAAATTAGGGCATTCCCTTTAAGAGTGACCTTAACGGAAGTGGGGTGTTTCACTTGGTATCAGAGCATAGGTTTACCAGATAAGATAAAAAGTTTTGAAAATTTATTTTTCAAAAAGAAATTTAAAGAAGCATTTTTAAAAGATAAAATATTATTTTATTTTAAAAAGGCAAAGTCCCCCAAAGCCATAGGTACTATCTCTTATCCTTCGTTTTGAATCTATCCTTTTTGTTTCAGCATGTCCGAAGAACTTAACTTGCCAGAGGGTGTACCAATACCTGGTTGGTTTAGACGATTCTTAGAAGCAAGGGCCACTCAGCCAGGCCCTACCATTCCTCCTCCCCCAGCTGCAGGAAATCATCCGGCTGTAGCAGCACCTCTTCCTCCACCTCCTCCGCGGGGAAACACTTTTGCTAAGATATGTAAAGATTTTAAAGCTATGGGAGGAAAGGATTTTCATGGAACTGAGTCCTTCTTGGCAGCTAGAAATTGGCTTAAAGAAACCGAGGACTTATTCGTCATCTTTGAGGTAGAAGATAGGCAGAAAGTACAACTGGCGGTATGGCTACTAAAGGGCGAGGCTTCCTACTGGTGGGAAGTCACTAATGCAGAAAGACCAGTGGAAACATGGGAGGACTTTAGGGCAAGGATTGAGGCTAAATTTCTCTCAGAAGCTGAAAGGAGTTTGCAGTTGGAATTTTTTTTCTTAAACAAGGGAATATGACAGTTAAAGAGTATGTTAATCAGTTCGATGAGCTGGCTAGGTTCGGACTGGACCTAGTCAACACCCCGCACAAGAAGGCTCTCCGCTTTGTCAAGGGGTTGAATGAGCCATTACACAGTTTGGCCATGACCCATATACCCATGGGAGCTACGTATGAAAGGTTGGTGCAGATGGCATTGCTGAACGAAGAAGATAAGGGCAAGAAGGAGACAAAGGCAGAAAACTCTCAAGGGAAGAAAGAAGTCAAGCCCAACGATTCTCAGAATAAGAAGGTAGACTCCGAGAAAGGAGGCAAGAACGATAACTCACGTGATAAAAGGAAATGCAATTTCTGTGGTACGGAAGGGCACATAGCCAAGGATTGTAGAAAGAGGAAGAGAAAGCAAGGTGAATGTTTTCATTGTGGGGAGACTGGACACATCAGCAAGGACTGCCCTAAGAAGCAGACCGGACCTTTTGGGGGTACATCGTTAACTTCTTCTAGATGCTTTGTTTTATCTTGTTTCTCTCCTCGATCCTATCTTGAGAACCATAGGTAGAATCTTTTTGGATGTAAACATGTAATTGAAACATGTTATGGTTGCGAAATGGTTGCAAGTGGTCGTAAGTGGTTGCTCGTGGATGCATGAATACACATTAGGCACTAGATCGGCTTAGACACATTTTTAATGTTGCATATGCATAAATGTATTTATTCGTATATGGATGAAGTTTAGTGTGTTGACATATGGATGTTGCATTTATATATGAATGGTTGTGCACTCATGTAGAATCATGAATAGGAAAATTTGCATACATAATGGATTCATGGCACTTACATGATTCGCATTAAGGAGGTCAGCTGAATCAGTAGACCACCTGATTTTGCATTAGATAAGTACATGTACACACACTTCGCATATGATCATGAAGCATTAGAAGTCTTTTAAGGACAATGGATGCTTGTGTTTGATGGATGAGTAGATGGATGTTTGGATGTTAGGATATATATATTCTTCCTGAACTTGAAGATTTCGGGGACGAAATCCTTTTAAGTGGGGGAGAATGTAACACCCCGTGTATTCTATAATAGTGAAATTCACAAATTAAAGTATAACTAATTTCAAATCAAAGAATCAAGGGAAACGGGATACGCCATTGCGTTCGTCTCAGAATTCTGCTTGAGATAGAGTCCGAGTTTGCGTAAAACGGACTCCGTATGAAGAAGATATGGCCTCCGGAAGTTTCAGAATTCAGTTTAAAATTCAAACAGACCAAAACAGCTCAGAAAACTAATTTAAAATTCAAAATCAGGCCCAATTGGCCAGGGCGGGAAAATTCCCGCCCAAGGCACCCAGGTCGACTTGGCAGTCGACCTGGGGCTAGCCAGGTCGACTGGGCAGTCGACCTGGGTTACCCGTGTCGACTGCCAAGTCGACCTGGGTTACCCGTGTCGACTGCCAAGTCGACACGGTGTCGACTGGGGTGTCGACCTGGCCCCTGAGCCAGGTCGAACCCAGCCCACCCTGGCTGGCCTGGTCTGTGTTTGGTCGATTTTCTGAGCCTTGCCTTGTCACTAGGGCTAGGTGTCAGCTCCTGGTTGGTCTCTCCTTTGAACGAACGACTATTATTAAACCAAGCTCCATCGACGGTCCGAATCAACTCAAAAACACTATAAAAAGAACCTAAGACCTAGCCTAAATCATACTATTTCATTTTAGCCTCAGGCCGCCGCCATTAAACCTAGAGCTCTAGAATA
This sequence comes from Allium sativum, assembly GCA_030737875.1. Taxonomy (NCBI): domain Eukaryota; kingdom Viridiplantae; phylum Streptophyta; class Magnoliopsida; order Asparagales; family Amaryllidaceae; genus Allium; species Allium sativum. Next base: position 342,543,536 of record CM060919.1, read on the forward strand.
AAAATACAAAGAACAAAATTAAAGAAGACGAATGACGAATCTTGAAGGCTACAACTAGAAGCTACAACAACTACGACGCTTTAGACAACGGATTTGGGGCTATTTGATTTGGAATTTTGATTACTTGCTTCATATAGTAAGTTCTATGTCACTTTTTAGGCAAAAACGCTAAAATAACATGGACATGCCATGAATTGAAACCAGATTTAGGAACTATTATTAATCCATGTTTATATTGTTTAACTTTGAATCATAATTTGGGAATATTGCTATGTCAATGTTGCAAGTTAAACTTATCATGATTTTGATGTTGTTATGAATCACTTGGGCTTAATTGTATGGCAAGTTGGACTAATACATGTCCATGGAATAACTATGTTTATTGAAATCTTTATGCTGATTAAACCATGCCTATGATGCTAATTAAACCATGTCTATGATGTTGATGGAACTATGCTTGTGATGTTAATATACCTATCATGTTAATGACAAATTGGGAATTGCTAGGTTATGATGAAAAGTTGGAATCATTATGTTTATAATGTTAGGTGAGAATCATTATGTTAAAAATGCTAAATTGGAATCCACTATGCCTATTAGAATTACCATGCCTTTAATGTTTCATGTTTGTAACAAAAATTATTATTATGCCCGCAATGATTATTATGCCTATGATGTAAAGTTGAAATCATCATGTTAAACTAAGTTGGAACCATTACTATGCCAAGTTATCATCATGCTAGTATTGAAACCATGTGATATGTTATAGCCTGTTTATTATGCAAGTGATGTTGGAATTGTCACATATGCCTATCACATGTTTGGTGTTATTCCCCTTTATCTCTTGAATTGTTTATGCTTGTGAACGAAGTACGTTTATATACGTTGGGGATACGATTGGGTAGAATAGGCAAAACTTGAATTGATTATAATCATAAACCGTGAAATTTGGCATAAGAAGAACATGAAATATGGCACGAAAACTTGACTTGAACATGCCATAACTTGACATGAAAAACATGCCTTAGTTGGGCACGAAGTTGACATATGAACATGCTATGGAAATAGCACGAATCTGATAAGAACATGGGCATGACTTTAGAAAACAAGAAAGTGGCCAACTCGAGGTTGGGTTGAGTTTGTAGTGTAAATCTGCCCGGAACCGCCCGGCAAATCCAGTTGCTACAAACAATAGGATCCAATGTGGGTAGTTGGTCATATCGCGCTTGAAACCCGAGGTTGGGTTGAGTTCATAGCGTAAACCTGCCCGGAACCGCCCGGCAAATCCAGTGGTTACGAACAATAGGATCCAATGTGAGTGGTTCGGTGCATTAACGAATCAATTAATGCCAATTAGGGCTAAGTCATGAACTTGAAAACGACAACACTTAGCCAACTTGACATGACACGTAGGCGGGTTAAGTCGCGAATTTAACGACATACTTAACCCTCTTGACATGACTAGACTGGAAGAGGATTAAGTCACGAATTACATGACTTAATCGGTTAGGCGGGTTAGGTCACGAATTACATGACCTAATCTGTTAGGCGAAACCCTAGACACGACCCTTTTCAGCAGTAACCCTCTAGATGTATCAAGGTACCCTGGGGCTAGGCCGAGTGGGGCACGATTACTGGGCTGATTGTAAGAGGTGAACGACGGCAGTGGGGTACGCCAGTGTAGGTTCGGTGGACTACGGTCGTGCACGTATTCCGGGGCAGACACTGGGTATTTGTAGATTTATCTGTGCATCTTGAATCGTGTCAGGGGTTGACACCCTAGGGCTGATACACCCGAAGGCGGACCCAGCACAGGTGACTACATTCATGATTAGCCGTATGACACGGACACTTGACGAGCTAGAACTTGTAGGGAGCCGATCGACTAGATAAGCGCTCCGTAGGACCCCGTACTTGTGTCAGACCCCGTTTTAGGGTCGTTTCACGATATTGGGCCGTGGGATTTATTTCGTGATTAACTCGTGACATGGGCTTAGTATACTAGTACAGTCGATGCAACGAATCTTGAACATGTGATGCTTTATTTGACTTGTCTTGACTTATCATGATCACCTTAGTCTATCTTGTCCACCTTGACACCCTTCTTGAGTTTAGTTCCAGTTCATACATGACATGTTGTTTTAACCGTTTTTACACTGAAAGTCACTAGGACTTACTTAGTCTTTATGACTGACCCTTTTCATTTCGCCTCTTTTTCTTCCGTTCCCCCCCCCCCCCCCAGGTTCACAGGGAGGGAATACCGCAGCTTGACCAGTTTTCACATCCAGCTTGAAGAGAAAGAATGTATTGCTTGGATCTTTTCCGTTTTGGACTATGGCTTTGGACAGCAATTAGGGGACTTTTGCAGTTTATTTATGTTTTCTTTATGCTTCTTTAAATAGTGAAATAAAGACAGTTATGATTTTGGAAGTATTGTAAGACAAATTATGACATGGTTTTTGAACACGTATTATGTTGAAATAAAAGTTGTTGTTGTTTTTCCGCTGTTCAAAAATATGTGTTCTTATATCTGTCTTGTATATCTGTGACTTATACTTACCAACCTCCACCAAAATTAGGGCATTCCCTTTAAGAGTGACCTTAACGGAAGTGGGGTATTTCACTTGGTATCAGAGCATAGGTTTACCAGATAAGATAAAAAGTTTTGAAAAATTATTTTTCAAAAAGAAATTTAAAGAAGCATTTTTAAAAGATAAAATATTATTTTATTTTAAAAAGGCAAAGTCCCCCAAAGCCATAGGTACTATCTCTTATCCTTCGTTTTGAATCTATCCTTTTTGTTTCAGCATGTCCGAAGAACTTAACTTGCCAGAGGGTGTACCAATACCTGGTTGGTTTAGACGATTCTTAGAAGCAAGGGCCACTCAGCCAGGCCCTACCATTCCTCCTCCCCCAGCTGCAGGAAATCATCCAGCTGTAGCAGCACCTCTTCCTCCACCTCCTCCGCGGGGAAACACTTTTGCTATGATATGTAAAGATTTTAAAGCTATGGGAGGAAAGGATTTTCATGGAACTGAGTCCTTCTTGGCAGCTAGAAATTGGCTGAAAGAAACCGAGGACTTATTCGTCATCTTTGAGGTAGAAGATAGGCAGAAAGTACAACTGGCGGTATGGCTACTAAAGGGCGAGGCTTCCTACTGGTGGGAAGTCACTAATGCAGAAAGACCAGTGGAAACATGGGAGGACTTTAGGGCAAGGATTGAGGCTAAATTTCTCTCAGAAGCTGAAAGGAGTTTGCAGTTGGAATTTTTTTTTTCTTAAACAAGTGAATATGACAGTTAAAGAGTATGTTAATTAGTTCGATGAGCTGTCTAGGTTCGGACTGGACCTAGTCAACACCCCGCACAAGAAGGCTCTCCGCTTTGTCAAGGGGTTGAATGAGCCATTACACAGTTTGGCCATGACCCATATACCCATGGGAGCTACGTATGAAAGGTTGGTGTAGATGGCATTGCTGAACGAAGAAGATAAGGGCAAGAAGGAGACAAAGGCAGAAAACTCTCAAGGGAAGAAAGAGGTCAAGCCCAACGATTCTCAGAATAAGAAGGTAGACTCCGAGAAAGGAGGCAAGAACGACAACTCACGTGATAAAAGGAAATGCAATTTCTGTGGTACGGAAGGGCACATAGCCAAGGATTGTAGAAAGAGGAAGAGAAAGCAAGGTGAATGTTTTCATTGTGGGGAGACTGGACACATCAGCAAGGACTGCCCTAAGAAGCAGACCGGACCTTCTGGGGGTACATCGTTAACTTCTTCTAGATGCTTTGTTTTATCTTGTTTCTCTCCTCGATCCTATCTTGAGAACCATAGGTAGAATCTTTTTGGATGTAAACATGTAATTGAAACATGTTATGGTTGCGAAATGGTTGCAAGTGGTCGCAAGTGGTTGCTCGTGGATGCATGAATACACATTAGGCACTAGATCGGCTCAGACACATTTTTCATGTTGCATATGCATAAATGTATTTATTCGTATATGGATGAAGTTTAGTGTGTTGACATATGGATGTTGCATTTATATATGAATGGTTGTGCACTCATGTAGAATCATGAATAGGAAAATTTGCATACATAATGGATTCATGGCACTTACATGATTCGCATTAAGGAGGTCAACTGAATCAGTAGACCACCTGATTTTGCATTAGATAAGTACATGTACACACACTTCGCATATGATCATGAAGCATTAGAAGTCTTTTAAGGACAATGGATGCTCGTGTTCGATGGATGAGTAGATGGATGTTTGGATGTTAGGATATATATATATATTCTTCCTGAACTTGAAGATTTCGGGGACGAAATCCTTTTAAGTGGGGGAGAATGTAACACCCCGTGTATTCTATAACAGTGAAATTCACAAATTAAAGTATAACTAATTTTCAAATCAAAGAATTAAGGGAAACGGGATACGCCATTGCGTTCGTCTCGGAATTCTGCTTGAGATAGAGTCCGAGTTTGCGTAAGACGGACTCCGTATGAAGAAGATATGGCCTCCGGAAGTTTCAGAATTCAGTTTAAAATTCAAACAGACCAAAACAGCTCAGAAAACTAATTTAAAATTCAAAATCAGGCCCAATTGGCCAGGGCGGGAAAATTCCCGCCCAAGGCACCCAGGTCGACTTGGCAGTCGACCTTGGGCTAGCCAGGTCAACTGGGCAGTCGACCTGGGTTACCCGTGTCGACTGCCAAGTCGACACGGTGTCGACTGGGGTGTCGACCTGGCCCCTGAGCCAGGTCGAAACCAGCCCACCCTGGCTGGCCTGGTCTGTGTTTGATCGATTTTCTGAGCCTTGCCTTGTCACTAAGGCTAGGTGTCAGCTCCTGGTTGGTCTCTCCTTTGAACGAACGACTATTATTAAACCAAGCTCCATCGACGGTCCGAATCAACTCAAAAACACTATAAAAAGAACCTAAGACCTAGCCTAAATCATACTATTTCATTTTAGCCTCAGGCCGCCGCCATTAAACCTAGAGCTCTTAAATAAAAATACAAAGAACAAAATTAAAGAAGACGAAGCGCGAATCTTGAAAGCTACAACTAGAAGCTACAACAACTACGACGCTTTAGACAACGGATTTGGGGCTATTTGATTTGGAATTTTGATTACTTGCTTCATATAGTAAGTTCTATGTCACTTTTTAGGCAAAAACGCTATAATAACATTGACATGCCATGAATTGAAACCGGATTTAGGAACTATTATTAATCCATGTTTATATTGTTTAACTTTGAATCATAATTTGGGAATATTGCTATGTCAACGTTGCAAGTTAAACTTATCATGATTTTGATGTTGTTATGAATCACTTGGGCTTAATTGTATGGCAAGTTGGACTAATACATGTCCATGGAATCACTATGTTTATTGAAATCTTTATGCTGATTAAACCATGCCTATGATGCTAATTAAACCATGTCTATGATTAGGGGTGAGCATTATTCGGTTAAACCAAATAAACCAACCAAACCAATTTATTTTGGTCGGTTTGGTTCGGTTTTGAAAATAAATTGGTTTGTAATCGGCCTGGAAAATTGTTAAGTTCGGTTATCGGTTTAACCAAACTAACCAAACTTTTACTATATTTTCAAAATTATCGATATTATAATAAATATTTTAGGTTAGTTCAGTTATTTAAGTAAAATTTAATAATCACGTATGCATCAAAATTGATATTAGAAAGCATAAAAATTATAAATAATAATACTCTAATCATATATTTATAATTTATTTCAAATTATAGTGAACATTCCAAACATAAAGTGTAAATTATACTTAGTTTGGTTTAATCGGATAACCAACCGAACCAACCAAACTTAATTTGGTTGGTTTGGTTTTCATTTTTATTGGTTCTAGTTTGGTTTGACAAATTTCATCATTGGATAAACCAAACCAACCAAACGCTCACCCCTATCTATGATGTTGATGGAACTATGCCTGTGATGTTAATATACCTATCATGTTAATGACAAATTGGGAATTGCTAGGTTATGATGAAAAGTTGGAATCATTATGTTTATAATGTTAGATGAGAATCATTATGTTAAAAATGCTAAATTGGAATCCACTATGCCTATTAGAATTACCATGCCTTTAATGTTTCATGTTTGTAACAAAAATTATTATTATGCCCGCAATGATTATTATGCCTATGATGTAAAGTTGAAATCATCATGTTAAACTAAGTTGGAACCATTACTATGCCAAGTTATCATCATGCTAGTATTGAAACCATGTGATATGTTATAGCCTGTTTATTATGCAAGTGATGTTGGAATTGTCACATATGCCTATCATATGTTTGGTGTTATTCCCCTTTATCTCTTGAATTGTTTATGCTTGTGAACGAAGTACGTTTATATACGTTGGGGATACGATTGGGTAGAATAGGCAAAACTTGAATTGATTATAATCATAAACCGTGAAATTTGGCATAAGTAGAACATGAAATATGGCACGAAAACTTGACTTGAACATGCCATAACTTGACTTGAAAAACATGCCTTAGTTGGGCACGAAGTTGACATATGAACATGCTATGGAAATAGCACGAATCTGATAAGAACATGGGCATGACTTTAGAAAACAAGAAAGTGGCCAACTCGAGGTTGGGTTGAGTTTGTAGTGTAAATCTGCCCGGAACCGCCCGGCAAATCCAGTTGCTACAAACAATAGGATCCAATGTGGGTAGTTGGTCATATCGCGCATGAAACCCGAGGTTGGGTTGAGTTCGTAGCGTAAACCTGCCCGGAACCGCCCGGCAAATCCAGTGGTTACGAACAATAGGATCCAATGTGAGTGGTTCGGTGCATTAACGAATCAATTAATGCCAATTAGGGCTAAGTCATGAACTTGAAAACGACAACACTTAGCCAACTTGACATGACACGTAGGCGGGTTAAGTCGCGAATTTAACGACATACTTAACCCTCTTGACATGACTAGACTGGAAGAGGATTAAGTCACGAATTACATGACTTAATCGGTTAGGCGGGTTAGGTCACGAATTACATGACCTAATCTGTTAGGCGAAACCCTAGACACGACCCTTTTCAGCAGTAACCCTCTAGATGTATCAAGGTACCATGGGGCTAGGCCGGGTGGGGCACGATTACTGGGCTGATTGTAAGAGGTGAACGACGGCAGTGGGGTACGCCAGTGTAGGTTCGGTGGACTACGGTCGTGCACGTATTCCGGGGCAGACACTGGGTATTTGTAGATTTATCTGTGCATCTTGAATCGTGTCAGGGGTTGACACCCTAGGGCTGATACACCCGAAGGCGGACCCAGCACAGGTGACTACATTCGTGATTAGCTGTATGACACGGACACTTGACGAGCTAGAACTTGTAGGGAGCCGATCGACTAGATAAGCGCTCCGTAGGACCCCGTACTTGGGTCAGACCCCGTTTCAGGGTCGTTTCACGATATTGGGCCGTGGGATTTATTTCGTGATTAACTCGTGACATAGGCTTAGTATACTAGTAAAATCGATGCAACGAATCTTGAACATGTGATGCTTTATTTGACTTATCATGATCACCTTAGTCTATCTTGTCCACCTTGACACCCTTCTTGAGTTTAGTTCCAGTTCATACATGACATGTTGTTTTAACCGTTTTTACACTGAAAGTCACTAGGACTTGCTCAGTCTTTATGACTGACCCTTTTCCTTTCGCCTCTTTTTCTTCCGTCCCCCCCCCTCGGTTCACAGGGAGGGAATACCGCAGCTTGACCAGTTTTCACATCCAGCTTGAAGAGAAAGAATGTATTGCTTGGATCTTTTCCGTTTTGGACTATGGCTTTGGACAGCAATTAGGGGACTTTTGCAGTTTATTTATGTTTTCTTTATGCTTCTTTAAATAGTGAAATCAAGACAGTTATGATTTTGGAAGTATTGTAAGACAAATTATGACATGGTTTGTGAACACGTATTATGTTGAAATAAAAGTTGTTGTTGTTTTTTTGCTGTTCAAAAATATGTGTTCTTATATTTGTGACTTATACTTACAAACCTCCACCAAAATTAGGGCAGTCCCTTTGAGAGTGACCTTAACGGAAGTGGGGTGTTTCAGCCCTACACAAATACATTACTTGCCTGCCACACAAAGTAGTTCCTTGCCTCCCACCCAAAGTAGTTTCTTACCTGCCACACATCCTCTTGTATAAATACCACTTCCTTACCTTATTTTTTTTTCAGCAATCAAATTAATAGCCGCCTCTTCCAAATAGCAACAACACTCCTCCCAACTCTTCCCCCTTCTTCCTCTCTCTTCACTCACTTTCACGAGTAACATTCCACTAGCGAAATGATCAACTAAGTGAATGCTCCTTTCTGAACGGTGGCCGTTTGTTTGGTGTACTCAGGAGGTTGGGGCGGCGCAGCAGTTGTTGGTGCGAGGTAATTCCATTGGTGCTTTTGTGTCTGTAATAAAGGGTACCAGTACGTGAACAGTGGGGAGAAAGTGTTAAGACGTGGAGGAAGGATCAATTATATGGAGAAAGAACAGAGAAAGTAGCAGGATAGAATGAAGTGACGTGTGGAGTATGGGTTGCACGGTGCACACATGTGAAGAAACAAAAATATGTATCAGAAAAAGGTGGGATGCTTTGAGACGTGAATAGATTTTTTTACATGGCAAGTTGGCTTTGAAATAGAGAGGGACGATCATCGAAGCAGTGTTTCCATAACAGAAGAAAACGTTGTAAAGTAATGATGTCAACGATGGAAGTAAAGAAGTTTTCGGTTTGGGGAAGGGGGAGCCTGCGTGGATGGTTGAGGCTTGGAGAAGCGGTTTCATATGGAATTAAATTGGAAAAAAGAAGAGAGTAGCGTGAGCATCAACAGAGAAGTGGACTGAGATCAAAAACAATGCGTGGGACGGGGAAGAAGTGTGGACTCGAGAAGTAGGCATGAAGGCGCTGTATTCTTTGGAAAAGATAATGAAAGCAGCGTGAAGAACTAAGTGGGGAGAGGAGCAGTGTAGCGTGACGAGCAGTACTTGGTGAAGGATGAAATGTTGGGGCGGTGAGATGATGAAGGACGTGGCATGTTTGAGTTATGCTGAGCAACGTTTTGCGTGAGGCATGAGGTAGGTAGATGTGAATAAAGCTTCAGGAAGTTGGATTCTTTTCTCATTTGGGAAGATGCACTACAGTAGCCAGGTCTAGGTTGAAACGTTTGGGCTTTTGGGCTGGTTTTTCAAAAAAAAAACGAAAAGAAATAAAGAAAGGGAGATCAGTATGTTTAACGTGAAACGGAAGAAGATGATCACAATAAGAAGAAATTGTGAAGTGTAGTGGGAAGGTATATGAAGACGGCAACGTGATGGCAAGAGGAGAATTTCTAGGCTGGCTTCTTCAATTCTAACCGAAGTCCTAATCCGACGAACAAATTTGAGTGGAACCCTACCGAGGAACGCAACATTATGGGACAATTTTGACGGAAATCGAAGACCAGGGAGTAGCAAATTGGTCGGAGCACGTTCTCGTGGTTACGTTATATTTTAAGGTAACTATAATTCAAAATAGAATGAAGAAAATTGTTAATTTTATTAATTTTAATCGTAAACTAAAACATGTGTAACCTTTTGTTTTGTTATCAGAATCCGACAAACTGAGTTGCAACTAAATCGCAGTAACGAACACCATATTATGGAATTGTTTTGGGTAGAGACGGAAATAGCTAGAACTTACAGTTCAATTAAACGCTGATTTTATTGGAACCGAACCACTTCAGAAACGAAAGTAATCCATGTGAGTTTACTCACTCAGTTTTTATCCCATTTATATTTTATACAAATCGTGTATTATTTTGTGTGCTATGCTTGAAAAATTGTTTGTTGTTTGCTGTTAATTATATATTGGTTGAATTGGTTGATTTAAACCATTAGTTTAAATAAAAATCTAACAGTTATTTTAACGGTTAATTCCAAACGAGGTAACTTACCTTGTTGGTTACATTTATAACAATATAAACGTATTAAATAAAAATATGACTACTTGGATAACTGTTATTTATTTTATCTGTTTATTGAATTGAATCATATTATTTGAGATAACGTATTTGGATGCAGGGAGGAGAACAGGTTGGAGGGATCCAACTAGATTCCTCAAACTTATTATTTATCACACTATATGAGTTGTTTGACCAACCTGATTAAATGATTGATTAAATTATTGATCGTTGATGTAATGACCCGAGTTTTCGGTCAACCAAATTTAAATATTTAATAGGGATTTAAATATTGAGTTGATAATATAAATGGAATTTTATATTTGAGTTATCGGTTTTAAAATCAATTTCGAATTAATATTGAATATATTAAATTAACGGAATACAAAAATGGATTTAGTTAAATTCAGAATTTAATTTGAATTGAAAACAGTTCAGAAAATTTATATGAAATTCTATTCGAATTTATAACGGTAATAATAGAAATTTATCATCGAGAAAATAATTTTTTCTGAATTAAATTAAATTTATTGATTTAAATCAATATCTTCTACAGATGATCGAATTGGACTTCGTGACCTATCCCAGTGTGTCCGGAATAGTGATATAACCCTAAAAATGTCAGTTGTTGAGTTCAGAAAGGAGTTCAAAATCATGGGGTATTTTAAATAAAAGGTACCGGTTTAATTCAAAGCAAAAACAAAATAAAATATAATAAATTCCTTTTTCTTGTGGACATGAGAAATACAACAAGGAGAGGTAAATGGCCGCACAAATCAAAAGGGGGAGAAGCAAACACATTCCTTCTTCAAACTCCACAAAATCAATGGCCTTGCTGTCCATTTTAAAACCACACCCCGCTCCTATAAATCGACAGTCTCTCCTCTTCTTTTTATTTCATTCCATTCCTCTCCAAATTAAACCACTCCTCAATATCAAAATCAAAACAAGGTTGTCCTCCTCTTGTTTCTTTTTCTCACAAAAATCGTATCGTTGTATACTTCAAATTGGAGGGGAAATCAGTACAATGCCTTCCACTGAATCCGATATTAAAGCAGCGATTTTAGGGTTAGGTTCTGGGTTGATTTCGATAGTGAATCGCAAATTCGAGGGGTGCGGGGCGATTCTGGGAGTATGGCAGACTTGTGATGGAGACGCGATGATGTTTGGTTGTTGTTCCGCAACCTGTTGCTGAGTTTCAGAAATCACGATTTTTCAAGGAGGGACCGAACTCAATTTGGATTGGTTCAATATAAGGAGATTTTGAAGGAGGGTTAGCTGGTAGTATCAAGGGAGATGAAGTCGAAATGGTTGGTGCGATGGGAATTGGGGGAGGAGCGCGGTTTGTTCACGGTGACTGGAGGGGAGGTTGATTAGGTTTTGGTTCGATGCTGGAAAAAGGTGCGAATGGTTCAGGAAACTCGACTGTTGAGTAATGGTGAGGCAAGCCGACACTACTGGACTCCATTTCGAATGCACTCACATGAAACAGGGGATCAACAAGGACCTTTGCTTAGGAAGAAAAATGGATATGCAAATTGAGGAGTAGCATGAAGAAACATGATATAGAAGGAAGGTTACAACTTAATCAAATAACTTGGAGCTAATCGAGGGTTAATATAACTAAACCAAGACGTATGAAGGAATCATCATGAAATCTATATAATTGGCTGCATTGGATATTCGACAAATAAATCACGGTGAGTAAATCTCACTCACCTATTATTTATAATTATTTTTATTCGGTAAAAATAATTGTTGTTGCTTATTTGGATTTTTCTGGTTGCCTTAAATATATTAGTTATTTAGGGTTGACTATTATATATATATATATATATATATTGGGTTGATGATTGGATTGTTCCCGCAGTCTCATTAGCGGATGCCCGCAGTTTCATAGCGGATGATTTCCCTATGCGCCCCACAAATATATATTAGTGGATGACCTTCAGACCACGATATCCTGCCTCGAAGCAGGATGGGTATTACTATGTTGACTAACGTCTGTGGATGCAGGAAAACAGGTTGGAGGAATCTGACTGGATTCCTCAAAAATATATTATCTGTTTGTTTATTTGTTTGCATATATACTTTCATATATGATGTGTTAGAAAACCATAAATAAATAATTGGTTGTGTGGTGTTTAAATATCACTGGGCTTAAATGTTGATATTTTAAAAATATCGAAAAAGGAAATTTCCAGAGTTAAAAGGGGAAATTCTATTTTTCTAAAATAGAATTTGAAATTTTGAATGAATAAAAATATTAACTTGTTTTAAAAGAATAAAAAAAACAAGTAGTTCTTTTATAAACAAAGTTTATAAGTGAAGTGAAAAGAATTAGCATTGGATAATTCAGAAATAGAAATACAAATGTGAAATTGAAAAGGGAAATCTATTTTCCAAAAGTAGAAATATTGATTTCAAAAGAAATTGAAATCGAGAGTTGTTTAAGAATGAATATAGAAATTTAAATGGAGTTTGAATATATGAAATTCAATGGAATTGAAAATAGAATTTGAATAAAGAAAATTTAAATAGAATTTGAATATAGAAATTCAAATGGAGTTTGAATATATGAAACTCAATAGAATTGAATATAGAATTTGAATAAAGAAAATTCAAATAGGAATTGAATATAGAAATTCAAATGGAGTTGAATATAGAAATTCAAATGGAATTCAAATATAGAATTTGAATATAGAAAATATAAAGGAAATTCAAATATAGAATTTGAATATAGAAAGTGAAATGGAATTTGAATAAAGAAATTTTAAATATAGAATTTGAATATATTTATTCAAATGGAGTTTGAATATAGAGAATTTGAAATAGAATTTCAATATAGAATTCAAATAGAGTTGAAATGGGAATTTGAAAATAGAATTCAAATAGAATTGAAATGGAGTTTGAATATAGAAGATCGAAGTATAAATAAATTTATTTCCGAGTTAGGGAAAATCGACAATTTTAGAAGATCGGAAATATGATGTTGAATTGGAAAAAAACTGATTTGATATATATTAAAAATATACCAGAATGGAGTTGAATTTATTTTTAAACGAAGTTTAAAAGTTTATATATATAAATATAATTAAAACGAACTCGCTGCAGCGTGGTAATTCGTAATTTGGCGTTTCGAACTTCAATTGAGTATACAGAACTCAATTGAAGTCAGAATTCTTTGAAACAAGAATCGTCAGGACCGTTTGAATAATAGTTTTGTAATGGAAGAGAAAAATATGGATTTCGTCGTATAGATTTTGAGTTATGTCAAAATCAATTTTTCAGAAAAACCAGCGCCATAATCGTTTTATAAATTATAATGGTTCATTGAAGTAAATAAAAGGATTTTTAAGGAAATAAAAATCCGAATGTTCATAAGAAAAATCTAGACTTGAGTTATAAAATATATATGAACTCAAGTGAAGTAAATGAAATGATTTTTGAAACAATAATCATGTTTTTGATTATTGAATAGAATTAACTAAGTAGAAGAGAAATTAGTTAATCAAAATTTTGAATCAAAAATAAGACCTTGGAAAGTGAATTGGAATTGTAAATGTTTATTCGAAATCGAATATGGAACTTGAATTGAAAATAGAATTCAATTAAAGTATAAACAAGTTAAAATATATTTGAACATGTCATGTTCAAAGTGAAATTGACAAAAGAGTTAATTAGCAAACTGATTTAATGAATCAGGTTAAAACGATTGAATCAAGTTGACTTTGAATGAGTAAATTTAACTTGTGACTTCATATTCGAATCGAATATGAAACCTGAGTTGGAAAATGGAGTTAAATTAGTTTATAATTAAGTTGAAATATATTTGAACATGTTATATTCAAATATACAAGTTAAATAGGCAAAGAGTTAATTAACGGATTAATTAACGAGTTGAGTTAAAACGAGTGTATTAAGTTGAAATGAATTAGAAATGTATGGATGTACATGAGATAGGTATGGAATGAAGTTAATGAGGAGATATAAATAGAATGCCCGACAAAAAGGTATGTATTTAATTCACATATGGGTTTTTATGCGCCGTATCGGCTAGTCGCTTGGCTTTTTCTTTCTCTTTTTGAATGGAGAGGCCTGTGTGGCGGTTTCGGGATTTTCCCGATGCTCCTATTACAAAGGAGGTTATGGCAAACTTTTCTGGGAATTTAAGGAGTCAGAATATTTTTAAGAAATTTTGATAGTTAGAAATCAATGTATCGATATATATAGAATTCGATAAGGAAACGAACTTAAAAATATAATAGTATAAACAAAAAGGAAATCGAAAATCTGGTAATAGAAAGAGAAATGTATATACCTTTTAAAATGAATAATTGGTTTGTTTGGTGTTGATTATTCGAGTTAAGTGGCCTTATCTGTTTCGAAGTTAATGATGTTTTCAGTCAAGGTCTGAGAGGTAATTATACCCCAACTTGATTGATTTCATTTTTAACTGATAAATAGCATGATCCAATCTCGAAGAGGAATGTTTGAATAAGAGTTAGTTGAATGCAGTGTTTGGGTTGTCGTAACGATGTTTTACACAACATTCGTTTTAACCCAAGGAAGTGAATTTTTGGAAATATGATTATAATATTTCCTAAGTCTAAAAATGAATGGTCGTGAAAGAGATAAGTAATTGGAATATTTTCCAATTATAAATAGAAAATATTTTCTAAGTACAGAAAATAAAAGAAGACGATATATGGAAATGTTTTCCAATTAACGTAAAAGGCCAAGATGATTATCGAAAATATTTGGTTAACAAATATTGATAAGGAAACGGAGAAGAGATTTAATTAATGAAATATTAATTAAAGAGCCCAGTGATTTGTTTGATATGTTGAATGAACACTTGTTTATACTCGATAGTTAAATCACAGACTATCGAAGTTTTGACCATCGTTGTCAATATGGAGAGACAGGTTGGATTATTATCCGAAGGACCACTCCGTATTGGCATAAGCGTTGCGAACCAAGTATGCTGAATATATTGAAGATGGAGTAAAGTGCAAGGGCTGTTGTATAAGTCCTAGGTATAGATTGCCTAGGATGGATGTACTTAATAGTGCCTTCGGTTTCGTTCAGTCCTAGAACGAACGTATATGGACGAGTGTCTAACAGAGTATTTCCAATGATCGAATGGGTTGGTCTGTATAAATATATATGGTTGCAACGGATTTATTCCCTTTGCATAATATCCAGAATATTTGTGCAAATCAATTAGTGATTAATGGATCTAATAATGTGGCATTCAAAGTGATCGTGTTATCAATGAATGGAAAGTAATCGTAGCCTCTTGCCTCAACAACCGGGAAATGAAAAAAATCGGGCAGGCAGCATGACTATGTGGTTAGCTCCCATTAGGGTGTATCATGACCTATCTAGAGATTCATTTAATTCCTTATTCTATTCGATGTTGTCCCATTCGGGAAACGGTTGTTGATCCCAACCGTTGGTGATATACATTCGATACACTCAAGCGAAATGAGTGGTCGGTCATATGTGGCTGAGTTGCAAGATGTTCTTGTTGAACTCGGTGTATTCTTTTTTAGAGATACACCAGCGGCAGGTGGTTCCATACCATGTCATAGTTGGAAATACATTACCCAATAAGTGCTTGTGGTTTTGATTGTATATATATGTGGAACGTGAGATGCAAACGTTCCACTAGATTGTTGTTTACTTGATTTAGACACTATTATAATATCAAAAGAGTTTTGATATAAAGTTTATCCTTTTCTTTCAAAAGGATTTGAAAGCTAAATCAAGTGGTTTGGATTCTCATAAGGGAAGACCCGTTCCGTGTTATACGGCGTGGTCTTATGAGATATCATTTAGTTTCTAAAACTGTTTTAAATTGTTTACTCATACCAGTCTCATGACTGACCGGGAGTTTATTTTGTTTTGTTCTACCTAAACTCTTGAGTGCCTAAATTTGTACGGGCAGTCAAGTAGTTCAGGATTTTACAGATCTATCTAAAGGAGCTTGGAGCAGGAGGCTTCAGCGTTAGTTATATAGAGTTTTGTTCCGCTGTGTTGTAAGTGTTGTACTCTGATAAGTGTATGTTATACAGTTGAAATTTTGTATTTCAAAAGTTATGATATATTATACTTTGTTCCGCTGCGATGTAAGATTCTGTGTTGTTATGTCTGTTCTTCTTCTACCTTTTTCTTCTAAAAAAATGATTCGTATTTTCGTGATATTTGGGTTGGATGTATGGTGTATGTAGTCAACTCTGATATTACGGATTTGTGGGTCACTACAATTGATATCAGAGCTTAGGTTGAGCGAATACCTAGGCTTGTGTGTCATGTGCTCATTAGAGATAGGGTCAGCAGTACCCTAGAATGAGTTGTGTTTATATATACGAGAGAGCGTATTTGTTAATTGATATAAAATTTGATTTATATTATGTTGGCTTGTCGGTTCAGTGGTTTATGAATTCTGATCGAATCATGGGACGCCATGAAGTCGATAGGAATTTCTAAACACTTGAATAGAAAATTCGACATGATATTGTTTTAAAGTGGGTAAATGAAATAATTTTACCCAAAATTCTATTTTATTATAGAAAGGAATAATTTCTGAAATTATTATAATACATGGATGTGTTGGTTGTTATTATAATCAACTAAGATCATAAGAAATGAAATGGTTATATATAACCAAGTAGAATTTGTATAGAAATAAAATATACAAATGTGATAAATTGAAATTGAATTCCAACCTAAATTCAGAATTTAAAATCCTGGGAAGTTAGGAAAATATTTTCCAAAGTATATTAAAGCAATAGTTCTGTGTTTTGAAAGGATTTGTGAATAAAAACCATTTTTGAATGGATTTTGAAAGTAATTAAGCACTGAACTCACTTCAGTGGCTGGAAAATAATTCTGATGATGACTTCAACATCATCAGCGTTCATTTTCGAGTTTCTAAGTGACGAATTGCTACCTTAGAAAAGTTTTTGATGGAAATTTGTTTTAAAGGAAAACAAGTTAGTTTGAAAATTCAAATGTTTTGAATTTGAGATAGATATAAATATATGTATATATTTATATTATTTCAAAGAAGGTTTGAAATAAGAACCCAGGAATTTGAATGATTGAAATTAAATTTAACTTAAGTAAGTTAAATAGACCGAAGTGAATAAATTGATCAGAATCAATTTAAAATAAAATTGGAATGCATATGAATGGAATATGAACTGAACGCGAATAACTTGATTGCAAACCGTTCAGATAAAATGAATATAAGCATATTTGATCTTCAATGTGAATGAAAACCAAAAGTTTTGGTTAGAACTAAATTAGTTGAAATATAAAAGTTGAGTTCAGCATAAGTGGAAAGTAATAGGTTAGTATCACTTTTCCTAACATAGAAATTTCGGGGACGAAATTATTTTAAGAGGGGAAGAATGTAATGACCCGGGTTTTCGGTCAACCAATTTTAAATATTTAATAGGGATTTAAACATTGAGTTGATTATATAAATGGAATTTTATATTTGAGTTATCGATTTTAAAATCAATTTCGAATTAATATTGAATATATTAAATTATCGGAATACGGAAATGGATTTAGTTAAATTCAGAATTTAATTTGAATTGAAAACGGTTCAGAAAATTTATATGAAATTCTATTTGAATTTATAACGGTAATAATAGAAATTTTTGATCGAGAAAATAAATTGTTCTGAAATTAATTTAATTTATTGATTTAAATTAATATCTTCTACAGATGATCGAATTGGACTTCGTGACCTATCCCAGTGTGTCCGGAATAGTGATATAACCCTAAAAATGTCAGTTGTTGAGTTCAGAAAGGAGTTCAGAATCATGGCGTATTTTAAATAAAAGATACCGGTTTAATTCAAAGCAAAAACAAAATAAAATATAATAAATTCCTTTATCTTGTGGACATGAGAAATACAACAAGGAGAGGTAAATGGCCGCACAATTCAAAAGGAGGAGAAGCAAACACCTTCCCTCTTCAAACTCCACAAAATCAATGGCCTTGCTTTCCATTTTAAAACCACACCGAGCTCCAATAAATCGACAGTCTCTCCTCTTCTTTTTATTTCATTCCATTCCTCTCCAAATTCAAGCACTCCTCAAAATCAAAACCAAAACAAGGTTGTCCTCCTCTCGTTTCTTTTTCTCACTAAAATCATATCGTTGTATACTTCAAATTGGAGAGGAAATCAGTACGATGCCTTCCACTGAATCCGATATTAAAGCAACGATTTTAGGGTTAGGTTCTGGGTTGATTTCGACAGTGAATCACAAATTCGAGGGGTGCGGGGCGATTCTGGGAGTGTGGCGGACTTGTGGTGGAGACGCGATGATGTTCGGTTGTTGTTCCGCAACCTGTTGCTGAGTTTTAGAAATCACGATTTTTCAAGGAGGGGCCGAACTCAATTTGGATTGGTTCAATATAAGGAGATTTTGAAGGAGGGTTTGCTGGTAGTATCAAGGGAGATGAAGTCGAAATGGTTGGTGCGATGGGAATTGGGGGAGGAGCGCGGTTTGTTCACGGTGACGGGAGGGGAGGTTGATTAGGTTTTCGATTGATGCTGGAAAAAGGTACGGATGGTTCAGGAAACTCGACTGTTGAGTAATGGTGAGGCAAGCCAACACTACTGGACTCCATTTCGAATGCACTCACATGAAACAGGGGATCAACAAGGACCTTTGCTTAGGAAGAAAAATGGATATGCAAATTGAGGAGTAGCATGAAGAAACATGATATAGAAGGAAGGTTACAACTTAATCAAATAACTTGGAGCTAATCGAGGGTTAATATAACTAAACCAAGACGTATGAAGGAATCATCATGAAATCTATATAATTGGCTGCATTGGATATTCGACAAATAAATCAAGGTGAGTAAATCTCACTCACCTATTATTTATAATTATTTTTATTCGGTAAAAATAATTGTTGTTGCTTATTTGGATTTTTCTGGTTGCCTTAAATATATTAGTTATTTAGGGTTGACTATTATATATATATATATATATATATATATTGGGTTGATGATTGGATTGTTCCCGCAGTCTCATTAGCGGATGCCCGCAGTTTCATAGCGGATGATTTCCCTATGCGCCCCACAAATATATATTAGTGGATGACCTTCAGACCACGATATCCTGCCTCGAAGCAGGATGGGTATTACTATGTTGACTAACGTCTGTGGATGCAGGAAAACAGGTTGGAGGAAACCGACTGGATTCCTCAAAAATATATTATCTGTTTGTTTATTTGTTTGCATATATACTGTCATATATGATGTGTTAGAAAACCATAAATAAATAATTGGTTATGTGGTGTTTAAATATCACTGGGCTTATGTGTTGATATTTTAAAAATATCGAAAAAGGAAATTTCCAGAGTTAAAAGGGGAAATTCTATTTTTCTAAAATAGAATTTGAAATTTTGAATAGAATAAAAATATTAACTTGTTTTAAAAGAATAAAAAAACAAGTAGTTCTTTTATAAACAAAGTTTATAAATGAAGTGAAAAGAATTAGCATTGGATAATTCAGAAATAAAAATACAAGTGTGAAATTGAAAAGGGAAATCTATTTTCCAAAAGTAGAAATATCGATTTCAAAAGAAATTGAAATCGAGACTTGTTTAAGAATGAATATATAAATTTAAATGGAGTTTGAATATATGAAATTCAATGGAATTGAAAATAGAATTTGAATAAAGAAAATTTAAATAGAATTTGAATATAGAAATTCAAATGGAGTTTGAATATATGAAACACAATAGAATTGAATATAGAATTTGAATAAAGATAATTCAAATAGGAATTGAATATAGAAATTCAAATGGAGTTGAATATATAAATTCAAATGGAATTCAAATATAGAATTTGAATATAGAAAATATAAAGGAAATTCAAATATAGAATTTGAATATAGAAAGTGAAATGGAATTTGAACAAAGAAATTTTAAATATAGAATTTGAATATAAAAATTCAAATGGAGTTTGAATATAGAGAATTTGAAATGGAATTCAAACAGAGTTGAAATGGGAATTTGAATACAGAATTCAAATAGAATTGAAATGGAATTTGAATATAGAAGATCGAAGTATAAATAAATTTATTTCCGAGTTAGGGAAAATCGATAATTTTAGAAGATCGGAAATATGATGTTGAATTGGAAAAAAACTAATTTGATATATATTAAAAATATATCAGAAGGGAGTTGAATTTATTTTAAATGTAGTTTAAAAGTTTATATATATAAATATAATTAAAACGAACGCGCGGCGAGGTAGTTCGTAATTTGGCGTTTCGAACTTCAATTGAGTATACAGAACTCAATTGAAGTCGGAATTCTTTGAAACAAGAATCATCAGGACCGTTTGAATAATAGTTTTCTAATGGAAAAGAAAAATCTGGATTTCGTCGTATAGATTTTGTGTTATGTCAAAATCAATTTTTCAGAAAAACAGCGCCATAATCGTTATATAAATTATAACGGTTCATTGAAGTAAATAAAAGGATTTTTAAGGAAATAAAAATCCGAATGTTCATTAGAAAAATCTAGACTTGAGTTATAAAATATATATGAACTCAAGTGAAGTAAATGAAATGATTTTTGAAACAATAATCATGTTTATGATTATTGAATAGAATTAACTAAGTAGAAGAGAAATTAGTTAATCAAAGTTTTGAATCAAAATTAAGACCTTGGAAAGTGAATTGGAATTGTAAATGTATATTCGAAATCGAATATGGAACATGAATTGAAAATAGAATTCAATTAAAGTATAAACAAGATAAAAAATATTTGAACATGTCATGTTCAAAGTGAAATTGACAAAAGAGTTAATTAGCAAACTGATTTAATGAATCAAGTTAAAACGATTGAATCAAGTTGACTTTGAATGAGTAAATTTAAATTGTGACTTCATATTCGAATCGAATATGAAACCTGAGTTGGAAAATGGAGTTAAATAGTTTATAATTAAGTTGAAATATATTTGAACATTTTATATTCAAATATACAAGTGAAATAGGCAAAGAGTTAATTAACGGATTAATTAACGAGTTAAGTTAAAACGAGTGTATTAAGTTGAAATGAATTAGAAATGTATGGATATACATGAGACAGGTATGGAATGAAGTTAATGAGGAGATATAAATAGAATGCCTGACAAAAAGGTATGTATTTAATTCACATATGGGTTTTTATGCGTCGTATCGGCTAGCCGCTTGGCTTTTTCTTTGTCTTTTTGAATGGAGAGGCCTGTGTGGCGGTTTGGAGATTTTCCCGATGCTCCCGGTACAAAGGAGGTTATGGCGAATTTTTCCGGGAATTTAAGGAGTTAGAATATTTTTAAGAAATTTTGATAGTTAGAAATTAATGTATCGATATATATTGAATTCGATAAGGAAACGAACTTAAAATATAATAGTATAAACAAAAAGGAAATCGAAAATATGGTAATAGAAAAAGAAATGTATATACGTTTTAAAAATGAATAATTGTTTTGTTTGGTGTTGATTATTCGAGTTAATTGGTCTTGTTTGTTTTGAAGTTAATGATTTTTTCAGTCAAGGTCTGAGAGGTAATTATACCCCAACTTGATTGATTTCATTTTTAACTGATAAATAGAAAGATCCAGTCTCGAAGAGGAATGTTTGAATAAGAGTTTGTTGAATGCAGTGTTTAGGTTGTCGTAACGATGTTTTGCACAACATTCGTTTTAACCCAAGGAAGTGAATATTTGAAAATATGATTATAAATATTTCCCAAGTCTAAAAATGAATGGTCGTGAAAGAGATAAGTAATTGGAATATTTTCCAATTATAAATAGAAGATATTTTCTAAGTACAGAAAATAAAAGAAGACGGTATATGGAAATGTTTTCCAATTAACGTAAAAGGCCAAGATGATTATCGAAAATATTTGGTTAACAAATATTGATAAGGAAATTGAGAAGAGATTTAATTAATGAAATATTAATTAAAGAGCCCAGTGATTTGTTTGATATGTTGAATGAACACTTGTTTTTATTTGATAGTTAAATCACAGACTATCGAAGTTTTGACCATCGTTGTCAATATGGAGAGACCGGTTGGATTATTATCCGAAGAACCACTCCGTATTGGCATAAGCGTTGCGAACCAAGTATGCTGAATATATTGAAGACGGAGTAAAGTGCATGGGCTGTTGTATAAGTCCTAGGTAGAGATTGCCTAGGATGGATGTATTGAATAGTGCGTTCGGTTTCGTTCAGTCCCAGAACCAACGTATATGGACGAGTGTCTGACAGAGTATTTCCAATGATCGAATGGGTTGGTCTGTATAAATATATATGGTTGCTACAGATTTATTCCCTTAGCACAATATCCAGAATATTTGTGCAGATCAATTAGTGATTAACAGATTTATATCTCTGGTCAACTCCTATAGTTTCCAAAGTCTACTATATATAAACTTAATTTATATTTAATAACCAGAGATATACTGTGGTTCGGTCATAGTTGAAAATCTACGGATTTGCAAGGACTACTTGCTACTGATCTATAGAGTGATTCCTAGGATGTGGTAGGAGAGTGCCTTCGGTTCATCCTGTTCCTAGATGACTTGTATGGACGAATGTTTGACAGAGTATTTCTTAAGAATCACGTACGTTGATTTTTACAAACGTATCTCTGTAGGTGGCATAGAAGACACCTTCTCTTAGCATAAACACCCAGAATATTGTTGTGATCATCAATTAGTGATTTGATGGATCTGACGATGTGACATTCAAAGTTCATGGTGATATGTTGTTCTAAAGGTATTGTTAAACCTCAAGTCTCTTCAACGGGGAAATGACAAAAATCGGGCAGGAAGCATGGCTATGTGGGTCGCTCCCATTAGGGTGTATAATCACCTATCTATAGAAAATCCATTTCATTCTTTAATCTATTTTTGATGTTGTCCCTTTTTGGGAAATGGTGGGTAGCCCCCAACTGTTGGTGATATACATTCGATACACTCAAGCGAAATGAGTAGTCGGTCATGTGTGGGTCGGGTTGCAAGACGTTCTTGTTGAACCCAGTGTGTTCACCTCTAGAGATACACTATTGGAAGGTGGTTCCATACCTTGTCATAGTTGGAAACCCAATCTCCAACAAACGTCTGCGGTTTTGATTGTATACTATATATGTGGAGCGTGAGATGCAAGCGTTCCGCTAGATTGATATTTTTTTGTATTTAGACACTATTATAATATCAGAGAAATATATGGCTTCAAAAATGTTTTAGGTTATAGTAAGGTAAAAACCGTTCGTGTTTATGTGTGGGCTGGTCTCACTATTATCCTTTCTTTCAAAAGGATTTTTGACATTAAAATCAATATGGATGTTATATAAACTTAGCGAGTTTTCTCACTCTGGTTCACCAGACTGATCCGGTGTTTGTAATGCTCGGGTTAGCCCGGGTTGTGAAGGTTTAGATTTGGATAATACGAGTTGCAAGAAGACATGCTGAGGAGTTCAAACATATGATATATATTTATTCTGCTGTGTGTTGTATATGAGGACAGATATTTATAACTGTCCAGTTGAGATGGATGTACTCTGATGATTATAAGCATTTATATCAAAGCTCTCAGTAAAAATTTATTTCTATATTATATTCCACTACGATGTGAGACTCTGTGTTGTGTTGGTTAGTTCTTCTTCTTCTATTCTAATATTTCTTTCTTTCTTATCTCACCCTCTATTTTCTTTCATTAACTATCTGGTGTTTTCGATACTTGAGTTCTGGTAAGTAATACAGGATATGTATTATTGTTGGAATTCAGGCGTCGAATTCCCCGGGTTGTTACATTCCCAATGTTACCCCCGTTATACGTTCGCATAATTCACATAGAACGTTAGGCTCGCAACTTAGCCTAACCTATAAACAAAAGGGAAAATTAAGGAGCATGTATCATTCCCACTACATAAAATAATAAGGATCTAACTAAACATGTGTCATATAAATTTGGCATAAAACAATGAACTTGCATTTTGGATCCAATTAACATGAATCTTAAGCATATGAACGGGGACTTACATAGAATTACACAAATCCAATTAGGCATGTAAATGTGAACTTGCATTTGAGTTGGATCAAATTAACATAGATCTAAACATATGAGAATGTAGATCTAAACATAACAGGCATATATGACTTAGCCTAAAAACTTGCATGTAACATAACATGAAAGAATCACCAAACTTATATACAACATGATAGGTTCATCGCCAAATTAATATTCAACATGATAGGTACATCATAAATTTAACATACAACATGATAAGTCCAATAAACCACAATAGTCTCACAGGAATATATGATAGCATTGTCACAAGAATAGACATGAATCGGCATCACCATTATCTTACAACTAGGCACAGTTCTAGTTTCACTTCATTACAAATCATGACTTTTATTTATTCAAATCTAAAGAATAACAAAACTTACAAACAAAAGAAAAATCATGTTTTCTGGGATTTGTTTTCTAAAACTGAAAAGCTATCCCTTGACGTAGACTATCGATTCTCTAATTTAGATTTGATTCGTAGGTTCTAACTTGCTTTCTAGTTTTCTTCCTAGTTGGAGAAGAATGGTGGCTATGCTAGGTTGACCATGGACAGCGTGACGACTCCTTGGAATGAAATTGTGTGGTTTAGGGTTGGGGTTGTTTATATAGAAGCTTAGATTTATGTGAGCTATTAGATCAACCTAGGAGCAATCAGAACCATCCAGACTAGATAGAGCTATCCAGAAATCACCACCTACACCCTACTTGCTCAGCAACAAGTCAGAAATTGTCACTGTTTGGATCTGGGCTAGGGGGTCGACCCCTATAGTGGGGTCGACACCCCCAATTGACACCCCTCTTGGGGGGTCGACACCTATGTTGACCCCTCCTGGGGGGAGTCGACCCCTATGGGTGGGAATTTTACCCGCCCAGCTGATTCACATGATTTTGAAATTCGAACTGTTTTTGTTTATTTAATTATTTAATTTTCAGTTTAAACATGAAATCTTCTGAACTCCATAACTTCTTCATACGGAGTCCGATTCACGCAAACTCGGACTCTATCTCAAGCAAAATTTTGAGACAAACGTAATGGGATAACCCGTTTCCCTTAATTCTCACTTTTACAATTAAGTATTCTTTAATTCGTTACTTTAATAAGCATAGAAAATACAGGGTGTTACATTCTCCCCTCCTTAAAGGATTTCGTCCTTGAAATCTTTAAGTCAAGAAGAATGTATATCCTATCATCCAATCATCCATCTACTCAACCATCAAACACCGACACCCATTGTCCTTAGAATGATTTATAATGCTTTCATGACTGTATGCATAGTGTGTGCATATGTCCTTACCTAATGCAAAATCCGGCGGTCTACTGATTCAGTTGACCTCCTTAATGCAAATTATGTCGGTGCCATGAGTCCATTATGCATGCAATTATTCCTAATCGTACTTTCTACATGAGTGCACAATCATCCATACAAATGCAACGTCCATATGATAACACTCCAAGTTTCAATCCATATACAAACACATATATGCATATGCAACATGAAAGTAACTGAGCTGATCTAACACCTAATGTGTGTGTATATGCATCCACGAGCAACCACTAGCAACCACTTGCAACCATCAATCATAACATGTTTCAAATACATGTTTACATCCATTGGTTTCTACCTAAGGATAAAGAACAGGACCGAGGAGATATACTTAAAAAGGTAGATACAAGCATGTATAAACTTATGGAAAAAGAGATCAAGGATGTACCCTCAAAAAGAAAAGGGTAGGTTGCGCGTATTTTTCCCTTAGTTTCCCAAGTCGCGTCTTCCTCAGCATCACTCCATTGAACTTTAAAAAACTTGACTTCACGGTTGCGTAGCTTTTTGACTTCTGTACCCAAGATACGAGTTGGAACTCTTCTCACAGTCGCTTCTCGTTCCACTTCTACTTCCTCCAGTATACTTGGCTCCACAACTTCAGCAGACTCATGTAAGCACTTTCGTAGTTGAGAAACATGAAAAACATTATGAACTCCAGCCAGTCTTTCGGGTAGCTCTACTCTGTAATCCATCGTCCCAGTCCTTTCAACAATAGAAAATAGTCCTACAACCCAAGGTGCCAACTTTCCTACGGACCCAAAGCGAATGACATTCCTCAAAGGAGATACTTTATGGAACACCCTATCTCCAACCTTAAACTCAAGGTCAGACCTTCTTTCATCTGCGTAGGACTTCTGTCTATCTTGGGTATTTTTCATTCGTATTTGTATCAAGTCCACCTTTTCTGAAGTTTCTCTGATCATGTCTGGCCCAAGTAGGAGCTTGTCTGTAGACTCCCACCAACAAGTTGGTGATTGGCATGGTCTTCCATGTAAAGCTTCGAAAGGTGCCATGCCTATGGTGGCTTGGTAGCTATTGTTGTAAGCGAATTCCACCAAAGGAAGATGATCCTCCCGTGTTCCTCCAAAGTCAAGAATGCACAATCTCAAGAGATATTCTTGTACTCTGTTCACCCTTTCCATCTGACCATTGGTTTGAGGGTGATAGGCAGTGCTTAAGCATAGCTGTGTGTCTACAGCCTCTTGCAAACTCCTCCAAAACTCGCTCGTAAAGATAGGATCTCAATCACTCACTATGCTGGAGGGTATCCCATGGAGTCGAACTATCTCTTTAAGATAAATGGATGCTAAAGACGAGGCAATCCTTCTACTCTTAACAGGTATAAAATGAGCGCTTTTAGTGAGCCTGTCCACTATTACCAAAATACTGGTATTGTCCCTTCTTGACCTAGGCAACCCATCAACAAAGTCCATCGAAATGTTATCCCATTTCCACTGTGGGACCTCTAGAGGATGAAGTAGACCACCAGGCTTCTTCTGCTCCGCTTTGACTTGCTGGCATATCAAGCACTTAGCGATGAACTCAGCTACATCCCTCTTCATGTCATTCTAAAAGAAAACCCTTTTTATGTCTTTATACATCTTGTCTCCACCTGGGTGTATGGTCATCTTAGAATGGTGTGCTTCTTCGAGAGATGTTTTCACCAAATCCCTTGCTTGTGGGATGCATAGCCTTCCATCCCGTCTCAACCAACCCTTATCATCGATGGAGTACCTATTGAGGTGACTAGAAGTCTCACCCCTAATTAGCTTATCCATCATATCAACTAGCTGAGGGTCTTCACGTTGCGCGGTTCCAATTGAGTCCAAAAGAGTAGGTCGCACCCCTAGAGATGATAACAAACCAGGTACAAATTCAGAGGAGGGTCTAAAGTCAAAGTTTGTTATGTACTCCAAGCTTTGCCTTTCTACAAAGAGAGGACAAAAGGTCAGCTTCTTTCTACTCAAGGCGTCTGCTACTACATTGCCCTTACCAGGGGTATAGGAAATCTGAAAATCATATGAGGCCAGAAATTCCATCCACCTTTGTTGTATTAAGTTAAGATCTTTCTATGAGAAAAGGTACTTTAACGATTTATGGTCAGAAAACAATTCAAACCTTTCTCCTAGTAGATAATGACGCCATGACTTAAGAGCAAAAACAATGGCAGCTAACTCCAAATCATGATTTGGGTAGTTCTTCTCATGTACCTTCTACTGCCTTACCCCATAACAAACTACCTTGCCTTATTGCATCAAGACAGCGCCTAATCTTGTACCCCATGCGTCCTTTTATACTGTAAACATTTTTCTCCCGTCAGGCAATGTCAGAACTGGGGCTGTTGTAAGAGCCCTTTCCAAACGTTGGACAGCAACATCGTAATCCAAATCCCAAGCGAAAGTTGGGTTCTTCTTCGTCAACCTTGTAAGTGGGGCTGAGATTTTCGCAAAATCTTTAATGAACTTTCGGTAAAAGCCCGCTAGCCCAAGAAAGCTTCGGACTTCGGTTGCATTCCGTGGAACCTTCCAATTTGCACTGCAACTACTTTTGCGGGGTCCACAGCAATCCCCTCTTTGGACACCACATATCCAAGAAACCTTACTTCATCTCTCCAAAAATGGCATTTGGAGAATTTGGCTTTCAGATGATGTGCACAAAGAGTATCCATGTGTAACGGCTGGAAATTTCCGACTCCTCGAGAGTCGGAAATTCCGAGACGTTAGTGAAAGAAAGTAGAGGGTGAGGAAGAAAAGATAGAACTAATAGAATAGAAGAAGAAGAAGAACATCAGAATCATCAGAGTAACACGAATCTCACAGCGGAACGAATAACATATAGTATATAACATAACTTTGAAGTAAACAGTTATATATATACAATAGCACTTATCAGAGTACAACACTTACAACACAGCGTAAATAACTATAGCTATAAAATCTTGCAGCCTCCTGCTCCAAGCTCTCCACGTATATCTGTAAATCCCGACTACTTGACTGCCCGTACAAATTTAGGCACCCAAGAGTTTAGGGAAAACAACAAAATAAACTCCGGGTCAGTCATGGGACTGGTATGAGTAAAATAGTTTAAAACAGGTATAGGATATTTCATAAGACCACGCCGTGAATACGGAACGGGTTTTTCCCTTATGAGTAACTGAACAACTTTGACAAGCAATATCATTGTGATATTATAATAATGTGTAAGTACAAATAGGTATCAATCTAGCAGAAACGCTTGCATCTCACGTTCTACATACATAGTATAAAATCATAAACCGCAGGGCGCTTATCGGAGAATGGATTCCAACAGACAAGGTATGGGAGCACCTTCTGATCAGTGTACTCTAGAGGTGATACACTCAGGGTTCAACAAGAACGTCTTGCAACCCGGCCACACATGACCGCTCACTCATTTAGCTTGAGTGTCGCGAATATATTGCCACCATGGTTATAGGCCATCAAACCGTCATCCGAAGATACAGAATCAAAAAGAAGTATAAATATGAATATTCCCTAGATCGGTGACAATACACCCTGCTTGGGAATGACCCAACTAGCCATGCTGCCTAGCCCAACTTTTGTTACTTCCTGGTGTGAGGCTAGAAGCTACGTCTATCTTCAGAACATCTGATCACCATTCACTTTGAATGCCACATCGTCATACCCGCCAAATCACAAATTGACTTATCCAAAAATAACACGGGTATATAGCTAAGAGAAACGAATTCCTCCGTCACCAAACGTGAATACGTTTGAACAGATCAACTTACGCGATCCATTGGATATACTCTGTCAGACCTTCTTCCATATACGTTGTCCTGGGACTGGACAAACCGAAGGCACTATTCAGTATATCCATCTTAGTCACTGTTATCTAAGACTTATACAACAGCCCTTGCACTTTACTCCGTCTTCAATTTATCTTTGGCATATATTGCTTGCAACGCTTATGCCGATACAGAGTGGTTCTTTGGATAATAATCCAACCGGTCTCTCCATATTAACAACGTTAAAATGGTAAAACTTTGATAGTCTGTGATCTAACTATCAAATGAAAACATGTCGGTGTACAAACAACGATCTTATTTCCAAATGGAAATTCGATCGATCAATCATCATATGTTCATATTTCCTTATTTCATATATTTAGAAAATATCTGTTATTAATCATTGGAAAACATTTCCATAGCTTATTTTCACATCACTATTATTTCGCAACTATCAGTCCCTAACTGTAACTAGTATGAGAACAATTCTCTAAGTATCAATCCGGAAGGTCGAAACCAACATCAGATCGTCACTTAGAAAACCGTTCAACTTACCCTCTCCAGTCAGTTCCTGAATTTGCTTAACTCTATTTCTTAAATTCTTATCATGAAAACATTTCATTTTCTATGTTTAGAAAACATATCTGATTATATTTGGAAAACGTTTCCAAAACTCATTTACGGATTTCCAATGAACGTTGTATAAAACATCGTTTCGCTTAATCCATTTATCGCTTATTCCTTAACTTTATTCCTAATCAACCTTTTAGATCGAACCACAACTATTCCTTTGTCAATTCTGAAGTCAATCAAGTTGGGGTATAATTACCTCGCAGACCTTAATTGAACAACGTCCTTTACTGTGAAATAGATGAAGCTCATCACTCACTTTTTACAATCATCTGTTTACGCAAATTCTCGGATTCAGGTTACGAATCTACTTCTTATATGAAATCGTTTGATTATAACTATAACGTTATAATTCCTACTTCTGCAATATCTAACCTAAATTATAACTTTATCTCCTAACTCGAATAATTTAACAGACACCTAATTTCTAAATCAATAACTAAATCTTGATTTAAACCTTGGAAAGTAAATAGTACTTTCCCCAATTCGCTATAATCGAATTCGACGTATAACTCTCTTTCGAGTAATCTCTATTTGATTAACTCTTCTTCGAATAACCTATATTCGATTATCTCTCTTCGAATAACTCATATTCGAAATCTCTCTCTTTCGAATAAACAATATTCGATCTCTTTCTTTCGAATATGCTATATTCGAAAATCTCCTTTCGATTTACTAATCGATAACTCCTTTCGATCAAACTAAAATCGATAACTCCTTTAACTCTATTCGAATAACTAATATTCGACTAACTCCTTTGGATCGGCTCATTTGATTAACTCCTTCGAATAACTAATTCGAATAACTTACCTTCGAATAACCAATATTCGATTTACTCTAACTCGATTAACTTAATTCTAATTGATTTACTCCATTTCGATTCAACTTAATTCAAATCGATTAACTTAACTCAAATTGATTAACTCCTTTCGAATAACTAAATTCGATTTAACTCTAATTGAATAACTAATATTCAATTAACTCTTACGTGTTTAACTCTATTTGAATAAGTAATTCGAATCAGTCTAATGCGTTTAACTCTATTCAAATATCTAATTCGAATAACTCATTTCAAATAACTAAATTCGATTAACTCTTTTAACTTTACTCGAATAACTATATTCGATTAACACCTTCTTTTGAATAACTATATTCGATTATCTCTTTTCACTTAACTCTATTGGGCTGACCCTATTTGGTTGACTCTATTTGCTTTAACTAACTCCGAATAACTCCTTTGGATTAACTAACTCCGAATAACTCCTTTGGATTAACTCTTCGACTAACTCCTTCGGATGAACTAACTTCGAATAACTCCTTTGGATTAACTAACTCCGAATAACTCCTTTGGATTAACTAACTTCGAATAACTCCTTTGGATTAACTCTTCGACTAACTCCTTCGGATTAACTCTTCGACTAACTCCTTCGGATTAACTAACTTCGAATAACTCCTTTGGATTAACTAACTCTGAATAACCTATATTCGATAACTCCTCTTCGTATAAATAATATTCGATAACTCTTCTCCAATGAATAACATTTGATTTCTCCACTCGAATAAACTATATTCGATTACTCTTCTCTCGAATACACTATATTCGATACTCTACTTTGAATAAGTGATATTCGACAACTCTACTCGATTAACTCCACTTGGATAACTCTAACTGGTCAACTTTAACTGGTCAACTCTAACTGGTCAACTCTAACTGGTTAACTCTAACTGGTCACCTCTAACTGATCAACCCTAACTGGTTAACTCGTCTCGATTAACTGAACTAATCCACTTAGTTTAACTTAGCTAATTCACGTTGATTAACTCTAGCCGATTCACTTAGTTTAACTCAACTAATTTACTTCGATTAACCACTTAGTTAACTTAACTAATTCACTTCGATTAACCACTTAGTTTAACTTAACTAATTCACATCGATTAATCATTTAGTTTAACTGAACAAATTCACTTTGATTCACCGCTTAGTTTAACTTAACTAATTTACTTTGGTTAACTTAACCAATTACTTTGATTAACTCGACTAACTCGCTTTGGTTAACCTAACCAATTACTTTGTTTAACTCGACTAACTTGCTTTGGTCAACCTAACCAATTACTTTGTTTAACTCGACTAACTTGCTTTGGTCAACCTAACCAATTACTTTGTTTAATCCTTTATACTCGATTAACAAATATTTCTCCTTTATACTTGATTAACCAATATTTCCCTTTATACTCAAAATCCCCTTTTCTTTATAATATAAAATCCATCGATTTTATATAAATAAATTATTTTCAAATTATAGTTTGAAAATCTCTTTTCTATATCCTGGTATTTCTTATGGTTTTTAACACATCATCTAACAACGATGAATATCGTCCAACCACACATAATCACAATAGATTATATATATCACATTTATATATCATAATACATAAATTACAGTAAAGATAACTGTTGAGGAATCCAGTTGGATTCCTCCAACCTGTTTCCCTGCACCACAGATGTTAGACAACACTGGTATAATATTCTGATAAGCAGAATCAGCATATAAATATTTATCGGTTTATATATATATATATATATGCATATATATATATTCCACTAACTGACTAGCAGTTCAATCAAACAGTCAACACACAGTCAAACAACAGATAATTAACAGTTCTAAGAACACGTTGCAAAAATAGAACTGTATAGAGTTGGTGAGTTTTACTCACATCGTTTTGCAGTTGAGAGTTCTGCTTTCGTTCTGTTTAAAATCAGCCAGTATTTGATCTTTCCTACAAAATTGAAATAGTCCAGTTTCGCAGTCTCATTCGTTCTACAATGTAGATGTCGCTACTGCGGTTCCCCTATGACCGGTCTGGTTCAATTCCATTTCGCATCATTGATCCTCTCATTTTCCTCCATCACTTGGTTACAACTCAAACCAACGTTATGATGTTCTCTTGCAAAAATCTCCATCTCTATTATACTAATACTATATTACTGACCATCAATTAACCTTGCTGCTAAACCTTTTCTTCCTTTTTCTCCCTTTTCTTTTCCAGTGAGAATGCCCAAATCCCCTTTCCAATCCTATGAAAACATTCGGGCTCCTCCTTCTGACATATAGCCCATTCTTAAATATTCAGTTAGGGTAAATAAATCTTCGTTTAATTAACACTTAAGCCAAGAAAATCACCGTTCACACTTACACAGGCAAACCGATAATATTTCCACATCTGTCTCCTTTCTTCCCAAAAGATCTGAACCTAGCTAACCTCATTGTTTGATCGCCGCTCCTTCTGCAAGCGCTGGGACTATCGCATCTCGTCCCCGACCGGAGCAGCCTTCTGACCTCAGCTCCTTAATCACCACTCCTCGTTTTAAATACCGTCATCTTCCTGTCCACTCCAACCTTTCGCTATTTCATCCCCAGGTATAACGAAGAACAGAACTGCCAACATTAAATCCCATCTCCACTTCATACTCTCCCTTCTCCAAACTTCACCGCAACTCCCCCAGTAACAACCTCCAAACCCGACTCCATCCATCTCGTATACCGATCCTCACATGCCGGAAACAGCAGCCCTAGTTGCTGCGTTCAGTTTGAATATCGCACTGGAAAAGAAAACGGAAAAAGGAATCGAAGAGAAGTGTCCAGGCAAACCCAAAGGAATTATATTTTCGATTTTTCATTTCCTTGAATGAAGTAAATGACTTCGATTTCCGAATTGAATGAAGTAATTATTGAGTTTGAGATGCGTGATTTGGTTTTGAGGAGATCAGATGGCGGCTCATTTTCTGCCCAGTGAAAACGTCAATTAGGTTAAGGAATTAGTGGAGGGTTATTTATATAAGTTGTTTTAAAGGTAAATTTAACTCCACGTTGAAGAAAATAAAAGGGAAGGGGTGGCTTGTTTCTTGACCGAGGAAATATGCGGTGCTGAGAAAGAATGCAACGTGGACTTCATTTTTTTATCCGAGAATGTTAGGATATTAAATTTCGAGTTGAAAAATTCAACATACCCTATTATCTGAAACCCTGTTTGCTCACGGACTGATATAAAAATATCATTAAATCGAGTAATGTGCCGTGATCCCAAAAATATAAAAATACCGGTAGATTAACTCATATTGTGAAACTCACAAATATTGATTCAGAGTGCAAAACACTCCAAATAAAAAGTTGCTTATTAAATTAATTAAAAATTACCATAAAATCCTAAAAATTAAATTATCACTACGCCTCAAAAGAACCTTGTCTGAATTCAAACCCGATCTCTAGTTATATCGAATAAACCGATAAGGTCGATAAACGATTCTATAGCGACTATTTTAAAATTTGATTTGGACATAACTCAAAATCTACACGATGAAATCCTGATTTTTCTCTTCCACTAGAAAGATATACTCCACCAGCTCCACACGTTTCTTGTTTCACAGAAATCCGGCTTAAAATGCATCATGTACATTCAGTTGAAGTTCAAATCGCCAAATAGCGAACTGCAGCGCTATTTCAAGCTCTATTTTAATTATATTATAATTATACGTTCGAACGTTGTACTTTAAGTTATCGATATCGCCAAATCGATATATAAATCATTAAATAAATAAATTATTCGACAGCTAACAAAACGCGCCATTACAGACTTCCCCCCTTAAAATAATTTCGTCCCCGAAATTGCTAAGTTAGAGGACGACCCTATCTACTGGAATTCCTCAGATTTGTTTACCCCTAAATTTCAGTTTTCAACTGAACCAATTAATATAGACTAAAATATTAATTTATTTCGACTAACTAAATTTTCAAAAATCCTGAAAATTTTCTAATACCTTAAATTTTCGAAAAATTTCGCCATAACCTCCTTTGTATTGGTCAATATGACAAACCACAACTCGCCTCTCTAGGCCTCCTCCAATCCAAAAGGAAATCAAAATAGCCAAGCGGCTTGCCAATTCGGCTCATAAAATCCAAACTCATATATAATATAAACTTGTACCTTTTTGTCGGTCGTATCATTATATCCCTACCCTCTGTTATCAGCTCGGCATATACAAATGTTATCCCAATCAACTCCAACCAATTTATTCTTAACACAACCATTCGCTTATTCAGGCCGAATTCAATTTCTAATTCGAGTATCAAATTCCAAACTCTCAACTAATCATTTCAAATCCAAAACCATATTATTCTCAAATCACTTCCAGTTTTTCTTAACCTATCATCTCAAGTTAAATTCTGGTTTATTATTTACTTTTACCATCCCATTCGAATTAACTTCACAAGTTAAATTTTAATTTCTAGAACTTAAATTCCTGGGTAAATTTCAAATCAATTCGAAATCATACTGCCAATTCAAAGCCTTTGAATTTTCTAAACAACTTGTTTCCTCAAAACAATTCAAATTAAAATCTTTGGTAGTAATCCGTCACTTAGAACTCGAAAATGAACACTGATGATGTCTAGATTCATCATCAAAATCTATTTTCCAGCTATCGAAGTGAGTTCAATACTATATCATTTTCAATTTGAAAAACATTTTCAAAATCTCCCAGGAACTTAAAATTTCCTTATTTTAAATTCCAAATTCTGATTTAAATTCATATTTAATTCAAACTATTTCATATATTACATTCATATGAATTCTGATTGGTCATTTATAACCATTTCACCCTTTTATAATCTTATTCGATTATAATAACAACCAACACAATTAATATACTATAATAATTTCAAGATATATATTTCTTCTATAAACAAATATATTTTGGGAAAAATTATTTCATTTACCCTTTTTCAAAACATACCATGTCGGTTCATCGTATTCGAGTGTTTAGTCACCCTTATCGATACAGTGGATCAAACTGATCGACCAGAATTCATAAGCCACTCAACCAATGAGTCTCCACAATATAAAACCATTTTATATTGTATAACATATACGCACTCATATATATACACTCAAACTCAATCTAGGATATTACTAATCCCATCTCTATCGAGTTATGCCACAGAGCCAAGGTAATCACTTAACTTAAGCTCTGATACCAACTGTAACGGCTGGAAATTTCCGACTCCTCGAGAGTCGGAAATTCCGAGACGTTAGTGAAAGAAAGTAGAGGGTGAGGAAGAAAAGATAGAACTAATAGAATAGAAGAAGAAGAAGAAGAACATCAGAATCATCAGAGTAACACGAATCTCACAGCGGAACGAATAACATATAATATATAACATAACTTTGAAGTAAACAGTTATATATATACAATAGCACTTATCAGAGTACAACACTTACAACACAGCGTAAATAACTATAGCTATAAAATCTTGCAGCCTCCTGCTCCAAGCTCTCCACGTATATCTGTAAATCCCGACTACTTGACTGCCCGTACAAATTTAGGCACCCAAGAGTTTAGGGAAAACAACAAAATAAACTCCGGGTCAGTCATGGGACTGGTATGAGTAAAATAGTTTAAAACAGGTATAGGATATCTCATAAGACCACGCCGTGAATACGGAACGGGTTTTTCCCTTATGAGTAACTGAACAACTTTGACAAGCAATATCATTGTGATATTATAATAATGTGTAAGTACAAATAGGTATCAATCTAGCAGAAACGCTTGCATCTCACGTTCTACATACATAGTATAAAATCATAAACCGCAGGGCGCTTATCGGAGAATGGATTCCAACAGACAAGGTATGGGAGCACCTTCTGATCAGTGTACTCTAGAGGTGATACACTCAGGGTTCAACAAGAACGTCTTGCAACCCGGCCACACATGACCGCTCACTCATTTAGCTTGAGTGTCGCGAATATATTGCCACCATGGTTATAGGCCATCAAACCGTCATCCGAAGATACAGAATCAAAAAGAAGTATAAATATGAATATTCCCTAGATCGGTGATAATACACCCTGCTTGGGAATGACCCAACTAGCCATGCTGCCTAGCCCAACTTTTGTTACTTCCTGGTGTGAGGCTAGAAGCTACGTCTATCTTCAGAACATCTGATCACCATTCACTTTGAATGCCACATCGTCATACCCGCCAAATCACAAATTGACTTATCCAAAAATAACACGGGTATATAGCTAAGAGAAACGAATTCCTCCGCCACCAAACGTGAATACGTTTGAACAGATCAACTTACGCGATCCATTGGATATACTCTGTCAGACCTTCTTCCATATACGTTGTCCTGGGACTGGACAAACCGAAGGCACTATTCAGTATATCCATCTTAGTCACTGTTATCTAAGACTTATACAACAGCCCTTGCACTTTACTCCGTCTTCAATTTATCTTTGGCATATATTGCTCGCAACACTTATGCCGATACAGAGTGGTTCTTTGGATAATAATCCAACCGGTCTCTCCATATTAACAACGTTAAAATGGTAAAACTTTGATAGTCTGTGATCTAACTATCAAATGAAAACATGTCGGTGTACAAACAACGATCTTATTTCCAAATGGAAATTCGATCGATCAATCATCATATGTTCATATTTCCTTATTTCATATATTTAGAAAATATCTGTTATTAATCATTGGAAAACATTTCCATAGCTTATTTTCACATCACTATTATTTCGCAACTATCAGTCCCTAACTGTAACTAGTATGAGAACAATTCTCTAAGTATCAATCCGGAAGGTCGAAACCAACATCAGATCGTCACTTAGAAAACCGTTCAACTTACCCTCTCCAGTCAGTTCCTGAATTTGCTTAACTCTATTTCTTAAATTCTTATCATGAAAACATTTCATTTTCTATGTTTAGAAAACATATCTGATTATATTTGGAAAACGTTTCCAAAACTCATTTACGGATTTCCAATGAACGTTGTATAAAACATCGTTTCGCTTAATCCATTTATCGCTTATTCCTTAACTTTATTCCTAATCAACCTTTTAGATCGAACCACAACTATTCCTTTGTCAATTCTGAAGTCAATCAAGTTGGGGTATAATTACCTCGCAGACCTTAATTGAACAACGTCCTTTACTGTGAAATAGATGAAGCTCATCACTCACTTTTTACAATCATCTGTTTACGCAAATTCTCGGATTCAGGTTACGAATCTACTTCTTATATGAAATCGTTTGATTATAACTATAACGTTATAATTCCTACTTCTGCAATATCTAACCTAAATTATAACTTTATCTCCTAACTCGAATAATTTAACAGACACCTAATTTCTAAATCAATAACTAAATCTTGATTTAAACCTTGGAAAGTAAATAGTACTTTCCCCAATTCGCTATAATCGAATTCGACGTATAACTCTCTTTCGAGTAATCTCTATTTGATTAACTCTTCTTCGAATAACCTATATTCGATTATCTCTCTTCGAATAACTCATATTCGAAATCTCTCTCTTTCGAATAAACAATATTCGATCTCTTTCTTTCGAATATGCTATATTCGAAAATCTCCTTTCGATTTACTAATCGATAACTCCTTTCGATCAAACTAAAATCGATAACTCCTTTAACTCTATTCGAATAACTAATATTCGACTAAC
Organism: Allium sativum; assembly: GCA_030737875.1. Taxonomy (NCBI): domain Eukaryota; kingdom Viridiplantae; phylum Streptophyta; class Magnoliopsida; order Asparagales; family Amaryllidaceae; genus Allium; species Allium sativum. The sequence continues at coordinate 342,581,863 of CM060919.1, forward strand.
TCCTTTGGATCGGCTCATTTGATTAACTCCTTCGAATAATTAATTCGAATAACTTACCTTCGAATAACCAATATTCGATTTACTCTAACTCGATTAACTTAATTCTAATCGATTTACTCCATTTCGATTCAACTTAATTCAAATCGATTAACTTAACTCAAATTGATTAACTCCTTTCGAATAACTAAATTCGATTTAACTCTAATTGAATAACTAATATTCAATTAACTCTTACGTGTTTAACTCTATTTGAATAAGTAATTCGAATCACTCTAATGCGTTTAACTCTATTCAAATATCTAATTCGAATAACTCATTTCAAATAACTAAATTCGATTAACTCTTTTAACTTTACTCGAATAACTATATTCGATTAACACCTTCTTTTGAATAACTATATTCGATTATCTCTTTTCACTTAACTCTATTGGGCTGACCCTATTTGGTTGACTCTATTTGCTTTAACTAACTCCGAATAACTCCTTTGGATTAACTAACTCCGAATAACTCCTTTGGATTAACTCTTCGACTAACTCCTTCGGATTAACTAACTTCGAATAACTCCTTTGGATTAACTAACTCCGAATAACTCCTTTGGATTAACTAACTTCGAATAACTCCTTTGGATTAACTCTTCGACTAACTCCTTCGGATTAACTCTTCGACTAACTCCTTCGGATTAACTAACTTCGAATAACTCCTTTGGATTAACTAACTCTGAATAACCAATATTCGATAACTCCTCTTCGTATAAATAATATTCGATAACTCTTCTCCAATGAATAACATTTGATTTCTCCACTCGAATAAACTATATTCGATTACTCTTCTCTCGAATACACTATATTCGATACTCTACTTTGAATAAGTGATATTCGACAACTCTACTCGATTAACTCCACTTGGATAACTCTAACTGGTCAACTTTAACTGGTCAACTCTAACTGGTCAACTCTAACTGGTTAACTCTAACTGGTCACCTCTAACTGATCAACCCTAACTGGTTAACTAGTCTCGATTAACTGAACTAATCCACTTAGTTTAACTTAGCTAATTCACGTTGATTAACTCTAGCCGATTCACTTAGTTTAACTCAACTAATTTACTTCGATTAACCACTTAGTTAACTTAACTAATTCACTTCGATTAACCACTTAGTTTAACTTAACTAATTCACATCAATTAATCATTTAGTTTAACTTAACAAATTCACTTTGATTCACCGCTTAGTTTAACTTAACTAATTTACTTTAGTTAACTTAACCAATTACTTTGATTAACTCGACTAACTCGCTTTGGTTAACCTAACCAATTACTTTGTTTAACTCAACTAACTTGCTTTGGTCAACCTAACTAATTACTTTGTTTAACTCGACTAACTTGCTTTGGTCAACCTAACCAATTACTTTGTTTAATCCTTTATACTCGATTAACAAATATTTCTCCTTTATACTTGATTAACCAATATTTCCCTTTATACTCAAAATCCCCTTTTCTTTATAATATAAAATCCATCGATTATATATAAATAAATTATTTTCAAATTATAGTTTGAAAATCTCTTTTCTATATCCTGGTATTTCTTATGGTTTTTAACACATCATCTAACAACGATGAATATCGTCCAACCACACATAATCACAATAGATTATATATATCACATTTATATATCACAATACATAAATTACAGTAAAAATAACTGTTGAGGAATCCAGTTGGATTCCTCCAACCTGTTTCCCTGCACCACAGATGTTAGACAACACTGGTATAATATTCTGATAAGCAGAATCAACATATAAATATTTATCGGTTTTTATATATATATATATATATATATGTATATATATGTGTGTATATATATATATTCCACTAACTGACTAGCAGTTCAATCAAACAGTCAACACACAGTCAAACAACAGATAATTAACAGTTCTAAGAACACATTGCAAAAATAGAACTGTATAGAGTTGGTGAGTTTTACTCACATCGTTTTGCAGTTGAGAGTTCTGCTTTCGTTCTGTTTAAAATCAGCCAGTATTTGATCTTTCCTACAAAATTGCAATAGTCCAGTTTCGCAGTCTCATTCGTTCTACAATGTAGATGTCGCTACTGCGGTTCCCCTATGACCGGTCTGGTTCAATTCCATTTCGCATCATTGATCCTCTCATTTTCCTCCATCACTTGGTTACAACTCAAACCAACGTTATGATGTTCTCTTGCAAAAATCTCCATCTCTATTATACTAATACTATATTACTGACCATCAATTAACCTTGCTGCTAAACCTTTTCTTCCTTTTTCTCCCTTTTCTTTTCCAGTGAGAATGCCCAAATCCCCTTTCCAATCCTATGAAAACATTCGGGCTCCTCCTTCTGACATATAGCCCATTCTTAAATATTCAGTTAGGGTAAATAAATCTTCGTTTAATTAACACTTAAGCCAAGAAAATCACCGTTCACACTTACACAGGCAAACCGATAATATTTCCACATCTGTCTCCTTTCTTCCCAAAAGATCTGAACCTAGCTAACCTCATTGTTTGATCGCCGCTCCTTCTGCAAGCGCTGGGACTATCGCATCTCGTCCCCGACCGGAGCAGCCTACTGACCTCAGCTCCTTAATCACCACTCCTCGTTTTAAATACCGTCATCTTCCTGTCCACTCCAACCTTTCGCTATTTCATCCCCAGGTATAACGAAGAACAGAACTGCCAACATTAAATCCCATCTCCACTTCATACTCTCCCTTCTCCAAACTTCACCGCAACTCCCCCAGTAACAACCTCCAAACCCGACTCCATCCATCTCGTATACCGATCCTCACATGCCGGAAACAACAGCCCTAGTTGCTGCGTTCAGTTTGAATATCGCACTGGAAAAGAAAACGGAAAAAGGAATCGAAGAGAAGTTTCCAGGCAAACCCAAAGGAATTATATTTTCGATTTTTCATTTCCTTGAATGAAGTAAATGACTTCGATTTCCGAATTGAATGAAGTAATTATTGAGTTTGAGATGCGTGATTTGGTTTTGAGGAGATCAGATGGCGGCTCATTTTCTGCCCAGTGAAAACGTCAATTAGGTTAAGGAATTAGTGGAGGGTTATTTATATAAGTTGTTTTAAAGGTAAATTTAACTCCACGTTGAAGAAAATAAAAGGGAAGGTGTGGCTTGTTTCTTGACCGAGGAAATATGTGGTGCTGAGAAAGAATGCAACGTGGACTTCATTTTTTTATCCGAGAATGTTAGGATATTAAATTTCGAGTTGAAAAATTCAACATACCCTATTATCTGAAACCCTGTTTGCTCACGGACTGATATAAAAATATCATTAAATCGAGTAATGTGCCGTGATCCCAAAAATATAAAAATACCGGTAGATTAACTCATATTGTGAAACTCAAAAATATTGATTCAGAGTGCAAAACACTCCAAATAAAAAGTTGCTTATTAAATTAATTAAAAATTACCATAAAATCCTAAAAATTAAATTATCACTACGCCTCAAAAGAACCTTGTCTGAATTCAAACCCGATCTCTAGTTATATCGAATAAACCGATAAGGTCGATAAACGATTCTATAGCGACTATTTTAAAATTTGATTTGGACATAACTCAAAATCTACACGATGAAATCCTGATTTTTCTCTTCCACTAGAAAGATATACTCCACCAGCTCCACACGTTTCTTGTTTCACAGAAATCCGGCTTAAAATGCATCATGTACATTCAGTTGAAGTTCAAATCGCCAAATAGCGAACTGCAGCGCTATTTCAAGCTCTATTTTAATTATATTATAATTATACGTTCGAACGTTGTACTTTAAGTTATCGATATTGCCAAATCGATATATAAATCATTAAATAAATAAATTATTCGACAGCTAACAAAACGCGCCATTACACCATGATTTCCCTTAAATGCAAAGCATGCTTTTCCTCACTTTTCGAGAAAATCAAAATGTCATCCACGAAGACCACCACAAACTTATTAAGGAATTCCCTAAACACCCTACTCATTAGGTCAACGAAATAAGCGAGTGTGTTTGTCAAGCCGAAAGGCATGACAAGCCATTAGAAGAAACCATCCGGGGTTCTGAACGCGGTTTTATCAATGCTGTCTTCAACCACTCTTAGCTGATGAAACCCGGTAGCCAGATCTATTTAGGAGAAAACCGATGCACCTATAAGCTGATCAAACAAGTTGTCTATTCTTGGAAGTGGATGCCTATTCTTCTTGGTCAGCTTGTTTAGCTCCCTATAGTAACCACATAGGAGAAGGGAACCATCCGCTTTGGTTGCGAATACTACTGGAGCATCCCATTCAGAAATACTCCGCCTTATGAACCCTTTTTCGAGCAGCTCTTTAACTTGCTTGTTGAGCTCTTTCCTCTCCCTTGGAGCCATGTGTCTAATGGGTAGAGCTACGGGTTTTGAATTATCCACAAGGTATATGTGGAAGTCTATCTCCCGCGTCGGAGGTAAGCCTTTCACCTCTTCAAATACATCTGAGTATTCACGGACTACTCTAACAGACTGCAAGTTTTCAACAGACGCATCAAGAGATTCTAGGTAGCTAAGCATAACAGAATTCATGGGATTACAAGAGATTTCGAGAGTGTTACCGAGGCGAGTCATAAGTCTACCCACTCTCTTTTCACAATTGAGGGTGGCACTATTACTGGATAACCAATCCATGCCTAGAATCAACCCATAGCCTATGATGCCCAAAACATAGGCATTACATCTAAACCCAACGCTTAGTATAGAAATTTCCAAATCCAAACAAATCATTGACAAATAAGCCGAGCCCTCAATTGGATTTGAAACAACCAAGGGATCCTCTACTATACTGGTGTCTAGGTGCAGAGATTCAACTAAAGCAGTAGATATAAAAGAGTGCGATGTGCCAGAATCAAAGAGTGTGCGAACAGGATGATCAAAAAGATAACCAAACTCTCAACAGAAATATTTCTACCTCGTTCTTGTGGAGGTGATATGAGAGCGTGAACCTGCCCTCCAGAAGTAGATCCAGTCCTCTGCCCTTGTCCTTGCTTTCTAGGGCAGTCCTTAGCCATGTGTCCTGTCTCGCCACACTTAAAACAGCCACCCATCTTCCTCTTTTTCTTTCTGCAGTCCTTAATCAGATGTCCAAGAATGACACAAAAATTACACTTCCTTTTGTCACGGGGTTTGTTGTTCTTCCCGCCCTTCTTTGAATCTGTCTTCTTATTCTGCGATCCCTCCACTTTCTTATCTTTAGGTACTTCCACCTTTGGCTCTTTCTTTCCATCCTTGTCTTCCTCCTATAACAGTGCCATGTCCACCAGTCTCTCATAAGTCGCACCCATAGGTATATGGGACATAGCTAGGTTGTGCAGTCGCTCATTCAACCCTTTAACAAAACGGAGAGCCTTCATATCGGGAGTGTTCACAAACTCCAGTCTGAATCTAGCCAGTTGGTTGAATTGGTTGACGTATTCCTTGACCGATATACTTCCCTGTTTGAGAGCTAAGAACTTCTCCATCTGTAGGCTTCGTTCAGCTTGTGAGAGGAATTTCATTTCAAACCTCATTCTGAAATCCACCCAAGTTTCAACTGGTCTCTCAGCATTAGTAACTTCCCACCAATAAAAGGCTTCGTCTTTAAGCAACCATACGGCCAACTATATCTTCTGCCTGTCGTCCACTTCGAAGATAACAAACAAATCCTCAGTTTCTTTGAGCCAATTTCTTGCTTCCACGAATGATTCAATTTCATTAAAGTTATTTCCACCCATGGCTCGAAATTCTCTAAATATCTTTGAGAAAACATTTGCACATGGAGGAGGAGGAACGACTGCAGCTGGGGGAGGAGGAACGTCTGCTGGGCCTGCATCATTAGCCCTAGCCTCTAGGTACCTTCTGAACCAGCCAGGTACCGGTACGCTATCTGGAAGGTTAAGATCCCCAGACATGCTGAAACGAAAAAGAAAAGATTCAAAACAAAGGATATAAAGATAGTGCATATGGCTTTGGGGATTATGCCTTTTAAAACAACACTTTTTCTTGAAAAAGCTTCTTTGAATTTCTTTTTGAAAATTAGTTTCCCAAATTTTTATCTGATCTGGCAACCATCAGCTTTGATACCACGTGAAACACCCCACCTTCGTTAAGGTCACTAACAAAGGGAATGCCTTAACTTAGGTAGAGCATTATAGGTAAAAGATACAGATAATTTACAAGACAGACATATAAACAGCGGAAAAACTAAATTTATTTCATAAGTGGTTCAGTTAAAACATTACAACAACTGTCTCAAACCAACTTCCAAATCATTACAACAAAATCTCTGTCTTGATTAAAACATAAAGAAGTATAAAATAACAATAAGGCAGCATAAATTCCCAATAAGAGTGTATCCAAAGCCATAGCCCAAGGAAAGAGAATCCAAGCAATACATCTACCCTCTTCAAGCTGGAAATGGTCCGAACTAAGATAAAGTATTCCCTACCTGCGGACCTGAGGGGGGAATGGAAGGAAAGAAGACGAAAGAAAAATGGGTCAGACATGAGTATGGTAAGTCCAGTGATTATTTAGCATGTAAACAGGAAAAAGGATCATGACATGAATAATCTGAACCTAGGACAACACCCTAGAAATAAGATAATAAAACTGAATATGCTATCGCATTAATTACTATTTCTCTGCACCCACTTATAAGTGTTTCAACTAGCACCATGTGTTCAAGATAAATGATCCCCTTTATCGATCATCTCCTACTCGTATACGTTTTCTACTTGTGTCATTCGGCCTCGCTTAATTGTAGATACATGTGCTGGTCCCACCATGGGGTGTATCAAATCCTATGGTGGCAACCCGACATAATTCAAGATGCACAGTGTATAACTACTAATGCCCAGTGCCTGCTTTTTCCACTTCGGAGTACGTGCACACCCGCACTCTGTTGGAACCTACACTGACGCACCACCCGCCGTTGTTTTGACCACTTATAATCAACCCAGTAATCGTGCCCCACCCTGCCAAGTTTAGGGTACCATGATACATCTATGTGGGTTACTGCTAAAATGGGTCCCTGTTGCTAGAGTTTCCTAATCAACATGTGAAAATGGTTAAGTGTTCTCAAATTAACCTAACCCCACCCATCAGTTTAGTTAACATGTTGTATTGGTTAAGTGTTGCCTTAATTAACTTAACCCTACCTTCTTAGCTTGCCTGTTCCTTAGCTTTAATTCATTCATTAAAGCACCAACCTCTCACATTAGATCGATATTGTTGCGGTTGCTGGATGTGCCGGTCGGTTCCGGGCAGTCTTACACCACAACTCAGTCTAACCTAGGGTTCTTTTGGGCTTAATGCGCTAACCTCTCACATTAGATCTATATTGTTATGGTTGTTGGATGTGCTGGGCGGTTCCGGGCAGTCTTGCAACGTAACTCAATCTAACCTCGGGTTAGGCATATTCGCCTTTTACTTAATTTACATATTTACCCTTCATATTTATACGTAAATTTTCCACAATTATTGTCACTCAAGTCATGCCCCATTTACCCTCTAAATCATGTTCATAATTTTTAGGTATATAAATTATACAATTTTATGCCACTAATCATTTATATGATTACGAGTCAAACTATGCCAATAATATGAAATTTAAGATTTTTTTTCCCAACGTTACCCCCGTTATATGTTCGCATAATTTACATAGAACGTTAGGCTCGCAACTTAGCCTAACTTATAAACAAAAGGGAAAAGAAAGGAGCATGTACCATTCCCACAAAATAAAATATTAAGGATCTAACTAAACATGTGTCATATAAATTTGGCATAAAATAATGAACTTGCATTTTGGATCCAATTAACATGAATCTTAAGCATATGAACGGGGACTTACATGGAATTACACAAATCCAATTAGGCATGTAAATGTGAACTTGCATTTGAGTTGGATCAAATTCAAATAGATCTAAACATATGAGAATGTAGATCTAAATATAATAGGCATATATGACTTAGCCTAAAAACTTGCATGTAACATAACATGAAAGAATCACCAAACTTATATACAACATTATAGGTTCATCGCCAAATTAATATTCAACATGATAGTTCATCACAAATTTAACATACAACATGATAAGTTCAATAAGCCACAATAGTCTTGTAGGTATATATGATAGAATTGTCACAAGAATAGACATGAATCAGCATCACCATTATCTTACAACTAGGCACAGTTCTAGTTTCACTTCATTACAAATCATGACTTTTATTTGTTTACATCTAAAGAATAACTGAACTTACGAATAAAAGAAAAATCTTGTTTTCTAGGATCTGTTTTCTGAAACTGAAAAGCTATCCCATGACGTAGACTGTAACACCCTATGTTTTCTGTTAACGATACAATAACGAATTAAAATAATAATTAATTTTAATGTGAGAATCAAGGGAAATGGGTTACGCCATTGTGTTCGTCTCGGAATTCTAGTTGAGATAGAGTCCGAATTTGTGTGAATTGGACTTCGTATGAAGAAGTTATGGTTGTGGGAAGTTTCCAGAAAATTCAAATAAACTCAAACAGCTGGAAACCGGATTCAAAATTCAAAACAGAAGTCAGAAGCGGGTTGGGCGGGAAAATTCCCGCCCAGGACCCAGGTCGACTAGGGGGTCGACCCTAGTGTCGACCTCCCCCCACATGTCGACCTGGGGGTCGACCTGCCTCCCTGGCCAGATCAGAATTTTGACGACTTATGACTTGTTACTGAGTCACTAGGTTTTCTGGATAGTTCTGATCTGGTCTGAATGGTTGTGGTTAACTCTAGGTTCATCCGACGGCTCTAATTGAATTGAAATTCTATATAAACACATGTAGACTCAAACCCTAAAACCTAATAAAAATTAGAACTATGGTCGTCATGCTATCACTATGCAACCTAGAGTAGCCGCCACCAACTAGGAGAAAAGAAAAGCTAATCAACTCAATTCAACTCAATTCTATAACAACTACAACAACAAATTTGTCTACTTCAAAGGCGAGCTGAATCAATTTCAGAACACAGATCCCAGAACTCAAGATCTTAATATAGTTGTGAGTTCAATTTCTTTAATAAGATAATTAACAAGTTAATTGGGTTGAGTTATAATTTGGGTTATATGGCTATGTTTGTGAAACATTGGGAAAATGTGATATTTTGTGAATATATGCTAGTTGTTCATAATGATAGTTTTTGTTGTGGATTCCTTTGTATATGCCCAATAACCTATGTTCAACTTGATTCATGTTTGACATCATTTTATATGCAAGTTTGGTTGCAGATTATATGCTAGTTCCTATATGAATTGTACATAAGTTTACATGTGAACCAAGTAAAGTGACTATATGCATGTTTAGGTAGAAATTGGATTCACATATATGCAAGATTACACCTTTACATTTAGATCTATGACATACATAGTTTTATGCAAGTTTGTGACTATGGCCTATGCAAGTTTGGGTGAAAACTATGTTCATACCTGCAAGTTCACACCTTAAGGTATATGTTTAGATTCATGACAATACAAAGTTTTTGCAAGATATGTTGTAATCCTTATTCGTAAGTTAGATCCATTTTGCGTGTTATGCAAATTTGCGATGTTTCTTCCCTTTTATGTCATTAGACTAATTGCTAGTCTAATATATGTATATGTCATGATAAGAGAACGAACAATGTGGGGACGATGGGGGTAATATTGAATATACACATTTTGAGAATTGGCATAAATGGCCTTAAAAAGGCATATAATTAATTTAAGACATTAATTGAAAAAAAAATGATATTTATGGACATAATTTAGGTGACAATTATGAACATAAGTATATTTGGAATTTATTTACAAATTTTTATAGGGATATTAATCCACTTTGGGGTTAAATAAAGATGTGTAATAATAAACCGCCTAAGACACGAGGTTAGACTCTTTTGTGGTGTCAGACTGCCCGGACCCGCCCGGCAAATCCAGCAGCAACAAATGCCAGTCTAATGTGAGAAGTCAAAGGCATGAATTAAATGTGTAGCATTTGTAAAGACACGAGGTTAGGCTCGTTTGTGGTGTAAGACTGCCCGGACCCGCCCGGCAAATCCAGTAGCCACAAATGCCAGTCTAATGTGGGAAGTCTATACAAGGTTACAGTGTTAATGAATTGAGAAACACTTAACCAGATAAACATGTGGTGGGACATGGGGGTTAAGTGGGTGCCTTGGGTGGCATGTGAAATTAAGAGGGTGCCTTGGGTGGCATGTGAAATAAGATTAGATGCACTTAACCAAGATTGAAACATGTAATAAGACATGAATAAGAATGGGGTTAAGTAGGGAAAACCTTAGAGGGGACCAAGCATAGGTGGAAAGCTTGTGTCATACATGAGGGCCCTTTTCAAACCAGTAACCCATTAAGTATATTTGTGGGCTCGACCCAAGTCGAGGACGGGACACGCGTACTGGGTTTGATTGTAAGAGGCCAAAACGGGTTAGCGGTGGCAATGCAAGTCCAACGGGGTCATGTGCGTGTGTGGCCCTGGGCTGGTAGGTAAGACGTTGTTGCATTGTGTCGGTATAAGCCGTGCATTTTTGGTGGTATCGGGTTGCCACTTTGGGGAGTGATACACCCCACTATGGGGCCAGCACGGGTATCTACAAGTTAGGGAGCCAATCGAATGGGGGTATTGGGTACACCTAGTGGAGATAGGGGCAGACGACACCTATGAAGGCAGCTAGGGGTACACGAAACTAACATTATCATTATTAAGTTTTGTAGGCGGGATCAACTTTTAGGGTGTTTGGTGTGGTGCAATGTGGTAATTATATTATTGTGATTAGGTGCGCCTTTAACGTTATCTTTGTTCATCTTATTTCCTTTGTTTTCTCTGTCATGCCCATTTGTTCACAGTTATTTCCTTATTTTCCAGCTTATGCCTTATCCTAGTTACTTTAATGATTATATTGTTAAAGTTATTGCACTCGCCAGACTTAATGTCTGACCCCCTTTGTTTCCACCTCTTTTCTTCCTTCCTCCCCCCCCCTCAAGGTGCTCAAGGTGGGACTAGTACTTAGGGGTGGGCGCGGTTCGATTCGGTGCGGTTTGAAGCTCAAACCGCTTCCGCACCGCATCAAACGGTTGATCAAAAATGCAATCCATTATACTAACCATTCAAATGGTTCAGTTTCGATGTAGTTCGGTCCAGGTTTGGTTCGGTCCGGTTTGAACCCGTATTAAATATGAAACAAAAAATTACTTCCATCAACAAACAATTTACGATTGTATGACGTTGTGTCACCTGAAGGTTAAAACATGTAGTGTTATCTTTAATTAATATAACTACAACATACGTTGAAAATAGAATATATATCGTTAAATTAAAAGTTAGATAGGAATTTGTAACATTGTCGGTGTAGCAATGCAGTTCGGTTCGGTTTAATATGGTTTGGTAAATGTTCAAACCGCACCAAACCGTATCGTTGCGAGTCGGTTCGGTTTGGCTTGTTTGCTTTAGAGAGAGAATCCGGTGCGGTTTTCCGCACCGTTTTTGCGGTTCGGTCTGGGCGGTTTCCGCATTGCGGTGCGGTTTATGCCCACCCCTACTAGTACTAGTGGAGCTTGATTTGGACATTTTATCTCTTTCTTTTGGAAGTTGCTTGGATTGCTGAAGTAAAGTTCAGCCTATCTTATTTATGGCTATTTTACGTTGGGGTTATGTCTTTTATTTTATGTACTCAGAACTTATTTGTCAAGATGGATAATAAGTGTATTTGGTTTTGTAGTTGGTTTTTGATGTGATGTAACCAAACTATTTCTCCGATGCAATAAAAGTGGTTTTTATTTTCTAAGTACCAATATATTTATCTATCTTGTTTACTTTTCTGTTCTATACACAATAAACGCTTCACCAAAATTAAGGCATTCCCTTTATGAGTGACCTTAATGGAGATGGGGTGTCACACGTGGTATCAGAGCTGAAGGTTACCAGAACAGATAAGATATTTTGAAAAACTATTTTTCAAAAAGCATTTTATAAAGAAATACTTTCAAAAATATGTTTTAAGGAAAGTATTTTTTAAGAGAAAAGTTTATTTTAAAAACATAACCCCAAGAGCCATATATCTTTCTTTTGAATTCTCCGTTTGAATCTCTTCATTTTCTTTTCAGCATGTCTGGAATTCCCAAGATACCCGAGGGGATACCGATACCAGGATGGTTTAGAAGGTATCTGGAAGCAAGGACCAATGTCGCAAGCCCAACAAATGCTCCTCCTCCTCCTCCTCCCCGTGTTGATACTTTCGCAAAGATATGCAAGGACTTTCGGGCAATGGGCGGAAAACCTTTTCACGGGTCGGAGACGTTTGTTGAAGCTCGAAATTGGCTAAAGGAGGTGGAAGAATTGTTTGGAATCTTTGAGGTAGAAGATGGAAGAAAGGTCTAATTAGCTGCCTAGTTAATGAAGGATGAGGCCTCGTTTTGGTGGGAGGTCACTAATGGAGAGCGTCCAGTTGTTACATGGCCGGATTTCAGGCGTAGGTTTGAGGAAAAGTTTCTCTCACGGGCTGAAGAGAACCTATACATGGAAAGATTTTTGGCATTGAGGCAGGGAAATCTATCATTGAAAGAGTACGTCAACAAGTTCAATCAGTTGGCGAGATTTGGCTTGGACTTGGTGAATATATCTGAAAAGAAGGACCTGAGATTTGTTAAGGGTTTGAACGAGCCGCTACATGGGTTAGCTATGACCCACATCCTTATGGGGGCCACCTTTGAGAGACTAGTTGACATGGCGCTTATGCATGAATAGGAGAAAGGCGCCAATGCTAATAAGGCACCTGAGAAGAAAGGGGGTCAAAAGAAACCACAACAACAACAACAGAACAAGAAGGGTGGTAAAGACAACAACGACAAAGGAAAGAAAAGATGCTTTAACTGTGGGACACCATGCCATCTGAGAAAAGACTGTAGGAAGAAGAAGATGACTGGTTGTTTCCACTGTGGTGAGGCAGGACATCTGATTAGTTGCCCAAAGAAAGGGCAGAGGGCAGGGACTACCTCTGAAGGGCAGATTCAGGCTCTCATGGCACCAGGGCAGGCAAGGGGGCACGTCCAGGCTCTCGTGGCCCCACCGCTGCAAGAACGAGGTAGAACGATTTCCGTTGAATGTTTAGTTTATCTTTTTGATCATCCTGTTCGCACAATCTTTGATTCTGGTGCATCGCACTCTTTTATATCTACTGCTTTAGTTGAGTCACTATACCTAAACACTAGTATAGTAGAGGATCCCTTAGTTGTTTCAAATCCAATTGGGGGCTCAGCCTATTTGTTGATGATTTATTTGGATTTGGAAATTTCTATACTTAGCTTTGGGTTTAGATGTGATGCTTATGTTTTGGGCTTTACGGGCTATGGCTTAATTTTGGGCATGGATTGGTTATCCAGTAATGGAGCCATCCTAGATTGTGAAAAGAGAGAGGTTAGGCTTATGACTCTCTTGGGCAACACTCTCGAAATCTCTTATAATCCCATGAATTCTGTTACGCTAAGTTATCTAGAATCGCTTGACGCGTCTGTTGAGAATTTGCAGTCTGTTAGAGTGGTCCATGAATACTCGGATGTCTTTGAGGAAGTAGAGGGCTTGCCTCCGAAGCGGGAGATAGACTTCCACATATACCTTGTGGATAATGCAAAACCCGTAGCTCTATCCGTTAGACACATGGCTCCAAGGGTGAGGAAAGAGCTCAACAAGCAAGTTAAAGAGCTGCTCGAAAAGGGGTTCATAAGGCAGAGTATTTCTGAATGGGGTGCTCTAGTAGTATTCGCAACCAAAGCGGATGGTTCCCTTCTCCTATGCGTTAACTATAGGGAGTTAAACAAGCTGACCAAGAAGAATAGGCATCCACTTCCAAGAATAGACAACTTGTTTGATTAGCTTGTAGGTGCATCGGTTTTCTCCTAAATAGATATGGCTACCGGGTTTCATCAGCTAAGAGCGGTGAAGACAACATTGATAAAACCGCGTTCAGAACCCTGGATGGTTTCTTTGAATGGCTTGTCATGCCTTTCGGCTTGACAAACGCACCCGCTTATTTCGTTGATTTGATGAATATAGTGTTCCGGGAATTTCTCAATAAATTCGTGGTGGTCTTCGTAGATGATATTCTGATTTTCTCGAAGAATGAAGAAGAGCATGCTTTACATTTAAGGGAAGTCATGGATACTCTCCGTGCACATCAGTTAAAAGCAAAATTCTCCAAGTGCCACTTCTGGAGAGAAGAAGTAAGATTTCTTGGGCATGTGGTGTCCAAAGAAGGGTTAGCTGTGGACCCCGCAAAAGTAGTTGCGGTCCAGGATTGGAAGGTTCCAAAGAATGCAACCGAAGTTTGAAGTTTTCTTGGACTAGCAGGATTTTATCGCAAGTTCATTAAAGACTTTGCGAAAATCTCAACTCCACTTACGAGGTTAACGAAGAAAAACCTGACTTTCACTTGGGATTTAGATTGCGAAGTCGCTTTCCAACGTTTGGAGAGGGCCCTGACAACAGCCCTAGTTTTGACATTACCAGATGGGAGCAAGATGTTTACGGTATACACAGATGCATGCGGTACGGGACTAGGCGCTGTTTTGACGCAAGAGGGGAAGGTAGTAGCTTATGGTGGAAGGCAGTTGAAAGTGCATGAGAAAAATTACCCAACCCACGATCTAGAGTTAGCAGCCATCGTTTTTGTGCTTAAGTCTTGGCGCCACTATCTCCTAGGTGAGAAATTTGAGTTGTATACTGACCATAAATCATTGAAGTACCTTTTCTCGCAGAAAGACCTCAATCTAAGGTAGCAAAGATGATTGGAGTTTCTCGCTTCATACGACTTTGAGATCTTCTATACTCCTGGCAAGGGCAATGTAGTAGCAGACGCCCTAAGTAAAAATAAGTTGACCTCAAGTCCTCTCTTTGTAGAAAGGCAAAGTTTGGAGTACATAGCAAATTTTGATTTCAGACCCTCTGTTGATTATGTGACTGGCTTGATGGCAATGCTAGAGGTGCGGCCTACTTTGTTGGACTCAATAGGAACCGCGCAACGTGAAGACCCTCAGCTAGTTGATGTGATAGATAAGCTGGTTAGGGGAGAGACTTCTAGTCACCTCAATAGATATTCCATCGATGATAAGGGTTGGTTGAGACGGGATGGAAGACAATGTGTCCCACAAGCAAGAGATTTGGTGAAGATGGTTCTGGAAGAAGCACACCATTCCAAGATGACCATACACCCCGGTGGAGACAAGATGTATAAAGATATCAAAAGAGTTTTCTTTTGGAATGGCATGAAGAGGGATGTAGCTGAATTTGTTTCGAAATGCATGATATGCCAGCAAGTCAAGGCGGAGCAGAAGAAGCCAGGCGGTTTGCTTCATCCTCTAGAAGTTCTGCAATGGAAATGGGAAAGCATCTCGATGGACTTTGTTGATGGGTTGCCTAGGTCAAGAAGGGGCAATACCGGTATTTCGGTAATAGTAGACAGGCTCACAAAAAGCGCTCATTTTATACCTGTCAAAAGTAGGAGGACCTCCTCGTCTTTAGCCTCCATTTATCTTAAGGAGATAGTTCGACTCCATGGGATACCCTCCAGCATAGTGAGTGATCGAGACCCTATCTTTAAAAGCGAGTTCTGGAGGAGTTTGCAAGAGGATGTAGGCACGCAGCTATGTTTAAGCATAGCCTATCACCCTCAAACCGATGGTCAGACGGAAAGGGTGAACAGAGTACTGGCAGATCTTTTGAGACTATGCATTCTTGACTTTGGAGGATCTTGGGAGGATCATCTCCCTTTGGTGGAATTCTCTTATAACAATAGCTACCAAGCCACTATAGGTATGGCACCCTTCGAAGCTTTATATGGAAGGCCATGTCGATCACCAACTTGTTGGTGGGAGTCCACAGATAAACTTATACTTGGGCCGGACATGATTAGAGAGACTTCAGAGAAAGTGGACTTGATACAAAGGAGAATGAAGATTGCCCAAGATAGACAGAAATCCTACGCAGACAAGAGAAGGACCGACCTTGAGTTTGAAGTTGGGGATAAGGTGTTCCTTAAAGTATCTCCTTTGAGGAATGTCATCCGCTTTGGGTCCGTAGGAAAGTTGGCACCACGATTTGTAGGACCATTTCCTATCATCGAAAGGATTGGGACGATGGCCTACAGAGTAGGGTTACCTGAAAGACTGGCTGAAGTTCATAATGTTTTTCATGTCTCTCAGCTACGAAAGTGCTTACATGAGTCGGCAGAAGTTGTGGATCCAAGCATACTAGAGGAAGTCGAAGTGGAACGAGAAGCGACTGTGAGGAGAGTCCCAACTCGTATCTTGGGGATGGAAGTCAAAAAGCTACGCAACCGTGAAGTTAAGCTTGTCAAAGTTCAATGGAGCGACGCCGAGGAAGACGCGGCTTGGGAGCCTGAGGCCAAAATACGTGCAGCCTACCCTTTTCTTTTTTAGGGTACATCTTTGATCTCTTTTTCCTTAAGTTTATTCAAGCTTGTATCTACCTTTTTAGTGTATCTCCTCGGTCATATTCTTTATCATTAGGTAGAGGCCAATGGATGTAAACATGTATTTGAAACATGTTATGATTGATGGATGCTAGTGGATGCAAGTGTTTGCTAGTGGTTGTTCGTGGATGCATATACACACACATTAGGCACTAGATTGGCTCAATCACTTTCATACTGCATATAAATGTGTGCTTATTTAGATTAATGGATGTATAATGGTTGTGTTATCATATGGATATTGCATTCAGATGAATGGTTGTGCACGCATGTAGAAATAATATGTATCATTAGGGATCTTTTGCATACATAATGGACGCATGGCACTAACATAATTTGCATTAAGGAGGTCAATTGAATCAGTAGACCGCCTGATTTTGCATTAGATACGGACATGTACACACACTGTGCATATAAATATGAAAGCATTAGAAGTCTTTTAAGGACAATGGATGCCTGTGTTTGATGGTTTAGTAGATGGAAGATTGGATGATAGGATATGTATTCTTCGTAACTTGAAGATTTCGGGGTCGAAATCCTTCAAGGAGGGGAGAATGTAACACACCGTGTTTTCTGTTAACGTTAAAATAACAAATTAAACAATAATTAATTTTAATGTGAGAATCAAGGGAAACGGGTTACGCCATTGTGTTCGTCTTGGAATTCCAGTTGAGATAGAGTCCAAGTTTGCGTGAATTGGACTTCGTATGAAGAAGTTATGGCTGTCGGAAGTTTCCAGAAAATTCAAATAAATTCAAACAGCTCGAAACCGGATTCAAAATTCAAAACAGAAGTCAGAAGCGGGCTGGGCGGGAAAATTCCCACCCAGGACCCAGGTCGACCAGGGAGTCGACCCTAGTGCCACCCCCCCCGGCCAGATCTAAATTTTGACGACTTATGACTTGTTGCTGAGTCACTAGGGTTTCTGGATAGTTCTGATCTGGTCTGAATGGTTGCGGTTAACTCTAGGTTCATCTGACGGCTCTAACTGAATTGAAATTCTATATAAACACATGTAGACTCAAACCCTAAAACCTAATAAAAATTAGATCTAAGGCTGTCATGCTATCACCCTGCAACCTAGAGTAGCCGCCACCAACTAGGAGCAAAGAAAAGCTAATCAACTCAATTCAACTCAAGTCTATAGCAGCTACAACAACAAATTTGTCTACTTCAAAGGCGAGCTAAATCAATTTCAGAACTCAAGATCTTCTTTGAGTTGTGAGTTCAATTTCTTTAATAAGATAATTAACAAGTTAATTGGGTTGAGTTATAATTTGGGTTATATGGCTATGTTTGTGAAACATTGGGAAAATGTGATATTTTGTGAATATGCTAGTTGTTCATAATGACAGTTTTTGTTGTGGATTCCTTTGTATATGCCCAATCACCTATGTTCAACTTGATTCATGTTTGACATTATTCTATATGCAAGTTTGGGTCCAGATTATATGCTAGTTCCTATGTGAATTGTACATAAGTTTACATGTGAACCAAGTAAAGTGACTATATGCATGTTTAGGTAGAAATTGGATTCACATATATGCAAGATTACACCTTTACATTTAGATCTATGACATACATAGTTTTATGCAAGTTTGTGACTATGGCCTATGTAAGTTTGGGTGAAAACTATGTTCATACCTGCAAGTTCACACCTTAAGGTCTATGTTTAGATTCATAACAATACAAAGTTTTTGCAAGATATGTTGTAATCCTTATTCGTAAGTTAGATCCATTTTGCGTGTTATGCAAATTTGCGATGTTTCTTCCCTTTTATGTCATTAGACTAATTGCTAGTCTAATATATGTATATGTCATGATAAGAGAACGAACAATGTGGGGACGATGGGGGTAATATTGAATATACACATTTTGAGAATTGGCATAAATGGCCTTAACAAGGCATATAATTAATTTAAGACATTAATTGGAAAAAAATTGATATTTATGGACATAATTTAGGTGACAATTATGGACATAAGTATATTTGGAATTTATTTACAAATTTGGATAGGGATATTAATCCACTTTGGGTTTAAATAAAGATGTGTAATAATAAACCGCCTAAGACACGAGGTTAAACTCTTTTATGGTGTAAGACTACCCGGACCCGCCCGGCAAATCCAGCAGCAACAAATGCCAGTCTAATGTGAGAGGTCAAAGGCATGAACTAAATGTGTAACATTTGTAAAGACACGACGTTAGGCTCGTTTGTGGTGTAAGACTGCCCGGACCCGCCCGACAAATGCCAGTTTAATGTGGGAGGTCTATACAAGGTTACAGTGTTAATGAATTAAGAAACACTTAACCAGATAAATGTGTGGTGGGACAGGGGGGTTAAGTGGGTGCCTTGGGTGGCATGTGAAATTAAGAGGGTGCCTTGGGTGGCATGTGAAATAAGATTAGATGCACTTAACCTAGATTGAAACATGTAAGAAGACATGAATAAGAATGGAGTTAAGTGGGGAAAACCTTAGAAGGGACCAAGCATAGGTGGAAAGTTTGTGTCATACATGGGGGCCCTTTTCAAACCAGTAACCCATTAAGTATCTTTGTGGGCTCGACCCAAGTCGAGGACGGGACACGCGTACTGGGTTTGATTGTAACACTACAACAAAAACACCATATTACAACTTTAATTTTACAACTGTGCAAAAAGCACAGTTGTAATAAATGCTTTTTTACAACTATGCAAAACACACTGTTGTAATAAATGTTTTTTACAACTGTGCAAAACACACTGTTGTAATAAACATATATGTCACAACTTTTCTTTTTTGTTTGTTGTAATAACTAATATATACTAATTAATTTTTGATAATTAATAGTTAAATTAGAAAGTTGTTTAAACTCACAGCTGTAATAAATGTTTTTTACAACTGTCAATTCCCTAAAGTTGTAATAAACATATTTTTAACAACTTTTCATTTTGTTACTTGTAATAGGTGCCTATTACAAACTTCATGTTTATAATATCTGTATTTAATAACTAATTATATTTATATTTAATAATAATTAATAATAAACCTGGGAATCAATAATATTTATTAATTATTATTACATAATTAATAGTTAATAAGTAGTAACTGCTTATTAATTAATAATTAGTAACATATACATTATAAGCTTTTAATAATTATTACTTGATTATAACTAAGTAGAAATAAGTAAAAGTTAAATAATAACTATTATTAATAAGTAATATTTGATTTGGTAGTAAGTATTTCAGCAATTTATTTAATACAACAGTCGACTTGAACGGCAGTCGACTTAAACGGCTGGATGTCCCGGACGGCAGTCGACCTAGCCGGTTAGGTCGCGGGGGTCCGGGGGCAGCGCCCCCGGCGGGGTGCGGGGCAGCGCCCCGTCACGGTATATCTTATTTAACAATTTATAATATTTTAATACAATTTTTCAAAAAAAATAAAGAAAAGGAAAATCATAAAATTAATGAGCAGTTTTTGTATATCATAATAATTAACACTAGTAAATAATAATAAAATTTAATAACTAAGAAGTGACATTTAGCATTTTATATTTTATAATCATAATAAAAAGGTATATTTATTATTTATTTTTATTTTTAAATGAAAATTTTGAAATTTTACAAAATAAATCAAAATATAGTTAGTAACAATTTTTTTATTATAATTAGTTATTGACAACTAAATCATAGTCCATAATTTTGAACAATAATGTACAAAAAAAACATACATAAATAATAATATACACTTAATATTTAATAATCGTCAGTTAACTTTTCTTTAGTACAATTTCAGTTTCAAATTTCCTTTGTGTCACAACCAATGGCGCAAATAAATTTTGTTTTGATGCTTAGACATTTCGATGCGCGCCTAACATTTCGTTTCCCTCCCAGTCCCTTTGCTCTTTCACAAAACCCTAATAATCCTTTCAGCCGCCTCAAATTCCAGAAGGAAAAAAACAACTCTCGTATGATTAAGTTTTAATGGCAGCTGCCTTTCCTGCGATTCATTTTTCAACCTCCGCTGTCTTCGTTTCCATCCACAGCCCCTAACGTCGCTAACGATTCCCCTCCCCTTCCCCTCCTCTTCGCTCTTGTCTCGTAACAACTAAGCCTCAAAATCCGCATCTGGATCTACCATTGTTTCCAGCTGAGAAGCCTGGCATAGTAGATGTCACCAAAGGTCCTTACGTCTATTGTTCAGAATCATCTACGATTGGTGAGTTTTGTTTTTCTATTGGAAACCTAATTCATTAATATGAAGGGAAATTGGTTTACCGTAGTTTAGTTGCAAAATTTTGAGTTCCAGTAGTGGATTTGTTGTTGATTAGGTTACTGCTTGTTTCCTGGGTATTCAGGTTTCGTTGTGGTTGATTTGTGCTAATAACATAAGTTAACTACAGTTTCTTCAGGTAAGAACGACTGAGAAATTAAACTTATTAAACATACATGTACGGAAACGTTATAATTGTCACAGGTTTCGTTGTGTCTACATTCTCTTTGGAACACGTTGTCTTCTTGGAGTTGGGATAAACTTATAAAAGATGGTGCTATTTAATTAAGAAATTCTCTATTCTTTACTTGTTCTGCTGTAATTGAAACATAAGCGTACAATTTAGATGACCACTGACTGAAGCAACCATATAAATATAAACTACATGAATCTCTGTCCTATGGAGTTGGGATAAATTACAGTTGTTGATGCCGCGTCCCATATTTAAATAGCCGTGAGCAGAATATGTATTAATATGATATAAATATGCATCCTGGTTTTGATTGATTTAGTTGTGCGTCATATTGTGTAGATTAATATTTCCAAATATAGAATAATTTTCTGCTTGGATAGCCGTGAGCATAATATGTATTAATTCGAACCATTCTTTAAGGTTACATCACCTGAATCACTAACAGGTTGTGGTTGAATTTTTATTTCAGCATGTGTATCATTGAACAATAATCATATTCACATAACTGTAAATTCATTTTAAGAAATTTTGAGGAATCAAGTTACAAGGTCTACAGTAAGACTTAGAATTGGGAAATTTAGCAACTTCTAGTTTCTACAAAGCATATCTACATATATATATATGTTGAAATGATATTATATGGGATCCAAATACGAAGAAATAGTTGATACTGTAAAGTTTAAAACCTGAGTGAAGTAGAGAACTGGAGTATGACTATTTTTATATGTGATTCGATACCGTGTCTTATATTTATAATGTTAAACATTGCAATCATCAAACTATTATTATGTTCTGATCGCTTAAACTAACAGGGAAGCGAAGCGTGAGTCCATGGAAGATAGAACAATCCATATTATTGATGTAAGAGACATGGTCGATGCATTGATTCTTTTATATGAGAGGCCCAAAGCTTCTGGGCAGTATATTAGTGCATCTCATGCAATCAAAAGCCGTGATTTGGTAGACATGTTGAAAGACATGTATCCTAACTATAAATATCCAACCAAGTAAGTGTCTTATCAGTTATCACCCTCTATGTTTATGTATATGCATGTTTTGTGATTGTGCAGGGTGTCTTGTGGTGGTGGGGATGTTGAGGAAGTGCAAAGATGAAGCAGGCTGATAGTTGAAGCAGAGTTTTTGATGGTACTGATTTGTAATCATTATTTGTAATAAAGAATTGATATATTGCTGTGATGATGTATGATTCATTTTTTGTATTTTGAATATAAAGTTGTAATGTTTTTTGTATCAATGGATCCGGTTCTTTGAATTTATATCAATTTGTTTTCTGTTTATTCAGCTTTTGTTGCATTTGCAGAATTTATTTTTTTTAAAACCCAAATGTCAATCACAACGGTGCATAACAGTTGTAGTAGATTTTATTACAATGGTGCATAACTGTTGTAATAAAGTTTATTACAACAGTGGAAAAAAGTTGTAAAATATACATATTACAACGGTGTTGCAACAGTGCAAAAAAGTTGTAAAAGATATTAGTCTATTACAACTTCTTAATACACGACGGTTTGCCCACCGTTGTAAAATGTATATTACAACGGTGTTCCACCGTTGTAATAGGGTCATTTTGTTGTAGTGTAAGAGGCCAAAACGGGTTAGCGGTGGCAACGCAAGTCCAACGGGGTCATGTGCGTGTGTGGCCCAGGGCTGGTAGGTAAGACGGTGTTGCATCGTGTAGGTATAAGCCGCGCATTTTTGTTGGTATCGGGTTGCCACTTTGGGGAGTGATACACCCCACTGTGGGGCCAGCACGGGTATCTACGAGTTAGGGAGCCGATCGATTGTGGGTAGTGGGTACACTTAGTGGAGATAGGGGCAGACAACACCTATGAAGGCAGCTAGGGGTACACGAAACTACCATTACCATTATTAAGTTTTGTAGGTGGGATCAACTTTTAGGGTGTTTGGTGTGGTGCAATGTAGTAATTATCTTATAGTGATTAGGTGCGCCTTTAACGTTATATTTGTTCTTCTTATTTCCTTTGTTTGCTCTATCATGCCCATTTTTCATAGTCTATTACTTATTTTCCAGCTTATGCCTTATCCTAGTTACTTTAATGATTATATTGTTAAAGTTATTGCACTCGCCATACTTTATGTCTGACCCCCTTTTTTCCACCTCTTTTCTTCCTCCCCCCCCAAGGTGCTCAGGGTGGGACTAGTACTAGTGGAGCTTGATTTGGACAGCTTTATCTCTTTCTTTTTGAAGTTTCTTGGATTGCTGAACTAAAGTTCATCCTATCCTATTTATGGCTATTTTATGTTGGGATTATGTCTTTTATTTTATGTACTCATAACTTATTTGTCAAGATGGATAATAAGTGTATTTGGTTTTGTAATTGGTTTTTGATGTGATGTAACCAAACTATTTCTCCACTGCAATAAAAGTGGTTTTTATTTTCCAAGTACCAATATATTTATCTGTCTTGTTTACTTTTCTGTTCTATATGCAATAAACGCTCCACCAAAATTAAGGCATTCCCTTTGTGAGTGACCTTAATGGAGATGGGGTGTCACATAAACTATCGATTCTCTAATTTAGATTTGATTCGTAGCTTCTAACTTGCATTCTAGTTTGCTTCCTAGTTGGAGAAGAATGATGGCTATGCTTGGTTGACCATGGACAGCGTGACGGCTCCGTGGAATGAAATTGTGTGGTTTAGGGTTGAGGGTTGGGGTTGTTTATATAGAAGTTTAGATTTATGTGAGCCGTCAGATCAACCTAGGAGCAATCAGAACCATCCAGACTAGATTGAGCTATCTAGAAATCGCCACCTATGCTCTAGTGACTCAGCAACAAGTCAGAAATCATCACTGTTTGGATCTGGGCGAGGGGGTCGACCCCTACAGGGGGGTCGACACCCCAGTCAACACCCCTATTGGAGGGTCGAAACCTTTGTCGACCCCCCTAGGGGGAGTCGACCACTATGGGCGGGAATTTTCCTCGCCCAGCTGATTCACGTGATTTTGAAATTCGAACTGTTTTTGTTTATTTAATTATTTAATTTTCTGTTTAAACATGAAATCTTCTGAACTCCATAACTTCTTCATACGGAGTTCGATTCACGCAAACTCGGACTCTATCTCAAGCAGAATTCCGAGACGAATGCAATGGCGTAACCCATTTCCCTTAATTCACTTTTACAATTAAGTATTCTTTAATTCGCTACTTTAATAAACATAGAAAATACAGGGTGTTACCGTCCTCATCCCAAAATGCGACCATCCAAGCTTTTGTGAGGAGTTTTGGCCGATCAGCTTGTGTAATTTCTCAAACAAGGTCATATCTAAGGTCTAACCACTAGGCTAGCACCGTTTCTCGAGCGTCTAATATCTTCCTCGCAGGTCAGTTTTGTAAAAGGATGTTTGATCATTGATAACGTTCTTTGAGCCCAGGAGCTGATTTCTCAGCTTGATAAGAAGGTACGAGGATCAAATGTGGTCGTTAAGCTAGATATGGCTAAGACTTACGACCACATGTTGTGGTTCTTCATCATCAAAGTTCTGAGGGAATTCAGCTTCCCTGAACCCCTAACCGGTGTTTTTTGGAGGCTTATCTCTAACTGTTGGTTTTTCCTTCTCATCAACGGATCAACCATCGGTTCTTTCAGGTCCAGGAGAGGACTTCGATAGGGAGACCCTCTCTCTCCAACCTTGTTTGTCCTTTATGCTGAGGCTTTCGTTCGAGGTTTGCACTCTCTAACAATGGCTGCGCAGATTCATAGGTTCGGCATCCCTAGGGGATGTGTGACGACCGCCCACAGCTCCCGCACTAACAGGAGGAATAATGCGCTGAAAGGTGTGTCAGGCAGCTACGGACGATCATCAGAGTAGGTAAACACAAGCGAAACCTATCGTAAAAACTAACAGCGCAAGGATAAACTATAATAGAACATATACAACAGGTAACAGTTATGAAGCATCTATAGCAAACTTTTCAAACTTTCACAACATCCTGAAAGATTATCCCAACCTCATAGGAAATATCAAGTATGTACATAAGGCATCACTACAACACTCGTAGAGCAACTCAAACAGTGGAAACATAAATACAAGATAGTAGTAAAAGTAATACGTCAGCCTCCTACTCGCCTTTGCACAGCAGCATCATCCTCACTAATCACCTGTCACCTGCCACCTAGTCTGGCCATCCAAAATTGGATAAACAACCCATGGTAATAAGAGGAAACATAAAACCTTGAGTTAGACAACAGTCTTAGTGAGCGATAAAACAGCTAACAAACTTCAACAATAAAGTATATGAGCATGGATAGATAAACATACTAATCTACCCACAACACCAGAGAAGAACTCAACCTTATCTTCCCCCATCGGACTGTGATAGCCATTACAATAAACAAGTCAACCATTCACCCATGAAAACCAAAGCACCCATTCAATCATGGTAAGCATTCATAACATCCGGATTTTATTTATATATATATATCATGTAAACCATCCTAATCGAATTCAACATCCCTCAAGCACAAGCCCTAGAGGCTTAAACCAATATCAGACAAGCACTCAAGGAGCATCTCTTTTGACGTTGGACGACCTACATGAGACGCTACAAACAGAACAACTAATCATCCATGACTGACTCTGGCTATCACTGCCAATCCTTCTTTGAAACCATCGTTAATCGTATGACGGCAAACCTTGCCATATATCAAGGGCTAATGGTAACCCCAGTTCTAGCATAAATCCCATATGCCTTTCAACGATACGTATGTATGCCCAACCTTGAAAACTAGGCCTTTCAACGATACCCAGGGTACTCGACCTACAATCGGTCTTTTGGGTTCCCCTATCGTACACCTGCTTTGAGCCTGCTAGAACTTACGACAATGATAATCTCTCGGCCTTCTCATATCTAGTCATCCAACTCGACGACTTTTCATAGCCCAAGCAACCTTCTCGAGCATCCATTATCCACCAACTCACGACCTTTGAGTTATCACCTCGTTCGTTGTTCTACACCGATCAACGAACACCTTTCAACAATTTGAACCTTCCTACTTGAATTTACTTCGAAGTCACACGATCATTGACCCAAATTACATCACTGCGACTAGAGTTTGGGGGGTTACCCCAAAAAAATACATTTTTTCAAGCTCATTTCTTCAAATCTGAGTCATACCCGAAAAATAAATTTTTTAGAAATGACCCCGTTGTGCATGACCGACTGACCCCTCCTTATGGCTCGCTCGCTCGACCCAACCACATGTGTGCTTGACCCGTTTCATCCAAGCCTTCATCACCATGTCCGATCGACCCGGAGTGACCGATCCGATTAGGAGCGACCGATCCAACCTGTCCACTTCATCCCCATACTTCACGAACGACCGACCCACGTCAAGACCGACCCAGTCAAATCTCCCCCATGCACGACCGACCCATAAGAAAACCAACCCTGCATTTCTGACTTGTTTCACAAGAAATCCACCATGTTGCGCGACCGACCCCCCTACACATGACCCAAACCTACACC
The DNA here is from genome assembly GCA_030737875.1 of Allium sativum. NCBI lineage: Eukaryota > Viridiplantae > Streptophyta > Magnoliopsida > Asparagales > Amaryllidaceae > Allium > Allium sativum. The sequence continues at coordinate 342,608,384 of CM060919.1, forward strand.
TCTCTAATGCAACTCCAATTTCGACCAAAACTCCGCCAATTGATACAATCGACGAAACAACTCAACCAATTCACCAAATACAACCAAAAACATGTTATGAAACCAGTAACATCACCAACTTGGCAATTTCATCAATAATTAAGTGAAACTCACCAAAATCACCGTAAATATAAATATGAACAAAAATATGGATCTAACTTGCATAATCATATGGAATAGCAAAGAAATAACATAGAATCATAGATTTAAACTTACTAAATGAGATCATAAGGTGATTCATATGAAAATGAACTTACAATGGTATAGATTCATGGTAAAACACTTGAAATAGATGAAAAACATGATCAAACACTCATACACTTCATTGAATCCATGTGCGAGATGTAAACACTCACCGATTCTCCAAAACAAGCTAAAATGATAGAAATATGAATCCAGATAGCAAGTACCTCGCACAAAACCCCTTGATCCGATGAATTCTTGCTTCAATCGATGTAGAGCTAGCCTCCAATGTTGTAGATCTATGATTTCCCTCCTTGGATTTTGATTTTTAATGGTGGAAAGGTGTTAGAGGAAGAAGGAGCACAAGGCCACCTAATGAGAGAATGGGGAAGTAAACTATTTACCGTACCTATCACTCTCTATTTATAGTTTCCACCAGCCCACTAATGGGCCTCCTGCAAATCAGCCCATTAGGCTACCAAAACCTGAACAGGCAACTGAAAAACCATAAAACAGCGATTCCACCCAAACCGCTGAGCCAAATCATTAATGTAACCATATTACGGAAAGGAAATCATTAGTTCCTTTCCAGTGGCATAGGTCTCACTCTCTGATTCGACGTGAGTCAAAAATTATGCCCTATACAAGAATGACAGGGGAAAATTGGTCACAAACAAAATCGGTAAAAATTATGGGCATGTCTCACATCTCTATAAGTAACATTTTAAAAAATGAGAATGATCCAACACTCAAGGAATAAAATAAAAATATTTTACGATCTTTCAATACATAAAATACGGGTTGTTACAGGATGTCCTCTCATCTCTTGCTTGTCTTTTGCTGATGACATCATCGTTTTTACTAATGGTAGTCGTCGGTCTATTCGTGGCCGTTTGGACCTTATTCGACAGTATATGAGAAGCTCGGGGTTACTCTTTAACTCTTCTAAAAGCTGTTTCGTGCAGCCGAAAGACCTGTCCCCGGTTCGATCTTCCTGGATCGAGACATCAACAGGTTTCAAGGTAGGCTCTCTTCCACTTCCTTACCTCGGTATTATAATATATCATGGCAGGAAACTCGACGCCATCTTCAATCCCCTAACTGACAAAGTCAGGGGTAAGATCGTTTAGCGGAATGCTACCCTCCTCTCTCTGGTAGCCAGACTGCTTCTCATTGAGTTTGTTATTGACTCTATGAGATCTCATATCTTTACTGCTATGACTCCCACTGTTTCCTTCTTCTGCTCATACCATTCCTTGGCTCTGGGGATCCAAGGACAACGCTTATCGCCACCACTAGATTTCTCGAAGCTCCATTTGTCATCCCAAAAGTGAGGGAGGCATGGGCCTTCGTAACCCTTAGGACATCTTTTCAGCCTTTGCTTGCAAGCTTTGGGCGAGGTTTTGGGTGAACAACTCCCTCTGGGCGACGTTCCTCCACGCTAAGTACCATAGGATAGCTGGTACGAATTACACCAGTGTCACATCCTATGCTGGTGAGACGTGGAAATGGATGCAATCCATGAAAACCTTAACGGATGCACATGGGGGAGGTGTCATTTGGGACGATAGTCCCTTCTCGCTTATAGTGGCATGGAACTCAGTGCGGACTCCTGGTCCACGTCTCCATATTCTCTTTCGTTTGGAATGTCTGAGTTCTCCCGAAGGTTTCTTTGTTTATGTGGAAAACTTTGCATGGTGGTTTACCAACAGATGAGAACCCACAACGAATCAGAATCCCCTTCGTGTCTAGGTGCAGGTGCTGCAACACTGGATTCTCTGAATCCTCTTTTCATTTGTTGTTCTCTTGGTCTTGTGCCAGGTCTATCTAGAACTACTTCGGGAACTCAATGGGTTGCCGAGGTAATGCCACCTCGATTAAACATTCACTGAGATTCTCGTGGTCTGGCATCTTAGGTAAATCTTTTCGATCGATCCTTCTTCGTTTAGTTCCTTGCTTAGTATGCTGGCACATTTGGTACTTGCGGAATAAGGCAGTTTTTGACGAAGTGGCTATGGACCCTCCTACCATTAACCGGAAAGTTAGGAATGATGTTTTCCTAGCATTTCGTGGTAGGCCTTTCAGGGGTGTCTTAGGATCACGCTCTGGGCGGTTGGCTGTTACCTTTGACATTTCAACGGTCGAGGCCACTACTAAGGCTAGTATAGGTTGAATCATTTCTTAAATGTTTTATGTGTTCTGCAGCTTTTATATCATTCACACACTACCCCCCCCCCCCAATCGATCTTATATCGTTTGCCAGTTGTGCAGATTCTAGTTTATAGGTTGTTTGTTTAGGTCAGCTTGGAGTTAGATGGTGCATTCGTTCCTTCATCCTAGGTGGGATTTATGGAGCAGGTATAGTTGGAGCTTCAGGCGGTTCATGAGATTTGTCGCTTTTCTTTGGCTTCGCTAGCCACGTAGGTTTAACGAATCATGTGGACCATGAGTTTTCAATGGGTCTGGGCCGCCAGTTTGGTTTTCCCAGCCTTAGCCAGTTTCACTTCACAGTGGTCTTGTCGGTTGCTTTAGTTCTGTGCACTTTTCAGGTGGAGTTAGGGGATTTTCTTCTCTTTGGAGTCCGTCCACTGAGGATTCCTCCATCGAGCCTAATGCTTTGCATGCGCTAGAGTGTTGTCTATCTTTATTGGTTTTCTTGTATATTGTTCAGTCTCCTTTGTTCGTGTGTATGCACGGTTTTTGCATTATGTGGAAACCGTTTTTGTGAGCCATTGGAGAATTGCTAGATTCTTCCTTTTGTTATTGTGTGTGTGTGTATATATATATATATATATATATATTTGGTAAAAAAAACTATTTCTAAAGTATAATGAAACTTTAACACAGCTATAACATAACATCATGATAGTGTACTAATGATAGATACATACAATTTAGGGAAACATTATCTATTTCAAAATTTACAAATTGACAACGTGCGATATGCGTGCTCCATTTTAAAGTTTTTGTAATTAAGCACAAGTCCTTTATTAAAAAATAGGCAGATTTGGTCACTTCCTTCCATGTACAATTCTGTAGGTAGTTCTCAGCCGCACTCAGTGCCTTCTTCAGGCCTAGGCGGTGCAGGCGGCTGCTTAGGGAAACCCCTTCGACGGGGTCAACAATGGAGGTGGTGATTGGTGGAGATAAATATAAAGTTATAATTAGAAATAACTGATGAGATTTATTTTGCCAAGCACTATTAGTGTAGTTGGTTGTGCTGTTGTATTTAAATCTTGAGATCTTGGGTTCAATCCCAGTAGCTCATTGTTTTTTTCTTTTTCAATCCCAATAGATTTCTATTTTTTCTCTTTCTCTCTCTTCCGTCCCACTTCCCCTCTTCCCTCGTTAATTTCCACCTTACAGCCTTTCCCTTCTTAAGTTCTTTTCATTTCTTCTTTCCCTCTTCCTATGCTTCTTTGTCTGCAACCCACATAACTGTACTTTTTCTCCTTTATAATCACTTCTTCATCTAGGGAAACTCGAATGCTAGAACCATCCCTAGTCTCACTTACCTCACCTGTAGTATAATGGGATTGGACTCGATCTTCGTTTTCCTCGGTTTCAATCTATGACATGCTCTTTGTCGCTTTTCGTGCGTGTTAAAAACTTAAGTACCAACTTTTCTAGTACTATCTAAATTTGGTCAATTCTGAAATTGTGTTCACATTTCGCTTGATTAACAACAATGATGTTCATTTTGTTTCTTTGCAAGCAATTAAAAATTGACAGTCAAGGTCTAGTTTTTGTTTTTGCTTATGCCAAATGCTCGTGCCAATGTTTATATTGGAAGACTTGGACTCTTCATTAGGTAACATGTCGCATTTATTAATGAGAGAATCATGCATTGACATATTGCTATCATCGCTATTTACTAGGTCTAATATTCTATGTTTCTTAACTTTATGCATTTGTACATTGCATATATAGAAAGAAATGGAAGCACTTTCACACCATGCAATGATTATAATTTCATAGATGGTTAATTTGGTACTTTTGGATTATATTTTTTCACAGTCAAATGTAGTACGGTGTAAAAAGTTGCTTGCTGCTTTCGTTGAACATGTGTAATGCATTATGGCAATCTATCTTGTACTTTTTTATTTTGATATTTAAGTCAGGATTTTGTTTGACACAAACAATTTGAGAAGATGTATAAATTATATTTAAAATTACAGCAATGTTATTGTTATGAAATAAAGAAATTAGAATCTACTAGAGAGAACAAAAGGAGGAGAGACTTATATTCATTAAGTATATTAGATATCTATTTTAATATATTGGCTTGTTTATGTATAAACATTGAAGCTGGTAATTAGACTTATACCATTTTGTGAAATTAAACAGAAAAATACAAAAATATATCCATTTTCATATTTTACAACATTCCCCCTTGGATATTCGTCTTCAAAATCTTGAATGCTTTGATAATTTAAATTTGTCACTTTTGAAACATGTATGACGATTGCTTCTCTTTGTTATTATTTTGTTTGCATATATCCAAGTAGTCGATACAGTTATTACTTGTTGTTTATTAAAAAAAACTTTATTAGGAAAATCTGATGGGAAAAACTTTAAATGAGGAAAGCAGTGCAACGTGTGAGATGGCATGTATCATATTAAAATAATATTTCTTTTAAGAGTTTGATACTTGAGGATCAAACAATGCCTCATTAAAACCTTATTAAGACAAACCTAATGAGAAAAAAAATTAATGAAGGAAAAAGAGTACAATGATATATTTTATTTCATCTAATTAAGTTTGATACTTCTAAATCAAAATAGTGCTTCGTTAAAAAAACTTACCAAGAAAAACTTTACGGGAAAAAAAATTAATGTTGAAAAAAAAAAGCACATAATATACTACAATATGTTTCAATATTTTACTACATCAAATAGAGTTTGATACTTTCGGATCAATGTAATACCTCGTTAAAACATAATAAGAAAATCCTAACGGGAAAAAATTTAATCAGGAAAAAGAGTACACTATATAATTTATTTTCTTATGTTACTTTTATGGTTGATACTTCTGGACCAATGTAATGCCTCATTAAATCTTATTAATAAAACCCAATGGAAAAAGCAAAAAGTATGCATTATACCATACTTATGGACTCTCCCCTTGATTTAATAATTTCCTCTGAATTTATATTCATCTTTCGATAAATCATTTTGTTTATAGACACTTATTAATGATTTTTTTTAAAAAAAAATTCATGTAAATTTCATTTCTTCATGTACGTTTTCTCATTTAAAGCGCCTTTTGTTTGTGTTATGCTACTAGTATTCATTTATGAATTCATTTCTTGTGCTTACAGTTTTGTGTTTCAATTAGGTTTGTATATTGCAATACACATTTGATGAATAAAACAAGTTTCATAAAAGCACTAAGAAGGAGGAAGTAATCTACCCATCTTGATGTTATCAAGATTTTCGTTACAACAAAACTTAGAAGATTTTTTTAATCTGTTGTCCATATCCTTGATATTCCTTATAACCGCAAATTCCATTTACATTTTTCAGGAATTTGCATATTTTAATAAGTTTTTCATATCACAACGACCACTTCAATGAATATTAAGAGTTTCATTACAAAAATTCTTAAAGTAGGCAGTAGTCTACTCATCATGAATTATATCAAGATTTTCTTCACAATAATACTAAAAAAATTTGTAATCTACATTTCTTGTTTTTTGCATTTTTTTTTTAAAACGGGTAAACTGCCTCGTTAAAAACCTGTACCAGAACTCAGCGTGAGGGCTAGACAAGAAAAAATAGTGCGATATTTATTGATAAGGCATCAATAAAGAGTACAAAATTGTACACATAGACAGCAATTCTTCGATACATCCACTGCCTGTCCAAAAGAAAATTAAACTGGTTACAACAAGACAAAACCGGGTACACTAAACTACAAATGGCACAAAAAAGGACACGTGCCTCCACAATTACCACTCTTCTCAGTAACCTAAAATAAAACCACTTCCAACTGTTACTTTCCCAAATTGGTCTTCGTAGAAAAAGCCCTAATTTGATCTTCACCACTCTCCTACATTATCCCGCATCGAAAAGAGTAACTCCCCACCGATTAGCAATAATAATGTCAGATTGGCTTCAATTCCTCCATCTTCTTGATTGTTCCAGTAAGTATCGAACTTCAATTTCAATGATATCCCATCTACGATACTTATCCCACTCTTGATTACTGTGTATTCTAAGATTATGTTCCTTCCATATGTGGTAGATCGTGGTAGACATGGCACAGAAAGCAGTGTCTTGCCCAAACGAAGGAGTGGGGAAGCAATTTTTGATCGTCATGATTTCGTCCTCCAAATTTAGTGTTCACGAGTGTGAAGGAAAAAGAACCAATTTGATACAGCATCTTACCCAAAGATGTGTCGCGTACGAAAAATGGAAAAACATGTGATCTCTCGTCCCAATTTCTTCATTACATAGAACACAGAGAGGGTTAACGTCATACCCCCAATTTACCATCATATCCTTAATATCCAATCGATTTAATATGGATTTATACATGTACAATGACATATTAGGACTGTTAATATAGTGCCACACAACTTTACACCAATCAATTTCACTGTCATAATTTCTAGATATATCCCAGGCTGAGTAAAAAGTGAATCCGTCTTTTTTGTTATTCCAGCTCCAGTAATCTAGGTCCCCGATAGTCTGTATATTGATCTCATTTATTTTCTATGAAACCTGTCTCGCAGCTAGTAGGCAATTTGGGTTAAAGACCCCATTCTGTATTATATGGTTAACCGTAATATCTTCCTCACCAAAAAGGCTTAAATAGTCCCACCCAAGAATTTTAACCATGATGCCACTGTTTAGCCAAGGGTCAAACCATAACTTAGTGTCCCGCCCATTAACAATACATCGCTTGATACATTGCAGACTCTTTTGCCTATGTTTTAAGATGATTTCCCAAGTATTTGAGCTATTATTATCAATATCCATCACCCAAAAATATTTGCTAGAATAGTATCTATTCAACATCCAGTGTTTCCAGAAACTATCACCATTAACAAAATGTCATAGAATTTTAAGGGCTCCTGCAGTTTCAATATCTTTGAAATTTCGCAAACCTAGCCCTCCTTCAGATTTAGGCATATATAACCTCACCCAAGCAATTTTGTGTCTTTTTCCAGCCCATATAAAATTTACACAGAGTTTATTAATCTTGCCAATCATTGACTCTGGCAATTGATATGTTAACATCCAATATATAACCATAAGGCTAATAACCGTTCGAATCAATTCAATTTTCCTTGCCATTGACAACAATCTACAATCCCAATTGTCCATCTTACCTCTTATTTTATCAATAAGTTCACCAAAATTAGAAAAATGTGGGTAATTATTTGATAGAGGAACCCCAAGTATTTTACCGGAAGCCTGCCTTCATTCATATTCAGCACTTGAAGCACGTGATTCTTATTATTAACACCTTTGCTGAAAAACACCTTTGATTTCATATTATTGATTTTAAAACCAGCAAACTCCTTTAAATGGTTTAAGATAGAATTGATGGCATTTATCCCATTAGTCCTGGTTTTATAAAAAATCATCAAATCGTATGCGTAAATCGAGTGAGTAATGAAAGTCTCTTGATTGTAAATAGGCTGTGTCATTCCATCATCCGCAGCTTTGAACATAAGAATTGAAAAAAATTCAATCGCCAAACAAAAAAGATATGGAGAGAGCGAATCTCCTTGTCTAAGGTCTCTATTACTATATAAGAAACATTTAGGGTTGCCTTGCACCAGAATAGAAAAAGTATGAGTAGCAATACAGGCCTTGATAATGTGCACTAATTTTCTAGGAAACCCCATTTGTATAACAATGTGACAAATGAATTTTTTATTAGCCATGTCATATGCTTTTTGAAGGTTATTTTAATGCACATTATTCCACTGCCCATAATATTGAATTGTCTTATTTGTGCATGTGCGAGAAGGATATTTTCAGCAATGTATCTACCAGGTATGAAAGCGGACTGATTATTTGAGATCAAATATTTGAGGTATGGTTTAATTCTGTTACAAATAACTTTAGAGATGATTTTATATATAACATTACAACATGCAGTCGGTATATAGTCCGAAATAGCATTGGGTTTATCTACTTTGGGAATCAGAGTAATAAAAGTATGGTTTATGCCCTTGGCAAGTCTACCAGTATTAAAGACCTCTTGTATCATCTGAAGCATACTCATTTTAAGCTCCTCCCAATGAAATTTAAAAAACTTAATTGTGAATCCATCAAGCCCCGGACTTTTGTCATCTGGAATAGAGAAAATATCATTTTGAATTTCTTCCAAATTTACATCCTCCTTCAAGTGCCTTCTTCCCCTATCATTAATAATATTAATACAGTTAATTTCAGGAAAGAACTCAATCATAGGAGTATCAGAATTAAAAATTCCCGAAAAATAATGTATAGCCTCCCTTTCGATGATGTCAGTATCATGCACAAGTTCACTATTCCTCATACACAGATTGCTCCAGTTATTAATATGTTTCCTCGGAGACATTTTTGCATGTAAAAATTTAGTGCACGAGTCCCCCTCTGTAAGCCAATTTATCTTTGCTTTCTACTTTGCATTACTAGCTTCAATATTGCTTTGATCTTTCCATTTATTGTAAGCATGGTTGAGTTTTTCAAAATTGTTCACATCAGTAGGATTTTTATCAATCTCAGCTAGATTTTTTTTGTAATTTTCCTCCAATATCTTGAGATTGTCTCCATCACTTAGGTTTTTGTAGTTCCATCCCTTAATGAAAAATATGTTGGTTTTCAGAAAAATTTGAAATTTGTATATCTACGAACCTTGAAAATATGTGCACATCATATAATTAGCAGCTTGATAGAAAGTGTCACAATAACCCTCTTTAGAGACCCAAGAATTTAAAAACCGGAAAGGCACATTTTTTATCACATTGCTTTTTTTCCTGAAATTGACACAAATAGGGATATGGTCGCTAATAGTATTAGCAACCCCGAAAGCATTTAATTCAGGGAAGAATTCAAGAAAGATATGATTACATAAAAGATTATCTATTTTAATTGCTACTCCCTTCTTTCTCCAAGTGTATTTAAAACAGGCTATAGTAATATCCATCAAACCTACATTTGAAATACAATCTATAAGACCAGCAATATGCCTAAATGAAACCGTAGAACCCCCTTTTTATTAGTAGGGGATAAAATATTGTTGAAATCTCCAAGAACAATACATGGTATGTTGACTCCATTTGATTCATTCACCATGCTATCATAAATAAAAGTAATCCTGCATGAGAAGCCCCTAATATTATCAGCCTTTATAGAAATATGTTGATAAGACATCACTTTAACATTTATCTTCCATATGTCCATATCTCAAGCCAATAGGATTCTGCCCTTGCTGCCAGTACAATTATTGTCTAAAATATCCCATTTCTTATGTAGTTTATTTTTAATGTTGCAAATCATATTGTTGTTCAACTTATTCTCCCAAAGGCCAATCACAGATGGCCTATATTTGTTAAGGAACTCAAATATCTCAAATTGTTTACTTGTTCTATTTAGTCCCCTAACATTCTGAGCTACGATGTTCATTTAATCTTACTCTGGTCCTTGTCGATACTTTAGGAGGACCAAGGGACCATATTTATTTTTCTTATTGTTATTTTTGTTTACATTTTCCAGTTCTTCAATAAACTTCTGATTTTTCTCAATATTATGTGACACATAAATCTCCTTGTCAGGTTGGTTTGGATTCTCATCCTCAGTGGCGATATGCGCAACGAGTAGCGGCGGAGCCACATTTGCGTTGGGATGGCCACGTCCCTCCCCCCCCCCCCCCCCCCCAAGAATTCAAAGAAAGAAAAAAACCACCGCAAAAAACGAAAGTCGAAAAATAAATGAAATCAGAAACCGTAGTGAATTAGAAATACTGCAACATTAAGGTAGAAATACTGCAACATTAAGGTCAATGTTTGCTTAACCAAATGGCCAACGTGGGAAAAATAATAATAATTCGCAGCTACCGCCTCCGAACCCCCTTAGTCAAGGTCTCCCCCCCCCCCCCCCTCTCTCTCCCTCCCATACCCATTTTCTGGCTAAGCTACTGGTAATGAGGTCCTCTTCTTCTGAATCCTCCCAATCCTCTACAAGTCCTTCTAAGTTTTCTCGTGGCGTGTCTTCAGCTGCTTTGGTGATAACATTGTGCACTTCCTGGGAATTCATGTTGACCGACTCACTAGTTTTATTTGTGAAATCAGTTAATTGTGAAACTGGGTTGTCAGATCCCCTCGCTGAGAGGCTCCCTTGTTTATTTGTATATTATTGTTTTCCTCTGCATTTCCAATATTATCAAATTGACTAATTACATTAGCAATGTCATTTGCTGATGTCACTAAAGAATTTGTTGCCGCGATAGTATTATGTGGTATTGGATCTTCTTTATCTCTTGAGTTAACTGATTTGTCTGTGTTTACTTTGTAGCTTGTCTTGGTCAGCATGCATTTTGTGTCATTCATTATATTGATATTAGATGAATCATTGCCATTTCTGTTGTCTTCTATTTCAAAGTTAACGTGGACAACATTTGTGTTCACACTAACATCTTCATGTGCTACCTATGCCTCAGCAACTTCATTTGGAATGCTAGTCATCTCATTCAATATTACTAGTGTGTAACCCGTGCGTTGCACACAATAATATTATAAAATATAGTATTTAGAATTTTATTGTTAAAAATTAAACTTTATTATATAACATATGATGAATCTGACAAAATAAATTAACTATAAATTATTGTTGTTGTTGTTTATGTAACTTTTATTTGTTTGAAGTAAAAAAATAATTTTATTGTTCTTATTACTATGAGCAAGTGTTTATGTTAAAACTAGCATATTTTTTATTATTTTAGATATATTAAAAAATATTATTTACTTCTTTTAAAAATATGTTAACTTTGAAATTGTGTAATTGGTTAAAATATATTATCTTAAGGGTAAATAATCTGAATAAATTGAGAAGGATTTTATAACAAAATTATATAGGTCTTATTGTAGAGTTATTTGAAGTTAAAAATAGTATATTATTTTAATGTAGTGTGCAATAAATTTATTGTTTATGTACATAAACGATCATAGTTATTTACAAAATAACTTTCTTATTGTTTTTTTATGTACATAAATGTATGTGTGTGATCTATACATCTACGTAGTTAAACACAAAAATTTTATTATGGTTTTTATTAATATGTAGGTCTACACATATGTGACTAATACATAGATTATTAAAATGCTTTAAATTCGAAATTTCGTAAGCAATTTAAATACATAGGATCTAAATATAAAAAATTAGTAAACCATCGATGAAGTGCTTATAAGTACAGAAATATCGAAATATGGATATTTAAAGTTAAAAATAGAATTTTACAATAGAAATAAATTTATTAAGATAAATGAATAATAAATTATCTTTGTTGATGTTACTCATGTATACTATTTATGATACCTGAATTATATATTATATATTTGAAGAAAAAATTCACTTGACTATTTTTTTAAGAGACCGCCTATTTGGACACAAAATTAGACATAGTTGGTGGCACAAAAGATCTGAGACATTGGATCTTTTTACCCTTATATAAAGAGTTAAAATTCAGATGGTGTTCTAATGGTGGAGATTAACCGTGTCACCAATTATACCAAAATTTTGTGTCTAGATGAACTTTCCCTTATTTTAATATGAATATGATGTACATATTGAAACCATCACATTTAAGGATTTATTAGATAAATTAGTGAATAATTATTAATTAAATTTATTCAAATAATTTAAAACCAACATTTACATGATTAATTGAAAATATATGGATGTAATTGTACAAAATTATGTGATATTGAGATGGTTTTTTGGGCAACTTTAAAATTTTCAGAAGGTGCACGTTAGTTAAAATAATTTTTTTTTACAGTTTAATGCATTCATGTATACATATAAATGAATCATAAATTAAACTTATGATTATTGTTTACGTATATAATTATGTTATGTGACCGATGTACTTATACATCCAAATGAATTTTATATCATTTATTTAATATGAATATTGTGCAAACAAATAAATAATCATATTTTAACGATTTATTTGACACATCAACAACTAATAGTTCACTAAATTTAATTATAATTTTAAGATTTGTGATTAACTCTAATGTATGAAGTTAGATATAAAATATTATAACAGAATTGAGATAGCTCGGTAAAAAGTTAAAATTAAGGTTTTTGCTTAAGAAAACATATTTTTGCAATGCATGACAGAATTGTTGATACTCTTTCTGATATTTTTTGCTATTATTTTCTGTTTTATTTCAAAAATTAAATTTGTACTTAGTCACACATTTCTATAAACATTATTATTATTTTCTTTGCACAAATGTTTTTTTTTGGCAAAAATGACTGCAATTTTTCATAGATTGGCTGGAACTAAAAGTGACAATGTTTTTAAAGCATGTTTTTTGAGAAAAATGTATGGGTATTTCAAAATTTAAAGAGTGTCCCTATTGTTTATGTTATATTATATGTCGCGTGACTTACATGTTTTAGTTTAATCAAAAAGCAATTTTATCATATTTCACTAATATGAGTGTGACGTATATTATTGAATTTTTCATATTGTCATCCAAACTATTGAATATCGCTTAATTACATTATCTTATTATTTTAAACTTAAGATTACATAATTAACTTGAACATATGAACTGAAATGTAAAACATACGAAAAAGTGGGTGAGTTTTGTAGATAATTATGGTAATTTTAAAATAGGTATTTTAAGTTAAATGTAGAATTTTATAATGTCATGCATGATAAATATATTTCACCATTTTAAATAGGTATCTTATGTTAAATGATAAATGAATAAAAGATTAAGCTTGTATTATGCGAAACATTTGAATATAATAGACTTTTAAATTACTATTAAAACAGAATAAAAATACCATATAATGTCCTGAATACTAACAATTCCCATGTAAAATAGAGAAATATAACCATACAAAAGACCGAAACATTAATCCATGACGTAACAAAACTAAAATAAACACTGTTGAATTTTAACTACGAAAATCTGAGTTGGATATTACCATGATAGATGAATATAAAACTTGGCTACACAGTAAGTAGCGGGTTAGAATACTTTCATGTCACAAAAGCCATTCAAAAGGTAGAAAATAAGTGAATAAAAGTAGGTAAAAGTCCAAGCTGATTTTTCATTACTACTCTTTAAACCTGCATGTAGTTTATTAGTGATGTCGGATAGCTGGAATTGTTCTTCAAGTTTTTAGGCTACAAATCAAAACTCTTCACTCAACTGCTTGCCTTTTTCCTATTCCTACAGGGGACAATCGTCAAAAAATTTAACAGTGGTAGTATGATGTAGATTAACAAATGAAACAACGCTTTGGAACATTTAAAGAGAAGTAGCAGCATAAGAATAATCACCTTTTTATCTTCATATGTAATCCTTTTAGCATGGCATAGGGGAGTGAAACTGGAACAGTTGCCAATAGGATTTGGAAGCAAGAGTAGATTTTTCCATAAAGCTCAACCTGTTGGCATCCCATGATGAAACTAACTGTAAACAAAGCCTAGTGTTGAAAGTGGACAATAATTTTCACAATAGGGAAGAAATTAAAGGGTATAAGTTAGCACCTGTAAAATCATGATCCAAAATTATTAGCTAAGTTTGAGACAAAGAATGTGCTATGGTTATAAATAGAGTGTTGGTACCATATTTTTTATAAATACCTACCCGATAAAGAAATGTGTTTGCCTATAATACCCAAAATTGCTTTCACTTATAATACGGTCTATATACTACATGCTACCACAAAAAAAGCGAACATATAGTCTTCTAATTGTTATGCAAAACATGCACTTATTTTTTGTTCTAGACAGCTATTCGATTTACTCTTCGTCATACGCATAATACGCATGTTATTCCAATAATTTAGGCCATTTGCAAAGTTAATTTATTCAAATGGAACCACTGGAAATGAAAAAAGGTCATAAAATTGAAGGGGAAAAAGAAATGAAGTGTGGATATATTATGACCGTATGAAGAACGTATAATAGACATACATGCACGGATATATATATATATATATATATATATATATATATATATATATATATATATATATATATCTAAGTATGCACGTTTATGTATGAATACCTATGCATATGGAGGATGCCGTTGAGGGAAAATATTAACATGATTATTCACATTGCGGATTTCAATCATGATATATATATATATATATATGTGTGTGTGTGTGTGTGTGTGTGTGTGTGTGTGTGCGCGCGTATTTATGTATGTATATGTATTATATATATGTGTGTGTGTATTGGTCTTTAAATACAAAATAAAATAAGTGAAATCTAGAGGTTAAAATAGCATAAATATAATATAAATTCAGATGATATTACAAATAGAAAAAATTACATCAACAAAGTGTTTTTCTGGGAAATATTGTGAAATTCAAGTCAACGGATTATCCAGTTTCTATTTGATAATTCATCCAAAGTAATATATGCTCAACATCTACATCATTATTGCGACAAATTACATTGGCTAATTGCAGTTAATTCAGAAGAACTTCTATAGTCATATTGTGCTCTAACGATGAGCATATGCCTTTCCTATCAACTCTTATCCTCAAAAAGAAAATTTGACAGTCAAACAGTTTCTAATATTTCTCCATTATAGCACAGGTCATGATGTGCTTTTTGTGTTTTAGTGGGCGGTGGATCTTAAAACATTAGCCTGGAATTAACTATTCTTTTAGTTAGAATTTCCACCATATTGACAACAATAATGCAATTATCTTTTTCCTATTTTTAGCTCAATCAAATATAGCATGCTTATCAATGCCAGAAGCAAATTGGCAATATTAATGAGTAATTAAAAAACTAATCACGTATGAAACTAATTTTAGAAAAATTGCATGGAATTTCTTTTCGTAGTAGTTCAATATGGAATGAAAATATTTCAAAGAAGGTGACTGTGAGAACGCTAATAATTACCTGTGCAAATCATTTCCTTACAAAAAATAATGATTTGATAAGAAGAGCCTTTGAAGGATTAAATAGAAATATTGATTCGGAACCTAATAAAAGAGAAAAGTGCATCATTGAATTCTAAAAGCAATAAGAGATATTGTCATATGCAATCAGTGTTCACAAATTAAAGTTATACAAGGATATGCAAACTGTCACTTGTACATTGTTTTAATACTTATATATTCATATTTGAATTGAATTTTTTTATAAAAAAAAAATCTAATCTAGTATAAGACTAATGTTTTTTAATTTATGATATTACTGAAGCATTTTTTATCATAGATTAACATGAAAAATTCATTGGTTGAAATGCAATTTTTAAATAGATAACAATAAATCTATGCTTTATCCAAGCTAAAATAACAGTCAATCCTTTAAAATAATTTTATCCAATTTATAAGAAGAAATACCATATAAAAACTCAACATTCCTAGCTACCTCTTGTCTAAATTTTGATAAAAACACAAAAACTTTCTTTATCCAAGGCAACAAAAAAGCCAAATTTATTAACACACACAAAGAAAACCATCCATCTGTTTCCATTTATGGTTTCACTTATAATAATATAGAAGAAAGCAGGTTTTGTGACATGATTTTGTTTAGGGGAAAAGTTAATTGCAGGGTATTGTATACAAAATTAATGTATATGTGAACTCAATCATTCTATATACGTATTTCCATAAACAGAGAAAACGGCGTTATATAAGCATTAGAACTATACTTTCATTTTTGTGATGCTAAATTGAATACCTTGCGCTATATAAGCATTAGACATGATTGCGGATTTCTAGCAAAACAAAAAGAGGGGAAAACATGAACAGTTCAAAAATAAAATGAAATTAAAATACACCAATAAATATTACCATATTAGGAAAGCAAAGTGGAAGAGTTTCGAAAGTGGGACCATACACGAAAAATTGATGCATTAATACCATGCCTTTATTGGCATGTTATTGGCTATGTCATGAGAAGTTACCTCAAACCCAATGTCCTAATAATTTCAATACAATAGTACCATGCATTTATTTAGATTTGATTTAATATAATAAATTATAGGGTGTCGCCACATGCTTGCATTATATATGAACTCGTGATGAAGGGTTACAAACAACTTTAAAAGTTCACTAATCTGTACATTATATTAGATGATCTTAAAAATTTATGAGAGACAGGTAAATCAGACTTTTGGTCTTTCAATAGAAATTTCGATAACATAATTTTTTTTGATTTGAAAAACTATGCACATGATCATACTGAGAAAAGGCTAAGAAGCATTAAGAATTTGTCCAATGATACAATAGTGTTTGTAATTACCAACTGGAACTGTGCACATTATGCCTTGTTAATCTACAACAACAAAATTAAAGATGAAAGTGAAATTAAAGACATAATTCATGGTTGAAAACATGCATTTTACCTATGTATTTATGACAAATAAACGGCAACATTCATACTTGAATAATACACCATAACCCCATATTTTCAACTAATATATCTTGACATATATTAAAAGAGAATCTTTTGGAGGAAAACAATGTGAATAAGCAAGAATTACTTTAATTAGGCATGGGAAGATTATAAGACACGTGTGCACACTAATTTAAGTCCACTAACTAAGCATGGGAATAAAAATTAACTCAGTGAATTGTATTTAAAATCAGCTGTAAAATTTCATGAAAATTTGAAACCATAAAAGGGTAAAGAAGCTTAACATTTTTAACAAATATTAATGTGGAGAAAAAACAGAAATGCAAATAAATGTACACTACATTCCTACGACTCAATAAACTTGACATGCATTAGATTATGCCTTGATATTAGTTTCAATGATACGCAGGAATTGTAAGCACAAAGGACTTAAGAAAAGCTCAAAATTTAAACTAAACATAGTAAAAATGAATTGAAGTGGATTAAAAGGCAACATTTACGGGTGAAAACTTGCATTTTCTCCATGCATTTATGATGTAAGACAATATTCATGGTAGAATAGTCCATCATAACCCCATAATTCCCACAAATATATCTTATTGTCTTTTAGAAGAGAACCTTTGAAGGAAAACAATACGAATAACCATGAATCGCTTTAGTTCATCATGAGAGGATTATAAAATGCACCTAGCCACTAATTTATGTCCATTAATGCCCATTTTCATATAATAATGGCTCATTTTTTACATTTTTAGCTATCACCCCACTTATGGTTTATAAAGGAATCTAAAAATTGTCCATCCTAATAAATGAACGCATATTAATGTAATATTCCCCTAAAATTAGCTGCTTAAGTTGAAGAACAGAAAATATATGTAACAGCACCATTGGTTGATATAGTAAGAATGTGTACAACTGCATAAGGTAAGCAACACATTTAGTCTGATTCCATGGGACTATGACGAAACCTAGGGCAACGCATGCAATGAAAAAAATATTAAAGATAATGAGTTGGTAAAAAAGAGCTGAAATGATGACAAATTTTGCTTCTTACAAACTTATGAATTAATGAGTAGGTAAAAAAAAAGTCAAATCTGCAATACCAAAGATAAATTTAGAAAAATGCCAGAGGGCTTACAATATAGAAAAATGTATAAACAATTACATATATTGCAAATTTATGAGGATCATATACACTCCTAGTCAATGTAAAACAACTAAAAAGAGCGGGCTAAAAACCGAAAATGGAAAAAAAAAAACTGCAAAAAAGTAGGTTAACAAATGTTATATATTATGGTCATTCTCTTATAGTTATTAATTACTGACTTAAAGTGCATAACTGAAAAAAAAAATTAAGTGAATAATTTAAAAAATGAATCTATGAATGACATTGCTTGAGTATAGAAGATTAATGAGTAAAATTGATTCATAAGTTCTTTTCTTAGAAAGAAATATGATTTTGGTCGGTAAAAATATAAGTAGCTTATTCCAATTATTCAATTAACTAAGTAGCACTCTCGTCTTTTCTCTTTTGGGATCAAGCGCAGCATATCAAAGGCACGCTGCTAACCAAACAAATGATAGATGTAGAATTATGCGTTAAACTGACCTTAAGGTGGCAACAATAATATGATTTAATCCTTCTATCTATTTGTAAGCGTTCACTATGATAGGGAAAATTTATTTGTTTAACTAAATTATCATATGTTTACGTTTAATCATGCTTTTTTGGGGTGCATTTGATGTTTCACCAACTTCTCCATGTGATTCCTTTCACACTTCAAAGAACATTATTCATGCCAAAACAATGCATGCTCCATGAAATGTATATAGTAACAAATCGTTGAACATACAGATATGAAGTGTTCATTGGCTATTATTTGTTCAACATTAGGAACTTATTAAAATTATTTCATCAATGATTAGAACATAGAAAATAAATCTTTGTTCCATATATGTTTGGGTAACTTTATTCTTACTTTTTAATTAGAGGTTCCTAATAAGTAAACATAAGATTTCTTCAATCATATGCAATTACAGATTCACACTTATTAGAAGTATTAAAAAAATGCAAAAGATAAAAGGGTGTGTTTTGTTTATATTTTTAAATTTTGAGTTTTCGCACATACAAAAGTACAAACGACGCACACACATCGTGAAAAACGATTGTTTTACAAATCGAAGTTAAGACACAAAACCAAAAACAACTTTTTATTATTTTCCATATTTTAAGAATCAACGGAAGGACGATAACAAATTCATCCATCCACCGTAGGGGTAAGCATTATTCGGTTAAACCAAATAAACCAACCAAACCAATTTATTTTGGCCGGTTTGGTTCAGAATTTGAAATTAAATCGGTTTGCAATCGGTCCGAAAAAATATTAAGTTCGGTTATTGGTTTAACCAAATTAACCGAATTTTTACTATATTTTTAAATTATCGATATTATAATAAATATTTTAGGTTAGTTTAGCTATTTAAGTATATATTAATCATCACCTATGTGTCAAAATTAATATCAAAAAGCATAAAAATCAAAAATAATAATGTTGTAATCATATATTTATAATTTGTTTCAAATTATAGTAAATATTTCAAACACAAAGTATAAAGCATGTTCAGTTTAATCGGATAACCAACCAAACTTAATTTGGTTGGTTTAGTTTGGTTTTCATTTTTATTGGTTTTAGTTTAGTTTGACAAATTTATCATTGGATAAACCAAATCAACTAAACGCTCACCCCTAATCCACCGTCCTTCCGTCCCGTCCGTCACTCCCTTCACCTTTGATCCATCACCTCCGCTATACATCAAATATTCGCAATTTTCATAATTAACACTGAAAACTAAAAACTAAAAACACAAAATAAACCGAACACTACCTTATACCTCAAAATGATATAACAGGTTATTTAAAGCTCCTTATTTCCTCAATAAAAAATAAAAATAAACAAAATATAAATCCAATTTCTAATGGTGATTATATACTATATTCATGATTTAGACTGCTTTTGTTTAATATTCTAAAAGCTAGATTTAATTTTGAATTATGAATGCTGAAAACAAAAAAGTGGCTTTTGTTTTTCGCTTTCATAACTTTGTAATTAAGAACACAAGTGAAATAAAATTCATCCTCAGCTCATGTACAAAACATAGTGAACAACTATAAAAATGTAAATATATATATTTTGAAGATTCATAATCTATACAACAAAGAACATAGAAAGCGAACTATGATTTTATAAAATTGCATTTATGGTTAAAGAACATGATGTTGCATATTCTAGCACATTCATGGTTACTGTATAATAATTAGGTTAAATGTGTGAAATACAGCTAACAGCTAGAACAAATCCATCCAGCAGTACATTCCTAATTGCAAATTTATACCAAAATAAACAAAAATTAACCTATAGCGGTATTCAGAACACAGTTAGCCGCCATAGTTCAGCAGATAAATTCACTTTACGGTTCCAATTCTGCAAAAAAGTGCCAATCTACCTTTCTGAAGCAAAAGAATAAATTATCATTTAGGAAGTGGAGACTAAATCAAAAACTATGGGTAACTTTATTCTAAGCGATACTTTGAAGAAAATTATTGCGATAAAAAAAGGGAAATACAAAATAAAGAAGAAACAAAGGTGGTAATGAAAGGCATAAAAGGTTTTACCTCCCTCGTCCAGCAAAAACAAAAATGGAAGCAGCTGCCAAAGAAAAGAAAGGAAGATAAGGAAATGAGGATTTATGGTTACTATGAGAAAATGGGAGAAAGATAAAAAGAACCGTGCAAAAATTAAAAGAGACGAAGAAATAAATAGACACAGCTGTATAGATATAGATTTTGTTCTATTATTTTGATTTTTTAATAAAAATATCTTTAGAGTTTTAAGGAGAGTTAAGAAAACTGAGAGGATTAAGGAGAATTGAGGGAATTGAGAGAATTAAGAAGAGAGTTAGAAATTCTTCTGCTTTACTATTATTTAATAGATTCCACAAGTGGCTTTATCCTTAAGTACCCATTTTCCTATTAATTTCACTTTGCATTGTGCATGAGATTGTCCGAATACACCGCACACATTATAGCACAAAGGCTTGTATAAATTATCCACTTTTAGTTCTTCGCCTCTATGCATAATAACATCAACTTCATTGGGAAAATCAGATCTCGCGTCTATTTCAATTAAAATCTTCGCAAAGGCTACTCTAGATTCGTCGACAGTGATTTTATCCATCTTTATTGATCTTCCAATTACACTTGCTATCGCACTCAAAGCTTCTCTGTCCCATAATTCCAAGTCAAGATTAGAGAATTACACCCACAATGGCATCGTTGACAGCAGATCTTTTCTAAATCTCATTCTCATATTCCACTTTTTAAGAATTATGATTTTATTATAAAATAAATAAGGTCCTTCTTTCAGAATTCTGTCACAATTAGTATTATTATCAAAACGAATAATAAAAAATCCGTTTTCTTTCTATAGTAGCTGAAAATTAGTAGATGTTTTCCACATTCGTTCAATATAATTTTTTAGACGGAGGTGGTATGGTTTAGTGCCATAAACATATTATATAATTGAGTTTCTCCATTTATTTATAGATCTGGAGGCTGGAAGTTCAGAGACCACTCCCATCCTCTTTGAGTTAACCATCGTTGGAGCTATATAGCTGAGATCAATGTATTCATGTTGTTTTTGTTCACATCCTGCAACAGTCGCCTGTTTCCATGATTTTGCTCTACCACCTTGAAGATCAACTTGCACGTTCTTCCAATCAAAGTTGTTAGATTTGCATTGAACCTGTCTATTTACAGATCTGGATCGAGAGTTCGCTCCCCCCGAGATCTGAAATCGAGGAGGCTGATGATCCACTGGAGCAGCAGAATTTTGAGGAACAGAGGATCCTCCGTCACACCTCAGGTCAGAGCGCGAATATCGGTTTTGCGAGAATGAAACCTTACATGCCCTGCCTTCCTTCACAACTTTTACCCAATCGTTGTCATTCAAGCCCGTACAATAGTTTACAGTCGATCGTCATGGTGAACTATCAAGTGCAATGCCAAGTGAACTATCAAGTGCAATGCCAAGTGAACTTGACTTTTGCGCGTTCAACAATTGCATGTTTGTTAAAAAAAATAGAAAATAGATTAAAAAAATAACATGTATCCTTCTATTACATCAACTACTCACGCATGAAGTTGTGACATCGATGCATATATGGGGCGGCTATTTGGACATAAAATTAGACACAAACTTAGAGACACAATGCCTCAACCGTTGGATCTTTTTGTCTTTATGTGGTGACGTGTAATTCATGGGGTGATCCAATGGTGGAGATTGGTTGTGTCACCAATTGTATCTAAATTTTGTGTCTCAATAGATTTTCATATATATATATATATATATATATATATATATATATATATATGGGATATGATCAAGAGCACGCCATATAGTGCAACACCCCTATAGCCTTCATGATTCCCACCACACATTTTCATTTCTCTCTCTTCCCACTAACTCTCTCTCCCCTCAATAACATATTTTAATATAAATGAAAGGCTATTATTGAGGTGCATTTGGGGTGACATATATATATATATACACATACATACATACATACATATGAGGAGCGTTCAATGACACCCCGAAATTCTAGCACCCCAAAAGCCCTTTGAATTCAACCATTCACTTATGTTAAAATACGTTTCTCTCTCCCTCCAGTAACCATCTCTTCACCCACTAAAATATTTTAATATAAATGAGTGGTTGATTTTTGGGATGTTGGAATTTAGAGGTATTGTGTGTGTGTGTGTGTGTGTGTGTATATATATATATATAGAGAGAGAGAGAGAGAGAGAAAGGGAGGGAGAGAGAGGAGGTTATATGGCATCCTCTTTTCTTGGCACCACTTTTGCACCTTAACCGTAGTCATACAATTATAATAAAATAAGTTTGGGGCAGAGAGAGAATTAGTGGGAAAAGAGAAATGGAAATGTGTGGCGGAAATCAGAGGGTTATAGGGTGTTGCACTATTTGGGATGCTCTTGATCATTATATATATATATATATATATATATATATATATATATATATATGGGAAATGTTCCGCTACACCTCTTAGTCTACATATTTTTCTCCTCTTGAATTCCAACCACTCATTCCGATTTTAATATTAATTTTTCTTTTTCTTTTCACTACACTATATTATTTAATTCAATCAAAAAGTGAAAGAATGAATATTAAAATCATAACAAGTGGTTGGAATTTAGGAGATAAAAGTGTAGTTTAAGAGGTGTAGTGGAATATATATATATATATATATATATATATATATATATATATATATATATATATATATATATGTGTGTGTGTGTGTGTGTGTGTGTGTTTGTGTGTGTGTATAAATACATGTGGTGCAAAGCAGTGGGATTTCCTACCTTACTTACTGCCCTAATTGAAGATTGCATTAATACCCCCACATTTTCTATCCTCATTAATGGGATCCCTAAGAGACACATTACCAGTAACAGGGGTACTAGACAAGGGGACCCTTATCCCCTATCCCCTTATCATTTAGCCATTGCAATGAAATTCTTCTTGCTACAGATGAAATTAGCTTGCTTCAAAAAGGAAATCAGAACTATATATGATTTTCAACCCCAGCTCAGTCATCTTTTATATGAAGATGACCTGATTATATGTATGAGGTCAACCAGAGGGGCTTCCATAGCTATTAATAGAACTTTTGATGTACTGGAGAAATATGCAGGCCTAAAAGTGAACGAGTTTAAAACAAAATGCTATTTTAACAAGTTTAACTCGAAGAAGGAGGAAGTTTTAGCAGTTCTGAAGGTATAAGAAGGTAGCTTACCAGTCAAATACTTGGGGGTGCTACTATCGTCGAATAAAATCACTGATTCAAAATGTGCAGAACTGATTACGAAAATCAGGGAGAAACTACAAGGTTGGAGCTCAAATTTATTTTCATTTGCTGGCAGAGTAGAACTGGTACAGACAGTTATATAGGCAAAAGTGAATTTTTGGTTGCAAACATTTCAATTGCCTGATGCTTCGATTGATAAAATTGAGAAAGTGTGTGTGGAATTTTTATGGAAAGAGGATTACGTAACATTGAATATTCAGACTTATGTCGTACCAAGAAGGAAGGAGGGGTTGGACTTTGTAATTTAAGAGAAATGTGAGAAGCATTTACAATGAATCATGGATGGAAAATCATCAAATCAAGTGGCATCTGGGCTAAGTGGATGCGCATCATATATGTGAGAAGCATTTACAACTCTTTTCCAACATGGAAGGCTATTCTAAAAATCAGAGACAAATTGGCTAGCAATTGTGTGATGGAGATAGCCAAAGGAAAGAGACTGATTTGTGGAAAGACCCATGTGTGGATGGCAATTCTCTAGTTGATATACTTGGTTACGACACATATTCAACATATGGATGCCGAAACAAGAAAGTGGATGAGCTGATTAGTGAGAACACATGGAATTGTAGTAATTTGCCTTGCAGTGACGACATTAAGGCCAAAATTGAGTATATGCCAATGTATTATAACATGGAAGAGGACATATGGGCGTGGAAACATGCTAAAGAGTTCAATACACATACGACATGGGAAGCAATCAGGGAGAAACACCAGATTAAAGACTGACACAATTTTGTGTGGGATAGAGTAAACTGCCATAAAATGGCAGCCACCACTTATAAGGCGGTGCCTAATCATTTACCTACCAAAGATAGACTAAATGCATGGGGGATTATTCAAGACAACGTGTGTGTGCTATGCAATAAAGAAACAGAAACGCATCAACATCTTTTTTTAAATGCCAGTTCTCAAAAAGAGTCTGGAAGTATTGCCTAGATAAAATGAACATTAACAATTGTGGATACAACTTAAATACATGCATAGAATACCAGAATTCGGCAAGCAACTGGTAGACGACGAAGGCAAGTTGTAAAAGATTGTTGTCACCAACACTGTATGGTCAATTTGGAGAGAGTGCAGTGGAAGAATTTTCAACCACATGGCACAAAATCCAAATAAAGTCAGCTATTTGAACCGGATGGATGTAAAAGTCATGGCAAAGAGAATTAGAAGAAGGGGACTTACAGATAGCCAGACAACAATTGCAATGGAGTTGCAAGCAGAGGATTGGCGGGCGGAAGAGGCAGAAAACCAATTCGAGGAAAGTAATTTTTTTTCGCCATAACCTAATTTGCTTTCTAAGAAGACGAACTTTACAATGTGGTAGTGAAAAGTGTGTTTTGTTTCTTATGTATTAGATTTATTTATGTATTTATTTATTTATTTTTTTTTATTTTTTTTTTGCGAAGCGGGTGTTCAGGCATACCTGAATTCTGCATGGTGTATGTATGGGTCTTGTTTGGGCCGTATCATTTTGGGTTGTGATGCCTCAATAAAAGCTTACTCATCTTCTAATATATATATACACACATACACACACACGCTAGCGTTCAATGACATTTGAAATACTGCAGCACCCCAAAATGTCCTCTGATTTCCACCACATATCTTCTTTCTCTCTTCCTTCACTCATTCTGTCACCTGCCAGTAACTTAAACTAATATAAATGTTTGGTTCCGTAGGGGGGCTTTTGGGGTGCCATTGAACGCTGCTCATATAAATATAAATATATATATATATATATATATACACACACACACGAGGGGTGTTCAATGACACCCCAAAATAGTGAGCACCCCAAGAGCTTCGTACAAAAACCAATTATTTATATTATAATAAGTTAGTGTAAAGAGAGAGAATGAGTGGAAGAAGAGAGATGGTGAAATGTTTAATAAAATCAAGGAGCTTTTAGGGTGTTGCACTGTTTGTGTTTGGGGTGTCATTGAACACACACACATACTCTCTCTCTCTCTCTCTCTCTCTCTCTCTCTGTGTGTGTGTACAGAGAGAGAGAGAGAGAGAGAGAGAGAGAGAGAGAGAGGTTCAATGACACCCATAACAGTGGAGCATCCCAATGGTCTCCCACTTTTCCACCATACATTTCTTCTCTCTCTCCACTCGTTCTCTCACCTCCCACTAACTTAAACTAATATAAATGAGAGGCGAATTTCAGGGGGGCTATTGGGGTGCTATATTTTCGGGGTGTCATTGAACGCTTACTATATATATATAGAGAGAGAGAGTCTATTGAGACACAAATTGTGGACCATTAGATCTTCCCCTGAATTTCACTCTGCATGTAAGGACAAAAAATCCAATTGTCCACAATTTGTGTATTTAATTTTGTGTTATGGGTTCGTGTTCAAATAATCTCTGATATATATATATATATATATATATATATATATATATATATATATATATATATATATATATATATATATATATATATATATATAGTAAAGAGATATAAAAACATTTGTGAGATCCTACTACAATATGAGGCACACGTAAGGCTGAAACTCCATAGTACAATAATCTGAGTTGTCAATGCATATCTGCAAACGCTGGTAGGGGACCTTCACTTCACTTCATCAAGAAACTTTCATGTTCAGGTAACAAGATAATCGAAATCTTTCACACCGTTTTGTGCATAAAGGCCCGTGTTCCCTACGAGCCCGGCAATTGCGTAGGCCATGGACAGGACCATTACGACACCACAGGTCCATCACGTGATCAAGTTTTCATCTGGGCTGCCACTAGTAGGCAGTTGGTGCTTGACAGCTCACGTGCTTTTTACGGTGGATGTAGCTGCGTTGTGTGGCATCCATCACTAATGTAAATGCCCAGTGGATTCTCATTGGCTTGTGTTGAAGAATATTCCTCCACTTTTTTGCTCTTGGTTTCGGTATGAGACTTACGAATCCTAGTATATGTTTAGCTTCAAAATATTGAAGCGACTTTGGCGAGTTTTTTATTATGCAAAAAGCATGATAAGATTGTAAAATGGTAAATTTTAAACGATATAGAATAAAAATAATTTTCATTTTGTTTTTCTGAGAATAACCATTAATCTCTTCTCATTTATTGAAGTAACTAAGATTTTAAAGTACAAATTAATTAATTTAAAAAAAAAAGATATTTATTCAAGTGAGATTTTTTTTTGAAACAATAACGTTTGAGATTAATATTTTGGCAATGTCAGCTGGTTTACAGTGATTTGTCCATTTTTATCAAAGCAAATGATAAGTACAGACAGAATTGAAGATAAACTTACTGATTGTCTACTGTATGTAAATAAAACAATACAATAAAGGGTATAAGCTTAGCTAGCATGCCAAGACTACTAAGTTGTCAGATAAATTCTTAGGATCTCTCCACAACTAGATTTTTGAAGAGATTAAAAAATAGAAATGAATTCTCCAAACAAAACTTTTTATTAATTCAGCAAATGATTACGAAAGAAAGCCTGAAAAATTGAGAAGATATCTCAGTCATCTTTACCATATAGATTATTTGTTGTCTTTTCTAGTGCAATAAAAGGAGATAACCAATTAATCTATTAAACCCGCAAAATCTTTTTTAAAAAGGGCAATTAACTACTCCCAATAATCCAACAAGTCTATGAAATAAGAAATGAGATATATTTATAATTCATCCTAGACTAAAAATATCTTGAAGGTCTACATAAATATGGAATGTAGTTTCATCAAAATCCAACATAAGTGTCTTAGACTGGTCTCCTTCAGCAGAAGAAGATCTAGTGTCTTCATCCGAAGACGCAGGCGCAGTGACATGTAGAAATCCACAGTATAATGAGACAAGGGAAGCATCATAACCACCAGATCCTAGACCGTAAATTATTTTTATATCCTAAGAAGGATCAGCTAATAACAAGGAGCTCCTTGTACCATAATCATCAGAAGAGAAAAGATTAATTTCCCCATCGATGACTTGGTAAATGAAATGCCTAACTTCACCATCTTCACCGACATACTTGTAGAACACTTGATATCTAGGAGTATACCTTGTTCACATGTTGCCAAGTTTTATCGGGAAGGTTCTAAACAATGAACAGAGGAAAGGTATGAACCTTTGAAGGTTCTGTGCGCACGGTGGGAGGATGATCAAAATTTGCAGTTGAATAGTAAGTAATCCCAACAAGTGGAGTAATGGTGGAAGTTGCAGTCTCAGATATAACTGCATTAGAGGCTGCTTTCGGGGATAAGCTAAAAACAATGGACACGTCAGCTGGGCACAGGATTTTAGGAACCTACGTCCTAAGTGACAGTCCAGATGGAGGTAGCTTCTAGAAGAACAATATGCTTACACGTATCAGAGAGATCACTGAAAAAGTGATAAGCAGTTCAGATGTTGGGCTTCCAACTGTAAGTAAGATCAACAAAACAAACATGACCTTCTATGCTGACCTTGATCTGGTGAGGGAGTCGTCTGTTTGGGATGATCTCAATTAGAGCTCTCACATATACATCGTACTCTCTAGCCAAGTTATATAGCCACTTATGAGCTCACTCAGAATATGATATATAAGGTGGATCTACCTAGCTAGTTTATAGACACACTAATTCAAACTAGATGACACAAGCTACTAAGTCACTTCACTCATAAATAAAACTTTTGTCATTCGTATATCTCAATCCCCGCATATGGCAAAAGATAGCAAACAGTCATTTATTTCCTACAGGATAGAAAGATAACTACTTGTCATTTAAGATCTTCCCCGATGGATACCTATGTTACTATGTAGTTGAACTTATTAGACAATCCCCAAACCACTTAATACTTCCTACAGGATAGCCAGAACCTTGTACCTCCATAGTGGTCGTTTAATACCTTATCCCAAGTCGGACTTTACCCCGTTTACTTACTACCTAAAGGGAGCAGACACATTCAGGGATTTTCAAACTCGTACCCAACTACCGTTTAATATTTCTTGTCGGAAAAATGCGAGTTATCCAATCACTTAATACCTTACAATGGTGGACCTGATGATTCTACCATTGCCTTGAATGGAAATGATGAATCCAATCACTTAATACTCTAATAGGCGGATCTCACTACTTAAGACCGTAATTCCGAAGTAGGCTACGCTATTAAATTGCCCATTTATGTTTCTTCTTTTGGTAGGGAGGTGGGCCCTATAGCCGCTGAAGATATCAACACTTGAAGTAAACTTATAGGATAAATTTTTATTACACACAAATAATTGTCACGGGTTCTTATGATTAATGATATATCACATCCGTTGTACGTATATCCAACCGCTAAAAAGTGCAGACTTTTGTCAAATCACTCAACTGACCTCGTATCAGTAACCTACTAAGTCCAATTCTTTTATTAATTAGAAATAATATTCCTAGAATTAAACTAAAGATAAAGTAGAACTAATATTCCTATAAGATCATATTTAAACTCCAAGATGATTTATTGGACTTAGTATTTATTATGGTAATTTCTGCCCAAATCTTCATTTAATTAAATACCATAACTTTCATATGCCATCAATAACCACAACGATCACTTTTCCTAAGGCAATAGGAATTCAAATAAATGTCGTTTACCTTAGCGACATTTAATTTTATTAATTATATTTATTGTAACTCCCATTTATTATATTAATTGTTGTTTATTATATTAGTTCTTATATATACATATAATATATGCATGTTTATTATATTAGTTTCCCTAAATTGGAGTTACAATATTTATTTTCTATTAAGTTAATTGTAACTGTTTGGTATTTATTGTCATATTTATTTCTCCACAAAGCTTATGGTTACAACCTTAATTCCCATTCAAGTTATTTATAACCTTTACAATTACTACAACTTATTCCATATTTAGCGTTGACAATTCGAAGATTATAACCATTTATTCTTCATTAATTATGGGAAACATTACCATATACTCGTTACTATAATGAACATTTAAATTCAAACATATAATATGCTTTACCTAATTTATAAAAATACTAGTGTTATTTACGTATATTTTTGGATGGATAAATTATAATATAATTACATATATTTTAACGTGCTATTTACTAGTAACTAATAAATTAAATTATTAATTATTTTACATTCTAGTCCAATCTAATGATTAGAAAAATCTCCATATGTTTAGACTTGTTGATATTCAAAATCGCGTAAAAAGGTTATTTGCCAATTATTCTTGTAAATTTTGCCTAAACATTTAAAAAGATGAAATATTGATATATTTAAAATCACAAGGAATAGATAATGTTTTATTTGGAATAGATAGTACAGACTATGTATGAATACATGAATTTATTCATCTCTTCCTAATATCTATTGTTTGTGTTCCTTGTAATCTCAAATACTGTCCTTCTATAGAAAAAGGAAAAAAGGGATTATTTAGAAAAATCAAGCAAAACCCTAAACAATTCAGAACACGGATAGATTTACAAACCAATAATGGTAATTTACATAAATATTGCAATTACATCCAATTCTGCAAATCTGGAATAAATAACTACACAAAAAATATTTAGGGATTGATTTCCAGATTCAAAGTGTAAATAATAACCAATAGATACAAGAAAGAATTGTAAGAAAGATAAGAATACTATAACTGAAGAGCCTCCAAACTTATATCAAATTTAGGCATACAAATTCAAATTTACACTGAGGAAATAGATCTGGTATCAGAAACAATATACAAATTCTCCACTCATCTGAAAGCTATTCCAAAATCTCAGATTTAAATTACAGCTTTTAGATTCTCATTCCTTAATCTGTACAGATCTATAATATGAATAAAAGGGACATGTATAATATTAAGATTTATTGATTTGGAAAAGAATTGGAAAAAAGGAAAGGGAAAGGGAATAAAGAATAAAATTTACATAGTATGCAGAACTCACCTTTGTTCATAGATCTAGATTCATTCTCTCTAATTCTTGTTGTTTGATTTAAAAACTTGTTTATTTTAGAAAGCCTGGAGAAATAAAAATGGAGAAGCTTCGTTGTTGCCTTTAAAAAATATGAGCAAAGTGCAGGGGTCTAGCCCTTTATTTATAGGCACTCATGACCCATAACTGTTGGATTTAATTACATTAAGATATGTCCATTAATACAGAAATTAATTAATTAAAACTCTAGGCGTCACTCACCCTTCATGCCCGAAGAGTTTTGCACCTCCCTCTGAAGGGCAGTCAACACCAGTTAAGGGGGAGCAGTCAACCCACCTTCTTCTTTATACGGTTAATTTATGGTATTATTGATTATTGTATATATACTTGATGAATTATTTTCCATCCATATCCGTGTTTCGTCCGTAAGTATTTCATACGGACTCCATTCGTGAAGTTTCAAACATGAAGTTGATAAAAATTCCATCATGAACGCAACAATGCAAGTTTCATAGTCAAATTTCATCCTTTGCAAGAATTACTTTTTTGGAATGTAATTAAATAACTAATTTAACTACCATCAAATTTCGAGATGTTACATGGCGAGTTACGACTAGGTTCTCCCGATGATGCGAAAATCGATCTTTACTTTGATCGGTGGCGTAATCATCATACGAAGCCGCAGCATCTTTGATTCAGCTTCATGTTCTTGTGTGCTTTTTTGCATAGTTACTTTCTGTATGTTCACCTGTCCAATTTTGTCTTTAGGTAACGTTTGGTGAATCTCCATGGAAACCAGTTTTGTGGTAGAATTCCTTTTTCATCGCTAATTATCTCTTGATAGAACTGGTGTTGTGGAAACCTCCAATAACACCAAAAAGGTCTACAACAAGTTATCGAGCGTTTAGCTACCATGATATGACCAGTCAGAGGTCAAGGGAATGATTCGAGCTCCAAGTGCGGAGCAATACGCCTTGTTGTTTATAGACAATGTTTTTGAGTTTCGGCATTGTTGTCTTTGTTCTTCAAATATTGATCTTCTCCTTTTCCAGCGTTTATTCCCTGGCTTTGTTGTAATGTTTGTTTATGAGAGAACTGTTATTATTTGTTGTCCGCGCAATGATGTTACAGGACTTCTATCTTTTGTAAATACTGTGTGTGTCATTCACACTTGTTTACAATTTGAATCAGAAATGAAATCTCATATTCTTTATCTAACTAATAGTTATACTAGAGCTAGAAAGAATAAATTTCTGGGATAGTAAATTTTAATGGATGATAGATTATGCATTTTTTTGTTATAGATATTACTAGTTTCGTCTATTCCTTATGTGCTAAAATTTATTTTTTGGTATTGGCATTTTTCTCTAAATGTCCAAATTTTTGAGATTTGTGTGATTTCAGTTTGTGTATTTTTCGCGCAATTGACTTCCGTCTACACTAAAGTGTGACTTGAATCATTTAAATTTCCATATAATAATTTTTGAAACTTTTTGCTAATTTCATTAAAAAGGAAAACATTTAAAAAAAAGAAATTTAAATTAAGTTTTGTTTGTATAAGTATGCGCATTTGTGTGTTTTAAATAAATTTTTACAAAATAAACAAGTATTATAAGAATCTAAAAATTATTTTTATAGAAATTGTGATTTTAAGATCACATATGAAGCGTACGGAAGATATTGAATAGTTAGCTTTACAGCTTTAACGGTGCATTAGGAGCGACAATGTGTTAAAAAACATTAACGACAACAAGAGAAAAGTTGTTTAAGCCTTGAGAAATGATGTTTCCATACCTTCTGATGATGTGTGCAAGTTATTATTTGACTCATTCACGTTTTAGAGCTCGATAATGAACCTCTTAATGCAGTTTAAATGTGAAAATTTTGGAAAATTTTGGGGGTAGTAAGGTGAAATTTGATTATAGAACGAAGATTGATAAATTTTGAAGCGGTAAGAATGTTAAATTCCCTATTTAAGTTCCTTTTACCTATACAGAAAAGTTAATGGGAAGCGATTTTAGATGCGTAGTCGTGGTGGATGTTAGAATTTGAATGCAAACTTGGTTACGTCACAGTTCTATTTGTAGCCTTATAAAGGTTTTGGATGATTTTTTTTTCAAACAACTACATACTTGTATACCTGCCTGTAACACCCCTAAGTCCCACATCGTGGAAGTCTGTGTGAAGTGGGTACTTACATAGTAGAGTCCATCTTTTGCTAACGCCGAGGCCTTTTGAGGAACAAAATCCTACACCTATACGGTGGCTAAGTTGGAGATAATATCTTGCGTGAACGTAGGTGCGGGTTGTTACAGTGGTATCAGAGCCAATACCCAGTCAGAATTGTGGCTCCTGTGTGGACCACAGCGCCTGGGTGAGGTGTTTGTGAGCCAACAGGGACGTTGGGCTCTATAGGAGGGGAGAATGTAACACCCCTAAGTTCCATATCGTGGAAGTCTGTGTGAAGTGGGTACTTATATAGTAGAGTCCATCTCTTGCTAAAGCCGAGGCCTTTTGAGGAACAAAACCCCACACCTATACGGTGGCCAAGTTGGGGATAATATCTTGCATGAACGGAGGTGCAGGCTGTTACACCTGCCAGTATATTTTAGGATGCTTGCATCATATTTTCAGAAACATTTTCAAAATAAAGTGCATACAAATAGAAGATTCGATTTAGAAGCATTATGCATAAATATTTTTATTGTTGTGGATCATTATATATAGTGTGTGCATGCACACATTTGATTACAAAATTGATCATATACAAATAAGTTATGTAGTTTAGGATAATTAGATGTCACCATCATGACTTAAGCAATGGTAAAATTTCGGGATGAAATTTCTTTTAAGGAGGGAAGAATGTAACAACCCAAAATTTGACGTTAGCTAAATTAGTTATTTAATTAGATTCAAAAATTAAATTCAAGAAAATGACGAAACTTGACCATGAGACTTGCACATTTGCATTCATGATGAAATTCCAGTAAACTTTAATGTTTGGAACTTCGCGAACGGAGTCCGTATGAAAAAGTTACAGATGATAATTGAATATGGACAAAAAATAATTAATTAAGCATATATATATATATGGTAATTAATAATACCCTAAATCGCCCTCCCAACCCAAAAGGGGGGGGGGTCGATCGCTCCCTCTTAAGGGGTGTTGGCTGCTATGTCGACCGCCCTTCAGAAGGGGGGTGTCAACCACTCGGGCCTGAAAAGTGAGTGATGGCTACGGTTTTGGCTAATATATTTTTTATATAAATGGATATATCTTAATATAATTAAATCTAACGGTTATGAATCATCTGAGCGCTTATAAATAAAGGGATAGATCCCCTACTCTTTGTTCATATTTTCGGGAGGCAGCAACAAAACTCAGCCATTTTCATTTCTCTAATCTCTTCCAAACTTTCAAAAAAATTAGTTTTCAAATCAAACAATGAAAATTAGAGAGAATGAATCAGCACTTACAATGAAAGGTTGGTTCTACGTACCAATTCTTTTCCAAATCTACAAATTTAAATATCCATACACATACGCTTTTTATATATATTATAGATCTGTAGGAATTTGGGAATAAAAACTTAAAAGTTGGTACTCAGATCTTAGATTTTGGAATAGCTTTCAGGTGAGTGGGAAATTTATACATTATTTTTTAATGTCAAATCTATTTCATTGTGCAAATTTGAATTCATATGCCTAAATCTGATATTGGTTTGTAGGCTTTTTAGTTATAATATTCTTGTCTTGCATGAAATTCTTTCTTATGTATTGTGGTCATTGTTTACACCTTAAATCTGGATATCAGTCCCTAAATATTATTGAGGTTTGTGTAGTCATTTATTCCAAGATTTGTAGAATTGTATATAATTGTAAGATCTGTGCAAATTTCCATTATTGGTTTGTAAATTTATTTGCGTTTTGGGTTGTTTAGGGTTTTGTTTGGTTTTTATAAATTGGTTTTATCCTTTTTTTCTTAATAAAAGACGCCGTTTAAATTACGAGGAATGCGAACAAAGCATATAGGAAGAGAAGTGTAAATTCACATATTTTGTACGTAGTTTATACTATATATTACAAATAAAAATATTACTTATTTCTTATGATTTTTAACATGCCAATATCCCCTCTTTTTAAATATTTGGACAAAGTTTGCAAGAATGATAGCAAATTACTTTTTTATGGGATTTTGAATCTCAGCTAGTCAAAAAGTAGAAAGCTTGTTTTTGTCATTAATTTAGACAAGAATATCTGGCAACGTAATAACAAAATTTAAAGTACGAAAACGTAAAAGGAGTTAAAAAAATAAACAAATTCATCTTTAGACAATCTCAACCTGGACTACCCTGAATTCACAAATTGCCAACTGCTTTGCGAAGTTCACTTCATTCCCACGTCACAACAACAACACAAGCCAAATTTCCTCTTTAAAACTATCACACAACATATTTACACTTACATCACCCCTCCTCCATTACAAAACCACTTGAAGCCCGCACATGATCATATGCAATATGATCATTGTCTAACAACAATCTACTTCATCAATTCTCATTCTCTAATCTGTTTTTCACATAGTTTTTACATCTCCTTTTATGTTCACCATTTACATTGTAATTTCCTCCATTTCTGTAACATCTGCCTTCACTTGTTTTGTGCAACCTGCAATCAACTCATTAATATCACCACCAGACTACGTCCACTGCCCATGTTATCACATCACATCAACCGCCACAAGTGCTATACAACTGAACATGACAACTACAATTCCACCACAAATCACAACGTTCATTACCTTTTCTTTAACCTTCCTCTTACACCCTTCAAAACAATTTATTTCTAAACAGCTCCAATAAGCCCATTACCACCTCCACACTTCGTTTTCACAATTAATACTTCACTATCTACATTGATAACAACCACAACCTTTTACCATATGCATAAATCCAAAATGTAGTTACCTCACAACCAATGAACACCCACATCACATGAACAATACTGACATTCACTCTCTCAACATTCACTAACAAACCTCTGCCAACATCAGTTACCCATAACCTATCCAACCAAATGTTTGAACGCTAAAAACAAGTAGTTTGACCACACAACACCCACATTCACCCTCAAAATCGTTGCTTCACTAACTGCCAATTGCAAGTTCCAATCTCCGAATCGTAATCACCAAAAATTAATCCAAAATTATCGAAATGCAAATCATAAAAACGAATGAGTCCTAAACACTTGATATACCTCGACCAAATACAACTCTCCTAACTGCATATGATCTTGCCTAGTATGAACCTCCCAATACAACCACTTTCCATGACCGCTTCAATCTCATCCTCCAATGACAAATACCGAAGATGAATCACACTTCCAACCCAAGTAAACCTAAAACAATAAAAGTCATCCTAAACTTGCTATACTCTCATCACCTAACTACTACTAGTACAAAACGCATTTCCTGAAACCTCACCAACATCAACCACAAACCTCCTTCTTGACCACCAAACTACTGCTTCACCTATATATAAAATACCCACTTCAACATAGATACCTCCCTAAACTTTGATTGTAGCTGAAACTGTGGTATCTTATAAATTGTGAATGTATCTTAATTCACTAAAGCATAACAATTTCCATCTCCTCCCATATCGTCGTCTAAATCGAAACAACTTTATGACAATCTCCAGCAAGCCATTGTACAACCAGAACCCTCCTCATTACCCCTACAGTCCACCAAAACCAAGTTTAAATCAAAAACTAAAATGGGTTGAACTCGGTTCTTAAAGTGAACCGAGTTTAAAAACCGAGTTTAAAAAATTCAATTTCAACTTGGTGAAAATTCTTCTTTTAAACCGAGTTTATCTAAGCTTTAAAATTGAATTAAATTAAATTTAACAATTTTGATGTACTTTGATATGATTTAAATTAAGAAAAATATGCAGCATACAATCGTGCAAATAGTGGGTTTTTTAGCGAACTTAGAAATGGTAAAGACTTATTCCTCATTCCATTACGACATGCATAGAAGGCCAAGCTATAGCAAAAGACAGAGCTTCTTCCATATGCTATAATTCAGATGTTTTTCTCCATAGTTCTTTGGCTGGGTCTTTAATATTCTCCATCCAAACTTTAATTGCATTCAGGGGCGTAGCATAATGATGGCCAGTAGGGGCCATGGCCCCCCCAAGATTTTATCTTCTCTTCATAAGTTGAGTACTCAAAGCTGGCATATACGTTTGAAACTCATATCTATTTTAAAACAGGAAAATATGTATTTAAATATAAGCCCCGGTATTGGAAACTTGTGCATACACTTCAAGCCTACCTAATTCCACCTTTGTAAATTTCCATTCAAAAGTTAGTTCTCAAATCAATTTTTTTTGTTTGTTTGTTTATTTTTTTTTGGCACCCCCACCTTTTGATTTCTGGCTACGCCCCTGATTGCATTGTTTCCTGATGATTTAAATGGACCGTCCTAATTGGATCAGTAGACTCCACGCATCCTGAAGCAACTACTTTCTCCTTTCCCGATGAATTCATTAGCTTGCATTTACTATTTGCTCTTGATTTTTCCATATGTAGGTTAAAAAAGATGAAAAGTAATAACGCTAATCCTTAAAAAATAGAAATACACCATTAAAATAAAGTACCATAATTTTTTTGATTATATCCACAGGCATAATAGGAACTCTAGCACTAATCTTCTGGACAACTACTTGTGATTCGGGTCATACAACCTTCTTATAAATATCATCCACAAGTTTGATCAAACCAGGGGCATGCTTGCAAAAAAAGCTTCTGGATTTAGTGGAGTATATATCCAAACAATCATGGTTGATGGTCCGTGAGGAACATTGTTAACTACTTCCTTTGAGATACTTGAATGTAATCATCCTAAAGCCACTAATTGTTTGATTCATCCCCAAGCAAAAATCTTGCATTTGCTTTCTAGGTTGCTACTTATACTCTATTTGAGGTAAGACTATTTATTTACTAATATATATATATACATACACACATATATTAAAATTTCATGTTCGCTGTGGAGAAAAATGCTTACCATGTCGTCTTCTTCATCATTGTGAGCATGTGAACTTAAAACTACTCTATTCGATGGTCATACCACAATATTATCCTTTGCTTCCCAAATAACTAAGAATGTAGTTGTATGCCTCCATAGAAAGCATTCAGTTTTTCGAATAGTCAATCAAAGTTATCATTGCATATGGCCCTAAAGGAAAACCATTGATAAGCTTGTTTGGATCATCCAACACAACTCTTCCTCCAACAACAATCTCTTCATTCCCTCGCCAATTCAATAAATTACACTTCTTCATATTTTTATCATATTGCACTACAATTAAAATAGGAATATTATATTAATTATTGAATAAAAAGTTAAAATACAAATGATGTCAAACCAACAATATTAATTAATTACTTGAGGTTTGCTTACTTCTATCCTACTTTGCCTATCTTGCAAAATCAAAGAAAAAATAATGTTAGTTTTTTTATTTAGCACTCAACCATAGTAATATATAATACAATCATACAACAACTAGAAAATAGTGCATTCAAACTCAATAGAAACAAGATGTTTCTTACTTGATTTTTCATTATATATAGAAATTTCTTCTCTAATTCTAATAGTTTGTTTCAAGTTGCAATGTTTACTTATCCTTAACCTATGCTAAAATTGCTTTAATAAGACTCATTCCTCTTCTTATCGCTCTTAGTGGGCCCGATTTTTCTTGCCCTAACACTTATGCAAGTGCATATTTTCTATTGTTTATTAGAGAGGTCGAATGTGAAACACCTTCAATTTGCTTAATCTTTTCCTACAAAACATGATTAATAACAAAATATTCATATATTTAAGAGCAAGCTTGTAACACCCCACACCCGCTATGATCACTCTATAAGGGAATGCCATAACATCGGTGGAGTATTTTAAGTGAATATAGAACAGAAAAATTACAACAAGACAGATATAAGTAATACTTGAAAATGTAAAACATCATTTCATTGCAGCGGGAAGTAAAACATGTTTGGTTACATCCCAAAACCATAACAAGAGTCAAGTACAAAATATCCATCCTGATAAATAAAAATACATAATCCCAATATGCGTGAACTGATAGCCATAAAAGAAAAGGATAAGCTGAGCTTTACTCCTACGGTCCAAGCTCCAAAAGAGAATAAAGCAGCCTGATCAAAGCCCACTCGTACCGGGCCCACTCTGATAACCTGAGGGTTGGGGAAAAAGATAAAAACAACGGGGTCAGACATAAGTCT
Source organism: Allium sativum (assembly GCA_030737875.1). Lineage (NCBI taxonomy): Eukaryota > Viridiplantae > Streptophyta > Magnoliopsida > Asparagales > Amaryllidaceae > Allium > Allium sativum. The sequence goes on from CM060919.1 coordinate 342,647,326, forward strand.
GAGTGAGTCCTATAACTTTAACAATACAATCATTAAAGTAACCAGAGAAGACATAAGCTTGATATACGGTAACGTCTGGGGATGAATGGCTACACTAAGCAGCTTGGTAGACTTAGGATATACTAAGATAACCGTAAAGACGCATCTACCCACCCAAGGACAATTTCTACACTGCACCACACCAGTCATCCCTAATTATAGGTTGATCCCACTAAGTGTACTTAGTAAATTTTAATGGTAGTTTCGTGTACCCCTATCTGACTACATAGGTGTACCCACTACTCCCCAAGCGATCGGCTCCCTTACGTAGATACCCGTGTTGGTCCCACAGTGGGGTGTATCATTCCCCAAAGTGGCAACCTGATAATATCAACGGTGCACGGCTTTATACCTACACGATGCAACAACGACTTACCAACCAGCCCGGGTCCACACACGCATATGAAACCCGTTGGTCCTGCGTTGCCACCGCTAACCCGTTTTGGCCTCTTATAGTCAAGCCCAATATGCGTGTCCCGTCACTCGACCAGAGTCGAGCCTACTAAGATACGTTTGGGATATTGGTTGAAATGGGCCCCCACAAGCTACCACCTAAGCTTGTAATTTCTAGTGAATCCCACTTAACCCTTTAACCATGTCCACTTACATGTTATATATTTTGGTTAAGTAATTAATCATATTTCAATTGCCACTTAAGGCACCCACTAGATTCCTCATGCCACCCAAAGCACTTACTTAACCCTTTACCCATGTTTAATTACATGTTCCACTTTGGTTAAGTATTCTAATTGTATTTTCTATTGCCACCCAAGGCAACCCACTAGTTTCCTCATGCCACCCCAGGCACCCACTTAACCCTCATGCCCCACTACATGCTAATTTGGTTAAGTGTTTCTTAATTAATTAAGATCGTAACCTTTGTAAAGACCTCTCACATTAGACTATCTTTTATGGCAGCTGGATATGCCGGTTGGTTCCGGGCAGCCTTACACCATAACAGAGTCTAACCTCGTGTCTTTACACTTGTCACGTATTTAGTTTATGACTAAGACCTCTCACATTGGGCCAATCATTTGTAGTCGCTGGATTTGCCGGTCGGTTCCGGGCAGTCTTATGCTACAAAAGGGTCCAACCTCGTGTCTTAGTAGATTAATTACACCTAATTAATCACCCCCATAATTTGTATTAATTATCCCTAATTAATTACAAATATTTAAGAATATGGGTAGACCTAACTCAATAGGTAAATTCCCAATTCCATAACATGGGTAGACCTAACTCAATAGGTAAATTCCCATGGGGTAGACCTAACTCAATAGGTAAATTCCCACTTATGCTTATTCATTTTATGGTATGCTTAATCATAACCATTTCACACCATTTCATTAACATATCTATTAACCCCATCGTTTCCCACGTACTTATGCTAACACGACATATTTCCAAGAGAAGATTCTTTCACAATTAACATGGGTTTCACTTAGCATACATTAGCATTAACATGGGTTAAAAGGTGTCCACTTACATCATGATATTAACCCAACTAGCATTACTAAATAACCCAACTTGCATGAACATACATATGTCATATGTAAAGGCAACTTGCATAAGTGTTCATAGGTTATACAAAGGTGAACTTGCATGTGTCTTAAAGGTGTGAACTTGCACAACATGTTACATGTTAACTTGCATAACATCATACACATAACTTGCATAATATCATAAACATAACTTGCATATCAACATACACATAACTTGCATAACATCATGCACATAACTTGCATAACATCATACACATAACTTGCATATGAACTTGCATAACAACATGCACATAACTTACATAACATCATACACATAACTTGCATAACATGTTGAGCTTGCATATAAGCATACACATAACTTGCATAACATGTTGAACTTGCATATATGACTTGCATCTTAAAGGAGGGTAAACATGCATATATATATATATATACATAGCATATAAAGGTGTCATCTTGCATATGTATGCATCACATTTAAAAGGGTAAACTTGCATGTCATGATTTATGCATAATACCAAACACTTAGCATGCATAAAACCACATACTTAGCATGCATAGAATCAATTACTTATTATGCATAAACCCACCACTTAACTTGCATAAACCCACATACTTAACTTGCATAAACCCACATATCCAACTTGCATAAACTCACATATTCAACTTGCATAAACTCACATATTCAACTTGCATAAACTCACATATTCAACATGCATAAACATAGGATTAATATTAAACATAGATTAGCATATTCACATCATATCATATGACTTGAAAACCCATTAATCCTCATGCAAAACCATAGATCTCATCATATCTCATCTACTTAATTTAGCAATTGATCATCAAAGTGATAGAAACTCACTAAAACCAAGATTAGCAAACTTATGAAGTAGAACTAGTTGCCATATTTGAAGAAGATGATGATTAGAGGTTGATTAGCTTGCAACTTTCTTCATAAACTAGTGGAGGCTCCTTCTAAGTTGCATTTTGGCGGCATGATGGCACAAATTCTATTTTTAGTATGGATTAGGGTAGTCTTAGGGTATATTTATAGGATTAGGTTGTGTTTTAGACCCTTAGATTAACCCTAGGTTAGATTAGGTCCGTCAGATTTAGGAAGCCTCTAGAGAATAGCCCCAAGACACAGCCCAAACTCAACTAGGTGCACCAGGCCAGCAACAGCCGACAGGGCAAGTCGACTGCCCTGTCGACAGCCAAGTCGACAGGCGTGTCGACAGGCAAGTCGACAGCCCTGTCGACAGCCATGTCGACCTGGCTGGGCGGGAGTTTTCCCGCCTGGCCCCATTTCTGCATGTTTCGAAATTTGAACCTGAATTTTTAATTCTGTTTTTAACTTTGAATTTTCTGCAAACTTCATTGGGCCATAACTGGGCCATACGGACTCCAATTCTCGAAAACTCGGACTCTATTTCGCGTATTTTTCCGAGATGAACGCAATGACGTAGCCCGTTTCCCCCAATTCTCACATTTGAGATTATTTATTCTGCAATTAGTGAATTTTAGCATTAACTGAAATACGGGGTGTTACATTCTCCCCTCCTTAAAGGATTTCGTCCCCGAAATCTCTAAGCTAAGGAGAATGCATATCCTACCATCCAAACAACCATCTACTCAATCCATCAAACACGGGCATCCATTGTCCTTAAAACAATTTCTAATGATGTATGAGCATATGCAAAAAGTGTGTGTATATGTTCCCTATCTAATGTATGAACATATGCAAACCATGATAGTGCCATGCATCCAATATGTATGCGAAAGAACCCTATTGACACATACTATTTCTACATGTGTGCACAACCATACACCAAAATGCATCATCCATATGATAACGCAACCATTATACATCCATTAATATAGCTACCTACACACAATTTTATGCAATATGCAATATGAAGTGATTGAGCCGATCTAGTGCCTAGAGTGTGTATATATGCATCCACGAGCAACCACTAGCAAACACTTGCATCCACATGCATCCATCAATCATAACATGTCTCAAACACATGTTTCAACCATAGGTTTACCCTATCTAAAGGTCAAAGGTACTAATGAGAGGACATACTAAAGATAAGATAAGTACTAGACAAACGATAGAGGAGAAATTAAAGGACATACCCTCAAAAAGGAATGGGTATAATGAACGCATCTTTGCTTCTGTCTCCCAAGTAGCATTGCTCTAACCTTCTCCCCTTTTCACTTTGACTAGCCGAACCTCTCTGTTTCTCAACTTCCTAATCTCTGACCCAAGGATGCGGGTAGGAGCTCGTCGAATAATCACATCACGCTCTACCTTTACTTCTTTAAGTAAGCCCGGCTCTACCGCCTCTGCGGTCTCATGTAGGCACTTCCTCAAATGTGACACATGGAATACGTCATGTTTCCTATGCAACCGAACTATCTCTCGAATATAAACTGAAGCTAGCCATGGAGCAGTTCTCTTACTCTTCACGGGTATACAATGGGCGCTCTTAGTAAGTCTGTCTACTACCACCCAAATTCCCGTATTACCCTTCCTCGATCTTGGTAATCCGTCGAGACACTATCCCACTTCCATAGCGGAACCTCCAACGGGTGAAGCAATCCGCCGGGTTTCTTCTGCTCCGCTTTCACTAGCTAGCACACCAAGCATCTAGCGACATACTCGGCCACATCTTTCTTCATACCGGCCCAAAGAAAATTCGCTTCATGTCTTGGTACATCTTGTCCCCACCCGGATGCATGGTCATTTTCGACCGATGTGCATCAACAAGTATAGCCTTCCTCAAACCCTTGTTTGTGGTACACAAAGTCTACCGTCTTTACACAACCACCCCTTACCATCTAGGGTGTCCCTACTCAAATGGCTGGACGACCTCCTCCTCATGAGCTTCTCTACTAACTCAACCAACTGTGGGTCGTCTCGCTATGCCTCGTCAATTCATCCCAAAAGAGTAGGCCTAACCTCCAAGGAGGCTAGCAACCCGGGTACAAAATCAACGGTAGGCCTAAAGCCAAACATCAAAATAAATTCCAAGCTCCGTCGTTCAACGGACAATGAACTCAAGGACAACCTTTTTCTACTTAAGGCGTCCACCACCACGTTACCCTTGCCATGGGTATACGCTATCTCAAACTCATAGGTTGCTAAGAATCCCATCCAAAATCATCACAACTGTCCATCTCTCACGCAGACCACCCTAGTCGAACTCGACATCCCCCAAATGCAAGCCCCAAAGGCCTAAACCAATATCAGACAAACACCCAAGGGATATCTCCTTCGAGCTCAGACGACCTACGTGAGATGATACTAGTAAAAATGGCTAAGTAATTAAGCCTTTGATCAACTTTGGATGTCCTCGCCAGTCTCGCTCCAAAACCACCGTTTTTTTCCCATAACTGGCTTTGCTCAACCTACTAAGCACACACGAAAACTTATTTCGCTTCTAGAAAAGACCCAGATGTCACGAACTTATTTAGGTACTCCCCGAACACCCTTCTCATCAAATCAATAAAGTATGCGGGGGCGTTCGTCAAACCAAATGGCATCACCAGCCACTCATAAAAACCATCCGGAGTCCTAAAGGCAGTCTCCTCTATACTATCCTCATCCACTCTCAACTGACGAAACCCCGTGGCTAAGTCCAACTGCGAAAATACTGAGGCGCCAACTGACTGATCAAAGAGATCATCAATCCTCGGCAATGGGTGTCGATTCTTCTTTGTGAGTTTATTTAGTTCTCTTTAGCCTACACAAAGTCTGAGGGACCCATCCGCCTTCGTGGAAAAAACTACTGGAGCACCCCACTCCGATATACTTCGTCTTATGAACCCCTTCTCAAGCAAATCGCCTACTTACTTATGGAGTTCCCTCCTCTCACGAGGAGCCATGTGGCACACTGGTCAAAATATTCGTTTGGCATTATCTATCAGATATATTCGGAAGTCAATCTCCCGCTCCGGAGGTAAGCCCTTCACCCCCCCTCAAACACATCCGGGTATTCCTGGACCACTCTAACAGATCGCAAACTCTCGACCGACGTGTCAAGCGATTCCAGATAACCTAGCATAACAGTTTCTATGGGATTACAAGAGATCTCGAGAGTGTTATCCAAGCGGGTTATAAACCTAACAACTCTCCCTTCAAAATCAAGAACGACACCCCTACTAGATAACCAGTCCATGCCCAAAACTATCCCATAGCCCGTGAAGCCCAAAAAGCATCACATCTAAACTCAGCGCTAAGTATAGCAACTTTCAAACCCAAACACATCATGGAGCCCCAATTGGGTTTGAAACAACTAAGGGATCATCTACTAAACTGGTGTCTAAGTGCAGTGACTCAACTAATGATGAGATAAACGAACTCAATGCGTCAGAATCAAATAAAGTACGGACAGGATGATCAAACAGAAAAAACTAGACTTTCCACGGAAATAGTTCTACCTCTCTCTCGAATCGGTGGAGCTGCGAGAGCCTGAACTTGCCCCCTTGCCTGAGCTGGTGCCAAAAGAGCTTGCACCTGTCCTCCTGAGGTAGACCCCGTCCTTTGCCCTTTCTTAGGACAGTCTTTCACTAGATGTCCTACTTCGTCACAGTGGAAGCAGCCAGTCTTCTTCTTCTTGCGACAATCCTTGCTTAGGTGGCCTAGTGTTCCACAAGTGAAGCACTTCTTCTTCCCCTTGCCACCGTTGCCTTTCCCACCTTTGTTTTGCTGTTGTTGCTGAAGTCTCTTTTGTTCTCCTTTCTTCTCGGGTGCTTTAATAGCATTGGGACCCTTCTCTTCCTCATGTATAAGTGCCATGTCCACTAGCTTCTCAAAAGTGGCCCCCATAGGGATGTAAGACATAGCCAATCCGCGCATCGGTTCGTTCAAGCCTTTAACGAACCTCAGAGCTTTCTCTTCCGGTGTGTTTACCAAGTCTATGTTGAATCTCGCTAACTGGTTAAACTCGTTAACATATTCTTTCACCGACAAGTTCCCTTGCTTTAAGTTCAAGAACCTTTCCACGTACAGATTTTCTTCCGCTCTTGAAAGAAACTTTGCCTCAAACCTTTGCCTGAAATCTGCCCAAGAGTCAACAGGGTGTTCTCCATTAGTGACCTTCCACCAGAGCGAGGCCTCCCCTTCCATCAACCAAGCGGCTAACTTGACTTTCTTTCCTTCTTCCACTTCAAGGATTTCCATCAATTCTTCCGTCTCCTTAAGCCAATCCCTAGCTCCTACAAAAGGTTTCCCTCCCATAGCCTTAAACTCCTTACAAGTCTTAGCAAAAGTATCCGCGCGAGGAGGAATGGGTGTAACTGGTAGTGGAGGAACATTCGCTGGACCTACAGCGGCGGCCTTAGCCTCTAACAACCTCCTATACCATACTGGTATCGCTACACTGTCCGGAAGATTAAGATCTTCAGCCATGCTGAAACGAAAGAGGAAAGATTAAAACGGAGAATTCAAAAAGATAAAGATATGGCTATCGGGAATTATGCTTTTCTTTCAAAAACTTTTCTCTTAAAAGACATGTTTTTGAAAATACTCCTTCAAAAATTTTCTTAGAAAAATAGTTTTTCTAAAAAATTTATCTGTTCTGGTAACCTTAAGCTCTGATACCACGTGTAACACCCCACACCCGCTATGATCACTCTGTAAGGGAATGCCATAACATCGGTGGAGTATTTTAAGTGAATATAGAACAGAAAAATTACAACAAGACAGATATAAGTAATACTTGAAAATGTAAAACATCATTTCATTGCAGCGGGAAGTAAAACATGTTTGGTTACATCCCAAAACCATAACAAGAGTCAAGTACAAAATATCCATCCTGATAAATAAAAATACATAATCCCAATATGCGTGAACTGATAGCCATAAAAGAAAAGGATAAGCTGAGCTTTACTCCTACGGTCCAAGCTCCAAAAGAGAATAAAGCAGCCTGATCAAAGCCCACTCGTACCGGGCCCACTCTGATAACCTGAGGGTTGGGGAAAAAGATAAAAACAACGGGGTCAGACATAAGTCTGAGTGAGTCCTATAACTTTAACAATACAATCATTAAAGTAACCAGAGAAGACATAAGCTTGATATACGGTAACGTCTGGGGATGAATGGCTACACTAAGCAGCTTGGTAGACTTAGGATATACTAAGATAACCGTAAAGACGCATCTACCCACCCAAGGACAATTTCTACACTGCACCACACCAGTCATCCCTAATTATAGGTTGATCCCACTAAGTGTACTTAGTAAATTTTAATGGTAGTTTCGTGTACCCCTATCTGACTACATAGGTGTACCCACTACTCCCCAAGCGATCGGCTCCCTTACGTAGATACCCGTGCGGGTCCCACAGTGGGGTGTATCATTCCCCAAAGTGGCAACCTGATAATATCAACGGTGCACGGCTTTATACCTACACGATGCAACAACGACTTACCAACCAGCCCGGGTCCACACACGCATATGAAACCCGTTGGTCCTGCGTTGCCACCACTAACCCGTTTTGGCCTCTTATAGTCAAGCCCAATATGCGTGTCCCGTCACTCGACCAGAGTCGAGCCTACTAAGATACGTTTGGGATATTGGTTGAAATGGGCCCCCACAAGCTACCACCTAAGCTTGTAATTTCTAGTGAATCCCACTTAACCCTTTAACCATGTCCACTTACATGTTATATATTTTGGTTAAGTAATTAATCATATTTCAATTGCCACTTAAGGCACCCACTAGATTCCTCATGCCACCCAAAGCACTTACTTAACCCTTTACCCATGTTTAATTACATGTTCCACTTTGGTTAAGTATTCTAATTGTATTTTCTATTGCCACCCAAGGCAACCCACTAGTTTCCTCATGCCACCCCAGGCACCCACTTAACCCTCATGCCCCACTACATGCTAATTTGGTTAAGTGTTTCTTAATTAATTAAGATCGTAACCTTTGTAAAGACCTCTCACATTAGACTATCTTTTATGGCAGCTGGATATGCCGGTTGGTTCCGGGCAGCCTTACACCATAACAGAGTCTAACCTCGTGTCTTTACACTTGTCACGTATTTAGTTTATGACTAAGACCTCTCACATTGGGCCAATCATTTATAGTCGCTGGATTTGCCGGTCGGTTCCGGGCAGTCTTATGCTACAAAAGGGTCCAACCTCGTGTCTTAGTAGATTAATTACACCTAATTAATCACCCCCATAATTTGTATTAATTATCCCTAATTAATTACAAATATTTAAGAATATGGGTAGACCTAACTCAATAGGTCAATTCCCAATTCCATAACATGGGTAGACCTAACTCAATAGGTAAATTCCCATGGGGTAGACCTAACTCAATAGGTAAATTCCCACTTATGCTTATTCATTTTATGGTATGCTTAATCATAACCATTTCACACCATTTCATTAACATATCTATTAACCCCATCGTTTCCCACGTACTTATGCTAACACGACATATTTCCAAGAGAAGATTCTTTCACAATTAACATGGGTTTCACTTAGCATACATTAGCATTAACATGGGTTAAAAGGTGTCCACTTACATCATGATATTAACCCAACTAGCATTACTAAATAACCCAACTTGCATGAACATACATATGTCATATATAAAGGCAACTTGCATAAGTGTTCATAGGTTATACAAAGGTGAACTTGCATGTGTCTTAAAGGTGTGAACTTGCACAACATGTTACATGTTAACTTGCATAACATCATACACATAACTTGCATAATATCATAAACATAACTTGCATATCAACATACACATAACTTGCATAACATCATGCACATAACTTGCATAACATCATACACATAACTTGCATATGAACTTGCATAACAACATGCACATAACTTACATAACATCATACACATAACTTGCATAACATGTTGAGCTTGCATATAAGCATACACATAACTTGCATAACATGTTGAACTTGCATATATGACTTGCATCTTAAAGGAGGGTAAACATGCATATATATATATATATATATATATATATATACATAGCATATAAAGGTGTCATCTTGCATATGTATGCATCACATTTAAAAGGGTAAACTTGCATGTCATGATTTATGCATAATACCAAACACTTAGCATGCATAAAACCACATACTTAGCATGCATAGAATCAATTACTTATTATGCATAAACCACCACTTAACTTGCATAAACCCACATACTTAACTTGCATAAACCCACATATCCAACTTGCATAAACTCACATATTCAACTTGCATAAACTCACATATTCAACTTGCATAAACTCACATATTCAACATGCATAAACATAGGATTAATATTAAACATAGATTAGCATATTCACATCATATCATATGACTTGAAAACCCATTAATCCTCATGCAAAACCATAGATCTCATCATATCTCATCTACTTAATTTAGCAATTGATCATCAAAGTGATAGAAACTCACTAAAACCAAGATTAGCAAACTTATGAAGTAGAACTAGTTGCCATATTTGAAGAAGATGATGATTAGAGGTTGATTAGCTTGCAACTTTTTTCATAAACTAGTGGAGGCTCCTTCTAAGTTGCATTTTGGCGGCATGATGGCACAAATTCTATTTTTAGTATGGATTAGGGTAGTCTTAGGGTATATTTATAGGATTAGGTTGTGTTTTAGACCCTTAGATTAACCCTAGGTTAGATTAGGTCCGTCAGATTTAGGAAGCCTCTAGAGAATAGCCCCAAGACACAGCCCAAAGTCAACTAGGTGCACCAGGCCAGCATCAACCGACAGGGCAAGTCGACTGCCCTGTCGACAGCCAAGTCGACAGGCGTGTCGACAGGCAAGTCGACAGCCATGTCGACCTGGCTGGGCGGGAGTTTTCCCGCCTGGCCCCATTTCTGCATGTTTAGAAATTTGAACCTGAATTTTTAATTCTGTTTTTAACTTTGAATTTTCTGCAAACTTCATTGGGCCATAACTGGGCCATACGGACTCCGATTCTCGAAAACTCGGACTCTATTTCGCGTATTTTTCCGAGACGAACGCAATGACGCAGCCCGTTTCCCCCAATTCTCACATTTGAGATTATTTATTCTGCAATTAGTGAATTTTAGCATTAATTGAAATACGGGGTGTTACAAAGCTGATAGAAAATATATTATTAAATGTAGATCGCAGTTGTTGGGAAAGACCTGAGGACATAGACACATCAAAAAATGTGTACTTTGTGATGCCTAGTATGCTTATATCTGTCAAGATGGATAGTTATTGAATTGGGAACAACATTGATTATTTTTTAGGAATGTGGGTTAGGTCTATTACAAGAAGCTGTCGACTATGGACATGAAGGTGTTTGAATTTGGATTGAACTATATGGGGAAAGCATTGAGATTCTCTTAATTTTGGTAGTTTGTCCTTTTTATTGATCTTATTGTGGTTATAATTTATGTTTTTTTATTTTCTCCTCCATGTTTCTTTTTTAAATTTTTGTAAAGAGTAGGAAAAATCTCCTAGTCTTGTAGAATTAAGCATACTCAAGTTCAAATTTTAGAATAATAAGCATCTAAAAATCCAAGTCACTATAGATAAGTATTTTACTATTCAAGATATTTGAACTGGAGATCACTAGCAATTCAATATACTTTTTTTCTAGAAGAACTGGGATCACATGTAATAGTTACTTAAATATGATATAAGCATTATCCTCAGAAAACAAAATATGTGAAAACACAGTGTTAGATGTTATTGTAACTAGTGCGAACCCGTGCTACGCACACGGAGTTCACAACATAATTTGTTTTATGCTTCTTAGTTTTTTAAGTTTCAACGATGAATAGTATGTTTATATATTTTATATAATATATTACAATTTTTAAAACACTATTGATAAATATTTGCTGAAAAATGTATTTAAGTAATCTCAAATCATACAACGTATAACACATTTTTAAAGCATAATAACTTCATATAAGTAAAGATAATATTAGCAATTAATTATTCTTAACATATTAGGAAATGCATCAATATGTTATGTTTCCCAATTTAAGAAACATATAGCCAATATACGTTTATTCTATAACACACACTCATATATGTAAGCACATAGTTTGTCTATAGAAGTTTTCCATACGTAACCAAAAATAACACTTGAGCCAAATTATTTTTAAAATTTTGATTTAAAAAATACCATCTAAGATTAGAACATGCCTACCTTTCGACATTATCCAATACTAAATTGTAACGACACGGATTTCGCCCGGACCTAATCGATCGCTAAACCGACCAAGACCGTTCGAATCCCGCATACGCTAACTTTGGGTATACAACACATCAGAACAAATAACAGAAGACTTCAATAAACATCATAATAATGTTACATCAGAGTACAGAATATCAGAGTATATCGAAATATAATACACAGCGGAAGATAAATTTACATAAATGTAAAACAGTGCACAGCGGAAATATAAACTACACAGCGGAAGACTGTAAATGCCTGGACACAGCTTAAAGCTTCAATCCAGAATCCTGCTCAAAACATCTGCAAAATAAAACTACTCGACTGCCCGTGTGGAAAATAGGGGCACCCGAGTTCGCAAGGGAAAAGCAAACTACAGGTCAGTCATGGGACTGGTGTGAGAACTCAAAAACAGTTGTTAAACTTGTTTAAAAATAAGGCAAATCACGGGACCACGCCACTTTCGCGGAACGGGTTTACCCCCATGAAAGCCAGTGTATAAACAACAATCAATGTAGATATATGGATCTACTATGCATCAATCAACATGCAATATCCCTATCTACCCATTTAGATTAATCACCACACTTAGATTTTCCAAATCCAATTCAATTTACAGAAATTATTCCTTTGGATTTTATTCCCGATTTCTTATTTCAAATCATTTGAAATACATATCTAACTTTCTATATCAAAGTAGATTTCACTTCGGGATCTCAAATCAAATCATTTGGAAATGTGAATTCCAAAACATAACAATGCATACAAACAAGTATGCAACCAAATATCGTGCTCCCCATCGACAAGGCAAAGGGTACGCACCTCGCAACTCGATATATATATGTGCACCTACCCCACATAGGAGTAGGCTACACCGACGATGCACCTCCCACTCAGGAGAGCATACACCGCCCTCTCACCCATACTTTTAGTCTCAGGGTTACCCGAATCTTTAGTCACATACTAAATCATTTCATATCCCGAAGTAGGGAAAATCATTTCACAACATAATAATCACAATGTAACATATAATACATTTCTAAATCACTTTAGAAATCATCGGGTTTTGGGCCTCGAAATCCTTTCTGTTTTATAAAACATTTTTATAAAACATTCCCTGTCCAAAATCGGGAATACATTTCTTTTCACTTAAGGAAAATATCATTTCACAATCATTCGTTAAATTTGAAATGAACACAACATCGCTAAACACCTTATCGTCAAATCGTGAAGTCTTTCACAAGGCGTTAGCACACAGATATTTTCAACCCAACCCAATGCTAAATGTAAAAGCATATTCTGCTCATAAACTGGTCGAGCACAATCCAAACCATCAATCAATCAAATTTAACATACGCCTCATTCCAATTCATTAGTCACTAACCGTAAATTAATCAAGAGAATAATTCCCCAAATATTAACCCCGAAGGCCGAAACCAACATCAGATCAATATCCAGAAAACCATTCTGCTTGGCTAACCGACAGTTAGTTTCTAAATTTCACGTTCAAATCTAATTAAAGATTTAACTATCGCCTGGAGCAAAACTGGTGATACTCCATTCTCGATCTTTTCAATCTAATTAAAGATTCATTAAAACTCCACTTAGTTTTAATCTGTGACTGGGTTAAAGAATCAGTGTCATCTAAAAACACGGTTCGCGATAAACCCAAAGTCACATTCCATTAATTATCGGGTTAAAGAACGAGTGTTATTTAAAACACTGTTCACGATAAACCCAAAAATCATTCCATTAATTATCGGGTTAAAGAACGAGTGTTATTTAAAACACTGTTCACGATAAACCCAAAAATCAATATCAATTCAATTCCAATTAAATATTATTTAATTGGTACACTTCATTAAATCTAAATAAAAAGATTTAATCTTTTCTCAACTGGGTTCAAGAACAGTGTTAGTGAAGACACCATTCACGACAAACCCAAATCACATTCGATATTCAATACAAGGCTCTGAATAGAAAATATATCGGCTTATATTCAATATCGAGTTCTACGACTAACAGATGTCGTATGGGAAATAACGATATAAATATATATATCTTTCAAATTTCCATAACAACACCTGTATAATCACGAATCCCAACATCGAAATATTCCGAAGACAATTTCGATTCAAATCCACTCCAATGCAATCATTGGAATTTTGGTTATTTTTAAAACCCTTTTCGAATTCAATTTATTTATTTAAAAATAAATAGAATTATAATCCTAGTTCAAAACTAGTTCATTTCGATAAAAATCTATTTTTATCTTTTCAAATATGGAGTTTTTCATCCCAATTCTTCCCAAATCATTTCTTATGATTTTACACAAATTATTACTATTTTTAATAATTTTATCAAGGCCCGTACAGTCGATTTCCATCAATGGCCATCGAACTGCACTTACAGCGACCTTTTTCGAATTTGATTTGGACGTGTCTCCAAATCCAACCGTTAGATTTCAAATTTCTCACATTCGTTAGAAAGCTCTTTTCGATACGAACCCAACGGTTCCGGTTTTAGGAGAATCCGACGGTCGGATCTCCCGTAATGCCCGTTTGAAATAAATGGTCGAAATTCGCGAACTGCCGCGGCGCGGCGCGTTCTATTCAGGCCATTATATTATATATAATATATATATAATATATATATCGTCGATTTCTATTTAAAACGAATTATATAAATAGTTTTGAATTCGTTTCAAAAACATTTTCAACTTCCTTTTCAATTCAAATCACAATTGAATTCTTCTTTATAGATTCGTTTTAAAATTCATTTCTATTCAATTCAAATTTCAATTCAATTCGAATTCGTTTTCAATTCAATTCATTTCGAATTCATTTTCTATTCAATTCAATTCGAATTCGTTTTCTATTCAATTCAATTCGAATTCATTTTCTATTCAATTCAATTCGAATTCGTTTTCAATTCAATTCAATTCGAATTCGTTTTCTATTCAATTCGAATTCGTTTTCTATTCAATTCAATTCGAATTCGTTTTCTATTCAATTCAATTCGAATTCGTTTTCTATTCAATTCAATTCGAATTCGTTTTCTATTCAATTCAATTCGAATTCGTTTTCTATTCAATTCAATTCGAATTCGTTTTCTATTCAATTCAATTCGAATTCATTTTCTATTCAATTCAATTCGAATTCGTTTTCTATTCAATTCAATTCAATTCGAATTCGTTTTCTATTCAATTCAATTCGAATTCGTTTTCTATTCAATTCAATTCGAATTCGTTTTCTATTCAATTCAATTCGAATTCGTTTTCTATTCAATTCAATTCGAATTCATTTTCTATTCAATTCAATTCGAATTCGTTTTCTATTCAATTCAATTCAATTCGAATTCGTTTTCTATTCAATTCAATTCGAATTCGTTTTCTATTCAATTCAATTCGAATTCGTTTTCTATTCAATTCAATTCGAATTCGTTTTCTATTCAATTCAATTCGAATTCGTTTTCTATTCAATTGGATTCGAATATTTCATATACATCGTTTTCAATTCGAATATTTCATATACATCGTTTTCAATTCGAATATTTCATATACATCGTTTTCAATTCATATATATATATATATATATTCACCTTTCACTATATACGATATTTTCATTTTCAATACATACGATATATTCATTTTCAATATATACGATATATTCATTTTCAATATATTCGATACTTTCACTTTCAATATATTCAATATTTTCACTTTCAATATATTCGATATTTTCACTTTCAATATATTCAATATTTTCACTTTCAATATATTCAATATTTTCACTTTCGATATATTCGATATTTTCACTTTCAATATATTCAATATTTTCACTTTCAATATATTCAATATTTTCACTTTCGATATATTCGATATTTTCACTTTCAATATATATATCGTTTTCACTTCATATATATATATATATATATCGTTTTCAATTCGAATATTTCATATACATTGTTTTCATTTCATACATATATATATATCGTTTTCAATTCGAATATTTCATATACATTGTTTTCATTTCATACATATATATATATCGTTTTCAATTCGAATATTTCATATACATTGTTTTCAATTCGAATATTTTCACTTTCAATATATTCGATATTTTCACTTTCAATATATTCGATATTCACTTCCGATATATTCGATATTTTCACTTTCAATATATATATCGTTTTCAATTCATATATATATATATATATATTCACCTTTCACTATATACGATATTTTCATTTTCAATACATACGATATATTCATTTTCAATATATACGATATATTCATTTTCAATATATTCGATACTTTCACTTTCAATATATTCAATATTTTCACTTTCAATATATTCGATATTTTCACTTTCAATATATTCAATATTTTCACTTTCAATATATTCAATATTTTCACTTTCGATATATTCGATATTTTCACTTTCAATATATATATCGTTTTCAATTCATATATATATATATATATATATTCACCTTTCACTATATACGATATTTTCATTTTCAATACATACGATATATTCATTTTCAATATATACGATATATTCATTTTCAATATATTCGATACTTTCACTTTCAATATATTCAATATTTTCACTTTCAATATATTCGATATTTTCACTTTCAATATATTCAATATTTTCACTTTCAATATATTCAATATTTTCACTTTCGATATATTCGATATTTTCACTTTCAATATATATATCGTTTTCACTTCATATATATATATATATCGTTTTCAATTCGAATATTTCATATACATTGTTTTCATTTCATACATATATATATATCGTTTTCAATTCGAATATTTCATATACATTGTTTTCAATTCGAATATTTTCACTTTCAATATATTCGATATTTTCACTTTCAATATATTCGATATTCACTTCGCTATATATATAAATTTCACTTCTCATATATATGTTATTTCACTTCGCTATATATATAAATTTCACTTCGCTATCAATCAATTTTCACAACAATTTCAACCAATAAATATCGTCCATGGTTTGTGGACGAGGGGCGTATATATATATATATAGATATTTATATATAGCAATTCACTTCCACTTTCAACACATATATATATAATTATAAAAAGAAATTGAAGAGTGAGAAATCCTCACCTATAGCTATCCTAGCTCCACGGCACTTCTTTGATAGAAATCTTCATCGCCATCGCATCTTCGTCGCCCGTATACGCTGTATATATAAAAATCCCATTTTTATATTCTCCATTATATAAAAATCATATTTTTATCGCTAACTTCATATTGTGAAAATAGAATTTTCCCTTCGTTATACTTTATATAAAAATCGAATTTTTATTTCAAAGTTCAATATATAAAAATCGAATTTTTATTCTACTAAAAAATCTTATCATTATATTTTGCTTTCTAAAACAAAATATAATTTTCTTTCAAAACACATGTATATTTTCTCCTTTCAAAACAATGTATATCCATATATAATTTCTGATCTTCGTGATTCAAAATGTCATCTTTATATGATAAAAATATCATTTTTATCATATTATAAAAATATAATCTTTTAACCTATAAAGTTTAAATCTTCTCAAAAAAATTAGTTTTTAAATTTTTCAAAAACCAGTTTTAAAATCAAATCAGTTTTCATCTTTTTTTTAAAAAATGCAGTATTCATATTTTTTTTTTAAAAATGCAGTATTCATCTTTTTAAAAAATGCAGTTTTAACATTTTAAAAAATGCAGTTTTAACATTTTAAAAAATGCAGTTTTAACATTTTAAAAAATGCAGTTTTAACATTTTAAAAAATGCAGTTTTAACATTTTAAAAAATGCAGTTTTAACATTTTAAAAAATGCAGTTTTAACATTTTAAAAAATGCAGTTTTAACATTTTAAAAAATGCAGTTTTAACATTTTAAAAAAATGCAGTTTTCACCTTTTTTAAAAATTCAGTTTTAACAGTAAATAAAATTAGTTTTAACATTATATAAAAAAACACAGTTAGTTTATAAATTAAATAAAATTCAGAAACACTTACGGGGGGGTGGTTTTCTCTGTCGCGGGTTCGTGAGGGAGGAGGGGGAGACGCGGAGGCCATCTGCGACGGGCGGAGGCTGGTTGCAGTCGATTCGGGTGGCGGTGACATCAGGAAGGAGAGGAGGGAGAGTACGAGAGGAGGGAGGGATGGATCGGAGGGCGAGGCGCCGGAGGGAAGGGGGGCGTGCGATCGACGGTGGCGACTGGGAATTGGGGATCGGGTTTTAGGGGTTTTTCTTTTTTTTCTTTTATTACTTCTGAAATGAAATCGAGGGGGGGGGTTGACTTGGTAAAAAGGGAAAGAGAGAGAAAGTTATTATTATTATTTTTTTTTTTTTTTTTTTTTTTTATATTGCTTTATTTCAAAAAGTAGCTTTTCCATTCGACCTCGAAACAAGGCCCACCGCCTGTCGTCCATAGCTAATTACCCCCATTCCGAACACAATGGGATATGTATCGTAAGCTGATTCGACCGTTTCGATCAGTTTCCGTTGAATTTACAATTAAATCACTATATTGAATTTTAAACGTACTTTTCGAATTACCGGGGTCACATACTAACTCTATAAATTGCAGAAAAATATTTTCTAGTTTCGTATTGACGATACGGTCCTAACAAAACTAGTTTCGTCG
This sequence comes from Allium sativum, assembly GCA_030737875.1. NCBI lineage: Eukaryota > Viridiplantae > Streptophyta > Magnoliopsida > Asparagales > Amaryllidaceae > Allium > Allium sativum. The sequence continues at coordinate 342,665,768 of CM060919.1, forward strand.
AATTCTGAGACCGTTAGAAAAATGGCCAATTTCCAGTCGATTAAAATCAACTGAAACTGGTCAAACGCGTTTTCCTTTGCCACGCTCACATATTGATTCGAAAAATTATGAAATTTGAAACCTAGCAATAACTCGACACTGCGGATCCAACAAAACTGGTTTCGTCGAAATCCGAGGTCATTTGCAAAATGTCCATTTTTAAGGGCCTGAATTCCATAGCGACTATTCAGAATTTTCAACTGGACATATCTTTTGATTCCCGATATGAAATCTTGATTTTTCGGATTCGTTGGAAAGATATTCACTATTAGATTCCATTATTTTTGGTTTCACTAAAATCCGGATTGTTTTGCACCCGGTACATTCAATTGAAGTTTGAAATCAAATTATCGAACTACCGCGCCATTTTCAATTCTATTTATAATTATATATATAAATATTTATATTCTAACGACGACGCGTATAATATATACGTTCGAATTATATTCAAAATAAATTTCTCGTCGATATTATTTAAAATAATTCATGTTAAATAATCAGAATTCGCTAAAATTGCCAAAATAAAAATTTCAAACTGGCTCGCATTTTACGGGTTGTTACATAAATGCATTATAAAAATATTAAAATAACTTTGGTACATTATATTTCTGAACATACATAGGATAATATGACATAAAAACACGTGTAGAATATGAATACAATCAAAATTCTAAAACAACTTGATAATAATCATCTTCCATTAATTTAATTATTCATACATGAAACAACTAAACCAACATAGCAATTAACGTAATTTAATGCAAAATTGTATATCACTTTAAAATGAAATACATGTAACATGCATAAAGCTAATTTTTGATGACATTTCGCTAAAAAAAAGAATAAGATGGAATGGTGTAAAGAATAATAATTAACACGTTGAGTTGTTAGAAATAGTGTCAAGGACCGCTAGTTTCAATGGTTAGAAGTTTGGCGTTTTAGATGATGGTTCTACAGGTTATGGTTTAGTGCCCTTGAGATATCATAATGAGAGAACAACATAATTAAAGTATCGACCTTGTTATAAAAATATACATTAAAATTAGATTATTATCAAAATGATTTTTTTATTATGGATAGGTCAACTAGAAAAGGTTTTTTTTTTTTTTTTTTTTTTTTTTTTTAAAGAAACTATGAAACAAAACTTAACTCAACAAAGCTAGTCTCAACCTGGAAAGTAAATTAACCAGAAGACCACGGAGATAAGCTAATACATGACTTAATTCAACCCAACGTACTTGGAAATAGAAGGCCACAAATCAAGCTAAAAATTCTGACTTCCCAATATAAAACTCACGCCCCTCTTCAGTAACCACAAGATCAAGGAAATAAATCCTCACGCTCTAATTAAAAACCCACGCACTAACAAGGAACCCACTCACCAAAACACTCCTTTTTTTTTAATCCCTTCTTTTGCCTTTGTAAACTTTCATTACCCCAGTTAGTTTTTGCAAACCCAAAAAAAATTCGAACAAGCACCCTCGTGAAAAATCAAAATCGAATCTAAACAAAACCCCTTCTTTTTTTTTCTTTTTCGAATCGGATTCTGGCCGGTGGGTTTTTGTTCGGAATCTGCGATGTGGGTGACTATCGTTTTGGGTGAAGTCGATTTTGGAGCAGGAAGTTGTGATGGCGACGTGATTTTCAAGAATTAGTGGTGGCTTTGGTTTTCGTATATTGTGAGGATGACCGGTGGTTTTTTTGTTTGAATTGGTTTCAGGCCTGAAGTTGCGTGTTGATGGGTATTGGCTGAAGATGTAGTGAGGAGGTCGTGGTTGTTGAAGGGGAGAGTTGGTGGTTGCGTTGTAGAGGAGGATTGAGATCCGAAGTTGTTGAGGTTGGGGCGAGATCTGGAAGTCTGAGGATGGTTTGCTTTTTGCGGTGGTGATAGGGCTGTTTGATGATAGAAGGGTGAAGAGAAACGTGAGGCTTAGATGCTCGAACGTTGATGTTGGGTGCATGGATCCTCAGTTATGGTAGGAGGATGATTATCGGGTTTCCGTGATACAGTGGTGAGGCACGGGTTGTTCGGAAAGGATGATTCGTGAAGTGGGTGGTTTGTGGTGGAGGTCAATTTAGGGGACTATGGTAGGGTGATAATGGGTTGAACGTGTAGTTGAGATGGCGTGGGCTACTGGATTTATTGGGGAGGACAACAGGCGATGGTTTTGTGACTGTAGTTGATGGGAGGAGCTTGGTGAAAAAGGGGCTTGGTTAATTGTTTGCTGAAATATGTTGGACGGTGGTGGTTGTTATTGTCAGGGATGATGTGGGTCGTGATGTGGATTGCGATGAGGTTGAGGGTGAATTGTTAAATGGGATTAATGGTAAGCAGATGGGGTTTGTTGTTGCTTTGCGATGTGGATTTTGGCATGGTGATGGATGGACTAAGTGGACTGTTTGAGAAGATGATGATGATGTTTGTGAGAAAGATGATGCATGGATGATGGTTATTGAGATGGCAAGCACCGTGGTATTTGCGGTCTAGGAAGTGGTTGACTCTGAGTCGTAGTTTTTTCTTTGAGTCGCAGGAGATGAAAGAGAAATGTAATTGGAAAGCAATCAGACAAAAATGCAAGTTTTTTTTTTGTAAATTCAAACAAGAAGAAAGAGAAAGAAATGAACAGAAAAGGAAAGAACTTGTAAACAAAGAAAGGAACTTTTTTTTTGGTAAAGTAGAAAGGAAAAAAAAATGTAAAAGGAGAAAAATTGAAAAAGAGACAGAAATAAAAGAGAAAACGACAGGATTGTTTTTTTTTCTTGTTTGGAGCAGAGAAGGGATTTTTTGTTTTTTCTTTTTTTTTCTTATATATATATATAACAAAACAAAAAGGAAATAAAAAAAATAAAAAAAACTAACACGAATCAGAAATCAAATAAACAACAAAATTTAATCGTTGCCTCCCCGGCAACGGCGCCAAAAACTTGATCGTCGCTTTTCTATGAATTAGAAAAGCGCGACATTTGTAATAAATTCTGCAAGCATACAGGTGTGTAGCATACAGGTCGAACACAGGGAGGTTTAATTAAAACTTATTATTTATTTTTTTCTTGGGCGTGTTAGACGAAGCTGGAGGTTGATTTTGCAAAAAAAAAGAAGTGAAACTACAATTAAAAGATGCAATTAAATTTACTGCAGATTCGAATCTAATCAGATCTGTAATAAATTCAACGATTAAAAATAGAATAATGGAAATAAAATTGCAGAACAGAATTAAACGAACAGAAAATAACAATTAGGATTACCGCTGAATCTAATCAGACGGTCAATCACTAACGAAAAGAAATGCAAAAGACAAATAGTGTTCTACCGAATCTAATCGTGTAGACAACACTAATTGCTAAGAAAAATGCAAAAAAGAAAAACGGATTTTATTGATGAAGAAGAGAATAGAATGAGATATATGATGGAATGGTGGCTACAATGCCATTACAAGGGTATATATAGGGTAGATAGCCAAACCCTAACCCTAACCCTAATGATAAATGGGCCTGGTCATTACATCACCAATTAGTTTACAATGAGAACATAAATGGGCCTTAGATAAATAAAGAAAATTTGGGCCTTTTCTCTTTTCCTCTTGTTTCCTTGACACTTCTTCATTGATTTGTGATGTGCAAAGCCTTTTTATCAATCCTTTTCTTGTCCAACAGCAACTAGATGTGATATCTTCATCTACAATTCTTCAAAATGCAAATACACAACAAATTGAACTCTATTTCTCTACATTTCTGGTTGCATGCGGGCTGGGTTGGAATATCTGTAAAAGTAACAAAACAATACCCAAGTAATATTTATTTATATACAAAAGACAAGATATAAGAGCATAAAATAAACACATTTCTATGTCAATCAGATAGGTGTATTGTAAACAACACAAAGATGAGATTATATTAGCATAGAAAGAAGATAAAATAGAAGTTGGAATGTTATGCAGCAATTGTCCAAGTAATTTTGTTTTATCATGAAACAAACTTTTTAGTAACTATAACTTATTTGGAGATAAATTATGTGTTTCTTTGATGAAAAGCTAAGATAAAACATGAGCATCGATTAAATATGATAAATATCATCAATATTTCCAATGTTATTGACATAAAGGAAACATTTTAATTCCCCTCCTTGGGCAAATAGAACCATCTTATATGCAACTCAAAATTTAAAATATAATTCATTTAAATTTAATTTTTTGGTAATCATTTTTGAATTTCATTTTGCCTTCTCATGCAATCATCCTTAATCTTTTTTAATGTACGAATAAAATCATAGCTCTAAACACTGGTCATTGCTTTATTTGAGGTTCGAATTTGACGTTATCTATGAATTTTTACTAAGGCATTAATCCATTTCCAATATGAATGTTTGTAATATTTAGTGTATACATCCAGAATACTTATAACTGTATAAATCATTACAAATTAAGCTAATTTTTTAGCTTTTATTATATATAGAATATGTATATACCGAATTTTTCGTATTATAAAGTAGATTTGAGGGAATACATTGAAATTGATACTCTATTATGAAAAATATAACAGAAAATAGAATTTGATAAATGAAAATGATAATGAAAGCAAAAACAATCTTAATAAAATTTTCTAGATAAGTTTCGTTGCAAAAGAAATCTAACATATGGAAGTTAAGAAAACAAAAGAAGGGGATATTATATTCAATATATTTGAGGATAGAAACCTAAAAAAAGAGCACTAAGTTATTAATGATATTGGGTAATCATTGCACATAAGAACAACGTTAAGAAAACCATTGAATATTTGAAAGGTGCAGATAAAAATTATAAGTTGGAAATTAGAAGAATTTAGTTCCTAAGGTGAAAATGATACCGTATTCAATTTCATGTATAATAGAAATATTCCAAGTGTAAACCAATCATAATATTTGGATCAATAATTAGAAAAAACATTATATATCTGCATCATGCTTCAAGTTTACCAAAACTATAGAAAAACTATAGATCAAATACAATTAAAAACAACTAACTACTAAAATTTGGATTAATGCAACATTACCTCTTTGAAGAAAAATCTCACAATTCAAAGGCACATGTTATGCATTTGACCATGCTAACAACAAATTTGCATTCTAGTCTGCACACTATTTGTACTTTTTCCGAATTTCCGGATTTTTGCTACAAAATAGGATCCACTTCCATATCATGCTTCAATTTGTCTTTCAAACCATGAAATCTTTCACAGTCTATTATAGATCAATTGATTATGCTTGTCCACCGTTAGCATAAGAAATCTTCTTTGAATAATTATGAACCATAGAGAAAAATGGAAAGACACAAATTACAAAGGACAAAAAGTTCGGAAAAAAGGAGAGATACAACTTTACATTTATTAGGAAAAAAAATCTGTATTATACGCATGTGGAATAATCCCCAAAACATACGTACTTATTGGGACTTTTCTGGGGTTATAAATGAGTAACCAATTCTTATCCAACATTATACGGCAAGTAGCTTTCAAATCTATAATATGTCTAAATACAAATATCATTAGAAATATAAAGTCAATTTACTCATCGCTTGCTACCTAAACACCACTTAACCATACAATCAGCCAAATTAGTAGCTTCAAACAATCATAATTTTTAAAAAATCATAATATTGAACTCAAAATTCTAATAGCACATCATTTTCAATAGGTAATAGAGTTATAATGAATCAAGCAATTTCTAACATACCATTAGTTATATGGAAAAAGTGATTATAAATAATAAGTGGAAATTTTAAATATCTTAATAACAAACAAATTATTATGTAGAACTAAAAATTTATGATGCTATTTGACAACTATTTTTTTTGGCAAAGCCGTTCGGTTTTTATAGTGACGGTGAACACCTATATTTGAGAACTATTTCTATCATCTAACATTCAAAAGTAATATATCTTAAAATCATAATGGACCTATTCTCAAGGAAGAATGTCCATGACAAATACAACAAATAATTTTCCAGTTCATTACAGTATCGAGACATCAACATTTTTATGTGCATTAAGATGCACATGCATATGATTTTAAAGCCCATATTCATATTCATTAGGTTTGACGTAGAACAAAATGATGATTTGTAAAATTAGAAAGTGATAAATACTTGAAAACAAAGTTATAACCCATAATGGGAAAAATTAAGGATGACATTTATCCAATTAAGGTATAAAATGAATTAGCATAAATTGAAATATGATTGGTGAAGATACAAAAAGGATAAAATAATACAACATAATTGAAGAAAATAATACATACCTAAAATTGAGCAAGAAATCGACATATATTTAACCTAAATTTATTCTTTCATATAATAAAGTAGATTTGAAGAAATGTATTGAAAATTTATCCTATAATATTGAAAACAGTAATTATGAATGTAAATTTATAAATGAAAATGAAATAAACAGACAATTTTAATAGATTGCAAGATAAGTTTAACTTATGATGAAATCTAAAGCATTGATTATAAGAGAACGTAAGAGGGAAAGATTAAGCCGAGCATTTTCGAAGATAGAAAATTTAAGAATGGAAACAGTTGTTATTAATAATACTGAGCAATTTTTGTATTTAAGGACAATGCTAAAGGTAACTATTGAATCCATGTTTGAAAGAGGTAAATAAAAATTATAAGTTAACAATTAGGATAATTGAGTTTTTGCGGTGAAATTGAAGAACAAATGCCTAAAAATAGTTCGTAAAGCAAGTCTTAAGGCATATCTCATTGAAACAACATATAGATCATCAAAAAACGTGGAAGTCGTAAGTTATACATAAAACAAAATTAAAATTTATAAACTTAGAAATCAATAAAAAATGGAAGGAAAAGTTGAAATTCGAAAATAGGAATGAAGAAGGACGACATATCTCTATTTTAATTTAGAAAGTGAATTAGATTAAGATAGAAATATATATTTTTTTGGTAAAAAAAGCACAATGTAATATTTCAACCCATACCTAAAATGAGTTTAATATTACATACCTAAAAGCATTTAAGGAAAATGTTAAGCTAAACATTAAATACACGTTTGAAAATGGTATATGAAAACTATAAGGTAAAAACTAAGAGAATTTAGTTGTAATGTGAAAAGGAATGAGAAGAGATGATTACGGATACTATATTCGATTTTATATATAATACATTCTGAAAATTATAATTGAAAATAAATTGTAACGTAAAACCAAAAATTATTTTTGTACAACATTTTCACTGCTAAATAAGTTCTCGTCAAAATCAATCATTATTTTTATATACTTGGATAATTGGAACATAAAAGGCACAAATGAAGCATTATAATATCAAACAGAAATCCAAAAAGAATGATGAAACAAATGATTTAAAATAATTTGTAAAAAGATGTTATTAAGTCAACCATTAGAGCGATCTTTAGATAAACAAACATCATAAAATTTTCAAAGTCGTTGAAACCATTAATTATATTTAGAGCAACCTACGTAGTGAAGATCTATAAATTCAAAAAGCGGGAAATACCTGAAAACAAAGTTGATATCCAAAAATAGGAACGAAGAAGAATGACGTCTACCTATTTAGAGTACAAAGTCAATTAGATCACGATCAAGAAATGAATTTTGGTGATGAACCAAAAAGCATAATACAATGGAACATAACCAAAGGAAGATCATACCTGAAGTTGGAAAGAGAATCAATTAGATTAATATGAAAAGTACAAATTTCACTGAGGAAACAAAAAGGGAAAAGCAATAGGACTTAATCAAAGGAAGTACATACCTAAACTTGAGCTGGAAATCGATAACCAGTCAACCAAAACTTAATTTCTTGTATAGTAAACTATATTTTAGTAATTGGAAAATGAATTTAGTACATGAGAATAAAAGCAACTAATAATTCCAACATGTAAGAAATGAAAACAGAAGAGTGAAAATTAAAAGGCCACAGTTAAGGATAGAATAAAAAGAAAAGAAACGGTCATTATTAATGATTTTGGACAATTTTTGCAAATCAGGACAATGCAGAAACCATTGACAAATGTTTAAAGCAAGTAAGTGAAAAGTTTGAGCCATAAATCAAGAGAATTCTTGTTATATAGGGAATGCTTGAGAAATATTTTTTATTTTTGGTGGACCGATTGTAAATTTCTATCCAAATGAATAAGGGTAGAGGATTTGAACTAAAAGAAAACGTGGTGCAAGAAAAGTCAACATCATATTTACTTTATTTTATATAATAATAAAAATAGATGTTATATATATAAGGAATATAATCAACAAAAAATGTTGAGTCCATTAGAATTCTTTTAAGAAATACATGCAATAAGCAAAAGTAATGACATATTTAAGAAAATTAAACTTTCTTTATATAATAGATATAATAAATATAATGAGTGTATAATATGAAGATAATCAACAAAGCATTCATGAGTCCATTAGAATTCGTTTAAGAAATACCTGCAATAAGAAAAATTAATGAAAAAATTAAGACAATTAAACTTCGATAACACATGGCACCACATGAGCTTTTGAGCAGACTGGACCTGAAAAGCCTCCACATGAATATTGTGCTTTCATCTACTATATTATATGAAAACACAATTCAATTTTGCAGATGTTGAAAATATTTGAATATTAATTGTTGAAATTATATTAGAATGGAGTAGTGCTGAAAGGAAAAAAAAATATGAACATAAAGTGTGTAGATTTGAATATTAATTCTACTTGAAAATATAGAAGTGAAAACTTTTGAATGTAATTGCTTAATTTATAATTGAATGGAGCAAGGAGGCAAATTATGAAGAAAGATTTGAAAGAATTACATTCAATTCTATTGAACTTTATTTACATAATAAAATTAATAATAAGAATGATAAAGGAGCATTCAATTGACAATAATTTTAGCAAGTATGTGAAAAGAAATTGGGGTTGTAAGTTTTTAACATTAATAGGGGAAGTTTCAAATTGTGAATGTCTAACAGCAAAACATTACTATAGAAAACCAATAGTTGCATATGTTTAAACTCATTTTCCACCATTGATCAATTTATTTGGACACATGTCAACGTATTTATTTTTTGGTAGAAATGGAACCGAAAGGTCTAATAGGGGAAGATTCAAATTGTGAATGTCTAACAGCGAAACATTACTATAGAAAACCAAGTGTTGCATATGTTTAAACTCATTTTCCACCATTGATCAATTTATTTAGACACATGTCAGCGTATTGACTTTTTGGCAGAAATGGAACTGAAAGGTCTTTGGAGGAAGATTGTGCTTTCATATAATATAATAGATATCATCTAACTGACAATACAACAACTAAAGTTTCAACGAGACTTCATATTCCTTTTGATCATACTATTTTATGTGAGTTTGATTCTTGTTCCGAAATTGCAGACAATGGTGAGATAAAATATAATAGCTAAAATTTGGACATTAGAAAGAAATGGAAGCTTGTGAGAACTGTACCAAGCATAAAAGTTATACAATATATTTTAAATTAGATAGGATTCACTTATGATGAATCTTTAAAAATGAAAGGTAAAAACAGTTATCATTTATCACTATATTTTTTTCTTTTTTATGTGTGTATGTATTTATGTATGTGTGTGTGTGTGTATATATATATATATATATATGTGTGTGTGTGTGTGTGTGTGTAAAGGATAAAAGAAGGGTACCCAAATTGAGGACAGACCTAATGGAACCAAAAATAACTACATACATAAACACACACATAAGGTATGAACTTACTATAGCATCTGCAGCAATCATATTTACCGATTCAGCATTTTTCTTAGTGCAACCCAGACTACACTTCTGGAGATGGAAGAGCGATCACTACTTTCGTTTTTCTTCCTTTAAAAGAACATCAAATAAAAAAAATTGTTAATTAAAAGGTACATAAATATTATAGTAAATAAATCTACGTTGTTCTTACAAAAACTTCAGCTAATCGAGTCATTCCATTACAACTGCATGTGTATGGAAACTGCTTATGTCTAATAGCTTTGTCCTTCTCGCTCAAAGCCTAAAATAAGAGGCTACAAAATATTGTTCATAATTTTATTGTAATATTATCCCTTCCACATAATGCATAAATGAGTGTTATTTTTAAAAATACCTTAAATTCCGAGCTTATTTTCAACTTAATAAATTTCTTCCACTCGTTCATACATTTGATGTTTGCTGGTTTCAACTGAAGTCTTTCCTTCGTGGACTTTGCTTGTACCAGTTGCTGAATTAACCAACATTTTGATGCCCACCAAATACCACTCATTTGTTGAAAAACGACCGTTTTGTGCCAATCTAAATCCAATTTAAATCTCACCTGCAATTATTATTTTCAAAAAAGTGTAAAATTTCATGGCCTGATAGATAAACCGATAACAGATCTCTTAGAAAAACACCATCAGTTGGAATGATGAAGCCCATAAAAAATTTATCCACTCAGCAGTTTATCTCTTGTAACACCCCGAAATTTTAACGACAATAAAGATGATGAATTAAAGAATAAATAGTGTGAAATACAGTGTTAATGATGAATTAAGGAAAACTTAATTAAATATTCAAAATTAAGTAAAACAGACTGCGCCATTGCGTCCGTCTCGGAATTCTAGTCAATATAGACACCTGGTTTGCGTAAATCGGACACCGTATAAAGAAGACATTAAGGTTTGAAGTTTGTATGAATATCAGAAAGATATATACACATATAAAATTCAAAAATATTCAAAAATTAGCAAAACCAGAAATCCGGTGTGAAAATCGAGGAAGGGCCGATATTTTGAAGTCGACCCGAGCCCCTGTTGGGTTGACCTTGGGGTCGGCTCAGGCTCATGGGGGTCGACCCACCCGTGGCTCTGGAAAATTCTTTTCTGAACCTGGACGATTTTGGAGTTAGATTCATGAACCCTAGGCTATATAAGGGACCTTAGACCTAAGTTTTATTCATCTAGAAACAATGGTGACGGCGAAGCTCTGCTGCAACGAATATTGAATGGCCGTATCTACTCCAAATCTAATTCAGCAAACATTATACAAATTCAACGATTGCTACAAAAAATTCAACGATGGCTACAACAACTTATTCAACATGTTCTTCACAGTAATTTGGATCCATTTACTTAGATCTATTCATTGTGAGTCCATGTTATTTTTAGATCTGAATATTTAAATAGTAATCTTGATATGTATATAAAAATTGGATCTTGAATCGATTCCTAATCAGTTCTATTATTATAACTATCAGATCTTCTTTTATATGTTCATACCGCCGCCATGTTAAATCTTTTCATAATATGCCTATTCAGTTTACGCCTATTTCTATCAATTTATTATTCATTCATTATTATGCATGTTCTCTATTCTCTTCTCTCCCTCTTTTCCCTTTTTATTTTTATATAGCCAGGCTACCTTCAAGCCTAGGCCTAATGCTGAAAAAATGCGAACGTGAAAAATTGGGAATAATGGGGAAAGACATAATTTGGGGCGTAATTGATATTGGAAAATATGGATCTAAATTTGGGCATAATTTGGAAATATATGAATATGGGTTTGGGGGCATATGTCTTGTTGGATAATATGAATTTAGGCATACGTTGGAAAATATAGTTTGAGCATAAATTGGGACATGTGTAAGTACTAATTTGGGACATAAATTGGGACGTATGTGAATATGAATTTTAGGCATACATTGGAAAATATGCGAATATAGATTTGGGTATAACCTGTATTGAAATTGGCGAATATGGACTAGGGACATAAATTGGAAAATATGTAGATTTGGGTTTGTGCATAACATATATATATGTATATGCCTTGACTTATAACGTGGGAAAAAGTGCACACGGTGCAAAATTAAAAAGGTGAACTAAAAAGGGATGTAAAAGTCTATGATTTGAATAGTGAATTGGGCATACAATTAAATATGGGAAAAAGAGAAATAATCACCTATAATGACATAGGTAGATTTGGATAAAAATGGAATGTCTAGTAATTACAATTAGGAACTGTAATTGCACTTATGACACGAGGTTAGGTTGCGTTAGTGGTGGAAGTCTGCCCGGACCCGACCGGCATATCCAACAGCCACTAATGTTGAACGTAATGTGAGAGGTCTAAGTGTGCAAATATGAATCGGGCTAAGACATGAGGTTAGACCCAACTGTGGAATAAGACTGCCCGGACCCGACCGGCATATCCAGCATCCACATGTTGTAGGCCTAATGTGGGCGGTCTAGCCCATTATAACCATAATTGGACATGCTAATGAATTGGACTACTTAACCTAATTTAATCCATAAGGATTGTATGATTATGAACTTAAGTTAGGGTTAAGTAAAATTGGATGGGTAGTGGGTGGGTTAAGTAAAATAGAGGGGGTGGGTACTATTTACATATAGGCCCACGAACTTAACCCAATAAGGTTATGTAATTAAAGACACCTAGTGGTATACATAACCAGTGGAAAATATAATAAAATTATGTAATTAAAGACACCTTGTAGGGTAAGCATAACTTGTAGAAATGATAGAATTAGATATGTGTAATAATCTGCCAAGTAAACAATGATAAGTTGTAGTGAGAGTGTAAATTGAATTTATGATTAAATGAGAAAGAATGAGGAAAACTTGTAAAATAAATAAGTTATATTTAATCATAAATGATAAATGACATGTTAATTAGTAAACATGTGAATTGAGATATACTTAATAATGTATTAAGGAGAACATGTTATTGTAATGATGTAACCAAGCAAGAATATAAAATAGATTGTGGATTACAGACCTTGGGCCACAATCTAGAGAATAACATGTTGTGGGCTTATTAATAAACTTAAATGGATTAAGTTGTATGATTGAAATTAATAAGCAAGAGAAACTTGGTAATTTGGAATAAGAATTAAATATGAACAGAATAACCAAGATAAATGGGAATTGGGTGAGGTAAGGCAAGCGCGTAAAAGAATGTTTAGACATAGGGTCTAACAACATATTAAAGAACGGTGCTTGGACCGGTCTGTATGTTTGAGGGTGAATAACCTAACGGGGTAGATCGTCGAGGTGATATAAGACACGAGGGGAGCGCACATTCATCTGATTGTTATAACGGCTCTGAAGGACTGGAAGGGGAAGCACGCAGCTTCTTGAAGTACGTAAGGTGCTCCTAATAGTCCTCTATGCGGTGACAGATATTTTAGGATGTACTCGCAGAGGTTGGGTCTGCGCGTAAATACTAGGTGGGTGGGCCTTGACTACAGATGTAGCTATGCAGTCGGAATGTTGTGATGAGGTGACACCAGGGTAATTCGACGGTTGCCTCACGAGGAGGTAGAGAGGGTCATGACCAACAAGGATAGTAGACCGTCAGATATCCATCATCAACAACCAGCAAGATGCCAAAAGACTAGAGCTAAACCCAAGATATCATTTCACCTTTCACTATCGAGGTATGGGGTTGAGGGTAGATGCCACATGGATGTTTAGATTGGTTGTATTAGGGGCGGTCGCTTAGCTCTTATAGTCTTTACTAGTTGAGGGAGGGGCCGAGGTAGGGCCATAGCCACCATGGAAAACAGACCCAAGAAATATCTGTATTTGGAGGCACTTAAAGGCGGCTTGTACAGATATAGAAAACTCCCGACTGAGTTCCGTGTTTCTTGTTTAGCCCTGCCACGGAACTCGGTGAACATTAGAGGATGTGCGATTGAGCCATCGAGGTGCAATTACAGTACATACATGGGATAGTCTAGATACATGCATATCTGCTATGGATGGTGTATCGTAGACCAAAGGGCATTATTCCGATATGGAATTTGATTCGATCGATGGTGGTAGTCCATACGCTGACGTAGCATAGTAATGACAGATATATGCAGAACGTAACATTGTTATATAGAGATTCGTACGTCACTCCCCCGTAGGATGAGGGACAGCGTTCATTACAGTGGAGACCGTGCGAGTGGGGTACCATGGGGTGTATCTCAATATTGATATATAGCTACATATATTGTATTAGGTGAATCCATGGGAAAGTAAATGGGTATGATGTGCGTATAAGTCTCGAGTGCTATTAACCCAAGTAACCTAATAATCAAGAAAATATAATGGAACGGTATTAGTAGGGACCATTCTACTTCTGATATACTAGTATCTGCGCGATGCAGAGAAATGTATTTAAGAAGCGCAATATATCATGTTCATCTTATCTTACTAAGTTCACACTTGTTATTATTATTGTTATCTTGTTCTTCCAGTTTTATATATACCTGCCATGATACTTTTATTTATTTATATTTAAAAGTAATTGGACTCGCCAGACTTTATGTCTGACCCTTTTTAATTCCTCTTCTCTTTCTTCTGTTCTCCCCTAGGTTCTCAGGGTGGAAGTGCTCAGAGTTGATTTGGATTCTTTCAGCTTATCATGGATTTTGGATATAAATGTACTGCTTTGACTTCTTGTCAACTCGCTTATGGCTTTGCAAGGGAAATATGGTTTTATGCTTTTGTACTCTGATATTTTTGGCAAGATAGATTATTAATGTAATCAGTTACTTATGATGTAAATTCAATATTCGGGACCATGATGTTTTGATTTAAATAAAGTTTTTAATTCCGCTGCTATTTTACATGTCTGTCTGGTGCTGTTATGTTCTTATTTACCTATAACGCTTCCCGAAACTTAAAGCATTCCCTTAGTGAGTGACATTAGCGGACGTGGGATGCCACATTTGGTATCAGAGCATATGGTTATAAGATTGTATAAAATACTTTGAAAATGGTTTTCAAAAAGGTCTCAAAAAACAAAGTATTTTAAAAATAAAAAGTCTGTTTTTGAAAAGCATATTTCCCAAATCCATAAATATCTTCTCGATTCTCCGCTTGATTCCTTTTCCTTTATGTTCGGGGAACCATTTCTTCCCGAAAGGGTATCCCTATTTTGGCATGGTTCCGTAGGCATGTCAAGACTACGTTACATGTCAAAGGGCAAAGAAGTGCCCAACCTCCATCTTTGGCGCAGTTGTTTCACCTATGTCTTATTTTCTTCCATGCCTCGTTAGGATTTCCATGCGATGGAGGCAACTTTGAAGAGACTTGTTAGCATGTTGCACAAGGATGGTAAAAAGGAGAATAAGGGAGTTGAGACTAAGGAGCACAGCCCAAAGAAGAAAAGAGGAAATACCATAATTTCGGAATGGTAGGTCATCTGGAAAAGGATTGCAGAAAGAGAAAAGGCATTTGTTACCACTTTGGTAAGGCATGACACCTCATTAAGGAGTGCCCGAAGAGACAAAGACAAGGCCAGAAGGAAGGAACTTCTAGGGGGCAAGCTAATGTTCTCATCGCTTGTGGACATGATAGGGGTAAGAAAATTTCCATTAAAGGATTGATTTCTATTTTTGATCATCCTATTAGGATTCTTTTACTAGCGCTTCGCATTCTTTTATACCTGATCCTTTGGTTGAGTCTCTGCACCTAGATACTAGTATGGTTTTGGATCCCATTATTGCCTCAAACCCCAGTAGAGGTACGGCTCATTTATCGATGATTTGTCGGGGTTTGAGAATCTTTGTGTTAGGTGTTGAGTTTGATTGCGATGCATTTGTTCTTGATTTCATAAGATACAGTTTGATTCTAGGATGGATGAGTTAAACATATATGGAGCCATTCTAGATTGTGAAAGGAGGGTCGTTAGACTTCTGACTTGCCATAGAAAGACTCTCGAGATTTCTTATGACCCCAAAAGGGTCTGTCATGCTTAGTCTCCTAGAACCCCCCGATATATCTATCGATGATTTGCGACATGTGACTCCTAAAAAAAGAGGGACTTGATAAGCAAGTAGGGGAGCTACTTGAGAAGAGGTTTGGTAGGTGAATCATATCGGGATGGGAAACCTATTGAAGGCAGTCCTTGAGGAAGCCTGTCATTCTAAGGCGACTATTCATTTAAGAGGCGATAAAATGTATAGAGTTCGAGGTAGTGAAGCCAAACTTGCAAGAGGAAATGGAAGTAGAGAAGGAAGCAATGATAGGACGAGTTCCAATTTGCATACTTGGATCGGAGGTTAAGAAATTTGCAACAAAGAAGTGAAGCTAGTAAGAGTGAAATGGGGAGAAGACCGCGAGAATGCTACTTGGAAGGCTGAAGACAAGATTTGCGCTTCATATCCTTTCCTTTTCAAGAATATGTCCTTAACTTCTTTTCCAAGCTTCGAATTAATACTTGTATCTATCGTTTAAATATCTCCTATCGATCAAGTCTTTAGGTAGGAAGCTAATGAATGTAAACATGTGTTTGAGACATGTTATGTTTGATGAATGCAAGTGTTTGCTAGTGATTGCTCGTGGATGCATAATTCACACACAATAGGCACTAGATTGACTCAATCACTTACATTATATTGAATATTTATGTGTGTACATTTTAAATTTTTATGAATGAAAATGGGTTATCGTTACATTGATGTTGCATTTGGATGGATGATTGTGCACACATATAGAACTTACATGGATTAGGATGATTGGCATACATTTTGATTGCATAGCACAAACATATGTAGCATTAAGGAGGTCAACTGAATCAGTAGACCGCCTGATCTTCCGCATTAGTTTACGGAAAAATACACACACTATTGCGTATCTTCATAAAAGCATTAGAAATTCCTTAAGAACAATGGATGCCTATGATTTCTACATGGATGTATGATTGTTGGATGTTAGGATATACGTTCTTCTTAACTTAGAGATTTCGGGGAAAAAATCCTTTGAGTAGGGGAGAATGTAACACCCCGAAATTTTAACGAAAATAAAGATGATGAATTAAAGAATAATTAGTGTGAAATACATTATTAACAATGAATTAAGGAAAACTTAATTAAATATTCGGAATTAAGTAAAACGAATTGTGCCATTGCGTCCGTCTCGCAATTTGGTCAAGATAGACACCTGGTTTGCGTAAATCGGACATTGTATGAAGAAGATATTAAGGTTTGAAGTTTGTACACATATAGGAAAGATATATACACAGATAAAATTCAAAAATCAGCAAAACCAGAAATCCAACGCATAAATCGAGGAAGGGACGACATTTTGAAGTTGACCTG
Source organism: Allium sativum (assembly GCA_030737875.1). NCBI lineage: Eukaryota > Viridiplantae > Streptophyta > Magnoliopsida > Asparagales > Amaryllidaceae > Allium > Allium sativum. The sequence continues at coordinate 342,682,896 of CM060919.1, forward strand.
AGACTGTGCTGGGTCAACCTAGGGGTCGACTCAAGCTCATGGGGGTCGATCCCGGGGTCGACCTTGGGTTCGACACCCATGAAGGGGGTTCGACCTAGGGTCGACCCACCTGTGGCTCTGGAAACTTCTTCTGTGAACCTGAACGATTTTGGAGCTAGATTCATGAACCCTAGGCTATATAAAGGACCCTAGACCTAGGTTTTATTCATCTAAAAATAATGTTGACGGCGAAGCTCTGCTACAAAGAAGATTAAATGGCCTAATCTACTCCAAATCTAATTCAGCAAACATTATACACATTCAACGATTGCTACAAAAAATTCAGCGATGGCTACAACAACTTATTCAACATGTTCTTCGCAGTAATTTTGATCCATTTCCTTGTATCTATTCACTGCGAGTCCATGTTATTTTTAGATCTGAATATTTTAATAGTAATCTTGATATGTATATAAAAATTAGATCTTAAATCGGTTCCTAATCAGTTCTATTATGACATAACTATCAGATCTGCGTTTATATGTTCATACCGTCGTCATGTTAAATCTTGTCATAATATGCCTATTCAGTTTATGTCTATTTCTATCAGTTTATTATTGATTCGTTAATATGCATGTTCTCTATTCTCTTCTCTCCCTCTTTTCCCTTTTTGTTTTTATATAGCCAGGCTACCTTCGAGCCTGGGCCTAACGCTAAAAAATGCAAATGTGCAAAATTGGGAATAATGGGGAAAGACATAATTTGGGGCATAATTGATATTGGAAAATATGGATATAAATTTGGGCATAAATTTGGAAATATACGAATATGGGTTTGGGGGCATATGTCTTGTTGGATAATATGAATTTAAGCTTACGTTGGAAAATATAGTTTGAGCATAAATTGGGACATGTGTAAGTACTGGTTTGGGACATAAATTGGGACGTATGTGAATATGAATTTTAGGCAAACATTGGAAAATATGCAAATATGGATTTGGGTATAACCTGTATTGAAATGGGCGAATATGGACTAGGAACATAAATTGGAAAATATGTAGATTTAGATTTGTTCATAACACACACACATATATATATATATATATATGCCTTGACTTATAACTTGGGAAAAAGAGCATAAGGTGCAACATTTAAAAGGTGAATTAAAAAGGGGTGTAAAAGTCTATGATTTGAATAGTGAATTGGGCATATAATTCAATATGGGAAAAAGAGAAATAATCACCTATAATGGCGTAGGTAAATTTGGATAAAAATGGAATGTCTAGTAATTACAATTAGGTATTGTAATTACACTTATGACACGAGGTTAGGTTGCATTAGTGGTGGAAGTCTGCCTGGACCCGACCGGCATATCCAGCAGCCACTAATGTTGAACCTAATGTGAGAGGTCTAAGTATGCAAATACGAATCGGCCTAAGACACGAGGTTAGACCCAACTGTGGAATAAAACTGCCCGGACCCGACCGGCATATACAGCATCCACACATTGTAGGCCTAATGCGGGAGGTCTAGCCCATTATAACCATAATTGGACATGGTAATGAATTGGACTACTTAACCTAATTTAATCCATAAGGATTGTATGATTATGAACTTAAGTTAGGGTTAAGTAAAACTGGATGTGTAGTGGGTGGGTTAAGTAAAATAGAGGGGGTGGGTAGTATTTACGTATAGGCCCACGAACTTAACCCAATAAGGTTATGTAATTAAAGGCACCTAATGGTATACATAACCGGTGGAAAATATTAAAAAGTTATGTAATTAAATACACCTTGTAGGGTAAGCATAACTTGTAGAAATGATAAAATTAGATATGTGTAATAATTTGCTAAGTAAACAATGATAAGTTGTAGTGACGGTGTAAATTGAATTTATGACTAAATGAGAAAGAATGAGGAAAACTTGTAAAATAAATAAGTTATATTTTATCATAAATGATAAGTGACATGTTAATTAGGAAACATGTGAATTGAGATATATTTAATAGCGTATTAAGGAGAACATGTTATTGTAATGATGTAACCAAGCAAGAATATAAAATAGATTGTGGATTACAGACCTTGGGCCACAGTCTAGAGAATAACATGTTGTGGTCTTATTAATAAACTTAAATGGATTATGTTGTATGATTGAAATTGTTAAGCAATTGGAACTTGGTAAATTGGAATAAGAATTCAATATGAACAGAATAACCAAGTTAAATGGGAATTGGGTGAGGTAAGGCAAGCGCATAAAAGAATGTTTAGACATAGGGTCTAACAACATATCAAAGAAAGGCGCTTAGACCAGTCCGTACGTTTGAGGGTGAATAACCCAACGGGGTAGATCGAGGTGTTATAAGACACGAGGCAAGCGCACATTTATCTGATTGTTATGACAGCTCCAAAGGACTGGAAGGGGAAGCATGCAGCTTCCTGAAGTACGTAAGGTGCTTCTAGTAGTCCTCTATGGAGTGACAGATGTTTTAGGCTATACTCGCAGAGGTTGGGTCTACGCATAACTACTAGGTGGGTGGGCCTTGACTACAGATGTAGCTATGCAGTCACAATGCTGTGACGAGGTGACACAAGGGTGATTCGATGGTTGCCTCACGAGGAGGTAGAGAGGTTCACGACCAACAAGGATAGTAGACCGTCGGATATCCGTTATCGATAGCCAACGGGATGCGAAAAGACTAGAGTTAAACCCAAGATATCATTTCACCGTTCACTATCGAGGTACGGGGTTGAGGGTAGACGCCACATAGATGTTTAGATTGTTTGTATTAGGGGAGGTCGCTTATCTCTTGTAGTCTTTACTAGTTGAGGGAAGGGCCGAGGTAGGGCCATAGCCACCATGAAAAACAGACCCAAGGAATATCTGTATTTGGAGGCACTTAAAGGCGGCCTATACAGATATGGAAAAGCTCTCGACCGAGTTCCGTGTTTCTTGTTTAGCACTGCCATGGAACTCGGTGCACATTAGAGGATGTGCGATTGAGGCATCGAGCTATAATTACAGTACATACGTGGGACAGTCTAGATACATGCATATCTGCTCTAGATGGTGTATCGTAGAATAGAGGGCATTATTCCGATATGGATCTGATTCGATCGATGGTGGCAGTCCATACGCTTACGTAGCATAGTAATGACAGATATATGCGGAACGTAACATTGTTATATAGAGATCTGTACGTCACTCTGACATAAGATGAAGGACTGCGTCCATTATGGTGGAGACCGTGCGTGTGGGGTACCATGGGGCGTATCTCAATATTGAGAGAAAGCGACATATATTGTATTAGGTGAATCCATGGGAAAGTAAATGGGTACGATGCATATATAAGTCTTGAGTGCTATTAACCCAAGTATCCTAATAATCAAGAAAATGTAATGGAATGGTATTAATAGGGATCATTCTACTTCTGATATACTAGTATCTGCGCGGTGCAGAGAAATGTATTTAAGAAGCGCAATATATCCTGTTCATCTTATCTTACTAAGTTCACACTTGTTATTGTTACTGTTATCTTGTTCTTCCAAGTTTATATATATCTGCCATGATACTTCTATTTATTTATATTTAAAAGTAACTGGACTAGCCAGACTTTATGTCTGACCCTTTTTGTTTCCTCTTCTCTCTCTTCTGTTTCCCCCTGGGTTCTCAGTGTGGAAGTGCTTAGAGTTGATTTGGATTCTTTCAGCTTAGCTTGGATTTTGGATATAAATGTACTGCTTTGACTTCTTGTCAACTTGTTTATGGCTTTGTAAGGGAAATATGGTTTTATGCTTTTGTACTCTGATATTTTTGGCAAGACAGATTATTAATGTAATCAGTTACTTGTGATGTAAACTCGGTATTTGGGACATGATGTTTTGATTTAAATAAAGATTTTTAATTCCGCTGCTGTTTTTACATGTCTGTCTTGTGCTATTATGTTCTTATTTACCTATAACGCTTCATGAAACTTAATGCATTCCCTTAGTAAGCGACATTAACGGACGTGGGGTGTCACATGTCTAATCAATCCACCATTGGCAACACAAAATTTCAAATGTATTTCATTTTGGAATGAGGTGCATTAACAATGGTGTGGGAGTTTCATTAGTTCAGATAAGGCATAACTAAAGCATTTTTGAGTAAAGCACTGTAATGAAAGAATTTACAGCAACCTGCATGAGAAACTGAATTATTAGCTTTGATACTTGCTATAGAGAAGCAACCACAATCCTTATCGAGGATGAAATTCATTGTGAAGACCGATAATTATACAAGCGGTGAATTTATCACATTCAATGCAAATGACTATGCAAATTACTGCATTTTGATTATATAGTGCAACAAAAATAAGGCAAAGAAATAAGGTGGATGATAGCTTATCTAGGAGTCAACATAAACTACAAACTACATCTATTTTTGAGTAGTATACTATATAATTTTATTGGATAACAAGTAGAAGACCTGATCCAAAATGATCCATTCCAAAATAATTTGCAATAAATTATTCTAACAGTGGCGTGTATCATTTATTATATGGCCTATATATTACTATAAAGATAGAATTATCGTAAGTCATTAAGTAACAGAAATAAAAAACACACTCCTAGCTAAACCATTCCTCATCTTCTTCACGCCACTTGGGTATAAATATTATACTACATAGAATTTATATAAAAAGAATCATTGGAAAGATTATATAAAAATGCACATACTTACAAATTCTAGTAATACAATCAAAATTTAGTTTAAAGAATGGTTAAGGCAAGCAATGAATATAAGATTTGATTTAAAACCATTAAGTTATGTATAAATCTTAAATCAAAAGAAATAGTGTCACCTGAATTTTTTTGTCATAAAACATCTTTCTATTCAGTACTAAGATTCGTCCAATCATTTAGCTTAACTTGAACAATTTCTCGTACAAGCGGCCCTAAATAAGAAGATAATTTGATCGACCTCGGTCCTACTAGTTTGCACACACTAGTAAATTCAACTTCTATTTGCTCCAAATAATTGAATGAAAATCTTCTAACTTTAGTTGGCCCTTTAGGATATCTTCTCGCATTTATCTTTAAATTGGAATCTCGCATATATCTATCACTATCTATCAAACGTCCAGGACTTTCTTCCAACTGAACTACATTGTCTTTGACTATAGGTTATCTTGTATTTCAGTAATTTTTTCTAGTTCAGTTTGTACTTGGTTTTTTTCTATTGTTTGTTGCTTTTCTTCATTATGAACCTTGTGATCTACTTGATTGTCTTCAAATAGCTCCTCTCTTGTATGTTCCTTTTTGCGTTCATTGATTTCCGTTTGCATGTGATGTCTTTTATCACAACCTTACACTTCTTATCTATTTTCTACATATAAAAACTCAATATTCGTTGAATGATTCAGAAAACATTACAGTAGTGCAGAAGTACAAATGAAAATTGGAGACAAATTAGGATTCCTACAATAATATTCTTCTGTAGCAGTTTCATCTTCATTGAATCACATTTTTTGGTTTTCTCAACTAATATTTTTGAATTAATTTTTAAAATTTGTTAATAAATTTTGAGATTGATAACACACATTGGCTATAATTGGTTATCAGAAAACATACTTTAGATCATAGTTATAGTTTTGTTGAAATGGAGTATTATGTGAATAATTCGACTTCTTGAAGTTATGATAATGATTGGAATTTTGTTGAAAATGGTGGGATTTCTGTTTTTTTGGAGAATGATACGAATTTGGAGATTGATGGGAAAACCCAAAATTTTGATTTTATTGTGGAGAATGTTGAAAATGTTATTGACTTTGACTATGCTGAGAATTGAACATATTCTCAGTGGATTGAGTAGGGCTGCAAATTTTGTATAATTGTTCGATGTCCTCCCGTGTCCGTGATTGAAATACGTTCATTCGAGTTCATCTGATTTACATTTAAGACGAGTTAAGACGACAAAATTTGTATGAGAAAAAGTCAAGTCTGGTCCTTGTTCGTTCGAATTCGTCTAAGTTCCTCGTACTTCGGTATATAGGTGAGAAAAATCCAATAAAACATATAAACTTTGATATAAATAGCCATGTCTGACTGAGTTTGTTTATGTCCATAAAACATACATTCGTATCCAACCGATTTCATTTAGGACACGGGTTAGAACAATGAAATTTATATGAGAAAATTTTCGTCTGATCCGTGTTCGGTCTAATTTTATTTAGAATAGAAACTGGACACACCTTCGTCCGGTCCAACCAATTTACAGCCCTAGGATTGAGTCAGATTTGGATTATTGGGTCTGTGTTGTGATAGAAAATAGAGATATGAAGATATTTGAGATTTTCCTTTTTGATTTTTTGGTATAATTAGTTGTTCAAAGAGAGTAAGAAATATAAAAAAAATGATCTTGGTGTACTATAAGTTGCATAATTATATAGAGAAGGGGTGAGGGGTATAATGGTTAAAAAAACCAATTATTTTAACCAATTTTTTTAAATTCATCTAAGTAGTTAACACATTGTGGCCAACAATCATAAAGCTAGTTAAATTTAGTCTTCCAAGGCCAAAACCTTCCAGGAAGCCTCGATAGTTGTGACGACCGCCCATAACCCCTACACTAAACAAGAGAATTAATGCGCTGAAAGGTGTGCCAGACAGCTATGGACGATCCTCAGAGTAGGTAAACACAAGCGGAACCTATCGTAGAATTCACAGTGAAAGGATAAAATATAATAGAACTAATACAACAGGTAATAGTAATGTAGCATCATACAACAAACTTTTCAAACTTGAACAACATACAAAAAGATTATCCAATGAATACCAAAGTTTATACATAAGGCCTCACTACAACCCTCACAGAGCACTTAACAACGGAAATAGAAATACTAAATAGTAATAAAACTGGTACGCCAGCCTCCTGCTCGCCTCCATACAACATCATCGTCCTCACTAATAACCTGTAACCTGCTACTTAGTCTGCCCATTCACAACCGGATGAACAGACGAAAGTAATAAGAGGAAATATAAAACCTTAAGTCAGACAACAATCTTAGTGAGCGATAAAACATCAAATAAACTTCAACAATAAAGTATATGAGAATAGGTAGATTAACAAACCAATCTAGCAACCATCAGAGAAGAACTCAACTCATGTCTTCCTCCACATCGGACAGTGATAGCCTTTACATTAAGAAATTCAACCATTCATCCATGGTAATCAGAACACTCATTCAATCATGGTAAAGCACTCATAACATCCAGATTATTTATATCTCATGTAAACCATCCTTATCAAATTGAACATCCCTTAAGTACAAGCCCCAAAGGCCTAAACTAATATCAGACAAGCACCCAAGAAACATCTCCTTCGACTTTGGACAACCTACATGAGATGGTACAAATAGAACAACCAATCATCCATGACTGACTCTGCCTATCACCGCCAATCCTGCTTTGAAACCATCATTAATCGTATGATGACCCATCATGACTGCCATATGTCAAGGGCTAATGGTAACCCCAATTCTAGCACAACTCCGTACGCCATCATGACCATATGTTTGTCTTCTCAAATCTCGACAACTAGGCCCTTCATGACTGCCCAAGGTACGAGGCCCTTCATGACTGCCCAAAGTACCCCTGCTTTAAGTCTGCTAGAACTTTCGATAATGACAATCTCACGGCCTTTGCATCTCTAGCCATCAAATCCAATGACTACTTATTAACTCAAGTCCCCCTTGAGTATCCATTATCCACAAACTCAATACATCCTCGAGTCGACTTCCCATTCGTTGCTCTGCACCCCCTTAACGAACATATCACATCACTTCAAACATCCTCATCTGGACTCTTGTCGAAGCCACCATCACCATTGAAACAAACAACTTCAATATAAGGTTCAATATAGTCTATAGCATTATCACCCCATTTAGGACACTTTTGAACACTTCCAAGCTTCCCAATTGAATTCACTTTGAAATCACATCATCACCGGAAATGCCCGACCAAAAATAACCGACCTGAAATGGCAAAAATGGCTGACCAGAAATGGTTGACCAGAATAGGCCGACCCAACTATAGGCCGAGCCAACTTTAGGCCGATCCAACTTTTTTCCAACCAAACTTTAGTCTGACCCAACCTATGGCCAACCCAACTTCTTCTGACTAGGCCGACCCACCTCTGAATGACTAGGCTGACCCATTTTTTCTGACTAGGCTGACTCACTGTTTCTGACTAGGCCGACCTAACTTATGGACGATCCAATATTAGGCCGATCCAACATTGGGCCAATCCAACTTATGGTCGACCCAAAACCTGCATATTGCAATTCTACTCCGGTTTCGACCAAATCTTCGCCAAACAATGAATCCGACGAAACCAGCTCAACCAAATCATCAAACACAATCATAAGCATGCCATAACATTGCTAATCAACATGAATATGACGATTATCACAAAAATGATGTAAATTTCACCAAAAATCATTAAAATGAACATATGATCAAAATGAGAGATATAACTTGCATAAACATATGAAATGGTATGAAATCAACCGGTTAAACTTGCTAAATTAGATCATAGGGTGATTCATATGAAAAAGGCCATATAATGATATAGATCTATCGTAAAGCACTTGTAATTGATGAAAAACAATCACAAACACTCATATACTTCGTTGCATTCATGTGAGAGATGTAAATCACTCACCGATTCTCCAAAACAAGTTAAAATGATAGAATTATGAATCCGAACAGTAAGCAATTCAACACAAACTCCTCGATGCGATGAATTCGCCCTTGAAATGATGTAGATCTAGCCTCCAGTGGTGTAGATCTATGATTTCCCTTCTTAGATTTGGATTTTTAATGGTGGAAAGTTGTTAGAGGAAGGAGGAGCTTAAGGCCACCCAATGAGGAAATGAAAATCTAAACCATTTCCCATATCCTTCACCCCCTATTTATACCCTCCCATCAGCCCACTAATGGGCCTCTACAATTCAACCCACTATGGCTTACCAAACCTAGACAGCCAACTGAAAAACCTTAACAAAGTGAATCCTCCCAAACCGCTGAGATAAATCTTTAATGTAACCACTCTACGGAAAGGAAATCATTAATTCCTTCCCAATGGCACAAGTCTTACTCTCTAATTCGACCTGAGTCAAAAGTTATGCCCTATACAAGACTGACAAAGGCAAAATGGTCACAAACAAAATCGGTAAAAATTATGGACATGTCTCACATCCCCATAAGAAACATATTAAAAGATGAGAATGATCCAACCCTCAGGGAATAAAATAAAAATATTTTACGATCTTCCGATGCATAAAAAGCAGGCTGTTACATTCTTCCCCCTTAAGAATTTCGCCCCCGAAATTCCAAGAAACAAAAGCAACTACAACAATTTTGCATGCCTACCATCCATGAGAATCAAATTTTTATCATCTAAACTAGCAACCATCAAGCCATGCATCCATAGCCTTATCTAACACGTGGAATTCTAACAAATAACAACAAGATACGACGATATCAAAGGGTCCTACCGAAAGTTTTGGATGAGCCGCTTTCATGCTCTCTTCCGTCTCCCATGAAAAATTATCTCCATCATCACTCCATTGTACCTTGACTAGCTTAACCATCTTCCTCCTAAGCTGTTTCGTGTCATTTCCCATTACACGAAGCAGCTTATGAGATTTCGGAACTATGGTCTCTACTTCTAAGTCTTCGTATTGCTCTAGAGATATCAACACATTAGGATCATGCATGAATTTCCATAGAAATGTCACATGGAACACATTATGCACACTCGACATCTTCTCGGGTAACTCCAATCTATATGTGAGCTTTCCAATTCGCTCGACTATCGAAAATGGTCCAACAAACCTTAGAGCTAACTTCCCTTTCTTACCAAATCTAATCATGTGCTTTAACGGCGAAGCTTTCACGAAAACCATATCACCCACGTCAAATTCCAGGTCCTTACGACGCTTGTCGGCGTAACTCTTCTAACGGTCCTGAGCTGCCTTCATTCGTTGTCGAACTTCCTCGATACAATCCAAGGTTTCTCTAACTATTCTGGCCCCAATACCAACTTATCTCCAGTTTCTAACTAACATGCTAGAGAATTGCACGGCCTCCCATACAACGCTTCGTATGGTGCCATCCCAATGCTAGAATGGTAGCTATTATTATATGCAAACTCAGCTAGATGTAGGTGGTCTTCCCATGATCCTCCAAAGTCTAACACACAAGCCCTTAGGGGGTCTTCTAAAACTTGATTGACTCTCTCGGTCTGACCATCAGTTTGAGGATGATATGCTGTACTCAAGCACAACTCGATTCTCAAAGCTTCTTGCAAACTTTTCCAAAATCCACTCCTGAATAATTGATCTCGGTCACTCACTATACTCTTTGGGACACCATGGAATCTAACTATCCATTTCACATAAAGTTCAGCCAATTTCGATATCGTCCTAGTTGACTTGACAAGAATGAACCTTGCATTTTTGGTCAAGCAATCCACGATGACCCAAATTCCTGCATTTCCTTCCCTGGTTCTAGGTAGTGCATTGATAAAGTCCATCGATATCTGCTCTCACTTCCATGTAGGAACTTCCAATGGCTGAAGCAAACCACTCGGCTTCTTCTATCCATCTTTCACCAACTGACAGTTCGTGCATTTGGAAATGAACTTTCTAATATCTCGCTTCATCCCTTCCTAGTAGTAGACTCTCTTCATGTCCTGATACATCTTATTGCCACCGGGATGAATCGTCAACTTCGAGTGATGACATTCTCTCAGAACCTCATCTCTCAATCCTTCGATATCAGGAACAACTAATCACCCTTGCTTTCAAAGCCAACCTTCCCGATCGACCTCGAACTCTTTATCTTTTGATTCCAGTTTCTGAATGAACTCGACAAGCTTCGCATCTTTCTTTTGGCTCTCGCCAATCCTTTCGATAAGAGTAGGTCTTATCGACAAGCTTGCCAACATTTCAAGCTCCAACTCACACCTTGGCCTGAAATCGAACCTAGCCAAGTACTTCAGGCTCTTCCATTTCGAAAACATCTCTCCCAAACTTGCATGTCTTCGACTCAATGCATCTGCAACTGTGTCGCTTTTGCCAGGAGTATAGGCTATATCAAAATCATATGACGCCAGAAACTCTAACCATCTTTGCTGCCTAAGATTCAAATCCTTTTGGGAGAAAAGACATTTTAATGACTTGTGATCCGTAAACAACTCGAATCGAACTCCCAATAGGTAATGTCTCCACATCTTCAGAGCAAATTCAATTGTTGCCAACTCTAAACCATGAGTTGGGTAATTCTTCTCATGAGGTTTTAGCTGTCGACTCGCGTAGGCCACAACCTTATCCTTTTGCATCAGTACTGCTCCCAGTCCAGTACCACATGGATCGGTGTATAGCACCATCTCTTCATTCCCACTGGGGTTGGTCAACACAGGAGCACTCGTCAGTCTCCCCTTCAGGATCCCGAATGCTTATTCACACTTTGCATCCCATGTGAAACTTGGTTCATCTTTGTCAATCTTGTCAACGGTGCAACTACCTTAGAGAAATCCTTGATAAACCATCGATAATATCCTGCCTGCCCAAGGAAACTCCGAACATCTGTCGCACTCTTAGACTATCCCAGTCCTGAATTGCTGCCACTTTAGCGAAGTTAACCGCTATCCAATTTCCAGAAACAACATGACCTAAGAACCTCACTTCATTATTCCAGAAGTGACACTTTGAAAACTTAGTTTTCAGCTGATGCTTTCGCAAGATCTCTAACACAACTCTCAAGTGCGTCTTATGTTCTTCCTCATTCCTGGAGTAAACCAAAATGTCATCCATGAGCATAAGCTCAAACTTGTTCAACTGGTCTTTGAATACTCCATTCACAAGATCCACAAAATATGCTGGCGCATTAGTCAACCCTTAATGGCATCATCAACCATTCAAAGAAACCGAATGGTGTCCTAAAAGTAGTCTTTGGTACACTATCCTTAGCCACTCTCAATTGGTGTAATCCTATTGCCAAATCCATCTGAGAAAATGTTTTGGCCTCGTGAAGCTGATTGAACAAGTCATATATCCTTGGCAACAGACACTTTTTCTTTTTAGTCACCTTGTTAAGCTCACGATAGTCCACACACAATCTTAACAAGCCATCTGCCCTGGTTGCAAACATGACCGGTGCACCCCATTCGGATACGCTCCTCCAAATGAATCCTTTTCCCAAAAGGTCACGAACTTGCACATCCAACTCTCGCTGTTCCTTAGGTGGCATCCGCCTAAGAGGCATAACGATTGGTTTTGCACCCTCGACCAAGTCAATCCTAAACTCGATCTCACGATGCGGCGGCAACCATTTGACCTTGTTAAAGGCATCCTCATACTCATTAGCGATCAACATAGATGACAAGTCTTCTTGTGGAATCCCAAGCGAATATAGATAGCTAACGAAGACACCCTCTTCACGCTTACATCTAATCAATACTTTTCGCCCTTCCACTTCCTCGACCCTCACCTCTAGCTTCATGCAATTCACCCTTTCAGCATACCTCTTGAGCCAATCCATGCCCAAGAGGATCCTAAACTCAGCGAAGTTAAGAACAAAGCAATCACACATAAAAGAGCAACCATGACTCGACAACACTAGACCATGACATATAATGCAAAGATTTGATGAACCCGCAACTGGATTGGTCCCTACGAAGTGTCTATCACAAATCTCAGGTTCCAAACCCAAGAGACACACAAGCTCATTGCAAATGAAAGAGTGCGATGCTCCAGTATCAAAAAGCACACGAACTGAAACACCATTAACAGAAAGAGTACCTTGCCCCACAACATCCTTTCCCTTTTCCTCAGCAGTAGGAGCCCTTGAAGAAGATGGAACGGCTTCCAAAACATATGCCTTCGCGATTTGCTTCCCTTTAGCCGGTTCCGGACAGTCCTTTTTGAGATGCCTAGCCTTGCCATAATTGTGACACTTCCTCTCAACCTTCGGATTCTTACACTCGTTAGCAAAATAGCCTTTCTGTTGGCAGTTAAGGAAGGCCACCTCACTCTTAGGTTTCTTTCGGCTATCTTTTCCCTTCTGCTATTGCTGCTTCCTCTTCTTATTATTACCACCTTGCCGTGGTTTCTGAGCCTCTTTGGTTGCAACGACAACATTTGCTTCCTTGGGAAACAAGCTCTCATGATGAATAGCTTTTTCCACAATCTTCTCAAATGAATCATCAAGATGGTCCACTAACGGCTTTCCGATATAAGCATCCAAACCAAAGAAAAACTTCTCATTCTTCTGATAGGGTGTATCAATGTATGAACGAGCATATCTAGACAAAGCTTCAAAGCCAGAGATATAGTCAAGAACTGATCTTCCATTTTGCTTCAATTCCATAAATTTCTTGAAGAGAACGGATTTCTGAGAAGTGGAGATAAACTTTGCTTCAAATTTAGCTTGGAATTGCTCCCATGAAATCTCTTCCTCTGGAGTCTCGAGTGTGACACCATTCCATGGCCCTGCCCTGCAGTTGCCTTGATGCAAGCTTTCTCTTTATTGCATCCTCAATACCTAAGTCTCCAAAGATTCGGATATATGAATCCATCCACCTATGAATCTCTTCAATTGGTTCAGTTCCTTTGAATGGTTTTCCCCTTAGAGTTGTAAAGTCCTTGCACAGCTTTGCAAAATCTACTACTCTAGGAACTCGTACACCAACATCTACCGTTGCTGCCACTAGAGCGGGTACCCTTCGCATAATTGCTTCTGCCATGGCTTCAAACATGGCCGGCTAATTAGGTTCACCGCCATTCCCCCCTCTAGTATTAGCACCCCTAGCAGCGTGTCTTGATTCCCGTCTACTCATTCTAAATCTGCAATTTAGAATAATTAGCCTCTTTCAAGAAAAACTGCTAAAGAGATACAACCACTACAACTATATATGCTGATATATATGTAAGCATCCAACTGAAATATACAAGTACGTCTCTCATACGTAATTACGTCTTAGAACCATGGCAAAAATCATTAACCAGAGCTATGATACAAAATGTGACGACCGCCCATAACTCCTGCACTAAACAAGAGAATTAATGCGCTGAAAGTTGTGCCAGGCAGCTATGGACAATCCTCAGAGTAGGTAAACACAAGCGGAACCTGTCGTAGAACTCACAGCGCAAGGATAAAATATAGTAGAACTTATACAACAGGTAATAGTAATAAAGCATCGTATAGCAAACTTTTCAAACTTTAACAACATACAGGAAGATTATCCAATGAATACCAAAGTTTGCACATAAAGCCTCACTACAACCCTCATAGAGCAGTCAACAGCGGAAATAGATATAGTAGACAGTAATAAAACTGGTATGCCAGCCTCCAGCTCGCCTCCGCACAGCATCATCGTCCTCACTAATAACCTGTAACCTACTACTTAGTCTGCTATCCACAACTGGATGAACAACCCAAGGTAATAAGAGGAAACATGAAACCTTGAGTTAGACAACAGTCTTAGTTTGCGATAAAACAGCTAACAAACTTCAACAATAAAGTATATGAGAATAGGTAGATTAACAAACCAATCTACCAACCATCAGAGAAGAACTTAACTCATGTCTTCCCCCACATCGGACAGTGATTGCCTTTACATTAAGAAATTCAACCATTCATCCATGGAAATCAGAGCACTCATTCAATCATGGTAAAGCACTCATAACATCCTGATTATATGTATCTCATGTAGACCATCCTTATCGAATTCAACACCCCCTAAGTACAAGCCCTAGAGGCCTAAACCAATATCAGACAAGCACCCAAGAAACATCTCCTTCGACTTTGGACAACCTACATGAGACGGTACAAACAGAACAACCAATCATCTATGACTGACTCTGGATATCACCGCCAATCCTGCTTTGAAACCATCGTTAATCGTATGATGACCCATCATGACTGCCATATGTCAAGGGCAAATGGTAACCCCAGTTCTAACACAACTCCATACGCCATCATGGCCCGCATGTTTGTCTTCTCAAATCCCGACAACTAGGCCCTTCACGACTGCCAGGTACGAGGCCCTTCATGACTACCCAAAGTACCCCTGCTTTGAGTCTGATAGAACTTACGATAACGACAATCTCTCGGCCTTCGCATCTCTAGCCATCAACTCCAATGACTATTTATTAGCTCAAGTCCCCCTTGAGTATCCATTATCCACAAACTCAATACATCCTTGAGTCGACTACCCATTCGTTTTTCTACACCAATTAACGAACATAACACATCACTTCGAACATCCTCATCTGGACTCTCGTCGAAGCCACCATCACCATTGAAACAAACAACTTCAATATAAGGTTCAATATAGTCTATAGCATTATCACCCCACTTAGGACACTTTTGAACACTACCAAACTTCCCAATTGAATTCACTTTGAAGTCACATCATCACCGGAAATGTCCGACCAGAAATAGTCGGCCAGAATTGGCAAAATGGCTGACCAGAAATGGCTGACTAGAATAGGCCGACCCAACTTTAGGCTGATCCAACTTTATGCCAACCCACTTTATGCCAACCCAACTTTCGTCCGACCCAACCTATGACCGACCCAACTTCTTCTGACTAGGCCAACCTACCTATGAATGACTAGGCCGACCCACTTTATCTGACTAGGCTGACCTACTATTTCTGACTAGGCCGACCCAACTTATGGCCGATCAAACATTAGGCTGATCCAACTTATGGCCGACCCAAAACCTGCATATTGCAATTCAACTCCGATTTCGACCAAATCTTTGCCAAACGACGAAACCGACGAAACCAACTCAACCAAATCATCAAACACAATCATAAACATATCATTACATTATTAATCAACCTGAATATGATGATTATCACAAAAATGATGTAAATTTCACCAAAAACCATTAAAATGAACATATGATCAAAATGAGAGATCTAACTTGCATAAACATATGAAATGTTATGAAATCAACCGGTTGAACTTGCTAAATTAGATCATATGGTGATTCATATTTAAATGGCCATATAATGATATAGATCTACGGTAAAGCACTTGCAATTGATGAAAAAACATGCACAAACACTCATATACTTTGTTGCATTCATGTGAGAGATATAAATCACTCACCGATTCTCCAAAAACAAGCTAAAATGATAGAATTATGAATCCGAACAGTGAGCAATTCAACCCAAACTCCTCGATGCGATGGATTCGCCCTTGAAATAATGTAGATCTAGCCTCCAATGGTGTAGATCTATGATTTCCCTCATAGATTTGGATTTTTAATAATGGAAAGGTGTTAGAGGAAGGAGGAGCACAAGGCTACCCATTGAGGAAATGAAAAACTAAACCATTTCCCATATCCCTCACCTCCTATTTATACCCTCCCATCAGCCCACTAATAAGGGTCTCTCCAATTCAACCCATTATGGCCTACCAAACCTGGACAACCAACTGAAAAACCTTAAAACAATGATTCCTCCCAAACCGCTAAGCCAAATCTTTAATGTAACCACTCTACGGAAAGGAAATCATCAATTCCTTTCCAATGGCACAGGTCTCACCCTCTAATTCGACCTGAGTTAAAAGTTATGCCCTGTACAAGACTGATAGGGGCAAAATGGTCACAAACATAATCGGTAAAAATTATGGATATGTCTCACATCCCCGTAAGCAACATATTAAAAGATGAGAATAATCCAACCCTTAGGGAATAAAATAATTTTTTTTACGATCTTCCAATGCGTAAAATGCGAGCTGTTACGACAGCCTCCTAAGTTGGCAGAATAGAGCCACTAGATCTGTTAGTTTTCAATCACGATAAATTTGTTGGAATTGCTTTTAGATCATCTTCAACATTGATGATTTTGTGGAAATTTTAGGGAATTAGTCTTTTTTTTGCCTTCATCTCGTTGTAGCAATATTGATTTAAATATGGGGAAAGAAAAGAAATGGGGGTTTTCCTCATTTTTTTTTCTAAGCTTGTTTTATAAACGGTAATTTGAAATCAATTTTACCCTAAATGGATTTTAAATTTTCGTTTAAATCGAAATGGGGTTTTTGAAAATAGTTTATAATTATGAACTATTTTCAGAAAACCTTTTTTAGATTTTTTTTTTCAAATAAAGATGCATTTCATCCACTAACTGCTGGGATGTAGGCGAAATTGCCGTAATTTTCTACTGCTTTATAGCACCTCTTGTAGTTCAAGTAAATTCGCGAGGAGAAAGAGAGAAAAAATTGAAGAATCCTTGTTCCCCCAACAAGAAACAACAATAAAAAAAGTCCACTAAATGGGTTTCGGTAAAATGTTTAGGTTTCTCTTTTGCCCTAAACAGTTTCCAAAACATTGTTTAATGTTCAAAACATAAAATATTTTTTCCCTTAGACGGATTTAATAAAAATATTTAAGAGCTAAACGGTTTTTTGAAAACTGTTTACAGATCCGCGCTCGAAAGAAAAATGGAAAAGTTCGTCATTTCCATATCTTCCTCGCGCTCAGGTTTACTTTGTTGTAGCGTGAGTTGGTGATGCTCTTACATCGTCAAAATGCCTCTTTGGCTGGCGGTGTTCTTTGTGCATTATCAACAGGGTGGGCAATTTTGTGACCGCAAATAAAATAAATAACGTGGAAAAGCCCCACTCTACCAGCAACGAGTGGGGTTTTGCCATGTCTTTTTGTTTAAAAGAAATGGGCTAAAAGAAAAAGGTTCATTTAGCCCTAAAACAGTTTTATGTTCGCTATCTAACACATTTTTTTTTATATACACGGAAGGATGCCTCAATAAATAACCCCAAGGCTATTTCTTCACCAAAACGCACAATAAAAATCAGCGAACACCGTTTACCCCAAATTCTCAAATTATTTAGATTAGTGTTTTAAATTCAAATTCAACCAAATATCTTCCTTCCCATTCTTATCTCCTCACCAATATATCCATTATCCACAATCAAAACCCTCAAATCTTTGACAAAAAATTTCTTGGGCTTGAAAAGTTGAAGTTTTTCTTTTGAAGATGGAAAATCTAAATGTCAAAGGATCTAGCTCCGCACTATGAATTCGTAGAAGAAAAACATCAAGGAGGAATCGACGAGCCTTTTATGGCGATGAATGCGGACTTGGGCTTGGTGTAGAAGAAATGTTTTCATCGAATTTTCCGTTTAGATAAATTATGAGGCTATAAGAAGGAGTTCATGATACTTCCAATGAAGAAAAAGAGCTTAGGATAATCGATTGTTATTTTTAATGATATCGGTATTATGGGGTATTATAAATAGAAATCAATTGTTATTGTTTTAACAAATCGATTGTTATTGTTAATTTTTTTAATATTTGACTAATTTACAAAAAATCAGTATTATAAATAGAATCATGATAAAATGAGATGTCACGTAGCTTTCACAACAGCGTTGAAATGGTGGAAAGAACATAGCGTTCATCCTCAAGTTAGAGATCCTGTATTGAAAATATTTGGTAGATTTATGGATACCGAATTGAAAAAGTCCGATAATAGATGTATTCATGCCATAGTCGAGCAATAGTGGCCGACCATGCATACATTTTTATTTTCAAATGCAGAGATCGGTTTTACACAATTGGATTTTACTATGTTGTCATCCATACCTGTTGGAATGAACACACGGGACGGGGTATACCATATAACGAGAATTGGAGTGTGTTAAGTAACGCCAGTCAAATCTTACCACTTCTTGTAGAGAAAGATATTAGGATCAATAAAGATGTTACATCTCATCTCTTGAAATATTTTACTGAGGACTACATTGCTGCCAATTTCAATAATCTTGACCATGTTGCTCGTGTATTTGTGTTATACATGATGGGGACTCTATTTTTATGACAACTAATGAAATGGTCAGTCTTGGATACTTAGAGGCCATATTTGATTTGGAGCTTTCTCAGTAGTATGACTAGGATTCAGCTATTATGGGGTATTTATATCAGAGTTTGGATAGCTATGCTAAAGGGGGCCTTCTAATTGGATTTATCAAGTTGTTGTAGATATATTAACTCATTGTGCAATTGAATTATTTTTTCTTTATTGTTGGATTATTCAATTGTGTAATGTTTAAATTTTGGAGTTTGCAATACTGGTAATTCTTCGAGTATATGACTGTTTGTGGTTATATTATAAAAGAATCCATGAAGCAGGCTGCTTACCCCAGATTGAAAGCATGGGAGAAAGGAAATAGAGTCATAACACATGAAATTTTAGCTCATATCTTCTCCAGTACCCGTTATCATATATATCATTGGAAGTCGGGTCACACAAACTAGAATCCATGGAACAACTCAGTTGCAACTACTTATGTTGAAGTTGTACATACACGTAACTTATCTATGAAACGATTGCCTTTGCTTGTTCCACCCGGAGAATTTGAGTTGTTTCTAGGGAGAGGTGCTTACGGCAGTTGCCTGGTATTGTGGTTATCCCTTTAAATCTTTCTCTGCAGATGACATGAAGAATGACCATGGTTCATAAACGATAATGCAATAGGAGCTGTAACAAGATGATTGCCAATAGTATATCCATCAATGCCAAGATATAGACTATAACACATATTGGAGGTCAATTTCTAAAGATGTCATCCTTTAATTGATGTTGCATTTCATATTGGTAATACAGACTATTTTGGGCATTCTGCTTTGAAGTCGTGTATTCAAGCCTCCACTGTCTTATCTTCAGAAGTCAATTATGCTTCATAATTTTATCACCCCTCAACAAGCAGATTGGGCAAAGGATCCTAGATGGCATATGTAGTGGACAGTGGGAGATCCAATGCCCATTATGCATCTGTCCGACTTACCCCTGGTTTCGTTTCACTACTCTACTGGTAGTTTATGGGAGGCGAACATAGGTATACGTCATCTGGCTCTTTAAGAATCAATGTATTATGAAGAAGGAACGACTAGAATAAATACAGTGGAACATGATTTTTTAAGTTATCAATACATTATCCAATATCCGTTTTATATGCCTCTTTTTACATATTTTAACCTAATGCCTCTTTTTTAATTGTGTATAGAAATGGAGGTTATTCAGATCGTGTTTTAGGTATTGCCACCAAAGCAATTGGTCAATTAAAATAAAATAAAAAACAAAAAATATTGCAAAATAATGCAACATGAAGACAAAGATAAAATAAAGAGGAAGATGAATACGGTGACAACTCCAGTGATGGCGGGCGCGACGCTAGCCCAGTGATCATGAATAAATATGGTGTCAATTTTGAGAGTACCAACAACTTCATCTTCTAACCTGGGTATAATGTTACACTATTGTTTGCTCCATGTATATATTTTCTTCATATTCATGTGTATGGTATAGTTAAACAAAATATTTGCTTACGTGTAGTATATATACATATATTTGTTTCACAAGTTTAGAATATATTTAATGAAATTTTCTACTTTCTATAATTACAAGTTGTTGCAAAGTTCAACATATTTGCGAACTTATATGTATATATTAACGGTAACATCAAATATAGAATGCAATGCATTAAACAAAAAAAGATGGTAATTTTTTAGGAACTTCAGATTCAAGTAAGTTTTGCACTTTTTTCTCTTGATTTTATTCTCTTCTAAGTTTAATTAGGTTTATAAGCTTTCTGTCTAGTATTGTTGATTTAATCGTGAAGAAATTAGGATGCATTTTTCATTTTTATTTCAGTGTGTAAATATAATTAGTAATGACAATATCTAAGCAAACAATATATATTATTTTTGATATGTATCCATGTTTTGCTAAATTAAATTGTTTATGCTAAAAGCAGGTACTTTATGGCTTTGGATATTATTAGTTTTGTCTTTAGAAACCTGTATTCCCTTTTTGGCGCAAATTTTATTAGCTATACATTAATCACATAAGTCTTTTCCTATATACACACACACATCTTGAACATGTAATCTTTTTTAAATCAAAACTAGCTTTTGTATGTATGTATGTCTTATGGTATTCTCATATATAAAACTAATACAGATGTAGTTGTAAAATTTGTCTTTCCTTAGTCATGAGATCATCTTATTAACTATGGCCGTATACCTGTTATTTGGTGAATGTTTAAGATGCTACAACTTATTCTATCCGACCTTAAAAGTGAGAGTGCTTAATGGTCTGAAGTTGTTCTTTCCCAAGATTAAGGGTATTATTTGATAGTTTTAAATTTTCATTTATATTCATATGTGCTAACTTGTTTCATATACTTAATAAACCGTAAGGTCGGACTTAGGAAAGAGTGTGGTTGAACCAAAAAAGTGTAGGGGTTTGCAATTAAAGCGACATCTATATTTAAAGATAAAGGAAAAAGCAGTAAAAGTAGTATAAAAAAATGCAGTCTAGGCTCGAAGGATTTATTGCGGTAGTGGTGAGTATGAACTGGAAGTTTGTAGTTGATGTTGAAGTGTTTGCAATTTAGTTATACTGGTAGTATGAACATGAATTTTTAAGTTGAAATTGAAGTGTTTGCGATTTAGTTGAAGGTAGGGTATGAATGAACTGGAATCTATGTAATGATTGAATAAACTTGTAGTGTTTGCAATTTCGGTTGCAATTTAGTTTAGTGTGTAATGTATGAAGTATGAATGAACTTGTATTTGTTAGTGCTTGAATCTATTTATCTATTTATATACGCTTGAATCTGTGTTTGATATGAATTTGGCAGTGTTGTTGTGCTAGAAGCTGTATATGCCTCTATGTTGGCGTGTGTGTGTGTATATATATATATTTATATAAGTTTTAGCACTAAACGACAAAGTGATTACCGTTATAAGCTAAACAGGGAACTGATGACATTTAGCTTATAAACGGTAATCGTTTTCCCATTTGGGGAAAAAGGAATTTCAAAACCCCGTTTAAGTAAAAAAAAAAATCAAAGTTCTGATTTATATAAATTCTACCTCTTTAGATTGTCTTAATTGAAATGTAACCTATTTAAATTTAAATTTACTCTTTTTTGTAAATTTAAAGTTATCCTATTTAGTCAATTTAAAATTAAACCAACATTTAGTTCAAATCTAAAAGAAAATTTTAACTCAACCTATTAAAAACGACAATTAAAAATGGTTATAAATAACAACTATAAAAATGGCTACAGAACAAGTCTAAACTTTCTTCCTTATAATCATGTCAAACCAGAATCATTTAGTATAATTAGACAAACCAAAAAAATATATCATAACTGCTACAACTATGAAGAAATAGAAAATAAAAATATGGAGTTTGTGGCTCTCCCAGTAGTATCGATAACTTTATAGAGACAAGTCACATTAATTCAGATGAAGGCGATAAGCAATTTAAACAAAGAGGCTTTCTGTAGTTATCATCAGAAATCACATCTGATGACAAACAATTAGAGTTAATGGTACAAGAAATCACCATACACCATTCAAGAGTTCAACAATTTTCGATAGAAGGTTCTTCGAGTGGTACTCGTGGAGGAAGTGTGTTTGGCTTAATAGACAAAAGAAAGATGCACGACCATCAAGGTGGAACCGCTAGATTACTAAAAACTATTTCAACACACCAAGTACCTATAATTATGATGATTTTCGTCGTTGATTTCGAATGATTAAAAATATGTTTTACGTGTATTTTTAATGGTGTCGTCGATCATGATGATTACTTTGTTCAAAAGTGAAATAATGCTGGAATCTTGGAATGTTCACCTTATCAAAAAATTATATGAGCATTGTGCATTTTAGCGTATCGAATTACTCCCGATGCATTTGATGAAGTATCCAAATGGGTGGGAGTACAATTAGTTTAATTCTAGATTGGCTTTGTGTAGCTATCATTGAATTACATAGTGAAGAATATTTGTGATCTCCAACACAGAGCGATGTCAACAAACTAAAAAGTTTAGGAGACAAAAGAGGTTTCCTGGAATGTTGGGTAGTCTAAACTATATGCATTGAAAATGGAAAAATCATCCCACGGCTTGGCATGGTTAGTTTATTGGCCGTTATCCCAAAGCTACAATGATACTAGAGGCAGTAGCCTCACATGATATCTAGTTTTTGCATGTGTTCTTTGGCTATCCTAGTTTCGTGAACGATAATAAAGTGTTACACCAATCACATTTATCTTAAAATCACATGGAAAGGCACCAACATGCAATTTTAGTGTAACACCCCGTATTTCAACTACACTAAAGAGGATAAATTAAAGAATAATTAATTTAATATTTAGAATTAAGGGAAACGGACTATGTCATTGCATCCGTCTCCAAATTCTAGTTAAGATAGACACCTGGTTTGCGTAAAACGGATAATGTATGAAGAAGTTACGAACGGTAGAAGTTTGATGATTAAAACAGAGATAACTGGCGCATTTGACAAGTGCGCCAAGACATTTTTACACTGGTGCACCTGCCAATTGCGCCTATAGTAGTTTTTGGGCTTCCGGACCCAAGTGGGTGTCGACCCATAGCCCGATTCTCCCTAGGGCTGAGGTGGCATTTGAATTCTGGAGGCTGGCAGCTATAAATATACCCTCATATCTCTTGTTTTCTCATACTAAAAACAATGGAGGCCAAATGTTGTCAGTGCCTGAAATGAGTCTAATCCTTTCTTCTTCTACAAATCAAGTTTAAATATTGAAGTGTTTCAAAAATAGATCTGAGATTCAACACCAACAAATTCTTTTCTATCTTCTAAAATCCAAACACTGTGAGTTAGTTACTTTTAGCTTTAAATGATTAAAAGTAAACGTGATAAGACTGTGATTTGGATATATGCCCGTGACTGAATCATATTGGATCTATCATAATTTGTGTATCTATAATATTCTATGACTTGGATCTAAATCTTTATCATATCAGCTCTAATGGGACTTTTGAATCTGTGACATAACTATGATGTAGATCTTAAACTTTATCATGCTAGATCTACCTTTATAGATTTATTTCGCTTGTGGTTAATTTGTCATTCACAATTGTGGATCTTAAATATTATCATGCTAGATCTACCTTTATAGATCTAATTCACTTGTGGTTAATTTATCATGTCACAATTGTGGATCTTAAATATTATCATGCTAGATCTACCTTTATAGATCTAATTCGCTTGTGGTTAATTTATCATGTCACATTTGTAGATCTTAAATATTATCATGCTAGATCTACCTTTATAGATCGAATTCTCTTGTGGTTAATTTATCATGTCATAATTGTGGATCTTAAATATTATCATGCTAGGCCTATCTTTATAGATCTAATTCGCTTGTGGTTAATTTATCATGACACAATTGTGGGTCTTAAATATTATTATGCTAGTTCTACCTTTATAGATTGCTTTTGGTTGATTTATCACGTCACAATTGTGGATCTTAAATATTATCATGCTAGATCTACCTTTATAGATCTAATTCGCTTGTGGTTAATTTATCATGTCACATCTATTTATGGATCTAATTCTTGTTAAATCATTTGGAACTTATCATGTTGTGACTAATTTAGATCTGTCATTAATTGGACATATGAATCCTTATCTATTCATGCCTATTATGACATCCTTAGTATGTTAGATCTAGTTTTATTATCACACGCTCACTAGATCTATTTTTATATGTCCACCTTATCACTATGCCAATTACATGTCTATGTCACTTTTATTAAAATAATCACTATTTTTGTCTTTTCCTTTTATTGTTTATGGCTAGGCTACTTTCTAGCCCAGACATGACGCCAAATATATGCGAATGTGTTAGTTAGGGAACGAGGGAAAACATTAGAATTGGCATAACTTGAATGACAAATATGAATTTGGACATATAATCCATTACGAATATAATTGGGTAAATGGGCATGAACCTATAAAGACATAGGTATAATTAATTAGTTAATAATTAAAATGCCTAGGATTACAGTAATTAGAAAATGTAATGACACTTATGACACAAGGTTAGATTGCATTTGTGGTGGAAGTCTGCCCGGACCTGACCAGCATATCCAGCAACCACAAATGTTGAACCTAATGTGAGGGGTCTAAGTGCATAAATACGAGATGGGCTAAGAAACCTGGTTAGGCCCAACTTGTGGAAGAAGGCTGCCCAGACCGACTAGTATATCCAGCATCCACAAGTTGTAGGCCTAATGTGGGAGGTCTAGCCCATTATAACCATAAATGGACATGGTAACGAATTGGAATACTTAACCTAGTTGAATCCATAGGGATTGTATGAACATGTTAACTTGAATAGGGGTTAAGTAAACTTGGTTGAAACAATGGGACGGTTAAGTAAATCTTGTGGCGGTGGGTAATATATATATAGGCCCACAGACATAACCTATTTTATACTTTAGTGTTATGAAACTTTATTAAGTAAACTTGCTTGGATCAGTGAGGGTTAAGTAAATCTTGTGGCGGTGGGGTAATATTTACATATATAGTCCTAACAACTTAACATGTTTTACATGTTGGACTGTTAGGCATAACCAGTTGAAATCCTTGTAGTGGGGAAGCAAGCCAAGGTGGAGCTTGTATCATCTTGTGTGTGGGACCCATTTCAGTCAGTAACCCATCTAGGTATCAAACGAGTACTTCGAATTAGGTTAGAGTACTGTGCTGATTGTAAGAGATCCAAAACGAAGGAGCTGTGTCAATAGCGCAGGAAACCAACGGAGTCATAGCGTGCATGGGTCCGGCTTGCTATGGGAATTAAGACGTTGTGACATCAGTGGATATGGTCCTGCACATCTTTAAAATGAAGAATTTCCACTTTAGGAAGTGATACGTCCTACTGTGGGGCCAGCACAGGGTATCTACGGAGTTCGGAACCGATCAATTAGGGTAGCAATTAGGGTACATCTAGACTATGATAAGTTTAGGAGTCCGTTATTGGGGCTGCATGTGGATTGTATGGGGTTAAAACCTCTCACCAGAAGTACTCCTAAGTATACCATTTCATATATGTTGAGGATCATCTCATTCTGGATATACTAGTAGTAGTGCAGAGAAATCATTAGAGAGGCATAATACACTCTGCCATGTTTACCTTGTCACACTTACCTATTAGGATGATATCTCTCTTATCCACTTTGTATGTCTGTCATGATACTTTTACTTATTTACTTGCTAAAAGTAACTAGACTCGCCAGACTTTATGTCTGACCCTTTTTGTTTCCTCTTCTTTCTTTCGTTTCCTCCCTAGGTTCTTAGGGTGGGAATACTCAGGCTTAGTCAGGACTCGGTTATCATCTTGCTTGGAACAGCTTTTGAAGTATTGCTCAAGTTCTTGACTCTAATATGGCTTTGTCTCTTTTTGGGGAATTATGCTTTTTATGTACTATGATGGAAAAAGATAGAAAGTTTCATATTTTTGTAATGGCTTTTATGTATTTTCAGACTTGTGATATTTTGAACCACGATGTTATGATTCATGTTTGAAATAAAAATTTAAATTCCGCTGTTGCTTTTATATCTATCTTGTAATATTTCTGTTTCTGTTTACCTATAACGCTTAACGAAACTTAATGCCTTCCCTTAGTGAGTGACATTAACGGACGTGGGGTGTCACATTTAGCATTAGAGGAAATTCATTTGAGATATAATACTATTTAGAAGATGGTATTGATAGTTATTTTGGTTCGAATCCATGTCAAATACATGAAATTTCAACCTAAATAGACAGAATCTATGAATTAAATTGTAAATCGAAAGTCATACCTTTCAAAGCTTCCTTATTTTGCGCAGTCGAGACGAGATCTGGAATCAAATCGTATCTGAGAGTGACAGGTGATGCCACCGCCTCTAGAGGAGTCCACAAACGCCTTTTTGATCTCGTCACACGGAATCGAGTGAAGAGGATGTCGGTACTAGCCAATGGAAGATTTTCCTTTTCCAATTTCTAGGGTTTTCTGACATTTTCTATTTGATCTTATCCGATAGTTATGTATATTAAAAGGAGGTCGGCACACCCTTTTAAAAGTAAATGGAACCCTCAATAATTGGAACCCTTAAAATCTCCTATTACCATTTCAAACAAAATTGTATATCAACATTTGATATATTTATTTTGATATTTGCTTAATAATGGTTCTCCCTTTTATAGCGTTCTAGTTGTGTAACCCTATAGGTTAAAATAACGTTGGCAATAATTTCAAAACATATTTAAAATTAAAAACAGTGAGCGGCATCTAGTAATACATCACTGCTACCCAAGTTATAATAATAAAATCAACGATTAGATAAAACCTTTCCGTGACCAGTGTATCAATGTAATATAATCCTTTTAACCGATATATCCAGGATTAAACTAGAGGCATGGATCGTATCATCCTCATTATAATTTAATCCGTTTTTCTTGATCGATGAGTAGACTGTTTGAAACAAATCAATATTTGAGCACGGCCATGCATTTCACAGTCTCACTCAATCAAGAGGCCCATGGATATCACTACGAATATATCGTAGGGTTAAATTCCATCTAGATCATTCATAATTTTTATTCGATTCGAGATGTATCCAATAATCACTGTTATCGTTACTCTGTTATGAAATAACTTTAGATGATATCAAAACACAAATATTCTCGAATAAAATTATAACGATTTCAGGTCTGAGGACCATTACATCACTGTCACTATGAGAATAACTTATGATACTGTTAATTATATTCCATGGAGTTATCTCACGGTGGGTCAGCCCAATACGATATTCTCCAATATGTATTTATATCTTGACTTTAATATCACGTATATTAATGATCAATGAGATGTGATCATCAGTCAATCAATATACTAGTCTCAACGCTTTATTGTTGTCCTATATAAACAATAAAACTCAACTAGGGACATTTAAGAATTATAATACTTAATAATTATATAATCTCAAATCCAGTCTTACTCGAACTATATAATTCCGTATTATTATTCTAAGGACTTCTATTATATTAATATTATATTACGCAGTAAATATAATATAATAGAATAATATTTTATTCCAAATAAAATAACAACATCAACAGTGTTATCAATCTCATCAAATGAATTGCCTCTAGGGCACAATCTCTAACAATCTCCCACTTGCACTAGAGTAAATCATTTATGTATCGTATACTTATGAAACTAGTGTGTCTATTAAACTTCTGCTGCGACAGAGTTTAATTCTGTAGGTCTGCAATATTACAGTTTTTGTAACTTTGCAGATATGTTTGTTTCTTCTGTGAACAACTTCACATAAGAATTATATTTCTTAAGATTATATGTTTGGATTGATGATGAGTTTAATGCTTTAAGCCTGAGCAACAGCCATATTATTATCGCAATGTGTATCATTCGATCAACAATGAATTAAGTTCAATCACAAACTTCTTAATCCAAACATTTTCTTTCTTAGAATCAGTATTTATTTCTTGTTTTTAAACTAACATTATTTACAATAATTAATGTGTTATCAAATAACATTAGAGTTGTTGTGTCACTCCCACTCAATTTCTTGTCTATACAAGATTTAATGGTATCTTGTGGTTTTCGATATATCTCGAATTCTATTTTATTCCCATCAGTATCTATGTAAAAACCCGAAACTTCCCCGGTGAGGAAAGCGCGGATAGTTCGATAACAAGGCAAAAACAGAACGCAGACGGAAGAACATTTCATTGTATAATACAACAATGCATCAGATTACATGAATAAACAGAGTATAAATGAATATTACACAGAAATATCAGAGATTTAAATTACATTTAAATACATTGCAGCGGAAAATAATACAATACACAACTAGAAGGAGATATACGGATACAAAGCTTTCCGGATATCGTTCCAGCTGTAAACCAGGATCCTGTGAATATAAATATGCAAAACCAAAACTACTAGCTGCCCGTGTCAAAATAAGGGCACCCAGAGTTTAGGTTAAAACAATAAACTCCAGGTCAGTCATGGGACTGGTGTGAGAACTAAAACAGTTAATCTTTATTTTTAAAGTTAGGTAAATCAAGGGACCACGCCGCATAACACGGAACGGGTTTCCTCCCAAGAATACCGGTGCATAAAACAAACAGCGCAATGCTAAATAAAGAAAAATGAAGCTGTTATAAGACCCAGGTCCTATCACACAATGCAACGCAAGCCGGGGGATAGGGTTTTCCCTTATAACAGCCAAAGAATGCTTGATACGTTTAAAACAAATCATTTGATACTATTTTGAGTGCATAGTGTATAAAACAACTTCAAATCATAAGTATCAATCATAGGCGGCATGGGTACCATATATCATGTCGCCATATATAGGTTTACAAATAAAACCGCAAATGTCACGTATTTGGAAATTGGATTTCCGTCTATGAACCGAGGCAAAAGATAGTCCTCAACCGATTCGAGACGCTCTAGCCCGCCCCTCAGGCAAGTACTCAGTCAAGCCTTTGGATCGTCAGGGCCGGTCCACCGATGTGGATTAAAATTCCTGAACACTGCGTTTCCCCGCCCTTTGGGGCGTAAATGAGCCAACGAATGACTCCATCGGACCCGGATCGTCCGATCAAACCGAGGCGCCTCGCAACAGCAACAACCACACAGGTGAAAAGTATATAAATGTCAGGGCTGGTAGGTCACTGACACCACCCTAGCTAGAAAGAAACACATGCCCTCCCTGAGGTCCGTCTCCCGTTTTTGGTTCACAACCGGGGTGTGAGGCTCGCGAATTCACGTTACACAAAGCTGTGCCACACAGGCTGTGCTTTGATCATCACCACAAGACTTTGCTTTTCAACAGAAGCCTCGATCAATTGCCACTTAGGCATGCCACACAGGCAATTCACTCCATGCGTTTGATATCCATCAATATATAACCCCTGAGCTCGTACGTCTCAGAGAAGGGCGTTAAACAAGAGAATAAATTCTCCGCCGCCAAACAGATATATATTTAATAGAGATCAATCACACGGACTAAAATCCAATGTCAGACACACAGTCCATTTGCAAGTCCGTTCTGGGTCTGAACGAAACCGGAGGCACCTAGTACCCCGCATATCCATCGATCTCCAAGCTCGTCTGGACGATCACCAACTGTTTCCATCTTCTTGGGTGTACAGCCCAATCAAGATCATCAGTAATCACCCAAACGACGTGAAGACTTCCGGTCTTCAACCACCGTCTTCATCTTCGACATCTCGTCGAATCGGTTATTCAGAATGGGTATAAACCCGGCCTTTCTGAATAACCCACGTATATAATAAACGAATGTTACACAAACACAACAAACGCCTCATTCCAATTCAGAATATTCTTTTATTCACAAAATCACATTCTTAGGGAAATGTTCCCATTAATTTTATCCAAGATAAATTCTTCTAAATTTATCCTATAATCTTCCTTTGGATATCATTTCAAACCATTCTATGGTTTTCCAAACTAGTCGGGATTAGCGAACCACACCGAAGTAATTATTTATTTTATTTCCCAATCCCAACCTATATATCCCATGGAGCAAAACTGGTGATACTCCATTCCTAACACCACGGTGTTATCGGTAAAATTAATTACCATTTCACGTTCAAATCTAATTAAAGATTCATTAAAACTCCACTTAGTTTTAATCTTCTCAAAAATCGATATCTTGCCTTTAACTGGGTTAAAGAACCAATGTCTTCTAAAACACAATTCACGATAAACCCAAATCACATTTGATATTAAATACAAGGCTCTGAATAGAAAATATATCGGCTTATATTCAATATCAAATTCTGAAACCAACATATATCGTATTGGAAATAACGATATAAAATATATCTTTCAAATTCCCATAACAATATCTGTATAGTCACGAAATCCAACATCGAAATATCCCGAAGATAATTTCGATTCAACTCCAGTCCAATCCACGTATTGGGGATATTGATTATTTTTAAAATCACTTTCAAATTCAATTTATTTATTTCAAAAATAAATTAATTTTGATTCTAGTTCAAAACTAGTTCATTTCGATAAAAATCTATTTTTATCTTTTCAAATATGGGATTTTTCAGCCTAATTTTTACCAAATCATTTCTTATGATTTTACACAAATTATATATATTTTTAATAATTTTATCAAGGCCCGTACAGTCGATTTCCATCAACGGCCATCGAACTGCACTTACAGCGACCTTTTCCAAATTTGATTTGGACATAATTCCAAATCCAACCGTTAGATTTCAAATTTCTAATATTCAATGGAAAGCTCTTTTCGACACGAACCCAACGGTTCCAGTTTTAGGAGAATCCGACGGTCGGATCTCCCGCAATGTCCATTTGAAATAAATGGTCGAAATTCACGAACTGCCGCGGCGCGGCGCGTTCTATTCAGGCCATTATATTATATATATAATATATATTTCGTCGATTTCTATTTAAAACGAATTATATAAATAGTTTTAAAATTCGTTTCAAAAGCAATTTCAACTTCCATTTCAATTCAAATCAAAATTGAATTCTTCTTTATAAATTCGTTTTAAAATTCATTTCTATTCAATTCAAATTTCAATTCAATTTGAATTCATTTCAATTCGCTTTCAATTCAATTTGAATTCGTTTTCAATTCATTTCGAAATCGTTTTATATTCAATTCATTTCGAAATCGAATAAAATCGATATAAATATCGTTCACGTCAAAATGGCGTCAATCTAATCAACACGGCTTCATATATTCCTTTATTCTATTCAACAAATGAATATTTATTTTTGTCAACACACGACTAATCTCAACGAATGAGTACTGTCCACGTGTGACTATTTTTGTTAAATTATTTCGTTCAACACATGACTAATCTCAACGGATGAGTACAGTCAACACATGAACCTTTATTTTATAGTGTTCTTTATTTTCTAAATTGGAATGAGGCCCAATCAATCACCATATAATGTTAATTATATGGATTTTCATACATCACACGCATATAATAGTATTGAAAATAATCAACCATCAACCAAAGTGCACTACACTGCATAAGCATCAAATATAGATATTCAACGCTTATAACAGCCTGTCAATCAATCGATCGACATATTTAATCAATCAGGATGAGTGAACTTCAAATTTCATCCCAACACCCGTGTGGGGTTTCAAACAATCAAACACAGATTTTAGTTGTGCAGTTGGGCGATGTGTAAAATTTATCGTCCCAATCAATGTCCTTCAAATAGGTGTACATAAACAAACCGTCAGGTTTGTAAATGAATATTTATTTATACACATTCACGTTAAAAATTATATTTTTAATGACCAAAATATTTTATTTAAACTATGAATATTCTATTCAGTTCATTTATTCAATAAAATGATATTTTTATTTTTCTAACATATTTTAGAAAATTTCGGCGGCATAACGGCACGATACTAGAAACGGGACAAGGCCTAGCCTTATCCCCGGTCTAGTGAAGGCCCACGCCATTCACACATCAATCAATTCAATTTCATTTCACTAAACAATTCAATTCAAACCAAATAATCTAACCAACTACACAACCAAACAATTTAACAAACAAGTCATCCATGGTCTGTGGATGACGGGTGTCGGGTGCTACTAAACACCGTCTGCATCCTAGTATATATATATATATAACTAGAAGAGAAATTTAAGAGTGAGAAATTCTCACCAATAGCTATCCAATCATCTTGACTCTTCTTTGATAGAAATCTTCATCGTTATCGCATTTCTGTCATCTTCGTTACTCGTAGTCACTACCTATGTAAAAATTGAATTTTTACTTCGCTATTCAATATATAAAAATCGAATTTTTACTTTGTTATTCAATATATAAAAATCAAATTTTTACTACGATGCCATATAGATAAAAATTCCATTTCAAAAATATAGATTTCGCCTTTTCAAAAATATAGATTTCGTCTTTTCAAAAATATAGATTTCGCCTTTTCAAAAATATAGATTTCGCCTTTTCAAAAATATAGATTTATAAAAATTCACATTTTTATTTTTCTACACGTATAAAGATGATATTTCTAATATTCCTATCATGTAAAAATTATATTTTTAATTCTCTACAAAAACAAAAATCATATTTTTACATCTTCTATATAGTAAAGATTATATTTTTAATACTTTAAAAATATAGAAATCATATTTTTAACCTTCTACTAATATAAAAATCAAATCTTTATATTCCCCACTATATAAAAATTATATTTTTAGCCTTTCTATAATATAAAAATATCACCTTTTCAACTATAAAAATCTAATCCTTTGCCCTTTTTAAATCTAAGCTTTTCGTAATGAAAATACAACCTTTTCATTATTAAAAATATAACCTATTCATAAGGAAAAATCATATTTTCCATGCTTTATATTTATAAAAAGAACTGAAATTAAAATCAATGCAAATTTACATATATAAAAGTAAAATCGGTTAAGCTAAAGAAGCAAAAAGAAACACTCACTACCGATTGAATGAAGAGGAGGGGGAGGAGTTCTTCGCGGTGGTGCAAGGGCGTCGTAGGTGGTGGATCCAGGGCTTCAGGCGGTCGGAGGGTGCTCGCAGGGGGGGGGCTTCTCTGACGTGGCGGATGAGGGAGGGGGGGTCGATGAGGCAGCGCGCCCTGCGAGTAGGTGGCTGGTGGTAGGGCGACGGAGGTGGGGGAGCAACAGGGGGGGTGCGGTGGTTCGGAGGTGGCGATGGGGAGGCGAGGCCCTCGCCTGGACGGCGGCGCGTCGGTCGATTAGGGCATAGGTTTTTTTTTTCCGAATGATTTTCTGATTTAATCGGGGGGGGGGGGGGGGGGGGCAGAGGGTAATAGGGGAAGAGATATTTTTTTTTTTAAATTTTAATTTATTAAATTATTTAATTTGCAAAAAGTTGACTTTTACATACGACCTCTAAACGAGGCCCACCGCCTGTCGTCCATAGCGTTTTACCCCCATTCCGAACACAATGGGACATGTATCGTAGGCTGATTCGATCGTTTGAATCAGTTTCCGTCAAAATCTACATATAACTCTATATATTGAATTTGAACGCACATTTCAATTTATCGGGGTCACATACTAACTAGAAAAATTCCCGAAAAATATTTTCTAGCTTCGTATTGACGATACGGTCCTAACAAAACTAGTTTCGTCGAATTCTGAGACCGTTCGAAAAATGACCATTTTCCAGTCGATTAAAATCAACTAAAACTGGTCAAACGCGTTTTCCTTTGCCACGCTCACATATTGATTCGAAAAATTATGAAATTTGAAACCTAGCAATAATTTTACATAACGGATCCAACAAAACTGGTTTCGTCGCAATCCGAGGTCGTTTGCAAAATGTCCATTTTTAAGGGCCTGAATTCCATAGCGACTCTTCAGAATTTTCAACTGGACATATCTTTTGATTCCCGCTATGAAATTTTGATTTTTCGGATTCGTTGGAAAGATATTATCAATTAGGTTATATTATTTTTGGTTTCACTAAGATCCGGTTTATTTTGCACCCGGTACATTCAATTGAAGTTTGAAATCGAATTATCGAACTACCGCGCCATTTTCAATTCTATTTATAATTATATATAAATATTTATATTCTAACGACGACGTATATAATATATACGATTGAATTTTATTCAAAATAAATTTCTCGTCGATTTTATTTAAAATAATCTATTTTAAATATTCAAAATTCGCTAAAATTGCCAAAATAAAATTTTTAAACTGGCTCAGAATTTCCGGGTTATTACAATCTCCCCCACTTAAAACTTTTCGTCCCCGAAAAGGAACAAAGTCGAAAGTGGTTTGATTAATCAACTCTACGTTCGATCTGGCTTCCATTCTCCAACTTTTCAGTTTCTGAGAATTTTCAAAATTTCAAAAATTTGGCTAACACCCTAAATTTTCGAAAAATTTCGCCATAACCTCCCCTGCACCGGGAGCATCGGGGAATTTCAAATAGCTTCCCCGGTCCTTCTAATCTCAAAAAGAAAAAGAAAAAGCCAAGCGGCTAGCCAAGCGGCTAGCCAATAGGCTCATAAAATCATCATCACCCAAACAAAACAGTAAATTATGTAGTAAACATGTACCTATTTGTCGGGCAAACAAATTTTATTCTTCGGCTCTAGCCTCCTTGCTATGACCTGTTCAATGGAAGCACATGTATATGCAAGCAAATGCGACCAATTTTCAATACAATTCATTATTTGATTCAATTAGGTTATATGGTTAAAATTTTCAAACAAATAAACAAACAACACAAACATCAATCAATTAGTTGATTAGTTTTTGAAATTCATAATTTTGATACATATACAAAAATCATGTTTTTGATGCCAAATCACAACAATAGGCCCTATCTAATTTTGGTTCTCACACCAGCCAATAGGAAATATATAGATATCACACCTTCGAAACACGAATACCAATTCTGATGATGTTCGAACTATCATCAGAATCATCTCCGGGCGACTAGAGTGTGATTCTATATCTATCCAGTATATTAAAACTTCAAATACACGTTTGCAAGGCATATATGCAAAATCTTTATATACTGGACTGTCCTAATCAATATGAAATAAATAATCAAATACGAATAGTTGATTTAGATTTTCAAAACAAAAATTTTTTTCGTTTTGAAAAATATACTCTTCACACTCGTTCTAGGATACTTCTGATCCCATCTCTAACGAGTCATTTCCGTTGGATATTACTAATCCGATATCTGATGAATTCTTTCGCATGGTTCTAATGTGTCTTGTTCTCTGAGCTCTGTAAACCAAAGCTCTGATACCAACTGTAAAAACCCGAAACTTCCCCGGTGAGGAAAGCGCGGATAGTTCGATAACAAGGCACAAACAGAACGTAGACGGAAGAACATTTCATTGTATAATACAACAATGCATCAGATTACATGAATAAACAGAGTATAAATGAATATTACACAGAAATATCAGAGATTTAAATTACATTTAAATACATTACAGCGGAAAATAATACAATACACAACTAGAAGGAGATATACGGATACAAAGCTTTCCGGATATCGTTCCAGCTGTAAACCAGGATCCTGTGAATATAAATCTGCAAAACCAAAACTACTAGCTGCCCGTGTCAAAATAAGGGCACCCAGAGTTTAGTTTAAAACAATAAACTCCAGGTCAGTCATGGGACTGGTGTGAGAACTAAAACAGTTAATCTTTATTTTTAAAGTTAGGTAAATCAAGGGACCACGCCGCATAACACGGAACGGGTTTCCTCCCAAGAATACCGGTGCATAAAACAAACAGCGCAATGCTAAATAAAGAAAAATGAAGCTGTTATAAGACCCAGGTCCTATCACACAATGCAACGCAAGCCGGGGGATAGGGTTTTCCCTTATAACAGCCAAAGAATGCTTGATACGTTTTAAACAAATCATTTGATACTATTTTGAGTGCATAGTGTATAAAACAACTTCAAATCATAAGTATCAATCATAGGCGGCATGGGTACCATATATCATGTCGCCATATATAGGTTTACAAATAAAACCGCAAATGTCACGTATTTGGAAATTGGATTTCCGTCTATGAACCGAGGCAAAAGATAGTCCTCAACCGATTCGAGACGCTCTAGCCCGCCCCTCAGGCAAGTACTCAGTCAAGCCTTTGGATCGTCAGGGCCGGTCCACTGATGTGGATTAAAATTCCTGAACACTGCGTTTCCCCGCCCTTTGGGGCGTAAATGAGCCAACGAATGACTCCATCGGACCCGGATCGTCCGATCAAACCGAGGCGCCTCGCAACAGCAACAACCACACAGGTGAAAAGTATATAAATGTCAGGGCTGGTAGGTCACTGACACCACCCTAGCTAGAAAGAAACGCATGCCCTCCCTGAGGTCCGTCTCCCGTTTTTGGTTCACAACCGGGGTGTGAGGCTCGCGAATTCACGTTACACAAAGCTGTGCCACACAGGCTGTGCTTTGATCATCACCACAAGACTTTGCTTTTCAACAGAAGCCTCGATCAATTGCCACTTAGGCATGCCACACAGGCAATTCACTCCATGCGTTTGATATCCATCAATATATAACCCCTGAGCTCGTACGTCTCAGAGAAGGGCCTTAAGCAAGAGAATAAATTCTCCGCCGCCAAACAGATATATATTTAATAGAGATCAATCACACGGACTAAAATCCAATGTCAGACACACAGTCCATTTGCAAGTCCGTTCTGGGTCTGAACGAAACCGGAGGCACCTAGTACCCCGCATATCCATCGATCTCCAAGCTCGTCTGGACGATCACCAACTGTTTCCATCTTCTTGGGTGTACATCCCAATTGTAATAACCCGAAAATGCGAGCCAGTTTGAAATTTTTATTTTGGCAATTTTAGTGAATTTTGATTATTTAAAATGAATTATTTTAAATAAAAACGACGAGAAAATTTATTTTGAATATATAATTCGACGTATATATTATATCGTCGTCGTTAGAATATAAATATTTATATATAATTATAAAAAGAATTGAAAATGGCGCGGTAGTTCGATAATTCGATTTCAAACTTCAATGTACCGGGAGCAAAACAATCCGGATTTTAGTGAAACCAAAAACATTAGGATCTAATTGACGATATCTTTCCAACGAAGTTAACAAACTGAGATTTCACTTTATAAATGATAAGGTATGTCCAGTTGAAAATTCTGAATAGTCGCTATGGAATTCAGGCCCTTAAAAATGGACATTTTGCAAATGACCTCGGATTTCGACGAAACCACTTTTGTTGGGTCCGTGATGTCAAATTATTGCTAGGTTTCAAATTTCATAATTTTTCGAATCAATATGTGAGCGTGGCAAAGGAAAACGTGTTTTGACCATTTCAGTTGATTTTAATCGACTGGAAAATGGCCGTTTTTCATACGGTCTCAGAATTCGACGAAACTAGTTTTGTTAGGACCGTATCGTCAATACGAAGCTAGAAAATATTTTTCTGGAATTTTTCTAGTTAGTATGTGACCCCGGTAATTTGAAATGTACGTTTAAAATTCAATATAGCGATTTAAGTGTAAATTTAACAGAAACTGATTCAAACAGTCGAATCAGCCTACGTGGCATATCCCATTGTGTTCGGAATGGGGGTTAAACGCTAGGGACGACAGGCGGTGGACCTCTTTTAGAGGTCGATTGAAAAAGTTGACTTTTTGAATTAAAATAAAATAATTAAATTAATAAAAAATTTCTTTCTTCCCCTTTTAACCCGCTGGCCCCCTTTTTTTTCTTAATTCGATTCAGTTTTTTTTTTTAAAAAAAAAAACGAGGGCGACGGGGGGGCGGAAGAACCGCCGCCGCCACCTCGCGCGCCCCCCCCCCCGCGACGCCGCAGCCAGGCACCTCCGCCGCGAGACCCCCCCTCCGCTTCTTCTCCTTCCCCTATCGCTCCTCCTCCCACGACCACCGAACAACCACCGCGACCCCCCCTAACCCTAACCACCGCGCCGCCCTTCTCCTCCCCCTCTTCCACCTCCAGCCTCGCGCAAGCAGCACCGCACCTAGTCGGATCCCCTACCTCCGGCGACGGCCCCTGCTCCACTACAAACCCTCCTCCCTCTTCGATTTCGGTGAGTTTATTTGTTTTTTTCTATTTGTTAATTTAGTTTTAAATCTGAGATAACATTGTTTTAAAAACTAGGTTTTTATATATATAAATCTTTGAAATATAAAAACTTTGATTTTAGAAATTTAAAAAGATTTGATGTTGGTTAGTGAAAAATATAGTTTTTATATTTTTAAAGAATTAAAAATATAATCTTTTATATGGTAGGAAGATAAAAATATAGTCTTTACTATATAGAAATATTAAAAATATGATTTTTATATTTTTAAAGTATTAAAAATATAATCTTTATAGGATAGAGAATATAAAAATATCATCTTTGTATATGTAACGAAATAAAAATCTGATTTTTATTTTATCTACGTTGAGATAAAGCGGTAAATTTAAAAAGGTGAAATCTTTAAATTTGAAAAGGCGAAATCTTTATATAGAAAATAGCGTGATAAAAATATAATTTTTATCTATATAACATAGAAGTAAAAATTAGATTTTTATATATTGAATAGCGAAGTAAAAATTAGATTTTTATATATTGAATAGCGAAGTAAAAATTAGATTTTTATATATTGAATAGCGAAGTAAAAATTAGATTTTTATATATTGAATAGCGAAGTAAAAATTAGATTTTTATATATTGAATAGCGAAGTAAAAATTAGATTTTTATATATTGAATAGCGAAGTAAAAATTAGATTTTTATATATTGAATAGCGAAGTAAAAATTCGATTTTTATATATTGAATAGCGAAGTAAAAATTCGATTTTTATATATTGAATAGCGAAGTAAAAATTCTATTTTTACAAATAAGAGATAGCGATGAAAATTCTATTTTCACAATATGAAGTTAGCGATAAAAATATGATTTTTATATAATAAAGGATATAAAAATGTGATTTTTTATATATAAAGTGACTACGGGCACAAGAAGATGATAAAAAGGCGAGAAGAAGAGTCAAGAGTATTGGATAGCTTTCGGTGAGAACTTCTCACTCTTAATTCTCTTTTTCTAGTTATATATATATACTAGGATGCAGACGGTGCTTAGTAGCACCCGACACCCGTCATCCACAGACCATGGATGGCTTGTTTGAAAATTGTTTGGTTGTGTAGTTGGTTAGATTAATTGAATTGAAATTGAATTGTTTGGTGAATTGAATTGATGTGATTGATGTGTGAATGGCGTGGGCCTTCACTAGACCGGGGATAAGGCTAGGCCTTGTCCCGTTTCTAGTATCGTGCCGTTATGCCGCCGAAATTTTCTAAAATATGTTAGAAAAATAAAAATATCATTTTTACTGGGTAAATGAAATGAATAGAAATTCATGTGTTGAAATAGAATATTTTATCGTTAAAAATATAATTTTTAACGTGAAAGTGAATAAATAAAATATTCATTTACAAACCGGACGGTTTGTTTATGTACACCTATTTGAAGGACATTGATTGGGACGATAAATTTTACACATCGCCCAACTGCACAAATAAAATCTGTGTTTGATTGTTTGAAACCCCACACGGGTGTTGGGATGAAATTTGAAGTTCACTCATCCTGATTGATTAAATATGTCGATCGATTGATTGACAGGCTGTTATAAGCGTTAGATATCTTTATTTGATGCTTATACAGTGTAGTGCACTTTGGTTGATGGTTGATTGTTTATTATTGCTATTATATACATGTGTTGTATGGAAATCCATATAATTAACGTTATATGGTGATTGATTGGGCCTCATTCCAATTGGGACAATAAGGAATATTATAAAAGAAAATTCATGGGTTGAATATAAAAATAGTCATGTGTTGACGATGTTCATGTGTTGAGTGAAATATTTTATATAATAAAATTTACATCTTTATCATATTTAAAATTAGAACTACTTCCCAGTAGAAGTCTAATTGAAAATCAAACGATAGATACCTTAGTTTTATAAAATATTTTACATAACAAAAATAGTGATGTGTTGACAGTACTCATGTGTTGAGATTAGTCGTGTGTTGAAATAAATATAGATTCATGTGTTGAATGGGATAATATTCATTTGTTGGATAGAATAAAGAAGTTTTGAAAATATAAAGCCGTGTTGATTAGATTGACGCCATTTTGACGTGAACGATATTTATATCGATTTTAAAACGATTTCGAAATGAATTGAATTGAAAACGATTTCGAAATGAATTGAATTGAAAACGATTTCGAAATGAATTGAATTGAAAACGATTTCGAAATGAATTGAATTGAAAACGATTTCGAAATGAATTGAATTGAAAACGATTTCGAAATGAATTGAATTGAAAACGATTTCGAAATGAAATGAATTGAAAACTATTTCGAAATGAATTGAATTGAAAACGATTTCGAAATGAATTGAATTGAAAACGATTTCGAAATGAATTGAATTGAAAACGATTTCAAAATGAATTGAATTTAAAACGATTTCGAAATGAATTGAATTGAAAACGAATTCGAAATGAATTGAAAGCAAATTGAAATGAATTCAAATTGAATTGAAATTTGAATTGAATAGAAATGAATTTTAAAACGAATTTATAAAGGAGAATTCAATTTTGATTTGAATTGAAATGGAAGTTGAAATGGTTTTGAAAACGAATTTAAAACGATTTATAAAATTCATTTTAAAAGGGAAATCGACGAAATATATATAATATATATATTATATATATATAATGGCCTGAATAGAACGCGCCGCGCCGCGGCAGTTCGTGAATTTCGACCATTTATTTCAAACGGACATTGCGGGAGATCCGACCGTCGGATTCTCCTAAAACCGGAACCGTTGGGTTCGTATCGAAAAGAGCTTTCCAATGAATATTAGAAATTTGAAATCTAACGGTTGGATTTGGAATTATGTCCAAATCAAATTCGAAAAAGGTCGCCGTAAGTGCAGTTCGATGGCCGTTGTTGGAAATCGACTGTATGGGCCTTGATAAAATTATTAAAAATATCTTTAATTTGTGTAAAATTATAATATGTGAATTGGAAAGATTTGGGCTGGAAAATTCCACATTTGAAAAGATAAAAATAGATTTTTATCGAAATGAACTAGTTTTGAACTAGAATTGAAATCAATTTATTTTTAAAATAAATAAATTGAATTTGAAAGTGATTTTGAAAATAATCGATAATTTCCAATACGTGGATTGGACTGGAGCTGAATCGAAATTATCTTCGGGATATTTCGATGTTGGATTTCGTGACTGTACAAATATTGTTATGGGGATTTGAAAGATATTTTATATCGTTATTTCCAATACGATATTTGTTGGTTTCAGAATTTGATATTGAATATAAGCCGATATATTTTCTATTCAGAGCCTTGTATTTAATATCAAATGTGATTTGGTTTGTCGTGAATCGTGTTTTTGATGACATTGGTTCTTTAACCCAGTTAAAGGCAGGATATTGATTTTTGAAAAGATTAAAACTAAGTGGAGTTTTAATGAATCTTTAATTAGATTAAAATGTGAATTGATAATTTAAATTATCAAATCTGAAAGGTGATCGAGAATGGAGTACCACCAGTTTTGCTCCAAAGCGATAGTTAAATCTTTAATTAGATTTGAACGTGAAATGGTAATTAATTTTACCGATAACACCGTGGTGTTAGATATGGAGTATCACCAGTTTTGCTCCATGGGATATATAGGTTGGGATTGGGAAATAAAATAAATAATTACTTCGGTGTGGTTCGCTAATCCCGACTAGTTTGAAATGATATCCAAAGGAAGATATAGGATAAATTTAGAAGAATTTATCTTGGATAAAATTAATGGGAACATTTCCCTAAGAATGTGTTTTTGTGAATAAAAGAATATTCTGAATTGGAATGAGGCGTTTGTTGTGTTTGTGTAACATTCGTTTATTATATACGTGGGTTATTCAGAAAGGCCGGGTTTATACCCATTCTGAATAACCGATTCGACGAGATGTCGAAGATGAAGACGGTGGTTGAAGACCGGAAGTCTTCACATCGTTTGGGTGATTACTGATGATCTTGATTGGGCTGTACACCCAGGATGAGGGAATCAGTTGGTGATCGTCCAGACGTACTTGGAGATGGATGGATATGCGAGGAAAGTGCCTCCGGTTTCGTTCAGACCCAGAACGAACTTGTAAATGGATTGTGTGTCTGACATTGGATTTTATTCTGTGTTGATTGATCTCTATTAAATATACATCTGTTTGGCGGCGGAGAATTTATTCTCTTGCTTAACGCCCTTCTCTGAGACGTACGAGCTCAGAGGTTGTATATCGATGGACATCAGTCGCATGGAGTGAATTGCCAATGTGGCACGCGTAAGTGGCAATTGATCAGGGCTTCTGTTGAAAAGCAAAGTCTTGTGGTGATGATCAAAGCACGGCCTGTGTGGCGTAGCTTTGTGTATAACGTGAATTCGCGAGCCTCACACCTCGGTATGAGTCAAAAACGGGAGACGGACCGCTGGGAGAGCACGACGTTTCTTTCTAGCTAGGGTGGTGTCAGTGACCTACCAGCCCTGACATTTATATACTTTTCACCTGTGTGGTAGTTGGATACGAGGCGCCTCGGATATAGGTCTGTAAGGACCGGGAAACGTGTGTTCAGGAATAACTAATCCTCAAAAGCAAGAGAGGACCGGCCCAGCCGATTCCAAGGATCAAAGTGGGGTCCTGGGACATTTGCTAGAGTGTCTCGAACGCGGAGAGGAGCTTGCCCCTTGCCTCGACTCATGATGGAATCCAATTTCCAATACGTGTATTGCGGTTTTAATTGTAGAACTAGTATGGCGACATGATATATGGTACCCATGCCGTCTATGATTGATATTTATGATAGAAATTGTTTTGACACTATACACTTATTATAGTATCAAATGATTTGTTTTAAACGTACCAAGCATGTTTGGCTATTATAAGGGAAAACCCTATCCTCCGGCTTGCGTTGCATTGTGTGATGGGACCTGGGTCTTATAATAGCTTCATTTTTCCAAAAAGCATTGCGTTGTTTTGTTATATGCACTAGTATTCTTGGGAGGAAACCCGTTC
Organism: Allium sativum; assembly: GCA_030737875.1. Classification (NCBI taxonomy): domain Eukaryota; kingdom Viridiplantae; phylum Streptophyta; class Magnoliopsida; order Asparagales; family Amaryllidaceae; genus Allium; species Allium sativum. Next base: position 342,726,477 of record CM060919.1, read on the forward strand.
CGTGTTATACGGCGTGGTCCCTTGAATTACTATCTTTAAAGTAAAGTTTTAAATAACTATTTTAGTTCTCACACCAGTCACATGACTGACCTGGAGTTTATTGTTTTAACCTAAACTCTGGGTGCCCCTATTTTCCGCACGGGCAGCTAGTAGTTTTGGTTTTGCAGATTTATATCTACAGGGTCCTGATTAACAGCTGGAACGATGCTCGGAAAGCTCTGTATCCGTGTATCACTTTCAGTTGTGTTTTGTATATTTTCCGCTGCTATGTAATTTATTGTAATCTCTGATATTTGTCAAATGTAATTTATTCATTTATACTCTGTATATTCTTGTATCTGATGGAATTGTTGTAATAACAATGAAATGTTCTTCCGTCTGCGTCCTTTTGTGTGTTGTTCTCAAAGTAATTCGTTCTTTCTCATCTCTTCGGAGACCGGGGAAGTTCGGGTCGCTTCAGTTGGTATCAGAGCTTTGGTTTACAGAGCTCGAGAACAAGACACATTAGAACCATACGAAAGAATTCATCAGATATTGGATTAGTAATATCCAATTAGAATGACTCGTTAGAGATAGGATCAGTAGTATCCTAGAACGAGTGAAAAGAGTTTATTTTTCAAATGAAATCAATTTTGTTTTAAAATTTAAATCGTTTTATTCGTATTTGATATTTATTTATTTTGAATATGGACAATCGAGTATATATAGATTTCGCGTATACGCGTCATGAACGTATAGTCGAAGTTTTAATATACTGGATAGATATAGAATCACATTCTAGACACCCGCGGATGATTCTGATGATGGTGCATCATCATCAGTATTCATATTCGAGTTTCGAATGTGTGATTTTCTATATATTTCCATTAGACTGGTGTGAGAACCAAAACTTATATAGTTAGAACACATTGTTGTGAATTGGCACCAAAAACATGATTTTTGTATATGTATCAAATTTATGAATTTGAAACTCTAATTCACTAATTGATTGATGTTTGTGTTGTTTGTTTAATTGTTTGATAATTTTTAACCATTATGCCTAATTGAACCGAATTTTGAATTGTATTGAAAATTGGTCACATTTGCTTGCATATACATATACTTACATTGAACAGGTCATAGCAAGGAGGCTAGAGCCAGAGAATAAAATTTGTTTGCCCGACAAATAGGTACATGTTTACTACATAATTTCCTGTTTTGTTTGGGTGATGATGATTTTGTGAGCCTATTGGCTTTTTCTTTTTCTTTTTGAGATCTGAAGGACCGGGGAAGCTATTTGAAATTCCCCGATGCTCCCGGTGCAGGGGAGGTTATGGCAAAAAATTTCGAAAATTTAGGGTGTTAGCCAAATTTTTGAAAATTTGAAAATTCTCAGAAACTAAAGAGTTGGAGAATGGAAGCCGGATCGAACATAGTGTTGAATAATCAAACCACTTTCGACTTTGTTCCTTTTCGGGGACGAAAAGTTTAAAGTGGGGGAGATTGTAATAACCCGAAAATGCGAGCCAGTTTGAAATTTTTATTTTGGCAATTTTAGTGAATTTTGATTATTTAAAATGAATTTTTTTAAATAAAAACGACGAGAAAATTTATTTTGAATATATAATTCGACGTATATATTATATCGTCGTCGTTAGAATATAAATATTTATATATAATTATAAAAAGAATTGAAAATGGCGCGGTAGTTCGATAATTCGATTTCAAACTTCAATTGAATGTACCGGGAGCAAAACAATCCGGATTTTAGTGAAACCAAAAACATTAGGATCTAATTGACGATATCTTTCCAACGAAGTTAACAAACTGAGATTTCACTTTATAAATGATAAGGTATGTCCAGTTGAAAATTCTGAATAGTCGCTATGGAATTCAGGCCCTTAAAAATGGACATTTTGCAAATGACCTCGGATTTCGACGAAACCACTTTTGTTGGGTCCGTGATGTCAAATTATTGCTAGGTTTCAAATTTCATAATTTTTCGAATCAATATGTGAGCGTGGCAAAGGAAAACGTGTTTTGACCATTTCAGTTGATTTTAATCGACTGGAAAATGGCCGTTTTTCATACGGTCTCAGAATTCGACGAAACTAGTTTTGTTAGGACCGTATCGTCAATACGAAGCTAGAAAATATTTTTCTGGAATTTTTCTAGTTAGTATGTGACCCCGGTAATTTGAAATGTACGTTTAAAATTCAATATAGCGATTTAAGTGTAAATTTAACAGAAACTGATTCAAACAGTCGAATCAGCCTACGTGGCATATCCCATTGTGTTCGGAATGGGGGTTAAACGCTAGGGACGACAGGCGGTGGACCTCTTTTAGAGGTCGATTGAAAAAGTTGACTTTTTGAATTAAAATAAAATAATTAAATTAATAAAAAATTTCTTTCTTCCCCTTTTAACCCGCTGGCCCCCTTTTTTTTCTTAATTCGATTCAGTTTTTTTAAAAAAAAAAAAAAAACGAGGGCGACGGGGGGGGGGGAAGAACCGCCGCCGCCACCTCGCGCCCCCCCCCCCCCCCCCCGCGACGCCGCAGCCAGGCACCTCCGCCGCGAGACCCCCCCTCCGCTTATTCTCCTTCCCCTATCGCTCCTCCTCCCACGACCACCGAACAACCACCGCGACCCCCCCTAACCCTAACCACCGCGCCGCCCTTCTCCTCCCCCTCTTCCACCTCCAGCCTCGCGCAAGCAGCACCGCACCCAGTCGGATCCCCTACCTCCGGCGACGGCCCCTGCTCCACTACAAACCCTCCTCCCTCTTCGATTTCGGTGAGTTTATTTGTTTTTTTCTATTTGTTAATTTAGTTTTAAATCTGAGATAACATTGTTTTAAAAACTAGGTTTTTATATATATAAATCTTTGAAATATAAAAACTTTGATTTTAGAAATTTAAAAAGATTTGATGTTGGTTAGTGAAAAATATAGTTTTTATATTTTTAAAGAATTAAAAATATAATCTTTTATATGGTAGGAAGATAAAAATATAGTCTTTACTATATAGAAATATTAAAAATATGATTTTTATATTTTTAAAGTATTAAAAATATAATCTTTATAGGATAGAGAATATAAAAATATCATCTTTGTATATGTAACGAAATAAAAATCTGATTTTTATTTTATCTACGTTGAGATAAAGCGGTAAATTTAAAAAGGTGAAATCTTTAAATTTAAAAAGGTGAAATCTTTATATAGAAAATAGCGTGATAAAAATATAATTTTTATCTATATAACATAGAAGTAAAAATTAGATTTTTATATATTGAATAGCGAAGTAAAAATTAGATTTTTATATATTGAATAGCGAAGTAAAAATTAGATTTTTATATATTGAATAGCGAAGTAAAAATTAGATTTTTATATATTGAATAGCGAAGTAAAAATTAGATTTTTATATATTGAATAGCGAAGTAAAAATTAGATTTTTATATATTGAATAGCGAAGTAAAAATTCGATTTTTATATATTGAATAGCGAAGTAAAAATTCGATTTTTATATATTGAATAGCGAAGTAAAAATTCTATTTTTACAAATAAGAGATAGCGATGAAAATTCTATTTTCACAATATGAAGTTAGCGATAAAAATATGATTTTTATATAATAGAGGATATAAAAATGTGATTTTTTATATATATAGTGACTACGGGCACAAGAAGATGATAAAAAGGCGAGAAGAAGAGTCAAGAGTATTGGATAGCTTTCGGTGAGAACTTCTCACTCTTAATTCTCTTTTTCTAGTTATATATATATACTAGGATGCAGACGGTGCTTAGTAGCACCCGACACCCGTCATCCACAGACCATGGATGGCTTGTTTGAAAATTGTTTGGTTGTGTAGTTGGTTAGATTAATTGAATTGAAATTGAACTGTTTGGTGAATTGAATTGATGTGATTGATGTGTGAATGGCGTGGGCCTTCACTAGACCGGGGATAAGGCTAGGCCTTGTCCCGTTTCTAGTATCGTGCCGTTATGCCGCCGAAATTTTCTAAAATATGTTAGAAAAATAAAAATATCATTTTTACTGGGTAAATGAAATGAATAGAAATTCATGTGTTGAAATAGAATATTTTATCGTTAAAAATATAATTTTTAACGTGAAAGTGAATAAATAAAATATTCATTTACAAACCGGACGGTTTGTTTATGTACACCTATTTGAAGGACATTGATTGGGACGATAAATTTTACACATCGCCCAACTGCACAAATAAAATCTGTGTTTGATTGTTTGAAACCCCACACGGGTGTTGGGATGAAATTTGAAGTTCACTCATCCTGATTGATTAAATATGTCGATCGATTGATTGACAGGCTGTTATAAGCGTTAGATATCTTTATTTGATGCTTATACAGTGTAGTGCACTTTGGTTGATGGTTGATTGTTTATTATTGCTATTATATACATGTGTTGTATGGAAATCCATATAATTAACGTTATATGGTGATTGATTGGGCCTCATTCCAATTGGGACAATAAGGAATATTATAAAAGAAAATTCATTGGTTGAATATAAAAATAGTCATGTGTTGACGATGTTCATGTGTTGAGTGAAATATTTTATATAATAAAATTTACATCTTTATCATATTTAAAATTAGAACTACTTCCCAGTAGAAGTCTAATTGAAAATCAAACGATAGATACCTTAGTTTTATAAAATATTTTACATAACAAAAATAGTGATGTGTTGACAGTACTCATGTGTTGAGATTAGTCGTGTGTTGAAATAAATATAGATTCATGTGTTGAATGGGATAATATTCATTTGTTGGATAGAATAAAGAAGTTTTGAAAATATAAAGCCGTGTTGATTAGATTGACGCCATTTTGACGTGAACGATATTTATATCGATTTTAAAACGATTTCGAAATGAATTGAATTGAAAACGATTTCGAAATGAATTGAATTGAAAACGATTTCGAAATGAATTGAATTGAAAACGATTTCGAAATGAATTGAATTGAAAACGATTTCGAAATGAATTGAATTGAAAACGATTTCGAAATGAATTGAATTGAAAATGATTTCGAAATGAATTGAATTGAAAACGATTTCGAAATGAATTGAATTGAAAACGATTTCGAAATGAATTGAATTGAAAACGATTTCGAAATGAATTGAATTGAAAACGATTTCGAAATGAATTGAATTGAAAACGATTTCAAAATGAATTGAATTTAAAACGATTTCGAAATGAATTGAATTGAAAACGAATTCGAAATGAATTGAAAGCAAATTGAAATGAATTCAAATTGAATTGAAATTTGAATTGAATAGAAATGAATTTTAAAACGAATTTATAAAGGAGAATTCAATTTTGATTTGAATTGAAATGGAAGTTGAAATGGTTTTGAAAACGAATTTAAAACGATTTATAAAATTCGTTTTAAAAGGGAAATCGACGAAATATATATAATATATATATTATATATATATAATGGCCTGAATAGAACGCGCCGCGCCGCGGCAGTTCGTGAATTTCGACCATTTATTTCAAACGGACATTGCGGGAGATCCGACCGTCGGATTCTCCTAAAACCGGAACCGTTGGGTTCGTATCGAAAAGAGCTTTCCAATGAATATTAGAAATTTGAAATCTAACGGTTGGATTTGGAATTATGTCCAAATCAAATTCGAAAAAGGTCGCTGTAAGTGCAGTTCGATGGCCGTTGTTGGAAATCGACTGTACGGGCCTTGATAAAATTATTAAAAATATCTTTAATTTGTGTAAAATTATAATATGTGAATTGGAAAGATTTGGGCTGGAAAATTCCACATTTGAAAAGATAAAAATAGATTTTTATCGAAATGAACTAGTTTTGAACTAGAATTGAAATCAATTTATTTTTAAAATAAATAAATTGAATTTGAAAGTGATTTTGAAAATAATCGATAATTTCCAATACGTGGATTGGACTGGAGCTGAATCGAAATTATCTTCGGGATATTTCGATGTTGGATTTCGTGACTGTACAAATATTGTTATGGGGATTTGAAAGATATTTTATATCGTTATTTCCAATACGATATTTGTTGGTTTCAGAATTTGATATTGAATATAAGCCGATATATTTTCTATTCAGAGCCTTGTATTTAATATCAAATGTGATTTGGTTTGTCGTGAATCGTGTTTTTGATGACATTGGTTCTTTAACCCAGTTAAAGGCAGGATATTGATTTTTGAAAAGATTAAAACTAAGTGGAGTTTTAATGAATCTTTAATTAGATTAAAATGTGAATTGATAATTTAAATTATCAAATCTGAAAGGTGATCGAGAATGGAGTACCACCAGTTTTGCTCCAAAGCGATAGTTAAATCTTTAATTAGATTTGAACGTGAAATGGTAATTAATTTTACCGATAACACCGTGGTGTTAGATATGGAGTATCACCAGTTTTGCTCCATGGGATATATAGGTTGGGATTGGGAAATAAAATAAATAATTACTTCGGTGTGGTTCGCTAATCCCGACTAGTTTGAAATGATATCCAAAGGAAGATATAGGATAAATTTAGAAGAATTTATCTTGGATAAAATTAATGGGAACATTTCCCTAAGAATGTGTTTTTGTGAATAAAAGAATATTCTGAATTGGAATGAGGCGTTTGTTGTGTTTGTGTAACATTCGTTTATTATATACGTGGGTTATTCAGAAAGGCCGGGTTTATACCCATTCTGAATAACCGATTCGACGAGATGTCGAAGATGAAGACGGTGGTTGAAGACCGGAAGTCTTCACATCGTTTGGGTGATTACTGATGATCTTGATTGGGCTGTATACCCAGGATGAGGGAATCAGTTGGTGATCGTCCAGACGTACTTGGAGATGGATGGATATGCGAGGAAAGTGCCTCCGGTTTCGTTCAGACCCAGAACGAACTTGTAAATGGATTGTGTGTCTGACATTGGATTTTATTCTGTGTTGATTGATCTCTATTAAATATACATCTGTTTGGCGGCGGAGAATTTATTCTCTTGCTTAACGCCCTTCTCTGAGACGTACGAGCTCAGAGGTTGTATATCGATGGACATCAGTCGCATGGAGTGAATTGCCAATGTGGCACGCGTAAGTGGCAATTGATCAGGGCTTCTGTTGAAAAGCAAAGTCTTGTGGTGATGATCAAAGCACGGCCTGTGTGGCGTAGCTTTGTGTATAACGTGAATTCGCGAGCCTCACACCTCGGTATGAGTCAAAAACGGGAGACGGACCGCTGGGAGAGCACGACGTTTCTTTCTAGCTAGGGTGGTGTCAGTGACCTACCAGCCCTGACATTTATATACTTTTCACCTGTGTGGTAGTTGGATACGAGGCGCCTCGGATATAGGTCTGTAAGGACCGGGAAACGTGTGTTCAGGAATAACTAATCCTCAAAAGCAAGAGAGGACCGGCCCAGCCGATTCCAAGGATCAAAGTGGGGTCCTGGGACATTTGCTAGAGTGTCTCGAACGCGGAGAGGAGCTTGCCCCTTGCCTCGACTCATGATGGAATCCAATTTCCAATACGTGTATTGCGGTTTTAATTGTAGAACTAGTATGGCGACATGATATATGGTACCCATGCCGTCTATGATTGATATTTATGATAGAAATTGTTTTGACACTATACACTTATTATAGTATCAAATGATTTGTTTTAAACGTACCAAGCATGTTTGGCTATTATAAGGGAAAACCCTATCCTCCGGCTTGCGTTGCATTGTGTGATGGGACCTGGGTCTTATAATAGCTTCATTTTTCCAAAAAGCATTGCGTTGTTTTGTTATATGCACTAGTATTCTTGGGAGGAAACCCGTTCTGTGTTATACGGCGTGGTCCCTTGAATTACTATCTTTAAAGTAAAGTTTTAAATAACTGTTTTAGTTCTCACACCAGTCACATGACTGACCTGGAGTTTATTGTTTTAACCTAAACTCTGGGTGCCCCTATTTTCCGCACGGGCAGCTAGTAGTTTTGGTTTTGCAGATTTATATCTACAGGGCCCTGATTAACAGCTGGAACGATGCTCGGAAAGCTCTGTATCCGTGTATCACTTTCAGTTGTGTTTTGTATATTTTCCGCTGCTATGTAATTTATTGTAATCTCTGATATTTGTCAAATGTAATTTATTCATTTATACTCTGTATATTCTTGTATCTGATGGAATTGTTGTAATAACAATGAAATGTTCTTCCGTCTGCGTCCTTTTGTGTGTTGTTCTCAAAGTAATTCGTTCTTTCTCATCTCTTCGGAGACCGGGGAAGTTCGGGTCGCTTCACCAATCAAGATCATCAGTAATCACCCAAACGACGTGAAGACTTCCGGTCTTCAACCACCGTCTTCATCTTCGACATCTCGTCGAATCGGTTATTCAGAATGGGTATAAACCCGGCCTTTCTGAATAACCCACGTATATAATAAACGAATGTTACACAAACACAACAAACGCCTCATTCCAATTCAGAATATTCTTTTATTCACAAAATCACATTCTTAGGGAAATGTTCCCATTAATTTTATCCAAGATAAATTCTTCTAAATTTATCCTATAATCTTCCTTTGGATATCATTTCAAACCATTCTATGGTTTTCCAAACTAGTCGGGATTTGCGAACCACACCGAAGTAATTATTTATTTTATTTCCCAATCCCAACCTATATATCCCATGGAGCAAAACTGGTGATACTCCATTCCTAACACCACGGTGTTATCGGTAAAATTAATTACCATTTCACGTTCAAATCTAATTAAAGATTCATTAAAACTCCACTTAGTTTTAATCTTCTCAAAAATCGATATCTTGCCTTTAACTGGGTTAAAGAACCAATGTCTTCTAAAACACGATTCACGATAAACCCAAATCACATTTGATATTAAATACAAGGCTCTGAATAGAAAATATATCGGCTTATATTCAATATCAAATTCTGAAACCAACATATATCGTATTGGAAATAACGATATAAAATATATCTTTCAAATTCCCATAACAATATCTGTATAGTCACAAAATCCAACATCGAAATATCCTGAAGATAATTTCGATTCAACTCCAGTCCAATCCACGTATTGGGGATATTGATTATTTTTAAAATCACTTTCAAATTCAATTTATTTATTTCAAAAATAAATTGATTTTGATTCTAGTTCAAAACTAGTTCATTTCGATAAAAATCTATTTTTATCTTTTCAAATATGGGATTTTTCAGCCTAATTTTTCCCAAATCATTTCTTATGATTTTACACAAATTATATATATTTTTAATAATTTTATCAAGGCCCGTACAGTCGGTTTCCATCAACGGCCATCGAACTGCACTTACAGCGACCTTTTCCAAATTTGATTTGGACATAATTCCAAATCCAACCGTTAGATTTCAAATTTCTAATATTCAATGGAAAGCTCTTTTCGACACGAACCCAACGGTTCCGGTTTTAGGAGAATCCAACGGTCGGATCTCCCGCAATGTCCGTTTGAAATAAATGGTCGAAATTCATGAACTGCCGCGGCGCGGCGCGTTCTATTCAGGCCATTATATTATATATAATATATATTTCGTCGATTTCTATTTAAAACGAATTATATAAATAGTTTTAAAATTCGTTTCAAAAGCAATTTCAACTTCCATTTCAATTCAAATCAAAATTGAATTCTTCTTTATAAATTCGTTTTAAAATTCATTTCTATTCAATTCAAATTTCAATTCAATTTGAATTCATTTCAATTCGCTTTCAATTCAATTTGAATTCGTTTTCAATTCATTTCGAAATCGTTTTATATTCAATTCATTTCGAAATCGAATAAAATCGATATAAATATCGTTCACGTCAAAATGGCGTCAATCTAATCAACACGGCTTCATATATTCCTTTATTCTATTCAACAAATGAATATTTATTTTTGTCAACACACGACTAATCTCAACGAATGAGTACTGTCCACGTGTGACTATTTTTGTTAAATTATTTCGTTCAACACATGACTAATCTCAACGGATGAGTACAGTCAACACATGAACCTTTATTTTATAGTGTTCTTTATTTTCTAAATTGGAATGAGGCCCAATCAATCACCATATAATGTTAATTATATGGATTTTCATACATCACACGCATATAATAGTATTGAAAATAATCAACCATCAACCAAAGTGCACTACACTTCATAAGCATCAAATATAGATATTCAACGCTTATAACAGCCTGTCAATCAATCGATCGACATATTTAATCAATCAGGATGAGTGAACTTCAAATTTCATCCCAACACCCGTGTGGGGTTTCAAACAATCAAACACAGATTTTAGTTGTGCAGTTGGGCGATGTGTAAAATTTATCGTCCCAATCAATGTCCTTCAAATAGGTGTACATAAACAAACCGTCAGGTTTGTAAATGAATATTTATTTATACACATTCATGTTAAAAATTATATTTTTAATGACCAAAATATTTTATTCAAACTATGAATATTCTATTCAGTTCATTTATTCAATAAAATGATATTTTTATTTTTCTAACATATTTTAGAAAATTTCGGCGGCATAACGGCACGATACTAGAAACGGGACAAGGCCTAGCCTTATCCCCGGTCTAGTGAAGGCCCACGCCATTCGCACATCAATCAAATCAATTTCATTTCACTAAACAATTCAATTCAAACCCAATAATCTAACCAACTACACAACCAAACAATTTAACAAACAAGCCATCCATGGTCTGTGGATGACGGGTGTCGGGTGCTACTAAACACCGTCTGCATCCTAGTATATGTATATATAACTAGAAGAGAAATTTAAGAGTGAGAAATTCTCACCAATAGCTATCCAATCATCTTGACTCTTCTTTGATAGAAATCTTCATCGTTATCGCATTTCTGTCATCTTCGTTGCTCGTAGTCACTACCTATGTAAAAATCGAATTTTTACTTCGCTATTCAATATATAAAAATCGAATTTTTACTTTGTTATTCAATATATAAAAATCGAATTTTTACTACGATGCCATATAGATAAAAATTCCATTTCAAAAATATAGATTTCGCCTTTTCAAAAATATAGATTTCGCCTTTTCAAAAATATAGATTTCGCCTTTTCAAAAATATAGATTTCGCCTTTTCAAAAATATAGATTTATAAAAATTCACATTTTTATTTTTCTACACGTATAAAGATGATATTTCTAATATTCCTATCATGTAAAAATTATATTTTTAATTCTCTACAAAAACAAAAATCATATTTTTACATCTTCTATATAGTAAAGATTATATTTTTAATACTTTAAAAATATAGAAATCATATTTTTAACCTTCTACTAATATAAAAATCAAATCTTTATATTCCCCACTATATAAAAATTATATTTTTAGCCTTTCTATAATATAAAAATATCACCTTTTCAACTATAAAAATCTAATCCTTTGCCCTTTTTAAATCTAAGCTTTTCGTAATGAAAATACAACCTTTTCATAAGGAAAAATCATATTTTCCATGCTTTATATTTATAAAAAGAACTGAAATTAAAATCAATGCAAATTTACATATATAAAAGTAAAATCGGTTAAGCTAAAGAAGCAAAAAGAAACACTCACTACCGATCGAATGAAGAGGAGGGGGAGGAGTTCTTCGCGGTGGTGCAGGGGCGTCGTAGGTGGTGGATCCAGGGCTTCAGGCGGTCGGAGGGTGCTCGCAGGGGGGGGCTGCTCTGACGTGGCGGATGAGGGGGGGGGGGGGGGTCGATGAGGCGGCGCGCCCTGCGAGTAGGTGGCGGGTGGTAGGGCGACGGAGGTGGGGGAGCAACAGGGGGGGTGCGGTGGTTCGGAGGTGGCGATGGGGAGGCGAGGCCCTCGCCTGGACGGCGGCGCGTCGGTCGATTAGGGCATAGTTTTTTTTTTGAATGATTTTCTGATTTAATCGGGGGGGGGGGGGCAGAGGGTAATAGGGGAAGAGATATTTTTTTTAATTTATTAAATTATTTAATTTGCAAAAAGTTGACTTTTACATACGACCTCTAAACGAGGCCCACCGCCTGTCGTCCATAGCGTTTTACCCCCATTCCGAACACAATGGGATATGTATCATAGGCTGATTCGATCGTTTGAATCAGTTTCCGTCAAAATCTACATATAACTCTATATATTGAATTTGAACGCGCATTTCAATTTACCGGGGTCACATACTAACTAGAAAAATTCCCGAAAAATAATTTCTAGCTTCGTATTGACGATACGGTCCTAACAAAACTAGTTTCATCGAATTCTGAGACCGTTTGAAAAATGACCATTTTCCAGTCGATTAAAATCAACTAAAACTGGTCAAACGCGTTTTCCTTTGCCACGCTCACATATTGATTCGAAAAATTATGAAATTTGAAACCTAGCAATAATTTTATATAACGGATCCAACAAAACTGGTTTCGTCGAAATCCGAGGTCGTTTGCAAAATGTCCATTTTTAAGGGCCTGAATTCCATAGCGACTCTTCAGAATTTTCAACTGGACATATCTTTTGATTCCCTCTATGAAATTTTGATTTTTCGGATTCGTTGGAAAGATATTATCAATTAGGTTATATTATTTTTGGTTTCACTACGATTCGGTTTATTTTGCACCCGGTACATTCAATTGAAGTTTGAAATCGAATTATCGAACTACCGCGCCATTTTCAATTCTATTTATAATTATATATAAATATTTATATTCTAACGACGACGTATATAATATATACGATTGAATTTTATTCAAAATAAATTTCTCGTCGATTTTATTTAAAATAATCTATTTTAAATATTCAAAATTCGCTAAAATTGCCAAAATAAAATTTTTAAACTGGCTCAGAATTTCCAGGTTATTACAATCTAAGAGACTGACTCTCCTTCACAAGGATACCAAATCAAGTAATAAACATTTTATTTTCAAAGAATTTATATCCACAAAATAGTTATCTGATTTGGGTCCGATCTTAACAGAGGAAGGACGTTTAACAAACGCCTTACATCTCAAATCATCGTATTAGACACACTAGAACATTTCCTAGTTCATATCTTATATGGCGTCTTCAAATCGTTTTAGTGGGATTTAATATAATTGTTCTAAATTTAACTTATAGGAAGATCTATATGACTTATCATTAATCGTACTATATCTTATAATGTTCGATATCTCCGTTTAGACATACCATTCTAATATGGTATTCTAGCTGGAAAGAGTTGTGAAACAATTCCAAATTCATTCAAATAGTCATTAAATTTATTGGCTTAAATGTTCTCTTTCGAACTGTTCGAAAAATATTTATTTTCTATTAAAATTGGTTTCTAACTTCACTTTGAATTCTTTGCACTTTTCAAAGGATCATGATATGTATTTCATAAGATATATATATCTATATCTACTGATATCATCAGTAAATATAATGAAGTAATAAAACCTATCTCTAGTTTCTATATTTATTGCTCCATATACATCATTATGTACGAGACCAAATACTTATCACTCGTTCACTGTGTCAAGTGAAAGATGATTCGGTTATCTTCCCTAATAAACAAGATCTGCATTCTTCATATAATTCAAAATCGAATGATCTCAAAATTCCATCATTATGGAGTTTTGATATACTTTCTTGTTTACTGGGCTAACCGGCAATACTAAAGGTATATTGGATTTAAATCACTAAATTTAATCCACTCATTATTAATGTCAAGTACATTATAGTTAAGGATTTACAAAGATCATTAACTATTCATGAAATTCCGTACGATATTTCATTTAAATAAAATGAATAACATTTATTCTTTCATTACAAATGAAATTCAAACTTGTCTGAACAAGATATATTATAACATTTATTTTAAATGGAATTTCATAATAGCAATTATTATATTAATTTTATTAAGCCAGTAAACACAACAAGAATCAACTTTCTATGGATAATCCAGCAACTTTTGTTTCATTTCCATTCGTAAGTCCACTTGTCATTTTATCAGATTTCTACTTATTCTGCAATTTCTTTAAATCAACATACATTAATGTGATATATATCTAGTATCTAATACCAGAAATATATAAGTAGATTATTATAACATTTATATTTTATTCAGTTGAAGTCATACTTTAACTTATTTTAGATCCTCTATATTTGTTAGAATAATTATGTTTTAATTTGTTTGAGGACAATCCTCAAATTTCAATGTTAGTTAGGAAATTCGATTTAATTTAATTTATCCTTCTAAAGGATTAATTTAAATTATCGGAGTTATTTGTTATTTAATATCTACAATAGATAATAAATAATAACTGATTCTTTAATATTTATTTAATATAAAATTTTGACAATCAAAATTTATATTAACATAAATGTATATATTTTAAACTAAGATACGCCCCCACTCAAATTAACATCCCTCTGTTTATATATACATATCGGTATATATATATATATAACGGTGTTCCAAGATCCATATCTAGTCATATCTTGACTCTGCTTTGGCAAATCCCCAAAACACAACCTTTTAGGTAGACATCTTATGTCAATTATATCGTCTATATAATTCTTGGATCGCATGTTGAACATTTTATTCAGTATTATTCATTTGCTCAAAATATATAGAATAATTCATGCTTTTGTCTCTAAGGCCATAATCGTATTATGCAGCCTAGTTAAATCAGACCCAATAATAGGTTGGAGCACCACATTTTACTCCATCGCATATAACCAAAATAAAAGGTGCACAACGCTTTGGCGTTAGTTACATCCAGTGATTTTGGACAGTGATGAGTATATTATTGGAAGACGTCACCATGACTTAATATAACAAAATTTTGCTTTTAGAGGGAATTTATAATTTGAAGTGGTAAACAATATTAGAGTTATCAACATATATCAAATATATGTATTTAATATTCGTAATATAAATTGGATTTAAATAAAATATATGAACCATATGTATTTATTTAAATTCAACAATATATAGATATTATACCTACATATTTTCCTTTTTTTTTAACATTTCAAAATCCCTTTGATTATCTATACTCTACAATTAGAGACTGTATACAAATTAATTAATATTGATTAATCAATTCTATTTTCATAAAGATGTTATGAAAATATTCAAAGTTCCTGATTCGATTGTTCAAAACATAATTTTACAAACAAATTAATTTGTGCAGGGACTAGTACATATATAATTGTATATATATGTATATGTATCTCTATACTTAATTTTGTAAACATGGTCATATGAGCATGTTCATATCATATATCAAAGTCAAACTCTAAAATGAAAAACATCTACATTTAGCAGGCAATAGATATACAAGTATTGAGTTATACCATTACGGACTGATGCAATGCAAACATAACATTTCTGGTGCTATATACATAGTGTCATATCCTTTCTCAAAAACTGATAAATGTCTCTTACAGCTATACATTCATTTCAATAAACAATTCATCTTATCACATACTATGCCCAGTATCACATATAGGATCATGTCCTATTTTATCTAATAATATACAACAATGTATATATTTCAACCATCATTTGTAAACAAACAGATTTATTCACATTATTGTAATCACACATCTATTTTTATATATATATATATATAATACAAAATTGCAAAACTGTTCTGCATTTTATGCGTTCAATACTATGCAAATCATTATTAATCACATGTATAGATAAGCATAACAATTACAAATACATATCACAGATTCCACAATTGTGTTTACATCAAGAATGTATACAAACTGGAATTGTATTGTCCCTGTCCTATATAGTTTTAATTACAATAAAACTCACAGAGTTTATTACATATATATAAATATATATATATGTATAACATTTTGAGAATGAAAAACAAATCAAACTTTGTTTATTTTTCAAAACTATAATCATGGTAGTGGCTGACCCATCATCCTCTTGAACTGCTCCTTTTCAACCTGAAACAGTTCCAGGTTTATGTTGGAACTGCTGCTTCCTGTATTAAAACAATTTTAACACAGGATTAGGCTTCTTCAATACATCAAATGCATACCATATTATGGGTTTAAGTTAAATACATCGAATGTATATGAATTTAACAAAGCACATCCATTAACAATATGAATTAAACATTCATGTGAATATATATATTATATTGGTATATGTATATATTTGTAATAAACTGAGAGTTGATATTAACTTTAATACTGCATCATTATACAGTAAAATCTGATCAAAACAGAAGTTATATAAGCTGTATGTTATCATTCGCATTTTAATCAAATGAATCTGTATGCATATATTTATCAATATAAACATATTTTAACCGTACATGAGAATTTACAAAATAGGTTGGTTGTAAATGTTGCTCATGAGTTCAGCTCAGAAAGTTTGTATCCAAGTCTGATTGAAATAAAATCATAACCAAATAGTTGTGCAAATTGAACCCAAAATCTGATATATATATATATATAATTTGCCTGTCAGACTATATCAAATCAGATTAATACGTCAAAGGTCCAAAATATAGATATTTATCAACAATTTGAATAGATTATCTACAATTGCCACAGGGAACAATTTATTGGTAAGCTTGTAAAAGGTAGGAAAGTCGTATATAATGCAGATTCATGTATAGACTTTTATAAAAGTGAACAATGAACATTTGCAGCATTATACTTATCAAAATAAGCATAAAAAAATGATTTTCAAATGTACTAAATCATTTGTTCAATACATCACATTTCTGACATTGATGTCAGGTAGTTGCAAATCTTATTTGCAATACATGTATATATAGTCGATAAAATTTCAAAACCGAAATAAACAGAACATACACTGAATTAAATTAGAAGGTAACTGGGCAATGCTATTTATCCCAAGGAAATCAGGCATATCAGATTTATATATCAATGTGTGTATATAACATTGATCAAGCTTTAGTTCAAAACTTGCAGGTTATCAGTCATTTCATAAATTTTAATTATTCAATCAGCAAATCTCATTTGCTGTTGACAGAATGATGTGTGTGTGATGCTAATTGAATATGTGTATCCAATACACGCATTGATATCCCACAATCATTTAGGCATTATCATATGAAACAACTTTCAATTTAATTCAATATTCATATTTAAAAGAATCAGTATGAATTAATACAGGTTATAATGCCCTTAATAAAATTATGCATTGTATGTGTGTGTGTGTGTGTGTGTATATATATATATCAATACAAATATGAATCTGTTCACTTACAGTAGATTTCAACTGTTGAAATATTATTTACTGTTTTAAACTGCTCAATTTTATAATAATTGAAAACTTCAAAATCATCATTATGATTAGCAAATAATCCTATATTAATGATCAGTATCTCCTATGTAGAAAACCCAAATGTTCGACTATGAATCCATAATTCACAGAATCAAAACTCTCAATATTAGCAAATTAAACATACTACTGAGTTCAGTCCGTACTTGTTAACAGATCTATGCAGTATAGAATAATATAGAGTTTTGAGATTTGTATCAACATACACTTTTTTTATAAACAGTGAAGGAGACGACTTCTGGTCATATGGGCATTTGCATTAAATTCTTACACATTCATATGGATTTGATGCTTTGAGAATTGATTTATACTGAATCTAATATCAATATTTAAAGAACTATGTTCTCAAATCTGGCTTTGAAATATCGATACTAGTTTGGTTTTAAAATCAACAATTTGTTTTGAAAAGTAAAATCAAAGCACTATGTTATCAAATAACATAGATGCAAAATTTCAATCATCCAAACTTAGTTTTAAACAACTTAAACAAACAATATTTTTTAACATTTAAAATCATTGTTCAGTTAAAATCCAGTCCCATGTGATTAAGACCATCTTAAAATCAATATAAACTGAATCAGTCAATTATATAAAAACAACAATCTTTCATATAGATCACCACTTTTAATATATATACAAAGTTCTGGTCTAAAACAATTTTAGATTCAATTTTATAAAGTATAACAAATATTTTAAGTTTAAAATATTGATTACAAAGTAACATACCCATTGTCTAATTTTAGAAATCGCTGTGACAATGCAGCATAGATGGGGTATTTGAACGATTCTATAATCAACAGATTATTAAATCATTCCAGATCCATATCTGTTAATTTTACAATAAAATATTGTCGTACCATAATATGAATATACTTTAATAGATAATAACAGAATTCATAATTCCAGAGTCAACATCATAACATCATTTGCTATCCTAACAATAGATCAACCCAGTTTCTCAAAATCTAATCATGACTCAAAATGGCAATTTAAATTCGAATCGATATCAATATCAATCCATGGATTCATGTTCTATTTCATATCGAATATAAAATATATTTTCAGAAAATAATTTTGCATCGAATATGCATTTTAAATCGCCACACATCAAAATTAGGGTTCATGATGGTATTAAGTTCTGGAATTGCTAGATCTAAAAAATTAAAATCAAAATACAATTTCATTCAAACCTCGCTCTGATACCATTGATAGTTATTTTGGTTCGAATCCATGTCAAATACATGAAATTTCAACCTAAATAGACAGAATCTATGAATTAAATTGTAAATCGAAAGTCATACCTTTCAAAGCTTCCTTATTTTGCGCAGTCGAGACGAGATCTGGAATCAAATCGTATCTGAGAGTGACAGGTGATGCCACCGCCTCTAGAGGAGTCCACAAACGCCTTTTCGATCTCGTCACACGGAATCGAGTGAAGAGGATGTCGGTACTAGCCGATGGAAGATTTTCCTTTTCCAAATTCTAGGGTTTTCTGACATTTTCTATTTGATCTTATCCGATAGTTATGTATATTAAAAGGAGGTCGGCACACCCTTTTAAAAGTAAATGGAACCCTCAATAATTGGAACCCTTAAAATCTCCTATTACCATTTCAAACAAAATTGTATATCAACATTTGATATATTTATTTTGATATTTGCTTAATAATGGTTCTCCCTTTTATAGCGTTCTAGTTGTGTGACCCTATAGGTTAAAATAACATTGGCAATAATTTCAAAACATATTTAAAATTAAAAACTGTGAGCGGCATCTAGTAATACATCACTGCTACCCAAGTTATAATAATAAAATCAACGATTAGATACAACCTTTCCGTGACCGCTGTATCAATGTAATATAATCCTTTTAACCGATATATCCAGGATTAAACTAGAGGCATGGATCGTATCATCCTCGTTATAATTTAATCCGTTTTTCTTGATCGATGAGTAGACTGTTTGAAACAAACCAGTATTTGAGCACGGCCATGCATTTCACAGTCTCACTCAATCAAGAGGCCCATGGATATCACTACGAATATATCGTAGGGTTAAATTCCATCTAGATCATTCATAATTTTTATTCGATTCGAGATGTATCCAATAATCACCGTTATCGTTACTCTGTTACGAAATAACTTTAGATGATATCAAAACACAAATATTCTAGAATAAAATTATAACGATTTCAGGTCTGAGGACCATAACATCACTGTCACTATGAGAATAACTTATGATACTGTTAATTATATTCCATGCAGTTATCTCACGGTGGGTCAGCCCAATACGATATTCTCCAATATGTATTTATATCTTGACTTTAATATCACGTATATTAATGATCAATGAGATGTGATCATCAGTCAATCAATATACTAGTCTCAACGCTATATTGTTGTCCTATATAAACAATAAAACTCAACTAGGGACATTTAAGAATTATAATACTTAATAATTATATAATCTCAAATCCAGTCTTACTCGAACTATATAATTCCGTATTATTATTCTAAGGACTTCTATTATATTAATATTATATTACGCAGTAAATATAATATAATAGAATAATATTTTATTCCAAATAAAATAACAACATCAACAGTGTTATCAATCTCATCAAATGAATTGCCTCTAGGGCACAATCTCTAACAGGTATATATCCGTGTTGGGTACCCTAGTCCAAACAATTTCAAATCCAAAAACAAAGAAAGAAGAATATTTTGCAAAAAGACAAGAGGATGCAAGAAAGTACATAGAGTATGGTTTTGGGATTCTACAAACACCATTTGCTATTATAAAAAGTCATATTAAATTGTTTAAGCCCCAAGTATTAAGTAATGTAATGTGAGCATGTATTGTATAATATGATCACGGTTTTAGAAAGAGACTATTTTCCATCTTATTTAGGATATGATCCGGATAATACAACTATAGTTGTTGCTGATACAAATGCAACAACTATTGAGTTATTCTTGAGTTTTTTGCGTAGGCTTAGATCTAGAGAGATACATCAAAAACTACAAGGTGTTCTAGTTGAGAATTTATGGCACTTGGAAGGTAATCAATGAGGAAAACCATTGTACTATCTTAATTACTGTGGGTTATCTTGCATATTGTATTGTACTTTATTACATTATACATTGGTTGTATTTATTATGTTTGTTGTCTTGTGTACTGTATTGTAATGTAATGTACTGTTTACTCTATTCTTTCATATCATGCTTGTATTGTCCAATCAGGATCTTTAGTTATATAATATATTATAATTCACTGTGTTCTTATCCTTTTACATATAGTATTATATTACAGTCTATATATAGTAACATCCTTTCACTTCCAATTTACATCAAATTATAGTTTATAGATTGTTCAAGAAAGCATACAACTCATTCAACGATGGAGTATCATAGTCACATTTCTCTACCATGATCTTATAACTATGAAGGTCCGATGGAGCAGTCAATACCTTCCAATCCATCATTCCCTGAAACTGATATTTATTTCTACATTGAAATGCAAGAACAACACCATGATGATTTTAGAGAGCACAAAAGAGGATAGGAAGAACTTCACCGACAAGAGAAGGAACAAGGACGACGTGAAGAAAGGCTTAGTCAATAACAAAGACGTGTTTCAGTGCGTTTTCATGGTGCAATCATCACACAAGAAATCAAACAGGAAGTTAACTCACCAGAAACGCAGCTTTTCAAGATTATTATAAGAGGAAAACATATTGGTCGTCAATATTTCAGATGTCATACCTTACCTAGCGAATGTGGCTTTTGGTAGTGGATTAACGAACCTTTTTTTGAACGAGCCAGTGACTACACAAACGGATTACAGTATCAACTAACAACATTGCAAACTCAATCTATTGGGTGGTAAAATAAAGTTATAGACTACATGATCAGCTTTATGGATTAAATATTGGAAGGCCAAACTAAGCTATTACGAGGGCTTACATCAGTACTTTCAGCTATGATGTATGCTAGTGTATCAACCCTTATAGTTATGGTAGATGTTAATGTTGTATGCCATTGTATCAGTACTTGTAATAATGTTGCTTGTTTTTCTCAGAGGTAGATCAACAATTCAATAGGTAGATCAAACAAACATTGAGAATACAAAGATAGAGGTAAATAGATAATAAAGTTAACTAATATTTTGATATTGTTACTCAAATTGCAACATATAGTTGTTCCATAACTCGAACGGAAATTTGAATGGTATTTGAAGAAGTAACGTGAGTTGTATGTTGAAAGCGATATGTAATGATCCAAAATTTTGGAATCAATTTAAAATTTTGAAAATACAGATTTTTGAGAATTTAAAATAACCGTGCACGGTTCTGGATACATAAACTCATTTTTAAATATGATTTCAAAAAGTATAACGGCCATATAAGTTATTTAAACCAGTTTTATCAACTTATCAGTTTCGAATAATTTTGGGCAGAAAACATTATTCATCGAAATTATAAATTTTGAGTTGAGTATTTGAATATGACTTGAGATATAGAAAACAATTCAAATATGATTTTTAAATCTATTTTATAAGAATTTAATGCTGTTTCCACAACTTTACAAAGGAAAAAATTTCAAATGATCTCGGAATTCGACAAAACCAATTTTAGATCTAAAACGTCAAAAAATGGTAAGATTGCAAATTTTATAATTTTTAGAGTTAATTTGTGGTCGTGTGAAAAATAAATGCGTACCCAGTCAATTGGTCAAACATATACTAGAATGCAATAAAACATAAGATGGATGGTCAAACGAACTTGGAATTCGACGACACCTGTTCCGTTGGATCCCAAATTGCGTTTTATGTTAGGCTTCAAAATCTCGTGATAAATAGAATTAATGTGTGGCCTATAATTTTTGTTCTCATCACCGATGTTTTCAATCAAATGATAAGGGTTGCGACTGCAAATAACATTTTCGTTGGCATCAGTCTTCCTAATTCCAACTTGACAATCTCCAACCTCCAATTTACTGATGACACCATCTTGTTTGTTTCTCCCGATCCGGCATACATCCACTGCCTTAAAGTCCGCATGTACACTTTTGAACAAATTTGTGGACTCTCTATTAACTTTGGCAAAAGTTCTATCATTATGATGGGAAACTCTACTGATCAAGGGCCTTCCATTTCTACCTTCTTAAATTGTAGACTTGATACATTTCCGATCAATTACTTGGGTATCCCCTTCGCCCCACCAAACTATTCAGATCTGACTGGCTT
This sequence comes from Allium sativum, assembly GCA_030737875.1. Taxonomy (NCBI): domain Eukaryota; kingdom Viridiplantae; phylum Streptophyta; class Magnoliopsida; order Asparagales; family Amaryllidaceae; genus Allium; species Allium sativum. The sequence goes on from CM060919.1 coordinate 342,749,022, forward strand.
CACCTCATCACAAAAATTGAATCCAGACTGGCATTATGGAAATTGAATTCCCTGTCCATTGCTGGCCGTCATATCCTCGTTAAATCGATCCTTTCAGCCATCCCTTTCTATTAGATGTCATTTTACAAACTTCCATCCTGGGTCGCTAACAAAATTGATGCTATTAGAAGTTATTTTCTTTGGAATGGTGGTAAAGCAAAGCATTTAATTAACCGGCAAACTATTTTCTTACACAGTGACCATGGTGGCCATGGAATCATTAATCTGGTTTCGTTTAACCTTGCCTTGCTTGCTAAATGGCTCTGGCATCTTCTTATGCCTAGTGTTTTCATTTGGAAAGAACGAATTCTTTAATGCCTCTATAACTCTAACCCTAACCTCATGCTTCATTTTTTCCCAAATTCTCGACCTTCTTCTTTCTGGGTGAGTGTTTAATCCTCTGTTCCACACACCAAATCTCTCTTTCATGTCAAGATTGGAAATGGTGACAATTGTCCTTTTTGGCTTGATATCTAGCAGGTTCAATTTCCTTTTTCTCGCTCTCATTCAAACCTGTTTTCTTTCTTCTCTTCACCTGATTTATAAGTTGCTAACATCATGGGCCTTGGCCCAATGGGCCTTTGTCCTCCTACTTTGTTTGGGCTTGAAGCACTGGAGGAAGTCTCTTTGGTCTGCAACTTTACAACCCATTCGTCTATTTGATCAACCAAATTGCTACTTTTGGGCTTTGGGCCCAACAAAAGGCTTTTCGGTTTCAGCTTGATATAATTTCCTCTCTCAACCTAGTTGATGTTTCTCCTTTGCTCGCATATGGAAATGCCATCCCCCCAGTGTAATTTTCTTTCAATGGTGCCTCATTCATGCACGCATTAACACCAAGGACAGGCTTCGCTTGATGTATATCACTGTGGATCCGATGTGCACACCCTTTGCTCCTTGCATAAAGAATAGATTAACCACATCTTTCTAGAATGCGATCTCTTTTACTTCGTTTGGGCATCGACTAGCTCCTTTCTTCTTGGTTACATCCCACCATTCCTTCCTTCCTTCTTCGAATACTGGCAGCACAACCCTCTGGATCACAAACTTGACTCTTTCATAACTGTTTTCAGCTGGTGTATTTGGAAGGAACATAATGCACATGTGTTTAATAAGCCAAAGAAACACTTCTTTGGTGTTTGCGGTTTTATCTAGTATTTATTCGATCTATGGATAGGTTCTTCTCGACCCGCACATTTCAGGCTCACCCTACCAGCTCCACCATCACCTGGATCGCTGGAGAGTAGCTTGTCAGCTCCGCGTTGTTAGACCTATTCGTGCTATGCTTTTTTGTTTCACTCCATCTATGTAGCGGTGCCTTATATTGTATATATTATTATACTATGTCCTCTCACATGCTACTTATGATTTTGGCTGACTTATAAAGCTACTTTATGTCGTAGAATACTCTATTATGCTACTGGTTGGGCTTATCGACCAGAATATTCATCATATATACCTTATATTAATCGGCTATGTAGCACCACGCTACACACCCGTCCAGCTCTAAAAACAGTGTGGTCTTACGAACCAAAGGCGCGACGTTGAACTAAAACACTTTATTGTTTAGCTTAAGCTTTAAAGACAAATAAACTCATGCCACATGTCTTCCATCTAAGCACCTAAGGTGTTTTTTTTCCCTTCCATCTCCCTCCGCCTCCTCGTTAATCCATGTATCTCCCCTTCTTTACAAAACACCTGTCCTTTTCTTCCTTTCTTCCCTTTTCTCTTCTCACTTTTACACTTAAGTCCTCCTTGACTTTTCCATGACCTCCACCATCTAGAACCCCTCCACCCCATTTCCACAATCTCCCCCATCTCCCTCCAGTGTGCGTCAACCCTCCTCATCTCCCTCCTCCTTGTTGTTCTCCTCTCTCCCCCTAAACTTTTAAAGATCCCATTTTTTCTTCCTATTTACACTTACACCCCTTAATGCCACCATCTTTCACCTCCTACACCCTTCTAGACCCTATGTCTGGGCCTGGATCAGCCCCCTATCATCCACCACCATGAACCCCACCTCCGGCCGTGCCATTTGGACCCCACAAACCTCTCCTGTTATCTCCGTGTACTCAAATCCACAAGCGTTTGTGTAACCATTTAGTGTAGGAACCATGTAGCCTCCAAACTCAAACTCATAAGCTATCGAAAAAAAAATTAGACACCGTGCGAATATTGTAGTCATGTGTAAGAGTCTGCTAGTCCATCCATCCAAAAGATTGGCGTAGTGGAACTCACGGTGAGAAACCGAAACTAGTAAAAAGGGCTAGTTAGAAATTAACTGTCGTTGGTTAATAAACTTGAGTTTTGAAATGATTATTAATTAATTATGCAGGTTTATTATGATGTTAAGTAGTACGTAGTATGATAAAATATCATTTTTGCTTGATATGTGTGTGATCGCTTGGGTATATGACACTTTAAATGCAAGCAGTGTCGATTTGAAAATAGTTGAACCCTAACCGGTCTTGACGAAGTAATTTACCAATTATTGCTTATTGAATGTGTAGAAAACCCCACATGGGTACTGGGATGATAATTAATCTACACATCTCCCAAATGTTTATTGAAATGTGTAGAAAACCCCACACGGGTATTGGGATGATAATTAATCTACACATCTCCCAAGTGTTTATTGAGTTGTGTGTAGAAAACCCCACACGAGTATTGAGATGATAATTAATCTACACATCTCCCAAGTGTTTATTGAAATGTGTAGAAATTCCCACACGGGTATTGGGATGATAATTAATCTACACATCTCCCAAGTGTTTATTGAATGTGATGAAAACCCCACACGGGTATTGGGATGATACTTAATTGACACATACCCCAATTGTTTGGATTTGCGGTTAATCTATGGATTGATGAACTCGTATAAGCATTATTGACTTAAGGCTTATACGGTGAATTCCACTTTATATGTGGATTGGATGTTTTTTTGATGATTGATTTAGTGTTATATAATACACTGATTGAAAATGACCAATAGATGATATTATTGGTTCGTTGGTTAAGTCTCCATCAATTAAAATGGATTTTAATGAATATTTTTTTAGTGTAATAATAGGCTAAAAATAAAAGTTTGAATTTGATGTCCGATTATGGGTGAACACTAAGGTTATAAAATATCGATGAATATTCTTAACAAGAATGAATTATTTTGAATTAATTTTCATCTAGTTTCGGCATGTCCAAGTTTTATTTTCAAAATGAATAGTAATTGATAAAAGTCAAGTTTGGTTAGGATGTTTAAGAAGAGTTTTAAAAGAACTTCTTTTACAAAAATTCCTTGTTTATTTTTACAACGAGTGCCAGGGAATTATGTTGGAAAAATATTATTATTTTAATCATTTCAATATTATTTTAATACTTAAATATTGAATTAATAGATTTTGAAGTTGACAAAATAAAATGTAACTTCTGGAAATTATTATATGTATTTCATATAATAACTAAAATATTATGCGTCGAATTTAGTCAGAATAGGACTCGTCGCGTAGCGGAAATTCACAAACTTCGACCTTTAGCTTTAAACTGATATACTGAGAGATCCGACTGTCGGATTTTCCTAAATTGAAACCCTTGGGTTCGTAATTAATACTGCTAAAACAAATGCTAAAAAGCCTTGATTTAGTAGATGTAGTGGAAAATAGCGGGATTAAAACCGGATCTACTATTCATCAGCGTTATATTGAAATAGCACAGCGATTGAAGAGCACTATGTGCTATAGCGGCGATATTATGGGGCTTTAAATACATAGACCCCCCCCCCCCACAGCTAGAACCTGATCTAGAAGTGCTTGCAAAGAAATAAGTTTTTTGGAAGGGGTACCATTCTTGGGCAAAAAATCTGTTATTGAAGCGCACGCATGGATGCATTCTTGTGAAAGAATTTTTGAAGGCTTCAGATTGAACGGTGATCAGAAAAAATTCTTGGCTTCCTAATTACTTAAAGATGAAGCTCTGATATGGTGGGAAACAATTACCATGGAAAATCCTGGGGGAAATATTACTTGGGACAGATTAAAAGAAATTTTCGAGGAAGGATTCGTTCCCCTCTGAAAAAGTAGAGCATCTGTATTTGAATTCTCCAACCTGAAGCAGGGGGCCATAACAATCCATAAATATCTGAATAAACTAAATGAACTCTCCCACTTTGGTCCAGAGTTGATTCAGGCCCCAGTTAAAAAGAATGTGAGGTTCATAGAGGGTCTCCAAAGAAGGTATAGAAGTAGAGCAACGGCTCATATGAGGCTTCCATTTGCTGGGATGGTGAAGATGGCATGTCCTTATGAATCTGTAGATAAGATGAATGCCTTAAAGGATAAAGAGAAAGGCAATTCTGGCAAAAAGAGGAAGTTTGCGAACAAGAAGCCAGAAACAAGAAAGGATGGAGAAAAGCCTAAGGATGACTGGTTAAAGGATATAATATGCTTCAATTGTAACAAGTAAGGACATCTGTCAAAGAATTGCAAAGCTCCAAAGAAGTAAAGGAGAAATGAATCTGAATCTGGTCGGATGTTTCAAGAAAAAAGGTAGTGTTACAATTGCCACAAAAAGGGCCATATAAAGCCAAATTACCCACTGTTGAAGAACTCTGAGGTAGCTCATGTTTATAATATAGCAGATACTCCAACACCCTCAACTGGTAGGGGAAGCTCAGATGTTTTGGAAGGTACACTCATTATTAAAGATATTCTGGTTAAAGCATTATTCAATACGGGTGTGTCATGTAGTTTTATTTCGAGTAATTTTGTAAGGAAGTTAAGTCTAAAACTCAGTTACCTTTAAAAACCCATTTGCATTAAAAATCTGATAGGAGGCGCCATCGATCTTTGTTTGTATTGCAGGGTACCCATCTCTTACTTTCGCTATTGATTCTCCTTCAGTTTGATTGTCATAAATTTCACCGAATTTGATGTTATTCTTAGGTTGGATTGGTTAACTCAGTACGAAGCTGATGTTAAATGTGCTGAAGGGATCGTTAGAATGAAAACCAAGTTTGGGAATTTTATAGCAATACCATGTGAAGGTCCAAATTCAAATAGGGAGGAATTTTGGTCTACTCTCAATGTTTTCCTCGCTCCTCTAGAATCCATCCCGGTTGTTAAGAAATATTTGGATGTGTTCAAAGAAGTAAAGAGTCTTCCTCTATGGAGAGCGATTGATGTTAGGGTTGATTTGGTTTCGAATGCGAGGCCAGTTGTGCGCGCAATTCAAAGAATGTCGTTAAAAGGAGAAGGAGTGGGTGCAGTATTGATGTGAAGAGGCAAAGTAATTGCTTATGCAAGTCGAAAATTGAAACCGCATGAGAAAAGGTAAGCTACTCATGACTTGGAGTTATTAGCTAAAGTATTTTCCTTAAAGATTGGAGGCACTACTTATTGGGTGAGAAGTTTGAGCTCTATATAGATCATAAATCTTTGAAATATCTCTTTACCCAGAAAGATTTGAATATGAGGCAACAATGTTGGCTGGAGTTTCTGGCGACATACGATTTGGATACTCTTTATACTCTAGGAAAAGCTAATGTAGTAGCGTATGCACTCAGTAGAAAGAACGCTATTATTGCTAATATAATTGTTACACCCTCATTGATTGAGAAGATTTCTACTTAATAGAAAAGCGATGAATTATTCAGAAGATATGAAAGAGAATCCAAGATGGTGAAGTCTAGAATTTCCAGATTGATAATAAAGGAATTATGAGATCGAAAGGTCGGATTTGTGTTCCAGATATTCCAGAGCTCAAGAGAGAAGTACTAGTTGAGTGTCATAAATCCAAACTCAATATTCATCCAGGGGTATATAAGATGTATCGAGATTTGAAGCGCACATTTTGGTGGAAATATATGAAAAGAGATATCTCGATGTATGTTAGCAGGTGTCCAACTTGCCAACAAATCAAGAGTGATTACAGAAGGTCACTAGGTTTCTACAACCATTAGAGATTCCAAAATGGAAGTGCGACCAGATATCAATGGATTTCATTGACGGTTTGCCTCGAACCAAGAACCATAGTAAAGATGTTAGGGTAATTGTTGATAATCTAATAAAGAGCGTCCATTTCTTCTAGTAAAGGCGAATAGAACAACATAGAGTCTGGCTTAGTTGTATATGAAAAAAGTCATTCGACTACATGGAATACCCAACGATATTATTAGTGATTAAGATCCAATATTTACCAATAAGTTCTGGGAAGCATTTCGGTCGAAGTTGGGCAAAGTTGAATCTTAGTACTGCTTACCACCCCCAGACAGATGGAAGACTGAGAGAGTGAATCGAACCTTGGAAGATTTATTGCGACCATGTATCCTTGATTTCGGAGGATCATAGGAAAATCACTTACATCTTGTAGAGTTCTGTATAATAACAACTTCCAAGCAAGTCTAAAGATGTCACAGTTTGAAGCATTGTATGGTCGACCTTACAGATCTTTTGCTTGTTGGATAGAGTCTAGGAATCGACTTGCGTTAGGTCTAGATATGATTTGTGAAGAAGTGGATAAAGTGGTTTCATTAAGAAGATGTTGAAGGCAGCTCAAAGCCTATAGAAAAGTTTTGTAGATTCTAGAGGAAGAGACCAGGAATTTGCGGTTAACGATCAGGTATTTCGGAAAGTTTCTCCATTGAGAGGAGTTATTCAATTCGGGAAAACAGGAAAGCTATCACCCCAGTATATTGGTCAATTCCCGATTTTGGAGAAGATTGTAACTCTGGTTTACAGGATCCAGTTACTGGAATGGTTATCCAGAGTGCATGATGTTTTTCATATATCTCATTTTCGGAAGTATGTGCATGATCCTAATCTAGTTATTGAAGAGACAACACAAAATGACTTAGAAATCACCCCAAATTTGGCAGTTCTAAGAGAGACAATAAAGATAATTGGCAAAGAAATAAAAGAACCGAGGAACAAAAGGGTAAAGCTTGTTAAAATACATTGGAGTGGAGACCCTAAAGACTCTACATGGGAAACAAAGGATATCATTACAAAGGCTTATCCCAGGTGCAGAGTGGATATTTCTGATTAGCTCTTCTATGAGTGGTAAACTTATTTCCGTTTATCATTTCTATTTCAGCTTTACTTTCATCCAATTTCGGGGATGAAATTCTTTTAAGTGGGGGTGACTGTAACGACCCGAAATTTTGAAACCAATTTAATATTTTGAAAATATGGGTTTTTGAGAATTTAAAATAACTGCACATGGCTCTGGATACATACACTCATTTTTAAATATGATTTCAAAACGTATAACAGCCAGATAAGTTGTATAAACCAGTTTTATCACATTATCAGTTTTGAATAATTTTGGCAGAAAACACTATTCACCAAAATTATAAATTTTGAGATTTTGAGTTAAGTATTTGAATACGATCTGAGATTTAGAAAACAATTCAAATATGAATTTTAAATCTATTTTATAAGAATTTAATGTTTTTTCCATAACTTTACAAAGGATAATTTTTCTAATGATCTCAGAATTCAACGAAACCAATTTTATCGGATCCGGAACACTGAAATATGGTAAAATTACAAATTTCATAATTTTTGGAGTTAATGTGTGGCTGTGCAAGAAATAAACGCGTACCAGTCAGTTGGTCAAAAATATGCAAGAACGCAATAAAAAATAAAATGGAAGTTCAAACAAACTCGGAATTCGAATAGACCTATTCCGTTGGATCTGAAATTACGTTTTACATTAGAATTCAAAATTTCGTGACAAACAAAATTAACATGCGGTCGTGTGAGAAAAAGGCGCAATGTTGAACTAAACCACTTCATTGTCTAGCTTAAGCTTTAAAGCCAAGAAGCTAATGCCACATATCTTTCATCCAAGCACCCAAGGTGTTTTTCTTCACTTGTATCTCCTTGCGCTACCTCACCAATCCATGTGTTTACCCTTCTTTTGCAAAACACCCCTCCTTTTCTTCCTTTCTTCCCTTTTCTCTTCTCACTTTTACATTTAAGTCCTCCTCGCTTTTGCCATTGCCTCCACCACTTAAAAACCCTCCACCTAATTTCCACAGCCTCCCCCACCTCCCTCCAGCGTGCGCCAGCCCTTCCCTCCTCATTGTCGTGCTCCTCTCTCCCCCCTAAACTCTTAAAAATCCCCTTTTTACTTCCTTTTTGCACTTATACCCCTTAAAGCCGCTATCTTTCAACTCCTTTACCCCCTAGGCCCCACGCCAAGTCCCCACCGACTACTGCAGCCCCTACCCACCTCCACCATGGACCCCACCATCTGGCTGTGCCACTAGACCCCCTAAACCTATCCCGTTTTCTCTATGTACTCAAATCTATAAGGTGTGTGTAACCATTAAGTGTAGGAACCCCGTAGTCTCCAAACTCAAATTCTTTAGTTATCGAAAAAACTTGTAGACATCATGCGAGTGTTGTAGTCATGTGTAAGAGTCCATTAGTCCATCCACGCAAAAGATTGGCGTAGTGGAACTCATGGTAAGAAACCGAAACAGGTAAAAAGGGCTAGTTAGAAATTAACTATCGTTGGTTAATAAACTTGAGTTCTGAAATGATTATTAATTAGTTATGCAAGTTTACTATGATGTTAAGTAATGTGTAGTATGATAAAATATCATTTTTACTTGATATGTGTGTGATTGCTTAGGTATATGACACTTTAAACGCAAGCAGTGTCGATTTGAAAATAGTTGAACATTAAATGGTCTTGATGAAGTCATATAACAATTACTGTTTATTGAACATGTAGAAAACCCCACACATGTTTTGAGATGATAATTAATCTACACATCTCCCAAGTTTTATTTAAATGTGTAAAAAAAACCACATGAGTATTGGGATGATAATTAATCTACACATCTCCCAAGTGTTTATTGAAATGTGTAGAAAACACCATATGGGTATTGAGATGATAATTAATCTACACTTCTTACAAGTGTTTATTGAATGTGATGAAAACCCCACATGGGTATTAGGATGATACTTAATTGACACATCTCCCAATTGTTTGGATTTGCGGCTAATCTATGGGTTGGCGAACCCGTATAAGCATTATTGACTTAAGGCTTATATGGTGAATTCCACTTTGTATGTGGATAGGATGTTGTTTTATGATTTCTTTAGTGTTATATAATACGCTGATTGAAAACGACCAATAGATGTGATTATTGGTTCATTAGTTAAGTCTCCATCAATTAAAATGGATTTTAAAGAATGTTTTATTAATATAATATTAGGTTGAAAAAAAAGTTTGACTTTGACATGTGATTTGAGTGGAAATCCAAGATTATAAAATATCGATGAATATTAGTAACAAGAACGAATTGTTTTGAATTGATTTTCATATAGTTTTGGCATGTCCAAGTATTATTTTCAAAATGAATAGTAACTGATAAAAGTGAAGTTCAGTCTGGAAATTTAAGAAGAGTTTTAAAAGAACTTCTTTTACAAAAATTCCGTGTTTATTTTTATAGCGAGTGTTAGGGGATTTTGGATTAAAAATAATGAAGTTGGAAAAATATTATTATTTTAATCATTTTAATATTATTTTAATACCCAAATATTGAAATAATAGATTTTGAAGTTGGAAAATAAAATATAACTTCTAAAAATTGTTATATATATTTTATATAAAAAATAAAATATTATACGTCGAGTTTGATCAGAATAGAATTTGTAGCGCAACGGCAGTTCACGAATTTCGACAAGTAGCTTTAAACTGATATACCGAGAGATCCAACCGTAGGATTTTCAGGAAATTGGACAGTTAGGCTCGTAATTAAAAGAGCTTTCAATTGATAATAAGAGTATTCAAATGAATAAAAACAACGTCAGAATAATAATGGCTTGTAATGGGAAATTATGAATATGAGCTATTTTTATTTAAATAAAAATAAGGAAAATCTTTATAAATTATTATAAACGATTTGAAAAGGGTTTAAACCAATTTTATATGGTTATGGAGGATAAAACTGGTTAAGTGAAAATTTGGCTATTAGAGTAATACCTCGAGTTTTGAGAAACGTTTTAAAATAGGATTTTTATTCGTAAATCGAATTGAATTCTTAACTAAGTCTTTTAATGATATTGAAAGATGATTTTTGAAAGCCAAGAACTTAGCCAAGTTTTGAGAATAAGATTCAAATCTTATGAAATGAATACCACTTAAAGGAGACTTAATTGGTGAATTGATAATCAAATAAGGATTTACGTTTTGACATGAATTATTCGAAAAGACCGGGTTCAACCCATTTCGAATAACTATACGAGGATTAAAAGTCAAAGATATTGAAGACGGTGGAAGACCGAGAATCTTCACATTGAATGGATTGCTTGCTGATGCCTTGAAATGCTTTGTTCCCATTAAAGGGTTAACATAGCAGGCGTTCGGGCGTACTTTTTGAGTATCCGGATATTCAAAGGCCTCTGTCCTTAATTGGACGAAGAATAAGGTGCCTTCGGTTTCGTTCAGACCCAGAACGAACTTGTATGGATGTATGTCTGACATGATATTCTATGGTGCATTAATTGATCTCTACTAAATATATATATATATATCTGTTTGGTGGTAGATAATTTATTCTCTTATCTTAATACCCTTCTTTGATTATGAGCTTAGAGGTTATATACTAATAGACATAATTTATATGGTATGGAATGACAGTATGGCACGCGAAGTGCTGCTGGTGTAACGAACCGCATTTTACGTATTGGAGGATCATAAAATATTTTATTTAATTCCCTAAGGGTTGGATCTTTCTCATATTTGGATATGTTGTTTACGGGGATGTGAGACATGTCCATAATTTTTACCAATTTTATTTGTGACCATTTTCCCCTTTCAGTCTTGTACAATGAATAACTTTGGATTAAGATTGAATCAGGTGCCAAGATAAATTTCACTGGAAAGGAAATGGGGTTGCCAATTCCGTAGAGTGGTCATAATAACGATTAGGTTTAGCGGTTTGGTAGGAATCACGGTTTTAATACTACACAATTTCTGGACAGGCTAATTAGTTATTAGTGGGCTGGTTAGTGAGGCCCACTAGTGGACTGATAGTTTGGTTACAAATAGAAAGGTAGAGGCAAGGAGAGTTATTTTCTTCATTCTCATTTGGGTGGGGTTTACGATTCTCCCGACCCCAATAAAATACATCTCTCCACCATTAAAATCTTATATCTACATTAGAAGATTGAAGATCTACATCAAGGAAGACTAGATCTACATTAAGAGAGGGTGGATCGTATTAAATTGAGAGATTAGAAGACCGTACTTCGCTATCCGGATTAGAGATTAGTCATTTTCAAGCTATTTCGAAAATTTGGTGAGTGATAAGCATCTCTCGCACGAATTAAATCAAGTATATGGGTTGTTTGATTTTATTTTCACCATTTCAAGTTGTTTCACCTACATTTACATCATGCTATGTATATTTTCATTCCAACCACTATAGGATCCAGTTAAGTAAGATAATAATGGTTAAAATCATGTGTTTACGCAAGTTAGATTCATTTATTGATTTGTTCATCGTTTTATCATGATTTGGTGAATTTTATATGATTGTATGATAATTGTTCATTGTTTGAGTGAAATTGGTCAATTTGGATGAGTTGATTGCTAGATATTCTTTGCGAAGTGTTAGATCGTATGGATCGAAAGTTTTGATGATGGATCAGAAGTTTTGGTGATGGACTAGATGGTTTGATGGACCGAGCAAAGTTCTGGAGCATGGATTGGGTGTTCCGTGGAGCGGACATTTCAATGGATCAGACATTTCCATGGACTGGACATGTTTTCCTGGATGGACTGGACATGTTTTCTGGATGGATCTGACATTTCCATGGATCAAACATTCCATGGATCGGACATTTCCCTGGTTTAGACATTTCTATAGACTGGACATGTTTTTCTAAATGGACAAGACATGTTTTCTTGATGTATCGGACATTTCCATTGATCAGACATTTCCATGGATTAGACATTTCCATGGATCAGACATTTCTATGGATTAGACACGTTTTTCTGGATGGACTGGACATGTTTATCTGGATGGCTTGGACATGTTTCCTGGATGGACCAGGCATGTTTTCTAGATGGATCAGACAAGTTTTTCACTATGGATCGGGCATGATCTGGACATTGGAGCGGGCAAGTATATTTGGTGGATTGAATATTAACCGAACGATGTTTCTTTTGGTCGACGATGGTCATGGCTTCGACGTGAATGAAAGGAGGAATGTTCGAAGTGTTGTCAAGTGTTAGTTGATCATCGTAATGCAACGAATGTGAAGACAAATCCAAGATGTTGAGCTCGTGGATATTGGTTACTCGAGAAGACATTTGAGCTTATGGATAGTCTCTATCGATGACGACTAGAGATATTGAATGCCGAGGGATTGTTGTTAGTCGGAGGTTCTAACAGGCTCAAAGCAGGGGTATAATGGGGACGCCCAAAAGACTGGATGGGTCGAGTACCCTGGGTAAAAACTTGATGGGCCTAGTTGTCTTCATCGAGTGAGACAAAAATAAGAATACTAATGGCATATGGAGTTTGCTAGAACCAGGGTTACCATTAGTCTTGGACAAATGGCCAAAAGGATCAGTCATACGATTAACGATGGTTTCAAGGCAGGATTGGCGGTGATAGCCAGAGTCATGGATGATGATTGTTTTTCTTGTATCGTCTTGTGTTGATTATTCGACTCGAAGGAAACATCCCTTGGGCGCTTGTCTGATGTTGATTTAGGCCTCGAGGCTTGTGCTTAGGAGATGTCGATATCAACTAGGATGGTCTGCGCTTGATAACTAATTGCCATGAATGTACTGTTTGTTTCTGCTTGATTGTTGTAGAGGCTATCACCGTCGGATGTGGAGGTTACAGGTTGGGTTCTTCTATGATATGTTGGTATGTTAGTTGATTTATCTACCTATTTCTCATATACTTTATTGATGATGTTAGCTAGCTATTTTATTACTCATAAAGACTATTATCTGACTCAAGGTTTTATGTTTCCTTTTATTACCTTGGGTTGTTCATCCATGTGTTGTATGGGCAGACTGAGTAGCATGTGATCGGTAGTTGATCTTGATGGGGATGATGCTGCTAAGCTACGACGAGCAGGAGGCTTATATTTTACTCTCCACTAGCTATTATTGTTTTTCGTTGTTTGATGTATTCTCTAAGTGACCTACAATGAGACATTTTGTACATACTCTTATAGTGTAATCCAATGTTGTATGGATAATTCATGATGATATGAAAATTTTAAGATTTTGTTCAATTCTTCTTCACTATGATTGGCTATTGTATGTGTTCTATTATATTTTATCCTTGTGTTGTGAGTTATGCGGCATGTTCCACGTATATTATCCTACTGATGATCGTCCACAATTTTCTGACATGTCTTTTAGTGCATTATTTCTCTTGTTCAGTGCGAGAGTTATGGGTGATCGTCACATTTTGCATTAGAGCTCTGGTTATCGATTTTAGCCAAATTTCAAAGACGTAATAATGTACGAGAGACATATTTGTAGATTTCTGTGGATGTATACTATATATTAGTGTATAGTATAATAGCGCTTGAACTCTACTTGCATTTTTCTCATGTGTGTACTAATAATTCTATTTTTAGATTTAGAATGAGTCGCCAATCTTCAATATATACTACTAGAGAGGAGTCTATTTCTGGAGGGGGAAATGGCGGTATACAGATTGCCTAGCTATGTTCGAGGCCATGGTGGTAGCGATCATGAGGAGGGTACCCACCCCGGAGATAGTTGCGGTAGATATGGGGGTTCAAGTGTAGGTTCCTAGGGTTTTGGACTTGGCCAAGCTGTGCAAAGACTTCACTACTCTAGGAGGGAATCCGTTTAAAGGGACAAAGCCGATTATAGAGATTCAACGGTGGATTGAAACTTGTATTTATATAAATGGAGACTTGGGCATTGAAAATGAAATGAAGAGGAAGCTTGCATCGAGACAACTACAGGGTAAAGCTATATATTAGTGGAACTTTATCACTCTAGAGACTCCAGAAGATGAGATTTCATGGGAGCAATTCCAAGTCAAGTATGAGACGAAGTTTATCTCTACCGTCCGGAAGTCTATTATGTTTAAGAGGTTTGTTGAGCCTAAGCAGAGTGGTCGACCAGTGTTGGGGTATGTTTCTGATTTGGAAGCTTTGCTCATGTATGCTTGTTCGTATGTCGAGACTCCTTATCAGAAGAACAAGAAGTTCATCATGAGCTTGTGTGACGCTTGGGTTTGGAACCCAAGGTTTATGATGGACCAATGATTGTGACTAATCCAGTTGGGGGGTTTCGTCTAGTTTTTTTTATGATTTGTCATGGTCTAGTTTTGTTGAGCCATGGTTGCTCCTTTGTGTTTGATTACTTTGTTTTGGACTTCGCTGGGTTTGGGATTATTTTGGGTATGGATTGGCTCAAAAGGTATGCGACAAAAGTGGATTGCGAGAAGCTCAAGGTGACAGTCGGGAATGTGGAAGGGTGAATGGTTATGATTCGATGTAATCCCAAAGATGGCGTCTTCGTAAGCTATTTATATTCAATTATGATCCCATGGGAAGACTTGTCATCAGTGCCGATCTCTAGTGAGTTTGATGATGTCTTTGCAGATGTCAAAAGGTTGTCGTTGCATCATAAGATTGAGTTGAAAATCGATTTGGTCGAAGGTGCTAGACCTATCGTCATGCCTCTTAAGCGGAAGCCGCTTACGGAACGACGAGAGTTAGAGGTGTAGGTATGTGACCTTTAGGGAAAATGATTCATTCAGAGAAGTCTTACCTGAATGGGGTGCACCAACTTTTTTGCAACCAAAGCTGATGGATCTTTGAGATTGTGTGTGTTGATTATCATGAGCTGAACAGGGTGAATAAGAAGAACAAGTATCCGTTGTTGAGGATAAATGACTTGTTCAATCAGCTTCACGAGGCCAAGGTGTTTTCTCAGATCGATTCGGCAATGGGATTTCACCAGTTGAGGGTGGCGGCGAAGGATAGTGTACCGAAGACTGCTTTTAGGACACCATCTAGTTTCTTCAAATGTTTGGTGATGCCATTTATGTTGACTAACGCGCCACCGTATTTCATTGATCTTATGAATAGGGTATTCAGAGATCAGTTAAACAACTTCGTGCTTGTGTTCATAGACGATATTCTGGTTTACTCCCCGAATGAGGAAGAACATAAGACGCACTTGCGAGCTATTTTGGAAATCTTGCGAAAGCATCAGTTGAGAGCTAAGTTTTCGAAGTGTTATTTCTGGAGAGCGAAGTGAGGTTCTTCTGCCATATTGTTTCTGGAAATGGAATAGCGTTTGACCCCGCTAAGGTGGAAACAATCCAGGACTGAGATAGATCCAAAAATGCGATGGATGCTAGGAGTTTCCTTGGATTGGTTGGATATTATCGCCGTTTTATAAAGGATTTCTCTAAGATAGCTGCACCATTAACAGGATTGACGAAGAAGAACCAAGTGTTCACATGGGATGCGAAGTGTGAGAAAGCTTTTGGAATCTTGAAAGAGAGACTGACGAGTGGTCCTGCTTTGATGATTAAAAGTGGGAATGAAGCGATGGTGGTATACATCGATGCATGTGGTACTGGACTTGAAGCAGTGCTAATGCAGAAGGATATAGTTGTGGCCTACGCGAGTCGATAGCCGAAGCCGCACGAAAGGAATTATCCAACTCATGATTTGGAGTTAGAGGCAATCGTTTTTTCTTTGAAGATGTGGAGACATTACTTGTTTGGAGTTCGATTCGAGTTGTTTACTGATCACAAGTCATTGAAGCATATTTTCTCTTAAAAGGATTTGAATCTTTGGCAGCAACGATGGTTAGAGTTTCTGGCATCGTATGATTTTGGTATAGCCTATACTCCTGGTAAAGATAACGCAGTGGCAGATGCATTAAATCAAAGACATGCCTGTTTGGGAGCAATTTTTTCAGAATGGAAGCACCTCGAGTACATGGCAGGATTTGATTTCAGGCCTCGATGTGAGTTAAAACCTGAAATGTTGGCAAGCTTATCAATAAGTCCTACTCTTATCGGAAGGATTGGCAAGAGCCAAAAGCGTGATGCAAAGCTTGTCGAGATTATCCATAAGCTGGAACCAGAAGATAAGGAGTTCTAGGTCGATCGAGGAGGTTGGCGTTGAAAGAAAGGACGACTGGTTGTTCCTGATTTCGACTGGTTGAGAGATGAGGTTCTGAGGGAATGTCATCACTCAAAGTTGACGATTCATCCTGGGGGTAATAAAATGTATTATGACATAAAGCAAGCTTACTACTGGGAAGGGAAGAAGAAGGATGTTGGAAAGTTCATTTCCAAATGCAAGAAATGTCTGTTGGTGAAAGCTGAACAGAAAAAGGCAAGTGGATTTCTTCAGCCATTGGAAGTTCCTACATGGAAGTGGGAGTAGATACCGATGGACTACCTAGAATCAAGGCAGGAAACGAAGGGATTTGGGTCATTGTGGATTGTTTGACCAAAAGTGCAAGATTTAATCCTGTCAAATCGACAAGGACAACATCAAAGTTGGTTAAGCTTTATATTAAATGGATAGTTTGATTCCATGGTATCCCAAAGAGCATAGTGAGTGATTGAGATCTATTGTTCATGAGTGGATTTTGGAAGAGTTTGCAAGAAGACTTTGGGAACCGAGTTGTGTTTTAGTACGGCTTATCATCCCCAAACCGATGGTCAAACCAAGAGGGTTAAACGAGTTTTGGAAGATCTCCTAAGGACTTGTGTATTGGACATCAGAGGATTATGGGAAAAAAAATTACATTTAGTTGAGTTTGCATACAAAAACAGCTACCAGTCAAGCATTGGGATGGCTACATATGAAGCATTGTATGATAGGCCGTGTAATTCTCCAGCATGTTGGTTAGAGACTAGAGATAAGTTGATACTTGGGCCTGAGATGATTAGAGAGACCTCATATTGTGTCGAGATCGTCCAACAATGAATGAATGTCGCCCAAGATCGTCAGAAGAGTTACGCCGATAATCTTTGAAAAGATTTGGAATTCGATGTAGGAAATATTGTTTTTGTGAAGATTTCATCGTTAAAGCATGTTGTTTGATTCAAAAGTAAAGGAAAGTTAGCTCCAAGGTTTGTTGGACCATTTCCGATAATCAAGAGAATTGGAAAGCTCGCATATAAATTGGAGTTACCCAAGAAGATGTAGAGTGTGCATAATGTTTTCCTTGTGTCATTTCTATGGAAGTGCGTGCATGATTCGAATGTAGTGGTTTCTCCAGAATAGTACACAGACCTAGAAGTCGAGACTGTAGTTACGAAACCTCGTAAGCCGTTGCATTGCGGGGAATGACACGAAACAACTTAATCGGAAGACGTTAAGCTAGTCAAGGTGCAATGGAGTGAGGATGATGACGATTGTACGTGGGAGATGGAAGAGAGTATGAAGATGATCCATCCAGAACTCTTCGTTGGTATGACCCATTAATATTGTGTCACCTTACACCATTGTAACTAGCACTATCGTTGTTAGAATTCCATATGTTAGGATAAGGGTATGGATGCATGGCTTGATGGATGCTAGTTTGGATGATAAATTGGCTGCTTCTAGATGGTAGGCACGCGGAACTATTTCTGGTTGCTAGTGTTTGCTCAGAATTTCGAGGGCGAAATTCCTAAAGACGGGGAGAATGTAACGACCCGTATTTTACGTATCGGAGGATCATAAAATATTTTTATTTAATTCCTTGAGGGTTGGATCATTCTCATATTTTGATATGTTGTTTATGGGGATGTGAGGCATGTGCATAATTTTTCCAATTTTATTTATGATCATTTTGCCCCTGCCAGTCTTGTATAAGACATAACTTTTGGCTGGAATCGAATCAGGTGCCGATATTGATTTCATTGAAAAGAAAACGGTGTTTCCACTTCCATAGAGTGGTCACAATAAAGATTTGGTTCAGCGGTTTGGGAGAAATTGTTTTTTTAGTGCTACACAATTTTTGGATAGACTAATTAGTCATTCGTAAGCTAATTAGTAAGGCCCATTAGTGGGCTTATGGTTTGGTTAAAAATAGGAGGGTAGAGGCAAGGAGAGAGGGTTACTTTCTTCATTTCTCATTTGGTTGGGGTTTGAGATTCTCCCTATTCCAATCAAATACATCTCTCCACCATTAAAATCTTAGATCAACATTAGAAGATTGAAGATCTACATCAAGGAAGGCTAGATCTACATCAAGAGAGAGTGGATCACATCATATTTGGATATTAAAAGATCGTTCTCCACTTTCCGGATTAGAGATTAGTCGTTTTCAAGCTATTTCGAAGATTTGGTGAGTGATAAGCATCTCTCGCACAGATTAAATCAAGTATATGGGTTGTTTGATCTTATTTTCATCATTTCAAGTTGTTTCACCTACATTTACATCATGGTATGTATATTTTCATTCGAATCACCATAGTATCCAATTAAGTAAGATTATGGTTAAAATCATTGTTTATGCATGTTAGATCAATTTATTGATTTGTTCATTATTTTATCATAATTTGGTGAATTCTAAATGATTGTATGATGATTGGTCATTACTTGAGTGAAATTGGTCGATTTGGATGAGTTGATTGCATAGATATTCTTCAAGAAGTGTTAGATCGTATGTATGGAAAGTTTTGATGATAGATCAGAAGTTTTGACGATGGATCAGAAGTTTTGGTGATGGACAGGACGGTTTGATGAATCGATCGACTTTTGGCATAGACCAGGCGAAGTTTTGGAGCATGGATCGGGCGTTTCATGGAGCGGACATTTCCATGGATCAGACATTTCCATGGATCAGACATTTCTAGGGAGTGGACATGTTTTTCTAGATGGACTGGACATGTTTTCAAGACGGATCAGACATTTCCATGGATCAAACATTTCAATGGACTGGACATGTTTTTCTGGATGGACTGGACACTTTTTTTGGATGGACTAGACATGTTTTCTGGATGGATCGGACATTTCCATTGATCAGACATTTCTATGGAATGGATATGTTTTTCTGGATGGACTAGACATGTTTTTCTGGATGGACTGGACATGTTTTCTGGATGGATAAAGCATGTTGTAATGTCCCGTATTTTCAGTGGCCGGATATTTAAATTATTTTAAATATTGATTTGGAATTTTAAATGGATTTAAAATATATATTTCATTTATTTAACGAAGTTTGAACGCTAAATTTATATATAAATATAAATTGAGCTTGTAACGTCGTGGTAGTTCGTAATATTGAGTTTTGAACTTCAATTGAATATACAGGATTCGATATAAGTTAGAATTCTGTAAAACAAAAAACATTTGAATCGGTTTGATCATAATTTTCATATGAAAGAGAAAAATCGAGATTTCATATTATAGATTGTTAGTTATGTCTAATAAAAATTTTAAATGGTCTCTATGGAATTGTTTATAAATTATAATGATTTATTTAATGAATTTAATTCGATTTAAAAGGGTTTTTGTACGTAACTCGGGACAATGATCGAATTAAGCTACGAAACGAGTTAAATTCATATTGATGTTTAGAGTCAGAATGGATATATTGTTTGTTATTTTTGGAGAACCGAGAATTGTGGTGTCAAAAATAGCGTTGTTTTACACATAAAATAGAATAGCGGATATTCAAACGAACTCCATTTTCAGCGAAACTAATTTTATTAAATCTATAATGATGAGATGTTGTAGTGTTTCAAGTTTCAAGTTATTTGGATTTATTTTGTGATAGTGGGAAATTTATATGCTTGTTTTTCACCTATGATTTATAAAGGACTTTTCACAAACAACTTCGGAATTTGATGAAACTTGTCCATCGTGTCCGAAATATTTTTCTATGCTATAATTAGGAGTTTCATCTCGATCGGAGGATGTACGTGAGTGTTTTAACGTGATACTTCACCGTTAAGTATAGTTAATATTAAAATATTCATAACCTTACCCTATATAAGTACCCAAAATTGCACCAAACCATAAATTTTGTTTCCATCGTGGTCAACTTAAAAGGAAAACCAGCCGCCATCTTCTATAAATCTACAAACAAAAATGTTCCATTTCTTCTTCCACTTTATTTCCAAATCCATGCATTTACTCAGGAAATTTTCAACTACAATTTTGTTGTGGGTAGCGAGCTTCATGT
The DNA here is from genome assembly GCA_030737875.1 of Allium sativum. NCBI lineage: Eukaryota > Viridiplantae > Streptophyta > Magnoliopsida > Asparagales > Amaryllidaceae > Allium > Allium sativum. The sequence goes on from CM060919.1 coordinate 342,769,224, forward strand.
TATAGCCGGCTGTGATCGTCTGGAGTTGCTTGTGGTCGCTTGAATATTGCTCGAAGTCGGCGGCGTTCGAGAGGCTGTTGGGGACTAACGGCGAACTCGACTTGACCGAGTTTTAGGATGCAAGCAAGCGAGGGTGAGGCGTTGGATGTGGCACCTCCTGATCGAAGTCTGGTGGCCAAAGTTTCACGGAAATGGTTAGGTTGTTTTGTGTAGTTAAGGGTATACACAAAGGAAGCAAAACAATTAAACATTTCTGGGCATTTTTGAAATCAAATTCAGGTTCGTTGCTTTTTGGTGCCGTGAAGATGAAATGGAAGTCAGCGAAGAAGGGTTTATTTCTTGAATGTTAGGGTCCTAATGTGAGGAAAGCAAGCAAAAGTTTGCTGATTTATTTAAAGAGCAACGTGAAGACTGGGGTATTGTTAACATCGCATAGGTTCAAAGTCTCTACTGCAACGATGAGAATGACAACCTATTAACTTTTTTCCAACTCATTGGTTTAATAATATAATTAATACTATAAACTTATTAGTAAGAATTTAATAACCCATAGGTTGGTGGGTTAGTTTATGCAAAAGGAATTAGGAAGAACGGGGTTGAAGCAGTAAGAGGAAACAAAGAGTAAAGCTTGAATCGTCACGTGTATGCTTTTGTACAGTGAGGAAATAAAGTAATCGGCCCTAATGAAGTAATTAGTTTGCCTGTGCATTTTTAATCGAAGCTTGGTGAAAGGGGAACAAGGAACGTAGCAGAGGAGATTTATTTGGCACCTAGTTTTTTTCGAACAGAGTCTACTAAATATGGGAACATGGCAATGGATAAAAGGAACTCAATCTAGGACACCATTTCAATTCTAATGATGTAAAGGCGATCTTATAATTAAAGTTAATTATCGTTTAATTAGAAAAATTAATTAATTAAATCGTTAACTTATAACGCTAACCACCATTGATTACATGGTCCAAATCAAATGAAACAAATTGCATTGGTACCGTGGTTATGAATGCTACATTCTGGAGCTGACCTGGACAGGAACGGTAACTACCGAAATTTCTCATTAAATTAAACGTTGTTTAATTTAACTGAAAACCTGAACCGCTTTTGTGACAACGGAAATCAAAGCGAGTATAACTCACTCAGTTTTTACGCACTTATATTTTATATAGGTCTGGATTTATTTTGTGTGCTATGGTTGATAATTGTTTGCTATGTGCTGACTATTATTTATATATGGGGTGAATTGGTTGATTTAAATGCTCATTTATTTTAAACAAAATCTAATCGTTATTGTAACGATTATTTCCAAACGAGGTAACTTACCTTGTTGGTTACGTTTATAATAATATAAACGTATTAAATTAAAATATGGATGGTTGGATTACTGTTATTTATTTATTGTTGAATATTATATCTATTGAATGATATTATGTTGAGGTAATATATTTGGATGTAGGGAAAAATAGGTTGGAGGGATCCAACTGGATTACTCAAAATTTATTATTTATTTTCATATGATCATTATATGAACTATATGACCAACCAGATTAGATGATTTATTTGTTATTGATTGTTGAATCGTAATCCAAAGTTTGTTATGATATTAACCAATGAGTAATATTGGTTGAGTAATTGGCATCAGATGGCTTAACAATCAATCGTTTTCGAAATATTGATTTACCGTCAGGTGAATCGAAAAAAATGAAGTTATAAAATTTATTTTATAACTAAAGATACATTTTTGAAATATATTAATTTGAATAAAATTTTATTTAAAGGTAAATTTATATTTATATTTATTATTTAAGTTTACGAATAATTATTAAATTTTGTATAAACCAAATTCTTTTGTTAATAAGATCTATAAGCAGTCGAGTAGAAATTACAGTAATGGTTAAGAATTTAGGTTAATTGTTCTAAGAAATAATTAAATGAAGTTATTTAAATTAATTGTATTATTAATTAATTTAATGGAAGAGCTAATTGAAATTAGTTAAAGAAATAATCATGTTTTGAGTTGACTAAGTCGGTTGCTTTAACTAGGTTTGATAATTAAGTCAAATTAGTTTATCGTCAAGTAATATCTTGAAATAGCTGAACGAATATTTGTTTTAAATTTTAGTAAAAGATTAATAAGGAATTTATTAATTATTTTAGTTAATTGAGAATTTAACTACTTTTACTGTAATTAGTGATGAATTGAATTATTAATTTAATAAATAATAATTTAAGGTACAACCGTTTCTCCCAAAAAACTTAAGAGATTTCTTTTTAAGTGAGATTCATTTAAGTAAGAAATTAGGGTTTGAAAAGGAATCGAAATGTGGAAGGAGTTCTGAACGGGTATTATATTAAAACGAAGTTTCTATTATTAAATTATAAAGAGATTTTAAGCGAATACGACAACTTAAAATAAATGTTTACTTAATATTTAAATTAAGTAAAAAATAATCAAGAAATAAAAAGGGGTTTATATTAAAACCTGTAATTTTATAAACAAGGTTTATAAAGGAGATGTGAATTTGAAGTGTTGATATTGAAATGGTAATACTTAATAATGAGATTAAGAAGATGAATGGAAATGACACGATATTTTCAAGTGGAAAATGGTTGAAGAATTAGAAGTGGAATATAATGGTCTAATAAGGAGTTAAGATAAGAAATTAACGGACTGGAACCTAATTGGTGATTGTTGAGTTGAGTGATTTTCTGAAAATTATTATGATGTTGATTTCGGTCTTTGTGATTGATACTTAGAGAATTATTTGCTTACCAATTAACGGTCAAGGACTAATGAATGTTGAGGTACAGAAATGCATGATTAAATAATAGGAATGTTTCCAGCTACGAAGTAAAAAGATTTGAGAATATATATTGGAATTTCCATAATAACGGAAATAAAAGGACCCGAGAACATATATAATGAGATTCCTAAAATAATGGAAATAAAAGGAGATTGCGTGAAATATAACGATATTTCCAGGGAAAAAGGAAATGAGAACTTGTGTTTTGAAATAGGTTTTCTGTAAGAATAAGAGTTAGGTATTGTTTTCAAATAAAGGAATAAAGGAGAATATGTAACACTGTTTACGAGTGATAAGTTGAAGTAATTTCCCGATTATAAATAACAAGTAATAATGTGACAAATGTTTGAAAAGGATAATGGAATATGAAGCTTGAGATGAATATAGGACATTTTTCGAAGTACATAAATTAAATTGTTTTGAGGATACTCTTACATTAAATTAAGAAGTGAAAAGCTATACTCGAATTATTAATTGATTTTGAGGTTTATTAAACGAATTATTTTAATTAAAGAACCCAACTGATGCTGAATATTGGACCAGTAAATCTATTTTTATTTTTATGTTTGAATGTTTATTTATTTGACAGTTAAATAACCGATTTTCAAATCTGGCCTATACGGTTATTGGTACGGAAAGACCGAGATCGAATTTATATTCGAAAACCATTCCGACCAGCAAATACGAAATGTTAATGATATCTGATACTGATCGAGATGTAGCAAATTGAAGACCGTGGATATTCATAAAACGGTGGAATTACTTAAAATCTCCGGATTAGCGGCCGAAGATATACTGTGATCCTGTCATGGTTGAAATCTACAGATTTGCAAGGACTACTCGCTATTGATCATTAGGGTGATACCTAGGATGTAGTAGGAGGGTGCCCTGGGGTCATCCTGTTCCTGGATGACTTGTATGGACGGATGTCTGACAGAGTATTTCCAAAGAGACTATGTACGTTGATTTCTTCAACGTACCATAGCTGATGGCAGAGAAAGGCCTTTCTCTTAGCCTAATAACTGGAGTATTTTTGTGGATGTCAATTATTGATATTCTAGCGGATCTGACAATGTGGCATTCATAGTGAATGGTGGTCAGATGTTCTAAAAGAAGATTTATGACCTCAAACCTCATCAGCCAGGGAATGGTATAAAATCGGGTAGGTCGCATGGCTAAGTGGGTCGCTCCCAATCAGGGCGTATTGTCACCAACTAGAGAATATTCATATCTTTTACTTCTTTCCATTTCTGTATCTCCCGGGAACCATGGTGGTCACGACAAAAAACCTAAGGTGATAATACATTCGATAATCTCAAGCGAAATGAGGGGTCGGTCATGTTTTGCCTGGGTCGCAAGATATTCTTATTGAACATGGTGTATTCCTCTCTAGAGATACACTATCGGAAGGTGGTTGCCATACCTTGCCATGGAAATCCATTCTCCAATAAGAGCCTGTGGTTTTGATTGTATACTATGTATGTAGAGCGTGAGATGCAAGCGTTCTGCTAGATTGATATTTATTTGTATTTAGACATTATTATAATATCAGAAAAGATATTGATTCCAAAAATGTTTTGGGTTATCATAAGGTAAAAACTGCCCGTATTTATGTGTTGAATTGGTCTTACGATTATCCTTTTTCTTTCGAAAAGATTTTGACTATAAAATCAAGTTGTGCGACACCTTTAAACTTAGTGAGTTTTCCCATTCTGGTTCACCAAACTGATCCGGCGTTTGTAATGCTCGGGTTAGACTGAGTTTTACAGGTTCAGGTTATCGGATGCAGTGAAGAGACGGGTTGGAAGAGTTCAGATGTATGATATTGTAGTATTATTCCACTATGATTGTATATGAGGATAGGTTGTTATAACTGTCCAGATGTGTTGTACTCTGATTATTGTAAGTTTTTATTTTAAGTTCTAAATAAAGATTTATTTCTATATTATATTTTGTTCTGCTGCGATGTAAGACTCTTTGTTGTGTTGGTTCTTCTTCTTCTTATATTTTAATATTTGTTTCTTTGTTTTCTCACCCTTTAATTTCTTTCTAATAACTATCTGGTTTTTGTGATACTTGAGTTTTAGTAAGTAATACCGGTTTATATATTATTGTTGGAACTCAGGCATCGAATCCTTTTGCCTGGTCATTACACATGTTTTCTGGATGGATCAGACATGTTTTTCACCATGGATCGGGCATGATCTGGACACTGGATCAGGCAAGTAAATTTAGTGGATTGAATATCAACCAAATGATGTTTGTTTTTGGGTCAACGATGGTCATGGCTTCGACGTGGATGCAAGGAGGAATGTTTGAAGTGTTGTGAAGTATCCGTTGATCGTTGAAATGCAATGAATGTGAACACGACTCAAAGATGTTGAGATCGTGGATAATGGTTACTCGAGAAGATGTTTGAGCTTATGGACAGTCGTTGTCGATGACAGCTGGAGGTATTAAAGGCCGAGGGATTATTGTTAGTCGGAGGTTCTAGCGGGCTCAAAGCAGGGGTACAATAGGGACACCAAAAGACTGGATGGGTCGAGTACCCTAGGTAAAAACTTGATGGGCCTAGTTGTCTTCGTCGGGTAAGACAAACATACGAATGTTGATGGTATATGGAGTTTTGCTAGAACTGGGGTTACCATTAGCCCTTGATGAATAGCCAGATGGTTCGGTCATAGATTAACAATGGTTTCAAGGCAGGATTGGAGGTGATAGCCAGAGTCATGGATGATGATTGTTTTGCTTATATCATCTTGTGTAGATTATTCGATGTCGAAGGAGACATCCCTTGGGTGCTTGTCTGATGTTGGTTTAAGCCTTCGAGGATTATGCTTGGGAGATGTTGATATCGATTAGGATGGTCTACGCTTGATAATTGATTTCCATGAATGTACTGTTTGTTTTTACCTGATTGTTGTAAAGGCTATCACTGTCGGATGTGGAGGAGGCGGGTTTGGTTCTTCTCTGATATGTTGGTAGATTAGTTGATTTATCTACCTATTTCTCATATACTTTATTGATGACGTCAGATAGCTGTTTTCTCGCTCATTAAGACTGTTGTTTGACTCAAGGTTTTATGTTTCCTCTTATTACCTTGGGCTGTTCTTCCATGTGTTGGATAGGCAGACTGAGTAGCAGGTGACGGGTAGTTGATCTTGATGGAGATGCTGCTGCTGAGCGACGACGAGCAGGAGGCTTACATATTACTTTCTACTAGCTATTATTGTTTTCCGTTATTTGATGTATTCTCTAAGTGAGCTGTAGTGAGGAATTTTGTACGGACTCTTATAGTGTAATCCAATGTTGTATGGATAATTCATGATGATATGAAAAGTTTAAGATTCTGCTCGATTCCACTTCACTATTATTGCATGTTGTATATGTTCTATTATATTTTATCCGTGTGCTGTGAGTTATACGAAAGATTCCACGTATATTATCCTACCCTGATGATCGTCCATAGCTGCCTGACAAGTCTTTCAATGCATTATTTCTCTTGTTAAGTGAGGGAGTTATGGGAAGTCATCACATCGGGTAGATGGATCAAAGCTTTTGTTGAAAAGCAGATCTTTGTGGTACATTGACCTTAGGGATTCACACCTCGGAATGAGCCGAAAACAGGATGAAGGACAGTTGAAAAAAGGACATACATTTCCTTCTAGCTAAAGGTAGTGCAATGGTATGGAGCCCAGGAAAATTTATTTATGCGGATGTTGAAATTGAGGATCCTCGGATGATGGTTGACATACTGACCTGATTGTAGGTCCTATAGGACCTGGGAACGTTATGTTCAGGTAATTGTCTAATCCACTGGGAATTAGTGAACCGGTTCTACCGCTCCAAGGGTCACATGCGCGTGTGGTCTTGAACATCTTGCTAGAGATGGTCTGAATCAGATTAGAAAGATCCTTTGCCTTGGTTCATGATGGAATCTAATTTCCAATGTGAGACTTTGCGTTTTCAAATGTAAACCTATATGGCGACATAATAGGATGGGGTTTTATGCCGTCTAAGATTGATACATTTATTTTCGAAATTGTTTTCAACACTTAAACACTAATAATAGTATCAAATGATTTAGATTTTTTTGTATCAAGCATGTTTGGGCATTATAAGGTAAAACTCTATCCTCCGGTTTGCGTTGCATTGTGTGATGGGACTTGAGTCTTATAATGGCTTCATTTTTTAAAAAGCATTGCGTTGTTTGTTTCATTTTACGCACTGGCATTCATGTGGAGTAAGCATGTTCTGTGTTATATGGCATGGTCCCGTGATTTGCCTTATTTTAAATTAAGTTAAGAATAACTGTAGGGTTTCTCGTACCAGTCCCATGACTAACTCGCAGTTTATTTTTCCCTTGCAAACTCAGGTGCTCATATTTTCACATGGGCAACCTAGTATTTAGGTCTTTAGCTTGTATCTTTTTGGATGTGTATGGAAGCTGATTTTGATTTGGAGCTGGAGCAAGTAATGGCTATAATTTTGGACTATCCCATACTTTATTATGTCAATTATCTTTTAATTCCGCTGTGTACTATTTGAAACTATTCTATATAATTATGATCATGTATGTTGTTGTAAACTTTGATATTAATTCCTTTGTTGTAATTTGATGTACACTATTATTTGTTGTAATATAATGTTTATCTTCTGTTGTTATGTTTATGTGTTATATCCCAATGATTGTCCTTACTTCCGTGGACTGTTAGTTTGGGTCGTCACACGATAGCTAAAAATGTCCTCTTTTAAATCTGCTATTATTTTACAATACCACTTAGTAGATCTAGTTAACAAGGCGAATACACTACCTCTGGTTAGTGCACTCTGTCTTGTACTAAAATCTGAATGGTTGTAATATGCTTCATTGAGGGTCACCAACATAACTTAGTTTATCTCTTCTTCCATGTAAAGTGTATCTGCCTGAATGTAAGCTTTTATCGGTATTAGGAAATCTGATTGGGTCCATATTTCATATGCCATCTAGAATTATATAGCTATGAATATGATTTGCAGTCACATATACACTAGATAAACTTAAAAAAACGTAGCATGAGGGTCGACAAATTTGAAAAACATTGCCACGACAGTCGATAAAGTAGAATACTGTTTTCATAACAATCGATAAAGAGGAAAACTATTTTCACAATAGTCGATAAAGCTGATAACTGTTTTCACATCAGTCGATAAAGTTTGACACTATGTGACGATAATCAATAAATTTTGACACTATGTTCACGCCAGTCGATAAAGTTTGACACTGTACATTCATGGAAGTTGATAAGACTATATATTTTTATGGAAGTTGATAGGACTAGACAGACAATACAATTATTATATAAGAAGATTATTCATAACCCATAACAATAAGCAACAATTATGTAGTATGTATATATATATATATGTGTGTGTGTGTATATATATATATATGGCGTGGAATATAGGGATCGTTCGTCCTCATAAAAATCTGTACATACTAAATAAAAAATAGCAACCTTTTAATAGGTGATGATAGTCTCACAAATTTTACAAGCTTGCTGTCAAAATCCGAAAATCCACAAGTGATTCCAACACAATTCTTACTCCAAAAAAAAGTCAGTTACTTAACTGATTTAACTTCGCACAACAGTTTGGTAACATGTACAACCAAGTTCCATTAAACTCAAACATGTTTTGTTTACAACCCACACTTATTCCTTCAAAAACAACTAACAAACAAATCTAGCTACAACTACAGGCGACAAAGGGAGAGGAAAGGCAAAAAAATATTATGGTAAATGAAAGCCTAAGGATTCTTAAGGTGGGGATTCTGTGAATGCAAACAAACATAGATTCTCAAGGTGGAGGATTATGTGGATGCAAACAAACATAGTGGCAAAACGTGGAGAGCGCATGACTATAAGGTGTTTGCTAGTGCATGGGTAAAAGCATCTTTCGTTCCATTATGTGGTCCAACTGGGTAGTTCTTCAACATGAGAGTGAACAAGCTATACAACCAGGACCCTGAGTGCTACACAAAACGATCATTTGATAGCACAAAGGCGACATGGCATAACTTGAATGACATGTGTACCAAATATAAATGTATAATAGCACAAAGAGGAGACAGACTCAGAGTGGGCAAACATTTAAAGACTTAATAGAAGATTATGATAAAATATATTGTGATACATATTATAGTGACTTTATTACTCAAGAAGCTTTTGAAATTATTTTGTTGGTGCCTCATTGGACTACTCTATCCAAACCAGTTAATGATGCCCAGGAAAATATTGAAGCATCAAATTTAAGAAATGTAGCTTCAAGACTCTCTATGGATTCATTCCCTGCCAATTCAAACGAATCTCGTATGTCGGTAGACATAGATGGAAACAATAACAGTTTATTTTCTCAAACTTCAGGAATGATGTATGATGGAGTTGATAATCGTCTCAAAGGAATATAATCCAGCAAGAGTTCATTTTTGAAAACCAAGGAGGTAAGCGATTTGACAATGGCAAGTGAAAGGATAACTACACTACTAAGTGATATTTCAATTGCATCTACGTCAAGAAAAAAGGAAAGATTGAAGCTGAAAGAGCAAAAATTAAAGGTCTTAGAATTACATGTTCAATAAGATGTATAAAGAACCAGAGCTCAACGAGGGAGAACTAGATTGAATAAGACACGTGAAAGACGTTTATGTGAAAAGGATGATGAAGAGTATCTAGCAAAAGATGTTTCTCATCTTTCTGGAGAGTTTCTAGAGTACGTTTTGGCCCAATAAAAAGTAGCATTTTGAGAGCTTAACGGCGAAGGCATTGAGAGGAAAAGGGGAGTTCTGAGATGTAGAAGATTTCAATGGGATTATTTCTGGAGTACTATTTTCTTACTTTAATTTCCTTGGTTGATTTGAGTCTGAATGTTTGTTTGGGTTTGGTATTTGTTTAAGTATGAGTTTGTAAGGTTATTTTTGTTATTAGAGTCGAAAACTGTATTTTGTTTTGAGTTTGTGAGTTTGTTTAGATTTAATTAAATGATTACGTCTCATATTTTATTAATTTTTTTGGATTTTGATAAACATTTACCGTATACATACACATGTATGTAAACAAGCATATATATATATATGTATGTATGTATATGTATATGTATATGTATATGTATATGTATATGTATATGGCAAGCGTTCAATGGCACCCGAAATGGTGCAACCCTCCATTTGCCCCCTGATTTCCACTAAGTATTTCCCCCTCTCTTTTCTTCCACTCATTCTCTCTCCTCCCACTCACTTATTCTAATATAAATGCTTGGTTTATATAGGGGGCAAATGGGGTGCTCACTATTTGGGGTGTCATTGAACGCTCCTATATATATATATATATTTGTGTGTGTGTGTATATGTATCTGTGTGTGTATATATATATATGTATATATATTTGTGAAAATATAATACAAATAACAAATTAAATATCAAATAAATAGATCACATTAGATACTGAATTCAGAAAAATATCAATTTATTTTCTCTCCTTCCACTCACTTATTCTAATATAAATGCTTGGTTTATATAGGGGGGCAAATGGGGTGCTCACTATTTGGGGTGTCACTGAACGCTCCTATATGTATGTGTGTGTATGTCAAAATATAATACAAATATCAAATTAAATATCAAATAAATAGCTCACATTAGATATTGAATTCAGAAAAATATCAATTTACATATTAAATACCAAATAAATAGATTTAGCAAACAATTCAACAAGTAAAGTAAAATAAAAATATCGAAGACATATTAAATTGAACATATAAACCGAAATAAACTAAAAAAGATTAAAAATATCTTACGAAATCAAGAAAAAGACACATAAATTTAAACTAATCAAATACAGAGTAAGACCTTAAACTGGATTCAAAGAAACACAAAACTAAATACAAATTTTTAAACCGAAACTAGAAATCGCTTTTTGGCGTTAAACGACAATCAGATTGTCGTTTTATCCTTGAATGGCAATCAAATTGCGGTTTAAGGATAAATACTCAAGCACTTGAACTCTCTACTCATGTTGCTATCCTCAAACCTAATATATATATATATATATATATATATATATATATATATATAAATAATAAATTTCCTTGGTAGGACAAATCAGGAGACAAAGAATGGTCCAGATCGCTTAATCCAGCAAACCATCTGCCGTTCAATTTATTCCACACGGATCAGCAACTTGGATGTCCTACGTTTGCTCAGCACGTTTTCCCCCATTTCTTTCCCCACTCCCTTCTAATATATCTTCCTCCATCCTCCGCTCCAAACTATTATTTTCGAAGATAATAAAATTTCCATCTTCCTCCATTCTCACTCATAATCAGTATTCGATTCAGTTCTTCCCTTTCTCTCTTACACTTCTACTCTACCGTCAATCTACCTCCTATCCTCAAAATTTCGCCAAACCCTAAATTAGGCCATCCTCTTCAACATAAAAAAAGAGAAGAATTCGAGATGCAATACGAAGAAGTGAGTAAACAACGGAAGATTTGCAATAATTTATATTAATTAGAGTAAGACATGTCCGATTTCAGGTTTGCCCCTTTTAAATAGATTTATAATTTAATCGGATTTATCCCTTTTGGATCAAATAGTTCTCATGTCTATTATTTTTCGTCTACTGCAGGATATTACTGTTTTGATTTTCTATCTAACATGCTCACTGTTATTGGATATATGGATGTAAATAATCAGTTTTTGGTACCAATGTCCGATTTCAGGTTTGCCCCTTTTAAATAGATTTACAATTTAATCGGATTTATCCCTTTTGGATCAAATAGTTCTCATGTCTATTATTTTTTGTCTACTACAGGATATTACTGTTTTTATTTTCTGTCTAGCATGCTCACTGTTATTGGATATATGGATGTAAATAATCAGTTTTTGGTACCAGGTCCTCTACGGATTGATTTAGGAGAGCCAATTAGGTAGTTTAATTAATACATATTGCATTTACATGAACAGAAAAACCATGCAGTTTGGATATGGATTTTTGCATTCTATTTTCTTTCTGGGTCCAATCAAAAACCGTCCTTCTTAGTCTTTGGTTTCCATTCATTAATTATGTGAGCATCAAATCATCTAGGATCAAGTTTGCGGACGAATCGCTTGGTTTTACTAAAACATAAGACTATTGATCTCAAAACTATGTATTTACAGATTTTTCTGATCAAAAATCAATTTAAGAAGTAGCTATGATGTAATATTATGATGTCTTTTATATAAATTTGCTTTAGGTACTACTGTTGCACCTGTTGCTCTGAACTATCAATTTTCTGATACCTTTATCCTACTTCTTCTTCCCCACATTTGTTAAACTGAAGAAAAAAAAATCCACCTTTTCTAAATTTTCGATCATTCATTTTTACTGTCCACTTGATGTTCTCACTACATAGTCACAGTGACACCCTAAGTTCTCTTGCGGTAACCTAAAAGAGAGAAGAAATTGGGAAGATCATGTGAACAACTAAATAAATAATCAAGAACACGTTGCGATTTGATGGTGTCAAAAACCAGATCTACCTCAATTCAGGCTTTTTTTTAATATATTTGCTTCGGTATGCATTTTTTATGTATTTGATGATTTAGAACATGCTGTCAATTCCTTCATAGCAACGACTAATTTGAAAAGAAAATGGGTTTCTGATTAATTTACTCCTCAAAAATTTGCAGTTTTATTCATATGCATATTTGAACTCATAATAATTGTCTCTATGAATACAGATTATGCAGCGTGCTTCTCAATATTTTAACTAATAAGGTAATATTAAAATTGAAAACCCTTCGTGCTCATCCTTCTACTATCATCAAATCAACTTTCATCATTTGATTCATACGTGTGTTTGTGATTCCTTTTCACCACAAAACTTTATAATTTGTTAGTACTATGATTTCCTACCTCATGTTGGAAATTTGGTAAAGGCATAGTTTTTTTTTCTAAATATGTTATTCCAATCAATATTGTTCCTGTCATTGCACACAATGCCTAATAAGGCCGTCCGTGATTGATTTTTCATTGATTTCACACCCTGACCTATGAGTTCTCTGATTATTATGATTTCTGATTCTTACCTTGCCCTGAATTACTAGAATCATGTAAAGGACATCTGAAATGCTATACTGGGCCTAAATGTCGCTGACTGCGCAATTTTTATGTTTTTAGTCATTTACTTAATTTTTTTCGTGACTTTTTTGTTTTCATATTTAAATGCTTGATTAATTTGTTCACAATACAGTTTAGTGATTTATTGATTTTGATTGACGAACTGATCCTTCTGTAAATTTGGTTGTAGGTTTACCATTCCTTTGAATGGATTGGACTACCCTCTCATGATTGAGGTATGGTACTTTCAAATACTTCTCAATGTTTCTCATGATTTCTATGATTCGGTCGTTTTCCAATGCAGCAATGTAAATAATTTGTGTCGAAATATTTATAAACAGCCAACTAACTTATCTAATCAATTTTTTTGAGATATTTGGTGACTTTTTTCCACGTTACCTTTTGGTTTATGATCATTTAGTACCTCGATTTATAGCTAGGTAATGCCTCAATAGAAGTAATTTAATTGCAAGTACATGTAGTCTCTTCTGTCAATATCTTGAAGAGGAAAAAAAAATTTGAGATGGCATAAGTAATCAATATAAATGTTCATTCATTTTTTGCACTTTATTTATAGTTAATACTTTTTAGTCATGTGTTCAGCTTACTATGATGGATACATGTTAAACTTCTTTTTATACATTAACAATGGTTGTTTTGTCACATGTTAGTATACTTGATGCATTTTATTATGTTTTACTTATCTGTACATCACATCTAGCCCTATATATATATATATATATATATATATATATATATATAGAATTTTGTTCATTGCCATGTTATCATGTTCAAATAATGAATGTCATTCTTCAAACATGGATGAATCATCAATTAATAGGACAATGTTTGACCATTATGCATTGGAATCATTGTCAACTACACTGACTTTACTACAATCTCTAACATAATCTCTGAATTCTGATATCATTTATGTGAGTTTCATTGACAACTCAACTACGAATCACTAATAATTGTCTTTTTTTTAATATTTTCATGATGAGCAAGTTAGCAAATTATGTAGAACAATGACAGTTAATCTAACTCTGATTTACTGACGTCTTAAATTTGAACAATATGTATAATGGTTCAGTCACACAGTCAAATTAATTGGGTTTTAACTAAACATATATAACTCTCGACTCTACAGATCATTTTAAGATTTATTTTTTTGTCGTAAATGATACTGCTTATACCTCAAGTCTCAATGAAAATAATTTGGACTAAATGTGGTTGTAATTTCTGGCGTGTATTTATTCTTCTTAATCCGTATATGAATAGGATGTATATCTCTCATATTGTTTGTATTCATGGCATTTGATGGTCCCATGTAAAGTTATGAGTTGCTTGATTTCAACTGCATTGGAGTCCACGGGGAAGATGCTTTTGAGTGCAACATGTTGGTAGAAATTTTTTCATCACTTTCCCATCCAGTGGGTAGGAGGATACAAAAGCTATTTTGTTATTCCACTGAAATAGGCGTGTGATTCTTTTTTCACAAACATCTTCAAAAATGGACATCGAAATGTTGCTGATGCCTATTATAACTGGAATGCTTTTGGAAGATAACTGGACTGCCATTGTATGAACTTCTTTGATTTGCGATATTGCAGGGTCAATACCAAAAGAAAAAAATAACAAAAATATTTCATGCCATTTTGTTTATCTTCCAGACTGTATCTTTTTGTTGTAAATGTCATTGATGAATATCACACAACCATATTCTGTTCCCATACGATGACGAGCCAGACATACTCCTTTATGCGCAACTGTGACCTTTAGTTCTTTTAATTGTAGATATATGATATTTACTATCTGCGTTGTTTCTCTACTGTTTGATTTTCGTACATGTCATTGTAATTTAGAGATAGGATGTGCAAATAATATTAAACCTAAAAGAATTTATGTTAGGGACCTAATTTTTTAGCTGTCGGTTATAACGTGAACATAAGTTGCAACTATTGCAGCTAAAATTTGGTGTAACATTTGCCTGCGCTAAATTATGTGCATGTTTCACTCAATAAGCTACCATGCCATGTTCCCAAACTTTGTATTTATTTTTCGCCATTTCCATTTGTGCATGTGTGGGTATTTTCACATGACAAATCATTCTTATTTGACTATCTACTTAATCCTTGATATTAAATGAAGGTACTGCAAAGAAGTCATGTACTAAATTCAAAAGCTATCGGTGCATAAATTTTTCTTATCTATTAAATCAGTGTTTACCACTGAATGAAATTGCATATATTATGAAACTAATATGACTACTCTTATTGTTTTTTACCACAATATGCATGCTATGGTAATGTAGTGACCCGAAAATCCGGTCCAATTTGAGCTGACTAAATAACACAAGTCCAACCCTAAATTGCACTGAAAATTCAAGAAACTAATAGAAAGAAGATAGAGGGTGAGAATAGATAAGGTAGAACTATTAGAATAGAAGAAGAAGAAGATCATCATCATCAGAGCAACACGAATCTCACAGCGGAACGAATAAAATATAACATACTTTTGAAATACAAACAGTATATGTATACAATAATATTGCAGAGTACAACACTTACAACACAGCGGAAATAACTATAGCTATATGATCCTGAAGACTCCTGCTCCAAGCTCTTCCAGTATATCTGTAAATCCCGACTACTTGACTGCCCGTACAAATTTAGGCACCCAAGAGTTTAGGGAAACAAAACAAATAAACTCCGGGTCAGTCATGGACTGGTGTGAGTAAACTCAAATCATTTTAACAGGTATATGATATCTCATAAGTCCACGCCGTGAATACGGAATGGGTTTTTCCCTTATGAGAATCCAACATCTTTGAAAAGCAGTATCACTGATATTATAATAATGTCTAAATACAATTAGATATCAATCTAGCAGAAACGCTTTCATCTCACGTTCTACATATATAGTATACAATCAAAACCACGGGTGCGTATTGGATGATTGGATTTCCCACTATGACAAGGTATGGAACCACCTTCCGATCAGTGTACTCTAGGAACGATACACTGGAGTTCAACAAGAACATCTTGTAACTCAGCAAACATGACCGACCACTCATTTCGCTTGAGTGTATCGAATGTACGTCACCAACGGTTGGGATCAGCAACCGTTCCCGTAAATATATATGGGACAGCATTGATAGATTTTAGAAGCAAATGAATATTCTCTAGATAGGTGATTATACACCCTACTTCGGAGCGACTGACTTAGCCATGCTGCCTGCCCGATTTTTGTCATTTACCGGATGTGAGGCTAGAAGCTACGCTTACTTTCCATTTCATTGATAACACGATCACTTTGAATGCCACATTTTCAGATCCGTAAATCATTAGTTGGGTTTATACAAATAGTTTCTGGATTTTATGCGAAGGGAATAAATCCGTTGGCCACCATATATATTTGTACAGTCTAACTCATTCGATCATTGGAAATATTCTGTCAGACATTCGTCCATATACGTTCGTTCTGGGACAGAACGAAACCGAAGGCACTATTTTGTAAACAGGACAGCCCTTGCATAACACCGTCTTCAATTATCTTCATCGTATTTGATCACAACGCTTATGTCAATACGGAGTGGTTCTTCGGATAATAATCCAACCGGTCTCTCCATATTTACAACGTAAAATGGTCAAAACTTCGATAGTCTGTGATTTAACTATCAAATGAAAACATGTCTGTGTACAAACAACGATCTTAATTCCAAATGGAATTATCGATCCAATCATCGAATATATATATATATATATCTATATATATATATATTCATATTTCCTTATTTCTACACTTAGAAAACATCTTTGATTTATATTTGGAAAACGTTTCCGAAACTCATTTATATGGATTTCAACTAACGTTGTATGAAACATCGTTACGACTACTAAATTTATAAGTCATTTATTACTTAACTGCATTACTAATCATCCTTTGTTATCGAACTTCATCTATTCCTTAGTAAATTTCGAAGTCAATCAAGTTGGGGTATAATTACCTCTCAGACCTTAACTGAACAACGATCTTAACCTTGCGATAGATAAAGTTCATCACTTCAATTTCTAAAACCATTTGCTTACGCAAATTCTCGGATTCAGATTACGAATCCGCTTCCTTTATGAAAACAATTATTATAACCCTAACGTTATAAATTTTACTTCTGAAATATCTAACTTATAAGTCTAACATCTATTTCTTACTTTGATTAATTTATCTAACAACTAATTTATTTATAAATAAATAAATCCTGATTTAAAAACCGAAAAGTAAATAATACTTTCCCCGAATTCGATATAATCGAATTCGCCATATAACTCCCTTTCGAGTAATCTCTATTTGATTAACTCTTCTTCGAATAACTAATATTCGATAAACTCTCTTCGAATAACTTATATTCGATTAACTCATTTCGAATAGATTATATTCGATTCTCTCTTTCCGGTTAATTCTATTTAATTAACTCTTATCTCGAACAACTAATATTCGATTAACTCTAATTTGTTTAACTCTATTTCATTACTCCTATTCGAATAACCCTATTTGATTAAATCCTTTTTATTTAACTCTTATTCGAACAACTAATATTCGATTAACTCTAATTTGTTTAACTCTATTTCATTACTCCTATTCGAATAACTAATATTCGAATAACCCTATTTGATTAACTCCTTTTTATTTAACTCTTATTCGAACAACTAATATTCGATTAACTCTAATTTTTTTAACTCTATTTCATTACTCCTATTCGAATAACTAATATTCGAATAACCCTATTTGATTAACTCCTTTTTATTTAACTCTTATTCGAACAACTAATATTCGATTAACTCTAATTTGTTTAACTCTATTTCATTACTCCTATTCGAATAACTAATATTCGAATAACCCTATTTGATTAACTCCTTTTTATTTAACTCTTATTCGAACAACTAATATTCGATTAACTCTAATTTGTTTAACTCTAACTGCTTAACTCTTATTTGATTAACTCTACTGAATTAACTCTATTCTGAATAACTAATATTCGATTTGACTTCATCCTTAATAACAATGTCTGTTTTAACTCTAATCGATTAACTCCAGTTGATTATTCTAATCGATTAACTCTATTGAACTAACTCTATTTCGAATTACTAATATTCGATTAACTCCACTCGCTTAACTCTAGATCGCAGCGATCAAAATGGTTACGCCTGATTCCCTCAGGAAACATCCGACCGCCGTAGGCTATCTGCAGCCCTGCGAATTACGCTAGCAGTCGTGCTAAATGGTACTTACCCTAATTAACTATGTCTGTTTTATCTCTATCTCGAATAACTATATTTGATCGACTCTAATTGAATAACTAATATTCAATTAACCCTGATTCGATTAACTCTAATTCAATTAATCCTATTTGTTTAACTCATATTCAATTAACTAATCTTCGACTGACTAATAGTCGATTTACACTTATTTGCTTAACCAAAATTCGACTAACTAATAGTCGATTAACTTACTTCGACTAATTCGATTAACTTTTATTTGATTATCTCTAATCCATTAACTTTATTTGATTATCTCTAATTGAATAACTAATATTCAATAAACTCTTTCAAATAACTAATTCGATTAGCTCCTTCGAATACTAAATTCGATTTAACTCTATTTGATTATCTCTTTTATATCTCGTCAATTTCCTTTTTATAACGTTTATTTTCCGTTACAACTATTCCCTTTTTTATAACTTCTAATTACCGTTACAAATATTTCCTATTTATAACTTCTAATTATCGTTACATATATTTCCTATTTATAACTTCTATTTATCGTTACAAATATTTCCTAATTATAACTTCTATTTACCGTTACAAATATTTCCTATTTATAACTTCTATTTACCATTACAAATATTTCCTATTTATAACTTCTATTTACCGTTACAAATATTTCCTATTTATAACTTCTAATTACCGTTACAAATATTTCCTATTTATAACTTCTATTTACTGTTACAAATATTTCCTATTTATAACTTCTATTTACTGTTACAAATATTTCCTATTTATAACTTCTATTTATCTTCTAAATAAATATTCCTTTATTCTATTTATTTTCTAAATAAATATTTCCTTTTCAATTCTATTTATTTTCTAAATAAATATCCCTTTTATAAAACTCTATTCGTTTTATAAATACTTTCCTTTTATAAAACTGTGTTCGTTTTATAAATAATTTCCTTTTATAAAATCCTGTGATTTTATAAAATTCCTTTATTTCAATATACATTGAAATATTCCATTTCACAAATCAGGGTTTCTTATGATATGTAAAATATCGAATAACAATGATTAATATCATTCTAACACACATAATCCAGAACAGATTATATAACACATCATATAACACAATATATGAAAACGGTAAAATAATTGTTGAGGAATCCAGTCGGATTCCTCCAACCTATCTCCCGGGATCCATAGATGTTACACAGTATAATATATATCCTATTTCATTTTGAAATGAAATATCCTGCTGTACTGAACCATATTTGATTAACAGTACATAGATTAACTATAACTACGTTTTCAATCAAATCTATTTAATAGTCCAGTTTAACAATCAATATACAGCAGTCAATAAATAAAGTACAATTTATATTAAAATATAAATTGAGGAGAGTTAGTGAGTTTTACTCACTTTGGTCGGTTATCATTATATAACGATAATTGATAGTTGATTCGGATTAGATAATTTATTTCGCTATAAATTGTATCCAGCACCAATTCAGTCCCAGTCAGTTCCAGACTGTTGCGTTCGTCGCCATGATTCTGGTGAGGCTTGTTTCGTTCCATTTTTATTTACTTCAGTCATTGAGGCCGATCCGAGCATGACTCGTCCACAAAAGAAACACCCGACCTTAAATCTTTGTAACCATACTGCTCTTCAAAACTTTGCTGACCTTTTTCACGTACCCACTTCCTCATTTGTCCTCACATAGCATACAAGTCTCTTAAAACTCGGACTGCTACATCCCTTAGCAGTATTACAGTCCTCACGCAAATTCCAGGAACTCACACATCTTTCTTCGATCCAACTCTTTCACCCTTCTTCCTATTTTCCAAAATAGCAGCTTGCTGAAAATCCCCCTCATGAAAAATAGTCCACACACATTCTTTTTCACCAATACCGACACCACTCTCCCCTCTATTTCTCTTTACAAAAGTGCTCTACAGTCCAATAATTCCTCATAAGGGAAACCCGTTGTCTGTACAGTGTACATGCGTTTTCACTAGTACCCATAACAGTACCCAAAAACAACATCTTCCCACTCCTCATGTACTCACGTTGATTTCCTAAGGTACACAGTAAAACACTCATATTTTCGAAACTTCACACCGCCCTCATGACTAACTGACTTCCTTTTTGATTTCAAACCCACATCCCTTATCTTCCCATGCCAACAACACTCCACTCAGCATCTCTCCTATGAAACGCGTCATCCACCTTCCAGTAAGCTACAGTTTTCAAGCACCATAGCCGACTCCTGATGCTCCATCACACATCCTCAACACCTCATGAACTCGCAGTCCGACTCCACCATTCAACTCCTCTTCTCAAAAGCCTCACCATCATACCACATTAAACCAGCTCGCACTCCATCTCCCCATTGCGACAAAATCTTTCTTCCACGCACCCAGACAAACTCGCGACATCAACCAGGGCAGATTTCATCCAAACTCGCACACGTCGTGCTAAACGACCTCAAAATCACCAAAATAACATCGATTTCTTCATTCGATGTTTGCATCCCCAAAAATTATAAACCCTACCCTCCGCTGTGAAGTTTTCAAGCCGTAGAAAACAGCATCGCACTCATTGAAACTCATATGGGAAGGAAGATAATGGTCTGAGGGTATTAAATATATAAGTATTCTAAATTATTGGATTTTCTATGAATATATATGAATTTTTAGAGGCCGACTTTTGCTTGTGGAAAGAAGAAATGACGGCGGCTAGAAAATTTGAGGCATGGACTTTTGTTTGATAAGAGAAATAGGATTAGGTTTTAAGGTGTAGCTTATTTATAGGATTTCATTCATCGACGTGGTCTCTGGTCTTCCACGTGATTTCTGTGGTTGAAGAGAAAATGAACGGTAGGAAGATTTG
The DNA here is from genome assembly GCA_030737875.1 of Allium sativum. Classification (NCBI taxonomy): domain Eukaryota; kingdom Viridiplantae; phylum Streptophyta; class Magnoliopsida; order Asparagales; family Amaryllidaceae; genus Allium; species Allium sativum. Next base: position 342,790,321 of record CM060919.1, read on the forward strand.
AACCGTGAAAAATGAAGAAAGTATTAGTGTTTAAGTTATAAACTTAATGTACCCCGCTACATACAATTATATTCATGTACGAGTGTTATAGACTGAGATAAATATACCGTTGTAATCAGCTCGGTGCCACGACCCCAAAAATATAATAATACCGGTAGATTAACTCATATTTTGAAACCCCAAAATGTCGATACAGGGTGCCAAATACTCCAAATAAAAAGTTGCTTATTAAATTAATTAAAAATTACAGTAAAATTCTAAAAATTATTTTATCACTGTTTCCCAAAAGAACCTTGTCTAAATTCAAACCCGATCTCTAGTTATATCGAATATTCCGTTACGGTCGATAAACGATTCTATAGCGACTATTTTAAAATTTGATTTGGACATATCTCAAAATCTATGCGATGAAATCTTGATTTTTCTCTCCCACTAGAAAGATATAATCCACCAGCTCAACACGTTTCTTGTTTCACGGAAATCCGATTTAAAACGAATCCTGTACATTCAGTTGAAGTTCGAATCGTCAAATTACGAACTGCAGCGCCATTTCGAGCTCAGTTTTAATTATAATATAATTATACGTTCTAACATCATCGATTAAATAATATATTCGTTTTTTTTTAATAATTAAATAAGTTAATTATTACACTGTCAAATATCCGGGTCATTACATTCTTCCCCACTTAAAATAATTTCGTCCTCGAAATTGCTAAGGTAGAGGACGACCCTATCTACTGGAATTCCTAAGATTTGTTTACCCCTTATTTCTGATTTCAACTGAACCAATTAATATTGACTAAAATATTAATTCCTTCCGACTAACCTAAATTTTCAAAAATTCTGAAAATTTTCTAACGCTTAAATTTTTCGGAAAATTTCGCCATAACGTCCGTTGTACAGCCCTATCGGTAAAACCACAACTCGCCTCTCTAGGCCTTCTCCAACCCAAAAGAAAATCAAAACGCCAAGCGGCTTGCCAAATCGGCTCATAAATTCCAACTCATATGAAATATAAACTTGTACCTTTTTGCTGACCATATCATTATACCATTCCCATTGGTTATCAACTTAACATATACCAATGTTATTCCAATCCATCTCTTGTCAGTTTTTATCCTCAAACTCAAGCAATTGCTTATACTCAAGTCAAATTCCATTTCAAACTTAAGTACAATTCTTGATTCCAAATCCTTATAAAATCAATCAACTTACTCGATATCATCCCAATATAATTCCATATTATATATAACCTTGTCCAAGTTTAATTCAAATTAATTTATTCACTTTCAATATTTTAATCTATTTAACTTCATAAGTTAAATCTTAATTCCAGAATTTATATTCCTGGGTTTATTTCAAATCAATTTGAAACCATAATACCAATTCAAAACCTTTGAATTTCTAAACACTTGTTTTCCTTAAACAATTCAAAAACACAACCTTTGGTAGTAATCCGTCACTTAGAACTCGAAAATGAACACTGATGATGTGGCCACACTCATCAGGGTTATTTCCCAGTTTATCGAAGTGAGTTCAATACTATAACACTTCCAATTTGAAAACATTTTCAAAATCTCCCAGGAACTTAAATTTTCCTTATTTTAATTCCTAATCCCGATTTAATTTCAGATTTAATTCATCTTGTTTCATATATTTTACTTATATGAATTCTGATTAGTTATCTATAACCATTTCGCCTTTTTATAATCTCATCTGATTATAATAACAACCAACACAACCAATTATACTATGTTAATGTCAAAACATATCATGTTGGTTCATCGTATTCGAGTGTTTAGAAACCCCTATCGATATTGTGGTGCCCCACCATCGAATAGAATTCATAAGCCACTCAACCAATAAAGCTCCATAATATAAAACAAATTTTTATATCAATTAACAAATACGTTCACTCGTATATACACACTCAACTCAATCTAGGGTATTACTAACCCTATCTCTATTGAGTCACGCCACAGAGTTAAGGTAATTCACTTAACTTAAGCTCTGATACCAACTGTAGTGACCCGAAAATCCGGTCCAATTTGAGCTGACTAAATAACACAAGTCCAACCCCAAATTGCACTGGAAATTCAAGAAACTAATAGAAAGAAGATAGAGGGTGAGAATAGATAAGGTAGAACTATTAGAATAGAAGAAGAAGAAGAAGAAGAAGATCATCATCATCAGAGTAACACGAATCTCACAGCGGAACGAATAAAATATAACGTACTTTTGAAATACAAACAGTATATGTATACAATAATATTGTAGAGTACAACACTTACAACACAGCGGAAATAACTATAGCTATATGATCCCGAAGCCTCCTGCTCCAAGCTCTTCCAGTATATCTGTAAATCCCGACTACTTGACTGCCCGTACAAATTTAGGCACCCAAGAGTTTAGGGAAACAAAACAAATAAACTCCGGGTCAGTCATGGACTGGTGTGAGTAAACTCAAATCATTTTAACAGGTATATGATATCTCATAAGACCACGCCGTGAATACGGAATATGTTTTTCCCTTATGAGAATCCAACATCTTTGAAAAGCAGTATCACTGATATTATAATAATGTCTAAATACAATTAGATATCAATCTAGCAGAAACGCTTTCATCTCACGTTCTACATATATAGTATACAATCAAAACCACGGGTGCGTATTGGATGATTGGATTTCCCACTATGACAAGGTATGGAACTACCTTCCGATCAGTGTACTCTAGGAACGATACACTGGAGTTCAACAAGAACATCTTGTAACTCAGCCACACATGACCGACCACTCATTTCGCTTGAGTGTATCGATTGTACATCACCAACGGTTGGGATCAGCAACCGTTCCCGTAAATATATATGGGACAGCATAGATTTAAGAAGCTAATGAATATTCTCTAGATAGGTGATTATACACCCTACTTCAGAGCGACCGACTTAGCCATGCTGCCTGCCCGATTTTTGTCATTTACCGGATGTGAGGCTAGAAGCTACGCTTACTTTCCATTTCATTGATAACACGATCACTTTGAATGCCACATTTTCAGATCCGTAAATCATTAGTTGGGTTTATACAAATAGTTTCTGGATTTTATGCGAAGGGAATAAATCCGTTGGCCACCATATATATTTGTACAGTCCAACTCATTCGATCATTGGAAATATTCTGTCAGACATTCGTCCATATACGTTCGTTCTGGGACTGAACGAAACCGAAGGCACTATTCTGTAAACAGGACAGCCCTTGCATAACACCGTCTTCAATTATCTTCATCGTATTTGATCACAACGCTTATGTCAATACGGAGTGGTTCTTCGGATAATAATCCAACCGGTCTCTCCATATTTACAACGTAAAATAGTCAAAACTTCGATAGTCTGTGATTTAACTATCGAATGAAAACATGTCGGTGTACAAACAACGATCTTAATTCCAAATGGAATTATCGATCCAATCATCGAATATATATATATATTCATATTTCCTTATTTCTACACTTAGAAAACATCTTTGATTAATATTTGGAAAACGTTTCCGAAACTCATTTATATGGATTTCAACTAACGCTGTATGAAACATCGTTATGACTACTAAATTCATAAGTCATTTATTACTTAACTGCATTACTAATCATCCTTTGTTATCGAACTTCAACCATTCCTTAGTAAATTTCAAAGTTAATCAAGTTGGGGTATAATTACCTCTCAGACCTTAACTGAACAACGATCTTAACCTTGCGATAGATAAAGCTCATCACTTCAATTTCTAAAACCATTTGCTTACGCAAATTCTCGGATTCAGATTACGAATCCGCTTCCTTTATGAAAACATTTATTATAACCCTAACGTTATAAATTTTACTTCTGAAATATCTAACTTATAAGTCTAACATTTATTTCTTACTTTGATTAATTTATCTAACAACTAATTTATTTATAAATAAATAAATCCTGATTTAAAAACCGGAAAGTAAATAATACTTTCCCCGAATTCGATATAATCGAATTCGCCATATAACTCCCTTTCGAGTAATCTCTATTTGATTAACTCTTCTTCGAATAACTAATATTCGATAAACTCTCTTCGAATAACTTATATTCGATTAACTCATTTCGAATAGATTATATTCGATTCTCTCTTTCCGGTTAATTCTATTTAATCAACTCTTATCTCGAACAACTAATATTCGATTAACTCTAATTTGTTTAACTCTATTTCATTACTCCTATTCGAATAACTAATATTCGAATAACCCTATTTGATTAACTCCTTTTTATTTAACTCTTATTCGAACAACTAATATTCGATTAACTCTAATTTGTTTAACTCTATTTCATTACTCCTATTCAAATAACTAATATTCGAATAACCCTATTTGATTAACTCCTTTTTATTTAACTCTTATTCGAACAACTAATATTCGATTAACTCTAATTTGTTTAACTCTATTTCATTACTCCTATTCGAATAACTAATATTCGAGTAACCCTATTTGATTAACTCCTTTTTATTTAACTCTTATTCGAACAACTAATATTCGATTAACTCTAATTTTTTTAACTCTATTTCATTACTCCTATTCGAATAACTAATATTCGAATAACCCTATTTGATTAACTCCTTTTTATTTAACTCTTATTCGAACAACTAATATTCGATTAACTCTAATTTGTTTAACACTAACTGCTTAACTCTTATTTGATTAACTCTACTGAATTAACTCTATTCCGAATAACTAATATTCGATTTGACTTCATCCTTAATAACAATGTCTGTTTTAACTCTAATCGATTAACTCCAGTTGATTATTCTAATCGATTAACTCTATTGAACTAACTCTATTTCGAATAACTAATATTCGATTAACTCCATTCGCTTGACTCTAGATCGCAGTGATCAAAATGGTTACGCCTGATTCCCTCAGGAAACATCCAACCGCCGTAGGCTATCTGCAGCCCTGCGAATTACGCTAGCAGTCGTGCTAAATGGTACTTACCCTAATTAACTATGTCTGTTTTATCTCTATCTCGAATAACTATATTCGATCGACTCTAATTGAATAACTAATATTCAATTAACCCTGATTCGATTAACTCTAATTCAATTAATCCTATTTGTTTAACTCATATTCGATTAACTAATCTTCGACTAACTAATAGTCGATTTACACTTATTTGCTTAACCAAAGTTCGACTAACTAATAGTCGATTAACTTACTTCGACTAATTCGATTAACTTTTATTTGATTATCTCTAATCGATTAACTTTATTTGATTATCTCTAATTGAATAACTAATATTCAATAAACTCTTTCAAATAACTAATTCGATTAGCTCCTTCGAATACTAAATTCGATTTAACTCTATTTGATTATCTCTTTTATATCTCGTCAATTTCCTTTTTATAACGTTTATTTTCCGTTACAACTATTCCCTTTTTTATAACTTCTAATTACCGTTACAAATATTTCCTATTTATAACTTCTATTTATCGTTACAAATATTTCCTAATTATAACTTCTATTTACCGTTACAAATATTTCCTATTTATAACTTCTATTTACCGTTACAAATATTTCCTATTTATAACTTCTATTCACCGTTACAAATATTTCCTATTTATAACTTCTAATTACCGTTACAAATATTTCCTATTTATAACTTCTATTTACTGTTACGAATATTTCCTATTTATAACTTCTATTTATCTTCTAAATAAATATTCCTTTATTCTATTTATTTTCTAAATAAATATTTCCCTTTTCAATTTTATTTATTTTCTAAATAAATATCCCTTTTATAAAACTCTATTCGTTTTATAAATACTTTCCTTTTATAAAACTGTGTTCGTTTTATAAATAATTTCCTTTTATAAAATCCTGTGATTTTATAAAATTCCTTTATTTCAATATACATTGAAATATTCCATTTCACAAATAAGGGTTTCTTATGATATGTAAAATATCGAATAACAATGATTAATATCATTCTAACACACATAATTCAGAACAGATTATATAACACATCATATAACACAATATATGAAAACAGTAAAATAATTGTTGAGGAATCCAGTCGGATTCCTCCAACCTGTCTCCCTGCATCCACAGATGTTACACAGTATAATATATATCATATTTCATTTTGAAATGAAATATCCTGCAGTACAGAACCATATTTGATTAACAGTACATACATTAACTATAACTACGTTTTCAATCAAATCTATTTAACAGTCCAGTTTAACAATCAATATACAGCAGTCAATAAATAAAGTACAATTTATATTAAAATATAAATTGAGGAGAGTTAGTGAGTTTTACTCACTTTGGTCGGTTATCATTATATAACGATAATCGATAGTTGATTCGGATTAGATAATTTATTTCGCTATAAATTGTATCCAACACCAATTCAGTCCCAGTCAGTTCCAGACTGTTGCGTTCGTCGCCATGATTCTGGTGAGGCTTGTTTCGTTCCATTTTTATTTACTTCAGTCATTGAGGCCGATCCGAGCATGACTCGTCCACAAAAGAAATACCCGACCTTAAATCTTTGTAACCATACTGCTCTTCAAAACTTTGCTGATCTTTTTCATGTACCCACTTCCTCATTTGTCCTCGCATACCATACTAGTCTCTTAAAACTCGGACTGCTACATCCCTTAGCAGTATTACAGTCCTCACGCAAATTCCAGGAACTCACACATCTTTCTTCGATCCAACTCTTTCACCCTTCTTTCTATTTTCCAGAATAGCAGCTTGCTGAAAATCCCCCTCATGAAAAACAGTCCACGCACATTCTTTTTCACCAATACCGACACCACTCTCCCCTCTATTTCTCTTTACAAAAGTGCTCTACAGTCCAATAATTCCTCATAAGGGAAACCCGTTGTCTGTACAATGTACATGCGTTTTCACCAGTACCCATAACAGTACCCAAAAACAACATCTTCCCACTCCTCATGTACTCACGTTGATTTCCTAAGGTACACAGTAAAACACTCATATTTTCGAAACTTCACACCGCCCTCATGACTAACTGACTTCCTTTTTGATTTCAAACCCACATCCCTTATCTTCCCATGCCAACAACACTCCACTCAGCATCTCTCCTATGAAACGCGTCATCCACCTTCCAGTAAGCTACAGTTTTCAAGCACCATAGCCGACTCCTGATGCTCCATCACACATCCTCAACACCTCATGAACTCGCAGTCCGACTCCACCATTCAACTCCTCTTCTCAAAAGCCTAACCATCATACCACATTAAACCAGCTCGCACTCCATCTCCCCATTGCGACAAAATCCTTCTTCCACGCACCCAGACAAACTCGTGACATCAACCAGGGCAGATTTCATCCAAACTCGCACCCGTCGTGCTAAACGACCTCAAAATCACCAAAATAACATCGATTTCTTCATTCGATGTTTGCATCCCCAAAAATTATAAACCCTACCCTCCGCTGTGAAGTTTTCAAGCCGTAGAAAACAGCATCGCACTCATTGAAACTCATATGGGAAGGAAGATAATGGTCTGAGGGTATTAAATATATAAGTATTCTAAATCATTGGATTTTCTATGAATATATATGAATTTTTAGAGGCCGACTTTTGCTTGTGGAAAGAAGAAATGATGGCGGCTAGAAAATTTGAGGCGTGGACTTTTGTTTGATAAGAGAAATAGGATTAGGTTTTAAGGTGTAGCTTATTTATAGGATTTCATTCATCGACGTGGTCTCTGGTCTTCCACGTGATTTCTGTGGTTGAAGAGAAAATGAACGGTGGGAAGATTTGAACCGTGAAAAATGAAGAAAGTATTAGTGTTTAAGTTATAAACTTAATGTACCCCGCTACATACAATTATATTCATGTACGAGTGTTACAGACTGAGATAAATATACCGTTGTAATCAGCTCGGTGCCACGACCCCAAAAATATAATAATACCGGTAGATTAACTCATATTTTGAAACCCCAAAATGTCGATACAGGGTGCCAAATACTCCAAATAAAAAGTTGCTTATTAAATTAATTAAAAATTATAGTAAAATTCTAAAAATTATTTTATCACTGTTTCCCAAAAGAACCTTGTCTAAATTCAAACCCGATCTCTAGTTATATCGAATAATCCGTTACGGTCGATAAACGATTCTATAGCGACTATTTTAAAATTTGATTTGGACATATCTCAAAATCTATGCGATGAAATCCTGATTTTTCTCTCCCACTAGAAAGATATAATCCACCAGCTCCACACGTTTCTTGTTTCACGGAAATCCGATTTAAAACGAATCCTGTACATTCAGTTGAAGTTCGAATCGTCAAATTACGAACTGCAGCGCCATTTCGAGTTCGGTTTTAATTATAATATAATTATACGTTCTAACATCGTCGATTAAATAATATATTCGTTTTTTAAATAATTAATAAGTTAATTATTACACTGTCAAATATCCGGGTCATTACAGGTAATTATTAGTTATGAGTTCAGCAATGAAATACACAGATTTCATTATGTAATTCAAACCATAAAATTATTTTCAATGGTTGATTATGGAAGTAACGTCACAACAATAGAGATTAAGGGATTTATAATCATTTTCCGTACTTACATACTCAAATCCTTTCATCTACATACATATGATGTTAGCTCGCATAAGTATATGCTAAAAAGAAAATCAAAAACCAAAATTATTCTGCAGCTATATGTGTGTTTATTTTGCATGTGTGTTGAATGAATAATTCATGTTCATAATAGAACCTTCTGCGAACCTTTTGCTTAGTTTCTGATTATTAACTTATGCATATCATAATTTTGTACTCACATTTTTTGCTCTCATTGTCTTCAACCAATGCAACCTGTCCCCACCCGCTATACATGCATTATTTACTTTTTGCTACAAAATTTCGTTTATACAGTAGAATCCTAACACATACATATATCACTTACATTATATATCTTACTACTATGTAATATGTTCTCACCGCTTGTTGATGAGTGCAAACTAAAACACTTAAAAGTCTATACTCCCGTGCATCGCACGAGTTTCCAGTCGCGTGTTTGTGTGTGTGTGTGTGTGTGTGTGTGTGTGTGTGTGTGTGTGTGTGTATATCAAAATGGGCGAGCGTTCAGTGACATCCCAAAAATGGGGCACTCCTTTGGCCTCCCTGTTGTCCACCTCTCATTATATTAATTAAATTTAGCGAGAGGTGAGAGAGTTAGTTAAAGGAGAAACAAAGGAAATGTGTGGTGGGAAAAAGGTAGGCTAAAGGGGTGCTCCAATTTTGGGGTGCCATTGAATCTCCTCATCAAAATGTAATACAAATATCAAATAAATAACTCACATTAGATATTTAATTTAGGAAAATATCAAATTACATATTAAATATCAAATAATTAGCTTCTGCAAATAGTTCAATAAGTTTCCTTTTTTTTTTTTTATTAATGACGAAAACGGACCGGAGTCGTAAAGGCCTCCTTAGTGCACCTAGCCTGATTCGCGAACACCACATAAGTGACTGGTCTTAGTATATGCACATGGTAAGCTCTTATAAGTACGTAATTCCGGGTTTCAAACTCATGCCACTGTTACCATAACGCAAAATTCTTAGAAGCTGGGCTACTGCTGCGGAAATAAACTAAAAAATGTTAAATACAAAAATAACTTAGAAACTCAAGAAAAAGACACACAAATTTAAACAAATCAAATACAGAGTAAGACTTAAAAGTGGATTCAATGAAACACAAAATTAAATATAAACTTTTAAACGGGAATCAAAAATCGCTTTTGTGGCGTTAAGCGACAACCAGATTGTCGTTTTATCCTTTTGTGGTTTAAGGATAAATATTCAAGCACTTGAACTCCCTACTCATGCTGCTATCGATATTGCTGCAACGCGAAGATAAAGTTTCTGAGTGTTGGTTGCCCCTACTTTCTTGAGTATTTTCATGGGATGTGCTACAGGATCCGAAAATGAGAAGTGCGGGTTATGCGAATTTGATTTCAACGGTGGATTTCGAGGGGAGTACTACTGTTGTGGGGCAGATATATGTTCGGGCCCTTTTTCTGACCCTATATTGGGGCCTCATAGAATACCTGTATTTTCATAGCTCGGTATGGTTTTTGGTATTTCCTTCAATTTCGGTTCTTATGCTCTGATCTTCATTTTTCTCACTTAGATCTATCAAGGTTTATTGTCATTCTTTTTCCTCTTTAGTCGTATCCCAAATTTGGAAACTAGAGTAAAAATTGGATGAAAAGATCAATAATCGCCGAGAACGATTTGAGGCAAATGAGAAGACAAATGTAGGGATTAGTCGCGTGAGAAACCATCGAAAATGGAAATAAAATGCAAATCAGATTTCAGGGCTGCTCTGGATTTCTATGACAGCGACAAAGAACATATTAATGAGACAATACAAACATAACATTTGAGATACGCATGATATTAGCTACTAGTTAATTGTACTTAAGAACAAAATAGAGACTTTATTAGTAGATCAATCTTTGAATCTTTCCGTATATGGAAACATCCTGTATTTATGTGTTTGGAATGAAAACTAGAAGGGGAACTATTCAGACAACCCAGCTAAGTTGATTGCTACGCCGTTCTTCCAAAAGAAGAACACAATCACATGGTATTATTTCTCATACAATAAAAATACAGTTGCATATCATGAATCCTTGTTACGTTGATCTTATGCATATCTTTTTGGTAGTTACTATCAAAAATTTCATTCATGACGGGTCCCTTGATCGCTGCATTAATTTATAGTACTATGCTACATAATTCATTTTTCCTTTAAGAAAAGAAAAACAGTTGTTTATATGCATTATAAACCATTCAATTAGTGATAACGAACACACGCTAAAAACAACAAAATTTACAACGCAATCTAGAGGTGGATGTACGGTTGTTTGGATCATCTGATTTCATTTCATACCGACGAATTTCTTGTTAATATATCCACTAAAAAAATACCAAGTCACGGTCCATCTATATTCAGTGAGAAGTTTATGGAAGTTTCATATTGTTATTTTCCATGTCAACGTTAAAAGAATGGTTTTCATTCTCAATTAGATTGCTAAACAGTAATTTTTATTTTGTAAAGAAGGGCCCATTGGGCCATGTAGGGCACAGGGGCCTGGATATGATGCGTGGATTAGATACAAATGGGGACCTGTAGCATTTCGGAAACATATGAACTTCCACATCTATATAATAATTTCAACCGTTCACCAAACCTTCCATTCCTCCTATCACTTCAAACACAGAAAAAACACTCATAGAAACAAAAATGTCAAGCAGAAGAATATCCGAAGAAGAAATGAGTGAATTAGTTTCCAAACTCCAATCTCTTCTTCCAAATTCCAGGCAAAGAAATTCAAACAGAGTAAGCATTACATTATTCAAACAAGATACTGTACATCTCCATACTGGATACTTATTTATATGAATGTATACATGCAGGCATCTGCATCAAAGTTGTTAAAGGAAACGTGCAGCTACATAAAGAGCTTGCATAGAGAAGTGGACGATTTAAGCGACAGGCTTTCAGAACTCATGAACAGTGTGGAGATCAACAGCGCTCAAGCCGAGATCATTAGAAGTTTGTTTAGATCTTAAACTAATCAATATTTTCAATTTCTGATTAAGAAGAGAGTTAATTATGCTGCAATCGAAGTTGATCAGAGTACGTAGTGGTATTCCTTGGTAGGCTGTTTAATTTTAAGTACCAGTCTTGCTGTTCTTAACCTTCCAAATGTTGCTTGCGTTTTATTTTGCATGATCCCATATAATGCAACTTTTTCCAATATTCACTCCACTATACATACAGCTATTACTGCTTGTGTGCACTCCTCTATTTCTTTCTTTTCATAATGCACAATGTGTATCATAATTCATAAGTATGCGTAACAATACGGTATGTATAAAATCATATTGTGCTATGGAGTAACACAGCGTATTGTATTGTGCTATGAAAAACTGCTATTGTTGCATAAGAAATGGAAGTGTAAATGGTTTGGTACAAGGAGCTGGTGGTGTAATTAAGTCAAGCAGTTACCACTTATCACACCAAATTTCACGCAATGTATTACGGAACAATAATAATGCAATATAATAATTCAATAGTGTCAACTTTAAAAGAATGATAATAACTAATAAAACAATTAATATGTACGCAACTTCACATTCCAACACTGTAGTGAAACTGGGGGTTCAAATTGCTGTGTGCATAAGCAAACTCAAGTTGATGACAGCAAAAGTTCTACATGGCAACGTCAAAGACAGGGAAGGGAAATCTAGGATATCTTGTCAACTATAGAAGCTACAGAAAACAGGAGCACATGTAGGAATAAAAGGAAGGAAAGGAAGAAATGGAACATGGAAAAAGAGACAAGGAAACACGAGTGTAGTGAAGGAAGGGTGGCGGAAAAAAACGGAGAAGTCGATGTCAGGCATGAATGAGAAGGGCTCCATGCCCTCATAAATGGTGTGGAAGAAACAAGTGGTCTCGTGAAGCAGCGGGTCGGAATTTAATGGCGCGGTCAGGATTTACTGGTGCACCAAATTATGGCTATGTGTATGTGAATATAAATAGATATCTACGTGCTTTACGCATGAAATTTAATGGATTTCCATGCCGATAAGTCTAGGGGTAGACCCCAGGGACATTTAACATGGGGAAGAAGGATTTATTCTGGATCTGGAATGGTACATTTTTTTGCTGTGCAGGAATCTGAGAAAACTGACTGTTTTTGTACTGCACAGTGCTAGTGTACTGAATTGGCAACGCTATGAAAGCCGGGATATTTGACTTGCTGTGGAATAAAAATAACACGTTTAGTGAATAGTAAGCGATTTTTCTGACTTGACTTCGTTATTTATGGCGTTTTATTGTAATGAAATTTTGCAGACTTTGCATGAAGGATTTTTTTTATCAACTGTGTGATTTTAATACTCGGTGGGAGACATTTTTGCGAAACAAATGGGGTTTGGATTATATATTCAGAATGCTGCATTCGACAAAAGTGTCAGAGACTCAGAATTACTGGATAATAGCATCGTTAGACGGAGTTCATATGCAAAGGCAAAACTAGCATGCAAAAACAACGAAGTTACTGCAGTTCAACCGAGAAAGCAAAAACATAATATATGAAACTTAGCACCCAGTAAATGTAAATAAAATTCAAAGTTGAGTCGAAATAACTTGGCACCCGGTGGTTAATATAATTTGACAGCACCAATAATTACAGAAGGCATGCATTTAAAAAAAAAAAAAAAATGTGAAACTTACATCAGACCAATCAATCGCTCAATCGCACCAATTATTTGGGTGGTTACTATCTAAAACGACAACGGTTATGGTAGCGGTAGAAAAAATAGATTATGACGGTTAGTTATACCAACCATATATGATTGTTTTGTACAATATTTAACATTTAAATATAAAAATTGGTCATTTAAGTCAAAGTGATAACTTGTACATCAATAGTATGTCCCTTCATGAACTAATAATATATGTTGTGCATTGTCATTAATATACAAATAAATACATTAAAAAAACAGTTACAGCTATACGAATTTATCATAAATAATACATATAATTAGAAAAATATGTACAAATTCTTTAAATTTTGAAATACAACGGTTACCCATCATGGATGGTTGCGGTGATAGTTACTAGAATTTACAATCATCAACAACGGTTAAGATTACGGTTGGTGGTATTAATGATGGTTACCATAACCGTAACACCCCTAGTTTTTATGTTGTAGCAAGGGTTAACTTCTGAAATATAATTGTTTTGACACTCTTATATGTAAGGTGCAAAGTGTACCAGGGTCTTTATTTGCCTATCACAATGATTTTTCCCCCTCTTCATGCACCTTGCTTATAGCACAAATCCCAGTACTTTTAATATTACACTTTATTTTTATTCGTCCCTTGAACCTGTTAGCTAATAAAAACCACTCTTCTTCACCCAATATTTTACCCCCAATTCTATTTTAAGTTCAAGACAAATTATTCTATTCTGTTATATGAGAAATTCAGTCTCTCACAATACTATTTCTATTCAATTCAAGTTTTTTAAAGTTGGAGAATTGTAAAATATTTTTAATTCATACGCGGTCACATGACTATAATTTTGTGATATGACCCTTGAGGGTATTTTACGCACTTTTGATCTTCTTTTTTTTCGAATTTCTATATGACTGTTTTAACCTCAAAAGTCTTGTGTGGACTATTAATTTTGATAGTTGTTGTTTGGGCTATAAATTTGATAAGTGCTGAATTAGTCTAGAACCCTAATTAACCCTAATCTACTCTCATTCACCTAGTTTCATTCAAAATCACATAAAATCGCTAATTAATTATTACATCTTCAAGTTGAAGGTTTAGCTATCATTTGAATTAGTTAGAAGTGCAATTCACCATTGTTCGTGTTGGATCTACATTAGATTTGCTTGAATTTAGTAATTGGTGAATGACTTAGGACTTCTCTCACTCTTCCTTGTATGATTACATGGTAGATTTGCATAATGTGACATTAATTTTGATAGTAAACCTTTAATTTTACCTTAACTACATGTTAGCTATGTATATGTTATAAACTGAATTAGAAATTATGACGATCATTGTACGCTATCAACATCCAAGATACATAAAGAGTGCACTACTACGATGTTCGAGTGATGTAAGATGATCATCAAGTTTGAAAAAAATTGTAATAACCCGCCTGAAATGGGCCTTAAGTGATTGTGAGGATGTTCCTTTCGTGTGTTTAGTTGTGTATGTTTATTGCGTAGACATAACATGAAGAGTTTACACTGCCAAATATAGGAAACAATCATTCCTAAACTTAAATGTTTCTCATTCACCAGAACCTCCCTTCTCTTAACGTAACAGGTTAGTAGGTGGAACCCTGGATCAGTGATGGTTAGTGATCGCTTGGAGGTGGAGCCTTTCGATGGAGATTTAGTTATTTTTGGAAGTAGTACTATTATTATTGTTATTATCATGTATTTTGGGATAATTATTGCTGTACCTATTATCTTCTGAGGCTTGTTGTATTTGACATTTACGATTTTATTTGTTGTACATCTATTTATGAGATATTATATTTTGTCCCTTCCGCTGTGTGAGATTCTGGTTTCGTTTAGATTGCTCTGTAATCTCTGTTTTTAGAATTTTCTTACAGGAACCAACGATCTGCTTAGAATGGCTCTAAGTTCCGATCGGCCTTTTCTAGATCAGAATTTAGACCCATTTCAGGCGAGTTGTTACATTTGGTGTCGAAGCACAGGCCCAACTGCAGTTTGCTTCGGCTCACGCACGCGGCTTTCAAACCAGATTCTTTGGAGAGTGGTGGAGGTTGTTAGGAAGCAATTATAGGGAAATAGTTAGTCATTTTGTGACATGTTGGCTCGAAAGTGGACAATGGTGCAAGGTCCGGGTTAGCAGGAGTTAGTGGGGAGAGTGGTAGAAGTGGAGTGTAACCATGGGTCCTTGGGTCGCATGGAGATCCATATCAAAATATTCGATCTGGGCTCCATTCGAGCTGAAGGATCCCATTCTTGGGTGTATTTTTTTCGATACGGAGCTAAGCAGTGGTATGGATCAAATATTTCGACCCAGAGATTTCGATCCGAGAGACAACTTTCATCTTGGCAGGGTTTTTGATGTTTGGAGTCTCTTGACTGTGAATATCTGAATCCTTGAAAGCCTTGCTGAAAACAAGTCAACATTTCCCCCCCTAAAGTACATTATATCATAGATGAGATGTGCTTTGAACTCGTTAGGCTGCTTTTGCATAGAATGTCATCTTTTCACAGAAAAGTAATGATGAATGGCTATGACCTTTTGTAAAGTTATGACTCACGATTTTTTTATATAAGTCACAGACCATAGTCAGGATTGCATTCATTGTCACTCAACAAGCCAAAGTCTCTGACTGGAGTAGTTGCAACGAACATATAAAATCGTTCGGAATTTACCCATTTTGGGTTAGTAAGGCATCAGGTCCATATGAGTCAGTTATGTCGGCAAGTTGTCAAGAGCTAGGAGCGGGAAGAGAAAGCGTTTCTACTTTCCTATGATTTCTAGTTCGGATCGAGGCTCGCGCTTGATATCGGCTCAAAATATTTGAACCAGGTCCGGATAGAATTGTTCGATCCGAGGGAGGGTCAGGTTATTCAAACTAAACCGTTGGCATGTGAAATGGTCAACATGTTTTTTCTAAAGAAGCTGAATACCCGCTTCCCTTTACTATATAAGCTGGCCCACTCTTTTGTTTTTACTCTTTATTTTTCTTTCTCTACTTCCAGTAACTTCAAATTAAAATAAACCTAAATCCCAATTTGCTTCAAATTCGAATTAAAGGTGGGTTTACATTCATGTAATTCGTGTTTTCATTCGTTATTCTACACGAATTATGCTTCTAATTCATGTTGGCCATCTTGATTTGCGATGGAGTTGATGCACTTGCCCTTTGTCGCCGTTCATGATGCTTTAGTAGTCACCAGTGGCGATCGTGACCTCACTTTGATGGTACGATACAAATTCTCCTGGAGATGCATGGAGATGAAGGCAGCCCCGTACCACCTGTAGAAACCGAGAAGAAGGGCGATGTATGACGTGTCAGGCCGATATGGGGCGATCATCGGGGTAGAATAGCTCGTAAACAAACCCTGTCGTATAACTCATAGTGCGTGGATAATATATAATAATAAAATATACAACATGATATAGTATTGAAGCACAACTGAATAGAGAATCAAATTTCCATAAATCCATAAAATCTTGGTACAATACTTCTTGATACAAGAATCTATGAATACAATATGTCTTACTACATCCCTCAGAGTAACAACAGTCTCAACAAACAGCGGAAATAATAGAAATCAATATTGTAGTAGGTAGTAATAGTGCGCTAGCCTCCTGCTCATCACCGCACAGCAACACCAACACCAAACATATTACCTGCTACTCAGTCTGCCCATCATAATTTTAGTGAACAACCCAAGGTAATAAGAGGGAAACATAAAACCTTGAGTCAAACAACCATCTTAGTGAGCGATAAAATAAATAACAACAGTTACAAATGATAGTATGAGTATAGGCAGATCAACCAACTGGTCTGCCCAGCAACCAACAAGTTAACATGTGAAGACTATCCATCACAGGTCACATTAGAAATAGGAAAGGACTATCCCCAATCCTGCTTCTCTTCAACATCCACTACAAGAAAAATAATTTTTTGTAGTGCTAAAAAACTGCTATAATCATTTTTGGTGGCGTTTCGATAATCGTTACGAGAAAACATGCCACTAAAAATCGTTGCAAATTGATTGCACTATTTTTAACGCCACTGTAATTTCTTTTTTGTAACGTTTATTAAACGCCACCAAATTTTTTTTGTAGAACTTTATAAACACCATAAAAAAACTTATAATGTTACTAATAAAATTTCCAGTTTTACCCCTGGTTTAGGGTTGCGTTTATTCAACGCCACTAAATGTATTTCTGTAGCGTTTTTAAAACGCAACTAAAAAATATTAATTATTTTTCTCTTTTTTCCCTGCAATTATTTCCTGTTGATAGTCTATTTTGTTTCTGCAATATTAATCGATAATCATTCACATACTCATGATGTTCAAACAATCAGAAAAACAATTAACCATATAATCAAGTAAAATATGCATAACTACTTCAATACAATAGTTTTCTGTATAACTGACCAAACTCACATACAATAACCACTCTAATATACAAATTTACACAAAGAAAATGTTATACCCGTAATGTACACATCTAGTACAATAACCACTTTGCTCTTTGAAGTGATGCAACATATAGTCAGACAGCTCCTCCCTAATTTCACAACAAGATACACAAATGTTAACCAACCGTGTTTAACTAAATTATCTCAGACAAGAGATTAAAACCGCATTACAAGGCCGACAGATTATGAGTCATCGCAAAACATGATTGGACATACCAGGCAATGCAAGTGCAAACAAAAGTAGCAGAAATCATTTGGCTAGAGTTCAAAATTGTAAAAATGTTTGTTACCTTCAGATTTGATATTGTGATTCGTACATCGATCTTTGAACCAATGTGTAGCTTTAGCAGCAGCTGAAACAAGTGACAATACAAAATACTAATCTCAACTAAAGCCAGCTTTTATGTGTTCCTTTCGTGTAAATAGTAAAGTAGTATAAATTAACCTGGATCGATAATGCTAAGGCAACATACCCGAAAGTACTTCCACATGTTGTTCCTAGATCAACATTATCTAACACACGAACATATTAAATGGCCTATTAATCAAACTGTATACAGCAAAATGAGCATCAGATTACGCATAGGCTACCAAATGTTTATGTGATAACTTACTTCCATTGAAATGGTGAAATCATCCATGTTTCCTGGTATCCACAAATCGATAAAGTACAACATCACTCAACCATGTTTCTTGATCAATTTTAGCATTTCATCTATAAACGTAGATAGCCATGTTATTTCTCTCCATGATCTACGCTCTTAGCTGAAACATACGCATACATACACACACATATATACACACAGAGGCATGTATGTATGTATATGTATATGGGATTTGAACTACCCTAGATGTACCTAAGGTTTACCTGTTTTCCTACCTCCTATTATTTACTTTGATGGCCTAACATGCACATGCAATCATGCTCTCGCATATATTTTTGGTTTTACTAATCTGCATAATATAACAAAACGTAATCCAGTTTAAACAGCAGTAACACAGGATTAGTTTTAGGATTAAATGTGCTAACATGCAACAATAAAAAATCATACCAAATCAATTGACTCGTAGAAAATCCAAGAGCACTATAAGAAATCAAAATTTGTTAAGACATATAACAATGGTAAATTAAGAAAATAGATGATTTTTTCGTAAGTAATAGGCATACCTGTAGAGTTCTGAGCGATGTAACAAACTTGAAGAGCCTTTTGAACTGCAAGCATATTCAGATAAGAAGAAACATAATTGTCCGAAAAAATGTAAGACCGGACCTCAAACTCCCCTTGTACAGTATAATCATTTCTTCAATAACACCAATTCAGGTAGACTGGATCTTTGTTCAGTTTCCCACATCAATTCAGGTTCCTCTAGCCTCAACAATATTAATTATCGAGATTGCAAATACGGTTCAGGTTCAACTTGATTGTTGATGGCCTAACATGGAAATTTGCAATCTCAACTATTAATATTGATGAGGGAAGAGCTTAAAACTATTTGTCTTCGTCCCCTATGTAACATGATGCTTCTCCAGAGCATACATGGAAATTTTGTATGAAATGTATCAGAATGTTACATAATTCTTGTACCATTACATAATCCTTGAGTGACCTGCCTATGCACAAAAAATAAGTATGTTAACCAATGTAACATTCATTAGCCAACACAAACTTTTAAAGATCCTGACGCTGTTAAGTAGTACTGCTAGAAAGTAAATTCTAGAACCATAACGATGGAATGTTCAGTAATTTTAAGATGCTGCGACCAAATCCTATGAAGATGGAACATTCCCTTTTTATTAAGTCCTAAATCACGAGTTATATGCATACACTTGAAGATAAAAGAGGTATTGAATAAACATTCTGTGGGCTGGTTGAGGAAACATCCGAAATGAAAAAGTTGATGACATAGACAAATATTTTTACCGCTTACTGTTTAATAATTTGGTCTAGTTAACAAACCAACTAAACTCGACCTATCTTGGGAGTTACTAAATCGATCCATTGAAACTTATTGATTTTATGAAATTGAGTTACTAAATTTCGAACCTCTTTAATGATTGAAAACTTTATTTTAAAATTTTCATCATTCCGGAGTTTTTCCTCAACAAGACCACAAAAATTTAGATAAATACCTCTCTTACCTCCACGTATACGCATAGAACTCGTGATTTGTTTCTTAATAACATGAGAATGTTCCACCTTCACAAAAATAAGTCGTAGTATACTAAAAATACTAAACACCTGCCGACATTGGTCTAAAATATACCTCCTGACAGCACTATTATATAATGACAATGAACTTTGATAAGAGAACCTACCATGCTAGTGTTTCACTTCAAATTAATTGTCAATTCATTGATTGTATTCACTTAATTTAGTAACTCCCAAGATAAATTGAATGTAGTCACTTAACTTAATTTAGTAACTCCCAAGCCAAATTAACTTAATTTAGTAACTCGCAAGTCAAATAAACTTAATTTAGCAACTCCCAAGTCAAATTAACTTAATTTAGTAACTCCCAAGTCAAATTCATTATCAGATCATATAAATTGGACCTCTTGGCCACAAAATTAACTTGCTCATAATTATGAGATTTCTCGAAATGTTCACACACACTTGATATATACACCACTCATAAAACATATGTGCTCATGCTTCACAGATACAAAACATAGTTTCACCTGCACTATCTATTTTTGTATGCTCATAATCATTATATGTTATATATATACATGTGCTGATGTGCATGCAGAAGTCGTACATTAAACATATATTTATCGTAATGTCAAACACAAGGTCAGTAGGTGTGTATATATATATATATTATATTTAGCTATAATTAAAGCAGTAATCTTTCATGTATATCATTATGTGTGTGTGTATATGTACATTGTTGTCAAAAATCCTAAAATCTTGCGATTTGAATCCCGATCCAACTTGAATATCTCCTTTTACGATTTGATTTTTACATTACGATTCAAACTTAGTTTTAAAAAAGCACATTCAACTCAAACTAGCATATGTAATATACTTATTTAGATTCACAATCACTTGAAAATGCTTTAAAAACAAAATAAAAATGAAATTGGAGGGAAAAATTTGAGTTTTAAATTTAATTATAGAAATTCAAAAATCTAAATCAAATTCAAAGTGCATATGAAAGCCATAAATAATGATTTTCAGAAACTATGACTTACGATTTAAAATCCGTTTCGATTTGAAATATAAACTTTACGATTTACGTTTAAAAATCCCATTTTGAAAACCTTGTATATATATATACACACATATATGTGTGAGTGTAGGGGGGGGGTGCAACCTGGATTTACATGTTCAATCACAATAGATATATGGCATATTTCAGTGTTCTAGTATATATATGCCTATACATGCAAATCAGATGAAATAAAATAAATTAAAATAAATTAACATACATAAACACATTCTGATTGCAGTGTAGGTATAACTGTTTTGAACCTGTTTCTCTGTTAAGTTTCCCACATTAATTCACGTTTCTCTGGCCTCATTAATATCAATATCAAGACTGCAAATACGGTTCAGGTTCAACTTGATCATTGATGGCCTAACACAAATTTTGCAATCTCGATCATTAATATTAATGAGACAAGAGCCTAAAACGAATTTTCGTTGTCCCTTTGGGTTCTCCTCAGCCTACAGAGACATTTTATATGAAATGTATCAGTTAAGTATCACTCTTTTATACTGCACGATTTCAGTATTCATGTATACTCTTATACATGCAAATCAGATGGAAGAAAACAAATTAAATTAACATACATAAACACATTCTGGTATACTTGCATAATATCACATATTGCAAAATTTATAACCTTCCAAGTCATAAGCTGCACAATTTTGTATATTGTGTAACTCATATATATAATTCATGCGTTGCACGGTTCCTATATATATACACATACATATATATATATACACACACACACATATACATATACATACATAAATACATATATATATATATCAATGTAATATGTTTGTTGCAAGTACTCAATCAAGCAATTTAAATGAACATGTTAACATTTAAAATCAGTGTCCATATAAAGTTCCAATCAGTATAGTTCAGGCAATCAACATATATGTATAAAACAGGCTCAAAACCCATTCGATTCTGATGCAACCACTAGAAATCAACACTGTTTGGTAAATTTTTCTGGTATACTATCAAAACCTAGAGTCTAAAACCCGTTCGATTCAGAAGTAATTTAATCTGGTATACTGTCAAAACCCAAAACTCAAAAGTTACTTAAAAACCCATTTACAAAAATTATTTGCAGAAATCAACTGTTTTGTGGTTGCAGAAATCAACACTCGGCGGATTTTAACTGTTCAAAACCCTAAATGATAGGATCCAACAAAATTATATAAATCAATTTTGATTTTATACCTTTCTAGCTTTACCGATTTCAGGATCTTGAATATGATTAGGAATTGAATCAAATCGCTTTGTAGTGTCGCTGAGATGAACCGCCTTTACTGGTATCCATACCAATGTTGAACGAAATAGTCTATACAAAATCGAGTACAGTTGATAAATAATAAGCGGTAGATTGAAAAGGGGTAAAAAGCTAGGTTTTTTTTTGGAAAAAAAGAAGAAAACTGAACGAGGGTTAAAAGATTTGAAGTATGAGGGAATAGAAAAAGAGAATAGGTCGGTTATGTTTTCCTTGGACACACGGACTTGTGTTTACGAAGAGGCAAGAATGTGAAATTTTTTTGCCACGCTTACATTGGTACTAAAAACACTTTTACTTGCATTTGATAATAAACATCACCGATTTTTGCAACAAAAAATCATTTTTCTTGTAGTGGTCCTACGGTGATGACCTACCTAGAGAAAATAGAGAAGAAAACATAAAGTCAACCACAGAAGCCATAACATCCAATGTCCTAGCCATCACCGCATATAGCCTGAATCCATCTGTTATCGAACTTGCATTTCACCGATCAAAAGGGCTAACGGAAAGCCCCAGTTATTATGACACCCTACACCCGTTAATGTCACTCTTTATCAGAATGCATTAAGTTTCGTGAAGTGTTATAGGTAAACAGAAGCAGAAACATTACAAGACAGATATAAAATAACAGTGGAATTTAAAACTTTATTTAATAGAAAAGCTTCGTTGGTTCAAAACATAGTTACATCATAAGTCCGAAATACATAAAACCTAGTACATCGACTTAAAACTTCTGTCTTCTGCTAAAATCATTAGAGTACAATAAACATAAAAAGAGCATAATCCCTAAAACATAGCCATAGTAGAGAAGATATAAAATCAAGCAGTACATCTAAGCAGCTTCAAGCAAAATGAGTGAAGAATCCTGATCAAACCTGAGTATTCCCATCCTAAGAACCAGGAGGGACAGAAGAGAAGGAAGAGGAAACAAAATGGGTCAGGCATAGGTCTGGTGAGTCCAACTACTTTTAGCATATAAATAAGTAAAAGCATCATGATAGGTGTACCAACCCGGATTCCGACAGACCGATTTTTTTTCAAAAATCCAATCTATCGAAACACGAGTTGGGTGCTCTAGTATCCTGCAGAAAAAGACAGAGATAAAGAAACATGTCAGAACTTGTAAAGCATCTCACAGCGGAAGGAAATAAAGTATAATATATTCAAATATAGCCTTACCTTGTTAACAATACTACTAAACCAGTATCCAAAGCTATACCATCTCTGTCATGAACCTAACCTGGAAGTATGTAATGAGGAGGGGGTCAGAATATAAGTTCTGTGTAACTAGACTTAGAATAAACTTCTGCATAATCCTACATGTACCGTTCAGTTACATTTTCTTGGTTAATAGGTTGTTAACAATGTTAGCTCTTTAAGTTATACTTATCCATCCACTAGTAGATTAACCCAATACAATGTATATGTAGTTACCCCCTACTCGTGTCCTCTTTTCATGTATACGCAGTCCCTTATCCAACTCGTGTCATCTTGTCATATGTACACAGTTCCTTATCCAATGCCGTACATCGTACGGGCTTTCGTATATATATATATATATATATATATATATATATATATATATATATATTCTCACTACGTCGGCGTAAAACCACCATTCCTGTGTTGCGAAAGCGTTTGGACTGCCAACCTAGGTCTTACTAGGTTTTGTTATCGAATAATACCTAGAGCCAACTAGGGTTTACCATTGAGTGTTACCTAGGTCCAACTAGGGTTTAATTTATCGAACGCTTCCTAGGTTCAACCAGGGTTTAAGCTACCTAGGTCAAACTAGGGTTTATGCAACCTATCGAACAATGCCCTCTAGTCTAGGACACACTACCCCGAGTGATATGCTTTCCTAGACTTTACGTCGCAACCGTATCGTTAAACGTGCTAGATATCTAGTTGCACATGTCCTCTATATGTGCGACCCAAGTCCCGTGGCAGGGCAAATCAAGAAACACGGAACTCGGTCAGGAGCTTTAAGTTATCTGCCGATGCAGATGCTAAGGTCTGTCTTTACTGTGGCTATGGTCCCACTTGACTCCTCCCTCAACTAATGAAAGGCACCCAAGAATATCAAGAATGAGAACTGTACGCATGCCCTCTATGCCCCCACAAACCTATGGGCCAACCTCACCCATAACTAGATAGCAAGCATATGGTCTTTTGGAGTTCTCCGCCATTCTGCTTTTCATACTCGACTGACTCAAGATGGTAGGTAGCCGACGACGTGCTATCATAGGGCCAACTGGTTATCGCCGACTCACGCTGGTCCATCCTAGTCTTTAGATTGCCTTATTATTGCAGCCAAGGCATACTCTTGGTTCTTCTTATGCAGACTTTAAACTCTGTGAGCCCAGGCGGATCATCTGCGTTCGCACAGAGGGATACCAAGAGTATCCTCACGTCCCCTCGAAGCCACGTGCTTCGTAACCCAGTCCGTTGGATCCTTCCATATGATCAGATGAACGTACACTCCCCCTCGTGCCCTACGACACCATGATGATCTACCGAGTTTGGTTATTCATCCCCTATCGTATAGACTGGTCCAGGCGCCTTATCCTTTCGTACTATTAGACCTTATGTCTAAACTTCCGATTACCCGCTTGCTTTGTCTTATTAACTTGGTTATCCTCGTTTATGTTGTCCTTCAATTCTAATTACCAAGTTTCTCTTTAACTAAGGTTTATTACTTAGTCCTCTTCAACTAAGGTTTACTTACTTAGTTATCCTTACCGTTGCTTACTTAGTTCTCTAACTAAGGTTCGTTACTTCGGTTGCCATTTTACTTAGTTTTCTAACCCAGTTGCTATCATCATTATTTACTTAGTTCTCTAACTATGGTTCAACACTTGGTTAACTTCATCTTTATTTACTTAGTTCTCTAACTACGATTCAACATTTGGTTGCCTTTATCGTTATTTACTTAGTTCACTAACTAAGGTTTACCAATGAACTCAAACATGATTAAGTTTTCTTTTTCAAACGATAGCGTACCGGTGCTTTCCCACATTTTCAGCTTAGATTAACTTATTTCATAGTATAAGTCGTCCTACCCTTCAAGTCTTGTATTACATCTTAAGTCATAATCTTCCCTTGTCCCTAGGACAAGTTTACTTATTATTTAATTTTACATTACCGCAACTCATGTTTATAGTAGGTAGTTATCATTCCCCATTACTGTGTTGGTTAAGTTTGTCCATATGTCAAGTTTTACTTAACCCTACCTTCCCGCTCATGCATTACTCGTATATTCCATAAATTGGGTTAAGTGTTGTCTTTCAGTTCATATTTACTTAACCCACCTACGCATCATGTCAAATTGGCTAAGTGTTGTTAACCTAACCTTACCATACTAGCATGTATCATTAGCATTAATTGATTATTAATGCACCAACTTCTCACAATAGACCTATTGTTGAGTTTGCTGGATGTGCCGGGCGGTTCGGGCAGTCTTACATCACAACTCAATCTAACATCGGGTTTAAGCGCGTTATGACTAACTTCTCACATTAGACCCTATTGTTTGCGGCCACTGGATATGCCGGGCGGTTCCAAGCAGAATTACACCGCAACCTCATTCTAACCTCGAGTTAGTCATGTTCCATCTTTAGCCAATTAACAATTTTTATCAGAACGTTAAGCATCAATTTTAGGTTATGAGTTACGTTTCATAATCACATAAGAGGTCTCATAATCGCATAAGCTAAGTTTTATCCGTTCCTTTATCAACTTAGGATTCTTACCTTTAGATACGTTTTTCCCTAAACCCAAAATTTGAACTTATAGTTTAAAACCTCAATCCCGCAATATTAGATTTGAAATAAATCACTTCTTCCCAATCTCATTCCATATTCAATAATTCCAATTAAATTTACATAATTTCAGGTTAACATTATAAATCGGAATTCATAGTTGCGCACTATTCAGCATAGATTCATGTTTCCAAAACATACCCAAAGATTCATTATTGAAATACACTCCAAAATTCCCAATTCAGACTTTATTTCATTGAATAATCCTAATATACAATTCGCCAATTGTCCCAGTATTTGCAATAATAATTGTTATGCCTCAATCCCCAAACTACAGATTATATTCGTCGATTGCATAGAATAAATTATGCCCCAATATTACCATATTTCAATCGTACGTATGTATAATAAGATTTCGTCTAGGTTCGAGATAACCTAGATCCAAAAATAAAAAGGGGAAGGAGAATAAAAGGACAATTATTATAACATGAATCTTGAATTAAATTTATAACTGGGGAATGACGAACAATAATAATACTATTATGCAACAAGTTTATTGTAATTCCACTCACCTTGCTTTTCATCTTCAATTCATGGATTTGATTTAACTTTGATTGAATTTATTCCCCTATCCATAGATCTGATCTATCTTTGATTTCTTTGCGCAGCGTAAGTTGTGAATCTGAATTTCTTCTCCTTGCGTAGTGTAAATTGCGGATCTAAATCCCTTTTTCTCTTTAATTTGGAGGTTGTCTTGATTCTAAACTTTTAAATTTAAGAATAGATGTTTTGAAGAGAAAAGGGGAAGAAAGTGGATCTAGAAATCTCTTGGAGAAGAAGAATTTGAGTTAGAACAGAGCCATGATGTCGCCATAGGCTTGGGTGAAGAAAAAGAATGCGTTAAGGGTCATCGTATAGCTGTTAAGTCAACATATCAAGTCAGAAATCGCGTCCAGGTGCAGAAAATGAATTCTGCCCAGATTTGGGGTGGGGGGGAGGTCGACCCCCAGGTCAACCTGTTTTAGGGGAGATCGACCTCCAGGTCGACCTGCCTGGGGTAGGTCGTCCTCCAGGTCGACCTACCTTGGTATAGGTCGACCTCAAGGTCGACCTACCTTGGTATAGGTCGACCTCAAGGTCGATCTGTCTGGGTTATTTTACTATTTAATTTCTGAATTTCTCTTGAATCTTCCGAAGGCCATAACTCTTTCGTACAGAGTCCAATTTTCGAAAACTTGGACTCTATTCTAAGTAGAATTCTGAGATGAACGCAATGGTGATGTTCGTTTTACTTAATTCCCGATATTTAAATTGAATATCCTTATTTTATTATCTTTTCTGTTACGCACACTGTTATCGAATTAATTTTTCCTTCTCTTCCATATATTAATTAATTTTCATTATACATCACCATTATTTATCTATCTATGCACATATACATATTTGTACATTTTTAATTTAAAAATGCGGGGTGTTACATTCTTCCACCCTTAAAGAATTTCATCGCTGAAATTCGATAAGAGTAAAATAGATAATCCCTCGCAATATCCATCCATCCATCAAGTGTGCATCCAATTGTTGCAAACATTGTGCACATGTGCAAAGTGAGATACATCATAGTAAAGTATGTATGCCTAATTTGGATCCACCTATATGTATGCAAATTTTAAAAAAACTCTTTCAAAACATGATGCTCACATCCTAAATATACTTGCAATTCTATATGAATGCAATATTATTGAAAAATCAAAATATTTTTCATCCAAGTTTTCCCATACTCTTATAGAATAAGATCATAGTTCACTAAATTTTCGCATCCAAAAACCTACCACCCATCACTAAATTCGAAATTTAGAAAAATCTAATTTTCCGAATTCGATTTCCTCATGTTACAAAAAGGTATAAAACGGAAAAATTCACATCCTTTTTTTTTCTTTTCTAATCGTACTTGGATTTTTATACGACTATTCTATGAAGATTTCCTATTTTCCTATCGAAGCACAATGCCACATAAGAAAATTTCTTCTTTTTTCAACTTATCTTGGAAAAATTTCATATTTATTCATCTTTTTCTTAAGATTTTCATTTTCTTTTCGCGTCACATTTGTTTTCTTACTGGATTTGTTGTTTTCTTTTTAGTTAGGCTAGTTTCTTTCTTAGCTTATTTGACTTAATCAAATTACTTAAGTTTATTATTTTCAAATAAGCCTTTTCGTTTTCAACTCAAACAACATCCTACACAGCTACTACTATGGGCCAAGAATCTTAGGATTTTGTCATCTCAGACAATTGCGAGTCCACTCAACAGGATCTATCCACTTACTTTCCCTTTACTACTTAGTAGTCACTACTAGTCCTTGCTGTGTATTACTAGCCTATCCTTTTTCTTTTTCTCAAGCAACAAACATACGTTTCTCAATGCTTATGCATTTTACGGGAAATTTTCCATTAGTTTAATATTAGCTAATCCCTGACTGTAAATTAGCAAGAGAGTAACTCACTAAATATCAATCCCGAAGACCGAAATCAACATCAGATTGACACTCAGAGAATCACTCAACTCAACCATTCTCTATTTGGTTCCAATTGTTTAATTCATAGATTTAACTTTCTCTCGTTCTTTTCTAGGCACTAATCCTTACCTACTCCATTCTTTTTAAAACATGGTTTGGTCGCCTTTCTTTTCATTACATTTTTCTTTCAAAAATTAAAAGTGTTAAAACTTTATTTTCTTCTCCAAAACTTGTTTTCGCGAAACCATAAAAACATGTTACAAAATAAAATGCAAAACATTTTTTTTCAAATCACAAAACTGGAGTAGACAATGACGAATATCAGGCTTACATTGTTTCTAATTACAATGTTAATTTAACTACTCGCTATAAGGTGCAGACATCTATTCTATTCCTACAACTTATTTTGTCCACCCAACAAAATTTCTTTGTAAATCAATAATCAAAATTTATTGTTAACAGAATAGAGATTTTAAAACTTCTTTCACAAAACGCAACGCTTTCTTTTCAATCCTTTCATATATTATAATGTGAAAACTAGCGAGCTATATATGCTCTATATTATGCACCTTTTAATGAGAGAATTCTTTCTTTAAAAAAAAACAAATAATCATTGTTTTACAAAATATACCCCACTTTACTTTTAAAATCCAACATGCACTAAATAATTTCTCAAACATCCAAAATTACCTTTTAAGATCAAAACTTGAAAATACTACAGTTTCTTTCTACCAAAACTTTTACAATTCAAGTTCTTAAAAGTTAATCACTGGGCTAGACTCAAAGTGGGTCTTTCAACTCAACTAGGCTTTCCTAGGCACTTTCCAAACCGATTCTCTCAACTATATATATTCCTAATCCATTTTCCATATTTTAACCTTTTTCTAATTTATAAGGTTTCACTTCTAAACCCACTACTCTGAAATAACAACATTTCAGTTTTAATTTGGGATACCAAATCATATTGTACACTTTCTAACCAAACCACTAAAGGGTCTTAAAATTTCTAGGTTCATTCCTTTAGTGTAAAAAATAGCTGTCCCAACTCTTTCCATACCTAGTGGGCTACTTTATGGATTTAGGTTTATATATATAATATATTTATATTTTAGAAAATACAAATACGTTCACTTATTACCTCCCTAGGAACACTAAACCGAAGCTCTGATACTAGATGTAACAACCTGGATTCCGACAGACCGATTTTTGGAATTTTTTTCAAAAATTCAATCTATCGAAACCCGAGTTGGGTGCTCTTGTATCATATAGAAAAAGACAGAGATAAAGAAACATGTCAAAACTCGTAAAGCATCTCACAACGGAAGGAAATAAAGTATAATATATTAAAATATAGCCTTACCTTATTAACAATACTGCTAAACCAGTATCCAAAGCTATACCATCTCTGTTATGAACCTAACCTGGAAGTATGTAATGAGGAGGGGGTCAAAACATAAGTTCTGTGTGACTGGACTTAGAATAAACTTCTGTATAATCCTACATATACCGTTCAGTTACATTTTCTTAGTTATTAGGTTGTTAACAATGTTAGCTCTCTAAGCTATACTTATCCATCCACTAGTAGATTAACCTAATACAATGTATATGAATTATCCCCTACTCGTGTCAACTTTTCATGTATACGCAGTCCCTTATCCAACTCGTGTCATCTTGTCATATGTATGTAGTTCCTTATCCAATGCCGCATGTCGTACGGGCTTTCATGTATATATATTCTTACTACGTCTGCGTAAAACCACCATTCCTGTGTTGCATAAGGGTTTGGACTGCCAACCTAGGTCTTACTAGGTTCTGTTATCGAATACTACCTAGATCCAACTAGGGTTTACCATCGAGTGTTACCTAGGTCCAACTAGGGTTTACATTATCGAACACTTCCTAGTTCAACCACGGTTTAAGCTACCTAGGTCCAACTAGGGTTTACGCAATCTATCGAACAATGCCCTCTAGTCTAGGACACACTACCGCGAGCGATATGCGTTCCTGGACTTTATGTCCCAACCGTATCGTTAAACGTGCTAGATATCTAGTTGCATATGTCCTCTATATGTGCGACCCGAGTCCCGTGGCAGGGCAAATCAAGAAACACGAAAATTGGTCGGGAGCTTTAAGTTATCTGCCGATGCAGATGCTAAGGTCTGGTTTTACTGTGGCTATGGTCCCGCTTGACCCCTCCCTCAACTAATGAAAGGCATCCAAGAATATCAAGAATGAGAATTGTACGCAGGCCCTCTATGCCCCAACAAACCTATTGGCCAACCTCACCCATAACTAGATAACAAGTATATGGTCTTTTGGAGTTCTCTGCCTTTCCGCTTTTCATGCTCGACTGACTCAAGATGGTAGGTAGCCGACGACGTGCTATCACAGGGCCAACTGGTTATCGCCGACTCACGCTGGTCCATCCTAGTCTTTAGGTTGCCTTTTTATTGGATCCAAGGCATACTCTTGGTTCTTCTTACGCAGACCTTAACCTCTATGAGCCCAGGCGAACCATCTGCATTCTCAGAGCGGGATACCAAGAATATCTTCACGTCCCCTCGAAGCCACGTGCTTCGTAACCCGGTCCTTTGGAGCCTTCTATATGATCAGATGGATGTACGCTCCCCCTCGCGCCCTACGACACTGTGATGATCTACCGAGTTTGGTTATTCATCCCCTATCGTGTGGAATGGTCCAAGCACCTTATCCTTTCGTACTATTAGACCTTATGTCTAAACTTCCGATTACGCGCTTGCTTTGTCTTATTAACTTTGCTATCCTCGTTTATGTTGTCCTTCAATTCTAATTACCAAGTTTCTCTTTAACTAAGGATTATTACTTAGCCCTCTTCAACTAAGGTTTACTTACTTAGTTATCTTTACCGTTGCTTACTTAGTCCTCTACCTAAGGTTCGTTGCATCGGTTGCCAACCCAGTTGCCATCATCATCATTTACTTAGTTTTCTAACTAAGGTTCAACACTTGGTTAACTTCATCTTTATTTACTTAGTTCTCTAACTAAGGTTCAACACTTGGTTGCCTTTATCGTTATTTACTTAGTTCACTAACTAAGGTTTACCAATGAACTCAAACATGACTTAAGTTTTCTTTATCAAACGATAGCGTATGGGTGCTTTCCCACATTTTCAGCTTAGATTAATTTATTTCATAGTACAAGTCGTCCCACCCCTCAAGTCTTGTATTACATCTTAAGTCATAATCTTCCCTTGTCCCTAGGACAAGTTTACCTATTATTTAATTTTACATTGCCGCAACTCTGGTTTATAGTAGGTAGTTATCATTCCCTATTACTGTGTTGGTTAAGTTTGTCCATATGTCAAGTTTTACTTAACCCTACCTTCCCGCTCATGCATTACTCGTATATTCCACAAATTTGGTTAAGTGTTGTCTTCCAATTCATATTGACTTAACCCACCCATGCATCATGTCAAATTGGTTAAGTGTTGTTAACCTAACCTTACCATACTAGCATGTATCATTAGCATTAATTGATTATTAATGCACCAACCTCTCACATTAGACCTATTGTTGAGGTTGTTGGATGTGCCGGGCGGTTCCAGGCAGTCTTACACCACAACTCAATCTAACCTCGGGTTTAAGCGCGTTATGACTAACTTCTCACATTAGACCCCATTGTTTGCGGCCATTGGATATGCCGGGCGGTTCCGGGCAGAATTACACAACCACATTCTATCCTTGAGTTAGTCATGTTCCATCTTTAGCCAATTAACAATTTTTATGAGAACGTTAAGCATCAATTTCAGGTTTTGAGTTAGGTTTCATAATCACATAAGAGGTCTCATGATTGCATAAGCTAAGTTTTATCCATTCCTTTATCAACTTAGGATTCTTACCTTTAGATTCGTTTTTCCCAAAACCCAAAATTTAAACTTATAGTTTAAAACCTCAATCCTGTAATATTAGATTTGAAATAAATCACTTCTTCCCAATCCCATTCCATATTCAATAATTCCAATTAAATTTTCACAATTTCAGGTTAACATTATAAATCGGAATTCATAGTTGCGCACTATTCAGCATAGATTCATGTTTCCAAAACATACCCAAAGATTCATTATTGAAATACGCTCCAAAATTCCCAATTCAAACTTTATTTCATTGAATAATCCCAATATACAGTTCGCCAATTGTCCCAATATTTGCAATAATAATTGTTATGCCACAATCCCCAAATTACAGATTATATTCCTCGATTGCATAAAATAAATTATGCCCTAATATTCCCATATTTCAATCGTATGTATGTATAATAAGATTTCGTCTAGGTTCGAGACAGCCTAGATCCAAAAATAAAAAGGGGAAGGAGAATAAAAGGGTAATTATTATAATATGAATCTTGAATTGAATTTATAACTAGGGAATGACGAACGATAATAATACTGTTATGCAACAAGTTTATTGTAATTCCACTCACCTTGCTTTTCATCTTTAATTCATGGATTTGATTTAACTTTGATTGATTTTATGCCCCAATCCATAGACCTGATCTATCTTTGATTTCTTTGCACAACATAAGTTGTGAATCTAAATTTCTCCTCCTTGCATAGTGTAAATTGCGGATCTAAATCCCTTTTTCTCTTTAATTTGGAGGTTGTCTTGATTCTAAACTTTTAATTTTAAGAATAGATGTCTTGAAGAGAAAAGGGGAAGAAAGTGGATCTAGAAATCTCTTGGAGAAGAAGAATTTGAGTTAGAACAGAGCCATGGCGTGGCCATATGCTTGGGTGAAGAAAAAGAATGGGTTAAGGGTCATTATATAGCTGTTAAGTCAATGTATCAGGTCAGAAATCGCGTCCAGGTGCAGAAAATGAATTCTGCCCAGATTTGGGGGAGGAGGTCGACCCCCAGGTCGACCTGTTTTAGGGGAGGTCGACCTCCAGGTCCACCTGGCTGGGGTAGGTCGACCTGCCTTGGTAAATGTCGACCTCTAGGTCGATCTATCTGGGTTATTTTACTATTTAATTTCTGAATTTCTCTTGAATCTTCCAAGGGCCATAACTCTTTCATACGGAGTCCGATTTTCGAAAACTTGGACACTATTTCAAGAAGAATTCTGAGACGAACGCAATGGTGATGTCCATTTTACTTAATTCTTGATATTTAAATTAAGTATCCTTATTTTATTATCTTTTCCGTTACGCACACTGTTATCGAATTAATTTTTCCTTCTCTTCCATATATTAATTAATTTTCATTATACATCACCATTATTTATCTATCTATGCATATATACATATTTGTACATTTTTAATTTAAAAATGCGGGGTGTTACAACATGCATATAAATTGGATAAGCGAGATACAACATATAAGGCACGTATGACAACGTAAATAGGATAAACAGAATATTATAAATAGCGCTTCCCTAATACTTTTTTTCTCTCTCTCTGCACTAATACTAGTATAACCGGAACAAGATGATCCAACAAGTACAAGATGATAGACTTTGGTGTACTCTAGTGAGAGGTTTTACCCCATATAATAAAAGGTAGCCCAACAGAACTGACGGGTGTTACCCCCAACGATAATAACGGGCTCCTAAACAGGTGAGACTAGATGTACCCTAATTACTACCCTAATCGATCGACTCCCTAACCCGTAGATACTTGTGCTAGCCCCACAGTAGGATGTATCACTTCCCAAAGTGGCAACCCCATTACTTCATAGATGCACAGCTATATCTACTTATGTCACAATGTCTTATTTTCCCGAGCAGGCGAACCCATGCACGCACATGACCCTGATGGAACGCGTCGTCAGACACCTTTCTCCCTACTGACCTCTTATAACCATCTCAGTAAGCGTGCCCTTACCCCGACCTAGTTCGGGTTTCTCCGTTTGATACCGATATAGGTTACCGACTGGTATGGGTCCCACACACCAGATGATACAAGCTTCCCCCAGGCTTGCATTCCCACTACTAGGATTTCAACAGGTTATGCCTACTAGTTTAACAAGATTGCACAACCCCAACAGGTTAAGTTTGTGGGCCTATATATATACATACATATATATATATATGTATATATTGCCCGCTGCCCCAAGATTTACTTAACCCTCCCACTGATTCAAGCAAGTTTACTTACCCCTTCTCAAATTAACTGGTTCATGTAATCCTTATGGATTCAAAACGGTTAAGTATCACTAGTTTATCCCCATTCATTCATTTGCGGTTATTAATGCACTAGACCACCCACATTTAGCCTAAAATTTGTGGATGCTGAATATGCCGGTTGGGTCCGGGCAGACTTCTTCCATAAGTCGAACTTAACCTCGTGCCTTAGCATGTTACGTGTTTATGCACTTAGACCCCTCACATTAGATACACCACTTTTGATTGCTGGATTTGCCGGACGATTCTGGGCAGACTTCTACCACAAGTATAATCTGACCTCGTGTCTAAGCGCGGTTACAATTTCTAATTACTGTAAATCTAGACATTTTCATTACTAACAAATTTTCATGTTTATTATGCCCTAAATCTCTGTCCATTCTATGATACAAGTTATGCCCACATTAAGATTTAGATCAAGATATAGGTTATATCCCCAAATCCCTAGTTTTGGTTCAAGGTACAAGTTATACCCAAAATTCCCAATCATGTTTACAATATGAATTATGCCCCAAATTAATCGTTCCCAATTTCGTGCGTTCGCATATTTCAGCGTTATGCTTAGGCTCGAAGGTAGCCTAACAGTGGATTAGATATACAATATTAGCAAATCTGTTATGATTTCAAATTACTAATAGGCATAGGATTAGATCCAAACTTATAGGCATATCAAGATTACATTTTAGGTGTTTATATCTTAAAATAAGATAGACTCACTGTGATTAGATCTAAAGAATAGGGAATTGACTGTAGCACAGATCTCTGAATATGAATAACTTGTTGTTGAAGAAGAATAGGCTAGATCAAACTGAGTTGGGGCAGCACCTCATTGTCGCCATTGATTTAGATGAATAAAAAAATGGGATTAAGGTCCTTTATATAGCCTAGGGTTCACGAATCTAGTCAGAAAACAAGGCCATATACGCATGAATGAATCTGGTTCGGATCCGGGGGTGTCGACATTGGTGTCGACACCCCTGTGTGGGTGTCAACCCATGGGTCGACACCACTTGGCTGGGGTCGCCCCCAACAGGTCTGATTCTCGTGTTGGTTCCTGCCTTGGAATTTCGAATCGATTTGAATTCTGGATTTTATTTTATTTATATATAAGCGTCTTATATGTTTCTAAACTTCAAACCTTAATATCTTCTTCATACGATGTCTGTTTTATGCAAACTCGAAGTCTATCTTAAGTAGAATTCCGAGACGAACGCAATAGCGTAGTCCGTTTTACTAAATTCTAAATGTTTAATTAAGTGTTCTTTAATTCATCATTATAGTGCCTTTTAAAATTACGGAGTGTTACATTCTCCACTACTTGAAGGATTTCGTAACCAAATCTCCAAGTTAAGAAGAATGGATATCCTAACATCCATCATCCATCTAATCATCCATCAACCACAGACATCCATTATCCTTAAAAGATTTCTAGTGCTTATACGAAAATATGCAAAGGTGCGTGTATATGTCCTTATACTAATGCGAAAGATCAGGCGGTCTACTAATTTAGTTGACCTCCTTAATGCAAGCTATATTATTGCCATGAATCCAACATGTATGCAAATAATCCTATCATAACATGTAAATCCTATGTGCGTGCGCAAACATTCATCCAAATGCAACCTCCATATGATGATACACCTACTTTCAACCATTAAAAGAAGAAAAATGCATACACATCCATATGCAGTATGAGAGTGATTGAGCCAATTTAGTGCATATTGTGTGTATATGCATCCACAAGCAACCACTAGCATACACTTGCATCCATTAAACATAACATGTCTCAAACATATGTTTACATCCATGGGATTTCCACCTAAAGGTTGAAGATTCGATCGATAGGATATACATAAATGACACAAACAAGCATGAATAAAGCTTTGGAAAAAAAAGTTAAGAACATAATCTTGAAAAGAAAAGGATACGAAGCACAAATTTTGTCTTCAGTTTCCTAAGTTACGTCCTCTTGGTTATCTCCCCATGAACTTTCATCAACTTGACCTCTCAGTTTCGTAGCTTCTTAACTTCTGATTCAAGAACACGGCTAGTAACTCGTCTAGCTGTCGCCTCTCGTTCCACCTCTACTTCCTCAAGCATAGTCGGCTCAACTATGTCTGCAGTATCATGCAAACATTTCCTTAAATAGGAAACGTGAAAAGCATCATGAATGCTGGACAGCCTCTGCGGTAGCTTTTCTCTATAGGCCATTTGGCCAATCCTTTATGTTATGGGAAATGGCCCTACAAACCTTGGTGCCAATTTCCCTACAGATCCAAAACGAACTACATTCCTCAACGGTGATACCTTGATGAAAACCATGTCTCCTACCTCAAACTCAATGTCATTCCTTCTCCTGTCTACATAGGACTTCTACCTATCCTGAGCTGTCTTTATGCGCCTACGGATAAGATCAAACATTTTTGATGTTTCCCTAATCATCTCAGGTCCAAGTAGAAGTCTTTCTGTAGACTCTCACCAATAAATCGGTGATCTACACAGTCGCTCATATAATGCTTCGAAGGGTGTCATGCCAATACTAGCCTGATTACTGTTGTTGTAGGCGAACTCTACCAAATGAAGAAGCTCTTCCCAAGTCCCTTTGAAGTCTAGGATAAACAATCATAAAAGATCCTCAAGAACTTTATTTAACCTCTCCGTATATCCATCGGTTTGAGGATGATAAGCGGTACTCAAACACAACTTACCTAATGCTTCTTGCAAGTTCCACCGAAATGCACTAGTGAAAATGGGGTCACGATCTCTTATGATACTGGAAGGTACTCCATGTAGATGGACAATCTCGCGAAGATAAACTGCTGCTAACCATGCTGTCGTTCTCTTTCTCTTAACAAGAATGAAATGAGCGTTCAAATTAAGTCTGTCAACTATAACCCCAATACTGGTGTGGCCTTTCCTCGATCTAGGCAAATCATTAATAAAGTCCATCGAGACGCTCTCCCGCTTCTAGTGAAGGACCTCCAAAGGGTGAAGTAAACCACGGGCTTCTTTTGCTCAACTTTGACTTGTTGGAAAATCAAACATCGAGAAACGAACTCTGCTACATTTTTCTTCATCCAGCCCAAAACAAAACCCTCTTCATATATCTATACATCTTATCACCCCCTGGATGTATAGTCATCTTAGAATGATGGGCTTCCTCAAGGACTGTCCTCAACAAACTCCCAACTCGGGGAACAAAAAGCCTTCCATCTCTTCGCAACCACCCTCTATCGTCCGTGGAATATCTACTGAGGTGACTAGAAGTCTCCCCTCTACTGAGCCTATCCAAGATATCTGCTAGTTGTGGGTCCTCTCGCTGTGAAGTACCGATCTGGTCCAACAGAGTAGGTCGCACCTTTAATGATGCCAATAAACTAGGTATAAACTCGGTGGAGGTCTGAAATCAAAAGTCAATATAAACTCCATCCACAATCAGAGGACTCAAAGTCAACCTTTGCCTACTCAATGCGTCTGCCACCACATTACCTGTAATGACCCGGGGATTTTGCGATCCTTGGATATCGGCATACAACACAATGTCGATCATCCAAGAACCGAAAACA
The DNA here is from genome assembly GCA_030737875.1 of Allium sativum. NCBI lineage: Eukaryota > Viridiplantae > Streptophyta > Magnoliopsida > Asparagales > Amaryllidaceae > Allium > Allium sativum. The sequence goes on from CM060919.1 coordinate 342,828,607, forward strand.
CCGAATAGTCCATGAAAGAAATTAGAGGGTGAGAATAGATAAGATAGAAACTTATAATAGAAGAAGAAGAAGAACATACAATATAAGAGTAAACATGAATCTCACAGCGGAACGAACAATAAATAATGGATACATATCTATGAAATAAATGATTGTACTATGTATACATTAACATTATCAGAGTAACCCTTACATCACAGCGAAAATAAACAATAGCTATAAAAACGCTGCTGAAGCCTCCTGCTCCAGCTCCTTCTAGTGCATCTGTAAATCCTGACTACTTGGCTGCTCGTATGAATTTGAGCACCCAAGAGTTTAGGGAAAACAAAACAAAAAAAACTCCGGGTCAGTCATGGGACTGGTGTGAGTAAAACAATTTAAACAGTTTGAGTAATTAAACGATATGTCATAAGACCACGCTGTAAAAATGTGACAACAATTCCATCAGAATACAAGAATATACAGAGTACGAATAAATATTATACATCAGAAAAATGTCAGAGATTTAAATTACATTACATAGCAGCGGAAAATAATACAAAACACAACTGAAAGAGATATACGAATACAGAGCTTTCTAGATATCGTTCCAGCTGTAAATCATGATCATGTGAATATAAATCTGCAAAACCAAAACTACTAGCTACCCGTGCGAAAAATAGGGGCACCCAGAGTTTTGGTTAAAACAATAATCCCCAAGTCAGTCATGTGACTGGTGCGAGAACTAAAACAGTTATTAATCTTTATTTTAAAGTTAGGTAAATCAAAGGACCACGCCATATAACACGGAACGGGTTTCCTCCCAAGAATACCAGTGCATAAAACAACAACGCAATGCTAAATAAAGAACAATGAAGTTATTATAAGACCCAGGTCCCATCACACAATGCAACACAAGCCGGAGGATAGGGTTTTACCTTATAATAGCAAAAGAATGCTTGATACGCTAAATTTCATCTTTCATTATTACTATAAGTGTATAGTGTCAAAACAATTTCAATCATAAGTATCAATCATAGGCGGCATAAGTGCCCCCACACCACTATGTCGTCATACTAGGCTCTACAATCAAAACCGCAAAGCCACGTATTGGAAGTTGGATTTCCATCTATGAACCAAGGCAAGGGATCGTCCTTACCGAATTCGAGACGCTCTAGCCCGTGTCTCAGGAACAGAACGCATCGTCCCTTGGAGCGACAGGGCCGGTCCACCGATGTGGATTAAAATGCCTGAACACTGCGTTTCCCTGCCCTATGGGGCGTCAATGAGTCCAATGACTCCATCGGCTCCACATAGTCATCGATATATCTGAGGTGCCTCGCAACCCAACAACCACATAAGTCAAACTCATCAGGGTGTGTCAAACCACTGACGCCACTTCTAGCTAAAAGGAAATGCATGCCCTCCCTGAGGTCCTCTCCCATTTTTGGTTCACACAGGGGTGTGAGGCTCGCAAATTAACGCTACACAAAGCTACGCCACAAAGGTCGAGCTTTGATAATCAACCACAAGACTCTGCTTTTCAACAGAAGCCTTGATCATTTGCATCTTAGCATGCCACACAGGCAAACCACTCCATGCAATCGATATCCATCAATCACACAGAATGATATCCAATGTCAGACACACAGTCCATTTACAAGTCCGTTCTGGGTCTGAATGAAACCGGAGGCACCTTGTACCTCACATATCCATCGATCTCCAAGTACGTCTAGACGATCACCAATTGATTCCCTCCTCTTGGGTGTACAGCCCAATTAAGATCATCAGAAATTATCCAAACGATGTTGAAGACCTCCGGTCTTCGACCACCGTCTTCATCCTTGACACATCGTCGGATCAGTTATTCAGAATGGGATAAACTCAGTCTTTCTGAATAACTCGCGTATATAACAAACAAGTGTTTCACAAACACAACATACGCCTCATTCCAATTCAGAATATTCATTTATTCAAACATTCTTTGTAAAAACCCGAAAATCTGGGCCAATTTAAAAATTTTATTTTGGCAATTTTAGCGAATTTTGAACATTTAAAATGAATTATATTAAATAATATGGACGAGAAATTTATTTTGAATAGAATTCGAACGTATATATTATGTCCGTCGTCGTTAGAATATAAATAATTATTTATAATTATAAAAGGAATTGAAAATGGCGCGGTAGTTCGATAATTCGATTTCAAACTTCAATTGAATGTACCGGGTGCAAAATAAACCGGATTTTAGTGAAACCAAAAATAATAGGATCTATTTGTGGATATCTTTCCAACGAATCCGAAAAATCGAAATTTCATAGCGGGAATCAAAAGATATGTCCAGTTGAAAATTCTGAATAGTCGCTATGGAATTCAGGCCCTTAAAAATGGAAATTTTGCAAACGACCTCGGATTTCGACGAAACCACTTTTGTTGGGTCCGTGATGTCAAATTATTGCTAGGTTTCAAATTTCATAATTTTTCGAATCAATATGTGAGCGTGGCAAAGGAAAACGCGTTTGACCAGTTTCAGTTGATTTTAATCGACTGGAAAATGGCCATTTTTCCAACGGTCTGGGAATTCGACGAAACTAGTTTTGTTAGGACCGTATCGTCAATACGAAGCTAGAAAATATTTTTTTAGAAATTTTAGAGTTTATATGTGACCCCGGTAAATTGAAATGCGCGTTCAGATTCAATATATAGAGTTATATGTTGATTTTAACGGAAACTAATCGAAACGGTCGAATCAGCTTATGGTACATATCCCACTGTGTTCGGAATGGGGGTGAATTGCTATGGACGACAGGCGGTGGGCCTCGTTTTGTAACAACCCGGAAATCTGGGCCAGTTTAAAATTTTTATTTTGGCAATTATAGCGAATTTTGATTATTTAAAATGAATTATTTTAAATAATATCGACGAGAAATTTATTTTGAATATAATTCGAACGTATATATTATATAAATCGTCGTTAGAATATAAATAATTATATATAATTATAAATAGAATTGAAAATGGCGCGGTAGTTCGATAATTCGATTTCAAACTTCAATTGAATGTACCAGGTGCAAAACAATCCGGATTTTAGTGAAACCAAAAATAATAGGATCTCTTTGTGAATATCTTTCCAATGAATCTGAAAAATCAAAATTTCATAGCGGGAATCAAAAGATATGTCCAGTTGAAAATTCTGAATAGTCGCTATGGAATTCAGGCCCTTAAAAATGGATATTTTGCAAATGACCTCGGATCTCGACGAAACCAGTTTTGTTGGGTCCGTGATGTCGAATTATTGCTAGATTCTAAATTTCATAATTTTTCGAATCAATATGTGAGCGTGGCAAAGGAAAACGCGTTTGACCAGTTTCAGTTGATTTTAATCGACTGGAAATTGGCCATTTTTCAAACGGTCTCAGAATCCGACGAAACTAGTTTTGTTAGGACCGTATCGTCAATACGAAGCTAGAAAATATTTTTTTTGAAATTTTATAGTTAGTATGTGACCCCAGTAAAATGAAATGCGCGCTCAAATTCAATATATAGAGTTATATGTTGATTTTGACGGAAACTATTCGAAACGATCGAATTAGCTTACGATACATATCCCATTGTGTTCGGAATGGGAGTGAAACGCTATGGACGACAGGCGGTGGACCTCGTTTAGAGGTCGTATGTAAAAGTCAACTTTTTCATAAATAAAAAAAAACACTCTCTCTCCCTCTCCCCCTATTTCTCTCTGGCCCCCCCCCCCCACGTTCATTCTTCAGAATCGAAAACATGAATAAAAAAAAGACAAAAGGGGAAAACGCGATGGCTCAACCCCACCCTCAAGTCCACCGTCGCGCCTCCCCCAAGGCGGTCGCCATCGCTGGACCTCGTCCGCGACGCCCCCCTCTAGCGTGCGGTAGCCCAGCTCGAGCCCCCCCAATCGACGAGAACGTCGCCTCTCTCCAGCTCCAATCCCTCCTCACCTAAAACTGCCGCCCTCTGAAGCCCTAGCCGACCACCCAGCTGTCACCGAGCCACCCACCGGAGGAGCGCCGTCACCTGAAGGGACCCCATCGCTGTAGCCACTCCAACGCAGCCCTCTAACTCCAATTCGACGAAAAAGGTGAGTTAATAACTGATTTTTAATTAGTACAATAACTGATTTTTTTTTAGTGAAAAAAAAACTGATTTTTAATTAAGTCTAAAGTCTGAAAATAAGGATTTTGATTAGAGAAAATATAGATTTTTCTTTAGAGAAAATAAAGACTTTTCATTAGAAAAATATATGATCTTTCATTGTATGCAAACATGATTTTTTTATTTAGAAACAAATAGGATTTTTATATCGTAAAAGACAGGATTGTTATACTAGGAAAGATCGTATTTTTAATCATATGAAATCAAAGAGAAAATTTTGATTTTTACTTCATGAAGATTTGATTTTAAATATAAGGAAAGTTCATATTTTTATATTATAAAAAGGTTCAAAATATAATTTTTATAACATAGAAAGATTAAAAATATAATTTTTATACTAGTGACATATTAAAAATATGATTTTTATAAAATGTAGATAATAAAAATATGATATTTATAATAATGAAGCAATAAAAATATGATCTTTATATGATAAAAGATATAAAAATATTATTTTTATTTAGGTAGAGTTATAAAAATATAATTTTTATTAGCAGAAGAACGTTATAAAAATATATTTTTTATAACGAAGTAGCGATGTAAAGATATGATTTATATATATATAACATCATATTAAAAATATGATTTTTAATATGAACAGCGTGAATAAAAGGAAGATGGAACGGATTGAAATCGAAAGGGAATCCAGATCGATCAGAAATTCATAACACTGGAGGAGTGGATCCCTCGGTGAGAACTCCTCACTCTTCAATTTCTTTTTCTAGTTATAAATATATACTAGGATGCAGACGGTGTTTAGTAGCACCCGACACCCGTCATCCACAGACCATGGATGGCTTGTTTGTTTAATTATTTGGTGGTGTAGTTGGTTAGATTATTTGGTTTGAATTGAATTGTTTGGTGAAATGAAATTGATTTGATTGATGTGTGAATGGCGTGGGCCTTCACTAGACCGGGGATAAGACTAGGCCTTGTCCCGTTTCTAGTATCGTGCCGTTATGCCGCCGAAATTTTCTAAAATATGTTAGAAAAATAAAAATATCATTTTTATTGAGTAAATGAACTGAATAGAAATTCGTGTGTGGAAATAAAATATTTTATCGTTAAAAAAATATAATTTTTAACGTGGAAGTGAATAAAATAAAATATGCATTTACAAACCGGACGGTTTGTTTATGTACACCTATTTGAAGGACATTGATTGGGTGGATAAATTTTACACATCGCCCAACTGCACAAATAAAAATCTGTGTTTGATTGCTTGAAACCCCACACGGGTATTGGGATGATATTTGACGTACACTAATCCCGATTGTTTAGTTGTATGTCGATCGATTGATTGACAGGCTGTTATAAGCGTTGAATATTTATATTTGATGCTTATACAGTGTAGAATGCACTTTGGATGATGGTTGATTATTCATCGTTGTTGATATATACATGTGTTGTAGAAAATCCATATAATTAACAATATATGGTAATTGATTGGGCCTCATTCCAGTTTTGAAATAGAAATATTTGGAATAGAAATATTTGGAATAGAAATATTTGAAATAGAAATATTTGAAATAGAATATTTGAAAATAGAAATTTATGAAGCCGTGTTGATTAGATTGACGCCATTTTGACGTGAACGATATTTATATCGATTTTATTCATTTTATAATGAATATCGAAAGTGATTTCAAAATCTGATATTTTGAAAAGATTTGAAATTCGAACTATATTGAAATGAATTCAAATTGAAATCGAATTGAAATGAATTCAATTTGAAAATGAACAGAAATGAAAACGAATTGTAATTGAATTGAATTGAAATCAAACTGAAACTGAATTAGAAATCGATTTGAAATGAATTTAAAACGAATTTATATTGGAATATTCAATTTTGATTTGAAATTGAATATGAAGTTGAAACCGTTTTGAAAACGAATTTAAAAACGATTTATAAAGCACGTTTTGAATGGTAATCGACGAAGTATATATTATATATATTATATATATATAATATAATGGCCTGAATAGAACGCGCCGCGCCGCGGCAGTTCGCGAATTTCGACCATTGACTTCGAATGGATATTGCGGGAGATCCGACCGTCGGATTCTCCTAAAACCGGAACCGTTGGGTTCGTATCGAAAAGAGCTTTCTAACGAATATTAGAAATTAGAAATCTAACGGTTGGATTTGGAATTATGTTCAAATCAAATTTGAAAAAGGTCGCTGTAAGTGCAGTTCGATGACCGTTGATGGAAATCGACTGTATGGGCCTTGATAAAATTATTAAAAATAGTAATAATTTGGGTGAAATCATAAGGAATGATTTGGGAAAAATTGGGATGAAAAACTCCATATTTGAAAAGATAAAAATAGATTTTTATCGAAATGAACTAGTTTTGAACTAGAATTACAATTCTATTTATTTTTAAATAAATAAATTGAATTTGAAATGGTTTTGAAAATAACCAGAATTTCCAATGATTTCATTGGCATGGATTTGAATCGAAATTGTCATCGGAATATTTCGATGTTGGATTTCGTGATTATACAGATGTTGTTATGGAAATTTGAAAGATGTAGATATATATATCATTATTTCCAATACGATATCTGTTGGTCGTAAAATTTGATACTGAATATAAGCCGATATATTTTCTATTCAGAGCCTTGTATTTAATATCAAATGTGATTGGGTTTGTAGTGAATGGTGTCTTGACTAACACTATTCTTGAACCCAGTTGAGAAAAGATTAAATCTTTTTATTTAGATTTAATGAAGTGTACCAATTAAATAATATTTAATTGGAATTGAATTGACATTGATTTTTGGGTTTATCGCGGGCAGTGTTTTAAACAACACTTGTTCTTTAACCCGATAATTAATGGAATGTGGTTTTGGGTTTATCGTGAATCGTGTTTTAAATGACACTGATTCTTTAACCCAGTCACAGATTAAAACTAAGTGGAGTTTTAATGAATCTTTAATTAGATTGAAATAATCGAGAATGAAGTATCACCAGTTTTACTCCAGGCATTAGTTAAATATTTAATTAGATTTGAACGTGAAATGGTAATTGAATTTACCGATAACACCGTGGTGTTAGATATGAAGTATAACCAGTTTTACTTCATGGGATGAATAGGTCGGGGTTGGGAAATTGAAACAAATGATTACTTCGGTAAGGTTCGTTAATCCCGACTAGTTGAATCGAAATTCAAAAGAAGATTAAAGAATAAATTCAAGGAATTTATCTTAGATAAAATTAATGGGAACCTTTCCCTATGAATGTGAAATTTAGAAACTAACTGTCGGTTAGCTAAGCAGAATGGTTTTCTGGATATTGATCTGATGTTGGTTTCGGCCTTCGGGGTTAATATTTGGGAAATTATTCTCTTGATTAATTTACGGTTAGTGACTGATGAATTGGAATGAGGCGTATGTTGTGTTTGTGTAACACTTATTTAAAATATACGCGAGTTATTCGGAAAGACCGGGTTTATCCTATTCTGAATGACTGATATGACGATAAGTCAAAGATGAAGACGGTGGTCGAAGACCGGAAGTCTTCACGTCGTTTGGGTGATTACTGATGATCTTGATTGGGCTGTACACCCAAGAAGATGGAAACAGTTGGCGATCGTCCAGACGTACTTGGAGATCGATGGATATGCGGGGTACTAGGTGCCTCCGGTTTCGTTCAGACCCAGAACGGACTTGTAAATGGACTGTGTGTCTGACATCGGATTTCATTCTGTGTGACTGATATCGGTTGCATAGAATAGTTTGTCTGTGTGGCATGCTAAGATGCAAATGATCAAGGCTTCTGTTGAAAAGCAAAGTCTTGTGGTTGATGATCAAAGCACGGCCTTTGTGGCGTAGCTTTGTGTCGCGTTGATTCGCGAGCCTCGCACCCCGGTTGTGAACCAAAAACGGGAGAGGACCTCAGGGAGGACATGCGTTTCTTTCTAGCTAGGGTGGTGTCCGTGACCTACCAGCCCTGACATTTATATACTTTTCACCTGTGTGGTTGTTGCTGTTGCGAGGCGCCTCAGTTTGATCGGACGATCCGGGTCCGATGGAGTCATTCGTTGGCTCATTTACGCCCCAAAGGGCGGAGAGACGTAGTGTTCAGGATTTCGTCTAATCCACATCGGTGGACCGGCCCTGTCACTCCAAGGGTCGATTCGTTCTGTCCCTGAGACTCGGGCTAGACAGTCTCGAATCGGTAGAGGACGATCCCTAGCCTCGGTTCATAGATGGAAATCCAATTTCCAAATACGTGACTTTGCGGTTTTATTTGTAAACCTATATATGGTGACATAGTGGCATGGGACGCTCATGTCACCTATGATTTGAAGTTGTTTTATACACTATGCACTTATAATAGTATCAAATGATTTTCTTTTAAACGTATCAAGCATTCTTGGCTATTATAAGGTAAAAACCCTATCCCCCGGCTTGCATTGCATTGTGTGATAGGACCTGGGTCTTATAATAGCTTCATTTTTCTTTATTTAGCATTGCGCTGTTGTTTTATGCACTGGTATTCTTAGGAGGAAACCCGTTCCGTGTTATACGGCGTGGTCCCTTGATTTACCTAACTTTGAAAATAAAGATTAATAACTGTTTTAGTTCTCACACCAGTCACATGACTGACCTGGAGTTTATTGTTTTAACCTAAACTCTGGGTGCCCTTATTTTGACCCGGGCAGCTAGTAGTTTTGGTTTTGCAGATTTATATTCACAGGATCCTGGTTTACAGCTGGAACGATATCCGGAAAGCTTTGTATCCGTATATCTCTTTCTAGTTGTGTATTGTATTATTTTCCGCTGCTATGTATTTAAATGTAATTTAAATCTCTGATATTTCTGTGTAATATTTTTTCATTCATACTCTGTATATTCTTGTATTCTGATGCATTGTTGTAATATACAATGAAATGTTCTTTTGTATGCGTTCTATTTTGTCGTGTTCTCAAAACAATCCGCGCTTTCCCTTCTCTTCGGGGACCGGGGAAGTTCGGGTCGTTTCATCGTGGTATCAGAGCTTTGGTTTACCAAGCTCAGAGAACAAGGCACCTTAGAACCATACGAAAGAATTCATCAGATATTGGATTAGTAATATCCAATGGGAATGATTCGTTAGAGATAGGATCAGTAGTATCCTAGAACGAGTGTGAAGGGTATATTTTTAAAAATGAAAACAAATTTTGTTTTGAAAATTTAAATCAATTATTCGTATTTGATTATTTATTTGTATTGATTAGGACAGTCCAGTATATAGAGATTTCGCATATACATCTTGCAAACGTGTGTTCGAAATTTTAATATATTGGATAGATATAGAATCACACTCTAGTCGCCCGGAGATGATTCTGATGATGAGGCCTCATCAACAGTGTTTATATTCGAGTGACGAAAGTGAGATTTCTATATATTTCCTATTGACTGGTGTGAGAACCCAAAATTAGATAGTGCTTATTGTTGTGATTTGGCATCAAAAATCTGATTTTTGTATATGTATCAAAATTATGAATTTGAAACTCTAAATCACTAATTGATTGATGTTTGGGTTGTTTGTTTATTTGTTTGCTAATTTTTTAGTCATTTAGCCTAATTGAATCACATATTGAATTGTATTGAGAAATTAGCCGCATTTGCATGCATATACGTGTACTTACATTGAACAGGTCATAGCAAGGAGGCTAGAGAAGAGAATAAAATTTGTTTGCCCGATAAATAGGTACATGTTTACTACATAATTTACTGTTTTGTTTGGGTGATGATGATTTTATGAGCCTATTGGCTAGCCGCTTGGCTTTTTCTTTTTCTTTTTGAGATCAGAAGGCCTATATGGCGATTTCGGGATTTTCCCGTGGCTCCCGGTGCAGGGGAGGTTATGGCGAAATTTTTCGAAAATTTAGGGTGTTAGCCAAATTTTTGAAAAATTTTAAAATTCTCAGAAACTGAAAAGTTGGAGAATGGAAGCCAGATCGAACGTAGAGTTGATTAATCAAACCACTTTCGACTTTGTTCCTTTTCGGGGACGAAAAGTTTTAAGTGGGGGAGATTGTAACAACCCGGAAATCTGGTCCAGTTTAAAATTTTTAGTTTGGCAATTATAGCGAATTTTGATTATTTAAAATGAATTATTTTAAATAATATCGACGAGATATTTATTTTGAATATAATTCGAACGTATATATTATATAAATCGTCGTTAGAATATAAATAATTATATATAATTATAAATAGAATTGAAAATGGCGCGGTAGTTCGATAATTCGATTTCAAACTTCAATTGAATGTACCAGGTGCAAAACAATCCGGATTTTAGTGAAACCAAAAATAATAGGATCTCTTTGTGAATATCTTTCCAACGAATCCGAAAAATCAAAATTTCATAGCGGGAATCAAAAGATATGTCCAGTTGAAAATTCTGAATAGTCGCTATGGAATTCAGGCCCTTAAAAATGGATATTTTGCAAATGACCTCGGATCTCGACGAAACCAGTTTTGTTGGGTCCGTGATGTCGAATTATTGCTAGATTCCAAATTTCATAATTTTTTGAATCAATATGTGAGCGTGGCAAAGGAAAACGCGTTTGACCAGTTTCAATTGATTTTAATCGACTGGAAATTGGCCATTTTTCAAACGGTCTCAGAATCCGACGAAACTAGTTTTGTTAGGACCGTATCGTCAATACGAAGATAGAAATTATTTTTTTTGAAATTTTATAGTTAGTACGTGACCCGAGTAAAATGAAATGCGCGTTCAAATTCAATATATAGAGTTATATGTTGATTTTGACGGAAACTATTCGAAACGATCGAATTAGCTTACGATACATATCCCATTGTGTTCGGAATGGGAGTGAAACGCTATGGACGACAGGCGGTGGACCTCGTTTAGAGGTCGTATGTAAAAGTCAACTTTTTCATAAATAATAATAAAAAAATATAAAACACTCTCTCTCCCTCTCCCCCCCCCCCCCACGTTCATTCTTCAGAATCGAAAACATGAATAAAAAAAAGGCAAAAGGGGAAAACGCGATGGCTCAACCCCACCCTCAAGTCCACCGTCGCGCCTCCCCCAAGGCGGTCGCCATCGCTGGACCTCGTCCGCGACCCCCCTCTAGCGTGCGTTAGCCCAGCTCGAGCCCCCCCAATCGACGAGAACATCATCCACAAGCAACCATTGTCCTTAGATGATTTCTAATGCTGTATGAATATACGCAAAACGTGTGTGTACATGTTCCTTAGCTAATGCTAATGATCAGGCCTGAATAATCTTTCTAATGCAAAATATGTATAGTGCCATGAATCCAACATGTATGCAAATAGTCCTAGTCATATAGATACTATATGCGTGCACAATCATTCATTCATATGCAACAATCGCATGATAATACATTCGATTTCATCCATAAACAAGTATAAATACTCGTGCATATGCAATATGAAATGTGACCGAGTCGAGCTAGTATCTAATGTGTATTCGCGCATCCACGAGCAACCACTTGCAACCACTTGCAACCACTTGCAACCATATCAATCATAACATGTTTCAAATACATGTTTACATCCATAGGGTTCTACCTAGGATTCCCTGAAACAGGGTCGAGAAGATAAACAAGACAAACTCCTTACGGGGTTTGTAACAGAAAATAGGACCGAGAGGATGTCCACAAAAGATAGCCTACAAGTAAGCTCTACAGAAAACAGGGATCAAGGATATACTCCCAAAAAGAAATATCATGCGCGTATCTAGTCTTTGACCTTCAAAGTCGTATTTCCTTGAGCTTAATTCCATTGTGCTTTGATCATCCTTTAACTTCATGGTTTCGTAGCTCCTTATTTTTCCTGTTTCCATAACATGAGTTGGAACTCATTTCCTCGTCACCTCTCGTTCCACTTCCACTTATTCTTAATCTAGAATACTTGGTTCAAACCTTCGTACTCATGATTCCATGCGAGCCCTCCAAAATTCACTAGTGAATCTTGGGCCTCGTTTACATACTTAAAAGGTATTCCACGTAGAAGAACTTTCTCTTGAAAGTAAACAGATGCCAACCAGGTTATCAAGCGCACTTACTAGGGTGATTTCTATAACCCATGCATAAGTGAAATAAACCATCCGTCTTATCGGCGAACACCACTCGATCGGGCTTCAAATTTCCAATAAAGGCATCAAGGGATTCTAAGTAACTAGTCATGACAGAACCTCAAAAAGGTTACACGATACTTCGAGGGTATTACCAAGGCTAGTCAAAAGGTCTAACTACCCTCCTATCAAAACCGAGAGTGGCACCCCCTACTGGATAACCACTTCATCCCTAGAATCCATCCATAGCTTATAAACATAAGCATTATTTCCAAACTCAATACTTGGCATAGACATTCTCAAATCCAAACAAGTCATGTATAAATGGACCGATTCTCCAATAGGACTTTGAGACAAAAATGGGATTCTCTATTACGCTAGTACTTAAGGTGCAGAGACTCAGCTATCGAAGCAGACTTAAATGATGCGGCGATCAAAACTAAGTCTTGGCGGGATGATAGAAAAGAATAACTAAACTTTTAACAAGGATGTTACCCCCCTACTCAGGTACTCTAGTGAGGGTATACAATTGTCTTCACGATGATCTTGTCCTTGTCCCACAATACTCAACTATCTGTCCCGTTTCACCATACCAAAGATACTTTCTCGTTATGGGTTGAGCCATACCAACAAGTTGCTCATCCTTAAGCTCGTATCCTTTATCCTCTTTCTCACTGTCCTTTCTTATAACGCGGCCACTGGTCTCTCGAGAACCACCTCCATCGTATGGAAAACACTTTCGTAGATAGAAAAGACTAGTCGCAGTTAAAACCACTGTGACTACAGATGGAGGAAAGGAAGGGAAAGAGATTCAATCAAGGGAACAAGGATAATGCTAATGGCCTTTGGGGAATAGCCTTTTTCTTAAAAGAAAAATTTTCTTGAAAAATGCTTCTTTGTAAACGGTTTTCAAATAGTTTTCAGAAGGTCTTTAAAAACTTTTGCCCAGTCTGGTAACCTTCTGCTCTGATACCAAGTGTAACACCCCGCCTCCGCTAGGGACACTCGCAAAGGAATGCACTAGCTTTAGAGGGGCATTATTGGTAAACATGCACAGAAATATCACAAGACAGAACATATAAAATAGCGGAAGTAAAATTGAACTTTCATAAACATTAATAATTAAGGTCTAAAGCCTTTTACATCAGAGTACATCAAAACCTGTCTTACAATAGTAAAGAAGCATAAAAACTTTTTCATAAATTATTCCCCAAGTAAAACAATAAAGTAACCATAGCCAAGAAGCGTCCAAGCCATACACGATGACCTTCAAGCAGAAGAAGTCCGAATTAAACAACAGTATTTCCTCCCTGTAACCTGGGGTGGGGGGGGGGGGGAAACGGAAGACAAGAAGCGAAACAAAACGGGTCAGTCAAAAAGACTAAGTAAGCCCTATCTACTATCAGCATAAAAACTAGTAAAGTTAACTGACATGAGAAACTGAGATGAACATAAGCATGATGACAAGATAGATAAGCTAAATCAAAATAACAGGATGAACTACTGAACTCAGATAAACTAAGGTGTCATGATAAATTACGATGTCAAGATAAAACAAGGTATCCCATCGTCAGGTTCCTATCAAGTATAATATCCCCAAGATATCTATCACGTATAACGTCCCATAGTATCTATCCTGTTTTTTAGCTCTGCACCTACCATACTAGTATCCCCACCGTATCATGTGTTAACCATGAATGACCCTTACTCAAAAGTCGTGTAATGGTTCATGTCAACCTAATATATCGCATTTATAGGTTACTCAACTCGTATGTTTCTTTCCATGTAAATGTTTAGTTCCTTGCCGTAGACCGTACGGGCTTTCCCATGAGGTTCTATACTACTTTAACATAGTTCCATGATCCTTAAGATCGTTTTGGACTGTCACCCTATATCCAACTAGGGTCTTTCAACATGAATCATCGTTTGTACAACTAGGACTTATGCTACCTAGGACTACTAGGGATTATGCTTACCTATTGCACGTTTCGTATCTCGGTTTGGGTTCAACCACCTAGGGCCACTAGGGATTACGCTAACCGTCAACCGCGCCCTTTTTCCCACGCATTCATCGTGAATCGTTTTTCCATGACTGTATGCACATGTATCACATCGTGCTATCCGAGTCCAGTCACAGGGCAGATCAAGAAATACAGGACTCGGTCGGGAGCTTTCGATTTATCTGCCGATGCAGATGCTAAGGTCTGTTTTTCCTATACGTGGCTATGGTCCCACGAGACCACTCCCTCAACTAGTGAAAGACAAGACAGGATAAATCCTGTATGAGAACACACTACTGGCCAACCCACAATCCTAGCCTTACCGCAACCATAATTAGATAGCAATTATGGTCTTTTGGGTGTTCTCTGCCTTTCCGTACGTACACGCTTGACCAAAGATGGTAGGTAGCCTAACGAAATGCTATCTAGGGCACTACCGTGTATCGTCGACTATCCCCTATCCATCCCCGTCTTTAGGTCGCTCGTATTGCAACCAAGGCATACTCTTGGTTCTTCTAACGCAGACCTTAACCTCTCATGAGCCTAGTATGATCACCTGGCAGCTCATAGAGGGATACCAAGAATATCCTCACGTTCCCCGAAGCCGCTGCTTCGTTACCCAGTTCGCTGGAGCCTTTATCTAAATCAGATAACTTGCTCCTACTCGTGTGCTTAAACGATGACCTACCGTATCGGGTTACTCATCCAATCTATGAACTGGTCCAAAATTCCTTGACTAAGAATTATTACTTAGCTATTCTCCAACTAAGGTTTACCACTTAGCTTATTCCCGTTATTCTTGTTAATTACGGTTATCCACCTAATTCTCTGAACTAGGGTTTATATAATGGATTAAGTGTCACTTAAGTTCATGACTTAATCCGTCTACAAATCATGTCAAAATTGGCTAAGTATCCAAGTTCAAGACTTAACCCTACAAACCATGCTCAAGTTGGTTAAGTATATATTAACTTGACCCTATCAAATTACCGAGTCAAAATCGGTCAAGTGTATTCAAGCGATTCGTGACTTAGCCTTATCATGTTTTCACGTTAGATTGGTTAAGTATAGGTTAACTTAACCTCATTAAATTCACGTGTTGGATGGGTTAAGTGTTGCTTAACTTAACCCCGTCCACTAGTCGTGTATAAAAAAAAATGGTTAAGTGTCATTAGGCAAATCAAGTTACTTAACCTACCCAACCTTGTCATGTTTTGTTAAGTATCATTAGCCTAATCAATTTACTTAACCCATTTGTCCATGTCATATTTGGTTAAGAGTCATTAATCAAATTAACTTAACCCTATCATGTGGCATTAATTACTTAATGCACCTCAACCTCTCACATTAGACTTTGTTGTGGTTACTAGTTAAGCCGGTCGGTTTCGGGTAGCTTTACACCACAACTTGGTCTAACCTCGGGTTCAAGCACAACATGACCAACTTCTCACATTGGGTCCTATTGTTTGCAACTACTAGTTAGGCCGGTCGGTTCTGGGTAGCTTTATGTTGCAAACTCAACCCAACCTCGAGTTGGTCACTTTCATGTTTAGTCTAGTGTCATGTTCATATTCAAGTTTTCTTAAGAATATGGGTAGACCTAACTCAATAGGTAAATTCCCAATTCCATAGTATGGGTAGACCTAACTTAATAGGTAAATTCCCAATTTCATATTTTCAAGCATACTTACATGTCAACTTCCATGTTATATTTCAAGTCATGTTTTTAAGTTATATTTTCATGTCATTAGAAATTACCCATAACATAACCCAACGCTTTTAAACTCGCATATACGTTCGCAACAACGTAATGGATTAAAAGAAGAGACTTGACAAAGGCAAGACAAAAATGGATATTAAGCCACAAGTTAATCATGGTGGCAAATGAGGCACAAATGTGTTCATTAACTTGCATGTTACATTCTTAAGCCTAAAAAACATGCATAAACCCAAACTTGGCACATAAGCGAATCATGGTGACAAATGACATAGAATGATGACTAGTAACTCGCATATATCATCATATAAGGGTTATGACTTCATATGCAAGTTGACATAAAGGTTATGAGGGTTCTCATGTTGCATAATGCAACATTTCAACATAAAGGTTGTAGCTTTTAGCCCACAAGATCAAGATAATGACTTCATAAACTTGCATGACATGATAGCATGTATCATACTTAATGATCAAACCCAAACTTGCAACATGAATATTTAACTTCATAGTTAATATCTAAGAGTAGGGAAAGGGCTTACATTGCTATGAAGGCACAAATCGAAATGCAAAACAAAGATTGAGACGAAGCTCTTATGCAATCAAATAAACCCAATATGAAAGCTCCAAATCAATAAAAACCCCATCTTTATGAACAAAGATCAAAGCTTTAGCCTTGAAATCAACTTGAGAAGCTCTCATACTAACATAGAGACTCTCTAACACTCACATGATCATGAAACCTCTCATAGAAATGAAGATAGAAACTTTGGGCAAGAGGATGGAGGCTAGGGTTTTGAGTGGAGGCCATGAGAGGAGCAATTTTGGCATAGTTTAGTTGCATGAATGAATAATGAGGATTTTAGGAGAGGGTTAGGGGCTTATTTATAGAGATTAGGATTAGTTAGGACCCTTAGATTAACCCTAGGATCAACCTGAACCATCATATTTCGAACCAGGCCCAAAAACCTAACCAAAACAGAAAACAGGTGCACTAGGCAAAACTGCCCGGCCACCATAAGTCGACACCCAAGTCGACAGGGCTGTCGACTTGGGTTATGCAATGTCGACTCCCAAGTCGACAGGGCTGTCGACTTGGGGTGCCTGGCGGGAATTTTTCCCGCCTAGCCTTCCAACCCTAATTTTCGAAATTAGAACTCGTTTTTGAACTTGAATTTTCTGAAAACTTCGTCGGACCATAACTTGGTCATACGGACTCCGATTCTCGAAAACTCAGACTCTATTTCGCGTATTTTTCCGAGACGAACACAATGGCATAGCCCGTTTTACTTGATTCAGAATTTAAAATTAAATTCTGCCTTGATTCTCGTCTTAACATGTTATCGAAATACGGGTTGTTACATTCTCCCCACCTTTTAGGATTTCGTCCCCGAAATCTCCAAGTTAGGAAGAACATATCCTGCCATCCATCATTCATCTACTCAAAACATCATCCACAAGCAACCATTGTCCTTAGATGATTTCTAATGCTGTATGAATATACGCAAAACGTGTGTGTACATGTTCCTTAGCTAATGCTAATGATCAGGCCTGAATAATCTTTCTAATGCAAAATATGTATAGTGCCATGAATCCAACATGTATGCAAATAGTCCTAGTCATATAGATACTATATGCGTGCACAATCATTCATTCATATGCAACAACCGCATGATAATACATTCGATTTCATCCATAAACAAGTATAAATACTCGTGCATATGCAATATGAAATGTGACCGAGTCGAGCTAGTATCTAATGTGTATTCGCGCATCCACGAGCAACCACTTGCAACCACTTGCAACCATATCAATCATAACATGTTTCAAATACATGTTTACATCCATAGGGTTCTACCTAGGATTCCCTGAAACAGGGTCGAGAAGATAAACAAGACAAACTCCTTACGGGTTTGTAACAGAAAATAGGACCGAGAGGATGTCCACAAAAGATAGCCTACAAGTAAGCTCTACAGAAAACATGGATCAAGGATATACTCCCAAAAAGAAATATCATGCGCGTATCTAGTCTTTGACCTTCAAAGTCGTATTTCCTTGAGCTTAATTCCATTGTGCTTTGATCATCCTTTAACTTCATGGTTTCGTAGCTCCTTATTTTTCCTGTTTCCATAACATGAGTTGGAACTCATTTCCTCGTCACCTCTCGTTCCACTTCCACTTATTCTTAATCTAGAATACTTGGTTCAAACCTTCGTACTCATGATTCCATGCGAGCCCTCCAAAATTCACTAGTGAATCTTGGGCCTCGTTTACATACTTAAAAGGTATTCCACGTAGAAGAACTTTCTCTTGAAAGTAAACAGATGCCAACCAGGTTATCAAGCGCACTTACTAGGGTGATTTCTATAACCCATGCATAAGTGAAATAAACCATCCGTCTTATCGGCGAACACCACTCGATCGGGCTTCAAATTTCCAATAAAGGCATCAAGGGATTCTAAGTAACTAGTCATGACAGAACCTCAAAAAGGTTACACGATACTTCGAGGGTATTACCAAGGCTAGTCAAAAGGTCTAACTACCCTCCTATCAAAACCGAGAGTGGCACCCCCTACTGGATAACCACTTCATCCCTAGAATCCATCCATAGCTTATAAACATAAGCATTATTTCCAAACTCAATACTTGGCATAGACATTCTCAAATCCAAACAAGTCATGTATAAATGGACCGATTCTCCAATAGGACTTTGAGACAAAAATGGGATTCTCCATTACGCTAGTACTTAAGGTGCAGAGACTCAGCTATCGAAGCAAACTTAAATGATGCGGCGATCAAAACTAAGTCTTGGCGGGATGATAGAAAAGAATAACTAAACTTTTAACAAGGATGTTATCCCCCTACTCAGGTACTCTAGTGAGGGTATACAATTGTCTTCACGATGATCTTGTCCTTGTCCCACAATACTCAACTATCTGTCCCGTTTCACCATACCAAAGATACTTTCTCGTTATGGGTTGAGCCATACCAACAAGTTGCTCATCCTTAAGCTCGTATCCTTTATCCTCTTTCTCACTGTCCTTTCTTATAACGCGGCCACTGGTCTCTCGAGAACCACCTCCATCGTATGGAAAACACTTTCGTAGATAGAAAAGACTAGTCGCAGTTAAAACCACTGTGACTACAGATGGAGGAAAGGAAGGGAAAGAGATTCAATCAAGGGAACAAGGATAATGCTAATGGCCTTTGGGGAATAGCCTTTTTCTTAAAAGAAAAATTTTCTTGAAAAATGCTTCTTTGTAAACGGTTTTCAAATAGTTTTCAGAAGGTCTTTAAAAACTTTTGCCCAGTCTGGTAACCTTCTGCTCTGATACCAAGTGTAACACCCCGCCTCCGCTAGGGACACTCGCAAAGGAATGCACTAGCTTTAGAGGGGCATTATTGGTAAACATGCACAGAAATATCACAAGACAGAACATATAAAATAGCGGAAGTAAAATTGAACTTTCATAAACATTAATAATTAAGGTCTAAAGCCTTTTACATCAGAGTACATCAAAACCTGTCTTACAATAGTAAAGAAGCATAAAAACTTTTTCATAAATTATTCCCCAAGTAAAACAATAAAGTAACCATAGCCAAGAAGCGTCCAAGCCATACACGATGACCTTCAAGCAGAAGAAGTCCGAATTAAACAACAGTATTTCCTCCCTGTAACCTGGGGGTGGGGGTGGGGGGGGGAAACGGAAGACAAGAAGCGAAACAAAACGGGTCAGTCAAAAAGACTAAGTAAGCCCTATCTACTATCAGCATAAAAACTAGTAAAGTTAACTGACATGAGAAACTGAGATGAACATAAGCATGATGACAAGATAGATAAGCTAAATCAAAATAACAGGATGAACTACTGAACTCAGATAAACTAAGGTGTCATGATAAATTACGATGTCAAGATAAAACAAGGTATCCCATCGTCAGGTTCCTATCAAGTATAATATCCCCAAGATATCTATCACGTATAACGTCCCATAGTATCTATCCTGTTTTTTAGCTCTGCACCTACCATACTAGTATCCCCACCGTATCATGTGTTAACCATGAATGACCCTTACTCAAAAGTCGTGTAATGGTTCATGTCAACCTAATATATCGCATTTATAGGTTACTCAACTCGTATGTTTCTTTCCATGTAAATGTTTAGTTCCTTGCCGTAGACCGTACGGGCTTTCCCATGAGGTTCTATACTACTTTAACATAGTTCCATGATCCTTAAGATCGTTTTGGACTGTCACCCTATATCCAACTAGGGTCTTTCAACATGAATCATCGTTTGTACAACTAGGACTTATGCTACCTAGGACTACTAGGGATTATGCTTACCTATTGCACGTTTCGTATCTCGGTTTGGGTTCAACCACCTAGGGCCACTAGGGATTACGCTAACCGTCAACCGCGCCCTTTTTCCCACGCATTCATCGTGAATCGTTTTTCCATGACTGTATGCACATGTATCACATCGTGCTATCCGAGTCCAGTCACAGGGCAGATCAAGAAATACAGGACTCGGTCGGGAGCTTTCGATTTATCTGCCGATGCAGATGCTAAGGTCTGTTTTTCCTATACGTGGCTATGGTCCCACGAGACCACTCCCTCAACTAGTGAAAGACAAGACAGGATAAATCCTGTATGAGAACACACTACTGGCCAACCCACAATCCTAGCCTTACCGCAACCATAATTAGATAGCAATTATGGTCTTTTGGGTGTTCTCTGCCTTTCCGTACGTACACGCTTGACCAAAGATGGTAGGTAGCCTAACGAAATGCTATCTAGGGCACTACCGTGTATCGTCGACTATCCCCTATCCATCCCCGTCTTTAGGTCGCTCGTATTGCAACCAAGGCATACTCTTGGTTCTTCTAACGCAGACCTTAACCTCTCATGAGCCTAGTATGATCACCTGGCAGCTCACAGAGGGATACCAAGAATATCCTCACGTTCCCCGAAGCCGCTGCTTCGTTACCCAGTTCGCTGGAGCCTTTATCTAAATCAGATAACTTGCTCCTACTCGTGTGCTTAAACGATGACCTACCGTATCGGGTTACTCATCCAATCTATGAACTGGTCCAATATTCCTTGACTAAGAATTATTACTTAGCTGTTCTCCAACTAAGGTTTACCACTTAGCTTATTCCCGTTATTCTTGTTAATTACGGTTATCCACCTAATTCTCTGAACTAGGGTTTATATAATGGATTAAGTGTCACTTAAGTTCATGACTTAATCCGTCTACAAATCATGTCAAAATTGGCTAAGTATCCAAGTTCAAGACTTAACCCTACAAACCATGCTCAAGTTGGTTAAGTATATATTAACTTGACCCTATTAAATTACTGAGTCAAAATCGGTCAAGCGTATTCAAGCGATTCGTGACTTAGCCTTATCATGTTTTCACGTTAGATTGGTTAAGTATAGGTTAACTTAACCTCATTAAATTCACGTGTTGGATGGGTTAAGTGTTGCTTAACTTAACCCCGTCCACTAGTCGTATATAAAAAAAAATGGTTAAGTGTCATTAGGCAAATCAAGTTACTTAACCTACCCAACCTTGTCATGTTTTGTTAAGTATCATTAGCCTAATCAATTTACTTAACCCATTTGTCCATGTCATATTTGGTTAAGAGTCATTAATCAAATTAACTTAACCCTATCATGTGGCATTAATTACTTAATGCACCTCAACCTCTCACATTAGACTTTGTTGTGGTTACTAGTTAAGCCGGTCGGTTCCGGGTAGCTTTACACCACAACTTGGTCTAACCTCGGGTTCAAGCACAACATGACCAACTTCTCACATTGGGTCCTATTGTTTGCAACTACTAGTTAGGCCGGTCGGTTCCAGGTAGCTTTATGTTGCAAACTCAACCCAACCTCGAGTTGGTCACTTTCATGTTTAGTCTAGTGTCATGTTCATATTCAAGTTTTCTTAAGAATATGGGTAGACCTAACTCAATAGGTAAATTCCCAATTCCATAGTATGGGTAGACCTAACTTAATAGGTAAATTCCCAATTTCATATTTTCAAGCATACTTACATGTCAACTTCCATGTTATATTTCAAGTCATGTTTTTAAGTTATATTTTCATGTCATTAGAAATTACCCATAACATAACCCAACGCTTTTAAACTCGCATATACGTTCGCAACAACGTAATGGATTAAAAGAAGAGACTTGGCAAAGGCAAGACAAAAATGGATATTAAGCCACAAGTTAATCATGGTGGCAAATGAGGCACAAATGTGTTCATTAACTTGCATGTTACATTCTTAAGCCTAAAAAACATGCATAAACCCAAACTTGGCACATAAGCGAATCATGGTGACAAAAGACATAGAATGATGACTAGTAACTCGCATATATCATCATATAAGGGTTATGACTTCATATGCAAGTTGACATAAAGGTTATGAGGGTTCTCATGTTGCATAATGCAACATTTCAACATAAAGGTTGTAGCTTTTAGCCCATAAGATCAAGATAATGACTTCATAAACTTGCATGACATGATAGTATGTATCATACTTAATGATCAAACCCAAACTTGCAACATGAACATTTAACTTCATAGTTAATATCTAAGAGTAGGGAAAGGGCTTACATTGCAATGAAGGCACAAATCGAAATGCAAAACAAAGATTGAGACGAAGCTCTTATGCAATCAAATAAACCCAATATGAAAGCTCCAAATCAATAAAAACCCCATCTTTATGAACAAAGATCAAAGCTTTAGCCTTGAAATCAACTTGAGAAGCTCTCATACTAACATAGAGACTCTCTAACACTCACATGATCATGAAACCTCTCATAGAAATGAAGATAGAAACTTTGGGCAAGAGGATGGAGGCTAGGGTTTTGAGTGGAGGCCATGAGAGGAGCAATTTTGGCATAGTTTAGTTGCATGAATGAATAATGAGGATTTTAGGAGAGGGTTAGGGGCTTATTTATAGAGATTAGGATTAGTTAGGACCCTTAGATTAACCCTAGGATCAACCTGAACCATCAGATTTCGAACCAGGCCCAAAAACCTAGCCAAAACAGAAAACAGGTGCACCAGGCAAAACTGCCCGGCCACCATAAGTCGACACCCAAGTCGACAGGGCTGTCGACTTGGGTCATGCAATGTCGACTCCCAAGTCGACAGGGCTGTCGACTTGGGGTGCCTGGTGGGAATTTTTCCCGCCTAGCCTTCCAACCCTAATTTTCGAAATTAGAACTCGTTTTTGAACTTGAATTTTCTGAAAACTTCGTCGGACCATAACTTGGTCATACAGACTCCGATTCTCGAAAACTCAGACTCTATTTCGCGTATTTTTCCAAGACGAACACAATGGCATAGCCCGTTTTACTTGATTCAGAATTTAAAATTAAATTCTGCCTTGATTCTCGTCTTAACATGTTATCGAAATACGGGTTGTTACAATTTTTATATCGTAAAAGACAGGATTGTTATACTAGGAAAGATCGTATTTTTAATCATATGAAATCAAAGAGAAAATTTTGATTTTTACTTCATGAAGATTTGATTTTAAATATAAGGAAAGTTCATTTTTTTTATATTATAAAAAGGTTCAAAATATAATTTTTATAACATAGAAAGATTAAAAATATAATTTTTATACTAGTGACATATTAAAAATATGTTTTTTATAAAATGCAGATAATAAAAATATGATCTCTATAATAATGAAGCAATAAAAATATGATCTTTATATGATAAAAGATATAAAAATATTATTTTTATTTAGGTAGAGTTATAAAAATATAATCTTTATTAGCAGAAGAACGATATAAAAATTTAATTTTTATAACGAAGTAGCGATGTAAAGCTATGATTTATATATATAAAACATCATATTAAAAATATGATTTTTAATATGAACAGCGTGAATAAAAGGAAGATGGAACGGATTGAAATCGAAAGGGAATCCAGATCGATCAGAAATTCATAACACTGGAGGAGTGGATCCCTCGGTGAGAACTCCTCACTCTTCAATTTCTTTTTCTAGTTATAAATATATACTAGGATGCAGACGGTGTTTAGTAGCACCCGACACCCGTCATCCACAGACCATGGATGGCTTGTTTGTTTAATTATTTGGTGGTGTAGTTGGTTAGATTATTTGGTTTGAATTGAATTGTTTGGTGAAATGAAATTGATTTGATTGATGTGTGAATGGTGTGGGCCTTCACTAGACCGGGGATAAGACTAGACATTGTCCCATTTCTAGTATCGTGCCGTTATGCCGCCGAAATTTTCTAAAATATGTTAGAAAAATAAAAATATCATTTTTATTGAGTAAATGAACTGAATAGAAATTCGTGTGTGGAAATAAAATATTTTATCGTTAAAAATATATATTTTTTAACGTTGAAGTGAATAAAATAAAATATGCATTTACAAACCGGACGGTTTGTTTATGTACACCTATTTGAAGGACATTGATTGGGTCGATAAATTTTACACATCGCCCAACTGTACAAATAAAAATCTGTGTTTGATTGCTTGAAACCCCACACGGGTATTGGGATGATATTTGACGTACACTAATCCCGATTGTTTAGTTGTATGTCGATCGATTGATTGACAGGCTGTTATAAGCGTTGAATATTTATATTTGATGCTTATACAGTGTAGAATGCACTTTGGATGATGGTTGATTATTCATCGTTGTTGATATATACATGTGTTGTAGAAAATCCATATAATTAACATTATATGGTAATTGATTGGGCCTCATTCCAGTTTTGAAATAGAAATATTTGAAATAGAAATATTTGGAATAGAAATATTTGGAATAGAAATATTTGAAATTGATATATTTGAAATAGAAATATTTGAAATAGAATATGTGAAAATAGAAATATATGAAGCCGTGTTGATTAGATTGACGCCATTTTGACGTGAACGATATTTATATCGATTTTATTCATTTTATAATGAATATCGAAAGTGATTTCATAATCTGATATTTTGAAAAGATTTGAAATTCGAACTATATTGAAATGAATTCAAATTGAAATCGAATTGAAATGAATTCAATTTGAAAATGAACAGAAATGAAAACGAATTGTAATTGAATTGAATTGAAATCAAACTGAAACTGAATTAGAAATCGATTTGAAATGAATTTAAAACGAATTTATATTGGAATATTCAATTTTGATTTGAAATTGAATATGAAGTTGAAACTGTTTTGAAAACGAATTTAAAAACGATTTATAAAGCATGTTTTGAATGGTAATCGACGAAGTATATATTATATATATTATATATATAATATAATGGCCTGAATAGAACGCGCCGCGGCGCGGCAGTTCGCGAATTTCGACCGTTGACTTCGAATGGATATTGCGGGAGAACCGACCGTCGGATTCTCCTAAAACCGGAACCGTTGGGTTCGTATCGAAAAGAGCTTTCTAACAAATATTAGAAATTAGAAATCTAACGGTTGGATTTGGAATTATGTTCAAATCAAATTTGAAAAAGGTCGCTGTAAGTGCAGTTCGATGACCGTTGATGGAAATCGACTGTATGGGCCTTGATAAAATTATTAAAAATAGTAATAATTTGGGTAAAATCATAAGGAATGATTTGGGAAAAATTGGGATGAAAAACTCCATATTTGAAAAGATAAAAATAGATTTTTATCGAAATGAACTAGTGTTGAACTAGAATTATAATTCTATTTATTTTTAAATAAATAAATTGAATTTGAAATGGTTTTGAAAATAACCAGAATTTCCAATGATTTCATTGGCATGGATTTGAATCGAAATTGTCTTCGGAATATTTCGATGTTGGATTTTGTGATTATACAGATGTTGTTATGGAAATTTGAAAGATGTAGATATATATATCGTTATTTCCAATACGATATCTGTTGGTCGTAAAATTTGATACTGAATATAAGCCGATATATTTTCTATTCAGAGCCTTGTATTTAATATCAAATGTGATTTGGGTTTGTAGTGAATGGTGTCTTGACTAACACTATTCTTGAACCCAGTTGAGAAAACATTAAATCTTTTTATTTAGATTTAATGAAGTTTACCAATTAAATAATATTTAATTGGAATTGAATTGACATTGATTTTTGGGTTTATCGCGGGCAGTGTTTTAAATAACACTCGTTCTTTAACCCGATAATTAATGGAATGTGGTTTTGTGTTTATCGTGAATCGTGTTTTAAATGACACTGATTCTTTAACCCAGTTAGAGATTAAAACTAAGTGGAGTTTTAATGAATCTTTAATTAGATTGAAATAATCGAGAATGGAGTATCACCAGTTTTACTCCAGGCGTTAGTTAAATCTTTAATTAGATTTGAACGTGAAATGGTAATTGAATTTACCGATAACACCGTGGTGTTAGATATGAAGTATAACCAGTTTTACTTCATGGGATGAATAGGTCGGGGTTGGGAAATTGAAACAAATGATTACTTCGGTAAGGTTCGTTAATCCCGACTAGTTGAATCGAAATTCAAAAGAAGATTAAAGAATAAATTCAAGGAATTTATCTTGGATAAAATTAATGGGAACCTTTCCCTATGAATGTGAAATTTAGAAACTAACTGTCGGTTAGCTAAGCAGAATGGTTTTCTGGATATTGATCTGATGTTGGTTTCGGCCTTCGGGGTTAATATTTGGGAAATTATTCTCTTGATTAATTTACGGTTAGTGACTAATGAATTGGAATGAGGCGTATGTTGTGTTTGTGTAACACTTATTTAAAATATACGCGAGTTATTCGGAAAGACCCTGTTTATCCCATTCTGAATGACTGATATGACGATAAGTCAAAGATGAAGACGGTGGTCGAAGACCGGAAGTCTTCACGTCGTTTGGGTGATTACTGATGATCTTGATTGGGCTGTACACCCAAGAAGATGGAAACAGTTGGTGATCGTCCAGACGTACTAGGAGATCGATGGATATGCGGGGTGCTAGGTGCCTCCGGTTTCGTTCAGACCCAGAACGGACTTGTAAATGGACTGTGTGTCTGACATCGGATTTCATTCTGTGTGACTGATATCGGTTGCATAGAATAGTTTGTCTGTGTGGCATGCTAAGATGCAAATGATCAAGGCTTCTGTTGAAAAGCAAAGTCTTGTGGTTGATGATCAAAGCACGGCCTTTGTGGCGTAGCTTTGTGTAGCGTTGATTCGCGAGCCTCGCACCCCGGTTGTGAACCAAAAACGGGAGAGGACCTCAGGGAGGACATGCGTTTCTTTCTAGCTAGGGTGGTGTCAGTGACCTACCAGCCCTGACATTTATATACTTTTCACCTGTGTGGTTGTTGCTGTTGCGAGGCGCCTCGGTTTGATCGGACGATCCGGGTCCGATGGAGTCATTCGTTGGCTCATTTACGCCCCAAAGGGCGGAGAGACGTAGTGTTCAGGATTTCGTCTAATCCACATCGGTGTACCGGCCCTGTCGCTCCAAGGGTCGATGCGTTCTGTCCCTAAGACTCGGGCTAGACAGTCTCGAATCGGTAGAGGACGATCCCTAGCCTCGGTTCATAGATGGAAATCCAATTTCCAAATACGTGACTTTGCGGTTTTATTTGTAAACCTATATATGGTGACATAATGGCATGGGACGCTCATGTCACCTATGATTTGAAGTTGTTTTATACACTATGCACTTATAATAGTATCAAATGATTTTTTTTAAACGTATCAAGCATTCTTGGCTATTATAAGGTAAAAACCCTATCCCCCGGCTTGCGTTGCATTGTGTGATAGGACCTGGGTCTTATAATAGCTTCATTTTTCTTTATTTAGCATTGCGCTGTTGTTTTATGCACTGGTATTCTTGGGAGGAAACCCATTCCGTGTTATACGGCGTGGTCCCTTGATTTACCTAACTTTAAAAATAAAGATTAATAACTGTTTTAGTTCTCACACCAGTCACATGACTGACCTGGAGTTTATTGTTTTAACCTAAACTCTGGGTGCCCTTATTTTGACACGGGCAGCTAGTAGTTTTGGTTTTGCAGATTTATATTCACAGGATCCTGGTTTACAACTGGAACGATATCCGGAAAGCTTTGTATCCGTATATCTCTTTCTAGTTGTGTATTGTATTATTTTCCGCTGCTATGTATTTAAATGTAATTTAAATCTCTGATATTTCTGTGTAATATTTTTTCATTCATACTCTGTATATTCTTGTATTCTGATGCATTGTTGTAATATACAATGAAATGTTCTTTTGTATGCATTCTATTTTGTCGTGTTCTCAAAATAATCCGCGCTTTCCCTTCTCTTCGGGGACCGGGGAAGTTCGGGTCGTTTCACGTTTAGAGGTCGTATGAAAAAGTTAACTTTTTGTAAATTAAATAATTGAAATAATTAAAAAAATAAAATCCCCCTCCCTCTCCTTTTAACTCCTCTGCCCCCCCCGAATTAATTCAGAAATCGAATCAGAGAGAAAAAAAAAGAAGAGATATGAGGAGGCGCCTCCGTTTGGAGGAGCTCAACGCCGCCGCCATCGCTCCCCAAACCGCCGCCTACCCCACGCCGGCCTCGCCCTGTTCACCCCCTCCACCTATCCTCCCTCCTCACGCCCCTTCCTCCGTTGCGATAGCACCCAACCGCCCCCCTTTTCTTCCCTGAGCCGCCACCCGACACACCCCCGCCTCCTCCCTCTTCCATCTCCCCCTTCCTCCCTCGTGCTCCCTCCTCTTTCCAACTGAAAACCGCCACCCCTCTGTCGACCAAACCCGCAACCCCAAGCCCCATCACGCCGTTCTCCAGCGCAATACCACCACTGCCGAGCTCTGAAACCCTCCCCACCTCAAAGATAAGGTAATTTATTTAATTAAATCAGTTTCTAGATTAATTTCAGTTTTATTTTATATTGTAGAAGGATAACAATATAATGTTTACATTATAGAAGTGTTAAAAATTTGATCTTTATATATGTAGTGAATCAAAAATATGACCTTTATATAGTAGAAGATATAAAAATACTATTTTTATGTAAGTAGTGTATTGAAAATATAATTTCTATAAAATAGAAAATAAAATCTTTATATTTGAAAAGGCAAAGTCTTTATATAGAGAATGGCGTGATAAAAATAGAATTTTTATCTATATAGTAGCGATGTAAAAATAGAATTTTTATCTATATAGTAGCGATGTAAAAATGGAATTTTTATCTATATAGTAGCAATGTAAAAATAGAATTTTTATCTATATAGTAGCGTGATAAAAATGGAATTTTTATCTATATAGTAGCGATGTAAAAATAGAATTTTTATCTATATAGTAGCGATGTAAAAATAGAATTTTTACCCATATGGAGTAATTATAAAAATATGATTTTTATATACATAGCAACAATATAAAAATGTGATTTTTATATATGTAGTGGCTACGGGCAACGGAAGTGACAAAAAGCGAGAACGACGAAGATTTCTACATAGGGAGAGTCGTGGTATTGGATTAGCTATCGGTGAGAACTTCTCACTCTAAATTTCTCTTTCTAGTTATATATATATACTAGGATGCAGACGGTGCTTAGTAGCACCCGACACCCGTCGTCCACAGACCATGGACGGCTTGTTTGTTTGATATATGTGTTGTGAAAATTTGTTTGTGTTGTTGATGTGAAATCGATAATAAAATGTTAATGTGTTGAAATAAATTAATTATCGTTAAAAATATAATTTTTAACGTGAATGTGAATAAATGAATATTTATAAACAAATCGGCCGATTTGTTTATATACACTGATTTGACTGATATTGATTGGGATGATAAATTTTATACATCACCCAACTGCACAAATAAAAATATGTGTTTGTTGATTTGAAACCCCACACGGGTGTTGGGATGATATTTGACGTACACTAATCCCAATTATTTAATTGTATGTCGATCGATTGGTCGACAGGCTGTGTAAGCGTTGATTATTTATATTTGATGCTTATGCAGTTGTGTGGTGCACTTTGGATGATGGCTGACTGTTTATCGTTGCTATTATATACATGTGTTGTATGGAATCCATATAATTTACATTATATGGTGATTGATTGGGCTTCATTCCAATTGGGAAAATAAAGAATATTAGAATATAAGAATATTCATGTGTTGAAACTATTCGTGTGTTGAAAGAAATATTTTAACAATAAAATTTACATCTTTATCATATTTAAAATTAGAACTACTTCACGGTGGAGTCTGATTGAAAATCAAACGATAGATACCAAAAATTTTATAAAATATTTTACATAACAAAAATAGTCGTGTGTTGAAAGAAATATAGATTCATGTGTTGAATAGAATAAATATTCATTTGTTGAATAGAATAACGAATTTATTGAAATAGATAAAGCCGTGGTGATTAGAGTTGCGCTATTTTGACGTGAATGATATTTCTATCGATTATATTCGTTTTTATAATGAATATAGAAAAGGTAATGATTCCAAAATATAACGTTTCGAAAATATTATCATTTATATAGTAATGATACGAAATATTCAATTTTGATTTGAAATTGAATATAGTGTTGAAATGGTTTTGAAAACGAATTTAAAGCGATTTATAAAATACGTTTTAAAAGGAAATCGACGAAATATATAATATATATATATATATATTATATATATAATGGCCTGAATAGAACGCGCTGCGCAGCGGCAGTTCATGAATTTCGACCATTGACTTCGAATTGACGTTGCGGGAGATCCGACCGTCGGATTCTCCTAAAAATGGAACCGTTGGGTTCGTATCGAAAATAGCTTTCCAATGAATATTAGAAATTTAAAATCTAACGGTTGGATTTGGAATTATGTCCAAATCAAATTTAGAAAAGGTCGCTGTAAGTGCAGTTCGATGGCCGTTGATGGAAATCTACTGTACTGGCCTAGATAAAATTATTAAAAATATTAATAATTTGTGTAAAATCATCATATGTCAATTGGAAAGAACTGGGATGAAAAACTCCACATTTGAAATGATAAAAATAGATTTTTATCGAAATGAACTAGTTTTGAACTAGAATTAAAATCAATTTATTTTTGAAATAAATAAATTGAATTTGAAAGTGATTTTAAAAATAATCAATATTCCCAATACGTGAATTGGACTGGAGTTGAATCGAAATTATCTTTGGAATATTTCGATGTTGGATTTCGTGACTATACAGATATTGTTATGGGAATTTGAAAGATATATTTTATATCGTTATTTCCAATACGATATATGTTGGTTTCAGAATTTGATATTGAATATAAGCCGATATATTTTCTATTCAGAGCCTTGTATTTAATATCAAATATGATTTGGGTTTGTCGTGAATCGTGTTTTAGATGACATTGGTTCTTTAACCCAGTTAAAGGCAGGATATTGATTTTTGAAAAGATTGAAACTAAGTGGAGTTTTAATGAATCTTTAATTAGATTAAAAAGTGAATTGATTATTTAAATGATCAAATCTGAAAGGTGATCGAGAATGGAGTACCACCAGTTTTGCTCCAAAGCGATACTTAAATCTTTAATTAGATTTGAACGTGAAATGGTAATTAACTTTACCGATAACACCGTGGTGTTAGATATGGAGTATTACCAGTTTTGCTCCATGGGATGAATAGGTTGGGAATGTGAAATAAAATAAATAATTACTTCGGTGTGGTTCGCTAATCCCGACTAGTTTGGAAAACCATAATACGGTTTGAAATGATATCCAAAGGAAGATTAAAGAATAAATTTAGAAGAATTTATCTTTGATAAAATTAATGGGAACCTATTCCCTAGGAATGTGATTTTGTGAATAAAAGAATATTTTGAATTGGAATGAGGCGTTTGTTGTGTTTGTGTAACATTTGTTTATCATATACGTGGGTTATTCAGAAAGGCCGGGTTTATACCCATTCTGAATAACCGATTCGACGAGATGTCGAAGATGAAGACGGTGGTTGAAGACCGGAAGTCTTCACATCGTTTGGGTGATTACTGATGATCTCGATTGGGCTGTACACCCAAGATGAGGGAAACAGTTGGTGATCGTCCAGATGTACTTGGAGATGGATGGATATGCGAGGAAAGTGCCTCCGGTTTCGTTCAGACCCAGAACGAACTTGTAAATGGATTGTGTGTCTGACATTGGATTTTATTCTGTGTTGATTGATCTCTATTAAATATACATCTGTTTGGCAGCGGAGAATTTATTCTCTTGCTTAACGCCCTTCTCTGAGACGTACGAGCTCAGAGGTTGTATATCGATGGACATCAGTCGCATGGAGTGAATTGCCAGTGTGGCACGCGTAAGTGGCAATTGATCAGAGCTTCTGTTGAAAAGCAAAGTCTTGTGGTTGATGAACAAAGCACGGCCTGTGTGGCGTAGCTTTGTGTACAACGTGAATTCGCGAGCCTCACACCTCGGTATGAGTCAAAAACGGGAGACGGACCGCTGGGAGAGCACGATGTTTCTTTCTAGCTAGGGTGGTGTCAGTGACCTACCAGCCCTGACATTTATATACTTTTCACCTGTGTGTTGTTGGATACGAGGCGCCTCGGATATAGGTCTGTAAGGACCGGGAAACGTATGTTCAGGAATTGCCAATCCTCAAAAGTAAGAGAGGACCGGCCCAGCCGATTCCAAGGATCAAAGTGGGGTCCTGGGACATTTGCTAGAGTGTCTCGAACGCGGAGAGGAGCTTGCCCCTTGCCTCGGCTCATGACGGAAATCCAATTTCCAATATGTGTATTTCGGTTTTATTTGTAGAACCTAGTATGGTGACATAGTGGTATGGGTCATTCATGCCGCCTATGATTGATATTTATGATTGAAATTGTTTTGACACTATACACCTATAATAGTATCAAATAATGTGTTTTTAACGTATCAAGCATGCTTTGGCTGTTATAAGGTAAAAACCCTATCCTCCGGCTTGCGTTGCATTGTGTGATGGGACCTGGGTCTTATAACAGCTTCATTTTCCTTTATTTAGCATTGTGCTGTTTGTTTTTATGCACTGGTATTCTTGGGAGGAAACCCGTTCCGTGTTATACGGCGTGGTCCCTTGATTTACCTAACTTTAAAAATAAAGATTAATAACTGTTTTAGTTCTCACACCAGTCACATGACTGACCTGGAGTTTATTGTTTTAACCTAAACTCTGGGTGCCCCTATTTTCGACACGGGCAGCTAGTAGTTTTGGTTTTGCAGGTTTATATTCACAGGGTCCTGATTTACAGCTGGAACGATGCTCGGAAAGCTCTGTATCCGTGCATTACTTTCAGTTGTGTTTTTGTATATTTTTCCGCTGCTATGTAATTTATTGTAATCTCTGATATTGGTCAAATGTAATTTATTCATTTATACTCTGTATATTCTTATATCTGATGGAATTGTTGTAATAAGCAATGAAATGTCCTTCCGTCTGTGTTCCGATGTGTGTTGTTCTCAAAGTATCCGCTCTTTCCTTCATGGGGAAGTTACGGGTTCTTACATTCTTATACTTGGGAAAGGTTCCCATTAATTTTATCAAAGATAAATTCTTTTAAATTAATTTTTTAATCTTTTTTTGGATTTCAATCCAAACCAAATTATGGTTTATCCAAACTAGTCGGGATTAGTGAACCTTACCGAAGTAATCACTTGTTTTAAATTTCCCGATCCCAAGCTATTCATCCCATGAAGTAAAACCGGTCATACTTCATATCTAACACCACGGTGTTATCGGTAAATTCAATTACCATTTCACGTTCAAATCTAATTAAAGATTTAACTATCGCCTGAAGCAAAACTGGTGATACTCCATTATCGATCATTTCAATCTAATTAAAGATTCATTAAAGCTCCACTTGGTTTTATCCCAAAAATCAATATTAATGATTGTTTAACTTGGGAAATCATATCATGTCTTTAACCGGGTTAAAGAACCAATGTCATTTAAAACACGGTTGACTATAAACCAAAAATCACATTCCATTTCAATTCCAATTAAATATTATTTAATTGGTATACTTCATTAAATCTAAATAAAAAGATTTAATCCTTTTCTCAACTGGGTTTAAGAATAGTGTTAATGAAGACACCATTCACGACAAACCCAAATCCCATTTGATATTAAATACAAGGCTCTGAATAGAAAATATATTAGCTTATGTTCAATATCAAATTCTACGACCAACAAATATTGTATTGGAAATAACGATATAAATATATCTTTCAAATTTCCATAACAATATCTGTATAATCACGAAATCCAACATCGAAATATTCCAAAGACAATTTCGATTCAAATCCATTCCAATTCAATTATTGGAAATTCTGGCTACTTTTAAAACCCTTTCAAATTCAATTTATATATTTCAAAAATAAATGGATTATAGTTCTAGTTCAAAACTAGTTCATTTCGATAAAAATCTATTTTTATCTTTTCAATTTTTGAGTTTTTCATCCCAATTCTTTCCAAATCATTTCTTATGAATTTACACAAAATATTACTATTTTTAATAATTTTATCAAGGCCCGTACAGTTTATTTCCATCAACGGCCGTCGAACTGCACTTATAGTGACCTTTTCCAAATTTGATTTGGACATAATTCCAAATCCAACCGTTAGATTGCAAATCTCTAATATTCGTTAGAAAGCTCTTTTTGATACGAACCCAACGTTTCCGGTTTTAGAGGAATCCGACGGTCGGATCTCCCGTAATATCCATTCGAAGTCAATGGTCGAAATTCGCGAACTGCCGCAGCGCGGCGCGTTCTATTCAACCATTATATATATATAATATATATATTATATATATTTTGTCGATTTCCTTTCAAAATGTATTTTATAAATCGTTTTAAATTCATTTTCAAAACAATTTCAACTTAATATTCAATTTCTAATCAAAATTGAATATTCCATATCATTAATCTATAAATGATAATATTTTCAAAACGTTATATTTTGAAATCACTTCCTTTTCTATATTCATTATAGAAATGAATAAAATCGATATAAATATCGTTCACGTCAAAATGGCGTAAATCTAATCGATACGGCTTTTATTCAACACATGAATGTTTATTCTATTCAACACATGAATATTTATTTTATTCAACACATGAATATTTATTCTATTCAACACATGAATATTTATTTTATTCAACACATGAATATTTATTCTATTCAACGCATGAATATATAATTTTATTCAACACATGAATTTTCTTCTATTCAACACATGAATATATATATATATATATATATATTTTATTTTCCCACTTGGAATGAGGCCCAATCAATTACCATATAATGTTAATTATATGGATCCCCTACAACACATGTATATAATAACAACGATAAATCATCAACCATCATCCAGAGAGCACCACACAACTGCATAAGCATTAAGTATAAATAATTAACGCTTACACAGTCTGTCAACCCATCGGTCGACATACTACAAAACAATTGGGATTAGTGTACGTCAATATCATCCTAACACCCGTGTGGGGTTTCAATAAATTAAACACATATTTTATTTGTGCAGTTGGGCGATGTGTAAAATTTATCATCCCAATCTATGTCAGTCAAATAGGTGTACATAAACAAATCGTACTGATTTGTAAATGAATATCTATTTTATTCACATCAACGTTAAAAATTATATTTTTAACTATAAAATATTTTATTTCATTTCACATCACACAATCAATATTGATACCACAAACAAGAAACAAACAAGTCATCCATGGTCTGTGGACAACGGGTGTCGGATGCTGCTAAGCACCGTCAGCATCCTAGTATATATTTCAACTAGAAAACAAATTAAAAGTGAGGAGTTCTCACCCATAAGCTAAACCAAACGCCGCGATTCTTCTTATGTAGAAAATCTTCGCCGTGCTTCCAACGAGGTCTCCTTCACGTGGTATATGTAAAAAATCATATTTTTAACAATGCTACTTTATAAATAAAAGTCACATTTTCTTTCGGCTATTATATATATAAAAATTACATTTTTATTTGTTGTATATATAAAAATCGTATTTTTATTTCAAATCTAACACATAAAAATATTAGCTTTATTCAAATAAAAATCCTATCTTTTCAGTTTTAAAATTCATATTTTTATATCGCTACTCCTATATAAAAGGTCACATTTTTGTATAACGATATATTTAATAAAAATCATTTTTTTTTACTTCATATATTTTTAAAAATCAAATCTTTTTATTCTTTAAAAATTCAACCTTTTTATACATGAAAAATTCGACCCTTTTTATACATGAAAATTTTAACCTTTTTATACATTAAAATTTTTCAAGCTTTTTATACATGACATTCATATAATAATTTCATTTTTATCTCACTTTCACATATGTAAAAATCAGATTTTTACTCATGAATAAAAATCAAATCCTTTTCTAATTAAAAATCTCATTTTTAACTCCATGTTATAATATATAAAACCGATTTGAAATCAATGTTTTTTTTTTATATTTTCAAATCAAAAGTGTATTCATGTTTTTTAAACTAAAAACTTCATTTTTATATGATTAAAAAAAATCATATCTTTTTATTTTCAAAATCTAATCTTTATCTTAGTCAAATATCTAAACTTTATATAAGAAAATCTTAACTTTATATATAATAAAAATCTTAACTTTATCTACCTATAAAAACTGAATTTAAAAGCATGTTTTAAAAATATAAAAACTGATTTTAAAAGTAAAATAAGCAAGGAAGCTCACTGTTATTATCTTCAGAGGGAGGGTCGGAGTGTCGCCGTTGGTGCTGGTGGTTTGGCGAGGGTAGTCAGGACATCGCAGCAGGAGGTGGTACTTGCAGTGGGGCCTAGGGTTTTTGGCGACAGTCTCGAGCTCGAGAGGAGGGAGGAGAGCAAGATGGGGGGGTCGAGGGTGGTCAACCTCTGACCGGCGGCGGCTGAAGGGGAGGCCGTGGCAACGGTGGAGGCGGCATAGAGTGGAGGGGCGAAGGGCTGAGGGAGTAGCCGGAATTTTTTTATTCTGGCTCGTGGAAATGAAATGAGAAAGGTAGGGGGGTAAGTGAAAAACAAATTGATATATTATTATTTTATTATTATCTTTTCTTTAAAAGGTTGACTTTTTATTCAAACCTCAAACGAGACCCAACGACTGTCGCCCCTATCTAATTACCCCCATTCCGAAGACAATGGGATATGTATCATAAGCTGATTCGACCATTTTGATCATTTTTCATCAAAATCAAAATATAAATCTATATATTGAATTTGAACGCGCATTTCAGTTTACCAGGGCCACATACGGACTCTAAAAATTCCCGAAAAATATTTTCTAGCCTCGTATTGACGATATGGTCCTAATAAAACTAATTTCGTCAAATTATTAGAACGTTTGAAAAATGGCCATTTTCTGGTCGATCAAAATTGACAGAAACTGACAAAACACGTTTTCTTCTGCCATGCTCACATTTTGATTTCAAAAATTATGAATTTTGAAACCTAGCAATAACTTGCCGTCACGGATCCAACAAAAGTGGTTTCGTTGAAAACCGAGGTCGTTTGCAAAATTTCCATTTTTAAGGGCTAAAATTTCCATAGCGACTATTCTGAATTTTCAACTGGGCATAACTTTTTATCCTCACTATGAAATTTCAATTTTTCGGATTCGTTGGATAGATATTTTCAATTAGATTCTAATATTTTTTGTTTCACTAAAATCCGGTTTATTTTGAATCCTGTACATTCATTTGAACTTTGAAATCGAATTTTCAAACTACTACGCCATTTTCAGTTCATTTTATAATTAAAAATAAATTATTTATATTCTAACGACGATTCAAATAAATACATATGTTCTAATTCTATTCAAAATAAATTTCTCGTCGTTATTATTTAAAATAATTCATTTTAAATATTCAAAATTCACTAAAATCGCCAAAATAAAAATTTTAAATTGGCTCGGATTTCCGGGTTATTACACACTCCCCCCCTTAAAACCTTTCGTCCTCGAAAAGGAACGAAGCTGAAAGTTGTTTTACAAACCAACTCAACTTTCATTCTTTTCATCATGGCTTAAGTTCTTCAACTTTTCAGTTTCTAAGAACTTTTCAAATTTTTCAAAAATTTGGCTAACACCCTAAATTTTCGAAATTTTTTGCCATAACCTCCCCTGCACTGGGAGCTTCGGGATATTTCAAATAGTCTCCCATGGCCCTCACCAATTCAAAAAGAAAAAGAAACAACCAAGCGGCTCATAAAATCATCAAAAACCCAGGTAATATAATAAACATGTACCTATTTGTCGGGCAAACAATTTTATTCCTCTTCTCTAGCCACCTTGCTATGACCTGTTCAATGTAAGTACATGTATATGCATGCAAATGCGACAAAATTTCAATACAATTAACTATTTGGTTCAATTTGGCCAAATGGTTCAAATTTTAATTAATCAAACAACACAATCAGCAATCAATTAGTTGATTAACTTTTCAAATTCATAACTTTGATACATAGTCAAAAAAGCACATTTTTGGTGCCAAATCACAACAATAGATCCTATCTAATTTTGGTTCTCACACCAGTCAATTGGAATCATATAGAAATCCCACTTTCGTCACTCGAACATAAATTCTGATGATGAGTACTTAATCATCAGAATCATCTTCGGGCCACTAGAGTATGATTCTATATCTATCCAGTATATTAAAACTTCGAATGCACGTGGATCAGACGTATACTCAAAATCTTTATATACTGGATTGTCCAAATTCAATACAAATAAATAAATAATCAAATACGGATAATTGATTTAAATTTTCAAAATGAAAATTGTTTTCATTTTAAAAATATACTCTTCACACTCGTTCTAGGATACTACTGATCCCATCTCTAATAAGTCATTCCCATTAAATATTACTAACCCAATCTCTGATGAATTCTTTCGTTTGGTTCTAACGGGTCTTGTTCTCCGAGCTCTGTAAACCAAAGCTCTGATACCAAATGTGACAACAATTCCATCAGAATACAAGAATATACAGAGTACGAATAAATATTATATATCAAAAAAATATTAGAGATTTAAATTACAATACATAGCAGCGAAAAGTAATACAAAACACAACTGAAAGAGATATACGGATACAGAGCTTTCTGGATATCGTTCCAGCTGTAAATCAGGATCCTGTGAATATAAATCTGCAAAACCAAAACTACTAGCTGCCCGTGCGGAAAATAGGGGCACCCAGAGTTTAGGTTAAAACAATAAACTCCAGATCAGTCATGTGACTGGTGTGAGAACTAAAACAGTTATTAATCTTTATTTTAAAGTTAGGTAAATCAAGGGACCACGCCGTATAACACAGAACGGGTTTCCTCCCAAGAATACCAATGCATAAAACAACAGCGTAATGCTAAATAAAGAACAATGAAGCTATTATAAGACCCAGGTCCCATCACACAATGCAACACAAGCCGGAGGATAGGGTTTTACCTTATAATAGCCAAAGAATGCTTGATACGCTAAATTTCATCTTCTATTATTACTATAAGTGTATAGTGTCAAAACAATTTCAATCATAAGTATCAATCATAGACGGCATAAGTGCCCCATACCACTATGTCGCCATACTAGGCTCTACAATCAAAACCATAAAGTCACGTATTGGAAGTTGGATTTCCATCTGTGAACCAAGGCAAGGGATCTTCCTTACCGAATTCGAGATGCTCTAGCCCGTGTCTCAGGAACAGAACGCATCGTCCCTTGGAGCGATAGGGCCGGTACACCGATGTGGATTAAAATGCCTGAACACTGCGTTTCCCAGCCCTAAGGGGCGTCAATGGGTCCAATGACTCCAACGGCTCCACATAGTCACCGATATATCCGAGGCGCCTCGCAACCCAACAACCACATAAGTCAAACTCGTCAGGGCGTGTCAAACCACTGACGTCACTTCTAGCTAGAAAGAAACGCATGCCCTCCCTGAGGTCCTCTCCCGTTTCTGGTTCACACCGGGGTGTGAGGCTCGCGAATTAATGCTACACAAAGCTACGCCACAAAGGCCGTGCATTGATCATCAACCACAAGACTCTGCTTTTCAACAGTAGCCTTGATCATTTGCATCTTAGCATGCCACACAGGCAAACCGCTCCATGCAACCGATATCCATCAATCACACAGAATGATATCCAATGTCAGACACACAGTCCATTTACAAGTCCTTATGGGGTCTGAACGAAACTAGAGGCACCTTGTACCTCGCATATCCATCGATCTCCAAGTACGTCTGGACGATCACCAACTGATTCCCTCCTCTTGGGTGTACAGCCCAATCAAGATCATCAGTAATTATCCAAATGATGTTGAAGACCTCCGGTCTTCGACCACCGTCTTCATCCTCGGCACATCGTCGAATCAGTTATTCAGAATGGGATAAACCCATTCTTTCTGAATAACTCGCGTATGTAATAAACAAGCGTTTCACAAACACAACATACGCCTCATTCCAATTCAGAATATTCTTTTATTCAAATATTCTTATACTTTTGGAAAGGTTCCCATTAATTTTATCAAAGATAAATTATTCTAAATTTATTCTTCAATCTTCTTTTGGATTTCAATCCAAACCAAATTACGGTTTATCCAAACTAGTCGGGATTAGCGAACCTTAACAAAGTAATCACTTGTTTTAAATTTCCCAATCCCAAGCTATTCATCCCATGAAGTAAAACTGGTCATACTTCATATCTAACACCACGGTGTTATCGGTAAATTCAATTACCATTTCACGTTCAAATCTAATTAAAGATTTAACTATCGCCTGGAGCAAAACCGGTGATACTCCATTCTTGATCATTTCTATCTAATTAAAGATTCATTAAAACTCCACTTGGTTTTAGTCTTCCCAAAAATCAATATTAATGATTGTTTAACTTAGGAAATCATATCCTGTCTTTAACTGGGTTAAAGAACCAATGTCATTTAAAACACGGTTCACTATAAACCCAAAATCACATTCCATTTCAATTCCAATTAAATATTATTTAATTAGTATATTTCATTAAATCTAAATAAAAAGATTTAATCCTTTTCTCAACTGGGTTTAAGAACAGTGTTAATGAAGACACCATTCACGACAAACCCAAATCCCATTTGATATTAAATACAAGGCTCTGAATAGAAAATATATTAGCTTATGTTCAATATCAAATTCTTCGACCAACAAATATTGTATTAGAAATAACGATATAAATATAACTTTCAAATTTCCATAACAATATCGGTATAATCACGAAATCCAACATCGAAATATTCCAAAGACAATTTCGATTCAAATCCATTCCAATTCAATTATTGGAAATTCTGGCTACTTTTAAAACCCTTTCCAATCCAATTTATTTATTTCAAAAATAAATGGATTATAGTTCTAGTTCAAAACTAGTTCATTTCGATAAAAATTTATTTTTATCTTTTCAAATTTGAGTTTTTCATCCCAATTCTTTCCAAATCATTTCTTATGAATTTACACAAATTATTACTATTTTTAATAATTTTATCAAGGCCCGTACAGTCAACGACCATCGAACTGCACTTATAGCGACCTTTTCCAAATTTGATTTGGAAATTATTCCAAATCCAACCGTTAGATTTCAAATCTCTAATATTCATTAGAAAACTATTTTCTATACAAACACAAAGGTTCCGGTTTTAGGAGAATCCGACGGTCGGATCTCCCGTAATATCCATTCAAAGTCAATGGTCGAAATTCGCGAACAGCCGCAGCGCGCTGCGTTCTATTCAGGCCATTATATATATATATATATATAATATTATATATATATATATAATATTATATATATTTCATCGATTTCCTTTCAAAACGTATTTTATAAATCGCTTTAAATTCGTTTTCAAAACGATTTCAACTTCATATTCAATTTCTAATCAAAATTGAATATTCCATATCATTAATCTATAAATGATAATATTTTCAAAACGTTATATTTTGAAATCACTTCCTTTTCTATATTCATTATAAAAATGAATAAAATCGATATAAATACCGTTCACGTCAAAATGGCGTAAATCTAATCAACACGGCTTCTATTCAACACATGAATATTTATTTTATTCAACACATGAATGTTCATTCTATTCAACACATGAATATTTATTTTATTCAACACATGAATATTTATTCTATTTAACAAATGAATATATAATTTTATTCAACACATGAATTTTCTTCTATTCAACACATGAATATATATTTTATTTTCCCACTTGGAAAGAGGCCCAATCAATTACCATATAATGTTAATTATATGGATCCCCTATAACACATGTATATAATAGCAACGATAAATCATCAACCATCATCCAGTGTGCACCACACAACTGCATAAGCATTAAATATAAATAATTAACGCTTACACAGTCTGTCAACCCATCGGTCGACATACTACAAAACAATTGGGATTAGTGTATGTCAATATCATCCCAACACCCGTGTGGGGTTTAAATCAATCAAACACATATTTTATTTTTGCAGTTGGGCGATGTGTAAAATTTATCGTCCCAATCTATGTCAGTCAAATAGGTGTACATAAACAAATCGTACTGATTTGTAAATGAATATCTATTTTATTCACATCAACGTTAAAAATTATATTTTTAACTATAAAATATTTTATTCCATTCCACATCACACAATCAATATTCATACCAAAAATAACAAACAAACAAGTCATCCATGGTCTGTGGACAACGGGTGTCGGGTGCTGCTAAGCACCGTCTACATCCTAGTATATATTTCAACTAGAAAACAAATTAAAAGTGAGGAGTTCTCACCCATAAGCTAAACCAAACGCCACGACTCTTCTTATGTAGAAAATCTTTGCCGCGCTTCCAACGAGGTCTGTTTCACGTGGTATATGTTAAAAATCATATTTTTAACAACGCTACTTTATAAATAAAAGTCACATTTTCTTTCGGCTATTATATATATAAAAATCACATTTTTATTTGTTGTATATATAAAAATCGTATTTTTATTTCAAATCTAACACATAAAAATCTTAGCTTTATTCAAATAAAAATCCTATCTTTTCAGTTTTAAAATTCATATTTTTATATCGCTACTCATATATAAAAGGTCACATTTTTGTATAACGATATATATAATAAAAATCATATTTTTATTTCTACTTCATACATTTTTAAAAATCAAATCTTTTTATTCTTTAAAAATTCAACCTTTTTATACATGAAAAATTCAACCCTTTTTATACATCAAAAATTTAACCTTTTTATACATGAAAAAAAAATATTCAACCTTTTTATACATGAAAATTTTAACCTTTTTATGCATTAAAAATATTCAACCTTTTTATACATGACATTCATATAAGAATTTCATTTTTATCTCACTTTCACATATGTAAAAATCGGATTTTTACTCATGAATAAAAATCTAATCCTTTTCTAACTAAAAATCTCATTTTTAACTCCGTGTTATTATATATAAAGACGATTTAAAATCAATGTTTTTTTTATATTTTCAAATCAAAGTATATTCATGTTCTCTAAATTAAAAACCTCATTTTTATATGATTAAAAAAATCATATCTTTTTATTTTCAAAATCTAATCTTTATCTTAGTCAAAGATCTAAACTTTCCTAATCAAAGATCTAAATTTTATATAAGAAAATCTTAACTTTATATATAATAAAAATCTTAACTTTATCTACCTATAAAAACTGAATTTAAAAGCATGTTTTAAAATATAAAAACTGATTTTAAAAGTAAAATAAGCAAGGAAACTCACTGTTATTGTCTTCAAAGGGGGGGGGGAGGGGGTCGGAGCGTCGCCGTTCGTGTTGGTGGCTGGGGGTTTGGCGAGGGTAGTCAGGACGTCGCGGTAGGAGATGGTACTTGCGGTGGGGCCTAGGGTTTTTGGCGACAGTCTCGAGCTCGAGAGGAGGGAGGAGAGCGAGATGGGGGGTCGAGGGTGGTCAGCCTCTGACCGGCGACGGTTGAAGGGGAGGCCGTGGCAACGGTGGAGGCCGCGTAGAGCGGAGGGGCGACAGGCTGAGGAAGTAGCGGGATTTTTTTATTTTTTATTCTGGTTCGTGGAAATGAAATGAGAAAGGGGAGGGGGTAAGTGAAAAACAAATTGATATATTATTATTTTAT
The DNA here is from genome assembly GCA_030737875.1 of Allium sativum. NCBI lineage: Eukaryota > Viridiplantae > Streptophyta > Magnoliopsida > Asparagales > Amaryllidaceae > Allium > Allium sativum. Next base: position 342,872,721 of record CM060919.1, read on the forward strand.
TATTATCTTTTCTTTAAAAGGTTGACTTTTTATTCAAACCTCAAACGAGACCCAACAACTTTCGCCCCTAGCTAATTACCACCATTCCGAACACAATGGGATATGTATCGTAAGCTGATTCGACTATTTTGATCAGTTTCTATCAAAATCAAAATATAAATCTATATATTGAATTTGAACGTGCATTTCAATTTACCGGGGTCACATACAGACTCTAAAAATTCCCGAAAAATATTTCTAGCCTCGTATTGACGATACAGTCCTAACAAAACTAATTTCATCAAATTCTGAGACCGTTTGAAAAATGGCCATTTTTTGGTCGATCAAAATTAATAGAAACTGACAAAACACGTTTTCTTTTGCAATGCTCACATATTGTAACACCCCACCTCCGCCAGTGCCACTCTTGCAAGGACATTAGCTTTGGAGGGGCGTTAAAACGAGGAAAACATGCATGCAGATATCATAAGACAGAACATATAAGTAAAACAGAGTAAATAAAGCAGCGGATAAAACTAACATTTCAAAACCATAGTCAAGTTACAACAAAGTACTTGGTCATTATTTTCCAACAAACAAAGTCTAGAGAAAAACATAAACTGAAAAACTGAAATACATAAAGTACTATCCCCAAAGTGAAGTGAAAAACCATAGCTAGCTTAATGTCCAATACCGTACATGAGCAAATCCAGAAAGCGAGCTATAAAGATCCAAGCTAAGCTCCAATGTTCCCACCCTGAGGACCTAGGGGGGGGGGGGGGAAACGGAAGAAAAGAGGCGAAAGAAAACAGGTCAGTCAAAAAGACTGGTAAGCCCTACTACTATCCGTCTATGAACTAGTAAAGTTAACTGGCATGAGAAGCTGAGATGAACAAAAGGATAACAACATACTGGCATGATGATTAACTAACAAGATAGATAAAGGTGTCATCGCATAATCAAGGTTAAGTTTTGCACCACGGGTGTACTAGCATTCTAACATGTCCAGTAAAAACAAGAATTGATCCCTTGGCCCAAGCTTGGCCCAATATCATGAGGTGACCTAAATCAAGGTCCAACTACACGGTCTAGTTGATCGGCTCCCTATAAGCCTAACTCGTCAAGTGTCGGTGTCATACGGCCCAAACATGAAATGTAGTTAACTGCGCTAGGTCCACCCTAGGGTGTATCAAGTCCTAGGGTGTTAACCTCGGACATAAATCAAGTATGCACAGTCTAGATCTACTGGTACCCGTGCCTGATTTTCCAACTCCGGACTAAGTGCACGACCATAGTCCGCCTGGACCTACACCGGCGTACCTACACAGCCATCGTTTTGGTCGCTTACATGTCAGCCCAGTAATCGTGCCCCACCCTAGCCTAGTCTTAGGGTCTTATGATACTATCAAGAGGGTTACTGCTGCAAAGGACCACGCAACTAGGGTTTCTTAACGGGTTAAATGTGGTTAACTCGATCCAAACGTGGATTAAATTGGTTAAGTGTACCCAAGGTTCATGACTTATCCCCGATTAACCCATCAAGCCCAAATTGGTTAAGTATTAAGTGGACCATGACTTAACCCTAATCAGGAGGCTTTAATTAACTTAATGTGCTTTAACCTCTCACATTAGACCTTGTTGTGGTTACTAGTTAAGCCGGGCGGGTCCGGGTAGCTTTACACCACAACTTGGTCTAACCTCGGGTTCGAGCACAACATGACCAACTTCTCACATTGGGTCCTATTGTTTGTAGCCACTAGTTAAGCCGGGCGGGTCCGGGTAGATTTATGCTACAAACTCAACCCAACCTCGAGTTGGCCACACTCATATTTTCTAAGTGTCGTGTCCATTATGTTTCCAAAACATAATTACAAGTTAACATATCATGTCATGTTATAAAAACCATGTTTATGTCATAATGTTACCCAACCCCAACGTAATCCCATCGTTTACATAATCGCATCAACGCATAAAGGATAAAATAGGGAACTTGGCATAATCATGACAAAAAGGTGTTGGAGCCACAAGCTTAACATGGTGGCATATGCAGTGTACATATGTTCATATACTTGCATATTGCATTATTAGGCTTCAAAAGTATGCATAAAACCAAACTTAGCATATAGGTGATATATGGTGATAAATGACATGTAGAAGTTGCTAGAAGTTCGCATTTAGCCTCACATGCAAGTTATCATAAGGGATATGATAACTTCCATGTTGCCAAAATGCAACCTTTAACATAAAGCTTGAAGCTTTAAGCTCACAAACTCAAGTTTAACTTGCATAACATGATAACATGTGTATAATGATCAACCCAAACTTGCATAACATAGCAACATGTGTCATACGTAATGATTAAACCAACTTGCATATCATAATGATCAACCAAACTTGCTTATCATAATGATCAACCAAACTTGCATATCATAATGATCAACCAAACTTGCATATCATAATGATCAACCAAACTTGCATATCATAATGATCAACCAAACTTGCATCATTCATTTAACTTTAGAGTTCAAAAAAAGAAAGTAGAAAAGGGCTTACAATGCTATGAAGACACAAATGTATATTTATTATAAAGATTGAGACGAAGCCCTTATGCAAGCACCAAAAACCCAAATATGAAAGCTCCAAATGAAAAACCCTTGAGCCAAATCAATAAAAATCCTTGCTTTGTAATAGAAATGTTGCAACTTGACTTGAATGCAAACTAAGAACACTCATACAAGCTTGAAAACACTTGTATGAACTCAAAATCTCTCATATAAATAAACTTAGGAATTTTAGCATGAGAGTGGAGGCCATGAGAGGAACAATTTTGACATAGTTTAGTTGTAGGATTGAATAATGGTGATTTAGGCTAGGCTTAGGGGTCTTTTTATAGAAGATTAGGATAGTATTAGCCATAGGATTAACCCTAGATTCAATCCGAGCCATCAAATCCCGTCACTAGCCAACAAAACAGGTCAAAACAGCCAAAATGGTGCACCAGGTTGCCTGGGTCCGACCAGGCAGGTCGACCCCCAGGTCGACCCTGGGGTCGACTCCCCAGTCGACCTGGTCCCACCCAGGTCGACACCCAGGTCGACCCTAGGTCGACCTGGTCTGGGCGGGATTTTTCCCGCCTACCCTTTTTTTTTTGAAATTTGAATATGTTTTGAATTTGAATTTTTCGTGAAACTTCGCGAGGCCATATCTTGGTCATACGGACTCCGATTTTCGAAAACTCGGACTCTATTTCGCGTATTTTTCCGAGACGAACGCAATGGCACAGCCCGTTTCCCTTGATTCAGATTTTACAATTTAATTCTGCCTTGATTTACATTATAACATGTTATTCAAAAATACGGGTTGTTACATTCTCCCCTCCTTAAAGGATTTCGTCCCCGAAATCTCCAAGTTAGGAAGAACATATCCTACCATCCATCATCCATCTACTCAAAACATCATCCACGTGCAACCATTGTCCTTAAAGGATTCTAAATGCTGTATGATCATATGCAAAGGTGCGTGTATATGTACTTATCTAATGCGAAAATCAGGCGGTTACTGATACAGTAAACCTCCTTAATGCAAAGCATGTTTGTGAAATGAGTCCATATGTATGCAAATTCCTAACATAACTTATAGTCTCTACATGAGTGCACATAACATTCATCCATATGCAACATCCACGTGATAGCATACAAGTTTCATCCATGAATAAGTATAAGCACTCATGCATATGCAACATGAAAGTGTGTGAGCCGATCTTAGTGCCTAATGTGTATCATGCATCCACGAGTATCCACGTGCAAACACTTGCAACCACTTGCAACCATCAAGCATAACATGTTTCAAATACATGTTTCATCCAAAGGGTTTCTACCTAAGATTCTCATGACATGATTAATGAGATAACAAGATAAACATGGATAGCAAAAGAAAGATATGCTACTTAGGAAGGAAAATTGAGAATGTACCCACAAAAAGGAATGGATAAAGCCCACGCATCTTCTCCTCGGTTTCCCAAGTTGCGTCTTCATCGGCTTCACTCCACTGAACTTTCACCAATTTGACTTCTCGATTCCTTAGCTTCTTGATCTCCGTTCCCAAGATACGGATCGGAGCTTTTCTCAAGGTTGCTTCTTTCTCTACCTCAATATCTTCGAGAATGCTTGGTTCAACCACCTCAGCGGACTCATGTAGGCACTTTCGGAGATGCGAGACATGAAAGACATTATGTACTCCGGCTAGCTTCTCGGGCAATTCCACCTTATAGGCCATCTTTCCAATTCTCTCTATGATAGGGAAGGGTCCTACGAACCTTAGTGCCAGCTTCCCAACTGCTCCAAAACGTACCACATTACGCAAAGGAGAAACCTTCACGAAAACCATGTCTCCCACTTCGAATTCCAACTCTGCCCTTCGCTTGTCAGCATAGGATTTCTGTCTATCTTGGGCCGCTTTCATCCTTCTTCTCACTAATTCAACTTTCTCGGATGTGTCCCGTATCATATCGGGCCCAAGTATAAGCTTATCTGTTGTCTCCCACCAACAAGATGGTGACCTACACGGCCTCCCATACAAAGCTTCAAATGGTGCCATCCCTATGCTGGCTTGATAGCTATTATTATAAGCAAACTCTACAAGAGGAAGGTGGTCTTCCCAAGTACCACCAAAGTCAAGAACACAGAGCCTCAAAAGATCTTCTAGCACTCTATTCACCCTTTCGGTTTGGCCATCCGTCTGGGGGTGATAGGCTGTACTCAGATTCAATCGCGTACCCATTGCTTCTTGCAAACTATTCTAGAACTGGCTAGTGAAGATTGGGTCACGATCGCTAACTATGCTAGAAGGAACTCCATGCAACCGCACTATCTCCCGAAGATAAATAGATGCTAGCCATGATGCGGTCCTCTTGCTCTTTACAGGGATGAAGTGAGCACTCTTCGTAAGTCTCTCAACTATGACCCATATGCTCGTGTTCCCTCTCCTTGACCTAGGCAATCCATCCACAAAATCCATAGAAATACTCTCCCACTTCCATTGCGGGACCTCCAATGGATGTAATAGCCCACCTGGTTTCTTTGACTCAACTTTCACTTGTTGGCACACCATGCACCTTGAAACATACTCTGCCACATCACTCTTCATTCCGGCCCAAAAGAAAATGCGCTTCATATCTCTATACATCTTGTCTCCACCAGGGTGTATAGTCATCTTCAAATGATGTGCTTCTTCGAGAACTTTATGCACCAAATCCCCTATTTGTGGAACGCATAGCCTTCCATCACGCCTTAGCCAACCCTTATCATCAATAGTGTATCTAGCAAGGTGACTAGACGTCTCACCACGAATCAACTTGTCCATAACTTCGACTATCTGTGGATCTTCCTTCTGCGAAGCCCCAACTTGATCAAGAAGTGTGGGTCTAAGCTCAAGGGATGCTAACGAACCCGTCATCGACTCAACAGTCATTGTGAAATCAAAGGTTGCCAAGAATTCTAAGTTCTTCATCTCAATGAACAAGGGGCTCAAAGTCAATCTCCTTCTGCTTAATGCATCCGCCACAACATTACCCTTGCCAGGGGTGTAAGCTATCTCGAAGTCATAAGATGCCAAGAATTCCATCCACCTTTGCTGCCTTAGATTCAAGTCTTTTTGCGAGAAGAGGTACTTGAGTGACTTGTGATCAGTATACAACTCAAACCTTTCGCCTAGAAGATAGTGGCGCCAGGATTTGAGTGCAAAGACGATCGCCGCTAACTCCAAATCATGAGTGGGATAGTTCTTCTCATGAACTTTAAGTTGCCTACCCCCATAACATATCACTCTTCCCTCTTGCATTAGAACAGCACCTAACCCCGTGCCACATGCATCTATGTACACGGTAAACATCTTACCACTATCGGGTAATGCCAAAACTGGAGCTGTGGTAAGGGCTCTCTTGAGCCTTTGAAAAGCAAGCTCACACTCCAAGTCCCATGCAAAGACTAAGTTCTTCTTCGTCAACTTAGTAAGAGGGGCCGAAATCTTAGCGAAGTCCCTGATGAACTTCCTATAGTAGCCCGCCAGACCGAGAAAGCTTCTTACTTCGGTTGCATTCCTAGGAGTCTTCCAGTCTTGAACCACAACCACTTTCGCGGGATCCACCGCTATGCCTTGCTTAGAAACTATATGTCCAAGAAACCGAACTTCCCTTCTCCAAAAATGACATTTGGAGAACTTGGCTTTCAACTGATGCGCTCTAAGCGTATCCATTACTTCCTTGAGATGCCTAGCATGCTCTTCCTCATCCTTTGAGAAGATCAGAATATCATCCACGAAGACAACAACAAACTTGTTAAGGAACTCCCTGAACACCCTACTCATCAAATCTACGAAGTAGGCGGGTGCATTAGTCAAACCGAATGGCATGACAAGCCATTCAAAGAATCCATCTGGAGTCCTAAACGCAGTTTTATCGATACTATCCTCAGCCACTCTAAGCTGATGGAATCCGGTGGCTAGATCGAGCTGAGAGAAAACAGAAGCACCAACAAGCTGGTCAAAGAGATCATCAATCCTCGGTAACGGGTGTCTATTCTTCTTTGTCAGCTTGTTCAACTCTCGATAATCAACACATAGACGAAGCGAACCATCCGCCTTAGTAGCGAATACCAACGGAGCACCCCATTCAGAAATGCTTTGCCTAATAAAATTCTTCTCAAGCAACTCCTTGATCTGCTTACTGAGCTCCCTTCTTTCACGTGGGGCCATGTGCCTAACGGGCAATGATACTGGCTTGGCATTATCGACTAGATAAATGCGGAAATCTATCTCTCGTTTAGGGGGTAACCCCTTAACTTCCTCAAAGACATCAGGATAGTCTCGGACCACCCTTACAGATTGCAGATCATCGATGGACGAGTCGAGAGATTCAAGATAACATGACGGGACCTCTAGGGTTACAAGAAATTTCTAGGGTATTACCGAGGCGAGTCATGAGCCTCACCACCCTATGTTCACAATCGAGAATGGCTCCATACTGGACAACCAATCCATGCCCAAGATCAACCCATATCCCGTGAACCCGAGAACATAAGCATTACACGTGAATTCTACGGTCAAGATAGAAATCTTCAAATCCACACAAATCATAGATAGATGGGCAGAACCCCCAATTGGATTTGAAACACAAACGGGATCCTCAACTAGGCTAGTACTTAGGTGCAAACTTTCAACAATGTCGGAAGAAATAAAACTATGCGATGCGCCAGAATCAAATAAGGTGCGAACAGGATAATCAGAAATATAAACAAGACTTTCTACAGAAATGCTACCTCGATCCTGAACTGGAGCGGCGTTGAGAGCATGCACTTGCCCTCCCGAAGGTCCTGCACGCTGATTCTGCCCTTGTCCTTGCTTCTTGGGGCAATCCTTGCTAAAATGTCCAGTCTCTCCACAATGAAAGCATTCGCCCAACTTCCTCTTCTTCTTTCTACAGTCTTTAGCTATGTGCCCAACATTCCCACAGTAGTGGCATTTTCTTGGATCCTTTGCCTTGCCCTTGTTGCCCTTGCTGTTTTTGTTGTTCTGATTGCTCTGATTTCCTCCCCACTTGGAGTCTGTCTTCTTGGTTTGAGTCTCATTAGCCTTGACTTCCTTCTTGCTATTCTTATGGTCTCCTTGAAGTAATGCCATGTCTACTAGTCCTTCGAAAGTGGCCCCCATGGGTATATGAGATAGGGCTAAACCTTGTAATGGCTCATTCAACCCTCGTGCAAAGCGCAAAGCCTTCTTCTGGGGGGTATTAATCATGTCCAAACCTAATCGGGCGAGCTTGTTAAACTCATTCACATACTCCCTCACTGTCATGTCTCCTTGCTTCAAAGATATAAACTTCTCCAATTGCAGATTTGCCTCAGCTGATGATAGAAACTTAAGCCCAAATCTTGTCCTAAAGTCGGCCCAAGTCTCTATAGGCCTCGTAGCATTGGTGACCTCCCACCAATAAGCAGCTTCTTCTTTTAATAACCATGCTGCCAATAAAACCATTCTATGATCTTGCACATCAAAGATGGCGAAGAGATCTTCAGTTTCTTTCAACCAATTTCTTGCCTCCACAAAAGTCTCCGTCCCAATAAAGTTCTTGCCACCCATCGCCTTAAAGTCTTTGCAAATCTTAGCGAAATCTGCTTGCGGATTCTGAGGAGGAGGAGGAGGAACCTCAGTTATAATGGGGTATTTGCTGGGCCCACATCGTTGGCCCTAGCTTCCAAGTACCTCCGGAACCATCCGGGAATGGTCACTCCCTCGGGAAGGTTAAGATCGGCCATACTGAAAAAGGAAAAAGATAGATTCAGAACGAAGAAACGAGGGATAGTGCTATGGCTTTTGGGGAATAGCCTTTGTAAAATAACTAGACTTTTCTTGGAAAATACTTAATTGGTTTCGAAAATAGTTTTTCAAGAGGTAAGTTTCAAAAACACTTTTGCTCAAATCTTGTAAACCTTATGCTCTGATACCAAATGTAACACCCCACCTCCGCCAGTGCCACTCTTGCAAGGACATTAGCTTTGGAGGGGCGTTAAAACGAGGTAAACATGCATGCAGATATCACAAGACAAAACATATAAGTAAAACAGAGTAAATAAAGCAGCGGATAAAACTAACATTTCAAAACCATAGTCAAGTTACAACAAAGTACTTGGTCATTATTTTCCAACAAACAAAGTCTAGAGAAAAACATAAACTGAAAAACTGAAATACATAAAGTACTATCCCCATCATAGCTAGCTCAATGTCCAATACCGTACACGAGCAAATCCAGAAAGCGAGCTATAAAGATCCAAGCTAAGCTCCAATGTTCCCACCCTGAGGACCGGGGGGGGGGGAAACAAAAGAAAAGAGGCGAAAGAAAACAAGTCAGTCAAAAAGACTGGTAAGCCCTACTACTATCCGTCTATGAACTAGTAAAGTTAACTGGCATGAGAAGCTGAGATGAACATAAGGATAACAACATACTGGCATGATGATTAACTAACAAGATAGATAAAGGTGTCATCGCATAATCAAGGTTAAGTTTTGCACCACGGGTGTACTAGCATTCTAACATGTCCAGTAAAAACAAGAATTGATCCCTTGGCCCAAGCTTGGCCCAATATCATGAGGTGACCTAAATCAAGGTCCAACTACATGGTCTAGTTGATCGGCTCCCTATAAGCCTAACTCGTCAAGTGTCGGTGTCATACGGCCCAAACATGAAATGTAGTTTACTGCGCTAGGTCCACCCTAGGGTGTATCAAGTCCTAGGGTGTTAACCTCGGACACAAATCAAGTATGCACAGTCTAGATCTACTGGTACCCGTGCCTGATTTTCCAACTCCGGACTAAGTGCACGACCATAGTCCGCCTGGACCTACACCGGCGTACCTACACAGCCGTCGTTTTGGTTGCTTACATGTCAGCCCAGTAATCGTGCCCCACCCTAGCCTAGTCCTAGGGTCTTATGATACTATCAAGAGGGTTACTGCTGCAAAGGACCACGCAACTAGGGTTTCTTAACGGGTTAAATGTGGTTAACCCGATCCAAACGTGGATTAAATTGGTTAAGTGTACCCAAGGTTCATGACTTAACCCCGATTAACCCATCAAGCCCAAATTGGTTAAGTATTAAGTGGACCATGACTTAACCCTAATCAGGAGGCTTTAATTAACTTAATGTGCTTTAACCTCTCACATTAGACCTTGTTGTGGTTACTAGTTAAGCCGGGCGGGTCCGGGTAGCTTTACACCACAACTTGGTCTAACCTCGGGTTCGAGCACAACATGACCAACTTCTCACATTGGGTCCTATTGTTTGTAGCCACTAGTTAAGCCGGGCGGGTCCGGGTAGATTTATGCTACAAACTCAACCCAACCTCGAGTTGGCCACACTCATATTTTCTAAGTGTCATGTCCATTATGTTTCCAAAACATAATTACAAGTTAACATATCACGTCATGTTATAAAAACCATGTTTATGTCATAATGTTACCCAACCCCAACGTAATCCCATCGTTTACATAATCGCATCAACGCATAAAGGATAAAATAGGGAACTTGGCATAATCATGACAAAAAGGTGTTGGAGCCACAAGCTTAACATGGTGGCATATGAAGTGTACATATGTTCATATACTTGCATATTGCATTATTAGGCTTCAAAAGTATGCATAAAACCAAACTTAGCATATAGGTGATATATGGTGATAAATGACATGTAGAAGTTGCTAGAAGTTCGCATTTAGCCTCACATGCAAGTTATCATAAGGGATATGATAACTTCCATGTTGCCAAAATGCAACCTTTAACATAAAGCTTGAAGATTTAAGCTCACAAACTCAAGTTTAACTTGCATAACATGATAACATGTGTATAATGATCAACCCAAACTTGCATAACATAGCAACATGTGTCATACGTAATGATTAAACCAACTTGCATATCATAATGATCAACCAAACTTGCTTATCATAATGATCAACCAAACTTGCATATCATAATGATCAACCAAACTTGCATATCATAATGATCAACCAAACTTGCATCATTCATTTAACTTTAGAGTTCAAAAAAAGAAAGTAGAAAAGGGCTTACAATGCTATGAAGACACAAATGTATATTTATTATAAAGATTGAGACGAAGCCCTTATGCAAGCACCAAAAACCCAAATATGAAAGCTCCAAATGAAAAACCCTTGAGCCAAATCAATAAAAATCCTTGCTTTGTAATAGAAATGTTGCAACTTGACTTGAATGCAAACTAAGAACACTCATACAAGCTTGAAAACACTTGTATGAACTCAAAATCTCTCATATAAATAAACTTAGGAATTTTAGCATGAGAGTGGAGGCCATGAGAGGAACAATTTTGACATAGTTTAGTTGTAGGATTGAATAATGGTGATTTAGGCTAGGCTTAGGGGTCTTTTTATAGAAGATTAGGATAGTATTAGCCATAGGATTAACCCTAGATTCAATCCGAGCCATCAAATCCCGTCACTAGCCAACAAAACAGGTCAAAACAGCCAAAATGGTGCACCAGGTTGCCTGGGTCCGACCAGGCAGGTCGACCCCCAGGTCGACCCTGGGGTCGACTCCCCAGTCGACCTGGTCCCACCCAGGTCGACACCCAGGTCGACCCCCAGGTCGACCTGGTCTAGGCGGGATTTTTCCCGCCTACCCTTTTTTTTTCTTCTGAAATTTGAATCTGTTTTGAATTTGAATTTTTCGTGAAACTTCGCAAGGCCATATCTTGGTCATACGGACTCCGATTTTCGAAAACTCGGACTCTATTTCGCGTATTTTTCCGAGACGAACGCAATGGAACAGCCCGTTTCCCTTGATTCAGATTTTGCAATTTAATTCTGCCTTGATTTACATTATAACATGTTATTCAAAAATACGGGTTGTTACACATATTGATTTCAAAAATTACGAATTTTGAAACCTAGCAATAACTTTCCATCACAGATCCAACAAAAGTGGTTTCGTCGAAAACCGAGGTCGTTTGCAAAATTTCCATTTTTAAGGGCCAAAATTTCCATAGCGACTATTCTGAATTTTCAACTGGGCATAACTTGTTATCCCCGCAATGAAATTTCAATTTTTCGGATTCGTTCGAAAGATGTTTTCAATTAGATTCTTATATTTTTGGTTTCACTAAAATCTGGTTTATTTTCAATCCTGTACATTCATTTGAACTTTGAAATCGAATTTTCAAACTACCGCGCCATTTTCAGTTACTTTTATAATTAAAAATAAATTATTTATATTCTAACGACGATTCAAATAAATATATATGTTCTAATTCAATTCAAAATAAATTTCTCGTCGTTATTATTTAAAATAACTCATTTTAAATATTCAAAATTCACTAAAATTGCCAATTTTTTTTTTTTAAATTGGCTTGGATTTCCGGGTTATTACAATAACGGAACGGGTTTTTCCCTTATGAGAGTCCAAAACATTTGATTTAACTTTCAAAATCCTTTTGAAAAAAACGATAAACTTAATATCAAAACTCTTTCGATATTATAATAATGTCTGTCAACCACAACTAAATAATCATCTAGTAGAAACGCTTTCATCTCACGTTCTACATATATAGTATAAAATCAAAACCGCGAGCACTTATTGGATGATGGATTACCAACTATGACAAGGTATGGAACCACCTTCCGATAGTGTACCTCTAGAGAGGAATACACTGGGTTTAACAAGAACATCTTGCAACCCGGCCACACATGACTGACCACTCATTTTGTTTGAGTGTATCGAATGTATATCACCAACGGTTAACAACTGTTTCCGAATGGGACAACATCGAAGAGATTAAAGAATGAAATGAATATCTCTAGATAGGTGACAATCACCCTACTTGGCAACCAACCACTTAGCAATGATGCCTGCCCGATTTTTGTCATTTCCCGGTTGTGAGGCTAGAGGCCACGCTTATCTCTGACCGATCACACAATTTTTCACTTTGAATGTCACATCGTCATACCCGCCAAATCACAAATTGATTTCCTAAAAAATACAACGGGTATACAGCTAAGAGAAACGATTTCCTCCGCCTCCAAACGTACATACGTTTGAAGAGATCAACTTACACGATCTATTAAATATACTCTATCAGACATTCTTCCATATAGGTCGTACTGCGACTGGACAAACCGAAGGCACTATTCTGAAAATAGGACAGCCCTTGCATAACTCCGTCTTCAATTATCTTTATCATATTTGATTTGCAACGCTAATGTCCATACAGAGTGATTTTCAAATAACGAATCTGATCCCAGTCTCTACGTATTGACGACGGAAAATGGTCAAAAACTTCAATAGTTGGAGAGTTAACTATCAAAGAAAAACACGTGTGCAAACAACGGTCGTATTTCCAAAATGGAAATCTTACCGAGAAAATCATCAATCAACACTGATCCACTTTAATTTAATTTGTCATTCAATTATCCATTTCCCTATTCCTATTTCCATATATTCAACATTTCTTATTTTCTAAATTTAGAAAATATACGTTATTAACATTGGAAAACATTTCCAATTCTTATTTTCTGTATTAGAAAACATTTCTGATTCTTATTTGGAAAACATTTCCAAAACTCCTACATTGAATTTAAATAGATGTTTAAATCAAACATCGCTATGCCAACTCAAAACAGTATACTCGTTAACTAAATTCACTTAACCAATCTTCACCGTCGAATCTTAACCATTCCTTAGTTAAAAATGAAGCCAATAAATTTGGGGTATAACTACCTCTCAGACCTTAAATGAACAACATTTCTAACTTCGAAACAGACAAGGTTCACCTTTTAAAGCTTTAACAAACTTCCTTACGTAACTCTCTTTCGAATAAATCTCTATTTGATAACTCTTTCCTTCGAATAAACTATATTCGATAATCTCTCTTCGAATAGCCATATTCGATTAACTTTATTCAATTAACACTATTCGATTAACTCTAATAGATTTGCTCTTATTAGTTAGCTCTATTTGATTAACTCTATTCTATAAACTATATTTGATTAACGCTATTGCATTAACTCTATTAGATTAACCCTAATCGATTAACTCTATTGGATTAACTCTAATCAATTAACTCTTATCAATTAACTCCTATCAATTAACTCCCATCAATTAATTGCTATCAATTAACTCCTTTCGAATAAATTATATTCGATTGACTCATTTCGAATAAACTATATTCGATTAACTCCTTTCGAATAACTAATATTCGATTAACTCCTTTCGAATAACAAATATTCGATAACTCCTTTCGAATAATTAATATTCTATAACTCCTTTCGAATAATTAATCTTCTATAATTCCTTTCGAATAACTAATCTTCGATAACTCCTTTCGAATAACTAATATTCGATAACTCCTTTCGAATAACTAATATTCGATAACTTCTTTCGAATAACTAATATTCGATAACTCTTTTCGAATAACTAATCTTCGATTATCCTTTTGAATAACTAATATTCGATAACTCATTTCAAATAACTAATATTCGATAATTCTTTCTTCAAATAAACTATATTCGAATAATTCTAATCCGACTAACTCTAATTCAATTAACTCTCTTCGAATAACTAATATTCGACTAACTCTAATTCAATTAACTCTCTTCGAATAACTAATATTCGACTAACTCTTATTCAATTAACTCTCTTCGAATAACTAATATTCGATAACTCTTATTCAATTAACTCTCTTCAAATAACTAATATTCGACTAACTCTTATTCAATTAACTCTCTTCAAATAACTAATATTCGACTAACTCTTGTTCGATAAACTCTAGCCAATTAACTCTATTCGAATAACTTCTTTTAATGAACTTTAACTCGATTAACTCTAATCGATTAATTCTAATTCGATTAACTCTAATCGATTAACTCTAGCTCGATTAACTCTAATTGATTAACTCTAATCAGCTAACTCTTATTCGAATAAATTATATTTGATAACTCTATTCGACTAACTCTATTCGACTAACTCTATTAGATTAAAAATATTTCCTTTTCTATTTGTTTTACAAATATTTCCATTTCTATTTGTTCTACAAATATCTCCTTTTCTATTTGTTTTACAAATATCTCCTTTTCTATTTGTTTATATTTATTTCATATAAATATTTCATTTTATAACTTTTTTTATTTTCTAAATAAATATTTCCTTTTATAACTCTATTTATTTTTCTAAATAAATATTTCCTTTTATAACTCTATTTATTTATCTAAGTAAATATTTCCTTTTATAACTCTATTTATTTTACTAAATAAATATTTCCTTTTAAATAATCCTTTCCCTTTTATATATAAAATCCATTGATTTTATATAAATACTTTATTTTTAAAATACACTTTGAAAATTCCCTTTTCTGCATTCCAGTATTTCTTACGGTATTTAAAATACCTAAATAACAATGATCGATATCATTCAACACACATAATCAACACAGATTATATATCACATCATATATTACAATATATGAATAATAATAAAATAAATGTTGAGGAACCAGTTGGATCCCTCCGACCTGTTTCCCTGCATCCACAGATGTTACACAATATAATCAACATCAATTTCAATTCAATATGAAATATTCTGATAACAAAATCCATATATATTTAACGATTTATATATATATATATATATATATATATAATTTCAACCTACTGACTAGCAGTTCATCCAAACAGCCAATACACCGCAATCAACCAATATTTATCAACTCTAAAAATACGTTATAAAAATATAAACTTTTCAGAGTTAGTGAGATTTACTCACTTTGCACGTTAACCATTAAACAACGATCTGCGTTAGTTGACTCAGACGGACAATTTATTTCGCCATAAATTGTAACGAGCTCCGATTCCCTTG
Source organism: Allium sativum (assembly GCA_030737875.1). Taxonomy (NCBI): domain Eukaryota; kingdom Viridiplantae; phylum Streptophyta; class Magnoliopsida; order Asparagales; family Amaryllidaceae; genus Allium; species Allium sativum. The sequence goes on from CM060919.1 coordinate 342,888,124, forward strand.
CAGTCAGTTCCATTGTGTAGGCGTCGTCCATATGATCCCAACAGATCTGACCGTTCACTAATCTGACACCTTATGGACAAAATATTATAAATACAATCTTATAAAATCTTTTGAACAACTTTAAATTTAAATAAACTTTATTAGTGGGCCTCACCCGTTCAATCAGCCCAATCAATATCTGTTCAACCTTATTCCCTTTCCTGCCGTTTTCTTCTTCCTGGTTGAAAAAAATAGAACCCATCACTCCTTATAGACATTGCCGAATTTTCAACTCCCACTCCTCCATCTTCACCCAACTGAATTCGAAGCCGTCATCATCGAACTTCTTCACTTCACAATCTCCATAAACCCCCTCCATTTTTGCCTAGTTCGAATCCTTCTTCTGGTTTCAGTTATACGCTGCCTAGAGCTACCATTACAACCCATCACGTCGTCCATCCTTCCTCCATACTCCACCTTAACAAGCAAGGTCAGATTCAAACTCCTTCTCTCCTCGTGCTTTTCACAACCATCAATATTTCACTCATCTCGCACCTCTATCAACAACTTCCATCGTCGATAGAACATCACGCACCCTCAACACAACACCGAACTCAGATTACCCCATATCTACCAAAACTTTGCTTACATACTCCATAGCTCCTCCTCGATCCTAAAACGAACCTGAATCTGTCAAAAGCTGCTTAAATCAAGATCGAATGGGAACCCTAGGTTCCTGTAACAACGCTGGAATTTTTCAGCGACCCCAAAACATGATCGAACTCCTCCCAATTGACATATGTTGTAGCAAATCTTCTTACGAATTCAAATAAACTCGTTCCTTGATTTTTTGGGTTTTTGTTTGATTTTATTTTGATTTTTAAGTGATGATTTCTTCACGTTTTTACTAATGTTGTGGCGGCTGGAACTTTTGACCGTGAAGAGGAAATGGTTAGGGTTTAGAAATAATGTAAGAGTACTTATAGAAAAATTTAAATAATTTTATATTCATTATTTTATTTTATTTTAATCAATAGCTATATGTATTTACTCTTTAAAAGTTCGTACAACCACATAAAATACCCAATTTTCATGAAGATTGTCATGCAGCTATATCTTAACATTACGGACCCAATGAAACTGGGTTCATCGAATTCCGACTCCGTTTGCTCACACAGTGTATTTTTAACCGTCAAACTACTGATTGTTTTTCACATTAAAAATCCGTACGGCCACATATTGACCCCAAAAATAACGAAAATTGAAATCTAGCAATAATTTAACATTTCAGATACAACAAAATTAGTTTCGTCGAAAACGGAGGTCATTTGCAAAACGGGCTATTTTTAAAGCTCTAAATAACCTATTTAATTATATAAATATATTTAAAAACAATTAAATTAAATATTTAAAAATAAATATAATTGTATATATTCATAATAGAATATCATACAGCTCCAATTGGATTTATAACTCGATATTCAAGTTCCGGTTGAATCGATATTCAATTTATATTGAAAAATTCATTTATAATATAAATAAATCGTTAGAAATTATAAAGGAATTCCATAGCGACTTTTCGAAAATTTGATTTGGACATAAAATCAAAATCTACACATTGAAATCCCGATTTTTCTCTTCCATTAGAAAAATATACTTCACCAACTCGTAACGTTTCTTGTTTCACAAAAATCCGACTTAAAACGGATTCTGTATATCCATTTAAAGTTTGAATCGCCAAATTACGAACTGCCGCGCCATTTCGAGCTCGATTATAATTATAATATAAATTATACGTTCAACTGTCATTCAAATAATATATTCGTTATTCTAATTCAAATTCTAAACTGAATTATATACATTTTAAATTGCCCAGTTCACACCATATCGTCAATTCACTATTTCGGACTATTTCAAAAATAAATATATTATTCTATTATTTATATTAATTAAATATTCACTATTATTTAATTAAACAACCATTTAATTCTCTATATCACTATTTAAATAATTAAATAAATTAATTATTATATCCCTAAAATACGGGACATTACATTCTTCCCCCCTTAAAATAATTTCTTCCTTGAAATTGCTAAGGTCAAAAACAAACTCCACCAACTGGGTTAAACATTATTTATTTACTTCTTTTTCCATTTCAATTGAACCCATTAATTTCAATTGAAATATTGATTAATTATTATCAACGAAAATTTTCAAAAATCCTGAAAATTTTCTACCCCCCGAAATTTTCGAAAAATTTCGCCAGCACCTCCTTTATATGGCTTAATCGGTACAACTACAACTCGCCTCCTTAGGCCTTCTCCAACCCAAAAGAAAATCAAATAGCCAAGCGGCTTGCCAAACAGGCTCATAAATCTCATGCTTATATCAAATATAAACTTGTACCTTTTTGTAGGGCATATCATTATATCTTTTCCATCTGCTGCTAATTCAACATATACCAATGTCATCAAATCAAACTCAACTCACTTTTATCTCCAACACAACCATTCGCTTATAACCAAGCCAAATTCATTCAAACTCCAATTCCAACCTCAATTCAAAATTCTTACTCAACAATTCATTTCTATTCCAGACTATCTCTAATCCAGTCCAATTCCACTTGATACCATTCTATTTCAATATGATTTTCACTTAACTGGCTTTAACTCAATTTCAATTTGTTTTCACAATTTCCTATTTTAATTTGTTTTAATTCAAACAATCTCCCTGGGAATTTTAAACAGCTAAGCTTTTAAAAAATCAAATATCCCCTTTGGAATCAAAACAACTTGTTTTCTCCAAACAATTCAAAACCAATCTCTTTGGTAGTAATCCGTCACTTACACACTCAAAAATGAACACCGATGATGTCATGATCATCATCAGAATCTATTTCCAGCTATCGAAGTGAGTTCAATACTATATCACTTTCAAAACCATATCTAAACGCTTCCATTTTGAAATTCATTTCTGTAACATCCCACGTCCATTAATGTCACTCACAAAGGGAATGCATTAACTTCCATGGAGCATTTTAAGTGTGTATAAAACAGAAACTTAACAACAAGACAGATATAAACAGTACTAAAACTTTATTTCAATGCAGCGAAAAATACATAAGTTCGATTACATCATCAAAACCAGAGTCAAAGTACGTAATATCCATCTTGACCAACTCAAAGTACATAAATTAAAAGACATAATCAATACAAAATAGCCATAAATAAAAGAGAGGCTGAACTTTACTTCAGCGATCCATGCAATCTTCTAAAAGCAAGAAACACAGCTGTCCAAAATCAAGCTCTACTGGTGCTAGTTCCAATCTGAGCACCTGGGAGGGGGGAAGGAAGAAAAGAGGAGGAAACAAAGGGGCTCAGACATAAAGTTTGGCGAGTGCGATAACTTTAACAATATAATAACCAAAGTAACTAGGCTAAGGCATAAGTTGGAAAATCAGGAAATGACCATGAACCATTGAATATGGCAGAGTAAACAAGGAAACAAGATGAACAACGAAATCGTTAAAGCGCATCTAAACCACTATAAGATAATTACTAACTACACCATCACAATAAGATAATTGCTAAACTGCACCACCACTAGTCACCCTAAGGTTGATCCCGCCTACGGGCTTAAATAATGATAATGGTAGTTTCGTGCACCCCTAGCTGCCTTCATAGGTGCCGCCTGCCCCTATCTCCACTAGGTGTACCCACTACCCCCAAGCGATCGGCTCCCTAACTCGTAGATACCCGTATTGTCCCCATAGTGGGGTGTATCACTCCCCAAAGTGGCAACCCGATACCATAAATAATGCACGGCTTATATCTACACGATGCAACAACGTCTTACCTACCGGTCCGGGTCCACACACGCATATGAACCCGTTGGACTTGCGTTGCCACCGCTAACTCGGTTTGGCCTCTTACAGTCAAGCCCAATATACGTGTCCCGTCCCCGACTTGGGTCGACCCCATAAAGATACGTATGGGTTACTGGTTGAAACGAGCCCCCATGCATGAAACAAGCTATCCACCTAAGCTTGGTCCCCTCTAGTACATCCCACTTAACCCTCTTTTTATTCATGTTTCAATTACATGTTTCAATTTTGGTTAAGTATTTCTAATCGTATTTCAAATGCTACACAAGGCACCCACTAAATTCCATATGCCACCCAAGGCACCCACTTAACGCCCTCATGTCCCACTGCATGTTTATCTGGTTAAGTGTTTCCTAATTCATTAAGACCGTAACCTCGTAAAGACCTCTCACATTAGACTGGCATTTGTGGCAGTTGGATTTGCCGGGCGGGTCCGGGCAGCCTTACACCACAAAAGAGCCTAACCTCGTGTCTTTACAATTGTTACATATTTAATTTATGCCTAAGACCTCCCACATTAGACTGGCATTTGTGGTAGCTGGATTTGTCGGGCGGGTCCGGGCAGTCTTACAACACAAAAGAGCCTAACCTTGTGTCTTAGACGATTAATTACTCCTAATTAATCATTCGCCAATTTGAATTACTTTCCCTATTCAAATTATCAATCTATTCCAAATTTAACGATGTCCATAATTGACTCAATTATGTCCATCCATTTATGGTATGTAAAATCATACCAATTTTCATCACAAATTTATTTTATGCCTTTTAAGGCATTTATGCCAATTAAATCTTTTAATATTATCCCCTTACCCCACGTTGTACGTTTGTTCGTTTTACGTAAAATATACGTTAGACTCGAATAGTCTAACTCATGGAATAAAGAGAAAACATCACAACATACATATAATTAAAAATAGATCTAAACAAAAGGGGTGAACTTGCATGTGTGAATGATGTTCTACATCTAAAACTTGCATAGGCCAAAGTTGCAACTTGCATAAACTACATATGTCATAGACCCAAATCTAAAGGTGTGAACTTGTTGGGATAATGGTCACAAACTTGCATAAATCATGTATGTCATAGATCTACATCTAAAGGTGTAAACTTGTAGCGGCAATAACCACAAACTTGCATAACATGATTCATATTCCAAACTCATATATTGGTGTAAACTTGCATATGTGATTTATGCAACATAACAATGATATAGGCTGACATCTAAACATGTAAACTAGGATGTAGAATTTGGCATATAACTCACACATGTCATAGCCTAACTTTTAGATCTAAAATAGATGTCATGAAGCATATAAGGTTATACATATAATTTTCCCCAACTTGCATATGATTCATGTCTTAATAAAAATCTAAACTTGCATACATACTTATGATTTATCATATGAATCATCATACCCAAACTAGCATATGAACAACATGGTGATTTGATTATACATAAGCCAATCATAGAATTACAACATGGATGATAGCTTCATAACTTTACAATAGATGATCACAACGTAACATCATAGAATTCATCACAATTTTACATCATAATTATAACATGCGGTCAATAATTCACATCATATCCAAATAATCCGCATCATAACATAATCCAATTAATTTGCTAATTATTTTATTAAAATTATCGAACTCACAACTCAAAGGAGGTCTTGAGTTCTGAATTCTGAGTTCTGAAGTTGTAATAGCTTTCCCTTGAAGAAGATTCGTTGTTTAAGTTGAAAAGAATTGAATTAGATTAGCTTTCTTCCTCTCTAATTGGTGGCGGCAATGCTGAGTTGCTAGGTGACGGCATGGAGGCCATGAATCTAATTTTGTTTTGATTATAGGGTTTGAGTCTAGAGGTGTTTTTATAGAGTTTAGAATTAGTTTAAGCCGTCCGATCAACCCAGAATTAATCCCAGCCAATCAGAGCATATCAGAAACCCTAATGAGTCAGCATCTAGTCATCAACAGGTCATAAAACAAATCTGCCCGGGGGGAGGGGGCAGGTCGAGCCCCAGGTCGACCTGGTCAGGGCAGGTCGACCCCCAGGTCAACCCTCTGGTCGACCTGGCCCTGGCAGGAATTTTCCCGCCTAGCCTGTCTGACTCCGAAATTTGAATTTTCTGAAATCTTTTTTGAATTTTCTGAAACTTTCGATGGCCATAACTTCTTCATACGAAGTCCAATTCACGCAAACTCGGACTCTATCTCAACTAGAATTCCGAGACGAACACAATGGCGCAACCCGTTTCCCTTAATTCTCATGTCTGAGATTAGTTATTCTTTAATTTGTGAACATTAGTGTTAACAGAAATACGGGGTGTTACATTCTCCCCTCCTTAAAGGATTTCGCCCCCGAAATCTCCAAGTTAAGGAGAATGCATATCCTACCATCCAAATAACCATCTACTCAACCATCAAACACAGACATCCATTGTCCTTATAAAATTCCTAATGGTGTATGAACATATGCAAGAAGTGTGTGTATATGTTCCTTATCTAATGCAAAATCAGGCGGTCTACTGAATCAGTTGACCTCCTTAATGCAAATCATGATAGTGTCATGTGTCCATTATGTATGCGAAAGAATCCTATCGATACATATCACTTCTACATGCGTGCACAACCATTCACCAAAATGCCGCATCCATATGATAGCACAACCATTATACATCCATTAGCTTAAATATGCACACACATTTATATGCAATATGAAGTGACTGAGCCGATCTAGTGCCTAAAGTGTGTGTATATGCATCCACGAGCAACTACTAGCAACACTTGCATCCACATGCATCCATCATACATAACATGTCTCAAACACATGTTTCAACCATAGGACTACCTTATCTAAAGGTCAAAGGTACTAGCGAGAGGACATACTAAAGATAAGATAAGTACAAGGTAAGCGATAAAGGAGAAATTAAAAGACATACCCTCAAACAGAAAAGGGTATAATGAATGCATCTTCTCTTCCGTCTCCCAAGTAGTGTTGCTCTCATCATCTCCCCATTGCACTTTGACTAGCTTGACCTCTCGATTCCTCAACTTCTTAATCTTCGACCTAAGAATGCACGTAGGAGCTCGTCGAATCGTCGCATCATGCTCGATCTCCACCTCTCTAAGCAAGCTCGGCTCTACCACTTCCATGGTCTCGTGCAAGCACTTCCTCAAATGTGATACATGGAATACATCGTGTACGCCACTAAGTCTCTCGGGCAACTCCACTCTAAACGCCATTTGCCCAATCCTCTCCTTAATAGGAAATGGCCCTACGAACCTTGGTGCTAACTTCCCAACGGACCCAAAGCGAACTACATTCCGTAATGGAGACACCTTGACAAAGACCATGTCCCCAATATCAAACTCAGGATCTGTCCTCCTCTTGTCCGCATAAGATTTCTGCCTATCTTGCGCCGTCTTCATCCTCCTTCGAATCAAATCGATCTTTTCCAAAGTCTCTCTAATCATATCGGGCCCAAGTAAGATCTTATCTGTAGACTCCCACCAACATGTAGGCGAACGACACGACCGTCCATAAAGAGCCTCGAACGGTGCCATGCCAATGCTAGACTGAAAGCTGTTATTATATGCGAACTCCACCAACGGAAGATGTTTCTCCCATGTACCTCCGAAATCTAAGACACACAACCTCAATAGGTCCTCTAGAATACGATTCACCCTCTCGGTATGTCCGTCTGTATGAGGATGATATGCGGTGCTCAAACATAACTGAGTCCCTACCGCCTCTTGCAAGCTTTTCCAAAATTCGCTAGTAAAGATAGGATCGCGGTCGCTCACTATGCTAGAAGGAACACCGTGCAAACGAACTATTTCTCGAATGTATACGGAGGCTAACCATGGAGCAGTCCTCTTACTCTTCACGGGAATGAAATGGGCGCTCTTAGTAAGTCTGTCTACCACGACCCAAATCCCCGTATTACACTTCCTCGATCTCGGTAACCCGTCAACAAAGTCCATCGAGACACTATCCCACTTCCATTGTGGGACCTCCAATGGGTGAAGCAATCCACCGGGCTTCTTTTGCTCTGCTTTTACTTGTTGGCACACCAAGCACCTCGCGACAAACTCGGCCACGTCCTTCTTCATACTAGCCTAAAAGTAAACTCATCTCATGTCCATGTACATCTTGTCCCCGCCGGGATGGATGGTCATCTTCGAACGATGTGCATCATCAAGAATGGTCTTCCTTAGGTTCTCGTCTTTTGGTACATAAAGTCTACCGTCCCTACGTAACTAACCCTTATCATCTAGGGTATACTTACTGAGATGGCTCGATAACTCCCCTCCTTTGAGCTTCTCTACTAAATCAACCAACTATGGGTCATCTCGTTGTGCCTCGCCAATCCGTCCCAAAAGCGTAGGTCTGACCTCCAAGGATGCTAGCAAACCGGGTACAAAGTCAACGGAAGGTTTAAAGTCAAACGTAGAGATGAACTCTAAGCTTCGCCGCTCAACAAACAACGGAATCAAGGACAACCTTTTTCTACTTAAGGCGTCCACCACCACGTTACCCTTGCCAGGGGTATATGCTATCTCGAAGTCGTAGGATGCTAAGAATTCCATCCACCTTTGCTTCCTTAAGTTCAAGTCCTTCTGAGAGAATAAATATTTTAGCGATTTGTGGTCAGTGAACAATTCAAATTTCTCGCCAAGAAGATAATGGTGCCAAGACTTAAGCGTGAAAACAATAGCGGCCAACTCTAGGTCATGTGTAAGGTAATTTCTCTCATGCACTCTCAACTGCCTTCCACCATAGGCTGTTACCCTTCCCTCTTGCTTTAAGACCGCGCCTAGTCCTGTCCCACAAGCATCGGTATAAACGGTAAATGGCTTACTCCCATCCGGCAACACTAAGACTGGGGCTGTGGTCAAAGCTCTCTTTAGACGTTGGAACGCATCATCACAATCTACGTCCCATGTGAAAACTAAGTTCTTCTTCGTCAAGCGTGTTAATGGGGCTGATATTTTTTCGAAGTCTTTGATAAACTTCCTATAGTAGCCAGCCAAACCTAAGAAACTCCTCACCTCGGTAGCATTTTTAGGGACCTTCCAATCTTGGATGGCCACTACCTTTGCGGGATCCACAGCTCTCCCTTCTTTGGAAACCACGTGCCCTAAGAATTGCACTTCCTTCCTCCAAAAGTGACATTTAGAAAATTTAGCTATAAGGCTATGTGCTCGAAGAGTCTCCAACACTTCCCTAAGATGTAGGGCATGCTCTTCCTCATTCTTAGAAAAGATCAAGATGTCGTCCACAAAGACTACCACGAATTTATTAAGGTACTCCCTAAACACCCTACTCATCAAGTCAACAAAGTATGCGGGGGCGTTTGTCAAACCGAAGGGCATCACAAGCCACTCGAAGAAACCATCTGGAGTCCTAAAGGCAGTCATGTCTATGCTATCCTCAACCACTCTCAACTGATGGAAACCCGTGGCTAAGTCCAACTGCGAAAACACTGAGGCGCCAACTAACTGATCGAAGAGATCGTCAATCCTCGGCAGTGGGTGTCTATTCTGCTTAGTAAGCTTATTAAGTTCTCTATAGTCCACACAAAGTCTAAGGGACCCATCTGCCTTCGTGGCAAATACTACTGGAGAACCCCACTACAATATACTACGTCTGATGAACCCCTTCTCAAGCAATTCCTTCACTTGCTTACTGAGTTCCCTTCTCTCTCTTGGAGCCATGTGGCGCACTGGTAATGCAACTGGCTTTGCATTATCTACTAGATATATTCGAAAGTCTATCTCACGTTTTGGGGGTAAACCCCTCGCCTCATCGAAGACATCAACATATTCACGGACTATGGGAACAGAATGTAAATCATCATCAGATGCGTTAAGGGATTCTAGGTAGCTAAGCATTACTAGACCTCTAGGGTCACAAAAAATATCAAGGGTCTTTCCAAAACAAGTCAACAATCTAACTACCCTTCTTTCACAATCTAGGATGGCCCCATATCTAGTTAGCCAATCCATACCTAGAATTAAACCGTAGCCCATGAAGCCAAGAACAAAGGCGTTGCATTCAAACTCAACGCCCAAGATAAACACTCTCAAATCCCGACAAATCATAGAAAGATGAGCCGAACCACCAATAGGATTTGAGACTACTAAGGGATCCGCAACTAGACTAGTATCTAGGTGCAGTGTTTCAACTAATGATGTAGAGATAAACGAATGTGATGCGCCAGAATCGAATAAACTACGGACAGAATGATAAAACAGAAAAACTAAACTTTCAATGGAAATTGCTCTACCTCGTTCTTGCAGCGGTGGGACCATGAGAGCCTGAACTTGTCCCCTTGCCTGCCCTGGTGCCATAAGAGCCTGCACCTGTCCTCTCGAGGTAGACCCTACCCTCTGCCCTTTCTTTGGACAGTTCTTAATAAGATGTGCCGCCTCGCCACAGTGGAAACAACCAGTCTTCTTTTTCTTCCTACAATCTCTATTTAGATAGCCTGGTGTCCCACAGTTAAAGCATCTTTTCTTTCCCTTACCTTTGTTGCCTTTGCCACCTTTCTTGTTATGTTGTTGCTGTTGCGGCTTCTTTTGATCCCCTTTCTTCTCGGGTGCCTTATTAGCATTGGCGCCCTTCTCCTCTTCATGCATGAGCGTCGTGTCAACTAGTCTCTCAAAGGTAGCCCCCATGGGAATGTGGGTCATAGCTAACCCATGAAGCGGCTCGTTCAAACCCTTAACAAATCTTAGAGCCTTCTTTTCTGGAATATTCACCAAGTCCAAGCCAAATCTCGCCAACTGGTTGAACTTGTTGACATATCTTTCACCGATAGATTCCCTTGCTTCAATGCTAGAAACCTTTCCATGTATAGATTCTCTTCAGCCCGTGAGAGAAACTTTGCCTCAAACCTCTGCCTAAAAGATGGCCATGTATCGACTGGACGTTCTCCATTAGTGACCTCCCACCAAAACGAGGCCTCATCCTTCACTAGCCAGGCAGCCAACTGGACCTTCCTTCCATCTTCCACTTCAAAGATTCCAAACAATTCTTCCACCTCCGTTAGCCAGTCTCGAGCTTCAACAAATGTCTCCGTCCCGTGAAAAGGTTTTCCACCCATTGCCCGAAAGTCCTTACATATCTAGCAAAAGTATCGACGCGAGGAGGAGGAGGAGTATTAGTTGGACCTGCGGTGGCGGCCCTAGCCTCGAGATATTGACGAAACCAACCGGGTACATGAACACCCTCTGGTATCTCAGATGCTTCAGACATGCAGAAACAAAAAAGGAAAGATTCAATACAAAAGAACCGAAGGAAAGATAGATGGCCCTTGGGTTTATGCTTTCTAAAATAAGCTTTTCTCTTGAAAATACTTTCCTTCAAACATACTTTTGAAGGTACTTCTTTATAAAAATTGTTTTTGAAAAACAGCTTTTCAAAATTCATATCTGTTCTAGTAACCTTCAGCTCTGATACCACGTGTAACACCCCACGTCCATTAATGTCACTCACAAAGGGAATGCATTAACTTCCATGGAGCATTTTAAGTGTGTATAGAACAGAAACTTAACAACAAGGTAGATATAAACAATACTAAAACTTTAAAACTTTATTTCAATGCAGTGGAAAATACATAAGTTTGATTACATCATCAAAACCAGAGTCAAAGTACATAATATCCATCTTGACCAACTCAAAGTACATAAATTGAAAGACATAATCCCCAATACAAAATATCCATAAATAAAAGAGAGGCTGAACTTTACTTCAGCGATCCAAGCAATCTTCTAAAAGCAAGAAACACAGCTGTCCAAAATCAAGCGCCACTGGTGCTAGTTCCAACCTGAGCACCTTGTGGGGGGGGGACAAAGGGGGTCAGACAAAAAGTCTGGCGAGTGCGATAACTTTAACAATATAATTACCAAAGTAACTAGGCTAAGGCATAAGTTGGAAAATCAGGAAATGACCATGAACCATTGAATATGGCAGAGTAAACACGGAAACAAGATGAACAACGATATCGTTAAAGCGCACCTAAACCACTATAAGATAATTAATAACTACACCATTACTATAAGATAATTGCTAAACTGCACCACCACTAGTCACCCTAAGGTTGATCCCGCCTACGGACTTAAATAATGATAATGGTAGTTTTGTGCACCCCTAGCTGCCTTCATAGGTGCCGCCTGCCCCTATCTCCACTAGGTGTACCCACTACCCCCAAGAGATCGGCTCCCTAACTCGTAGATACCCGTGCTGGATCCACAGTGGGGCGTATCACTCCCCAAAGTGGCAACCCGATACCACAAATAATTCGCGGCTTATACCTACACGATGCAACAACGTCTTACCTACCAGCCGGGTCCACACACGCATATGAACCCGTTGGACTTGCGTTGCCACCGCTAACCCGGTTTGGCCTCTTACAGTCAAGCCCAGTATGCGTGTCCCGTCCTCGACTTGGGTCGAGCCCACAAAGATACGTATGGGTTACTGGTTGAAATGGGCCCCCTTGCATGACACAAGCTATCCACCTAAGCTTGGTCCCCTCTAGTACATCCCACTTAACCCTCTTTTTATTCATGTTTCAATTACATGTTTCAATTTTGATTAAGTATTTCTAATCGTATTTCAAATGCCACCCAAGGCAACCACTAGATTCCATATGCCACACAAGGCACCCACTTAACCCCCTCATGTCCCACTACATGTTTATTTGGTTAAGTGTTTCTTTATTCATAAAGACCGTAACCTCATAAAGACCTCTCACATTAGACTGGCATTTGTGACAGCTGGATTTGCCGAGCGGGTCCGGGCAGTCTTACACCACAAAAGAGCCTAACCTCGTGTCTTCACAATTGTAAAGTATTTAATTTATGCCTAAGACCTCCCACATTAGACTGGCATTTGTGGCAGCTGGATTTGCCGGGCGGGTCCGGGCAGTCTTACACCACAAAAGAGCCTAAACTCGTGTCTTAGACGATTAATTACTCCTAATTAATCATTCCCCAATTTGAATTACTTTCCCTATTCAAATTATCAATCTATTCCAAATTTAATGATGTCCATAATTGACTCAATTATGTCCATCCATTTATGGTATGTAAAATCATACCAAATTTTCATCACAAATTTATTTTATGCCTTTTAAGGCATTTATGCCAATTAAATCTTTTAATATTATACCTTTACCGCACGTTGTACGTTTGTTCGTTTAACGTAAAATATACGTTAGATTCGAATATTCTAACTCATGGAATAAAGAGAAAACATCACAACATACATATAATTAAAAATAGGTCTAAACATAAGGGGTGAACTTGCATGTGTGAATGATGTTCTACATCTAAAACTTGCATAGGCCAAAGTTGCAACTTGCATAAACTACATATGTCATAGACCCAAATCTAAAGGTGTGAACTTGTTGGGATAATGGTCACAAACTTGCATAAATCATGTATGTCATAGATCTACATCTAAAGGTGTAAACTTGTAGAGGCAATAACCACAAACTTGCATAACATGATTCATATTCCAAACTCATATATTGGTGTAAACTTGCATATGTGATTTATGCAACATAACAATGATACAGGCTCACATCTACATGTAAACTAGGATGTAGAATTTGGCATATAACTCACACATGTCATAGCCTAACTTTTAGATCTAAAATAGATGTCATGAAGCATATAAGGTTAGACATTTAATTTTCCCCAACTTGCATATGATTCATGTCTTAATAAAAATCTAAACTTGCATACATACTTATGATTTATCATATGAATCATCATACCCAAACTAACATATGAACAACATGGTGATTTGATTATACATAAGCCAATCATAGAATTACAACATGGATTATAGCATCATAACTTTACAATAGATGATCACAACATAACATCATAGAATTCATCACAATTTTACATCATAATTATAACATGCGGTCAATAATTCACATCAAATCCAAAAAATCCGCATCATAACATAATCCAATTAATTTGCTAATTATTTTATTAAAATTATCGAACTCACAACTCAAAGGAGGTCTTGAGTTCTGAATTCTGAGTTCTGAAGTTGTAATAGCTTTCCCTTGAAGAAGATTCGTTGTTTAAGTTGAAAAGAATTGAATTAGATTAGCTTTCTTCCTCTCTAATTGGTGGCGGCTATATTGAGTTGCTAGGTGACGGCATGGAGGCCTTGAATCTAATTTTGTTTTGATTTTAGGGTTTGAGTCTAGAGGTGTTTTTATAGAGTTTAGAATTAGTTTAAGCCGTCCGATCAACCCAGAATTAATCCCAGCCAATCAGAGCATATCAGAAACCCTAATGAGTCAGCATCTAGTCATCAACAGGTCATAAAACAAATCTGCCCGGGGGGGTGGCAGGTCGACCCCTAGGTCGACCCTATGGTCGACCTGGTCAGGGCAGGTCGACCCTATGGTCGACCTGGCCCTGGCGGGAATTTTCCCGCCTAGCCTGTCTGACACCGAAATTTGAATTTTCTGAAATCTGTTTTGAATTTTCTGAAACTTCCGATGGCCATAACTTCTTCATATGAAGTCCAATTCACGCAAACTCGGACTCTATCACAACCAGAATTCCGAGACGAACACAATGGCGCAACCCGTTTCCCTTAATTCTCACTTCTGAGATTAGTTATTCTTTAATTTATGAACATTAGTGTTAACAGAAATACGGGGTGTTACAATTTCAAAAAACCGTTTTCAATGTTTGTAACAAAATTAAAATCTCCCAGGATTTTAAAATTCACATATATTTAACCCAGATTCATTTACAACACTTTTATAACCTTCCACGGTTTTAATTCCAATTCTGATTTAAATTCAGATTTAATCCATCTAATTCCATATACTACACTTATATGAATTCTGATTGGTTATTCACATAACCATTTAATTTATAATCTTACTCGATTATAATAACAACCAATATATCCAATATATATATTTTCTCTATATCAAAATATACTTTGGGTAAAATTATTTTCATTTACCCTCTTTTCAAAACATATCGTGTTGACCCATCGTATTCGAGTGTTTAGAAGCTCCTACCGATACAGTGGATCAAACTGATCGATCAGAACCCATAAACAACTCAGCCAATAAATCTACACAATATAAAACTTTTTTTTTTGTAAAATCTACAAATACGTTCACTCGTATATATACACTCAACTCAATCTAGGGTATTACTAACCCCATCTCTACTGAGTCACGCCACAGATCCAAGGTAATAACTTAACCTTAAGCTCTGATACCAACTGTAGTGACCCAGGGATTTTGTGACCCTTGGATATCGGCATACAACACCATGTCGATCGTCCAAGAACCGAAACACCGGATAGTCCATGAAAAAAATTAGAGGGTGAGAATAGATAAGATAGAAACTTAGAATAGAAGAAGAAGAAGAACATACAATATCAGAGTAAACACGAATTTCACAGCGGAATGAACAATATATAATAGATACATATTTATGAAATAAATGATTGTACTATGTATACAGTAACATTATCAGAGTATAACACTTACATCACAGCGGAAATGAACAATAGCTATAAAAACGCTGCTGACGCCTCCTGCTCCAACTCCTTCGAGTGCCTCTGTAAATCCCGACTACTTGACTGCTCGTACAAATTTGAGCATCCAAGAGTTTAGGGAAAACAAAACAAACTTCGGGTCAATCATAGGACTGGTGTGAGTAAAATAATTTAAACAGTTTGAGTAATTAAACGATATCTCATAAGACCACTCAATATAACGGAACGGGTTTTTCCCTTATGAGAATCCAAAACATTTGATTTAACTTCCAAAATCCTTTTGAAAGAAACGATAAACTTTATATCAAAACTCTTTTGATATTATAATTAATGTCTATCAACCATAACTAAATAATCATCTAACAAAAACGCTTTCATCTCACGTTCTACATATATAGTATACAATCAAAACCACGAGCACTTATTGGATGATGGATTAACAACTATGACAAGGTATGGAACCACCTTCCGATAGTGTACCTCTGGAGAGGAATACACTGGGTTCAACAAGAACATCTTGCAACTCGGCCACACATGACCGACCACTCATTTTGCTTGAGTGTATCGAATGTATATCACCAACGGTTGGGATCAGCAACTGTTTCCCAAATGGGACAACATCGAATAGATTAAAGAATGAAATGAATATCTCTAGATAAGTGATAATCACCCTACTTGGTTCCCAACCACTTAGCCATGCTGCCTGCCCAATTTTTTTCATTTCCCGGTTGTAAGGCTAGAGGCCATGCTTATCTCTGACAGATCACACAATTTTTCACTTTGAATGTCACATCGTCATACACGTCAAATCACAAATTGATTTCCTCAAAAATACAACGGGTATACAGCTAAGAGAAACGAATTCCTCCACCACCAAACGTACATACGTTTGAAGAGATCAACTTACGCGATCTATTAAATATACCCTGTCAGACATTCTTCCATATAGGTCGTCCTGGGACAGGACAAACCGAAGGCACTATTCTGAAAATAGGACAGCTCTTGCATAACTCCGTCTTCAATTATCTTTATCATATTTGATTCGCAACACTAACATCCATACGGAGTGGTTTTTAGATAATTAATCTGATCCCGGTCTCTCCGTATTGATGACGGAAGATGGTCAAAAACTTCGATAGTCGGTGCGTTAACTATCAAAGAAAAACACGTGTGCAAACAACAGTCGTATTTCCAAAATCGAAATCTTACTGAGCAAATCATCTATCAACACTGATCCACTTTAATTTAATTAGTTATTCAATTATCCATTTCCCTATTCCTGTTTCCATATATTCAACATTTCTTATTTTCTAAATTTAGAAAATATACGTTATTAACATTGGAAAACATTTCCAATTCTTGTTTTCTATATTAGAAAACATTTCTGATTCTTATTTGGAAAACATTTCCAAAGCTTCTACATTGAATTTGAACAGATGTTTAAATCAAACATCGCTATGCCAACTCAAACCATTGTACTCGTTAACTAAATTCACTTAACCAATCTTCATTGTCGAATGTTAACCATTCCTTAGTTAAAAACGAAGCCAATCAAGTTGGGGTATAACTACCTCTTAGACCTTAACAGAACAACATTTCTAACTTCGAAACAAACAAGGTTCACCTTTTAAACCTTTAACAAACTTCCTTACGTAACTCTCTTTCGAATAAATATCTATTCGATAACTCTTTCCTTCGAATAAACTATATTCGATAATCTCTCTTCGAATATCCATATCCGATTAACTCTATTGAATTAACACTATTCGATTAACTCTAATCGATTTACTCTTATTAGTTAGCTCTATTTGTTTAACTCTATTTGATTAACTCTATTGGATTAACTCTATTTGATTAACCATAATCGATTAACTCTATTGGATTAACTCTAATGAATTTACTCTTATCAATTAACTCCTTCAATTAACTCCCATCAATTAACTCCTATCAATTAAGTCCATTCGAATAAATTATATTTGATTAACTCCTTTCGAATAAACTATATTCGATTAACTCCTTTTGAATAACTAATATTCGATTAACTCCTTTCGAATAACTAATATTCGATAACTCCTTTCGAATAACTAATATTCGATAACTCCTTTCGAATAACTAATATTCGATAACTCCTTTCGAATAACTAATCTTTGATAAGTTCTTTCGAATAACTAATCTTCGATAACTCCTTTCGAATAACTAATATTCGATAACTCCTTTCGAATAACTAATATTCGATAACTTCTTTAGAATAATTAATATTCGATAGCACTTTTCGAATAACTAATCTTCGATTATCCTTTTGAATAACTAATATTCGATAACTCCTTTCGAATAACCAATATTTGATAATTCTATCTTCGAATAAACTATATTCGAATAACTCTAATCCGACTAACTCTAATTCAATTAACCCTCTTCGAATAACTAATATTCGACTAACTCTAATTCAATTAACTCTCTTCGAATAACTAATATTCGACTAACTCTTATTAAATTAACTCTCTTCGAATAACTAATGTTCGACTAACTCTTATTCAATTAACTCTCTTCGAATAACTAATATTCGACTAACTCTTATTCAATTAACTCTCTTCGAATAACTAATATTCGACTAACTCTTGTTAAATAAACTCTATTCAATTAACTCTATTCGAATAACTCCTTTCAATGAACTCTAACTCGATTAACTCTAATCGATTAATTCTAATTCGAATAACTCTAATCGATTAACTCTAACTCGATTAACTCTAACTGAGTAACTCTAATCAACTAACTCTTATTCGAATAAATTATATTTGATAACTCTATTTGACTAACTCTATTCGATTACAAATATTTCCTTTTCTATTTGTTTTACAAATATTTCCTTTTCTATTTTTTTACAAATATCTCCTTTTCTATTTGTTTTACAGATATCTCCTTTTCTATTTGTTTATATTTATTTCATATAAATATTTCCTTTTATAACTTTATTTATTTTCTAAATAAATATTTCCTTTTATAACTCTATTTATTAATATTTCCTTTTATAACTCTATTTATTTTCTAAATAAATATTTCCTTTTATATAATCCTTTTCCTTTTATATATAAAATCCATTGATTTTATATAAATACATTATTTTCAAAATACACTTTGAAAATCCCCTTTTCTATATTCCAGTATTTCTTACGATATTTAAAATACCCAAATAACAATGATCGATATCATTCAACACATGTAATCAACACAGATTATATATCACATCATATATTACAATATATGAAAAACAGTAAAATAAATGTTGAGGAATCCAGTTGGATCCCTCCGACTGTTTCCTTGCATCCACGGATGTTACACAATATAATCAACATCAATTTCAATTCAATATGAAATATTTTGATAACCGAATCCACATATATTTAATGGTTTATATATATATAATTTCAACCAACTGACTAGCAGTTCATCCAAACAGCCAATACACAGCAATCAACCAATATTTATCAACTCTAAAAATACGTTATAAAAATATAAACTGTTCAGAGTTAGTGAGATTTACTCACTTTGCGCGTTAACCATTGAACAACGATTTGCATCAATTGACTCAGAAGGACAATTTATTTTGCCATAAATTGCAACGAGCTCCGATTCACTCCTAGTAAGTTCCATTGTGTAGGCGCCGTCCATACGATCCCAACGGATCTGACCGTTCATTAATCTGACACCGTATGGACAAGATATTATAAATACAATCTTATAAAATCTTTTAAATAGTTTTAAATTTAAATAAACTTTATTAGTGGGCCTCACCCGTTCAATCAGCCTAACCCATATCTGTTCAACCTTATTCCATTTCCTGCCATATTCTTCTTCCTGGTTGAACAAAAACAGAACCCATCACTCCTTATAGACATTGCCGAATTTTCAACTCCCACTCCTCCATCTTCACCCAACCGAATTCGAAGCCGTCATCACTGAACTTCTTCATTTCACAATCTCCACAAACCCCTACCATTTTTGCCCAGTTCGAATCCTTCTTCTGGTTTCAGTTGTACGCTGCCTGGAGCCACCATTACCGCACTTCACGGTGTCCATCCTTCCTCCATACTCCACCGTAACAAGCAAGGTCGGATTCAAACTCCTTCTCTCCTCATGCTCTTCACAACCATCCCTATTTCACTCATCTCGCACCTCTATCAACAACTCCCATCGTCGACATAACATCACGCACCCTCAGTACAGTACCGAACTCAAATTACCCCATATCCACCAAAACTTTTCTTACATACTCCACAGCTCCTCCTCGATCCTAAAACGAACCTGAATCCATCAAAAGCTACTTAAATCAAGATCGAATGGGAACCCTAGGTTCCTGTGACCAACGCTGGAATTTTTCAACAACCCCAAAACATGATCAAACTCCTCCCAATTGACACATATTGTAGCAAATCTTCTTACGAATTCAAATATACTCGTTCCATAATTTTTGGTTTTTGTTTGATTTTATTTTGATTTTCAAGTGATGATTTCTTCACGTTTTTACTAATGTTGTGGCGGCTGGAATTTTTGACCGTAAAGAGGAAATGGTTAGGGTTTAGAAATAATGTAAGGGTATTTATAGAAAAATTTAAATAATTTTATATTCATTATTTTATTCTATTTTAATCAATCGCTATATGTATTTACTCTTTAAAAATTTGTACGACCACATAAAATACCCCATTTTGATGAAGATGGTCATGCAGCTATATCTTGACATACGGACCCAACGAAACTGGTTTCATCTAATTCCGACTCCGTTTACTCACACAGCGTATTTTTAACCATCAAAATACCGACTGATTTTCACATTAAAAATCCGTACGGCCACATACTGACCCTAAAAATAACGAAAATTGAAATCTAGCAATAATTTAATATTGCAGATCCAACAAAATTAGTTTCGCCGAAAAATGTAACACCCGGTATTTTCTGTGCGCATAAAAATAACAAATTAAAGAATAATTAATTTTAAAAAAAGAATTAGGTAAAACGGGTTGCGCTATTGCGTTTGTCTCGGAATTATGCTTGAAATAGAGTCCGAGTTTGCGAAAATCGGACTCCGTATTAAGAAGATATATTTAAATTAAATGTTGCAGCAAAACATGCGAAAAGAATAATATTTAGCATTTTTCTAAGGATTGTAAGCAAAAGACTTAGTAGCTCATTTGGTTGGAACATGTGATTTGCATACAAGGAGTACGGAGTTCGATCCCCGCCAACGCCATATTTTTATTTTAGGGGAATGGCTAAAAAAATGGCTTAGTGTGAACGTAGTTTAAAAAGTGGTTTAGTTTGAAAATGGTTAATTAGGAAGATAGATAAAAATACATATATATATATATATGTATGTATGTATATATGACGTGTACGCATCATGTGGCGTACGTGGCGCATTTTTTGTTGTTAAGGATTGTTTTTTTTACGTGGCCTTCTCTGATAGGATTTGTGACAAATTAAAGGTAAGAAAGATTTATGCATGTATAAATAAATATTTATGTTTATGGGTAATTAATGTATATAGTAAAGGGAGAATATGTAAAACTAATTTGTAGATGTGTGTTAATATGGCATTGATTTGGAAAATATGTGATTGACCTTGGTTTGTATATGTGTTTGTGCTAATTTGTCATTCATGTTAATAGATATTAATTAAAAAAGAAAAAAAATATTAAGTAGGCATTTATGTTCGATTGATTGTCATTTATGTTTATTTGATGATAATGTAATTAATCTTAATTTGTATGAATACTTATTTGTCACTTATGTCAATTAACATTGAAGAGAATATGATAATTTAAGGAATATGATAATTTGTCATTTATGTTAATTGACAATAAAGAATAAAAGATGAACATTTGGTACATTAACGTTAAAGTAGAAGGTTATTAATACATTTGCTGAGTCATTCCTGACCTGTTGCTGAGTCACTGGGATAACTCTATCTAGTCTAGACGGTTCTGATTGCTCCTGTGTGATCCAATGGCCTATATTAACCTGAATCTCTATAAAAGCAACCTAATACCTCAACCCTAAATCGTATTAAAATCCAAACCAAGAGCCGTCATGCTGCCCTTGGACAACCTCGAGTAGCCGCCATTCAACTTGAAGCAAATTAAAAGAGACAAACCAAATCAAATCAAAATTAAAATAAAACAACAATTGTCTACATCAAAGGCGAGCATTTCAACTTCAGAATACAGATTCCAGAAATTAAGATCGTCTTTTGATTGTAAGTTTAGTTATCTTTTGGATGCGAACAAATTTAAGACGTGATTTGAAATAAAATGAAATATAGAGTTGTACCATGTTGTATAATAATGATGATGCTATTTCTTGTGATGCTTTTGTCATGAATGTCTTGGAATGATTGTGGTTTATCGGATTTATCATATTATGTTGAAACTGGTATTTGACCTGTTATGATTTGGGAATGAAACTATCATACCATATGCATGTTTATCCTTTCATGATATGTTACATGCTAGTTTGTAGGATAATTAATATTTATATATGCCTAAATATTTAGATCTATATGACTACATGTTTAAATCTAAAAAAAACTTTATGTGCTTAGATCCATGCTAATTAGATGTAAGTCACGATATATATATATATATATGTGTGTGTGTGTGTGTGTGTGTTCATATGATTAATGCAAGTTATATGTTTTATGTTAGGTCCAAATCAAGATTTATATACATATGTTCATATGCAAGTTACTTGTTAGATCCAAAACTAGATCTATATTTATATGCATGTTTATAAAGTGGATTCATGCAAGTTCACATGTTCATTATTGTTAGATCTAGTTCACACATACGTGTTTAAAAAAAATTACATGCTTTGGTAATGGACATGTCATGATTATGCTAGTTTATAAATAAAGTTATGTTCACACATACCTAGATCTGCATATTAACATGTTTAGGCTTATGATTATTTATGCAAGTTCATGTGACATGTTATTTGAAATGATTAATGTTCTATGCCAAGTTTACATGACATGTGTTTGTATTATGCATGTTCCTTTCTTTTACCTCTTGATTATAAATTAGGCCAATTTGCGGGCCTAATAACTTATTATAATTGATGCGAACGTAAACGAGGGTAACGTTGGGATAGACATTAAATTATAACATCTTAATGATGTATGTGGGCCCATAACCGTGTAAATGGTTAAGGCCATGAATTAGTATAATTTATATACCATTAGGCTTGGACATAATTAAAATATGTGACTTGAAAACTTAAAGAAAAATTTACGTATATACTTGACATAAATGACAAATATGTAAATTTAGTAAAAGACGAATATGCCTAACCCGAGGTTAGACTGAGTTGTGGTTTAAAACAGCCGAGAACCGACCGGCACATCCAGTGACCATAACAATACCTGTCTAATGTGGGTGGTTAGTGCATCAAGCCCAGAAAGACCCGAGGTTAGACTGAGTTGTGGTGTAAACCTGCCCAGAACCGACCGACACATCTAGTAACCACAACAATATCTATCTAATGTGAGTGGTTGGTGCTTTAATTAATTAATTAATGCTCATGAACAATCAAGCTGGAATAGTAAGGTTGAGTAATTCAGGAAACACTTAACTATAAAAACATGTTAACTAGACAAGTAGGTGAGGTTAAGTAAATTTAGAACACTTAATCGTAATAACATGTTAACTAGGCACGTGGGTGAGGTTAAGTAAATTTAGAACACTTAACCGTAATAACATGTTAACTAGGCAAGTGGGTGAGGTTAAGTAAAATTAGAACACTTAACCGTCATAACATGTTAATTAGACAAGTGGGTGAGGTTAAGTTAATAGGACACACTTAACCGATATATATATATATATATATATAACATGATGTATGATAGGGTTAAGTAACACAAGAGGAACACTTAACCAATATATATATATAACATGATATGTGATAGGGTTAAGTAACACAAGCGGAACACTTAACCAATACATATATATATATATATATATATATCTATGTATGTATGTAACATGATGTGTGGGCAGGTTAAGTTAACTTGAATGAATGGATAACACATAACCAAGAATATATATCAACTTGAATCAGTGGGAGGGTTAAGTACATATCGGGACTGGTGGGTAATATTGGTAATATAGGCCCACAAACTTAACCATTAAAATGAACATGCTTGAATCAGTGGAAAGGTTAAGTACATATCGGGTTGTTGGGTAATATTGGTAATATAGGCCCACAAACTTAACCATTAAAATGAACATGCTTGAATCAGTGGAAAGGTTAAGTACATATCGGGTTGGTGGGTAATATTAGTACATATAGGCCCACAAACTTAACCATTAAATAAACATGCTTGAATCAGTGGAAGGATTAAGTACATATCGGGATCAGTGGGTAATATTAGTACATATAGGCCCACAAACTTAACCATTAAATAGACATGCTTGAATCGGTGGGAGGGTTAAGTACATCACGTGTAGGTGGGTAATATTGTATATTTATAGGCCCACAAACTTAACCAGTAGGAAACCCTAGTAATAGGGACCCATTTCAGCAGTAACCCACATAGATGTATCACGGTACCCTGAGCTAGGCAGGGTGAGGCACGATTATTGGGCTGATTATAAGCGGTCAAAATAGCGGCAGGGGGTACGTCAGTGTAGGTTCCGACGGTTTACGGGCGTGCACGTACTCCGGAGTGGAAAAAGCAGGCATTGGGTACCAGTAGTTATACACTGTGCATCTTGAATAGTGTCGGGTCGCTATCATAAGGCTTGATACACCTTATGGTGGGGCCAACACAGAGTATCTACACGCAAGAGGGGCCGACTAACACAGACACATGGAAAATTAATACAAGTAGGGAGCCGATCGATAGGGTAGTAAGGGTACATCTAACATACTCAAGGCAATTAGGCAGGTTGTGGTGGAATCCTCATAATAGATGTACACCTTAAGGCTACCATAATTGCGGGGGCATCGTTCGATAGGTAGCATAATCCCTTGTTGGACCTAGGTCTCGTAAACCCTGAATCCGAGAAGCGTTCAATAGGTAGCATAAACCCCAGTGGCCCTGGGTATTGTAAACCCTGGTTGAATCTAGGAAGCGCTCGATAGTAAACCTCAGATTAGATCTAGATAATACATGGAATCTAGCAAGATCGAGAGTTGGGACAGTAGTTAGGTGGTGCAGAGATATAGAACTCAGAATAACAGGGTAGTAGCGAAGCAGAGAAAGAATAGAAGCGCATCCAGTTTACGTTGCCTTATCATATCTTATGCTTATCTTGTCTTATGTTCTCTTGCTACTATGGTATTGTCCTATATTCAGTTTATTCATGTCATGATGCTTTTGTCTATTTACATGCTGAAAGATCACTGGACTTACCAGACTTATGTCTAACCTAGTTTGTTTTTCGCCTCTTTTCTTCCGTTACCCCCCCCCCCCCAAGGTAGTCAGGGAGCGAATAGCTCAGCCTAACTTGGACCTCTTCGCTTTCCAAGCTTGAAGATTAGTTGGTGTATCGCTTTGGACTCTCTCTCTTCCACTGCTATGGCTGGTTCATGCTTTATCGAGGAATATCATTGTTTTATGCTTCTTTTATTCTTGGAGGTTTTTAAATCAAGACAAAAGTTCTATGTATTACATATAAGTATGATTGAGGAAATTGTTGTAAAAGCTTGACTGAATTAAGTTGTTTATGAAATGACTTTATTTTCCGCTGCTTTATTTGTCTGTCTTGTAATTTATCTGCATCTTTTACCTATAATACTCCACCGAAGTTAAGGCATTCCCTCTGTGAGTGACCTTAACGGAGGTGGGGTGTTACAAAAACGGAGGTCGTTTGCAAAACTGGCTATTTATAAATCTCTAAATAACACATATAAATATATTTATAAATAATTAAATTAAATATTTAAAAATAAATATTATCGTATATATTCACAATAGAATATCATACAACTCCAATTGGATTTATAACTCGATATTCAAATCCCAGTTGAATCGATATTCAATTTATATTCAAAAAATCATTTATAATATAAATAAATTGTTATAAATTATAAAGGAATTCCATAGTGACTTTTCAAAAATTTGATTCGGTCATAAATCAAAATCTACACAACGAAATCCCGATTTTTCTCTTCCATAGAAAAATATACTTCACCAGCTCCGAACGTTTCTTGTTTCTCAGAAATCCGACTTAAAACAGATTCTGTATATCCATTTAAAGTTCGAATCGGCAAATTATGAACTATCGCGCCATTTCGAGCTCGATTATAATTATAATATAAATTATATGTTCAACTTTCGTTCAAATAATATATTTGTTATTCTAATTCAAATTCTAAACTGAATTATATACATTTTAAATTGTCTAGTTCACACCATATCATCAATTCACTATTTCTGACTAATTCAGAAATAAATATATTATTCTATTATTTATATTTATTAAATATTCACTATTATTTAATTAAAAAACCATTTAATTCTCTATATCACTATTTAAATAATTAAATAAATTAATTATTATATTGCTAAAATACCCAACATTACATTACCCTTGCCCGGGGTATACGCTATCTCGAAATCATAGGATGCTAGAAACTCCATCCGTCTTTGTTGCCTTAAATTAAGATCCTTCTGCGAGAACAAGTACTTGAGAGATTTATGATCGGTGTACAACTCGAACTTCTCTCCTAGTAGACAATGGCACCAATTCTTAAGCGTAAAAAACTATGGCAGCTAACTCCGAGTCATGGGTAGGGTAGTTCTTCTCATGGACTCTTAGCTGTCTATCTCCATAACATTCTACCCTTCCCTCTTGCATTAGAACTGCACCAAGCCCTGTACCACATGCATCGGTGTATACTATGAACACCTTATTCCCGTCAAACAAGGTTAAGACTAGGGCCATTGTCAGATCCTAATTCAATCATTGGAAAGCATCGTCATAATCTATATCCCATGAAAATGTCAGATTCTTCTTCGTCAGTCTGGTGAGTGGGGCTGATATCTTTGCGAAGTCGTTAATGAACTTCCTACAATAGCCCACCAATCCAAGAAAACTCCTCATCTTCGTTGCATTCTTTGTGACCTGCCAGTCTTGAATTGTAACTACTTTCGAGGGATCCACTGCTATCCTATCTTTAGAGACCAATGCCTTAGAAATCTCACTTCTTTTCTCCAAAAATGACATTTGGAGAACTTCACCTTAAGCTGGTGCACACAGAGAGTTTTCAAAATCTCCCGTAAATGTCGGGCATGCTCTTCCTCGCTCTTCGAAAAAATCAAGATGTCATCAACAAAGACCACAGTGAACATATTTAGAAACTCTCGAATCACCCTACTCATCAAGTCAACAAAATAAGCGGGAGCATTCGTTAACCCAAAAGCCATTGCGAGCCACTCAAAGAAACCATTTGGAGTTCTAAAAGCAGTTTTGTCTATGTTGTCCTCAAGTACCCTCAACTGATGAAACCCATGGCCAAGTCTTACTGGGAGAAAAACGGATGCACCGATAAGCATGTCAAACAGATCATCTATCCTTGGAAGTAGGTGCCTATTTTTCTTAGTGAGCTTATTCAACTCCCTGTAATCTAGACATAAGTGAAGCGAACCATCCGCCTTAGTGGCAAATACTACCAGGGCACCCCATTCAAATATGTTTCTCCTAATAAGCCCTTTCTCAAGTAGCTCCCTTACTTACTTGCTAAGCTCCCTCCTTTCTCTTGGAGCTATGTGGCGCACAGGCAATGCAACTGGTTTTTCATTGTCCACCAAGTATATACGAAAATCGATCTCGCACCTCGAAGGTAAGCCTCGAACCTCCTCAAAAACATTTGGATACTCACTGACTAATAGTACAGATTGCAGATCATCGATAGATGCATCAAGTGAGTCGAGGAAACTAAGCATGAAAGACCCTATAGGGTCATAAGAAATCTTGAAGGTCCTCCCATGGCAATTCAAAAGTTTGATGACACTCCTCTCATAATCTAGGATAGCACCATACATGGCTAGCCAATCCATCTGTAGAATCAAACCATAGCCCATGAAACCAAGAACATATGCGTCGCATTCGAACTCGACTCCCAACACAAATATTATCAAACCCTAACAAATCATAGTCAGATGAGTCATACCCCCAATGGGGTTTGAGACAACAAGGGGATCCAAAACCATACTAGTACTAAGGTGCAGAGACATAACCACAGAATCAGATATAAAAGAATGTGAAGCGCCCGAATCAAAAAGAGTTCTAATAGGATGATTGGAAAGATAAATCAAACCTTCAATGGAAACTTTCCTACCCGTGTCTGGCGCACTAGCCCTCCCGAAGAACCTGCCCTTTGACCTTGTCCTTGCTTCTTCGGGCACTCTTCAGAAAAGTGTCTGACCTCTCCACAATTGAAACAAGCATTTTACCTCCTTTTGCAATCTTTGAGCAAATGGCTCTTGTGTCCGCAATTATGACTTTCCTCTTATCTTTAGCCTTGTCGTTCTTTTCGCCCTTCTTTGGTTGTTGTTGTCCTTTCTTTGGCCACGCTTTCCTATTTTGTGTTTCCTCAACCTTAGCCTCTTTCTTTTCACCTTTATCTTCCTCGTGCATTAATGCCATATCAACGAGCTTCTCGAAAGTTTCCCTCATCAGAATATGAGACATAGCCGACCCATGAAGGGGTTCATTCAATCCTCTAACAAACGTCAAAGCTTTCTTGTGTGGGATATTCACTAGCTCCAAGCCAAACCTTGCCAATTGATTGAATTTATTAGCATATTATTTCATAGACATGCTTCCTTACTTAAGCTGCCAAACGGAAATCATCTTTCAGCTGCCAAACGGTCGTCAACCTGTTTGTGTCACTTCCCACCAGAACGAGGCCTCATCTTTCGAATCTCTGACGGAAATCATCCCAAGTCTCCACTGGATGCCCTGTTTGTGTCACTTTCCACCAGAACGAGGCCTCATCTTTCAGCTGCCAAACGGTTAACTGAATCTTCCTACGATTGTCAACCTCAAAAATCCCAAACAAGTCCTCCATCTTTGTAATAACCCGGAAATTCTGAGCCAATTTAAAATTTTTATTTTGGCAATTTTGATGAATTTTGAATATTTAAAATAGATTATTTTAAATAATATCGATGAGAAATTTATTTTGAATAGAATTCAAACGTATATATTTATATAGAGCATCGTTAGAATATAAATATTTTATTTTAATTATAAAAGGAATTGAAAATGGCGCGGTAGTTCGATAATTCGATTTCAAAGTTCAAATGAATGTACATGATTCAAAATAAACCGGATTTTAGTGAATCCAAAAATATTTGAATCTAATTGAGAATATCTTTCCAACGAATCAGAAAAATCAAAATTTCATAGCGGGAATCAAAAGATATGTCCAGTTGAAATTTCAGAGTAGTCGCTATGGAATTCTGGCCCTTAAAAATGGAAATTTTGCAAACGACCTCGGTTTTCGACGAAACCATTTTTGTTGGATCCGTGGTGTCAAATTATTGCTAGATTCCAAAATTCATAATTTTTCGAATCAATATGTGAGCGTGGCAAAGGAAAACACGTTTGACCAGTTTTAGTTGATTTTAATCGACTGGAAAATGACCATTTTTCAAATGGTCTCAGAATTTAGTGAATTTAGTTTTGTTAAGACCGTATCATCAATACGAAGCTAGAAAATATTTTTAGAGAATTTTTCTAGTTAGTATGTGGCCCCGGTAAAATAAAATGCGCGTTCAAATTCAATATATAGAGTTATATTTTGATTTTGACGAAAACTGATCCAAACGATCGAATTAGCTTGCGGGACATATCCTATTGTGTTCGAAATAGGGGTAATTAGCTATGGACGACATGCGGTGGGGCTCGTTTCGAGTTTGAAATAAAAAGTTACTTTTTGGAGAATTAAATTAATAAACAATTTTAAATATAACCCCTTGCAATCTCCTATAACCTTCAGACTCCCCCCCCCCGTTTCTTTTCATTTGAGAAAAAAAAGAAGGGCGGAGCCCTAACGCGCCGCGCCACCAGGGGGTGGGCCACCGCCGCCTCCTTTCCCCTGCGTCGAGCTTCTCCCCCTCCGCCGTTTCTTTCTCCTCCTTCCTCAAATTGACCGTACCCCCCTCTTCAGTTCGAATCTGATCACCAGGGACGCCGTTCCCCCTCCCCTCTTCATCCTCGCGCCTCCTCTATCCTCCACTGTTTTGAACCCCACACCACAACCCTAGCCCCCCTTCGACAGCAAATCGCCACCACCTGGGAGGCCGCCGTCAGCACCCATCCCCCTCGCCTGAAGAACTCCGGCGCCCACTGACCCGACGTGAAACTCTCCCCCCATTCAAAAGTCAGTAACTTTTCTGATTTTGTTTTATTTTGTTCAATAAAAATCTGATTTTTATGCTAGGAAAATATGTGATTTTTAGTCATGAAGAGATACGATTTTTAATAGAGAAAATGCACGATTTTTAATAGAGAAAAGATCAGATTTTTAATAGAGAAAAGATCGAATTTTTAATAGAGGAAAGATCGGATTTTTAAGATAGTAAAGATATGATTTTTAAATAAAAGAAAGGTGAGATTTTTATATAATGCCGATAATAAAAATATAATTTTTATATTATAGAAAGGTTAAAAATATAATTTTTATAATATAGAAAGGTTAAAAATATAACTTTTATATATGTGGAGATATAAAAATATAATTTTTATATGTGTAGTGAAGTAAAAATTCGATTTTTATATATGTGAAGTGAAAGTAAAAATTCGATTTTTATATAGGTAGCGGATTGGAAATAGAATTTTTATATAACAGAGAATATAAAAATATAATTTTTATTTATGTAGCGAAATAAAAATCTGATTTTTATTATATATATAGTGAAATAAAAGTTTTATTTTTAATTATATATGAACAGCGTCAAAAGAAGTGAGATGGAACAGATTGAATATCAAAAAGGAATTCAGACGGTTCAGAGATTCAGAAATGAAATGGAGGAGTGGAACCCTCGGTGAGAACTCCTCATTTTTAATTTATTTTCTAGTTGAAATATATACTAGGATGCAAACGGTGCTTAGCAGCACCCGACACCCTTCGTCCACAGACCATGGACGGCTTGTTTGTTTGATTGATGTATTGTGAAAATTGATTGTGATGTGGAGTGATTGAAAATAAAACATACATGTGTGAAATAAATTAATTATCGTTAAAAACATAATTTTTAACGTAAATGAGAATAAATAAATATTCATTTACAAACCGGATGGTTTGTTTTTGTACACCTATTTGAAGGACATTGATTGGGACGATAAATTTTACACGTCGCCCAACTGCACAAATAATATTCAGTGTTTGTGGATTTAAACCCCACACGGGTGTTGGGATGATATTTGACGTACACTAGTCCCAATTATTTAGTTGTATGTCGATCGATTGGTCGACGGACTGTGTAAGCGTTAATTATTCATATTTGATTCTTATGCAGTTGTGTGGTGCACTTTGGATGATGGTTGATTGTTTATTGTTGCTATTATATACATGTGTTGTATGGAATCCATATAATTAACATTATATGGTAATTGATTGGGCCTCATTCCAATTTGGAAAATAAAGAATATTATAAAATAAAGATTTATGTGTTGACAGTACTCGTGTGTTGAGATTAGTCATGTGTTGAAGGAAATATAGATTCATGTGTTGAATGAAATATTTTAACAATAAAATTTACACCTTTATCATATATAAAATTAGAAACTAACTGGAAAATAGACAAGATGAGTGGTCTCCTGGATATTGATCTGATGTTGGTTTCGGCCTTCGGGGTTAATATATTGGGAATTTCCCTCTTGCTAATTTACGGTTAGAGTTTGATTAAAAATTAAATGATAGAAATCGTAATTTTATAAAATATATTAAATAACAAAAATAGTCACGTGTGGACAGTACTCATTTGTTGAGATTAGTCATGCGTTGAAAGAAATATAGATTCATGCGTTGAATAGAATAAATATTCATTTGTTGAATAGAATAACGAAGTTATTGAAAAATATAAGCTGTGTTGATTAGTGATGCTCTATTTTGACGCGAACGATATTTATATCTATTATATTCGTTTTTATAATGAATATTGAAAAGAGATTAAAAATCGAATATTTAGAAAATGAATTCGAATTGGATTGAATATAGAATGAATTCGAATTGGATTGAATATAGAATGTATTCGAATTGAATTGAATATAAAATGAATTCGAATTGAATTGAATATAAAATGAATTCGAATTGAATATAAAATGAATTCGAATTGAATTGAATATAAAATGAATTTGAATTGAATGGAATATAAAATGAATTCGAATTGAAATGAATTCAAATCGAATTGTAATCGAATTGGAATTGAATTAAATAGAAATGCAATTGGAAATCGAAGTGAAATCGATTTGGAATGAATTCAAATCGAATTGAAAACGAACTGAAATTGAAATCGATTTGAATTGAAATCAAGTAGAATTGAATGTAAAAAGAATTTATAATGGAAAATTCAATTTTGATTTGAATTTGAAATGAAGGTTGAAATTGTTTTTGAAACAAATTTGAAACGATTTATAAAATTCGTTTTAAAAGGGAATCGATGAAATATATATAATATATATATTATATATATAATGGCCTGAATAGAACGCGCCACGCCGCGGCAGTTCGTGAATTTCGACCATTGGCTTCGAACGGACATTACGGGAGATCCGACTGTCGGATTCACCTAAAACCGGAACGTTGGGTTCGTATCGAAAAGAGCTTTCTAACGAATACAAGTGATTTGAAATCTGATGGTTGGATTTGGAGATACGCCCAAATCAATTTCAGAAAAGGTCGCTATAAGTGCAGTTCGATGGCCTTTATTGGAAATCGACTGTACGGGCCTTAATAAAATTATCAAAAATATCAATAATTTGTGTAAAATCATAAGAAATGATTTGTGAAGAATTGGGATGAAAAACTCCATATTTGAAAAGATAAAAATAGATTTTTATCGAAATGAACTAGTTTTGAACTAGAATTAAAATCCAATTATTTTTAAATAAATAAATTGGATTTGAAATGGGTTTTAAATAACTAGAATTTCCAATATACGAATAGGAATGGATTTGAATCGAAATTGTCTTTGGAATATTTCGATATTAGATTCTACGATTATACAGATATTTTGGAGGAAATTTGGAAGTTATATTTTACATCGTTATTTCCAAAGCGATATTTGTGGGTTTCAGAATTTGATATTGAATATAAGCCGATATATTTTCTATTCAGATCCTTGTATTTAATATCAAATGGGATTTGGGTTTCGTGAATGGTGTCTTCATCAACACTGTTCTTAAACCCCGTTGAGAAAAGATTAAGTCATTTTATTTAGATTTAATGAAGTATACCAATTAATTAATATATTTAATTGGAATTGAATTAGAATTGATTTGTGGGTTTTTCGTGAACTGTGTTTTAAATGACATTAGTTCTTTAACCCAGTAAAGGAGTTTTAATGAATCCGTAATTAGATTGAAATGTGAATTAATAATTTAAATTATCAAATTTGGAAAGTGAGCGAGAATGGAGTATCAACAGTTTTGCTCCAAAGCGATAGTTAAATCTTTAATTAGATTTGAACGTGAAATGGTAATTAATTTTATCGATAACACCGTGGTGTTAGATATGGAGTATTACCTGTTTTGCTTCATGGGATGAATAGGTTGGGATTGGGAAATAAAATAAATAATTACTTCGGTATGGTTCGCTAATCCCGACTAGTTTGGAAAACCTTAACATGGTTTGAAATTACATCCAAAGGAAGATTAAAGAATAAATTTAAAAGAATTTATCTTTGATAAAATTAATGGGAACCTTTCCCTAAGAATGTGAAATTTAGAAACTAAATGTAGGTTAGCTAAGAAGGAAGGTTTCCTGGGTATTGATCTGATGTTGGTTTCGGCCTTCGGGGTTAATATTTGGGGAATTGTTCTCTTGCTAATTTACGGTTAGTGACTAATGAATTGGAATGAGGCGTAGGTTGTGTTTGTGTAACATTTTTTTATTATATACGCGGGTTATTCGGAAAGGCCGGGTTACCCATTCTGAATAACCGATTCGATGATAAGTCGAAGATGAAGACGGTGGTTGAAGACCGGAAGTCTTCACATCGTTTGGGTGATTACTGATGATCTTGGTTGGGCTGTACACCCAAAAGGAGGGAATCAATTGGTGCTCGTCCAGACGTACTTGGAGATTGATGGATATGCGAGGAAATTGCCTCCGGTTTCGTTCAGACCCAGAACGAACTTGTAAATGGACTGTGTGTCTGACATTGGATTTTATTTTGTGTTGATTGATCTCTATTAAATATACATCTGTTTGGCGGCGTAGAATTTATTCTCTTACTTAACGCCCTTCTCTGAGACGTACGAGCTCAGAGGTTGTATATCAATGGACATCAGTCGCATGGAGTGAATTGCCTGTGTGGCATGCCTAAGTGGTAGATGATCAAGGCTTCTGTGGAAAAGCAAAGTCTTATGGTTGATGATCGAAGCATGGCCAACGTGGCATAGCTTTGTGTAAAACGTGAATTCGCGAGCCTCACAACTCGGTATGAGTCAAAAACGGGATAGTGACCGCTGGGAGAACACGATGTTTCTTTCCAGCTACAGTGGTGTCAGTGCTTAAACTGGCTGACATTTATAATATTTTCACCTTTATTGTTGTTGGATTTCGAGGCGCCTCGATTATAGGTCTACAAGGACCGGGAAACGTGCGTTCAGGAATATCTAATCCTCAAACGTAAGAGAGAACTGGCCCAGCCGATTCCATAGGCTACCCAGAGAGAGTAGTCCTGAGACATTTGCTAGAGTGTCTCAAAGTGGAGAGGAGCTTGCCCCTTGCCTCGACTTATGACGGAAATCCAATTTCCAATACAAGATATTTCGGTTTTATTTGTAGAGCCTAGTATGGCGACATAGTAGCATGGAATTCTATGCCGTCTATGATTGATATTTATGATTGAAGTTGCTTTGACACTTTATACCATAATAGTATCAAAATGATTTGTTTTAAACGTACCAAGCATGTTTGGCTATTATAAGGGAAAACCCTATCCTCCGGCTTGCGTTGCATTGTGTGATGAGACTTAGGTCTTATAATAGCTTCATTTTTCGAAAAAGCATTGCTTTGTTTATTCTATGCACTGGTGTTCTTGGGAGGAAACCCGTTCCGTGTTATACGGCGTGGTCCCTTGAATTACTCTCTTTTAAAGTAAAGTTTAAATAAATGTTTTAGTTCTCACACCAGTCACATGACTGACCTGGAGTTTATTGTTTTAACCTAAACTCTGGGTGCCCCTATTTTCGACACGGGCAGCTAGTAGTTTTGGTTTTACAGATTTATATTCACAGGATCCTGATTTACAGCTGGAACGATGCTTGGAAAGCTCTGTATCCGTGTATTACTCTCAGTTGTGTTTTATATTGTTTTTCCGCTGCTATGTAATTTATTGTAATCTCTGGTATTTTTCTGTTGTGTAATATTTATTCATACTCTGTATATTCTTGTAATCTGATGGAATTGTTGTAAATAACAATGAAATGTTCTTCTGTTTGAGTTCTGATTCGTCTTGTCCTCAAAGAAATTCGTTCTTTCCCTTCTCTTCGGAGACCGGGGAAGTTACAGATTACTACAGTTGGTATCAGAGCTTTGGTTTACAAAGCTCGAGAACAAGACATGTTAGAACCATACGAAAGAATTCATCAGATATTAGATTAGTAATATCCAATTAGAATGACTCGTTAGAGATAAGATCAGTAGTATCCTAGAACGAGTGTGAAGAGTATATTTTTCAAATGAAATCAAATTTTGTTTTGAAATTTCAATCGTTTTATACGTATTTGAATATTTTATTTATATTGAATTTGGACAATCGAGTATATAAAGATTTCGCGTATACGCGTCATGAACGTATACCCAAAGTTTTAATATACTGGATAGATATAGAATCACATTCTAGTCGCCCGGGGTTGGTTCTGATGATCGCTATAGTACGTACATCATCAAAATTTATATTCGAGTTTCGAAAATGTGATATCTATATATTTCCATCGACTGGTGTGAGAACCAAAACTTACATAGGATTACTTGTTGTGATTTGGCATCAAAAACATGATTTTCTTATATGTATCAAAATTATGAATTTGAAATGATAATCAACTAATTGATCGATGGTTGTGTTGTTTGTTTATTTTTTTGAAATTTTGAATCATTATGCCAAATTGAACCGAATATTAACCTGTATGGAAAATTGTTTGAAAATGCATGCATATAGATGTACTTACATTAATAGGTCATAGCAAGGAGGCTAGAGCAGAAGAATAAAATTGTTTGCCCGACAAATAGGTACATGTTTATTGTATTTCTCTGGGTTTGGATGATTTTATGAGCCGATTGGCTAGCCGCTTGGCTTTTCCTTTTTCTTTTGGATTGAAGAAGGCATTGGAGGCTATATGAAATATCCTGAAGTCCCCGGTGCAGGGGACGTTATGGCGAAATTCTTCGAAAATTTAGGGTGTTAGCCAAATTTTTGAAAAATTTGAAAAGTTCCTAGGAACTGAAAAGTTGAGAAACTTAAGCCGTAACGAAAATAATGAAAGTTGATTTGATTTGTAAAATAACTTTTAGCTTCGTTCCTTTTCGGGGATGAAAAGTTTTAAGTGGGGGAGATTGTAATAACCCGGAAATTCTGAGCCAATTTAAAAAATTTATTTTGGCAATTTTGATGAATTTTGAATATTTAAAATAGATTATTTTAAATAATATCGACGAGAAATTTATTTTGAATAGAATTCGAATGTATATATTTATATAGAGCGTCGTTAGAATATAAATATTTTATTTTAATTACAAAGGGAATTGAAAATGGCGCGGTAGTTCGATAATTCGATTTCAAAGTTCAAATGAATGTACAGGATTAAAAATAAACCGGATTTTAGTGAAACCAAAAATATTTGAATCTAATTGAGAATATCTTTCCAATGAATAAGAAAAATCAAAATTTCATAGGGGGAATCAAAAGATATGTCCATTTGAAATTTCAGAATAGTCGCTATGGAATTCTAGCCCTTAAAAATGGAAATTTTGCAAACGACCTCAGTTTTTGATGAAACCACTTATGTTGGATCTGTGATGTCAAATTATTGCTAGATTCCAAAATTCGTACTTTTTCGAATCAATATGTGAGCGTGGCAAAGGAAAACGCGTTTAACCAGTTTTAGTTGATTTTAATCGACTGGAAAATGACCATTTTTTAAATGGTCTCATAATTTAGTGAAATTAGTTTTGTTAGGACCATATCGTCAATACGAAGCTAGAAAATATTTTTCGAGAATTTTTCTAGTTAGTATGTGGCCCCGGTAAAATAAAATGCGCGTTCAAATTCAATGTATAGAGTTATATTTTGATTTTGACAAAAACTGATCGAAACGATCGAATCAGCTTGCGGGACATATCCCATTGTGTTCGGAATGGGGGTAATTAGCTATGGACGACAGGCGGCTGGGCTCGTTTCGAGTTCAAAATAAAAAGTTACTTTTTGGTGAATTAAATTAATAAATAATTTAAAATATAACCCCTGCTTTTCTCCTATAACCTTCAGACTCCCCCCCGTTTCTTTTCATTTAAGAAAAAAAGAAGAAGAGCGGAGCCCTAACGCGCTGCGCCGCCAGAGGGTGTGCCACCGCCGCCTCCTTCCCCCTACGTCGAGCTTCTCCCCCTCCGCCGTTTCTTTCTCCTCCTTCCTCAAATTGACCGCACCCCCCTCTTCAGTTCGAACCGATCACCAGGGACGCCGTCCCCCCTCACCTCTTCCTCCTCGCGCCTCCTCTCTCCTCCACTGTTTTGAACCCCACACCATAACCCTAGCCCCCCCTTCGACAGCAAATCGCCACCACCTGGGAGGCCGCCGTCAGCACCCATCCCCCTCGCCTGAAGAACTCTGGCGCCCACTGACCCGACGTGAAACTCTCCCCCCATTCAAAAATCAGTAAGTTTTCTGATTTTATTTTATTTTGTTCAATAAAAATCTGATTTTTATGCTAGGAAAATATGTGATTTTTAGTCATGAAGAGATACGATTTTTAATAGAGAAAATGTACGATTTTTAATAGAGAAAAGATCAGATTTTTAATAGAGAAAAGATCGAATTTTTAATAGTGGAAAGATCGGATTTTGAAGATAGTAAAGATATGATTTTTAAATAAATGAAAGGTGGGATTTTTATATAATGGTGATAATAAAAATATAATTTTTATATTATAGAAAGGTTAAAAATATAATTTTTATATTATAGAAAGGTTAAAAATATAACTTTTATATATGTGGAGATATAAAAATATAATTTTTATATGTGTAGTAAAGTAATATTCGATTTTTATATATATGAAGTGAAAGTAAAAATTCGGTTTTTATATAGGTAGCGGATTGAAAATAGAATTTTTATATAACAGAGAATATAAAAATATAATTTTTATTTATGTAGAAAAATAAAAATCTGATTTTTATTATATATATAGTGAAATAAAAGTGTGATTTTTATTTATATATGAACAGCGTGAAAAGAAGTGAGATGGAACGGATTGAATATCAAAAAGGAATTCAGACGGTTCATAGATTCAGAAATGAAATGGAGAGGTGGAACCCTCGGTGAGAACTCCTCACTTTTAATTTATTTTCTAGTTGAAATATATACAAGGATGCAAACGGTGCTTAGCAGCACCCGATACCCGTCGTCCGCAAACTATGGACGGCTTGTTTGTTTGATTGATGTATTGTGAAAATTGATTCTGATCTGGAGTGATTGAAAATAAAACATACATGTGTGAAATAAATTAATTATCATTAAAAGTATAATTTTTAACGTGAATGAGAATAAATAAATATTCATTTACAAACCGGATGGTTTGTTTATGTACACCTATTTGAAGGACATTGATTGGGATGATAAATTTTACACGTCGCCCAACTGCACAAATAATATTCAGTGTTTATGGATTTAAACCCCACATGGGTGTTGGGATGATATTTGACGTACACTAGTCCCAATTATTTAGTTGTATGTCGATCGATTGGTCGACAGACTGTGTAAGCGTTAATTATTCATATTTAATGCTTATGCAGTTGTGTGGTGCACTTTGGATGATGGTTGATTATTTATCGTTGCTATTATATACATGTGTTGTATGGAATCCATATAATTAACATTATATGGTAATTGATTGGGCCTCATTCCAATTTGGAAAATAAAGAATATTATAAAAAATAAAGATTTATGTGTTGACAGTACTCATGTGTTGAGATTAGTCTTGTGTTGAAGGAAATATAGATACATGTGTTGAACGAAATATTTTAACAATAAAATTTACACCTTTATCATATATAAAGTTAGAAACTAACTGGAAAATAGACAAGATGAGTGGTCTCCTGGATATTGATCTGATGTTGGTTTCGGCCTTTGAGGTTAATATTTAGGGAATTGCCCTCTTGCTAATTTACGGTTAGAGTTTGATTAAAAATTAAATGATAGAAATCATAATTTTATAAAATATATTAAATAACAAAAATAGTCACGTGTGGACAGTACTCATTTGTTGAGATTAGTCATGTGTTGAAAGAAATATAGATTCATGCGTTGAATAGAATAAATATTCATTTGTTGAATAGAATAACGAAGTTATTGAAAAATATAAAGCCGTGTTGATTAGAGATGCGCTATTTTGACGCGAACGATATTTATATCGATTATATTCGTTTTTATAATGAATATTGAAAAGGGATTAAAAATCGAATATTTAGAAAATGAATTCGAATTGAATTGAATATAAAATGAATTCGAATTGAATATAAAATGAATTCGAATTGAATTGAATATAAAATGAATTTGAATTGAATTGAATATAAAATGAATTCGAATTAAATGGAATATAAAATGAATTCGAATTGAAATGAATTCAAATCGAATTTTAATCGAATTAAATAGAAATGCAATTGGAAATCGAAGTGAAATCGATTTGGAATGAATTCAAATCGAATTGAAAACGAACTGAAATTGAATTGAAATCGATTTGAATTGAAATCAAACAGAAATGAATGTAAAAAGAATTTACAATGGAAAATTCAATTTTGATTTGAATTTGAAATGAATGTTGAAATTGTTTTTGAAACAAATTTGAAACGATTTATAAAATCCGTTTTAAAAGGCAATCGACGAAAAATATATATAATATATATATATATTATATAATGGCCTGAATAGAACGTGTCGCGTCGCGGTAGTTCGTGAATTTCGACCATTGGCTTCGAACGGACATTACGGGAGATCCGACCGTCGGATTCTCCTAAAACCGGAACCGTTGGGTTCATAACGAAAAGAGCTTTCTAATGAATACAAGAGATTTGAAATCTGATGGTTGGATTTGGAGATACGTCCAAATCAATTTCAGAAAAGGTCGCTATAAGTGCAGTTTGATGGCCGTTATTGGAAATTGACTCTATGGGCCTTAATAAAATTATAAAAAATATCAATAATTTGTGTAAAATCATAAGAAATGATTTGTGAAGAATTGGGATGAAAAACTCCATATTTGAAAAGATAAAAATAGATTTTTATCGAAATGAACTAGTTTTGAACTAGAATTAAAATCCAATTATTTTTAAATAAATAAATTGGATTTGAAATGGGTTTTAAATAACCAGAATTTCCAATATATGAATTGGAATGGATTTGAATCGAAATTGTCTTTGGAATATTTTGATATTAGATTTTGCGATTATAAAGATATTTTGGTGGAAATTTGGAAGATATATTTTATATCGTTATTTCCAAAGCGATATTTGTGGGTTTCAGAATTTGATATTGAATATAACCCGATGTATTTTCTATTCAGAGCCTTGTATTTAATATCAAATGGGATTTGGGTTTGTCGTGAATGGTGTCTTCATCAACACTGTTCTTAAACCCCGTTGAGAAAAGATTAAATCTTTTTATTTAGATTTAATGAAGTATACCAATTAATTAATATATTTAATTAGAATTGTATTAGAATTGATTTGTGGGTTTATCGTGAACTGTGTTTTAAAAGACAATAGTTCTTTAACCCAGTAAAGGAGTTTTAATGAATCCGTAGTTAGATTGAAATGTGAATTGATAATTTAAATTATCAAATTTGGAAAGTGAGCGAGAATGGAGTATCAACAATTTTGCTCCAAAGCGATAGTTAAATCTTTAATTAGATTTGAACATGAAATGGTAATTAATTTTACTGATAACACCATGGTGTTAGATATGGAGTATTACCAGTTTTGCTTCATGGGATGAATAGGTTGGGATTGGAAAATAAAATAAATAATTACTTCGGTGTGGTTCGCTAGTCCCGACTAGTTTGGAAAACCATAACATGGTTTGAAATGACATCCAAAGGAAGATTAAAGAATAAATTTAGAACAATTTATCTTTGATAAAATTAATGGGAACCTTTCCCTAAGAATGTGAAATTTAGAAACTAACTGTAGGTTAGCTAAGAAGGATGGTTTCCTGGGTATTGATCTGATGTTAATTTCGGCCTTCGGGTTTAATATTTGGGGAATTGTTCTCTTACTAATTTACGGTTAGTGACTGATGGATTGGAATGAGGCGTAGGTTGTGTTTGTGTAGCATTTGTTTATTATATACGCAGGTTATTCGGAAAGGTCGGGTTTATACCCATTCTGAATAACCGATTCGACGATAAGTCGAAGATGAAGACAGTGGTTGAAGACCGGAAGTCTTCACATCGTTTGGGTGATTACTGATGATCTTGATTGGGATGTACACCCAAGAGGATGGAATCAGTTGGTGATCGTCCAGATGTACTTGGAGATCGATGGATATGCGAGGAAAGTGCCTCCGGTTTCGTTCAGACCAAGAATGAACTTGTAAATGGACTGTGTGTCTGACATTGGATTTTATTCTGTGTTGATTGATATCTATTAAATATACATCTGTTTGGCGGCGGAGAATTTATTCTCTTACTTAACGCCCTTCTCTGAGATGTACGAGCTCAGAGGTTGTATAACGATGGACATCAGTCGCATGGAGTGAGTTGCCTGTGTGGCATGCCTAAGTGGTAGATGATCAAGGCTTCTGTTGAAAAGCAAAGTCTTGTGATTGATGATCGAAGCACGGCCTACGTGGCATAGCTTTGTGTATAACGTGAATTCGCAAGCCTCACACATCGGTATGAGTCAAAAACTGGATAGTGACCGCTGGGAGAACACGACGTTTCTTTCTAGCTACGGTGGTGTCAGTGCTTAAACTGGCTGACATTTATATTATTTTCACCTTTGTGGTTGTTGGATTTCGAGGCGCCTCGATTATAGGTCTGTAAGGACTGGGAAACGTGTGTTCAGGAATAACTAATCCTCAAACGTAAGAGAGGACCGGCCCAGTCGATTCCAGAGGCTACCCAGAGAGAGTAGTCCTGAGACATTTGCTAGAGTGTCTCGAAGCGGAGAGGAACTTGCCCCTTGCCTCGACTCATGTTCCAATACGAGATATTTCGGTTTTATTTGTAGAGCCTAGTATGGCGACATAGTAGCATGGGATACTATGCCTTCTATGATTGATATTTATGATTGAAGTTGTTTTGACACTTTATACCATAATAGTATCAAAATGATTTGTTTTAAACGTACCAAGCATGTTTGGCTATTATAAGGGAAAACCCTATCCTCCGGCTTGCGTTGCATTGTGTGATGAGACCTGGGTCTTATAATAGCTTCATTTTTCGAAAAAGCATTGCGTTGTTTATTCTATGCACTGGTGTTCTTGGGAGGAAACCCGTTCCGTGTTATACGGCGTGGTCCGTTGAATTACTCTCTTTTAAAGTAAAGTTTAAATAAATGTTTTAGTTCTCACACCAGTCACATGACTGACCTGGAGTTTATTGTTTTAACCTAAACTCTGGGTGCCCCTATTTTCGACACGGGCAGCTAGTAGTTTTGGTTTTGCAGATTTATATTCACAGGATCCTGATTTACAGCTGGAACGATGCTTGGAAAGCTCTGTATCCGTGTATTACTCTCAGTTGTGTTTTATATTGTTTTTCCGCTACTATGTAATTTATTGTAATCTCTGGTATTTTTCTGTTGTGTAATATTTATTCGTACTCTTTATATTCTTGTAATCTGATGGAATTGTTGTAAATAACAATGAAATGTTCTTCTGTTTGCGTTCTGATTCGTCTTGTCCTCAAAGCAATTCGTTCTTTCCCTTCTCTTCGGAGACCGGGAAAGTTAAGGGTTACTACAATCTCCTTGAGCCTGTTCCTTGCTTCTACAAAAGTCTTTGTCCCTCGGAATGGCTTTCCGCCCATAGTGCAGAAATCCGTACATATCTTGGAGAAATTATCTGCTTGGGAAGGGGGAGGAGGAGGAACAACGGCTGCAACTGGGGAGGGTGTCTGCTTGGCGTTCGGTCGGTGCCATAGCCTCCAAATACCTACATAACCAAGCCAGTATCTATATGCCCTCAGAAATATTAGGTTCCCCAGACATGCTGAAAAGTAAAGCAAAAGGGATTCAAATAGAGAATCGAAAGATATTTCATATGGCTTTGGGGTATATGTTTTTAAAAATAGACTTTTCTTTCTAAAACCTCTTTTAAAACAGTTTTCAAAGTCTTTTATATGATCTGGAAACCTTCAGCTTTGATACCAAATGTAACACCCTACGTCCGTTAATGTCACTCTTTATCATAATGCATTAAGTTTTGTGAAGCATTATAGGTAAACAGAAATAGAAACATTACAAGATAGATATAAAATAACAGCAGCATTTAAAATTTTATTTAATAGAAAAGCTTCGTGGTTCAAAACATAGTTACATCATAAGTCTGAAATACATAAAACCCAGTACATCAACTTAAAACTTCTGCCTTGTACTAAAATCAATAGAGTACAATAAACATAAAAAGAGCATAATCCCCAAAGCATAGCCATAGTAGAGAAGATATGAAATCAAGCAGTACATCTAAGCAGCTCTAAGAAAAATGAAAGAAGAATCCTGATCAAGCCTGAGTATTCCCACCCTGAGAACGTGGGGGAAGGGGGGAACGTAAGAGAAGGAAGAGGAAATAAAATGGGTCAGACATAAGTCTGGCTAGTCCAGTTACTTTTAGCATATAAATTAGTAAAAGCAACATGAAAGGCATATAAACTGGATAAGACAGATACAACATATAAGGAAGGTATGGCAAGGTAAAGAGGATAAACAGAATAGAATAAATAGCGCTTCCCTAATACTTTTCTCTCTCTCTGCACCAATACTAGTATAACTGGAACAAGATGATCCCAACAAGTACAAGATGTAGACTTAGGTGTACTCTAGTGAGAGGTTTTATCCCGTACAATAACAGGTAGCCTATCAGAACTGAT
This sequence comes from Allium sativum, assembly GCA_030737875.1. Classification (NCBI taxonomy): domain Eukaryota; kingdom Viridiplantae; phylum Streptophyta; class Magnoliopsida; order Asparagales; family Amaryllidaceae; genus Allium; species Allium sativum. The sequence goes on from CM060919.1 coordinate 342,932,081, forward strand.
AGGTGTTACCCCTAATGATAATAACAGGCTCCTAAAAAGGCGAGACTAGATGTACCCTAATTACTACCCTAATCGATCGGCTCCCTAACCCGTAGATACCCGTGTTGGCCCCACAGTAGGATGTATCACTTCCTAAAGTGGCAACCCCATTACTTCCAAGATGCATAGCTATATCTACTAATGTCACAATGTCTTATTTTCCCGAGCAGGCGGACCCATGCACGCATATGACCCCGATGGAATGCGCCGTCAGACACCCTTCTCCTAAGTGACCTCTTATAACCAGCTCAGTAAGCGTGTACTAACCCTGACCTAGTTCAGGGTTCTCCGTTTGATACCGATATAGGTTACTGACTGATACAGGTCCTACACACCAGATGATACAAGCTTCCCCCAGGCTTGCATCCCCACTGCTAGCATTTCAACAGGTTATGCCTACTAGTTTAACAAGATTGCAAAACCCTAATAGGTTAAGTTTGTGGGCCTATATATATAAATATTCCCCACCGCCCCAAGAATTACTTAACCCTCTCACTGATTCAAGCAAGTTTACTTAAACCCTACTCAAGTTAACTAGTTCACGTAATCCTTATGGATTCAAACAGGTTAAGTATTACAAGCTTATCACCATTTATTCATTTACGGTTATTAATGCGCTAGACCTCCCACATTAAGCCTACAACTTGTGGACGCTTGATATGACGATTGGGTCCGGGCAGACTTCTTCCACAAGTCGGTCTTAACCTCATGTCTTAGCATGTTACGTGTTTATGTACTTAGACCCCGGACATTAGATTCACCACTTGTGGTTGCTGGATACGCCGGGCGGTTCCGGGTAGACTTCTACCATAAGTACAATCTAATCTCGTGTCTAAGCGCGGTTACAGTTTCTAATTACTATAAATCTAGGCATTTTCATTACTAACAAATTTTCGTGTTTATTATGCCCCCGAATCCCTGTCCGTTCTATGATACAAGTTATGCCCAAATTAAGATTTAGATCAAGATATAGATTATACCACCAAATCCCTAGTTTTTGTTCAAGGTACAAATTATGCCCAAAATTCCCAATCATGTTTACAATATGAATTATGCCCCAAATTAATCATTCCCAATCGTTCCCAATTTTGTGCGTTTGCATATTTCAGTGGTATGCCTAGGTTCGAAGGTAGCCTGTCTATAAAAACAGAAAGGAAAAAAGGGGAAGAAGAGAACAAGAATAGGCATAGCAAATAAAAACTGGCATAAGATGAAAGAATTAATCATACTAACAGAATAAGCATAGTGACATGATTAGGCAAACTAACATAATAGGCATACGATGACATGATTAGGCAAGCTAACATAATAGGGATAACATAAACATGCATGATGAGATCTAAATAGTGGATTAGATATACAATAATGACAGATCTGTTATGATTTCAGATTACTAATAGGCATAGGCTTAGATCCAAACTTATAGGCATATCAAGATTACATTTTAGGTTTTTATATCTGAAAATAACATAGACTCACTGTGACTGGATCTAAAGAACAGGGAATTGACTGAAGCACATATCTCTAAATATGAATAACTTGTTGTTGAAGAAGAATATGCTAGATTAAACTGTGTTGGGGCAGCACCTCGTTGTTGCCATTGATTTAGATGAATAAAACAATGGGATTACAGTCCTTTATATAGCCTAGGTTTCACGAATCTGGTCAGAAAACAGGTCCATATATGCATGAATGAATCTAGTTCGGATCTATGGGTATCGACACCTCTGTGTGGGTGTCGACCCATGCATCGACACCACTTGGCTGGGGTCGACCCTCAATGGGTCTGATTCGCGCATTGGTTCCCGCCTTCAAATTTTGAGCTGATTTAAATTCTGGATTTTATTTTATTTATATATAAATGGCTTATATGTTTATAAACTTAAAACCTTAATATCTTCTTCATACGATGTCCTTTTTACGCAAACTTGGAGTCTATCTTAAGCAGAATTCTGAGATGAACGCAGTGGCATCGTCCATTTTACTAAATTCTCAATGTTTAATTAATTATTAATTCTTTATCATTATAGTGTCTTTTAAAGTTACATGGTGTTACAGTTATAGCCAAACTGTCATACCCCATTGTGACTCGTATGTTTGCCACAAACGCCTGAGATAACTAAATCACTCCTACCAGAGTTGATCCAAGGTGCACGATCCTACCTAATCCTTATGGGTGTCATCATGATACCTCTGCTTTGAGTCCGCTAGAACACTTTAATAACAAACGATTCCTTGGCGCATCAAATTTGTCGAGCCTTTCTCCTTAGCGACATCACTTCTTTAGTATAGCTGCCTTTTGAACTAATTCCATTATCATCCCTGATTAACCCCTACTTGAGTCAACCCATCACCACACTGTATCGTATACCATCTGACAACCAGTATCACATCAACTTAGCTCCAACGACTCTTTCCTGAGTTCACAATCGAAGCACCATTCATCTTCGAGTTTCTCTTCAATCATTTGAAGTCCATTTCGATCCAAACTTCATCAGCAACTTCAGGAAGCCAGGACAACCAAGTCCCCAAAATCTCACCTCTCCCTTGCCCACCCTCATGGTTCAGTGCTGACCCTCATGGGTCGGTGCCGACCCATTTACTTAGCCAATTTTGTCTAAGTGGTCGGCCCATATTCATCCCTACTTTGAGCACATCCTACCTACCTATTCTCCAATCGTTTCGACGTTCGTGTTGAAGCCTCTGTCGGTCTATTCGTTCCTAGAACAATCATCCTTTTACCCATCACAAACTAACTCCGAACGACTTCAAATTTTTCCAGAAGCCCCGTTTTACCAACACAAAGCCACACCATCTAATTCGTCGCCACTCGATCAAATCTTATGGGTCGTTGCCGACCCATGCCCTTGGCATATTTGGGCTTGAAAATTTTTATTCCCCCTTCCTTCATCTTCTAGAGTGCCTCCACTAAGTTTCGCCTGAATCCGACCATCTGAACCTCTGATTTGCTCTGTTCTTCAATCCTATGATTCTATGAAAAACAACCTAACATAAAACTCAAGCAATGAAATCAATTGAATCAAAACAAACATCAATCCATGCAACAATGATCATACAAACATGAACAATCCATAAATATATCACAAGCATGAGATCTAGCATGATTTGGATCTAAACATGTGAATAAATATTATTAATCTAATTGTTATCCAGTTAATATGATCAAATTAAGTTTTTATAGGGTTTCTAGGTCTGATTTAAACATGAATGATCATATCTAAGGTAATTTTAACATGAAACATATGAATATGATCCTAATTTACCCATATAATCCGTAACTTCCGTTTCAGAGATATCTACCACTCATCAATTTCTAGATTTAATGTAGTTTAATGAGATCAGATCTTGACAGCGCTGAAATCCCTTGAATTCAGTGTCATTGGTGTGACCTAATCCTCTTGATGATGATCTACTCTTCTTTGATGATGATTTTTCTTCTAGATACAATCTACGATGAATTTGATTGAAAAGAAATGGAGAAATATGGTTTTAGGCTGAATCGAAGAATCACAGGCGCTCAACTTAAAACTTAGAATGAAGAGAGAAATCCTAGTTCTCTCCCTAAGTCCCCTTATTTATATCTGTTGGTCATTGCTCTAATGATTTTGGCTAACCAGCCCACTAGTTGCTGACCAGCCTGCCTAAACACAAGCTAAAACTTAAAACTGTGATTCCTTCCAAACCGTTGAACCAAATCCTTCTTGTGACTACTCTACGTTATCGTAAACCACCATTTCGATCCAATGGAATCAATCTCAGCACTTGATTCAACACCTATCAAAAGTTATGGCCCAAAAGGTAAATTAAGGGCAAAATGGTCATACTTGAATTCGATAAAAATCATGGACATGTCTCACACCCCCATGAATGACATGTTAAAATCTGAGAATGGTCTGACCACTAGAGAATAAAAATATAATTATAAAATTGGTATAGTATAGTTGAAGGGGGAGTTAGAAGGAATTCATGGTGAAAGGGGGAGTAATTCAAGAATCAGATTATCAGGTATGAATATTTTATAAACCAATGTTGCCATCATCAAAAAGGGGGAGATTGTTGGAGAACGGAGTTTTGATGATAACAACCTTGTCTCAATTATCATTGATTATAATATATATATATATATATATATATATATATATATGTATATATATAAACACACACACTAACATCTCTATGTAGAATATACAAACATATATATGCAGGATCTATATACAAGACTTATATACTGAAGATTGTACAGTTTTGAGTTTTAGAGACTCAAGATTCATGAGAATTCAAGATTTCAAGAGTTTAAGATAAATATAGTAATAGAGTCTAGATTATATATGACTCTGAATAACACACCAGGTTCAATTTCAAATGCAAATTCAAATTCTATTTTCAATTTCTGATTTCAAATTCTATTTTAATCTTTATCTTCTCTATTTTTTTACTTTACTTTTGATTTCGAACTCAAGTTTTATATGTTTTATATATTTATACTTTTATATACTTTAAATTTATATAGTTTTAACTCTACGATTTCATAAATATGTTTATATAGTTTATATTTATGTTTTCATATGATTTTCTACTTCATAATATTCATTTATAACACTATGTCTTAATTCAAGAATTTCCAGAATTATATATATTAAAACACTTGAAAAATGCAAAAACTTCAACTTTTAAAAATGATATGTCGACATACATTTGCATACTTGTCGATATATAACTATCATTTTTCCAAAATTGAAAGGAAGTGTCTTTTCACTATTTGTGACGGTTCAGAAATGTTGCAACCTTCAAATGTTATAAATAGGGGTTGATTTCGAATTTTTTTGTCATTCTTCATCTCCTTTCTTTATACCATTATGTCTTCTCATTTTTATGATTTCTACACTTATACTCTGCCGAATTCAATTCTATTTTTATTAAACTTCTCCTCTTCTCACTCTCTACTCATTACTCTCTGAATAAAGTGCTATTAAAGAGTTATACGGCTGTTTGTAATGGTTTGGGTTGTGTAAGTAACCGGTGGTATCACTTGTAGCCGTGAAATCAAGGATGGGTAATCAGTGATTTTTTTTGTAGCCGTGAAATCAAGGACGGGTATTCTGTGGTATCCCTCGTAGCTGTGAAATCAAGGACAAGTAATCAGTGGTATTCCTTATAGCCGTGAAATCAAGGAGAGTATACTTGATCAAGTGTGTGTGTGGAATCGGTGGTATCTCTTGTAACCGTAAAATCAAGGTGGGTATACTTGATCAAGTGTGCGTGTGGAATCAGTGGCATCCCTTGCGGCCATGAAATCAAGGAGGACTGTAATTGAATATTGATATAGTAATAAAACTCTGCGCAATCCAGCATTGCATGGGACTAGACGTAGGAGCAATTCCAAACCAATGTAAAATCTGGTGTGTTCTTTCGTCTTATGCATTTTATTTTTGTTTATCTTTGTGTTTGTTTTTGTTCTATTTGTGATTGTTTCTGCGGTGTTTGATTCATATAGTTAATCATATAACTTTTAGATTTTGTTTAAATTCTTAAAAACACAATTCACCCCCCTTTAGTGTTAGTTTTGCCTTAACGATCCATTCCGCAATCCCTAACAATTGGTATCATAGCAAGGTTTATCAAAAAGTTCATAATCTGATTTGTGAAAAATTTAAATGGAAAAATTTGAACACTAGTTTAAATTCATGCATTGCATCAGTATCAGATTCAATTTTATTAAAAAATCAAGTTATCATGATTTGATTTCTTGAAAAATTAAAATGGATATGTCACGGAATCATCATGATGTTATTATTTCAAATTACAATTAATTATTTTGAAAAGTCACTTGATTCTTTGGAAAGGTATGCTGTTATGCAAGAAAGAAGTTATATCTGATGACTGTTGGCCAAAAGATGTAAACATGATTCAGATTCATCAACAAGTAATGAAGAGCAAGAAACTGGAAATCCAAATATGTGTTTCACAACGATTCAGAATTCAGAGAATATCAAAGAAATGGATCTAAAAACTAGTTACACCTTGATTAAATTTTAATTTTTTGGTTGAATGGAGGTTTTATTTGCTTTCCTTGTTTGCTTTGGTTGAATTTGAAATTTAAATTTCAACTTGAACTTTAAAATTCAAGTTTGAAATTTGAAATTTGAAATTAAAAGTAATAATAATAAAATAATTTTAGATAGGATTAATATTATTTAAGGAAATAGCTAAATCTAAAATATAAATCAATAATTTAAAACCGAGAGTCACAAAATCATATGTTCTTTGAAATCATGCATGTATGTCGACATACATAATGAGCATGTCGACATATGTTCCAATAAATTCAAATTTTGAACTCTCAAACTTCTCTCCATCTTTTCAATAAGAAAATGCCAGTTCAAATTCTGGTTAATAACTTTGTCTATTTTCTTATACCTTGTTCCCAAATATATATAAAGTATATAAATTAATAATATTATATAGACATGATAACATGATATACAAAATTAATTTTTTTTTTTAATATTGTCATAAAATATGAATTTATTTCTTTTACAGTTTAAACATGCATAGTTTAACTTACATATTATTCATATGATTTCATAACAATTTTGGGTTTAATTATCACAAATACTATTTGTAACTTAATACTTATTTCGATAAATGCTTGAATATTTAACCTAATATTTTGGTATAATACATATACATATATGATTTTATGTATGTAGTTTAAATATAAGAAGTTATAGTTGTATAGTTTAATTTATATCCAGATTTCATAATTTTGTTATGACTATAGATTTCTTTATAAAAAATTTAACATATAAATAGTTCTTAGCAATTAAATATATTTCGATTTCTAAAAGTTTAATTTCAAAATTGATTTGTATTAAAAGATTGATTTATATATTAAATTAAATTTTAAGTTCTTTTATATGTATGTTTATATATATACAATTATGAATATATATTTTTTACCTCACATGATAACTACATTATATTCCCTTTAAAATAATTTTCAAAATTTGCTATTTTTAAAGAAACACCATATTAAGATTATTTAACTCCATATTATTTTCTAAACACGTTACCACCTATCATGAATATATTTCTAATTAAACTCTTAATTTTTTTCATTAGCTTCATTAACCTAAGTATAGAAATTAATATTACTTTTGTTTGATTAAAATAATTTATAATATATATGTATATGCCTAATAGTTTTATAGTACTTTGAATATCTTTTACCAAAAGAGATATAACCACCAAATCATTCTACACACTATCATTACACATCTTATTTCATATCATACATCATTATTATAAATTACAGTACATCTCAAATTAAAATCATTCACATCGCAAGTTTCATTTCATTCAATATATCACTTCATATAGATTTGCATATGATTTAGTGCATTATAATTAACACACTACACTACTTGTTAACTTTAACTCCACAAATAACAAGTATGTAGTATGAAAAGTTTTTATCTAATTAGAAATTTAGGATTATCAATCAAATACATAACATATTTGCTTTGTCTTGATGAACTTGATTGATTTGTTTGGCTTGATTGAATTATTTGGTTTGTTTGACTTAGATAATTTGATTGACTTACTTGACATGGTTAAATTTCATTAGTGATTGATAGTTTTAAATATACTTATGCATTTGTGGTTGATAGGAGCTTTATAGGTTTTAGGATAAATAGAAGTTACAAGAAATGTTTGGTTTCATGTTTGAATTGATGTTTTATGACAACAAAACTTAAATTGATTAATTGATTGGATTCAATTGCTATATTTGTATCATAATTTTAAGGATATCTTATCAGAGTTATTTCTAAGTCTAGATTAAGGTCTTATTATAGTTTTAAGGGAATTAGAGTTTAGGATAGGTTTAGTCTTGTATTAGATTAAGGTGGAGTTTTAGAGTTTCTAAGAGTTAGTTGAAGCTTCAAAAATGCTTTGGTTGATTTAATTGTTTAGATTGTTTGTTTGATTTTCTTGTTTGGATTTATTTGCTTGTTTAGATTGATTTTCTTAGTTTGTTAGCCTTTTACTTAGTTTATTAGACTAGTATAGACATAATTTTAAGGGGGAGTTATAATATTTTAAGTTTAGATTCATAGATTTAGAGGGAAATATAAGGACAATTATAAAATATTAGGATCATTTATAGCATAGATTTAAGGGGAGTATAACTTAGTTTAGTGTAGTATAGTCTACTATTATAAATATAGTATAGTATAATCATAGGATATGTATAAATAGATACAAGATTTTGGGGGAGTGTGTTTAGAATTTCTTTTTGATAATGATGGGGGGATTATAAAATTGGTATAGTATAGTATAAGGGGGAGTTGGAAGGAATTCAAGGTGAAAGGGGGAGTAATTGAAGAATCAAATTATCAGGTATGAATATTTTATAAACCAAGGTTGTCAATCATAAGAAAGGGGGAGATTGTTGGAGAATGGAGTTTTGATGACAACAATCTTGTCTCAATTATCATTGATATATATATATATATATATATAGACGTACTATCATTTTATGTAGAATATATAGACATATATATGCAGGACTTGTATACAGGACTTAAATAATGAAGACTGTACAGTTTTAGAGTTGTAGAGATTCAAGATTCAAGACTCATGAGTATTCAAGATTTCAAGAGTTCAAGATAATATAGTAATAGAGTCTAGATTATGTAGGACTCTGAATAATACTCCAGGTTTCAAATTCTATTTTTTTTATTTTTGATTTCAAATTCTATTTTCAAATTATATTTTTAATCTCTATCTTCTCTATTTATTTATTTTTACTTTACTTTTGATTTCAAACTCCAGTTTTATAAGTTTAACATATTTATACTTTATACACTTTATATTTATATAGTTTTAACTCTATAATTTTATAAATATGTTTATATAGTTTATATTTATGTTTTCATATGATTTTCTACTTCATAATACTCATTTATAATACTATGTTTTAATTCAAGAATTATATACATATCAAAACACTTGAAAAATTCTCAAAATTCAATTTTTAAACATGATATGTCGAAATACATTTTCATATATGTTGACATATAACTGTCATTTTTTTCAAAATTGGAAGGAAGTGTCTTTTCACTATTTCTGATGGTTCAGAAACATTGCAACCGTTCAAATGTAATAAATAAGGTTTGATTTGTATTTTTTATCATTCTTCTTCTTCTTCATCTTCATCTCCTTTCTTTACACCATTATATCTTCTCATTTTTATGATTTCTACTACCGAATTCAATTCTATTTTCATTAAACTTCTTCTCTTCTCACTCATTACTCTCTGAGTCAAGTGCTATTGAAGAGTTATAGGGCTGTTCGTAATTGTTTGGGTTGTGTAAGTAATCGGTGGTATCCCTTGTAGCTGTGAAATCAAGGACGGGTAATCAATGGTATCCCTTGTAGTCGTGAAATCAAGGACGGGTAATCGACGGTATCCCATGTAGCCGTGAAATCAAGGATGGGTAATTAGTGTTGTCCCTTGTAGCCATGAAATCAAGGAGGGTATACTTGATCAAGTGTGTGTGTGGAATCGGTGGTATCCCTTGTAGCCGTGAAATCTAGGAGGATTGTAATTGAATATTGATATAGTAATAAAACTCTGCGCAATCCAGCGTTGCATGGGACTGGACGTAGGAGCAATTCCAAACCAGTATAAAATCTGATGTGTTCTTTCCTTTTCTGCATTTTATTTTTTGTTTATCTTTGTGTTTGTGTTTGATTCTGTGTCCATGATTGTTTCTTTGGTGTTTGATTCGTATAGTTAATCATATAAATTTTTGATTTTGTTTAAATTCTTAAAAACTCCATTTACCCCCCTCTAGTCTTAGTTTTGCCTTGACAATCCATTCTGCAATCCTTAACAGGTTGATACGTAAAGTACAAGTTGTTACATTCTCCCCCCTTTGAGGATGTCGCCCCTAAAATCCCAAGAAAAAATGAGCAACCACAATATCGCGCATGCTTACCACCCACGAGTAGCCAATCTATCATCCAAACCGGCATTCAACAATCCATGTAATCAGAATCTTGTCCTCATATGTGGAATTTTAATATCACAAGATACAATGTCATAAGTAAGATATGACATATGGGACATGCCACTCGAAGAGTTTTGGATGGTTCAATCTCTCTTCCGTTTCCCACGTTCAGTCTTCATCGTTCTCGCTCCGTTGTTCCTTGACTAGCTTAACAACCTTCCTCTTATTCTGTTTCATGTCATTCCCTATGACACAAAGTGGCTTACGAGGCCTAGTTACTTTGGGTTCAACTTCAAAATCTTCAAGTTGGTCAGGATATCGTACCATTCGAGTCATGCACGAACTTTCGTAGAAATGATACATGAAACGCATTATGTGTTGGATCTAGATTAACCCTAGAGGGGGGTGAATAAGGTTTATCACAGTTTTTTGCTGAGTTAAAAATCTAACGGGATATTAAACAATAAACAGATCATAGACTGCAGTAGAAATAAAAAGCAAAAAAGAAATAACACACAGAGATACCCAGCTTCGGCAAAATCCTACCTACTGCTGCATTCCTAAGGTTTCTACTAGGTGTTATAAACAGATCCCGCATACAAGACCATGTACACTCGTAGCGCCTGCTCCTGTCCTAACCCTACGCTCAAAACCCTTGACTGATCGATATCCACTCGATCAGATTTCCCTGTTTACGAACCCGTAACCAGTAACCCAGATTTTACCGACTCTGTCAACTGTCAATCAACACCCTGACTGATTCCCCTAGTTTTTTTACAGACACTAGACAAACTGTTCAGACGGTTTTTACAAAACAAAATAAAAAGCAATACAAAATAAAAAAACAAAACTTAAAACCATAGACTTTAGAATAAAAGGGTCATCCCCTTTTTAAAATCATGGTTAAACCAAGGCCGACCATTCTTCAATTTATCTGGCCCGATCTCTTTTGCAATTCTTAATAGAAATGGCGGCGGCTAGTAAGATAGGGTTTTTCCAATCCCTAAATCGATTCGATTCGTGTATGATTTGCTTCTCTTTTGATTCTTCAAAAACTGGATGCTCTCTGAAGCTTTGATTTGGGATTGCGGCTGATTGAAACCTTGATTTGAGATGTGAGTTTTTCTGATTTTAATTCTTTACTTGAATTTTGTTGTGTATGGATTCGATACACAAAGCCTGTGATGATGTGGTGTTCAAATACGATTTCCAAATCCGAAACGAAAACTCTGATTTCGTTTTATTGACTTGGATGATTGGCTCGGTTTCCTCTTTTGAAATTTTCGAATAAAAATGGAAATTTGTTGCCTTGAATACACATGAATTGCTTTCGAAAATTGTTTCTTTCCTTTACAACACTTTGTGCAATTACTAGAAATTTTGCTTGCCGAGAATGAACAGTGTGCTTTCTGGAAACATTTTGAAATCGAAAAATAATTTCTTTCCTTGTTTAAATTGCATAATTTCAGGAACATATTGATTTGCATGAAATTATTTTGCTGATTAACACTTTCCTGTATTTCTGGAAATCAATTTAAACAATTTTGAATAACTTCCCATATATGTTCATGTACGCTTGAATAGGCTCTCCTGATCACTAGTTGGTCATTGTTTAAATCTGGAATACTTTTAAAATGGAATTTATTTCTTTCCAGAAATTTGCAAACCTGTGCAAGAGAATTCTTGCATGTTGAATTAAGCTGATTCGTCCACTTATGTCCATTCAAATCACACTTTTTGCTTTGATTTTGTGTATCCATATTGCTCCAATCTGAACTTGTGCATTCAGTATTGATCTAAGCTGATTTGCATGCTGTGTAGATTAGTCATGCACCATTCATGTACCAATGTTGCTTCATCAACATGTACTTGTCTATATTTTGATGCTTGTACATCCTTCATGTGTTGCTGCACCTATAATTCATGTTGTGTCATCAGTCTTACACCTGTTCATGTTTATTTGGACTGCATGATGCATTCTTGTGCATGCTGTAGCTTGAAAACTGCCTGCCTGTTTTGATCATGTATGCTTGTGTACACTTCAACTTGAAAACTGATATGAGTTCATTGCAATGCTGTAAAACAGTCTCGGCCATAATGCTAATGCAAACTGATATACTGTACAATCCATGCACACATGTAATTCTTACATGTACTTAAAGCTGCTCCATTCCTTAACATTTTCTGAAATGATTTGCTCCATCATGTATGCTGAAATGTTGTTGCATCTTCCAATGTTGACAGTGAACATTTTTGAATGCTGCTACCCTTGTGTGCTTGTCATTGTTGTGTAACTTCTCATGATGTTGCTGCTTGTCCTCGATCATGCTTCATGTTTTCATACTGCTGCACCGAACATAGTAGCCTCCATGCTGTTTGCATATGTGCATGTATACTACTGATTTGTATATTTGCTACTGCTCCCATAAATGTGATCTGCCATGTTGTATGCACTTGATCTTTCCCACTAGCTGTTTCATACTTGGACACGTATCATGCTTGAGCTCCATAAATTTGACTTGCTGTGTTGTACTTGTACTCGACCACTTTGGGTTGCACCGTTTGACATTTTGACTTTGTATATGACTTGCCTCGGCTATGAACTGTGTGCTTGACTTACTTTCTCTTGCACTGGGTCGAGTTGGTCCACGTGGCTGCTCCTCAGTTGCTCGCTGATTGGCGAGGCAGTGCACATGTGTATATTTATACACGTGTGTATATGCAGCCATCAGTCAAGTTTTCATTTCCCTGCATCGTATATCACAAGCTGTCGAGACACAGATTGATCGTTATATAAATCAGATCAAGTCATGAAAAATGATGAGAAACACACCAGAATTCTGAGGCAAATAAATTTAAAAAAAAATTTATATCTGCTAGAATTTAGAATATTATTTTTGTTCCAGATACTGTGTGTGTTTCTGTATATGACAGGTATGAAGATGATGACTGGACCGACAGAAGGCTGTGAAGACAGATGATTGAAGATAAGAAGAGTCAGAGGATGTATATGTGTCAGTGTATATACAAAAGTGTTTGTATATTGATTCAATGTGAATGTATATATAAATTTGTAGAGAGGAAATGTGTATGAAATGAGAGAAATGTACTGATGTTTGTATTAAACAAATTTGTCTGAAATAAAATATTATTTTTGTTGTGTTAAAACATATTTGTCTAACGATTTCAGTTTATATACAACTACAATAATATGTGTAATATCTGTGACTGTGTACAAATAGAGGAATCATATAATTTGTAATATTTGAACGTTGACATATAATATTATATTTAAATAAAATACTGCGTGAATATATGAAATTCTTTACAGTCGTATTCTATTTAAATATAAATATTATATTCCTGTCTGTGATGTATATATAAAATAGTACAATAACAAACACATTCAAAATAATATTTATTTGTTTGTTATCATCAAACAAAAATCATATAATTGTGTATACAACACCTTTATATTCAACAATCTCCCCTTTTTGATGATGACAAACAAATAAAAAAATTTGAGCACAATAAATGTGTTTGACAGTGAAAATTGAACTCCCCTTATTTATCAGCTCCCCCTACAGTAGACAACTCCCCCTATAACTGTGCATGAGTGAAATGAATTTTCAAAATTAAAAATATTTATAAAATATTCACTCATAAATCAAAATCTCAATCCATTCTCCCCCTTTTGTTATCATCAAAAGGATACCGAATTTAAAATATTGATGAAAAATGACTAAAAAATATAATTTCAGTTTTAAGAGGAAGAACAGTCATCATAAATCTCAATCAGTCAAACAAAAATCATAATATTCTAAGAACTAGTGGCATATTTCACATTGTTGAGAATGATGGATTTACGATGAACTTTATATAAAATGTGGAGAGTTATTAAAAACAAATCATTTCCAATTATTTTCAAAATATTTTTTATAAAAATAAAGCACAAAAACAATGATGGATTTGGACAATTATTATAATTCCAACTCAAGTGACAATATTGTATAATCTCAAATCCCAATGCCTATCAATCAACAAATCATAATACGTCATAAGATTTCAACACATTTCACATATTAGAAAGATGGATTGATAGGCTGATTTTTATACACTGAGGAGAATTTCAGAGTAATTTCAATTTATAGCACAATATTTCCTTTTTCTTTTTATTTTATTTAAGAGCACACTGACCACGCATAACCAGAGCTTGGATTTTCAAATGAGGTCAGTCGCAGCTTAAATTATAAGTTATCTCTTAACCATGCATGACCAGAGCTGGGATTTTTAAATGAGGTTAGAGACACACTTATATATTTATTATATATTTATCATTTTCAGTTTCAAAATGAAAAACTCCTCAGAATATAAAACCAAAAAATGGATGATAGAAATGCGGTAGGTACAGAAACGGTCTGTGAAATAAATTTCTAAATTAATTATATTATGAAATATGCTCGACTGTACCGGGATTATTGAAAATTTTCAATTATCACTAATTTTGAATAATAATAACATAGCCACAATTCCATCACAAATATTTTCACTGTTTATTCAAGATTATGTTTAAAAAAATATTAAACTCTCCACATTAATATAGAACTATCATGGATGGCAGAAGGATGATAGATAAAGGAGATGACCGTGAAATAATGACCAATTCAAAGATATTATAATAAATGTTCAACCATCATGAAAATCTAAATAAAATCTCCTCTTGTTGTGAAATATATTGCAGTCACAATTCATCACAATTTCAAAATCTAATTTTTGATGAATTATAAATACAGCCCAATTTGGATATTGATTTCAATTTTTGAATGAATAAAAAATAAATAGTTTTAAAATTGAAAATCAATTACAAGAGGAATTTAGAGAGATATATACAAGACAAAAAAAAATATACAAAAAATATTCAGCACTTCTAAACCGATACCACTTGATGTCTCTATTCATGAGGATTTTAAAAATGAAATTGGAGACGAACAAAGATATCTCAAACAACAGAAACTTAATCACAAAGCCTAAGCAGACACTGTTAACAAATCATGCAAATTAATTTCATCTATCAGAGCATGGTATATATTTGATACCAAAACAAGCAGTCACCAAAAAATATTTTCAAGACAAATATATGAGCAGCACAAAAATCAAATTCAAACCAGACTTGTCAAGATGACGGTCACATAAGATGATTCATGATCAAATGAATAAAAATACCGTTTATTTGAAATCATTTGAGAAATATGAAACTCTCAAGATTCAGTGAATCAATCACACCAGAATGTAAATTTTAGATTCAAGTTATGTGTGTGATTCAATAAATCAACAGCTTCAAATGATTTTAAACAAACATATATTCAAATCAAATAATCATGAAAAAATAGAGAGATTTAAGACCGGATTTTCAAAGAATTTTTCACAAGTATCTCTGACAAGTACAAGGAATGTTTCAGAATATTTACATCAAGTTTGAAAGAAAATTCATGATCCAAAAATAGTGGTTTATTCAAAACCACTTGAAATAAATGTAATTCTTGAGATACAATGAATCAATCACACAGGATTAATAATTGCAGATATGAGAGGTGTGTGAGATTCAAAATATCAGAAATTTCAAATGATCTTAAACAAACAAAAATCCAAACCAGATGATCATGAATAACGGAGAATTTCAAGATGTAAGCAATGTTTCAAGAATATCTAAGCCAATCTAAAAAATCAATGAAATTATCACGACTGATAAGTAGCAGTGTGCTGTAATGAGTACAATATTTCAAACTTTTCTAAACTGAATTAGAAGAGACTCAAAACAGCAGATTTGTGTGAAATTTCAATTATTTTTTAGATCATCAAAAATTTAGAATTCAAATTAACAGTGTTCAACATATGACAGGAATACATCAACACTGTTATGAATTCAGAAATAAAAAAATAAACATCAAAACAATTGCAGATATTTGCAAGTTTAAATTCAAGATCTGGAAATTATTAAAGACATTAGAGTTCTATTCAAATAAAATGAATTTCTTGAAGATCATGAATACTGCAATTGGAAGTTATAAGAAGCTCAGAATAAAAAAATAGTATGGCAGTGATAAATCAAAAAACAAAAACAAAAAAAAAGGAGACAGAAGGAGAAAATAAGCAAGAAAAAATAGAGAATATATACAGAGGTAAGTTCAGAGATCATACCTAAAATCAGTGTAAACCAGAATCTCTGACTCATCAGATGTGGCTAAGGAACTGTGAATGATTCGGTGATATGTAGTAGGTTGAATCCAATTTTCCTTTAGCAATGCAGTTCCTCACCCTTCTTCGGTACCTAACTGTTAAGAGGATTGAGTGGTCTAACAAAAGCAGTAAAACCACTCATAGTTTTGTTAACATCTTTCGGTACCCATACTTGTTTGTATAACAGTCCATCAGAATTTACTAGAGTTCCTTTAGGGACTCAAATCTGTTTGAATTTATATGAATTCACTTTATTTCTTTTTGGGGTCCAAAGTGGGTTTGATAAACTGTTATCAAACAATTTCTTATCACATTTGTGATTCAAAAAACTTTTGAAATTTCCAGAGTTCAACTTTTCAAAACTATCCTTCTTGAAGCAACATAAGGGATTTTTAAAACCATTTGAATTGACATTTTCAAAAACATTATTTTTCCCAAAGCCAATACCGTATTTATTTCCAATAGAAACTTGATTTTGCAACAACATATTCAACGGTTTTTCCCCATTAGAAAATTTATCCAAAGTTGATTCTAATCGTTGAATTTTGGATTTAAGATCACTGTTTTCTTTTATTAAATCAGAACATCGATTATTAGTGATCCTTCTTTCAATATCATGTTGTTTCAAAACCAAATTTTCAGATTCAAGTAATTCAATTTTGGCTTGGGACTCAGAGATCTCAGATTCAAATCGTTTTTGTTTTTCGGATTCAAATTTCTTAGATCTTTCAATCTCGTTTTCAAGTTCTTTCAAAATAGATTCAGTTTTCAACAGGCTCTCTCTTTCAAAAATTTCAAATTTGGAATTTTCAGATGTCTTGAGATTATCTAATTCCTTTTGCAAAATATTGTTTCTACAAATTAGTTCATTCTCTTTTTCTTTTAAAAGCATGATTTCATTTTCCAGATTTTTCAGATCTTCATTTTGATGAACTAAATCAGATTTGAAATTGAAACAATTTTTGCAGTCGGAATTTTCTAAATTTCTGACATTTTCAAGCATTAATTCCAATATGTTATTTTTGGTGATCAACTCAAGTTTTTCAGATTTCAGAGTTTTATTTTTAAATTTGAGACTATCAACAACTTTTGTTAATTAGCACAAAAATGAACCAAATCTTCATATGAGTAATCTCTTGTCTCATTGTCTGTTGAGTCTCCATCTTCAGATTCATCCTTGGTAAATCCAATCAGGCAAAATTCTGAACTTGAGTTGTCCATGTGGGGTTTTGAGCAATTTTTGTCATTTCGTCCGTATTTTGCTTCGAGAGTTCTCCATATTTCCTGCGCAGTTAAACAATGAGAGATCAGATTATATTGATCATCATCAAGATAAGAATATAGAATATGTGTAGCACAAGAATTAAAAACTTTATCTACCATATAATACCTATTGATAACAACATCCCAACATTTTATATTAACAAATTTTAAAAAAAAATCCATTTTGGATTTCCAGTTTAAAAAATCTGTTCCAGTGAAAATAGTTGGAGATGAACTGGACTAATTCTCACTAGGGTTACCCATGACTCTAGAGTTAAAGAAAATACCGGCTCTAATACCACTTGTTGGATCAAGATTAACCCTAGAGGGGGGTGAATAGGGTTTATCACAGTTTTTCGCTGAGTTAAAAATCTAACGGGATATTAAACAATAAACAGATCACAGACTGCAGTAGAAATAAAAAGCAGAAAAGAAACAACACACAGGGATACCCAGCTTCGGCAAAATCCTGCCTACTGCTGCATTCCTAAGGTTTCTACTAGGTGTTATAAACAGATCCCACATAAAAGACCATGTACACTCGCAGTGCCTGCTCCTGTCTTAACTCTACGCTCAAAACCCTAGACTGTCCAATATCCACTCGATCAGATTTCCCTGTTTACGACCCCGTAACCAGTAACCCAGATTTTATAGACTCTGTCAACTGTCAGTCAACACCCAGACCGATTCCCCTAGTTTTTTACAGACACTAGAAAAACTGTTCAGACGGTTTTTACAAAACAAAATAAAAAGCAATACAAAATAAAAAAACAAAACTTAAAACCCTAGACTTTAGAATAAAAGGGTCATCCCCTTTTTAAAATCATGGTTAAACCAAGGCCGACCATTCTTCAATTTATCTGGCCCGATCTCTTTTGCAATTCTTTAATAGAAATGGCGGCGGCTAGTAAGATAGGGTTTTTCCAATCCCTAAATCAATTCGATTCGTGTACGATTTGCTTCTCTGTTGATTCTTCAAAAGCTGGATGCTTGCTCTCTGATGCTTTGATTTGGGATTGCGGCTGATCGAAACCTTGATTTGAGATGTGAGTTTTTCTGATTTTAAATCTTTACTTGAATTTTGTTGCGTATGGATTCGATACACAAAACCTGTGATGATGTGGTGTTCAAATAGGATTTCCAAATCCTAAACGAAAACTCTGATTTCGTTTTATTGACTTGGCTGATTGGCTCGGTTTCCTCTTTTGAAATTTTCGAATAAAAATGGAAATTTGTGGCCTTGAATACACATGAATTGCTTTCAAAAATTGTTTCTTGCCATTACAACACTTTGTGCAATTACTGGAAATTTTGCTTGCCGAGAATGACTAGTGTGCTTTCTGGAAACATTTTGAAACCAAAAAATAATTTCTTTCCTTGTTTAAATTGCATAATTTCAGGAACATATTGATATGCATAAAATTATTTTGCTGATTAACACTTTCCTGTATTTCTGGAAATCAATTTAAACAATTTTGAATAACTTCCCATATATGGTCATGTACGCTTGAATGGGCTCTCCTGGTCACTAGCTGGTCATTGTTTAAATCAGGAATACTTTTAAAATGGAATTTGTTTCTTTCTAGAAATTTGCAAACCTGTGCAAGAGAATTCTTGCATTTTGAATTAAGCTGATTCGTCCACTTATGTCCATTCAAATCACACTTTTTGCTTTGATTTTGTGTATCCATATTGCTCCAATCTGAACTTGTGCATTCAGTATTAATCTGAGCTGATTTGTATGCTGTGTAAATTAGTCATGCGCCATTCATGTACCAATGTTGCTTCATCAACATGTACTTGTCTATATTTTGATGCTTGTACATCCTTCATGTGTTGCTGCACCTATAATTCATGTTGTGTCATCAGTCTTACACCTATTCATGTTTATTTGGACTGCGTGATGCATGCTTGTACATAGTGTAGCTTGAAAACTGCCTGCCTGTTTTGATCATGTATGCTTGTGTACACTTCAACTTGAAAACTAATATGAGTTCATTGCAATGCTGTAAAACAGTCTCGGCCATAATGCTAATGCAAACTGATATACTGTGCAATCCATGCACACATGTAATTCTTTGATGTACTTAAAGCTGCTCCATTCCTTAACATTTTCTGAAATGATTTTCTCCATCATGTATGCTGAAATGCTGTTGCATCTTCCAATGTTGATAGTGAACATTTTTGAATGCTGCTACCCTTGTGTGCTTGTCATTGTTGTGTAACTTCTCATGATGTTGCTGCTTGTCCTCGATCATGCTTCATGTTTTCATACTGCTGCACCGACCATAGTAGCCTCCATGCTATTTGCATATGTGCATGTACACTACTGATTTGTATATTTGCTATTGCTCCCATAAATGTGATCTGCCATGTTGTATGCACTTGATCTTTCCCACTAGCTGTTTCACACTTGGACACATATCATGCTTGAGCTCCATAAATTTGACTTGCTGTGTTGTACTTGTACTCGACCACTTTGGGTTGCACCATTTGACATTTTGACTTTGTATATGACTTGCCTCGGCTATGAATTGTGTGCTTGAGTTACTTTCTCTTGCACTGGGTCGAGTTGGTCCGCGTGGCTGCTCCTCAGTTGCTCGCTGATTGGCGAGGCAGTGCACACGTGTATATTTATACACGTGTGTATATGCAGCCATCAGTCAAGTTTTCATGTCCCTGCATCGTATATACATACTGTCTACCTTGTGGTATTTACAGTGTATCACTGTAAATATCACAAGCTGTCTAGATACAGATTGATCATTATATAAATCAGATCAAGTCATGAAAAATGATGAGAAACACACCAGAATTCTGAGGCAAATAAATTTTAAAAAAAATTATATCTGCTAGAATTTAGAATATTATTTCTGTTCCAGATACCATGTGTGTGTTTTTGTATATGACAGTTATGAAGATGATGACTGGACTGACAGAAGGTTGTGAAGACAGAAGATTGAAGATAAGAAGAGTCAGAGAATGTATAGTGTCAGTGTATATGCAAAAGTGTCTGTATATTGATTCAATGTGAATGTATATATAAATTTGTAGAGAGGAACTGTGTATGAAATGAGAGAAATGTACTGATGTTTTTATTAAACAAATTTGTCTGAAATAAAATATTATTTTTGTTGTGTTCAAACAAATTTGTCTAACGATTTTAGTTTATATACAAGTACAATAACATGTGTAATATCTATGACTGTGTACAAATAGAGGAGTCATATAATTTGTACTGTTTGAACGTTGACATATAATATTATATTTAAATAAAATACTGTGTGAATATATGAAATTCTGTACAGTCGTATTCTATTTAAATATAAATATTATATTCCTGTCTATGATGTATATATAAAACAGTACAGTAACAAAAACATTCAAAATAATATTTATTTGTTTGTAATCATTAAACAAAAATCATATAATTGTGTATACAACACCGTTATATACAACATTATGCACACTCACCACTTTCTCAGGTAAGTCTAACCTATAAGCGAGCTTTCTAATACGCTTCATAGATGGGAATGCCCCAAAAAACCTTAATGTAACTTTCCTCTCTTTCCCAAATGAACTATGCTCCGTAACGATGAAACCTTAGCGAATACCAGACCTACGACTGAGAATTCCAAGTCCTTTCGTCTCTTGTTGGCATAACTCTTCTGACGATCTTGGGCTACCTTCATTCATTTCCGAATAACTTCAATATTATATGTAGTTTCTCTTATCATCTCAGGTCCAAGTACCAACTTCTTGCTAGTTTCTAACTAACAAGATGGACAATTACACGGTCTGCTGTATAATGCCTTAGACGGGGTCATTCCAATACTCGACTAGTATTTGTTATTATAAGCAAACTCGAATAAATGCAGATGATCTTCCCACGATCCTCTAAAATCCAATACACAAGGTCTAAGATCTTCCAACACTCGATTACCCCTTTCCGTATGACCAACCGTCTGGGGATGATAAGCTGTACTCAAACAAGCTTAGTTCCCAGTGTTTCTTGTAAACTCTTCCAACATCCACTAGTGAATAAAGGATCTCGATCGCTAACTATACCCTTCGGAATCCCATGGAATCGAACTATCCACTTAAGATATAATTCAACCAATTTCGATTTTGTCCTAGTTGATCTAACAGGAATAAACCTTGTGCTTTTAGTAAAGTGATCCACGTCAACAAAAATACTATTGTTTTCTACCCTTGTTCTAGGTAATCCTTCAATGAAATCCATGGTCACTTACTCCCATTTCCACATAGGAACTTCCAATTGCTGTAATAACCCACTCGGCTTCTTCTGCTCAGCTTTAACCAACTGACAATTCATACACTTCGAGATAAATTTTCCGACATCCTATTTCATACCTTCCTAATAGTAAACTTGCTTTGTATCTTGATACAACCTATTACCTTCTGTATGTATCGTCAATCTAGAGTGGTGACATTCTCTTAGAACCTCAACTATCAATCCATTCATGTTAAGAACAACCAGTCGTTTGTTTTTACGAAGCAAACCATATCGATCAACTTCGAAATCATCAATCTCCTCTGGCTCTACTCTCATCTCTATCCTTCGAAAGATTTCCGTAATCTTATCGTCTCA
Organism: Allium sativum; assembly: GCA_030737875.1. Lineage (NCBI taxonomy): Eukaryota > Viridiplantae > Streptophyta > Magnoliopsida > Asparagales > Amaryllidaceae > Allium > Allium sativum. The sequence continues at coordinate 342,954,269 of CM060919.1, forward strand.
TTTTTGAATTTCGCCAATCCTTTCAATGAGAGTAGGCTTAATCGATAAACTGGACAACATCTCGGGTTCTAACTCACAATGAGGCCTAAAATAAAATCCGACCAAATACTCGAGATGCTTCCATTCTGTGAACATGGCTCCTAAACTCGCATGTTTTCGACTTAACGCATCAGCCACTGCATTACCTTTTCTTGGAGTATAGGCTATTCCAAAGTCGTATGACGCCAAAAACTCTAACCATCGTTTTTGCCGAAGATTCAAATCTTTCTAGGAGAAGAGATACTTCAACGACTTATGATCTGTAAATAACTTGAACCTAATCCCAACAAATAATGCCACTAAATCTTCAAAGGAAACACTATCGCTGTTAACTCTAAATCATGAGTTGGGTAATTTCTTTCATGTGTGCGGCTCAGTTGTCGACTCGCATAAACCATAACCCTACCCTTTTGCATTAGCATCGCTCCAAGTACAGTGCCACATCCCATTTGGTGTAGTCGACAAAGGAGCACTTGTCAATCTTTCTATCAAAATTCCAAAATCTTTCTCACACTTCGCATCCCATGCGAAGACTTGATTGTTCTTCGTTAATCCTATTAATGGTGCAACCATCTTAGAGAAATTCTTGATAAATCGTCGACAATATCCTTCTAATCCAAACTGATGTTTTTGCAAGATTTCCATAACAATTCTCAAGTGTATCTTGTGTTCTTCCTCAATCTGGGAGTAAACCAATATATCATCCACGAACACAAGTACGAATTTATTCAACGGGCCTCTTAAAACCCAATTCATAAGATCCATAAAAATACTGGCTCGTTAGTCAATCCACATGACATCACCAGTCACTCAAAAAATCCGGATGGTGTCCTAAAAGCAGTCTTTAGCACAATATACCTAGCCACTCTCAGTTGGTGAAATCTCATCGCTAAATCCATTTGGGAAAACACCTTGGCTATGTGAAGATGATCAAACAAGTAATCCATTCTCCGCAATGGATACTTATTTTTCTTAGTCATCTTATTCAGCTTATGATAATCCACACATAATCGTAATAATTCGTCATCTTGGTCACAAATACAACTGCTGCACCCCATTCAGATACGCTTCTCCGAAGGAATCCTTTACTCAGAAGATCATTTACTTGCACCTCTAACTCTCACTGTTCCTTAGGCACCATTCGCCTAAGAGGCATAACAATACGTCTAGATCCATCTACCAAATCAATTTGAAACTCAATCTCTCACTGCGGCGGCAACGTATGACTTTACTAAACACATCAGAAAACTCTCGTACAATTGGCACCGATGACAACCCATCCCATGGAATCACAAGCGAATATAAAAAGATAACCTAAACTCCATCCTCTGGTAGACAATGTATCTCAATCGTTCATCGTTCCATAATCCTGAGTGTCACCTCGAGCCTCTCGCAATCAACAATAGTCGTATACTTCTTGAGCTAGCCTATACCTAAAATAATAACAAACCCAGCGAAATTTAAAATTAAATAATCACAAACAAAAGAGCAACCATGACTCGATAAAATTAGATCACGACACATCATACAAAGACTAGATGAACACCCTACTGGATCAATCACGACTAATGGTCTATCAACAATTTCAAGTTCCAAACCTAACTTACAAACAAGCTCATTATAGATAAAAGAATGTAATGCCCCAGTATCAAACAAAAATCGAACTAAATTTTTTTGAACAGAAAGCGTACCTAGAATAACAACATTCTTTTGCTTCTCCTCCGCAGTCGGACCCCTCGAAGAAGATGAAACATCCTTCAAAGCATACACCTTCACAATCTACTTACCTTTTGGTGGTTCTGGATAGTTTTTCCTTACATGCCTAGGTTTATCACTGTTATAACACCTTCCCTCTACCTTAGGGTTCTTACACTCATTGGAATAATAACCCTCTTGTTGACAGTTATAAGAAGTAACCTTGCCTTTCGGCTTCTTCTGGGCAGTTGTTTTCATTTTCCATTCAACTTTTTCTTATTACCACCACCTTGTTGTGGTTTCGTTTCCTCCTTACCCTCAACAACAACCTCTACCTTCTAAGGAAACAAACTCTCCTTCCTCAAAGCTTTCTCAACCAATTTCTTAAAAGGGTCGTCAATGTGGTCTATTAATTACTTCCTCAAATTATCATCCAAACCCATAATAAAATTCTCATTCATTTGGTAAGGAGTCTCGACACACAATCAAGCATACTTGGATAAAGCCTCAAACTCCATCCCATACTCATCAATTTACCTTTTGCTTTGCTTCACGTCGACAAACCTCTTAAACAACATTTATTTCTGGACCGTAGAAATGAACTTGTCTTCGGACTTAGTCCTAAACTGATCCCAAGTGATATGGTCCTCCAGAGTCACCAAAGTAATAGAATTCCACCAATACATCGCTTGTCCTTGCAGCTGCCTTGATGCAAGCTTTCACTTTGTTGCATCGTCGATTCCTAAGTCAAAAAAATTCCGAGCAAAAGTATCCAATGAATTCTAAACTTCTAGTATTGGTTCCGTCCCAAAAACGGTTTACCACCTAGAGAAGTATAGTCCTTGCAGAGCTTTGCAAAATCAACAACCCCAGTTGCTAGCCTAGGAACACCACCATCTATAGCCATTGCTGGAGTAGGAATTCTCCTCACGATTGCTACCATCATGGCCTCGGACATAGTAGGATAATCGGGAATAGCAGTTGTAGCTCCAGACTAGATACTGTCTCATACCCCTCCAGTCGTTGGCTCATTTCGAGCAGCATGTCTCAAAGTTCGTCGACTCATCCTTACTCTGAAACGAGAGTCAAGTCACATTATAGAAAGTTGCATTGGTGTTCAATTGCTAATTAACTTACTATACTATACTATATACACATATAATATAGTAATCATCCAAATAAATTTACAAATACGTCTCTCATATGCTTTTAAGTTTGCATACAAATCGATTAACCTTTCTTTGATACCAAATGCGACGACCGCCCCGTACCTTTTGCACAGACCGAGAAGAAATGTGTTATATGACGTGCCAGGCCGATACGTAACGATCATCAAGGTAGAATAACTCAAAAACAGAACCTGTTGTATAACTCATAGCGCATAGATAATATATAATAAAAAATATACAACATGATATAATAATGAAGCACAATTGAACATAGAATCAAATTTCCATAAAACCATAAATTCTTGGGTACAATACTTCTCGATACAAGAATCTTTGAATACATTATGCCTCACTACATCCCTTAGAGTAACAACGGTCTTAACATAGAGCGGAAATAATAGAAATCATTATTATAATAGGTTGTAATAGTATGTCAGCCTCCTGCTTGTCACCGCAAAGCAATTCCGGCACCAAACCTGCTGCACACTAGTCCATATTCTGCTCACCATAAAATTGGTGAACTACCCAAGGTAATAAGAGGGAAACATAAAACCTTGAGTCATAAAATAGTCATAGTGAGCGATAAAATAGCTAGCAATAGTTACACCAAATTATACGAGTATAAAAGGATCAACCAACTAATCTTCTCAGCAACCAACAAGTTAACGTGTGAGGACTATCCATCACATGTCGCATCAGAAATAGGAAAGGACTACCCCCAATCCCGCTTCTCTTCAGTATCCTATGGTGATGGCCTACCCAGAGAAAATAAAGAAGAAAACATGAAATCAAATATAGCATCCATAACATCCAATGTCCAAGCCATCACCAACTAGAGCAGTGAATCCATCAGCTATCGAACTTGCATTTCACCGATCAAAAGGGCTTATGGAAAGCCCCGGTTCTTGCCAAACTGCCATGCGCCATCCTGAATCGTATGTTTGCCCCGAACGCCTGAGACAACTAAATCACTACTACCTGAGTTGATCCAAGGTACATGATCCTACTTGATCCTTATGGGTGTCCCCATAATACATCTGCTTTGAGTCCGCTAGAACACTTCGATAACCAATGATTCCTTGGTGCATCAAATTTGTCGAGCCTTTCTCCTTGGCGTCATCACTTCTTTAGTCAAGCTGCCTCTTGAATTAATTCCATTATCATCCCTGGTTAACCCCTACCTGAGTCAACCCATCACCACATTATATCGTATACCATCTCACGACCCGTATCACATAACCCTAGATCCACCTACTCTTGCCTAGGTTCACAATCAAAGCACCATTCATCTTCGAGTTATGCATCAATCATCTGAAGTCCATTTCAATCCAAAATTCACCAGCAACTTCAGGAAGCCAAACAACAAAGCCCCTCAAATCTCACCTCTCCCCGGCCAACGCTCATGGGTCAGTGCCGACCTATCCACTTAGCCAATTTTGGCTAAGTGGTCGTCTCATATCCGTCTATGCTTCGAGCATATCCTACCGACCTATTCTCCAACCGTTTCTGTAATGATTCGCATTCTACGTATCGGAGGATCATGGAATATTTATTTTATTTTCATACGTAGTCATATGGTCGTGTAACTTTGGGAAATGACTATTGGGGTCATTTCTCATGTTCATGATTTTTGCCAAATTTTAAATGACCGTTTCGCCCTTGGCGAATCTTGTTCGCCCAAAACTTTTGACAGGAAAGAAGTTTTGACCTGAAACCACTTCCATTGGATTCAGATAATGGTTTAACATTTTGTAGTGTGGTACATTAATCAAACGGACTTACCGTTTGGGAGATATTGCTGGAATAAGATTTGGAAGATGAAAAACAGCTTAATCGGGCTTAATTAGGTTATTAGTGGTTAGGCCCATAACCCATTTCGGGATTAGGGTTATGGGAGGGCTGAAATAGTTAGAGGATGATTCTTTTTCTTTTTCTCAACCGCCACAAACGTTCCTTGAACCCTAGCAATGACCTCCATCTTCCAAATCTCAATTTAATCGTTTTTTAACTACCAATTAACCAAAACTACACTAAATCAAGAGAAATTAGCATCAAATCAGAGATAGAACTACTGCTATACATTGGAATTCGTGCCATATCAGTCATAGATTTAGATTTAATATTCATTTGTGGCTAAGGTGAGTGATTTGCACTTTTATTCACTAATTACGGCTGATTATGGGTGATTAATGTTTATTAGTGAAATTATACATCATAAAAATCTGGAAAAATATGTAGAAATTCTAAAATATTATTTTATGTCACTAGTGAAAATTTGGGTTAATTTCGATTAAGTTTGCTAATCTTATAGTTAAAACATGGTTAAGGGGATTAAGGGGATAATCATGCTTTTTGGGTATGTTTGATCTAAAATATTTCATCTGATTGATGTTTTAATATTTTTTGTTGATGCTATATGTTGTTACTGTTGTTTGAAATGTTTTGTGATGCCATAGGAAGGTTAGAATGGTTGAAAACGCCGTTGTTTGGTGAAATCGACTCGTAGGAAAAAAATGCAGAAATTCAGTTCCTGAAGGGGGTAGAGGTCACCAACCGCCACTAGAAGAGGCTCACGAATTGCCACCAGGAGAGGCTCATGAACCGCCACCAGAAGAGGCCCACGAACCACCACTAGGAAAGGGTCACGAATCGACCAGAAGGAGTGCCGTGAAGCGGAAGATGGGTGACCAAGGGATCACGACCAGGGGGAGGGACCGAGAAGGCGACCTACCCTCAACAATGACCACGACCTGAAACCAGATGATGACTCCAAACCGAACTAGAATTGAACTTTGACTATGCAACGATGCTTGTGGACTCTTTTGATGATCAATTCCAATCCGACCAGAACCCGAGATGCAAAGGAAGTCTAGGTAGGAAGTTATTACTCAGGATCCAGATGGGAACCAACGGGTAAATTTTTAGAGTTGGACTTTGCTGCCGAACATGTGCAAAGACTTTATCAATATCTATATCTTTGGTTCACCATTGAAGAGAGGGGGAATGTAGACGAACTAGAGCTAGGGAAGTGTGGACTGGTTGGCCCTTAACCTAGAGCCAGGGATTTGTGGACTGCGTACGGTTATTGAGTAGACCAGGGAAGTATGGTCATACCAACAGTTTTACCGAGTTGCCGTCATGGCCCCAATGGATTTGGTGATGAAAGTGGTGGATATCGTATGCTTTACGCACCGAGTAAGTGATGTTAGAATGATTGCTATGTTTAATGTTTGTTATCACCATGACATGCACACTCCCATTTCACACTTTATGTTAGTGTTACCTTATAGTATTGTACATCTTGTTTTGCTAACTCTTTGGTTGCAGGTCCAGGTTCAGGTATGATTATGTATACCTGTTATTGATTTTATTTAGCTGTTATCGCTCATACCAGACTTTTGTCTGGCCCGGAGTTTTATGTTTCTTCTTATTACTCTGGATGCTCCTAAATGAGCAGACTAGAGACATGTCAGGTGGTTATGCACGAGTAGCTGTCCAGAGACGAGCAGGAGGCTTCCACGTACTATATACATATATCCGCCCTGTGTTGTTGTTAGTCACTGCTTTGGGCATTAGTAGTGTACCTTTTCTATTTCCTTTTTAGAGACAGTATTTTGAAGTTGTAAGAATAGTTTGGATCATAAGCTGTCTTTAGGATTTCGCTGCTATAATGGTTTAGTTTTCAGCTTATGCACTGTCTCGCCTGTTTTATGTCAAGTTATGTTATTATTATATTTTATTCCACGCGCTATGATATATACTACAGGTTCTTTGGTAGTTCATTGTTTCAAATCCCTTTTTCCTTGACGACCGTCCCGCGCTAGTCGTGCATTGGCACTGCGCATTTCGTGGAAATGTCGGCTTGTTCGGGGCGGGTCGTCACACTTGGTATCAGAGCCTAGGTTGCGCAGTTAACCTAGGGGAAGACATCAGGGAGAGATAGTATACATATATGAGAACGTGTATTTGTGATATTTTAGTTTTTAAAAACTATATATATACTATTAGTATGTCTAAGAAAGAAATCGCACTGCACTGGCACCACTAAGGAGATAGTTAATTGTTTTCTCTTTGTAGATTGGACGATGAGCCGAAATATGAGGAGTACAGGTTCAGGGGACAATGATATGAATGTCCCTGATATGAGGACGATGTTTACTACCTTCATTCGAGAGATGCTTAGGGATGTTCAGGGAGTAGTTCCTAACGTTGCTAATGGTGGTGGTGTGGTAGCGCAGGCGCCTAGAGCCAATTTCGCCAAGCTCTGCAAGGATTATGCTTGTCTTAGTAAGAAGTCGTTCCACGAAATGGAGTCGGCCATGGAGGTTCAAGATTGGCTTGATAGTTGTGAGCGCGTCTTTGAGGATTTGGGGATTGATGATGCAATGAAGAGAAAGCTAGCATCGCGTCAACTTCGAGGACGGGCAATGAATTGGTGGAATGCTATTGAAGCGGCTACTCCCAAGGATCAAGTTACTTGGAATCAGTTTAAGACTCGCTTCAGTGATAAGTTTATCCCAGCCGCTCAGAAATCAGAATTATTAAGGAAGTTTTTGGAACTTAACCAGATTGGTAGGGCAGTCTTAGAGTATATTGCTGAATTCGATACCTTGTCGAAATCTGGATTATCTCTTATTGATACTACCGAGAAGAAGAACGAAAGGTTCATAACTAACCTAGATGAGTACTTGGGGTAAAGTCTCATAAACCATATCGATTACACTTTCAAATCTATTATGGGAAAAGCATTGAGATCTGAGAGCCTTTAACCTAAGTTGAAGACCGAGGTTGCTGTTACATCTGTAGAGGAGCCAAAGCAGCAAGCAAGCGGTGGAGACAAGAATAATTCCCATAATAAGAAGAAGCAGAATCAGGCCAAGGATGGTAAAAAAAAGAATTAGAAATATATCGAGTCCGTTAGCTATGGCAAGAAGGGCCACTATGCCAACTATTGTTGAGCAAAACCAAGGGAAAAGAAGCGCTTCAACTATGACCAAGTGGGACATTTCAAGGATAAATGTCCATAACCTCCTAAGGAGAAGCAAACGGTGAAAGCATATGCTATCAAAGTTGTCGCTTCTTTGTCGAATGCCCCAATTGCGGCGCAGAAGGGAAAGGGTGTTATTATTCAAGGTATGCTTTCTATTTATGATGTTCCTATTCAAGTATTGTTTGATACCGGGGCTTCTCATTCCTTCGTATCTAGTGACCTTGTAGATAGGTTGGAATTGGAACCTAAGATAGTCGATAGACCTTTAGTTGTGACGAACCCGATCGGTAGTTCGACTAGCCTAAGTATGATTTGTAGTAATTTGGTCTTATCGAGTCATAGATGTATGTTTGCTTATGATTGCTTTGTTTTGGGCTTTTCTGGGTTTGGCATTATTTTGGGAGTCAATTGGCTCCAATGATATGGGTGGTGGTAGACTGTGAGGAGTCTTTGGTGACCATTAGAGCGGACGATGGGCGGAGGGTGGTATTGGGTTGCCTACATATTGATGAGGTGATGGCAAGTTTTCTACATTCCCTCGACATCCCATAGGGTGAGTTATCAGATGTGCCTATTGCTGGCGAGTATCCAGACATCTTCGAGGAAGTGGCTGGACCTCCACCACACCGAGATATTGAGTTTCAGATTGATTTAGTGAAAGATGCCAGACCTAAAGTGATGCCACTTCATCGTATGGTGCCAAGGGAGCAGCGAGAGCTCAAGTGGGTGATCTTTTGAAGAAGGGATTTATCCAAAGGAGTGTTTCAGAGAAGGGAGCACCAGTTTTATTTACCACTAAGGCAGATGGTTCCCTTCGTTTATGTGTAGATTACCACGAGTTGAACAAGATGACTAGGAAGAATAAGTATCCTCTTCCACAGATAGATGATTTGTTTGATCAGCTGAATGGAGCATGAGTATTTTCCCAGTTGGATCTCGCGACAGGTTTTCATCAGCTCAGGGTGGCAGTTGAGAGTATACCTAAAACAACATTTCGAATGCCATCTGGATTATTTGAGTGGTTAGTCATGCCATTCGGATTGACCAATGCACCCACATATTTCGTGGATCTTATGAATAGGGTTTTCAGAGATCAGTTAAATAAGTTTGTTCTTGTGTTCGTGGATGATATCTTGGTTTAATCGAGGACAGAGGAAGAACAAAAGGAACATTTGAGGATAGTGATGGAGGTGTTGTGGAAATACCAATTGAAAGAAAAATTATCTAAGTTTCACTTCTGAGGAGGGAATTGAGATTCTTGGGCCATTTGTTTTAGAGAATGGTATTGCCATGGATCCTGTGAAGGTGGCTACGTTGCAAGATTGGTCTACGCCCAAAAATACAACGCACGTGAGAAGTTCCTTGGGGTTAGCTGTATACTGTCTTAAGTTTATCCAAGACTTCTCCAAGATGGCAGCACCGTTAACTCAGTTGACCAAGAAGAATCAAGCTTTTGTTTGGGATGAAAGGTGTGAGAATGCATTTAAAATCCTAAAGGAAAAGTTAATGTGCGCACCAGGGTTAGTTATTCCTAAGGGGAACGAAGAGATGACAATATACACAGATGCCTGTGCTACCGGACTAGGTGTTGTACTGATGCAAGGAGGTAAGGTTGTGGATTATGCTAGTAGACAACTGAAACCGCATGAGAAAAGGTATCCTACCCATAATTTGGAATTGGTAGTGATTGTGTTCACGTTAAAGGTGTGGAGACACTATCTCTTGGGAGAAAGATTCGATTTGTTTACCGATCATAAGTCAGTAAAGTATCTTTTCTCTCAGAGGGATTTAAATCTTCATCAGCAGAGATGGTTAGAGTTCTTGGCTTCATATGATTTCAATATCACATACACATCTGGGAAGGGCAATGCGGTAGCTTATGCATTGAGTAGGAGACACTCTAGCTTGGGGGATATGTTTCTGGAAGGGAAGCGACTAGAGTATATCGCAGGATATGATTTCAAACCTAAGTGCGAATTGGATCCAGAGATGTTAGCAAGTTTGATGATCAGGCTGACTTTGATTGAGCGGATTGATTCCAGTCAAAGGGATAATCCTAATCTATTAGAAATCTTCTCCAAGGTGGAGATGAGTATCGATGGAGAGAGAATGAACAAGTATGGTCTTGATCGAGAAGGACAACTTCAAAAGAATGGAAGACTAGTTGTATCCAATGTTAATGGATTGAGAGATGAAGTCCATAGAGAGTGTCATCACTCAAAACTGATTATACATCCCAGTGGTAACAAAATGTATCGAGGCATTAAGCAGACCTACTATTGGAAAGGGATGAAGAGAGATGTTGGGAGGTTTATATCCAAGTGCATGAACTGCCAGCTAGTTAAAGCCGAGCAAAAGAAGCCTAGTGGTTTGTTACAACTGCTGGAAATTCCCGAATGGAAATGGGAACAAGTCTCAATGGATTTCATCGATGGTTTACCAAGGACCAGATCGAGTCATGATAGTATTTGGGTGATTGTGGATCGATAGACCAAAAAAGCAAGGTTTATACCCATCAAGTCGAATAGAACAGCAGCTAAGTTAGCGGAACTATATATGAAGTGGGTAGTGAGATTTCACGGAGTACCTAAAGGTATTGTGAGTGACCGAGATCCATTATTTACTATTTGGTTTTGGAAGAGCTTACAAGAGGCTTTAGGGTCAGAATTAGATCTTAGTACCGCGTACCATCCTCAAACTAACAGTCAAATAGAGAGGATGAATCGTGTATTAGAGTATCTCTTAAGAGCTTGTATATTGGATTTCGGAGGGTCATGGGATGACCATTTGCATCTAGTTGAGTTCGCATATAATAATAGTTATCAATCCAGTATTGGTATGGCTCCATTTGAAGCTTTGTACGGAAGACTGTGCAGCTCACCATCACGTAGGTTGGAAACCGGTGAGAAATTTGTGCTTGGGCCAGATGCGATAAGAGAAACTTCAGATAAAATCAAGGTTATCCAACAGCGAGTGAAGGCTACCCAAGATAGGCAGAAGAGTTATGCTGATAAAAAACGAAGAGAATTGAAATTCTGCGTTGGCGACCTGGTATTCGTCAAGATCTCTCCATTAAAGAGTGTGATTCGTTTTGGAAAGAGAGGTAAGTTGGCACCAAAGTTTGTTGGTCCATTTCCAGTTCTCGAGCAAGTGGGGAATTTAGCGTATAAAGTTGGATTACCAGACAAGATGGCGGGAGTGCACAACGTATTTCATGTTTTCCAGCTAAGGAAGTTCATGCACGATTCTGATATGACTATTTCACCAGATCAGTTAGACGATATCGAGGTGGAATCTAGGGCAGTTGGGAGCCACAGAACAATTTGTATTGTCGGACATGATATGAAGCAACTTCGAAGGAAGATAGTGAAATTGGTTAAGGTCCAGTGGGGCGACTATGAGAATGACTATACTTGGGAAATCGAAGAAAGCGTAAGTCATATCCAGAACTCTTTGCTTGTTAAGGTTTTAATCGCGATATAGTTATTCGCTTGTTAGTAAACCGCATGCAAGGATAGGTTTGTTATGTTGTTATGTATGTTTGATTGTTTGTAAATGGTTGATAGGCAGTGGGCCACCATTGTATGTTTTATTGATTAAGGAATTTCTGGGGCAAAATTTTTTAAGGAGGGAGAGTGTATGTAACACCCCGTAATTTTAAAAACATGACATAAGGGATAATCAAAGAATACTTAATTTTTATAAGAATAATTAAGGGAAACGGGTTGCGCCATTGCGTTCATGTCGGAATTCTACTTGTAATAGAGTCCTAGTTTGTGTTAATCAGACATCATATGAAGAAGTTATGAAGCTTAGAAGATTTCTGCTTAAAGAAGAATTTAAATTAAAATAATAATTAAAAATCAAAAATGAATTCAAAAATCAAAATCAGCCAAATGTGGATGAGCGGGAAATCTCCTGCTCTATGGTGTCGACCCCCCAGGGGAGTCGACATAGGTGTCGACCCCCTAATAGGGGTGTCGACCCCCATCTGCCCAGATCTGGACGACGTGTTTTGGTTGGTCTAGGGCTGATGTGTCCTTCTGGGATTGGCGGGATGACGTGTTTTTCTGGTTTTGATGGTTCAGATGGATCCTAATCTAATCTAAGGGTCCTAATTCACCTAGAGCATCTATAAAATACCCCTAAACCTAACCCTAATCTCATTGTTATTCATCCATGGCGCCTCCATGCTGCTCTATTCTAAATTAACCTAGCCTTTCTTCTCCGCAAAAGCAAATCAGAATAAGAGTATTCAAATTGGAAGATAAGAATCAAATTCTACAACAACGATTTAACTAATCAAATTCAGAAATCAGAAATCAGATCTATCCTCTCTCCTAAATCCTACTGCTGTGAGTCTATGTTACTTTCACATATAATTAAAAAGTAATTGTGATAGGATTGTAAATTGGATTTAATGATTATGCCTGTAAGTAAGACGAATCATATCAAGTTTTATAGATTCTTATCTTTCAGATTCATACCCAAATTATTGTTATCATATGCCTATTGGATCTATTTAATTGTTCTATGCCAGTTCATGTTTCATATGTCTATTTTATGTCAGTTTTGATGACATGATTCTCTTCCCTTCTTCTTTTCCTTTTTCTTTATGAGATTAGGTTAACTTCGAGCCTAACATATTATGTTGAGATTTGCGTACGAATAACGTTTGAACGATTGGGAAAAGTTTAGGGAAATTTGTAATAAAATGAGATTATTGGCATAAATCAATTTGGGCATAATTGTGTATAAATTTTAAGCATGAGATTTGGCATAAGTTGGATTGGGCATAATTGGATATAATTTGTATACATGAGGTTTGACATGAATTGTTAATAACAATGAACGCAAATTAATCTGGGCGTAATTTGGCATAACATCTATACATAAGATTATAGGCCGGATTTGGATTAAAATTATAAAAATAATTTATATTGGAAATTATGGGTAATTGGAATATATTTTAATCCAAGATTTTAAAATTGGGACTTGAATCAAGAAGAGATAATGAATGCCTAAGACATGAGGTTAAACTTGGTTTGCGGTAGAAGTCTGCCCGGAACCGCCCGGCTTATCCAGCAACCGCAAACGACAGTCTAACGTGAGAGGTCAAAGGCCGAAATTAGATACGTAATAATGCAAAGACACGAGGTTAGATTCGGTTTGCGGTATGAGCCTGCCCGGAACCGCCCAGCGTATCCAGCAACCACCAAAAGGAAATCTAATGTGATTGGTCTTGCAAGATTACGGTTATAATAAATTAATGAACACTTAACCAAGATAAGACATGTGATTAGACATGGGGATGATAAAGGGTTTGGTAGGTAACATGGGTAACTGTGAAACAATTAAAACACTTAACCAAGATGAGACAAGTGATTAGTCATGGGGATAAAGAGGGGTTAAGTTGGAATTCCTAGTGGGGACCAAGCTTAGGAGGGAAGCTTGTGTCAAGTGTGGGGACCCTTTTCAACCAGTAACCCATTTAGTATCTATGTGAGCTCGAACTAGGTCGAGGACAGGACACGCTTACTGGGTTTGATTGTAAGAGGTCAATAGAGAGTTAGCGATGGCAGTGCAAGTCCAACGGAGTCATGTGCGCGTGTGGGTCTGGGATGGTAGGTAAGACATTGTTGCATTATGCATGTATAAGCCGTTCATTTTAGTAGTATCGGGTTGCAAATTAGGGAGTGGTACACCCTACTGTGGGACCAACACGGGTATCTACGAGTAGGGAGCCGATCAAATGGGGAAGGTAGTAGGTACAACTAGTGGAGATAGGGGCAGGCGACACCTATGACAACAGCTAGGAGTACACGAAACTACCATTATTATTATTATTATGTTTAGTAAGAGGGATCAACTTTCAGTATGTAACTAGCATTGGTGCGGTGTAGGAATTATCTTATAGTGATTAGAAGCGCAATTAACGTTTTATCTTGTTTACCTTGTCATATCTGCTTATGTTACAGTTATTTCTTATATCCAGTTTATGTTCTTATACTGCTACTTTACTGGTTATATTGTTAAAGTCACTAGACTCGCCATACTTTTGTCTGGGCCCTTTTTGTTTCGCCTATTTCCTTTCTTTTTCCCCCTAGATCCTCAGGGTGGGATTAGTGAAGCCTGTCTTGGATTCTTTTCTTCTTGAAGTGCTTGGAAGTGTTGAAAGTAACGCTTAGATTTATCTCTTTTCCTGTATGGCATTTCGAGTGGGATTATGGTTTTAATTTTATGTACTCTAATAATAATTTTGTACAAGACGGATATTTACATACTTGACTTTAGTATGTGGTTTCGATGTTGTAACCAAACATGCTTTGCTTTTCCGCTGCAATGAATAAATTTTGAATTTTCTTGAAGTACCATTTTATATATATGTCTTGTGATATTATGGTCTATACTCTTATAATACTCCATGAAAGTTAGTGCGTTCCCCTAGTGAGTGACATTAATGGACGTGGGGTGTTACACGTGGTATCAGAGCTGAAGGTTACTAGAACATATAAATGATTATGAAAACCATTTTCAAAAATATTTTTAGAATGAAGTTTTTTCAAAAACATGTTTTAAAGAGGGTATTTTCAAGAGAAAAAATTATTATGAAAAACATAATCCTCAAAAGCCATATATCTATCTTTCGATTCTTGTTTTGAATCTCTTCCTTTGTCCTTTCAGCATGTCTGGGGAACCCGTTATACCCGAGGGCGTACAGATACCAGGTTGGTTTAGAAGGTATCTGGAGGCTAGGGCTACTGTCGCAGGCCCAGCAGACATTCCTCCTCCCCCAGCTGCAGCCGCTCCTCCTCCTCATCTCCGTGTAGATGCTTTTTCTAAGATATACAAAAACTTCCGTGCGACGGGCGGAAAGCCGTTTTATGGAACTGAGACGTTTGTTGAGGCTTCGAATTGGCTCAAGGAAGTTGAGAACTTGTTTGGTATCTTTGAGATAGACGATGGAAGGAAAGTTCAGCTAGCTGCTTAGTTGATGAAGGATGAAGCTTCCTTTTGATGGGAAGTGACTAATGGAGGACGTCCATTGGAGATGTGGATAGACTTCAGACGAAGATTCGAGTTGAAATTTTTTTCACAAGTAGAGGAGAGTTTATACATGGAGAGGTTCTTGGCTTTGAAACAAGGGAGTTTGTCTATGAAGGAGTACGTTAACAAGTTTAACTAGTTAGCAAGAATTGGTATGGAATTAGTCAATACACCATATAAAAGGCTTTGAGTTTTGCCAAGGGTCTGAATGAACTGTTACACGGTTTCACTATGTCCCACACTCCTATGGGGGCTACATTCGAGAATCTTGTTGATATGGCGCTGATACATGAAGAAGAGAAAGGTGCTAGTGTAGTTAAGGCACAGGATAAGAAAGTGGATCCAAAGAAAGCGCAACAACAAAAAAGAAAGGTGGTGAGGATAACAAGGGCCAAAGGAAGAAAAGTTTTTTAATTGTGGAACACCGGGCCACTTAAGCAAGGACTTTAGGAAGAAGAAGAAGAAGACGGGTTGCTTCCAATGTGGTGAGGCAGGATATATGATTAAAGACTGCCCGAGGAGGCAAGGACAAGGGCAAGGGTAGAGGACATGACCTACTTCTAGAGGGCAGGTTCATGCTCTCATGGCACAAGGACAGGAGAGAGGTAGAAACATTTCTGTTGAAAGTATGATTTTCTTTTTTGATCATCCTGTTCGAACTTTTTTTGATTCTGGCACTTCACATTCATTTATATATGCTTCGTTGGTTGAAACACTGCACCTAAATACTAGTCTAGTAATGGATCTCGTAACCTCGTTGTTGTCTCAAATCCTATTGGGGGTATGGCTTATATTCTATGTTATGTCGGGATTTGAGAATATATGTGTATGGCGTTGAGTTCGGATGCAACGCTTATGTACTTGGCTTCACGGGCTATGGGTTGATTCTAGGAATGGATTGTCTAGCCAGGTATGGTGCCTTTCTCAATTGTGAAAAGAAGGTAGTTAGACTGTTGACTAGTTTGGGTAATACTCTCGATATCTCATGCGACATTAAGGGTTCTGTTATGCTTAGCTACCTAGAATCTCTTGCCACATCTATTACTGATTTGCAATCTGTTCGAGTATTCCGTGAGTATGCAGATGTCTTTGAGGAGGTTAGAAGCTTACCTCCAAAACACGAGATAAATTTCTGTATATATTTGGTGGACAATGCAAAGCCAGTTGCGTTGTCTATGCACCACATGGCTCCAAGAGAAAGGAGGGAGCTTAGTAAACAAGTGAAAGAGTTGCTTGAGAAAGGGTTCACAAGAAGAAGTATCTCGGAGTGGGGAGCTCTTGTTGTTTTTGCTACATAGGCTGATGGTTCGCTTAGATTGTAGGTGGACTATAGGGAACGGAATAAGCTCACGAAGAAGAACAGATACCCATTATCGAGGATAAATGATTTGTTCGATCAATTGGTTGGTGCTACAGTTTTCTTGCAGTTGGACTTAGCTACAGGATTTTATCAGTTGAGGGTAGCTGAGGATAGTATAGATAAGACTGCTTTTATGACTCCCAACGATTTCTTTGAGTGGCTCGTTAGGCCTTTTGGTTTGACGAATGCACCCGCACATTTTGTACATTTGATGAGTAGGGTGTTTAAGGAGTTTCTAAACAAGTTCGTTGTAGTCTTTGTGGATGATATCTTAATATTCTCTAAAAGCAAGGAAGAGCATGCCCTACATCTTAAGGAAGTCTTAGAGACTCTTCGAGCACATCAACTCAAAGCTAAGTTCTCCAAATGTCATTTTTGGAGGAAGGAAGTGAGGTTCTTAAGGCATGTGGTCTCTAAGGAAGGGATAACAGTGGATCCTGCAAAGGTAGTGGCAACCCAAGATTGGAAGATTCCTAAGAACGCTACAGAAGTAAAAAGTTTTCTTGGTTTGGCGGGTTATTACAGAAAGTTCATTAAGGACTTTACTAAGATATCAGCCCCACTTACACGGTTGACGAAAAAGAAATTGACCTTTTCTTGGGATGTTGACTGTGACGATGCTTTCCAACGTTTAAAGAGGGCATTTATGACAGCTCCAGTTTTAGTTTTGCCTGAAGGAAGTAAACCGTTCACAGTGTATACCGATGCTTGCAAGACAGGGCTTGGCGCAGTTTTGATGCAAGAGGGAAGGGTGATATGCTATGGTGGAAGGCAGTTAAAGGCCCATGAGAAGAATTACCCCACCCACGACTTAGAGTTAGCTGCCATAGTTTTTGCTCTTAAGTCTTGGCGTCACTATTTGCATGGTTAGAGGATTGAGTTGTATACAGACCATAAGTCACTAAAATACCTGTTCTCTCAAAAAGATTTAAACTTAAGGCAACAAAGATGGATGGAGTTCTTAGCATCCTACGATTTTGAGATTGCATGTACCCCTGGCAAGGGTAACATTATAGTTGACGCCTTGAGTAGAAAGAAAAAGTTGACTTTGAGTCCTTTGTTTGTGGAGCGACAGATTTTAGATTATATCTCTACCTTTGAATTTAGACCCTCTATTGATTATGTAACCGGTTGTTGGCATCATTAGAGGTGCGACCTACGCTTTTGGGATGGATAGGTGCGGCACAGTGAGATAACCCACAATTGATAGAGTAGTAGACAAGCTCATAAGAGGGGAGTCTTCGAGCCATCTTAGTAGGTATACTACCAATGACAAAGGTTGGTTGTGTAGGGATGGGAGACTTTGCGTACCTCGAGACGAGAGTTTGAGAAAGACAATCCTTGAAGAAGCACATCGTTCTGAGCTGACCATACATCCTGGTGGAGACAAGATGTATAGGGACATAAAGCGAGTTTTCTTTTGTGCCGGAATGAAGAAGGATGTGGCTGAGTTCGTTTCTAGATGCTTAATGTGCCAGCAAGTCAAGGCCGAGCAAAAGAAGCCTGGTGATTTGCTTCACCCTTTAGAGGTTCCACAGTGGAAATGGGAGAGTGTTTCCATGGACTTCGTCGACGGGTTGCCGAGGTCAAGGAAGGGTAATACGAGGATTTGGGTAGTAGTATATAGACTTACCAAGAGCGCCCATTTCATTCCCATTAAGAGTAAAAGAACAGCGACATGGTTATCGTCTATTTATCTCCAAGAGATAGTTCGTCTACACGGAAGTATCATAAGCGATTGAGATCCCATTTTCACTAGCGAGTTTTGGAAGAGCTTGCAAGAGGCACTAGGAACGCAATTGTGTTTGAACACCGCTTATCACCCTCAGATTGATGACCAAGAAGAAAGAGTGAATTAGATTCTAGAAGATCTTTTGAGGTTATGCATCTTGGACTTTGGAGGGACATGGGAGGAACATCTTCCATTAGTAGAGTTTGCCTACAACAACAGCTACCAGACTAGTATTGGCATGAAACCTTTTGAGGCTCTACATGGACGACCTTGCCGGTCACCGACTTGTTAGTGGGAGTCTACAGATAAGATTTTGCTTGGGCCCGAGATGATTAGGGAAACTTCAGTGAAGATAGACTTGATTCAAAGACGCATGAAGACGGCACAGGACCGACAAAAGTCATATGCTGATAAGAGAAGGACCGATGTTGAGTTCAGTGTTGGAGACATGGTCTTTATTAAAGTATCACCGTTGAGGAATGTAGTTCAATTTGGGTCTGTAGGGAAATTGGCACCAAGGTTCGTAGGGTCATTCCCCATTACAGAGCGAACTGGACAGATGGCCTACAGAGTGAAGTTTCCCGAGAAGCTTAGTGGTGTTCATGACGTATTTCATGTGTCGCATTCACGGAAGTGTTTACATGATACCGCGGAAGTAGTAGAGCCAAGCATGCTTAGGGAAATGGAAGTGGAGCGTGATGCCATGATTAGACGAGCTCCTACACGCATCCTTGGATCGGAGGACAATAATTTACGCAACGGAGAGGTCAAGTTGGTTAAATTCCAATGGGGAGATGATCAAGGAGTTGCAACTTGGGAGGCTGAAGCCAAGATACGCGCGTCATACCCTTTCCTTTTTGAGGGTATGTTCTTAACTTCTCCTTTTTCTACCACTTTGTTTATACTTGTTCTATCGTTTAGTGTATCCTCTCGATTATATCTTCGACCCTTAGGTAGAAAATCATATGGTTGTAAACATGTGTTTGAGACATGTTATGTTTGGTGGATGCAAGTGGATGTAAGTATTTGCTAGTGGTTACTCGTGGATGCATTTACACACACATTAGGCAGTAGATCGGCTCAATCACTTTCATATTGCATATGAATGAGTGTGGATATTTAAGTTAATAAATGTATATTGAATGTGTTATCATATGGATGTTGCATTTGAATGAATGGTTGTGCACTCATATAGAAATGATATGTATCATTAGGATTCTTTTGCATACATAATGGACGCATAGCACTATCATATTTCGCATTAAGGAGGTCAACTGAATCAGTCGACCGCCTGATCTTTGCATTAGATAAGGAACTTTTACACACACTTTTACATATGTTCATATAGCATTATAAATCTTGTAAGGACAATGGATGCTTATGGATGATGGATGAGTAGATAGGTGATGGACGGTAGGATACATTCTTCTTAACTTGAAGATTTCGAGGATGAAATCCTTTAAAGAGGGGAGAATGTAACACCCCGTAATTTAAAAAACATGAAATAAGGGATAATTAAAGAATACTTAATTTTTATAAGAAGAACTAAGGGAAACGGGTTGCGCCATTGTGTTCGTCTCAGAATTCTGCTTGGAATAGAGTTTGAGTTTACGTAAATCAGATATCATAAGAAGAAGTTATGAAGCTTAGAAGATTTCAATTTAAAGCAGAATTTAAATTAAAATAATAATTAAAAATCAAAAATGAATTCAAAAATCAAAATCAGCCAAACATGGGTGAGCGGGAAATCTCCTGCTCTATGGTGTCGACCCCTCCTAGGGGAGTCGACATTGGTGTCGACCCACTATAGAGGTGTCGACAGGGGTGTCGACCCCCTATAGGGGTGTCGACCCCCATCTGCCCAGATCTGGCCGACGTGTTTTGGTTGGCCTAGGGCTGATGTATCCTTCTAGGATTGGCTGGATGACATGTTTTTCTGGTTTGAATGGTTCAGATGGATCCTAATCTAATCTATGGGTCATAATTCACCTAGAGCATCTATAAAATACCCCTAAACTTAACCCTAATATCATTATTATTCATCCGTGGTGCATCCATGCTGCTCTAATCTAAATTAACCTAGCCTTTCTTCTCCAAAGCAAATCAGAATAAGAGTATTCAAATTGGAAGAAAAGAATCAAATTCTACAGCAACGGTTTAGCTAATCAAATTCAAAAATCAAAATTCAGATCTATCCTCTCTCGTAAATCCTATCGCTGTGAGTCTATGTTACTTTCACATATAATTAAAAAGTAATTGTGATAGGATTGTAAATTGGATTTAATGATTATGTCTGTGTGTAAGACGAATCATATCAAGTTTTGTAGATTCTTGTCTTTCAGATTCATACCCAAATTACTATTATCATATGCCTATTGGATCGATTTAATTGTTCTATGCCATATTACGTTTCATATGTCTATTTTATGCCAGTTTTGATGACATGATTCTCTTCCCTTCTTCTTTTCCTTTTTCTTTATGAGATCAGGCTAACTTCGAGCCTAACATATAACGTTGAGATTTGCATACGAATAACGTTTGAACGATTGGGAAAAGTTTGGGGAAATTTGTATTAAAATGAGATTATTGGCATAAATCAATTTGGGCATAATTGTGTATGAATTGCATACATGAGATTTGGCATATGTTGGATTGGGCCTAATTGTATATAATTTGTATACATGAGGTTTGGCATTAATTGTTAATAACAATGAACGTAAATTAATTTGGGCGTAATTTGGCATAACATGTGTACATAAGATTATAGGCCTAATTTGGATTATAAATAATAAACATAGTTTAAATTGGAAATTATGTGTAATTGGAATATATTTTAATCCAAGATTTTAAAATTGGGACATGAATCAAGAAGAGATAATGAATGCCTAAGAGACGAGGTTAGACTTGGTTTGCGATAGAAGTCTTCCCGGAACAACCCGGCATATCCAGCAACCGCAAACAGCATTCTAATATGAGAGGTCAAATGTAGAAATTAGATGTGCAATAATGCAAAGACACGAGGTTAGATTCTGTAACACCCCGTATTTTCTGAGAATATTAAAAGAACGAATTAAAGAATACTTAATTTTTAAAGTGAGAATTAAGGGAAATGGGTTACGCCATTGCGTTCGTCTCGGAATTCTGCTTGGAATAGAGTCCAAGTTTTCATAAATCGGACTTCGTATGAGTAAGTTATGGCCCTCAGAAGTCTCAGGAATTTAAATAAAATAAAAGAGCTCAGATTCAAATTTAAAATTTAAATCACACACCCGGGATGGGCGGGAAATTTCCCGCCTAGGACCTAGGTAGACCAGCGGGTCGACCTGGGTCACATAGGTCGACCAGGGGGTCAACCTGGGGGTCGACCTCCCCCAATTTCCAGATCTGAGGACTGGTTCATTTTTCTACACTTGGACGCCCATTCTGACCGGATTCGTTGACCCCTATGCTATATAAACACCCCTAAGGCTATAGTTTTCTCTACACAACTCCATTACTCCTATACTCTAACCAAATTCATATCAAAATAAATTAAAGACGTCCTTATGCTGCTCTAGTTCTTCAAGAAATCAATTTTAGAATTCAAGTAGAGATTCAAAGGCTAATTCAACGACTTCAACAACTATTTTCTAAGAATCAAATCTAAATTAGGGAATCGATAACCTACGTCAAGGTATCGCTTTTCAGTTTCAGAAAACAGATTTTAGAAATACAAGAATCATTTTGTTTTTGTAAGTTCAAGTTACTTTCAGATGTGAATTCTTATTTGAAATTCTTGGCATGTAATAATCTGGTTCTAAGCTATACTTGATTATGAGACAATCCTTTTTGATTTATCAAAATCTAATCCATTAGATTTATTCCTGATGTAAGTAATCCTTTTGAATTCGTGCTTGTATATGCCTTTGGGAATCATTATTGATTATGGAACTGGTCCAATCATATCTATCCTTGTTGTATATCGGAATTGTGATGCTGTTTAGGTTCATGATATAACTCTTGTCAAACCTATACGTCTGTGATGGTACATAATTATATTCATATCATATCTATATGCCTGCGATGTATTATATGCAAAACTTGACAATTTGGTATATCAAATTTATTATACTAATAGTTGTTATCGTCATATGCCTATTCTTATGCCTCTTATGTTCCATATTGTTTCTCCGCTTATTTCATGAATCTGGCGTTGAATGTCGAAATATGTACGTTATGAATGCGGCGGTAATTGGGTATAACATGAAATTGACATTTATTTGGCATAATTTGGAACATGTATTATGGCATGACTGTTAAGATGCAATTTGTGGTAATTATGGAATATGTAATTTGACATACTTAACCTAGAATTGGCATGAACGACAAAGTATGAAATTTGGCATGAAAAACCTAGTTTTAGGCATAAACTGCAAATTGGAATTTTAAATTTTGCTTGGGCTTAACTATTGATTTGGGACGCCAAACATAATGCATAGTGATTTTGGGCATGACTATTATTGCAAATTTAGGAAAGATTGGGTATATCCAATTTTAGTTAATAACTTGAAATTTGAATTTGTTAGGAATAAATTGGTAATTGGAACATGACTAGTTTTGGTAAATTTGGTAATTAGCATGTAAAATCTAGATTTGTATATATATGGTAAATGTGTAAAATAAAGATGAGAATGCCTAACCCGAGGTTAGATTAGGTTGTGGTGTAAAACTGCCCGGAACCGCCCGACACATCCAGTAACCACAACAATACCTATCTAATTTGAGAGGTTAGTGCATCATGCCCAAGAAAAACCGGAGGTTAGATTGAGTTGTGGTGTAAAATTGCCCGGAACCGCCCGACACATCCAGTAACCGCAACAACACAAATCTAATGTGAGAGGTTGGTGCATTAATAAATCAATTAATGCTAATGAACAAGATGAATGACTGGGGTTAAGTTCATAGGAACACCTAACCAATATAACATGAATGACTAGGGTTAAGTTCATAGGAACACTTAACCAATATAACGTGAATGACTAGGGTTAAGTTCATAAGAACACTTAACCAATATAACATGAATGACTAAGTTTAAGTTCATAAGAACACTTAACCAATATAACATGAATGACTAGGGTTAGGTTCATAAGAACACTTAACCAATATAACATGAATGACTAGGGTTAAGTTAATGAGAAACACTTAACCAATATAACAAGATGAATGACTAGGATTAAGTTAATGAGAAACACTTAACCAATATAACAAGATGAATGACCAGGATTAAGTTAATAGGAAACACTTAACCAGTATAACATGATGAATGGGTAGGGTTAGGTAATAAGAAATACTTAACCAATATAACTTGATTTGCAGTAAGGTAAAGTTAAAACAATAGGGCAACGCTTAACCACTATGACTTGATTTGTGGTAAGGTTAAGTTAAAACAAGAGGGCAACACTTAACCAATATAACTTGATTTGTGGTAGGGTTAAGTTGACACAAGAAGGCAACACTTAACCAAAGTAACATGACAAGTAGGTGGGTTAAGTAACTTAAATTGATTGATGACACTTAACCAATACAACATGATGAACACATGGGGTTAAGTTAACAAGAAACACTTCCAATATAAGTTGATGGACGAACGGGGTTAAGTTAATAGGAAACACTTAACTATTCCAACGTGATAAGTGAGGAGGGTTGAGTTAATAAGAAAACACTTAACCAACATGACATGATGAATGGGTGGGTTAAGTTAACATGAATGGACAACACTTAACCAATATGGCATAATGTGCGGGAGGGTTAAGTACATATCAAGTTGGGTGGGTAATATTAGTAAATATAGGCCCACAAACTTAACCATTAAATAAACATGCTTGAATCAGTAGGAGGGTTAAGTACATATCGGGTTGGTAGGTAATATTAGTAAATATAGGCCCACAAAACTTAACCATTAAATAAACATGCTTGAGTCGGTGGGAGGGTTAAGTACATCTCGTGTAGGTGGGTAATATTTGTAAATATAAGCCCACTAACTTAACTAGTAGGAAACCCTAGTAACGGGGACCCATTTCAGCAGTAACCCACATAGATGTATCATGGTACCCTGAACTAGACAGGGTGGGGCACGATTACTGGGCTGATTATAAGCGATCAAAACAGCGACAAGGGGTACGTAAGTGTAGGTTCCGACGGTTTACGGGCATGCACGTACTCCGGAGTGGGAAAAAGCAGGCACTGGGTACCAGTAGTTATACACTGTGCATCTTGCATCACGTCAGGCTGCTATCATAAGGATTGATACACCTTATGGTGGGACTAGCACAGGGTATCTACATGTAAGAGAAGGCCGATTGACACAGACACAAGGAAAAATTAATACGAGTAAGGAGCCGATCGATAGGGTAGTAAGGGTACATCTAACAAGTTCATGGCAATTAGGCAGATTGAGGTGGAATCCTCACGATAGATGTACACATGAAGGCTACCACAATTGCGGGGATTGGGATCACATCACAATATGATCATTTTATATAGATTACTAGTTAGGACACTAGTTAGGTGGTGCAGAGATATAGAAATCAGAATAACAAGGTAGTAGAGAAGCAGAGAAAGAGTAGAAGCGCATTCAGTTTATCTTGCCTTATCATATCTACACTAATCGTACGTTATCTTGTTATCCTTGTTCTCACGGTATTGCCTTATATTCAGTTTATTCATGTCATAATGGTTTTTCTTGTTTATATGCTGAAAGTCACTGGACTTATCAGACTTATGTCTGACCTAGTTTTGTTTTGCCTCTTTTCTTCCGTCCCCCCCCCCAGGTTCACAGGGAGGAAATGTTACCACTCAACTCAGTTTTCTTTCCAAGCTCGAAGATAGTCCATGTATTGCTTTGAAGTCTCTTCCACTAATATGGCTGGTTCATGCTTTATTGGGGAATATCATTGTTATTTTTATGCTTCTTTTATATTTGGAAGTTTTTAAATCAAGATAGAAGTTCTATGTATTACTTTTAATATGATTGAGACAACTATTGTAAAAGCTTGACTGAACCACATTGTTTATAAAATGACTTTATTTTCTGCTGCTTTAATTATTTGTCTTGTAATTTATCTGCATCTTTTACCTAAAATGCACCACCGAAGTTAAGGCACTCCCTTTGTGAGTGACCTTAACGGAGGTGGGGTGTTTCACTTGGTATTAGAGCTGAAGGTTACCAGATCAGATAAAAGATTTGAAAAATTATTTTCAAAACGGTTTTAAAAGAAGCATTTTCAAAAGAAAGGTTTTGTTTAAAGGCATATTCCCCAAGGCCATATGCACTATCTTTTGATCCTCTATTTGAATCCTTGTTTCCTTCCTTCCTGAGTCTCCGGGGCTCCTGGCTTTCTGGGAGGTAACCTCATCGCGGCATGGTTCCGTAGGCTCGATGAGACTACGACACCTGTCAAAGGGCGAAGAAGTGCCCAATCTCCATCCATAGTCATGGTAGTTTCAACTACGGCTAATTCTCTTCCAAGCTTTGTAGGGTTTCCCGTGCGATGGAGGCAATGTTCGAGAGACTTGTCAACATGGTTCTCAAAGGAAGTAAAGAGAGAGAGGCCAAAGGGGAAGAATCACAAACAAGGGATTGGAATATAAGAAGGGCGGAGTAAATAATAGATCCCGCAACAAGAGGAAGTATCTTTTCTGCGGTATAGAGGGTCATTAAATTGTAGGAAGTAAAAGACAAGTGGTTGTTTTCAGCATGGTGAGGCAGGGCATCTTATCAAGGATTGCCCGGAGGACAAGGACAGGATTTTCAGTAAGGCAAGTTCATGCTTTCACGTCCAGCGTACCTGAGAGAAAGATAGTAAAGATTAGTCTATATTTTTGATCAACCTGTTAGTACTCTTTTTGATTTTAGCGCTTCACATTCGTTTATATCTGCTTCCATAGTTGAGTCTCTGCACCTTAGTACTCGTGTAGTAGAAGATCCCATTATTGTCTCAAATCCAATTAGTGGTTCGGCTCATTTATTTTTGGTTTGTAAGGATTTGAGAATAGCTATATTAAGGATTGAGTTTAAGTATAATGCTTATGTTTTTGGTTCCATGGGCTATGGGTTGATTCTAGGCATGGGTTGGTTAGCTAGTAATTGTGAAAGGAGGGTAGTTAGACTTTTTACTTGCCTCGGGAATACCCTCGAGACTTCGTGCAATCCTAAGGGGATCAAATAAGCTTAGCTACCTAGAATCACTTGATGCATCTATCAACGATTTGCAATCCGTTAGAATAGTCCATGAGTACGTAGATGTTTT
Source organism: Allium sativum (assembly GCA_030737875.1). Taxonomy (NCBI): domain Eukaryota; kingdom Viridiplantae; phylum Streptophyta; class Magnoliopsida; order Asparagales; family Amaryllidaceae; genus Allium; species Allium sativum. Next base: position 342,980,589 of record CM060919.1, read on the forward strand.
TGATTAGTTTAGAGATTTTCCCCTAAAACTCGAGATAGACTTCCGCATATATCTAGTTGACAATGCAAAGCCAGTTATGCAATCAACGATAGTTTTGGAGCAAGATTGGCGAGGATAGCCAGAGTCGGTTAAGTGCTCAATTTTTTGGTTATTTTACTAGTATCATCTCACATAGATCGTCCAAATTCGGAGGATATATTCCTTGGGTGCTTGTCTGATATTGGTTTAGGCCTTTGGGCTTGTACTTGAGGGATGTCGAGTTCGACTAGGATGGTTTGTGTGAGAGATAAATGGTTATGGAAGGTGCCCTAAGTAGGAAAAAAAGTACATAGCAACCTTTAGCTTTAGACCCTCAGATTTGTAACATGATGGATAAGCTAAGTAGAGGAGAGACCTCTAAACATCTTAGTATATACACTTGGTATCATGGCTCACGCCTGTTTATCTTGGAAAGATAGTTCGACTACATTGGATACTCTATAGCATAGTAAGTGATCAAGGTCCTATCTTTACTAGTCATTTTTGGAAACGGAGGTCAAGAAGCTTCGTAATTGTGAAGTTAAATTAGTTAAGGTACAATGGAGTGAAGCTCAAGAAGACGCGATGTAGGAGATTGAAGATAAGACATGCGCATCATACCCTTTTTCTTGAGGGTATATCCTTGATCTCTTTTTCTAGGAATTTTATGCATGTCTGTTTCTATCTTTTTTTAGGTATATCCTCTAGGTCATATCTTTGATCCTTAGGTAGAAGCCAATGGATGTAAACCTGTGTTTGAAACATTTTGTGATCGGTGGTTGCAAGTGGTTGCTAGTGGTTGCTCGTGGATGCATATACACACATTAGGCACTAGATCGGCTTAGTCACTTTCATATTGCATATGCATGAGTGAATTTTTATATATATGAACTGAAACTTGATGTGTTATCATATGGATGTTGCATTTGTATGAACGATTGTGCATTCACGCAAAAGTTATAAAGTACGATTAGGAATAATTGCATACATGATGGACTCATGGCACTGACATAACCCGCATTGAGGACCGAATGATTATGCATTAGATAAGGACATGTACACACACTACGCATATGATCATGAAATCATTACAAATCTTTTTAAGGACAATGGACACCTGTGATTGAATGGTTGAGTAGATGGATGTTGGCTATTAGGATATGCATTCTTCTTAACGTAGAGATTTCGGGGACGAAATCCTTTAAGAGGGGAGAATGAAACACCCCGTATTTTCTGAGAATATTAAAAGAACGAATTAAAGAATACTTAATTTTTCAAGTGAGAATTAAGGGGAACGGGTTACGCCATTGCGTTCATCTCGGAATTCTGCTTGGAATAGAGTCCAAGTTTTCGTAAATCGGATTTCGTCTGAGGAAGTTATGGCCCTCAGAAGTTTCAGAATTTAAATAAAATAAAACAGCTCAGATTCAAATTTAAATTTCAAATCACACACCCGGGCTGGGCAGGAAATTTCCCGCCCAGGACCCAGGTCAACCTGGGGGTCGACCTTGGTCACATAGGTCGATCAGGGGGTCGACCTAGGGGTCGAACTCCCCCTATTTCCAGATCCGAGGACTATTTCATTTTTCTGCACTTGGATGCCTGTTTTGACCAGATTCGTTGATCCCTATGCTATATAAACACCCCTAAGGTTAAAGTTATCTCTACACAACTCCATTACGCCAATACCCTACCCTAATTCATGTCAAAATAAATTAAAGACATCCTTATGCTGCTCTATTTCTTCAAGAAATCAAGTTTAGAATTCAAGTAGAGATTCAAAGGCTAACTCAACGACTTCAACAACTACTTTCTAAGAATCAAATCTAAATTAGAGAATCGATAATCTACATCAAGGGATCGTTTTTCAGTTTCAGAAAACAGATTCCAGAAATACAAGAATTATTCTCTTTTTTAAGTTCAAGTTATTTTTAGATGTGAATTCTTAATTGAAATTCTCGGCACGTAATAATCTGGATCTATGCTATACTTGATTATGAGAAAATCCTTTTTGATTTATCAGAATTTCATCCATTAGATTTATGCCTGATGTAAGTAATCCTTTTGAATCCATGCTTGTATATGCCTTTGGGAATCATTATTAACTATGGAATTGGTCCAAACATATCTATCCTTATTGTATATAAAAATTGTTATGCTGTTTAGGTTCATGATATAACTCTTGTCAAACCTATACGTCTGTGATGGTACATAATGATATTCATATCTATATGCCTGCGATGTATTCTATGCAAAACTTGACAATTTAGTATATCAAATTTATTGGACCAATAGTTCTTATCGTCACATGCCTATTCTTATGCCTCTTATGTTCCATATTGTTTCTCCACTTATTTCATGAATCTTGCGTTGAATCTCGAAATGCGTGACGGAAATCTTAAGAAAGTTAAAGGGAGTCTAAAAGCCTAAAGAAGGAGAAATGGAAATGTTTTGAAACATGATTGTGGAAATGGTGAAAGAATTTCAAAAGAAACTGAATGGTGTTAAAACCATGTTAAATCGTATGGTAAGTATAAGTATTGAGATATCTATTGGAGTGATATTTCGTTGATAAACTTTTAGCTATCCTGAAGATAAGAATGTCATCCACTCAAGGCCTGAGAGGTAAATAAAATACCCCAACTTGAACGATTTTATAATTATCCAAGGATGATATAAGTTTAGAAACGAGAGTAGTGAGGGAGTCAAGTTAATATTTCCGTGAAAGATATTATAAACTATAAATTGTAGAATTATAAGTGGAATAAACTGATCTGGAAATAAGAATTGAAAAGTTGTATCCAAAATGTTTTGGAAGATTTAGGAATTCAATTAACAACTGTTTTAACTTAAGAGGCCAAGTGATGTTGTATATTGAACCAATGAATCCACTTTATTTTTCTATGGATGGTGGTTGTTTATTTGATAGTTAAAACATTGATTATCAAAATTTGGCCAAATCGATTGTTGGTACGGAAAGTCCGGGATCGAATTTATATTCGAAAACCATTCCGACCAAACAGTACGTAAACGTTGAAGATTTTCGGAAGGTGATCGAGATGGAGCAATTGAAGACCATGGATCTTTATAAGCGGAATGAATACTTGTCGAATTTCTCTGGCTTGCAACCAGAGTCATTTGATTTCTGATTCTGTAGTGGTTGGAATCTGCGGATTGCAAGGACTACTTGCTACTGATCCTTTGGATGCCTTAGGAGGGTGCCTTCGGTTCATCCTATTCCTGGATGACTTGTATGCATGATTGTCTGACAAAGTATTTCCAAATGGATCATGTACGTTGATTTCCTCAAAAGTATTTCTGTGGTGGCAGAGATGACACCTTCTTTTAACTTAACAACCAGGGTATTTTTGTGGAAATCAATTAGTGATTTCTGACGGATTTGACGATGTGGCATTCAAAGTAATTGGCGGCCAGATGATCAAAACATAGCTATAACTTCAAGCCTCATCAAATGGGAAATGACAAAAATAGGGCAAGCAGCATGGCTATGTGGGTCGCTCCCATTAAGGCGTATAATCACCTATCTAGGGAAATTCTTTTTGCTTCTTTAATCTATCAATGCTGTTCCTTTTCAGGAAACAATGGGTAGCTCCCAACCGTTGGTGATATACATTCGATACACTTAAGCAAAATGATTGGTCGGTCATGTGTGGGCCGGGTTGCAAGATTTTCTTGTTGAACCCAGTGCATTCGCCTCTAGAGATACACTATCGCCAGGTGATCCCATACCTTGTCATAGTGGGAATCCAATCCCCAATTAGCGCCCGTGATTTTGATTGTATACTATATATGTGGAGCGTGAGATGCAAGCGTTTCGCTTGATTGTTATTTATTTGTGTTTAAACACTATTATAATATCAGACAAGATATGATTTTAAAACTGGTTTGGGTTATAGTAAGGTAAAAAAATCGTCTGTGTTTATGTGTGGGTTGGTCTTACTATTAGCCTTTCCTTTCAAAAGGATTTTTGAACTTTAAAATCAATATGGATGTTATATAAACTTAGCGAGTTTTTTCTCACTCTGGTTCACCAGACTGACCCGTCGTTTGTAATGCTTGGGTTAGCCCGGGTTACAAGTTTAGGTTATCAAATGTTGTGAAGTCCAAAGATGAGTTGGAGGAGTTCAGACGTATAGTATTATCTAGTATTTTTCCGCTGTGTGTTGTATATGAGAACAGGTTATTACAACTGTTCAGATTGATTGACTGTTGTACCCTGATGATTGTAAGTATACAATTTTTTTTTCCTCAAGTTTCAGTAAAGTTTTATTTCCATATTATATTTTATTCCGCTGCGATGTGAGACTTTGTGTGGTGTTAGTTCTTATTCTTCTATTCAAATATTCCTTTATTTCTTATCTTACCCTCTAACTTCTTTTTAATAACTTTCCGGATATTCGGTACTCGAGTTTGGACACGAGATGTATTTGTGTCGAAAATTCAAGCATCGAATTTTCCGGTTCATTACAGATACACCCTACTGTGGGACCAGCACGGGTATCTACGAGTAGGGAGCCGATCGAATGGGGAGGGTAGTGGGTACAACTAGTGGAGATAGGAGCAGGCGGCACCTATGACAGCAGCTAGGAGTACAGGAAACTACCATCATCATTATTATCATTATGTTTAGTAAGAGGGATCAACTTTCAGTGTGAAACTAGCGTTGGTGCGGTGTAGGAATTATCTTATAGTGATTAGAAGCGCAATCAATGTTATATCTTGTTCATCTTATTTACCTTGTCATATCTGCTTATGTTACAGTCATCTCTTATATCCAATTTATGTTCTTATCCTGTTACTTTACTAATTATATTGTTAAAGTGTAACACCCCATAATTTTAAATATTAAAATTAACAAATTTAAGAACACTTAATTTTTAGGATAAGAATTAAGAGAAATGGGTTACGCCATTGTGTTCGTCTCAGAATTCTACCTGGAATAGAGTCCAAGTTTTCGTAAATTAGACTACGTATGAGGAAGTTATGGCCTTCAGAAGTTTCAGGGATTTAAATAAATTAAAACAGCTCGAATTCAAATTCAAATTCAAATGAAGACACAGAAGCGGGTTGGGCGGGATTTTTCCCGCCCCACGCCGGGTCGGCCAGGGGGTCGACCTCCCCTATATAGGTCGACCTCCCTTGATTTGGTCAGATCCGAGGCTGATTCGGGATTTTGCACCTGGACTTGTTTTCTGGACAGATTCTGTAACACCCTGAATTTTCTGTGTCTATTAAAAGAAAGAATTAAAGAATACTTAATTTTTAATGTGAGAATTAAGGTAAATGGGTTATGCCATTGCGTTCGTCTCGAAATTCTGCTTGGAATAGAGTCCAAGTTTTCGTAAATCTGACTTAGTATGAGGAAGTTATGGCCCTCAGAAGTTTCAGAAATTTAAATAAATTAAACCAACTCAGATTTAAATTCAAAATTCAAATGAAAACAAAGAAGCAGGTCGAACAGGGGGTCGACCTTCCCTATACAGGTCGACCTGGGGGTCGACCTACCCCCTCGCCCAAATCCAAAACAGTGACGACTCTGACTTGTTGTTGAGTCTTTTCTGAGCTGTTACTGAGTCACTAGGGCATAGGTGGCAATTCTGATAACTCTGTCTAGTCTGGACGGTTGTGATTACTCCTAGGATGATCTAATGGCTCACGTAAGTTTAAAGCTCTAAAAAAGCAACCTTATTCCTCAACCCTAAATCACACAAATTCATTCCAAGGAGCCACCATGCTGTCCATGATCGGCCTAGCCTAGCCACCTTTTCTCCTTCAATTAGAAAACAAGTTAGAAGCTTCGAATCAAATCAAATTTAGATAGTCTACGTCAAGGGATTGCTTTTCAGTTTCAGAAAACAGATCCCAGAAAACAAGACTTTCTTTTGTTTGTAAGTCCTGTTATTATTTAGATGTGAATGATTAAAAGTTATGATTTGTAATAAAGTGAAAACTAGAGTTATTCCTAGTTGTAAGGTAATGATGATGCTGATTCATGTCTATTCTTGTAACGATTCTATCGTATATGCTTATGAGACTATTGTGGTTATTATGTTGATGTTAAACCAATTGTGTATTATGTAAATTTGGTGACTTTTCATGATTATGTTACATGTAAGTTGTTAGGCTAAGACATGTACTATGTTTAGATCTACATTTAGATCTATGAAAATTGGATCTAAGATAAATGTTTACATTTACATGCCTAGTTGGATTTGTGTAATTCCGTATGCTTAAGATTCACGCTTATTGGATCCAAAATAAAAGTTCACATTCGCATGCCTAGTTGAACTTGTGTAATTCCATATGCTTAAGATTCATGTTTATTGGATCCAAAATAAAAGCTCACATTCACATGCCTAGTTAAACTTGTGTAATTCTATATGCTTAAGATTCATATTTGTTGGATCCAAAATAAAAGCTTACATTTACATGCCTAGTTAGATTTGGGTAATTTCATAAGCTTAAGACTCATGTTTATTGGATCCAAAAATGCAAGTTCATTATTTTATGCCAAATTTACATGACACATGTTTAGTTAGATCCTTATTATTTTATGTTGTATGAATGGTACATGGTCCTTTCTTTCCCCTTTTGTATACAAGTTAGGCTAAGTTGCGAGCCTAACATTCTGTGTTAATTTTGCGAACATATAACGGGGATAACGTTGGGAAAACCTTAAAATTCATATTATTGGCATAATTTGGTCCATAAATATATGAATGATTAGTGGCATAAAAATGGTATTATTTATATACCTAAAAATTATGAATATGATTTAAAGGAAAAATTAGGCATGACTTGAATGGCAATAATTGTGGATAATTTACATATAAATATGAAAGGTAAATATGTAAATTAAGTAAAAGACGAATATACCTAACCCAAGGTTAGATTGAGTTACGGTGTAAGACTGCCCGGAACCGACCAGCACATCCAGCAACCGTAACAATATATATCTAATGTGAGAGGTTAGTGCGTCAAGCCCAAAAGAACCCGAGGTTAGATTGTGTAACACCCCACGTCCATTAATGTCACTCACAAAGGGAATGCATTAACTTCTATGGAGTGTTTTAAGTGAGTATAGAAAAGAAACTTAACAACAAGACAGATATAAACAGTACTTGAAAATTTTAAAACTTTATTTCATTGTAGCGGAAAATACATATGTTTGATTACATCATCAAAACCAGAGCCAAGTACATAATATCCATCTTGACTAAATCAAAGTACATAAATTGAAAGACATAATCCCCAATACAAAATAGCCATAAATAAAAGAGAGGTTGAACTTTACTTCAGCGATCCAAGCAATCTTCTAAAAGCAAGAAGCACAGTTGTCCAAAATCAAGCTCCACTGGTGCTAGTTCCAACCTGAGCACCTGGGGGGGGGGAGGAAGAAAAGAGGAGGAAACAAATGGGGGTCAGACATAAAGTCTGGCGAGTGCGATAACTTTAACAATATAATTACCAAAGTAACTAGGCTAAGGCATAAGTTGGAAAATAAGGAAATGACCATGAACTATTGAGTATGGCAGAGTAAACAAGGAAACAAGATAAACAACGATATCGTTAAAGCACACCTAACCCACTATAAGATAATTACTATACTGCACCACCACTATAAGGTAATTGCTATACTGCACCACCACTAGTCATCCTAAGGTTGATCCCGCCTACAGACTTAATAATGATATTGGTAGTTTCGTGCACCCCTAGCTGCCTTCATAGGTGCCGCCTGCCCCTATCTCCACTAGGTATACCCACTACCCCCAAGCGATCGGCTCCCTAACTCGTAGATACCCATGCTGGCCCAACAGTGGGGTGTATCACTCCCCAAAGTGGCAACCCGATACCACAATTAATGCACGGCTTATACCTACACGATGCAACAACGTCTTACCTACCGGCCCGGGTCCATACACGCATATGAACCCGTTGGACTTGCGTTGCCACCGCTAACCCGTTTGGCCTCTTACAGTCAAGCCCAGTATGCGTGTCCCGTCCTCGACTTGGGTCGAGCCCACAAAGATACGTATGGGTTACTGGTTGAAATGGGCCCCCATGACTTGACACAAGCTATCCACCTAAGCTTGGTCCCTCTAGTATTTCCCACTTAACCCACTTCTTATTCATGTTTCAATTTTGGTTAAGTATTTCTAATCGTATTTCAAATGCCACCCAAGGCACCCACTAGATTCCACATGCCACCCAAGGCACCCACTTAACCTCCTCATGTCCCACTACATGTTTATTTGGTTAAGTGTTTCCTAATTCATTAAGACCGTAACCTCATAAAGACCTCTCACATTAGACTGGCATTTGTGGTAGCTGGATTTGCCGGGCGGGTCCGGGCAGTCTTACACCACAAAAGAGCCTAACCTCATGTCTTTACAATTGTTACGTATTTAATTTATGCCTAAGACCTCCCACATTAAATTGGCATTTGTGGCAGCTAGATTTGTCGGGCGGGTCTGAGTAGTCTTACACCACAAAAGAGCCTGACCTCGTGTCTTAGACGATTAATTACTCCTAATTAATCATTCCCCAATTTGAATTACTTTCCCTATTCAAATTATCAATTAATTCCAAATATAACTATGGCCATAATTGACTCAGTTATGTCCATCTATTTATGGTATGTAAAATCATACCAATTTTCATCACAAATTTATTTTATGCCTTTAAAGGCATCTACGCCAATTAAATCTTTTAATATTATCCCCTTTTACCCCCACGTTGTACGTTTATTCGTTTAACGTAAAATATATGTTAGACTTGAATAGTCTAACTCATGGAATAAAGAGAAAACATCACAACATACATATAATTAAAACTAGATCTAAACATAAGGTGTGAACTTGCATGTGTGAAGGATGTTCTACATCTAAAACTTGCATAGGCCAAAGTTACAACTTGCATAAAACTACATATGTCATGGACCCAAATCTAAAGGTGTGAACTTGTTGGGATAATGGTCACAAACTTGCATAAATCATGTATGTCATAGATCTACATCTAAAGGTGTAATCTTGCATAGGCAGTCACCACAAACTTGCATAACATGATTCATATTCAAACACATGTATTCATATAAACTTGCATATGTGATTTATGCAACATAACAATAGTATAAACTTACATCTAAACATGTAAACCAACATGTAGAATTTGGCATATAACTCACACATGTCATAGCCTAACTTTAGATCTAAAATAGGTGTCATGAAGCATACAAGGTTATACATATAATTTTCCCCAACTTGCATATGATTCATGTCTTAATAAAAATCTAAACTTGCATACATACTTATGATTTATCATATGAATCAACATACCCAAACCAGCATATGAACAACATGGTGATTCGATTATACATAAGCCAATCATAAAATTACAACATAGATGATCACAACTTTACAAGATAGCATCATAGAATTTACAACATAAACATCACAATTTTACTACATGAACAATAACATGCGGTCAATAATTCACATCATATCCAAATAGACCACATCATAACTCAATCCAATTAATTTTCTAATTATTTTATTAAAATTATCGAACTCACAATTCAGAGAAGGTCTTGAATTCTGAATTCTGAGTTCTGAAGTTGTAATAGCTTTCCCTCGAAGAAGATTCGTTGTTAAAGTTGAAAAGGATTGATTTAGATTAGCTTTCTTCCTCTCTAATTGGTGGCGGCTATGCTGAGTTGCTAGGTGACGACATAGAGGCCATGAATCTAATTTTGTTTTGATTTTAGGGTTTGAGCCTAGAGGTGTTTTTATAGAGTTTAGGATTAATTTAGGTCATCCGATCAACCTAGAAGCAACCTGAACCATCCAAACAAGATAGGGTGACACCTCCGCCCTAATGACTCAGCACAGTGTATTAAATGTTCATTTTTTTCTATAATTTACATATTTCTTATTTATGACAAATTCCATATGTAAATTATTCCCATTTTAATTATTCCATAACTATATTTTTAATTATGCTCATAATTAATGGTATACTAAATATACCATTTCATGAACCAAACTATGCCATGTAATTTTCATGTTTATCCTTCATATTTATATGTAAATTATAAATCTATTATTGTTAATTACATATTCTCCCTTTTACCGTATACATTAATTACCCATATACAAATATCCATTTATACATGCATAAATATTTCTTACCTTTAATTTGTCATAAAAGCCAATCAAAGAAGGCCACATAAAAAAAACATTGGCAACCAAAAATGCGCCACGTACGCCACATGATGCGTACACGTCATATATATATATATATGTGTATATATACATATTCTATATATATATATTTTCTTTTTATCTATCTTCCCAATTACCCATTTTCACACTAAACCACTTTTTGAACTGTGTTCACACTAAGCCATTTTAAGCCATTCCCCTAAAACAAAAATATGGCGCTGGCGGGGATCGAACTCTGTACCCCTTGTATGCAAGTCACGTGTTCCAACCAAATGAGCTACTAAGTCTTTTGATTACAAATCTTAGAACAATGTTGAACATTTATTCCTTTCTCATTCTTTTTTTTCATGTTTTGCTGCAATATTTAATTTAAAGATATCTTTTTCATACGGAGTCCAATTTATGCAAACTCGGACTCTATCTCAACCAGAATTCCGAGACGAACACAATGGCGCAACCTGTTTCCCTTAATTCTCACATCTGAGATTATTTATTCTTTAATTTGTTTGATTCGATTATTCAAAAATTCAGGGTGTTACATATTGAGTAGCGGTGTAAGACTGCCCGGAACCGACCGACACATCCAGTAAACACAACAATACATATCTAATGTGAGTGGTTGGTGCTTTAATGAATGAATTGAAGCTAAGACAAGAATGGTAGGGTTAAGTTAATTAAGGCAACACTTAACCAATACAACATGTTAACTAAACTGATGGGTGGGATTAGGTTAATTTGAGAACACTTAACCATTTTAACATGTTGATTAGAAAACCATAGTAATGGGGACCCATTTCAGTAGTAACCCGCATAGATGTATCACGGTACCCTGAATTAGGCAGGGTGGGGCACGATTACTGGGCTGAGTGTAAGAGGTCAAAACAACAGCGGGTGGTGCGTCAGTGTAGGTTCTGACGGAGTGCGGTCGTGCACGTACTCCAGAGCGGAAAAATCAGGCACTGGGCATCAGTAGTTATACTCTGTGCATCTTGGATTATGTCGGTTTGCCACCGTAGGATTTGATATACCCCATGGTGGGACCAGCACAGGTATCTATAATCATGCGGGGCCGAATGACACAAGTGGTAAACGTATACGAGTAGGAGTTGATCGATAAAAAGGGGATCATTTATCTTGAACACATGGTGCTAGTTGAAACACTTGTAAGGGGGTGCAGAGAAGTTGAAATGAGTGCGATAGCGTATTCAGTCTTATTATCTTATTTCTAGGGTGCTTTCCTAGATTCAGTTTATTCATGTCATAATCCATTTTCTTGTTTACATGCTAAATAATCACTGGACTTACCAGACTCATGTCTGACCCATTTTCTTTCGTCTCCTTTTCTTCTGTTCCCGCCTGGTCCGCAGGGAGGGAATACTTCAGCTTAGTTCAGATTGTTTCCAGCTTGAAGAGAGTAGATGTATTGCTTGGAATCTCTTTCCTTAGGCTATGGCTTTGGATACTCTCTTATTATGGATTTATGCTGCCTTACTATTGTTTTAATGCTTCTTTATGTTTTAGTTCAAGACAGAGATTTTGTTGTAATAATTTGGAAGTTGGTTTGAGACAGTTGTTGTAATGTTTTAACTGAACCACGTACTTATGAATTAAATTTAGTTTTTCCGCTGTTTATATATCTGTCTTGTAAATTATCTGTATCTTTTACCTAAAATGCCCCTCCGAAGTTAAGGCATTCCCTTTGTGAGTGACCTTAACAGAGGTGGGGTTTTTCACTTGGTATCAGAGCTGATGGTTGCCAGATCAGATAAGAATTTTTGGAAACTAATTTTCAAAAAGAAGTTTAAAGAAGCATTTTCAGGAAAAAGTGTTGTTTAAAAGGCATAATCCCCCCAAAGCCATATGATCTATCTTCTTATCCTTTGTTTTAAATCTTTTCTTTTTCGTTTTAGCATGCCAGGGGATCTTATCTTCCAGAGGGTGTACCGGTACCTGGTTGGTTCAGAAGGTACCTAGAGGCTAGGGCTAATGATGCAGGCCTAGCAGATGTTACTCCTCCTCTAGTTGCAGCTATTCCTCCTCCTCCTCGTGCAAATGCTTTCTCCAAGATATGTAGGGATTTTCGAACCATGGGTGCAAAGAACTTTAATGGGACTAAGTCATTTGTAGAAGCAAGATACTGGCTCAAAGAAACCGAGGATTTGTTTGTTATCTTCGAAGTGGATTATAGGTAGAAGGTACAGTTGGCCGTATGGTTGCTTAAAGACGAAGCCTCTTATTGGTGAGAAGTTACTAATGCTGAGAGTGCAGTTGAAACTTGGGAGGATTTTAGAATGAGGTTTGAAATGAAATTCCTCTCACAAGCAGAACATAGCCTAAAGATGGAGAAATTCTTAGCTCTCAAACAGGGAAGTATGTCGGTCAAGGAATACGTCAACCAATTCAACTAGCTGGCTAGATTTGGACTGGAGTTAGTGAAATCTCCCCATTAGAAGGCTCTCTTTTTTGTTCAAGGGTTGAATGAGCCACTGCACAGCCTAGATATGTCCCATATACCTATGGGTGCAACTTTTGAGAGACTGGTGGACATGGAACTGCTACAGGAGGAAGACAAGCATGGAAAGAAAGAGGCAAAGGTGGAAGTACCTCAAGATAAGAAAGTGGAGGGATCGCAGAATAAGAAGACGGACTCAAAGAAGGGCGGGAAGAACAACAAACCCCGTGACAAGAGGAAGTGTAATTTTTGTGGCATTTCTGGACATCTGATTAAGGACTGCAGAAAGAAAAAGAGGAAGATGGGTAGTTGTTTTAACTGCGGCGAGACAAGACACATGGCTTAGGACTGCCCAAGAAAGCAAGGGCAGAGGACTGAATCTACTTCTGGAGGGCAGGTTCATGCTCTCATAGAACCTCTGCAAGAACGAGGTAGAAATATTTCTGTTGGGAGTTTAGTTTATCTTTTTGATCATCCTGTTCGTACACTCTTTGATTCTGGCGCATCGCACTCTTTTATATCTACTTCTTTAGTTGAATCTCTGCACCTTGACCCCAGTATAGTAGAGGATCCCTTTGTTGTTTCAAATCCAATTGGGGGCTCGGCTTATTTTTCAATGATTTGTTTGGATTTGGAAATTTCTATACTAAGCATTGGGTTTAGATGTAATGCCTATGTTTTGGGCTTCACGGAGTACGGGTTGATTCTAGGCATGGATTGGTTATCCAGTAATGGTGCCATCCTCGATTGTGAAAAGAGAGTGGTTAGACTTATGACTTGCCTCGGTAACACTCTCGAAATCTCTTGTAATCCCATGCAATCTGTTATGCTTAGCTACCTAGAATCTCTTGATGCATCTGTTGAAAACTTGCAGTCTGTTAGAGTAGTCCGTGAATACTCAGATGTATTTGAATAGGTGAAGGGCTTACCTCCGAAGCGGGAGATTCAGCATATACTTTGTTGATAATGCAAAACCCGTAGCTCTACCTGTTAGACACATGGCTCTAAGGGAGAGAAAAGAGCTCAGCAAACAAGTCAAAGAGCTGCTCGAAAAAGGGTTTATTAGGCGGAGTACTTCTGAATGGGGTGCTCCAGTAGTATTTGCAACCAAAGACGATGGTTCACTTTGCCTATGCGTTGACTATAGGGAGCTAAACAAGCTGACCAAGAAGAATAGGCACTCACTTCCAAAAATAAACGACTTATTTGATCAACCTGTAGGTACGATGGTTTTCTCCTAACTAGATCTGGCTACCGGGTTTCATCAACTAAGAGTGGCTGAAGACAACATTGATAAGACCGCGTTCAGAACCCTGGATGGTTTCTTTGAATGGCTTGTCATGCCTTTCGGCTTGACAAACGCACCCGCTTATTTCGTTGACTTGATGAGAGGGTGTTCAGGGAGTTCCTTAATAAGTTTGTGGTGGTCTTCGTAGACAACATTTTGATTTTCTAAGAATGAAGAAGAGCATGCTTTGCATTTAAGGGAAGTCATGGATACTCTTCGTGCACATCAGCTGAAAGCCAAATTCTCCAAATGTCATTTCTGGAGAGAAGAAGTCAGGTTTCTTGGACATGTGGTGTCCAAAGAGGGGATAGCTGTGGACCCTACAAAAGTAGTTGCGGTGCAAGATTGGAAGGTTCCACGGAGTGCAACCGAAGTCCGAAGCATTCTCGGGCTAGAGGGCTTTTACCGAAAGTTCATTAAAGACTTTACAAAAATCTCAGCCCCACTCACAAGATTGACAAAGAAGAACCTAATTTTTGTTTGGGATTTGGATTGCGATATTGCTTTCCAATGTCTGAAAAGGGCTCTAACAACAACCCCAGTTCTGACATTGCCTGATGGGAGAAAAATGTTTACCGTATACACAGATGCATGTGGTATAGGATTAGGCGCTGTCTTGATGCAAGAAGGCAAGGTAGTTTGTTATGGGGGAAGGCAATTGAAGGCACATGAGAAGAACTACCCAACTCATGATTTGGAGCTAGCTGCCATTGTTTTCACTCTTAAGTCATGACGTCATTATCTACTAGGAGAAAGGTTTGAATTGTTTACTGACCATAAACAGTTAAAGTACCTTTTCTCACAGAAAGATCTTAACTTAAGACAACAAAGGTAGATGGAATTTCTGGCCTCATATGATTTTGAGATTTCCTATAACCCTGGCAAGGGCAATGTAGTAGCAGACGCCTTGAGTAGAAAGAAACTGACCTTAAGTCCTCTCTTTGTAGAAAGGCAAAGCTTGAAGTACATAGAAAACTTTAACTTTAGACCCTCTTCTGAAATTGTACCTGATCTGTTAGCATCGCTAGAGGTGCGGCCTACTCTTTTGGACTCAATAGGAACCGCGCAATGAGAAGACCCTCAACCAGTTGATTTGATGGATAAGCTAATTAGGGGTAAGACTTATAGTCACCTCAATAGATACTACATCGATGATAAGGGTTGGTTGAGACGGGATGGAAGGCTATGCGTCCCACAAGCAAGGGATTTGGTGAAGACGGTTCTCGAAGAAGCACACCATTCTAAGCTAACCATACACCCAGGCGGAAACAAGATGTATAAAGACATAAAAAGGGTTTTCTTTTGGATAGCATGAAGAGGGATGTAGCTGAGTTCGTCGCTAAGTGCTTGATATGCCAGCAAGTCAAAACGGAGAAGAAGAAGCCTGGTGGTCTGCTTCATCCTATAGAGGTCCCATAGTGGAAATGGGATAGCATTATGATGGACTTTGTTGATAGGTTGCCTAGGTCAAGAAGGGGCAATACCAGCATTTGGGTAATAGTGGACAGGCTCACTAAAAGCGCTCACTTTATACCTGTTAAGAGTAGAAGGACTGCCTCGTCCTTAGCATCCATTTATCTTAAAGACATAGTTCGACTCCATGGGATACCGTCCAGCATAGTGAGTGATCGAGATCCTATCTTTACGAGCGAGTTTTGGAAGAGTTTGCAAGAGGCTGTAGGAACACAACTATGCTTAAGCACGGCCTATCGCCCCCAAAACGATGGTCAGACGGAAAAGGGTGAACAGAGTATTGGAAGACCTCTTGAGATTGTGCATTCTTGACTTTGGAGGAACATGGGAGGATCATCTTCCTTTGGTGGAATTCGCTTACAACAATAGCTACCAAGCAACCATAGGCATGGCACCCTTCGAGGCTTTATATGGAAGACCATGCCGATCACCAACTTGCTAGTGGGAGTCTATAGACAAGCTCGTACTTGGGCCAGATTTGATTAGAGAAACTTCAGAGAAGGTGGACTTGATAAGAAGACGAATGAAGACCTCACAAGATAGACAGAAATCCTATGCAGACAAAAGAAGGACCAACCTTAAGTTTGAGGTTGAAGATAGGGTGTTCCTTAAAGTATCTCCTTTGAGGAATGTCATTCGCTTTGGGTCCGTAGGAAAATTGGCACCAAGATTTGTAGGACCATTTCCTATCATTGAAAGGATTGGGACGATGGCTTACATAGTAGAGCTACCCAAAAGACTGGCTAGAGTTCATAATGTTTTTCATGTTTCTCAACTACGAAAGTGCTTACATGAGTCTGCGGAAGTTGTGGAGCCGAGTATACTAGAGGAAGTAGAAGTGGAACGAGAAGCGACTGTGAGAAGAGTTCCAACTCGTATCTTGGGTACAGAAGTCAAAAATCTATGCAATCGTGAAGTCAAGCTTGTTAAAGTTCAATGGAGTGACGCTGAGGAAGATGCGACTTGGGAAACTGAGAGAAAAATATGCACAGCCTACCCTTTTCTTTTTGAGGGTACCTCCTTGATCTCCTTTTCCATAAGTTTATACATGCTTATATCTATCTTTTCGGTCCTATTCTTTATCCTTGGGTAGAAACCTATGGATGTAAACATGTATTTGAAACATGTTATGATTGATGGTTGCAAGGGGTTGCTAGTGGTTGCTCGTGGATGCATATACACACACATTAGGTACTAGATCGGCTCAGTCACTTTCATATTGCATATGCATATATGTATTTGTATATGGATTGAAACTTGGAATGTTGTCATATGGACGTTGAATTTGTATGGATAATTGTGCACTCATGTAGAAAGTATGATTTGGAACAATTGCATGCATAATGGACTCATGACACTAACATAATTTGCATTAAGGAGGTCAACTGAATCAGTAGACCGCCTGATTTTGCATTAGATAAGGACATATACACACACTCTGCATACAATCATGAAAACATTAGAAATCTTTTAAGGATAATGGATGTCGGTGTTTGATGGTTGAGTAGATGTATGATTGGATGGTAGGATATACATTCTTCGTGACTTGAAGATTTCAGGGATGAAATCCTTTAAGGAGGGGAGAATGTAATACCCTGATTTTTCTGTGTCTATTAAAAGAACGAATTAAAGAATGCTTAATTTTTAAATTGAGAACTAAGGGAAATGGATTACGCCATTGCATTCGCCTCGAAATTCTGCTTGGAATAGAGTCCAAGTTTTTGTAAATCGGACTTCATATGAGGAAGTTATGGCCCTCGGAAGTTTCAGAAATTTAAATAAATTAAAACAGCTCAGATTTAAATTCAAAATTCAAGCGAAAACAAAGAAGTAGGTCGACCAGGGTGCCGACCTCCCCTATACAGGTCGACCTGGGGGTCGACCTACCCTCTCGCCCAGATCCAAAACAGTGACGATTCTGACCTGTTGCTGAGTCTTTTCTGACCTATTGCTGAGTCACTGGGGCATAGGTGACAATTCTGGATAACTCTATCTAGTCTGGACAGTTGTGATTGCTCTTAGGATGATCTAACGGCTCACATAAGTTTAAAACTCTATAAAAGCAACCCTATTCCTCAACCCTAAATCACACAAATTCATTCCAAGGAGCCACCATTCTGTCCGTGATCGTCCTAGCCAAGCCACCATTTCTTCTTCAATTAGAAAACACGTTAGAAGCTACTAATCAAATCAAATTTAGATAGTCTACGTCAAGGGATTGCTTTTCAGTTTCAGAAAACAAATCCTGGAAAACAAGACTTTCTTTTGTTGTAAATCCTGTTATTATTAAGATGTGAACGATTAAAAGTTATGACTTGTAATAAAGTGAAAACTAGAGTTATTCCTAGTTGTATGATAATGATGATCCTGATTCATGTCTATTATTGTAATGATTCTATCGTATATGCTTATGAGACTATTGTAGTTATTATGTTGATGTTAAACTAATCGTGTATTATGTAAATTTGGTGACTTTTCCATGATTATGTTGCATGCAATTTGTTAGGTTAAGACATGTATTATGTTTAGATCTACATTTAGATCTTTGAAAATTGGATCCAAGACAAAAGTTTATATTTACATGCCTAGTTGGATTTGTGTAATTCCATATGCTTAAGATTCATGCTGATTGGATCCAAAATAAAAGTTCACATTCACATGCCTAGTTGAACTTGTGTAATTCCGTATGCTTAAGATTCATGTTTATTGGATCCAAAATAAAAGCTCACATTCACATGCCTAGTTGAACTTGTGTAATTCAATATGCTAAAGATTCATATTTATTGGATCCAAAATGAAAGTTTACATTTACATGAATAGTTAGATTTGGGTAATTTCATATGCTTAAGACTCATGTTAATTGGATCCAAAAATGCAAGTTCATTATTTTATGCCAAATTTACATGACACATGTTAAGTTAGATCCTTATTATTTTGTGTTGTATGAATGGTACATGCTCCTTTCTTTCCGCTTTTGTATATAAGTTAGGCTAAGTTGCGAGCCTAACATTCTGTGTTAATTTTGCGAACGTATAACGGGGGTAACGTTGGGAAAAACTTAAAATTCAAATTATTGGCATAATTTGGCCTATAAATGTATGAATGATTAGTGGCATAAAAATGGTATAATTTATATACCTAAAAATTATGAATATGATTTAGAGGAAAAATTGGGCACGACTTGAATGGCAATAATTGTGGATAATTTAATATGAAAGGTAAATATGTAAATTAAGTAAAAGACGAATATGCCTAACCCAAGGTTAGATTGAGTTACGGTGTAAGACTGCCCGGAACCGACCGGCACATCCTGCACCCGTAACAATATATATCTAATGTGAGAGGTTAGTGCATCAAGCCCGAAAGAACCCGAGGTTAGATTGAGTCACGGTGTAAAAACTGCCCGGAACCGACCGGCACATCCAACAACTGCAACAATACATATCTAATGTGAGTGGTTGGTACTTTAATGAATGAATTAAAGCTAAGACAGGAATGGTAGGGTTAAGTTAATTAAGGTAATACTTAACCAATACAACATGTTAACTAAACTGATGGGTGGGGTTAGGTTAATTTGAGAACACTTAACCATTTTAACATGCTTATTAGAAAACCCTAGTAATGGGGACCCATTTCAGCAGTAACCCACATAGATGTACCCTGAACTAGGAAGGGTGGGGCACGATTATCGGACTGATTATAAGCGGTCAAAACAACGGCGGGTGGTGGATCAATGTAGGTTCTAACGGAGTGCGGTCGTGCAGTACTTCGAAGTGGAAAAAGCAGGTATTGGGCATCCGTAGTTATACTCTGTGCATCTTGAATTATGTTGGGTTGCCACCATAGGATTTGATACACCACATAGTGGGACCAGCATAGGTATCTACAATCATGCGGGGCCGAATGACATAAGTGGTAAATGTATACGAGTAGGAGCCGATCGATAAAAAGGGGATCATTTATCTTGGACACATGGTGCTAGTGGAAACATTTGTTAGGGGGTGCAGAGAAATTGAAATGAGTGCGATAGCATATTCAGTCTTATTATCTTATTTCTAGGGTGCTGTCCTAGATTCAGTTTATCCATGTCATAATCCTTTTTCTTGTTTACATGCTAAATAATCACTGGACTTACCAGACTCATGTCTGACCCATTTTCTTTCGTCTCCTTTTCTTCCGTCCCCCCTCCAGGTTCGCAGGGAGGGAATACTTCAGCTTAGTTCGGATTATTTCCAACTTGAAGAGAGTAGATGTATTGCTTGGAATATCTTTCCTGGGGCTATGGCTTTGGATACTCTCTTATTGGGGATTTATGCTGCCTTACTGTTGTTTTAATGCTCCTTTATGTTTTAATTCAAGACAGAGATTTTTTTGTAATGATTTGGAAGTTGGTTTGAGACAGTTGTTGTAATGTTTTTACTAAGCCATGTACTTATGAAATAAATTTAGTTTTTCTGCTATTTATATATCTGTCTTGTAAATTATCTGTATCTTTTACCTAAAATGCTACTCCGAAGTTAAAGCATTCCCTTTTGAGTGACCTTAACAGAGGTGGGGTGTTTCAGATTCTTTGGCTCCTAACCTACTTAAACACCATCAGACCCCACTTTCTCTCCACACCAAACCATTGTAACGCTATGTTGCCTCAATCCTAATTAAAATAAGTTAAATACGTCCTTATGCTGCTGGAATAGTTCATCTTCTTCTTAAAGCTAAGGAATTGTGAGACAAGATTGTAGAACAAACGACGAACGAATTATTCTCTTCTCTAATCCGTCTTTGTGAGTACAATTTCTTTCACAAAATAATTAATAAACTAATTATGATGAGTTATAATTTGGATTATGAGAACATGCCTGTTGAATCATGCGACGTCACTTAATTTTGTTATCGTTTGTTTGTGAACTTATAACAGTTTTGTTAACTTATGTTAGTGGATCTATTTCATATGCCCAATCACATATGTTTAACTTGATTCATTTTATGACATCAGTTTATATGTAAGTTTGGATGTAAATCATATGCTAGTTTGTATGTGAATCATATGCAAGTCTGTATGCGAATTATACACTAGTTTATATGTGAATCAAGTATATATATATATATATATATATGCGAGTTTATATGTAAAACATGTGATATTAGTTTACATGTCTAAATTACGTATGCAAGTTTAATACAAATTTGTATGTAAATTATATGAAAGTTTAGGTGAAAACAATATTCATATATGCCAGTTCACATTTTCATGTTTAGATCTATATTTAGATCCATGGTAGTATATAGTTTATGCAAATTTATGATTTATATGTCTATTGAATATGCAAGTTATTGACTATGCAAATTTATGTTATAATTCTTATTTGCAAGTTAGATCTATTTTATGTGTTAAAGTTGTGATGTTTCTTTTCTTATGAGTTAGACTATTTGCGGGTCTAACATATTTCATATTAAACGTACGAACGACGTGGGAACAATGGGAAAATATTAAATATTAATATTATGAATTGGCATATAATGGCTTTAAAAGCATATAATTAATTTGAGGCATTAATTGGTATAATTTATGAACCTAAAAATTATAGACATAATTTAAGTGACAATTATGGACATGTATTAAAATTGGAAGTTATTGACAATCTGAAATAGAGATATTAATTCAAATTGGGGTTGAATAATAATGTGTAATAATGAATGCCTAAGGCACGAGCTTAGACTTGTTTGTGGTATAAGACTGCCCGGACCCGCCCGACAAATCCAGCAACCACAAACGGTAGTCTAATGTGAGAGGTCAAAGGCATAAATTAAATGCGTAATAAATTCCTAAGATACGAGGTTAGACTCGTTTGTGGTGTAAAACTGCCCGGACCCGCCCGACACATCCAGCAACCGCAAACGGCAATCTAACGTGAGAGGTCGTAGGCATAATTAAAAGATGCTTAGACATGAGGTTAAGTCTGGCTTGTGGTGGAAGTCTGCCCGGAACCGCCTGGCATATCCAGCGGCCACAAGAAATCGACTTAATGTGAGAGGTCTGTGCATTAATAATTAATTAACGCTGATCGAAGACGAATATGAATGACAAATAGAAGTTTGGTTGAGTTGAGTAACTCTCTGAGTACCAATCTGATGTTGATTTCGGTCTTCGGGGTTGATACTTAGGGAGTTATTCTCTTAACCAATATATCTGTGAACTAAGATGTACTTAATCATAAATTAAATAAAATGTGTTATACGATATGTGTATATATATATACATAAAACATGATAAGTGGATAGGGTTAAGACCAGCTTAACCAATAATATGATAAGTAGGTAGGGTTAAGACCAGCTTAACCAATATATAAGTGGATAGGGTTAAGACCAGCTTAACCAATAATCTGATAAGTAGGTAGGTTTAAGACCAGCTTAACCAATAATATATATTAATTTGATAAGTAGGTAGGGTTAGGACCAGCTTAACCAATAATATATATATTAATCTGATAAGTGGGTAGGGTTAAAGACAAACTTAACCAATAATACATGTTGATCTGATAAGTGGATGGGTTTATGACCAACTTAGCCAATAATATATAAGTGGCTAGGGTTAAGACCAACTTTACCAATAATATATAAGTGGATAGGGTTAAGACCAGCTTAACCAATAATATATATTGATCTGATAAGCGGATAGGGTTAAGACAAGCTTAACCAATAACACATGTTGATAAGTGGTTAACATGGGTGACATGTGGGATATAATTATAAACACTTAACCAAGTTTAAACATGTAAGAAGACATGAATAAGAGGGTGTTAAGTGGGAAATCCTAGTGGGGACCAAGCAAAGGTGGAAAACTTGTGTCAAGTGTGGGGACCCTTATCAACCAGTAACCCATTTAGTATCTAAGTGAGCTCGATCTAGATCGAGGATGGGACACGCTTACTCGGTTTGATTGTAAGAGGTCAAAACGGGTTAGCGGTGGCAACGCAAGTCCAACGGGGTCATGTGCGTGCGTGGGCCCGGGCTGGTAGGTAAGACGTTGTTGCATTGTGTAGGTATAAGCCGTGCATCTTTAGTGGTATCGGGTTGCCACTCTGGGGAGTGATACACCCCACTGTGGGACCAGCACGGGTATCTACGAGTTAGGGAGCCGATCGAATGGGGAAGGTAGTGGGTACAACTAGCGGAGATAGGAGCAGGCGACACCTATGAAGATAACTAAGAGTACAATTACCAGATTATTAATAAATGTTGTAATTAGAATGGGGAGGGTAGTGGGTACAACTAGTGGAGATAGGAGCAGGCGGCACCTATGAAGATAGCTAGGGGTACACAAAACTACCATTATTATTATTTTGTTCAGTAGGCGGTATCAACTTTTAGGGTGACTAGTATTGGTGAAGCAGAGTAATTACCCTATAGTGATTAGAAACATAATTAACGTTATCTTATTCCTCTTGTTGATTTTGTCATGCTCATTTGTTTCACAGTCATTCCTTGTTTTACTAGTTTTTTCCTTATCCTAATTACTTTAATAATTATTTTGTTAAAGTCATTGGACTCGCTAGACTTTATGTCTGACCCCTTTGTTTTCACCTCTTCCCCCCCAGGTTCTCAGGGTGGGACTAGTGCCAGTGGAGCTTGGTTTGGATCACTTTCTCTCTCTTTTGGAAGTGCTTGGATTGCTAAGTGTAAATTTCAGCTTATCTCTTTTATGGCTACTTATGTTGGGGTTATGCTTTTTTACTTTATGTACTGAGAAAAAGATTTGTCAAGATGGATATTAAGTGTACTTGGTCTTATTGTTGGTTTTGATGTTGTTGTAACTAAACTATTTCTCCGCTACAATAAAAGTTGTTTTAAATTTTCAAGTACCAATATATGTATCGTCTTGTTATATTCCATTCTATACTCCGTTAATACTCCATGAAAGTTAATGCATTCCCTTTGTGAGTGACATTAATGGACGTGGGGTGTTACACGTGGTATCAGAGCCAGGTTAACAGAACAGATAAGTGATTTTGAAAAAACCGCTTTCAAAAGCATTTTTATAAAGAAATACTTTCAAAAATATGTTTTAAGGAGAGTATTTTTAAGAGAAAAGTTTATTTTGAAAAACATAACCCCCAAGAGCTACATATCTTACCTTCGATTCTCCATTTTAAATCTCTTCCTCTTTCCTTTTTGAATTTCTTCCTCCATATATAGACGCTTTTTCTAAGATATGTAAGAACTTCCGTACGGTGGGCGGAAAGCCACTTCATGAGAGTGGGACGTTTATCAAAGCTAGAAGGAAGTAGAGGAGTTGTTGGTACCTTTAATGTAGACAATGGGAGGAAGGTTCAATTAGCTGCTTGGTTAATGAAGGACGAAGCCTCATTTTGTTAGGAGTTCACAAATGGAGAATGTGCAGGAGAGTCATGGATAGGACACACGATAAGAAGTAGATCCAAAGAAAGGCGGTAAAGATAACAAGGGGCCAAGAGAAAAGGAAGGGCCACACTTGTGAAATACCTGACTACTTAAATAATGACGTTAGAAAGAAGAAGAAGACTAGTTGTCATCGTTATGGGGAAACATGACATCTTATTAGGATCGTCCAATGAAGCAAAAGGCAAAGGGATTTGAAAGTGTCTATCTTGGGCATTGGGTTTGAATGCAACGCCTTCGTTTTTGGCTTCATGGGCTACGACTTGATTCTAGGAATGGATTGGCTAGACAGATACGGTGCCATCTTAGACTGTGAAAGAAGGGTAGTTAGATTGTTGACTCGTTGTGGAAAGACCCTTGATATTTCTTGTGACCCTAGAGGTCCAGTGATGCTTAGCTACCTAGAATCTCTTAACGCATCCAGCGATGATTTGGAATTTGTTCGTGTGGTCCGTGAATATGGTGACGTCTTCGATGATGTTCGGGGTTTACCCCCGAGGGGCGAGATAGACTTTCATATATACCTTGTAGATAATGCAAAGCCAGTTGCATTACAGGTGCGCCACATGGCTCCGAGGGAGAGAAGATAACTCAGTAAGCAAGTGAAAGGGTTGCTTGAGAAAGGGCTCATAAGAAGAAGCATTTCGGAATGGGTTGCTCCAGTTGTTTTTGCTACGAAGGCTGATGGTTCACTTAGATTGTGCGTGGACTATAGAGAGCTGAATAAGCTCAAAAAGAAGAACAAACACCCATTGCCGAGGATAGATGATTTAATCGATCAGTTGGTTGGTGCTTCAGTTTTCTCATAAATGGATTTGGCTACAGGATTTCATCAGCTAAGAGTGGCTGTAGACAGCATAGATAAGACTGCATTTAGAACTCCTGACAGTTTCTTAGAGTGGCTCGTCATGCCTTTTGGTTTGACGAATGCACCTGCATACTTCGTTGACTTAATGAGTAGTGTGTTTAGGGAGTTTCTAAACAAGTTTGTGGTAGTCCTTGTGGACAATATCTTGATTTTCTCTAGAAGCGAAGAAGAGCATGCCCTGCATCATAGGGAAGTCTTAGAGACCCTACGAGCGCATCAGCTCAAAGTTAAGTTCTCCAAATGTCATTTTTGGAGGTAAGATGTGAGGTTCTTAGGACACGTGGTCTCTAAGGAAGGGATAGCTGTGGATCCCGCAAAGGTGGTGGCAACCCAAGGTTGGATGGTCCCTAGAAACGCGACGGAAGTAAGAAGCTTTCTAGGGCTGGCGGGCTATTATAGGAAGTTCATTAAGGACTTCACGAAGATATCAGCGCCACTTACTTGGTTAACGAAGAATAACTTGACTTTTTCTTGGGATGTTGACTATGAGATGCTTTCTAGCATTTGAAGAGGGCTTTGATGACGGCTCCAGTTTTAGTTTTGCCAGAAGGAAGTAAGCCATTCATAGTGTATACCAGTGCTTGCGGGACAGGGCTTGGACCAGTTTTCGATGCAAGAGGAAAAGGTGATATGCAAAAGGCGGCAAGTACGAGTATCACTTATCATCCACAGACGGATGGATGGACAGAAAGGGGTGAATAGAATCCTTATATATCTTTTGAGGTTATGTATCCTTGATTTTGGAGGGACATGAGAAGAGGCAACGAGCTTAGTGGTGTTCACGATGTGTTTCACGTGTCACATTTACGGGAGTGTTTACAAGATATCGCGGAAGTAGTAGAGCCGAGCAGGCTCAGAGAAGTGGAAGTGAAGTCAGATTCCCCAATTAGACGAGCCCCTAAATGCATCCTTGGGTCAGAGGTCATATAGCTACGCAACAGAGAGGTTAAGTTGGTCAAGTGCAATGGGGAAATGATCAAGGAGACATGACTTGAGAAACGGAAGACAAGATGCGTACACTGTACCCTTTCCTTTTTGAGGGTATGTTTTTTTACTTCTCCTTTCTCTACCGCTTTGTTGATACTTGTCCTATCGTTTAATATGTCTTTGCAATGATATCTTCGATCTTTAGTTAGGAAAAAAACCTATGGTTGTAAACATGTGTTTGAGACATGTTATGTTTGGTGGATGCAAGTGTTTGCTAGTGGTTACTCGTGGATGCATTTACACACACATAAGGCACTAGATCGGCTCAATCACTTTCATATTGCATATAAATATGTGTGCATATTTAAATTAATGTATGTATAATGGTTGTGTTATCATATGGATGCTGCATTTTGATGCATGGTTGTGCACACATGTAGAAATAATATGTATCATTAGGACTCTTTTGCATACATAATGTACGCATGGCACTCTCATGATTTGCATTAACGAGGTCAACTGAATCAGTAGACCGCCTGATTTTGCATTAGATAAGGAACATACACACACACTCTGCATATGTTCATACGACATTAGAAGTCTTTTCAGGACAATGGATGCCTGTGTTTGATGATTGAGTAGATGGATGATTGGATGGTAGGATATACATTCTCCTTAACTTGGAGATTTCAGGAGCGAAATCATTTAAGGAGGAGAGAATGTAACACTCCATAATTTTAAATATTAAAATTAACAAATTTAAGAACACTTAATTTTTAGGAGAAGAATTAAGGAAATGGGTTACGCCATTGCGTCATCTTGGAATTCTGCTTGGAATAGAGTCCAAGTTTTCGTAAATCGGACTTCGTATGAGGAAGTTATGGCCTTCAGAAGTTTCAGGGATTTAAATAAATTAAAACAACTCGAATTCAATTCAAAATTCAAATAAAAACACAGAAGCGGGCTGAGCGGGATTTTTCCCACCCCAGGCCAGGTCGACCAGGGGGTCGACCTCCCCTATACAGTTCGACCTAGGAGTCGACCAGCGGGTCGACCTCCCCTGATTTGGTCAGATCCGAGGCAGATTCGGGATTTTGCACCTGGACTTGTTTTCTGGATAGATTCTTTGGCTCCTAACTTATTTAAACACCCCCAAACCCCACTTTCTCTCCACACCAAACCATTGTAACGCTATGCTGCCTCAATCCTAATTAAAATAAGTTAAAGACGTCCTTATGCTGCTTGAATAGTTCATCTTCTTCTTAAAGCTAAGGAATTGTGAGACAAGATTGTAGAACAAACGACGAACGAATTATTCTCTTCTCTAATCCGTCTTTGTGAGTACAATTTCTTTCACAAAATAATTAATAAACTAGTTATGATGAGTTATAATTTTGATTATGAGAACATGCATATTGAATCATGCGACGTCACTTAATTTTGTTATCGTCTGTTTGTGAACATATGTCAGTTTCGTTAACTTATGTTAGTGGATCTATTTCATATGCCCAATCACATAGGTTTAACTTGATTCATTTCATGACATCAGTTTATATGCAAGTTTGGATGTAAATCATATGCTAGTTTGTATGTGAATCATATGCAAGTCTGTATGCGAATTATACACAAGTTTATATGTGGATCAAGTATATATATATATATAGGAGTTTATATGTAAAACATGTGATATTATTTTACACGTCTAAATTACATATGCAAGTTTAATACAAGTTTGTATGTAAATTTTATGAAAGTTTAGGTGAAAACCATATTCACATATGCAAGTTCACATTCATGTCTAGATCTATATTTAGATCCATGGCAGTATATAGTTTATGCAAATTTATGATTTATATGTCTATTGCCTATGCAAGTTATTGACTATGCAAATTTATGTTATAATTCTTATTTGCAAGTTAGATCTGTTTTATGTGTTATGCAAGTTGTGATGTTTCCTTTCTTATGAGTTAGATTATTTGCGGGTCTAACATATTTCGTATTAAACGTACGAACGACATGGGAACAATGGGAAAATATCAAATATTAATATTGTGAATTGGCATATAATGGCTTTAAAAGCATATAATTAATTTGAGGCATTAATTGGTATAATTTATATACCTGAAAATTATGGACATAATTTAAGTGACAATTGTGGACATGGATTAAAATTGGAAGTTATTGACAATTTGAAATAGGGATATTAATTCAAATTGGGGTTGAATAATAATGTGTAATAATAAATGCCTAAGACACGAGGTTAGATTCATTTGTGGTGTAAGACAACCCAGACCCGCCCGGCAAATCTCACCAGGTTAGACTCGTTTTTGGTGTATGACTGCAACAGACCCGCCCGGCACATCCAGCAACCGCAAACGGCAGTTTAATGTGAGAGGTCGTAGGCATAATTAAAAGATGCTTAGACACGAGGTTAAGTCTGGCTTGTAGTGGAAGTCTGCCCGGAACCGCCCGACATATCCAGCAGCCACAAGAAATCGACTTAATGTGAGAGGTCTTTGCATTAATATTTAATCAATGCTAATCAATGACGAATATTAATGAAAAATAGAAGTTTGGTTGAGTTGAGTAATTCTCTGAGTACCAATCTGATGTTGATTTCGGTCTTCGGGGTTGATATTTAGGGAGTTATTCTCTTAACCAATGTATCTGTGTACAAAGATGTATTTAATCATAAATTATGTAAAACGTGTTATACGATATATATATATATATATATGATACATAAAACACGATAAGTGGATAGGGTTTAGACCAGCTTAACCAATAATCTGATAAGTAGGTAGGGTTAAGACCAGCTTAACCAATATATAAGTGGATAGGGTTAAGACCAGCTTAACCAATAATCTGATAAGTAGGTAGGATTAAGACCAGCTTAACTAATAATATATATTAATTTGATAAGTGGGTAGGGTTAAGACCAGCTTGACCAATAATATATATATTAATCTGATAAGTGGATAGGGTTAAGACAAACTTAACCAATAATACATGTTGATCTGATAAGTGGATGGGGTTA
This sequence comes from Allium sativum, assembly GCA_030737875.1. Lineage (NCBI taxonomy): Eukaryota > Viridiplantae > Streptophyta > Magnoliopsida > Asparagales > Amaryllidaceae > Allium > Allium sativum. The sequence continues at coordinate 343,009,308 of CM060919.1, forward strand.
AGACCAACTTAGCCAATAATATATAAGTGGGTAGGGTTAAGACCAACTTAATCAATAATATATAAGTGGATAGTGTTAAGACCAGCTTAACCAATAATATATATATTGATCTGATAAGCGGATAGGGTTAAGACAAGCTTAACCAATAACACATGTTGATAAGTGGGTAACATGGGTGATATGTGGGATATAATTATAAACACTTAACCAAGTTGAAACATGTAAGAAGACATGAATAAGAGGGGGTTAAGTTGGAAATCCTAGTGGGGACCAAGCATAAATGGAAGCTTGTGTCAAGTGTGGGGACCCTTTTCAACCAATAACCCATTTAGTATCTAAGTGAGCTCGATCTAGATCGAGGATGGGATACGCTTACTCAGTTTGATTGTAAGAGGTCAAAACGGGTTAGCGGTGGCAACGCAAGTCCAACGGGGTCATGTGCATGTGTAGGCCCGGGCTAGTAGGCAAGACGTTGTTGCATCGTGTTGGTATAAGCCGTGCATCTTCAGTGGTGTCGGGTTGCCACTCTAGGGAGTGATACACCCCACTGTGGGACCAGCATGGGTATCTATGAGTTAGGGAGCCGATGGAATGGGGAAGGCAGTGGGTACGACTAGCGGAGATAGGAGCAGGCGACACCTATGAAGACAACTAGGAGTACAACTACCATATTATGAATAAATGTTGTGATTAGAATGGGGAGGGTAGTGGGTACAACTAGTGGAGATAGGAGTAGGCGGCACCTATGAAGACAGCTAGGGGTACATAAAGCTACCATTATTATTATTTTGTTCAGTAGGCGGGATCAACTTTTAGGGTGACTAGTATTGGTGCAGTAGAGTAATTATCCTATAGTGATTAGGAACGCAATTAACGTTATCTTATTCCTCTTGTTGGTTTTGTCATGCCCATTTGTTTCACAGTCATTCCTTGTTTTACCAGTTTATGCCTTATCCTAGTTACTTTAATTATTATATTGTTAAAGTTATTGGACTTGCCGGACTTTATGTCTGACCCCCTTTGTTTTCTCCTCTTTTCTTCCTCCCCCTCCCCGTTCGTTCTCAGGGTGGGACTAGCGTTAGTGGAGCTTGATTTGGATCTCTTTCTCTCTCTTTTGGAAGTGCTTGGATTGCTAAGAGTAAAGTTCAGCTTATCTCTTTTATGGCTACTTATGTTGGGTTTATGCTTTTTACTTTACGTACTCAGAAAACAATTTGTTAAGATGGATATTAAGTGTACTTGGTTTTATTGTTGGTTTTTGATGTTGTTGTAACCAAACTATTTCTCCGCTGCAATTAAAGTTGTTTTAATTTTTTCAAGTACCAATATATGTATCTGTCTTGTTATATTCCATTCTGTACTCCATTAATACGCCATGAAAGTTAATGCAATCCCTTTGTGAGTGACATTAATGGACGTGTAGTGTTACATAAAGTCACTAGACTCGCCAGACCTTTGTCTAACCCCTTTTTGTTTCGCGTCTTTCCTTTCTTTTTCCTCCCCGGTCCTCACGGTGGGATTAGTGAAGCTTGACTTGGATTCTTTTCTTCGTGAAGTGCTTGGAAGTGTTGAAAGTAATGCTCAGCTTTCTCTTTTCCTTTATGGCTATTTGGAGTGGGATTATGGTTTTACTTTTACGTAATTTGATAATAATTTTGTGCAAGACGGATATTTGTGTACTTGACTTTAGTATGTGGTTTTGATGTTGTAACCAGACATGCTTTTCTTTTCCGCTGCAATGAATAAATTTTGAATTTTCTTAAAGTACCATTTCATATATCTATCTTGTGATATTCTGTTCTATACTCTTATAATACTCCATGAAAGTTAGTGCATTCCCTTAGTAAGTGATGTTAATGGACGTGGGGTGTTACTGTGCAACGACCCACATTCTATGTATCAAAGAATCGTAGAATATTTAATTTATTTTCATACGAAGTCGTATGGTTGTGTAACTTTGGGGAACGACTATTGAGGTCATTTCCTATGTTCACGATTTTTGCTGAATTTTAAATGACCGTTTTTCCCCTATAAAATCTTGTTTTGCCCATAACTTTTGACTGGAAAGGAGTTTTGACCTGAAACCAATTCCATTGGATTTGGACGATGGTTTACCTTTCCGTAGATTAATCAAACGGTCTTGCCGTTTGGGAGATATGGCTGAAATAAGGTTTGGAAGATGCAACTTAACCGGGCTTAATTAGGTGATTAATGGTTATGCCCATAACCCATTTCGGGATTAGGGTCATGGGAGGGCTGAAAATAGTTAGAGAATGATTCTTTTTCTTTTTCTCAGCCACCAAAAACGTTCCTTGGACCCTAGCAATGGCCTCCATCTTCCAAATCTCATTCTAATCGCTTTTTAACCACTAATTAACCAAAACTACACCAAATCAAGAGAAATTAGCATCAAATCAGAGATAGCGCTTCTGCTATACATTGAATTTGTGACATATCAGTCATAGTTTCAGATCTAATATTCATTTGTGGCTAAGGTGAGTGATTTGCACTTTTATTCACTATTACGGCTAATTAGGGGTGATTAGTGATAATTAGCGAAATTATGCATCATAAAAATCTGGAAAAATATGTAGAAATTCTAAAATATTATTTTTGTAACTGGTGAAATTTGGGTTAATTTGGATTAAGTTTGCTAATCCTATAGTTAAAACATGGTTAAGGGGATAACCATGCTTTTAGGGTATGTTTGATCTAAAATATTTCATGTGATTGATGATTTAATGTTTTAGTTAATCATATATGTTGTTACTGCTGTTTGGAATGTTTTATGATGCCATAGGAAGGTTAGAATGGTTGGAAATGCCGTTGTTTGGCAAAATTAGCTCGTAGAAAAAAATTACAGAAATTCGGTTCCTGAAGGGGGTAGGGGTCACGAACTGCCACCAGGTTCACGAACTGCCACCAGGTTCACGAACCGCCATTAGGAGAGGCTCATGAACTGCCATCAAGAGAGGCCCACGAACTGCCATCAGGAAAGGGTCACGAACCAACCAGAAGGAGTGCCGTGAAGCGGAAGGTGGTGACCAGGCGATCACGACAAGGGGGAGGGAGAGCCGAGGTGGAGGTGGGCAACCCGAGGGGGGACCCGGGGGGAGGGGGACCGGGAAGGCGACCTTCCCTCAACAATGACCACGACCCGAACCGAGATGATGACTCCAAACCGAACCGGAATCGAACTTCGACTACGCAACGAAGATTGTGGGCTCTTTTGAGGATCACTTCCAATCTGACCAAAACCCGAGATGCAAAAGAAGTCCAAGTAGGAAGTTATTACTCAAGACCAGATGGGGACCAACGGGTTAACTTATAGAGTTGGACCTTACTGTGGGACGTGTGCAAGGGGGTTATCGATATCTATAACTTTGGTTCACCATTGAAGAGAGAGGGCATGTCGACAAACTAGAGCCAGGGAAGTGTGGACTGGTTGGCCCTTAACCTAGATCCAGGGATGTGTGGACAGGGTAGGGTTATTGACTATAGACCAGGGAAGTATGGTCATAACAATAGTTGTACGGAGTCGTCGTCATGGCCCCAAAGGATTTGGTGATCAAAGCGGTGAATATCGTATGCTTTACACACCGAGTGAGTGGTGTGAGGACGATTTCTATGCTTGATGTTTGCTATCACCATGACATGCACACTCCCATTTCACACTTTATGTTAGTGTTAACTTAGAGTGTTGTGCATCTTGTTGTGCTAACTCTTTGGTTACAGGTTGTAATGACCCGCATTCAAAGAATTGGAGGATCGTAGAATATTTATTTTATTTTCATACGAAGTCGTATGGTCGTGTAACTTTGGGGAACGACTATTGGGGTCATTTCCCATGTTCACGATTTTTACTGAATTTTAAATGACCATTTTACCCCTGGCGAATCTTGTTTCGCCTATAACTTTTGATTGGTAAGGAGTTTTCACCTGAAACCACTTCCATTGTTTAAGGATGATGGTTTACCTTTCCGTAGAGTGGTTAATTAATCAAACAAACTTACCGTTTGGGAGATATGGCTAAAATAAGGTTTGGAAGGTGAAAAACAACATAATTGGGCTTAATCGGGTGATTAGCAGCTAAGCCCATAACCCATTTCGGGATTAGGGTTACGGGAGGGCTGATGGGGTTTGGGGAATCAGTTTTATTCATTTTTCAGCCGCCACTTATCATCTCTTCAAACCTAGCAATGGCCTCCAACTCCCAAATCACCTTTTAACCACTTTCTAATCACATGTTAGCCAAATCTATATCAAATTAAGTTGGATTAACATAGAAATCGAGATAGATCTGCTGGAATACATTGGGAACCATGAAAAATTAGTTAGAGTTTCAGATTTGAGATTTATTTGTGGCTAAGGTGAGTGATTTGCACTTTTATTAACTAATTACGACTAATTATGGGTGATTAGTGATTACTAGCGAAATTATTATTCAGAAAAATATGGGAAAATGTGTAAAAATTCTGAAATATTATTTTATTGCTCTGGTTAAAAATTGGGTTAATTTGGATTAAGTTTGATAATCCTATAGTTAAATATGGTTAAGGGGATTAAGGGGAAAATCATGCTTTCGGGGTATGTTTGATCTAAATAATCTATATGCTTAATGTTTTGACCTTGTTAATTGATCCTATATGTTGCTACTACTGTTTGGAATGTTTTATGATTGATTAATAAAGTTAGAATGGTTGACAACGCCGTCATATGGCGAGAATGGACGATATAAACTTGCTGGAAAAGTGTCAGGATTCCGGATCAGATCGGGATAGGGGAATGGATCAGATCGGGATATGGGATCGGATCGGACATGTTCGAACCGAACCGGATTAGTAGTAAGATCTTCAGCAGTAAGGGAAGAAGGATGACCATTCGAATCGAGCTTGTTTGGAATCGGATCAGAGGGAACGAGCCAAACCACAGAGCCAAATCAAAGTGGAGAGTACAGACCGAACCAAAGACCACTGGGTGAGAGATGCGAGGATTTGGTGTTCAAAGGATTTGGTGTTCAAAGTGGTGGATATCGTATACTTTACGCACTGAGTGAGAGATGCGAGGTTGATTGCTATGTTTAATGTTTACTATCACTATGACATGCATACTTCCACCTTATACTTTATGTTAGTGTTACCTTAGAGTAATGTACATCCTGTTGTGCTAACTCTTTGGTTGCAGGTCTAGGTTCAAATATGGTTATTTATACTTGTTATTGTTCTGTTTTACTGCTATCGCTCATACCAGACTTTTGTCTGACCCAGAGTTTTATGGCTCTTCTTATTACCCTGGGTGCTCCTAAACGAGCAGACTAGAGACAGGTTAGGTGGTAAGCACGAGTAGCTGTCTGGAGATAAGCATGAGGCTTCCACATACTATTTATATATATTCTCCCTGTTTTGTTGCTGGTCACTGCTTTGGGGATTAGTAGTGCACCTTTTCTATTTTTCTTTAGAGACAGTATTTTGATGTTGAAATAATGGTTTGGATTATAAGCTGTATTTTGGATTCCGCTACTATGATGGTTTAGTTTTCAGCTTATCCACTGTCTCGCCTGCTTTATGTCAAGTTATGTTATTATTGTATTTTATTCCATGCGCTGTGAGATATAGTATAGGTTCTTTGGTGATTCATAGTTTCAAATCCTTTTCCTTTGATGACCGTCCCGTGCTAGTTGTGCATTGGTACAACGCGTTTCAAGGGAAATGTCGGTTGGTGCGGGGTGGGCTGTCACACTTGGTATCAGAGCCTAGGTTGCATAGTTAATCTAGGGGAAGACATCAGGGAGAGATAGTATACGTATATGAGAGTGCATATTTGTACTATTTTGGTTTTTAAAAGATATATATATATATATATATACACTATTAGTATATCTAAGGAAGAAGTCGCACTACACGGGCACCACTAAGGAGATGGTTAATCGTTTTCTCTTTACATATTGGACGATGAGCCGAAATACAAGGAGTACGGATTCAAGGGCCAATAATAGGAATGCCCCTGATATGAGGATGATGTTCACTACCTTCATGAGAGAGATGCTTAGGGATGTTCAGGGAGTAGTTCCTAATGCTGCTAACGGTGGTGGTGCAGCGGTGCCGGCGCCTAGAGCCGATTTTGCCAAGCTTAACAAGGATTATACTAGCCTTGGTGGGAAGTCGTTCCATGGAACAGAATCGGCTATGGATGTTCAAGATTGGCTTGACAGTTGTTAGCGCACCTTCGAGGATTTGGGAATCGATGATGTGATGAAGAGAAAGCTAGCATTGCGTCAGCTTCAAGGACGAGCTACGAATTGGTGGAATGCTATTAAAGCCGCTACTCCTAAGGATCAAGTTACTTGGAATCAGTTTAAGACTCGCTTCAGTGATAAGTTTATCGCAGCTGCTCAGAAATCAGAATTGTTTAGAAATTTTTGGGGTTAAGCAGAATGGTAGGTCAGTCTCAGAATATATTGCTGAATTTGATACCTTATCAAAATATGGGTTATCTCTTATCGATACTGCCGAGAAGAAGAACGAGAAGTTCATAACCGACTTAGATGAGTACTTGGGGGAAAGACTTATAAACCACATCGATGAGGCCTTCAAATCTATAGTGGAAAAGGCATTGAGGTCAGAGAGCCTTTAACCTTTGTCTAAGATCGAGGTTGCTATTACATAGATAGGTGATCTAAAGCCGTAGTCAAGCGGTGGAGGCAAGAATAATTCCCAGAATAAGAGGAAACTGAACCAGACCAAGGATGGTCAGAAAAAGAAGAATAAGAAAGGTGTAGAGTGCTATAGCTGTGGCAAGAAGAATAACTATGCCAAGGAGCGTCGAGCAAAGCCAACGGACAGGAAGTGCTTCAATTGCGTCCAAGTGGGACATCACAAGGATAAAAGTCCACAACCTCCTAAAGAGAAACAGATTGTGAAAGCATATGCTATCAATGTTGTTCCTTCTTCGTCAAATGCCACAACTGCGGTGGAGAAAGGAAAGGGCTTCGTTATTCAAGGTATGCTTTCCATTTATGATGTTCATGTTCGAGTATTGTTTGATGCAGGGCTTCCCATTCCTTCATATCTAGTGACCTGGTAGATAGGTTGGGATTGGAACCCGAGATTATCGATAGACCTTTAGTTGTGATGAACTCGATCGGTGGTTCGACTAGCCTTAGTATGATTTGTCGTAATTTGTCCTATTGAGTCATGGACGTATATTTGCTTGAGTACTTTGTTTTGGGCTTTACTTGGTTTGGCATTATTTTGGGAGTCGATTGGCTCCAAAGGTATGGGGTGCTGGTAGACTATGAGGGTTCTTCGGTGACCATTAGAACGGATGATGGGCGGAGGGTGCTGTTTGGTTGCCAACCTAGTGATGGGGTGATGTCTAGTTTTATAAATTCCCTTGACATCCCGCATAATGAGTTGTCAGATGTGCCTATTGCTGGCAAGCATCCGGACATCTTCGGGGAAGTGACCGGACTTCCACCACACCGAGAGATCGAGTTTCAGATTGATTTAGTAACAGATGCTAGATCTATAGTGACGCCCCTTCGTCGTATAACACCATATCGGCGAGAGCTCGAAGTGCAAGTAAGAGATCTTTTGAAGAGGGGATTTATCCGAAATAGTGTTTTCGAGTGGGGAGCACCAATTGTATTTGCCACTAAAGCAGTTGGTTCCCTTCGCTTATGTGTAGACTACCGCGAGTTGAACAAGGTGACGAGGAAGAATAAGTGTACTCTTCTACGGATAGATGATTTGACTGATCAATTGAATGGACCAAGAGTGTTTTCCCAGTTGGATCTCACGACAGGTTTCCATCAACTCCGAGTAGTAGCTGAGAGTATACCTAAAACGGCATTTCGGGCGCCATCTGGATTCTATGAGTGGTTGGTCATGCCATTCGGGTTGACCAATGCACCAGCATGTTTTGTGTATCTTATTAATAGAGTTTTCAGAGATCAGTTAAATAAGTTTGTTCTTGTGTTCGTGGACGATATGTTATTTTACTCGAGAACATAGGAATAACACAAGGAACATTTGAGGACAGTGATGGATGTGTTGAGGAAACACCAATTGAAAGCAAAATTTTCTAAGTGTCACTTCTGGAGGAGGGAAGTGAGATTCTTGGGCCATGTTGTTTCAGAAAATGGTATTGCCGTGGATTCTATGAGGGTAGCTACGGTACAAGATTGGTCTATGCCCAAAAATGCAATAGAAGTAAGAAGTTTCTTGGGGTTAGCTGGATAATATCGTAAGTTTACCCAAAACTTCTCCAAAATAGTGGCACCGTTAACTCAGTTGACTAAGAAGAATCAAGCTTTTGCTTGGGGCCGAAAGTGTGAGATTGCATTCAAGAGTCTAAAGGAAAAGTTGACGTGTGCGCCAGTATTGGTTATTCCTAAGGGGTATGAAGAGATGACGGTATACACTGATGCCTGTGGTACCAGACTAGGTGATGTACTGATGCAAGGAGGTAGGGTTGTAGCTTATGCTAGTCGGCAACTGAAACCGCATGAGAAAAGATATCCTACCCATGGTTTGGAATTGGCAGCGATCGTGTTTGCATTGAAGATGTGGAGACATTATCTCTTGGGAAAAAGATTCGAGTTGTTTACCGATCATAAGTCATTAAATGTCTTTTTTTCCCAGAAGGATTTAAATCTTCGTTAGCAAAGATGGTTTTAGTTCTTGGCTTCATATGATTTCAATATCACATACACACCCGGGAAGGGCAATGCAGTAGCTGATGCATTGAGTAGGAGGCATGCCAAGGGGCTATGTTTCTGGAATGGAAGCAACTGGAGTATATCGCATGATATGATTTCAGACCTAAGTGTGAATTGGATCCATAAATGTTAGCAAGTTTGGTGATCATACCGACTTTGATTGAGCGGATTGGTTCCAGTTAGAGGGACGATCCAAACTATTCGAAATCATCTCCAAGTTAGAGATGGGTGTCGATGGTGAGGAGATGAATAAGTATGGGGTTGATCGAGAAGGATGGCTTCGAAAGAATGGGAGACTGGTTGTACCCAACGTTAATGGATATAGAGATGAAGTGCTTAGAGAATATCATCACTCAAAACTGACTATACATCCCGGTGGTAACAAGATGTATCGAGACATGAAGCCAACATACTACTGGGAAGGGATGAAGAGAGATGTTGGGAAGTTTATACCCAAATGCATGAATTGCCAACTAGTTAAAGCCAAGCAAAAGAAGCCTAGTGGTTTGTTACAATCATTGGAAATTCCCGAGTGGAAATGGGAACAAGTCTCAATGGGTTTCATTGATGGTTTACCAAGAACTAGATTGGGTCATGATAGTATTTGGGTGATTGTGGATCGACGGACCAAAAGTGCAAGGTTTATACCAATCAAGTTGGATAGAATGACAGCTAAGTTAGTAGAACTGTATATGAGGTGGGTTGTGAGATTTCATGGAATACATAAAGGTATTGTGAGTGACTGAGATCCGTTGTTTACTGTGGGTTTGGGAAGAGCTTACAAAAGGCTCTATGATCAGAATTACATCTCAGTACCGCATACCATCCCCAAACCGACGGTCGGACAGAGAGGGTGAGTCGTGTATTAGAGGATCTCTTAAGAGCTTGTATATTGGATTTCTGAGGGTCATGGGTTGACCATTTGCATCTAGTTGAGTTCGCATATAATAATAGTTATCAGTCCAGTATTCTTATGGCTCCATTTGAAGCTTTATATGGAAGACCGTGTAACTCACCATCATGTTGGTTGGAAACTGGTGAGAAATTTGTGATTGGGTTAGATGTAATAAGAGAAACTTTAGATAAAATCAAGATTATCCAATAGCGAATAAAGGCTGCCCAAGATAGGCAGAAGAGTTATGCTGGTAAAAGGCGAAAAGATTTGAAATTCTCCATTGGTGGCTTGGTATTCGTCAAAATTTCTCTGTTAAAACATGTAATTCAATTTGGTAGAAGAGGTAAGTTGGCACCAAGATTTGTTGGTCCATTTCCAGTCCTCGAACAAGTTGGGAATTTAGCGTATAAAGTTGGATTGCCTGACAAGTTGGCGAGATTTCACGACGTATTTCATGTTTCCCAGTTAAGGGGGTTCATGCACGATTCTGATATGACTATTTCACCAGACCAGTTGGATGATATCGAAGTGGAATCTGAGGTAGTTGGGAACCACATGACTATCCATATTGTCGGATACGATACGAAACAACTTCGAAGAAATTCGGTGGAACTAGTCAAGGTCCAGTGGGGCGATAATGAGAACGACTATACTTGGGGAACAGAAGAGAACATAAGGAAGATGCATCCAGAACTCTTTGCTTGGTAAGGTTTTAATGGCAGTATAGTTATTCTGCATGCTAAGATAGGTTTGTTACGTTTGTCATGTATGTTTGATTGATTGTAAATGGTTGATAGACATACGGGAACCTTTGTTGTTTTCTTAGTTAAGAAATTTCAGGGACGAAATTTCTTTAGGGGGAAGGGGGGAGTGTAACGACCCGCATTCTACATATCATAGCATCGTAGACTATTTATTTTATTTTCATACGAAGTCGTATGGTCGTGTAACTTTGGGGAACGACTATTGGGGTCATTTCCATTGTTCATGATTTTTGCCAAATTTTAAATGACCATTTTACCCTAGGTGATTCTTGTTTCGCCTATAACTTTTGATTGGTAAGGCGTATTGACCTAAAACCACTTCCATTGGATTCGGACGATGGCTTACCTTTGCATAGAGTGGTCACATTAATCAACGGACTTACCGTCTGGGAGATATGGATGAATTAAGTTTTGGAAGGTGAAAAATAACATAATTGGGCTTAACCGGGTGATTAGCAGCTAAGCCCATAACCAATTTCGGGATTAGGATTATGGAAGGGCTGATAGGGTTTGGGAAATCAATTTTATTCATTTTTCAGCTGCCACTTATCATCTCTTCAAACCTAGCAATGGCCTCAAACTCCCAAATCACCTTTTAACCACTTTCTAATCACATATTAGCCAAATCTACATCAAATTAAGGCGGATAGAAATCGAGATAGAGCTGTTGGAATACATTGGGAACCATGATAAATTAGTTAGAATTTCAGATCTGAGATTTATTTGTGGCGAAGGTGAGTGAACTGCACTTTTATTCACTAATTACAGCTAATTAGGGGTAATGTAACACCCCGCATTTTTTCTACAATTAAAATGTGCATGCAAATATGTGCATAAACATAATTAAGAATGTGTTTTTTTAGAGAATACATTAATGTTAAAAATTAATGTGCAAATGAATTTACAATTAAAATAAAAAGAGATTAGTGCGTAAAAGTAAATACAGTACGTTGAAAATGGGTAATGTATCAGTGTAATGCATGCGACAAAAAGGAAACTGATTTCATGCAAAGGTATTAGGTTGCATGTAATGAATGTATTGCGTTAAAGGATATCATAATCAGTACATACTAATATGCAAACAAAAGAAAGAGGTGAATTAATGCATGCAATTAATTATGTGCATATGAATGTATGCTTAATTTAGAATAAATTATGAAACTAATATTTTATTGTTTATGCATACAATAATTAAAACATACATATGCATGAACATAAATTAACAAAAAAGAGAAAAGAGTGCATAACTTAATATGCAAGCGGTAAAGAAAGAACTGATGTGTTAATGCATGCAATAAAAATAATAAATGCATATGCTAACTGCAATTAATTATATGAGAGAAAATGCATAGAATAATTAAAACATAAATATATAATGTATTGAAGAAGAAAGAATTGAGCGTATAAAAGAAGAATGCATTAATTGCAATAATAAATTAAGGATAGGAGGAAGAATGCATGTAAATATATTCAATTGCACAAGATAAAAGAATACCAATTTCAAAATAAGGATTGCGCACAAAAAAATGTATAGCAATCAGTGTAATCCAAGAAAAGAAACCGCATGAAAAAAAGAGGGAAGATAATAACAAAAAAAAAACATTAATATAATTGATGCAATTAAAGGAAGGTTTAGAAAGAGAGAGTTGAGGAATTAATTGGAATGTATGAAATGCATACGCTGAGGAGAGAATAGAATGTATGCATATATATATATATATATATAGGGAAACAAGCGATGAATTAATAAAGTAAATTGCAATGCAACATTAAAAATAAAAGTAGATGTAAATTTTGGCGTTTAAAATTCAAAAGTAGTGAATTAATTGCATGTAATATGAAAGGATTAAGGCATGCCATAAAAATGCAATTAATTGAGGGAAGAAAAAGAGGCACATTTAATTTAAAATAAACGCAATTGAACGTTAAAAATAGAAAACAATGCAGCTAAATAAGTGCGCTTGGACCTAACTTGTTTCTGGGTGCATGCGTGCGTTTATGGTGCAGCATAACTGGATTGGTCTAGCCTACTCTAGAACATTCTTTTCTTTAGCGAGGTGTAAGGTTTAGATGGATTTTATTTTAATCCTAAGGCCCTAGTTGTTCTAAACTACCTATAAATAAAACTCTAAACCCAACCCTAAAATTCACAATCCCAAAGCTACGCTAAAGTTCTGCTTCTTCTTCCTCAAGAAATCCTCTTCTCCACTAAAAATTAATGGCGACGTTGTAACACTGATTCAAATCTAATTAAATTAATTATTCTTCTTCAACAAAAGATAAATGAAGATCAAAGATTAGATTTAGAATTTCTTCTATTTCAAAATAAAGAGAAAAGATATTTTGATCTACAATTTATGCCGCAAGAAAGGGAAGATCTTTGGGTGCTAATCTAAATCAGACCTTGGAAAGCAAAAAATCACTGTGAGTTGTTGAAAAATAGTAGATGTATCGTTTAGAAATTCCCCAAGTTAATTTGTTTAATTCAATTGAAATAATTTAGATTTTATTTCGTGCGTATTCTGTTCTTCTTCTTCCCCCTTTCCTTTTTTAAGATTAGGCTAACTTCGAGCCTAATCCAAATCTCGCTCAAAAGCATGCGTACGAACAAAGACTGGAATAGTGAAAATGATGTTTGGGAATTTGGAAATAATCTGTGATTGGGAAATTGAAGCAACTTGTAGGATGAATTTTTGGGCATAATTCACGAATTGGGGAATCGTGGAATAACATATAACATAACCTAAGATTGGGAAATTAGGGGAAATTGACACATATATTAACCTAGAACATGAAAGAAAATATGTGCGATTAAAATTGAGAACGATTAGATATGCTTGGGTATGTTGAATCAAGAATTTATGAATGAACTATATGTACATAAGAAAAGTTAGAATTGAAGATTTAGACATATAGGATTATAAGTTGAATTGGGATTTATGCAATAAGAGTGAGGGTTGACATGAATTATTGATGACTTTAAGGGACAATTAATTCAGGTATGATTAAGTATAACTTATATACATGAAAAGTTGGGCATAACATATAATAAGGATTATTGGCATAACTGTGTACGAGATTATGTAATCATGGTAGAATTTATGTATCCAAATCAAATTGGGACCATAAAAATGAAATTGGGTTTAGAAGCGTGAACATGAATGATTGGATTGGGATAAATAGGCATATGAAACCTAGATTGAAACTGTATAGGTCAGTTAAAAGTTGAACATGCCTAACCGGAGGTTAGATTGAGTTGCGGTGTAAGTCTGCTCGGAACCGCCCGGCACATCCAGCAACCACAACAATAGGTCTAATGTGAGAGGTTAGCGCATTAGGCCCTAAACCCGAGGTTAGAACGAGTTTGCGGTAGAAGTCTACCCGAAACCGCCCGGCATATCCACCAACCGCAAGCAACATGTCTAATGTGAGAGGTTGAGTGCATTAATCAAAAGATTAATGCTATGAAATAAACATGTTAAGTGTGCTAAGGTTAAGTAAATGGAGGCTTATAGACAAACTTAACCAACGTAATAATGGGGAATGGTAGCAAACCTTAGTTAAGAAAACTAAGTAAATAATAATGGATTATGGCAACATCAACAGAAACGAGTATAACTGAATGAGAAGATAATAGGTAAGCTTGTTACAAGACAAGTAAGAATTATAACGTAGCTTATAATGATCGATCCAAAAATGAAATAACTTATGAAAGAATGAAAGCCGTATTTAATTGAAGATTAAGTAATCCGTGGGAACGGGAATAAAGCCACAAATAGGGAAAACATAAGTTATATGGGTAAGGGGGAAATTTTTTAGTAGACCTTAGTTAAGATGACTAAGTTAATAAGTAAACGATAAAGAGAATCTATTAATAAACCTTAGTTAAGAGAACTAAGTAAACAATCATGGAAAGTCATCTTGGTAAACCTTAGTTGGACTAAGTAAACAGTTACAGAAATTCTTGTTTGAGCGTGTTAGTAAACCTTAGTTAAGAGAACTAAGTAAATAATTAAAAGATCTCGGCTACATAAGAAATAGGAAAGGACTTATGAAAAAGAAACTTTTTAATTTAAGTTAAAAACTAATATGGATGAGATAACCAAGCTAAAAAGAAAACCTAATGAGATAGAGCAAGCACATAATTGGAATATTAGACTTAAGGGCTAATAACACGAAAGGGTAAGGCGCTTGGACCAGTACATACGATAGGGAATGAATAACCAAACACAGTAGATCATCACGATGCCGTAGGGCGCAAGGGAGAGCGAATGTCCATCTGATCGTGCAGAATGCTCCAAGGGAATGGGTTATGAAGCACACAGCTTCTGGGGACGTGAGGGTACTCTTGGTATCCCTCTGTGAGTGGCAGGTGATACGCCTGTGCTCACAGAGGTTAGGTCTACGGGGGAAGAACCAATGAGTATGGCTTGATCGCAAAACAAGAGGCAATCAAAAGACTAAGATGGACCAGCATGATTCGGCGAGACCAGTTAGTGCCCTGTGATAGCAACTCGTTGTCTACCTACCATCTTCAGTCAGTACGTGAAGCGGAAAGGCGGAGAACTCCAAATGACCATATACTTTGCTATCTAGTTATGGGTGAGGTTGGCCAATAGGATTGAAGGGCATAGGGGGTCGGGGTTACAGTTCTCATTCTTGATATTCTTGGGTGCGTTTCATTAGTTGAGGGAGGGGTCTAGCGGGACCATAGCCACTATAAAAGCAGACCTTAGCATCTGCATCAGCAGATATCTGAAAGTTCCCGACCGAATTCCATGTTTCTTGATTAGCCCTGCCACCGGACTCAGGCGCACATATAGAGAACATGTGCAAATAGACATCGAGTACGATTGACGATACGTACGTGGGGAAAGTCTGGGTACACTCGTGTTGCTCTGGATGGTATACCATGGACTAGAGGGCATTATTTGATGACATAATCTAGTAGGATCTAGAATGGAAGTCCAAACGCTTACGTAACACAGTGATGATAGTTTTATGCAAATGTAGCGTTGATATACATACGACATGCAACATTGGATAAGGGATTGCGTACATACGGTGGAGACCATGCGAGTAGAGCATACCTTAATTGGGAGTAGCCACATATACACTATATTAGGTTAATCTACTAGAGAGTAGATGGGTGCGATGTATGTGTAAGCCTTGAGTGCTAATAACACAAATAACATAATGAATAAGAAAATATAATTGAACGGTATATGTAGGATTATCCAAGAAGTGTATTTTAGATTTATTCACACAGAACTTATGTTCTGACCCCCTCCTCATAACATTCGCAGGTTAGGTTCATGACATAGACTGTATAGCTTTGGATACTGGTTTAGCAGTATTATTATTAAGGTAAAGCTATGTTTCAACTACATTATATTTTATTTCTTCCGCTGTGAGATGTTTTTCGAACTCTGACATGTTTTATGTCTCTGTCTTTTCTGCAGGATACTAGAGAAAACCAACTCGGGTTTCGATGAATCGGGATTTTGAAAATAATTCGGTCTGTCAGAATTCGGGTTGTCACATCTGGTATCAGATCTTCGGTTTAGGATCCTTATATAGATAATGAGTGGACGTATTTGTTTTCTCTAAAATATAAATATATTATATGTAAACTTAGATCCATAAGGGAGCCCATTGGATAAAAAGAGTAGTATGTGGAAAGAGATGGGAAAACTGTTTTGTACATTAAAAGAATGAACATGGAAAGTTGAGACCCTTAGGTATGTTGGGTGGAAAATGTACAAAATGATTAGTATTAGAAAAAGATGTATACCATACGATAGTAAATGAGATTAATGGGTTTAGTAGGGAAACCTTAAAAATTTGAAAAAGGTTCAATTATGGAAAATGGATTAGGAAAATATATAGTTGGGAGAAACGATTTCGTGGATGTATCTAGGATGGCCTAGGTAATCTGGAAACCCAATTAAGAAAATAGTTGTCCTTGTCTACTCCAGTTGTGTGATTTGAAAAAAAAATGTTTTGCATTTTTTTACATGTTTTTATGGTTTGGATAAAGTAAGTTTTGGCGAAGAAATTAAAAGTTTTATCATTTTTAATTTTTAGAAGAAAAATGTAATGAAAAAAAAAGAAGAGAAAAGCTAAACCATTATTTAAAAAGAATGGAGCAGGTAAGGATTAGTGCCTAGAAAGAACGAGAAGAAGTTTGAGGCTATAAGTAAATTGCAAGGACCATCTTGGAATAGTGGAAAATTCCCGTAGAATGCATAAGCATTGTGAGGCCTAGAGTTGTTGTTTGAAAAAAATGTGTAGGCTAGTAATATATAGCAAGGACTAGTAGTGACTACTAGATAGTGGAAGGGCACGTAAATGTTGAGAGTTATGGTTGGAATTTTCTTTAGTGAAATAGTCTTATGATTCTTGGCCCTTGGTAGTGGCTGTGTAGGATGTTGAAAGATGGAAAGGCTTAATGGAAAGATAAGCTAAGAAAGAGAATAGCCTAACTAAGAAGAAAACAACGAATTCAGTAAAGAAATAAACGTGACAGGAAAAGGAAATGAAAATTTTAAGATGGATAAAAATGGAATTTTCCTAAGATAAGTTGAAAAAGAAGAGAAAATTTTCTTATGTAGTTGTGCTTGGATAGGAAAATAGGAAATCTTTATAGAGTAGTTACATAAAATCCAAGTGCAATTAGAAAAGATATATAAAAGAAAAACGGATAAAGTGAATTTTTCCGTTTTATACCTTTTTGTAACATAAGAAATTGAATTTAGAAAATTAGATTTTTCTAAATTTCGAAATTGAATGATGGTTGGTAGGATTTTGGATGCAACAATGGGATGAACTATGCTCTTACTCTGTAAGAGTGTGGAAAATTTGGATGAAAAATGTTTTAATTTTCAAAAATATTGCATTCATATAGAACTGCAAGTATATTTAGGATGTAAGCATCATGTTTTAAAAAGAGTTTTTGAAAATTTGCAAACATATAGGAGGTACCACTTAGGCATACATGTATTATTGTAATGTATTGCACTTTGCGCATGTGCACAATGTTTGCGAAAATTGGATGCACACATGATGGATGAATATTATGCGAGGGATTATCTATTGTACCCTTATCAAATTTCAGGGGGAGGGGGTGGGGAATTTCCTAAGGGTGGGAGAATGTAACACCCCGCATTTTTTTAGTACAATTAAAAATGTGCATGTAAATAGGTGCATAAACATAACTAAGAATATGTTTTTTTAGCGAATACATTAATGTTAAAAATTAATGTGCAAATGAATTTACAATTAAAATAAAAAGAGATAGTGCATAAAAGTAAATACCTTATGTTAAAAAAGGGTAATGTATCAGTGCAATGCATGCGATAAAAAGGAAATTGATTTCATGCAAAGGTATTAGGTTGCATGCAATGAATGTATTGCGTTAAAGGATATCATAATCAGTACATACTAATACGCAAACAAAAGAAAGAGGTGAATTAATGCATGCAATTAATTATGTGCATATGAATGTATGCATAATTAAGAATAAATTATGAAACTAATATTGTATTGTTTATGCATACAATAATTAAAACATAAACATGCATGAACATAAATTAAAATAAAAGAGAAAAGAGTGCATAACTCAATATGCAAGCGGTAAAGAAAGAACTGATGTGTTGATGCATGCAATAAAAATAATAAATGCATATGCTAAATGCAATTAATTATATGAGAGAAAATGCATAGAATAATTAAAACATAAATATATAATGCATTGAAGAAGAAAGAATTGAGCGTATAAAAGAAGAATGCATTAATTGCAATAATAAATTAAGGATGGAAGGAAGAATGCATGTAAATATATTTAATTGCACAAGATAAAAGAATACCAATTTCAAAATAAAGATTGCACACAAAAAAAAGTATAGCAATCAGTGTAATCCAAGAAAAGAAACCACATGAAAAAAAGAGGAAAGATAATAACAAAAGGAAACATTTATATAATTGATGCAATTAAAGGAAGGTTTAGAAAGAGAGAGTTGAGGAGTTAATTGGAATGTATGAAATGCATACGTTGAGGAGAGAATAGAATGTATGCAAATATATATATATATATATATATATATATATATATATATATAGAGAGAGAGAGAGAGAGGGAAACAAGCGATGAATTAATGAAGTAAATGACAATGCTACATTGAAAATAAAAGTAGATGTAAATTTTGGTGTTTAAAATTAAAAAGTAGTGAATTAATTGCATGCAATATGAAAGGATTAAGGCATGCCATAAAACATGTAATTAATTAAGGGAAGAAAAAGTGGCACATTTAATTTAAAATAAAGGCAATTGAGCGTTAAAAATAGAAAACAATGCAGCTAAATAAGTGCGCTTGGACCTAACTTGTTTCTAGGTGCATGCATGTGTTCATGGTGCAGCATACCTGGGTTGATCTAGCCTACTCTAGAACATTCTTTTCTTTAACGAGGTGTAAGTTTTAGCTGGATTCTATTTTAATCCTAAGGCCCTAGTTGTTCTAAACTACCTATAAATAAAACTCTAAACCCAACCCTAAAATTCACAATCCCAAAGCTATGCTAAAGTTTTGCTTTTTCTTCCTCAAGAAATTCTCTTCTCCTCTAAAAATTAATGGTGACGTCGTAACACTGCTTCAACTCTAATTAAATTAATTATTCTTCTTCTACACAAGATAGATGAAGATCAAAGATTAGATTTAGAATTTCTTCTATTTCAAAATAAAGAGAAAAGGGATTCTGATCTACAATCTACGCCGCAAGAAAGGGAAGAACTTTGGATGCAAATCTAAATCAGACCTAGGGAAGCAAAAATCACTGTGAGTGGATTTAAATTACCCTTGTTCAATAATAGTAGATGTATCGTTTAGCAATTTCCCAAGTTAATTTGTTTAATTCAATTGAATTAATTCATATTTTATTTCATGCGTATTCTTTTCTTCTTCTTCCCCTTTCCTTTATATTTTTAAGATTAGGCTAACTTCGAGCCTAATCCAAATCTCGCTCAAAAGCATGCGTATGAACAAAGATTGGAATAGTGAGAATGATGTTTGGGAATTTGGAAATAATTTGTGATTGGGAAATTGAAACAACTTGTAAGATGAATTTTTGGGCATAATTCACAAATTGGGGAATTGTGGAATAACATAACCTGAGATTCGGAAATTAGGGGAAATTGGCACATATATTAACCTAGAACATGAAAGAAAATATGTGCGATTAAAATTGAGAACGATTAGATATGCTTGGGTATGTTGAATCAAGAATTTATGAACGAACTATATGTACATAAGAAAAGTTAGAATTGAAGATTTAGACATATGGGATTATAAGTTGAATTGGGATTTATGCAATAAGAATGAGGGTTGACATGAATTGTTGATGACTTTAAAGAACAATTAATTTGGGTATGATTAAGTATAACTTATATACATGAAAAGTTGGGCATAACATATAATAAGGATTATTGGCATAACTATGTACGAGATTATGTAATCATGGTAGAATTTATGTATCCAAATCAAATTGGAACCATAAACATGAAATTGGGTTTAGAAGCATGAACATGAATGATTGGATTGGGATAAACAGGCATATAAAACCTAGATTGAAATTGTATAGGTCAGTTAAAAGATGTAGTGACCCGAAAATCTGGTCCACTTTGAGCTGACCAAAAACACAAGTCCAACCCCAAATTTAAACTGGAAACCAGGAAACTAATAGAAAGAAGTTAGAGGGTGAGGAAAGATAAGATAGAAACTTAGAATAGAAGAAGAAGAAGAATACAACATCAGAGTAACAAAACCTCACAGCGGAACGAATAACATATAATATATATAACATAACTTGAAATATATATCTGTACTTGAATATACATCATTGTCAAAGTATAGCACTTACAATATAGCGGAAATATCTATAGTTAAATGATCCTGAAGCTTTCTGCTTCAGCTCTTTAAGTATCTGTAAATCCCGACTACTTGATTGCCCGTACAAAATTGGGCACCCAAGAGTTTAGGGAAAACAAAACAAAATAAACTCCGGGTCAGTCATGGGACTGGTGTGAGTAAACAGTTAAAAACAGTTCGAACAAGTAAACGATATCCATAAGACCACGCCGTATAACGGAACGGGTTTTTCCCTTATGAGAATCCAAAATATCTTTATATCAAAAACCTTTTGATATTATAATAATGTCTACCAACCACAGTATAATAATCATCCAGCAGAAACGCTTTCATCTCACGTTCTACATATATAGTATACAATCAAAACCACAAGCACGTATTGGGAAATGGATTTCCAACTATGACAAGGTATGGAACCACCTTTCGCTAGTGTACCTCTAGATAGGAATACACTGGGTTCAACAAGAACATCTTGCAACCCGGCCACACATGACCGACCACTCATTTCGCTTGAGTGTATCGAATGTATATCACCAACGGTTGGGATCAACAACCGTTTCCTGAATGGGACAGCATCAACAATATATTTTTAGAAGTAAATGAAACTCTAGATCATGTGATTATACATCCTAATAGGTGCGACCTACATAGCTATGTTGCCTGCCCGATTTTTGTCATTTCCCGGTTGATGAGGCTTGAGGTTACGCTTTATCATCACATCAGATTCACATTGAATGCCGCATTGTCAGATCCATCGAAAATCACTAATTGACGTCTATAACAGTACATTACGTGTTAGCTAAAGAAGTTTCCTTCTCCGCTTCCACTCTTGGTACGGTTGAAGAAATCAATGTACGTGACCTTTTTGGAAATACTCTGTCAGACATTCATCCATACAAGTCATCCAGGAGCAGGATGAACCGAAGGAACTATTCGGTACATCCATCTTAGGCACTGTTATCTAAGACTTATACAATAGCCCTTGCACTTTACTCCGTCTTAAATTATCTTTGGCATATATGATTCGCAACGCTTATGCCAATACAGAGTGGTTCTTTGGATAATAATCCAACCGGTCTCTCCATATTAACAACGTTAAATGAAACGACCCGAAATCCCCCTTATGGGAAATCACGGATTGAGTTGAGAACAAGCCACATCGGAACACAGACAGAAGAACATTTCATTGTATATTACAACAATTCCATCAGAATACAAGAATATACAGAGTATGAATAAATATTACACAGAAAATATCAGAGATTTAAATTACATTTAAATACATCACTGCAGCGAAAATTAATACAAAACACAACTGAAGGAGATATACGGATACAAAGCTTTCCGAATATCATTCCAGCTATAAACCAGGATCCTGTGAATATAAATCTGCAAACCCAAAACTACTAGCTGCCCGTGTCAAAATAAGGGCACCCAAAGTTTAGGTTTAAAACAATAAACTCTAGGTCAGTCATGGGACTGGTGTGAGAACTAAAACAGTTATTAATATTGGTTTTTAAAGTTCGGTAAATCAAGGGACCACGCCGTATAACACGGAACGGGTTTCCTCCCAAGAATACCAGTGCATAAAACAAACAGCGCAATGCTAAGTAAAGAAAAATGAAGCTGTTATAAAACCCAGGTCCCATCACACAATGCAACGAAAGCCGGAGGATAGGGTTTTACCTTATAACAGCCAAAGAATGCTTGATACGCGAAATTTTATCTTTTGATTCTTAATCAGACTAAAACCGTAAATTAGTAAGAGAACGATTCCCTATGTATTAACCCCGAAGGCCGAAACCAACATCAGACCAATACCTAGAAAACCACCCATCTTATCTCGTTTCCAGTTAGTTTCTGATTTTATATACAATCATAAATATCAATCATAGACGGCATGGGTACCATATATCATGTCGCCATACTAGGCTCTACAATCAAAGCCGCAAATGTCACGTATTGGAAATTGGGTTTCCTTCTGTGAACCGAGGCAAAAGATAATCCTTTACCGGTTGGAGACTGTCTAGCCCGAGCCTCGGGACAAGTACTCAGTCAAGCCCTTGGATCCTCAGGGCCAGTCCACCGATGTGGATTAAACTTAAACCCTGAACATGCGTTTCCCCGCCCTATGGGGCGTAAATGATCCAACGAATGACTCCATCGGACCCGGATCGTCCGGTCAAACCGAGGCGCCTCGCAACAGCAACAACCACAAAGGTGAAAGTAATATAAATGTCAGCCAGTTCAAGCACTGACACCACCTCTAGCTAGAAAGAAACGCATGCCCTCCCTGACGTCCTCTCCCGTTTTTGGTTCACACCGGGGTGTGAGGCTAGCGAATCAACGCTACACAAAGCTATGCCACACAGGCGGTGCTTTGATCATCAACCACAAGACTTTGCTTTTCAACAGAAGCCTTGATCATTTGCCACTTAGGCATGCCACACAGGCAATTCACTCCATGCGTTTGGTATCCATCAATATATAACCCCTGAGCTCGTACGTCTCAAGGAAGGGCGTTAAGCAAGAGAATAAATTCTCCGCCGCCAAACAGACATATATTTAATAGAAATCAATCACACAGAATAAAATCCAATGTCATACACACAGTCCATTTACAAGTTCGTTCTGGGTCTGAACGAAACCGGAGGCACCTTGTACCTCGCATATCCATCGATCTCCAAGTACGTCTGGATCACCACCAACTGATTCTCTCCTCTTGGGTGTACAGCCCAATCAAGATCATCAGTAATCACCCAAACGATGTGAAGACCTCTGGTCTTCGACCACCGTCTTCATCCTCGACACCACGTCGAATCAGTTATTCAGAATGAGATAAACCCGGTCTTTCTGAATAACTCGCGTATATAATAAACAAGTGTTACACAAACACAACATATGCCTCATTCCAATTCATCAGTTACTAACCGTAAATTAACAAGAGAATAATTCCCCAAATATTAACCCCGAAGGCCGAAACCAAAATTAGATCAATATCCAAGAAACCATCCAACTTAGCTAACCTACAGTTAGTTTCTAAATTTCACATTCTTAAGGAAATGTTCCCATTAATTTTATCAAAGATAAATTCTTTTAAGTTTATTCTATAGCCTTCCTTTGAATATCAAATCAAACTAGTCGGGATTAGCGAACCTTACCGAAATAATCAATTGTTAAATTTCCCAACCCCAACCTATTCATCCCATGAAGTAAAACTGGTAATACTTCATATCGAACACCACGGTGTTATCGGTAAATTCAATTACCATTTCACGTTCAAATCAAATTAAAGATTTAACTATCGCCTGGAGCAAAACTGGTGATACTCCATTCCTGATCTTTTCAATCTAATTAAAGATTCATTAAAACTCCACTTAGTTTTAATCTTTAACTGGGTTAAAGAACCGATGACATTTCAAACACGGCTCGCAATAAACCCAAAATCACATTCCATTCTATCAGCTTTTAACCGTAAAATAGCAAGTGAACAATTCCCTAAGTATTAACCCCGAAGGCCAAAACCAACATCAGATCAATATCTAAGAAACCATTCAACTTAACTAATCTCCAGTTAGTTTCTGATTTTCTTAACTCCGTTGGGTCTAAGAACAGTATTATTGAAGATACCATTCACGACAACCCAAAATCACATTCCATTAATTATCGGGTTAAAGAAAAAGTGTTATTGAAAACACCGTTCACGATAAACCCAAAAATCAATTCAAATTCAATTCCAATTAAATACCATTTAATTGGTACACTTCATTAAATCTAAATAAAAAGATTTAATCTTTTTCTCAACTGGGTTTAAGAACAGTGTTAATGAAGACACCATTCACGACAAACCCAAATCACATTTGATATTAAATACAAGGCTCTGAATAGAAAATATATCGGCTTATATTCAATATCAAATTCTACGACCAACAAATATCGTATTGGAAATAACGATATAAATATATCTTTCAAATTTCCATAACAATATCTGTATCATCGCGAAATCCAACATCGAAATATTCCAAAGACAATTTCGATTCAAATCCATTCCAATTCAATTATTGGAAATTTTGGTTACTTTTAAAACCATTTCAAATCTAATTTATTTATTTTAAAAATAAATAAATTATTATTCTAGTTCAAAACTAGTTCATTTCGATAAAGATCTACTTTTATCTTTTCAAATATGGAGTTTTTTCATCCCAATTCTTCACAAATCATTTCTTATGAATTTATACAAATTATTACTATTTTAAATAATTTTATCAAGGCCCGTACAGTTGATTTCCATCAACGGCCATCGAACTGCACTTACAGCGACCTTTTCCAAATTTGATTTGGACATAATTCCAAATCCAACCGTTAGATTTCAAATCTCTAATATTTGTCAGAAAGTTCTTTTTGAGACGAACCCAACGGTTCCGGTTTCAGGAGAATCTGACGGTCGGATCTCCCGTAATATCCATTCGAAGTCAATGGTCGAAATTCGCGAACTGCCGCGGCGCGTTCTCTTCAGGCCATTATATATATATATATAATATATATTATATATATTTCATCGATTTCCTTTTAGAACATATTTTATAAATCGTTTTAAATTCGTTTTCAAAACGATTTCAACTTCCTTTTCAAATTCAAATCAAAATTGAATTTTCCCTTACAAATTCATTTTAAATTCATTTCAAATTGAATTCAATTCAAATCGATTTTTAATTCAATTTCAGTTCGTTTTCAATTCAATTTGAATTTCGAATTAATTCAATTTCAATTCGAATTCATTTCTATTCAATTTCAATTTGAATTCATTTCTATTCAATTTCAATTCGAATTCAATTTTATTCAATTTCAATTCGAATTCAATTCTATTCAATTTCAATTCGAATTCAATTCTATTCAATTTCAATTTGAATTCATTTCTATTCAATTTCAATTTGAATTCATTTCTATTCAATTTAAATTTGAATTCATTTCTACTCAATTTCAATTTGAATTCAATTCTATTCAATTTCAATTCGAATTCAATTCTATTCAATTTCAATTTGAATTCATTTCTATTCAATTTCAGTTTGAATTCATTTCTATTCAATTTCAATTTGAATTAATTTCTATATTCATTTTCAATTTGAATTCATTTCTATATTCATTTTCAATTTGAATTCGTTTCTATTCAATTTCAATTTGAATTCATTTCTATTCAATTTCAATTTGAATTCAATTCTATTCAATTTCAATTCGAATTCAATTCTATTCAATTTCAATTTGAATTCATTTCTATTCAATTTCAATTTGAATTCATTTCTATTCAATTTCAATTTGAATTCATTTCTATTCAATTTCAATTTGAATTCATTTCTATATTCATTATAAAATCGACAAAATTCCCGTTTGTGTTAAAATGGCATGTAACTATTTAACACGGCTTCGCATTTCTGTTTTCAAATATTCTATTTCAAATATTTCTTTTTCAAATATTTCTATTCAAATATTTCTTTTCCAAATATTTCTATTCAAATATTCCTTTTTCAAATATTCTATTCAAATATTTCTTTTCCAAATATTTCTATTCAAATATTCCTTTTTCAAATATTCTATTCAAATATTCCTTTTTTTCAAATATTCTATTCAAATATTTCTTTTTCAAAACTGGAATGAGGCTCAATCAATTACCATATAATGTTAATTATATGGATTTTCTACAACATATGTATAAAATAACAACGATAAATAATCAACCATCATGCAGAGGGCACTACACAACTGCATAAGCATTAAATATAAATAATTAACGCTTACACAGTCTGTCAACCCATCGATTGACATACAACTAAACAATCGGGATTAGTGTACGTCAAATATCATCCTAATACCTGTGTGGGGTTTCAAATCAACACACGTAGATTTTATTTGTGCAGTTGGCGATGTGTAAAATTTATCGTCTCAATCAGTATCAGTCAAATCAGTGTATATAAACAAATTGTCCGATTTGTTTATAAATATTTATTTTATATCCACGTTAAAAATTATATTTTTAACTATAAAATATTTTCCACTATAAAATATTTTATTTCACATCACACAATTAAATTTCACAACACAGCAATCAAACAAACAAGCCATCCATGGTCTGTGGATGACGGGTGTCGGGTGCTACTAAACACCGTCTACATCCTAGTATATATTTCAACTAGAAAAGAAAATTTAAAGTGAGAACTTCTCACCTAGAAGCTAAACCAAATGCCACGACTCTTCTTATGTAGAAATCTTCGCCGTTCTCGCTTTTTGTCACTTTCGTTGCCCGTAGCCACTACATATATAAAAATCACATTTTTATATTGTTGCTATTTATATAAAAATCACATTT
This sequence comes from Allium sativum, assembly GCA_030737875.1. NCBI lineage: Eukaryota > Viridiplantae > Streptophyta > Magnoliopsida > Asparagales > Amaryllidaceae > Allium > Allium sativum. The sequence continues at coordinate 343,035,970 of CM060919.1, forward strand.
TTAATTCGCTCTATATGGATACAAATCACATTTTTATACCTCTACTATATAGATAAAAATTCTATTTTTACACCGCTACTATATAGATAAAAATTCTATTTTTACACCGCTACTATATAGATAAAAATTATATTTTAATTACTCTACATAAATAAAAATCATATTTTTATTCTTCCTATGATATAAAGATTATATTTTAAACCTTTCTATAATATAAAGATCATATTTTTATTATCTCTATTTTATAAAAATCATATTTTTTTGCTTCTTCTGCATAATAAAAATCGAATTTTTACTATTTATATTATATAAAAATTATATTTTTAGCAAATATAAAAATCAAATCTTTTTGTTTATAAAAATCTAACTTTGATGATATCAAAATCAAATCTTTTCATATGGAAAAATCCTATCTTTTTAGTTTTGCATTCACATCACAAAAATCGTAATTCCATTATCATATCACATTTAAAAATCATTTCTTTCCATCATTAAAAACCAAAGCTTTATAAATAATAAAAATCCTAGCTTTATAACTAATAAAAATCATATCTTTTTCAAATTCAAAATCAAATTCTTATAATGTTCTCTTCATCATAAAGATCACTTCTTTGTATGTTTTTTTTAAAATCTAACTTCTTATTTTTGAAAATCCTAATCTTTTTATTTATAAAAATACTAACTTTTTACTTACAAAAATTATATATTTTACGTAAATAAATAAGTAAAAAGACAAAAGCTTACATTTGTTCTTCAGTTCGCTCAACACCCAAGATCTCCTCCCGCACAGTCTTCGAGAAAGGAGCTGCAGTGGCCTTCGAACGACGGGACAGTGGAGCTCGCGGGTGCGACTAGGGCTGCTGGTGATGTAGCGACGTCTTCGAAGTGGAGAAGGAGGAAACAGGGGTAGCGGCGGATGGCGTTTTGAGGTGGAGGAGGAACGATCGGCGTTGGAGCAGGGCGATGGCAGTCGCCATTTTCATTCCCCGATCGATTTGAGTCTCCGGGTAGTTTTGGGGAAAATGAATTGTGGGGGGGGGGGGGGGGGCTGATGTAATTTATATATTTATTATTTTAATTATTTAATTATCTCAAAAAGGTACCTTTTTCTTTTGACCTCGAAACGAGACCCACCGCCTATCGTCCCTAGCTAATTACCCCATTCCGAACACAATGGGATATGTATCGTAGGCTAATTCGATCGTTTCGATCAGTTTTCATCAAAATCCAAATATAAATCTATATATTGAATTTGAACGCACATTTCAATTTACCGGGGCCACATACGGCTTCTAAAAATTCCCGAAAAATATTTCTAGCTTCGTATTGACGATACGGTCCTAGCAAAACTAGTTCGCTGAATTGTGAGACCGTTTGAAAAATGACCATTTTCCAGTCGATTAAAATCAACTGAAACTGGTCAAACGCGTTTTCCTTCGCCACGCTCACATGTTGATTCAAAAAATTACGAATTTTGATCCAACAAAAGTGGTTTCGTCGAAAACCGAGGTCGTTTGCAAAATTTCCATTTTTAAGGGACAGAATTCCATAGCGACTATTCTGAAATTTCAACTGGACGTAACTTTTGATCCCCGCTATGAAATTTCAATTTTTCGGATTCATTGGAAAGATATTGACAAATAGATTCTAATATTTTTGGTTTAACTAAAATCCGATTTATTTTGCACCCGGTACATTCATTTGAACTTTGAAATCGAATTTTCGAACTACCGCGCCATTTCAGGCTCGTTATATAATTAAAATAAATTATTTATATTCTAATGACGGTTCGAATAAATATGTATACGTTCTAATTCTATTCAAAATAAATTTCTCGTTGTTATTATTTAAAATAATCAAAATTCATCAAAATTGCCAAAATAAAATTTTTAAATTGGCTCGGATTTCCAGGTTATTACATTAAAATGGTCGAAAACTTCGATAGTCGATGAGTTAACTATCAAAGAAAAACACGTGTGCAAACAATGATATTATTTTAAAATGGAAATTATATCGATCAATCATCAACCATATATATATGAAACGACCCGCAAATCCGTGCTATCTGAGTTGACTAAAACACCACACGTCCAACCCAAATTGCACAGAAATACGAATCATTATTAGAAAGAAGTTAGAGGATGAGAAATAGAAAGAAAGAAATATTAGAATAGAAGAAAACGAAGATCACAAACTCACAGCGGAACGAATAAAATATATTATATAACATAACTTTTGAAATACAAATCAGTAACTTTATATACATACCATCATCAGAGCACAACAGTCATTTCTGGAACAGTTATAAACACCTGTTTCCAGATACAAACAAGGTCCACAGCGGAATATATGATAGCCTATAGCTACTGGTGAAGCTTCCTGCTTCCAGCTCCTTCAAATAAATCTGTGAAATCCCGACTACTCGACTGCCCGTACAAATTTGGGCACCCAAGAGTTTAGGGAAAACAAAACAAAATAAACTCTGGGTCAGTCATGGGACTGGTGTGAGTAAACTCCAACCACTTGTTTAACTTTTAAAATCCTTTCAAAAGAAAAGATAATAGTAAGACCAACCCACACATAAACACGGACGGTTTTTACCTTACTATAACCCAAACACTTTAATACGAAAATCCAGTGATATTATAATAATGTCTACATCAAGTAAATAACCAAATAGCAGAATGCTTGCATCTCACGCTCCACATATATATTATAAAATCAAGAAAACCGCATGGCGCTTATTGGAGATTGGATTTCCAACATGACAAGGTATGGAACCACCTTCCGCTAGTGTATCTCTAGAGAGGAATACACTGGGTTCAACAAGAACATCTTGCAACCCGGCCCACACATGACCGACCACTCATTTCGCTTGAGTGTATCGAATGTATATCACCAACGGTTGGGATCAGCAACCGTCTCCCGACTGGGACAGCATCGATAGATTTAAGAAGCAATTGGAATTTCTCTAGATAGGTGATTATACATCCTAATCGGTGCGACCCACATAGCCATGTTGCCTGCCCGATTTTTGTCCTTTCCCGGTTGTTGAGGCCTGAGGCTACGAATACTTACCATTCATTGATAGCACAATCACTTTGAATGCCACATTGTCAGATCCGTTAATCATTAGTTGAGTTTTCACAAATATTCTGGATGTTATGCTAAGGGAATAAATCCGTTGCAACCATATATATTTATACAGACCAACCCATTTGATCATTGGAAATACTCTGTCAGACATTCGTCCATATACGTTCGCTCTGGGATTGAACGAAACCGAAGGCACTATTTCTATAAATAGAAAAGCCCTTGCACTTTACTCCGTCTTCAATATATTCAGCATACTTGGTTCGCAACGCTTATGCCGATACGGAGTGGTTCTTCGGATAATAATCCAACCGGTCTCTCCATATTGACAACGATGGTCAAAACTTCGATAGTCTGTGATTTAACTATCGAATAAAAACAAGTGTTCATCCAAACATATCAAACAAATCACTGGGCTCTTTAATTAATATTTCATTAATTAAATCTCTTCTCCATTTTCTTATCAATATTTGTTAACCAAATATTTTCAATAACCATATTGGCTTCTTACGCTATTTGGAAAACATTTCCAAATATCAACTTCTTTTATTTTCTATATATTAGAAAATATCTCTATTTGCAATTGGAAACAATTCCAATCACTTATCTCTATCCCGACTATTTTAATTATACTCAGGAAATATTTACTTGTTATATTTCCAAAATTCCATCACTTGGGTTTAAACCGAATGTTGTGTAAAACATCGTTACAACAAACTCAAAATATTTTTATTCAACTAACTCTTTTTCAAACACTTCTCTTCGAGACTGGATCTTGCTATTTATCCATTAAAAATGAAATCAATCAAGTTGGGGTAAAATTACCTCTCAGACCTTAACTGAAAACATCCTCAACTTCAAAACGGCAAAACCACTTACCTCGAATAAACACAATATACAACCCAATTGTTCATTCTAAAATATGGGTATGGTTTTCTTTCTATTTCTAATTTATAGATTTTCTTTTTTGTTTACAATATTCTATTTTGATTTCATTTCCTTATCGAATTCTACATTTATCGATACATTGATTTATAACTATCAAATTATCTGAAAAATATTCTATCTTAAATTTCCGGAAAATTTCGCCATAACCTCCCCTGTATCGGGAGCATCGGGAAATTTCAAATAGCTTCCCGGTATCTTCCCCAATCAAAAAGAAAAAGGAAAAGCCAAGCGGCTTGCCGATACGGCGCATAAAATCTCATATATGAATTTAAACATGTACCTTTTTGTCGAGCATTACGTTTTTAAACTTCATATACCTCATCCCATACCTGTCTAACACCTGTTCACCTGTTTTCAATTCAATTCAATACCATCTGATCGTTTGAATTCAGTTTCGCCCATTTATTCTTTAATTAGTCATTTTGCCTATTTCACTTCTTTGTTGAACATAACATGTTCAAACAAAATATTTAACTCGTTCATAACCAAATTGAATTTCAATTTCAATTCTAGTTCCCTTTTCTATTTCGAATATAAATTTCAAATCGAATTTTCTTATTTAAAGCTCAATATCAATTCAACGTCTCATTTACTAATTACTATTCGAATTAGTTAATTCTATTCAATAATCAAAAAAAATCTGATTGCTGTTTCAAAAAAATCAATTCATTACTCCACCTGAGTTCACATATATTTTATAACTCAAATCTGAGATTTTCTAAATAGAAAATTCGGATTTTTTTTCCGCTTAAAATCCTTTTATAACATTAAATAAACCATTAGGGTTTTAAAACAATTCTGGCGCTGCTTTTCTGAAAATTTGATTTTGATATAACTCAAAATATATACGACGAAATCCATATTTTTCTCCTTCATTAGAAAACTATTATCAAATCGGTCCTGACGTTTCTTGTTTCGAAGAATTCCGACCCCAATTGAGTTCTGTATACTCAATTGAAGTTCGAGTCGCCAATTTACGAACTGCAGTGCTGCGGCGAGTTCGTTTTAATTATATTTATATATATAAACTTTTAAAACTTCGTTAAATGAATCCAACTCCCTTCTAATATATATATATATATATATATTCCAAATTCCATTTCAATCTTTACATTTCAAATCCCATAGTTTTAAATCCTGTATTCAAATCCCATTTGAAATCCTTTATTCGAATTCCATTTCAAATCCTTTATTCGAATTCCATTTCAAATCCTTTATTTAATTTCCACTTTAATTCAACTTCTTTTTGAATTTCTATATTTGAAATTCATACTTGAATTTAAATATCCAAACTCCATTTAAATTTCTATTTGAAATTCTAAATGTTTCAAATTCCATTTTCTCTTATTTGAAATTCCCAATATTTCAAATTACATTTTCTTTTATTTGAAATTCCATTTTTGAATTTCCTTTATTCCAATCCCATTTGAATTCCTTTAAATTCAAATTTTATTTCAATTCCCTTGAATTCAAATTCTATTTCAAGACTATTTGGATTTCCTATTTTGAAATCCTATTTCAATCCTACTTTGAAATCCTATTTTCAAAGTTTATTTCAAATTCTATTTTGAAATTCCATATTCAAATTTCTACTTGAATTTCTATATTCAATTCCATGTTCAAATTCAATACTTGAATTTCTATTTCAAATCTCTATTCAAATTTCATATTTCAATTCTTCTTTGAAATTCTATATTTCAAATTCTATTCAATTCTTCTTTGAAATACTATATTTCAAATTCTATTCAATTCTTCTTTGAAATTCTATATTTCAAATTCTATTCCTATTTGAATTCTTATATCCAATTTCTTTAAACAAGTCTCGACTTCAATTCCTTTTGAAATCGATATTTCTATTTTTCTTTGAAGATAGATTTCCCATTCCAATTTCACACTTGTATTTCTATTTCTGAATTATCAAATGATAATTCTTTTCACTTCATTTATAACTTCGTTATAAAAGAACTATTTATAAACTTCGTTTATAAAGGAACTACTTGTTTTATTCTTATTCCATTAAAAATTCAAATTCTATTTAAAAATAGAATTTTCCCTTTAAAATCTCAAATATCCTTCCACGATATTTTAAATAAATTAACACTTAGCCCAGTGATATTTAAAACAATCAAATCACCCAATTTTCAATCATTTGATTTTTAACACATCATATATGAATATATATATGAAATCAAACAAACAACCAACAAACAGAAAATATATTTTTGAGGAATCCAGTTGGATTCCTCCAACCTGTTTTCCTGCATCCACAGATGTTAGCACATAAATAATACCCATTCTGCTTCGTGGCAGAATATCGCGGTATAGAAGGTCATCCACTAATCATAGCGTGGGGGCGTATAGGGTAATCATCCGCTATGCAACTGCGGGCATCCGCTAATGAGACTGCGGGAATCCAACCAATCAATCAACCCAATATATATATATATATAGCCTAAATAACTAATATATATATAAAACAACCAGAAAGCATTCACACAAGCAACCAACAATTATTTTTAATGAAATAAAAATGATTCTAAAGGTGAGTGAGATTTACTCACCGTGATTTTTTTATTCGATCCATTCTGATTTCTATTCCAATTTCCGATCAGGTACCCCGCAGTTGCTGATTAATTGACCATTCCGCTTGTTCAGATCTTAAATTTTCTCCTTAAAACTCCTTGATTTCGAACCCAACATATACTCTCCTTTCGGCGCTGACTTCACGCATCTTCTTCATGCTCTTCTCAGCAAAAACCTGTTTCCAAAAATCCCAACTTCACCACATTCAACCATTTCACTCCAGAGGATAACGCAGGTCACTAAATCCCAGAATCAATGCACCATTTCGGATTTTTTTCAAACTCCAGACCTCCTTACTCATGCATCTACCACTTTATCACCCTTCTGCCTGACTCGATCCACCGTAGAGAACGCTATAGTAAAGGACAGTCACCTTCCAGTTCATTGTGTCCCAGATCGACCTCCACGCAAGCCTCCTCCTCCACCATCGCACTATCATGACATCACAAATCCGCATCTCCAAATCTCGAACCTGTGCTCGGACCTACTCTCGAAGTTCACGACTTCGAGTTGCCCTAAATCGCGCAACCAGTTTCATCGCAACCCCTTTTAAATCATGTGCGAGCTATTCCTGCTTCGAACCCAGAAAACACTTGCCACTCAAATCGAGGTTTAGGGGGAACCCTATCGTGACCCTAGATCCATCGCTACATCTACAACAATCGCGACAAAGACAACTAGAACCCATTTCGCAGTCGAGCTCTCAGAGGATTATCACGGATTTGATTCGAGAAAAGGGGAAGTCACGGTTCCCTTTTGATTTCAATTGAGGATATAAGATCGGGCATATTCGATTTGCAGAAAAAAATGAGGGTAGCGGCTTGATTTATAGAGGATGATAGGGAACCAAAAGTACGAACCCATTAATTTGTTGTTTGTTCGATGTTGAGGATGGGAGACAATTTTTGTCAGCTCGAAGAAAGAATAGCTGCGACGTGAAAACATTTAGGTCGGCTGATGTATTTTTATTTTTATTTTATTTTTGTTTTGATTAAAAAGCTAAATATCTTGTGGTCCTTTAAATTAAAACCCTGAACCGTTATTCTAACGCAACCATTGTTATTTGAACAGTTTAACACTGTTCTGAACTAACCGAATATATTTTATATTTAATTTAAACGTATATAGAATAATTATTTTATAAAGATATTAAATTATTTAAATTTATAAACAAATAAATTTCTCGATAATATATCATTACCATTATCGATTACATTCACATAGAATTTCTATTTATTATCTGAACCGTTTTGATTCAATTCTAACTTCGAATTCAATATATCTCGTATTACGGTAATTAGATCTATAATTCAATATGAAAATCGATTTATATTATCAGCTCTATATTTAAAATAATATTAAATATTTAAAATAAACCGACCAGAAAAATCTGGGTCGTTACATTCTTCCCCCCTTAAAATAATTTCGTCCCCGAAATTGCTAAGGTAGGAAAAATGATACAAATCCATTACCTTTCAACAATCCACTTATGTTGAAACTCAACTCCTCATATTTCAACAAATTTAATTTCACCAAAACTTTTGGCCTTCTTCATTCAATTCGAATGATCTACGATCAATCCATTTATATTCAATCTATATTCCATTAAACCTATTCAAATTGATTCTAGTTAATTGATTCACTTCAATCCGTTTAACTAGCTTAAGTTAAATTTCAATTCCAGAATTCAAATCCCAGGGTTATCATTTCAAATTCTTTTGAAATCCCATAAATATATACATATATTTATTTCCATCACAAATTCAAAACATTTGGATTCTTCCCAAAATAACTTGTTTTCTTTCAAACAAATTCCCAACAAAACTTTCTAAGGTAGCAAACCATCACTTAGACACTCGAAAATGAACACTGATGATGTTGCAATCATTATCAGAATTATTTTCCAGCTACTGAAGTGAGTTCAGTGCTTTAAAAATTTTAAAACCCAATCTAAAATGATTTTAAATCAAAAATCCTTCCAAACAAAGCTACATTATTTTAATATACTTTGAAAAATATTTTTCAACTTCCCAGGATTAAAATTCCAAATTCTGGTTTGAATTAAATTCTAATTCATCTCATTTGTATATTTAATTCCTATACAAATTCTATTTGGTTATAAATAACCATTTTAATTTTATAATCTCATTTGATTATAAAATCAACATCCAACACATCCATATAATAAGAATTCTAGAAAATTATTCTTTCTATATCAAAAATAGAAATTTGGGTAAATTATTTCATCTACCCACTTGAAACAATATCATGTTCATTCTTCTGTTCAAGTATTTAGAAACTCCTATCGAAGTCGTGGCGTCCCACGATTCGACCAGAATTCATAAACTACTCAACAGACAAGCCAACACAATATAAAACAACTTTTATATAAATTTACAAATACGCTCTCTCGTATATATTCGCTCAACTCATTCTAGGGTACTACTGACCCTATCTCTAATGAGTACATTCCAACAAGCCTAGGTATTCGCTCAACCTAAGCTCTGATACCAATTGAAACGACCCGCAAATCCGTGCTATCTGAGTTGACTAAAACACCACACGTCCAACCCAAATTGCACAGAAATACGAAACATTATTAGAAAGAAGTTAGAGGATGAGAAATAGAAAGAAAGAAATATTAGAATAGAAGAAAACGAAGATCACAAACTCACAGCGGAACGAATAAAATATATTATATAACATAACTTTTGAAATACAAATCAGTAACTTTATATACATACCATCATCAGAGCACAACAGTCATTTCTGGAACAGTTATAAACACCTGTTTCCAGATACAAACAAGGTCCACAGCGGAATATATGATAGCCTATAGCTACTGGTGAAGCTTCCTACTTCCAGCTCCTTCAAATAAATCTGTGAAATCCCGACTACTCGACTGCCCGTACAAATTTGGGCACCCAAGAGTTTAGGGAAAACAAAACAAAATAAATCTGGGTCAGTCATGGGACTGGTGTGAGTAAACTCCAACCACTTGTTTAACTTTTAAAATCCTTTCAAAAGAAAAGATAATAGTAAGACCAACCCACACATAAACACGGACGGTTTTTACCTTACTATAACCCAAACACTTTAATACGAAAATCCAGTGATATTATAATAATGTCTACATCAAGTAAATAACCAAATAGCAGAACGCTTGCATCTCACGCTCCACATATATATTATAAAATCAAGAAAACCGCATGGCGCTTATTGGAGATTGGATTTCCAACATGACAAGGTATGGAACCACCTTCCGCTAGTGTATCTCTAGAGAGGAATACACTGGGTTCAACAAGAACATCTTGCAACCCGGCCCACACATGACCGACCACTCATTTCGCTTGAGTGTATCGAATGTATATCACCAACGGTTGGGATCAGCAACCGTCTCCCGACTGGGACAGCATCGATAGATTTAAGAAGCAATTGGAATTTCTCTAGATAGGTGATTATACATCCTAATGGGTGCGACCCACATAGCCATGTTGCCTGCCCGATTTTTGTCCTTTCCCGGTTGTTGAGGCCTGAGGCTACGAATACTTACCATTCATTGATAGCACAATCACTTTGAATGCCACATTGTCAGATCCGTTAATCATTAGTTGAGTTTTCACAAATATTCTGGATGTTATGCTAAGGGAATAAATCCGTTGCAACCATATATATTTATACAGACCAACCCATTTGATCATTGGAAATACTCTGTCAGACATTCGTCCATATACGTTCGCTCTGGGATTGAACGAAACCGAAGGCACTATTTCTATAAATAGAAAAGCCCTTGCACTTTACTCCGTCTTCAATATATTCAGCATACTTGGTTCGCAACGCTTATGCCGATACGGAGTGGTTCTTCGGATAATAATCCAACCGGTCTCTCCATATTGACAACGATGGTCAAAACTTCGATAGTCTGTGATTTAACTATCGAATAAAAACAAGTGTTCATCCAAACATATCAAACAAATCACTGGGCTCTTTAATTAATATTTCATTAATTAAATCTCTTCTCCATTTTCTTATCAATATTTGTTAACCAAATATTTTCAATAACCATATTGGCTTCTTACGCTATTTGGAAAACATTTCCAAATATCAACTTCTTTTATTTTCTATATATTAGAAAATATCTCTATTTGCAATTGGAAACAATTCCAATCACTTATCTCTATCCCGACTATTTTAATTGTACTCAGGAAATATTTACTTGTTATATTTCCAAAATTCCATCACTTGGGTTTAAACCGAATGTTGTGTAAAACATCGTTACAACAAACTCAAAATATTTTTATTCAACTAACTCTTTTTCAAACACTTCTCTTCGAGACTGGATCTTGCTATTTATCCATTAAAAATGAAATCAATCAAGTTGGGGTAAAATTACCTCTCAGACCTTAACTGAAAACATCCTCAACTTCAAAACGGCAAAACCACTTACCTCGAATAAACACAATATACAACCCAATTGTTCATTCTAAAATATGGGTATGGTTTTCTTTCTATTTCTAATTTATAGATTTTCTTTTTTGTTTACAATATTCTATTTTGATTTCATTTCCTTATCGAATTCTACATTTATCGATACATTGATTTATAACTATCAAATTATCTGAAAAATATTCTATCTTAAATTTCCGGAAAATTTCGCCATAACCTCCCCTGTATCGGGAGCATCGGGAAATTTCAAATAGCTTCCCGGTATCTTCCCCAATCAAAAAGAAAAAGGAAAAGCCAAGCGGCTTGCCGATACGGCGCATAAAATCTCATATATGAATTTAAACATGTACCTTTTTGTCGAGCATTACGTTTTTAAACTTCATATACCTCATCCCATACCTGTCTAACACCTGTTCACCTGTTTTCAATTCAATTCAATACCATCTGATCGTTTGAATTCAGTTTCTCCCATTTATTCTTTAATTAGTCATTTTGCCTATTTCACTTCTTTGTTGAACATAACATGTTCAAACAAAATATTTAACTCGTTCATAACCAAATTGAATTTCAATTTCAATTCTAGTTCTCTTTTCTATTTCGAATATAAATTTCAAATCGAATTTTCTTATTTAAAGCTCAATATCAATTCAACGTCTCATTTACTAATTACTATTCGAATTAGTTAATTCTATTCAATAATCAAAAAAAATCTGATTGCTGTTTCAAAAAAATCAATTCATTACTCCACCTGAGTTCACATATATTTTATAACTCAAATCTGAGATTTTCTAAATAGAAAATTCAGATTTTTTTCCGCTTAAAATCCTTTTATAACATTAAATAAACCATTAGGGTTTTAAAACAATTCTGGCGCTGCTTTTCTGAAAATTTGATTTTGATATAACTCAAAATATATACGACGAAATCCAGATTTTTCTCCTTCATTAGAAAACTATTATCAAATCGGTCCTGACGTTTCTTGTTTCGAAGAATTCCGACCCCAATTGAGTTCTGTATACTCAATTGAAGTTCGAGTCGCCAATTTACGAACTGCAGTGCTGCGGCGAGTTCGTTTTAATTATATATATATATATAAACTTTTAAAACTTCGTTAAATGAATCCAACTCCCTTCTAATATATATATATATTCCAAATTCCATTTGAATCTTTACATTTCAAATCCCATAGTTTTAAATCCTGTATTCAAATCCCATTTGAAATCCTTTATTCGAATTCCATTTCAAATCCTTTATTCGAATTCCATTTCAAATCCTTTATTTAATTTCCACTTTAATTCAACTTCTTTTTGAATTTCTATATTTGAAATTCATACTTGAATTTAAATATCCAAACTCCATTTAAAATTCTATTTGAAATTCTAAATGTTTCAAATTCCATTTTCTCTTATTTGAAATTCCCAATATTTCAAATTACATTTTCTTTTATTTGAAATTCCATTTTTGAATTTCCTTTATTCCAATCCCATTTGAATTCCTTTAAATTCAAATTTTATTTCAATTCCCTTGAATTCAAATTCTATTTCAAGACTATTTGGATTTCCTATTTTGAAATCCTATTTCAATCCTACTTTGAAATCCTATTTTCAAAGTTTATTTCAAATTCTATTTTGAAATTCCATATTCAAATTTCTACTTGAATTTCTATATTCAATTCCATGTTCAAATTCAATACTTGAATTTCTATTTCAAATCTCTATTCAAATTTCATATTTCAATTCTTCTTTGAAATTCTATATTTCAAATTCTATTCAATTCTTCTTTGAAATACTATATTTCAAATTCTATTCAATTCTTCTTTGAAATTCTATATTTCAAATTCTATTCCTATTTGAATTCTTATATCCAATTTCTTTAAACAAGTCTCGACTTCAATTCCTTTTGAAATCGATATTTCTATTTTTCTTTGAAGATAGATTTCCCATTCCAATTTCACACTTGTATTTCTATTTCTGAATTATCAAATGATAATTCTTTTCACTTCATTTATAACTTCGTTATAAAAGAACTATTTATAAACTTCGTTTATAAAGGAACTACTTGTTTTATTCTTATTCCATTAAAAATTCAAATTCTATTTAAAAATAGAATTTTCCCTTTAAAATCTCAAATATCCTTCCATGATATTTTAAATAAATTAACACTTAGCCCAGTGATATTTAAAACAATCAAATCACCCAATTTTCAATCATTTGATTTTTAACACATCATATATGAATATATATATGAAATCAAACAAACAACCAACAAACAGATAATATATTTTTGAGGAATCCAGTTGGATTCCTCCAACCTGTTTTCCTGCATCCACAGATGTTAGCACATAAATAATACCCATTCTGCTTCGTGGCAGAATATCGCGGTATAGAAGGTCATCCACTAATCATAGCGTGGGGCGTATAGGGTAATCATCCGCTATGCAACTGCGAGCATCCGCTAATGAGACTGCGGGAATCCAACCAATCAATCAACCCAATATATATATATAGCCTAAATAACTAATATATATATATAAAACAACCAGAAAGCATTCACACAAGCAACCAACAATTATTTTTAATGAAATAAAAATAATTCTAAAGGTGAGTGAGATTTACTCACCGTGATTTTTTTATTCGATCCATTCTGATTTCTATTCCAATTTCCGATCAGGTACCCCGCAGTTGCTAATTAATTGACCATTCCGCTTGTTCAGATCTTAAATTTTCTCCTTAAAACTCCTTGATTTCGAACCCAACATATACTCTCCTTTCGGCGCTGACTTCACGCATCTTCTTCATGCTCTTCTCAGCAAAAACCTGTTTCCAAAAATCCCAACTTCACCACATTCAACCATTTCACTCCAGAGGAAAACGCAGGTCACTAAATCCCAGAATCAATGCACCATTTCGGATTTTGTTCAAACTCCAGACCTCCTTACTCATGCATCTACCACTTTATCACTCTTCTGCCTGACTCGATCCACCGTAGAGAACGCTATAGTAAAGGACAGTCACCTTCCAGTTCATTGTGTCCCAGATCGACCTCCACGCAAGCCTCCTCCTCCACCATCGCACTATCATGACATCACAAATCCGCATCTCCAAATCTCGAACCTGTGCTCGGACCTACTCTCGAAGTTCACGACTTCGAGTTGCCCTAAATCGCGCAACTAGTTTCATCGCAACCCCTTTTAAATCATGTGCGAGCTATTCCTGCTTCGAACCCAGAAAACACTTGCCGCTCAAATCGAGGTTTAGGGGGAACCCTATCGTGACCCTAGATCCATCGCTACATCTACAACAATCGCGACAAAGACCACTAGAACCCATTTCGCAGTCGAGCTCTCAGAGGATTATCACGGATTTGATTCGAGAAAAGGGGAAGTCACGGTTCCCTTTTGATTTCAATTGAGGATATAAGATGGGGCATATTCGATTTGCAGAAAAAAATGAGGGTAGCGGCTTGATTTATAGAGGATGATAGGGAACCAAAAGTACGAACCCATTAATTTGTTGTTTGTTCGATGTTGAGGATGGGAGACAATTTTTGTCAGCTCGAAGAAAGAATAGCTGCGACGTGAAAACATTTAGGTCGGCTGATGTATTTTTATTTTTATTTTATTTTTGTTTTGATTAAAAAGCTAAATATCTTGTGGTCCTTTAAATTAAAACCCTGAACCGTTATTCTAACGCAACCATTGTTATTTGAACAGTTTAACACTGTTCTGAACTAACCGAATATATTTTATATTTAATTTAAACGTATATAGAATAATTATTTTATAAAGATATTAAATTATTTAAATTTATAAACAAATAAATTTCTCGATAATATATCATTACCATTATCGATTACATTCACATAGAATTTCTATTTATTATCTGAACCGTTTTGATTCAATTCTAACTTCGAATTCAATATATCTCGTATTACGGTAATTAGATCTATAATTCAATATGAAAATCGATTTATATTATCAGCTCTATATTTAAAATAATATTAAATATTTAAAATAAACCGACCAGAAAAATCTGGGTCGTTACAATATATGTATATATATATATTTGTATTTCCTTTTTTTCTACATTTAGAAAATATACGTTATTAACACTGGAAAACATTTCCATAGCTTATTTATGTATCACTATCCTTCCACAACTATCAGACTCCAACTATAAACTAACAAGAGAAAAACTTCCTAAGTATAAACCCCGAAGGCCGAAACCAACATCAGATCGATACTCAGGAAACCATTCAACTTATTAATCTCTAGTCAGTTTCTAATTTTTGTTTAACTCCATTCTGATTAACTATGTTCGATTAACTAACTTTCGAATAGCTAATTCGATTAACTCTATTCTGAACAACTATATATGTTTTAACTTTATTCGATTTAACTCCATTCGCTTAACTATAGATCGCAGCGATCACAGTGGTTACGCCTGATTCCCTCAGGAAACGTCCGAACGCCGTAGGCTATCTGCAGCCCTGCAAATTTCGCTAGCAGTCGTGCAAAATGGCAACTTATCCTAAATAACTATGTCTGTTTAACTCCCTTTTGATTAACTATGTTTGATTTTACTCCTTTTAAAATCCTATTTAGTTTCCAACTAAATATTCCTTTATTCTATTTATTTTCGAAGTAAATATTCCGTTATTCTATTTACTTTCTTTTAAAAAAAACCTTTTCCTTTTCTATATAAAATCCATTGATTTTATATAAATAAATTATTTTCAAAATATACTTTGAAAATTCCCTTTTAACATTCCAGTATTTTTCACAGTATTTAAAATACTAATTAACCACGATCGATATCGCTCAAACACACATAAACAACCACAGATTTATATCACATCATATATTACAATATATGAAAAACAGTAAAAATAAATGTTGAGGAATCCAGTTGGATTCCTCCGACCTGTTTCCCTGCATCACAGATGTTACACAATAAACTCAACATCACTTTCAGTTCAATATGAAATATTCTGTTAACCGAATCCATATATATAGATTTAACGGTATATATATATATTTATATAATTTCCACTAACTGACTAGCAGTTCAATCAAACAGTCAACACACAGCAATCAGCCAATATTTAACAGTTCCAACAATACAACATGAAAATATAAACTGTTCAGAGTTTGTGAGATTTACTCACATTTGCAGTTCACTGTTAAAGAACGATAAACTGTTGTTTAATTTGAATCAAACAATTTATTTCGCCATAAATTGTGACGAGCTCCGATGGACTTCCAATCAGTTCCAATGCGTAGTGCTCATCCATACGATCCCAACGCAACTTACAGTTCGTCAACCGGACTTCGTACGAGCTAGATACGGACGTTACAAGTTAATACACAAATTTAAATTAAACACATGGATTTAAAATTAAAGATGGGCTTTCACCTTGATCCCTTGGCCCAAACCCAACGTGGACAACCCATACCCGTTAAATCTTCTTCACCAACCCGAAGTACAGAACCCGTCGCTCCTCATTTGCACAGCACCATTACGCCCCATTCCATCCTCCTTTACAACTCCATCTCTCCATCGAATTTCAAACTGAAATCACCTTATCACTCCTCGTCTCCATCTCTCCCTCCTCCAACCAACCAGATCAAACTCGAATCCCTCCAACCTGCTTTCGTCAAGCGCATCGCCAGACCCAAATAGCCATCGCAACCCTCAAACTTAAGCACACAAGTGCTTCTTCCTTCCACGAGTCCAAAACCGAACTTGGTTCCCTAAATCAAAGCCTGTACCTCATCATTTCCCCAACCCTAGCTTCACAGTCGAGAACCCGCACCCTCAACGTGAATGTAGAACCCCATAAAACTGGTACTGACACGAAGAGAAAACACTCAGGAATCCACATATACACACATCTCGATTTATAGTATTTTGGTTGATTTCCCTTTGGATTTTCTTCTTTTGGAAATTTTCTACTGTAAAACCCATTGCGGTCATAAATAGGTGTTGTGGTGGTTGGTAAGCCTTGTGGTTGAGAACGAAGGCCGCGTGGCCTGTGTTGGATCACAGAAATGGAAGGGGATATTTTAAATTTATTTTCTATTTTATTTTATTGATTTTATATATGTTCTGGGTCCTTAAAAATTCCTGCGACCAAATGTGATATTCAAAAATCACCAAACTGGACATACTGCTAGAGTTTGACATTACGGTCCCAACGAAACTAGTTTCATCGAATTCCGACTCCGTTTGCTCAAACAACGTATTTTTAGCCATCAAAATACTGAGTGTTTCTCACTCTAAAAATCCGTACGGCCACACAGTGACTCTAAAAATCATGAAATTTGACATCTAGCAATAATTTAATATTGTGGATCTGACAAAATTGGTTTCGTCGAATTCTGAGGTCGTTCGCAAAACTGGCTGTTTTTAAAGCTTTGAATGACCCATTTAAATATATAAATATATTTAAATATAATTAAATTAAATACAAATAAATTTATATTATCGTATATACTCACAGTGGAATACCATACAGCTCTACTGGGGTTTATAACTTGATATTTCAAATCCCAATTAAATCGATATTCGATTTTAAAATGAAATTCCTTTTTTTAAAATATAAATAATTCCTTTATAAATTATAAAGGAATGCCATAGCGATATTTCTAAAATTTGATTTGGATGTAAATCAAAATCTACCCGACGAAATCCAGATTTTTCTCTTCCACTAGAAAGATATACTCCACCAGCTCCACACGTTTCTTGTTTCACAGAAATCCGGCTTAAAACGAATCCTGTACATTTAGTTGAAGTTCAAATTGCCAAATTATGAACTGTAGCGCCATTTCAAGCTCGATTTTAATTATTATATAATTATACGTTCAAACTGTCGTTCAAATAATATATTCGTTATTCTAATTCAAATTCTAAATTGAATTAAATATCACAGATGATCCAGTTCACACCATATCACCATTTCATCCAATTCTGGTTATTTCAGAATTAAATATATTATTTTAATTAAATATTCACCATTATTTAATTCCACGACCATTAAATCCTTTTAATCACCTTTTAAATAATTAAATAAATTTATTATTATACCGCTGAAAATGCGGGTCATTACATTCTTCCCCACTTAAAATAGTTTCGTCCTCGAAATTGCTAAGGTAGAGGACGACCCTATCGACTGGTTTAGAACATATTTGTTCGCTTCACAACTTCAGTTTCCACTGGACAAATTTAATTTCAATTAAATATTAATTAATTCTTATTAACGAAAATTTCCAAAAATCCTTAAAATATTCTAACTCCTTAATTTTTTGAAAAGTTTCGCCATAACCTCCTTTGTACTTGTCAATCGGTCAAACTCCAACTCGCCTCTCTAGGCCATCTCCAACCCAAAAGAAAATCAAATAGCCAAGCGGCTTGCCGATTCGGCTCATCAAAATCTCATACCATATGAAATATAAACTTGTACCTTTTTGTTGGGCGTATCAACTCTATCACTTCCATATGCTATCAACTCAGCATATACCAAAGTTATCCCAATCAAATTCTGAAATCACTTTTATCTCCAACACAACCATTCTCTTTTTACCAAGCCAAATTTTCATTTCAAACTCAAGTTTCGTTCTTGATCCCGAATCCTTAACTCACCAACAAAATATCATTTCAAAACAATTTCTATTGCCACTTAACTGGCTTTACTTTAATTCCAATTTGCTTTTACAGATTCCTATTTAATTTGTCTTAGATTAAACAAACCAAATTCTGGGAGTTCTAAACAGCTTTGTTTTTCTCAAAACAATTCAAAAACAAATTCCTTTGGTAGTAATCCATCACTCAGCAACTCGAAAATGAACACCGATGATGTCTAGCTCATCATCGGGGTTATTTCCCAGCTATCTAAGTGAGTTCAATACTATATCGCTTTTCAAAACCATTTCTAACATTTCCACTTTGAAATATATTTGAAAATATAATTCATTCTGCTTGTAAAACAATTTATAATCTCCTAGGATCTTAAATTTTCCTTATTTTTAATCCAAATTCATTACAAACACTTATCCAATTTCCCGGAGTTTTAATTCAATTATGATTTAAATTCCAGACTTAATTCATCTGCTTTCAGATATTTCACTTATATGAATTCCAATTGGTTATTTACATATCCCTTTAATTTATAATCTTACTCGATTATAATAACAACCAATATATCCAATATATTATAATCACTCCGATATAAATCCTTTGTATCAAAATATACTTTGGATAAAATTATTTCATTTACCCCTTTTCAAAACATACCATGACGGTTCATCGTATTCGAGTGTTTATAAACTCCTACCGATACAGTGGATCAAATTGATTGACCAGGACTCATAAACAACTCAACCAATAAATCTCCACAATATAAAACAATTTTTATATCAATAACAAATACGTATACTCGTATATATACACTCAACTCAAACTAGGGTATTACTAACCCCATCTCTACCGAGTTACACCACAGAGCCAAGGTAATTCACTTAACCTTATGCTCTGATACCAACTGTAGTGGCCCGAAAATCCGGTCCAATTTGAGCTAGCCAAAAACACAAGTCCAACCCCAAATTTAAACTGGAAACCAGGAATCTAATAGAAAGAAGTTAGAGGGTGAGGAAAGATAAGATAGAAACTTAGAATAGAAGAAGAAGAAGAACACAACATCAGAGTAACACGAACCTCATAGCGGAACGAATAACATATAATATATATAACATAACTTGAAATATATATCTGTACTTGAATATACATCATTGTCAAAGGACAACACTTACAACACAGCGGAAATAACTATAGCTATATGATCCTGAAGCCTCCTGCTCCAGCTCTTCAAGTATATGTAAATCCCGACTACTTGACTACCCGTACAAAATGGGGCACCCAAGAGTTTAGGGAAAACAAAACAAAATAAACTCCGGGTCAGTCATGGGACTGGTGTGAGTAAAATAGTTTAAAACAGTTCGAACAAGTAAACGATATCTCATAAGACCACGTCGTATAACGGAACGGGTTTTTCCCTTATGAGAATCCAAAATATCTTTATATCAAAAACCTTTTGATATTATAATAATGTCTATCAACCATAGTATAATAATCATCTAGTAGAAACGCTTTCATCTCACGTTCTACATATATAGTATACAATCAAAACCGCAAGCACGTATTGGGAAATGGATTTCCAACTATGACAAGGTATGGAACCACCTTTCGCTAGTGTACCTCTAGATAGGAATACACTGGGTTCAACAAGAACATCTTGCAACCCGGCCACACATGACCGACCAGTCATTTCGCTTGAGTGTATCAAATGTATATCACCAACGGTTGGGATCAGCAACCGTTTCCCGAATGGGACAGCATTAATAATAGATTTTTAGAAGTAAATGAAACTCTAGATCTGGTGATTATACACCCTAATAGGTGCGACCTACATAGCCATGCTGCCTGCCCGATTTTGGTCATTTCCCGGTTGATGAGGCTTGAGGTTACGCTTTATCATCACATCAGATTCACTTCGAATGCCACATTATCAGATCCAACGAAAATCACTAATTGACATCTACAACAGTACATTACATGTTAGCTAAAGAATTCACCTTCTCCGCTTCCACTCTTGGTACGGCTGAAGAAATCAATGTACGTGACCTTTTTGGAAATACTCTGTTAGACATTCATCCATACAAGTCATCCAGGAACATGATAAACCGAAGGCACTATTCGGTACATCCATCTTAGGAATTGTTATCTAAGACTTATACAATAGCACTTGCACTTTACTCCGTCTTCAATTATCTTTGGCATATATGATTCACAACGCTTATGCCAATACAGAGTGGTTCTTTGGATAATAATCCAACCGGTCTCTCCATATTAACAACATTAAAATGGTCGAAAACTTTGATAGTCGATGAGTTAACTATCAAAGAAAAACACGTATGCAAACAACGATATTATTTCCAAATGGAAATTATATCGATCAATCATCAACCATATATATATATTTGTATTTCCTTATTTTCTACATTTAGAAAATAAACGTTATTAACATTGGAAAACATTTCCATAGCTTATTTACGTATCACTATCCTTCCACAACTATCAGACTCTAACTATAAACTAACAAGAGAACAACTTCCTAAGTATAAACCCCGAAGGCTGAAACCAACATCAGATCGATACTCAGGAAACCATTCAACTTATTAATCTCTAGTCAGTTTCTAATTTTGTTTAACTCCATTCTGATTGACTATGTTCGATTAACTAACTTTCGAATAACTAATTCGATTAACTCTATTCTAAACAACTATATATGTTTTAACTTTATTCGATTTAACTCCATTCGCTTAACTCTAGATCGCAGCGATCACAATGGTTACGCCTGATTCCCTCAGGAAACATCCAACCACCATAGGCTATCTACAACCCTGCGAATTTCGTTAGCAGTCATGCTAAATGGAAACTTTTCTAAATAACTATGTCTGTTTAACTCCCTTTTGATTAACTATGTTTGATTTTACTCCTTTTAAAATCCTATTTAGTTTTCAACTAAATATTCCTTTATTCTATTTATTTTCTAAGTAAATATTCCTTTATTCTATTTATTTTCTTTAAAAAAAACCTTTTCCTTTTCTATATAAAATCCATTGATTTTATATAAATAAATTATTTTCAAAATATACTTTGAAAATTCCCTTTTAACATTCCAGTATTTTTCACAGTATTTAAAATACCAATTAACAACGATCGGTATCGTTCAAACACACATAAACAACCACAGATTTATATCACATCATATATTACAATATATGAAAAACAGTAAAAATAAATGTTGAGGAATCCAGTTGGATTCCTCCGACCTGTTTCCCTGCATCACAGATGTTACACAATAAAATCAACATCACTTTCAGTTCAATATGAAATATTCTGTTAACTGAATCCATATATATAGATATAACGGTTTATATATATATATATATATAATTTCCACTAACTGACTAGTAGTTCAATCAAACAGTCAACACACAGTAATCATCCAATATTTAACAGTTCTAACAATACAACTTGAAAATATAAACTGTTCAGAGTTTGTGAGATTTACTCACATTTGCACTTCACCGTTAAAGAACGATAAACTGTTGTTTGATTTGAATCAAACAATTTATTTCGCCATAAATTGTAACGAGCTCCGATGGGCTTCCAATCAGTTGAATAGTGCTCGTCTACATGATCCCAACGCAACTTACGGTTCGTCAATCGGACTTCGTACGAGCTAGATACGGATGTTACAAGTTAATACACAAATTTAAATTAAACACATGGATTTAAAATTAAAGATGGGCTTTATCCTTGATCCCTTGGCCCAAACCTAACATGGACAACCCAGACCCGTTAAATCTTCTTCCCCAACCCGAAGAATAGAACCCGTCGCTCCTCATTTGCATAGCACCATTATGCCCGCTTCCATCCTCCTTTACAACTCCATCTCTCCATCGAATTTCAAACTGAAATCACTTTATCACTCCTCGTCTCCAGCTCTCCCTCCTCCAACCAACCAGATCGAACTTGAATCCCTCCAACCTGCTTCCGTCGAGCGCATCGCCCAACCCAAATAGCCATCGCAACCCTCAAACTTAAGCCAGCAAGTGCTTCTACCTTCCACGAGTCCAAAACCGAACTTGGTTCCCTGAATCAAAGCCTGTACCTCATCATTTCCCCAACCCTAGCTTCACGGTCGAGAACCCTCACCCTCAACGTGAACGTCGAACACCATAAAACTGGTATTGGAGCGAAGAGAAAACACTCAGGAATCCATATATACACACATCTCGATTTACAGTATTTTGGTTGATTTTCCTTTGGATTTTCTTCTTTTGGAAATTTTCTACTGTAAAACCCATTGCGGTCTTAAATAGGTGTTGTGGTGGTTGGTAAGCCTTGTGGTGGAGAACGAAGGCCGCGTGGCCTGTGTTGGATCACAGAAATGGAGGGGGATATTTTAAATTTATTTTCTATTTTATTTTATTGATTTTATATATGTTCTGGGTCCTTAAAAATTCCTGCGACCACATATGATATTCAAAAATCACCATACTCGACATACTGCTTGAGTTCGACATTACGGTCCCAACGAAACTGGTTTCGTCGAATTCCGACTCTGTTTGCTTACACAGCGTATTTTTAACCATCAAAATACTGACTGTTTCTCACTCTAAAAATCCGTACAGCCACACATTGACTCTAAAAATCATGAAATTTGACATCTAGCAATAATTTAATATTGTGGATCCAACGAAATTGGTTTCGTCGAATTCTGAGGTCGATTGCAAAACTGGCTATTTTTAAAGCTCTGAATGACCCATTTAAATATATAAATATATTTAAATATAATTAAATTAAATACAAATAAATTTATATTATCGTATATACTCACAGTGGAATACCATACAGCCCTACTTGGGTTTATAACTTGATATTTCAAATCCCAATTAAATCGATATTCGATTTTAAAATGAAATTCCTTTTTTTAAAATATAAATAATTCCTTTATAAATTATAAAGGAATTCCACAGCGATTTTTCTAAAATTTGATTTGGATGTAAATCAAAATCTACCCGACGAAATCCAAATTTTTCTCTTCCACTAGAAAGATATACTCCACCAGCTCCACACATTTCTTGTTTCACAGAAATCCAGCTTAAAACGAATCCTGTACATTCAGTTGAAGTTCAAATCGCCAAATTACGAACTACAGCGCCATTTCAAGCTCGATTTTAATTATAATATAATTATGTGTTCAAACTGTCGTTCAAATAATATATTCGTTATTCTAATTCAAATTCTAAACTGAATTAAATATCACAGATGATCCAGTTCACACCATATCGCCATTTCAGCCAATTCTGATTATTTCAAAATTAAATATATTATTAAATTTATTATTTTAATTAAATATTCACCATTATTTAATTCCACGACCATTAAATCGTTTTAATCACCGTTTAAATAATTAAATAAATTAATTATTATACCGTTGAAAATACGGGTCATTACAAAAGATGAACATGCCTAACCCGAGGTTAGATTGAGTTGTGGGGTAAATCAGCCCAGAACTGCTCGGCACATCCAGCAACCATAACAACAGGTCTAGTGTGAGAGGTTAGCAAATTAAGCCCTAAACCCGAGGTTAGAACGAGTTTGAAGTAGAAGTCTGCCCAGAACCGCTCGGCTTATCCAGCAACTACAAGCAACATGTCTAATGTGAGAGGTTGAGTGCATTAATGAAATGATTAATGCTATGAAACAAACATGCTAAGTCTGCTCAGGTTAAGTAAACGGAGGCTTATAAACAAACTTAACCAACATAATAATGGGGAATGGTTGCAAACCTTAGTTAAGAAAACTAAGTAAATAATGATGGATTATGACAACATCAACAGATACGAGTATAACTGAATGAGAAGATAATAGGTAAGATTGTTACAAGACAAGTGAGAATTGTAACTTAGGTTATAATGATCGATCCAAAGACGAAATAATTTATGAAAAAATGCAAGCCGTACTTAATTGAAGATTAAGTAATCCGTGGGAACGGGAATAAGTCTCGAATAAGGAAAACATAAGTTACATGGGTAAGGGGGAAAACTTATTAGTAAACCTTAGTTATGATGAATAAGTTAATAAGTAAACGATAAAGAGAAGCTGTTTGTAAACCTTAGTTAAGAGAACTATGTAAACAATCATGGAAAGTCATTTTGGTAAACCTTAGTTAGGAGGACTAAGTAAACAGTTACATAAAGTCGTGTTTGAGCTTGTTAGTAAACCTTAGTTAAGAGAACTAAGTAAATAATTAAAAGATCGCGGCTACATAAGAAATAGGTAAAGACTTATGAAAAAGAAACTTGTTAATTTAAGTTAAAAACTAATATGGATGAGATAACTAAGTTAAAAAGAAAACCTAATGAGATAGAGCAAGTGCATAATTAGAAGATTAGACTTAAAGGCTAATAACACGAAAGAGTAAGGCGCTTGGACCAGTCCATACGATAGGGGATGAATAACCAAACAGGATTATCACGATGCCATAGGGCGCAAGGGGGAGTGAACGTCCATCTGATCATGCAGAAGACTCCAAGGGAACGGGTTACGAAGCACGCGGCTTCTGGGGACGTGAGGTTACTCTTGGTATCCCTCTGTGAGTGGAAGATGATATGCCTTTGCTCATAGAGGTTAGGTCTGCATGGGAAGAATCAATGAGTATGCCTTGATTGCAAAATAAGAGGCAATCAAAAGACTAAGATGGACCAGCGTGATTCGGCGAGACCAGTTAGTGCCCTGTGATAGCAACTCGTCGTCTACCTACCATCTTCAGTCAGTACGTGAAGCGGAAAGGCGGAGAACTCCAAAAGACCATATACTTTGCTATCTAGTTATGGGTGAGGTTGGTCAATAGGACTGAAGGGCATAGTGGGCAGGGGTTACATTTCTCATTCCTAATATTCTTGGGTGCCTTTCATTAGTTGAGGGAGGGGTCTAGTGGGACCATAGCCACTATAAAAGTCGACCTTAGCTTCTGCATCGGCAAATATATGAAAGCTCCCAACTGAGTTCCGTGTTTCTTCATTAGCCCTGCCATGGGACTCGGGCGCACATACAGAGAACATGTGCAAATAGACATCGAGTACAATTGACGATACGTACGTGGGGAAAGTTTAGGTACACTCGTGTTGCTTTGAATGGTGTACCATGGACTAGAGGACATTATTTGATGACAGAATCTAGTAGGATCTAGAATGGCAGTTCAAGCGCTTACGTAACACAGTGATGATAGTTTTATGAAAATGTAGCGTTGATATACATATGACATGCGACATTGGACAAGGGACTATGTACATACGGTGGAGACCATGCGAGTAGAGCATACATTAATTGGGGGTAGCTACATATACACTATATTAGGTTAATCTACTAGAGAGTAGATGGGTGCGATGTGTGTGTAAGCCTTGAGTGCTAATGACACAAATAACCTAATAAATAGGAAAATATAATTGAATGGTATACGTAGGGTTATCCAAGAAGTGTAGTTTAGATTCATTCACACAGAACTTATGTTCTGACCCCCTCCTCATAACATTCGCAGGTTAGGTACATGACATAGACTGTATAGCTTTGGATACTGGTTTAGTAGTATTATTGTTAAGGTAAAACTATGTTTCAACTACATTATATTTTATTTCTTCCGCTGTGAGATGTTTTTCGAACTCTGACATGTTTTATGTCTCTGTCTTTTCTGCAGGATACTAGAGAAAACCAACTCGGGTTTCGATGAATCGGGATTTTGAAAATAATTCGGTCCGTCGGAATTTGGGTTGTCACATCTGGTATCAGAGCTTCAGTTTAGGATCCTTATATAGATAATGAGTGGACGTATTTGTATTTTCTAAAATATAAATATATTATATATAAAAACCTAAATCCATAAAGGAGCCCATTATATAAAAAGAGTAGAATGTGGAAAGAAATGGGAAAACTATTTTGTACACTAAAAGAATGAAAATGGAAAGTTGAGACCCTTAGGTATGTTGGGTGGAAAGTGTACAAAATGATTAGTATTAGAAAAAGATGTATACCATACGATAGTAAATGAGATTAGTGGGTTTAGTAGGGAAACCTTAAAATTTTGAAAAAGGTTCAATTATGGAAAATGGATTAGGAATATATATAGTTGGAAGAAACGGTTTCCTAGATGTATCTAGGAAGGCCTAGGTAATTTGGAAACCCAATTAAGAAAATAGTTGTCCTTGTCTACTCCAGTTGTGTGATTTGAAAAAAACGTTTTGCATTTTTTTATATGTTTTTATGGTTTGGCAAAAGTAAGTTTTGGCGAAGAAAGTAAAAGTTTTAGCATTTTTATCTTTAGAAGAAAAATGTAATGAAAAAAAAAGAGAAAAGCCAAACCATGTTTTAAAAAGATTGGAGTAGGAAAGGATTAGTGCCTAGAAAGAATGAGAAGAAGTTTGAGGGTATAAGTAAATAGCAAGTACCTTCTTGGAATAGTGGAAAATTCCCGTAGAATGCATAAGCATTGTGAGGCCTAGAGTTGTTGCTTGAAAAAAATGTGTAGGCTAGTAATATACAGCAAGGACTAGTAGTGACTACTAGATAGTGGAAGGGCAAGTAAATATTGAGAGTTGTGGTTGGACTTTTCTTTAGTGATATAGTCTTATAATTCTTGGCCCTTGGTAGTAGTTGTGTAGGATGTTGAAAGATGGAAAGGCTTAATGGAAAGATAAGCTAAGAAAGAGAATAGCCTAACTAAGAAGAAAACAATGAATTCAGTAAAGCAATAAACGTGACAGGAAAAGGAAATGAAAATTTTAAGATGGATAAAAATGGTATTTTTCTAAGATAAGTTGAAAAAGAAGAGAAAATTTTCTTATTTAGTTGTGATTGGATAGGAAAATAGTAAATCTTATAGAGTAGTTACATAAAATCTAAGTACAATCAGAAAAGGTGCATAGAAGAAAAACGGAAGAAGTGAATTTTTCCGTTTTATACCTTTTTGTAACATAAGAAATTGAATTTAGAAAATTAGATTTTTCTAAATTTCAAAATTTAATGATGGTTAGTAGTATTTTGGATGCAACAATTGGATGAACTATGCTCTTATTCTATAAGGGTGTAGGAAAATTTGGGTGAAAAATGTTATAATTTTCAAAAATATTGCATTCATATAGAACTGCAAGTATATTTAGGATGTAGGCATCATGTTTTAAAAAGAGTTTTTGAAAATTTGCATACAAATAGGAGGTACCACTTAGGCATACATGTATTATTGTAATGTATTGCACTTTGCACATTTGCACAATGTTAGCGAAAATTGGTTGCACACATGATGGATGGATATTATGCGAGGGATTATCTATTTTACCCTTATCAAATTTCTGCGATGAAATTTCCTAAGGGTGGGAGAATGTTACACACCGATTTTTTTTTAATACAATTAAAAATGTGCATGTAAATATGTGCATAAACATAATTAAGAATGTGTTTTTTATAGAATACTTTAATCTTAAAAATTTATGTGCAAATGAATTTACAATTAAAATAAAAAGAGATTAGTGCATAAAAGAAAATATAGTATGTTAAAAATGGGAAATGTTTCAGTGCAATGCATGCGATAAAAAGGAAATTGATTTCATGCAGAGGTATTAGGTTGCATGCAATGAATGTATTGCGTTAAAGGGTATCATAATCAGTACATACTAATACGCAAACAAAAGAAAGAGGTGAATTAACGCATGCAATTAATTATGTACATATGAATGTATGCATAATTAAGAATAAATTATGAAACTAATATTGTATTGTTTATGCATACAATAATTAAAACATAAACATGCATGAACATAAATTAAAATAAAAGAGAAAAGAGTGCATAACTTAATATGCATGCGGTAAAGAAAGAACTGATGTGTTAATGCATGCAATAAAAATAATAAATGCAAATGCTAAATGCAATTAATTATATGAGAGAAAATTCATAGAATAATTAAAACATAAATATATAATGCATTGAAGAAGAAAGAATTGAGTGTATAAAAGAAGAATGCATTAATTGCAATAATAAATTAAGGATGGGAGGAAGAACGCATGTAAATATATTCAGTTGCACAAGATAAAAGAACACCAATTTCAAAATAAAGATTGCAGACAAAATAAATGTATAGCAATCAGTGTAATCCAAGAAAAGAAACCGCATGAAAAAAGAGGAAAGATAATAACAAAAAGAAACATTAATATAATTAGTGCAATTAAAGGAAGGTTTAGAAAGAGAGAGTTAAGGAATTGATTGGAATGTATGAAATGCATATGTTGAGGAGAGAATAAAATGTATGCATATATATATATATATATATATATATATATATATATAGGGAAACAAGTGATTAATTAACGACGTAAATTGCAATGCAACATTAAAAATAAAAGTAGATGTAAATTTTGGCGTTTAAAATTCAAAAATAGTGAATTAATTGCGTGCAATATGAAAGGATTAAGGCATGCCATAAAACATGCAATTAATTAAGTGAAGAAAAAGAGACACATTTAATTTAAAATAAACGCAATTGAGCGTTAAAAATAGAAAACAATGCAACTAAATAAGTGCGCTTGGACCTAACTTGTTTCTAGGTGCATGCGTGTGTTTATGGTGCAACATACCTGGGTTGGTCTAGCCTACTCTAGAACATTCTTTTCTTTAGTGAGGTGTAAGGTTTAAATGGATTCTATTTTAATCCTAAGGCCCTTGTTGTTCTAAACTACCTATAAATAAAACTCTGAACCCAACCCTAAAATTCACAATCCCAAAGCTACGCTAAAGTTCTGCTTCTTCTTCCTCAAGAAATCCTCTTCTCCTCTAAAAATTAATGGTGACATTGTAACACTGCTTCAACTCTAATTAAATTAATTATTCTTCTTCAACACAAGATAGATGAAGATCAAAGATTAGATTTAAAATTTCTTTTATTTCAAAATAAAAAGAAAAGGGATTTTGATGTACAATCTATGCCGCAAGAAAGGGAAGAACTTTGGATGCTAATCTAAATCAGACCTAGGAAAGCAAAAATCACTGTGGGTGGTTTTGAATTACCCTTGTTGAATAATAGTGGATGTATTGTTCAGCAATTTCCCAAGTTAATTTGTTTAATTCAATTGAAATAATTCATATTTTATTTCATGCGTATTATGTTCTTCTTCTTCCCCTTTCCTTTTTATTTTTAAGATTTGGCTAACTTCAAGCCTAATCCAAATCTCACTGAAAAGCATGCCTACGAAAAAAGATTGGAATAGTGAAAATGATGTTTGGGAATTTGGAAATAATTTGTGATTGGGAAATTGAAACAACTTGTAAGATGAATTTTTGGGCATAATTCACAAATTGGGGAATTGTGGAATAACATATAACATAACTGAGATTGGGAAATTAGGGGAAATTTGCACATATATTAACCTAGAACATGAAAGAAAATATGTGCGATTAAAATTGAGTACGATTAGATATGCTTGTGTATGTTGAATCAAGAATTTATGAATGAACTATTTGTACATAAGAAAAGCTAGAATTGAAGATTTAGACATATGGGATTATAAGCTGAATTGGGATTTATGCAATAAGAATGAGAATTGACATGAATTATTGATTACTTTAAAGAACAATTAATTTGGGTATGATTAAGTATAACTTATATACATGAAAAGTTGGACATAACATATAATAAGGATTATTGGCATAACTATGTACGAGATTATGTAATCATGGTGGAATTTATATATCCAAATCAAATTTGAACCATAAACACTAAATTGGGTTTAGAAGCGTGAACATGAATGATTGGATTGGGATAAACAGGCATATAAAACCTAGACTGAAATTGTATAGGTCTGTTAAAAGATGAATATGCCTAACCCGAGGTTAGATTAAGTTGCGGTGTAAGTCTGCCCGGAACCCCCCGGCACATCCAGCAACCGCAACAACAGGTCTATTGTGAGAGGTTAGCGCATTAAGCCCAAAACCCGAGGTTAGAACGAGTTTGCGGTAGAAGTTTGCCCGGAACCGCCTGGCATATCTAGCAACCGCAAGCAACATGTCTAATGTGAGAGGTTGAGTGCATTAATAAAAATATTAATGCTATGAAAGAAACATGTTAAGTGTGCTAAGGTTAAGTAAACGGAGGCTTATAGACAAACTTAACCAATGTAATAATGGGAATGGTAGCAAACCTTAGTTAAGAAAACTAAGTAAATTATGATGGATTATGGCAACATCAACAGATACGAGTATAACTGAGTGAGAAGATAATGGTATGCTTGTAACAAGACAAGTAAGAATTATGATGTAGATTATAATGGTCGATCGAAAGATGAAATAACTTATGAAAGAATGCAAGCCATACTTAATTGAAGATTAAGTAATCCGTGGGAACAGGAATAAAGCCACGAATAGGGAAAAAATAAGTTATATAGGTAATGGGGTAACTTATTAGTAAACCTTATTTAAGATGACTAAGTTAATGAGTAAACGATAAAGAGAATCTTTTAGTAAACCTTAGTTAAGAGAACAAAGTAAACAATCATGGAAAGTCATGTTGGTAAACCTTAGTTAAGAGGACTAAGCAAATAGTTACAGAAAGTCGTGTTTGAGCTTGTTAGTAAACCTTAATTAAGAGAACTAAGTAAACAATTAAAAGATCGCGGCTATATAAGAAATAGGGAAAGACTTATGAAAAAGAAACTTGGTAATTTAAGTTAAAAACTAATACGGATGAGATAACCAAGTTAAAAATAAAACCTAATGATATAGAGCAAGCGCATAATTAGAAGATTAGACTTAAGGGCTAATAATACGAAAGGGTAAGGCGCTTGGACCAGTCCATACAATAGGGGATGAATAACCAAACACGGTAGATCATCTAGATGTCGTAGGGCGCAAGGGGGCAAACATCCATCTGATCGTGCAGAAGGCTGCAAGGGATTGGGTTACGAAGCACGCAGCTTCTGGGGACGTGAGGGTACTCTTGGTATCCCTCTGTGAGTGGTAGATGATACGCCTGTGCTCACAGAGGTTAGGTCTGCGTGGGAAGAACCAATGAGTTTGCCTTGATTGCAAAACAAGAGGCAACCAGAAGACTAAGATGGACCAGCATGATTCAGTGAGACCAGTTAGTGCCCTATGATAGCAACTTGTCGTCTACCTACCATCTTCAGTCAGTACGTGAAGCGGAAAGAAGGAGAACTCCAAAAGACCATATAATTTGCTATCCAGTTATGGGTGAGGTTAGCCAATAGGATTGAATGGCATAGGGGTCGGTGTTACAGTTCTCATTCTTAATATTATTGGGTGCCTTTCATTAGTTGAGGGAGGGGTCTAGTGGGACCATAGCCTTTATAAAAGCAGACCTTAGCATCTACATCGGCAGATATCTAAAAGCTCCCGACCGAGTTCCGTATTTCTTGATTAGCCCTGCCATGGGACTCGGGCGCACATATAGAGAACATGTGCAAATAGACATCGAGTACGATTGACGATACGTACTTGGGGATAGTCTAAGTACACTCATGTTGCTCTGGGTGGTGTACCATGGACTAGAGGGTGTTATTTGATGATAGAATCTAGTAGGAACTAGAATGGCAGTCCAAACGCTTATGTAACACAGTGATGATAGTTTTATGAAAATGTAGCGTTGATATACATACGACATGCGACATTGGATAAGGGACTACGTACATACGGTGGAGACCATGCGAGTAGATCATACCTTAATTGGGGGTAGCTACATATACACTATATTAGGTTAATCTACTAGAGAGTAGATGGGTGCGATGTGTGTGTAAGCCTTGAGTGCTAAAAACACAAATAACCTAATAAATAAGAAAATATAATTGAACGGTATATGTAGGATTATCCAAGAAGTGTAGTTTAGATTCATTCACACAGAATTTATGTTCTGACCCCCTCCTCATAACATTCGCAGGTTAAGTTCATGACACAGACTGTATAGCTTTGGATACTGGTTTAGCAGTAATATTATTAAGGTAAAGCTATGTTTCAACTACATTATATTTTATTCATTTCGCTGTGAGATGTTTTCCGAACTCTAACCTGTTTTATGTCTCTGTCTTTTCTGCAGGATACCAGAGCAAACCAACTCGGGTTTCGATGGATTGGGATTTTGAAAAAAATTCGATTCGTCGGAATTCGGGTTGTCACAGGTGATTAGTGATAATTAGCGAAATTATGATTCAGAAAAATATGTAAAAATTCTGAAATATTATTTTATGGCTCTGGTTAAAAATTGGGTTAATCTGGATTAAGTTTGCTAATCTTATAGTTAAATATGGTTAAGGCTATTATGGGGAAAATCATGCTTTTTGGGTATGTTTGATCTAAATAATCTATATGCTTGATGTTTTGACCTTGTTTATTGATCCTATACGTTGATACTACCGTTTGGAATGTTTAATGATTGATTAGTAAAGTTAGAATGGTTGAAAACACCGTCGTATGGTGAGAATGGACTATACAAGCTTGCTGGAAAAGTGCCAGGATTCCGGATCGGAACGGGATAGGGGATCAGATCGGACATATCCGAACAGAACCAAATTAGTGGTAAGATCTTCAACAGTAAGGCTACAAGGGAAGCCATTCGAATCGAGCGGGTGTTGGAATAGGATCGGAGGGAACGACCCGAACCAGATAGCCAAATCAAAGTGTAGAGTACGGACCGAACCTAGGACCCCAACCGAACCGAGTGCTCCGAACCGAACCGGTCTGGGAGCCCCGAACCGAATGAAATCCGAACTGAGCCAAGGCGTGAGAGGCCCGAACCGAACCAATGATGATTGGAGCAATATGCATATTCGAACTGAACCTAAGCATGGGCTATGAGCACCGAACCAAACCGGATTTCGAACAACTTCTACGCGACGACTCTTATAAAGACCAACTCCAATTCGACCAAAACCCAAGATGCAAAGGAAGTCCAAATGGGAGGTTATTACTCAGGATCCTGATTGGAACCGAGAGTTAACTCCATGAGTTCGGCTTTGCCGCGAGACGTGTGCAAAGGGGTTATTGGTATCTATAGCTTTAGTTCACCACTGAGAAACGGATTTGTGGCTATGGATCAACGCAATGGGATCGTTAAGATTCCCAAGGGCAAGTGATCGTAGCATGGCTATGGATCAGCGTAATGGGATCATTAGGACTCCCAAGGGCAGACTTTTGCTGCTATCGCTCATACCCGACTTTTGTGTGGCCCTGAGTTTTATGTCTCTTCTTATTACTCTGGGTGCTCATAAACGAGCAGACTAGAGACATGTTAGGTTTTAAGCACGAGTAGCTGTCCAGAGACGAGCAGGAGGCTTCCACGTATTATTTATATATATTCTCCCTGTGTTGTTGCTGGTCATTGCTTTAGGCATTAGTAGTGTATCTTTTCTATTTCCTTTTTAGATACAGTATTTTGAAGTTGTAATAATGGTTTGGATCATAAGCTGTATTTTGGATTCTGCTACTATGATGGTTTAGTTTTCAGCTTATGCATTGTCTCGCCTGTTTTATGTCAAGTTATGTTATTATTATATTTTATTCCATGCGCTGTGAGATATACTACAGGTTCATTGGTGATTCATCATTTCAGAACCCATTTTATTTGACGATCGTCCCGTGCTAGTCGAGCATGAGCACTGCGCATTTCGAGGAAATGTCGGGTGGCTCGGGGCGGGCCGTTACAGTTCCGACTTTCATGTTGAAGCCTTTGTCTGTCTTACGTCGAACAATCAACCTTCGACCCATCACAAACCAGCAGAGCCACACCATCAAAATCATCACCACTCGATCAACTCTCATGGGTCAGTGCCGACCCATGCCCTTCACATATTGGGCATAAAAAGTTTTATGCCCCTTTCATTCTTCTTCCAGACCGCCTCCACCAAGTTTCGTCTGAATCTGATCGTCTGAACCTTTGTTTTTCTCTATTCTTCAATCCTATGATTTTACGATAAATAATCTAACATACAACTCAAGCAATGAAATCCATTCAATCAAAACAAACATCAATCATATAGCAATGATGATACAAATATGAACAATCAATAAAGATAGCATAAACACATCATACGCATGAGATTTAGCATGATTTGGATCTAAAAATATGAATAAACATGATTAATCCAACATTTATTAGGTTAACATAATCAAATTAGGTTTTCCTAGGGTTTTTAGGTTTGAGTAAGCATATATGATCAGATCTATAGTGATTTTTAACATGAAACATACGAATATTATCCTAATTTACCCATACAATCTGTAGCATCTATGAAAGAGGTATCTATCACTCACCAATTTCTAGATTTGATATAGATTCAATGAGATCAAATATGTATATAAATGAAATCTTCTGAATTCTATGCAATTTGATGTGATCTAATCCTCTTGATGATGATCTACTCTTCCTTGATGATGATCTATCTACTAGATGCAATCTACGATGAATTTGATTGAAAATAAATGGAGAAATAGTGTTTTAGGCTGAATCGAAGAATCACAGATGCACAACCTAAAACTTAGAATGAAGAGAGTAAACCTAGTTCTCTCACGAAGTCCCCCTATTTATATCTGCTAGTCATAGGTCTAATGGGTTTTGCTAAACAACCCATTAGCAACTGACCAGTCTGCCTAAACACAAGCTGAAACTTAAAGCAGCGATTCCTCCCAAACCGTTGAGCCAAATCCTTATTGTGACCAATCTACAGAATCATAAACTACCATTCCGATCCAATGGAATTGATCTTAGCACTTGATTCAACCCCTATCAAAAGTTATGTCCCAAATAGTAAACTTATGAGCAAAATGGTCATACTTGAATTTAGTAAAAATCATGGACATGTATCACACCCCCATGAACGACATATTAAAATTTGAGAATGATCCGGCCATTGGGGCATAAAATTACAATTATTTTATGATCGATCGATACGTAAAATACGGTTCATTACACATGATAGAAACCATCGCAGAAAGCAGAATATAAGGGACATATTCGAGGCTCTGGATCGAGTTTCTTATTTGAATAGATTTAGCAATGGAGATGTTATGTTGCTTGGACAGAGATAGCTTGAGGAGTCCAGGTCGAGTGGACGTTCTTCGAACAGAGAAGCATGGGCTCAAGGGACTAGAAGGAAGGGACATGAAAGGCTGGTGAAGTCATGGGGGCTCGGATCAAAGAGAGTTGCTCGATCTGAGGAGTTCGAGCCAAGGAGTCCATGCGAGGGCAATTGTTCAAGAGTCTTTCAACCTAGGATTGCTCGATTTGGAATCTTTCGAACTAGAAAAGTTAGAACTGGAGTCTTTCGAATTGGGAGGGTTCGAGCCGGGGTCCCTTGACATGGAACTTAGACATTTGAGACACATTCTTCTAACACTTCTATCAAGCGAATAATCAAAACAAATCTACATGACATAATATTTTTGAGTAACTTGACATCGAACAATCATTCTCAAATAGTTATGATAGAACCTTTCAGGACTTAAATCAGCGTTGCATAGTATGTAACTTCAAATGTTCTGGACATCAAGAACCGTGATATTACGACATATGTTGAACGACCAACGGACCCGGCTAGACAGTTGGGAACAAAGATCTTTTGGGCTAAATGATCACATGCATTTGATGCTTCCTTCCTTTATTTTCCAATACACTTGCACTGCACACACTAATACACATATGGGGGGGCACAGGTTACTTTACTCTTAATCACTGCTATTTCTGGGATAGTATAGCAAACATGTCCAAAAGATATTCCATTAGATTCTCAGAAGCTGAGAAATGCAAAGCTCAAACGGTATCTGACCCAAAAGCCTGCATGCCAGAGCCCAACTCTAAGAGCGATGATCCACAATTTGAAGTTGATGTTTATGTAGAATCTTCTGGAGAAGGGACTTCTTTAGATGAGGAGGTTGGAGGAGTTGGGGATAATAGGGCTTTTGATACATTTTGTTATGCCATTTTCCAAGAATATCCCCATGACTCCTGGGTATCAACTATGGATGAAGCAAGGCTAAGTTGATGGTGCTTAAAACATGGGATCCCTTGGGATGTTGTCCGAGTTCCTGATTGTAACACCCCATATTTCTGTTAATATTTATATTTACAAATTTAATAATAAACATGTAAAGGGGAGATGTATCTAATGTGCATACAAATTTAATAATAAACGTGTAAAGGGGAGATGTATCTAATGTGCATACAAATTTAATAATAAACGTGTAAAGGGGGGGATGTATCTAATGTGCATACAAATAATAATAAATGTTAATAATGTACATTAAGAAAGTAATTGTGAACATATTTGGCTTCTCTTTAGAACGGATGGCTTTGATTTACCTTGGCTTCATCGACGGCTCAAATTAACTTGCAATCCTATATAAACAACCTCCTAGTCTCCTTCTCTTTACACTATTCTTCTCTAACCTTATGCTGCAAAGATTCTTGGTGGACATGGCTTCTTCTCCTCCTCTAAATTAAATTAATAAATAAATAAATAAATCAAGACGAGGATATGCTGCTCAAGTCTTTGAAGAGAAGATTCAAAACAAGCTAGGATTCAAGTAAAGATTCAAACGACTGTTTTTCTACAAATCGAATCTCTGTAAGTCGGTTACTTTTTAGATTAGAACGTTTTCCATTCGTGACATGAATTTAAAGGAATAAAGGAATATGCCTAATCTCTTCACTTGGATCTGTATTTATACATGTTTCTAGACTTGATTAAGGACTGATCATGATTCGATGACCAATTAGGCCTTGCCTATGACTATGAACATTGCCTATGATTGTGACTCATGACTATGAGAATTATTTCCTTTGACTATGAACACAAGCCTATGCCTTTGATTAGGAAACATAAACTATTGCCTATGACATAACAAGGACAACTGTAACTAAACACCAATGATTCATGACTAGGAAAGTGTTGCTTAAGTTTTGTGACTGTGAATTTGGATCTAAACCTGATTATCTATTCTGTCTATTCTTGATTTTCCTTGGATTTTGATCTTGGGAATTTACCTATTAAGTTAGGTCTACCCATGTTCTTGAACCTACATCGTTATTCAACCCTTTTTATGTCATAACATTTTCAGATCTATAGGCTTTCGATGTTTTAGATCAATTTATTTCAGTGTAATTCGTTAGGTCTGTAATTAGTAAATTATCATTTTATGCCAGTTATTATGTCTATCTTTTCATAGCATCTTTGGTTCATTCCCTTTTTATCTACGAATCTAGATTTATCTATAATCCAGATTGAATCACGATTATACGAACGATGGGAATACGATTTGGGCAAAATATGAAATTTACTAAAACGTAGTTATAAACTTGGAAATTGGCATAAATTGGGAACATGTATTATGGCATGTTTATAAAAATGCAAATTGGATAAATTTGACATGAATTATAGGATGTGTAATTTGAATCCAGTATTGACTTGTAAATCTAGCATTTACATGAACTGTGAACTAGAATAATAATTCTAGTTTGACATGAACTGTAATTAGAATATTAAATCAGAATTGGATTAGCTAATTTGGCATAATAAGTATATTGGCATAAATTTGAAATTGGCCATAATTGTGAGTAATTGTCATGTTTAGCAAAATCATGGTTAGTGACACTTAATTTGGTATAGTTTACATACCAAAAAGCATAAATATGATATAGAAGGGAAAATGGGCCATAATAATAAATGTTGACAATTTACATTAAAAGAGTAATTATGGAATAAGTAAATTAGGAATAATTTACTTAT
Source organism: Allium sativum (assembly GCA_030737875.1). Taxonomy (NCBI): domain Eukaryota; kingdom Viridiplantae; phylum Streptophyta; class Magnoliopsida; order Asparagales; family Amaryllidaceae; genus Allium; species Allium sativum. Next base: position 343,074,441 of record CM060919.1, read on the forward strand.
AGAATTTGTCCTAAATGAGAAAATGTAAATTTAGACAAATTAAAGGTTTATTAACGACATCTCTTTTAATAACACACCAGAAAGTTCTAGTGTGACAGAGAGGATAGTGTCTAGGCTTGGGTTTGGAAAATACAAGTTTCCTGCTCTCCCTGGCTATCCTTAACTGATCCGACGGACGGGATGGTTACTTTCGAAACCTGATTTGGAAATTAATCAAAACCCTTTGAACTTATAAAACACGAATATGCCTAACCTGAGGTTAGACTGAGTTGCGATGTAAACCTGCCCGGAACCAACCGGCACATCCAGTAATCGCAACAATATCTGTCTAATGTGAGTGGTTGCGGCTTTAATTTATTAATTAAAGCTAGAACGAGAATGGTAGGGTTAAGTTAATTAAAACACTTAACCAATTCAACATGATAACTAAACCGATGGGTGGGGTTAGGTTCATACAGACACTTAACACAGTTAAGCTAGAATGGGAGGGTTAAGTCCATAAAAACACTTAACCAACTTAATACAGTTAGGCTAGAATGGGAGGGTTAAGTCCATAGGAACACTTAACCAAACTTAACATGGTAACAAGACAAGATTTGTAAGGGTTAAGTAACTAAGAAAACACTTAGCCAAATTAACATGTTAACTAGACTAGAAGGTGGGGTTAAGTAAAGTTAATACACTTAGCCAATTTGACATGTTAGCTGGACTAGACCGTAGGGTTAAGTAAACTTGAACACTTAACCATCAGAGTGTGATAAATGAATAGGGTTAAGCTTAAAACATGAAGGGATAATACATAACCATTAATAACATGTTAGTTAAAACAGATGGGCAAGGTTAAGTTAAAAAGGAACACTTAACCAATACAGGATGAATGGGTAGGGTTAAGTAATAAGAAATACTTAACCAATATAACTTGGTTTGTGGTGGGGTTAAGTTAACATGAATTACTGATAACACTTAACCAGTTTAACAAGATAAAGTGAAGAGGGTTAAGTTAGCTTGAATTGACTAATGACACTTAACCAACCCAACTTGACGAGAAAGAGACTAAGTAGAAAACCTTAGTTACGAAAACAACGGTTCTGGAAACTAAGTGGTAAACCTTAGTTAATCAAAACTAAGTAGAAATTCTTAGTATAACACGAGAAGGAGTGAACGTCCAGCTAATTTTAAAGAAGGCTCCAACGAATTGGGTTACGAAGCCCGAGGCTTCGAGGGGACGTGAGGGTACTCTTGGTATCCCTCTGTGAGGCAGCAGATGATCCTACTGGGCTCACAGAGGTTAAGGTCTGCGTTAGAAGAACCAAGGGTATGCCTTGGTTGCAAAATATGGCAACCTAAAGACTAGGATAGACCGACGTGATTCGGCGAGAAAACAGTACACCTGTGATAGCAACTCGTCGTCTACCTACCATCTTCAGTCAATCGAGATACGTGAAGCGGAAAGGCGGAGAACTCCAAAAGACCATATACTTGCTATCTAGTTATGGGTGAGGATGGGCATAGGTTCGTGGGGCATAGGGGGCCTACGTATAGTTCTCATTTTTCAAGGTATGCCTTTCATTAGTTGAGGGAGGGGTCAAGTGGGACCATAGCCACTGGAATAAAAACAGACCTTAGCATCTGCATCGACAGATATCTGAAAGCTCCCAACCGAGTTCCGTGTTTCTAGAATAGCCCTGCCACGGGACTCGGGTCGCACATTTCATGACATGTGCATCTAGACAACGATAAACGATTCGCGACACATACATGGGGAAAGTCTAGGAACATATACCACTCTAGGTAGTGCGTCCTAGACTAGGGGCATCGTTCGACAGGTAGCATAATCCCTAGTTGGACTAGGTGGCATAAACCCTGAATCCGAGAAGCGTTCAGCAGATAGCGTAAACTCTAGTTGAATCTAGAAAGCACTTGATAGAAAACCCTAGATTAGATCTAGGTAATAAATAATAAATGTATGCCTGAAGGCAACCGAAACTACAGGGATTGGGATCGCGTTATCATTACTAGATGGGACACTAGTTAGGTGGTGCAGAGATATAGAAACCAGTACAACAAGTTAATAACGAAGCGGAGAAAGTATAAAGTATATCCAGTTTATCTTGCCTTAGCATATCATGCATTAATCTTATCTTATCTTGTTAGCCCTATCTTCATGGTATTATCTTGTATTCAGTTAATTCATGTCGTTCTGTTTTCCTGGTTCACATGCTAGAAGTAACTGAACTTACTCAGGCTTTATGTCTGACTCTGTTTTTCTTTCGTCTTCTTTTCTTCCGTTTTGTAATGACCCGCATTGGCAGAGGTATTAAAATTGATTTATTTAATTATATAAAAAGGTGATTAAAGGGATTTATTTGTCGTGGAATAAAATAATGGTGAATATTTAATTAAAATAATAAATTAAGTAATATATTTAATTCTAAAATAATCAGAATTGGCTGAAATGACGATATGGTGTGAACCGGATCATCTGTGATATATAATTCAGTTTAGAATTGAATTAGAATAACGAATATATTCAATCGTCGACAGTTGAACGTATAGTTTATAATATAATTATAAACAAGCTCGAAATGGCGCTGCAGTTCGTAAATTGGCGATTCGAACTTCAACTGAATGTACAGGATTCGTTTTAAATCGGATTTCTGTGAAACAAGAAACGTGTGGAGCTGGTGGAGTATATCTTTCTAGTGGAAGAGAAAAATCGGGATTTCGTCGTATAGATTTTGAGATATGTCCAAATCAAATTTTGAAATAGTCGCTATAGAATCGTTTATCGACCGTAACGGTTTATTTCAAAATAACTAGATATCGGGTTTGAATATAGACAAGGTTCTTTTGGGACATAGTGATAATTTAATTTTTAGAATTTTACTGTAATTTTTAATTAATTAAATAAGTGACTTTTTATTTGGGGTATTTTGCACCCTGAAATCAACATTTTGAAGTTTCAAAGAATGAGTTAACCTACCAATATTATTATATTTATGTAATCGTAGGGCGTTGTTTATCACAACGCTATTTTTATATCTGTCCATAAGAACTCGTACGGGAACGAAATATTACATAATGGGATACACTAATTTTTATATCTTAAAACTAAGTTATCTTCGTTTCCCTCTGGACAATATTGTGCCACTGTTACCTCCTGTCTCCTCAAAAGAAAACCGAAACGTGGGAAAAGCAATGCCTTAAAAATCAAAAGGGAGCCACAAAACATGATGCTTAGCCACAAAAAAATCGGATCAAAGGAAAAGCAAATAAGAAATCTATTTTCGCTGGATCAAACCGAGCCACGTCTTCAACTTAAACTCTATAAATACCCATCCCGTACCCGTCCCTTTCTTTTACTTTCAGGAACCCAAAAATCGTGAGAAGTAAATACTTCAAAAGAATTTACTTTAAAACAAATAAAAAGGGAGAGGCGCAGCAAACTTTCAGGGAAAGGAATTGTGTTAATACGTGAACTTCAGAGAGGGACTACCTGCTGTTCGAACACGCAAGGGAGGAAGGGACGGAAGTTTTAAATGGTGATGAGTGGCGGGTGTTTGCAGGCTAGAAAGTTTTGAAAAGGGGTAAAGATGGGGGTGAACGTGGGAACACTTTGGAGTATAGGAAGTTGCATACGTGTCTTTGCATGTTGATGGCGTGAGGGACCGTTTGCTGTTGTTACTGAGGGGTGTTCGAGCTGGTGAGGTATGGGAGCTGAACGGTGGGATCTAGTGTGCGTTTCAGTGCAAACATGAGCTTGAGGAAATGGACACTACTGTGTAAATAAAGGAGGAGCGGACACGTTGTTGTATGTCATGGGGGAGAGAGCAGTTCAACAAAGTGGAAGTGGTGAAGTACTGTTCAACCAAAAGGACGTGATGAGGTAAATTAATGCATGGTGGGTGGGTACTTGAGATAGTCTGTGTAGTTGTATTGTAAAGTGCGGAGATCAGGAGAGGAACATCGGGGAAGGTGAACACTGTATGCAGTGGTATATGATTTGTGGGCCGGCATATTTAAATGATTTTGGGCCATGTTTTATAAAAAAAAAATGGACACATCAAAAAGGGAAATGGGCTGTTAAAACATGGAAGGATCTTTACAAATGCTGGGAGCACGTTTTATATTAGGGGAAGCAAGCACCGTCCAGGTGCGAGTTGAACTTTGAGAGGGGCCGGTGACAATAAATGATTATCGAACCGTAAGTTCCGTTGGGACCGTATGGACCAACACTACATAATGGAACAGACTGGAAGTCCATCCGAGCACGTTACAATTTATGGCGGAATAAATTGTCCAACGGAATCAAATAACGCAAACCGTTATTTAACGGTTAACGCGCCAAAGTGAGTAAAACTCACTAACTCTCCTCAATTTATATTTTAATATAAATTGTACTTTATTTATTGACTGCTGTATATTGATTGTTAAACTGGACTGTTAAATAGATTTGATTGAAAACGTAGTTATAGTTAATCTATGTACTGTTAATCAAATATGGTTCTGTACAGCAGGATATTTCATTTCAAAATGAAATATGATATATTGTGTAACATCTGTGGATGCAGGGAGACAAGTTGGAGGAATCCGACTGGGTTCCTCAACAATTATTTTATTGTTTTCATATATTGTGATATATGTTGTGATTTATAATCTGTTATTGATTATGGATGTTAGAACGATATTGATCATCGTTGTTTGATATTTTAAATATCATAAGAAACCCTGAGTTGTAAAAAGGAATAGTTCAATGTATATCGAAATAAAGGAGTTTTATAAAATCAACCAATTTTATAAAAAGAAACAATTTGAAAATAGAGTATTTATAAAACGAACACGGTTTTATAAAAGGAAGTATTTATAAAACAAATAGAGTTTTATAAAAGGGGTATTTATTTAGAAAATAAATAGAATTGAAAAGGGAAATATTTATTTAGAAAATAAATAGAATAAAGAAATATTTATTTAGAAGATAAATAAAAGTTATAAATAGGGAATATTTGTAACGGTAAATAGAAATTGTAAATAGGAATATTTGTAACGGTAAATAGAAGTTGTAAAAAGGAAATAGTTGTAACGGAAAACGTAGTTTATCAAAAGGAGTTAATCAAACGTAGTTTATAAAAAGGGGTTAATCAAATATAGAAATTAAGAAGGGAAGTTAAACAAAAATTAGAAACTGACTAGGGATTAGTAAGTTGAATAGTTTTCTGAGTGTTGATCTGATGTTGGTTTCGGCCTTCGGGGTTTATACTTAGAGAATTGTTCTCTTACTGGTTTACAGTTAGGGACTAATAGTTGTGGAATGGTAGTGATGCGTGAATGAGGATTGGAAATGTTTTCCAATGTTGATAATGTATATTTTCTAGTTTTAGAAAATAAGGAAATATATATATATATATATATATATGATTGATGATTGGATCGATAATTCCATTTGGAATTAAGATCGTTGTTTGTACACCGACATATTTTCATTTGATAGTTAAATCACAGACTATCGAAGTTTTGACCATTTTACGTTGTTAATATGGAGAGACCGGTTGGATTATTATCCGAAGAACCACTCCGTATCGACATAAACGTTGTGATCAAATACGATGAAGAAATTGAAGACGGAGTAAAGTGCAAGGGCTGTCATGTTTACAGAATAGTGCCTTCGGTTTCGTTCAGTCCCAGAACGAACGTATATGGACGAATGTCTGACAGAGTATTTCCAATGATCGAATGGGTTGGACTGTACAAATATATATGGTGGCCAACGGATTTATTCCCTTCGCATAATATCCAGAATCTATTTGTGCAGATCCAACTAAATGATTTACGGATCTGATAATGTGGCATTCAAAGTGATTGTGTTATAAATGAATGGAAAGTAAGCGTAGCTTCTAGCCTCATCAACCGATAAATGACAGAAATCGGGCAGGCAGCATGGCTAAGTCGGTCGCACCGAAGTAGGGTGTATAATCACCTATCTAGAGAATATTCATTTGCTTCTTTAATCTATCAATGCTGTCCCATATATATACGGGAACGGTTGCTGATCCCAACCGTTGGTGATGTACATTCGATACACTCAAGCGAAATGAGTGGTCGGTCATGTGTGGCTGAGTTGCAAGATGTTCTTGTTGAACTCCAGTGTATCGTTCCTAGAGTACACTGATCGGAAGGTGGATCCATACCTTGTCATAGTTGGAAACCCAATCATCCAATACGCACCTGCGGTTTTGATTGTATACTATATATGTAGAACGCGAGATGCAAGCGTTTCTACTAGACTGATATCTATTTGTATTTAGACATTATCATAATATCAGAATGATATTGCTTTTCAAAGATGTTTGGATTCTCATAAGGGAAAAACCCGTTCCGTATTCACGGCGTGGTCTTATGAGATATCATATACCTGTTTAAATGATTTGAGTTTACTCACACCAGTCACATGACTGACCCAGAGTTTATTTGTTTTGTCTTCCCTAAACTCTTGGGTGCCTAAATTTGTACGGGCAGTCAAGTAGTCGGGATTTACAGATGCACTTGGAGAGCTTGGAGCAGGAGGCTTCAGCAGTCGATGGCTATTATTTATTCCGCTGTGATGTTATATGTTGTACTCTGAAAATGGTATGTATAAACAGTTATAACTTTGTATTTCAAAAGTTATGTTATATTTTATTCGTTCCGCTGTGAGATTCGTGTTACTCTGATGTTGTGTTCTTCTTCTTCTTCTATTCTAATTTTCTATCTTATCTTTCCTCACCCTCTAATTTCTTTCACTAATTACCAAGATTTTTCGATGGTTTGGTTATCGACATCGTGCTTATGTCGATAACCAAAGTCGCCGAAAATCCGGGTCGTTACAGTTGGTATCAGAGCTTAAGTTAAGAATTACTTGGCTCTGTGGCGTGACTCGGTAGAGATAGGGTTAGTAATACCCTAGACTGAGATTGAGTGTATATATACGAGTGAACGTATTTGTTATTGATATAAAAATTGTTTTATATTGTGGAGATTCATTGGTTGAGTCGTTTATGAGTTCTGGTCGATCAGTTTGATCCACTGTATCGGTAGGAGTTACTAAACACTTGAATACGATGAACCATCATGGTAAGTTTTAAAAGAGGGTAAATGAGAATAGTTTACCCAACGTATATTTTGATATATATAGTGGATATATTGGTTGTTATTATAATCAAGTAAGATTATAAATTAAATGGTTATGTAAATAATCAATCAGAATTCATATAAGTGAAATACGTGAAATCAGATGAGTTAAATCTGAAATTTAAACCAGAAATTGAATTAAAATTCTGGAAAATAGGATAAGTGTTTGTAAATGGATTGGGATTAAAAATAAGGAAAATTTAAGATCCTGGGAGATTTTAAATTGTTTTACAAGCAGTGTAAATTATATTTTGAAATGAATTTCAAAGTGAAATGTTTAGAAATGGTTTTATAGTATTGAACTCAATTCGATCGCTGGAAAATAGATTCTGATGATGACAGCTGCATCATCAGTATTCATTTTCGAGTTGTAAGTGACGAATTACTACCAGAGATACTGTTTTGAATTTGTTTTGGGAAAGACAAGTTGTGTTGAATTTCAAAATGGAAAATTCAAATAGAATTGAAATGGAATTCAATTAGTTGATAAACAAGTTTAACCTATATTTGAACATGTATATTCAAATAAAAAGGTGAAATGGGCAAACCAGTAATTTGAAAATCACTTAACGAAATAAGTTAAAACGATTGGATTAAGTTGGAATGAATTAGAAATGTATGGATATACATGAGATAGGTATGGATAAGGTATAAAGGTTTATAAATAGATTGCTCGACAAAAGGTATGTATTTAATTCCATATGAGATTTTGTGAGCCGAATTGGCAAGCCGCTTGGCTGTTTGATTTTCTTTTGGGATGGAGATGGCCAAGAGAGGCGAGTGATGGTTTGAGATATTAACCAGTACGAAGGAGGTGCTGGCGAGATTTTTCGAACAGTTAAGGCATTAGAAAATTCTCAGGATTTTTTTGAAATTTTTCGTGATAAGGATTAATTAATAATTTAATTGAAATTAAATTGGTTCAATTGAAACTAAATTTAAGAAGTGAACAAATATGTTCTAACCAGTCGATAGGGTCGTCCTCTACCTTTTAGCAATTTCGAGGACGAAATTATTTTAAGTGGGGAAGATTGTAATGACCCGCATTGGCAGAGGTATTATAATTGATTTATTTAATTATATAAAAAGGTGATTAAAGGGATTTATTTGTCGTGGAATAAAATAATGGTGAATATTTAATTAAAATAATAAATTAAGTAATATATTTAATTCTGAAATAATCAGAATTGGCTGAAATGACGATATGGTGTGAACCGGATCATCTGTGATATATAATTCAGTTTAGAATTGAATTAGAATAACGAATATATTCAATCGTCGACAGTTGAACGTATAGTTTATAATATAATTATAAACAAGCTCGAAATGGCGCTGCAGTTCGTAAATTGGCGATTCGAACTTCAACTGAATGTACAAGATTCGTTTTAAATCGGATTTCTGTGAAACAAGAAACGTGTGGAGCTGGTGGAGTATATCTTTCTAGTGGAAGAGAAAAATCGGGATTTCGTCGTATAGATTTTGAGATATGTCCAAATCAAATTTTGAAATAGTCGCTATAGAATCGTTTATCGACCGTAACGGTTTATTTCAAAATAACTAGATATCGGGTTTGAATATAGACAAGGTTCTTTTGGGACATAGTGATAATTTAATTTTTAGAATTTTACTGTAATTTTTAATTAATTAAATAAGTGACTTTTTATTTGGGGTATTTTGCACCCTGAAATCAACATTTTGAAGTTTCAAAGAATGAGTTAACCTACCAATATTATTATATTTATGTAATCGTAGGGCGTTGTTTATCACAACGCTATTTTTATATCTGTCCATAAGAACTCGTACGGGAACGAAATATTACATAATGGGATACACTAAGTTTTATATCTTAAAACTAAGTTCTCTTCGTTTCCCTCTGGACAATATTGTGCCACTGTTACCTCCTGTCTCCTCAAAAGAAAACCGAAACGTGGGAAAAGCAATGCCTTAAAAATCAAAAGGGAGCCACAGAACATGATGCTTAGCCACAAAAAAATCGGATCAAAGGAAAAGCAAATAAGAAATCTATTTTCGCTGGATCAAACCGAGCCACGTCTTCAACTTAAACTCTATAAATACCCATCCTGTACCCGTCCCTTTCTTTTACTTTCAGGAACCCAAAAATCGTGAGAAGTAAATACTTCAAAAGAATTTACTTTAAAACAAATAAAAAGGGAGAGGCGCAGCAAACTTTCAGGGAAAGGAATTGTGTTAATACGTGAACTTCAGAGAGGGACTACCTGCTGTTCGAACACGCAAGGGAGGAAGGGACGGAAGTTTTAAATGGTGATGAGTGGCGGGTGTTTGCAGGCTAGAAAGTTTTGAAAAGGGGTAAAGATGGGGGTGAACGTGGGAACACTTTGGAGTATAGGAAGTTGCATACGTGTCTTTGCATGTTGATGGCGTGAGGGACCGTTTGCTGTTGTTACTGAGGGGTGTTCGAGCTGGTGAGGTATGGGAGCTGAACGGTGGGATCTAGTGTGCGTTTCAGTGCAAACATGAGCTTGAGGAAATGGACACTACTGTGTAAATAAAGGAGGAGCGGACACGTTGTTGTATGTCATGGGGGAGAGAGCAGTTCAACAAAGTGGAAGTGGTGAAGTACTGTTCAACCAAAAGGACGTGATGAGGTAAATTAATGCATGGTGGGTGGGTACTTGAGATAGTCTGTGTAGTTGTATTGTAAAGTGCGGAGATCAGGAGAGGAACATCGGGGAAGGTGAACACTGTATGCAGTGGTATATGATTTGTGGGCCGGCATATTTAAATGATTTTGGGCCATGTTTTATAAAAAAAAATGGACACATCAAAAAGGGAAATGGGCTGTTAAAACATGGAAGGATCTTTACAAATGCTGGGAGCACGTTTTATATTAGGGGAAGCAAGCACCGTCCAGGTGCGAGTTGAACTTTGAGAGGGGCCGGTGACAATAAATGATTATCGAACCGTAAGTTCCGTTGGGACCGTATGGACCAACACTACATAATTGAACAGACTGGAAGTCCATCCGAGCACGTTACAATTTATGGCGGAATAAATTGTCCAACGGAATCAAATAACGCAAACCGTTATTTAACGGTTAACGCGCCAAAGTGAGTAAAACTCACTAACTCTCCTCAATTTATATTTTAATATAAATTGTACTTTATTTATTGACTGCTGTATATTGATTGTTAAACTGGACTGTTAAATAGATTTGATTGAAAACGTAGTTATAGTTAATCTATGTACTGTTAATCAAATATGGTTCTGTACAGCAGGATATTTCATTTCAAAATGAAATATGATATATTGTGTAACATCTGTGGATGCAGGGAGACAGGTTGGAGGAATCCGACTGGGTTCCTCAACAATTATTTTATTGTTTTCATATATTGTGATATATGTTGTGATTTATAATCTGTTATTGATTATGGATGTTAGAACGATATTGATCATCGTTGTTTGATATTTTAAATATCATAAGAAACCCTGAGTTGTAAAAAGGAATAGTTCAATGTATATCGAAATAAAGGAGTTTTATAAAATCAACCGATTTTATAAAAAGAAACAATTTGAAAATAGAGTATTTATAAAACGAACACGGTTTTATAAAAGGAAGTATTTATAAAACAAATAGAGTTTTATAAAAGGGGTATTTATTTAGAAAATATATAGAATTGAAAAGGGAAATATTTATTTAGAAAATAAATAGAATAAAGAAATATTTATTTAGAAGATAAATAAAAGTTATAAATAGGGAATATTTGTAACGGTAAATAGAAATTGTAAATAGGAATATTTGTAACGGTAAATAGAAGTTGTAAAAAGGAAATAGTTGTAACGGAAAACGTAGTTTATCAAAAGGAGTTAATCAAACGTAGTTTATAAAAAGGGGTTAATCGAATATAGAAATTAAGAAGGGAAGTTAAACAAAAATTAGAAACTGACTAGGGATTAGTAAGTTGAATAGTTTTCTGAGTGTTGATCTGATGTTGGTTTCGGCCTTTGGGGTTTATACTTAGAGAATTGTTCTCTTACTGGTTTACAGTTAGGGACTAATAGTTGTGGAATGGTAGTGATGCGTGAATGAGGATTGGAAATGTTTTCCAATGTTGATAATGTATATTATCTAGTTTTAGAAAATAAGGAAATATATATATATATATATGATTGATGATTGGATCGATAATTCCATTTGGAATTAAGATCGTTGTTTGTACACCGACATATTTTCATTTGATAGTTAAATCACAGACTATCGAAGTTTTGACCATTTTACGTTGTTAATATGGAGAGACCGGTTGGATTATTATCCGAAGAACCACTCCGTATCGACATAAACGTTGTGATCAAATACGATGAAGAAATTGAAGACGGAGTAAAGTGCAAGGGCTGTCATGTTTACAGAATAGTGCCTTCGGTTTCGTTCAGTCCCAGAACGAACGTATATGGACGAATGTCTGACAGAGTATTTCCAATGATCGAATGGGTTGGACTGTACAAATATATATGGTGGCCAACGAATTTATTCCCTTCGCATAATATCCAGAATCTATTTGTGCAGATCCAACTAAATGATTTACGGATCTGATAATGTGGCATTCAAAGTGATTGTGTTATAAATGAATGGAAAGTAAGCGTAGCTTCTAGCCTCATCAACCGATAAATGACAGAAATCGGGCAGGCAGCATGGCTAAGTCGGTCGCACCGAAGTAGGGTGTATAATCACCTATCTAGAGAATATTCATTTGCTTCTTTAATCTATCAATGCTGTCCCATATATATACGGGAACGGTTGCTGATCCCAACCGTTGGTGATGTACATTCGATACACTCAAGCGAAATGAGTGGTCGGTTATGTGTGGCTGAGTTGCAAGATGTTCTTGTTGAACTCCAGTGTATCGTTCCTAGAGTACACTGATCGGAAGGTGGATCCATACCTTGTCATAGTTGGAAACCCAATCATCCAATACGCACCTGCGGTTTTGATTGTATACTATATATGTAGAACGTGAGATGCAAGCGTTTCTACTAGACTGATATCTATTTGTATTTAGACATTATCATAATATCAGAATGATATTGCTTTTCAAAGATGTTTGGATTCTCATAAGGGAAAAACCCGTTCCGTATTCACGGCGTGGTCTTATGAGATATCATATACCTGTTTAAATGATTTGAGTTTACTCACACCAGTCACATGACTGACCCAGAGTTTATTTGTTTTGTCTTCCCTAAACTCTTGGGTGCCTAAATTTGTACGGGCAGTCAAGTAGTCGGGATTTACAAATGCACTTGGAGAGCTTGGAGCAGGAGGCTTCAGCAGTCGATAGCTATTATTTATTCCGCTGTGATGTTATATGTTGTACTCTGAAAATGGTATGTATAAACAGTTATAACTTTGTATTTCAAAAGTTATGTTATATTTTATTCGTTCCGCTGTGAGATTCGTGTTACTCTGATGTTGTGTTCTTCTTCTTCTTCTATTCTAATTTTCTATCTTATCTTTCCTCACCCTCTAATTTCATTCACTAATTACCAAGATTTTTCGATGGTTTGGTTATCGACATCGTGCTTATGTCGATAACCAAAGTCGCCGAAAATCCGGGTCGTTACAGTTGGTATCAGAGCTTAAGTTAAGAATTACTTGGCTCTGTGGCGTGACTCGGTAGAGATAGGGTTAGTAATACCCTAGACTGAGATTGAGTGTATATATACGAGTGAACGTATTTGTTATTGATATAAAAATTGTTTTATATTGTGGAGATTCATTGGTTGAGTCGTTTATGAGTTCTGGTCGATCAGTTTGATCCGCTGTATCGGTAGGAGTTACTAAACACTTGAATACGATGAACCATCATGGTAAGTTTTATAAGAGGGTAAATGAGAATAGTTTACCCAACGTATATTTTGATATATATAGTGGATATATTGGTTGTTATTATAATCAAGTAAGATTATAAATTAAATGGTTATGTAAATAATCAATCAGAATTCATATAAGTGAAATACGTGAAATCAGATGAGTTAAATCTGAAATTTAAACCAGAAATTGAATTAAAATTCTGGAAAATAAGATAAGTGTTTGTAAATGGATTGGGATTAAAAATAAGGAAAATTTAAGATCCTGGGAGATTTTAAATTGTTTTACAAGCAGTGTAAATTATATTTTGAAATGAATTTCAAAGTGAAATGTTTAGAAATGGTTTTATAGTATTGAACTCACTTCGATCGCTGGAAAATAGATTCTGATGATGACAGCTGCATCATCAGTATTCATTTTCGAGTTGTAAGTGACGAATTACTACCAGAGATACTGTTTTGAATTTGTTTTGGGAAAGACAACTTGTGTTGAATTTCAAAATGGGAAATTCAAATAGAATTGAAATGGAATTCAATTAGTTGATAAACAAGTTTAACCTATATTTGAACATGTATATTCAAATAAAAAGGTGAAATGGGCAAACCAGTAATTTGAAAATCACTTAACGAAATAAGTTAAAACGATTGGATTAAGTTGGAATGAATTAGAAATGTATGGATATACATGAGATAGGTATGGATAAGGTATAAAGGTTTATAAATAGATTGCTCGACAAAAGGTATGTATTTAATTCCATATGAGATTTTGTGAGCCGAATTGGCAAGCCGCTTGGCTGTTTGATTTTCTTTTGGGATGGAGATGGCCCAGAGAGGCGAGTGATGGTTTGAGATATTAACCAGTACGAAGGAGGTGCTGGCGAGATTTTTCGAACAGTTAAGGCATTAGAAAATTCTCAGGATTTTTTTGAAATTTTTCGTGATAAGGATTAATTAATAATTTAATTGAAATTAAATTGGTTCAATTGAAACTAAATTTAAGAAGTGAACAAATATGTTCTAACCAGTCAATAGGGTCGTCCTCTACCTTTTAGCAGTTTCGAGGACGAAATTATTTTAAGTGGGGAAGATTGTAATGACCCGCATTGGCAGAGGTATTAGAATTGATTTATTTAATTATATAAAAAGGTGATTAAAGGGATTTATTTGTCGTGGAATAAAATAATGGTGAATATTTAATTAAAATAATAAATTAAGTAATATATTTAATTCTGAAATAATCAGAATTGGCTGAAATGACGATATGGTGTGAACCGGATCATCTGTGATATATAATTCAGTTTAGAATTGAATTAGAATAACGAATATATTCAATCGTCGACAGTTGAACGTATAGTTTATAATATAATTATAAACAAGCTCGAAATGGTGCTGCAGTTCGTAAATTGGCGATTCGAACTTCAACTGAATGTACAGGATTCGTTTTAAATCGGATTTCTGTGAAACAAGAAACGTGTGGAGCTGGTGGAGTATATCTTTCTAGTGGAAGAGAAAAATCGGGATTTCGTCGTATAGATTTTGAGATATGTCCAAATCAAATTTTGAAATAGTCGCTATAGAATCATTTATCGACCGTAACGGTTTATTTCAAAATAACTAGATATCGAGTTTGAATATAGACAAGGTTCTTTTGGGACATAGTGATAATTTAATTTTTAGAATTTTACTGTAATTTTTAATTAATTAAATAAGTGACTTTTAATTTGGGGTATTTTGCACCCTGAAATCAACATTTTGAAGTTTCAAAGAATGAGTTAACCTACCAATATTATTATATTTATGTAATCGTAGGGCGTTGTTTATCATAACGCTATTTTTATATCTGTCCATAAGAACTCGTACGGGAACGAAATATTACATAATGGGATACACTAAGTTTTATATCTTAAAACTAAGTTATCTTCGTTTCCCTCTGGACAATATTGTGCCACTGTTACCTCCTGTCTCCTCAAAAGAAAACCGAAACGTGGGAAAAGCAATGCCTTAAAAATCAAAAGGGAGCCACAAAACATGATGCTTAGCCACAAAAAAATCGGATCAAAGGAAAAGCAAATAAGAAATCTATTTTCGCTGGATCAAACCGAGCCACGTCTTCAACTTAAACTCTATAAATACCCATCCCGTACCCGTCCCTTTCTTTTACTTTCAGGAACCCAAAAATCGTGAGAAGTAAATACTTCAAAAGAATTTACTTTAAAACAAATAAAAAGGGAGAGGCGCAGCAAACTTTCAGGGAAAGGAATTGTGTTAATACGTGAACTTCAGAGAGGGACTACCTGCTGTTCGAACACGCAAGGGAGGAAGGGACGGAAGTTTTAAATGGTGATGAGTGGCGGGTGTTTGCAGGCTAGAAAGTTTTGAAAAGGGGTAAAGATGGGGGTGAACGTGGGAACACTTTGGAGTATAGGAAGTTGCATACGTGTCTTTGCATGTTGATGGCGTGAGGGACCGTTTGCTGTTGTTACTGAGGGGTGTTCGAGCTGGTGAGGTATGGGAGCTGAACGGTGGGATCTAGTGTGCGTTTCAGTGCAAACATGAGCTTGAGGAAATGGACACTACTGTGTAAATAAAGGAGGAGCGGACACGTTGTTGTATGTCATGGGGGAGAGAGCAGTTCAACAAAGTGGAAGTGGTGAAGTACTGTTCAACCAAAAGGACGTGATGAGGTAAATTAATGCATGGTGGGTGGGTACTTGAGATAGTCTGTGTAGTTGTATTGTAAAGTGCGGAGATCAGGAGAGGAACATCGGGGAAGGTGAACACTGTATGCAGTGGTATATGATTTGTGGGCCGGCATATTTAAAGGATTTTGGGCCATGTTTTATAAAAAAAAATGGACACATCAAAAAGGGAAATGGGCTGTTAAAACATGGAAGGATCTTTACAAATGCTGGGAGCACGTTTTATATTAGGGGAAGCAAGCACCGTCCAGGTGCGAGTTGAACTTTGAGAGGGGTCGGTGACAATAAATGATTATCGAACCGTAAGTTCCGTTGGGACCGTATGGACCAACACTACATAATGGAACAGACTGGAAGTCCATCCGAGCACGTTACAATTTATGGCGGAATAAATTGTCCAACGGAATCAAATAACGCAAACCGTTATTTAACGGTTAACGCGCCAAAGTGAGTAAAACTCACTAACTCTCCTCAATTTATATTTTAATATAAATTGTACTTTATTTATTGACTGCTGTATATTGATTGTTAAACTGGACTGTTAAATAGATTTGATTGAAAACGTAGTTATAGTTAATCTATGTACTGTTAATCAAATATGGCTCTGTACAGCAGGATATTTCATTTCAAAATGAAATATGATATATTGTGTAACATCTGTGGATGCAGGGAGACAGGTTGGAGGAATCCGACTGGGTTCCTCAACAATTATTTTATTGTTTTCATATATTGTGATATATGTTGTGATTTATAATCTGTTATTGATTATGGATGTTAGAACGATATTGATCATCGTTGTTTGATATTTTAAATATCATAAGAAACCCTGAGTTGTAAAAAGGAATATTTCAATGTATATCGAAATAAAGGAGTTTTATAAAATCAACCGATTTTATAAAAAGAAACAATTTGAAAATAGAGTATTTATAAAACGAACACGGTTTTATAAAAGGAAGTATTTATAAAACAAATAGAGTTTTATAAAAGGGGTATTTATTTAGAAAATAAATAGAATTGAAAAGGGAAATATTTATTTAGAAAATAAATAGAATAAAGAAATATTTATTTAGAAGATAAATAAAAGTTATAAATAGGGAATATTTGTAACGGTAAATAGAAATTGTAAATAGGAATATTTGTAACGGTAAATAGAAGTTGTAAAAAGGAAATAGTTGTAACGGAAAACGTAGTTTATCAAAAGGAGTTAATCAAACGTAGTTTATAAAAAGGGGTTAATCGAATATAGAAATTAAGAAGGGAAGTTAAACAAAAATTAGAAACTGACTAGGGATTAGTAAGTTGAATAGTTTTCTGAGTGTTGATCTGATGTTGGTTTCGGCCTTCGGGGTTTATACTTAGAGAATTGTTCTCTTACTGGTTTACAGTTAGGGACTAATAGTTGTGGAATGGTAGTGATGCGTGAATGAGGATTGGAAATGTTTTCCAATGTTGATAATGTATATTTTCTAGTTTTAGAAAATAAGGAAATATATATATATATATATATATATATGATTGATGATTGGATCGATAATTCCATTTGGAATTAAGATCGTTGTTTGTACACCGACATATTTTCATTTGATAGTTAAATCACAGACTATCGAAGTTTTGACCATTTTACGTTGTTAATATGGAGAGACCGGTTGGATTATTATCCGAAGAACCACTCCGTATCGACATAAACGTTGTGATTAAATACGATGAAGAAATTGAAGACGGAGTAAAGTGCAAGGGCTGTCATGTTTACAGAATAGTGCCTTCGGTTTCGTTCAGTCCCAGAACGAACGTATATGGACGAATGTCTGACAGAGTATTTCCAATGATCGAATGGGTTGGACTGTACAAACATATATGGTGGCCAACGGATTTATTCCCTTCGCATAATATCCAGAATCTATTTGTGCAGATCCAACTAAATGATTTACGGATCTGATAATGTGGCATTCAAAGTGATCGTGTTATAAATGAATGGAAAGTAAGCGTAGCTTCTAGCCTCATCAACCGATAAATGACAGAAATTGGGCAGGCAGCATGGCTAAGTCGGTCGCACCGAAGTAGGGTGTATAATCACCTATCTAGAGAATATTCATTTGCTTCTTTAATCTATCAATGCTGTCCCATATATATACGGGAACGGTTGCTGATCCTAACCGTTGGTGATGTACATTCGATACACTCAAGCGAAATGAGTGGTCGGTCATGTGTGGCTGAGTTGCAAGATGTTCTTGTTGAACTCCAGTGTATCGTTCCTAGAGTACACTGATCGGAAGGTGGATCCATACCTTGTCATAGTTGGAAACCCAATCATCCAATACGCACCTGCGGTTTTGATTGTATACTATATATGTAGAACGTGAGATGCAAGCGTTTCTACTAGACTGATATCTATTTGTATTTAGACATTATCATAATATCAGAATGATATTGCTTTTCAAAGATGTTTGGATTCTCATAAGGGAAAAACCCGTTCCGTATTCACGGCGTGGTCTTATGAGATATCATATACCTGTTTAAATGATTTGAGTTTACTCACACCAGTCACATGACTGACCCAGAGTTTATTTGTTTTGTCTTCCCTAAACTCTTGGGTGCCTAAATTTGTACGGGCAGTCAAGTAGTCGGGATTTACAGATGCACTTGGAGAGCTTGGAGCAGGAGGCTTCAGCAGTCGATAGCTATTATTTATTCCGCTGTGATGTTATATGTTGTACTCTGAAAATGGTATGTATAAACAGTTATAACTTTGTATTTCAAAAGTTATGTTATATTTTATTCGTTCCGCTGTGAGATTCGTGTTACTCTGATGTTGTGTTCTTCTTCTTCTTCTATTCTAATTTTCTATCTTATCTTTCCTCACCCTCTAATTTCTTTCACTAATTACCAGGATTTTTCGATGGTTTGGTTATCGACATCGTGCTTATGTCGATAACCAAAGTCGCCGAAAATCCGGGTCGTTACACGTTTCCCCCCAGGTTTTAAAGGAGGGAATAGTATAGCTCAGGTTAAGTTGGACTGTCACTCTTTACCAGCTTGAAGATTTGTCGAAGTTTTGCTTGGATTCTCTTTTTAGATGCTGTGGTTGGCTCTTGCTACATTGGGGAATATAAATGTTGTTTTATGCTTCTTTATTTTGTAAGACAGATTATACTCTGATATTGGAAAGCAATTGTTGTACAAACTATTTTATCAATAAAGTAAAGTTTATTTTCCGCTGTTTTAATTTTATCTGTCTTGTAATTTTATCTGCATCTTTTACCCTAAATGCTCCACAAAACTTAGTGCATTCCCTTTGTGAGTGACGCTAACGGATGTGGGGTGTTACACTGATGTTCTAGAAAGGTCTCACAACCCTCCTAAAGGCTACATGGACATCAGTCGTCAAATGGGTATAGTTGGAAGCATTCCTCCCTTTCATCCTTTCATTATTAACTTCCTCAAATGAATGAACTAGCGCCGATGTAGCTTCACCCAACGACATATTCTTATCTCTACATTGTACATACTTTATATGGAAATCTTGAGGCACCTTTGAAGACGTCGTGTTTTATTATAACTTTAAGCATCGCTAACAAGTTACCGCCATTTCTTTATTTTGAGTCTGCGCCTAGTAGGAAGATAATTACTGTTGGATTCAGCAAGATAAGTGACATAAGATCAAATTGGTTTTATGTTCTTAATCAAGATGGTTGCATCAAGAGATGGATTTATTCCAATAAGCTTCGATTTTTCATCCATTCGTTTGAGCTTTACTTGGCGTATTTTTAACATATCTCCTTATCTCTAGGTCCAACTCCGAAGAAACCTCAGGGTTGGATGTATCAAGAACTTTTAACTACACCGCTAAATGCTCCAACAACTTCGTTAAGTGTAAAATATTGTCTTGCTGATGAATTTATTGATCATATCACTTGCTAATTCCTTATCGGAGCATGGGAGCAAGCAGATTTCGGGCTCCTGTGGATGTTCCCCCGACCGTCATACCTCCGGTGCCTACGGGACCGAAAGATGTGCCTCCCATGGGGGAGAAGTGACAACTACGACCAAGATCAAGATCAAGGTTAAGGGGCCCCATAAGTGCAAGGACGTTACTGGTTCTAATCGGGAGCCTTAACCAGGGGAGAAGGAGAAATCCCTTAAAGAGATGACTAGCAAGGGATTCGGGATCACTTCTTCCAAAGATACAGTCACCAGGGATCCCGCAAAAAGATTGTTGAGGAAGGATACTAAGTCTCTCCTCCAAAAGATGCCACCATCATGTAGGAGCAGTCCACTCTTAAAACTCCATCTCCAACAAAATCTTTGGTGCATGATTTTCGGCTAGAAGATTCTATGTTGTCGTTCCAGGGCTTAGGCAGTCTGCCTTTATCGGACAGCATTTATTCTTTTCAGAATTTGGGCTCCGGCTCCCTGTTTCCGACTTCCAAAGAGTAAATCTCACCTACCAAAGCAGAGCTGACCACACTAACTAGCCAAGCTCCGGGCTGTTACATTGGGAAGGGGGTCACTATTGCATACACAGCACGAGCATTTCATGTCAAAGCACTCTTTTCATCTTATGCTTTCTAGTTCTGACTTGAAATCCTTTCATGAAATGCAAGTGTAATGACTAGGTGAAATAAGTATGCCAAAGAGTTTGGTTCATGGTTCCTAACGGTAGGCCTGGCCACAAAGGCTCCTTAAATCGGGATTCACACGATCACTCAGATAGGCAGAGTTGAAAGGAATTTGAATGCCAAATGATTTGGGAAAAGAAGATGAAAAGGAGTAGAAAACAAAGAAAGAACTAGCTGTCCGGCAATTTGAAAAATGCAGGAGCAGAAAAAGGAACTCGATAGAGAGAGGCATCATCATGACTCTATACATCGTTCTTACAGTAAATCCGGTTAGGGCTCTGAAGATAAAACCCCTAGCGAGCAGTCTCTAACCAAGGACTCATCTCAGTCCAAGGTTCTTCTAGCTCCCCACTATCAATCCAAAAAGATTCCTCCACAACATGCGAGCTCCACTTCGTCAGGATGGCATGAAGAGAAAGAGATCCAAGTTGCACCTCCTCGAGGCCAATAATAGTATGCAAAGGAGAGGAAAAATCTATTGGTTAGAACATTCCCAGACTTGTGCTTTGATAGTATCCAATTTTTTCCTTTCTTAAAACTTGTTACAAAGTCCTTCGAAGATGGGTACAGATCTGATTTCAGCTTTATTATCTCACAATATCATGAGACGTATACTTATGCGAGGAGATTGTCTAAGCCTATTCGGAGACTCGAGATCGAGATGGCTAACATGAATCGGGAATGGGATTATGATAAAAATCTCTTGGGATCCACTCAAAAAGAATTGGATGTGTGTGAAACTCAACTGGCAGACATGAAGAAACAACATGATAAAACTAAGGCAAAGCTTGATAACGTCCAGGTCAGACTGAACACTGAGCTAAGTGAGTGGTCGCTTCTGATCGAGTCTGTTAAGGATGGTTGAAACTGGTGTTGGATTCGAATAAAGTTCTGATTGCTAAGATGGTATCTATGAAAAGTGAGAAGGAAAAGTTGATAAAGGAGAAAGATGAACTGGCCAAGGAAAATGCCTAGCTTAAAACCTAGATAGAAGCTTCTTAGAAGGCAAAGGGGAGGTCAAGGTCAATGTCAAATCTTCTCTTGAATCTGTATCCACCACTCAAGACAAATATGATGAAGAGGTTCAAGAGATGAAGGCTAAAGTGGCAAAGGATGAGGAAATGAAAGAAAACCTTAGCTTGCAAATACTGACTTTTTACGCACGAATTCTTTGGCACCGAATCTATCATTGGTTAAAGATTATTCGTAGACTTTGGTAGACAATTGGGAAATCTTCTTACAAGAAGAGAAGGAAGCTTTGGAAGGGGGTGCCGTTGATGAGGCTAAGTTAAAAGAGACATACTTGAAAGGTGATGAGCCACAAGTTCTTTTCGAACGTTGGAAACTACTGAAAAAGGAGGAGGATTCGAAACACCTTAAGCTCAAGGAAAAATTCTTCATTGAAGGGGAATCCAGTACTGTCAAGGAAGATGTGGTTGATGCTCGTCAAGTAGCCAGCCTACTCTGGGCACTATCTCCTCTGGTTCCATTACTGTTGTCCCATCTTCTCCCATCCAGGGGTCTACAACTGTGGAGGCTATAATCCCACCAATCCAGGATATTCTACACACAAGCCTTTTTATCTAACTATTAATGTGAAAACTCCTACAACTCCTGGTGGCCATGCCGCTGAAGGTATTTCTATATTCTCCCCTCAGTTAGCAAAAGCTTTGGTAGGGTTTCCAGTCGAGAGACCCATATTTTCGCAAAGTCTAACAATCATTGATCTTCCTGCTTCAGGTACGAAGCCGGTCGAGGCCATCGTAGAGAAGGAAGCTAACATGACCAATGAGTCCATAATGCCCTCTTGCGGTGATGTGCCAAAAAAGAAGAAATTATAGCAGCATTGAAAGACCTTGATGGCAAGAACGGTGATGATGACGTTATCTATACTAGAGAGACCGGTAAGACCGGAGAGCTGACACTTACAGAGATGAAAGTGTGAAATGAGAGAAAGCTCTTCCAAGCTAACTTTGTGGCCCTACCATCGCCCTTTCTCGTCGATCCTATCAGTATGATTCCTCCTTCTAGCACATAGGTCTCCACCGAGCTTACCAAGTTGCCTCTAAAAGATACACGCTCCAAATCCATACCAGATCATAGGAATCTTCAACTAGGAAGACTAAGAGGAAGAACCGTATACTTATGGAAACTAAAAACTAAAGAAGCTGAGGAAGTAGAAGAAACATAAAACCCCAAGTCCTAGTAATTGCTTGACTTGTTTTTAGTTTTAGATAGGCCTGCTGTGGTTGTTGCTAGTGTGGCCCCTCCTTTTTCTTTGTATCTCTGTACAAATCCTATAATTAATAAAGCAATTTGTTTCTTTTTCTCGCTTTCCATTCAATGTACTTGTGATTTAATTCATAAGTCCTTTGCTTTAATCGAGCCAAATTTGTTTGTGTAATCGAGAGGTATAATGTATATGCCCCTAATTAACCCTGAATCATGCGCCAAATCAAACACATGTTTGAGGTTAACTTATACGTTCATATCCGTGCCTCCAATGTCAACGGGGACATAAGACAAGTTTATTGAACTTCTGGTCCTTGTGTTTTATACTCTCCCATTGTGATTTTGGTTTAGAGTTCTGGGTTATAGTGGGCTTAATTCATGATGCACCATTCATGCTTACCCAATTAGTTCGTACTCAATTCCAAACTATAAGGAATGGGATTAATCGGGAAAGTAGTCAAGTCAAACTAATATCGGCATCGTTGCCCTCAAGCTAGGGGCAAAGGCCACCTTATTGAGCGCTGATATCGAGCTCAAATGTATTTTAACACTTGTCCGACCAGTCGCGGAGTTGAGTTCGCTCATCGAAACACGAGCGAGTCAACATCGTCGGGAAGTCAATCACTCCCCTAATTTTAGTTATAAGCCAATTGAATCATAGTACTTAACTGATTAACATAACCAATCACATAGCATGGAAAGAGCTTTTATTTATAAACTATGTCCTTTGGAAAATCGTCATATTTTATAGCCTGAAAATGCAGTTACAAGAGAAATAAAATCTTAAGTCAAATAGTGTTGTAGATGCTCGGTGTTCCATGCTCTTAGGAGATGATCACCATCAACAGTCGTTATCCCGAAAGCTCCATTATCAAGCTTCTATTGAATGACATAAGGTACTTCTTATTTTGGGCCCATGTGGACAGGGGCCGGGAAGACAGGCTTCGGCACAAGATTGCCAGGTTCAAAGGTCCTGGTACAAACCTTCTGGTTGTAGTATCGTGCGACTTGATGCCTATGCGCTGAAGCATGCAAGTATGCTTCTTCTCTCTTCTCATCTATCATGTCCAATAACTCGAGGAGATGATCCTTGTTAGTCAATGGGTCATATTATGTCGTTATATGGGAAGGAACTTCAAGCTCTTTTGAAACGACTGCCTCAGGGCCGCATGAGAGTGCGAAAGGAGTATGGCCAGCGGCTAACTTGTGGGTAGTATAATAAGCCCAAAGGGATAATGGTAATTCTTCGACCCACTTGGCCTTTGCCTACTCTAGTCGCTTTTCTGAAATGATTTGATGATCTTATTCATAATCACAACTTGTCCATTCGATTATGGGTGAGTGACTGATGTGTATCTTTTTTGATGTGATATCATCGACAGAAATCTTTAAAACTCCATGCTATCAGATTAGGTTCCATTATTAGTGATGAAAGTTCTAAGGAGCCCAAATCCGCATATGATGTTTCTGATAATAAAGTTGATCACCCACTTTCTTGTGGTTGTGATCAACGGTTCAGCTTCAACTCACTTTGTAAAGTAATCCATAGCCACAGTTGCATACTTCGCTCCGCCACTAGATATTGGAAGGCTTCCGATGATGTCTACTTCTATATTGCAAATGGCCTAGGACTGACATTTAACTGAGTTGGTTTTTGTCGCGGTGTCATGAATAATCAGCGCATCTCGATTCATAGTAGGCCAAAATTAGTTGTACCGTAATATAATTTTTTTGCCAAAGTATGCCCTATAATGTGGTAGCTACAATTGCCTTCATGCACTTCTTATAACACGCGCTTGACGTCATCAGTGGTGATGCACCAAAGCAAAGAAAGTAGGAACCCTCTTTTGTAAATCGTTTTGCACTGCATGATACATTGCAAACTACAACGCACCTTTCAATCTACCTTTACGGAAGGGTTCCATGATAAAAGAAGATCTTTATGGGGGTTATCCATGTCTCCTTTTCAGGTCCGGCTTCCATTGTGTGATCAACTTCCATCTGATCAATACTTGAAGCATTCACTGCTTCATTCGAGACCATTTATGTTCTTCTGGGTTGTCGGAGCTGGTTAGCTTAGCCAAGATGTCGGCCTTCTGATTCTAGTCACTTGGAATATGGGAGATGCTATGATAATCCAAGCCATCTAATAATTCTTCAACCCATTCTAGGTAGGTAGCGAGTCGCTGTCCCTTCGTCTGTTACTCCTTTCGAACCTGGAATACAACAATTTGAGAGTTATAGAAAATATCCAATGCAACTACTCCCAACTCCTTCACGGGTTTCATCCTGGCAATCTGGGCTTCATACTCGGAAGCATTATTAGCAGTAGGACAATTTAGCCTTAAGGCATAGTAAATCAACCGTCCCTCAGGAGTTACCGAGACAACTTCTACGCCAGAACGTCTTTCATTATGAGCACCATCCGTGTATAACTTCCAAGCGATTGGTCCCGATTTGATTTTAGGAGGGTCTAATTCATCGTCCAAGGTATCATCTTTGGGAGTAGTTAATTCGTTATAATGTCTGCCAATGCTCGCCCTCAGATTGATTTTCATGGAAGGAAAGTAGGAATTGGCTTAATTCGATGTTCCACTTAAGTAATCTCCCGGACGCCTCAAGTCGTTGAAGGACCAGTCACAACGGTTGGTCGGTGATTACCTTAATCGAATGAGTCTGAAAGCAGTGGTGCAACTTTCTTGAGGAGATCAATAAGCTGCAAGCGAGCTTCTCGATTGTCGAGTAGTTACATTACAGCCCTATCAACTTTTTTCTCACATAATACACTGGTCTTTGGATAGAATTTGATTTATGTCCAAATAAAATTTTCAAATAGTCTCTATGGAATTTCCTTTATAGTTTATAGCGATTTATTTATATTTTAAATGGAATTTTCAATATAAATAAAATATCGATTCAACCGGGATTTGAATATCGACTTATAAATCCCATTGGAGCTGTATGATATAATATTGTGAATGTAAATGATAATATATATATTTATTTATATTTAATTTAATTGTTTTTAAATATATTTATATATTTAAATGGGTTATTTAGAGCTTTAAAAATAGGCAGTTTTTCAAACGACCTCCTTTTTCGATGAAACTAATTTTGTTGGATCCGCAATATTAAATTATTGCTAGATTTCAATTTTCGTGATTTTTTGAGTTAGTGTGTGGCCGTACGGATTTTTAATGTGAAAAACAGTCAGTATTTTGATGGTTAAAAATACGCTGTGTGAGCAAATGAAGTCGAATTTGGCGAAACCAGTTTCGTTGGGTCCTAATGTCGAACTCTAATTGTATGTCCATTTTCATGATTTTTGGATATCATATGTGATCATAGCAATTTTTACAGGACAAATACAAGTAAAGGTTCATTTTAAATGAATAAAATATTGAATATAAAAATATTAAAAAAATCCTATATAATACCCTTAAAACTTTCTAAACCTAATCTTTCCATTCCCATGGTCAAAGAAATATTTCGTCGCTCCTTTTTCTTTAGTCCACAGTAAAACGTGGGATTTAGAAAATCATAGTAAATCAAATAAAATTCTATAAATTCCGAAACTATTATCTTTGAACTCCCTGAGTGATTCTCTTCATTTTCCTATTAGTTTCGTTTAATTCGAGCCTATTTCCTTCCAATGTCGGGTTTGCAGAAAAACCTGGGGCAGTAATTTTGGGGTAATTTATGGATCGATTTGAAGTTTGGATATCATTTTGGGAATCAGGAGATCGAATTGCATCATTTGTGATTTTTGGGGATTTTATCGAAATAAAAGTTGTCGATACCTTTTTATGGTTCGCGCGAAGAGCCTGAAGTCATGACCTTGAGCGAGGGTGCAAATTGAGGATTTCAGTGAGGGAATGGTAGAGTTTTCGAAGGGGATTCCAGCGGGTTTCTTGGTTTGTGAAATCATGGAGTAACGAGGGAGTTATGTGAGGAAATGGTCATTGCATTGCTGATGGTTTTCGGAAGAATGAGGAGCAGCGTTTTGGTGAGATGGAAGAAGACCTATCAGCGAGCAGGATGTTGTGGAGTGAAGGCTAACGGTGAGGTCAGTCTAGAGTTTCCATGAAGTGATAATGTTAAACGTGGGTTTTCCAAAAGCAGAAATTGCGTGGATAGTTTTTGGAGCTGCAGCAAGTTGTATTTGCGGAAGATGGTGACTGGAGTTTTTATTCTTTTGACGTGGGCTTACTGAACTAAGGTAGTGGGTTCTTGTTGTGAAAACCGAAGCAGTAATGTGAAGTTTAAAGAAGGAGTTGTTTATGGCAACAGAAATTGAAAGCCAAGACAAATTATATGAAGAAATTGTATCTCGAACTTGGTAAATAACGAAGAAAAAGGGAACTCGTATCAGGGGAGTCAGTTATTGGTATTGTGGGTTTTTGTGAGGCGATTGTGGTTGTAAACAAGCTCGTGATTTATGTGAAGGGAGATCAGTATGTCAAGTGGGACAAAGCATGGAAAATGATGGGGTCAAACAGGTGAAATAAGCTGGTGCATGTTTTCTAGTTGAAGTCACTATTTTGTCCAGAGAAGAAGGAAATAGAATGTGCCGGTTTGGGCCAAGGAAAAAGGTCAAGGCACTTATTTAAATAAAAACGGTTTAATTAAATTTAATATTGTATTATAACTTATAAAATGTGCAACTTTGTCATGCATGGTCTGAATTTGACAAAACAAAGATCCGACGGGATCGTATGGACGGGAACAACATCATGGAACTGATTTGGAAGGATTAAGAGTTTGTCTCCATTTATGGGGAAAAAACATCTGTCAGAATCGACCAACAGTTATCGTTATTTAACTATAATCGTCTAATGTGAGTAAAACTCACTAACTCTATCAGTTATATTTTTATAACGTATTGTTTTAGAATGGATAAATGATGATTTATTGCTGTGTACTGACTATTTGGTTGAACTGCTAAGTAATCGGTTGAAATTATAGATCTGGTTATATATATATATGTATATATAAATTGATTCTGTTTAGCAGAATATTTCATAGTGAAATGAAATTGATGTTAATTGTATTGTTTAACATCTGTGGATGCAGGGAAACAGGTCGGATGAATCCAACTGGATTCCTCAACATTTATTTTACTATTTTTCATATATTGTAATATATGATGTGATATATAATCTGTGTTAATTACGTGTGTTGAATGACATCGATCATTGTTATTTGGGTATTTTAAATACCGTAAGAAATACTGGGATGTGGAAAAGGGGATTTTCAAAGTGTATTTCAAAAATGAATTATTTATATAAAATCAGTGGATTTTATATCAAAAAGGAAAAGAATTTTATAAAAGAAAATTAAAACAAACAAATAGAATTGAAAAGGATATATTTGAATAACATTTACAAATAGAAATGAAAAGGATATATTTGTAAAACATTTACAAATAGAATTGAAAAGGAATTGAAAAGGAAATATTTATTTGTTAAATAAATAAAATTATAAAAGGAATATTTATTTTGGAAAATAAATAGGATTCAAAAAGGGAATTCCCGAGATATAAAAGAGTTATCAATTAGAGTTATCGATTAGAGTAATCAATTAGAGTTAAATAATATAGTTAATTGAATAGAGTTATCGATTAGAGTTAATCGAATAGCGTTAATCAACTAGAGTTAACCAGTTAGAGTTAACCAGTTAGAGTTAATCAATTAGAGTTAATCGATTAGAGTTAAATCGAACTAGAGTTATTCAAATAGAGTTAATCGAGTTACAGTTAGTCGAGTATTAGTAAACTGAATAAGATTTAGTCGAATATTAGTTATTGTAAAGGAGATAATCGAATATAGTTTATTCGAATAGATTTAAAGGAGTTAATCGAATATAGTTTATTCGAAAGGAGTGAATCGAATATTAGTTATTCGGGGAGAGTTAATCGAATATAAGTTATTCGAAGTGAGTTAATTGAATATTAGTTATTCAAAGTAAGTTAATAGAATATAGTTTATTCGAAAAGAGTTAATCGAATATTGTTATTTGAAGAAAGGAGTTATCGAATATAGTTTATTCGAAGTGAGTTAATCGAATATAGTTTATTCGAATTAGAGAAAATCGAATATAAGTTATTCGAAGAGAGATAATCGAATATTAGTTATTCGAGGAGAGTTAATCGAATATAAGTTATTCGAAGGGAGTTAAATCGAATATTAGTTATTCGAAGGAGTTATTCGAAGGAGTTAATCGAATAGAGATTACTCGAAAGAGAGTTATATGTCGAATTCGATTATATCGAATTCGGGAAAGTACTATTCACTTTCCGTTTTTAATCAAGATTTATTTATTTATAAATAAATTAGTTGTTTGTTTATTTATCCAAATTAATAAACAAAAGTTATACTTAAGTTATTATATTTCGGAAGCATAGGATTATAACACTATTGTTATAATCAAATAATTTCTGTAAAAGAAGTGGATTCGTAAATAGAATCCGAGAGTTACGTAAGGAAGCTTGTTAAAGGTTTAAAAGGTGAAACTTGTTTGTTTCAAAGTTAGAAATGTTGTTCAGTTAAGGTCTGAGAGGTAGTTATACCCCAACTTGATTGGCTTCGTTTTTAACTAAGGAATGGTTAAGGTTCGATAGTGAAGGCTTGTTAAGTGAAATTAGTTAATCAGTGTAATGTTTGAATTGGCATGGCGATGTTTTATTTACGCATCTGTTTAAATCCAATGAGTGAGTTTTGGAAACATTTTCCAAATATAATCAGAGATATTTTCTAATCATAGAAAATGAAATGTTTGATGATAAAGAATACTGGAATGATAGTGATACGTGAAAAAGAGATGGAAATGTTTTCCAATGATTAATAACGTATATTTTCTAAATTTAGAAAATAAAGAATGTTGAATATATGGAAACAGGAAATATATAAATCTAATATAAAGAGATAAATGTTAATGATGATTGATCGATAAAATTTCCATCTGGTAATAATATTATTGTTTACACACGTGTTTTCTTTGATAGTTAACTCACCGACTATCGAAGTTTTGACCATTTTTCCGTCATCAATACGGAGAGACCGGGATCAGATTCATTATCTGAAAACCACTCTGTATGTGCGTTAGCGTTGCGATCAAATATGATGAAGATAATTAAAGACGGAGTTATGCAAGGGCTGTCCTGCATACAGAATAGTGCCTTCGGTTTGTCCAGTCCTAAGAAAACATGTATGGAAGAAGGTCTGACAGAGTATATTTAATAGATCGCGTAAGTTGATCTCTTCGAACGTATATATGTTTGGTAGCGGAGGAATTCGTTTCTCTTAGCTGTATACTCGTTGTATTTTTAGGGAAATCAATTTGTGATTTAGTGGGTATGACGATGTGACATTCAAAGTGAACAATTGTGTGATCTGTCAGAGATAAGCGTGGCCTCTAACCTCATAACCGGGAAGTGAAAAAAATCGGACAGGCAGCATGGCTAAGTGGTTAGCTGCCAATCAGGTTGTATTATCACCTATCTAGAGATATTCATTTCATTCTATAATCTGTTGTTGATGTTGTCCCATTCGAGAAACGGTTGCTAATCCCAACTGTTTGTGATATACATTCGATACACTCAAGCGAAATGAGTGGTCGGTCATGTGTGGCTGGGTTACAAGATGTTCTTGTTGAACCCAGTGTATTCCTCTCTAGAGGTACACTATCGGAAGGTGGTTTCATACTTTGTTATAGTTGATAATCCATTATCCAATAAGTGCTCGCGGTTTTGATTGTATACTATATATGTGGAACATGAGATGAAAGCATTCTGCAAGATGATTATTATATTGTGGTTGATAGACATTATTATAATATCAAAAGAGTTTTGATATAAAATTTATCGTTTCTTTCAAAAATAATTTGAAAGTTAAATCAAATTGATTTGTATTCTCACAAGGGAAAAACTCATTTCGTTATATGGCACGGTCTTATGAGATATCGTTTAATTGCTCAAACTGTTTTAAATTATTTTACTCCCACTAGTCCCATGACTGACCCAGAGTTTATTTTGTTTTGTTTTCCCTAAACTCTTGGGTGCCTAATTTAGTACGGGCAGTTAAGTAGTCAGGATTTTATAGATATTCCGAGAGAGCTTGGAGCAGGAGGCTTCAGGATTATATAGCTATAGTTATTTTTGCTGTGTTGTAAATGTTGTACTCTGATAATGTTACTGAATACATATACTGATTTTATTTCAAGGATATGTTATCAATTACATTTTATTCGTTCCGCTGTGAGATTCGTGTTGCTCTGATGTTGTATCTTCTTCTTCTATTCTAAGTTTCTTTCTTATCTATTCTCGCCCTCTAATTTCTTTCTATTAGTTTTTTGGTTTCTAGTGTAATTTGGGTTGGACTTGTGTAATTTGGTCAGCTCAAATTGTACCGGAATTTCGGGACACTACAGTTGGTATCAAAGCTGAAGGTTAAGTAATTACCTTGGCTCTGTGGCGTGACTCAGTAGAGAAGGGGTTAGTAATAACCTATATTGAGTTGAGTGTATATATACAAGTGAAATATTTGTTATTTGATATAAAAACTATTTTATATTGTGGAGATTTATTGGTTGCGTTGTTTATAAGTTCTGGTCAAGGAGTTTCTGAACACTCGAATACGATGAACTGTCATGGCATGATTTGAAAGGTGGGTAAATGAAATAATTTTATCTGAATATATTTTGATATAAAGGATTTATATTGAAATTATTATCATATATAGGATGTCTTTGTTGTGATTATAATCGAATAAGATTATAAAATGTGAAATGGTTATGTAAATAGCCAATCAAAATTCATGTAAGTGAAATACGTGAAAGCAGATGAATTAAATCTGAAACTAAAACTAGAATTGGAATCAAAACCCTAGAGATTTGGAAAGGTGGTTGTAAATCGATTTGTGGTTAAATATATGAGAATTTTAAATCCTAGGGATTTTAAATTGTTTTAAAGCATTATAAATGGTATTTTGAAATGAATTTCAAAATGGAAGTGTTTAGATATGGTTTTGAAAGTGATATAGTATTGAACTCACTTTGACAGCTGGAAATAAATTCCGATGATGATCCGAACATCATCGTTATTCATTTTTGAGTTGTAAGTGATGGATTACTACCAAAGATATTGTTTTTGAATTATTTTGAGAAAACAAGTTGTTTTGATTTCAAAAAGTTAATATTTGGTTTTTGTTTTGGAAAGGGTAAGTTGTTCAAAACTCCCAGGAAGAGACTGTGAATTAAAAAAAATTAAATAGAAATTGTGAAAGCAAACTAGAATTGAACTGAAATCGGTTAAGTGGTAACTGAAATTGAATTAGATTAGGATGATATCGAATGCAATTGTATTGGGAGATAAGAATTTGAAATGGAACTCGATTAATGGATTATGAGTTTGGAATCAAGAATGAAACTTGAGTTGAAAGGGAATTTGGTTTGGATATAATCGAATAGCTGTGTTGAACAAATATTGATTGGAAATTGATTTTAAGGACATTAGTATATGCTGAATTAACAGCAAATGGAAAGGATATAATGATATGCCCAAAAAAGGTACAAGTTTATATTTCATATGGTATGAGATTTATGAGCCTATTTGGCAAGCTGCTTGGCATTTTGATTTTTCTTTTGGGATGGAGAAGGCCCAGAGAGGCGAGTTGTAATTGTACTGATTGACCAGTACAAAGGAGGTGCTGGCAAAAAATTTCGAAAATTTCGGGTGATAGAAAATTTTCAGGATTTTTGAAAATTTTCAGAGGTAAGAATTAATTAATATTTTAAATTGAAATTAATTGGTTCGCTTGAAACTGAAAAGAAAGTAAGCAAATAAATTTTAACCCAGTCAATAGGGTTTGTTTTCTACCTTAGCAATTTCGAGGGTAAAATTATTTTAAGGGAGGAAGAATGTAATGTCCCGTATATTTGCAGTATAATAATTAATTAATTTAATTATTTATATACTGATTCAGAGAATTAAATGGTGGTTTAATTAAATAATATTGAATATTTAATTAATATAATAATATATTTGATTCTGAAATAATCAGAATTAGCTGAAGTGGCAATATTGTGTGAATTGGAAAATTTGAAATATATGATTCAGTTTAAAATCTGAATTAGAATGACGAATATATTACTTGAACGATAGAATAATTTATATTATAATTGTAATCGAGCTTGAAATGGCATGGTAGTTCGCTATTTGGCGATTTGAACTTCAACTGAATATACATGGTCCGTTTTAAATCGGATTTCTGTAAAACAAGAAACGTTCGGAGCTGGTGAAGTATATTTTTCTAATGGAAGAGAAAAATAAGGATTTCGTCGAGTAGATTTTGATTTATGTCCAAATCAAATTTTCAAATAGTCGCTATGGAATTTCCTTTATAGTTTATAGTGAATTATTTATATTTTAAATGCAATTTTCAATATAAATAAAATAACGATTCAACCGGGATTTGAATCGAGTTATAAATCCCCTTGGAGTTGTATGATATTCTATTGTGAATATAAACGATAATATATATTTATTTATATTTAATTTAATTGTTTTTAAATATATTTATATATTTAAATGGGTTATTTAGAGCTTTAAAAATAGCCAGTTTTGCAAACGACCTCCGTTTTCGACGAAACTAATTTTGTTGGATCCGCAATATTAAATTATTGCTAGATTTCAATTTTCGTGATTTTTAGAGTCAGTGTGTGGCTGTACGGATTTTTAATGTGAAAAATAGTCAGTATTTTGACGGTTAAAAATACGCTGTGTGAGCAAACGGAATCGGAATTCGATGAAACTAGTTTCGTTGGGTCCGTAATGTTGAACTCTAGTTGTATGTCCATTTTCATGATTTTTGGATATTATATGTGATCATAGCAATTTTTACACAACAAATACAAGTAACGGTTCATTTTAAATGAATAAAATATTGAATATAAAAATATTAAAAAATCCTATATAATACCCTTAAAACTTTCTGAACCTAATCTTTCCATTCCCACAGTCAAAGAAATATTCCGCCGCTCCTTTTTCTTTAGTCCACAGTAAAATGTGGGATTCAGAAAATCGAAGTAAATCAAATAAAATTCTATAAATCCCGAAACAATTATCTTCAAACTCCCTGAGTGATTCTCTTCATTTTCCTATTAGTTTCATTTAGTTCGAGCCTGTTTCCGTCCAATATCGAGTTTGTAGAAAAACCTAGGGCTGTGATTTTGGGGTAATTTATGGATTGATTCGAAGTTTGAATATCATTTTGGGAATCAGGAGATCGAATCGCATCATATGTGATTTATGGGGATTTTATCGCAATAAAAGTTGTCGATACCTTTTTCTGGTTCGCGCGAAGAGCCTGAAATCGCGACCTTGAGCGAGGTTGCGATTTGAGGATTTCGGTGAAGGAATGGAAGAGTTTTCGAAGGGGATTCCGACGGGTTTCTTGGTTTGTGAAATCATGGAGTAACGAGGGAGTTATGTGAGGAAATGATCATTGCATTGCTGATGGTTTTCGGAAGAATGAGGAGCAGCATTTTGGTGAGATGGAAGAAGACCTATCAGCGAGCAGGATGTTGTGGAGTGAAGGCTAACGGTGAGGTCAGTCTGGAGTTTCCATGAAGTGATAATGTTGAACGTGGGTTTTCCAAAGCAGAAATGGCGTGGATAGTTTTTGGAGCTGGAGCAAGTTGTATTTGTGGAAAATGGTGACTGGAGTTTTTATTCCTTTGATGTGGGCTTACTGAACTAAGGCAGTGGATTCTTGTTGGGGAAACCGAAGCAATAATGTGAAGTTTAAAGAAGGAGTTGTTTATGGCAATAGAAAATTGAAAGCCAAGACAAATTATATGAAGAAGTTGTATCTCGAACTGGGTGAATAACGAAGAAAAAGGCAACTCATACTAGGGGAGTCAGTTGTTGGTATTGTGGGTTTTTGTGAGGGGGTTGTGGTTGTAAACAAGATCATGATTTATGTGAAGGGAGATCAGTATGTCAAGTGGGACAAAGCATGGAAAATAATCGGGTCAAACAGGTGAAATAAGCTGCCGCATGTTTTCTAGTTGAAGTCGCTATTTTGTCCAGAGAAGAAGGAAATAGAACGTGCAGGTTTAGGCCAAGGAAAAAGGTTAAGGCCCTTTATTTAAATTAAAATGGTTTAATTAAATTTAATATTGTATTATAACTTATAAAATGTGCAACTTTGTCATACATGGTCCGAATTTGACAAAACAAAGATCCGACGGGATCGTATGGACGGGAACAACATCACGGAACTGATTTGGAAGGATTCAAAGTTTGTCCCTATTTAAAGAAAAATAAAACGTCCGTCAGAATTGAACAACAGTTATCGTTATTTAACGATAATCGTCCAATGTGAGTAAAACTCACCAACTCTATCATTTATATTTTTATAACGTATATTTTTTTGAACTAATAAATGATGATTGATTGCTATGTATTGACTGTTTGTTGAACTGCTAATCGGTTGAAATAATAGATTTGGTTATATATATATATATATATATTGATTCTGTTTAGCAGAATATTTCATATTGAAATGATGTTAATTATATTGTTTAACATATGTGGATGCAAGGAAACCGGTCGGAGGAATCCAGCTGGATTCCTCAAACTTTTTTTAATACTGTTTTTCATATATTGTAGTATATGATGTGATATATAATCTGTGTTAATTACGTGTGTTGAATGATATCGATCATTGTTATTTGGGTATTTTAAATACCGTAAGAAATACTGGGATGTAGAAAAGGGGATTTTCAAGGTGTATTTTGAAAATGAGTTATTTATACAAAATCAATTGATTTTATATCTAAATGGAAAAGAATTTTATAAAATTAATTTAAAACAAACAAATAGAATTGAAAAGGATATATTTATGTAACATTTACAAATGGAAATGAAAAGGATATATTTGGAAACATTTACAAATGGAATTGAAAAGGAAATATTTATTTGTTAAATAAATAAAATTATAAAAGGAATATTTATTTGGAAAATAAATAGGATTAAAAAAGGGAATTAATGAGATAGAAAAGAGTTATCAATTAGAGTTATCGATTAGAGTTAAAGAATAGAGTTAATTTAATAGAGTTATCGATTAGAGTTAATCGAATAGTGTTAATCAATTAGAGTTAACCAGTTAGAGTTAACAAGTTAGAGTTAATCAATTAGGGTTCGATTAGAGTTAAATCGAACTAGAGTTATTCAAATAGAGTTAATCGAGTTAGAGTTAGTCGAGTATTAGTAAATTGAATAAGAGTTAGTGGAATATTAGTTATTGTAAAGGAGTTAATCGAATATAGTTTATTCGAATAGAGTTAAAGGAGTTAATCGAATATAGTTTATTCGAAAGGAGTGAATTGAATATTAGTTATTCGAGGAGATTTAATCGAATGTAAGTTATTCTAAATGAGTTAATCGAATATTAGTTATTCGAAGTAAGTTAATCAGATATAGTTTATTCGAAAAGAGTTAATCGAATATTATTATTCGAAGAAAGGAGTTATCGAATATAGCTTATTCGAAGTGAGTTAATCGAATATAGTTTATTCAATTAGAGAAAATCGAATATAAGTTATTCGAAGAGAGATAATCGAATATTAGTTATTCGAGGAGAGTTAATCGAATATAAGTTATTCGAAGGGAGTTAAATCGAATATTAGTTATTCAAAGGAGTTAACCGAATAGAGATTACTTGAAAGAGAGTTATACATCGAATTCGATTATATCGAATGCGGGAAAGTACTATTCACTTTCCATTTTTAATCAAAATTTATTTATTTATAAATAAATTAGTTGTTTGTTTATTTATCCAAATTAATAAATAAAAGTTATACCTAAGTTATTATATTTCGGAAGCATGTGATTATATAACTATTGTTATAATCAAATAATTTCTGTAAAAGAAGTGGATTCGTAAATAGAATCCGA
The DNA here is from genome assembly GCA_030737875.1 of Allium sativum. Taxonomy (NCBI): domain Eukaryota; kingdom Viridiplantae; phylum Streptophyta; class Magnoliopsida; order Asparagales; family Amaryllidaceae; genus Allium; species Allium sativum. Next base: position 343,110,950 of record CM060919.1, read on the forward strand.
GAGTTACGTAAGGAAGTTTGTTAAAGGTTTAAAAGGTGAAACTTGTTTGTTTCGAAGTTAGAAATATTGTTCAGTTAAGGTCCAAGAGGTTGTTATACCCCAACTTGATTGGCTTCGTTTTTAACTAAGGAATGGTTAAGGTTCAATAGTGAAGGATGGTTAAGTGAAATTAGTTAATCAGTGTAATGTTTGAATTGGCATAACTATGTTTTATTTAAACATCTGTTTAGATCTAACGAATGAGTTTTGGAAACATTTTCCAAATATAATCAGAGATATTTTCTAATCATAGAAAATGAAATGTTTGATGATAAAGAATACTGGAATGATAGTGATACGTGAAAAAGAGATGGAAATGTTTTCCAATGATTAATAACGTATATTTTCAAAATTTAGAAAATAAGGAATGTTGAATATATGGAAACAAGAAATAAATAAATCTAATATAAAGAGATAAATGTTAAAGATGATTGATCGATAAAATTTCCATCTGGAAATAATATCGTTGCTTGCACACGTGTTTTATTTGATAGTTAACTCACCGACTATCGAAGTTTTTGACCATTTTTCCGTCGTCAATACGGAGAGACCGGGATCAGATTCATTATCTGAAAACCACCCTGTATGGGCGTTAGCGTTGCGATCAAATATGATGAAGATAATTAAAGACGGAGTTATGCAAGGGCTGTCCTGTTTACATAATAGTGCCTTTGGTTTGTCCAGTCCCAGGACAACCTGTATTGAAGAGGGTCTGACAGAGTATATTTAATAGATCGCGTAAGTTGATCTCTTCAAACGTACATACGTTTGGTGGCGGAGGAATTCGTTTCTCTTAGCTGTATACCCGTTGTATTTTTTGGGAAATCAATTTGTGATTTGGCGGGTATGACGATGTGACATTCAAAGTGAATAATTGTGTGATCTGTCAGAGATAAGTGTGGCCTCTAGCCTCACAATCAGGAAATGACAAAAATCGGGCAGGCAGCATGACTAAGTGGTTGGCTGCCAAGTGGGGTGTATTATCACCTATCTAGAGATATTCATTTCATTCTGTAATCTATTGTCGATGCTGTCCCATTCGGGAAACGGTTGTTGATCCCAACCGTTGGTGATATACATTCGATACACTCAAACGAAATGAGTGGTCGGTCATGTGTGGCCGGGTTGCAAGATGTTCTTGTTGAACCCAGTGTATTCCTCTCTAGAGGTACACTATCGGAAGGTGGTTCCACACCTTGTCATAGTTGGTAATCCATTATCCGATAAGTGCTCGCGGTTTTGATTGTATACTATATATGTGGAACGTGAGTTGAAAGCATTCTGCAAGATGATTATTATATTGTGGTTGATAGACATTATTATAATATCAAAAGATTTTTGATATAAAGTTTATTCAAAAATGATTTGAAAGTTAAATCAAATTGATTTGGATTCTCATAAGGGAAAAACCCGTTCCGTTATACGGTGTGGTCTTATGAGATATCGTTTAATAGCTTAAACTGTTTTAAATTGTTTTACTCACACTAGTCCCATGATTGACCCAGAGTTTATTTTGTTTTGTTTTCCCTAAACTCTTGGGTGCCCAATTTTTTATGGGCAGTCAAGTAGTCAGGGTTTTACAGATATACCTGGGGAGCTTGGAGCAGGAGGCTTCAGGATTAAATAGCTTTAGTTATTTCCACAATGTTGTAAGTGTTGTACTCCGATAATGTTACTGTATACACATACTGATTTTATTTTAAGGATATGTTATATTTTATATGTTGTTCGTTCCGTTGTGAGATTCGTGTTTCTCTGATGTTGTATCTTCTTCTTCTTCTTCTATTCTAAGTTTCTATCGTATCTATTCTCACCCTCTAATTTCTTTCTATTAGTTTTCTGGTTTCCAGTGTAATTTAGGTTGGACTTGTGTAATTTGGTCAGCTTAAATTGTACCAGAATTTTGGGACACTACATATCCGCTCAAAGTCTCTCGAGAGGCTTGTTTAATCATAGAAAGGTTGATTACGTGCTTTGACTTTGACGTGTGCAGTCAAAACTGGGTCAAAAACATCTCACTCAGATCCTTAAAGTTGGGAGCTAATCTAGGAGGAAGTCTTGTAAACCTCATTAGTGCAATCCCCTCAAAATATATTGAGAAGGCTTTACATATGACAGCATCAAGAGCTACTATTGCGTTCAAATACCATGAATTGCACATTAAATGTTGTCGCTGGTCCATCCTTCCTGAATAATGTTTCTGTAACACCCTGTATTTTCTGTTAACGGTATAGTAATGAATTAAACAATACTTAATTCAAAATTTGGGAATTAAGGGAAACAGGTTACGCCATTGTGTTCGTCTCGGAATTTTGGTTGAGATAGAGTCCGAGTTTGCGTAAATTGGACTTAGTATGAAGAAGTTATGGCTGTCGGAAGTTTCCAGAAAATTCAAATAAAATTCATACAGCACGAAAACAAATTCAAATTCAAATCAGAAGTTTGAAGCGGGCTGGGCGGGAAAATTCCCGCCCAGGACCCAGGTCGACTAGGGGGTCGACCCTAGTGTCGACCTCCCCCCTACAGGTCGACCTGGGGGTCGACCTGCCCCCCCCCTGGGCAGATCTGAATGGTGACGATTTTGTGACTCATTGTTGAGTCACAAGGGCTGAGGTGTCACCCTATCTTCACTGGATGGCTGTGGTTAACCCTAGGATCATCCGACGGCTCATTCTATATAAACAACCCAATGTTCAAACCTAAAAATTACACAAAAATAATCTTAGAACTATCTTGCTGTTAGTGGAAAACTAGTAGTAGCCGTCACCAATTCAAAGACAAGATAAGAACTTGAATCAAAAATCAAATTAAAAGATTATCAAATTCTACGATCTACATCAAAGGCGAGCTTACCGATTTCAGAATTCAGATTTCAGAATGCAAGAATTCCTTTTTAGTTTGTAAGTTGGTTATTACGCAGATTTAAACGTTCTTTCAATTGAATCATGACATGTTGTAATTTGAAGATAGAATGATGCTTATGCATAAGAATTGATTCTCGTATCGTTGTAATTAATCATGTCTATATGCTTGTGGTGATGAACATATTATATATTAATCATGTCTATATGCTTATGGTGATGAACATATTGTATGTTATTGGAATCTATTATGATTGGGTAATGGATTTATTTTGCCAATTAAATGGTAAAACATGTCATGTCATAAATTGGTGGTTATTTGAAAGTTTATGATCTAAAACACATACTTATATGTTAGATCAACACTCTTATATATCCACGTTAGGTTGAATCTAATTTTGTGGTAAAATTTGGAATTATAGTCCTCTTATGTTTTAACACATAAGTCATCATGCTAAGTGTGATTCGAATATGTTGATAATAGTTCTCTTATGTTAACACACATAAGTTAATATGCTAAGTTGCTATTTAAAAATGATTATAGTAGCTTTCTTATGTTTTGACATACATAAGTTAATATGCTAAGTTATGGGTTGAAACTGTGATTATACGTTAAACCTCCATGCTAGACCTTTGTCAAATTTACATGACAATTAGACCCAACTTAGTCACAAGTTCACCTTTACCCATTTAATCAAAGTTGATGATACCTCTATGCCAAGTTACACATGACAAGTTGAAATGAATGCTATTTTATGTCCCTTTTTTATTACCCTTTTTGTTTATGGGTTTAGGCTAATTTACTAGCCCAACGTTTAATGTGATTCATACGTACGTTCCACGGGGGTAGCGATGAGAAAATATGAAAATTCATGGCATAGATTTGTTCATAAAATGGTATATTTGATATACCATTTATGGTGAGCATAATCAAAGGATAATTATGGCATGATTAAATTAAATTAAATTTACATAAAGAAATTAGACATATATAGAAAAATGTGAATTTAGAAAAAGACGAATATGCCTAACCCGAGGTAAGACTGAGTTGTGGTGTAAATCTGCCCGGAACCGACCGGCATATCCAGTGACCACAACAAGACCCGTCTAATGTGGGTAGTTAGTGCATCAAGCCCAAAAAGAACTCGAGGTTAGACTGAGTTGTGGTGTAAATCTGCCCGGAACTGACCGGCACATCCAGTGACCACAACAATACCTGTCTAATGTGAGCGGTTAGCGCTTTAATAAACTTAAACTAAGTCAGGATTGGTAAGGTTAAGTCAATTAGGGAAAACACTTAACCGATTCAACGTGTTAACTAAACGAATGGGTGGGATTAAGTAAACTTGGACACTTAGCCAAATAAACATGTTGATTAGAAAACCCTAGTAATGGGGACCCATTTCAGCAGTAACCCACATAGATGTATCATGGTACCCTGAAACTAGGCAGGGTAGGGCACGATTACTAGGCTGAGTATAAGCTATGATAACGTCGGTGGTTGGTTGGCCAGTGTAGGTTCCAACGGAATTTGGGCATGCACGTACTCCGGAGTGGAAAAATCACGCACTGGGCATCAGTAGTATACACTGTGCATCCTGAATCGTGTCGGGTTGCCACCAGAGGGACTGATACACCCCATGGTGGGACCAGCACAGGTATCTACAATCAAGCGGGGCCGAATGACACAGGATATGAATGCATACGAGTAAGAGCCGGTCATTAAGGGGATCGTTTGTTATGAACACATAGGGCTAGTTGAACCAATGGTTAAGTAGGTGCAAAGACTATAGTAATGGGTGCGATCACATGTTCCTCTTATCTTATATTAGGGTATCCTATGTTCTATTATTACTGTCATGATCCCTTTCCTTGTTTAAATTCTAGTAATCACCGAACTTACCAGACTTATTGTCTAACCCGTTTTCTTTCGTCCTCTTTTCTTCCGTTCCCCCTTAGGTCCACAGGGAGGGAAATTGTAGCTTAGTCAGACTCTTTGCAAGCTTCAAGAAAGTAGATGTATGATTTGGACTCTCTCTCTCACCTTGGCTATGGCTCTTGGACATTATCCTTGGGGATTTATGCAGTTTTATTTATGGTTTATGCTTCTTTAATAAATAACCAAGACAGAAATTATGTTGTAATGTTTTGTAAGTTATTTTAAGACAATTTGATGTAATGCTTTTGTATTGAACCACGTATGGAATAAATAATTTTATTTCGCTGCTTATATTATCTGTCTTGTAAAGTTTTCTGTGTCTTATACCTATAACCCTCCACCAAAGATATGGCATTCCCTTTGTGAGTGACCTTAACGGAGGTGGGGCGTTTCACTTGGTATCAGAGCAAGGGTTTACCAGATCAGATAAGAGTTTTTGAAAATTATTTTCAAAAAGAAATATAAAGAAGCATTTTTCAAGAAATAGTGTTGTTTTAAATTTAAAAAGGCATAATCTCCGAAGCTATATGCACTATCTTTCTATCCTTCGTCTTGAATCTTTTCTTTTTCGTTTCAGCATGTATGGGAATCTTAACCTTCCAGAGGGTGTACCGTTACCTGGCTGGTTCAGGAGGTACTTAGAGGCTAGGGCCAACGACACAGGCCCAACACATATTCCTCCTCCTCCAGCTGCAGCGGTTCCTCCTCCTCCTCCTCGTGCAAATGCTTTCTCAAAGATTTGTAGAGACTTTAGGGCCATGGGTGGAAAGGATTTTAAGGGAACTGTATCATACGTAGAAGCTAGGAATTGGCTCAAAGAAACTGAGGATCTGTTCGTTATCTTCGAGGTGGACGATAGGAAGAAGATACAGTTGGCTGTATGGTTGCTCAAAGACGAAGCTTCCTATTAGTGGGAAGTCACTAACGCTGAAAGACCAGTTGTCACATGGATGGATTTCAGAATAAGGTTTGAGATGAAATTCCTCTCACAAGCTGAGTGAAGTCTACAGCTGGAGAAGTTCTTATCTCTTAAGCAAGGAATTATTACGGTCAAGGAGTACGTCAATCAATTCAATCAGCTGGCCCGATTCGGACAGGACTTAGTGAATACTCCTCATAAGAAGACTCTCCGTTTTGTCAAAGGATTGAATGAGCCAATTCACAGCTTGGCTATGACCCATATACCTATGGGGGCTACTTACGAGAGTTAGTGAACATGGCACTCTTACATGAGGAAGACAAGGGCAAGAATGAGGCAAAAGCGGAAGTGCCTCAAGATAAGAAGGGGGAGGGGTCGCAGAACAAGATGGCTGATCCAAAGAAAGGCGGGAAGAAAATCAAACCCGTGAAAAGAGAAAGTGTAATTTATGTGGCATTCCCGGATATCTGAACAAAGACTACAAGAAGAAGAAAAGGAAGATGGGTGGTTATTTCCACTACGGTGAGACATGACACATGGCTAGGGCCTGCCCAAGGAAGCAAGGGCAGGGAGCCGGACCTTCTTCTGGAGGACAAGTTCACGCTCTCACGGCACCTCCGCAAGAACGAGGTAGAAATATTTCTATCGAAAGTTTAGTCTATCTTTTTGATCATCCTGTTCGTACACTATTTTATTCTAGCGCATCGCACTCTTTTATATCTACTGCTTTAGTGGAATCTCTGCACCTAGACACCAGTATAGTAGAGGATCCCTTGGTTGTTTCAAATCCAATTGGGGGCTCAGCTTATTTGTCAATGGTTTGTTTGGATTTGAAAATATCTATACTAAGCGTTGGGTTTAAATGTAATGCCTTTGTTTTGGGCTTCACGGGCTATGGGTTGATTCTAGGTATGGACTGGCTATCCAGTAATGGTGCAATCCTCGATTGTGAAAAGAGAGTGGTTAGACTCATCACTCGCCTCAGTAACACTCTCAAAATTTCTTGTAATCCCATGAACTCCGTTATGCTTAGTTATCTAGAACCTCTTGATGTGTCCGTTGAGAACTTGCAGTCTGTAAGGGTAGTCTGTGAATACTCGAATGTGTTTGAAGAGGTAAAGGGCTTACCTCCGAAGCGGGAGATAGACTTCTGCATATACCTCGTGGACAACGCAAAACCCGTTGCTTTACCCATTAGAATCATGGCTCCGAGGGAGAGGAAAGAACTCAGCAAGCAAGTTAAAGAATTGCTTGAGAAGGGGTTTATAAGGCGGAGTATTTCTGAATGGGGTGCTCCAGTAGTGTTCGCAACTAAAGCAGACGGTTCGCTTCGCCTGTGCTTTGATTATAGGGAGCAAAACAAGCTGACCAAAAGGAATAGGCACCCACTCCCGAGAATAGATGATTTGTTCGATCAGCTTGTAGGTGCATCGGTTTTCTCCCAATTAGATTTCGCTACCGGGTTTCATCAGCTAAGGGTGGCTGAAGACAACATTGATAAGGCCGCGTTCAGAACTCCAGATGGTTTCTTCGAGTAGCTTGTCAAGCCCTTCGGCTTGACAAATGAACCTGCTTACTTCGTTGATTTAATAAGCAGGGTGTTCCGAGAGTTCCTCAATAAGTTTGTGGTTGTAACAACCCGCATTCTACGCATCAGAGGATCGTAGAATATTTATTTCTTTTTATATGAAGTTGTATGGTCATGTAGCTTTGGGAAACGACCATTGGGGTCATTTCCCATGTTCATGATTTTTGCTGATTTTTAAACGACCGTTTTGCCCCTAACTGATCTTGTTTCGGCCATAACTTTTGATCGGAAAGGAGTTTTGACCTGAAACCACTTCCATTGGCTTCGGATGATGGTTTACCTTTCCGTAGAGTGGTCACATGTGAGAAACGGACTTACCGTTTGGGAGATATGGCTAAAATAAGGTTTGGAAGGTGAAAAACTGCTTAACCGGGCCAAATAAGGTGATTAGTGAATGGACCCATAACTCATTTCGGGATTAGGGTTATGGGGAGGCTGTAAAGAGTTAGGGTTACATTCCATTTCAGTTTTCTAGCCTTCGCTTACCTCTTAGAAAACCTAAAAATGGCCTCCAACCTCTAAATCACCTCCAAATCACTTTTTAATCAAGGATTAAGCATAACAACATCAAATCAAGGGTGATCTTCACCAAATCAAGATTAGAGCTGCTGTTTAGCATTGGTATTCGCGCCATATCAGAGATTTATTTCAGATCTAAGGTTTATTTGTGGCTAAGGTGAGTGATTCGCATAGTTCCTCTCTAATTATGGTCAATTAAGGGTAATTAGTGAAAATTAGCGAATTTATGCATTTATAAATTATGGAAAAATATTTATAAATTCTTAAATGATGTTTTAGACCTCTGTTAGAAACTTGGGTTGATTTGGTTAAGTTTTGCTAATCCTATCATTAATTATGCTTGAACATGCTTAAGGGAAAACATGGAGTTTCGACTATGTTTGATCCATTTTAACCTATCATATTGATGTTTTGGTGTTTGAGGTCATTTCTATTTGTTGCTATGACTTTATGGTATGCTTTGTGATTGATTAGAATAGTTAGCGTGGTCGAAAACGCCGTCGAATGGTGTAAACAATTCGCTGGACAAAATGCAGGAAATGGACAGGGACCGGATCAGATCAGATGGGGAGGTCCGAACCGAACCTTTCGTGTGGCCCATCCACGATCCTCCCCCTTGCATCCGAACCGAGCCTGCATGCCACGAGCTGACTGAAAACTTGGAGGAGATCACGACCGGACCGACCCGCTTGGAGTTCTCCGATCCAATCCGCCGGGGTACCCCGACCCGAACCAGTGATGACGATTTGACTTAGAGACTACGACCCAAACCCGACGGCACCCCCCCGATCCGATCCGAAGAAGCTTGGCACGAATCGATCCAGTGGGGGATACTGAAGGCCAAACCGAACCGATGGCTGTGAGGAGATCCGAACCGATCCGGTGATGACCAATAACCCGAGATGCAAAGGTAGTCCAAATGGAAGTTAGAGCTCAGGATCCAGTTGGGAACCAATGAGTTCACTCCATGATTGGACTTTGCTGTGGGACATGTGCTAAGCAGTTGTCGACGTTCATAACTTCGATTCACCACTGAAAAGGAATGATGGCCTACGTATCAGTGCAGTAGAGTCACCGTGACTCGAGGGGAAAAGTGATCGTAGTAAGACTATGAGCCAGTGCAGTGGAGCCGTTGTGACTCCATGGGGTAGAGTGGACATAGTAAAGGATTAGTAAGGCTATGAGCCAGTGCAGTGGGGTGTGTACGACTCCATGGGGCAAAGTGGACATAGCGAAGGATTAGTGGCTATGAATCTGTGCAGTGAAGTCGTTGTGACTTCATGGGGCAGAGTGATCATAGCAAAGTATTGGGTGATCGAAGAGGTGGATATCGTATGCATTACGCACTGAGTGAGAGACGTGAGGATGGTTGCTATGCTTGATTGTTTGTCATCACTATGACATGCACACCCCCACCCCCGTATGCTTGTACACCATAGGTTAGTGGCACCATGGAGTGTTGTACAGTATATAGTGCTAACTCTTTTGTTGCAGGTCCAGGTTCAGGTATGGTTTAGTATACCTGTTATTGTTCTGTTTAGCTGCTTATCGCTCGTACCAGAATCTTGTCTGACCCAGAGTTTTATGTCTCTTCTTATTACTCTGGGTGCTCCTAACGAGCAGACTAGAGACAGGTTAGCTAGTGATGCACGAGTAGCTGATTTGGAGGTGAGCACGAGGCTTCCACGTATGATATATATAGATATTCTCCCTGTGTCGTTGGTGGTCACTACTTCGGCATTAGTAGTGTACCTTCCTTATCTTGCATTTAGAAACAGCTTTAAAAGTTGTAATAATGATATTGTGGAACATAAGCTGTATTTAGATTTTCCGCTGCTATGATAGTTTGTTTTTAGCTTATGCACTGTCTCACCTGTTTTGTGTCAAGTATATGTTATGATTATATTTTATTCCATGCGCTGTGAGACATATTACAGGTTCTTTATTGATTCTTCGTCTCCTTCCTTCTCTTCTGACGACCGTCCCATGCTAACTGGACACGTGTACAACGCACTTTTGGAGTAAATGTCGGTTGGTGTAGGGTGGGCCGTCACATTTGGTATCAGAGCTCTAGGTTGCGTAGTTAACCTAGGAAAAGACACTAGGGAGAGATAGTACGTATACGAGAGTGCGTATTTGTGATTACTTTGGTTTTCAAAAGCTATATATATATATATATACACTATTAGTAGTATAAGGATGAAGTCGTACTGCACTAGCACCACTATGGAGATAGTTAATCGTTTTCTCTTTACAGATTGAACGATGAGTCGAGACACGAGGGGTGCTAGTAGAGGGACCAATAATGGGAATGCTCCTGACATGAGGACGATGTTCACTGACTTCATGAGAGAGATGCTTAGGGATGTTCAGGGAGAAGTTCCCAATGCCGGTAATGGTAGTGGTCCAGAAGTGCAGGCGCCTAGGGCCGATTTCGCCAAGCTGTGGAAGGATTACACTAACCTAGGTGGGAAGCCGTTCCACGGAGTGGAGTTGGCCACCGATGTTTAGGATTGGTTGGATAGCTGTGATCGTATCTTCGACGATTGGGTATAGAGGATGCGATGAAGAGAAGGCTAGCATCTCGTCAGCTGCAAGGGCAAGCGATGAATTGGTGGAATGCTATTAAGATAGCCACTCTAGAGGATCAGGTTACTTGGGATCAGTTTAGGGCTCGCTTTAGAGACAAGTTTATCCCAGCTGCTCAGAAGTCGGAATTGTTTAGGAAGTTCTTGGAGCTTAAGCAGAATGGTAGGGAAGTCTCGGACTATATTGCAGAGTTCGACACTTTGTCGAAGTATGGATTATTCCTTATTGATACTCCTAAGAAGAATGAGAAGTTCATTACTGGTTTGGATGGATACTTGGGGGGAAGGATTATCAACCACATTGATGAGACTTTTGAATCGATTGTGGGGAAAGCTTTGAGATCCGAGAGTCTTTACCCTAAGTCAAAGACTGAGGCTGCATCTGCAGAAGGCCTGAAGCCGCAAGAAGGCGGTGGAGGCAAGAATAACACTCAGAACAAGAGGAAGCAGAACCAAACTAAGGATGGCCAGAAAAAGAGCAAGAAAGATGTTGAGTGCTTCAACTGTGGTAAGAAGGGCCATTATGCCAAAGAATGTCAGGCCAAGCCAGCGGATAGGAAGTGCTACAACGGTGGCCAAGTGGGACATCATAAAGATAAATGTCCATAACCTCTTAAGGAGAAGCAGATTATGAAAGCATTTGCTATCAGTGCTATTCCTTCTTCGTCGAATGCCCCAACTGCGGCAGAGAAAGGAAAGAATGTCGTCATTCAAGGTATGCTTTCTATTCTTGATGTACCTGTTCAAGTTTTATTTGATATTGGGGCTTCCCGTTCCTTCATATCTAGTGACCTGGTAGATAGGTTGGGACTAGAACCCGAGATAGTCGATAGACCGTTGGTAGTGACGAACCTGATTGGTGGTTCGACTAACCTTAGTATGATTTGCCGAAATTTGGTCTTATCGAGTCATGGACGTATGTTTGTTTGTGATTGCTTTGTTTTGGGCTTTACTGGGTATGACATTATATTGGGGGTCGATTGGCTCCAAAGATACGGGGTGGTGGTAGACTGTGAGGGCTTTTTGGTGACAGTTAGGGCGGATAATGGGCGGAGGGTAGTGTTTGGTAGTCAACCTAGTGATGGGGTAATGGCTAGTTTTATAAATTCCCTCGACATCCCGCATGATGAGTTGTCAGGTGTGCCCGTGGTTGGCCAGTATCCGGATGTCTTCGAGGAAGTGACCGGACTTCCACCACACCGAGAGATTGAGTTCCGTATTGATTTAGTGAAAGATGCCAGACCTATAGTGATGCCAGTTCGTCGTATGGCACCAAGGGAGCAGCGAGAGCTCGGGGTGCAAGTAAGCGATCTTTTGAAGAAGGGGTTTATTAGAAGAAGTGTCTCCGAGTGGGGAGCACCAGTTGGGTTTTCCACTAAGGCAGATGGTTCCCTTCGGTTGTGTGTGGACTATCGCGAGTTGGATAAGGTGACGAGGAAGAATAAGTATCCTCTACCGCGGATAGATGATTTGTTTGATCAACTGGAAGGAGCCAAAGTGTTCTCCCAGTTGGACCTCGCGATAGGATTTCATCAGCTCCGGGTAGCGGCTGAGAGTGTTCCTAAAACGGCATTTAGGACGCCGTCTGGATTCTATGAGGGGTTGGCCATGCCATTTGGGTTGACCAATGCACCAACATACTTCGTGGATCTTATGAATCAGGTATTCAAAGATTAGTTGAATAAGTTTGTTCTTGTGTTCGTAGACGATATCCTTGTTTGCTCGAGGACAGAGGAAGAACACAAGGGACATTTGAGGATAGTGATGAAGGTGTTGAGAAAACACCAATTGAAAGCAAAATTTTCTAAATGTCACTTCTAGAGGAGGGAAGTGAGATTCTTGGGCCATGTTGTTTCAGAGAATGGTATTGCCGTGGACTCTGCGAAGGTGGCTACGGTACAGGATTGGGCTATGCCCAAGAATGCGACAGATGTAAGAAGCTTCTTGGGGTTAGCTGGATATTATCATAAGTTTATCCAGGACTTCTCCAAGATAGCAGCACCGTTGACTCAGTTGACTAAGAAGAATCAAGCCTTCGTCTGGGATGGAGTGTGTGAGAATGCATTCAAGAGTCTAAAAGAAAAGTTGACGCATGCGCCAGTGTTAGTCATTCCTTAAGGGAATGAAGAGATGACGGTATACACGGATGCTTGTGGTACCGGACTAGGTGCTGTATTGATGCAAGGAGGTAGGGTTGTAGCTTATGCTAGTCGGCAACTAAAGCCGCATGAGAAAAGGTATCCTACCCATGATTTGGAACTGGCAGGGATTGTGTTCGCGTTGAAGATGTGGAGACATTGTCTCTTGGGTGAGAGATTTGAGTTGTTTACCAATCATAAATCGTTAAAGTATCTCTTCTCTCAGAAGGATATGAATCTCCGTCAATAGAGATAGTTAGAGTTCTTGGCTTCGTATGATTTTGATATCACATATACACCTAGGAAAGGCAATGCGGTAGCTGATGCATTGAGTAGAAGACATGCTAGTTTAGAGGCTATGTTTCTAGAATGGAAGCAACTGGAGTATATCGCAGGGTATGATTTCAGACCAAAGTGTGAATTGGATCCAGAGATGTTAGCAAGTTTGGCGATCAGACCCACTTTGATTGAGCGGATTGGTTCCAGTCAGAGGAACGATCCTAACCTATTGGAAATCATCTTAGAGTTAAAGATAGGAATTGACGGAGAGATGAACAAGTATGGGCTTGATCGAGATGGATGGCTCAGAAAGAATGGAAGACTAGTTGTACCCAACGTGAATGGTTTGAGAGATGAAGTGCTTAGGGAATGTCATCACTCAAAACTGACTATACACCCCGGTGGTGATAAGATGTATCGAGACATGAAGCAGACTTACTACTTGGAAGGGATGAAAAGCGACGTTGGGAAATTTATATCCAAGTGCACGAATTGCCAGCTAGTTAAAGCCGAGCAAAAGAAGCCTAGTGGTTTGTTACAACCATTAGAAATTCCCGAATGGAAATGGGAGCAAGTCTCGATGGATTTCATTGATGGCTTACCAAGGGCTAAATCGGGACATGATAGCATTTGGGTAATTGTGGATCGATTGACCAAGAGTGCAAGATTTATACCAGTCAAATCGATCATGACGGCAGCTAAGGTAGCAGAACTATATATGAAGTTGGTAGTGAGATTTCATGGAGTACCTAAAAGCCTTGTGAGTGACCGAGACCCGTTGTTTACTAGTGGGTTTTGGAAGAGCTTACAAGAGGCTCTAGGGTCGGAATTATATCTCAGTACCGCGTACCATCCTCAAACCGACGGTCAGACAGAGAGGGTGAATCGTATATTGGAAGATCTCTTGAGAGCTTGTATATTGGATTTTGGTGGATCATGGGATGACCATTAACATCTAGTAGAGTTTGCATATAATAATAGCTATCAATCCAGTATCGGTATGGCTCCATATGAAGCTTTGTACGGGAGACCGTGCAACTCACCATCATGTTGGATAGAGACCAGTGAGAAGTTTGTGCTTGGACCAGATGTGCTAAGGGAAACTTCAGATAAGATTAAGATCATTCAACAACGGATGAAGGCTGCCCAGGATATGCAGAAGAGTTATGCTGACAAGAGGAGAAGAGACTTAAGATTCTCCGTAGGTGACTTGGTGTTTGTCAAGATTTCTCCGTTGAGGAGCGTGATACGATTTCGCAGGAGAGGCAAGTTGGCACCAAGATTTGTTGGCCCATTCCCATTTCTCGATCAAATTGGGAATTTGGCGTATAGAGTTGACTTACCCGAGAAGATGGCGGGAGTCCACAACGCATTTCATGTTTCCCAGCTAAGGAAGTTCGTGCACGACCCAGATATGACTATTTCACCTGATCAGTTAGAGGACTTCGAAGTGGAACCCGAGGCGATTGGGAACCGCAAGCCGATTCGTATTGTCGAGCGCGATACGAAGCAACTTCGAAGGAAGGCGGTGAAGCTAGTCAAGGTTCAGTGGGACGAGAACGAGAATGACTGTACTTGGGAGACAGAGGAGAGCATTAAGAAGACGTACCCAGAACTCTTTGCCTGGTAAGATTTACTTTGCAATTTAGTTATTCCGCATGCTAGGATAGACTTGTTTTGCTTGTTTTGCATGTTTGATTGTTGTTTTATGGCTGATAGGCATGCAGGACCCGTTGTGTGTTTTGGTTAGGGAATTTCGGGGGCGAAATTTCCTAAGGAGGGGAGAATGTAACAACCCGCATTCTACGCATCGGAGGATCGTAGAATATTTCTTTCTTTCTTATATGAAGTCGTATGGTCATGTAGCTTTGGGAAACGACCATTGGGGTCATTTCCCATGTTCATGATTTTTGCCGATTTTTAATCGACCGTTTTGCCCCTAACTGATCTTGTTTCGGCCATAACTTTTGATTGGAAAGGGGTTTTGACCCGAAACCACTTCCATTGGCTTCGGATGATGGTTTACCTTTCCGTAGATTGGTCATATGTGAGAAACGGACTTACCGTTTGGGAGATATGGCTGAAATAAGGTTTGGATGGTGAAAAACTGCTTAACCGGGCCAAATAGGGTGATTAGTGAATGGGCCCATAACCCATTTCGGGATTAGGGTTATGGGGAGGTTGAAAAGAGTTAGGGTTTCATTCAATTTCAGTTTTCTAGCCTCCACTTACCTCTTAGAAACCCTAAAAATGGCCTCCAACTTCTAAACCACCTCCAAATCACTTTTTAATCAAGGATTAAGCTTAGCAACTTCAAATCAAGGGAGATCTTCACCAAATCAAGATTAGAGCTACTGTTTAGCATTGGTATTCGCGCCATATCAGAGATTTATTTCAGATCCAAGGTTTATTTGCGGCTAAGGTGAGTGATTCGCATAGTTCCTCTCTAATTTTGGTCAATTAAGGGTAATTAGTGAAGATTAGCGAATTTATGCATTAATAAATTCTGGAAAAATATTTATAAATTCTTAAATGATGTTTTAGACCTCTGTTAGAAACTTGGGTTGATTTGGTTAAGTTTTGCTAATTCTATCATTAATTATGCTTGAACATGCTTAAGGAAAAACATGGGGTTTCGGCTATGTTTGATCCATTTTAACCTATCATATTGATGTTTTGGTGTTTGAGGTCGTTTCTATTTGTTGCTATGACTTTGTGGTATGCTTTGTGATTGATTAGAATAGTTAGAGTGGTCGAAAACGCCGTCGAATGGCGTAAACAACTCGCTGGACAAAATGCAGGAAATGGATTGGGACCGGACCGGATCGGATGGGGTGGTCCGAACCGAACCGTTCGTGTGGCCCATCCACGATCCGCCCCCTTGCATCCGAACCGAGCCTGCATGCTACGAGCTGACTGGAAACTTGTAGGAGATCATGACCGGACCGACCCGCTTGGAGTTCTCCGATCTGATCTGCCAGGGTACCCCGACCCGAACCAGTGATGACGATTTGACTTAGAGACTACGACCCGAACCCGATGGCATACCCCCGATCCGATCCGAAGAAGCTTGGCACGAATCGATCCAGTGGGGGATACTGAAGGCCGAACCGAACTGATGGCTGTGAGGAGATCCGAACCGATCCGGTGATGACCAATAACCCGAGATGCAAAGGTAGTCCAAATGGAAGTTAGAGCTCAGGATCCAGTTGGGAACCAATGAGTTCACTTCATGATTGGGCTTTGCTGTGGGACGTGTGCTAAGGAGTTGTCGACGTTCATAACTTCGATTCACCACTGAAAAGGAATGATGGGCTACGTATCAGTGCAGTAGAGTCACCGTGGCTCGAGGGGCAAAGTGATCGTAGTAAGACTATAAGCCAGTGCAGTGGAGCCGTTGTGACTCCATGGGGCAGAGTGGACATTGTAAAGGATTAGTAAGGCTATGAGCCCAAGCAGTGGGGTGTGTACAACTCCATGGGGCAAAGTGGACATAGCGAAGGATTAGTGGCTATGGATTAGTGCAGTGAAGCCGTTGTGACTTCATGGGGCAGAGTGATCATAGCAAAGTATTGGGTGATCGAAGTGGTGGATATCGTATGCTTTACGCACTGAGTGAGAGACGTGAGGATGGTTTCTATGCTTGATTGTTTGCCATCACTATGACATGCACACCCCCACCCCCGTATGCTTGTACACCATATGTTAGTGGCACCTTAGAGTGTTGTACAGTATATACTGCTAATTCTTTGGTTGCAGGTCCAGGTTCAGGTATGATTTAATATACTTGTTATTGTTCTGTTTAGCTGCTTATCGCTCATACCCGACTTTTGTCTGACCCAGAGTTTTATGTCTCTTCTTATTACTCTGGGTACTTCTAAACGAGCAGACTAGAGACAGGTTAGCTGGTAATGCACGAGTAGCTGATTCGGAGGCGAGCAGGAGGCTTCTACGTATGATATATATAGATATTCTCCCTGTGTCGTTGGTGGTCACTACTTCGGCATTAGTAGTGTACCTTCCTTATCTTGCTTTTGGAGACAGTTTTAAAAGTTGTAATAATGATATTGTGGAACATAAGTTGTATTTGGATTTTCCGCTGCTATGATAGTTTGTTTTCAGCTTATGCATTGTCTCACCTGTTTTGTGTCAAGTATATGTTATGACTATATTTTATTCCATGCGCTGTGAGACATATTACAGGTTCTTTACTGATTCTTCGTCTCCTTCCTTCTCTTCTGACGACCGTCCCGTGCTAACTGGACATGTGTACAGCGCACTTTTGGAGTAAATGTCGGTTGGTGCAGGGCGGGCCATCACAGTGGTAGTCTTCGTAGACGATATTTTGATCTTATCAAAGAATGAGGAAGAGCTTGCTCAACATCTAAATTAAGTCATAGATACTCTCTGTGCACATCAGTTGAAGACGAAATTCTCCAAATGCCATTTCTGGAGAGAAGAAGTTAGGTTCCTTGGACTCGTGGTATCAAAAGAGGGGATAGCTGTGGACCCCGCGAAAGTGGTTGCAATGCAAGATTGGAAGGTTCCTCGAAATGCAACCGAAGTCCGAAGCATTCTCGGGATAGCCGGCTTTTATCGAAAATTTATCTAAGATTTTGCAAAAATGTAACAACCCGTATTCTACGCATCGGAGGATTGCAAAATATTTATTTCTTTCTCATATGAAGTCGTATGGTCATGTAACTTTAGGAAACAACTATTAGAGTTATTTCCCATGTTCATGATTTTTGTCGATTTTAAATGACCATTTTGCCCCTAGCTGATCTTGTTTCGGCCATAACTTTTGATTGGAAAGGAATTTTGTCCTGAAACCACTTCCATTAGATTCGTTTGATGGTTTACCTTTCCGTAGAGTGGTCACATGCGAAAAACGGACTCACCGTTTGAGAGATATGGCTGAAATAAGGTTTGGAAGGTGAAAAACTGCTTAATCGGGCCAAATAGGGTGATTAGTGAATGGGCCCACAACCCATTTCGGGAATAGGGTTATGGGGAGGCTGAAAAGAGATAGGGTTTCATTCTATTTCAGTTTTCTAGCCTCCACTTACCTCTTCGAAACCCTAAAAATGGCCTCCAACCTCTAAATCACCTCCAAATCACTCACTAATAAAGGATTAAGCTTAGCAACATCAAATCAAGGGAGATCTTCACCAAATCAAGATTAGAGCTGCTGTTTAGCATTGGTATTCGCGCCAAATCAGAGATTTATTTCAGATCTAAGGTTTAATTGTGGCTAAGGTGAGTGATTTGCATAGTTCCTCACTAATTATGGCTAATTAAGGGTAATTAGTGTTGATTAGCGAATTTAAACATGATAAAATTTTGGAAAAATATTTATAACTTCTTAAATGATGTTTTAGACCTCTGATATGAATTTGGGTTAATTTGGTTAAGTTTTGAAAATCATATCATTAGTTTTACCTAAACATGCTTAAGGGGAAAATATGGGGTTTTGGCTATGTTTGACCCATTTTAACATATCATATTGTTGTTTTGGTGTTTGTGGTTGATTATACATGTTGCTATGACTGTATGATATGCTTTGTGATTGATTAGAATAGTTGGAATGGTCGAAAACGCCGTCGAGTGTCGTAAACTGCTTGCTGGAAAAAAAAGTGCAGAAAATTGGCCGATCCGGATCGGAACGGAGGAAAGGACCCGATTCGAACCACCTCCCATGCAAGTTCAGAAGCTCCGACCCTTTATCATATGAAGAAATTCCGATCCGATCCGTAACATTGTATGGCAATGCGACTTGGAGACTCCGATCTGACCCGGTGCGCTATGAAGGAGACCGATCTGATCCAGCATCATGTGAAGACCTCCGATCCGATCCGACGTTAGAAGAAAAGGAGGAAGCCTGTGCTCCGACCCGAACCGATGGTACCTTCTGATCCGACCTGAAGAAGCTTTCCAGGGGGTGTAGACCTTGATCCGATCCGGAGCAGAGAGGAAGGTTTGTGTTGGAGACTCGAACCGATCCGATTTCTTAGGGAGGAGCATTTCGATCTGAACCGAACTGATGATTAGGAGAAGATCTGAACCGATCCGGTGATGACCAATAACCCGAGATGCAAAGGTAGTCCAAATGGAAGTTAGAGCTCAGGATCCAGTCGGGAACCAATGACGTTCATAACTTCGATTCACCACTGAAAAGGAATACAGGACTACGTATCAGTGTAGTAGAGTCATTTTGATTCGAGCGGCAAAGTGATCGTAGCAGGATTACGTATCAGTGCAGTAGAGTCATTATGACTTGAGGGGCAAAGTGATCGTAGTAAGACTATGAACCAGTGCAGTGGGGCCATTGTGACTCCATGGGGCAGAGTGGACATAGTAAAGGATTAGTAAGGCTATGAGCCAGTGCAGTGGGGTCATTGCGAATCCATGGGGTAAAGCGGACATAGCGAAGGATTAGCGGCTATGGATCAGTGCAGTGAAGTCATTGTGATTTAGGCAAAGTGATCATAGCAAAGTATATTGGGTGATAGAAGTGGTGGATATCGTATGCTTTACGCATTGAGTGAGAGATGCTAGGATGGTTGCTATGTTTGATTGTTTGCCATCACTATGACATGCACACCCCCACCCCCATATTCTTTACACCATTTGAAAGGGCACCTTAGAGTGTTGTACAATATGTAGTGCTAACTCTTTGGTTGCAGGTCCAGGTTCATGTATGGTTTAGTATACCTGTTATTGTTCTGTTTAGATGCTTATCGCTCATACCAGACTTTTTTACTGACCCAGAGTTTTATGTCTCCTCTTATTACTCTGGGTGCTCACACGAGCAGACTAGAGACAGGTTAGCTGGTGATGCGCGAGTAGCTGATTCGGAGGCGAGCAGGAGGCTTCCACATATGATATACAGATATTCTCCCTGTGTCGTTGATGGTCGCTACTTGGGCATTAGTAGTGTACCTCCCTTATCTTGATTTTGCTTTTTGAGACAGTTTTAAAAGTTGTAATAATGTTGGCTTTGGATCTTAAGCTGTACTTGGATTTTCCGCTGCTACGATAGTTTGCTTTCAGCTTATGCACTGTCTCACCTATTTTATGTCAAGTATGTTGTTATTATATTTTATTCTATGTGCTGTTAGACATTTTACAGGTTCCTTTTAGTTCATTTCCTTCTTTCCTTTCCTTCTGACGACCGTCCCGTGCTAACTAGACCTGTATACAGCGCACTTTTGGAGTAAATGTCGGTTGGTGCGGGGCAGGCTGTCGCATTTGGTATCAAAGCTCTAGGTTGCGTAGTTAACCTAGGGAAAGACACTTGGGAGAGATAGTACGTATATGAGAGCGCGTATTTGTGATTACTTTGGTTTTCAAAAGCTATATATATATATATACACTATTAGTAGTATAAGGATGAAGTCGTACTGCACTAGCACCACTATGAGATCGTTAATCGTTTTCTCTTTACAGATTGAACGATGAGTCGAGACACGAGGGGTGCTGGTAGAGGGACCAATAATGGGAATGCTCCTGACATGAGGACGATGTTCACTAACGTCATGAGGGAGATGCTTAGGGATGTTCAAGGGGCAGTTCCCAATCCCGGTAATGGTGGTGGTCCAGTAGTGCAGGCGCCTAGGGCCGATTTCGCCAAGTTGTGCAAGGATTACACTAACCTTGGTGGGAAGCCGTTCAACGGAACGGAGTCGGCCACAGATGTTCAGGATTGGTTGGATAGCTGTGATCGTATCTTCGACGAATTGGGTATCGAGGATGCGATGAAGAGAAGGTTAGCATCTCGTCAGCTGCAAGGGCGAGCGATGAATTGGTGGAATGCTATTAGAACAGCTACTCCAGAGGATTAGATTACTTGGGATCAGTTCAAGGCTCGCTTTAGCGAGTTCATTCCAGCTGCCCAGAAGTCAGAATTGTTTAGGAAGTTCTTGGAGCTTAAGCAGAATGGTAGGGCAGTTTCAGACTATATTGCTGAGTTCGATACTCTGTCGAAGTATGGACTATCTCTTATCGATACTCCAGAGAAGAAGAATGAGAAGTTCATTACTGGTTTGGATGGTTACTTGGGGGAACGACTTATCAATCACATCGTTGAGACTTTTGAATCGATTGTGGGGAAAGCCTTGAGATCAGAGAGTCTTTACCCTAAGTCAAAGACTGAGGCTGCATCTGCAGAAGGGCTGAAGCCGCAAGCAGGCGGTGGAGGCAAGAATAACTCTCAGAATAAGAGGAAACAGAACCAATCTAAGGATGGCCAGAAAAAGAGCAAGAAAGATGTTGAGTGCTTCAGCTATGATAAGAAGGGCCATTATGCTAAAGAATGTTGGGTCAAGCCAGCGGATTGGAAGTGCTACAACTGTGGCCAAGTGGGACATCATAAGGATAAGTGTCCACAACCTCTTAAAGAGGAGCAGATTGTGAAAGCATATGCTATCGGTGCTATTCCTTCTTCGTCAAATGCCCCAACTACGGCGGAGAAAGGAAAAAATGTCGTCATTCAAGGTATGCTTTCTATTTATGATGTACCAGTTCGAGTTTTGTTTGATACTAGGGCTTCCCATTCCTTCATGTCTAGTGACGTGATAGATAGGTTGGGACTGGAACCCGAGATAGTCGATAGACCGTTGGTTGTGACGAACCCGATTGGTGGTTCGACTAACCTTAGTATGATTTGCCGAAATTTGGTCTTATCGAGTCATGGATGTATGTTTGTTTGTGATTGCTTTGTTTTGGGCTTTACTGGGTACGACATTATATTGGGGGTCGATTGGCTCAAAGATACGGGGTGGTGGTAGATTGTGAGGGCTTTTTGGTGACAGTTAGGGCGGATGATGGGCGGAGGGTAGTGTTTGGTAGTCTACCTAGTGATGGGGGTGATGGCTAGTTTTATAAATTCCCTCAACATCCCGCATGATGAGTTGTCAGATGTACCCGTGGTTGGTCAGTATCCGGACGTCTTCGAGGAGGTGACCAGGCTTCCACCACACCGAGAGATTGAGTTCCGTATCGATTTAGTGAAAGATGCCTGACCTATAGTGATGCCACTTCGTCGTATGGCACCAAGGGAGCAGCGAGAGCTCGGGGTGCAAGTAAGCGATCTTTTGAAGAAGGGGTTTATTAGAAGAAGTGTCTCTGAGTGGGGAGCACCATTTGTGTTTGCCACTAAGGCAGATGGTTCCCTTCGTTTGTGTGTGGACTATCGCGAGTTGAATAAGGTAACGAGGAAGAATAAGTATCCTCTACCGCGGATAGATGATTTATTTGATCAACTGGAAGGAGAAAGAGTGTTCTCCCAGTTGGATCTCGCGACAGGATTTCATCAGCTCCGAGTAGCGGATGAGAGTGTTCCGAAAACGACATTTAGGACGCCGTCTGGATTCTATGAGTGGTTGGTCATGCCATTTGGGTTGACCAATGCACCAGACTGCTTTGTGGATCTTATGAATCCAGTATTCAGAGATCAGTTAAATAAGTTTGTTCTTGTGTTCGTAGACGATATCCTTGTTTACTCGAGGACAGAAGAGGAACACAAGGGACACTTGAAAACAGTGATGGAGGTGTTGAGGAAACACCAATTGAAAGCGAAATTCTCTAAGTGTCACTTCTGGAGGAGGGAAGTGAGATTCTTGGGCCATGTTGTTTCAGAGAATGGTATTGCCATGGACCCTGCGAAGGTGGCTACGGTACAGGAATGGTCTACGCCCAAGAATGCAACAGACGTAAGAAGTTTCTTGGGGTTAGCTGGATATTATCGTAAGTTTATCCAGGACTTCTCCAAGATAGAGCATCGTTGACTCAGTTGACTAAGAAGAATCAGGCATTCGTCTGGGACGGAGTGTGTGAGAATGCATTCAAGAGTCTAAAAGAAAAGTTGACGTGTGCGCCAGTGCTAGTCATTCCTAAAGGGAATAAAGAGATGACGGTATACACGGATGCTTGTGGTACCGAATTAGGTGCTGTATTGATGCAAGGAGGTAGGGTTGTAGCTTATGCTAGTCGGCAACTAAAGCCACATGAGAAAAGGTACCATACCCATGATTTGGAATTAGCAGCGATCGTGTTTGCGTTGAAGATGTGGAGACATTATCTCTTAGGAGAGAGATTTGAGTTGTTTACCGATCATAAATCGTTAAAGTATCTCTTCTCTCAGAAATATCTGAATCTCTGTCAGCAGAGATGGTTAGAGTTCTTAGCTTCGTATGATTTTGATATCGCATATACACCTGGGAAGGGCAATGCGCTAGCCGATGCCCTGAGTAGGAGACATGCCAGTTTAGGGGCTATGTTTCTTGAATGGAAGCAACTTGAATATATCGCAGGATTTGATTTCAGACCATAGTGCGAATTGGATCCAGAAATGTTAGCTAGTTTGGCGATCAGACCCACTTTGATAGAGCGGATTGGTTCCAGCCAGAGGGACGATCCTAATCTATTGGAGATCATCTCCAAGTTAGAAATGGATATCGACGGTGAGGAGATGAATTTGTATGGGCTTGATCGAGATGGATGGCTTAGAAAGAATGGAAGACTAGTTGGACCCAACGTGAATGGTTTGAGAGATGAAGTGATTAGAGAATGTCATCACTCAAAACTGACTATACACCCCGATGGTAACAAGATGTATCGAGACATGAAGCAGACCTACTACTGGGAAGGGATGAAAAGAGACATTGGTAAGTTTATATCCAAATGCATGAACTGCCAACTAGTTGAAGCTGAGCAAAAGAAGCCTAGTGGTTTGCTACAACCATTAGAAATTCCAGAATGGAAATGGGAACAAGTGTCAATGGATTTCATTGATGGGTTACCAAGGACTAGATCGGGCCATGATAGCATTTATGTGATTGTGGACCGACTGACTAAGAGTGCAAGGTTTATACCCGTCAAGTCAAACAGGACAGCAACTAAGTTGGCGGAAACGTATATAAAGTGGGTAGTGAGATTTCATGGAATACCCAAAGGCATTGTAAGTGACCGAGATCCGTTGTTCACTAGTGGATTTTGGAAGAGCTTACAAGAGGCGTTAGGATCAGAACTACATCTTAGTACCGCGTATCATCCTCAAACCGATGGTCAAACAGAGAGGGTGAATCGTTTATTAGAAGACCTCTTGAGAGCCTGTGTATTGGATTTTGGTGGATCATGGGATGACCATTTGCATCTAGTAGAGTTTGCATACAATAATTGTTATCAAACCAGTATTGGTATGGCTCCATTTGAAGCTTTGTACGGGAGACCATGCAACTCACCGTCATGTTGGGTAGAAACTGGTGAGAAGTTTGTGCTTGGACCCGATGTGATAAGAGAAACTTCAGCTAAGATTAAGGTTATCCAACAGCGAATGAAGGCTGCCCAAGATAGGCAGAAAAGTTATGCTGATAAGAGGAGAAGAGACTTAAAATTCTCTGTTGGGGACTTGGTGTTTGTCAAGATTTCTCCGCTGAAGAGCGTGATACGGTTTGGCAGGAGAGGCAAGTTGGCACCAAGATTTGTGTGCCCATTCCCAGTTCTCGAACTAGTTGGGAATTTGGCGTATAGAGTTGACTTACCCGAAAAGATGGCAGGAGTTCATAACGTATTTCATGTTTCCCAGCTAAGGAAGTTCGTGCACGACCCAGATATGACTATTTCACCTGATCAGTTAGAGGACTTCGAAGTGGAACCCGAGGCAGTTGGGAATCGCAAGCCGATTCGTATTGTCGAGCACGATACGAAGCAACTTCGAAGAAAGGCGGTGAAGCTAGTCAAGGTTCAGTGGGGGTGAGAACGAGAATGACTGTACTTGGGAGACAAATGAGAGCATTAAGAAGACGTATCCAGAACTCTTTGCCTGGTAAGATTTACTTTGCAATTTAGTTATTCCGCATGCAAGGATAGACTTGTTTTGCTTGTTTGATTGTTGTTTCGTGACTGATAGGCATGCTGGACCTTTTGTGTGTTATGATTAGGGAATTTCGGGGGCGAAATTTCTTAAGGGGGAAGAATGTAACAACCCGCATTCTACGCATCGGAGGATCGTAGAATATTTATTTCTTTCTTATATGAAGTTGTATGGTCATGTAACTTTGGGAAACAACCATTAGAGTCATTTCCCATGTTCATGATTTTTGCCGATTTTTAAATGACCGTTTTGCCCCTAGCTGACTTGTTTCGGCTATAACTTTTGATTGGAAAGGAATTTTGACCTGAAACCACTTCCATTAGATTCGTTTGATGGTTTACCTTTCCGTAGAGTGGTCACATGCGAAAAACGGACTTACCGTTTGAGAGATATGGCTGAAATAAGGTTTGGAAGGTGAAAAACTGCTTAACCGGGCCAAATAGGGTGATTAGTGAATGGGCCCATAACCCATTTTGGGAATAGGGTTATGGGGAGGCTGAAAAGAGATATGGTTTCATTCTATTTCAGTTTTCTAGCCTCCACTTACCTCTTAGAAACCCTAAAAATGGCCTCCAACCTCTAAATCACCTCCAAATCACTCACTAATAAAGGATTAAGCTTAGCTGCGTCAAATCAAGGGAGATCTTCACCAAATCAAATTAGAGCTGTTGTTTAGCATTGGTATTCGCGCCAAATCAGAGATTTATTTTAGATCTAAGGTTTAATTGTGGCTAAGGTGAGTGATTTGCATAGTTCCTCACTAATTATGGCTAATTAAGGGTAATTAGTGTTGATTAGCGAATTTAAACATGATAAAATTTTGGAAAAATATTTTTAACTTCTTAAATGATGTTTTAGACCTCTAATATGAATTTGGGTTAATTTGGTTAAGTTTTGTTAATCATATCATTAGTTTTACCTAAACATGCTTAAGGGGAAAATATGGGGTTTTGGCTATGTTTGATCCATTTTAACCTATCATATTGTTGTTTTGGTGTTTGTGGTTGATTATACATGTTGCTATGACTGTATGGTTGCTTTGTGATTGATTAGAATAGTTGGAATGGTCGGAAACGCCGTCGAGTGGCGTAAACTGCTTGCTGGAAAAAAAGTGCAGAAAATTGGCCGATTCGGATCGGAACGGAGGAAAGGACCCGATCCGAACCACCTCCCATGCGAGTTCAGAAGCTCCGACCCTTTATCGTATGAAGAAACTCCGATCCGATCCGTAACATTGTATGGCAACGCGACTTGGAGACTCTGATCCGACCCGGTGTGCAATGAAGGAGACCGGTCCGATCCAGCATCTTGTGAAGACCACCGATCCAATCCGACATTAGAAGAAAAGGAGGAAGCCTGTGCTCCGACCCGAACCGATGGTACCTTCCGATCCGACCCGTAAAAGCTTGCCAGGGGGAGTAGACCTCGATCCGATCCAAAGCAAAGAGGAAGGCTTGTGTTGGAGACCTGAACCGATCCGATTTCTTAGGGAGGAGCATTTCGATCCAAACCGAACTGACGATTAGGGGAAGATCTGAACCGATCCGGTGATGACCACTAACCCGAGATGCAAAGGTAGTCCAAATGGAAGTTAGAGCTCAGGATCCAGTTAGGAACCAATGAGTTCACTTCATGGTTGGGCTTTGCTGCGGGACATGTGCTAAGGAGTTGTCGACGTTCATAACTTCGATTCACCACTGAAAAGGAATGCAGGACTACGTATCAGTGCAGTATAGTCGTTTTGACTCGAGGGGCAAAGTGATCGTAGCAGGACTACGTATCAGTGTAGTAGAGTCATTATGACTTGAGGGGCAAAGTGATCGTAGTAAGACTATGAGCCAGTGCAGTGGGGTCATTGTGAGTCCATGGGGAAGAGTGGACATAGTAAAGGATTAGTAAGGCTATGAGCCAGTGCAGTGGGGTCATTGCGACTCCATTAGGCAAAGTGGACATAGCGAAGGATTAGCGGCTATGGATCAGTGCATTGAAGTCATTGTGATTTCATGGGGCAAAGTGATCATAGCAAAGTATATTAGGTGATCGAAGTAGTGGATATCGTACGCTTTACGCACTGAGTGAGAGACGTGAGGATGGTTGCTATGTTTGATTGTTTTCCATCACTATGACATGCACACCCCCACCCCCGTATTCTTTACACCATTTGAAAGGGCACCTTAGAGTGTTGTACAGTATGTAGTGCTAACTCTTTGGTTGCAGGTCCAGGTTCAGGTATGGTTTAGTATACCTGTTATTGTTCTGTTTAGATGCTTATCGCTCATACCAGACTTTTTGTCTGACCCAGAGTTTTATGTCTCCTCTTATTACTCCGGGTGCTCACACGAGCAGACTAGAGACAGGTTAGCTGGTGATGCGCGAGTAGCTGATTCAGAGGCGAGCACGAGGCTTCCACGTATGATATACAGATATTCTCCCTGTGTCGTTGGTGGTCGCTACTTGGGCATTAGTAGTGTACCTCCCTTATCTTGATTTGCTTTTTGAGACAGTTTTAAAAATTGTAATAATGTTGGCTTTGGATCTTAAGCTGTACTTGGATTTTCCGCTGCTATGATAGTTTGCTTTCAGCTTATGCACTGTCTCACATGTTTTATGTCAAGTATGTTGTTATTATATTTTATTCTATGCGCTGTGAGACATTTTACAGGTTCCTTGTTAGTTCATTTCCTTCTTTCCTTTCCTTCTGACGACCGTCCTGTGCTAACTGGACCTGTATACAACGCACTTTTGGGGAAAATGGCGGTTGGTGCGGGGCTGGCCGTCACAAAAAATCTCAGCTCCACTGACAAGGTTGACAAAGAAGAACCTAGCTTTCGATTGGGATTTGGATTGCGATATTGCTTTCCAACGTTTGAAAAGGGCTCTAATAACAGCCCCAGTTCTGACATTGCCTGATGGAAGCAAGATGTTTACAGTTTACACAGATGCTTGCGGAACGGGACTAGATGCTGTTCTGATGCAAGAAGGGAAGGTAATAGCTTATGGTGGAAGACAGTTGGAAGTACACGAGAAAAACTATCCAACCCACGATCTAGAGTTGGCAGCCATTATTTTTGCGCTTAAGTCTTGGCGCCATTATCTCCTAGGTGAGAAATTTGAACTGTATACTGACCATAAATCGTTGTAATACCTTTTCTCGCAGAACGATCTCAATTTGAGGCAGAAAAGATGGATGGAGTTTCTTGCCTCATTCGATTTTGAGATTTCCTACACTCCTGGCAAGGGCAATGTAGTAGCAGACGCCTTAAGTAGATAGAAGCTGGCCTTAAGCCCTCTCTTTGTTGAAAGGCAAAGCTTGGAGTTCATAGCAAGCTTTAACTTCAAACCCTCCTCTGATTTTGTACCTGGCTTGCTAGCAACGTTAGAAGTGCGACCAACTCTGTTAGACTCAATCAGAGCCACGCAAAGAGAAGACTCTCAGCTAGCCAATCTGATGGACAAGTTAGTTAGGGGTGAGACTTCCAGCCACCTCAATAGATACTCCATTGATGCCAAGGGCTGGTTGAGAGAGATGGAAGACTATGCGTCCCACAAGCAAGGAATTTGGTAAAGGCAGTTCTAGAAGAGGCATACCATTCCAAGCTGACCATACACCCAGGCGGAGACAAAATGTATAAAGATATCAAAAGAGTTTTCTTTTGGAATGGCATGAAGAAAGACGTAGCTGAATTTGTTTCTAAGTGTTTAATATGCCAACAAGTCAAGGCGGAGCAGAAGAAGCCTAGTGGTCTGCTCCATCCTCTAGAGGTCCCACAGTGGAAATAGGATAGCATCTCGATGGACTTTATAAATTGGTTGCCTAGGTCAAGAAGGTGCAATACCAGCGTTTGGGTAATAATGGACAGGCTCACAAAAAGCGCCCACTTTATACTCGTCAAGAGTAGAAGGACAGCCTCATCTCTAGCATCCATATATCTTAAAGTGATAGTTCGACTCCATGGGATACCCTCCTGCATAGTGAGTGATCGAGACCTTATCTTCACGAGCGAGTTTTGGAAGGGTTTACAAGAGGCTGTAGGCACACAGTTATGCTTAAGTACGGCTTATCATCCTCAAACCAATGGCCAGATGGAAAGAGTCAACAGGGTATTAGACGACCTCTTGAGACTATACATTCTTGATGTAATCACCCAAGGATTTTTGACCCCGAAAATCGACATAAAATCACCATGTCGACTATTTAAGTATCGAAAACTCTGGATTGTCATGAGAAAGAATTTAGAGGGTGAGAAAAGAAAGAAGGAAATATTAGAATAAAGAAAGAAGAAGAACACATCAGAATCTCTTAGCGGAACGATTAAAATATAATATCAAATCTCTTTATATAAAAGGATTGTATATAAATACCATCATCAGAGTACAACATATATCAGTCACAGCGGAAAAATATCTGTATATAACTAGCAGTGAAGCCTCCTGCTTCCAGCTCCTGGAACTCCAAGAAAAACCTAACTTGGAACATACTCGGTCTGACCCGAGCACATTTGAAGCAAAGCAAAATACACCGGGTCAGTCGAGAATACTATCAGTGATAAATTCACAGAACACACACACACACAACTTGCTCAACTTTGTAAAATCCTTTTGAAATCAAAGGATAATCGTAAGACCATCCCACACATAAACACGGGCGGTTTTTACCTTACTATAACCCAAAATGTTTTTGAAATCATAACTTGCTCTGATATTATCATAATGTCTAAATACAAATAAATATCAATCTAGAGGAACGCTTGCATCTCACGCTCCCCATATATAGTATACAAACAAAAACTGCGAGTGCTTATTGGATATTGGATTCCAACCTTGACAAGGTATGGGACCACCTTCCGAATGTGTATCTCTAGAGGCGAATACACTAGGTACAACAAGAATGTCTTGCAACCCGACCCTCACATGACCGACCACTCATTTCACTTGAGTGTATCGAATGTATATCACCGACGGTTGGGATCAGCAACCGCCTCCCGAAAAGGGACAGCATCGAATATAGATTTAAGAAGCAAATGGAATTTCTCTAGATAGGTGATTATATACCCTAAAGGGAGCGACCCACATAGCCATGCTGCCTGCCCGATTTTTATCATTTCCCGGTTGTGAGGCTTGAGGCTAGAATCTCTTTAAAACGTTTGGCCATCATTACTTTGAATGCCACATCGTCAGATCTGCCAGAAAAATCACTAATTGACGTCCACAAAAATACCCTGGTCGGGAGCGACCCAACTGTGATACGTTTGAAGAAATCAACGTACGTGGCCCCTTTGGAAATACTCTGTCAAACATTCGTCCATACAAGTCATCCAGGAACAGGATGAACCGAAGGCACCCTCCCACTGCATCCTAGGAATCACCCTATAGATCAGTAGCGAGAAGTCCTTGCAAATCTGTGGATTTCAACCACGACAGAGTCACAAATCAAATAACTCTGGTTGCAAGCCAGAGAAATTCGACAAGTAGTCCCTCCACTTATGAAGATCCATGGTCTTCACTTGCTCCGTCTTCAATCGACGTCTTCACGTATTTGTTGGTCGGAATGGTTTTCGAATATAAATCCGATCTCGGTCTTTCCATACCAACAATCGTATTGGTCAAGTTTGATAGTTAGTTATTTAACTATCAAATAACAATAGTGTGAATACAACGAGTTTGTTGATTCGGTACTTGGCATGACTTGGCCGGTTTAAAATATATTTGACAAATCAAATGTCGACCAAATATTCTTATTTATATTGAAACTAATATCGTAGTATTATTTATATTTCAAAATATCGCATTTATATTCAATACTTCACGTATAGGATATCACACCAATTACAACACCTTTCACTCGTTTCAAACCAATACCATTCCTCGATAATAATGAAGCCGTTCAAGTTGGGGTATTTTATTTACCTCTCAAATCTTGATCGACAACGTTCTTATCTCAGAATAATATCAGTTTGTCACTTAACCACTGATCTTAAAATCTCGATTACTACCTTGATTTCAAACCAGGTTTTATAAACTGTTTCTTATATTTGAAATCTTCTTTTAATATAACTTCTTTACTTAATTTGTTTGAATAAGGAAAAACCTCATTCAAAACACAACCCTTAACTTATCATTTTGGTTTAAATACCTTTTCAAAACTCCACTTGGATTTCTTCTTAAATACTTATACACGTCCAATTATCCTCTTTTTCCCAATTTGATTTCAATCTAAAACCATTACCATATTCTAGTCCATTATTAACCTATAAATCATCTTCTTTAATCTTTTCATTTGAATTGAACCCTCTATACTTAATTTGGCAATTAAGTAAAAATCTTATTTAGATCTCCCCATTCACTTGTTAATTCTATTCGTATATCTTGTTTTGATAACTTAGATTATAAATCTCTTTATCACATCTTACCGCCCTTTGATCAAACTTATCGTCACTTACTCACTTCTACATTGAAGTCTAAATTAAAATCATCGCTTTATTTATTATTAATTAAAATAATAATTTTAATATTAAAAATAGTTGACCTTGCTATTAATAAGATTATTATCATTTTTAAAAGCTTATTTAATAATAATCAGCTTCATTAACATAATTCAATAATTTCCTTAATTTATAGTTAATCGAAGATTAACTAATTACTTTTCACCACTCATTAAACTTTAACGAATACTCAAAATATTTAAATCAAATTACTTAGATTATCAATTCCAAATAAGATGGTTGATTTTTGTCGACCGTGCAACTTACTTAGCAGTTAACTGGTTATCCTTTTGTCATTTCCCCTTTTTAAGTTAATCAAATAACTTAATTACTTTAAAATCACTATTTGATTGTTTAAAAACAACTATTCTATTTTTCCGACCCGTCTATAAATCTTTAGGTTTCTGCTACCTTTAACTTGCATAAACCATTTCATTAATTTCTCTTATAAACTCGATTAAATTATTTATTTATAAATTTCTACTTTAATGATTTATATAAGATGACGGAAGAGCTTAAGTCCAGCTATAAAATAATTTATAACTTTAAAGCTGCGTCGTTTCACCGAACGGTAAACCGACG
This sequence comes from Allium sativum, assembly GCA_030737875.1. Lineage (NCBI taxonomy): Eukaryota > Viridiplantae > Streptophyta > Magnoliopsida > Asparagales > Amaryllidaceae > Allium > Allium sativum. The sequence continues at coordinate 343,142,759 of CM060919.1, forward strand.
TCTAAAACAACACATTTTAGGTCATTCACTTCCAATTACCAAATCAACACTGTCGGTTGATTTTAAACACAACACAGGTGAATATTAATTCAACCATCACGCTCAAACAGGTTTTTTTTACCATACGGGGTTCGATCAGTTCAAATATCAACAATATAAAACAAACAAACAACATATATAATATTTGAGGAATCCAGTCGGATCCCTCCAACCTGTTCTTTCCTACATCACAGCTCGTTATACATTTCATGATAATATATGAAATAAATTTCATATGATCTACTAATTTAAAACGATTAAATCTAAATAACAGCATTCAATCAACCATAACAGTCAACAATAACCAATCAACCAATTTATATTTTTTAATGGTAAATTATATTTTAATATGAATTTACCACATCACAGAATTCCAGAAGGTGTGAAAATTAACTCACCAGATCATTTCGGTTGGCGGTTGACGCGTTTGTTGCATTTAATCTTGAACGGATGCTCAAAATTTACTGAAATTTCAACAGCGTCAGATCAACGCCTAGTCAGTGCCATCACCTAAGCCTCATTCCTGCGATCCCAACGAATCCAATATCGTCAGATTCCGTTAAAGTATGGTCGAGATATATTAATTTAAAGTTTTGTATATTTATCAATTAAATAACAAACTTATTAATAATTTAAATTAAATAATTTACTAATTACCTTAATTAATATTAACCTGGCCATGTCAGCTAATGAAACGCGGTTTCCTTCTTCCTAATTGCTGAAGCCCGACATTTACCCTTCCGAACTGTGCTCGACTTCAACCATCGATCGCCGCCGACGACTGGCGGCACTGGAGATCCTCTCGACCCTCTCATCTGAACCGCTGCTAGCTCCTCCACCTCCGCCGGTGACCACAGCCACCCTGAACCCCACATCGCCACCAATTTGAGCTCCCGAACGGAATTCGATTATCCCCAAAATTCTCCGCTACTAGATCGAACCAGGCTGTCGCACCACCACCATTCTGACTGCCTCACATTCCAGCACCCTTTACCCTCAGACCCCGACACCAACAACCAACATCAACGTCGGAAATCAAAGAAATCGGACCGTCACTTTTTGAAAACCCCCAAAACTGAACGTCTCCGTTCAACTCAACCCCTCTACCACCACGGACCACCAGAGAACCTGAGACCACAGCCAAATCGAAGCCTTGTCTCTCCTCTACAAAACCCCCAAGGTCCCGGCCTCTCAAATTGAACAAATCTCCTCAATTTTGGCCAAAAACGAAAATGATTTTCCATGGTTTAACACCGATTCCGGCCACCTTCGACCACCATTCCACTACAACTTTCTCCAGTAGGTAGATATCGTCCCAATCTACCACTTTCCCTTTGGAACCCCCCTCAAATTCATCATGGATTCAAAGAAATAAATTAAATTGTAAATGGGGACTTTTCTGCAAAAATGTTCGCTGGAAAAAATGGTTGGAGGTGTTGATCAGAAATATGGCTGAGGGGGGAGTGTATTTATAAAGAAAAATAATATTTATTTAAGTCGATGTGACGAAGGATATTTTTCTTCATGTCTATCGCAATTTCAAACATCGTTTATTGGTTCCTGTGCTCATGTACAAACTTCGTTCGAGACAGAAATGGACGGTGTAGCATAATTTGACGATAAGGTCCTAATGAAACTTGTTTCGTCGAATTCCGAGTTCATTTGCTCAAACGGCACTCATTCACGTCCAAATGGTTGTTTTTATTTTGCTGCGCTCACAAATTAACCCCGATTGACACGCCACTTGAAATCTAACAATAATTTGCCTATACGGTCTCAATAAAATTTGTCTCGTCGAAAACCCCTTTATAATTGCCCAATCCAAATAAAATAAACCAATTTTAAAATATCTCAATATAATAATATTAAAATTCTGAAATTGGTCATATACGACCAGAATATCATATACTACCACAATAAAATATCCCGGGTTGAATTTGAAGCCAAATCGATATTATAAAAAATAAAAAAAACCCTTTATTTACTATAAATAACAATAAAATATATAAGGAAATTCTACAGCGACCTTTTCAAAATTTGATTTGGACATAAAATAAAATCTACAACATGAAAACTCTATTTTTCTCTTTCATTAGAAAAATATTATCCAACAGATTCAGACGTTTCTTATTTCGAGAAAATCTGACTCATTTTAGGCCTTGTACAACCGTTTAAAGTTCAAAACGCCAAATTATGAACTGTCGCGCCGCAACAGCTCTTTTTATAATTAAATTATAAATTAAACATTATAACGTCGTTTTAAAATGAAATCGCCACTAAAATTTCAATACAAACCATATTTAACCATTTTAAGTTGTCCGCTCACTCTATACTGCGAATTCAACATTTTTCCAATATTTCAAAAATTAAAATATAATTATGTTATTAATATAATTTAAAATTTTAAATTAAAATGGTCAAAATCGATTATTTAAATTAAAACCAATATTTTAAATAAATAAAATATTTCAAATAAATGGTCAGAAAATACGGGACATTACATTCCTTCCCCCTTAAAATAATTTCGTCCTCGAAATTGCTAAGGTAGAAAGAACGTCACAACCCATTATCTTTATAAAAATAATAAAATTTAAAACTCAATTTTATTTCCAAACTAATCTAATCGGTCGTAAAACCAAATTAACACAAATAAAAGAATTTCCCAAAATCTTAAAAAAAAATCTAACACCTTAAATTTTGGAAAAATTTCGGTAGAGTCTCCCCTGTACGAAGGAAATCTGCAATATCGCAGGTTCAAGAAATATATATATACATCGACTCTCATGGTCGGAAAAATCAAAATCCAAACTCAAAACCCAAATAAAACCAAAATTTCAAATTTGCGTTGGCGTACCTTTTTGCGAGCGTTATCATACGATATGCGATAATTTATTCTCGAGCTTGCCTAGTTATTATGCAGCTCTATTCAAACTGGATTCGATTAACTCCAAAATTTTCTCTTCTGAAAGGATTTTAAAGCGGAATTGGCTCTTCAGCACCTGTTTCTCAACTCAAACTAATTCATTAGTATCCAAAATAAATGTCAGTTATGTTCTAAACATCCATATCATTCACATCAACCAATTCTACACACTGTTCAATCCTCACGAGATTATAATTATTTAAATTCACTTCACTTATTTCTTCAATTATCCATTCAAATTTATTTATCTGGATTGATTATCCAACTTATTTATTTCATATTGGTTTTAACCCAATCGATTCAGGTTCAGGTTCATATTCAAGCAAGCAACAACATAATCTAAACATATCACACAATCAACATTAAAAAATCCAAATAATTTGCCCATATTATAAGAATTTGTGAAAATCATTACCTTTATTATTTTATAAATAAATTGGGAAAAATAATTTCAAAAAATAATTTTAATATCAAACCACAAATACATGCTCTCATATATATACACGAACTCAATCTAGGGTGTCACTAACCCCATCTTTATTGAGTCATGCCACAGAGCCTAGGTTATCACTAAACCAATAGCTCTGATACCACTGTAACGACCCAAGGATTTTTGACCCCGAAAATCGACATAAAATCACCATGTCGACTATTCAAGTATCGAAAACTCTGGATTGTCATGAGAAAGAATTTAGAGGGTGAGAAAAGAAAGAAAGAAATATTAGAATAGAAGAAAGAAGAAGAACACCCAGAATCTCACAGCGGAATGATTAAAATATAATATCAAATCTCTTTATATAAAAGGATTGTATATACATACCAATCATCATAGTACAACATATATCAGTCACAGCGGAAAAATATCTGTATATACCTAGCGGTGAAGCCTCCTGCTTGAAGCTCCTGGAACTCTAAGCGAAACCTAACCTAGAGCATATTCGGTCTGACCCGAGCACATTTGAAGCAAAGCAAAATACACCGGGTCAGTCTGGAATACTGTTAGTGATAAATTCACAGCACACACACACAACTTGCTTAACTTTGTAAAAATCCTTTTGAAATCAAAGGATAATAGTAAGACCAGCCCACACATAAACACGGACAATTTTTACCTTACTATAACCCAAAACGTTTTTGAAATCATAACTTGCTCTGGTATTATCATAATGCCTAAATACAAATAAATAACAATTTAGAGGAACGCTTGCATCTCACGCTCCCCATATATAGTATACAAACCAAAACCGCGGGCGCTTATTGGATATCGTATTCCATCCTTGACAAGGTATGGAACCACCTTCCGAATGTGTATCTCCAGAGGCGAATACACTGGGTTCAACAAGAACGTCTTGCAACCAAGCTCTCACATGACCAACCACTCATTTCGCTTGAGTGTATCGAATGTATATCACCGACGGTTGGGATCTGCAACCACCCACCGAAAAGGGACAGCATCGAATATAGATTTAAGAAGCAAATGGAATTTCTCTAGATAGGTGATTATACACCCTAATGGGAGCGACCCATATAGCCATGCTGCCTGCCCGATTTTTGTCATTTCCCGGTTATGAGGCTTGAGGCTAAAATCTCATTAAAACATCTGGCCGTCATTACTTTGAATGCCACATCGTCATATCTGCCAGAAAAATCACTAATTGACGTCCACAAAAATACCCTAGTCCGGAGCGACCCAACTATGATACATTTGAAGAAATCAACGTACGTGACCCCTTTGGAAATACTCTGTCAGACATTCGTCCATACAAGTCATCCAGGAACAGGATGAACCGAAGGCACCCTCCCACTGCATCCTTGGAATCACCCTATAGATCATTAGCGAGAAGTCCTTGCAAATCCGTGGATTTCAACCACGATAGAATCACAAATCAAATCACTCTGGTTGTAAGCCAGAGAAATTTGACAAGTAGTCCCTCCGTTTATGGAGATCCATGGTCTTCACTTGCTTCGTCTTCAATCGACGTCTTCACGTATTTGTTGGTCAGAATGGTTTTCGAATATAAATTCGATCCCGGTCTTTCCATACCAATAATCGTATTGGTCAAGTTTGAAAGTCGGTGATTTAACTATCAAATAACAATAGTGTGAATACTATGAGTTTGCTGATTCGGTACTTGGCATGACTTGGTCAGTTTAAAATATATTTGACAAATCGAATGTCGACCAAATATTCTTATTTATAGTGAAACTAATATCGTAGTATTAATTATATTTCAAAATCTCGCATTTATATTCAATACTTCACGTATGTGATATCACACCAATTACAACACCTTTCACTCGTTTCAAACCAATACCATTCCTCGGTAATAATGAAGCCGTTCAAGTTGGGTATTTTATTTACCTCGCAGACCTTGATCGACAACGTTCTTATCTCAGAATAATATCAGTTTGTCACTTAACCACTGATCTTAAAATCTAGATTACTACCTTGATTTCAAACCTGGTTTTATAAACTATTTCTTATATTTGAAATCTTCTTTTAATATAACCACTTTACTTAATTTGTTTGATTAAGGAAAAACCTCATTCAAAACATAACCCTTAACTTATCATTTTGGTTTAAATACCTTTTCAAAACTCTGCTTGGATTTCTTCTTAAATACTAACACACGTCCAATTATCCTCTTTTTACCAATTTGATTTCAATTTAAAACCATTACCATATTCTAGTCCATTATTATCCTATAAATCATTTCTTTAGTCATTTCATTTGAATTGAATCCTCTTTACTTAATTTGGCAATTAAGTAAAAATCTTATTTAGATCTCCCCATTCACTTGTCTATTCTATTCATATATTTTGTTTTGATAACTTAGATTATAAATCTCTTTATCACACTCTTATCGCCCTTTGATCAAACTTATCGTCACTTACTCACTTCTACATTGAAGTCTAAATTAAAATCATCGCTTTATTTATTATTAATTAAAATAATAATTTTAATATTAAAAATAGTTGACCTTGCTATTAATAAGATTATTATCATTTTTAAAAGCTTATTTAATGATAATCAGCTTCATTAACATAAATCAATAATTTCCTTAATTTATAGTTAATTGAAGATTAACTAATTACTTTTCACCACTCGTTAAACTTTAACGAATATTCAAAATATTTAAATCAAATTACTTCGATTATCAATTCCAAATAAGACAGTTGATTTTTGTCGACTATATAACTTACTTAGATGTTAACTGGTTATCCATTTGTCATTTCCCCTTTTTAAGTTAATCAAATAACTTAATTACTTTAAAATCACTATTTAATTGTTTAAAAACAACTATTCTATTTTTCCGACCCGTCTATAAATCTTTGGGTTTCTGCTACCTTTAACTTGCATAAACCATTTCAATAATTTCTCTTATAAACTCGAGTAAATTATTTGTTTATAAATTTCTACTTTAATGATTTATATAAGATGACTGAAGAGCTTCAGTCCAGTTAAAATAATTTATAACTTTAAAACTGCGTCGTTTCACCGAACGGTAAACCGATGTCTAAAACAACACATTTTAGGCCATTCACTGCCAATTACCAAATCAACACTGTCGGTTGATTTTAAACACAACGCAGGTGAATATTAATTCAACCATCACGCTCAAAAAGGTTTTTCTACCATATGGGGTTCAATCAGTTCAAATATCAACAATATAAAACAAACAAACAACATATATAATATTTCAGGAATCCGGTCGGATCCCTCCAACCTGTTCTTCCCTACATCACAGCTCGTTATACATTTCATAATAATATATGAAATAAATTTCATATGATCTACTAATTTAAAATGATTAAATCTAAATAATAGCATCGAACCAACCATAACAGTCAACAACAAACAATTTATATTTTTTAAGGGTAAATTATATTTTAATATGAATTTACCACATCACAGAATTCCAGAAGGTGTGAGAATTAACTCACCGAATCATTTCGGTTGGCGGTTGACGCTTTTGTTGCATATAATGTTGAACGGACGCTCAAAATTTACTGAAATTCTAACAGCGTCAGATCAACGCCTAGTCAGTGCCATCACCTAGGCCTCGTCCTTGCTATCCCAGCGGATCCAGTTTCGTCAGATTCCGTTTACGTATGGTCGAGATATATTAATTTAAAGTTTTGTATATTTATCAATTATATAACAAACTAATTTATAATTTAAATTAAATAATTTACTAATTACCTTAATTAATATTAACCTGACCACGTCAGCGAATGAAACGCGGTTTCCTTCTTCCTAATTGCTAAAGCCCGACATTTACCCTTCCAAACTGTGCTCGACTTCAACCATCGATCGCCGCCGACGACTGGCGGCACTAGAGATCCCCTCGACCCTCTCATCTGAACCGCCGCTAGCTCCTCCACCTCCGCTGGTGACCACGACCACCCCGAACCCCACATCGCCACCAATTTGAGTTCCCGAACGAAATCCGATTATCCCCAAAATTCTCTGCCACCAGATCGAACCAGGCTACCACACCACCACAATTCTGACCGCCTCACATTCCAGCACCCTTTCACCTCAGACCCGACACCAACAACCAACGTCGACGCCGGAAATAAAAGAAATCCGACCGTTACTTTTTGAAAACCCCCAGAACTAAACGTCTCCGTTCAACTCAACCCCACGACCACCACAGAACACTAGAGAACCCCGAGACCACAGCCAAATCGAAGCCTTGTCTCTCCTCTACAAAACCCCCAAGGTCCCGGCCTCTCAAATCGAACAAATCTCCTCAATTTTGGCCAAAAACGAAAACGATTTTCCACGGTTTAACAACGATTCCGGCCACCTCCGACCACCATTCCACCCCAACTTTCTCCAGTAGGTAAATATCGTCTCGATCTACCACTTTCCCTTTGGAACCCCCCTCAAATTCATAACGGATTCAAAGAAATAAATTAAAATGTAAACGAGGACTTTTCTGCAAAAATGTTCGCTAGAAAAAATGTTTGTAGGTGTCGATCAGAAATATGGCTGAGGGGGAAGTGTATTTTAAAAGAAAAATAATATTTATTTAAGTCGATATGACGAACGATATTTCTTCGTGTCTATCGCAATTTCAAACATCGTTTATTGGTTCCTATGCTCACGTACAAACTTCATTCGAGACAGAAATGGACAGTGTAGTATAATTTGATGATACGGTCCTAATGAAACTTATTTCGTTGAATTCCGAGTTTGTTTGCTCAAGCGGTGCTCATTCACGTCCAAATGGTCGTTTTTATTTATATTTTATTTTGCTGTGCTCACAAATTAACCCTGATTGACACATCACTTGAAATCTAGCAATAATTTGCCGTTACGGTCTCAATAAAATTTGTCTCGTCGAAAACTGCGGTCGTTTGAATAAAGTCCCTTTTATAACTGCCCAATCCAAATAAAATAAACCAATTTTAAAATACCTCAATGTAATAATATTAAAATATTGAAATTGGCCATATACGACCAGAATATCGTATACTACCACAATAAAATATCCGGGGTTGAATTTGAAGCCAAATCGATATTATAAAAATTTAAAACCCCCTTTATTTTCTATAAATAACAATAAAATATATAAGAAAATTCCACAGTGACCTTTTCAAAATTTGATTTGGACATAAAATAAAATCTACAACACGAAAACTCGAGTTTTCTCTTTCATAGAAAAATATTATCCAACAGATTCAGACTTTTCTTGTTTCGAGAAAATCCGACTCATTTTGGGCCTGTATAGCCGTTTAAAGTTCAAAACGCCAAATTACGAACTACCGTGCCGCTGCAGCTCGTTTTATAATTAAATTATAAATTAAACATTATAACGTCGTTTTAAAATGAAATCGCCACTAAAATTTCAGTACAAACCATATTTAACCATTAAGTTGTCCCCTCACTCTATACTGCGAATTCAACATTTTTCCAATATTTCAGAAATTAAAATATTAGTATATTATTAATATAATTTAAATATTTAAATTAAAATGGTAAAAATCGATTATTTAAATTCAAACCAATATTTTAAATAAATAAAATATTTCAAATAAATGGTCAGAAAATACGAGACATTACACTTGACTTCGGAGGTACATGGGAGGATCATCTACCTTTGGTGGAATTTGCTTACAACAATAGCTACCAAGCCACTATAGGCATGGCGCCTTTCAACGCTTTATATTGATGACCATGCAGGTCACCAACTTGCTGGTGGTGTCCACAGACAAGCTCATACTTGGACCAGACATGATTAGGGAAACTTTGGAGAAAGTAGACTTGATACGAAGAAGAATAGAGACTGCCCAAGATAGACAGAAGTCCTAGGCAGACAAAAGAAGAACTTACCTTGAGTTCAAAGTTGGAGACAAGGTGTTCCTTAAAGTATCTCCTTTGAGGAATGTTGTTCGCTTTGGATCCGCAGGAAAGTTAGCACCAAGATTTGTAGGGCCGTTCCCTATCATCGAGAAGAATGGGAAGATGGCTTATAGGGTACAACTCCCCGAAAGGTTGGCCGGGGTTCATAATGTCTTTCATGTCTCTCACCTGCGGAAATGCTTACACGAGTCTGCGGAAGTGGTAGAACCATGTATGCTAGAGGAAGTTGAAATCGAACGAGAAGCAACTGTGAGGAGAGTTCCAACCCATATCTTGGGAACAGAAGTTAAAAAGCTACGCAACATTGAAGTTAAGCTCGTCAAAGTTCAATGGAGCGACACCAAGGAAGACGTGACTTGGGAAACCGAGGACAGAATACGTGCAGCCTACCCTTTTCTTTTTGAGGGTACATCCTTAATCTCTTTTTCCTTCAGTTTATGCTCGTATCTATCTTTTTAGGTATATCTCCTCGATCCTATCCTTTATCCTTAGGTAGGAACCCATTTGGATGTAAACATGTATTTGAAACATGTTATGATTGATGGTTGCAAGTGGTTCCAAGTGGTTGCTAGTGGTTGCTACTGGATGCATATACACGCACATTAGGTATTAGATCGGCTCAGTCACTTCCATATTGCATATGCATATATGTATTGGTATATGGATTGAAACTTGATGTGTTACCATATGGACTTGCATTTGTATGAATGATTGCGCACTCATGTAGGAAATTTTGAGTAGGAAAAATTGCATTCATAATGGACTCATGGCACTGATATAATTTGCATTAAGGAGGTCAACTAAATCAGTAGACCGCCTGATTTTGCATTAGATGAGGACATGTACACACACAATGCATATGATCATGAAGCATTAGAAATCTTTTAAGGACAATGTACGTCTGTGTTTGATGGTTGAGTAGATGGGTGATTGGATGGTAGGATATAAGTTCTTCTCGACTTGAAGATTTCGGGGACGAACTCCTAAAAGAAGGGGAGAATGTAACACCCTATATTTTCCGTTAACGGTATAGTAACGAATTAGACAATACTTAATTTAAAATGTGGGAATTAAGGGAAACACGTTACGCCATTGTGTTCGTCTCGGAATTCTGGTTGAGATAGAGTCCGAGTTTGCATAAATTGGACTTCATATGAAGAAGTTATGACTGTCAGAAGTTTCCAGAAAATTCTGATAAAATTCAAATCGCTCGAAAACAAATTCAAATTCAAATCAGAAGCGGGCTGGGCCAGAAAATTCCCTCCCAGGTCAACCAGGGGGTCAACCCTAGTGTCGACCTCCTCCCTACAGGTCGACCTGGGGGTCGACCTGCCCCCCCTCCCCGGGCAGATCTGAATGGTGACGATTTTGTGACTCAGTGTTGAGTCACTAGGGCTGAGGTGTCACCCTATCTTTACTGGATGGCTGTGGTTAACCCTAGGATCATCCGACGGCTCAAACTGAGTTGAAATTCTATATAAACAACCCAATGCTCAAACCTAAAAATCACACAAAAATAATCCTAGAACTATCATGCTGTCAATGAAAAACTTGGAGTAGCCGTCACCAATTCAAAGACAAGATAAGAACTTGAATCAAAAATTAAATTAAAAGTTTATCAAATTCAACGATCTACATCAAAGGCAAGCTTACTAATTTCAGAATTCAGATTTCAAAACGCAAGAATTCCTTTTTAGTTTGTAAGTTGGTTATTACGCAGATTTAAACGTTTTTTCATTTTAATCATGACATGTTGTAATTTGAAGATAGAATGATGCTTATGTATAAGATTTGATTCTCGTATCATTGTAATTAATCATGTCTATATGCTTGTGGTGATGAACATATTGTATATTAATCATGTCTATATGCTTATGGTGATGAACATATTGTATTTTATCGGAATCTATTATGATTGGGTAATGGAATTATTTTGCCAATTAAATGGTAAAACATGTCATGTCATAAATTGGTGGTTATTTGAAAGTTTATGATCTAAAACGCATGCTTATATGTTAGATCAACACTCATGTATATCCATGTTAGGTTGAATCTAATTATGTGGTAAAATTTGGAATTATAGTCCTCTTATGTTTTAACACCTAAGTCATCATGCTAAGTGTGATTCGAATATGTTGATAATAGTTCTCTTATGTTTAACACACATAAGTTAATATGCTAAGTTGCGATTTAAAAATGATTATAGTAGCTTTCTTATGTTTTGACATACATAAGTTAATACGCTAAGTTGTGCGTTGAAACTGTGATTATACGTTAAACCTCCATGCTAGACCTTTGTCAAATTTACATGACAATTAGACCCAACTTAGTCACAAGTTCACCTTTACCTATTTAATCAAAGTTAATGATACCTCTATGCCAAGTTACACATGACAAGTTGAAATGTATGATATTTTATGTCCCCTGTTTATTACCCTTTTTGTTTATGGGTTTGGGCTAATTTACTAGCACAACATTTTATGTGATTCATGCGTACGTTCCACGGGGGTAGCGATGGGAAAATATGAAAATTCATGGCCTAGATTTGTTCATAAAATGGTATATTTGATATACCATTTATGGTGAGCATAATCAAAGGATAATTATGGCATGATTAAATTTAATTTAATTTACATAAACAAATTAGACATATATAGAAAAATGTGAATTTAGAAAAAGACGAATATGCCTAACCCGAGGTTAGACTGAGTTGTGGTGTAAATCTTCCCGGAACCGACCGGTATATCCAGTAACCACAACAAGACCTGTCTAATGTGGGTGGTTAGTGCATCAAGCCCAAAAAGAACCCGAGGTTAGACTGAGTTGTGGTGTAAATCTGCCCGGAACCGACCGGCACATCCAGTGACCACAACAATACCTGTTTAATGTGAGTGGTTGGTGCTTTAATAAACTTAAGCTAAGTCAGGATTGGTAAGGTTAAGTCAATTAGGAAAAACACTTAATCGATTCAACATGTTTACTAAACGAATGGGTGGGGTTAAGTAAACTTGGACACTTAGCCAAATAAACATGTTGATTAGAAAACCCTAGTAACGGGGACCCATTTCAGCAGTAACCCACATAAATGTATCATGGTACTCTGAAACTAGGCAGGGTGGGGCACGATTACTGGGCTGAGTATAAGCGGTCAAAACGTTGGCAGTTGGTGGGCTAGTGTAGATTCCGACGGAGTTTGGAAGTGCACGTACTCCGAAGTGGAAAAATCAGGCACTAGGCATCAGTAGTATACACTATGCATCCTGAATCATGTCGGGTTGCCACAAGAGGGACTGATACACCCCATGGTGGGACCAGTACAGGTACCTACAGTCAAGCGGGACCGAATGACACAGGATATGAATGCATACAAGTATGAGCCGGTCATTAAGGGGATCGTTTGTTATGAACACGTAGGGCAGGTTGAACCAATGGTTAAGTAGGTGCAGAGACTATAGTAATGGGTGCGATCACATGTTCCTCTTATCTTATATTAGGGTATTATCCTATGTTCTGTTATTACTGTCATGATCCCTTTCCTTGTTTAAATACTAGTAACCATCGAACTTACCAGACTTATTGTCTGACCCGTTTTCTTTCGTCCTCTTTTCTTCCGTTCCCCCCAGTCCACAGGGAGGGAATACTGCAGCTTAGTCAAACTCTTTGCAAGCTTCAAGAAAGTAGATGTATAATTTGGACTCTCTCTCACCTTGGCTATGGCTCCTGGACATTATCCTTGGGGATTTATGCAGTTTTATTTATGGTTTAAGCTTCTTTAATAAATAATCAAGACAGAAATTATGTTGTAATGTTTTGGAAGTTATTTTAAGACAATTTGATGTAATGCTTTTGTATTGAACCACGTATGGAATAAATAATTGAATTTCGCTGCTTATATTTATCTATATTTAAATTTTTCTATGTCTTGTACCTATAAACCTCCACCAAAGTTAAGAAGGCATTCCCTTTGTGAGTGACCTTAACGGAGGTGGGGTGTCTCAGGTTCATTGTAGGGAGATTGAATCATCACGGGAAATGATCTTCCAAAATGTCATCGGTGAAAGGAGTGTGGCTGCGATCCAACCTCAATACTCATTAGTATACTCTTTCCTATCATTCGTTATTTGGCATACCATCGCTGCTACTTCTACGTTAGTTAACATATGCTCTGGCTCCACACTCCTGGCACGCCGATCTCTCCTTGCTCCTGCTTCAGGCAACGTCGCCTGAGCTGCCGTCTGGGAAGAACTTCCTTATCCTCTGTTGTCCCGGTCAATCACAGGACGAGTGGGTGGAAGTACGGGCGCATGAGTAGCTTAGAAATTATCACATTCTCCAGGAAGAGGAGGATTTCGGTTCGATGATTCGATTGGCTCAATGTCTTCCATTTTGTAATTTTCGATCCGGGAAGGTTGTCCCTTCAGAGCTGGAAATCTTCCAAATTGTAGCTCATCCACATTACGAGCTTGCTGGAATTGACGTTGTTGATCTTCTCCACTCCTTTGGGATGATGAAGTTACTTCGTCAGCCTGGTATTGGAAAGGAGACGCAGTACGGTGATTTTGAAAATCTTGCCATTGCCTTGATATTGCATCCATATCATGCCTCATCATAGCATTATATTGTCTTTGCGCATTCAAAGAAGCGATGTTCTCATTTGACATACTGAGCAAATGCGCAAAGCATAACATGTCAGAAATGTTGAAGGAGGAGTCAGATCAGTTGTTGTAGCAACAGTTTCATTATTGGGATCTTCCCAGTTCGAGTTCGATCCGGGAACAATCAAACTGGGAACACTCGTCCCGGGAGCATCAAGATGGGATCGTTCGATCCGGGGGATAGCATTGGTTTCTTTTGGTCGTGATGTCATCTGATGTATGTCACTAGACAATGTTCTAAGGGAAGCTTGATGAGCTCAGTCACTCTTGGAAACTATTTTTATCAAAGCTATTGAAAACGTAGATTATTCCATCAGACTTGGTGATCCGACTAGTAGGCAAACAATCCAAAAATGGCTGAAATTCAAGAGTTCTCAGTGAAAACACCAAAATGTTTAACCAAAAAATGGCACAAACACCCAAAGTAGATGATTTATATAGAAATTGATGAATGAATACAAAATGAATATCACAAAAGCAACAATCACACATAGTATATAGTGATTCAACGTTAACAAGGCTACGTCCACTTGATAATTTCTTGATTCACTAAGAAATAACAGGTATTATAACAACCCGGAATTTTCACAATAAATTATTCATTCAATTAAATTCTCAAAAATAAGAATTTCTACAGATGATGGAATTTGAGCACGAAACTTTAACCAATGCGTTCGTCTTGGAATTCTGGTCAACTTCCATATTTAGAGTTACGCGAACGGAGTCCGAATCAAAAAGTTACGGACGAAATATGGAAAATGGATGGAAGTAAATAATAAAATAAATTATATATATTTTACCTTCTTTTAACCATCCCTTACTGGGTAAACTTCCTAAGGGGCGGTCGACCGCCCCTAGGTAGGATGTCGACCGCTTCGAGCCAGAAATGCCCACTGACGGCTAGGTTTTAAGGGGTTGTTTCATTATATTATATAATATAAATAGATGGATGTCTATTTAAATAAATCGAATGGATAATGGCTAATTCCACCCCTATAAATAAATGGGTAAGGCCCAGTTCTTTTCCATACGAATACGTAGGCAACAGCGAAGCTCTGCCATTTTTCTTTCTCTTTAAATCAATTTCTTAATCTAAATTATATTCATATACAATCAATCAAATATAAACCACACAGCTTTGAAATGGATTATCAGATTCAAATGGAAAAAGATGAAAATTGACGGCTAAACTTGTAACACCCCACGTCCGTTAGTGTCACTCACAAAGGGAATGCACTAAGTTCTGTGGAGCATTTAGGGTAAAAGATGAAGATAAATTACAAGACAGACAGAAATTTAACAGCGGAAAAGAAAACTTTGCTTTATTGATAAAATAGTTTGTACAATGATTTCTTCCCAATATCAGAGTATCATCTGTCTTACAAAATAAAGAAGCATAAAACAACATTTATATTTCCCCAATTATAGCAAGAGCCAGCCATAGCATCCAGAAAGAGAATCCAAGCAAACTTCAAATCTTCAAGCTGGGGAAAGAGTGACAGTCCAACTTAACCTAAGCTAATACTATTCCCTCCTTTAAAACCTAGGGGGGGGGGGAAACGAAAGAAAAGAAGACGAAAGAAAAACAGAGTCAGACATAAAGCCTGAGTAAGTTCAGTAACTTCTAGCATGTGAACATGGAAGAACAAAACGACATGAATTAACTGAATACAAGATAACACCAAGATGATAGGGTCAGCAAGATTAGACAAGGTTAACACAAGATATACTAAGATAAGATAAACTGGATATGCTCTAATACTTTCGCCGCTTCGCTATTTCCTTGTTATACTGGTTTCTATATCTCTGCACCACCTAACTAGTGCCCCAACTAGTAACGATAACGTGATCCCAATCCCTGTATTTTCCATCGCCTTCAGGCATCCATTTATTTATTTGTTACCTAGATTTAATCTAGGGTTTCTTACCAAGTACTTTCTAGATTCCTCTAAAGTTTACGCTATCTGCTGAATGCTTCTCGGATTCAGGATCTATGCCACCTAGTTCAACTAGGAATTATGCTACCTACCGAACGATGCCCCCAAGTCTAGGACACACTACCTAGAGTGGTATATGTTCCTATACTTCCCCACGCATGTATCGCGAATCGTTATCGCTTGTCCAGATGCACATGTCCCATAATGTGCGGTCCGAGTCCTGTGTCAGGGTAAATCAAGGAATACAGAACTCGGTCGGGAGTTTTCAGATATCTGCCGATGCAGATGCTAAGGTCTGTTTTTATTTCAGTGGCTATGGTCCCACTTGACCCCTCCCTCAACTAATGAAAGGCACACCTTGTAAAATGAGAACTATGCGCCGGCCCCCGGTGCCTCACTATCCTATGGCCATCCTCACCCATAACTAGATAGCAAGTATATGGTCTTTTGGAGTTCTCCGCCTTTCCGCTTCACGTATCTCGATTGACCCAAGATGGATGGTAGACGACGAGTCGCTATCACAGGGCTACCGCTTGCTCGCCGAATCGTCGGTCCATCCTAGTCTTTAGGTTGCCATGTATTGCAACCAAGGCATACCCCTGGTTCTTCTACGCAGATCATAACCTCTGTGGGCCCATGCGGATCATCTGCAACCTCACAGAGGGATACCAAGAGTACCCTCACGTCCCCTCGAAGCCTCGGGCTTCGTAACCCAATTCGTTGGAGCCTTCTTTCTACTCAGATGGACATTCGCTCCTTCCCGCGTTATACTAAGAATTACTACTTATTTTTATTAACTAAGGTTTACCACTTAGTTTCCAGAATCGTTGTTTCTTGTTCTTGACTAAGGTTTACTACTTAGTTCTCTTTCCAGTCAATTTGGATTGGTTAAGTGTCATTAGTCTATTCAATCCAACTTAACCCTCTTCATTCATCCTGTTAAACTGGTTAAGTGTTATCAGTTGACTTAACCCGACCACAAACCAAGTTATACTGGTTAAGTATTTATTACTTAACCCTACCCATTTACCCTGTATTGGTTAAGTGTTCCTTTAACTTAACCTTGCCCGTCTGTTTTAACTAACATGTTATTAATGGTTAAGTATTACCCCTTCATGTTTTAGACTTAGCCCTATTCCTTTATCACAACCTGATGGTTAAGTGTTCAAGTTTACTTAACCCTACGGTCTAGCCCAGCTAACATATCAAAATTGGCTAAGTGTATTAGATTTTACTTAACCCCAACTTCTAGTCTAGTTAACATATTAATTTGGCTAAGTGTATTAACTTTACTTAACCCCTACAAGTCTCGTTTTGCTACTTTGAGTTTGGTTAAGTGTCTCTATGGACTTAACCCTCCCATTCTAGCTTAACTGTGTTAAGTTGGTTAAGTGTTCCTATGGACTTAACCCTCCCATTCTAGCTTAACTGTGTTAAGTTGGTTAAGTGTTCCTATGGACTTAACCCTCCCATTCTAGCTTAACTTTATGGCCCTAACCCCACCCACCAGTCTGGTTATCATGTTGAATTGGTTAAGTGTTCGTAGTGGACTTAACCCTACCATTCTTGTTCTAGCTTTAATTAAATAAATTAAAGCCACGACCACTCACATTAGACAGATATTGTTGCAAATACTGGATGTGCCGGTTGGTTCCGGGAAGGTTTACATCGCAACTCAGTCTAACCTCGGGTTAGGCATATTCGTGTTTTCTAAGTTCAAAGGGCTTCAATTTTATTTTCAAATCAAGTTTTGAAAGTAACCATCCCGTTCGTCGGATCAGTTAGGGATAGCCAGGGAGAGCAGGAAACTTGTATTTTCCAAACCCAAGCCTAGACACTATCCTCTCTGTCACCCTAGAACTTTCTGGCGTGTTATTAAAAGAGTTGTCGTTAATAAACCTTTAATTTGTCTAAATTAACATTTCCTTATTTAGGACAAATTCTATAAGTAAATTAATCCTAATTTACTTATTTCCTAATTACTCTTTTAATGTGAATTGTCAACATTTATTCTTATAGCCCATTTTCCCTTCTAAACCATATTTATGCTTTTTGGTATGTAGGCTATACCAATTTAAGTGTCACTAACCATGATTTTGCTAAACCTGACAGTTATTCCCAATTATGGCCAATCTCAAATTTCATACCAATATACTTATTACGCCAAATTAGCTAATCCAATCATGATTTAACATTCTAATTCACGTCAAACTAGATTTATTACTCTAGTTCTCTATTCATGTAAATGCTAGATTTACACGTCAATGCTAGATTCAAATTACACTTCTTATAATTCATGTCGAATTTATCCAATTTGCATTTCTATGAACATGCCATAATACATGTTCCCGATTTATGCCAAATTCCAAGTTTTACAACTATGTTTTAGTACATTTGACATTATACCCAAATCGTATTCCCACCGTTCGTATAATTGCGATTCAATCTAGATTATGGGTAAATCTAGACTCGTAGAAATTAGGGAACGAACCAAAGATGCTATGCAAAAGATAGACATACTAACTGGCATAAAAAGGGTTGAATAACGACGTCGGTTCAAGAACATGGGTAGACCTAACTTAATAGGTAAATTCCCAAGGTCTTAAACCAAGAATAGGCAGAATAAAGATGTAGGTTCAAGAACATGGGTAGACCTAACTTAATAGGTAAATTCCCAAGGTCTAAAACCAAAGAAAACAAGGACAGGCAGAATAAATAATCGGGTTTAGACCCAATCTCATAATCACAGAACTTAAGCAACACTTTCCTAGTCATGAATCATAGGTGTTTAATCATAGATGTCCTTGTTATGTCATAGGCAATAGTTTATGTTTGCTAATCAATGGCATAGGCTTAGTCAAGGAAATAATCCTCATAGTCACAGTCACAGTCATAGGCAATGTTCATAGTCATAGGCAATGTCCATAGTCATAAGCAATGTTTATAGTCATAGGCAAATGTTCATGGTCATAGGCATATGGTTTTAAGGTCCATAGTTTCATAGTCATGGTCTATTTTGTCCTCGAATCATAACAGTTCTTAATTAGGTTCAAGAGTATAGGCACTGATTCGAATAGAGAGAGAGAGAGAATTGGCATATTCTTTTATTCCTTTAATTTCATGTCACGAACAGAGAAAATCGTTCAAATCTAGAAATAACTGACTTACAGAGATTAGATCAGAACAGAAAGATGGCGTTGCTAAGATTCATAGAAAAACAGTCGTTGAAGTCGTTTGAACCTCCCCTTGAATCCTAGCTTGACTTGAACCTTTTCTTGAAAGTCTTTTAGCAGCATATCCTCGTCTTGATTTATCTTTATATATATTATTCTATTTATTATTTAATTTAAGAGGAGGAGAAGAAGCCATGTTTGCCAATAATCTTTGCAGCATAAGGGTAGGAAAGAACTGTGAATAGAGAAGAAGACCAGGGCTGTTTATATAGTGTTAGGCGGACGAACCTGGTCAGAATGGTGTCCAGATACATCAGAACGAACAGGGTGCAGAAGGCTGGAAAAACAAGGGGGGTCGACCCCCAGGTCGACTATGTAGTCGACCTGGTTGCCCCAGGTCGACTACCCAGTCGACCTGGGTGTCTTGGGCGGGAATTTTCCCGCCCTGGCCAATCCGGCCCGATTTTTGAAATTTGAATTTTAAACTAAACTCTGAAACTTCCGGAGGCCATATCTCCCTCATACAGACTCCGATTTATGCAAACTCGGACTCGTTTTCATGTAGAATTCCGAGACGAACGCAATGGCGCAGCCCGTTTCCCTTGATTTTGATTTTAACTTTTAATTCTGCCTTGATTTATGAATCTTAGTGTAACAGAATTATGGGGTGTTACATTCTCCCCCACTTAAAAGGATTTCGTCCCCGAAATCTTCAAGTTAGGAGGAATGTGTCCTACCATCCAATCACCCATCTACTCAACCATCTAATCACAGGCATTCACTATCCTTAAAAGATTTCTAATGCTTTCATGTTTATATGCATAGTGTGTGTATATGTCTTTATCTAATGCAAAATCAGGCGGTCTACTGATTCAGTCGACCTCCTTAATGCGAGTCATGTCAGTGCCATGCGTCCAATCATTTATGCAAGCATCCCTAGTTATGTAAATACTACATGCGTGCACAACCATTCATCCATATGCATCATCCATATGATAACATATCAAGTTTAACTTACAAACAATTACATATCTGTAAATGCAATATGAAAGCGTCCGAACTGATCTAGTGCCTAATACGTATGCATATGCATTCACAAGCAACCATTAGCAACCACTTGCAACCATCAACCATAACATGTTTCAAATACATGTTTACATCTATTGGCTTCTACCTAAGGATCGAAGATACGACCTAGGCGATATACTTTGGAAAGAGAGAAACAATTATGCGTAAAGCTCCTAAAACAAAGAAATCAAGGATGCACCCTTAAGAAAAAGGGTATGACGCTAGTATCTAGCCTTTTTGAGCTTTACTCCACTATATCTTAACTAATTTAACTTCACGATTATGAAGTTCCGGATCTCCATTTCCAAAATAAACAGATGTCAATCACGGTAGCAAGTGCACACACCAAGATGGCTTGAGGTCTCTCCTCTTAGCTTATTCATCACACCATAACTATGAGGGTCGAAAGGTTACTACGTGCTCTTCAGAGTGCCTGTCACAACTATTCATCTCTCACGCAAACCATCCTAGTCGAACTCGACATTCCTCAAGTACAAGCCCCAAAGGCCTAAACCAATATCAGACAAGCACCCAAGGAATATCTCCTCCGATTTTAAACAATCTACGTGAGACGATATAAGCAAACTCGATAGCTATTCTCAAATCCCTACTAACCAAAAATAATCTGGTCGAACCACCAATTGGATTTGAGACTCTAGTGGGATCTTTCTACTATACAAGTACTATGGTGCAGAGACTCAACTATGGTAGTGGATATGAACAAATGAGAAGCGCTAGAACCTAAGGAAATAGTACGAACAGAAAACTAAACTCTTCCAATAGAACTTTACTATCTTTTTCCTAGGTGCGCTTGGTGGCGAAAGCATGTACTTGTCCTTAAGTATACGCCCTATCCTACCCTAGTAAAGATACATCCTCTTGTCTTAGGTTTTTATAATTTCTTCCTTCTTCGTGAGCGAAATCTATATCCATGAATTCCTCATCTTAGGGTTGTGCTCCCTAGCCAAACTCCTCATCCCCTTCCGTGTGTAGTCATGTTGACAAATCTCTCGAAAACTGCCTCCATCGTCCGGGAAACTCTATAAGCTTGAAAGAAAACCGCCCGTAGATGAAACAACTACGGCTATGGATGGAAGCCGGGCACTACTTTGCCCTTCGACGAGGTTACCTCCCAGAAAGCCAGGAGCCCCAGAGACTCGAGAAAGATGGAGACAAGAATTCAAACAGAGGAAGAGAAGATAATGTGTATGGCTTTGGGGAATATGCCTTTTACAACAAATCTTTTCTTTTTGATTATGCTTCTTTTA
Organism: Allium sativum; assembly: GCA_030737875.1. Lineage (NCBI taxonomy): Eukaryota > Viridiplantae > Streptophyta > Magnoliopsida > Asparagales > Amaryllidaceae > Allium > Allium sativum. The sequence continues at coordinate 343,164,195 of CM060919.1, forward strand.
AAAACCGTTTTAAAAATAATTTTTCAAATCCTTTATCTGATCTGGTAACCTTCAGCTCTGATACCACGTGTAACACCCCACGTCCGTTAGTGTCACTCACAAAGGGAATGCACTAAGTTCTGTGGAGCATTTAGGGTAAAAGATGCAGATAAATTACAAGACAGACAGAAATTTAACAGCGGAAAAGAAAACTTTGCTTTATTGATAAAATAGTTTGTACAATGATTTCTTTACAATATCAGAGTATCATCTGTCTTACAAAATAAAGAAGCATAAAACAACATTTATATTTCCCCAATTATAGAAAGAGCCAGCCATAGCATCCAGAAAGAGAATCCAAGCAAACTTCAAATCTTCAAGCTGGGGAAAGAGTGACAGTCCAACTTAACCTGAGCTAATACTATTCCCTCCTTTAAAACCTGGGGGGGGACGGAAGAAAAGAAGACGAAAGAAAAACAAAGTCAGACATAAAGCCTGAGTAAGTTCAGTAACTTCTAGCATGTGAACATGGAAGAAAAAAACGACATGAATTAACTGAATACAAGATAACACCAAGATGATAGGGTCAGCAAGATTAGACAAGGTTAAGACAAGATATACTAAGATAAGATAAACTGGATATGCTCTAATACTTTCGCCGCTTCGCTATTTCCTTGTTATACTGGTTTCTATATCTCTGCACCACCTAACTAGTGCCCCAACTAGTAACGATAACGTAATCCCAATCCCTGTAATTTCCATCGCCTTCAGGCATCCATTTATTTATTTGTTACCTAGATTTAATCTAGGGTTTCCTACCAAGTACTTTCTAAATTCCTCTAAAGTTTACGCTATCTGCCGAATGCTTCTAGGATTCAGGATTTATGCCACCTAGTTCAACTAGGAATTATGCTACCTGTCTCTCCATACCAGCTAGCAGTCTCGTTTAGGGAGTCCCCGAACGGTGCCCCCAAGTCTAGGACACACTACCAAGAGTGGTATATGTTCCTATACTTCCCTACGCATGTATCGCGAATCGTTATCACTCGTCTAGATGCACATGTCCCATAATGTGCGGTCCGAGTCCTGTGTCAGGGTAAATCAAGGAATACAGAACTCGGTCGGGAGCTTTCAGATATCTGCCGATGCAGATGCCAAGGTCTGTTTTTATTTCAGTGGCTATGGTCCTACTTGACCCCTCCCTCAATTAATGAAAGGCACACCTTGTAAAATGAGAACTATGCGCCGGCCCCCGGTGCCCCACTATCCTATGGCCATCCTCACCCATAACTAGATAGCAAGTATATGGTCTTTTGGAGTTCTCCGCCTTTCCGCTTCACGTATCTCGATTGACCCAAGATGGATGGTAGACGACGAGTCGCTATCACAAGGCTACCGTTTGCTCGCCGAATCACGCCGGTCCATCCTAGTCTTTAGGTTGCCATGTATTGCAACCAAGGCATACCCCTGGTTCTTCTACGCAGACCTTAACCTCTGTGGGCCCAAGCGGATCATCTGCAACCTCACAGAGGGATACCAAGAGTACCCTCACGTCCCCTCGAAGCCTCGGGCTTCGTAACCCAATTCGTTGGAGCCTTCTTTCTACTCAGACGGACATTCGCTCCTTCCCGCGTTATACTAAGAATTACTACTTAGTTTTATTAACTAAGGTTTGCCACTTAGTTTCCAGAATCGTTGTTTCTTGTTCTTGACTAAGTTTTACTACTTAGTTCTCTTTCCCGTCAATTTGGATTGGTTAAGTGTCATTAGTCTATTCAAGCCAACTTAACCCTCTTCATTCATCCTGTTAAACTGGTTAAGTGTTATCAGTTGACTTAACCCGACCACAAACCAAGTTATACTGGTTAAGTATTTATTACTTAACCCTACCCATTTACCCTGTATTGGTTAAGAGTTCCTTTAACTTAACATTGCCCGTCTGTTTTAACTAACATGTTATTAATGGTTAAGTATTACCCCTTCATGTTTTAGACTTAGCCCTATTCCTTTATCACAACCTGATGGTTAAGTGTTCAAGTTTACTTAACCCTACGGTCTAACCCAGCTAACATATCAAAATTGGTTAAGTGTATTAGATTTTACTTAACCCCAACTTCTAGTCTAGTTAACATATTAATTTGGCTAAGTGTATTAACTTTACTTAACCCCTACAAGTCTCGTTTTGCTACTTTGAGTTTGGTTAAGTGTCTCTATGGACTTAACCCTCCCATTCTAGCTTAACTGTGTTAAGTTGGTTAAGTGTTCCTATGGACTTAACCCTCCCATTCTAGCTTAACTGTGTTAAGTTGGTTAAGTGTTCCTATGGACTTAACCCTCCCATTCTAGCTTAACTGTATGGCTCTAACCCCACCCACCAGTCTGGTTATCATGTTGAATTGGTTAAGTGTTCTTAGTGGACTTAACCCTACCATTCTTGTTCTAGCTTTAATTAAATAAATTAAAGCCACGACCACTCACATTAGACAGATATTGTTGCGAATACTGGATGTGCCGGTTGGTTCCGGGCAGGTTTACATCGCAACTCAGTCTAACCTCGGGTTAGGCATATTCGTGTTTTCTAAGTTCAAAGGGCTTCAATTTTATTTTCAAATCAAGTTTTGAAAATAACCATCCCGTTCGTCGGATCAGTTAGGGATAGCCAGGGAGAGCAGGAAACTTGTATTTTCCAAACCCAAGCCTAGACACTATCCTCTCTGTCACCCTAGAACTTTCTGGCGTGTTATTAAAAGAGTTGTCGTTAATAAACCTTTAATTTGTCTAAATTAACATTTCCTCATCTAGGACAAATTCTATAAGTAAATTAATCCTAATTTACTTATTTCCTAATTACTCTTTTAATGTGAATTATCAACATTTATTCTTATAGCCCATTTTCCCTTCTAAACCATATTTATGCTTTTTGGTATGTAGGCTATACCAATTTAATTGTCACTAACCATGATTTTGCTAAACCTGACAGTTATTCCCAATTATGGCCAATCTCAAATTTCATACCAATAAACTTATTACACCAAATTAGCTAATCCAATCCTGATTTAACATTCTAATTCACGTCAAACTAGATTTATTACTCTAGTTCTCTATTCATGTAAATGCTAGATTTACACGTCAATGCTAGATTCAAATTACACTTCTTATAATTCATGTCAAATTTATCCAATTTGCATTTCTATGAACATGCCATAATACATATTCCCGATTTATGCCAAATTCCAAGTTTTACAACTATGTTTTAGTACATTTCACATTATGCCCAAATCGTATTCCCACCGTTCGTATAATTGCGATTCAATCTAGATTATGGGTAAATCTAGACTCGTAGAAATTAGGGAACGAACCAAAGATGCTATGCAAAAGATAGACATACTAGCTGGCATAAAAAGGGTTGAATAACGACGTCGGTTCAAGAACATGGGTAGACCTAACTTAATAGGCAAATTCCCAAGGTCTTAAACCAAGAATAGGCAGAATAAAGACGTAGGTTCAAGAACATGGGTAGACCTAACTTAATAGGTAAATTCCCAAGGTCTAAAACCAAAGAAAACCAAGGACAGGCAGAATAAATAATCGGGTTTAGACCCAATCTCATAATCACAGAACTTAAGCAACACTTTCCTAGTCATGAATCATAGGTGTTTAATCACAGATGTCCTTGTTATGTCATAGGCAATAGTTTATGTTTTCTAATCAAAGGCATAGGCTTAGTCAAGGAAATAATCCTCATAGTCACAGTCACAGTCATAGGCAATGTTCATAGTCATAGGCAATGTCCATAGTCATAGGCAATGTTTATAGTCATAGGCAAATGTTCATGGTCATAGGCATATGGTTTTAAGGTCCATAGTTTCATAGTCATGGTCTATTTTGTCCTCGAATCATAACAGTTCTTAATTAGGTTCAAGAGTATAGGCACTGATTCGAATAGAGAGAGAGAGAGAGAATTGGCATATTCTTTTATTCCTTTAATTTCATGTCACGAACAGAGAAAAGCGTTCAAATCTAGAAATAACTGACTTACAGAGATTAGATCAGAACAGAAAGATGGCGTTGCTAAGATTCGTAGAAAAGCAGTCGTTGAAGTCGTTTGAACCTCCCCTTGAATCCTAGCTTGACTTGAACCTTTTCTTGAAAGTCTTTTAGCAGCATCTCCTCATCTTGATTTATCTTTATATATATTATTCTATTTATTATTTAATTTAAGAGGAGGAAAAGAAGCCATGTTTGCCAATAATCTTTACAGCATAAGGGTAGGAATGAATTGTGAATAGAGAAGAAGACCAGGGCTGTTTATATAGTGTTAGGCGGATGAACCTGGTCAGAATGGCGTCCAGATACATCAGAACGAACAGGGTGCAGAAGGCTGGAAAAACAGGGGGGGTCGACCCCCAGGTCGACTATGTAGTCGACCTGGGTGTCTTGGGCGGGAATTTTCCCGCCCTGGCCAATCCGGCCCGATTTATGAAATTTGAATTTTAAACTAAACTCTGAAACTTCCGGAGGCCATATCTCCCTCATACAGACTCCGATTTACGCAAACTCGGACTCGTTTTCATGCAGAATTCCGAGACGAACGCAATGGAGCAGCCCATTTCCCTTGATTTTGATTTTAACTTTTAATTCTGCCTTGATTTGTGAATCTTAGTGTAACAGAATTACGGGGTGTTACAAAACTATTCAACATCAAATTCCCCCCTCTTTTCCTATTTTCTTGCGTATCTACAGATCAAAAACTATCCCATTTTCAGATTAATTATAGATTTATAAGAATTTAGGAACTGTAGGCCTAAAAGGTTATTCAGATTTAGATGCTTTCAGGTAAGTCAGAAATTTACATACAAAGTTATAATACCTATTTATCTCATTTGAATTAGATCTAAAAATATATGCCTATTATCATCAGATATGTTTATAATATTACAGAATTTGAATTGTTACCTATCAGATCTGCTAATAAGTATTGTCAAAACTTGGAAATTGTGGATTGTGGTTAAGAATAATATTAATTGTAGGTTTACTTAAATTGTTTGTACACATTGCCTATAGTTATGTTGGAGAAAATATTTTAGTTTGTTGTAAAACACTGAAGATTTGGAAATTAGTCCCAATAACATTGTTTAGATGTAGTTTCTTCCAAATCTCTAGTTTCAGTGTTAAAAAGATAAATTATGTGTTTTGATTAAAAAGATACAATGGTGAATTATGTGATTTTACTTAAAAAAAGACATATGCCTATTTGTGTCCAATATTGTAGGGGGTTTTGGCTTAGTTATTGTAAATATGCTATTTTCTTTTTTTGGACAAAAATATATTACTTTGAACTAACAAGACAAATGAAAAAAGAGTTAAAAAGGGAAAAATTATGTAAACGTATGCATAAATTCAAATATACATATTTGTGCGTAGTTTGCATCAACTATTCTAAAATATACATAAACATATATATATATATATATACTTCTTGTGGTTTGAAATATGTCTACTCCATTAATCATGCATAATGTACAATAATTATAGCTAATGGTCTTTTTGTAAGATTTGAAGCCTAATGGCAAGATTGAATACAAAAAGGTATTTTTGGTTGTTGATTAAACGCACTTATTAAATTTAACAGTAAACAATAATAAAGAATGAAAACTATATTAACCGCATAAAAATAAAAATATAAATATATACACATTATCCATCCGAATCTACGTAAAACAATAAAATATACATTATATCAAATGTTTGAACGGTATTGATATATGGAATCATACATATAAACGTAATCTATATTTAATTGATATATTTATGGTGACCATTGTAGCAATTAATATAATTGGTTGCTATAAATAGGGCCGCAAATAAACAAAAAACCATTGTAATCAACGTTGATTGGAGGAAAGTGATTTTAATTAGGAAATTAAGTACAATGGTTACAACTACTAAGATTTATTAGGATTAATGATGTAAACCACAATTAGGAAATTTAAATTATAATCGCATTAAGACATTAGGTTAAGCTCAACTTGTGGTAGAAGTCTGCTCGGAACCGCCTGGCTAATCCAGCATCCATGTAACACCCCACCTCCTCTAGGGTCACTCACAAAGGGAATGCCCTAGTTTTGGAGGGGTATTATCTAGTAAACAGGCACAGAGATAACACAAGACATAACATAGAAAAAAAATAGAGTATATAAAGCAGCGGATATAAACTTTAAGACCAAATCTCATTACTGAAAAATAGAGTCAAAACCTCTTACATCAAAATGCCAAGTCATTATTTCATTACATAAAGTTCTAAAGAAGCAAAGTACTTAAAATAATATAAGTAAAATATTATTCCCCAAAAAGAGCATGAGTGCAGCCATAGCATAGCTCAAGACCAAACCGTACATGAGATGTCAGAAAGCAAGCAAAGTCCAAGCTAAGAGCTAGAGTTTCCTCCCTGAGAACCTGGGGGGGGGGGACGAAAGACAAAGAGGCGAAAGAAAACGGGTCAATCAAAAAGACTGGTAAGCCCTAGTGACTATCAGCATAGAAACTAGTAAAGTTAACAAGACATGAATAAACTGGAATTAAACATAGGAATGATGATAAGTCTGGCATGATAACTAAGCTAACAAGATAACTCAAGTCTAACATTGCGTATTCAAGATTCGCTGTACCAACTATACTGGTATACTAATCCCGTGTCAATTTTAAGTCAAGAAATAATCCCTTGGCCCAATATCGTGAAGTGACCCAATTCGGGGTCCAACGGTACGATCTAATCGATCGTCTCCCTACAAGTCTAGCTCGTCGTGTGTCTGTGTCATACGGCCCTATCACAAATGTAGTCAACTGTGCTAGGTCCACCATAGGGTTTATCAAGCCCTAGGGTGCCAACCACCGACACGAATCAAGAATGCATAGATAATCCTACTGATGCCCATGCCTACTTTTCCAACTCCGGACTAAGTGCACGACCCTAGTCCGCCTGAACCTACAATGGCGCACCAACTCAGCCATTGTTCTGGTCGCTTACAATCAGCCCAACAATCGTGCCCCACCCTGCCTAGTCCCAGGGTACCGTGATACATCTAGTGGGTTACTACTGAAAAGGACCGCGTAACTAGGGTTTCGTCCAGCAGGTTAAGTTCTCATTTAAAATCGAGACTTAACCCCATCTACGTGTCATGTCAAATTGACTAAGTGTGTCGTTCTAGTTCAAGACTTAAACCTACGAATCATGTGTCAAGTTGGTTAAGTGTGTTCAAGTGGTTCATGACTTAACCCTATCAAATCAACATGTCAAATTGGTTAAGTATATTCAAGTGGTCCATGACTTAACCCTATCCTGTGGCATTAATTTACTTAATGCACCCCTAACCTCTCACATTAGACTTGGTTATGGTTACTGGATGTGCCGGGCGGGTCCGGGCAGTTTTTCACCATAACCTAGTCTAACCTCGGGTTTCGAGTGTGATATGACCAACTACTCACATTGGGTCCTATTGTTTGCAGTTACTGGATTCGCCGGGCGGTTCCGGGCATATTTATACTGCAAACTCAACCCAACCTCGAGTTGGCCATGTTCAAGTTATCTAAGTGTCATGTCCCAAATTCATATTTTCAAGTATAATTTCATGTCAAGTTCATGTTCATATCCAAGCTCAAGTTATAACAATATTCATGTTTTCAAGTTCATACTAAATTCAGGTTTTCCTAAATTACCCAAATCGCATCCCCAACGCTCGTGAATTCGAATCAAGGCAATAGATGTAACTAGGGAATAACATAACAAGGATGGGTATAAAGTGGCAAAGGTGCTTTCAAGGCAAGCATGGTGTAACTTGAGATATGATCATAACATCACTGGCATATGAAATAGGGTGATAAACATAGCAATAAATGACATAAGATGATAATCCTAAACTTGTGACTAGTAATAGTTTCAACATCACAACATCACAGGCATGTTAAAATAATGGACATGATAGGGTTTAGGTTATGACATGAACAGGCCCCTAAATCAAGTTCTTATCAGTATTCCACAAATCAAGGTTCAGTATGAACGGTACTAGGTTCGAGGTGAATAGATCTAGGGTGAACAAGAGTAGATCTAAAATAATAGATCAAAAAGGAATAGTCATAGATCAAAGATATACAAGAATAGGTCTCAAGTGTTATCATGTTTATGTTCAACTTCAATTTACACATGTCCATATTAAGTTTAGAGTTTAGATCTAAGAGTAACTGGGGCTTACAGATCGTGGTTTTGAGAATTAAGAACAGAGATCGTCGTAGGATTGTTGTAGAGACGTTGATCTATTCACTTGAATTGATGTAGGAACGTTGGTCTTTGATTTGGATCTAGTTTGAATGTTTAAGCTTCAAGTTGGAGGCGGCGGCCATGGTTCAAGAGGAGACTTAGCAGCATAATGGTGTAAGAATATTTAGTTGTGAATTAGGCTAGGTCTTAGGGTGTTTTTATAGTTGTAACAACTAGCTTAGGCCATAGGATTAACCCTAGAATCAATCCGGACCATCAAAACTCATCCTGGGCCTCAAAAATGGGTTCTGGGCCACACCAGGCCAACTAGGTCGACCTGTACAGGGGGGATGTCGACACTACAGTCGACCTGGGGGGGGAGGGGCAGGTCGACTATGCAGTCGACACTACAGTCGACCTGGGGTCAGTCTGCCTGAAAGCCTGCTGAATATTGTTTAGGCCATATCTTGGTCATACAGACTCCGATTTTCGAAAACTTGGACTCTATTTCATGTAGAATTCCGAGTCGAATGCAATGGCGCAACCCGTTTTCCCTGATTTTTATTTTAAAATTTAATTCTTCCTAGATTTATGGTTATAAAACGTTATCAAAATACGGGTTGTTACATTCTCCCCTCCTTAAAGGATTTCGTCCCCGAATTCTCTAAGTCAGGAAGAACGTATCCTACCATCCATTATCCATCTACTCAAAACATCATCCACAAGCAAACATTGTCCTTAAGAGATTTCTTATGCTGTATGAACATATGCAGAAAGTGTGTGTATATGTTCCTTATCTAATGCAAATGATCAGGCCTGATTGATCTTTCTAATGCAAAATATGTTTAGTGTCATGAATCCAACATGTATGCAAATAATCCTAGTCACGTAAGCACTATATGTGTGCACAAACATTCATCCATATGCAACATTCATATAATAACACATTCAATTTCATCCATAAATAAGTATAAACACTCATGCATATGCAATATGAAAATGTGTCTGAGCCGATCTAGTGCCTAATGTGTGTTATGCAACCACGAGCAATCACTTGCAACCATTCGCAAACATCAACCATAACATGTTTCAAATACATGTTTACATTCATAGTATTCTACCTAAGGTTCTCAAGACAGGATCGAAAGGATATACAAGATAAAACAGCGTATCTAGGGAAAAGAAGTTAAAGATGTACCCCTAGAAGGTCCTTCTTGCGGGGCTTGCCCTTGCTTCTTAGGACAGTTCTTGCTGATGTGTCCAGTTTCACCGCATTGAAAACGTGCTCCTATCTTCATCTTCTTCTTCCTACAGTCCTGGACTATATGCCCATCAATACCACAGAAGTTGCATTTCCTTTTCTCATGAGACTTGTTGTCATTGTTGTTGCTGTTCTTGCCAACTTTCTCGGAGTCTACCTTCTTGTCTTGAGACTCATTCTCCTTGACCTTCTTCTTGCCATTCTCGTCTTCTTCATGAAGTAGGGCCATATTCACCAAGCTTTCAAAGGTCGCCCCCATGGGTACATGAGTCATGGCCATAGTGTGGAGTGGCTCGCTCAATCCTCGAGCAAAGCGTAGAGCCTTCTTCTCAGCCGTGTTGAATAAGTCCAAACCAAACCGAGCAAGCTGATTAAACTTATTCACGTATTCCCTAACTGACATGTCCCCTTGCTTGAGTGCCAGGAACCTCTCCATCTGAAGGCTCGCTTCTGCTGATGATAAGAATTTAAGCCCAAACCTCTCTCTAAAGTCTGCCCAAGTCTCAATTGGTCTGGTAGCGTTGGTGACTTCCCACCAAAATGCAGCTTCCTCTTTCAACAACCATGCCGCCAACTGAACTTTCCTATGATCCTCCATATCGAAAATAACAAACAAGTCTTCAGTCTCTTTTAGCCAGTTTCGCGCCTCAACAAAGGTTTCAGTTCCAACGAAGTTCTTGCCGCCCATTCCTATAAAGTCCTTGCATATTTTGGCAAAGGCGGTACCCGGAGGAGGAGGAGGAACCGTGGCCACCGGGGGAGGAGGGATATCTGCCGGGCCCACGCTGTTGGCCCTAGCTTCCAAGTATCTTCGGAACCAGCCAGGTATGGGTACTCCCACAGGAAGGTTAAGATCAGACATGCTGAAAAGCGAAAAGGAAAAAGATTCAAACGAGGAAACAAAGGAAAGTGCTAATGGATTTTGGGGAATAGCCTTTTCTTAAAAATAAAACTTTTCTTCAAAAATGCTTCTTTATAGACGGTTTTGAAAATAGTTTCAGAAGGTTTTTAAAACTTTTGCCCAGTCTGGTAACCTTCTGCTCTGATACCAAATGTAACACCCCACCTCCGCTAGGGTCACTCACAAAGGGAATGCCCTAGTTTTGGAGAGGTATTATCTAGTAAACAGGCACAGAGATAACACAAGATAGAACATAGAAAAAAATAGAGTATATAAAGCAGCGGATATAAACTTTAAAACCAAATCTCATTACTAAAAAATAGAGTCAAAACCTCTTACATCAAAATGCCAAGTCATTATTTCATTACATCAAGTTCTAAAGGAGCAAAGTACTTAAAACAACATAAGTAAAATATTATTCCCCAAAAAGAGCATGAGTGCAGCCATAGCATAGCTCAAGACCAAACCGTACATGAGCTGTCAGAAAGCAAGCAAAGTCCAAGCTAAGAGCTAGGGTTTCCTCCCTGAGAACCCGGGGGGGAAACGAAAGACAAAGAGGCGAAAGAAAACGGGTCAGTCAAAAAGACTGTTAAGCCCTAGTGACTATCAGCATAGAAACTAGTAAAGTTAACAAGACATGAATAAACTAGAATTAAACATAGGAATGATGATAATTCTGGCATGATAACTAAGCTAACAAGATAACTCAAGTCTAACATTGCGTATTCAAGATTCGTCGTACCAACTATACTGGTATACTAATCCCGTGTCAATTTTAAGTCAAGAAATAATCCCTTGGCCCAATATCGTGAAGTGACCCAATTCGGGGTCCAACGGTACGATATAATCGATCGACTCCCTACAAGTCTAGCTCATCGTGTGTCTGTGTCATACGGCCCTATCACGAATGTAGTCACCTGTGCTAGGTCCACCATAGGGTGTATCAAGCCCTAGGGTGCCAACCATCGACACGAATCAAGAATGCACAGATAATCCTACCGATGCCCATGCCTACTTTTCCAACTCCAGACTAAGTGCACGACCCTAGTCCGCCTGAACCTACAATGGCGCACCAACTCAGTCGTCGTTCTGGTCGCTTACAATCAGCCCAGCAATCGTGCCCCACCCTGCCTAGTCCTAGGGTACCATGATACATCTAGTGGGTTACTGCTGAAAAGGACCGCGTAACTAGGGTTTCGTCCAGCAGGTTATGTTGTCATTTAAAATCGAGACTTAACCCCATCTACGTGTCATGTCAAATTGACTAAGTGTGTCGTTCTAGTTCAAGACTTAGCCCTACGAATCATGTGTCAAGTTGGTTAAGTGTGTTCAAGCGGTTCATGACTTAACCCTATCAAATCAACGTGTCAAATTGGTTAAGTATATTCAAGTGGTCCATGACTTAACCCTATCCTGTGGCATTAATTTACTTAATGCACCCCTAACCTCTCACATTAGACTTGGTTATGGTTACTGGATGTGCCGGGCGGGTCCGGGCAGTTTTACACCATAACCTAGTCTAACCTCGGGTTTCGAGTGCGATATGACCAACTACTCACATTGGGTCCTATTGTTTGCACTTACTGGATTCGCCGGGCGGTTCCGGGCAGATTTATACTGCAAACTCAACCCAACCTCGAGTTGGCCACGTTCAAGTTATCTGAGTGTCATGTCCCAAATTCATATTTTCAAGTATAATTTCATGTCAAGTTCATGTTCATATCCAAGCTCAAGTTATAACAATATTCATGTTTTCAAGTTCATACTAACTTTAGGTTTTCCTAAATTACCCAAATCGCATCCCCAACGCTCGTGAATTCGAATCAAGGCAATAGATGTAACTAGGGAATAACATAACAAGGATGGGTATAAAGTGGCAAAGGTGCTTTCAAGGCAAGCATGGTGTAACTTGAGATATGATCATAACATCACTGGCATATGAAATAGCGTGATAAACATAACAATAAATGACATAAGATGATAATCCTAAACTTGTGACTAGCAATAGTTTCAACATCACAACATCACAGGCATGTTAAAATAATGGACATGATAAGGTTTAGGTTATGACATGAACATGCCCCTAAATCAAGTTCTTATCAGTATTCCACAAATCAAGGTTCAATATGAACGGTACTAGGTTCGAGGTGAATAGATCTAGGGTGAACAAGAGTAGATCTAAAATAATAGATCAAAAAGGAATAGTCATAGATCAAAGATATACAAGAATAGGTCTCAAGTAGTTATCATGTTTATGTTCAACTTCAGTTTACACATGTCCATATTAAATTTAGAGTTTAGATCTAAGAGTAACTGGGGCTTACAGATCGTGTTTTGATAATTAAGAACAGAGATCGTCGTAGGATTGTTGTAGAGACGTTGATCTATTCACTTAAATTGATGTAGGAACGTTGGTCTTTTATTTGGATCTAGTTTGAATGTTTAAGCTTCATGTTGGAGGCGGCGGCCATGGTTCAAGAGGAGACTTAGCAGCATAATGGTGTAAGAATATTTAGTTGTGAATTAGGCTAGGTCTTAGGGTGTTTTTATAGTTGTAACAACTAGTTTAGGCCATAGGATTAACCCTAGAATCAATCCGGACCATCAAAACTCATTCCGGGCCTCAAAAATTTCTTCTGGGCCACACCAGGCCGACCAGGCCGACCTGTACAGGGGGGAGGTCGACACTACAGTCGACCTTGGGGGGGGGGGGGGGCAGGTCGACTATGCAGTCGACACTACAGTTGACCTGGGGCCAGTCTGCCTGAAAGCCTGTTGAATATTGTTTAGGCCATATCTTGGTCACATGGACTCCGATTTTTGAAAACTTGGACTCTATTTCATGTAGAATTCCGAGACGAACGCAATGGCGCAACCCGTTTTCTCTGACTCTTATTTTAAAATTTAATTCTGCCTAGATTTATGGTTATAACACGTTATCAAAATACGGGTTGTTACAATCCACAGGTGGTCAGCTTAATGTGAGGGGTTTAGTATGTAAATATAGTTATACTAAGACACGAGGTTAAGTTTAACTTATGTTAGAAGATGGCCCAGAACCGATTGCAAATTCCATCATCCACAAGTGGTCAATTTATTGTGAGAGGTCTGGTGCACAAGTATATACACACACACGCACAAACACACACACACACATATATATATAAAGTAGACAACAAATAAACAAACAAATTCAGTAATGTTTGTTGGGGTACAACAAATATATATCTGGGGACTAATAAGATAAGGATATCCATTATGAATTAATGTCTTAGGAAAATCATGGCCACTAGGCTCATAAATGACATTAATTATAGTCAATTGAAATAGAAGGAAATTAAAGATTTAGTGTTGCCTTAGGAAAATCTAACCGTTATGGTTATAAAAGGGCAATAGACATATGAACATAAATAAATGAAATAAAGGGTGATTTATGTGAATTGATTGTTGTTTAAGTATTAAGTCCAATTAGGGAAATAATAAAATAAATATCCTAGGGTAAGGAGGATATAATTTTCCTTATTTATACTAGTTAGTATAGTACTTATAATTAAAAGTTAAAATTGGGCTTAGTAGGTTAATGATGTGAAACATTATTAACCATAGGAACCCGTGTACGTATAGTACTTCCGTAAAGTGAGACTAAACGGGAATGGCTTAATAACATAGCCCATTTTATCCCAATAGGGAAAGGTATTAAAGGCTAATGGGGTACGAAGTTAATAATCTTCATGTATAGTCCACTTCCTTGGATCATAAGAGGCTTGGTTCAAGTAGTCCACCTGGGAGTAGGTCTTTTAGTTTAAGGGTCTTAAATGGCATGTGTGCGGGGCCTGCCCAAACCTGGAAATTTAAAAATGCCAGATATGGCTACCTATCCTATAGGAAGTAGCAAGCGACTAAAGAGATTATCCAATAAGGCCAGCTAGATGGTATAGCGACTAATAAAATATCATCTCTAACCTTACACGGGGTATGGGTTAAATGCATGAATGACGAAAGCCTTAACTAGTAGGGCCCGTAGCTGGTGCCCTATAGTTATCTTAACATTGAATAAATTATCAAGGAATAATATGTGACCAATAGTTCCATCTAGGACCTTAAGTGGTCAAGGAGAATCCACCCTATCTACTATTAATAGTGAGGCATTAAATAATAAGGGATGAGCGAATGAATATATATATATATAAAAACTCCTTAATTAAGGGTCCACCCTCGATGAAATAACCAGTCACGTTCTGATATAAAGGCTTCAGGAATATAAGGGTAAACGTTCTATCTCGCTATCATATTTCTGGAATACCACCTTGGGAAGGTTAGTTTGAGTCGTGCGTAAATATTTACAAGGTTAGGCTAGAATCACTAACCATGGCAGGCATACCTCTTGGGTTCAACCAAAAGGATACATCTGTGTATTATAATATGTGTTGTGCATTTCCTGTTCACCAGATTTTTGTTTTTATGACCCCCTCCTCAGTACAACCGCCCAGGGTTTCCAGAGAAGGTTGGGTTCTCACAGGTGTTTAATTGTGGCTTTCGGTTCTCGTTCTCTCTCATGCTCGGTATTGGCAAAGCGACTTACTTTAAAAAGGTAGTTACTTGAGTTAATAGTAGTTTATCCTATTTTGCTTCCAGTGTGAGTTTTCTTATCGTACTCTGATTATGCTCATGCTCATTTATTTGCTGGTATCATATTTACACGCTACATGATTGGATGTGTTCGAATTTCGATTTTTGTCAAAATTTAGGCATAGAAAAGTGTGGGGTATTACAGGTACAACTTTTACACGTATCAATCACTTGAATTACACTTCTCAAACTTACGAATTACAATTAAAGAAAAAGAGAATAACTCATGTAATTGCTGTGGAGATGATACTTGAGTTACAAGAGTGCCAAAACTCCTTCCATTGTCATCAAAAAGTGTATTTATAGGCCTGACTATAGTTTTTTCTGCTTACACATATGGCTCTCGAAATGGATTCTTCGAAGAATTGTGGGGGTGGTTAGGAAGCATTTACAAGGAAATAGTGTGTCGGTTAATGGCATGTCATATCGAAAGTGGACACGTGGTGCAAGGTCTGAGATAGCAGGAGTTAGTGGGGAGAGTGGTAGTGGTGGAGTGTAACCGTGGGTCTTCGTGTAACACCTGAAACACCCCACCTCCGTTAAGATCACTCACAAAGGGAATGCCTTAACTTCGATGCAGCATTATAGGTAAAAGACACATAAAGTTACAAGACAGTAATATAAGCAGCGGAAAACAAACATTTATTTCATACGTGGTTCAATACAAAAACCATTACGGTAAATTGTCTCAACATAACTTCCAAAACATTTCACCATAATCTCTGTCTTGCTTAAAACATAAAGAAGCATATAACATAAATAAAACTGCATAAATCCCCAAGTCTAGTGTTCCCAAAGCCATAGCCAAAGATAAGAGATTCTAAGCCGTACATCACAGAGTCTTTAAGCTTGGAAAGATGGACCGTCCAAATTAAGCTGAGCTATTCCCTCCCTGGCTACCTAAGGGTGTGGGACGAAAGAAAAAGAAGACGAAAGAAAAATGGGTCAGTCATAAGTCTGAGTAAGTCTACTGACTTTTCAGTGTGTGAATAAAGCAAAAGGGTCATGATGGGAATAAACTGGAAATAAGACAGTACCAGAACAACAACTAACATAAAGCTATATAAGGCAGGATAAACCGAATATACATTGCACCCATGTTTAATTCTCTGCACCTACTTATACTTGTCCAACTAGCACCACGTGTTCATGGTGAAATGATTCCCTTATATCGATCAGCTCATACTAGCATGTGTTTATCACGTGTGTCCTTCGGCCCCCGCTTGAATGTAGATACCTGTGCTGGTCCCACCACGAGGTGTACCAAATCCTATGGTGGCAACCCGACACGATTCATGATGCACAGTGTATGACTACTGACGCCCAGTGCCTGCTTTTTCCACTCCGGACTATGTGCACGCCCGATAGTCTGCCGGAACCTGCACTGATCCACCACCGCCGATGTTTTTGACCGCTTATAATCAGCCTAGTAATCGTGCCCCACATGCCTAGTTCAGGGTCCCATGATACATCTACGTGGGTTACTACTGAAATGGGTCACCGTTACTAGGGTTTTCCAGTCAACATGTTAAATTGGTTAAGTATCCAAATTTACCTAACCTTACCCATCAGTTTAGCTAACATGTTGGATTGGTTAAGTGTTTCCTAAATTGACTTAACCCTACCTCTCTTGACTTAGCTTTATTAGAGCACCAACCACTCACATTAGACCGGTATTGTTGTGGTCACTGGATGTGCCGGTCAGTTCCGGGCAGTTTTACACCACAACTCAGTCTAACCTCAGGTCCTTTTTGTGCTCAATGCACTAACCACCCACATTAGACAGGTATTGTTGTGGTCACTGGATGTGCCGGTCGGTTCCGGGCAGTTTTACACCACAACTCAGTCTACCTCGGGTTAGGCATATTCATCTTTTCTAAATTTATATTTTTATCCTTTTATGCTTATATGTAAATTTGTCAACAATTTATTGTTATGGATCACTTTCCTTCTAAATCAAATTCATAATTTTTGGTAAGTAAATTGTACCATTTCAATGACATACCATTTACATGGTTACAAGCCAAATATGTTAATTATGTATAATTTCAAGTTTTCCCCAACGATACACCCGTTGTACGTTCGCAAAATTTCATAAGATGTTAGGTTCGACATTTTAGCCTAACTAATAAACTAAAAGGGGAAAAAGAGGAACTTGCAACATTCCAACGTCATACAAAAATAAGGATCTAACTACAAATGTGTCACATGAACTTGGCATAACATTCTTTTAATTATGAACTTGCAAACTAGATCTATGCAACATGAATCATAAAATAATAGTATTACATAGAACTACCAAAATCTAATTAGGCGTGTAGTGGTGAACATGCAATGGTTGAATCATGTTAATATTGATCTAACATAAAGGCATATGGTAAAGTTGTAGATCTAAACATATTGGTTTACATAGTCATGTTTTTAACCTATAAACTTGCATGTAGTAATAACATGATAGCATCACTTAACTTGTATAAACATGGCATAATTTCTAAATTAACATACAACATATAGATGTCATCACAAGGTCGTAGATCTAAACATGTATGCATAATGGATCTAAACAATTAGGCATAAACTATATGACTTAGCCTAAAACCTGTATAATATCACCAAACTTACATATGATAATTTAATAACATCATAGGTTTATTCACCACTTTCCACAAAACATGATAAACCACAATAATTCGAAGGCATATATGATAGAACAGACATTAATAAACATAAATGAACATCACATACAATTTGATACAATTCTATTTTACAATTCATAACAAACCATGTCTTTAACTCATTCGCATCTGGAAGATAACTACACTTACAAACTAAAAGGAGTTCTTTAGTTCTGGGATCTGTATTCTGAAATTGAATTGCTCGCCTTTGATGTAGATCATTGAGTTTTCTTAGTTGAATTAGATTAGATTAAATGTTGACGTAGCTTCAATCTTGCCATTGAGTTGAAACAGATGACGGCTATCCTAGGTTCAACATTGATGGCATGGCAGCTCTTGGTATGAATATTTTGTGATTTAGGGTTAAGAGTTATGTTGTTTTTATAGAGTTTTTAACTAATTAAAAGCCTTCAGATTAACCCTAGAAATAATCAAGGCCATCCAGGCATGACGCCTATCCTAGGGTCGACTTCCTGGTCAACTTGGACAAGGCAGGAATCTTTCCTGCCCTGCCCTCTTCTGATTTTGAATCTGAATTTTGAATTTCTGAAACTTCCGAAGGCCATAACTTCTTCATACAAAGTTCAATTCACGCAAACTCGGACTCTATCCCAACCAGAATTCCGAGACGAACGCAATGGCGTAACCTGTTACCCTTAATTCTCACATTTAGAATTAATTATTATTTTTAATTAATTACTTTAAGGTTTATCGAAAACACGGGGTGTTACATTCTCCCTTTCTTAAAGGATTTCATCCCCGAAATCTTCAAGTCAAGAAGAACGTATATCCTAGCATCCAATCGTCCATCTACTCAACCATCAAACTCAGGCATCCATTGTCCTTAAAAGACTTCTAATGCTTTATGATTATATGCATAGTGTGTGTACATATCCTTATCTGATGCAATATCAGGAGATCTACTGATTCAGTTGACCTCCTTAATGCAAGTCATGTCGGTGTCATGCGTCCATAATGTATGCAATCTTCCCTAATCATACTTTCTATGTGAGTGCACAATCATTCATACAAATGTAACATCCACATGATAACACATCAAGTTTCAATCATATACAAGTACATATATGCATATGAAATATGAAAGTGAATGAGCCGATCTAATACCTAAAGTGTGTGTATATGCATCCACGAGCAACCACTAGCAATCACTTGCAACCACTTGCAACCATCAATCATAACATGTTTCTAATACATGTTTAAATCCATTGGTTTCTACCTAAGGATCGAGAACGACACTGAGGAAAATACTAAAAAGGTAGATACGAGTATGAACAAACTTAAGGAAAAAGAGATCAAAGATGTACCCTCAAAAAGAAAAGGGTAGGCTGCGCGTATTTTGGCCTTAGTCTCCCAAGTCGCGTCTTCCTCAGCGTCACTCCATTGAACTTTTACAAGTTTGACTTCGTGGCTGCGTAGCTTCTTGACATTTGTACCCAAGATACGAGTTGGAACTCTCCTCACAGTCGCCTCTCGTTCTACTTCTACGTCCTCTAATATGCTTGGTTGCACCACTTCCGCAGACTCATGTAAGCGCTTTCGTAATTGAGAAACGTGAAAGACATTATGAAATCCAACCAATCTTCCGGGCAGCTCTACTCTATAAGCCATCTTCCTAATCCTTTCAATGATAGGGAACGACCCTACAAATCTTGGTGCCAACTTTCCTACGGATCCGAAGCGAACGACGTTCCTCAAAGGAGATACTTTAAGGAAAACCCTGTCCCCAACCTCAAACTCAAGGTTGGTCCTCTTATCTGCGTAGGACTTTTGTCTATCTTGGACAGTCTTCATTCTTTTCCGTATCAAGTCCACTTTATATGAAGTTACTCTAATCATATCTGGTCCAAGTATGAGCTTATCTGTAGACTCCCACCAACAAGTTAGTGATCGGCATTGTAACACCCCACCGCCCGCTACGGTCACTCACTAAGGGAATGCCATAACATCGGTGGAGTATTTTAAGTGAATATAGAACAGAAAAATTACAACAAGACAGATATAAGTAATACTTGAGAATTTAAAACATCATTTCATTTCAGCGGAAAGTAAAACATGTTTGGTTACACCAAAACCATAAATAAGAGTCAAGTACATAATATCCATCCTGATAAAAACAAAAGTACATAATCCCACTACATAACCTAATAGCCATAATAGAAAAGATAAATTGAGATTTACATCCACGGTCCAAGCTCCAAAAGATAGATAAAGCAATCTGATCAAAGCCCACTAGTGCTAGGCCCACCCTGAAAACCTGAGGGTTGGGAAAAAGATAAAGAAACAACGGGGTCAGACATAAGTCTGAGCGAGTCCTATAACTTTAACAATACAATCATTAAAGTAACCAGAGAAGACATAAGTTGATATACGGTAACGACTGGGGATGAATGGCTACACTAAGCAGCTTGGTAGACTTAGGATAAACTAAGATAACCGTAAAGACGCATCTACCCGCCCAAGGATAATTTACTACACTGCACCATACCAGTCATTCCTAATCTTAAAGGTTGATCCCACTAAGTGCACTTAGTAATTTTTAATAGTAGTTTCGTGTACCCCTAGCTGACTATATAGGTGCCGCCTGCCCCTATCTCGCTAGGTGTACCCACTAGCCCCATTTGATCGGCTCCCTAACGTAGATATCCGTGCTGGCCCCACAATGGGGTGTATCACTCCCCAAAGTGGCAACCCGATACAACAAATGGTGCACGAGTTATATCTACACGATGCAACAACGTCTTATTTACCAGCCCAGGTCCACACACGCATATGAAACCCGTTGGACTCGCGTTGCCACCGCTACCCCCGTTTTGGCCTCTTATAGTCAAGCCCAATATGCGTGTCCCGTCCTCGACCTGGGTCGAGCTCACAAAGATACGTTTGGGATATTGGTTGAAATGGGCCCCCACAAGCTACTACTTAAGCTTGTCATTTTATCTAGTGCATCCCACTTAACCCCTTTTTATAATCATGTCCCCTTACATGTTAAGGTTTGGTTAAGTCATCTAATTATATTTCAATTGCCACTTAAGGCCCCCACAAGCTACTACTTAAGCTTGTCATTTAATTATATTTTAATTGCCACTTAAGGCACCCACTAGATTTCTTCATGCCGCCCAAGGCACTTACTTAACCCTTTAATCATGTTTAATTACATGTTCCACTTTGGTTACACCACATTGTGGGGCCAGCACGGATATCTACGTTAGGGAGCCGATCAAATGGGGCTAGTGGGTACACCTAGCGAGATAGGGGCAGGCGGCACCTATATAGTCAGCTAGGGGTACACGAAACTACTATTAAAAATTACTAAGTGCACTTAGTGGGATCAACCTTTAAGATTAGGAATGACTGGTATGGTGCAGTGTAGTAAATTATCCTTGGGCGGGTAGATGCGTCTTTATGGTTATCTTAGTTTATCCTAAGTCTACCAAGCTGCTTAGTGTAGCCATTCATCCCAGTCGTTACCGTATATCAACTTATGTCTTCTCTGGTTACTTTAATGATTGTATTGTTAAAGTTATAGGACTCGCTCAAACTTATGTCTGACCCCGTTGTTTCTTTATCTTTTTCCCAACCCTCAGGTTTTCAGGGTGGGCCTAGCACTAGTGGGCTTTGATCAGATTGCTTTATCTATCTTTTGGAGCTTGGACCGTGGATGTAAAGCTCAATTTATCTTTTCTATTATGGCTATTAGGTTATGTAGTGGGATTATGTACTTTTGTTTTTATCAGGATGGATATTATGTACTTGACTCTTATTTATGGTTTTGGTGTAACCAAACATGTTTTACTTTCCGCTGAAATGAAATGATGTTTTAAATTCTCAAGTATTACTTATATCTGTCTTGTTGTAATTTTTCTGTTCTATATTCACTTAAAATACTCCACCGATGTTATGGCATTCCCTTAGTGAGTGACCGTAGCGGGCGGTGGGGTGTTACACGTGGTATCAGAGCTTAAGGTTACCAGAACAGATAAAATTTTTAGAAAAACTATTTTTCTAAGAAAATTTTGAAAGAAATATTTTCAAAAACATGTCTTTTAAGAGAAAAGTTTTTGAAAGAAAAGCATAATCCCCGATAGCCATATCTTTATCTTTTGAATTCTCCGTTTGAATCTTTCCTTTTTCGTCTCAGCATGGCTGAAGATCTCTATCTTCCGGACGGTGTAGCGGTACCAGTATGGTATAGGAGGTTGTTAGAGGCTAGGGCCGCCGCTGCAGGTCCAGCAAATGTTCCTCCTCCACCCGTTGCACCCGTTCCTCCTCGCACGGATACTTTTGCTAAGACTTGTAAGGAGTTTAAGGCTATGGGAGGGAAACCTTTTGTGGGAGCTAGGGATTGGCTTAAAGAGACGGAAGAATTGATGGAAATCTTGGAAGTGGAAGAGGGAAAGAAAGTCAAGTTAGCCGCTTGGTTAATGGAAGGAGAGGCCTCGTTCTGGTGGGAGGTCACTAATGGAGAACGCCCTGTTGACTCTTGGGTGGATTTCAGGCAAAGGTTTGAGGCAAAGTTTCTCTCAAAAGCGGAAGAAAATCTGTACGTGGAAAGGTTCTTGAACTTAAAGCAAGGGAACTTGTCGGCGAAAGAATATGTTAACAAGTTTAATCAGTTAGCGAGGTTCAACATAGACTTGGTAAGCACACCGGAAGAGAAGGCTTTGAGGTTCGTTAAAGGCTTGAACGAACCGATGCATGGGTTGGCTATGACCCACATCTCTATGGGGGCCACCTTCGAGAAGTTAGTAGACATGGAATTCATGCATGAGGAAGAGAAGGGCCCCAATGCTATTAAGGCACCCGAGAAGAAAGGAGATCAGAGGAAACCTCAACAACAAAATAAGGGTGGGAAAGGTAAGGGTGGCAAGGGAAAGAAGAAGTGCTTCAACTGTGGGACACTAGGCCACCTAAACAAGGATTGTCGCAAGAAGACGAAGACTAGCTGCTTCCACTGTGGCGAAGCAGGGCATCTGATGAAAGATTGTCCAAAGAAGGAGAAAAGGACGGGGTCTACCTCAGGAGGACAGGTGCAAGCTCTTGTGGCACCAGCTCAGGCAAGGGGGCAAGTTCAGGCTCTCGCGGTTCCACCGATTCGGGAAAGAGGTAGAACTATTTCCATTGAAAGTCTAGTTTTTTTTCTGTTCGATCATCCTGTCCGTACTTTACTTGATTCTGACGCATCGAGTTCGTTTATCTCATCATTGTTAGTTGAGTCACTGCACTTAGACACCAGTTTAGTAGATGATCCCTTAGTTGTTTCAAACCCAGATGGGGGCTCCATGGTGTGTTTGGGTTTGAAAGTTTCTATACTTAGCGTTGAGTTTAGATGTGATGCTTTTTGGGCTTCACGGGCTATGGGTTAGTTTTGGGCATGGATTGGTTATCTAGTAATGGTGCCGTTCTTGTTTGTGAAAGGAGAGTAGTTAGGCTGATGACCTGCTTGGGTAACACTCTCGAGATTTCTAGTAATCCCATGGAAACTGTTATGCTAAGTTATCTAGAATCGCTTGACACGTCGGTCGAGAGTTTGCGATCTGTTAGAGGGGTCCAGGAATACTCGGATGTGTTTGAGGAGGTGAAGGGCTTACCTCCGGAGCGGGAAATTGACTTCCGAATATATCTGGTAGACAATGCCAAACCAGTGTCTTGGCCAGTGTGCCACGTGGCTCCTAGTGAGAGGGGGGGAACTCCATAAGCAAGTGGGCGATTTGCTTGAGAAGGGGTTCATAAGACGAAGTATATCGGAGTGGGGTGCTCCAGTAGTTTTTGCTATGAAGACGGATGGGTCCCTCAGACTTTGTGTAGGCTAAGGAGAGCTAAAAAACTCACAAAGAAGAATAGACACCCATTGCCGAGGATTGATGATCTCTTTGATCAGTTAATGGGCGCCTCAGTATTTTCACAAGTTGGACTTAGCCACGGGGTTTCGTCAGTTGAGAGTGGCTGAGGATAGTATAGAGAAGACTGCTTTTAGGACTCCGGATGGTTTTAATAGGTTGAGCAAAGCCAGTTATGGAATAAACGGTGGTTTTGGAGCGAGACTGGCAAGGACATCCAGAGTTGGACAAGGGCTTAATTATTTAGCCGTTTTTTTTTCTAGTATCATCTCACGTAGGTCGTCTGAATTCGAAGGAGGTATCCCTTGGGTGTTTGTCCGATATTGGTTTAGGCCTTTGGGGCTTGCACTTGGGGGATGTCAAGTTCGAATAGGATGGTCTGCGTAAGAGATGGACAGTTGTGATGATTTTGGATGGGATTCTTAGCATCCTATGAGTTTGAGATAGCGTATACCAATGGCAAGGGTAACGTGGTAGCGGACGCCTTAAGTAGAAAAAGGTTGTCCTTGAGTTCATTGTTCGTTGAATGACGGAGCTTGGAATTTATTTCGATGTTTGACTTTAGACCTTCCATTGACTTTGTACCCGGTTTGCTAGCCTCCTTGGAGGTTCGGCCTACTCTTTTGGGGCGTATTGGCGGAGCACAGCGGGACGACCCACAGTTGGTTGAGTTAGTAGAGAAGCTCATGAGGAGGGGGAGTCGTCCTGCCATTTGAGTAGGTACACCCTAGATGGTGAGGGGTGGTTGTGTAGAGACGGTAGACTTTGTGTACCGCAAGACGAGGGTTGAGGAAGGCTATACTTGGTGATGCACATCGGTCGAAGATGACCATTCATCCCGGTAGGGACAAGATGTACCAAGACATGAAGCGAGTTTTCTTTTGGGCCGGTATGAAGAAAGATGTGGCCGAGTATGTCGCTAGATGCTTGGTGTGCTAGCAAGTGAAAGCGGAGCAAAAGAAACCCGGAGGGTTGCTTCACCCATTGGAAGTTCCGCTATGGAAGTGGGATAGTGTCTCGATGGATTTTGTCAATGGATTACCAAGATCAAGGAAGGGTAATATGGGAATTTGGGTGGTGGTAGACAGACTTACTAATAGCGCCCATTTCATAACCGTGAAGAGTAAGAGGACTGTTCCATGTTTAGCTCCAGTTTATATTCGAGAGATAGTTCGGTTGCATAGGAAACATGACGTATTCCATGTGTCACATTTGAGGAAGTGCCTACATGAGACCGCAGAGGCGGTAGAGCCGAGCTTGCTTAAAGAAATAAAGGTAGAGCGTGATGTGATTATTCGACGAGCTCCTACCCGCATCCTTGGGTCAGGGATTAGGAAGTTGAGAAACAGAGAGGTTCGACTAATCAAAGTGAAAAGGGGAGAAGGTGAGAGCAATGCTACTTGGGAGACAGAAGCAAAGATGCATTCGTTATACCCATTCCTTTTTGAGGGTATGTCCTTTAAACGTCTCCTTTATTGTTTGTCTAGTGCTTATCTTATCTTTAGTATGTCCTCTCATTAGTACCTTTGACCTTTAGATAGGGTAAACCTATGGTTGAAACATGTGTTTGAGACATGTTATGATTGATGGATGCATGTGGATGCAAGTGGTTGCTAGTGGTTGCTCGTGGATGCATATATACACACTCTAGGCACTAGATCGGCTCAATCACTTCATATTGCATATTGCATATTGCATATAATTGTGTGTAGGTAGCTATATTTATGGATGTATAATGATTGTGTTATCATATGGATGATGCATTTTGGTGAATGATTGTGCACTCATGTAGATATTGTATGTGTCGATAGGGTTCTCTCGCATACATAATGGATGCATGGCACTATCATGGCTTGCATATGTTCATACATTAGATAGGCAACATGTACACACACTTTTTGCATATGCTCATACATCATTAGAAATTGTTTTAAGGACAATGGATGCCCGTGTTTGATGGATTGAGTAGATGGTTGTTTGGATGGTAGGATATGCATTCTCCTTAGCTTAGGGATTTCGGGGACGAAATCCTTTAAGGAGGGGAGAATGTAACACCCCGAATTTTAGTTAATGCTAAAATTCACTAATTGCGGAATAAATAATCTCAGATGTGGGAATTGGGGAAAACGGGCTGCGTCATTACGTTCGTCTCGGAAAAATACGCAAAATAGAGTCCGAAATTTTGTAAATCGGAGTCCGTATGGCCCAGTTATGGCCCGATGAAGTTTGCAGAAAATTCAAAGTTAAAAACAGATTTAAAATTCGAATTTTAACCCAAAGCAGAAGAGGCGGGAAACTTGCCGCCAAACCCCCGTGTCGACTGGGGTGTCGACAGGGGTGTCGAAACACCCAGTGCCGTGTCGACCGCCCTGTCGACACGGGTGTCGACACGGTGGGTCGGCCATGTTGGCCTGGGTGCACCAGGTCTGGTTTTCTGGCTGGTTTGGGCTGAGTTCTAGAAGCTTCCAAGATCTGACGGACCTAAACTAACCTAGGGTTAATCTAAGGGTCTAAAACACAACCTAATCCTATAAATACACCGTAAGACTACCCTAATCCATACTAAAAATAGAATTTGTGCCATCATGCCGCCAAAATGCAACTTAGAAGGAGCCTCCACTAGTTTATGAAGAAC
Organism: Allium sativum; assembly: GCA_030737875.1. Taxonomy (NCBI): domain Eukaryota; kingdom Viridiplantae; phylum Streptophyta; class Magnoliopsida; order Asparagales; family Amaryllidaceae; genus Allium; species Allium sativum. Next base: position 343,190,387 of record CM060919.1, read on the forward strand.
GTTGCAAGCTAATCAACCTCTAATCATCATCTTCTTCGAATATAGCAACTAGTTCTACTTCATAAGTTTGCTAATCTTGGTTTTGGTGAGTTTCTATCACTTTAATAACCAATTGCTAAATTAAGTAGATGAGATATGATGAGATCATGCGGTTTTGTATGCGGATTAGTGGGTTTTAAGTCATATGATATGATGTTAGTTTGCTAATCTATGTTTAATGTTAACCCTATGTTTATGCAAGTTAAGTATATGGGTTTATGCAAGTTAAGTGGTGGGTTTTAATGCATGCTAAGTATTTGATTTTATGCATGCTAAGTATTTGATTTTATGCATGCTAAGTATTTGATTTTATGCATGCTAAGCATTTGATTTTATGCATGCTAAGTGTTTGGTTTTATGCATGCTAAGTATTTGATTTTATGCATGCTAAGTGTTTGGTTTTATGCATGCTAAGTATTTGATTTTATGCATGCCAAGTGTTTGGTTTTATGCATGCATTATGGCATGCAAGTTTACCCTTTTTAAATAAGATGCATACATATGCAAGATGATACCTTTGTATGCTATGCATACATATGCATGTTTACCCTATTATGATGCAAGTTCATATGCAAGTTTGTCTCTTTTTATGATATGCATAACATATGCAAGTTTGCCTCTATGTATGACATGTTATGTAAGTTCATATGCAAGTTTATGTGCAAGTTCATATGCAAGTTTATGTGCAAGTTCATATGCAAGTTTATGAGCAAGTTCATATGCAAGTTTATGTGCAAGTTCATATGCAAGTTTATGTGCAAGTTCATATGCTAGTTTGTCTCTTTTTATGATATGCATAATGCAAGTTTGGGTTAAATGCTAGTTGGGTTTAATGTATGCTCATATATGCAAGTTGACACCTTTTGGACCCATGATAAAGTTATATGCTATGTTGGTTAAACCCATGACATTTGTGATGAATCTTCCCTTTATTATGTCATGTTATGAGAACGAATTACGTGGGGAACGATGGGGTTAATATGCATGTTAATAAAATGATGTGAAATGGGTATGATTAAGCATACCACAAATTAAAAGGACATAATTGGGAATTTACCTATTGAGTTAGGTCTACCCATATTATGAAGTTGGGAATTTACCTATTGAGTTAGGTCTACCCATACTATGGAATTGGGAATTTACCTATTGAGTTAGGTCTACCCATATTCGTGAAAACATGATTAATTAATTAGGGATAATTAATACAAATTATGGGGATGATTAATTAGGTGTAATTAATCGACTAAGACACGAGGTTGGACCCTTTTGTAGCGGAAGTCTGCCCGGACCCTACCGGCAAATCCAGCAGCTACAAATGATTGGCCCAATGTGAGAGGTCTTTGTCATAAATTAAATACGTGATTAAAATAAAGACACGAGGTTAGACCCTTTTTATGACGTAAGGCTGCCCGGACCCAACCGGCATATCCAGCAGTTATAAAAGGTGGCCTAATGTGAGAGGTCTTTATGAGGTTATGATCTTAATTAATTAATTAAGAAACACTTAACCATATTAGCATGTAGAGGGACATGAGGGGTTAAGTGGGTGCCTTGGGTGGCATGTAGAAAAATCTAGTGGTTGCCTTGGGTGGCAATAGAAAATACGATTAGAACACTTAACCAAAGTGGAACATGTAATTAAACATGATTAAAGGGTTAAGTAAGTGCCTTGGGCGGCATGTGGAAATCTAGTGGGTGCCTTAAGTGGCAATTAAAATATAATTAAATGACAAGCTTAAGTAGTAGCTTGTGGGGGCCTTAAGTGGCAATTGAAATATAATTAGATGACTTAACCAAACCTTAACATGTAAGGGGACATGATTATAAAAAGGGGTTAAGTGGGATGCACTAGATAAAATGACAAGCTTAAGTAGTAGCTTGTGGGGGCCCATTTCAACCAATATCCCAAACGGATCTTTGTGAGCTCGACCCAGGTCGAGGACGGGACACCCATATTGGGCTTGACTATAAGAGGCCAAAACGGGGTAGCGGTGGCAACGCGAGTCCAACGGGTTTCATATGCGTGTGTGGACCTGGGCTAGTAAATAAGACGTTGTTGCATCGTGTAGATATAACTCGTGCACCATTTGTTGTATCGGGTTGCCACTTTGGGGAGTGATACACCCCATTGTGGGGCCAGCACAGATATCTACGTTAGGGAGCCGATCAAATGGGGCTAGTGGGTACACCTAGCGAGATAGGGGCAGGCGGCACCTATATAGTCAGCTAGGGGTACACGAAACTACTATTAAAAATTACTAAGTGAACTTAGTGGGATCAACCTTTAAGATTAGGAATGACTGGTATGGTGCAGTGTAGTAAATTATCCTTGGGCAGGTAGATGCGTCTTTACGGTTATCTTAGTTTATCCTAAGTCTACCAAGCTGCTTAGTGTAGCCATTCATCCCCAGTCGTTACCGTATATCAACTTATGTCTTCTCTGGTTACTTTAATGATTGTATTGTTAAAGTTATAGGACTCGCTCAGACTTATGTCTGACCCCGTTGTTTCTTTATCTTTTTCCCAACCCTCAGGTTTTCAGGGTGGGCCTAACACTAGTGGGCTTTGATCAGATTGCTTTATCTATCTTTTGGAGCTTGGGCCGTGGATGTAAAGCTCAATTTATCTTTTCTATTATGGCTATTAGGTTATGTAGTGGGATTATGTACTTTTGTTTTTATCAGGATGGATATTATGTACTTGACTCTTATTTATGGTTTTGGTGTAACCAAACATGTTTTACTTTCCGCTGAAATGAAATGATGTTTTAAATTCTCAAGTATTACTTATATCTGTCTTGTTGTAATTTTTCTGTTCTATATTCACTTAAAATACTCCACCGATGTTATGGCATTCCCTTAGTGAGTGACCGTAGCGGGCGGTGGGGTGTTACAGGCATGGTCTTCCATATAAAGCTTCGAAGGGTGCCATGCCTATGGTGGCTTGGTAACTATTGTTGTAGGCAAACTCCACCAAAGGAAGATGATCCTCCCATGTTCCTCCGAAGTCAAGAATGCAGAATCTCAAGAGGTCTTCTAATACTCTATTCACTCTCTCTGTCTGACCATCGGTTTGGGGGTGATAGGCCGTGATTAAGCATAACTGTGTGCATACAGCCTCTTGCAAGCTCTTCCAAAACTCGCTCGTAAAGATAGGGTCTCGGTCGCTAACAATGCTGGAGGGTATCCCATGGAGTCGGACTACCTCTTTAAGATATATGGATGCTAAAGATGAGGCAGTCCTTCTATTCCTAACGGGTATGTAGTGAGCACTTTTCGTGAGCCTGTCCACTATTACCCAAATACTGGTATTGCCTCTTCTTGACCTAGGCAGTCCATCAGTAAAGTCCATCGAGATGCTATCCCATTTCCGCTGTGGGACCTCTAGAGGATGAAGCAAACCACCGGGCTTCTTCTGTTCCGCCTTGACTTGCTGGCATACTAAGCACTTCGAGACGAATTCAGCTACATCCCTCTTCATGCCATCCCAAAAGAAAATCCTTTTGATGTCCTTGTACATTTTGTCTACACTGGGGTGTATGGTCAACTTGGAATGGTGTGCTTCTTCAAGAACTTTCCTTACCAAATCCCTTGCTTACGGGACGCATAGCCGCCTTCCGTCCCGCCTCAACCAACCCTTATCATCGACGGAGTATCTATTGAGGTGACTAGAAGTCTCACCCCTACTCAGCTTATCTATCACATCAACTAGCTGAGGGTCTTCGCGTTGGGCAGTCCCTATTGAGTCCAAAAGATTAGGCCACACCTCTAGCGATGCTAACAAACCAGTCACATGATTGACAGAGGGTCTAAAATCGAAGTTGGCTATGTACTCCAAGCTTTTCCTTTCAACAAAGAGAGGGCTTAAGGTTAGCTTCTTTCTACTCAAGGCGTCTGCTACTACATTGCCCTTGCCAGGGTTATAGGAAATCTCGAAATCATAGGATGCCAAGAATTTCATCCACCTCTGTTGTCTTAAGTTAAGATCTTTCTGCTAGAAACGGTACTTCAACGATTTATGGTCAGTATATAATTCAAACTTCTCACCTAGGAGATAATGGCGCCAAGACTTAAGCGCATAGATGATGGCAGCCAACTCTAGGTCATGGGTTGGGTAGTTTTTCTCATGTATTTTCAGCTGTCGGCCTCCATAAGCTACTACCTTCCCTTTTTGCATCAAGACAGCTCCTAATCCCGTACCATAAGCATCCGTGTATACGGTAAACATCTTGCTTCCATCCGGCAATGTTAGAACTTGGGCTGTTGTTAGAGTTCTTTTTAAGCGTTGGAAAGCAATATCGCAATCCAAATCCCAAGTGAAAGTTAAGTTCTTCTTTGTTAACTTTGTAAGTGGAGCTGAGATTTTCGCAAAATCTTTGATGAACTTCCGGTAAAAGCCTGCTAGCCCGAGAAGCTTCGGACTTCGGTTGCGTTCCGTGGGACCTTCCAATCTTATACCGCAACTACTTTTGCGGGGTCCACAGATAATCCTTCTTTGGACACCACGTGCCCAAGAAACCTTACTTCTTCCCTCCAGAAGTGGCATTTGGAGAATTTGGCTTTTAACTGGTGTGTATGAAGAGTGTCCATGACTTCCTTTAGATGCTAAGAATGCTCTTCCTCACTCTTCGAGAAAATCAAAATGTCGTCTACGAAGACCACCACAAACTTATTGAGGAACTCCCTAAACACCCTGCTCATCAAATCGACGAAGTAAGCAGGTGCGTCTGTCAGGCCAAAAGGCATGACAATCCACCCGAAGAAACCATACGTAGTTCTGAACGCGGTCTTGTCGATGCTATCTTCAGCCACTCTCTGCTGATGAAATCCGGTAGCTAAATCTAGTTGGGAGAAAATCGATGCACCAACAAGCTGATCGAACAATTCGTCTGTTCTTGGGAGTAGGTGCCTATTCTTCTTGGTCAGCTTGTTTAGATCCCTATAATCGACGCATAGGCAAAGCGAACCGTCTGCTTTAGTTGCAAATACTACTGGAGCACCCCATTCAGAAATACTCCGCCTTATAAACCCTTTCTCAGGTAGCTCTTTAACTTGCTTGTTGAGTTCTTTCCTCTCCCTTGGAGCCATGTGTCTAACGGGTAGAGCGACAAGTTTGGCATTATCAACGAGGTATATGCGAATGTCTATCTCCTACTTCGGAGTTAACCCTTTAACCTCTTCAAAGACATCCGGGTATTCACGGACTAGCCTAACAGACTGCAAATTCTCAATAGACGCATCCAGAGATTCTAGATAACTAAGCATAACAGAGTTCATGGGATTACAAGAAATTTCGAGAGTGTTACCAAGGCGGGTCATGAGTCTAACCACTCTCTTTTCACAGTCGAGGATGGAACCATTACGGGATAGCCAATCCATGCCTAGAATTAACCCATAGCTAGTGAAGCCCAAAACATAGGCATTGCATCTAAACCCCACACTTAATATATAGATTTCCAAATTCAAACAAATCATTGACAAATAAGTTGAGCCCCCAATTGGAATTGAAACAACCAAGGGAACCTTTACTAAACTGATGTCTAGGTGCAGAGATTCAACTAAAGCAGTAGATATAAAAGAGTGCGATGCGCTAGAATCAAAGAGTGTACGAACAGGATGATCAAAAAGAAAAACTAAACTCTCAACAGAAACATTTCTACCTTGTTCTTGCGGAGGTGCCATGATAGCGTGGACCTATCCTCCAGAAGTAGATCCAACTCTCTGCCCTTACCCTTGCTTTCTTGGGCAGTCCCTAACCATGTGTCTTGCCTTGCCGCAATGGAAATAGCCACCCATCTTCCTTTTCTTCTTCCTGCAGTCCTTAACCAGATGTCCAGGAATGCTACAAAAATTACACTTCCTCTTGTCACGGGTTTTGTTGTTTTTCCCGCCCTTCTTGGAGTCTGTCTTCTTGCTCTATGATCCTTCCCCTTTCTTATCTTGAGATGCTTCCACCTTTGTCTCCTTCTTGCCAGCCTTATCTTCTTCTTGTAACAGTGCCATATCCACCAGTTTTTCTTAAGTTGCACCCATAGGTATATGGGACACAGCTAAGGTGTGCAGTGGCTTATTCAATCCTTTAACGAAGCGGATAGCCTTCTTATGTGGAGTGTTTACTAACTCCAATCCGAACCTAGCCAAATGATTAAATTGGTTAATGTATTCCTTGACCGACATCCTTCCCTGTCTGAGAGCTAAGAACTTCTCCATCTGTAGGCTTCGTTCAGCTTGTGAGAGGAATTTCATTTCAAACCTCATCCTAAAATCCATCCAAGTTTCAATTAGTCTTTCAGCGTTAGTGACTTCCCACCAATAGGAAGCTTCGTCTTTGAGCAACCATACCGCCAACTGTATCTTTTGCCTATCACCCACTTCGAAGATCTCGAACAAATCCTCAGTTTCTTTGAGCCAGTTTCTTGCTTACATGAAGGATTCATTTCCATTGAAGTTCTTTCCACCCATGGCTCAAAAGTCCCTACATATTTTTGAGAAAGCATTCGCTCGAGGAGGAGAAGGAGGAGGAACCGCTGCAGTTGGGGGAGGAGGAATGTCTGTCGGGCCTACGTCGTTGGCCCTAGCCTCTAGGTACCTCCTAAACCAGCCGGGTATCGGTACACCCTCTGGAAGGTTAAGATTCCCAAACATGCTGAAACGAAAAAGGAAAGATTCAAGACAAAGGATAAAAAGATAGTGCATATGGCTTTGGGGGATTATGCCTTTTAAAGTAAAATAACACTTTTTTTCTTGAAAAATGCTTCTTTTTGAAAATAGTTTTCAAAAACTATTATCTGATCTAGTAAACCTTTGCTCTGATACCAAGTGAAACACCCCACCTCCGTTAAGATCACTCACAAAGGGAATGCCTTAACTTCGATGGAGCATTATAGGTAAAAGACACAGAAAGGACAGAAATATAAGAAGCGGAAAACAAACATTTATTTCATATGAGGTTCAATACAAAAACCATTACAGTAAATTGTCTCAACATAACTTCCAAAACATTTCATCATAATCTCTGTCTTGCTTAAAACATAAAGAAGCATATAACATAAATAAAACTGCATAAATCCCCAAGTCTAGTGTGTCCAAAGCCATAGCCAAAGATAAGTGATTCCAAGCCATACATCACAGAGTCTTTTAGCTTGGAAAGATGGATGGTCCAAATTAAGCTGAATTATTCCCTCCCTGGCTACCTAAGGGAGGGAGGGAAATGGAAGAAAAAGAAGACGAAAGGAAAATGGGTCAGACATAAGTCTGAGTAAGTCTAGTGACTTTTTAGTGTGTGAATAAAGCAAAAGGGTCATGATAGGAATAAACTGAAAAAAGGACAGTACCAGAACAACAACTAACATAAAGCTATATAAGGCAGGATAAACCGAATATACATCGCACCCATGTTTAATTCTCTGCACCTACTTATACTTGTCCAACTAGCACCACGTGTTCATGGTGAAATGATTCCCTTATATCGATCAGCTCCTACTAGCATGCATTTATCATGTGTGTCCTTCGGCCCCCGCTTCACTGTAGATACATGTGCTGGTCCCACCACTAGGTGTATCAAATACTATGGTAGCAACCCGACACGATTCAAGATGCACAGTGTATGACTACTGATGCCCAGTGCCTGTTTTTTCCACTCCAGACTACGTGCACGCCCGATACTCCACCGGAACCTACACTGATCCACCACCGCCGATGTTTATGACCGCTTATAATCAGCCCAGTAATCGTGCCCCATCCTGCCTAATTCAGGGTCCCATGATACGTCTATGTGGGTTACTGCTGAAATGGGTCCCCGTTACTAGGGTTTTCCAGTCAACATGTTAAATTGGTTAATTGTCCAAATTTACCTAACCCCACCAATCAGTTTAGCTAACATGTTGGATTGGTCAAGTGTTTCCGAAATTGACTTAACACTACCTCTCTTGACTTAGCTTTATTAGCGCACCAACCACTGACATTAGACAAGTATTGTTGTGGTCACTGGATGTGCCGGTCGGTTCCGGGCAGTTTTACACCATAACTCAGTCTAACCTCGGGTCCTTTTTGGTCTTAATGCACTAACCACTCACATTAGACATGTATTGTTGTGGTCACTGGATCTGCCAGTCGGTTCCGGGAAGTTTTACACCACAACTCAGTCTAACCTCGGGTTAGGTATATTCGTCTTTTCTAAATTTATATTTTTATCCTTTTATGCTTATATGTAAATTTTTCAAAAATTTATTGTTATGGATCACTTTCATTCTAAATCAAATTCATAATTTTTGGTACGTAAATTATACCATTTCAATGCCATACCATTTACATGATTATAAGCCAAATATGTTAATTATGTATAATTTCAAGTTTTCCCCAACGTTACCCCAGTTGTACTTTCGCAAAATTTCATAGGATGTTAGGTTCGACATTTTAGCCTAACTAATAAATTAAAAGGGGAAAAAGAGGAACTTGCAACATTCCAACATCATACAAAAATATGGATCTAACTACAGATATGTCACATGAACTTGGCATAATATACTTTTAATTATGAACTTGCATACTAGATCTATGCAACATGAATCATAAAATAATAGTATTACATAGAATAACCAAAATCTAATTAGACGTGTAGTGGTGAACTTGCATAGGTTGAATCATGTTAATATTGATGTAACATAAAGGCATATGGTAAAGTTGTAGATCTAAACATATAGGTTTAAATTGTCATGTTTTTAACCTATAAACTTGCATGTATTCATAACCTGATAGCATCACTTAACTTGTATAAACATCGCATAATTTCTAAATTAACATATAACATATAGATGTCATCACAAGGTCGTAGATCTAAACATGTATGCATAATGGATCTAAACAATTAGGCATAAACTATATGACTCAGCCTAAAACTTGTATAATATCACCAAACATACATATGATAATTTCATAATGTCATAGATTTATTCACCAATTTCCAAAAAACATGATAAACCACAATAATTCATAGGCATATACGATAGAACAAACATGAATAAACATAAATCAGCATCACATACAACTTGATACAATTCTATTTTACAATTCATTACAAATTATGTCTTTAATTCATTCGCATCTGAAAGATAACTACACTTACAAACTAAAAGGAGTTATTGAGTTTTGGGACTGTATTCTGAAATTGAATTGCTCGCCTTTGATGTGGATCGTTGAATTTTCTTAGTTGAATTAGATTAGATTAAATTTTGACGTAGCTTCAATCTTGCCTTTGAGTTAAAAGGGATGACAGCTATCCTAGGTTTGCCATTGACGGCATGGCGGCTCTAGGTAAGAATATTTTGTGATTTAGGGTTAAGAGTTAGGTTGTTTTTATAGAGTTTTCAATTAATTTAGAGCCGTTATTTAACCCTAGAAATAATCAAGGCCATCCAGTCAAGATAGGATAACTTCTCAGCCCTAATGACTCAGCAAGGAGTCAGAAATCGTCGTACTTTCAGATCTGCCCGGGGGGTAGGTCGACCCCCAGGTCGACCTGTAGGGTAGGTCGACACTAGGGTCGACCTCCTGGTCGACCTGGCCTGGGCAGGAATCTTTCTTGCCCTGGCCTCTTCTGTGTTTGAATCTGAATTTTGAATTTCTGAAACTTCCGAAGGCCATAACTTCTTCATACGAAGTCTAATTCACGCAAACTCAGACTCTATCTCAACCATAATTCCGAGACGAATGCAATGGCGTAACCCATTTCCCTTAATTCTCACATTTAGAGTTAATTAGTTTTTTTAATTCGTTACTTTAAGGTTTATCGAAAACATGGGGTGTTACAACACCCCATAATTTTTACAACGCTAAAGATCATAAATTAAAAAATAATAATATAAATATTGAGAATTAAGGGAAGCAGACTTCCCCATTGCGTTCGTCTTGGAATTCTGCTCAAAATAGACACTTGGTTTATGTAAAACGGACACCGCATAAAGAAGTTATTAAGGTTTAAAGTTTGTATAAGCATAAGAAGAATATATATGAATAAAATAAGTTCTAGAATTCAAAATAGTTCAAAAACCGAGCAGCGGGAGGGAGGGGAAAAATCCCGCCCATGGACATTGACCCCATCAAGGGGGTGTCGACCCCTGGGTCGAACACCAAGGGGGCTCGAACCCCTCACCGCAGATCTGGGCTGATTCTTCTGTTTAAACGTGGACTCCTTTCTTGAAAAGACTCGTTGATTCTAGGCTATAAATAAGACCCTATACCCATTGTTTTCTTCACTCAAAATCAATGGAGGACTAATTATGTCTCTGCCCAGATTAAATTAAGCCTTTTCTTCTTTAGCAATCAAGTCATTCAAGTTTAGAGATAACTGATTCAGTATCTGCAACCCCTCTTCTATTTCTTAGATCTAGTCACGGTGAGTCTACATTAATTTTAGGTCTAAATACTTAAAAGTTAATCTTAACATGACTATAACTTGGATCTAAGCCTGTGACTATTTGAACCATATCAGATCTCCTATAACCTGTGTATCTAGTTATTTTGACATGACAATGAACTAGATCTAAGCCTATGCCTATTTATCATGCTAGATCTGCCATTATTTGTAAATATAATTCACTAATTAGATCTCATCATGCCTGTTTATGACCATGACCCTATGCCAAAATAGTTCTATTATCACATATTCATCAGATATGTTCCTTTATGCCTATCTTATCATTATGCCCAACTTTTTCACTGTATGCTTATTAGTTGCTATGCCTATTTTACCGTCATATGTCAATCCTGTCACTGTGATTACTTCTTTTCTCTTCCCTCCTTCTTTTCCCTTTTTATTTTATAGCCAGGCTACCTTCGAGCCTTGGCATACCGCTGAAATATGCGAATGCATTAAAATGGGAACAAGGGGAAAACATTAAAATTAGGGCATAACTTGTATTGGGAAATTTGGGCATAACTTGAATGAAATATATGAATGTGGATTTGAGGCATAAACTAAAAATTTGATTAAAGACTTTAATTTAGGGCATATGGTTCATTATGAAAATTACTTGGGAAAGGAGCATGAAAACCTATAATGACATAGGAATAATTGGTTAATAATGGAAATACCTAGAATTAAAGTAATTATAAACTGTAATCGTGCTCAGACACGAGGTTAGATTACACTTGTGGTGGAAGTCTGCCCGGAACCGCCCGGCATATCTGGCGACCACATGTGGTGTATCTAATGTGAGAGGTCTAAGTGCATAAACATAAAACGTGCTAAGACATGAGGTTAAGCACGACTTGTAGAAGAACTCTGCCCAGAAACAACCGACATATCCAGCATCCACAAGTTGTAGGCTTAATGTGAGAGGTCTAGCGCATTATAACCATAAATGAATAAATGGTAATAAATACTCAACCTGGTTGAATCCATAGGGATTGAATGAATATGTTAGCTTGATTAGGGGCTAAGTAAACTTGTTTGAAATAGTGGGAGAGTTAAGTACATCTTGGTGTGGTGGGCAATATATATATATATATATATATATATATATTTGTGTGTGTGTGTGTAGGCCCACAAACTTAACCTATGGGGTTATGCAATCTTACTTTGGTATGGCATAACCTGTGGAAAACCTAGTGGGGATGCAAACGTAGGGGTAATCTTGTATCATCTTGTGTGTAGGACCCGTTTCAATCAGTAACCCATATATAGGTATCAAACGAATACTCCGAACTAGGTCGGAATTGGGGCATGCTTACTGGGCTGATTGTAAGAGATCCAAACGAAGGGGTGGTGTGGGCGGCACATTCCGATGGGTTCATGTGCATGCATGGGTCTGGAAGAGGAGGTTTAGATGTTGTGACATCAGTAGATATGGTTATGCACATCCTGAAAATGAAGGCGTGCCATTTTAGGAAGTCGTACATCCTACTATGGGGCTAGCACAGGGTATCTACCGAGTAGGGAGCCGATCGATTGGGGGTAGTAATTAGGGTACATCTGGACTCTGGTATGTTTAGGTGCCTGTTATTATCCTTAGGGGTAACTCCAGTATGTTGGGTTTCCTGTTGATTGTATGGGGCTAAACCTCTCACTAGAAGTACGCCTGAGTCTACCATCATATAGTTATTAGGATCATCTCATTTTGGTTATACTAGTATTGGTGCGGAGAAAGAGAACTAGAGACTTGCAATACATTCTATCATGTTTATCCTGTTTACCTTGTCATACCTGCCTTTTTATGATGTTATCTCTCTTATCCACTTTATATGCCTGTCATGATACTATTACTTATTTATATGATAAAAGTAACTGGACTCGCTAGACTTTACGTCTAACCCATTTTGTTTCCTCTTCTTTCTCTTCTGTTCCCCTCCAACTTCTCAGAGTGGGAATACTAAAGCTTGATCAGGATTCTGCTTTCATCCTGCTTGGAGCTGCTTATGTAATGTCCCGTATTTTCACGGTCGAATAATTTATTTATTTAATTAATCAAAATAGCGAATTAGAAATTTAAATGGTTGTTGAACTAAATAATATTAAATATTTAATTAATTCAAATAATAGAATAATATATTTAATTCTGAAATAACAAAAAATAGTTGAATTCACAATATTGTGTGAATTGGATTATTTATAATATATAATTCAGTTTAGAGTTGAATTGTATTCACGAATACATCATATAAACGCCATTCGAACGTATAAATTATATTATAAATATAATCGAGCTTGAAATGGCGCGGTAGTTCGCTATTTGGCGATTTGAACTTCACTGAATATACAGGCCCGTTTTAAATCGGATTTCCGTGAAACAAGAAACGTTCGGAGCTGGTGAAGTATATTTTTCTAATGAAAGAGAAAAATCGGGATTTCATTGTGTAGATTTTGATTTATTTCCAAATCAAATTTTAGAAAAGTCGCTATGGAATTCCTTTGGAATTTATAAATATATATTTTTATTATAAAAGGATTTTATATATAAATCGAATATTGATATAACTGGGAATTTTGAAATATCGAGTTATAAATCCAATTGGAGCTGTATGGTATTCTAGTGCGAATATATACGATAATATTTATTTTTAAATATATTTATATTTAAAATGGGTTATTTAGAGCTATAAAAATAGCCAGTTTTGCAAACGACCTCCGTTTTCGACAAAACTATTTTTTTGCATCCGGAATGGTAAATTATTGCTAGATTTCAAGTTTCGTAATTTTTGAGGTCAGTATGTGGCCGTACGGATTTTTAATGTGAAAAACAGTCAGCATTTTGATGGTTAAAAATACGCTGTGTGAGCAAACGGAGTCGGAATTCGACGAAACCAGTTTCGTTGGGTCTGTAATATCGAACTCTAGTGGTATGTCCATTTTCATGATTTTTGGATATCACGTATGATCACAAGAATTTTTAAGGACGAATACAGTTAGCGATTGATTAAAATAAAATAAACTAATGAATATAAAAATAATAAAATCATTCTATAAATAACCCCCATCCTCCTAAACCTAATTCACAACTCATTTGGTCAACTAAGAAATACCGCCGCCAGGAATAACTTCCATAGCAAATCCATGGATTTTAGAAAATCCAAACAATCAAAAGAAAATGTTATAAATCCTTAAACCCATATTTTTGAAACCCTCTCATCCTCCTCTTCATTTTTATATATTCTTTTCCAAGTTCGATCAACCTTCCTGGAACCGTCGCAGATAACAGCAACCCTAGGGCTCGCGAATTCTTGAATTTTGTTTAGGGATTTGGATCTTTGAGTTGATATTTGGGTTCAGGATGGAGAATAGATGAAGTTGTGAATTTTTAGGCTTTTTATAAAAAAATATGTCGATCGAAGTGCTGAGAGGATGTTCGATGGATTTTTGATGGTGGCGTCGAGCTATGCGTTTTGGGTATTGGGAGGAGGAGATTTTGAAGAGCATCATCATGGTGTCAACAGTGTGGAGATCGATGATAAGATGAAGGAGAAAAATGGGCTCGAAGTGACGGAAATGGTGATACGTACAGGAGCTGGAGCGGGATTTGGTTTGGGGAAGAATAGGGTCACGAAGCGGGTCTGGGCTTGGTGTGGGTATGGGCCGGAGTAAATTCAAGGTGAAGCCCACTTAGCTAAAAAGGGAAATTTAATTCATTTCAATATAAATGTATTCAAATCTTGTAACTTTAATATCTTGAACATGTGTTATCGGAATTGCGTGAAACAAGATCTGACAGGATCGTATGGACGACGCCTACACAATGGGAGTGACTAGAAGTGAATTGGAACTCATTACAATTTATTGCAAAATAAATTGTCTTTCTGAACCAACAGATGATTATCGTTATTTAACAATGATCGTCCAATGTGAGTAAAACTCACCAACTCTGTCAGTTCATATTTTTATAACGTATATTTAGAACTGATAAATGATGATTGATTGCTGTGTGTTGACTGCTTGAATGAACTGCTGATATATTGGTTGAAATTATATATAACGATATATATATTTATATTGTTAATCAAATATTGATTCTGTTTAGCAGAATATTTCATAGTGAATGAAATTGATGTTAATTGTATTGTTTAACATCTGTGGATGTAGGGAAACAGGTCGGAGGAATCCAACTGGATTCCTCAACATTTATTTTACTGTTTTTCATATATTGCGTTATATGATGTGATATGAAATCTGTTGTTGATTTTGTATGTTGGAATGATACCGATCATTGTTATATGGTACGTTAAATACCATAAGGAATACTGGAATGTTAGAAAAGGAAATTTTTAATGTTATATTGAAAAAGAAATATTTATAAAATCAAAAGATTTTATAAAAAGAAAATATTAATTTAGAAAACAAATAGAATTGAAAGGAAATATTGGTAAACCATTTACAAAAAGAATTGAAAGGAAACATTTGTAAACCATTTACAAATATAATTGAAAAGGAAAAATTTGTTAAACGAACACATTTGAAAAGGAATATTTATTTGTTAAATAAATAGAAGGATAAAAGGAATATAATGTAGAAAATAAATAAGATATCATAAAACAAAATACTTGAAATATGAATAGAATATTATAAAAGAGAATTTTATATTTGAAAGGTTTTAACCGTGCTTCGCACATGGGTATAACATGCTATAGATTTAAAGCAAAGATTTTAAATAGAATCTGTTCTAACCGATAGATTGAGAAGATTAATTTATAAATAATATTTTATAAATAAAATAAAATATTTATCATTGGATAAATAGAATATATAAGTCAGGACTTATATAGAGAAGTAAGAATCGATTTCAACATCGACATTTGAAAATGAATATGGACGTTGGGTTAATCAAAAGAGTTAATCAAAATGAGTTAATCAAAATGTGTTAATCAAAATGTGTCAATCAAAATGAGTTAGGAGAGTTAATCGAATCATAGTTAATCGATTTGAATTATAGTTAATCGATTATAGTTAGAGTTAATCGATTAGAGTTAATAGAATTAGAGTTAATCGATTAGAATTAGAGTTAATCGAATTAGAGTTAATTGATTAGAGTTAAGTTAATTCGAAAGGATTATCGAATATTAATTATTCGAAAGGAGTTATCGAATATTAGTTATTCGAAAGGAGTTATCGAATATTAGTTTATTCGATAGAAAGGTAATCGAATAGAGTTATTCGAAAGGATTATCAAATATTAGTTATTCAAAAGGATTATCGAATATTAGTTATTCGAAAGGAGTTATCAAATATTAGTTTTTCGAAAGGAGTTAATCGAATATTAGTTTTTCGAAAGGAGTTATCGAATATTAGTTTTTCAAAAGGAGTTATCGAATATAGTTATTCGAGAAGAGTTATCGAATATAGTTTGTTCGAAGAAAGGAGTTAATCGAATATAGTTTGTTCGAAGAAAGGTGTTAGTCGAATATAGTTTATTCGAAAGAAGATTATCGAATATAGTTTATTCTAAAGAGAATTATCTAATGTAGTTATTCGAAGAAAGTTAATCAAATATAGTTTCGAAAGAGAATTATACGTTGAATTCGATTATATCGAATTCAGGAAAGTAATATTTACTTTCCGTTTTTAATCAAGATTTACTTATTTATTTATAAATTGGTTGTTTAGTTATTTAGTTAAATTAAGGAATAAAACATTGAAGTTAGATATTTCAGAAGTAGGGATTATAACGCTATAGTTATAATCAATGTTTTCAAATAAGAAGTGGATTCGTAAATAGAATCCAAGAGTTTCGTAAGGAAGTTGTTAAAGATTTAGATGGTGAACTTTGTCTATTTCGAAGTTAGAAATGCTGTTCAGTTAAGGTCTGAGAGGTAGTTATACCCCAACTTGATTGGCTTCGTTTTTAACTAAGGAATGGTTAAGGTTTGATAGTGCAAGTTGGTTAAGAGAATTTAGTTAATGAGTGTAATGTTTTGAGTCGGCATAGCGATGTTTTATTTAAACATCTGTTTAAACCCAAATGAAGAAGCTTTGGAAATGTTTTCCAAACAAGAATCAAAAATGTTTTCTAAAATAGAAAACAAGAAATGGAAATGTTTTCCAATGTTAATAACGTATATTTTCTAAATTTAGAAAATAAGAAATGTTGAATATATGGATATATGAAATGGAAAATGAATGATAAACGAACTAAAGAGATAGAAAGATGAATGATGATTGATCGATAGAATTTCCATCTGGAAATAATATCGTTGTTTGCACACGTGTTTATCTTTGAAAGTTAACTCACCAACTATTGAAGTTTTTGACCATTTTTTCGTCGTCAATACGGAGAGACCGGGATCATATTCATGACCTGAAAACCACTCTGCATGGACGTTAGCGTTGCGATCAAATATGATGAAGATAATTGAAAATGGAGTTATGCAAGGGTTGTCCTGTTTACAGAATAGTGCCTTCGGTTTGTCCAGTCCAAGGACGACCTATATGGAAGAATGTCTGACAGAGTATATTTAATGGATCATGTAAGTTGATCTCTTCAAACGTATATACGTTTGGTGGTAGAGGAATTCGTTTCTCTTAGCTGTATATCCGTTGTATTTTTAGGGAAATCAATTTGTGAGTTGGCGGGTATGACGATGTGACATTCAAAGTGAATAATTGTGTGATCTGTCAGAGATAAGCGTGGCCTCTAGCCTCACAACCGGGAAATGACAAAAATCGGGCAGGCAACATGGCTAAGCGGTTTGGCTGCCAAGTAGGGTGCATTATCACCTATCTAGAAATATTCATTTCATTCTTTAATCTATTGTCGATGTTGTCCCATTCGGGAAACGGTTGTTGATCCTAACCGTTGGTGATATACATTCGATACACTCAAGCGAAATGAGTGGTCGGTCATTGAAACACCCCACCCTCCATTAAGGTCACTAACAAAGGGAATGCCTTAACTTTGGTGGAGGTTTGTAAGTAAAAATCACAGATAAAATACAAGGCAGATATAAACACATATATATAAGCAGCGGAAAACAACAGACTTTTTATTTCATAAATACGTGTTCATACAAAACATTTCCATAACTGTCACATAATAACTTCCAAAACATTACATCATCATTCCTATCTTGGTTATTAAATAAAGAAGCATAAAACATAATTAAAACTGCATAAGTCCCCATGATTGTATCCAACAGCCATAGCCAAGGAAAGAGAGTCAAATCGTACATCTACTATCTTGAAGCTTGCAAAGAGTCTGACTAAGCTGGGTTGTTTCCTCCCTGTGGACCTGGGGGGAGGGACGGAAGAAAAGAAGACAAAGGAAAATAGGGTCAGACATAAAGGCTGGTAAGTCTAGTGACTCTTCAGTATGAGAATAAGAATAAGGACATGATAGGTATAAACTGGAAACAGGAAAGTATCATAAACTAAGATAAAGTAGTTTTGAAACAAATATACTATCGCACCCCACACTATAACTCTGCACCTATTTGTACTGTCTTAACTGGCACCCCATGCAGGAGGTGAAGTGATCCCCTTTTTCTAAAGATCGGCTCCTACTCGCATAATCATCTGTGTCTTACGGCCCCCAAAGATTGTAGATACCTATGCTGGTCCCACCATGGGGTGTATCAAGTCCCATGGTGGCGGCCCGACACAATTCTAGAATGCATAGGTTATACTATTGGTGCCCCCAGTGCCCTGTTTGTCTGCTCCGAAGTGTGTGCACGCCCACACTCCGTTAGAACCCACACTGTTGCACCCACCGTCGTCGCTTTGACTGCTTACAATCAGCCCAATAATCGTGCCCCACCCTGCCTAGTTTCAGGGTACCATGATACCTAATTGGGTTACTGCTGAAATGGGTCCCCGTTACTAGGGTTTTCTAGTCAAACTTGTTAAGTGGTTAAGTGTCTGTATTTACCTAACCCCACCCATTAGTTTAATTAACATGTTGAATTGGTTAAGTGTTTTAGTTAACTTAACCCTACCATCCTGACTTGTCTGTCCTTAGCTTTTTAATTTACCGACCACTCACATTAGACAGATATTGTTACGGTTACTGGGTGTGCCGGTCGGTTCCGGGCAGATTTACACTGTAACTCAGTCTAACCTCGGGTCCTTATTGGACTCAATGCTTAACCACCCACATTGGATAGGTATTGTTGTGAATACTGGACAGCCGGGCAGGTTTACATCACAACTCAATCCAACCTCGTGTTAAACATATTCGTATTTTCTAAATTTACATATTTGTCTTTATTACTTATTATATGTTAATTAAATGTCATGGCCCACTTTTCCAAGTTTAACGTTTTTGGTATAAGAAATTATACCGTTTAAATGCCACTATTTTTGGCAAGTAACAAACATGCCAATTTCATATATTTTTAAATTTTCCCAACGTTACCCCATCTAAATATTAGGCTAACAATCTTAGCCTAATTTTACGTTCGCATGATTTTCAACAAATAATATTAGGCTGAAAACTTAGCCTAATTTAGCGTACATAAAATTGGCATAAAGAAGTTCATTAACGTAAACATGACAGAGGTGTAAACTTGGCATTTTCGGCATAGTCAATATGAACATCATAGGCGTGAACTTGCAAAATAGTCAACATGAATGTCATAGGCGTGAACTTGCAACGTAGACTAAATCAACATACATGTGAATTTGCAACATAGCCTAAATCAACTTACATATATGTGAACTTGCATTGAAATAGGGATCTAACCAAATAGGTGTCACATAAATTAGCATATGATTTAGACAACATAAATCTAAACATGTTTTGGATCTAGGCATAACATCGAACATCACTAGCATATGACAAGAATATGACATTTTCATAGGTATGTATAACTTTATGACAAGGGTGTGAACTAGATCCAATCATATATCTAATTACAACATGAAACATGTACTAAAGTGGATCTTGACATGGATCCAATTTGGAACTTGCAACTTTTGTATAAACATAGGAGCATGTATATGAACATAACCATTTAGGCATAAAGGTTCTAGCATAAAGTATATACATAAGGTTCTAATCACAAACAACCTATATAATCACATAAACATGAACTATACAACTTGCTTGTGTTGTTGCTTTCATTCTAAAAGTACAATAGGATCAACATCAATCTTAATTATACCACAAACATCCCAATTCCATTCACAACACAATCATTTCAATACATAGATATGAATTAACATTGTCGTTACATAATAGCACAATTCCACTTCCAATTTACATCGAATCAAGTCTTAGTTTTATTCTCATCACAAAATCACTATACTTACAATGAACGACGAACTTGAATTCTGGATTCTGAGTTATGAATTTGATATGCTTTCCTTTGGGTAGATTAACGTTGTTTTGATTCTTGTTTTACTTTAGTATTGGCTTATCTCTAAGCTTTCTAACTGACGGCCACTCCTAGTTTCTTCCAAGCAGCATGATGGCTCTAGTACTATATTATTTGTGTGAATTTAGGTTTAGACTTAAGTTGTGTTTATAGAATTTTAAACTGATTAGAGCCGTCGATGAAAGTAGAGTGGATCCAGACCATCCATCTCAATAGAAACCAATCAGGAAGCGACATGTAAGCCCTAGTGACACAGCCAAGCCTCAGAAATTGACCAGAACCTGACCAGGCCAGCCAGGGCCTGACCAAGCAGGTTTCTACTCGGCATGGGAGCACTTGGCAGGTGCGCCAGTGCAAATTTGTACTGGTACGCTTCCCAAGTGCGCCAGTGCAATTTTGTTCTGGCGCACTTCCCAAGTGCGCCAGTGCATTCTGGCCCGTTTCTGGTTTTTCTGCCTAACTTCGTTCGTCCATATCTTCTTCATACGGTATCCGTTTTACGCAAACTCGGACTCTATCTCAAGCAGAATTCCGAGACGAATGCAATGGCATAACCCGTTTCCCTTAATTCCATCATTTGGAATTAATTATACTTTAATTTGTTAAGTTACAGTTAACAGAAAATTCGGGGTGTTACATTCTCCCCTCCTTAAAGGATTTCGTCCCCGAAATCTTCAAGTCTAGGAGAACGTAAGTCCTAACATCCAATCGTCCATCTACTCAACCAACAAACACATGCGTCCATTTTCCTTAAAAGACTTCTAATGTTTTATGATTATATGCACAGTGTGTGTATATGTCCTTAACTAATGCAAAATTAGGCGGTCTACTGATCCAGTTGACCTCCTTAATGCAAACATGTAAGTGTCATGAATCCATTATGTATGCAAATTTGTCCTTACTCATAATTCTACATGAGTGCGCAACCATTTATACAAATGCAACATCCATATGACGACATATCAAGTTTCAACCACATACAAATATGAATACATATATGCATATGCAGTATGAATTGACTGAGCCGATCTAAAATCTAGGTTGTGTGTGTATATGCATCCACGAGCAACCACCAGCAACCACTTGCAACCACTTGCAGCCATCAACCATAACATGTTTCAAATACATGTTTACATCCAAAGGGGTTTCTACCTAAGGATAAAGGATAATATCGAGGAGATATACCTAAAAAGATAGATACAAGCACAACTTAAGGAAAAAGAGAGGTCAAAGATGTACCCTCAAAAAGAAAAGGGTAAGCCGTGCGTATTCTGTCCTCAGTTTCCCAAGTCGCGTCTTCCTCGGCGTCGCTCCACCGAACCTTAATGAGCTTGACTTCGTGGTTGTGTAGCTTTTTCACTTCAGTTCCTACGATTCGAGTTGGAACTCTCCTCACAGTTGCTTCGCGTTACACTTCGGCTTCTTCTAGAATGCTTGGGTCCACCACTTCCGCAGATTCATGTAGACATTTCCGGAGATGAGAAACGTGAAAGACGTTGTGAATTCCAGCCAATCTTTCAGGCAGCTCTACTCTATAATCCATTTCCCCAATCCTCTCGATGATAGGGAACGGTCCTACAAATCTTGGTGTTAGCTTTCCTGCAGACCCAAAGTGAACGGCGTTCCTTAGAGGGGATACCTTAAGGAAAATGTTTTCCCCAACCTCAAACTCAAGGTCGGTCCTTCTTTTGTCGGCGTAGGATTTATGTCTGTCTTGGGCAGTCTTTATTCTCCTTCGTATGAAGTCCACTTTTTCTGAAGTCTCTCTAATCATGTTTGGCCCAAGTATAAGCTTGTCGGTAGACTCCCACCAACAAGTTGGTGATCGGCAAGGTCTTCCATACAAAGCTTCGAAGGGCGCCAAACTGATGGTGGCTTGGTAACTGTTGTTGTAGGCAAATTCCACTAAAGGAAGGTGATCCTCCCAAGTCCCTCCGAAGTCAAGAACGCACAGTCTTAGAAGATCATCTAGTACTCTATTCAACCTTTCTGTCTGACCATCAGTTTGGGGGTGATAGGCCGTGCTCAAGCATAACTGTGTGCCGACAGCTTCTTGTAGACTCCGCCAAAATTCGTTCATGAAGATGGGATTTCTGTCACTCACTATGCTGGATGGTATTCCATGGAGTCGAACTATTTCCTTGAGATAAAGAGAAGCTAGAGACGAAGCAGTCCTTCTACTCTTGATAGGTATAAAGTGGGCGCTTTTAGTAAACCTGTCCACTATTACCCAAATGCTAGTATTGCCTCTTCTTGACCTAGGCAACCCATCAATGAAGTCCATTGAAATGCTATCCCACTTCCATTGCGGGACTTCTAGAGGATGAAGCAGTCCTCCAGGTTTCTTTTGTTCTGCCTTGACCTGTTGGCATGTCACACACTTGGAAATGAAATCTGCCACGTCCTTCTTCATGCCGCTCCAATAGAAAACTATCTTTACGTCCTTGTACATCTTGTCTCCTCCTGGGTGTATTGTCATCTTGGAATGATGTGCCTCCTCGAGAACCTTCTTCACTAAATCCCTAGATTGTGGGACGCATAGCCTTCCATCCCATCTCAGCCAACCCTTATCATTGATGGAGTACCTATTGAGGTGACTGGAAGTTTCACCCCTAATTAGTTTATCAATAACATCCACAAGCTGAGGGTCTTCACGTTGTGCGGCCCCTATCGAGTCTAAAAGAGTGGGCCGTACTTCTAGGGATGCCAATAAACCAGGTATAAAATCTAAGGAGGGCCTAAAGTCAAAACTGGCTATATACTCCAAGCTTTGCCTTTCTACAAAGAGAGGGCTTAGGGTCAGTTTCTTTTTGCTCAACGCGTCTGCTACTACGTTGCCTTTGCCGGGAGTATAGGAAATCTCAAAGTCATATGAGGCAAGGAACTCCATCCATCATTGCTGCCTTAGGTTAAGATCTTTCTGCTGAAAAGATACTTCAACGATTTATGGTCAGTATATAATTCGAACTTCTCACCTGGGAGATAATGGCGCCAAGACTTAAGCGCAAAGACAATGGCGGCCAACTCGAGATCGTGGGTTGGGTAGTTCTTTTCATGAAATTTCGACTGTCTTCCACCATAAGCTACTACCCTCCCTTCTTGCATCAAAACAACTCCTAGTCCCGTACCACAAGCATCCGTGTATACGGTGAACATCTTGCTTCCATTCGGCAAAGTCAGAACTGGGGCTGTTGTGAGAGCCCTTTTTAATCGTTGGAAAGCAAACTCGCAATCCAAATCCCAAGTGAACGCCAGATTCTTCTTTGTTAGCCTGGTGACTGGAGATGAGATTTTCGCGAAATCCCAAATGAACTTTCGATAAAAACCGGCTAGCCCAAGAAAGCTTCGGACTTCGGTTGCATTTCTTGGTGTCTTCCAATCTTGCACTGCCACTACTTTCACGGGGTCCACAGCTAACCCCTCTTTGGACACTATATGTCCAAGAAATCTTACTTCTTCTCTCCAAAAGTGGCACTTCGAGAATTTGGCTTTTAGCTGATGAACTAGAAGAGTTTCCATGATCTCCTTCAGATGCTGAGCATGTTCTTCCTCATTCTTTGAGAAGATCAAAATATCGTCTACGAAGACCACCACGAACTTATTGAGGAATTCTCTGAACACCCTGCTCATTAGGTCCACGAAATAAGCGGGTGTGTTTGTCAAACCGAAAGGCATGACAAGCCACTCATAGAAACCGTCTAGGGTTCTGAATGTCGTTTTATCAATGCTATCTTCGACTACTCTTAGCTGATGGAACCCAGTAGCTAGATCAAGTTGGGAGAAGACCGACGCACCTACAAGCTGATCAAACAAATCGTCTATTTGGGGAAGTGGGTGTCTATTCTTTTTGGTCAGTTTGTTTAGCTCCCTATAGTCCACACAAAGACGTAGTGAACCATCTTCTTTGGTGGCGAACACTACTGGAGCACCCCATTCCGAGATACTTCTCCTTATAAACCCCTTCTCGAGAAGCTCCTTAACTTGCTTACTGAGCTCCTTTCTCTCCTTTGGAGCCATGTGCCTAACGGGCAGAGCTACGGGCTTTGCATTATCAACAAGATATATGCGGAAGTCTATTTCCCGCTTCGGAGGTAAGCCTTTCACTTCTTTAAAGACATCCGGATATTCCCGGACTACTCTAACCGACTGCAAATTCTCAACAGAAACGTCAAACGACTCTAGATAACTAAGCATAACAGCATTAAAGGGATTACAAGAAATTTCTAGAGTGTTACCAAGCCGAGTCAAGAGCCTGACCACTCTTTTCTCACAATTAAGAATGGCACCATTACTGGATAACCAATCCATGCCTAAGATCAGTCCATATCCTAAGAAGCCCAAAACAAGGGCACTACATCTAAATTCAACACTTAGAATAGAGATTTTCAAATCCAAGCAAACCATCGACAAATAAGCCGAGCCCCCAATTGGATTTGAAACAACCAAGGGATCTTCTACCATACTAGTGTCTAGGTGCAGAGATTCTACTAAAGCATATGAAATAAAGGAGTGTGATGCACCAAAATCAAAGAGAGTGCGAACTGGATGATCATAAAATAAAATAAGCTTTCTACAGAAATATTTCTACCTCGTTCCTGTGGAGGTGCCACCAGCGCGTGAACTTGTCCGCCTGAGGTGGATCCTGTCCTCTGTCCTTGCCCCCGCTTCTTTGGGCAGTCCTTAGCCAAGTGTCCAGTCTCGCCACAACTGAAGCATCCACCATTCATCTTTGCCTTCTTCTTTCTGCAGTCTTTTGCTATATGTCCCACAATGCCACAAAAATTGCACTTTCTCTTTTCATGGGATTTGTTGTTCTTCCCGCCTTTCTTGAAGTCTGCTTTCTTAGCCTGTAAACCCTCTTTCTTTTCTTGAGGCACTTCCGCCTTTGCCTCTTTCTTGCCTTTATTTTCCTCATGTAGTAGCGCCATGTCCACCAAGCTTTCATAGGTCGCTCCCATGGGTATATGGGTCATAGCAAGGCTGTGTAGAGGCTCATTCAGACCTTTGACGAAGCGAAGGGCCTTCTTGTGTTGGGTGTTTACTAAATACAGCCCAAATCTGGCAAGCTGATTAAACTGATTGACATACTCCTTGATCGTCGTACTTCCTTGTTTAAGAGTTAGGAACTTCTCCATTTCCAGGCTTCTTTCAGCTTGGGAGAGGAATTTCATCTCAAACCTCGTCCTGAAATCTTCCCAAGTTTCCACGGGCCTCTCAGCATGCGTAACTTCCCACCAATAGGAAGCTTCATCTTTGAGTAACCACACTGCTAGCTGTATCTTTTGCCTGTCATCAACTTCGAAGATAACAAATAAATCTTCAGTCTCCTTCAGCCAGTTCCTTGCTACCACAAATGATTCAGTTCCATAAAAGTCCTTTCCTCCCATATCCTTGAAGTCTCTGCACGTCTTAGCGAAAGTGTTCCCACGAGGAGGAGGGGGAGGGGGTGGAGGAACCGATGCCACTATAGGAGGAGGAATGTCTGCTGGGCCCACACCATTGGCCCTAGCCTCTAGGTACCTTCGGAACCAGCCAGGGATCGGTACTCCTTCTGGAAGGTTAATATCTCCACACATGTTGGAACAAAAAGGAAAGTATTCAAGATGAAGGGATAGAGGGATAGTGCATATGGCTCTGGGGAATAATACCTTTTAAAAAACAACACTTTTCTTGAAAAAGATGCTTCTTTAAACTTCTTTTTGAAAATGTTTTCAAAAACTTTTATCTAGTCTGGTAAATCTATGCTCTGATACCAAGTGAAACACCCCACCCTCCATTAAGGTCACTTACAAAGGGAATGCCTTAACTTTGGCGGAGGTTTGTAAGTAAAAATCACAGACAAAACAAAAGACAGATATAAACACATATATATAAGCAGCGGAAAACAACAGACATTTTATTTCATAAATACGTGTTCATACAAAACATTTCCATAACTGTCACATAATAACTTCCAAAACATTACATCAACATTCCTGTCTTGTTTATTAAATAAAGAAGCATAAAACATAATTAAAACTGCATAAATCCCCATGATTGTATCCAACAGCCATAGCTAAGGAAAGAGAGTCCAAACCGTACATCTATTATCTTGAAGCTTGCAAAGAGTCTGACTAAGCTGGGTTGTTTCCTCCCTGTGGACCTGGGGGGGGACGAAAGAAAAGAAGATGAAAGAAAATAGGGTTAGACATAAAGCCTGGTAAGTCTAGTGACTCTTCAGTATGAGAATAAGAATAAGGACATGATAAGTATAAACTGGAAACAAGAAAGTATCATAAACTAAGATAAAGTAGTTTTGAAATGAATATACTATCGCACCACACACTATAACTCTGCACCTATTTGTACTGTCTTAACTGGCACCCCATGTAGGAGGTGAAGTGATCCCCTTTTTCTAAAGATCGGCTCCTACTCGCATAATCATCTTTGTCTTATGGCCCCCAAAGATTGTAGATACCTATGTTGGTCCCACCATGGGGTGTATCAAGTCCCATGGTGGCGGCTCGACACAATTTTAGAATGCATAGGTTATACTACTGGTGCCCTCAGTGCCCTGTTTGTCTGCTCCGAAGTGTGTGCACGCCCACACTCCGTTAGAACCCACACTGTTGCACCCACCGCCGTCGCTTTGACCGCTTACAATCAGCCCAGTAATCGTGCCCCACCCTGCCTAGTTTTAGGGTACCATGATACCTAATTGGGTTACTGCTTAAATGGGTCCCCGTTACTAGGGTTTTCTAGTCAAACATGTTAAGTGGTTAAGTGTCTGTATTTACCTAACCCCACCCATTAGTTTAATTAACATATTGAATTGGTTAAGTGTTTTAGTTAACTTAACCCTACCATCCTGACTTGTCTGTCCTTAGCTTTTTAAAGCACCGAGCACTCACATTAGACATATATTGTTACGGTTACTGGATGTGCCGGTCGGTTCTGGGCAGATTTACACCGTAACTCAGTCTAACCTCGGGTCCTTATTGGGCTCAATGCTTAACCACCTACAATGGATAGGTATTGTTGTGACTACTGGACAGCCTGGCGGGTTCAGGCAGGTTTACATCACAACTCAATCCAACCTCGTGTTAAGCATATTCGTATTTTCTAAATTTACATATTTGTCTTTATTACTTGTTATATGTAAATTAAATGTCATGGCCCACTTTTCCAATTTTAACGTTTTTGGTATAAAAAATTATACCGTTTAAATGCCACTATTTTTGGCATGTGACGAACATGCCAATTTCATATATTTTTAAATTTTCCCAACGTTACCCCGTCTAAATATTGGGCTAACAATCTTAGCCTAATTTTACGTTCGCCTGATTTTCAACATATAATATTAGGCTGAAAACTTAGCCTAATTTAGCATACACCAAATTGGCATAAAGAAGTTCATTAACATAAACATGACAGAGGTGTAAACTTGGCATTTTTGGCATATCAATATGAACATCATAGGTGTGAACTTGCAAAATAGTCAACATGAATGTCATAGGTGTGAACTTGCAACGTAGACTAAATCAACACACATGTGAATTTGCAACATAGCCTAAATCAACTTACATATATGTGAACTTGCATTAAAATAGGGATCTAACCAAATAGGTGTCACATAAATTAGCATATGATTTAGACAACATAAGTCTAAACATGTTTTGGATCTAGGCATAACATCGAACATCACTAGCATATGACAAGAATTTGACATTTTCATAAGTAAGTATAACTTTATGACAAGGGTGTGAACTAGATCCAATCATATATGTAATTACAACATGAAACATGTACTAAAGTGGATCTTGACATGGATCCAATTTGGAACTTGCAACTTTTGTATAAACATAAGAGCATGTATATGAACATAACCATTTAGGCATAAAGGTTCTAGCATAAAGTATATACATGAGGTTCTTATCACAAACAACCTATATAATCACATAAACATGAATTATACAACTTGCTTGTGATGTTGTTTTCAATCTAAAAGTACAATAGGATCAACATCAATCTTAATTATACCACAAACATCCCAATTCCATTCACAACACAATCATTTCAATACATAGATATGAATTAACATCGTCGTTACATAATAGCACAATTCCACTTCCAATTTACATCGAATCATGTCTTAGTTTTATTATCATCGGAAAAATCACTATACTTACAACGAACGACGAACTTGAATTCTGGATTCTGTTCTGAATTTGATATGCTTTCCTTTGGGTAGATTAACGTTGTTTTGATTTGTGTTTTACTTTAGTGTTGGCTTGTCTCTAAGCTTTCTAACTGACGGCCACTCCTAGTTTCTTCCCAGCAGCATGACGGCTCTGGTACTATATTATTTTTGTGAATTTAGGTTTAGACTTGAGTTGTATTTATAGAATTTTAAACTGATTAGAGTCATCGATGAAGCTAGAGTGAATCCTGACCATCAGTCTCAAGAGAAACCAATTAGAAAGTGACATGTAAGCCCTAGTGACACAGCCAAGCCTTAGAAATCGACCAGACCCCGACCAGGCCAGCCAAGGCCTGACCAAGCAGGTTTCTGCTCGGCCTGGGCGCACTTGACAGGTGCGCCAGTGCAAATTTGTACTGGCGCACTTCCCAAGTGCGCCAGTGCAATTTTGTTCTGGCGCACTTCCCAAGTGCTCCAGTGCATTCTGCCCCGTTTCTGGTTTTTCTGCCTAACTTCGTTCATCCATATCTTCTTCATACGATAACCGTTTTACGCAAACTCGGACTCTATCTCAAGAAGAATTCCGCGACGAACGCAATAGCATAACCTGTTTCCCTTAATTCCATCATTTAGAATTAATTATACTTTAATTTGTTAAGTTACAGTTAACAGAAAATTCGGGGTGTTACAGTCATGTGGGCTGGGTTGCAAGATGTTCTTGTTGAACCCAGTTTATTCCTCTCTAGAGGTACACTATCGAAAGGTGGTTCCATACCATGTCATAGTTGGAAATACATTACCCGATAAGTGCTCGCGGTTTTGATTGTACACTATATTTATGGAATGTGAGATGAAAGCGTACTGCTAGATGATTATTATTTTGTGGTTGATAGACACTATTATAATATCAATGAGTTTTGGTATAAAGTTTATCCTTTTGTTCAAAAGGAATTTTGATGTTAAATCAAATGCTTTGGATTCTCATAAGGGAAAAACCTGTTCCGTTATACGGCGTGATCTTATGAGATATCGTTTAATTGCTCAAACTGTTTTAAACTGTTTTACTCACACCAGTCCCATGACTGACCCAGAGTTTATTTTTTTTGTTTTCCCTAAACTCTTGGGTGCTAAATTTGGTACGGGCAGTCAAGTAGTTAGGAATTTATAGATATACTTGGAGAGCTTGGAGCAAGAGGCTTCAGGATTATATAACTATTGTTTATTTCCGCTGTGTTGTACTCTGATAATGTTACTGTTTACATATACTGATTTTATTTCAAAGATATGTTATCTATTATATGTTGTTCGTTCCGCTGTGAGATTCGTGTAACTCTGATATTGTATGTTCTTCTTTTCTTCTATTCTAAGTTTCTATCTTATCTATTCTCACCCTCTGTTTTCTTTCTATTAGTTTTCTGGTTCCCAGTGTAATTGGGGTTGGACTTGTGTTATTTGGTTAGCTCAAATTTTACCAGAAATTTGGGACACTACAGCTTAGATGTGCCACTTGATTTTATATCTCTCTACTATGGCTATGTTTTGGGGATTATGCTTCTTTTATTATTGTACTCTGATGTTTTAAGTACAAGACAGAAATTTTAATGATGTACTAGGTTTTATGCATTTCAGACATATAATGTAATCATGTTTTGAACTACGATATTTTCTACTTAATAAAATTTTAAATTCCGCTGCTATTTTATATCTGTCTTGTAATGTTTCTGTTCCTGTTTACCTATAATGCTTCACGAGACTTAATGCATTCTCTTAATGAGTGACATTAACGGATGTGGGGTGTCACACTTGGTATCAGAGCTAAAGGTTACTAGCTCAGATAAAAGATACTGAAAACGATTTTCAAAAACGTTTTAAATGAAAGCATTTTCAAAAGAAAAAGTCTGTTTTGAAAAACATATTCCCCAAAGCCATATGTAGTATCTTTCGATTCTCGGTCCAGATCCCTTTTCCTTTCTTTTCAGCATGTCTGGAGAACCAAATTTTCTGAGGGCGTTACAATTCCAGGCTGGTTCCGTTGGTATCTAGTAGCCATTGTGCCTGCCGATGGTTTAACAAACATTCTCCCCCAGCTGCACCCGCTATTCCTCATCCTCCTCCTCTTCGAGCAGATAATTTATCTAAGATCTACAAAGATTTATGTGCTATGGGTGGAAATCCATTCCGAGGAACCGAAACTTTTGTAGAGGCAGGGAATATTCTTAAAGAGACGGAGGACATGTTTGGAATTTTCAAAGTTAACGATCTTAGGAAGATTCAGTTAGCCGCTTGGCTGCTGAAAGATGAGGTTTCATTCTGGTGGGAAGTGATGCAAGCATGATGTCCAATGGAGAATTGGGATGATTTTCGGTAGAGGTTTGTAATGAAGTTTCTTTCTCAAGCTGAGAAAAGTATGCAAATGGAAAGGTTTCTCGCACTCAAGCATGGAGGCATGACTGTCAAAGAGTATGTTAACAAATTCAATCAACTGGCGAGGTTTGGGTTAGAGTTAGTGTATACTCCGCATAAGAAAGCTTTACGGTTTGCTAAAGGATTGAATGAACCCCTTCATTGGTTAGCTATGTCTCATATTCCGATGGGGGCTATTTTTGAGAGGCTCGTTGATATGGCATTGATGCATGAGGAAGACAAAGGCGACAAGAAAGAAACTAAGGTGGAGGAAATATAAAATAAGAAAGTGTGGCTAAAGAAAGGACAACTGCAACAACAAAAGAAGGGTGAAAAGAACGACAAGGCTAAGGATAAGAGGAAGTGCCATAATTGCAGACACGAGGGTCACTTGATCAAGGATTGCAAAAGAACGAAGAATGCTTGTTTCAGTTGTGGAGAGGTCGGACACTTTTCTAAGGAGTGCCCGAAGAGGCAAGGACAAGGTCAATGGGTAGGAGCTTCTGGAGGGCAGGTGCATGCTCTCACGACCAGTGCTCCAGATCGAGGAAAGAAAGTTTCGGTTGAAGGTTTGATTTCACTTTCCAATCATCCAGTTAGAACTCTTTTTGATTCAGACACTTCGCATTCTTTTTAATCTGATTCTGTGGTTGAGTCTCCGCACCTTAGTACTAGTATGGTAGTGCGTCCCTTTGTTGTCTCAAACCCTATTGGTGTACGACTCATTTATCTATGATTTGTCGGAGTTTGAGAATATCAGTGTTAGGTGTCGAATTTGAATGCGACACATATGTGCTTAGTTTCATGGGCTATGGATTGATTCTAGGGACAAATTGGCTAGCCATGTACGGTGCCATTCTAGATTATGAGAGGAGGGTCATTAGACTTTTGACTTGCCATGGGAAGACCTTTGAGATTTCTTGTGATCCAAAGGGGTCTGTTATGCTTAGTTTCCTAGAGTCGCTTGATGCATCTATCGATGATTTGCGATCCGTACCAGTAGTCCATGAGTATCCATACGTTTTTGATGAGGTTTGGGGATTACCTCCGAGGCGCGAGATTAATTTTCGTATATACTTGGTGGATAATGCAAAGCCAGTTGCATTGCCTGTGCGCCATATGGCTCCAAGGAAAAGGAGGGAGCTTAGCAAGCAAGTAAGGGAGCTACTTGAGAAAGGGTTTACTAGGCGAAGCATATCTAAATAGGGTGCTCCATTGGTATTCGCAACTAAGGTGGATGGTTAGCTTCTCTTATGTGTAGACCATAGGGAGTTGAATAAACTCACCAAGAAGAACATGCACCTACTCCCGAGGATAGATGATTTGTTTGACTAGCTCGTCGGTTCATCTGTTTTCTCTTAGTTAAACTTGGCCATGGGGTATCATCAGTTGAGTTTGGCCGAGGACAGTGTAAACAAGACCGCTTTTAGGACTCCAGATGTTTTCTTTGAACGGCTCGTTATACCTTTTGGTATGACAAATGCACTCGCCAATTTTGTTGATTTGATGAGTAGGTTGTTTTGGGAGTTTCTAAATAAGTTTGTTGTGGTCTTTGTTGATAACGTCTTAATTTTCTCGAAGAGCGAGGAAGAGCATGCCTTACATATAAGGGAGGTTTTGAAAACTCTGTGTGCGCATCAGCTTAAGGTGAAATTCTGCAAATGCCATTTTTGGAGAAAAGAGGTGAGATTTCTAGGGCATGCGGTCTCAAAATATGGGATAGCAGTAGATCTCGCAAAGGCAGTTGCAGTAGTTCAGGATCGGAAAATCCCAAAGAATGCAACAGAGGTGAGAAGCTCTCTTAGGTTGGCAGGCTATTATAGAAGTAGATTGTAACGATGCTTTCCAGCGATTGAAGAGGGCTCTGACAACAGCCCCAGCCTTGACCTTGCCAGATGGGAATAAAGTGTTTACAGTATACACTGATGCATGTGTTACAAGGCTTGGTGCGGTTCTAATGCAAGAGGGAAGGGTAGTATGTTATGGGGGTAGACAGCTAAGAGTTCATGAGAAGAACTACCCTACCCATGATTTAGAGCTAGCTGCCATAATATTCGCGCTTAAGACGTTGCGCCATTATTTGCTTGGAGAGAAGTTTGAGATGTACACCGATCATAAATCTCTCAAGTACTTGTTCTCACAGAAGGATCTTAATTTAAGGCAACAAAGTTGGATGGAGTTCCTAGCATCTTATGACTTCGAGATTGCTTATACCCCTGGCAAGGGTAATGTGGTGGCAGACGCACTGAGTAGGCAGAGGATGGCCTTAATTCCTCTGTTTGTGTAGAGGAAAAGCTTGGAGTTTATATCGACTTTTGACTTTAGACCCTCCACCAAGTTTTTGCCTTGCTTATTAGCATCACTAGAGGTGCAACCTACTCTTTTGGATTAGATAGGAACTTCATAGTGAAAGGGTCCACAGATTTGAGACATCTTGGATAGGCTTGTTGGATCTAGAATAACCCTAGAGGGGGGTGGATACGGTTTTTCACAGTTTTTCACTGAATAAAAAAACTGATAGAATATTAAATAATAAACCGATCACAGAATACAGAAGAAATAAAAAAATAGAAAGGAAATAACACAAAGAGATACCCAACATAGGCAAAATCCTGCCTACTGCTGCATTCCTAAGGTTTCTACTAGGAGTTAATAACAGATCCCGCTTACAGACACTGTAAACTCGCACACCCAACTCCTGTACTAACCCTACGCTCAAAACCCTAGACTGATCAAATTCCCTAGATCAGATTTCTCCTAGTTTTACAGACACTAGTAAACTGTCAGTTTAACCACTAACTGGTTCCCTCTAGATATTTTGAAGAATTTAGAACTATTCAAATGGTTTTTACAACACACGATAAAAAAAATATAAACAAATAAATAAAAACCGTAGAAAATAGAAAAAGGGTCACCCCCTTTATCACTCAAAGAATAGGCAGGCCATGTTGTGTTGCACCCTTCATTCCTTAGACCCGATCACTTTCTCTTTTCTGAGAAAAAATAAATTTCGGCGGCTCTCTAGGGTTTCTCTAGAAATCCAAATTTTAATGTCGATGATGATTCAAATCGATTCTCTGAAGCTTGAATAGATGTTGCTTCTTCGTTGTTGACTTGTCCCTCTCTGTTGCGATCGAAACCATAAAGGATGTGCGTTATTCGATTCTCTTGAATTCTTTGAATTGTTTTGTGGTTTCGATCTCGATGTTCTCTCTGCTAATGATGAATCTGTGTGTGTAATATATGTAGGGTAATCGAAACCCTAAAAATGACTCTGATTTCATGTATACTAGCTTGACCCGATTGATTATTGTTTCCCCTTATGACATTAGTTATATCGGCCTTGATTTCCTCTGTAAATTTCCATGATTGAATTTGATTCCTTGGCTTTGAAAGCTTTCCTGATTTGTGGTGATGAATTTCGATACTATCCCCTGGACATGCTTGTTGCCTTTTTAAAAAAAGATTTTTCCTTCCTGAAAAAAAGATCTCATGACTTCGTTTATTCTGGAAAGAATTTGAACCAAAAAAGAAACTATTGCCAAATATACCAATGTTGAATTCTGAAAATATATCTGTGCATGCCATATCTGAATTATTCATTACACATGTTGATATTCTGCTAATTAACACTTGCCAAAAATGATTTCCAAAAGTGTCTCACTATTTTCCTAAAGCAGAATTGCATATGAACCATAAAACAAAAAGTGTCTTGCCAAATTCTGATTTGTATGCATGTATGAATATTTCTGAAAACAAATTTGAAAACAAATAAATGTTTTCATGTCATTTCTGGTTTAGTCATTTTGAAAACTTGCCGAATATGAATTGCTCCCTTTTTAAAAACTGTTTCAGTTCATTTGCTTCTACCATATGCCAGTCGTGATACACTTGCATTTTGCAAAGAGAAATTTTAGCACTTGATTTTAGTAAATAGCAAACTGGTCTGTTGCATTAAACATGAGACTGGCTATACCATGATTTTTTTATTTATTCTCTTGGCAATTCAGTGCTAGTATATACTTCATATGTGTTTGCCCCTCGATATGAATGTACTGAACCCCGTGCTGCACCATCTTTGCACCTGTGCTATCCTTTTGTTGTGCATATGATTCCATTGCTACGTGACCTCAAGTTTGTCTATTTCTAATGCATGTCACACATGAAACTGCTGCTGCCATAGTTGCACCACATATACATTACACAACTGCTAATAGCACACCGTGCTGTAACAATGTACACTTAAATGCTTGTGTGACCCTGAAGCTTTACATCTTGTATACTTGTTGCACATTGACATCTAGTCTTTATGCTGTGTTGATTGACATATGCAGGCTTGATATACTTGTCCATGTTGTAGTCGACACGATTCATGATCATGTACGTGCTACTTGATCATATGATCCATGTATTTGCAGTTCTGGCATCCTGCTTGTATACACTGTTTAAAAAATACTGAATCATATTGACTTTTGTGCTTATCTTGGCAATTACACAGTAGCTTGTTTGCTGCACTTGCTTAATCAGCCTTGTACAAGCTTCTTCATTGATTTGTGTATAGTCATTGCTGCTTGTGTATATGATCTTGAGCTTGCTGCCATGTATATCCACTGTCCATCCATTTGCTTGTATTTGTGTAACTCTTGTATTTGTGAGCTGTCTCGACCATTGTTGTATTTTCATAGTCATGCTGATTTGTGAACAGCTCATTATCCTGTTGCATGTACTTAATCATCCTCCATGTATTTTAGTATAAACCTAAAATGATCTTGTATCCTTGCCAATATGTTTTGAGCTGATATGTTTTCGACCTTGTTTGGGCTGATCTGTCATTGTTGTATGCTCGACCATGATTATGCTGCATGATCCATCCATGCTCTTGCTTGTTCCATTGACTTGCATCATGTATACTCCATTGCTTTGTATATTTTCTTCCTTGACTTTGCACTGTCATATATAATGTGTGACATCTCATTATTGCTCGACCATTTGTGCACTGAGTCGAGTTGGTCCACGTGGCTGCTCCTCAGTTGCACACTGGATTGGCGAGGCAGTGCACACATGTATATATATATACACGTGTGTATATGCAACCATCTAGATAAGTTTTCCGGTCCCTATACTATACATATATAGATTGACTAGACACAAATCAGATCAAGTCATGAAAAATGATGAGAAACACACTAGAAAACTGAGGAAAATAAAAATTGAAAAATTTATATTCACATGTATTCAGTTTTATCCCTATTGCAGTGTACTATGTGTGTTTCCGTTTTATGTGACAGGTAAGAAGATGATGACTGGACTGACTGCGCAGTGAAGACAGGAGACAGAAGACAGAAGGCAGAAAACAAAAACAGTGTGTAAAAGTGTATAAAAGTGAATGTATAAAAGAAATTGTATATGAGTGTTGTGTTGAATATGAAAATGAATATAAATTGAAATGTATATCAGTGACGTATTCAAATAGTGGAGTATAAAATTTGTACTGTTTGAATGTATGAAATAAAATATTTATTTAAATAAAATACCATTGAATATTTGAATTCATGCACAGTCGTATTCTATTTAAATTTAAATATTGTATTCCTGTCTATGATGTCAATATGAAATAGTATGATTACAAACACATTTAAAAGAATATATATATTTGGTTGTTATCATCAAACAGAAATCATATAGTTGTGTATACAACACCGTTATATACAACAATCTCCCCCATTTGATGATGACAAACAAATAAAAGATTTTGATCACAATAAAAGTGTTTGATAGTGAATATTGAACTCCCCCTATTTGAAAACTCCCCCTACAACAGAAACTCCCCCCTATAACTGTGAAGAAAAATATTTACAAAATATTCACTCATAAATCAAAATCTCAATCTCAACCCATTCTCCCCCTTCTGTTATCATCAAAAGGATATATAATTTAAAATATAGATAAAAAGTGACAAAAAAATATAATTTCAGCTCAAGAGGAAGAACGGTCATCATAAATCACAATCAGTCAAACAAAAATCATATTATACTGAGAACTAGTGGCATATTTCACATTGTAGATAATGATGAATTTACGATGAAATTTATATAAATGGGGAGAGTTTCAAAAACGTATATTTCCAATTAATTCCAAATAAAATAAATTTATAAATTGAAGCACAGAAAAAAACAGTGATTAATTTGGACTATAATTAATAATTCAATTTAAGTGACAAAATCGTATAATCTCAAATCCCAATACCTATCAATCAACAAGTCATAATACATCATAAGATTTCAACACATTTCACAAATAGAAAATGGATTGATAGGCCGGTTTTATACTCAGAGGAGAATTTCAGATTTATTTCAATTTATAGCACATTATTCCCTTTTCTTTTATTTTTATTTAAGAGAACACTGAACGTGCGTAACCAGAGCTTGGATTTTTAAGTGAGGTCAGTCGCAGCTTAAATTATAAGTTATCTCATAACCATGCATGACCAGAGCTTGGCTTTCTAATTGATGTTAAAGACACACTTATATATTAATTATATATTTTTTATTTTCAGTTTCAAAATGAAAAACTCCTCAGTAGATAAAACCAATATGGATGAGAATGTGGTAGTTACAGAAATGGACTATGAAATAAACTTCTAAATTAATTATATTATAAAATATGATCAACTGTACCGGGACCATTGAAAATTTTCAATTATCACTAATTCTAAATAATAACATAGTCCAATTTCTATCATAAATATTTTCACTATTTATACAAAAAGATTTTTTTCTTAACAAAATATATTAAACTCTCCACATTAATATACAAAACATAATGGATGGCAGAATGATGATAGATAAAGGAGATGGTCGTGAAATAATTGTTAATTCAAATATATTATAATAATTATTCAATCGTCATGAAAATCTAAATAAAAGTCTCCTCTTGATGTGAAATATACTGCAGTCACAATTCATCACAATTTCAAAATCTTGTAACAAATTTGATGAATTATAAATACAGTTCAATTTGGAAATAGTTTTCAATTTCTAAATAGATAAATAATTTTAAAAATGAAAAACAATTATATGAGGAATATGCAGATCTATACAAGACAAGAGGGATTAATATATATATATATATATATATATATGTACAGAAAAATATATACAAAAATTCAGCACAACTGATGCTAATTGGTGTCCCTATTAATGAAGATTGTAACAAGATACTGTGACAAACCAAGATATCACAAACAACAGAAATTTAAAGCCCAAGCAGACAAGATAACAAATTAGGCCCCAATAATTTCATCTATCAGAGAAAAAGTCACAAAAACAGGCAGTTATTTGAAAACATTTTTCAAAGACAGTATCAGAGCAGCACAGAAAGTCAATAACACAGCAGACTTATCAGAAGATGTTTCTGATGGTCAGAGAATATTATTCATGATCCAAGATTAAAAATACCGTTTATTTTAAATAATTTGAAGGAATATGAAAATATCAGAATTTAATGAATCAATCACACCAGATTATAAATTTTTGATTCGAGATATGTGTGTGGTTCAATAAATCAATAATTTCAAATGATTTTAAACAAACAGATATTAAAATCAAACAATCATGAAGTAAGTTTCAAAGATCGTATTTTTTCAAAGAATTTTCACAAAATTTCCTATCAGGCACACATGAATAATTTCAGATCATTTACATCAAGATTGAGAGATATTCACGATCCAAAAAATTAGTGGTTTATTCAAAATCACTTGAACAAATGTAAATCTTGAGATACAATGAATCAATCACACATGATTAATTTTTTAGATCTGAGAGGTGTGTGAGATTCAAAATATCAGAAATTTTTAAGCGATCCCAAAACAAACAAACAACAACCATAATGATCATGAATAAAGATGAATTTCAGGTTGTATCACTGATTCAAGATAATAAAAAAAATCCAAGCCAATCTGAAAATAATAATGAAATTATCACAACTGATAACTATTGGTGTGCTGTAATGAGTATAATATTTCAAGCTTTCCTAAAATTGATTAGAAGAAACTCAAAACAGCAGGGGTGTGTGAAATTTCATTAAATATTCAGATCTTTAGAAATTTAGAATTCAAATAAAAAATGTTCAGGATATGACAAGAATACATCAACACTGTTATGAATTCATAAAACAGAAAATAAACTTCAAAACAATTGTAGATATTTACAACTTTAAATTCTAGATCTGGAAATAATTAAAACATCAGAGTTCTATTCAACTAAAGTAAATTTCCAGAAAATATGAGTTCTACAATTGGAAGTTAATAAAGCCTGGAAGAAATTATAATGATATGACAGTGACAAATCATAAAAAAAATATAGAAGGGACAGAAGGAGAAATAAACAAAGAAAATAAAAACAAAGAGTATTTACAAAAGTGAGTTTACAGATCATACCAGAATCTAATGTAAATCAGAATCTCTAACTCAACAGATGTGGCTAAGGAACTGTGAATGATTCTGTGATATGTAGTAGTTTGAATCCAATTTTAGCTATGCAGTTCCTCAGCCTCCTTCGGTACCTAACTGTTAAGAGGATTGAGTGGCCTAACAAAAGTAGTAAAGCCACTCACAGTTATACTTGTACTTTTTGGTACCAAACCTGTTTGTATAATAATCCGTTCGAATCTATTTTCGTACCTTTAGGAACCCAAATCTGCTTGACTTTAAGAGAATTCACTTTATTTCTTTTTGGGGTCCAAAAAGGATTAAACAGATTGTTATCAAACAAAATCTTATTTCGTTCATGATAAAAAAATCCTTTGAAATTTTCAGAGTTTAAATTTTCAAAACAATTATTTTCAAAGTAGTTTAAAGGATTTTTAAAATCACAAGAATTCACTTTTTCAAAACCACTTGTTTTTCCAAAACCAAGACCTCGTTTATGACCAACTGAAAACTGGTTTTGTAACAGCATATTCAACGATTTTTCCCCATTATAAAATTTATCCAAAGTTGATTCTAATCGTTGAATTTTGGATTTAAGATCAGAATTATCTTTTATCAGACTTGAACAATGATTATTGCTGATCTTTCTCCTTTCAGTATTATTTTGTTTCAAAAACAAATTTTCGTTTTCAAGAAGTTTGATTTTGGTCTTGGACTGAAAGATTTCAGATTCAAATTTAATTTGTTTTTCAAATTCAAGTTTCTTGAAATTTTCAATCTCTTTTTCAAGCTCGTTTAAAATTAAGTCAATTTTCAACAAGCTTTCTTTTTCAGCAATTTCATGTTCGGAATTTTTTATGGCCTTAAAATTATTAAATTCTTTTTGCTAAGAATTGTTTGAATATTTTAGCTCAATCTCATTATCTTTTAGAATCAGAATTTCCTCTTTAAGCCTATGAATATTTTTGTCGAGATGAACGAGGTCAGTTTTCAATTTCAAACAACTTTCACAGTCAGAATTTTCTAATTTCATGACATTTGTAAATTCTGATTCCAAATAGTTGATTTTGCTATTTAACTCGTGATTTTTAGATTTTAAAGGTTTGTTTTTACGATGAAGTTTATTAACGATTTTTATTAAATCTATACATATATAAACCTACTCTTCATATGAGAAGCTTTCAGTCTCATTGTCTGTTGAGTCTCCATCCTCTGATCTACTTGAATTTTCATTTGTTTCTTCTCTTGAGCATAGATCTGAATCTGAGTTGACCATTTCGGGTTTTGAGCTGGAGTTGTCAATCTTTCCGTACTTCGTATCGAGAAAATTCCATATTTCCTACGCAGTCAAGCAATGAGAAATGAGGTTATATTGGACATCATCAATATAAGAATAAAAAGTGTGAATAGCACGAGGATTAAATCCAATATCGTTCCTATTGAACATATCATAACCATTAATAACAGTATCCCAACATTTAATGTCAACAGATTTTAAGTATAATTCCATTTCT
This sequence comes from Allium sativum, assembly GCA_030737875.1. Classification (NCBI taxonomy): domain Eukaryota; kingdom Viridiplantae; phylum Streptophyta; class Magnoliopsida; order Asparagales; family Amaryllidaceae; genus Allium; species Allium sativum. The sequence continues at coordinate 343,230,743 of CM060919.1, forward strand.
AATTTCCAATTTAAAAAATCTGTACCATTGAAAATAAATGGAATGCGAATGGACTGATTCTTAGAAGACTGACAACTAGGATTCATGATTCTAGGGTTAAAGAAAACCAAGCTCTGAGGTCGCTTGTTGGATCTAGAATAACCCTAAAGGGGGGTGAATAGGGTTTTTCATAGTTTTTCATTGAATAAAAAAACTGATAGAATATTAAATAATAAATCGATCACAGAATACAATAGAAATAAAAAAACAGAAAGGAAATAACACACAGAGATACCCAGCTTCGATAAAATCCTGCCTACTGCTGCATTCCTAAGGTTTCTACTAGGAGTTAATAACAGATCCCGCTTACAGACACTGTAAACTCGCACTCCCTGCTCCTGTACTAACCCTACGCTCAAAACCCTAGACTGATCAAATTCCCTAGAGCACATTTCCCCTAGTTTTGCAGACACTAGCAAACTGCCAGTTTAACCCCTAACTGGTTCCCTCTAGATTTTTGCAGAATTTAGAACTGTTCAAACGGTTTTTACAACACACAATAAAAAACAATATAAAACAAATAAATAAAAACCCTAGGAAATAGAAATAAGGGTCATCCCCTTTATCATTCAAAGAATAGGTCGTCCATTTTGTGTTGCACCCTTCATTCCTTAGACCTGATCACTTTCTCTTTTCTCTGGAGAAAAATAAATGGCGGCGGCTCTCTAGGGTTTCTCTGGAAATCCAAATTTTGATGTCGATGATAATTCATATCGATTCTCTGAAGCTTGAATAGATGTTGCTTCTTCGTTATTGACTTGTCCCTCTATGTTGCGATCGAAACCGTAAAGGATGTGAGTTATTCGATTCTCTTGAATTCTTTCAATTGTTTTGTGGTTTTGATCTCAATTTTCTCTCTGCTAATGATGAATCTGTGTGTGTAATATATATATATAAGGTAATCGAAACCCTAAAAATAACTCTGATTTCGTGTATACTGGCTTGACCCGATTGATTATGTGTTTCCCCTTTTGACATTAGTTATGTCGGCCTTGATTTCCTCTATAAATTTCCTTGATTGAATTTGATTCCTTGGCTTTGAAAGCTTTCCTGATTTGTGGTGATGAATTTCGATGCTATCCCCTGGACATGCTTGTTGAATTTAAAAAAAAAGATTTTTCCTTCCTGAAAAAAGATCTCATGACTTTGTTTATTCTGGAAAGAATTTGAACCAAAAAAAATTATTGCCAAATATTCCAATGTTGAATTCTGCAAATATATCTGTGCATGCCATATCTGAATTATTCATGACACATGCTGATATTCTGCTAATTAACACTTGCCAAAAATGATTTCCAAAAGTGTCTCACTGTTTTCCTAAAGCAGAATTGCATATGAACCATAAAACAAAAACTTTCTTGCCAAATTCTGATTTGTATGCATGTATGAATATTTCTGAAAACAATTTTGAAAACAAATAAAGGTTTTCATGTCATTTCTGGTTTTGTCATTTTGAAAACTTGCCGAATATGAATTGCTCCCTTTTTAAAAACTGTTTCAGTTCATTTGCTTCTACCATATGCCAGTCTTGATACACTTGCATTTTGCGAAGAGAAGTAAATACCAAACTTGTGTGTTGCATTAAACATGAGACTGGCTATACCATGAGATCTTGTATTTAATCTCTTGGCAATTCAGTGCTAGTATATACTTCATATGTGTTTGTCCCTCGACATGAATGTACTGAAACACGTGCTGCACCATCTTTGCACCTGTGCTATCCTTTTGTTGTGCATATGATTCCATTGCTGTGTGACCTCAATTTTGTCTATTTCTAATGCATGTCACACATGAAACTGCTACTGCTATAGTTGCACCACATATGCATTGCACAACTGCTAATAGCACACCATGTTGTAACAATGTACACTTGCATGCTTGTGTGACCCTGAAGCTTTACATCTTGTATACTTGTTGCACATTGACGCCAATCTAGTCTTTATGCTGTGTTGATTGACTTATGCATGCTTGATATACTTGTCCATGTTGTAGTAGACACGATTCATGATCATGTACATGCTGCTTGATCATATGATCCATGTATTTGTAGTTCTGGCATCCTGCTTGTATACACTGTTTAAGAAATACTGAATCATATTGACTTTTGTGCTTAGCTTGGCAATTACACAGTAGCATGTTTGCTGCACTTGCTTAATCATCCTTGTACATGCTTCTTCATTGATTTGTGTACAGTCATTGCTGCTTGTGTATATGATCTTGAGCTTGCTACCATGTATGTCCACTGTCCATCCATTTTCTTTTATTTGTGTAACTTTTGTATTTGTGAGCTGGCACGACCATTGTTGTATTTTCATACTCATGCTGATTTGTGAACAACTCATTATCTTGCTGCATGTACTTAATCATCCTCCACGTGTTTTAGTATAAACCTAAACTGATCTTGTATCCTTGCCAATATGTTTTGAGCTGATATGTTTTCCACCTTGTTCGGGCTGATCTGTCATTGTTGTATGCTCGACCATGATTATGCTGCATGACCCATCCATGCTCTTGCTTGTTCCATTGACTTGCATCATGTATACTCCATTGCTTTGTATATTTTCTGCCTTGACTTTGCACTATCATATATAATGTGTGACATCTCATTATTGCTCGACCATTTGTGCACTGGGTCGAATTGGTCCATGTGGCTGCTCCTCAGTTGCACACTGGATTGGCGAGGCAGTGCACTCGTGTATATATATACACGTGTGTATATGCAGCCATCCAGACAAGTTTTCCTGTCCCTGTACCATACATATATAGATTGACTAGCCACGAATCTGATCAAGTCATGAAAAATGATGAGAAACGCAGCAGAAAACTGAGGCAGATAAAATTTTAAAAATTTATATTCACATGTATTCAGTTTTATCCTTTTTGCAGTAAACTATGTGTGTTTCCGTTTTTTGTGATAGGTAAGAAGATGATGACTGGACTGACCGCGCAGTGAAGACAAAAGACAGAAGACGGACGACAAAAAACAAAAACAGTGTGTAAAAGTGTATATAAGTGAATGTATAAAAGAAATTGTATATGAGTGTTGTGTTGAATATGAAAATGAATATATATTGAAATGTATATCAGTGATGTATTCAAATAGTGGAGTATAAAATTTGTACTGTTTGAATGTATGAAATAAAATATTTATATTTAAATAAAATACTGTTGAATATTTGAATTCATGCACAGTCGTATTCTATTTAAATTTAAATATTGTATTCCTGTCTGTGATGTGAATATGAAACAGTACGATTACAAACACATTTAAAAAAGAATATATATATCTGGTTGTTATCATCAAACAGAAATCATATAGTTGTGTATACAACACCGTTATATACAACAAGGCTCAGTAGAGGGACAACTTCTAGTCACCTCGGTAGATATTCCACAGACAATAGAGGGTGGTTGCGACGAAATGGAAGGCTTTGTGTTCCCCGAGTTGGGAGTTTGTTGAAGACAATCCTTGAGGAAGCCCATCATTCTAAGACGACTAATCATCTAGGTGGTGATAAGATGTATAGAGATATAAAGAGGGTTTTCTTTTGGGCTGGGATGGAGAAAGATGTGGCGGAGTTTGTTTCTCAATGTTTGATTTGTCAGCAAGTCAAAGCTAAGCAAAATAAGCCCAGTGGTTTACTTCTTCTTTTGGAGGTCCCACAGCGGAAGTGCGATAGCGTCCCTACGGATTTCATAGATGGTTTTCCTAGGTCAAGAAAAACCAACACTAGTATTTGGGTTGTAGTAGACAGATTTTCTAAGAGCGCTCATTTCATTCCAGCTAAGAGTAAGAGGACGGCAGCATGGTTGGCAGCAATTTACGTTCGTGAGATAGTCCATCTTCATGGAGTACCTTCCAGTATCGTAATAGATCGTGACCCCATTTTCACCCGTGAATTTTGGAGGAGCTTGCAAGAAGCATTAGGTACGTAGTTGTGCTTGAGCACCGCTTATCACCCTCAGAACGATGGACAGATGGAAAGGGTGAATAGAGTTCTTGAGGATCTTTCAAGACTGTGTACCCTAGACTTCGGCGGTACTTAGGAAGAGCACCTTCCTTTTGTAGATTCCTACAACAGTAGTTATCAAGCTATTATTGGCATGACACCCTTCGAAGCATTATACGAACGACCCTATAGATCACCAACTTGTTTGTGGGAGTCTACTGAAAGACTTCTACTTGGACTGGGTATAGTTAGAGAAACTTCAGAAAAGATTGATCTTATTAGACGGCAAATGAACAAACTCAGGATAGTCAGAAGTCCTACGCAGATAAGAGAAGAACTGACATTGAGTTTGAGGTGGGAGACATGGTTTTCATTAAGGTATCACCATTAAGGAATGTTGTTCGCTTTGTATCTGTAGGGATATTGGCACCAAGATTTGTAAGGCCATTTCCCATAGCAGAAAGGATTGGCCAAATGGCCTATAGAGTAAAGGTACCAGAGAGACTATCCGATGTTCATGATGTTTTCCACGATTCTCATTTGTGGAAGTGCTTGCATGATACCGCAGAAGTAGTTGAGCCGAGTATATTGGAGGAAGTAGAGGTGGAGGGGGGGGGGACATTTAGACGAGTTCCTACCCGTGTTCTTGGATCAGAAGTTAAGAACCTACAAAAAAGAGAAGTCAAGTTGATGGGAGTTCAATGGGGAGACAACCAAGAGGATGCAATTTGGGAGACCGAATACAAGATTTTCGCTTCGTACCCTTTTCTTTCCAAGGGTATGTTCTTAACTTCCTTTCCAAAACTTTTATCTATGCTTGTTTCTATCATTTAAAGTACATCCTATCGATCTAATATTCGACCTTTAGGGTAGGAATCCCATGGATTTAAACATGTGTTTGGGACATGTCAATTTTGACGGATGCAAGTGGATGTAGGTGTTTGCTAGTGGTTGCTCGTGAATGCATATACACACACATTAGGCACTAGATCGGCTCAATCACTCTCATACTACATATGGATATATGTGCATTTTTCTTCTTTTTATGGATGGAAATGGATGTATCATCATATAGATGTTGCATTTGGATGAATGATTGTGCACACATATAAAACTTACATGTTATAATAGGATATCTGCATATATGGTATATTCATGGCACTAACATGCATTGCATTAAGAAGGTCGACTAATTCAGTAGATCGCCTGATCTTTCGCATTAGTATAAGGACATATACACGCACCTTTGCATATGTTCATATAAGAACTAGAAATCTTTTAATGACAATGGATGCCTATGATTGGTGGGTGATTAGATTATGCAGATGTTAGGATATACATTCTTCTTAACTCGGAGATTTCGATGACGAAATCCTTTGAGTAGGGGAGAATGTAATACCTCGTAATTTTAACAAAGCTAAAGATGATCAATTTTGTAGCACCCCTCCTCCATTAAGGTCACTCGCAAAGGGAATGCCTTAACTTCAGTGGAGCGTTTTAAGTGAATAAAACAGAAAATCACAACAAGATAGATATAAAGCAGTACTTGAAAATTTAAAACTTTATTTATTGCAGCAGAAGGTAAATATGTTTGTTTACATCATCAAAAACCATAAACCAAAGTCAAGTACATAATATCCATCTTGATTAAACAAAGTATATAATCCCACTACTACAAATAGCCATAGAGAAAATGATAGGCTGAACTTTACTTCGGCAATCCAAATCCAAGTGCTCCCAAAGAGATCCTAATCAAGCTCCACTAGTACTAGTCCCACGCTTAGAACCGCGGGGGAAGGGGGGAGGAAGAAAAGAGGTGGAAACGAAGGGGGTCAGACATAAAGTCTGGCGAGTGCGATAACTCTAACAACATAATTATTAAAGCAATATGATAAGATATAAGCTGGAGAATAAGGTAATGAATGTGTGAACCACATGGGTATGGAAAGGCAATCAAGAGAAACAGAGAAAACGTAAATGGCGCTTCCTAATCGATATAGGATAATTACTATACTCTACCGTACTGTACCATACTGTACTGTACTAACACTAACTGCACCCCTACTAGTCACTCTAGAATTTTGATCACTCTTGGCTAAATAGAACAATGATAGCTTCGTGTACTACTAGGTGTACCCACTATCCTCCACGTTTGATTGTATATCTCTAGTTGCTATCATAGGTACCCAGCGTGTACCTATCCCCACTAGATGTACCCCTTCAATAAGTAATAATGGTAATTCCACGTAATCCTAGCTGACGTCATAGGTGCCGCCTGCTCCTATCTCCACTAGGTGTACACCCTTAATAATCATTAATAATAGTGGTAGCTTCGTGTACCCCTAGCTGACTACATTGGTGCCGCCTGCTCCTATCTCCACTAGGTGTACCCCCTTGATAATCATTAATAATAGTGGTAGCTTCGTGTACCCCTAGCTGACTACATAGGTGTCGTCTGCTCCTATCTCCACTAGGTGTACCCACTACCCTGCCCCATTCGATCGGCTCCTTAACTCGTAGATATACCCGTGCTGGCCCCACAGTGGGGTGTATCACTCTCCAAAGTGGCAACCCGATACCACCAATGATGCACGGCTTATACCTACACGATGCAACAACGTATTACCTACCAGCTCGGTCTCACGCACGCACGTGACCCCGTTGGACTTGCGTTGCCACCGCTAATCCGATTTGGCCTCTAACAATCAGACCCAGTAGGCGTGTCCCGTCCTCGACTTGGGTCGAGTTCACAAAGATACTTAATGGGCTACTGGACTGAAAAGGGCCCCATTACTTGACACAAGCTATCCACCTAAGCTTGGTCCCCTCTAGTACATCCCACTTAACCCACTTCTTATTCATGTTTCAATTACATGTTTTAAATTTGGTTAAGGGTTTCCATTAGTAATTCCACATGCCACCCAAGGCACCCACTTAACCCCTATGTCCCACTTACATGTTTTACCTTAGTTAAGTGTTACTAATCGTATTTCCTCATGCTACCCAAGGCACCCACTAGATTCCACATGCCACATGAGGCACCCACTTAAACCCCTCATGTCCCACTACATGTTTATCTGGTTATGTGTTTCTTAATTCATTAAGACCGTATCCTCATAAAGACCTCTCACATTAGACTGGCATTTGTGGCAGCTGGATTTGTCGGGCGGGTCCGGGCAGTCTTACACCACAAAAGAGCCTAACCTCGTGTCTTTACAATTATTACGTATTTAATTTATGCCTAAGACCTCTCGCATTAGACTGGCATTTGTGGCAGCTGGATTTGCCGGGCGGGTCCGGGCAGTCTTACACCACAAAAGAGCCTAACCTCGTGTCTTAGACGATTAATTACTCCTAATTAATCATTCCCCAATTTGAATTACTTTCCCTATTCAAATTATCAATCAATTCCAAATTTAACGATGTCCATAATTGACTCAATTATGTCCATCCATTTCTGGTATGTAAAATCATACCCATTTTCACCACAATTATATTTTATGCCTTTTAAGGCATTTATGCTCATCTATTTATGGTATATAAATTATACCAATTTCATTACTAATTAATTTTATTCCTTAAAATTAATTACATGCCTTTTTAGGCCATTACATGACAAATTCACAATAAGTGTATATCCTGTATTATCCCCATCGTACCCCCGTCATTCGTTCTGTAACACCCCGCATTTTTAAGAATAATTAAAAATGAAATAAAATATATGAAAAGATGCTTATGATAGGTAAATAATGGTGATGCATAAGAAGAATTAATTAATGCATGAAAGAGAAGAAAAATTAGTTCGATAACGGTGTGTGTAACGGAAAAGATAGTAAAATGAGGATAATTAATTTAAGAATCAGGAATTAGGTAAAATGGACATCACCATTGAGTTCCTCTCGAAATTTTACATGAAATAGAGTCCGAGTTTTCGAAAATCGGAGTCCGGATGAAGAAGTTATGGCCTGTAGAAGATTCAGAAGGTTTCGGTCAGCACAGAACTGGACAGGTCGACCTGTGGGTCGACTTGGGGGCCAGGTCGACTAGGGGGTCAACCTGGGAGTCGACCTCCCGCATGGGGGTCGACTATAGTGTCGACCTCCCCTCAACAGGTCAACCTGGTCGGCCTGTTTCGGTCCAGAATACGTTTTTGAAGCCGAGGGACGATTTTTGATGGTCCGGATTGGTTTTAGGGTTAATCTGATGGCTGAAATGAGTTCCTACACCTATAAATACACCCTAAGACCTAGACTTCTCTACACACAATTTGTAACGACCCGAAAATCCGGTAGAATTTGAGCTGACCAAAAACACAAGTCCAACCCCAAATATCACGGAAATTCGAACCATTAATAGAAAGAAGTTAGAGGGTGAGGATAGATAAGATAGAAACTTAGGATAGAAGAAGAAGAAGAACACAACATCAGAGTAACACGAATCTCACAGCGGAACGAATAACATATAATATATATAACATAACTTGAAATATACATCTGTACTTGAATATACATCAATATCAAAGTACATCACTTACAACACAGCAGAAATAACTATAGCTATATGATCCTGAAGCCTCCTGCTCCAAGCTCTTCCAGTATATCTGTAAATTCCCGACTACTTGACTGCCCGTACAAATTTAGGCACCCAAGAGTTTAGGGAAAACAACAAAGTAAACTCCGGGTCAGTCATGGGACTGGTATGAGTAAACAGTTTAAAACAGTTTCAGAAAACTAAATGATATCTCATAAGACCACGCCGTATAACACGGAACGGGTTTTTCCCTTATGAGAATCCAAACACTTGATTTATCTTTATATCAAAACTCTTTTGATATTATAATAATGTCTAAATCAAGTAGATAACAATCTAGTGGGCTTGCATCTCACGTTCCACATATATAATATACAATCAAAACCGCAAGCACGTATTGGGTATTTGGTTTTCCAACTATGACAAGGTATGGGACCACCTTCCGCTGGTATATCTCTAGAGGAGAATACACCGAGTTCAACAAGAACATCTTGCAACTCAGCCACACATGACCGACCACTCATTTCGCTTGAGTGTATCGAATGTATATCACCAACGGTTGGGATCAACAACCGTTTCCCGAATGGGACAGCATCGACAATAGATTTTTAGAAGTAAATGAAACTCTAGATCAGGCGATTATACACCCTAATAGGTGCGACCTACATAACCATGCTGCTTGCCCGATTTCTGTCATTTACCGGATGATGAGGCTAGAAGCTACGCTTTATCATCACACCAGATTCACTTCGAATGTCACATCGTCAGATCCATCGAAAATCACTAATTGATGTCTACAACAGTACATTACGTGTCAGCTAAAAGAAGTTTCCTCCTCCGCTTCCACTCTTGGTACAGTTGAAGAAATCAATGTACGTGACCTTTCTGGAAATACTCTGTCAGACATCCATCCATACAAGTCACCCAGGATCAGGATGAACTGAAGGCACTATTTCTATTAATAGAAAAAGTCCTTGCACTCTACTCCGTCTTCGATTATCTTTAAATAATCTGATTCGCACGCTACTGCCAATACGGAGTGGTTCTTCGGATAATAATCCAACCGGTCTCTCCATATTGACAACGATGGTCAAAACTTCGATAGTCTGTGATTTAACTATCGAATAAAAACAAGTGTTTCGATAGTCGATGATTTAACTATCGAATAAAACAAGTGTTCAACCAAACATCCAACAATCACTGAACCTTTAATTAATATTCCATTAATTAAATCTCTTTTCTATTTCTTTATCAATATTTGTTAACCAAATATTTTCAATAACCATATTGGCCTTTTACGTTATTTGGAAAACATTTCCATATATCGCCTTCCTCTATTTTCTATACTAGGAAATATTCATTATTCTATTTCCAAGCTTTGCACATATTTGGGTTAAAACAGATGTTGTGTAAAACATCGTTACGACAACCCAAATACAGTATTTAACTAATTCTCATTCCACATTGATCTTCGAGCCTGAATCTTGCTACTTATCGGTATATCATGAAATCAACCAAGTTGGGGTATAATTACCTCTCAGACCTTGACTGAGTAACATTTAACGTCAAAACAGACAAGACTACTTACTCGAATAACCAATACCATACAACTGATTATTCACCTTTTAACACATATATATTTTCTCTTTCTATTTCTACGAGATTTTATTCTTATACTTCCTTTTTGATTATACTATTCTATTTCTACGTTCGTTTTCTTATCGACTACTATATAATTTGATATGTTGATTCCTAACTATCAAATTATCTTAAAAATATTCTATCTCCTTAAATTCCCGGAAAAATTCGCCATAACCTCCTTTGTACCGGGAGCATCAGGAAATTTCAAATAGCTTTCCCGGTCCTTCTTATCTCAAAAAGAAAAAGAAAAAGCCAAGCGGCTTGCCGATACGGCGCATAAAATCTCATATGGAAATTAAATACGTACCTTTTTGTCGGGCATTCTATTTATTTCACTTCTATACTTTATTCCATACCTGTCTCCTGTATGTCTATACCTGTCCAATCTATTTTAACTATACCAATCGTTTTAACTCAATTTGTTAATTTAAATCTGTTACTTAACTTTTCAGTCTATTTCACCTTCATATTTGAACATGACATGTTCAAATATATTTTAACTGCATATTAACACATTCTAATTATACTCATACTCTCGTTTCCTTATCGACTACTCTATTCAAATTCCAATTCAATTCTATTTGAATTCTCTTTATTTAAAACTTCATTTGAATTCTATTTTCAAATTCTATAGTTTAAAGTCTACTTGAATTTCTATATTCAAATTCCATTTGAAATACTATATTCAAATGCTATAGTTAAACTCCATTTGAATTCTATTATTCAAATTCTATTTGAATTCTCTTTTCAAATTCGATATTCAAAGTCTATTTGAATATCTCTGCATTTCTTTGTAAACAACATTTATAACTTCAATTCAAATCCCACCTTTCCATTTATAAACAACGTTTATAAATTCAATTCAAATCCCATAATTTCATTTATAAACAAAGTTTATAAATTCGATTCAAATCTCATATTTTCATTTATAAACAACGTTTATAAATTTGATTCAAAACCCACCTTTCATTTATAAACAAAGTTTATAAATTCGATCACTTGTTTTATATACCTTCAAACAAGTTAAATATTTTCTATAGTCTTATTAAAAATTCAAATTCTATTTATAAAAAATAGAATTCCCTTTTTAAATGTCTAATATCCTTTTCGATATTTTTATGAATCAATATTCAAACCCCAGGGATATTTTAAACAATCAATCAACCAATTTTCAATCATTTGATTTTTAACACATCATATATAAATATATATGAAATCAAACAAACAACAACAGATAATATATTTTTGAGGAATCCAGTTGGATTCCTCCAACCTGTTTTCCTGCATCCACAGATGTTAGTCAACATAGTAATACCCATCCTGCTTCGAGGCAGGATATCGCGGTATGAAGGTCATCCACTAATCATAGCGTAGGGCGTATAGGGTAATCATCCGCTATGGTACCGCGGGCATCCGCTAATGAAACTGCGGGAATCCAACCAATCATCAACCCAATATATATATATATATATATCCTAAATAACTATATATATATATTTCAAAACAATCAGATAGCATTCAAACAAGCACAGACAATTATTTTTAACTATATAAAGATAATTTCTAAATAAATGGTGAGTGAGGTTTACTCACCAGGGTTTCATTTGCTAAACATCCATTTATTCTCTCGTATTGTTGTCTATGAATACGTCTTGAAAGAATTTTCACCTAAGATTATTTAATTTAAATTCATTGATTAAACGATTATTTATTTAAATTAACATAGCATAAGTAAATCAATTATTAAATTTTATATAACATATACCTTATAGCCTTTCGAGTTACATGATCAACTACGAAGCCTATCCCAGACATCTTCAAAAATTGATCTTCACCACTTTGGCATTTTGCCGAACAACTTGCCAACAAACTACCATCTCCTTTCTGATCACACACAATCACTACTGACTGTTGCTGCTACTATTACCCAAGACATCGGACCACCACAAACTTCGATGCTCATTCATCCTTCACTATTCAACTCGGCATCGCACTCCAGTATTTCACTCCCCTTCTAATCGCCATTTATTTCCTCGTCTTCCCTCAAAACATCACAGAGCAACCCTCTTTGAACCGCAATACTCTTCGCCAAAACCCATCGCGATAACAAACTTCGAATTCCATGTGTAGAAATCGACTTGTCTTTGCCTGCGACTGGAAGACATCGCAACCCTAAATTCGAACGTTTGGAAACTCAACCGCAACTGATGATATATGTGCGATTTTGGAAAGCAGCCTCAGACGATTCGAAGAACTTGATTTTGGGGTTTTAAGAATGTAAATTCGAACTGATTCGAATTTCTAAATGAAAGGGGGGCGGTTTTATTTCCTTCGAAGGATTTGATTTTAGGCTTAGCTGAATATTTTAGGGTAGAACAAATGAGTAAGGAGAACTGGTAACGACTTCATTTCGATTTTGAGTGAATTGCCTTCTCCGATTTGCTTCTGAGTAATGCAGATGGAAAAGGAACAAACAGGGAGTTAATCGCGTTTATATAGAGGAAGGGTGGGGTGTTGAACCGGACAGCAAGTCCATTAACGTGTTCAATTTCTTTCCCTTCTGATTTTTGAAGAGGAGAGAAGGCCACCGTTCTATGTTCAGGTGGCAAAAGGAATTCCACCCAATTTTGTGCGATCATTATATTATGAATTATATTTTAATTTAATTAGTTCTGAATTTGGTCCGATATCTTTTAATTAAATTCTCCCATGCTTCTGAACTCCTCTCTGAACCAAACAACTGACAATTCTAGGGTAATACCCCTATTTCGGACACACTGGGATAAGTATCGAAGTCCAGTTCGATCATCCCGAACAGATATTAATTTAATTCAATATAAATTATTTCAGACAATTTATTTCCTCGATAAATGGATAAATATCATTATCGTTATAAATTCAAATAAAATTTCCTATTAATTATTTGAATGTATTTAATTCAAATTAAATTTTGAATTCAACTAAATCCATTATCTTATTCTGATAACTTGATATATTCGATATCAAATCGAAACTGGTTATTAAATTGATAACTTAAAAATAAATATTCATTTAATTTATCAAATTAATATTTAAAACCGTATTAAATATTCAAACTCTACCGACGGAATATCCGGGTCATTACATTCTTCCCCACTTAAAATAATTTCGTCCTCGAAATTGCTAAGGTAGGAAAAGTGCTAGAAACCCATTTATCTTTTCAAACTTATTTATGTTGATACTCAACATTTCAACTTCCTTACGTAACTCTCTCTCGAATAAATCCCTATTCGATAACTCCTTCCTTCGAATAACTATATTCGATAATCTCTCTATCGAATAACTAGATTCGAAAACCTTTCTTCGAATAAACTATATTCGATTTACTCTATTCAATTCACTCTTATCAATTAACTCTATTGGATTTAACTCTTTTCGATTAACTCCATCGAATAACTAAATTTGATAACTCCTTCGAATAACCAATATTCTATAACTCACTACGATTAAACTAATCGATAACTCTTTTCGATTAAACTATAATCGATAGCTCATTTTGATTAACAAATAATCGATAACTCCTTCGATTTACTAATAATCGATAACTTCTTTCGAATAAACTATATTCGATTTAACTCCACTCGCTTGACTCTAGATCGCAGCGATCACAATGGTTACGCCTGATTCCCCCAGGAAACATCCGACCACCCTAGGCTATCTGCAGCCCTGCGAATTACGCTAGCAGTCCTACGAAATGGCAACTTATCCTGAGTAACTATGTTTGACTAACTCTATCTCAATAACTATATTCGATCAACTTTAATTGAATAACTAACATTCAATTAAATCCTAATTCGATTAATTATGTTCAATTATCTCTATCAGGTTAACTCTTAATTTGAATAACAAATATTCGATAAATTCTAATTGAATAACAAATATTCAATTAACTCTACGGATTAACCCTAACTGATTAACTCTAACTGGTTAATTCTTACCCTAATCGATTTATTCTAACTCTAATCGATTCTTTCTAACTCTAATCGACTTCTCCTATTCGAATAACTCCTATTGGATAACGTTTATTCATTTATAAAGATTTACTTTTAGTAACGGTTCTTCACTTTATAAATGTTCTCTTTAATAACGTTACTTCACTTATACAAGTGTTGTGTACCCCTTCTATTTAAAACTATCGGTGCTAAAAACCAATATCTCTTCTCTATATAAGTTCAGACTTATATATTCCACTTATCGAATGATACATGTTTAATTTAATTTATAACCTATTATTTATAAATTAATCTTTTCTATTTATCTGTTAAAAACAGATTTCCATTTCTATTCATCTTCTGAATATCCTTTGATTAAATTCTATTTATTTAACAAATAAATATCTCATTTATAACATTCTATTTATTTTCTATAAATAAATATTTCCATTGAATCTATTTGTAAATGTTTTACAAATATTTCTCCTTCTATTTGTTTGCACATAACTTCCTTTGTATTTGTGTTACAAATATATTTCCTTTATATTTGTTTTACAAATATATTTTCTTTTTAACTCTTTTGGTTTTTCCTTTATTCACACTCAATTCATATTTCATTCACATTGATTTTACTCAATTTATCCATTTCGATCCATTTAACTTACTTAAGTTGAATTTGATTTCAATCGTTCAAATTCCCATTAACTAGTCGCTAATTAATCCTTTTGCCGATTTCACCCTTTTCATTTGAATATAACTTGTTCAAATATATGCCAACTTACTTATAAACTAATCTAACCACAATTTCAGCTCGAGTTATATATTCGATTTCGAATATAAATTCTCAATCTCTTTCGCTTATTCAAAAACCTAATTTCGATTCAAATTTCCTTTAACTAATTATTCACCAATTTAGTTAATTCTATTTAACCATTTAAAATATGATTTTTGTCTTGAAAATCATTTCACTTACTTCACTGGAGTTCATATTTATTTTATAACTCAAGTCTATATTTTCCTCATGGCCATTCGGATTTTATTTACTTTAAAAATCCTTTTACTTATATATATAAACCATTGTGGTTTTTAATGGTTTCTGGCGCTGCTTTTCTAAAAATTTGATTTTGACATAACTCAAAATCTATACGACGAAATCCAGATTTTTCTCTTTCTTTAGAAAACTATTATTCAACCGGTCCCGACGATTCTTGTTTCAAAGAATTCCGACTTCAATTGAGTTCTGTATATTAAATTGAAGTTCGAAACGCCAATTTACGAACTGCCACGCTACGGCGAGCTCGTTTTAATTATATTTATAAATATAAACGTTTAAACTTCGTTAAAATGAATCCAACTCCATTTTAACTCTATTTGAATTTCTTGATTCAAATTCCAATCTCGCTTTTATTTGAATTCTATGTTCAAATTTCCATTTCCTTTTCTATTATTCAATTTCTATTTCAATTCTTCTTTGAAATTCTATTTAACCAAATTCCATTTGAATTCTAATATTCAAATCTCTATTTGACTTTTCTTTATTCAAATACATTTGAATTCCTTTGAATTGAAATTCCATTTGAATTTTCTTATACAATTTCTATTTGAATTTTCTTTATTCAAATCCATTTGAATTCCTTTGAATTCAAATTTTTATTTCACTTCTATTTGAATTATATATATTCAAATTCCTTTATTTTACTTCTATTTGAAATCTACATTCCAGTTCCAATTTCAAAATCCCTTTGAAGTTATATAAATATATATTTATATCTATCCCAAATTCAAAATATTTGAATTTTCAAACAACTTGTTTCTTTTCAACAAATTTCCATCAAAACTTTTCTAAGGCAGCAATTCGTCACTTAGAAACTCGAAAATGAACACTGGTGATGTTGCGACCATCATCAGAATTATTTTCCAGCCACTGAATGAGTTCAGTACTATATTTTTTTCAAACTCCATTTAGAAACAATATTTTCCAAACTCCCAGGATTTTAAATTCTGAATTCATGTTGGAATTCAATTTCAATTTATCATATTTGTATATTTGATTCCATATACAAATTCCATTGGTTATATATATAACTATTTCTGTTTTATAATTTAATTCGATTATAATCCTAACAATCAACTTAACTATTTAAAACAATATCGTGTCCAATCTCCTGTTCAAGTGTTTATAAACTCCTATCGACATCGTGGCGTCCCACGATTCGACCAAAATTTATAATCCACTCAACAGACTAGTCAACACAATATAAAACAGTTTTTATATCAAATAACAAGTACGCTCTCTCGTATATATATACACTCAACTCATTCTAGGATACTACTGATCCTATCTCTAATGAGCACATTTCCACACAAGCCTAGGTATTCGCTAAACCTAAGCTCTAATACCAACTGTAACGACCCGAAAATCCGGTAGAATTTGAGCTGACCAAAAACACAAGTCCAACCCCAAATATCACGGAAATTCGAACCATTAATAGAAAGAAGTTAGAGGGTGAGGATAGATAAGATAGAAACTTAGGATAGAAGAAGAAGAAGAACACAACATCAGAGTTACACGAATCTCACAGCGGAACGAATAACATATAATATATATAACATAACTTGAAATATACATCTGTACTTGAATATACATCAATATCAAAGTACATCACTTACAACACAGCAGAAATAACTATAGCTATATGATCCTGAAGCCTCCTGCTCCAAGCTCTTCCAGTATATCTGTAAATTCCCGACTACTTGACTGCCCGTACAAATTTAGGCACCCAAGAGTTTAGGGAAAACAACAAAGTAAACTCCGGGTCAGTCATGGGACTGGTATGAGTAAACAGTTTAAAACAGTTTCAGAAAACTAAATGATATCTCATAAGACCACGCCGTATAACACGGAACGGGTTTTTCCCTTATGAGAATCCAAACACTTGATTTATCTTTATATCAAAACTCTTTTGATATTATAATAATGTCTAAATCAAGTAGATAACAATCTAGTGGAACGCTTGCATCTCACGTTCCACATATATAATATACAATCAAAACCGCAAGCACGTATTGGGTATTTGGTTTTCCAACTATGACAAGGTATGGGACCACCTTCCGCTGGTATATCTCTAGAGGAGAATACACCGAGTTCAACAAGAACATCTTGCAACTCAGCCACACATGACCGACCACTCATTTCGCTTGAGTGTATCGAATGTATATCACCAACGGTTGGGATCAGCAACCGTTTCCCGAATGGGACAGCATCGACAATAGATTTTTAGAAGTAAATGAAACTCTAGATCAGGCGATTATACACCCTAATAGGTGCGACCTACATAACCATGCTGCTTGCCCGATTTCTGTCATTTACCAGATGATGAGGCTAGAAGCTACGCTTTATCATCACACCAGATTCACTTCGAATGTCACATCGTCAGATCCATCGAAAATCACTAATTGATGTCTACAACAGTACATTACGTGTCAGCTAAAAGAAGTTTCCTCCTCCGCTTCCACTCTTGGTACAGTTGAAGAAATCAATGTACGTGACCTTTCTGGAAATACTCTGTCAGACATCCATCCATACAAGTCACCCAGGATCAGGATGAACTGAAGGCACTATTTCTATTAATAGAAAAAGTCCTTGCACTCTACTCCGTCTTCGATTATCTTTATATAATCTGATTCGCACGCTACTGCCAATACGGAGTGGTTCTTCGGATAATAATCCAACCGGTCTCTCCATATTGACAACGATGGTCAAAACTTCGATAGTCTGTGATTTAACTATCGAATAAAAACAAGTGTTTCGATAGTCGATGATTTAACTATCGAATAAAACAAGTGTTCAACCAAACATCCAACAATCACTGAACCTTTAATTAATATTCCATTAATTAAATCTCTTTTCTATTTCTTTATCAATATTTGTTAACCAAATATTTTCAATAACCATATTGGCCTTTTACGTTATTTGGAAAACATTTCCATATATCGCCTTCCTCTATTTTCAATACTAGGAAATATTCATTATTCTATTTCCAAGCTTTGCACATATTTGGGTTAAAACAGATGTTGTGTAAAACATCGTTACGACAACCCAAATACAGTATTTAACTAATTCTCATTCCACATTGATCTTCGAGCCTGAATCTTGCTACTTATCGGTATATCATGAAAACAACCAAGTTGGGGTATAATTACCTCTCAGACCTTGACTGAGTAACATTTAATGTCAAAACAGACAAGACTACTTACTCGAATAACCAATACCATACAACTGATTATTCACCTTTTAACACATATATATTTTCTCTTTCTATTTCTACGAGATTTTATTCTTATACTTCCTTTTTGATTATACTATTCTATTTCTACGTTCGTTTTCTTATCGACTACTATATAATTTGATATGTTGATTCCTAACTATCAAATTATCTTAAAAATATTCTATCTCCTTAAATTCCCGGAAAAATTCGCCATAACCTCCTTTGTACCGGGAGCATCGGGAAATTTCAAATAGCTTTCCCGGTCCTTCTTATCTCAAAAAGAAAAAGAAAAAGCCAAGCGGCTTGCCGATACGGCGCATAAAATCTCATATGGAAATTAAATACGTACCTTTTTGTCGGGCATTCTATTTATTTCACTTCTATACTTTATTCCATACCTGTCTCCTGTATGTCTATACCTGTCCAATCTATTTTAACTACACCAATCGTTTTAACTCAATTTGTTAATTTAAATCTGTTACTTAACTTTTCAGTCTATTTCACCTTCATATTTGAACATAACATGTTCAAATATATTTTAACTGCATATTAACAAATTCTAATTATACTCATACTCTCGTTTCCTTATCGACTACTCTATTCAAATTCCAATTCAATTCTATTTGAATTCTCTTTATTTAAAACTTCATTTGAATTCTATTTTCAAATTCTATAGTTTAAAGTCTACTTGAATTTCTATATTCAAATTCCATTTGAAATACTATATTCAAATGCTATAGTTAAACTCCATTTGAATTCTATTATTCAAATTCTATTTGAATTCTCTTTTCAAATTCGATATTCAAAGTCTATTTGAATATCTCTGCATTTCTTTATAAACAACATTTATAACTTCAATTCAAATCCCACCTTTCCATTTATAAACAACGTTTATAAATTCAATTCAAATCCCATAATTTCATTTATAAACAAAGTTTATAAATTCGATTCAAATATCATATTTTCATTTATAAACAACGTTTATAAATTTGATTCAAAACCCACCTTTCATTTATAAACAAAGTTTATAAATTCGATCACTTGTTTTATATACCTTCAAACAAGTTAAATATTTTCTATAGTCTTATTAAAAATTCAAATTCTATTTATAAAAAATAGAATTCCCTTTTTAAATGTCAAATATCCTTTTCGATATTTTTATGAATCAATATTCAAACCCCAGGGATATTTTAAACAATCAATCAACCAATTTTCAATCATTTGATTTTTAACACATCATATATAAATATATATGAAATCAAACAAACAACAACAGATAATATATTTTTGAGGAATCCAGTTGGATTCCTCCAACCTGTTTTCCTACATCCACAGATGTTAGTCAACATAGTAATACCCATCCTGCTTCGAGGCAGGATATCGCGGTATGAAGGTCATCCACTAATCATAGCGTGGGGCGTATAGGGTAATCATCCGCTATGGTACCGCGGGCATCCGCTAATGAAACTGCGGGAATCCAACCAATCATCAACCCAATATATATATATATATATATCCTAAATAACTATATATATATTTCAAAACAATCAGATAGCATTCAAACAAACACAGACAATTATTTTTAACTATATAAAGATAATTTCTAAATAAATGGTGAGTGAGGTTTACTCACCAGGGTTTCATTTGCTAAACATCCATTTATTCTCTCGTATCGTTGTCTATGAATACGTCTTGAAAGAATTTTCACCTAAGATTATTTAATTTAAATTCATTGATTAAACGATTATTTATTTAAATTAACATAGCATAAGTAAATCAATTATTAAATTTTATATAACATATACCTTATAGCCTTTCGAGTTACATGATCAACTACGAAGCCTATCCCAGACATCTTCAAAAATTGATCTTCACCACTTTGGCATTTTGCCGAACAACTTGCCAACAAACTACCATCTCCTTTCTGATAACACACAATCACTACTGACTGTTGCTGCTACTATTACCCAAGACATCGGACCACCACAAACTTCGATGCTCATTCATCCTTCACTATTCAACTCGGCATCGCACTCCAGTATTTCACTCCCCTTCTAATCGCCATTTATTTCCTCGTCTTCCCTCAAAACATCACAGAGCAACCCTCTTTGAACCGCAATACTCTTCGCCAAAACCCATCGCGATAACAAACTTCGAATTCCATGTGTAGAACTCGACTTGTCTTTGCCTGCGACTGGAAGACATCGCAACCCTAAATTCGACCGTTTGGAAACTCAACCGCAACTGATGATATATGTGCGGTTTTGGAAAGCAGCCTCGGACGATTCGAAGAACTTGATTTTGGGGTTTTAAGAATGTAAATTCGAACTGATTCGAATTTCTAAATAAAAGAGGGGCGGTTTTATTTCCTTCGAAGGATTTGATTTTAGGCTTAGCTGAATATTTTAGGGTAGAACAAATGAGTAAGGAGAACTGGTAACGACTTCATTTCGATTTTGAGTGAATTGCCTTCTCCGATTTGCTTCTGAGTAATGCAGATGGAAAAGGAACAAACAGGGAGTTAATCGCGTTTATATAGAGGAAGGCTGGGGTGTTGAACCGGACAGCAAGTCCATTAACGTGTTCAATTTCTTTCCCTTCTGATTTTTGAAGAGGAGAGAAGGCCACCGTTCTATGTTCAGGTGGCAAAAGGAATTCCACCCAATTTTGTGCGATCATTATATTATGAATTATATTTTAATTTAATTAGTTCTGAATTTGGTCCGATATCTTTTAATTAAATTCTCCCATGCTTCTGAACTCCTCTCTGAACCAAACAACTGACAATTCTAGGGTAATACCCCTATTTCGGACACACTGGGATAAGTATCGAAGTCCAATTCGATCATCCCGAACAGATATTAATTTAATTCAATATAAATTAATTTCAGACAATTTATTTCCTCGATAAATGGATAAATATCATTATCATTATAAATTCAAATAAAATTTCCTATTAATTATTTGAATGTATTTAATTCAAATTAAATTTTGAATTCAAATAAATCCATTATCTTATTCTGATAACTTGATATATTCGATATCAAATCGAAACTGGTTATTAAATTGATAACTTAAAAATAAATATTCATTTAATTTATCAAATTAATATTTAAAACCGTATTAAATATTCAAACTCTACCGACGGAATATCCGGGTCATTACACAATTCTATTCTGCTTCTTCTCTTCCTCTGTTCTAAATAAAAATAAAAATGGCGTCGCTACTCTGCTGGAATCAAAACTAGAAGCTAATCAACATCAACCTAAGCAACTCAATTCAAATTAGAGATTAAAGCTTCTGCAACGATTCTACAACAATTAAAGTTCTTTCTTTAATCCAACCAAGGCAAGTGCAGTTATTTTCCGATATAAACGTTAATTCTGATTGTGACATGAATTATAAATCTGAATCTGAGGTTATATCTGTTCTGTTCTGTTTGGATCTATCTTATTTTGTATCTCTTTCCTCTTTCTGTTCTATAGCCAGGCTACCACGAGCCTGAGCCAATCTCATAAGAGATTAACATACTAAAATGTTTGGGACAATAAAATGAATGATGCATGAATTGGGCATGACCAATAGGTGACTGATTTGAGGAAAGAGCATGGACTGTAGCTAGAACAAAATCTGAGACATATGACTGGACATGTTATATTTATAGTATAAATTGTATTGAACATATGATTTGAGATAAAGAGAATATGGCTTAGGCATAAAGATTTACATGAGAGTAGGTTATCTATTAATGTAAATAAACACCTAAGTAAGGGATCTTTGGGATATATGACATGCATAGTAATAGATGGCTATATTTGGTATATAATCATATTGTGAATCATGACAATTATTTAGGCATGCAAACTTAGGCTAAATTTATAATTAGGCAAGATGGGTCAATGAAACCTTAAGGAATAATAAAATTTGCTATATTTGCCTAATTTAGTTCTGCTATATTTGCCTAATCTGCTAGTCTGTTACATTGCTTAATCTGCTAGTTCTGCTCTACTGCCTAGTCTGCTAGATTTGTTCATCTGCCAAATCTGTCATTTGTTAAGTCTGTTGAAAATGCCAAATCTGCTAAACTAAATCTGTTGAGATGCCTAATATGTTATCTGCTAAATCTACTAGTTTGCTTAATCTGCTGAATCCGTTAAGACGCCTAATCTGCGAAAATCTGTTATCTACTATATCTATTAAGCTGAGATATTCAGTCTGTTATTGACATAATCTGAATTAGCTATGAATAATTGACATGTATATAAGGCGTGGGTATAAATGGTAAATCATTAATTAATTGGTCGCAAATCTGTTGTTTGGGACACATATTAGTCAGTAACCCTTTCTGGTATCAAAACTTTAACCCAACAGTAAGTACGGTCCGGGCACGCTTACTGAACTAATTATAAGCGGTTCATTCTGATAATGGCGAGGGGTGTTGATTATGCATTCCAACCGGGTCATGTGCGTGCATGGATCCCGGTCTGCCTCTGAGGATGTAAGACGCCGTGACATCTGTAAATAGGTCTGTGCCAATTGGTTGTCACTTTAAGGAGTGATACACCCTTTTGTGGGGCCGACACAGGATATTTATGTATTAGGGAGCCGATCGCTTGGGGTAGGGTTTTAGGGTACACTTAGTTCTGTCTGTTTCTGCTGGTACCGTCTGTTTCTATTGGTTGGTAACACCTGTCTGTTTCTGCGTGGTACCGTCTGTTCAGGTGGTAAAGGCCCATTACTAGTGTACACCTAATTCTACATTATGTTTCCGTAGGGATTAATCTGTTTCTGCTTCTGTCTGTTTCTGATCGGGTAGTAAAGGCCCATTATTAGCATTCTGTTTCTGTTAAATTATTCTGTACCCGTTTCTGTTTCAGTTTAGACATTAGGGTGACACCTAATTCTGTTATACTAGTATTAGTGCAGAGAAGTGTAAAGAAATAGCTTATGTCATTCTGTTCTTCTGTTATATCTGCTACACCTGTTACAGCTATCTCTCATCCAGTTTTATGTTCATGTCATGTTATTATTATATGTTCATAACTGAAAATCACTGGACTTGCCAGACTTTTTGTCTGACCCTTGTTGTTTCGCCTCCTTTCTTCCGTTTCCCCCCCAGGTTTTGTAGAAGGGAATACTCTAGCTTGATCCAGATTTCTTCCGCTTGCAGTTCTTAAAATATGGCGTGTCTTCTTCTGTGGGGATAATGATTTTAAACTATGCATTCTGAAGGCTTTTGTACAAGACTGATATTTTGTACTTAAATTCTGATATTGTGATTTGAAAGGATGTAACCAAGTTTATTTCGGTTCTGTTGAAATAAAGTTATAAATTTTTCAAGTACTGTTTTATCTGTCTTGTAAGTTTCTGTTCTGTTTACTAAAATGCTCCACCAAAGTTAAGGCATTCCCTTTGTGAGTGACCTTAACGGAGGTGGGGTGTTACACTTGGTATCAGAGCTGAAGGTTACCAGATTGGGTAAAGTTTTTGAAAACTATTTTCAAAAAGGCTTTAAAAGAAAGTATTTTGAAAAGAAAAGTTTATTTTGAAAAACATAATCGCCAAAGCCATATATCTATCTTTTGATTCTCTGTCTGAATCCTTGTTTCCTTCTTTTTCTGAGTCTCCGGGGCTCCTGGCTTTCTGGGAGGTAACATCATCGTGGCATGGTTCCGTAGGCTTGATAAGACTACGACACCTCTCAAAGGGCAAATAAGCGCCCGACTTCCATCTGTAGCCGCAGTAGTTTCACCTACGGCTAATTTTCTTTCGAGCTTTATAGGATTTTTCCGTGCGATGGAGGCAGCTTTCGAGGGACTGGTCAACGTGTTACACAAGCATAGTAAAGATGAGAATGAGGGAGTTTGGCCAAGGAGCACAACCCAAAGATAAGAAACCCATAGATATGAACTTGGTTCAAAAAGGAGGCAAAAAGGAAACACAAAAGAAGGAAGAAAAGTCTAAAGATAAAGGAGGAGAAAAGTGCTTTACTTATGGAAGCTTGACTCAAGAGGAAGGACAAAGGACATGACCTACTTCGGGAAGGCAGGCGAATGCTCTCATAGTTGGTGGATAGGATAGAAGTAGGAAAATTTCCGTAGAGAGTTTAGTTTCCTTATCTGATTATTGAGTTAGAACTCTTTCCGATTATGGCATTCTGATTCTGTAGTCGAGTCTCTGCACTTTAATACTAGTCTTGTTTCTGATCTGGTTATTGTCGCAAACCCCATAGGGGTTACGACTCATCTGCTGGTGATAGGTTGGGGTTTGAGAGATATCTGTGTTAGGCGTCAAATAGGACGCATACATTCTGGGTTTTATCATGCTTAGTTTCCTAAGAATCATTCGGTAATCTGATCTGTACTAGTAATCTGTAAATATCTGAATATTTCTGATAAGGTTAAGATTTCCAGTTTTGACATTGTCTAAAGAGGACAATCCTCTTAGTGTCAATTTGATGTTGGTTTCGGTCTTCGGGGCCGATACTTAGGACCCATGTCTAATGGGAACCAAGTTTTTGTTTTATCCGTACTCGCTTCCATCATTCGACTGTATCCTATCGATCGAATCTTCGAACTATAGGTAGAAACTCATGGGTGTAAACATGTGTTTGAGACATGTTATTTTTGATGGTTGCAAGTGGATGCAAGTGGTTGCTAGTGGTTGCCCGTGGATGCATAAACACACACTAGGCACTAGATCGTCTCGAAAACACTCTCATACTGCATATGGATGTGTAAGCATTTTCAATTTTTGTGGATGCAAAATGATTGACTCAGCACATGGATGTTGCATATGACTGAATGGTTGTGCACTCATATAGAAATGATATGTATCGAGTAGGAAAATTGCATACATGTTGGACTCATGGCACTGGCATAATTCGCATTAAGGAGGTCAACTGAATCAGTGGACCACCTGATCTTTGCATTAGACAAGGAACATATACACACACTTCTTGCATATGTTCATACAGCATTAGAAATCTCTTAAGGACAATGAATGCCTGTGATTGGTGATTGAGTAGATGGATGATTGGATGGTCGGACACATTCTTCTTAACATGAAGATTTCGGGGACGAAATCCTTTAAGGAGGGGAGAATGTAACACCCCGCATTTTTAAGAATAATTAAAAATGAAATAAAATATATGAAAAGATGCTTATGATAGGTAAATAATGGTGATGCATAAGAAGAATTAATTAATACAAGAAAGAGAAGAAAAATTAGTTCGATAACGGTGTGTGTAACGGAAAAGATAGTAAAATGAGGATAATTAGTTTAAGAATCAGGAATTAGGTAAAATGGACATCACCATTGCGTTCCCCTTGAAATTTTACATGAAATAGAGTCCGAGTTTTCGAAAATCGGAGTCCGGATGAAGAAGTTATGGCATGTAGAAGATTCAGAAGGTTTCGGTCAGCACAGAACTGGGCAGGTCGACCTGGGGGCCAGGTCGACCAGGGGGTCGACCTGGGTGTCGACCTCCCCCATCGGGGTCGACTATAGTGTCGACCTCCCCCCTACAGGTCGACTTGGTCGGCCTGTTTCGGTCCAGAACACGTTTTTGAAGCCGAGGGACGATTTTTGATGGTCCGGACTGGTTTTAGGGTTAATCTGATGGCTGAAATGAGTTCCTACACCTATAAATACACCCTAAGACCTAGCCTTCTCTACACACAATTCTATTCTGCCTCTGTTCTAAATAAAAATAAAAATGGCGTCGCTAATCTGCTGGAATCAAAACTAGAAGCTAATCAACATCAACCTAAGCAACTCAATTCAAATTAGAGATTAAAGCTTCTACAACGATTCTACAACAATTAAAGTTCTTTCTTTAATCCAACCAAGGCAAGTGCAGTTATTTTCCGATATAAACGTTAATTCTGATTGTGACATGAATTATAAATCTGAATCTGAGGTTATTTCTGTTTTGTTCTGTTTGGATCTATCTTATTTTATATCTCTTTCCTCTTTCTGTTCTATAGCCAGGCTACCACGAGCCTGAGCCAATCTCATAAGAGATTAACATACGCTAAAATGTTTGGGACAATAAAATGAATGATGCATGAATTGGGCATGACCAATAGGTGACTGATTTGAGGAAAGAACATGGACTGTAGCTAGAACAAAATCTGAGACATATGACTGGACATGTTATATTTATAATATAAATTGTACTGAACATATGATTTGAGATAAAGAGAATATGGCTTAGGCGTAAAGATTTACATGAGAGTAGGGTATCTATTAATGTAAATAAACATCTAAGTAAGGGATCTTTGGGATATATGACATGCATAGTAATAGATGGCTATATTTGGTATATAATCATATTGTGAATCATGACAATTATTTAGGCATGCAAACTTAGGCCAAAATTATAATTAGGCAAGATGGGTCAATGAAACCTTAAGGAATAATAAAATTTGCTATATTTGCCTAATTTAGTTCTGCTATATTTACTTAATCTGCTAGTCTGTTACATTGCTTAATCTGCTAGTTCTGCTCTACTGCCTAGTCTGTTAGATTTGTTCATCTGCCAAATCTGTCATTTGTTAAGTCTGTTGAAAATGCCAAATCTACTAAACTAAATCTGTTGAGATGCCTAATCTGTTATCTGCTAAATCTGCTAGTTTGCTTAATCTGCTGAATCCGTTAAGACGCCTAATCTGCGAAAATCTGTTATCTACTATATCTGATAAGCTGAGATATTCAGTCTGTTATTGACATAATCTGAATTAGCTATGAATAATTGACATGTATATTAGGCGTGGGTATAAATGGTAAATCATTAATTAATTGGCCGCAAAGATAAACATGGCTAACTCGAGGTTAGAATGAGTTTGCAGCGTAATTCTGCCCGGAACCGCCCGGCATATTCCAGTGGTCGCAAACAATAGGTTCTAATGTGAGAAGTTAGTCATAACGTGCTTGAAACCCGAGGTTAGACTAAGTTTGCGACAGAAACCTGCCCGGAACCAACCGGCCTAACCAGTAGCCGCAAACTGTCAGTCTAATGTGAGAGGTCTGGGCATTAATAATTAATTAATGAAAATCTGAGATAAATATGATGTCTAAAACGTGTTGGGTAAGGTTAAACCAATTGGGCCAATGAATCTGATAAACCCGTTTCGTGAATCCGTAGGCCCAATACAAAGTTAGATAATCTGTAACCAGTTAATCTATAAGTCTGTTAATCTGTAACCAGTTAATCTGTAAGCCTGTTAATCCGAACATCTGATCCGTTAGTCTAAAAACCTGTTAAATTGATTGTCTGATCTGTGAACTAGTTAATCTAAATTTTGTATGTCTGGAACTTGTAGACAGGTTAAGCTGAAATCTGTTAGTCTGGGGACACAAGGTTAGGAGGGGAATTACTTTTGTCATCTTTTGTTTAGGACCCATATTATTCAGTAACCCTTTCTGGTATCAAAACTTTGACCCAACAGTAAGTAGGGTCCGGGCACGCTTACTGAACTAATTATAAGCGGTTCATTCTGACAATGGCGAGGGGTGTTGATGGTGCGTTCCAACCGGGTCATGTGCATGCATGGATCCCGGTCTGCCTCTGAGGATGTAAGACGCCGTGACATCTGTAAATAGGTCTGTGCCAATTGGTTGTCACTTTAGGGAGTGTTACACCCTACTATGGGGCCGACACAGGATATTTATGTATTAGTGAGTCGATCGCTTGGGGTAGGGTTTTAGGGTACACTTAGTTCTGTCTGTTTCTGTTGGGTGGTAACACCTGTCTGTTTCTGCGTGGTACCGTCTGTTCGGGTGGTAAAGGCCCATTACTAGTGTACACCTAATTCTACATTCTGTTTCCATAGGGATTAATCTGTTTCTGCTTCTGTCTGTTTCTGATCGGGTAGTAAAGGCCCATTATTAGCATTATGTTTCTGTTAAATTATTCTGTACCCGTTTCTGTTTCAGTTTAGACATTAGAGTGACACCTAATTCTGTTATACTAGTATTAGTGCAGAGAAGTGTAAAGAAATAGCTTATGTCATTCTGTTCTTCTGTTATATCTGCTACACCTGTTACAGCTATCTCTCATCCAGTTTTATGTTCATGTCATGTTATTATTATATGTTCATAACTGAAAATCACTGGACTTGCCAAACTTTTTGTCTGACCCTTGTTGTTTCGCCTCCTTTCTTCCGTTTCCCCCCCAGGTTTTGTAGAAGGGAATACTCTAGCTTGATCCAGATTTCTTCCGCTTGCAGTGCTTAAAGTATGGCTTGTCATCTTCTGTGGGGATTACGATTTTAAACTATGCATTCTGAAGGCTTTTGTACAAGACTGATATTTTGTACTTGAATTCTGATATTGTGATTTGAAAGGATGTAACCAAGTTTATTTCGGTTCTGTTGAAATAAAGTTATAAATTTTTTAAGTACTGTTTTATCTGTCTTGTAAGTTTCTGTTCTGTTTACTAAAATGCTCCCCCAAAGCTAAGGCATTCCCTTTGTGAGTGACCTTAACGGAGGTGGGGTGTTACACGTTCGCTTAACATGACATATACATATTAGACTAACGAATAGTCTAATACTAAAAAAAAGGAATAAATGTCACAAAGTCACATACACACAATAATAGATCTAATTTGCGTCTAACTTGCAATTAAGAATAACAACATACTTGCATAGTCTTTGTATTATCAAGGATCCAAAAAATCATATATCTAAAAGGTGTGAGCTTGCATGTATGAACATAGTTTTACACCCAACTAGCCTAGGTAGTTATCACAAACTTAATTAAACTGTGTATGTCGTCAACCTAAACATTTAGGTGTCATCTTGCATAACTATGGATACAATAAAGGTGTTAACTTGAGTAAACTATGGATCCACATAAAGGTGTAAACTTGCATAACAAGGCATGTCATAGATTCAACATAAAAATGTCAACTTGAATATGGATCTAAACTTTAAAGGTGTGAACTTGTATATATATGAATCCAATTATCACTTAAACTTGCATATGAACATAATACCTATACGAACTAGCGTATGTTCCACATCCATATTCGCATAAAAACTGATGTTATAAACCTAAGTGGTTGGATTATTAAAAAGGGATTCATTGACAGAAGTTAACATCATGAACTACTAGCATATATTTTAGATCCAAACTTACATAACATCATATAACTCGCATACAACTTGCGTGATCCTATTAACCTGCATAACATCATATGTACAACTTGCATAATCATATCAACTTGCATAACATCATATATGAAACTTGCATAATCATATTAACTTGCAAAACATCATATGTGAAACTTGCATAACATCATATATAAAACTTGCATAACATCATACATGAAACTTGCATAACATCATATGTAAAACTGGCATAACATCATATATAAAACTGGCATAACATCATATATAAAACTTGCATAACATCATATATAATATGAATCAATTAAATTCCATGATTAAACATATGAATTAGATTCACAACCACAACTTATAATCCAACATATATCACATCATAATTGATTTAGCAATTATTTTGTTAAGGTGATCGAACTCACTACTCAAAAGCGGTCTTGAGTTCTGAATTCTGATTTCTGGAGTTGTATTAGCTCTCCTTTGAAGAAGATTCATTGTTAGGGTTGAATAGAACTGATTTGATTTGTTGTTCTTCCTCTTTAATTTGTAGTGGCTGCTGTAGGGTTCAAGATAACAGCATGACGGCTATAGTTTCAGTTTTAATTCTGATTTAGGGTTTGAGTCTACGGGTCTTTTTATAGAGTTTTGAATTAATTTAAGCCGTCGGATGGTCTTAGGGTTAATCAAAACCAATCAGTCATGATAGGGTGACAAGTCAGTCCTAATGACTCAGCAAAGAGTCAGAAAGGACTCAACAATGAGTCAGAACATGGGGTCAGACTGAACCAGAAGGCTGTGCAGGTTTTTCCTCGGCCTGGGCGCACTTAGGAAGTGCACCAATGTAAATTTGTACTGGCGCACTTCCCAAGTGCGCCAGTGCAATTTTTTTTCTTCTTTCTTGCCACCAAACTCCGTTCGTCTATAACTCCTTCATCCGGTACCCGTTTCCCGCAAACTCGGACTCTATTTCAACCAGAATTCCGAGACGAACACAATAGCGCAACCCCATTCCCATAATTCTCACGTCTGAGATTAATTATTCTTTAATTTAATTTGATTATTCAAAAATCCAGGGTGTTACATTCTCCCCTCCTTAAAGGATTTCGCCCCCGAAATCTCCAAGTTAAGGAGAATGCATATCCTACCATCCAAACAACCATCTACTCAACCATCAAACACGGGCATCCATTGTCCTTATAAAATTTCTATTGTTGTATGAACATATGCAAGAAGTATGTGTATATGTTCCTTATCTAATGCAAAATCAGGCGGTCTACTGATTCAGTTGACGTCCTTAATGCAAACCATGATAGTGCCATGTGTCCATCACGTATGCGAAAAAAAGCCTTATCGATACATATTATTTCTACATGTGTGCACAACCATTCACCAAAATGCAACATCCGTATGATGGTACAACCATTATACATCCGTTACTTAAATATGTACACACATTTATATGCAAAATGCAATATGAAGTGACTGAGCCGATCTAGTGCCTAAAGTGTGTGTTATGCATCCACGAGCAACCATTAGCAACCACTTTCATCCACATGCATCCATCATACATAACATGTCTCAAACACATGTTTCAACCATAGGACTACCCTATCTAAAGGTCAAAGATACCAGCGAGAGGACACACTAAAGATAAGATAAGTACAAGGTAAGCGATAAAGGAGAAATTAAAAGACATACCCTCGAAAAGAAAAGGGTATAATGAACGTATCTTCGCTTCCATCTCCCAAGTAGCGTTGCTCTCATCATCTCCCTATTGCACTTTGACTAGTTTGACCTCTCGATTCCTCAACTTCTTAATCTCCGACCCAAGAATGCGTGTAGGAGCTCGTCGAATCGTCGCATCACTCTCGATCTCCACCTCTCTAAGCAAGCTCGGCTCTACCACTTCCGCGATCTCGTGCAAGCACTTCCTCAAATGTGATACATGGAATACGTCGTGTACACCACTAAGTCTCTCGGGCAACTCCACTCTATACGCCATCTGCCCAATCCTTTCCTTAATAGGAAACGGTCCTACGAATCTTGGTGCTAACTTCCCAACGGACCCAAAGCGAACGACGTTCCGTAATGGAGACACCTTGACAAAGACCATGTCCCTAATATCAAACTCAAGATCTGACCTCCTCTTGTCCGCATAAGATTTCTGTCTATCTTGCGCCGTCTTCATCCTCCATCGAATCAAATCGATCTTTTCCGAAGTCTCTCTAATCATATCGGGTCCAAGCAAGATCTTGTCTGTAGACTCCCACCAACATGTAGGCGAACGACACGGCCGTCCATGAGGAGCCTCGAACGGTGCCATGCCAATGCTAGAATGAAAGCTATTATTATATGCGAACTCTACCAACGGAAGATGTTCCTCCCACGTGCCTCCGAAATCTAAGACACACAACCTCAATAAGTCCTCTAGAATACGATTCACCCTCTCGGTCTGGCCGTCCGTCTGAGGATGACATGCGGTGCTCAAACATAACTGAGTCCCTACCGCCTCTTGCAAGCTCTTCCAAAACTCGCTAGTGAAGATAGGATCGCGGTCACTCGCTATGCTAGAAGGAACACTGTGCAAACGAACTATTTCTCGAATATATACAGAGGCTAACCATGGAGCAGTCCTCTTACTCTTTACGGGAATGAAATGGGCGCTTTTAGTAAGTCTGTCTACCATGATCCAAATCCCCGTATTACCCTTCCTCAATATCGGTAACCCGTCAACAAAGTCCATCGAGACGCTTTCCCACTTCCATTGTGGGACCTCCAATGGATGAAGGAATCCACCAGGCTTCTTTTGCTTTGCTTTTACTTGTTGGCACACCAAACATCTAGCGACATACTCGGCCACGTCCTTCTTCATACCGGCCCAAAAGTAAACTCGTCTCATGTCCATGTACATCTTGTCCCCGCAGGGATGGATGGTCATCTTTGAATGATGGGCATCATCAAGAATGGTCTTCCTCAAATTCTCGTCCTGTGGTACACAAAGTCTACCGTCCCTACGCAACCGACCCTTATCATCTAGGGTATGCCTACTTAGGTGGCTTGATGACTCCCTTCTTATGAGCTTCTCTACTAACTTCATCAACTGTGGGTCATCACGTTGTGCCTCTCCAACCCGTCCCAAAAGCGTAGGTCTGACCTCAAGGACGCTAGCAAACTGGGTACAAAATCAATGGATGGTCTAAAGTCAAAGGTAGAGATAAACTCTAAGCTACGCCGCTCGACAAACAAAGGACTCAATGTCAACTTTTTCCTACTCAAGGCATCCGCCACAGCGTTACCTTTGTCAGGGGTATATGCTATCTCGAAATCGTAGGACGCCAAGAACTCCATCCACCATAACATATCACCCTTCCCTAGAGACCACATGCCTTAAAATCCTCACTGATTTCCTCCAAAAATGGTATTTTGGAGAACTTAGCTTTAAGCTGGTGCACTTGTAGGGTCCCTAAGCTTTCCCTAAGATGTAGGGAATGCTCTTCTCTGCTTCTAGAGAAAATCAGGATATTATCCCATGCAAAATCGTCACAACTATCCATCTCTCACACAGACCATCCTAATCGAACTTGACATCCCCCAAGTGCAAGCCCTAAAGGCCTAAACCAATATCAGACAAACACCCAAGGGATACCTCCTTCGAATTCAGATGACCTACGTGAGATGATACTAGTAAGACGACCAACCAATTGAGCACTTGACCAACTCTGGCTGTCCTTGTCAGTCTTGCTCCAAAACCACCGCTGATCACATAACTGGCTTTGCTTAATCTAGTAAGCACATACGAAAACTTATTTCGCGCTTCTGGGTAAACCCCGCACTTTATCAAAGACGTCTCCATACTCACGGACCACACAAACAGACTCCCAATCATCATTGGATGCATCAGAAGATTCTAGGCAGCTAAGCATCACTGAACCCCTAGGGTCACAAGAAATATGAGGGTCTATCCATAACGAATCAATAGTCTAACTACCCTCCTTTCACAATCTAGGATGGCACCCCGCCTGGCTAGCCAATCCACCCCTAGAATCAAACTATAGCCCGTGAAACCAAGGACGAAGGCGTTGCATTCAAATCCAACGCCCAAGATAGACACTCTCAAATCCCGACAAACCATTGAAGGATGAGCCAAACCACCAACAGGATTTGAGACTAGGATGGGATCCCTAACTAGACTAGTATTTAGGTGCAGTGTTTCAACTAACGAAGCAGATACTAACGAGTATGAAGCGCAAGAATCAAATAAAGTTCAAACATGATGATATAGAAAACCAAATTTCAACCTAGACGATCCTACCCCCATCAGGTATACCAGCCGTGAGGGAATACAACTACCCTCCAGAAGATCCTGTACTTTGTCCTTGCCTCGTTGGACAATCCTAAGGTGTCCTATTTCTCCAAAACAACTAGCCTTCTTCTTCACATTCTCCATTCGTGACCTCCCACCAAGATGAGGTTTCGTCCTTTGTTAGCCAGACGGCTATTTGAACCTTCCTCCCATCGTCTATCTTAAAGGTACCACCAAGCCCTCCACTTCCTTGGGCTAACTTCTAGCCCGACAAATGTCTAAGTCCCTTGAAGTGGTTCTCCGTCCTTCGTACGGAAGTCCTTATATATCTTAGAAAAAGCATCTATATGCGGAGGGGGAAAAACTCAAAAAGAGAAAGAGGAAGAGATTCAAAACGGAGAATCGAAGGAAGGATATATGGCTCTTGGGGATTATGTTCATAAAATAAACCTTTCTTTCAAAAATACTCTTCTACAAACATATTTTTGAAAGTATTCTTTATAAAAAAGGCTTTTGAAAAATAGTTTTTCAAAATATCTTATCTGTTCTAGTAACCTTCAGCTCTGATACCACGTGTAACACCCCACCTCCATTAAGGTGACTCGCAAAGGGAATGCCTTAACTTCAGTGGAGCGTTTTAAGTGAATATAGAACAGAAAATCACAACAGACAGATATAAAGCAGTACTTGAAAATTTAAAACTTTATTTATTGCAGCAGAAGGTAAATATGTTTGGTTACATCATCAAAAACCATAAACCAAAGTCAAGTACATAATATCCATCTTGATAAAACAAAGTACATAATCCCACTACTACAAATAGCCATAGAGAAAATGACAGGCTGAACTTTACTTCGGCAATCCAAATCCAAGTGCTCCCAAAGAGATCCCAATCAAGCTCCACTAGTACTAGTCCCACCCTTAGAACCTGGGGGGTGGGGGAGGAAGAAAAGAGGTGGAAACAAAGTGGATCAGACATAAAGTCTGGCGAGTGCGATAACTCTAACAACATAATTATTAAAGCAATATGATAAGATATAAGCTGGAGAATAAGGTAATGATTGTGTGAACCACATGGGTATGGCAAGGCAATCAAGAGAAACAGAGATAACGTAAATGGCGCTTCCTAATCGATATAGGATAATTACTATACTCTACCGCACTGTACCATACTATACTGTACTAACACTAACTGCACCCCTACTAGTCACTCTAGAATCTTGATCCCTCTTGGCTAAATAGAACGATGATAGCTTCGTGTACTACTAGGTGTACCCACTATCCTCCACGTTTGACTGTATATCTCTAGTTGCTATCATAGGTACCCAGCGTGTACCTATCCCCACTAGATTTACCCCTTCAATAAGTAATAATGGTAATTCCACGTAATCCTAGCTGACGTCATAGGTGCCGCCTGCTCCTATCTCCACTGGGTGTACCCCCTTAATAATCATTAATAATAGTGGTAGCTTCGTGTACCCCTATCTGACTACATAGGTGCCGTCTGCTCCTATCTCCACTAGGTGTACCCCCTTAATAATCATTAATAATAGTGGTAGCTTCGTGTACCCCTATCTGACTGCATAAGTGTCGTCTGCTCCTATCTCCACTAGGTGTACCCACTACCCTGCCCCATTCGATCTGCTCCCTAACTGGTAGATACCCGTGTTGGCCACACAGTGGGGTGTATCACTCCCCAAAGTGGCAACCCGATACCACCAATGATGCACGGCTTATACCTACACGATGCAACAACGTCTTACCTACCAGCCCGGACCCACGCACGCACGTGACCCCGTTGGACTTGCATTGCCACTGCTAATCCGATTTGGCCTCTAACAATCAGACCCAGTAGGCGTGTCCCATCCTCGACTTGGGTCGAGCTCACAAAGATACTTAATGGGCTACTGGACTGAAAAGGGCCACCATTACTTGACACAAGCTATCCACCTAAGATTGGTCCCCTCTAGTACATCCCACTTAACCCACTTCTTATTCATGTTTCAATTACATGTTTTAAATTTGGTTAAGGGTTTCCATTAGTAATTCCACATGCCACCCAAGGCACCCACTTAACTCCTATGTCCCACTTACATGTTTTACCTTGGTTAAGTGTTACTAATCGTAATTCCTCATGCCACCCAAGGCACCTACTAGATTCCACATGCCACCCGAGGCACCCACTTAACCCCCTCATGTCCCACTACATGTTTATCTGGTTAAGTGTTTCTTAATTCATTAAGAACGTAACCTCATAAAGACCTCTCACATTAGACTGGCATTTGTGGCAGCTGGATTTGTCGGGCGGGTCCGGGTAGTCTTACACCACAAAAGAGCATAACCTCGTGTCTTTACAATTGTTACGTATTTAATTTATGCCTAAGATCTCTCACATTAGACTGGCATTTGTGGCAGCTGGATTTGCCGGGCGGGTCCGGGCAGTCTTACACCACAAAAGAGCCTAACCTCGTGTCTTAGACAATTAATTACTCCTAATTAATCATTCCCCAATTTGATTTACTTTCCCTATTCAAATTATCAATCAATCCCAAATTTAACGATGTCCATAATTGACTCAATTATGTCCATCCATTTCTGGTATGTAAAATCATACCCATTTTCACCACAATTATATTTTATGCCTTTTAAGGCATTTATGCTCATCTATTTATGGTATATAAATTATACCAATTTCATTACTAATTAATTTTATTCCTTAAAATTAATTACGTGCCTTTTTAGGCCATTACATGACAAATTCACAATAAGTGTATATCCAGTATTATCCCCATCGTACCCCCGTCATTCGTTCGCTTAACATGACACATACATATTAGACTAACGAAGAGTCTAATACTAAAAAAAGGAATAAAAGTCACAAAGTCACATACACACAATAATAGATCTAATTTGCATCTAACTTGCAATTAAGAATTACAACATACTTGCATAGTCTTTGTATTATCAAGGATACTAAAAATCATAGATCTAAAAGGTGTGAGCTTGCATGTATGAACATAGTTTTACACCCAACTAGCCTAGGTAATTATCACAAACTTACATAAACTGTGTATGTCGTCAACCTAAACATATAGATGTCATCTTGCATAACTATGGATCTAATAAAGGTGTTAACTTGAGTAAACTATGGATCCACATAAAGGTGTAAACTTGCATAACTAGGCATGTCATAGATTCAACATAAAAATGTCAACTTGAATATGGATC
This sequence comes from Allium sativum, assembly GCA_030737875.1. Taxonomy (NCBI): domain Eukaryota; kingdom Viridiplantae; phylum Streptophyta; class Magnoliopsida; order Asparagales; family Amaryllidaceae; genus Allium; species Allium sativum. The sequence goes on from CM060919.1 coordinate 343,267,802, forward strand.
TAAACTTTAAAGGTGTGAACTTGTATATATATGAATCCAATTATCACTTAAACTTGCATATGAACATAATACCTATACGAACTAGCATATGTTCCACATCCATATTCGCATAAAAACTAATGTTATAAACCTAGGTGGTTGGATTATAAAAAGGGATTCATTGACACAAGTTAACATCATGAACTACTAGCATATATTTTAGATCCAAACTTACATAACATCATATAACTCGCATACAACTTGCGTGATCCTATTAACTTGCATAACATCATATGTACAACTTGCATAATCATATCAACTTGCATAATATCATATATGAAACTTGCATAATCATATTAACTTGCAAAACATCATATGTGAAACTTGCATAACATCATATATAAAACTTGCATAACATCATACATGAAACTTGCATAACATCATATGTAAAACTGGCATAACATCATATATAAAACTGGCATAACATCATATATAATATGAATCAAGTTAACATACATGATTAAACATATGAATTAGATTCACAACCACAACTTATAATCCAACATATATCACATCATAATTGATTTAGCAATTATTTTGTTAAGGTGATCGAACTCACTGCTCAAAAGCGGTCTTGAGTTCTGAATTCTGATTTCTGGAGTTGTATTAGCTCTCCTTTGAAGAAGATTCATTGTTAGGGTTGAATAGAACTGATTTGATTTGCTGTTCTTCCTCTTTAATTTGTGGCGGCTGCTCTATGGTTCAAGACAACAGCATGACGGCCATAGTTTCAGTTTTAATTCTGATTTAGGATTTGAGTCTATGGGTCTTTTTATAGAGTTTTGAATTAATTAAACCGTCGGATGGTCTTAGGGTTAATCAAAACCATTCAGTCATGATCAGGTGGCAAGTCAGCCCTAATGACTCAGCAAAGGGTCAGAAAGGACTCAACAATGGGTCAGACCATGGGGTCAGACTGAACCAGAAGGCTGTGCAGGTTTTTCCTCGGCCTGGGCGCACTTGGGAAGTGCACCAATGTAAATTTGTACTGGCGCACTTCCCAAGTGCGCCAGTGCAAATATTTTTTTCTTCTTTCTTGCCCCCAAACTCCGTTCATCTATAACTCCTTCATTCGGTACCCGTTTCCCCAAAACTCGGACTCTATTTCAACCAAAATTCCGAGATGAACACAATAGCGCAACCCCATTCCCATAATTCTCACGTCTGAGATTAATTATTCTTTAATTTAATTCGATTATTCAAAAATACGGGGTGTTACAAATTTAATAATAATTTGATAAATATTCAAAAATATGAGAAACGGACTGTGCCATTGCGTTCTTCTCGGAATTCTGGTCAAAATAGACACCTAGTTTGTGTAAAACAGACAACGTATGAAGAAGTTATTAAGGTTTAATGTTTGTATACGCATAAGAAGAATACATATAAATAAAATAAGTCCCAAAATACAAAACAGTTCAAAAACCAAGCAGCATGACGGAGCGGGAAAAATCCCGCCCATGGGTGTCGACCCCATTAAGGGGGTGTCGACCAATGGGTCGACTCACTAAGGGGGGTCGACCCCCTTGCCGTAGATCTGGGCATATTCTTCTATTTGAACGTAGACTCCTTTCTTGACCAGATTCATTGATTCTAGGCCATAAATAAGACCCTACACCCATTGTTTTCTTCACTCAAAAACAATGGAGGACTAGATGCTGCCTCTGCCCAGATTAAATTAAGCCTTTTCCTCTTCAACAATCAAGTCGTTCAAGTTTAGGGATCTGTGATTCAATATCTACAATCCCTCATCTATTTCTTAGATCCAATCACAGTGAGTCTACATTAATTTTAGATCTAAATACTTAAAAGTTAATCTTGACATGACTATAACTTGGATCAAAGCCTATGACTATTTAAATAATATCAGATCTACTATAACCTGTGTATCTAATTTATTCTGACATGACTATTACTAGATCTATGCCTATGCCTATTATCATGTCAGATCTGCCATTATTTGTATATCTAACTAATTAGATCTCATCATGCCTGTTTATGGCCATGACACTATGCCTAAACAGTTCTATTATCACATATTCATCAGATCTGTTCCTTTATGCCTATCTTGTCATTATTCCCAACTTTGTCACTATATATTTATTAGTTGCTATGCCTATTTTATTGTCATATGTCAATCTTGTTATTGTGATTACTTCTATTCTCTTCCCTGCTTCTTTTCCCTTTTTATTTTATAGCTATGCTACCTTCAAGCCTAGGCATACCGCTGAGATATGCGAATGTGTTAAATTGGGAATGAGGAGAAAACGTTAAAATTGGGGCATAATTTATATTGGGAAATTTGGGAATAACTTGAATGAAATATATGAATGTGGATTTGGGGCATAAAACAAAATTTTGATTAAAGACCTTGGGGCATATGGTTCATTATGAACATGACTTGGGAAAGGAGCATGAAAACCTATAATGACATGGGAATAATTGGTTAATAATGGAAATGACTAGAATCACAGTATTTAGAAACTGTAACCGTGTTTAGACACGAGGTTAGATTATACTTGTGGTGGAAGTTTGCTTGGAACTGCCTGGTATATCCAGCGACCACAAGTGGTGAATATAATGTGAGAGGTCTAAGCGCATAAACACGAAACTGCTAAGACACGAGGTTGAGCCCGACTTGTGGAAGAAGTCTGCCCGGAACAAACCGGCATATCCAGCATCCACAAGTTGTAGGCTTAATGTGAGAGGTCTAGTGCATTATAACCATAAATGAATAAATGGTAATGAATACTTAACCTGGTTGGATCCATAGGATTGAATGAACATGTTAACTTGATTAGAGGTTAAGTAAACTTGTTTGAAACAGTGGGAGGATTAAGTGTATCTTGGGGTGCTGGGATATATATATATATATAGGCCTACAAACTTAACCTGTGGGGTTATGCAATCTCGCTCTGGTATGGCGTAACCTGTGGAAAACCTAGTGGGGATGCAAGCGTAAGGGGAAGCTTGTATCATCTTGTGTGTGGGACCTGTTTCAGTCAGTAACCTATATATAGTTATCAAACGAGTACTTCGAAATAGGTCAGAGTCGGGACACGCTTACAGGGCTGATTGTACGAGATCCAAACTAAAGGATGGTGTGGGCGGCACGTTCCGACGGGTCATGTGCATGCATGGGTCCGGCAGAGGAGGTTTAGACGCTGTGACATCAGTAGATATGGTTGTGCATATACTGGAAATGAAGGGTTGCCACTTTAGGAAGTCATACATCCTATTGTGGGGGCTAGCACAAGGTATCTACGGAGTAGGGAGCCGATCTATTGGGGTAGTAATTAGGGTACATCTGGACTCTGGTATGTTTAAGAGCCCATTATTATCCTTAGGGGTAACACCGGTATGTTGGGCTGCCTGTTGATTGTATGGGGTTAAACCTCTCACTAGAAGTACACCTAAGTATACAATCTTATAGTTGTTGGCATCATCTCATTTTAGTTATACTAGTATTGGTGCAGAGAATGTACTAGAGGAGCGCAATACATTCTATCATGTTTATCCTGTTTACCTTGTCATACCTGCCTTTTTATGATGTTATCTCTCTTATCCACTTTATATGTCTGTCATGATACTTTTACTTATTTATATGCTAAAAGTAACTGGACTCGCCAGACTTTATGTCTAACCCATTTTGTTTCCTCTTCTTTCTCTTCCTCCCAACCCCAGGTTCCCAGGCTGGGAACACTCAAGCTTGATCAGGATTCTGCTTTCATCCTACTTGGAGCTGCTTAGGTGTACCGCTTGATTTCATATCTCTCTACTATGGCTATGCTTTGGGTATTATGCTTCTTTTATTACTATACTCTGATGTTTCAAGTACAAGACATAAATTTTAATGATGTACTGGGTTTTATGCATTTCAGACATATGATGTAACCATGTTTTGAACTACGATGTTTTCTGCTTAATAAAATTTTAAATTCCGCTGCTATTTTATATCTGTCTGGTAATGTTTCTATTCCTGTTTACCAATAACGCTTCATGAAACTTAATGCATTCTCTTAATGAGTGACGTTAACAGACGTGGGTGTCATACTTCGGGTCGAACGGGATCCGGATCGAAATATTTGATTCGGGCACTGTTCAAAGTGAAGGATCCCAATCTTGGGTATATCCTTTTCGATCTACAGCTTAGCAGCGGTATGTATCAAATCATTCGACTCAGAGATTTCAATCCAAAAAACAACTCCCATGTTGGAAGGATTTTAGGAGTTTGGAATCTCTTGACTATGAATATCTGAATCCTTGACGGCCTTGTTGAAAGGCTGGTCAATAGTAGAAATGGTCGATAACCATCTCGAGCAGGGAAACCCAGCAAGGCCTTGGTACTTGCCCGAATGGTTTCAACAGTATCTTAGGACTGTGGAATAGGTCCCTACTGCCTATCCTGTCATTAAAAAACCAACAGCTCAACCCGTTGAAGGGGCCCTCAACTATCCTCGTCTTTGCAAAGATTTCATGAACTTAGGAGGCAAGCCATTTTCAGAACTGAGAGCATCCTTGAAGCTAAAGCATGAATGCGAGCGAATCTTCGAGGCTACCAGATGGGACAACCAACTTAACCGTAGGGTAGCGGCTTGGCACTTGAATGGTGAGGCCCAAGATTGTTGGATCATGATTTTAGAAGAAAATGTAGGTAGAGTGTTTACTTGGGTAGAGTTTAGGAACTTCTTTGAGACTAAGTTCTAACCTAGTGCTGAAATGAGCCTACAAATGGAAAAGTTTATTTAGTTGAAGCAAGGGGAGTTAAGTTTGAGAGAGTATGTAGCAAGATTTACGGAATTATCCAAGTTTGGGAGAGGGTTGGTGGACATACCTATGAATAAATCCCTTAGTTTTGTTAAAAGATTGAATTCTCCGTTGAGGGAAATGTTATCGACCCAGGTAACGTTGAGGGAAATGCTATTTGCCCAGGTAATGTTTGGAGTTATGTTCGAAGCCCTTGTTAAAACAACTATCCTGTATACGGCTGAGGAAATTAAGGAAGTTAATAATGATAAAGGAGAAGGTTCCTCGAGATTTGGGAAGAACAAAAAGAAAAGTTTTTGGCTTAAGAAGAAGACAGGAGGAAAATTTAAGAAGGAGGCCAAGACGTGTTCAAGGTTCCACAGAAAAAGGGCATGAGGCGAAGAACTGCAGAGTGAACTTATCTAAGCCAAAATTCAAAGGGAAATGCTTTGATTGTTATGAGGATGGACATTTGGCTAGGAACTTCCCTAAATCGAGAGTAGTGTAGAGTGCACAAAACTATGCCTTGGAAGTAGCACCGATTCGAAGTAAACCCCCAGAGATCAAGGACAACCAGCATTGAATGGTACATTTTCTATTCTAGGAATTTTTTTGTGTACCCTGTTTTATTCGAGAGACACCCATTCTTCATAGCTAAGAAGATTGTTGATTCTTTGAAACTTCCCTTATCTTTTGCTAGCCATCTGATAGAAGTGTCCAATCCTATTGGAGGGACTATGCAACTTTCGTTTGTGTGTAAAGACCTAGTATTGGACATCAGAAATGTTGACTTCTTTTGTGATGCATATCTATTTGAGTTCGAAGGGCATGGTCGTAATCTAGGGATGGACTAGGTATCATTTTATGGGGCCATCCTTAACTGCAACAAGAGAATCATTTGCTTGAGAAGCCAAGGACGCCATAACTTAAAGAACCATTGTAGGACTGGGAATAGGGATTCAACATTATTTCTCTTATCATATGATTAAGAAATACCATCTTTGATGTCGACCATTTATGAGTTCCAGATGTTTCTAAGGAGGCTGTAAGACTCCCACCCCAAAAAGAAATATCGTTTAGGATAGACCTCGAAAAGGATGCGAGGCCTGTAGCATTTCCTTTAAGGCACATGGCTCCTAAGGAAAGGAGGGAGCTAGATTGATAAATCTTTGAGTTATTTCAAAAGGGTTTATTTGGAGGAGTACGTCTGAGTGAGGTGAAACTATAGTTTTTGTCATAAAATATGATGGGCCTTTGAGTTTAAGTTGTTGGATCTAGAATAACCATAGAGGGGGGGTGAATAGGGTTTTTCGCAGTTTTTAACTGAATTAAAAACTTAACGAGATATATAATAATAAACTGATCACAGAAAATAGCAGAAACTGAAATGCAGAAAATGAATCACACACAGATATACCCAGCTTCGGCAAAACCCTGCCTACTGCTGCATTTCTAAGGTTTCTACTAGGTGATAGAACAGTTCCCGCATACAAGACCATGTACACTCGCAAACCCCTGCTCCTATTCTAACCCTACGCTCAAACCCCTAGACTGATCTAAACCCCTAGATCAGATTTTCTCTGATTACAACCCTGTAATTCTGAACCCAGATTTTACAGACTCTGAAACTGACAGTCAAGACCCTGACTGAAACCTTTAGAATTTTACAGACTCAATAAAAACTGTTCGACAATTTTTAAAACAAATACAATACAATGAACAAGAGAAATTAAAATAGAAAGAGCCTTGGAGTTAAAGATAAAAGAGGGTCATCCCCTTTTTAATTAAAAAACCCTAAGCTCTAAATACTTTGGCCGGCCCATTTGTTTATTTGCCCGATTACTTTTGCTTTTGCTCTGGAGATAAAAAAAATGGCGGCGGTGGAATCAAAAACTAGGGTTTCTCTTCTGATCCAAATCGAAGTCGATGTTGTTAATTTTTGGCTCTGGAAATGATTTCTGGTGCTCGTATCTTCGATTGCTTCTCTGTCTTGCTCGATTGTTGTGTGGCTATGTGATTCTTCACTCTGGCGATCGAAACCCTAATGAAATTGTGAGTATTTTAAAAATGTTGCTCTCTGATTTAGTTGTTGTTGGTTTTGATTTCGATGTCCTTCTCTGCCTATGATGTAACTTGTGTTCAATAGGATTATATAATCCTATACCATGCTCTGATTTCCTCGTATGTGACTTGAGATGATTTGGCTGATTATTGGTTGCTTTCCCCTTTTGAAAACCCTTGATTTGAATGATGGATCTGGACCTTTGAATGAATTTAAATTGCTTGGTTATTTCCCTGATTTTGCTCGGCTTGATTTGTGGTTTCCTCTTTTGAAAAAACTCAATTTAAAACCTTGAATGATTTTATCAAATCTGGAAAATGTCCATGATTTCCTCTTTTGTCTTGTGCGTGAATTTGTGTAAGCTTCCAATTTAAACTGATCGGCATTGAGATTGCTTTTAATTTGTTGAGATATTCTGGAACTTTATTTGAGGCTCTCTTGCATGATTGTAGTTTGTTGCCTTGATTGAATTCACCATTGACACTCTTTTGAAAATAAAAACATTCGGCTTTGGTAATTCTGGAAATACTTCACAAGACTTGCCAGAAATGAATTCTTGATTGGATTTTAATTTCACTCATTTCTGGAATGCAAATTTTCTTGAACCATCCAGAAAATGATTGGATCATTGCTTGAAAAAAAAACTTGCCAAATATTGTTCATTGCAAAAAAAAAAACTTTGCTGCACTTACCCAAATTGCTTGATAATTCCCTTTAAAAAAAAATTCCTGCTGTGGTTTTGGTCTTCAAAAAAAACTCCTGCATATTTGCAGTGTTTACTCTTGCATGATTTAAAAAAACTTTCCTGATTTCCAGTATGCAGTTTTTGCTTTGCCATATCTGGAAATCTTTTATGATGATTTGTTGTCACTTTCTTCATTTGCTTGTCCACTTGTGGTTCACTGTGTACCTTGTGAATGTAGCTCCCTTGAACCTAGTCTTGATTATCTTCATACACCATGCCGAACTTGTTTGTTGCACTTTGATCCCATACTGATTTTGCTCATGCTATTCTGGGCTGAGCCATACTGAGATGTCACACCACTTTGTGCACATATAGCTGCACCATCTCATTGCTGGTTCGACTAGCTTTACCTGTATATGTATGTTGTGCTTGTATGAACCATATTTGCATACTGTTTCATGCTTTGTCACCTTGGCCTTGTCAGCTTGTGCATGTCTGAACCTGTAGCAGTTGTGCTTGCCCCTCTTGCATTGAATTTATCTTGTATCATGAATCTTGTCTGACTTGACCATGGCAGTGTGTCTTGTGCTCAACTCCATGCTGTTGTGCTCGACTCCATGCTGTTTTTAACATTTTTTGTGTTGCTAGTCCGCATGCTTGATTTTCATTGTTGTTTGGCTCCATATCATTGACGTTGTGAACTCGACCATTAATGCTTGCTGTGTGTATTTGGTCGACCCAATTATGTTTGACTTGTACTCAAATCTGCATTAAGAACTTGGTGTTGCACCTCTGGTTGACCTGAACCACTTTATTCATGTTCTTGAACCTGTTTGTGGCATGTACTTGTATATTGACCTGAGCTTGTTGCACCATTGTATAGCATTGCTTTTTTTTTTTTAGGTTTTGATCATGTTTGTTTGTGCTGACTTTGTTGCTTTTCAAATATGCACTGAGTTGAGAAGGTCCACGTGGCTACTCCTCAGTTGCACGCTGAATTGGCGAGGCAGTGCACACGTGTATACACGTGTGTACACGCAGCCATCAGACGAGTTGTCCCTGTCCCTGCATTGAAATATATATGTTGTCTGCCTTGTGGTATTTACAGTGTATCACTGTGAATATCACAAGCTGTCTAGACACAGATTGATGGTTTTATAATTCAGATCAAGTCATGAAAAATGATGAGAAACACACCAGAAATCTGAGGCAAATAGAATTTTTAAAAAATAAAATTTAAATTTGCATGTATTCTGTTTTATTTCTATTGCAGTGTACTGTGTGTGTGTGTTTCATGTGTGACAGGTAAGCTGGGATGACTGGACTGACTGTGATGACAGGACTGACAAGCTGAAGACAAGAAGACAGTGTGTGGTGTCAATGAATGTATGAGTCTGTATATACAAGTGAAAATTGATATATATGAAATGTAAACTGAATGAATGTATGAGTGTTGCAGTGAGGAGCTGTGTATATATGAAATGTACTGATGTCTGTAATAAACAAGTTTGATTGAAATAAAATATTCTATTTAAATAAAATACTGTGTTAATATTTGAATTTCTGTACAGTCGTATTTTATTTAAATATAAATATTATATTCATTGCTGTGATGTATATATATAACAGTACAGTACCAAACACATTTATAATAAAAATATATTTGGTTGTTATCATCAAACAAAAATCATATAATTGTGTATACAACACCGTTATATACAACAATCTCCCCCTTTTGATGATGACAAACAAATAAAAGATTTTGAATATAATAAATGTGTTTGTTCATGGATATTTGAACTCCCCCTATTTAAATGCTCCCCCTCCAACTATGCATGAGTGAAATGTATGAATAATTAAATTTTCAAAATTAAAAATATTTATAAAATATTCACTCATAAATCAAAATCTAATCCATTCTCCCCCTTTTGTTATCATCAAAAGGATACAGATTTTTAAAATATAGATGAAAAATGACTAACAAATACTATATCAGCTTAAGAGGAAGAACAGTCATCATAAATCTCAATCAGTCAAACAAAAATCATAATATTCTAAGAACAGGTGGCATATTTCACATTGTAGAAAATGACGGATATACGATGAATTTTATAAAAAAAATGGAGAGAGAAAAATATGAATATTTTCCAACTATTTTTAAAACAGACTTTAAGAAATTGAGGCACAAAACAGTGATGAATTTGGACTATAATTATAAATTCAACCTAAGTGACAAAATCAGATAGTCTCAAATCCCAGTAGCTATCAATCAACAAGTCATAATACTTCATAAGGTATTAACACATTTCACAGATAGAAGATGGATTGATAGGTTGGTTTTTATAAACACCAAGGAGAATTTCATATAAATCTTTATTTTATCCAAATTATTTTCTTTTCTTTTTCTTTTTAATTTAAGAGCACACTGATCACGCATAACCAGATCTTGGATTTTTAAATGAGATCAGTTGCAGCTTAAATATAAGTAATCTCGTAACCATGCATAACCAGAGCTTGGATTTTTAAATGAGGTTAGAGAAATACTTATGAATATTATATTGTTATATTTTTCTGTTTCAAAAAAATGAAAAACTCCTTGATATATAAAACCAATATGGATGATAGAAAATATGGTAAGTACAGAGATAAACTGTGAAATAAATTTCTAAATTAATTATATTATGATGAAATATGACCAACTGTACCGGGATTATTGAAAATTTTCAATTGACACTAATTCTGAAAAATGACATAACCATAATTCCATCACAAATATTTTCACTGTTTATTCAAGACGATTTAAAAAATATTAAACTCTCCACATTTATAAAAAAAATTATCATGGATGATAGAATGGTGATAGATAATGAGGACGGTCGTAAAATAATTGCCAGTTCAAAGATATTATAATAAATATTCAACCATCATGAAAATCCAAATAAAATCTCCTCTTATTATGAAATATATTGCAGTCACAATTCATCACAATTTCTAAATCTGGTTATAATTTTGATGAATTATAAATACAGTTTAATTTGGATATTGATATCAATTTCTGAAAGAATAATCAATAAATAATTTTAAAATTGAAAATCAATTACAAGGGTAATATGCTGATCTATACATGACAAGAGGGAAAAAATATATATATACAAAAAAAATATGCAGCACTTTTAAACTGATACCACATGGTGTTTCTACAAAGTGAAAAATCAGAACAGATGGATGTGACAAATATAAGGCGCTTCTGATGCCAAATGTTCTCGCTTTCTCAAGGATTTTAATGACACCCTGGTGGCAAACAATGGTACCTCAGTCAACAGAAAAGTCTTAATTACAAAGCAAGTAACTGAAGCACACAAAAATCATTTATTAGAACACGATAAATCTTTGATACCAAATCAAGCAGTAAAAAAAAAATTTACAAATCAATTTCTTATAATCAGAGCAGCATGATTCCAAAACAAACATTTTTCAAAAAAAACAGTATCAGAGCAGCACAGAAAAATCAATATCACAACAGACTTGTCAAACGATATTTCTGAAGGTCACAAAAAACAATATATTCCATGATCCATGATTATAAAATTTAGTTTATTTTAAATCATTTGAAGAAATGTGAATATATCAGGATTTAATGAATCAATCACACAATATTATATTTCAGATTCAAGATATGTGTGTGATTCAATAAATCAATAATTTCAAATGATTTTAAACAAACATATATTCAAATCAAATAATCATGAAATAACAATGATTTTCAAAGATCATTTTCAAAAAAAAAACATTTTCAAGAATTTCTCAAAACTATTTCCGACAAGCCCAAGAGAAATTTCAGGTCATTTACATCAAATTTGAAAATATTCATGATCGGGATAACTTATTTGAAATCACATGAATCAATGTAAAGTTTTGGGATATAATGAATCAGTCACACGAGATTGACAATTTTAAAAAATGTGTGATATTCAAAATATCTAGAATTTCAGATGATTTCAAACAAACACATTTCAATATAATGATCATGAATAAAGATGAATTCCAAGATGTATCACTGATACAAGCCAATCTGAAAATCAATGAAATTATCACAACTGATAAATAACAGAGTGTTGTAATGAGTATAATATTTTGAGCTTTTCTAAAATGAATTAGAATAAACTCAGAACAGCAAAGATGTGTGACATTTCATTAGATATTCAGATCTTCAAAAATTTAGAATTCAAACTAACAGTGTTCAAGATATGACAAGAATACATCAACACTGTTATGAATTCAGAAATAAAAAAAATCTCAAAAACAATTGCAGATATTTACAAGATTAAATTCAGGATATGGAAATGATTAACACACGATGATTTTATACAAATAAAGCATATTTCCAAAAAGATCATGGATTCTGCAACTGGAAGTTTAAGAAGTACAGACAAAGAAGAATATGGCAGTGTCAAATCAAAAACAAAAAACAGAAGAAGATAGAGGAAGGAATAAAAAACAGACAATAAAAACAAAAAGAATATACAAAGGTGAGTTTAGAGATCATACCAGAATCCAATGTAAAGCAGAATCTCTAACTCAACAAATGTTGGCCTAAGGAACTGTAAATGACACAGATTTATAGACAATCTTGATTTCAAATTTCTTTTCAGCACAGCAGTTCCTCAGCCTTCACTGGTACCTAGCAGTTGAGTGAATTAAGTGGTCTAACAAAATTTGTAAAACCACTCTGAAATACGTTTACCACTTTTGGTGCCCAAACCTGTTTGTATAACAAACCATCAGAATTTACCTTTGTACCCTTCGGAACCCAAATCTGTTTGAATTTAACGAGGTTTGTTTTATCTCTTTTTGGGATCCAGGATTGTTTAGATGAATTATTACAAAACAAATTCAAATTTTGTTTTTGAAAAAATCCTTTGGAATTAACAAAGTTCAAATTAGCAAGATGATTCTTTTCAAAAAAAGTTGAAGGATTTTTAAAATCGTTTGAGCTTCTCCTTTCAGAAAACTCAGATTTCCCAAAACCAAGTCCACTTCTATTTCCCAATGAAAATTGATTTTTCAACAACATATTTAAAGATTTCTCACCATTTGAAAATTTTGCCAGGGTTGTTTCAAGTTGTTGAATTTTAGTTTTAAGATCACCATTTTCTTTCAATAAATCTGAACAATCATTTTCAGTGATCTTACATCTTTCAAAATTAGATTTCAAAACCAAATTTTCATTTTTAAGCAGATTAATTTTGATTTGGGACTCAGCCATCTCAGACTCAAAAAGTTTTTGTTTTTCAAACCCAAATTTCTTGGATTTTTCAATTTCGTTTTCCAGTTCTTTCAAAATCAGATCTGTTTTCAACAAACTATCATTTTCAGCGTTTTCATGTTTGGAATTTTTGATAGCCTTGAAATTTATAAATTCCTTTTGTAAACAATTGTTTGCATCTTTCAGCTCAATCTCGTTATCTTTTAAAATTAAAATTTCTTCTTCAAGCCTTCGAATATTATTATTGAAATGAACGAGATCAGTTTTTAATTTCAAACAATTTTCACAATTAGAATTTTCAAATTTCACGACATTTGACAATTTCGATTCCAAACAATTTATCTTGTTGGTCAACTCAGAATTTATAGATTTCAGAGATTTATTTTTCGATTGGAGTTTGTCAACAGACTTGGTTAAATCAACACAAAAATAAACCAGATCTTTATATGAAAAATTTCTTATCTCATCATCTGTTGAGTCTTCATCAGCTGATTCATCTGTTGAACAAAGATCTGAATCTGAGTTGACAGTTGAGGGTTTTGAGAAGTTGCTGTCGTTTCCATATCTTGTAGTTAGAGCTGTCCAAATTTCCTGCGCAGTTAAACAATGAGAAATCAGACTGTATTGATTATCATCTAGGTGAGAATACAGAATATGTGTAGCACGAGAATTAGAAGCTTTATCTAAAATGTCAAACCCATTGATAACAACATCCCAACATTTAATATCAACAGATTTTAAATAAAATTCCATTTCGGATTTCCAATTTAAAAAATCTGTTCCAGTGAAAATAGTTGGAGATGAACTGGACTGACTCTCTGTGGACTGACAGCAAGGGTTACCCATGACTCTAGAGTTAATGAAATTACCAGGCTCTGATACCACTTGTTGGATCTAGAATAACCCTAGAGGGGGGGTGAATAGGGTTTTTCGCAGTTTTTAACTGAATTAAAAACTTAACGAGATATATAATAATAAACTGATCACAGAAAATAGCAGAAACTGAAATGCAGAAAATAAATCACACACAGATATACCCAGCTTCGGCAAAACCCTGCCTACTGCTGCATTTTTAAGGTTTCTACTAGGTGATAGAACAGTTCCCGCATACAAGACCATGTACACTCGCAAACCCCTGCTCCTATTCTAACCCTACGCTCAAACCCCTAGACTGATCTAAACCCCTAGATCAGATTTTCTCTGATTACAACCCTGTAATTCTGAACCCAGATTTTACAGACTCTGAAACTGACAGTCAAGACCCTGACTGAAACCTTTAGAATTTTACAGACTCAATAAAAACTGTTCGACAATTTTTAAAACAAATACAATACAATGAACAAGAGAAATTAAAATAGAAAGAGCCTTGGAGTTAAAGATAAAAGAGGGTCATCCCCTTTTTAATTAAAAAACCCTAAGCTCTAAATACTTTGGCCGGCCCATTTGTTTATTTGCCCGATTACTTTTGCTTTTGCTCTGGAGATAAAAAAATGGCGGCGGTGGAATCAAAAACTAGGGTTTCTCTTCTGATCCAAATCGAAGTCGATGTTGTTAATTTTTGGCTCTGGAAATGATTTCTGGTGCTCGTATCTTCGATTGCTTCTCTGTCTTGCTCGATTGTTGTGTGGCTATGTGATTCTTCACTCTGGCGATCGAAACCCTAATGAAATTGTGAGTATTTTAAAAATGTTGCTCTCTGATTTAGTTGTTGTTGGTTTTGATTTCGATGTCCTTCTCTGCCTATGATGTAACTTGTGTTCAATAGGATTATATAATCCTATACCATGCTCTGATTTCCTCGTATGTGACTTGAGATGATTTGGCTGATTATTGGTTGCTTTCCCCTTTTGAAAACCCTTGATTTGAATGATGGATCTGGACCTTTGAATGAATTTAAATTGCTTGGTTATTTCCCTGATTTTGCTCGGCTTGATTTGTGGTTTCCTCTTTTGAAAAAACTCAATTTAAAACCTTGAATGATTATATCAAATCTGGAAAATGTCCATGATTTCCTCTTTTGTCTTGTGCGTGAATTTGTGTAAGCTTCCAATTTAAACTGATCGGCATTGAGATTGCTTTTAATTTGTTGAGATATTCTGGAACTTTATTTGAGGCTCTCTTGCATGATTGTAGTTTGTTGCCTTGATTGAATTCACCATTGACACTCTTTTGAAAATAAAAACATTCGGCTTTGGTAATTCTGGAAATACTTCACAAGACTTGCCAGAAATGAATTCTTGATTGGATTTTAATTTCACTCATTTCTGAAATGCAAATTTTCTTGAACCATCCAGAAAATGATTGGATCATTGCTTGAAAAAAAAACTTGCCAAATATTGTTCATTGCAAAAAAAAAAACTTTGCTGCACTTACCCAAATTGCTTGATAATTCCCTTTAAAAAAAAATTCCTGCTGTGGTTTTGGTCTTCAAAAAAAACTCCTGCATATTTGCAGTGTTTACTCTTGCATGATTTAAAAAAACTTTCCTGATTTCCAGTATGCAGTTTTTGCTTTGCCATATCTGGAAATCTTTTATGATGATTTGTTGTCACTTTCTTCATTTGCTTGTCCACTTGTGGTTCACTGTGTACCTTGTGAATGTAGCTCCCTTGAACCTAGTCTTGATTATCTTCATACACCATGCCGAACTTGTTTGTTGCACTTTGATCCCATACTGATTTTGCTCATGCTATTCTGGGCTGAGCCATACTGAGATGTCACACCACTTTGTGCACATATAGCTGCACCATCTCATTGCTGGTTCGACTAGCTTTACCTGTATATGTATGTTGTGCTTGTATGAACCATATTTGCATACTGTTTCATGCTTTGTCACCTTGGCCTTGTCAGCTTGTGCATGTCTGAACCTGTAGCAGTTGTGCTTGCCCCTCTTGCATTGAATTTATCTTGTATCATGAATCTTGTCTGACTTGACCATGGCAGTGTGTCTTGTGCTCAACTCCATGCTGTTGTGCTCGACTCCATGCTGTTTTTAACATTTTTTGTGTTGCTAGTCCGCATGCTTGATTTTCATTGTTGTTTGGCTCCATATCATTGACGTTGTGAACTCGACCATTAATGCTTGCTGTGTGTATTTGGTCGACCCAATTATGTTTGACTTGTACTCAAATCTGCATTAAGAACTTGGTGTTGCACCTCTGGTTGACCTGAACCACTTTATTCATGTTCTTGAACCTGTTTGTGTCATGTACTTGTATATTGACCTGAGCTTGTTGCACCATTGTATAGCATTGCTTTTTTTTTTTTTAGGTTTTGATCATGTTTGTTTGTGCTGACTTTGTTGCTTTTCAAATATGCACTGAGTTGAGAAGGTCCACGTGGCTACTCCTCAGTTGCACGCTGAATTGGCGAGGCAGTGCACACGTGTATACACGTGTGTACACGCAGCCATCAGATGAGTTGTCCCTGTCCCTGCATTGAAATATATATGTTGTCTGCCTTGTGGTATTTACAGTGTATCACTGTGAATATCACAAGCTGTCTAGACACAGATTGATGGTTTTATAATTCAGATCAAGTCATGAAAAATGATGAGAAACACACCAGAAATCTGAGGCAAATAGAATCTTTAAAAAATAAAATTTAAATTTGCATGTATTCTGTTTTATTTCTATTGCAGTGTACTGTGTGTGTGTGTGTTTCATGTGTGACAGGTAAGCTGGGATGACTGGACTGACTGTGATGACAGGACTGACAAGCTGAAGACAAGAAGACAGTGTGTGGTGTCAATGAATGTATGAGTCTGTATATACAAGTGAAAATTGATATATATGAAATGTAAACTGAATGAATGTATGAGTGTTGCAGTGAGGAGCTGTGTATATATGAAATGTACTGATGTCTGTAATAAACAAGTTTGATTGAAATAAAATATTCTATTTAAATAAAATACTGTGTTAATATTTGAATTTCTGTACAGTCGTATTTTATTTAAATATAAATATTATATTCATTGCTGTGATGTATATATATAACAGTACAGTACCAAACACATTTATAATAAAAATATATTTGGTTGTTATCATCAAACGAAAATCATATAATTGTGTATACAACACCGTTATATACAACATAAGTGTCGATTATAAGGAACTAAATAAACTAACTAAGAAGAGTAGATGCCCCACTACCGAGGATTAATGATTTGTTTGACCATTTGGGAGATGCCCAAATAATTTCTCAATTAGATCTAGCTATTGGATTTTCCCAGTTGAGTATATCATAGAGAGTAAGCCTAAGATATCATTTAGGACGCCGGATGGATTGTTCGAGTGGGAGGTTATGCCTTTTGGTTTGACGAATTCTCCCTTTCTTTGTAGACCTTATGATTAAGGTATTTAGGGGCGTACTAAATAAGATTGTAGTGGCGTACTTAGATGTCATTCATACATTCTCCAAGGACTTTAATGAGCAGGAAGAACACTTAAGAAAAGTTTTACGAATTCTGAGGGAAAACCAGCTTAAGGACAAATTCTCAAAATGTCACTTTTGGAAGAGAGAAGCCAAGTTTCTAGGGCACATTATTTCGGGAAAAGGATTAGCAGTAGACCCCGCTAAGTAGAGGTTGTCCAAGAATGTAGGATGCCCCGCAATGCGATAGAGGTTAGGAGTTTCCTAGGGTTAGCAGGCTACTATTAGAAATTTATCAAGGACTTCGCAAGGATTGCAATCCCTCTAACCCAACTGGCGTAAAAGGATTATAAGATTGTATGGACTGAGAAGTGTGGTATTAACCCAACTGGCGTAAAAGGATCATAAGATTGTATGGACTGAGAAGTGCGATATTGCCTTCCAGAGGACGAAGGAATCTCTAACGAGTGTGCCAATTCTTGTTACTCCAGATGGAACAAAGATGTTCACTGTCTTTACGGATGCTTGTGGGACTAGTTTAGGAGTAGTACCTATGTAGGAAGGTAGAGTAGTTACCTATGTAGGTAGACAACTTAAGGACCTTGAGAAAAGGTACCCCGTCCATGACTTAGAGTTTGCAAATATGGTTTTTGCCCTAAAGATGTAGAGATATTACCTTCTAGGAGAGAACTTTGAGCTCTATACAAACCATAAGTCTCTTAGATATTGGTTTTTTCAGCGAGATCTGATCCTTCGAAAACTATAATGGATGGAGAATCTAGCATCATTTGACTTTTCCATTCAGTATACCCCTGGGAAGGGTAATGTCGTTGCTGACACTTTGAGTTGGAGGAATGCTACCATTAGTTCGATCATTAAGTGGAGGTAGTGTAACACCCCACCTCCGTTAAGGTCACTCATAAAGGGAATGCCTTAACTTCGGTGGAGCATTTTAGTAAACAGAAACAGAATACTACAAGACAGATAAACAGTACTTGAAAAATTATAACTTTATTTCAAACAGAAGCTTGGTTACATCCTTTCAAATCACAATATCAGAATTCAAGTACAAAATATCAGTCTTGTACAAAAGCCTTCAGAATGCATAGTTTAAAATCATAATCCCCACAGAAGAAGACAAGCCATACTTTAAGCACTGCAAGCGGAAGAAATCTAGATCAAGCTAGAGTATTCCCTTCTACAAAACCTGGGGGGGAAACGGAAGAAAGGAGGCGAAACAACAAGGGTCAGACAAAAGTCTGGCAAGTCCAGTGATTTTCAGTTATGAACAGATAATAATAACATGACATGAAAATAAAACTGGATGAGAGATAACTGTAACAGACGTAGCATATATAACAGAAGAACAGAATGATATAAGCTATTGCTTTACACTTCTCTGTACTAATACTAGTATAACAGAATTAGGTGTCACCCTAATGTCTAAACTGAAAAAGAAACGGGTACAGAATAATTTAACCGAAACAGAATGCTAATAATGGGCCTTTACTACCCGATCAGAAACAGACAGAAGCAGAAACAGATTAATCCCTACGGAAACAGAATGTAGAATTAGGTGTACACTAGTAATGGGCCTTTACCACCCGAACAGACGGTACCACGCAGAAACAGACAGGTGTTACCACCCAACAGAAACAGACGGTACCAACAGAAACAGACAGAACTAAGTGTACCCTAAAACCCTACCCCAAGCGATCGGCTCCCTAATACATAAATATCCTGTGTTGGACCCACAGTAGGGAGTATCACTCCCTAAAGTGACAACCAATTGGCACAGACCTATTTACAGATGTCACGGCGTCTTACATCCTCAGAGGCAGACCGGGATCCATGCACGCACATGACCCGGTTGGAACGCACCATCAACACCCCTCGCCATTATCAGAATGAACCGCTTATAATTAGTTCAGTAAGCATGCCCGGACCCTACTTACTGTTGGGTCAAAGTTTTGATACCAGAAAGGGTTACTGACTAATATGGGTCCCAAACAACAGATGACACAAGTAATTCCCCTCCTAACCTTGTGTCCCCAGACTAACAGATTTCAGCTTAACTTGTCTACAAGTTTCAGACATACAAAATTTAGATTAACTAGTTCACAGATCAGACAATCAAGTTAACAGGTTTTCAGACTAACGGATCAGATGTTCGGATTAACAGGCTTACAGATTAACTGGTTACAGATTAACAGACTTACAGATTAACTGGTTACAGATTATCTAAGTTTGTATTGGGCCTACGGATTCACGAAACGGGTTTATCAGATTCATTGGTCCAATTGGTTTAGCCTTACCCAACACGTTTTAGACATCATAATTATCTCAGATTTTCATTAATTAAATATTAATGCCCAAACCTCTCACATTAGACTGACAGTTTGCGGCTACTGGTTAGGCCGGTTGGTTCCGGGCAGGTTTCTATCGCAAACTGAGTCTAACCTCGGGTTTCAAGCACGTTATGACTAACTTCTCACATTAGAACCTATTATTTGCAACCACTGGAATATGCCGGGCGGTTCCGGGCAGAATTACGCCGCAAACTCATTCTAACCTCGAGTTAGCCATGTTTATCTTTGCGGCCAATTAATTAATGATTCACCATTTATACCCACGCCTAATATACATGTCAATTATTCATAACTATAGCCAATTCAGATTATGTC
The DNA here is from genome assembly GCA_030737875.1 of Allium sativum. Taxonomy (NCBI): domain Eukaryota; kingdom Viridiplantae; phylum Streptophyta; class Magnoliopsida; order Asparagales; family Amaryllidaceae; genus Allium; species Allium sativum. The sequence continues at coordinate 343,287,655 of CM060919.1, forward strand.
AATAGCGGACTAATTATATCAACTCAACAGATATGGCAGATAACAGATTTAGCAGATTAGGCGACTTAACGAATTCAGCAGATTAAGCAGTTTAGCAGATTTAGCATATAACAGTTTAGGCATCTTCAGCAGACAAAGCAGATGACAGATTTGGTATATGAACAGATATAGCAGATTATAGCAGAACTAGCAGATTAAGCAATGTAACAGAACTAGAAAATTAGGCAATATAACAGAACTAGCAAATAAGGCCATATAACAGATTTAATCATTCCTTAAAGTTTCATAAACATATCTTGCCTAATTATAAATTTGGCCTAAGTTTGCATGCCTAAATAGTTGTCATGATTCACATTATGATCATAAACCCCACGTTTGCATTGAATTTACATGGCACAAATTATGGTTATAATTTACCATATAACACATGTCTCAAATTTAGTTAAACTTGCCTAGTACAAAAGATTCACATATAAATTATACCAAATATAGCCATCGATTTCAATGCATGTCATATATTCAAAAATCTCCCACTTAGGTGTTATTCACATTTAATAGTTATCAAATCTTAACATAAATCTTCACACCTAAGTCATATTCCCTTTTTATCCCAAATCATGAATTTCTATATAAACAATATGCCCAACAATCTAGAACTTTAAATTATAACAGATCTTTAATTCAAAAATATGCGTTATGTCCAATGTCTCAAGTCACATGTTAATATACAATGCTTCATCTTCTTCCAATTCACAGGATTGCTCAGATCTAAATCTAGTTTACAACCTATGTCCTTTTAGTCACAGATTTGCCATGTCCAATTATGCCATCATTCATTATTTATCCCAAAGTTTGACGTTCGTGCATTAATCTCTTATGAGATTTGGCGCGGGCTCGGGGTAGCCTGGCTATAGAACAGAAAGAAGAAAGAGATATAGAATAAAATAGATCAGAACAGAACATACGCAATCTCAAATTCAGATTTACAATCATGTCACAATTATAATTAAAGTTTATATCGGAAAATAACTGCACTTGTCTTGGTTGGATTCTAAAAGAAAAAGGTGTTGTAGTTGTTCTCTTTTAATCCTAATCAGAATTGGAGGAAGCACAAGTCCTAGCTTAGGTTTAAGCAGAGTAGAGACGCCATTGATTTATTTATTTTTAGAGAGGAAGAGAGCAATGGAGGCTAGAGAATTGTATATGAGATTTAGGTTTAGGTTAGGGATGTATATATAGGTGTAGGAAGTTATTTAGGACCATTAGATTAACCCTGAATCATGAGAACCAATCAAATGCAAAATCTGCATTTGAGCGAATCGGCCCACGGGATGACAGCCAAACACCCTGGATTAACCCCTAGTCGACCCAGCAGAGCTCGGGTCGACCTCAAAAATGGGCCGGTTCGGTTATTCCCCCTCCCAATTCGCTGTTTTGAACCTTTTTTGCATGTTTATTTATTCAATTTTTATAGATATCTATATATATTTCTCTCATATGCATACAAACTTCAAGGCTTAATAACTTCTTCATAATTAACCATTTTTTTTAATATTCTCAGAAAAATACGGGGTGTTACATTCTCCCCTCCTTAAAGGATTTCGTCCCCGAAATCTTCAAGTTAAGAAGAATGTATCCTAACATCCAACATCCATCTACTCAACCATTCAATCACAGGCATCCATTGTCCTTAAAAGGTTTCTAATGCCGTATGAACATATGCAAAGTGTGTGTATATGTTTCTTATCTAATGCAAAATCAGGCGGTCTACTGATCCAGTTGACCTCCTTAATGCGAATCATGTTAGTGTCATGAGTCCAAATATGTATGCAAGAAATCCTATTTGATACACATCATTTCTATATGAGTGCATAACCATTCATCCAAATGCAACATCCATGTGAGGAGTCAATCATTCTGCATCCACAAAAATTGAAAAAATGCACACATATCCATTTGCAGTATGAGAGTGTTTTTGAGCCGGTCTTGTGCCTAGTGTGTGTATATGCATCCACGAGCAACCACTAGCAACCACTTGCATCCACTTGCAACCATCAAACATAACATGTCTCAAACACATGTTTACACCCATTAGTTTCTACCTAAAGTTCGAAGATTCGATCGATAGGATACAATCGAACGATGGAAGCGAGTACAGATAAAACAAAAACTTGGTTCCCATTAGACATTTGTTGAGAGAATAATTCCCCTAAGTATCAACCCCAAAGACCGAAATCAATATCAGATTGACACTCAGAGGATTACCCTCTTTAGACAATGTCAAAAGTGGAAATCTTAACCTTATCAGAGATATTCAGATATTTACAGACTACTAGTACAGATCAGATTACCAAATGATTCTTAGAAAACTAAGCATGATAATACCCAGAATGTATGCGTCCTACTTGACGCCTAACACAGATATCTCTCAAACCCCAATTTATCACAAGCAGATGAGTCATAACCCTTATGGGTTTGAGTCTACAGCGGAATCAGAAACAATACTAGTATTAAAGTGCAGAGTATCGATTACAGAATCAAAATGCCAGAATCAGAAAGAGTTTTAACTCAACAATCAGATAAAGAAATTAAACCTCTCACAGACAGTTTTCCTAATTCTATCCTATCCACTAGCCTCGAGAGTGTTCGCCTGCCCTCCAGAAGTAGGTCCTATCTTCTGCCCTTGCCCTCGTTTCTTCGGGAAGTCCCTAGTGAAGTGTCGCATCTCACCACAGTTGAAGCAAGCGGCCTTCTTTGGATCCACTTTCTTATCGTGTGTCCTATCCATATCTCCTATGTACGTTCTCCATTCGTGACCTTCCACCAAAATGAAGCTTCATCTTTCATTAACCAAGCAGTTGGTTGAACCTTCCTCCCATCGTCTATCTCAAAGGTACCAACTAGTCCTCTACTCCGTTGAGCCAACTTCTAGCCTCGACAACGTCTCAGTCCCATAAAACGGTTTTCCGCCCATCGCACGGAAGTTTTACATATCTTAGAAAAAGCATCTATACGCGGAGGAAGAGATTCAAAAGGGAAAGAGGAAGGAACTCGAAACAAAGAATCGAAAGAAAGATATATGGCTTTTGGGGATTATGTTTTTCAAAATAAGCTTTATTTTTAAAAATACTTCCTTTCAAAACCTTTTTGAAAATAGTTTTCAAAAACTTTACCCAATCTGGTAACCTTCAGCTCTGATACCAAGTGTAACACCCCACCTCCGTTAAGGTCACTCACAAAGGGAATGCCTTAACTTTGGTGGAGCATTTTAGTAAACAGAAACAGAATACTACAAGACAGATAAACAGTACTTGAAAAATTATAACTTTATTCCAAACAGAAGCTTGGTTACATCCTTTCAAATCACAATATCAGAATTCAAGTACAAAATATCAGTCTTGTACAAAAGCCTTCAGAATGCATAGTTTAAAATCATAATCCCCACAGAAGAAGACAAGCCATACTTTAAGCACTGCAAGCGGAAGAAATCTGGATCAAGCTAGAGTATTCCCTTCTACAAAACCTGGGGGGAAACGGAAGAAAGGAGGCGAAACAACAAGGGTCAGACAAAAGTCTGGCAAGTCCAGTGATTTTCTGTTATGAACAAATAATAATAACATGACATGAAAATAAAACTGGATGAGAGGTAACTGTAACAGATGTAGCATATATAACAGAAGAACAGAATGATATAAGCTATTGCTTTACACTTCTCTGTACTAATACTAGTATAAAAGAAATAGGTGTCACCCTAATGTCTAAACTGAAACAGAAACAGGTACAGAATAATTTAACCGAAACAGAATGCTAATAATGGGCCTTTACTACCCGATCAGAAATAGACAGAAGCAGAAACAGATTAATCCCTACGGAAACAGAATGTAGAATTAGGTGTACACTAGTAATGGGCCTTTACCTCCCGAACAGACGGTACCACGCAGAAACAGACAGGTGTTACCACCCAACAGAAACAGACGGTACCAACAGAAACAGACAGAACTAAGTGTACCCTAAAACCCTACCCCAAGCGATCGGCTCCCTAATACATAAATATCCTGTGTTGGCCCCACAGTAGGGTGTATCACTCCCTAAAGTCACAACCAATTATCACAGACCTATTTACAGATGTCACGACGTCTTACATCCTCAGAGGCAGACCGGGATCCATGCACGCACATGACCCGGTTGGAACGCACCATCAACACCCCTCGCCATTATCAGAATGAACCACTTATAATTAGTTCAGTAAGCGTGCTCGGACCCTACTTACTGTTGGGTCAAAGTTTTGATACCAGAAAGGGTTACTGACTAATATAGGTCCCAAACAACAGATGACACAAGTAATTCCCCTCCTAACCTTGTGTCCCCAGACTAACAGATTTCAGCTTAACTTGTCTACAAGTTTCAGACATACAAAATTTAGATTAACTAGTTCACAGATCAGACAATCAAGTTAACAGGTTTTCAGACTAACGGATCAGATGTTCGGATTAACAGGCTTACAGATTAACTGGTTACAGATTAACAGACTTACAGATTAACTGGTTACAGATTATCTAACTTTGTATTGGGCCTACGGATTCATGAAACGGGTTTATCAGATTCATTGGTCCGATTGGTTTAGCCTTACCCAACACGTTTTAGACATCATAATTATCTCAGATTTTCATTAATTAAATATTAATGCCCAAACCTCTCACATTAGACTGACAGTTTGCGGCTACTGGTTAGGCCGGTTGGTTCCGGGCAGGTTTCTGTCGCAAACTGAGTCTAACCTCGGGTTTCAAGCACGTTATGACTAACTTCTCACATTAGAACCTATTGTTTGCGACCACTGGAATATGCCGGGCGGTTCCGGGCAGAATTACGCCACAAACTCATTCTAACCTCGAGTTAGCCATGTTTATCTTTGCGGCCAATTAATTAATGATTCACCATTTATACCCACGCCTAATATACATGTCAATTATTCATAACTATAGCCAATTTAGATTATGTCAATAGCGGACTAATTATATCAACTCAACAGATATGGAAGATAACAGATTTAGCAGATTAGGCGACTTAACGGATTCAGCAGATTAAGCAGTTTAGCAGATTTAGCATATAACAGTTTAGGCATCTTCAGCAGACTTAGCAGATGACAGATTTGGTATATGAACAGATATAGCAGATTATATCAGAACTAGCAGATTAGGCAATATAACAGAACTAGCAAATTAGGCAATATAACAGAACTAGCAGATTAGGCCATATAATAGATTTAATCATTCCTTAAAGTTTCCTAAACATATCTTGCCTAATTATAAATTTGGCCTAAGTTTGCATGCCTAAATAGTTGTCATGATTCACATTATGATCATATACCCCACGTTTGCATTGAATTTACATGGCACAGATTATGGTCATAATTTACCATATAACACACGTCTCAAATTTAGTTAAACTTGCCTAGTACAAAAGATTCACATATAAATTATACCAAATATAGTCATCGATTTCAATGCATGTCATATATTCAAAAATCTCCCACTTAGGTGTTATTCACATTTAATAGTTATCAAATCTTAACATAAATCTTCACACCTAAGTCATATTCCCTTTTTATCCCAAATCATGAATTTCTATATAAACAATATGCCCAACAATCTAGAACTTTAAATTATAACAGATCTTTAATTCAAAAATATGTGTTATGTCCAATGTCTCAAGTCACATGTTAATATACAATGGTTCCTCTTCTTCCAATTCACAGGATATGCACATATCTAAATCTAGTTTACAACCTATGTCCTTTTAGTCACAGATTAGCCATGTCCAATTATGCCATCATTCATTATTTATCCCAAAGTTTAACGTTCGTGCGTTAATCTCTTATGAGATTTGGCGCGGGCTCGGGGTAGCCTGGCTATAGAACAGAAAGAAGAAAGAGATATAGAATAAAATAGATCAGAACAGAACATACGCAATCTCAAATTCAGATTTACAATCATGTCACAATTATAATTAAAGTTTATATCGGAAAATAACTGCACTTGCCTTGGTTGGATTCTAAAAGAAAAAGGTGTTGTAGTTGTTCTCTTTTAATCCTAATCAGAATTGGAGGAAGAAGAAGCACAAATCCTAGCTTAGGTTTCAGCAGAGTAGAGACGCCATTGATTTATTTATTTTTAGAGAGGAAGAGAGAAATGGAGGCTAGAGAATTGTATATGAGATTTAGGTTTAGGTTAGGGATGGATATATAGGTGTAGGAAGTTATTTAGGACCATTAGATTAACCCTGAATCATGAAAACCATTCAAATGCAAAATCTGCATTTGAGCGAATTGGCCCACGGGATGACAGCCAAACACCCTGGATTAACCCCTAGTCGACCCAGCAGAGCTCGGGTCGACCTCAAAAATAGGCCAGTTCGGTTATTCCCCCTCCCAATTCGCTGTTTTGAACCTTTTTTGCATGTTTATTTAATTTATATATATATCTATATATATTTCTCTCATATGCATACAAACTTCAAGGCTTAATAACTTCTTCATAATTAACCATTTTTTTTAATATTCTCAGAAAATACGGGGTGTTACAGGTAGTTAGAGTTTCTTTCTAGTTTCAATTTGCAGCCAATAATTGAGGTAGCCAAAGAGTTTCATGGAGTTATGGAGGTTAGACCAGTCTTGATAAAAAGCATCAGGAGTGAGCAAGGATATGATGACGAGTTCAGGTCGTTAAAGGAAAAGAATTATAAGAGGAATTTTTTCTCATTTGGATATATATTCTTTTGGTAGTGGTAGTTTGAGAAGAGATGACCGACTTGGTGTCCCTAGTTGCGAAGACCCTAGGATGGATGTTCTAGAGGAGTGTCATAGGTCAAGGATAACCGTACACCCGGAGGGGACAATTTTTTTAGAGATATGAGAAGAAAATTCTATTGGGAAGGAAAGAAGAAGGATGTTACAGAGTTTGTTGCTAAATGTTTGACTTGTCAAAAAGTCAAGGCCGAGCAAGGTAAGCTTGGAGGTTTGTTATTACCCTTAGAGATTCCCACTTGGAAATGGGAACATATTTATATGATTTTATTGATAGGCTTCCTAGGAGTTAAAAAGGAAACGAAGCTATTTGGGTCATCGTGGATCGATTAACAAAGAGTTCCCATTTCATCACAATCAAGAAAAGCAGGACCTCCACTTTATTAGCTCAGTTATATGTCAAGGAGGTTGTCAACTACATAGGATTCTAACTTCTATAATTAGTGATGGAGAACTATTGTTTAGTAGTAAATTTTGGAAGAGCCTTCAAGAGGCCTTAGGGATGACGCCGAGTTTGAGTACAACTTATCATCCACAAACCGAAAGTCAAACAAAAAGGTCAACATAGCTCTAGAGGATCTGCTTAGAGCCTGCATCATCGACTTTGGAGGAGCTTGGGAGCAACACGTGCCTTAGGTAGAGTTCTCTCATAATAATAGTTACCAAGCGATGATTGGTATGGCCCTTACGAGGCATTGTACGGGTAACCATGCAAATCACCTACTTTTTGGTGGGAAACTACCGATAAAATTCTTCTTGGACCAGACCTAATCCATGAGTATACGGAGATTATCACTTTGATTCGACAAAGAATGAAGGTAGCCCAGGACCTGTAGAAGTCGTAAGGAAGAAACTAGAATTTAGCGTGGAGATCTGGTATTTGTTAAAGTTTCCCCTCTTAAGAAGATAGTACGGTTTGAAAGACTAGGAAGTTGGCTCCTAGATTTGTTGGGCCATTTAGAATCGTGGATAGGATTGAGAAGATGGCTTATTATATGGATCTTTATGAGCACTTATCAGTGCTCCATAACGTTTTCCATGTTTCTCATCTTTGGAAATGGTTTCTTGAATCAGCCACCAGACTTGAGCTAGATGATCTGGGAACTTAGGGAACATTGAGTTGGAGTCTAGGGTGCCTTATGCCACTGCAAAGATCATGGAGAATAGAATCAAAAGTCTCCACAAAAAATCCATTTGCCAAGAATAATGGGGAGATACCCTGCGGAAAGCACCTAGGAAACCAAGGAGAAGATTAAGAAAACTCATCCAGAACTTTTCTCGAGTAATTTTTTCCTCTCAAATTACCATTTTTGGTTGGATTGTGATTTCTAGATTGGATTGTAGGAGAAGGTTGCAACACAAAAGCACCGTGCACTCATACACGACTATATGCATATTATGGTGTTTTACATACATATGACATCACTTACTGCACATACACGATAGGACTATACTCATTTTAGCAAGTTTGCAGTTCATAAACACCATGAGTTATGGATGTATATAGATGCTAATAAATAACAAGGGTGTACAACATGGTTGTTTAGAGCGAGTTTTGTTCTTTGTCCCTTAAAAATATTTCAAGAGAAAATCTCAAGGAGGAGAATGTAACACCCCGTAAAATAAACCTAAATAGACGTTAGGTAATTTAATTTAAAATAACAAATAATAATCAATAACAAGTTAATAGGATGAAAAATGGAATTTTGGATAATTGAGGAATGGGCTGCGAAAGTGTTACTACTGCGTTTGTGGTGAGTGTTAACCCATAAAATATACTCTAGAGAACCATGAGCATGTTTTGGTTAATTTATGATTTTAGGTCGTTAGGCTCTTTGGGTCGTTGTGTCCTTTCTAACTCGATGAACTCATTAACTCATATATAGGCTATAGGTCGTTGTGGCATCCTAGGTCGCTTGAACAATATGTGATATTCACTAACAGCTCTGGCATGTTCGAATATCTTAAGTCGTCAAGGCATCTTGGTCTGCTCAGAGACTAGTCTGCAGGGCTCTTGGACCGCTAACTGAGCTCATTAAAGGTTTTAGCCCATTTCACTAAGACCAAAACCACATCATCTTGGTTTAGCCCGATCCAAGTGTAACACCCCTCCTCCGTTAATGTCACTCACAAAGGGAATGCATTAACTTCAGTGAAGCGTTATAGGTAAGAGATGCAGATAAATTACATGATAGACAAATGAAGCAACGAAAAATAAAGTCATTTCATAAGCAACGTAGTTCAGTCAAGCTTTTACAACAATTGACTCAATCATACTTAAAAGTATTAAATAAAACTTCTGTCTTGATTCAAAAACTTCCAAGTATATAAGAAGCATAAAACATAGCTAAGTAGCATAAGTCCCCCAAATTAAAGTGCAATCACATCCATGGCCAAAGATAAGAGGTTCCAAGCCATACATCACACAATCTCCAAGTTTGGAAAGAGAAACGGTCCAAACTAAGCTGAGTTATTCCCTCCCTGACTACCGGAGGGGACGGAAGAAAAGAAGACGAAAGAAAACTGACCAGACATAAGTTTGTTAAGTCCAGTGATTTTTCAGCATGTAAACAAGATAAAGGATCATGACATGAATAAACTAAAAATAGGACAATACCATAAAACAAGATAACTTAAGACAAGATAAGGCAAGGTAAACTGAATGCGCTTCTACACTTTCTCTGCTTCGTTAATACCCTATTATTCTGATTTCTATATCTCTGCAACAACCAACTAGTGTCCCAACTAGTAATCTGTATAATGATAATATTACAACGTGATCCCAATCCCCGCAATTATGGTTGCCTTCAGGTGTACATCTAGTAGGAGGATCTTACCTTAATCAGCCTAATTGCCACGAAGATGTTAGATGTACCCTTACTACCCCTATCGATCGTCTCCCTACTTGTATTAATGTTCCATGTGTCTGTGTCAATCGACCCTATCTTGCGTGTAGATACCCTGTGCTGGTCCCACCATAAGGTGTATCAATCCTTATGATAGCAACCCGACACGATTCGAGATGCACAACGTGCAACTACTGGTACCCATGCCTGCTTTTTCCCTCTCCGGAGTACGTGCATGCCCGTAAACCGTCGAAACCTACACTGACGTACCCCCTACCGCTATTTTGACTACTTAAAATCAGCCCAGTAATCGTGCCCCACCCTGCCTAGTTCAGGGTACCATGATACATCTATGTGGGTTACTGCTGAAATGGGTCCCCGTTACTAGGGTTTCCTACTGGTTAAGTTTGTGGGCCTATATATACAAATATTACCCACCTATACGAGATGTACTTAACCCTCCCACTGATTCAAGTATGTTTATTTAACGGTTAAGTTTGTGGGCCTATATATACTAATATTACCCACCTACACGAGATGTACTTAACTCTCCCACTGATCAAGTCAATATGTATTATTGGTTAAGCTTGCCTTAACCCTATCCGCTTCGTTCATGTAATATTGGTTAAGTGTTGTCCATTCATGTTAACTTAACCCACCCACACAACATGTTGTAGTGGTTAAGTGTTTCCTATTAACTTAACCCCACTCGTTCATCATGTTATAATTGTTAAGTGTTGCCCTCTTGTGTTACTTAACCCTATCATACATCATATTATATATATATATATATATTGGTTAAGTGTTGCCTTCTTGTGTTACATAACCCTACCTTACATCATGTTATATATTTTGATTAAGTGTTGCCTTCTTGTGTTACGTAACCCTACCATACATCATGTTATATCGGTTAAGTGTGGCCTTATTGTGTTACTTAACCCTATCATTTTCTTAACATGTCCTGTTGATTAGCATTAATTGATTTATTAATGCACCAACCTCTCACATTAGATCTATGTTGTTGCGGTTACTAAATGTGCCGGGCGATTCCGGGCAGTTTTACACCGCAACTCAATCTAACCTCGGGCTAAGCATGTTCATCCTTTATTTAATTTACATATTCGTCATTTATGTCAAGTTTATATGTAAATTATCCACAAGTGTTGTCATGACACATTTACTATTTAAATAATGTTCATAATTAATGGAATACAAATTGTACCATTTCATGCTATTATCCATTTACATGATTAAGAGCCAATCTATGCCATTAGCATGCAATTTAATGTTTTACCCCAATGTTTCTCCTCGTTATTCGTTTGCATAATTTACATAGAACGTTAGGCTCGCAAATTAACCTAACTCATAAACAAAAGGGAAAAGAAAGAAACATGTAGCATTCCAACAGCACAAAATAATATGAATCTAACTAAGCATGTGTAATACAAATTTTTTATGAGCAATATAAACTTAATCAAGCATATCAATGTGAACTTGTACTTGAGTTAGATCCAATTAACATAGATCTTAAGCATATGAACAGGAATTTACATAGATCATAAACATATGTATTAACTTGGATCTAAACATGTAAGCATGTAGATCTAAACATATAAGCATATACGAACATGACTTAGTTTATGAACATGTACATAACATAACATAAAAGCATCACCAAATTAATATACAATATGATAGGTTCAATTGTACAATAGTCTCATAGGCATAGTTAATTTCAGATTTGTCATAAGGATAAACATGAATTAGAATCACAATTAGGAACAATTATAGATTTGATTTATTTCAAGTCATGACTTTTATATATATAAATCTGAAATATATCTGAACTTACAGAAAAAGAACAGTTCTTGTATTCTGGAATCTGATTTCTGAATTTGTTAAGATATTCCTTTGATGTAGACTATTGATGTTCTTCTAATTGATTTCTAGTTGAGGAGGATATTCTAGTTTTAAGAAGATGGAGGCTACGCTAGTTCAGAGAAAGACAGCAAGACGGCTTCATAGAATGTGTTTATGTGTTTTAGGTTTAAGGTTTGAGTTGATTATATAGAAGTCTTGGATTAATTCTAGCCTTTAGATCAGTCTAGAAGTAATCAGGGCCATCCAAACCAAAGAGATGTGTCACTCAGCCAATTACAGTATGACACAAAAGCCCTAATACATCAGAATTTGTCACCGGGCCAATCAGAGAAGGCCACATCTGCTCAGAACTACAGAAATCGTCACAGGAACTGGATCTTGAAAGGGGTCTACCACCCTTAAGGGGGATCGACACCTATGTCGACCCCCCTTAAGAGGGGTCGACACCATTTGAGCGGGATCTTCCTGCTCACTCGTCTTTGACTTATTTTGGTTCTTGAGATGATTTTTTGTATATATATATACTTCCTTATGCATATACAAACTTCTACGGCTTATAACTTCTTCATACGTTGTCCGATTTGCACAAACTCGGACTCTGTCCCAAGCCGAATTCTGAGACGAACGCAATGGTGTAACACATTTCCCTTAGTTCCCACTTTTAAAATTAAGTATTCTTTAATTCATTACTTTAACATTCACAGAAAATACCGGGTGTTACAATCTCCCCTCCTTTAAAGGATTTCGTTCCCGAAATCTCTAAGTTAAGAAGAATGTATCCTAACATTCAACATCCAACTACTCAACCATCAATCACAGGCATCCATTATCCTTAAAAAGATTCTTAATGCTTTCATGATAATATGCATAGTGTGTGTACATGCCCTTATCTAAAGCAAAATCAGGCGGTTTACTGATTCAGTTGACCTCCTTAATGCAAATTATGTCAGTGCTATGAGTCCATCATGTATGCAATTATTCCTAATCGTACTTTATAACTTCTACATGAGTGCTCAATCATTAATACAAATGCAACATCCATATGATAACACATCAAATTTCAATCCATATATATATATACACACACACACATATATGCATATGCAATATGAAAGTGACTGAGCCTACTAGTACCTAGTGTATGTGTATATGCATCCACGAGCAACCACTAGCAACCACTTGCAACCATCAATCAAAACATGTTCCAAAAACATGTTTACACCCATTGGTTTCTACCTAAGGATCAAGGATTGGACCGAGAGGATATACTTAAAAGATAAAGACTAGCAAATAAACTTTATATTAAAAGAGAGATCAAGGATATACCCTCAAAAAGGGTATGATGCGCAGATCTAGTCTTCAGTCTTCTAAGTCGCATCTTCTTGAGCTTCACTCCATATTGCTCTGACTGTCTTAACTTCACGACTGTGTAGCTTCTTAATTTCTGTTTCCAGAATATGCATTGGAACTCATTTCACTGTCGCCTCTCGTTCCACCTTTTCTTCTTATAATATACTTGGCACTACAACTTCTGCCGTGTCATGCTAACATTTCCTCAAAAGATCTTCCAAAATCCTATTCACCCTTTCTTTCAGAGGATGATAAGCGGTGCTCAAACATAACTGCGTACTCATGGCTTCTTGCAAGCTTATTTATTAAGGTGACTAGAGGTCTCTTCTCTACTTAATTTATCCATTGCGTCAGCTATCTGAGTCTTTTCTTTTTGAAGTCCCTATTTACTTCAAAAGCGTAGGTCTTACTCCTAGCGATGCCGACCACTTATATAACCGAAGGTTTTAAAATCAAGGTTTGATATGTATTCTGAACTTTTGCTTTTCACATAAAGAGGACTTGAAGTCAACCTTTTTCTTCTTAAGGCATCCGCTACGGCCTTACCCTTACATCAAAATGGCACCTAGTCCCGTGCTGCATGCATCCGTGTATACCGTAAGCCTTTTACTACCGTAAGGTAAAAGTCAAAACTGGGGCCGTTGTAAGAGCCCTCTTCGATTGTTGGAAATCAATATCACAACCAATATCCTGAGCAAAGTTTAGATTCTTCTTCATCAATCTTGTAAGTGGGGATAATACCTTCGCAAAGTCTTTAATGAACTTCCTATATTAGCCCGCTAGTCCAAGAAAGCTTCTTACTTCTGTTGCATTCCTTGGGACCTTCCAGTTTTGCACTGCAACTACTTTTGCGGGATCTACTGCTATCCCTTCTTTGGATGTCACATGTCCTAGAAACCTTACTTCTTCTCTACAAAAATGGTATTTTTGGAGAACTTCGCCTGAAGTTGATGCGCTTGGAGGGTATCCGAGACTTCCCTTAGATGCAAAGAATGTTCTTCCTCATTCCAAAATATCATCTATGCACAAGCGAAGTGAACCATCCGCCTTTGTAACGAAAACTGCTGAAGCACCCATTCAAAAATACTTCACCTTATGAACCCTTTTTCAAGTAACTATTTTACTTGTTTACTGAGCCCTTCCTTTCCCTTGGATTCATGTGTCGTACAAGTAATGCAACTGGCTTTGCATTGTCAACTAGATATATGCGGAAGTCTATCTCGCGTTTTACGGGACAAACCCCTAACCTAATCAAAAACATTTGTGTACTCATGCACTACTCCATCGGATCACAAATTGTCGATAGATGCATCAAATGTTTCTAGGTAGCTAAGACAAACTGGTCCCTTAGGATCGCACGAAATCTCTAGGGTATTCCCGAGGCAAGTCAAAAGTCTAACTACCCTCCATTCACAATTACTAGCTAACCAATCCATGTCTGGAATCAATCCATAGCCCATGAAACCAAAAAAAACATAAGCATTACACTTAAACTCAATACTTAATATAACTATTCTCAAATCCTCACAAACCAAAGATAAATGAGATGAACCACCAATTGGATTTGAGACAATAATGAGATCTTCTACTATACAAGCACTAAGGTGCAGAGACTCAACTATGGAAGCAGATATAAACGAATGTGAAGAGCTAAAATCAAAAATAGTACTAACAGGATGATTAAAAAGAAAAACTAGACTTTTTCAACAGAAACTCTAATACCTCTTTCTCAGGTACACTGGCGGAGAGAGCATGCACTTTCCCTCCTGAAAATCCTGTCCTTTGTTCTTGCCCTTGTCCTTAATTATATGATCCGTTATACCATAATAACGACACTTCTGCTTGTCTTAGATTTTTCTATTCTTTCCACCTTTGTGAACCAAGTCCATATCCATGAGTTTCTCATCCTTGAGTTGTTTTCCTTAGCCAAACTGCCTTATTCTCATGTTGACAAGTCTCTTGAAAGCTACCTCCATCGCACGGAAAACCCTACAAAGCTTGAAAGAAAATTAGCCGCAAGTGAAACTACTGTGGCTATATATGGAAGTTGGGCATTTCTTCGCCCTTTGACAGGTGTCGTAGTCTCATCAAGCCTACGAAACCATGCCGCGATGAGGTTACCTCCCAGAAAGCCAGGAGCACTGGCGACTAAGTAAAAGGAAAACAAGGATTCAAACAAAGGATCAAAAGATAATGCATATGGCTTTAGGGAATATGCCTTTAAAACAAAACTTTTCTTTAGAAAATGCTTCTTTTAAAACCGTTTTGAAAATAATTTTTCAAATCTTTTATCTGATCTAGTAACCTTCAGCTCTGATACCACGTGTAACACCCCACCTCCGTTAATGTCACTCACAAAGGGAATGCATTAACTTCAGTGAAGCGTTATAGGTAAGAGATGCAGATAAATAACAAGATAGACAAATGAAGCAGCGAAAAATAAAGTCATTTTATAAGCAACATAGTTCAATCAAGATTTTACAACAATTGACTCATTCATACTTAAAAGTATTACATAAAACTTCTGTCTTGATTCAAAAACTTCCAAGTATATAAGAAGCATAAAACATAGCAAAGTAGCATAAGTCCCCAAATTAAAGTGCAATCACAGCCATGGCCAAAGATAAGAGGTTCCAAGCCATACATCACATAATCTCTAAGCTTGGAAAGAGAAATGGTCCAAACTAAGCTGCGCTATTCCCTCCCTGACTACCAGTGGGGAGACGAAAGAAAACAGGTCAGGCATAAGACTAGTAAGTCCAGCGATTTTTAAGCATGTAAACAAGATAAAGGATCATGACATGAATAAACTAAAAATAGGACAATACCATAAAACAAGATAACTTAAGACAAGATAAGGCAAGGTTAACTGAATGCGCTTCTACTCTTTCTCTGCTTCGCTACTACCCTGTTATTATGATTTCTATATCTCTGCACCGCGCAACTTGTGTCCCAACTAGTAATCTGTATAAAATGATAATATTACAATGTGATCACATTCCCCACAATTGTGGTAGCCTTCAAGTGTACATCTATAAGGAGGATCTTACCTCAATCAGCCTAATTGCCACAAAGATGTTAGATGTACACTTACTACCCTATCGATCGGCTCCCTACTAGTATTAATGTTCCATGTGTCTGTGTCAATCGGCCCTCTCTTTCGTGTTGATACCCTGTGCTTGTCCCACCATAAGTTGTATCAATCCTTATAATAGCAACCCGACACGATTCAGGATGCACAGTGTGCAACTACTGGTACCCAGTGCCTGCTTTTTCCCACTCTGGAGTACATGCGCGTCCGTAAACCGTCGAAACCTACACTGACGTACTCCCTACCGCTATTTTGACCGCTTATAATCGGCCCAGTAATCGTGCCCCACCGTGCCTAGTTCAGGGTACCATGATACATCTATGTGGGTTACTGCTGAAATGAGTCCTCGTTACTAGGGTTTCCTACTAGTTAAGTTTGTAGGCCTATATATACAAATATTACCCACCTATACAAGATGTACTTAACCCTCCCATCGATTCAAGCATGTTTATTTAATGGTTAAGTTTGTGGGCCTATATATACTAATATTACCCACCTACACGAGATGTACTTAACCCTCCCACTGATCAAGTCAATATGTATTATTGGTTAAGCTTGCCTTAACCCTATCCGCTTGGTACATGTAGTATTGGTTAAGTGTTGTCCATTCATGTTAACTTAACCCACCCACACAGCATGTTGTATTGGTTAAGTGCTTCCTATTAACTTAACCCCACTTGTTCATCATGTTATATTGGTTAAGTATTTCCCTCTTGTGTTACTTAACCCTATCATGCATCATATTATATATATATTGGTTAATTGTCGCCTTCTTGTGTTACTTAACCCTACCTTACATCATGTTATATATTTTGTTTAAGTGTTGCATTCTTGTGTTACTTAACCCTACTATACATCATGTTATATCAGTTAAGAGTGGCCTTCTTATGTTACTTAACCCTATCATTTCTTAACATGTCATGTTCATTAACATTAATTGATTTATTAATGCACCAACTTCTCACATTAGATCTGTGTTTTTGCGGTTACTGGATGTGCCAGGCGATTCTGGGAAGTTTTACACCACAACTCAATCTAACCTCGGGTCAGGCATGTTCATCCTTTATTTAATTTACATATTCGTCATTTATGTCAAGTTTATATGTAAATTATCCACAAGTGTTTTCATGTCACATTTACTATTTAAATTATGTTCATAATTAATGGTATACAAATTATACCATTTCATGCTATTTGTTAGCCTACTTTGTAAACTAGGCTATACAAAGTCAAGAAGTCAGAAGATCAAGTAAACAAAAGACACTCTCTTACACATCCGGTTCGGATCGGAATTACAGAGGTAAGGACAGAAGCAACACAAAGCTAAAAGATCAAGCCGGATCAGATCGGGCGTAGTCAAAGAAAAGCAAAGTGAGACAAAGTAAGGAGAGACAAAAGTCAAACCGGATCGGATCGGATGGGATGCTCCGATCCGAACCCCATGTCATTAGAAGGACCCGATCCGATCCCAGAAGTTCCCAGCCGCTTCACTCCATGATCTCCCGGATATTCGAGGCAGTTACACCCACTTTCTACTCACGATGGACACTTACCTGATGTGTTGGCAACACCAGAACTCATCCGATCCCGAAAGTCATGGAATGGAGGACACGTGCACCCGATCCGAACCGAATTCTGGAGAAGTTTTCACCTATAAATAGACCTCCAAGGGTCATTTGAAGGGATCTTTTGGCACTCTGAGAGTTTAAACATCTTTGAGAACCGAATTCCAGCACTCCAAACAATTCAAAATCACCATTTAAAGTATATTTTGAGATAATTGAGTGAATGTATATGAAAAGTGAGTGAAATTGAGTGAATATCTCATTGTATTTTCATCTACATCATCAAGCAAAGTGATTATAAAGTGGATGTAGGCTTTTTAACACCGAACCACTAGAAATCCTGTGTCTCTTTTTTATTTTCGATCTCATTTCATTTTAATTTTAGTTAATTTGGGTGTTAGAACCACTTTTTGGTCTAACATTTTGGTGCTTTCACTGAGAAACATTTGAATTCTCCGTTTTTCTGGATTATCGTTCTACTTTTTGGATCGTTGAGTTCAAAGAAGTTAATCCCCAATTTTCGACGCTTTTAAATACTTGTTGGTTGATTGTTGAAGAATTATGGCCAAAGGAAAAGGCAAGGAAGTTCAAACCAGTCGAGGGAACGAAGTTGGTGAAGATCAGCAAAATCCTGTCGTGACAAAGTCTTGTGGGCAGAGGTCGGGAGCGGATCAGACAGGTTCAGGAAATCCAAACCGATCATATAGAGAGAGCTCCGAACGAACCGAGTAGAAGACGTTGAAGAAGTGCACTCCCCCAACCCGAACCGATCCGGCCAGGTTACTTTGCTCGGATCCGATCCGACACTAGGAGATGCTGGAACCTCTGCTCGAGCCCCTCCAAATGCTTCGACTCCAGCCACCAGAACCAATGACCAGATCAATCCAACTGCGCCTATCACCCAAGGAGATTTTTCGCGCCTTCTTGACATGCTTGAGAGCACTAGGGAGGCTATGAGAATCCACGAGCGCACTAATCATATGATGCAGGAGAATATCAGAATCATGAGCAGGGAAATTGGCGAGCTCCGCAGGCAGAGAACCCCTTCCCCAGTTCATCATACTGCAATGGATCAGTCTTCTTCTTCTGAGGAAGAACGGCCCCGTGAAAGAAGACCGCTCGAACGACCTCAGAATTTGGAGCAAATGACTTTCGGATCTTTGGGATCCCGCGAGGACGCTGCTCGTGTACTAGGACCCAGTGATCCGAGCTTGAGAGAGCCTATGCTATTACCAATGCGAGGATCCCATG
Organism: Allium sativum; assembly: GCA_030737875.1. Classification (NCBI taxonomy): domain Eukaryota; kingdom Viridiplantae; phylum Streptophyta; class Magnoliopsida; order Asparagales; family Amaryllidaceae; genus Allium; species Allium sativum. The sequence goes on from CM060919.1 coordinate 343,306,441, forward strand.
TTTTGCCTAGAGAACCTAACCTCACCAATCCCACTCAGGGACAAATGCTTCAGCCCCTTCCTCCCGAGATCGACCGGGAACGTAGAGAGCAAAGCAGAGCAGAAGCCGCTAGAAGAAGGAGAGCGTCCCCTGATCAGGAGCCCAAAGGAAACCCGAACATCAGAGCCAGGGAGCTTGAACGGCACTTGACCAATGCTGACGTATGGGCTATGGTGTGCCAGATCAAGTCTGAGAGTCAAAACTACACCAATGAAGATTATGGCATTCAGCGAAGCCATACTCCCTTTACTGAGGACATTCTTGACTTTTAGTTCTCCCGACGTTTTAATCTGCCACAGGTGGACAGATATAATGGGAGAACTGACCCGGGACAACATTTGATGCGATACGCATGGCTTATGAATGATGTCGCTGCCCCTGACGCTGTGAAGTGTAAGGCTTTCCCGATTTACTTAGAAGACATAGCATTACTATGGTTTACCCGACTTCTTCCTCGATCGATATCGAATTTCAGAGAACTAAGTGAACGTTTTATGAATCAATTCCGACTTCATGCCCGAAAGTCTGAGAATGTTATTGGATTATCGAGAATTAAGCAAGCGCCGGGTGAGTCCTTGAAGTCGTATCTAGACCGCTTCAATTTAGCTGTAACAGAAGTCAGTGACCCGCATGAGTCTACCATATTGATGGCCTTAATGGAGGGAGTTGATCCTGATTTAGAGTTTGGAGATTATCTTTCTGGGAAGCCGCCTCCCACAAGAGAGTTGTTTTATGAGAAGGCCAATATTCGGTTAAGACGGGAGGAAGCAAGGGCAAACAGAAAGAGGAAGTCTGGAGCGGCCTCAAAAGAAGCTGTTCAGAGTAATGTTGTCGTGAAGCAGTCTGGAGAAAGCTCTGAGAAAGTCGAAGTGAATGTGGGAAACAAGAATGGAAATAATAATAATAATGGAAACGGGGGCAACAGTAACCGCAATGCGAATGGTAATAGGAGAAATAGGAACCGTGGAAGTAATTCTGACAAAAGACCCTGGTTCCAGACCTTTGAGAATTACTCACCATTGAATGACACTTTGGAGAATATTTATTTGGATACGTACAATGTTTTGCAATACAAAAGACCGCCGCCACGAGATTCAACAAAAATAATTGCTACTGGAAAGTTTGGTTTATTTCACGGAACTCACCGACACTCAACAAACGAATGTCGACACTTGAGAGACGTAGTTGAGAAGCTATTGCGTGAAGGAAAGTTGGATGAGTATAAGGCTGCCCCAAGGGACAGGGGGCAAGGAGAATAGGCCCCAAACCAGAATCAGTCTGTTCCCAAGCCTACAGCGCAACAGAAAGGCAAAGGAATTGTCATTAACACCATAGTAGGTGGACTCCATCCAGCTATCCGCAGTTTCAGAGCAATGGACCAATATGTTAATGTAGTTAAGCACATAGATGTGGATGAGTGCGATGATTTGGAAGATATCACCCCTGTAAAACAACAGAAGACAATGTTCGATGATGTAGTGTTTCGTAGCAGAGACGACACCGAAATCCAATCACCTACCGAAGATCCGTTAGTTATTACCACTACTATTGGGTCGGCCCTGGTTCATAAGGTACTAGTGGACAATGGAAGCTCTGTCAACATTTTTTTTAAGAAGTCGTTTGATCAGATGAAACTTGAGTCTGGAGATTTGAAGCCCTGTGAAGGTTGGATCCGAGGCTTCAATGGGGCATCGACAGCTCCAATGGGGTATATAGAATTGCCCGTAACATTGGGGAAAAGGGATCGTCGAAGAGTACGAATGCTTCAGTTCTTAGAGCTGGATGTAGATTCGCCCTACAACGCATTTTTAGGAAGGCCTTCCCTTGCAGAGTTCAGGGCTTGTATTACGCCATGGTGTTTATTGCTAAAGTTCCCAACTGAAGCCGAAACAGGAGTAATGAGAGGAGATCAAGTCTCCGGACGAGCTTACTATATTGCTGAATTAAAGATGCTGATGAAGGGACTCAACATCGAGACTAAAGGTGCCTCACCTCCTCCGAAGGTGGGTTCGGCGTAGCAATTAGAGGGATCAGCCCCGAAGGAGTTGCCCAAGGGAATGCCCGAAGACCTGGATCCCAGAGAAGATGAGGAACCTGAGGATAGAAAGGCAACTCCTAACGAAACGACAGTGGATATACCCATTGACGAAGCTGATCCAGCAAAAGTTTTGAAGATTGGATCCCAGTTGGATCCGCATCGAGCCAAAGAATTGACTGACTTCCTGAAGGCAAACCTGGATGTGTTTGCTTGGACCCACGCCGACATGTGTGGGATATCACCATCCATCACGAGTCATTCGCTGAGCAGAAACCCAAAACACCCGCCTGTAAAGCAAAAGAGACGTGTGCTGGGCCCAGAGAGGTCGGCAGCTCTGAAAGAAGAAGTGGAGAAGCTGAAAGAGAACGGATTTATTAGAGATTCGACATATCCCGACTGGATATCGAAACCTGTTTTGGTAAAGAAGTCAAACGGAAAGTGGCGGACATGTATTGATTTTTCAGACTTAAACAAAGCATGCCCGAAAGATAGCTTCCCACTCCCCAGAATAGACCAGCTTGTGGATTCGACGGCGGGACACTAACTTCTTTCTTTCATGGACGCATATTCCGGATACAACCAGATTCCCATGCATGTGCCCGATCAAGAGCACACGAGCTTCATTACGAATTTGGGGTTGTATTGCTATGTGGTCATGCCGTTCAGATTGAAAAACTCTGGAGCTACCTACCAACGCTTGGCGAACAGGATGTTCTATAACCAAATAGGGAAGACTATGGAAGTTTATGTGGACGATATGCTCGTCAATCAAGACAATCCTCTAGCCATACGCAAGACTTGGCAGAGATGTTCGGTATCCTACGAAAGTATCGGATGAAGTTAAATCCTTTGAAGTGCTCGTTTGCGGTGGCATCTGGAAAGTTTCTAGGTTTCATCGTGAGCTCTCGAGGGATTGAAATCAGTCCCAGTCAAATAGCAGCGATAAGGAACATTGAGGAACCAAGGAGAATCAAAGATGTCCAAAGTCTTGTAGGGAAAGTAGCTGCGTTGAGTAGATTTATCTCCAAACCAACAGACAAATGCGTCCCGTTTTTTGACTTGATAAAAAGAGGAAAGAAAATTTCGAATGGACTCCAGACTGTGTTGAGGCCTTTCGAAATCTATTGGACTTACTAGAGAGACCACCGATTTTGTCGAAGCCAGTGGATCATGAAGAGCTGCTTGTTTATCTAGCGGTATCGGCTCACGCCGTTAGCACCGCCTTGGTCCGGGAAGAAGACAAGGTGCAAAGGCCGGTATATTACGTAAGTAAGAAATTGGCAGCTGCAGAACGCAACTACCCAAGGATTGAGAAGCTTGCTTGCAGCATTCTGATCGCCTCCCGAAAACTTCGCCATTATTTTCAAGCTTACCCAATAACCATATACACTGATCAGCCTCCGAGACAGGTGTTGCAAAGACCCGAAGCATCGGGATGGTTGATCAAATGGAATATTGAATTAAGTCAGTTTGATTTAAATTTTCAGCCGCGGAGATCGATCAGGGGGCAAGCTCTGGCTGACTTTATAGCAGAGTTCACAATTCCGGAGGAAGAAATGATTAACGACAAGGTGGTCAAGTCAGAGGAGGAATTAAAATTAGATCCATGGAAGTTATACACAGACGGAGCCAAGAACGACCGAAGGTCCGGAGCTGGAGTCGTCTTAGTTACTCCTGAAGGACGATCGTTATATTATGCTCTACGACTAGAATTTTCAGCGACTAATAATGACTCTGAATATGAAGCCCTGATTGTCGGGCTGAAACTTGCTAAGGAATTCGGAATAAAGGCGTTGGATATATTCTGCGACTCCAAAATAGTCGTCTGCCAAGTGCGAAAGGAGTTTATGGCTCGGGGACCTCGACTTATTGCCTATCTCGGGAAAGTGGAGGAGCTGTTGAGCAACTTGGAACAGTATAACATAACGCATATTCCAAGAGATGAAAACCAGAAGGCAGACCAGCTAGCAAAGCTGGCTAGTTCCGACAATCCAGAGGAAACCGAAATGATTCCAATTGAAACGTTAGGATCGCCAAGCTTTGAGCTGATGGAAATTGAATTAGCTTTCGAAGCAGAACCGGAGAGGGAGTCGTGGATGAACCCAATCAAGAATTTCCTTAGAAATGGAGTGCTCCTGCCAAAGAAGAGTTAGAGGCGAGCCATAGTTCGTAATGCTACCAGATACATCCTTCAAGATGATACCCTTTATCGGCAAGGATTTTCTATGCCCCTGTTACGATGTATAGTGCACGACGACATCAAGCATGTACTAAGAGAAGTACACGAAGGTGAGTGTGGAGATCATACGGGAGGTCAGACCTTAGCAAAAAAGGTATTGCGGTATGGGTATTTCTGGCCCACAATTAACAAAGATGCAGCTAATTACTCACGATGCTGCGACAAATGCCAGAGGTTCGCCAAGATCCCCAGAGCACCACCGACCCAACTCAAATCGATGGTGAGTCCGTGGCCATTTGCCATGTGGGGAATTGACATCATCGGAGTTCTACCGATTGCCAAAGGAGGAGCGAAGTATGCAATAGTCGCCGTGGACTATTTTACGAAGTGAGTGGAAGCTGAGCCTTTAACCAAAATCACAGCGAGAAAGGTGATAAGTTTCGTGGTAAGAAATATTATATGTCGATTTGGGATTCCAAGGACCATTATAACTGATAATGGAACCCAGTTCGATGGTGCTGAATTCAGAAATTTCTGCCAGAAATACAAGATTGACAAGTGGTATACTGCAGTCGCCCATCCACAGTCAAATGGGCAGGTAGAAGCAATAAATAAAGTCATAAAGTCCATCCTCAAGAAACGATTGTAACGTGCAAAAGCATAATGGGTGGATGAATTGCCTGTGGCTTTATGGGCATATCGGACAACGTTTAAGACAGCAACCTGTCATACTCCTTTCTCCCTCTCATTTGGCTCAGAAGCAGTAATCCCGGTAGAGCTTGAAGTTCCCTCTCACAGGATGACATATTATGACCCGATGACGAATCGGGCACTCCTCCTCGAGTCCCTTGATGAAATCGAAGAGAAAAGGGACGAGGCAGACTTGCGTGCATCGAGACATCGACGTCAGATGGCACGCTATTATGACAAAAAAGTTCGTTTTAGAACCTTTGAACCAGGAGATTTGGTGCTAAAGCGAGTTTTTCCATCCCTTCTTCACCTCGGTCCAAAGTGGGAAGGACCATTCGTCATCCAACGGAAACTTGAGACAGGAGCCTTCAAGTTAACGACCGTAGATGGCGAAGAAATGCCTAGGGCTTGGAATGCCCAACACTTGATGCGATATTTGAATTAGGGATGTTGTATTTTCTTTTGTTTTTCTTATGAGCTCTGTAAAAAGGCACGGCTTGCCTTAGAAAAGTGTATTGATACGAACAGAGAACTATAAAGTGGATGTAGGCTACGACTTAGCCGAACCACTATAAAAATATCGTGTGCCACTTACTTTCCTGCATTATTTATATCTTCAACTATTATTCTATTGTGACTGTGGAATATGAGATGTGAAATTAAAATCTGAAAAGTTGGAGATGGCCTATATGCAGGAACAAACACAACGACTGTATGTACAATAAGACATAAATGAATGGGAAGACGACATTCTTAACTCTAACTCTCAAGAGTTGAGAGATAGTATAAAGGACGGGAAGACGATGTCCTCTGAGGCGTGAAGGTGCACCCAGATGAGAGACCGCCTCAGTAAGAACTCTAACCTGAATATAAGACAGAAGAGTATAAAAGATGCCAGAAAAGAATAGGCATCAATGACAAAAGGAATGTGACCCCCGTCAGAGAATCGGGGACATTCAGACTTTTTAATTTAATCTTGAATAGTTTTTCAAGACTGACTGGGGGCATATATGTACACACATATTCCCGCCCCCCCCCCACTATGACTCCATTACACAATTTTAGTAGGACATGCATTTGCATTTTTACATAAGTACTGAACTGACGACTAACAGACATTGCAGGAAATGAATTATTTTATTACAAATGAATGAATTTGTACAGGAAAACAGGCAAAAAGTAGGTGCGAGGGCCGCACTCGCAGCAACAATTATGGGCCAATCAAATGCTAAAATAAAGCAAAATACTTCATCACTTAGACTTAGAAGTGGACTTGGACTTCTTAGCAGCCTTTTGAGCATCCTTCGCCTCTTTTCAGCATCAGTTAAGATGCGCCTTGGTTTTTTCTTCCCTGAGACTGAAGTGCTGGAATCGAGTGACTTTTTCCCGGGAGGCGGAACGCTGGAATCAAGAGAAGACTTTTGAACAAGTTCTTCCGTAATAGATCTAATCGAAAGCTTAACAACTAACCTTGATCCAGCATCCACTACTGCGAGAGGCTTAAGGCTTTCAGGGTCTAAGTCTTCAACTTTAAGCTGCATGCGTTTGTCTTGTTCGGCTTTTAGTGCAGCTAAAATAATGTCATCGGCGCTTTTTGATTCCCCAACTATAGCCACCTCAGGGTCCTCCTCATGTCCCTCATCGCCACTATCATCCTTTAAGGCGTCTATCATCTCGCTGTCGTGAGGAGCATCAGCCTTACCCTTGTCTCCTTCATCCTTCTCTGCTTACTTTGTTTCGGCAGTGGTTCCTTGGGGCACGTCTGCCTTCTCGGATGGTTCAGCACCTGCGGAATGAGAAGCAACAGTTATCAACTCGGGAGAAAATAAAGGGTCCTTCATTGATTGTCCAACTATACGATGGAAAGTGGAGACAACCTTGACGAATTGGGGTGAAAAGGTAGAAATACGTTCCGACGATTTTTCAGCTGGAGTAGCTGCCACCTCTGAAGCCGATTCAGGAATAGAAGATAAAAGAGATGTCTGATGGATCGCCGAGTTTTCGGGGTCGTATCCCTCTACTTCAGGAGTTGTAGCGGCAGTGGAAGAAGAACCAGCCTCCAAGATGTTCTTTTGTTTAGCCTTCCGCTTTTCCTCATCCATGGCGGCAGCAATCAAGCAGCGCCCCTCGGCTAGACTCGCCGGCTCGACATATCTTAAATACTTTTCCATAAGTTTGTCCTCGTCGATGGAATCTACCTTGAGTTCTTCTTTTTCCCATTCAACAATTTGTCTCCATACGTGAACCAAGGTAGTCGGGTAATCATCAATCCAAGAGATGTTTCGGTGGTGGATTATATGTGCAAAAAATTCAATCAGTAATTCACCAAAGCCTTGCACATCCTCCTGAGCCTCCGCTAGCTGCTTGCGGGATTCTTCGGCCGATTTGATGACGCTTTCAACATTACCCTCCGCCAGGGCAGCCCTTTTCTCGGCCTCCATCAACTTGGAAGCCAAATCAGCATTTTTCTACTCCAATTCGGCATTCTTCTTCGCCAACTCGGCCTTTTCTCGCTCAAGGTCAGCATAAGCAAGTTGCATTTTGGCAGCATCTGCCTCAAATTATTGCTTGAAGCTAGCAGCGTCCCGTTGAGCGATAGCAAGTTGAGCCTGTGTATCCTCGAGGTCTTTTCCTAAATTTTTTAAGGCCCTTGCATCATCTTCTGCGGTCTTCTGCATCGAGTTAGTATTCGTGATTAAAGTTCAGATGATTCTGGAAAGGTTGCGCGAATACTTGAACATCTCTGAATATTGTTTCTCGACCTCGTCTATTTTTGCCTTGGCCACATCTGCCCACCTCGAGGAAATAGGCTCAAGAGCAGGTAAGAAGGTTAAGTTTTCAAAGTAGTGATCGGGAAATTGCTCCTCTAGATACGCCCGCTTAACTGCAGTTTCAGCATCCAACGGTGGAGGTGCAGAGAATGTCAGCTCAATATCCTTATGTGTGGAGGGCTCAATGGCCTCCTCATCCCTTCTAGGCCGTTTAGCATAAACCTTGCGCTTGCTTTGCGAGTCGGAATCTCTCGGCGGGCTCCTTTCCCTACCGCGCTTTTCTTGAGAAGAAATTGGGTCTTTTGACTGCGGCCTGTCATCTTCTCGACGGCCTTGGTAGCCCTTATATCGCTCTGGATCTGACCGAACGGGAGACCGAGAGCGCGAGGACCGCGATTGATAAGAATCATAGGGCCTTCTATCCTCCCTACCACGGCTTTCGCGACGATCATGCTCAACGTCGTGAGGGGGTCTAGTCATGCTGCGGCGTAGTTTCCTGATGTCATAGTAAGCACGAGACATTGTACCTGCACAATAATGTAAGTGGAATTCAAAATCAGTATTCTCATAAGACGTAAGTGCTGTGAAGTGGGGTGCAATTGTTTTAAGTGCATCCTAAGTGGTGTCCCCCCCTCCGACAAACCAGAGTCTGGAGCTGAGCCAGTGCGAGAGGGCTCTTTGGCCTTAATAGGAGTGGCCTCCTCCGAAGAAGTAAAAACTAAAGGATTTGTGCCAAAATCCTCAGAAGTGTAAATAGTGTCAGTAAATGGAAGATCTCCCAAGCCCTGAAATGTGGGATCATCAACAGTAGGAGCATCTCTTTGGGAAGCGCCTGTTGGCTGTTCTTTAGGAGATGGTGATTTCTCAGGAGAAACAACATCCCCAGGAGTGATGTACCCCTCTCGGTGCTTTTCAGGTAAATTAGCCAACTCATCGTCTTGAGTCGAACTTGGAGAAGGTGAAGTTTGGAGCGGCACGGTGGGACCTTTCTAGCTCTCGCCCATTTCTGGAATTACATCCACCGGAGGGATATATACATATGGACCTGACCCGTGACCTATGCTACGGTAATGGATAGCAGCCTGTGGTGATGGAGATATTCGTCCTTGAGGACCTTGTCGATAGTTAAAAACTTTTGATCACCATTAAGGAGTCGATGCATCCGATCAAAGAACACTTGACCCGATATCTGTTTTGGATTGTCAACTGCAAACAAAAAGAAAACGGATTAGTGTGGTAGCGTGGACATTCAGAGTCGTGGTTTAGAAAACCGGTGCCTTACTCGATTTTGTCCATCTCCTAGCACACCCCGGCTGTTGCCTTACATAAAACCATTCCAGCTTGGAGTCGCTGGCCTTGCTACTGAATGGCGCTGAAATTATCTTTCTTTTTGGGACAGACTCGAAGTAAGAGAAAGAAGGAGTTTCTCGAGTCCGGTGCTTGAAGTTATAAAAGAAATGGACGTCATCAAAAGTGAGCTCTATGCTTAAGATCTTGCGGTACGCTACAAATAAGGTATGCAGGTAAGCATAGGAATTGGGATGCAGCTGCATGGGGGCAATCCGCATTTGTCTTAGAAAGTCGACGACAAAGGGAGAAAACGGTGGAATAGCTCTGACCATGCACATCAAGCGAGTGATTGCCATAAATCCTTCCGGAGGATTATGAGGACGGTCGGTTTTAGACGGCACCAGAGTATCTTTTTTATGTATCCCATACTTCAAGCATATTCGAAGGAGCCTGTCATAGTCAATTGTCGATTCAATAGAATCTTGAGGTGATTCCAATATGACGGCAGATTCAAATTCGTCAGGAGCTCGAGTATCTCCAACCCCTCCTTCCTCTTCATAACCCAGAGAAACTTCACTGTCAGAAGACGTTCCACTGCTATGCGCCCCTACTTCATAATCCGATCCCTCATCACCCCATTCAGGGTCTGAGGAAGAAGATATGTCGTCAAGAGTAACTTTGTCAGATGTCTTAGGGACCTCTTTCTTTTCTGCCAGTCTAGAAGAATGTCTTTTGGCCATGATCACTAAACTATCGAAGAAGTAATAACAGAAGTTAGAGTAAATTAGCCCGTGTCCCCCTGTGCACGTGTGTGAACTAAAGTGTGTACGGTGTGTGCAGAAGATGTAAAGTTAACACTCAAAAGTGTAATGCAAAATCTGGGCAAAGTAATGATGTTCAGAGCAGTTCTTGATGTTCATGAATGTTCGCGGGGCACTATCCTAACTGTTCATGAAGGTGGAAGTTATGTCAAATATTGATTTTAGCCAAACGGACAAAGTATTATGCTTTAAGTTGGGTGGCCTCGGTTCGGTTCGAGCATACATGATGGGATCGGATCGGGGGCAAAGTTGTGCTTCGGTCAAAAGTTAGCGTCCAACCGGATCGGTTCGGAGCATGCGTTTGGAGCGGATCGGGTAGGCTTAAATGTCAACGCCCCTTTCTCTTCTCAAAGTTCTGCCCTCCGACCTGATCCGGTCAAATAAACCTCGTTTCCTTTTTTACTTTTTGCTCCAACCCAACCTGATAGAGTAAGCCTCGCCTTCCCTCTTTTCCGACCCGATTTGGTCTCATGAACCCCTCACTCCTTTCTTCTCCTCCATCTCCTGTGCTTCATCGCCCGAACCGATTCCCTATGCCATTCATCTTCCTCTTCCTCCTCAGTCACAACCGAACTCAATCCCGTCTACAAAACCCTAGTTAGAACCGAACAGGTACCATCTTCCACCTCCCAGCGCTTCGAGGTGATGGCGGAGCCACCAACAACGACGACGAGGGAGGAAGGAGCCACTGCGTCGAAGCCGATCAATAACCACACTCAAATCATTCAAATCGACCGCAAATTTCAGTTGAAACCAATTATTATGAAGTTAATCGAGGATTTAAACCTACCAAGGTGTTTAATTTGGAGATCAGCGCGAGAATTGTAAGAACTTTCTGTTTGGGACCTAGGGTTTCGGTGCGAGACTTATCAAATGAATGCGATGAAAGAAAAAGAAAGTGAAAAGAAGATGGAGGCTGGGTTTATATAAGTATGTATGTGGTGACCATTCGTATCCCTTTCCTTCTTTCCCGCTTGGACCGGATCATAGCCTACCAACTCATTTTTTGGCTTGTTAGCCCAGTGTTAAGCAAAAAGAAAAAGGAGACTGCACGGGTCGGGATCCGAGCCGAATGGATTGAATGCAATAGCTTGACGTATAAATTGAACTCAAAATAAATCAAGAAGAAAAACACCTGGAAGAATAACTAGATGTTAACAAGAATTCTCCAAATTGTTTGAAAATAAAGAAAGGGATCCACACACTATGCAACATATATATAGACGTCAAGAGACACAACTTTCTGAAACAACGTATCTTTATGTATCAATGGAAACGACTTCTCAATGATTCAAAATGAAAAATTGATGTACAGATAATATCAAAGCACGCTTCGTCTTCAACAGAAGCATCCTTTGAGGGGGCAAAATGTTAGCCTACTTTGTAAACTAGGCTATACAAAGTCAAGAAGTCAGAAGATCAAGTAAACAAAAGACACTCTGTTACACATCCGGTTCGGATCGGAATTACAGAGGTAAGGACAGAAGCAACAGAAAGCTAAAAGATCAAGCCGGATCGGATCGGGCGTAGTCAAAGAAAAGCAAAGTGAGACAAAGTAAGGAGAGACAAAAGTCAAACCGGATCGGATCGGATGGGATGCTCCGATCTGAACCCCATGTCATTAGAAGGACCCGATCCTATCCCAGAAGTTCCCAGCCGCTTCACTCCATGATCTCCTGGATATTCGGGGCGGTTACACCTACTTTCTACCCACGATGGCCACTTACCTGATGTGTTGGCAACACCAGAACTCATCCGATCCCGAAAGTCATGGAATGGAGGACACATGCACCCGATCTGAACCGAATTCTGGAGAAGTTTTCACCTATAAATAGACCTCCAAAGGTCATTTGAAGGGATCTTTTGGCACTCTGAGAGTTTAAACATCTTTGAGAACCGAATTCCAGCACTCCAAACAATTCAAAATCACCATTCAAAGTATATTTTGAGATAATTGAGTGAATGTATATGAAAAGTGAGTGAAATTGAGTGAATATCTCATTGTATTTTCATCTACATCATCAAGCAAAGTGATTATAAAGTGGACGTAGGCTTTTTAACGCCGAACCACTATAAATCCTGTGTCTCTTTTTTATTTTCGATCTCATTTCATTTTAATTTAAGTCAATTTGGGTGTTAGAACCACTTTTTGGTCTAACACTATTAATCATTTACATGATTATGAGCCAATCTATGCCATTAGCATGTAATTTAATGTTTTACCCAAACGTTTTCTACCCATTATTCGTTCGCATAATTTACGTAGAACGTTAGGCTCGCAAATTAGCCTAACTCATAAACAAAAGGGAAAAGAAAGGAACATGTAGCATTCCAACAGCATAAAATAATATGAATCTAACTAAGCATGTGTAATACAAATTTTTCATGAGCAATATAAACTTAATCAAGCATATCAATGTGAACTTGTACTTGAGTTAGATCCAACTAACATAGATCTTAAGCATATGAATAGGATTTACATAGATCTTAAACATATGTATTAACTTAGATCTAAACATGTAAGCATGTAGATCTAAACATATAAGCATATATGAACATGACTTAGTTTATGAATATGTACATAACATAACATAACATAAAAGCATCACCAAATTAATATACAATATGATAGGTTCAATTGTACAATAGTCTCATAGGCATAGTTTATTTCAGATTTGTCATAAGGATAAACATGAATCGGAATCAAATTAGGCACAGTTCTAGATTCAATTTATTTCAAGTCATGACTTTTATATATTTAAATCTGAAATATAACTGAAGTTACAGAAAAAGAACAGTTCTTGTATTCTGGAACCTGATTTCTGAATTTTGTAAGCTATTACGTTGATGTAGACTATTGATGTTCTTCTAATTGATTTCTAGTTGAAGAAGATATTCTAGTTTTCAGCAGATTTAGGCTACGCTAGTTCAGAGAGAGACAACACGATGGCTTCATAGAATGTGTTTATGTATTTTAGGTTTAGGGTTTGAGCTGATTATATAGAAGTGTAGGATTAATTCTAGCCTTTAGATCAGTCTAGGAGTAATCAGAGCCATCCAAACCAAAGAGATGGGTCACTCAGCCAATCACATACAATACATAAGCCCTAATACATCAGAATTCATCACCGGCCAATCAGAGAAGGCCACGTCAGCTCAGAACTATAGAAATTGTCACTAGAACTGGATCTCGGAAGGGGTCTACCCCCTTAAGGGGGGTCGACACCTATGTCTACCCACCTTAAGGGGGGTCGACACTTATGTCGACCCCCCTTAAGAGCGGTCAACACCATTTGAGCGTGATCTTTCCCGCTCACTCGTCTTTGACTTATTTTGGTTATGGTGATGATTTTGTGTGTATATATATAATTTCTTGTGCGTATACAAACTTCTACGGCTTATAACTTCTTCATACATTGTCCGATTTATGCAAACTCAGATTCTATCCCAAGCAGAATTCCGAGACGAATGCAATGGCGTAACCCGTTTCCCTTAACTCCCACTTTTAAAATCAAGTATTCTTTAATTCGTTACTTTAACATTCACTAAAAATAAGGGGTGTTACACCAAGCATGTTTGGGACGTTTAGCTTTGTCCAATCCCGCTCCGCATCCTTTAGCTTGCATTACCTTCAAATGGAAGGAGTTGGACCGCTCCGCCTTGTTTAGCACGTCCCGCCTTACTTTGGGTCATGCAACGTTTACTCCAGCCCACTTATGACCTAAAACAAGAGCACAGTATTTACATAACTGCCATCGGTCTGAACGTCACCTATAAATGCCTCCCACATTCCTTCATTTAGGGGGGGGGGAGGAAAGATGAGGAAGTGCTGCCAAATTTTCTCTACATCCATTCTAAAACACTTATTCTCTAAAATCAAGTGAAGATCCTTGAGAAATCTGATAAAGATCTATGAGAGAAAGAGTGATTAATTTGTTGTAAGAGAGAAGCAATATCTTGTAATCAGCATATTGATAATGGTATCTCTTATGAAAGTGGACGTAGATCCCCAACAGATCGAACCACTATAAAAACTGCATGTTATTATTTTTGTGCTTTTGTGATATTTATGAGTGTGGCCTCACTTTGTTCTTCCTAACTAATTCGATGAAGTACTTTGTCATATCTTTGGCGTTGATTCCAATTTCGAGATCAACATTTGGCATCCACCGTGGGGCCGCATTCACGTTTCCTACCTCTTTTTGCGCCTTGCCATTAAAATTCTAAGCCGCATCTTCTTTCAAAGTTATGGCAAAATCTAAGAAGACCACTAGCAAAACCGTGGTAGAAGCCGACGATGTTGTCAATGAAGAGACGCCACTGGCAAACCGCTTTGAATTGGGCCAAAATTCAGAAAGCGGAGCCGGTTTCACCAGAAATGAGTTAAAAATTGCCATTGCCAACATCAACAACAGGATGGATGCCTCTACTAAAATGATGATGGAAAAACTTGATGCCATCCTTAACACCCGGTAATATCTGATTCCTCCAAAAGTGCATGTAGATCTTGAAGGGAATGGCAAATCGCCCGCTTCCGATCATAACCATAACAACAACGTGGAAGATGGTTATGATGGGGCAAGTGACAGAGATGGAGCTAATATCGAAGAATCGAGATCAAAAGTAAAAATCCATTCTGAAATCAATACCCAAAAGCTCGTTAACCTTGTTGCAGGGGCATCGTCCTGACGAGAAGGCAAAGCACCCCAGCTCTTTATTAACAACCGTATCCCTGGATGAATGTTAGGTAAAGAGCTCAGCTTCGCAGATCATCATAGCACCGAAGAATAATCTTAGACATGATATAACGGGCTATGAAAAAGAATCAAGCTAGTAAAGATGATGAAAGGGAATGGGACTTCTTTCCCGATAGGACTCCATTCACCGAGAGAATCCTGAGAGCAGAGTGTCCGAGGAAGTTCAACCAACCAAATCTGCCCCCGTATAACGGAATTGTTGACCCAAACTAACTTTTGTTCAAATATGAGTAGCATATGAGTGCAGTTAAAGCAACAGATGAGATGAGATGCACGTATTTCCCTCTCCACCTGGAAGGAGCTGCATCGCTCTGGTTCACAAAGCTCCGTCCAAAATATATCGATCGGTTCTCCGATCTGATTAAAAAGTTCAAAGAGCAATTCTGCTTATATGCTACCAAAGCCAAGGACGCTATAACGCTATCCGCCATGAAACAAAACTCAGGGGAAACTATCGAAGCCTTCCTTAGTCGATTCAACATTGCCTAATCTGAAGTAAGAAACCCAGAGCCGCGCATAGTCCTCATGGCTTTACTCGATGCTATAGACAAAATGAGTGAATTCAGAAGGTGGATAAAGATGAAAAAACCGACCACGACCGATAAATTCTATAAAAAGGAAGAAGAATACATGAGGGGAGATGACAATCCTGTGCCCCTTCAGATCATTGACGGTAACCCACTTCTTGAGGCCCCCGCAAGTGCAGCCATGCAATCCAACCAAAAGAATATTCAGGGGCAGAAGCGAATCAATGGTGGAAACGACAATAAGGCTACTAAGAAATATCGCCTTTTCAATCCATTGGAGCTAACTCCTTTGAACGAAAATCCTGAAAACATCTACGTGGCGACCAAAAACTCTGAGGAATATGCAGAGCCAAACCCAATGAGGATAAGCAACAAAGCAGCAAACTCGAGAAAATTATGCAGGTTTCACAACCAACCTGGTCACAACACCAACGAGTGCCGACACTTGAAGAACCTCATTGAGGAATTGATCAGGAAAAACAGGTTACAACAATATGTAAAGAATCTGCAGGCTTTGAATCCTTCTGCAATTCCTCATGGGCCTGGAGAATCAAATGATTAGTCCAGTCCAAACAATGTGGCATCTATCCAAGCTAATCCAAGACTGATCATCAACTAATAGTTGTCAAGGGTGCTCTAACTTGGGTGACTCGGAATGAGCCATCAGCATTGCTATATCCTTACTCTATGATCTACTTCTTGACTTAGTTCATGCTTTACCTCGCATTTTTACTTTCTGCTGCATTTAAGACTTATTGTAAAATGGTCTGCAATAACCTGCAGGCGATACACCGAACTTAAGCCTTGCAACTAAGAGCATGTATGTTCGAATGGGTTACACGCTTGCGAAGTTACTTGCTAAGTCGAAACTTTTGTAAAAAAAGTTGATGCCACATTGCAAGTTAGGTGTTGAGTGCTTACCCTTGAAACATAGTGACTCTGACAATGCTGATTCAAGGGCTAAATGCTGTAAATTCCCAACATGCATGAATGCAAAAAAAAACCTACCCTGGAAAGTAAACGAAAAAGTCGTTATGATTCAAACAGTGAGTGAAAATCATGACAAATGAATGAAAAACTGAAACGTTCATCAAAGTGGGTATCTCACTGAGTGAGTAATTCAAAACTTCAGCTCCTAAACCAAAATAACTTATTGAGTCAAGCATATGGTAAAAGGACTGATTGCCAACCCACGAAATGATAAAACAATCAATTCATAACACCTGCATAGCAACTGAAATCTCAGATGCGAAAAGTGTCAAACTATTCGCATAACATCTGATATGTCAGATGTAAAGAATAAAAGAAAATTCACTTGCGTAGCATCTGAAAGCTCAGATGCGAAAAGTGTCGAACTATTCGCGTAACATCCGAAATGTCAGATGTGACGAATAAAAGAAAATTCACTTGCATTGCATCTGAAATATCAGATGCAAAACTGTCAAACTATTAGCGTAACATCTAAAATATCAGATGTGAAGAATAAAAGAAAATTAACTTATGTAGCATTTGAAAGCTCAAATGTGAAAAGTGTCAAACCATTCGCGTAATATCTGAAATGCCAGATGTGAAGAATAAAGGAAAATTCACTTGCGTAGC
Source organism: Allium sativum (assembly GCA_030737875.1). NCBI lineage: Eukaryota > Viridiplantae > Streptophyta > Magnoliopsida > Asparagales > Amaryllidaceae > Allium > Allium sativum. The sequence continues at coordinate 343,323,152 of CM060919.1, forward strand.
GTCTAAAAGCTCAGATGCGGAAAGTGTCAAACTATTCACGTAACATCTGAAATGTCAGATGTGAAGAATAAAAGAAAATTCACTTGCCCAGCATCTGAAATCTTAGATGTATAAAGTGTTAAACTATTCACGTAACAACTGAAATGTCAGATGTGAAGAATAAATGAAAATTCACTTGCGTTGCATCTGAAAGCTCAGATGCGAAAAGTTTCAAACTATTCGTGTAACATCTGAAATGCCAAATGTGAATAATAAAGGAAAATTCACTTGCGTAGCGTCTGAAAGCTCAGATGCGAAAAGTGTCGAACTATGCGCGTAACATCTGAAATGTCAGATGTGAAGAATAAAAGAAAATTCACTTGCGTAGCATCTGAAAGCTCAAGTGCGAAAAGTGTCGAACTGTTCACGTAGCATCTGAAATGTCAGATGTGAAGAATAAAGAAAAATTCACTCACGTAGCATTTGAAATCTCCGATGCAAAAAGTATCGAATCCACTCATATAAGTCATTAGTGTGATAATGTCCAGGACCAATGGTCAACCTAAGCTGACAGGTTAGCTTTAAGCGATCAACACAATTTTGAATGATCTCATCTTGAGAGCTAAGGGCTTTAATGAGCGTGGCTTTGTCCTTCTCCAAGGTGGTGATGAGCTCAATGTTCTCCCTATTCAATCTCTGGAGCTCGCAAGCAAAGGTGTTCCAGGCTCCTAGTTTGCGCACATAATAATGACCATTTCACCAAGGTGTTTGTCCGTCCAAGTCCTGATAGAGTCGAGTTGCGCCAGCAAATGATCACTCATGATGTCCAAATCTTCAGAGACTGCGCGACTATCAGACGGATAAATATCCAAGCTAGATTGGTCAAAGGTCACTCCTTGAAGGCACCAGCCTTCAAAACGTTCGGCAAGCTCGGCGGTATGTGGTTTCGAAGCATAACTAGGTTTGTCTATGATGGCTTTTAGCTCAGCTAGACTGGGGGCAATAGGGATGGCTTCAGTCTCCACCACCGGGAGTTTCTCCAACCTGTTATGCTTGCGAGCTACCCCCTCACTTGAAGTTCCTTTGTTTCTTTTAGACATCCTATGCAAATAGTAATGTTAAGAGGAAAACAATGAATCATAAGGCAGTTTACTCAAAAGATTTTAGATCGTTCTTACCAGCCCTAGAATCTTAGGTCTTTATGTATGGTAGCGGACTTATGGTCGTTTTACACAACTAAGAAACTTTAGGTTGTCATGACAGTCCGCTTCCTTATGAAGCCCATTTTTAATTCAAGCCTTAGGTCGTGGACAAAAAAAACTGCAAGGGGTTCAGCGACTCAAAGCTTGGGATTGAAATGACGACCTAAATCCTTGAATTGTTACAACCGCCTAGAGTGTGATTACAGGCTAAAACATGACAGTGGTTACAGTGACCTTATTCAATGCGGGACATTGCAAAATAACAACCTAAGATATAAAATTAGCAGAGACGCTATAGCCATTAACAGGAATAACAAGGCAAGATGTTGCAAATTAAGGATGTCAGAAAACTGTGTAATCGGGCAAGATTATTATCTTAGGGTACATGATTCTTAGAAGCTAGAGCCGTGACCTAATTGTAAGTGCTTGTACACGAAAGTTAAGCTAAAGATCATCATAAATAGGCAAGCTCAAAGTCACTAAATTCATCAACATCGTCATCAAACGCACAATTGAAATTATATTAAATAGAAATCTCACAAAGTCTAGGGGTATCAAGTTCAACTTAAAACGTACATATACACACGGTAAGTAAAAGCTCTAAGTCATACCTGGATCCTGATGATAAATAGCTTTGAACTTGATTATAAGACTAAGAGATTATTCGGATTTCAAAAGCTTTGATGATGATGTGAATTAATGGACATAATTGATGTTGGCCGCCATTGTTGAGGGTTTTTAGCTTGAGTGGGGGTTTTAAGAGAATGAGAGTCTAATGAAGGAGAGAGGGCAGAGTTTAACAATTAAACCGAGCTCATAGTACCTTGCAGCGGTCTACTCAGCTATCCAATCCAAAAAAGAATACCAATGGACACTTATTAATGTGCGACCCAGAATTCATGACGAATTAGAACCTTACCACAACCTAAGTGCCTGGGCGACCTAAGAATAAGGTAATTTAAGGGCTCACGCAGTCTAAAGGCCCAAACAACCTAAAATCTTAAATTGCATGGTAATTTAGCCTAGTTTGAAGCCCGTATTATTTTTAATAAATACGAACTTTGAGGGGAAAATGTTAACCCATAAAATATGCTCTAGATAACCATGAGCATGTTTTGGTCAATTTATGATTTTAGGTCATTAGGCTCTTTGGGCCGTTGTGTCCTTTCTAGCTCGATGAACTCATTAACTCACATATGGACTATAGGTCGTCATGGCATCCTAGGTCGCTTGAACAATATGTGATATTCACAAAAAGCTCTAGCACGTTCAAATATCTTAAGTCGTCAAGGCATCTTGGTCCGCTCAGAAGCTAGTCCGTGGGGCCCTTGGACCCCGAGCCCATTAAAGGTTTTAGCCCGTTTCACTAAGCCCCAAACCACGTCATCTTTTTTTAGCCCGATCCAAGCATATCTGGGTCGTTTAGCTTTATCCAAGCCTGCTCCGCATCTTTTAGCTGGCATTACCTTCAAATGGAACGAGTTGGACCGCTCCGCCTTGTTTAGCACGTCCAGCCTTACTTTGGGTCGTGCAACATTTACTCCAGCCTGCTTATGACATAAAACAAAAGCACAGTATTTACATAACAGCCACTCGATCCAAACTTCACCTATAAATACCCCCCACATTCCTTCATTTAGAGGGGGGAGGAGAGATGACAAAGTGCTGCCAAATTTTCTCTACATCCATTCTAAACACTTATTCTCTAAAATCAAGTGAAGATCCTTGAGAAATCTGATTAAGATCTATGGGAGAAAGAGTGATTAATTTGTTGTAAGAGAGAAGCAATATCTTGTAATCAACATATTGATAATGGAATCTTTTATGAAAGTGGATGTAGATCCTCAACGGATCAAACCACCATAAAAACTGCATGTTATTATTTTTGTGCTTTTGTGAAATTTGTGCCTGTGGCCTCACTTTGTTCTTCCTTACAAATTTGACGAAGTTCTTTGTCACATCTTTGGTGTTGATTCCAATTTCGAGATCAATAGTGAGATTTTGATCCATTCTCATAATTTATATATCGAAAACGAAGTCCATACGTAGAAGATATTAATAAAACAAGTTGTGTATAAATATTAACCCAAAAGGTTTGAAATTCAAATAGATTGTATATAAACCATAATATATTTAACTGTAGATTGGGATGAAAAAATATTTCAAGTGAATTTGAAATTGTGTGCATATATTATATACAATAGGGGATAAAGATAATCAATCTAAGGAAATAAATATTCAGAATTTATAACTTATAACAAAATAGTGTTACAAGAGAGTTAAATTCTCTTAACCGATCCATATAGGGGGGTTGACCGCCCTCTTGAGTGTAGAGATAAAGGATGATTGTTTTTAGGGAGTTTATACAAATTGTATCAGTTAGACCATCCAGATTTAGTCTAAATAATCTAACGGTCTACATTTACACTTCCAAGTATAAAAAAGCTCCTTAGCCACACTCAAAACGCTCTTCTCATACCTCTCTATGCCTTCATTCTACGCTTATGCCCTTCTGCCATCATCAATTCTAGAGAAAGGTTAGGATCTCTTCTACCTCTCTTATCTTCGTTCTACCTTCTCTAATCTAAGTTCTCTACAGATTTATGATTTTGAAATTTGGTTATATATATATATACGACTCTAATTCTTATGTATGTATATATTATTGGAGGATTAGAGAACTGTTTCGTAGGCTAAACCCAAATTCAATTCTACAGCAAATTCCATTGTTATTCTATATCAAATCAATGTGCATGGAAATCATTTAAGTTTGCTATATACATTGATTTGATAGTACAAATTTGGATTATTATGCCAAGGAAGGTTTGGGTTTACACGAATAGAAAATAATATCAAACCCCCCAAATCTTCCATTATTTATGTTTATATATAGAAATGGTCAATCAAATTATAGTTGGGTTTGGATTACTAATGTACTGAAAGTAAAGGCATTTAGTTTTTGGTATGATTCTTGAATATGGTCTAATTCCTTTAGTAAATCTGTAAGTTCAATTTTTTTTTTGAAATTGGGTATAGGTTTTATTAAACGCCTACAGCTCAAAATGGTACAAAATGACAAAAGACACATCTGCTGAAGCGAACACAGCATAAATGTCAATACCGCAAACAACTCAAAAATTCCCAAAATAAATCCTAAATTACATCAAAGGCATTCATGGAAGAAGGTCATGGTGAAGTATATTTTGGTTTCGAGCGTTCCACCCCATATATCCACATCTACAATATCAGCTACACTATTATCCAATATGGAGGTAAATACTCTTCCCCATCTTTGTTTCAATTTCGTACGAACATCACTGAGTATTAGCCGACTAACTTCATTGGTTGATCTTATCTTTGCTTGATAAATAGGGCTATATATCTCTTTCCAAATCCATCATACTATAGATGTGAAGAGGATACTATTTACTTCAGATTCTACATCTTTGGGACACCACTTAGAAGCTAGGTAAGCGACAAAACTTTCAATCTTATTATCAGTTAAATTCATGTTCATCGTTTGGAAGAAGTTCTTAGCAATAAGAGAACCGGCCGACATATCCAACATCTACAAGACCGGTTAATGTGAGAGGTCTAGGTGTCATTGGACATTATAACTAGTACACTTAGATGTAAGGTTTAGAACATCTTGTAGTATAAGCCTTCCCGGAACCACCCGATAAATCCAACATCTACAAGTGGACGACTTAATGTGAGACGTCTAGTGTATGTATGCATGTGTGTGTGTGTATATATATATATATATATATGTGTGTGTGTGTGTGTGTGTGTGTGTGTATGAAGTAGGCCTGCCTTGGGGAAGGTATTAAGTGCACGACCTGCCTCATTTTGGCTATTAAGTGGTTAGGACAAGGTCTATTCCTAAGGTTCACTCCTTGGTTCTGGGCCCAAGTCATATACTCACCCTTCGAGGTTTTAAGTGGTTGGATCCGCATTTCACTTATATAAGGTATTAAATTGTCTTATTAGATAATAGCGTATGAGTAGGGTAATTCTCCAAGTAATGCCCTCTTCTTGTCAAAGGGTGTAATGACCCGGGTTTTCGGTTAACTAATTTTAAATATTTAATACGGATTTAAATATTTAGTTGATAATATAAATGAATTATTTATATTAAGTTATCAAATTCTTAATAATCAATTTCGATTTAATATCGAATAGATTAAATTATCGTAATACGAAGTAAATGGAATTCAAATTTAAAACTGAATTAAAGTCAGTTCAAATAACCAATACGAAATTCTGTTTGAATCAGAATAATAATATTAATTTATTTTCGAAGAATAAATTTTTTTGAAATTTAATTGATATTGGTTTAAATTAATATCCGCTTCAGATGATAAAATTAGACTTCGCAGCTCATTCCAGTGTGTCCGGAATGGTAGTATAACCCTAAATTTGTCTGTTGATGGGTTAAGAAAGGAGTTAGGTATCACGAAGTAATTTAAATTTAAGGATACCAATTTTTAACGAATTTAAAATAAAATAAAATAAAATATTTTAAAGTGAATCCTTTTTGTGTAGACCGAAAACAAACACCAAGGCAAGAAATGGGGGCCTCGCTGTTCAAGTTCTAAATCACATGAGAAAAACAACCCGTGGCCTTTCTTTCTTCATCCATTCACTTTATAAATCGCGAGACCCTCTGTTAATCCCATTTCATTCTTCTAAAATTCAAAACCGCTCCTTTCTAATCTTCCTTCCTCCCTCATACTCAAATCAATGACCCCATTTGAATCAACAGAAGAAAGATAGGAACTCGTCCCTTTTGGGCTCGAGCTCGACTCGGTTTTTGGAGTGTGCGAACCATGTTGGAACTCGCGATAGTAGGAGCAAGCTAGGGTTTATCGCGAGGTGGCTCGCGAGCGATTGGCAAGCAGGGCATCACGATCGATTTTGGTGAGGACTGGATGCTCGCGATAGTGGCAATCATGATGTGGTTAAAATCGAGATTTAGGGTCAGGCGTTGGTGGTAGCAGATCTGGTGCGATTTAGGATTTGGGATCATGGGCAGTTCAGTGAAGCCGTGAGGAAAGGAAGCAAAGTAAGCAAGGGTCGTTATTTGAGGAAGTCGCACGTTGTTCGAGAGGTACAGTGGCACTCGCTTGGATGGCAGAAAGCCGAAGTCATGATGGCTAAAATTGGGTCCAAGCGGTTTCTGTAGGTACGTTTTAAGGGGCGACAGTATGGAGTAAACCTACAGTTGATGTATGGAGAAACGAAGTTACTAAGTGAAGTTGGGGGGTTTATGCTGTCGGTTATTTGCTGTTATATTGCAGAAATGGTAGGAGACAATGGCAGTTGTAATGGAGAGGAAGAAGGGATGGTACTGTCTTCGGGATGGAGGATCTTGTGTGTGTTGGGTCAGTAATGCTTGTTCAGGCAGTATTGGTTTCATAATTTGGTTAGAGTTGGTTTCACTCATCAAAAGGAGGTGTTTAACGATGCTTGTGTGGAAGAATGTGAGGTGGAGCTCTAGCAATGAGCTAGTGGTGATGAAGTAAGATTAATTATTTTACTGTAAGCGGGAGGGAAGAAAGCAGGAACCCGTATGAGTACAACATGAGCAGAGTTTCACGTTGTTTATTGAGAAGAGGAATTAATGTATAAGTCTTTACGAGATTTTTAAAATACGTAAAATAATTTGTTATTCATTTTAAGTAGTTAATTCAAATATTTAATCGATAATTCAAATCAAATAATCTTAGGTGTATGATGGATTCATTCGAGATGGCTCGAGTGGACTCGTAGCCGCGACAATTGGAATTTAACTAGATGCTCAGCAATTTTAAAACAAGGTGAGTAAATGTCACTCACCTGTTGTTTTGAATTATTTTTATTCAGTAAAAATAATTGTTGCTGCTTGTTTGTAAGCTTTCTGGTTGATTTAAATATATTAGTTATTTAGGGTTGACTACTATATATATATATATATTTGGTTGATGGTTGAATTGTTCCTGCAGCCTCATTAGCGGATGCCCGCAGTTTCATAGCGGATGATTTCCCTATGCGCCCCACAAATATATATTAGTGGATGACCTTCATACCGCGATGTCCTGCCTCGAAGCAGGATGGGTATTATTTATGTTGACTAATATATTTGGATGCAGGAAAACAGGTTGGAGGGATCCAACTGGATCCCTCAAAAATATATTGTCTGTTTGTTTGTTTATTTGTGTATATACTGTGATATATGATGTGTTAGAAAACCTGAAATCAGTAAGTGGTTGTTTGTGTGTTTAAATATCATTGGGGCCAAATAGTTGATATATAAAAATAACGTGAAAAGGATATTTGAGATTTAAAAAGGGAAAAATCTATTTTTCTAAAATAGATTTTGAATTTCGAATAACTGTGAAATATTCACTTTTTGGATAAATAAAACAAGCAGTTCATTTATAAACGATGTTTATAAATAAAGTAAAATGAATTATCATTGGATAATTCGGGAAATGTAAATACAAATATGAAATTCAAGGAGGGATGTTTAATTTTCCAAAGTAGGGATTTAATTTCAAATAGATCTGGAATCGAGACTTGTTTAAATATACAAACAAGTAATATAAAATGGTGTTTATAAATAAAAATGGGAAAATTGTTTTAAAGAAATAAACAATGGAATTTATTCTGATGTTCAGAATATAAATTGAACTAAAATAAATCCATAAGGATTTATGATTTGAATTTATTTAAATAGAAGTTAATTTAAATATAGAAAATTCAAAGAGAATTGAAATGGAGTTTGAATATAGAAAATTCAAATAGAATTGAGATGTAATTTGAATATAGAAAATTCAAAGAGAATTGAAATGGAATTTGAATATAGAAAATTCAAAGAGAATTGAAATGGAATATGAATAAAGAAAATTCAAAGAGAATTGAAATGGAATTTGAATATAAAAAATTCAAATAGAATTTGAAAATAATAGTTGGAACCATTTTGAAATGGGAACAACGAAATATATTTTAGAATATTGATTTTTAAACAGAATAGAAATAAATCCAAAGGATTTATAATTTGTAAAAGGAATTGAAATTAAATATTGAAGATTGAGTATAAATAAATTTATTTCCGAGTTAGGGAAAATCGACGATTTTAGAAAATCTGAAATATTATGTTCAATTGGAAAAATGGATTTGATATATATTAAAAATATATAAGAATGGAGTTGAATTTACTTTAAACGAAGTTTAAAAGTTTATATATAAAAATATAATTAAAACGAACTTGCCGCAATGCTGCAGTTCGTAAATTGGCGATACGAACTTCAATTGAGTATATAGAACTCAAATTAAGTCGAAATTCTTTGATACAAGAACCGTCAGGACCAGTTAGATAATAGTTTTCTAATGGAAGAGAAAAATCTGGATTTCGTCGTATTGATTTTGAGTTAAGTCAAAATGAAGTTTTTTGAAAAACAGCGCCATAATCATTTTAAAAACGATAACGGTTTATTTAAATAAATAAAAGGATTTTAAGAAAATAAAAACTTAGGTTTTTATTTTATAAATCCGGAATTGAGTTATAATATGAATATGAACTCAAGTGAGGTAAATGAAATGATTTCTGAAACGGAAATTATATTTTCGATTTGACTGAATAGAATTAACTAAAGTAAAAGAAGAATTAGTTAATAAAGTTTAAGATTTAGTTCAACTTTGAATAAGTAGATTTAAACTTGTAAATCGATATTCTAAATCGAATATGGAAGGTGAAATGAAAATGGAATCCAACTAGTTGATAAATAAGTTAAACTTATATTTGAATATGTTATATTCAAATGAAAGGGGGAATGAGAGAACCCGTAACTTCCCCGTGAAGGAAAGAGCGGATACTTTGAGAACAGGACAAAATAGAACGCAGACGGAAGAACATTTCATTGTTATTACAACAATTCCATCAGATACAAGAATATACAGAGCATAAATGAATAAATACATTCGATAAATATAGAAGATTTAAATTACATTTAAATACATCGCAGTGGAAAATAATACAAAAGCACAACTAGAAGTAATGCACGGATACAAAGCTTTCCGAGCATCGTTCCAGCTGTAAATCAGGACCCTGTGAATATAAATCTGCAAAACCAAAACTACTAGCTGCCCGTGTGGAAAATAGGAGCACGTAGAGTTTAGGTTAAAACAATAAACTCCAGGTCAGTCATGTGACTGGTGTGAGAACTAAAACAATTATTTAAAACTTTACTTTAAAAGAGAGTAATTCAAGGGACCACGCCGTATAACACGGAACGGGTTTCCTCCCAAGAATACTAGTGCATAACAAAATAGCGCAATGCTCTCTGGAAAAATGAAGCTATTATAAGACCCAGGTCCCATCACACAATGCAACGCAAGCCGGAGGATAGGGTTTTCCCTTATAATAGCCAAACATGCTTGGTACGTTTAAAACAGATCATTTGATACTATTATAAGTGTATAGTGTCAAAACAATTTTCAATCATAAATATCAATCATAGGCGGCATGGGTACCATCTATCATGTCGCCATACTAGTTCTACAATTAAAACCGCAATATCACGTATTGGAAATTGGATTTCCGTCATGAGTCGAGGCAAGGGGCAAGCTCCTCTCCGATTCGAGACACTCTAGCAAATGTCTCAGGACCCCACTATGATCCTTGGATCTTCAGGGCCGGTCCTCTCTTAGTTTTGAGGATTAATTATTCCTAAACACACGTTTCCCGGTCCTTACAGACCTATATCCGAGGTGCCTCGTATCCAACAACCACACAGGTGAAAAGTATATAAATGTCAGGGCTGGTAGGTCACTGGCACCACCCAAGCTAGAAAGAAACGTCGTGCTCTCCCTGCAGTCACTATCCCATTTTTGACTCATACCGAGGTGTGAGGCTCGCGAACTCACGCTATACACAAAGCTACGCCACACAGGCCGTGCTTTGATCATCAACCACAAGACTTTGCTTTTCAACAGAAACCTTGATCAATTGCCACTTACGCGTGCCACTCTGGCAATTCACTCCATGCGACTGATGTCCATCGATATACAACCTCTGAGCTCGTACGTCTCAGAGAAGGGCGTTAAGCAAGAGAATAAATTCTCCGTCGCCAAATAGATGTATATTTAATAGAGATCAATCAACACAGAATAAAATCCAATGTCAGACACACAATCCATTTACAAGTTCGTTCTGGGTCTGAACGAAACCGGAGGTACTTTCCTCGCATATCCATCCATCTCCAAGTACGTCTAGACGATCACCAACTGTTTCCCTCATCTTGGGTGTACAGCCCAATCGAGATCATCAGTAATCACCTAGACGATGTGAAGACTTCCGGTCTTAAACCACCGTCTTCATCTTCGACATCTCGTCGAATCGGTTATTCAGAATGGGTATAAGCCCGACCTTTCCGAATAATCCGCGTATATAATAAACACGTGTTACACAAACACATCATACGCCTCATTCCAATTCAGAATATTCTTTTATTCACAAAATCACATTCTTAGGGAAAGGTTCCCATTAATTTTATCAAAGATAAATTCTTCTAAATTTATTCTTTAATCTTCCTTTGGATATCATTTCAAACTAGTCGGGATTAGCGAACCACACCGAAGTAATTATTTATTTTATTTCCCAATCCCAACCTATATATCCCATGGAGAAAACTGGTAATACTCCATATCTAACACCACGGTGTTATCAGTAAAATTAATTACCATTTCACGTTCAAATCTAATTAAAGATTTAACTATCGCTTTGGAGCAAAACTGGTGGTACTCCATTCTCGATCACCTTTCTGATTTGATAATTTAAATTATCAATTCACATTTCAATCTAATTAAAGATTCATTAAAACTCCACTTAGTTTTAATCTTTTCAAAAATCAATATCCTGCCTTTAACTGGGTTAAAGAACCAATGTCATCTAAAACACGATTCACGATAAACCCAAAATCACACTCTATTGTTAATCGGGTTAAAGAATAGGTGTTGTTCAAAACACCGCTCACGATAAACCCAAAAACCAATTCAAATTCAATTTCAATTAAATATTATTTAATTGATACACTTCATTAAATCTAAATAGAAAGATTTAATCTTTTTCCCTATTGGGCTTAAGAATAGTGTTAATGAAGACAGCATTCACGACAAACCCAAATCACATTTGATATTATATACAGGGCTCTGAATAGAAAATATACCGGCTTATATTCAATATCAAATCCTGAAACCAGCAAATATCGTATTGGAAATAACGATATAAAATATATCTTTCAAATTCCCATAACAATATCTGTATAGTCACGAAATCCAACATCGAAATATTCCGAAGATAATTTCGATTCAACTCCAGTCCAATTCACGTATTGGGAATATTGATTATTTTTAAAATCACTTTCAAATTCAATTTATTTATTTCAAAAATAAATTGATTTTAATTCTAGTTTTATAACTAGTTCATTTCGACATAAATATATTTTTATCCTTTCAAATGAGGAATTTTTCATCCCAGTTCTTTCCAATTCATATATTATGATTTTACACAAATTATTAATATTTTTAATAATTTTATCAAGGCCCGTACAGTCGAGTTCCATCAACGGCCATCGAACTGCACTTACAGCGACCTTTTCCAAATTTGATTTGGACATAATTCCAAATCCAACCGTTAGATTTCAAATTTCTAATATTCATTGGAAAGCTATTTTCGATACGAACCCAACGGTTCCGGTTTTAGGAGAATTCGATGGTCGGATCTCCTGCAACGTCAATTCGAAGTCAATGGTCGAAATTCACGAATTACCGCGGCGCGACGCGGCAATTCAGGCTATTATATATATATTACGTATATTTCATCGATTTCCTTTTAAAACGTATTTTATAAATCGTTTTAAATTTGTTTTCAAAACCATTTCAACTCTATATTCAATTTCAAATCAAAATTGAATATTTCATATCATTACTATATAAATGATAATATTTTCAAAACGTTATTCATTATAAAAACGAATATAATCGATATAAATATCGTTCACGTCAAAATAGCGCAACTCTAATCAACACGGCTTTATATATTTCAATAAATTCGTTATTCTATTCGACAAATGAATATTTATTCTATTCAACACATGAATCTATATTTCTTTCAACACCTGACTAATCTCAACACATGAGTACTGTCAACATACGACTATTTTTGTTATGTAAAATATTTTATAAAATTATGGTATCTATCGTTTGATTTTTAATCAGACTCCAACCGTAAGGTAGCGTCTAATCTTGAATATGATAAAGATGTAAATTTTATTGTTAAAATATTTTACTCAACACATGAATAGTTTCAACACATGAACATCGTCAACACATGACTATTTATTCTATTCAACACATGAATATTTATATTTTATAATATTCCTTATTTTCCCGATTGGAATGAGGCCCAATCAATTACCATATAACGTTAATTATATGGATTCCATACAACACATGTATATAATAGCAACAATAAACAATCAACCATCATCCAAAGTGCACCACACAACTGCATAAGCATCAAATATAAATAATTAATGCTTACATAGTCTGTCGACCAATCGATCGACATATAATTAAATAATTGGGATTAGTGTACGCCAAATATGATCCCAACACCCGTGTGGGGTTTCAAATCAACAAACAATGAATATTATTTGTGCAGTTGGGCGATGTGTAAAATTTATCATCCCAATCAATATCAGTCAAATCAGTGTATATAAACAAATCGGCCGATTGATTTATAAATATTTATTTATTCACATTCACGTTAAAATTTATATTTTCAACGATAATTAATTTATTTCAACTATCTACATTTTATTATCGCTTTCACATCAACATCACAAACAAATTTCAGAACACATCAATTAAACAAACAAGCCATCCATGGTCTGTGGACGACGGGTGTCGGGTGCTACTAAGCACCGTCTGCATCCTAGTATATATATATATATATATATATAACTAGAAAAAGAAATTTAGAGTGACAAGTTCTCACCAAAGCTATCTCAACTCCACGACACTTCCAATGTAGGGAATCATCACTGTTCTCGCCTTTTGTCACTTTTGTTGTCCGTAGCCACTACATATATAAAAATCACATTTTTATATTGTTGCTATGTATATAAAAAAAAATTATTATATTTTTATAATCACTCCATATGGATAAAAATTCTATTTTTACACCGCTACTATATAGATAAAAATTCTATTTTTACACCGCTATTATATAGATAAAAATTCTATTTTTACACCGCTATTATATAGATAAAAATTCTATTTTTACATCGCTATTCTCTACCTAAAGATTTCGCCTTTACTATCTATATAATATACAAATCGTATTTTTATACTTTCTATACTATAAAAATCATATCTTTACAGTGCTACTACTATAAAGATCACATCTTTATGACTCTACATTATATAAAATCATATTTTTATTCTTCTAAAAATATAAAAATCATATTTTTAACCTTTACGTTATATAAAAATCACACCTTTCATATATAAAAACCCTAGTTTCAATAAAACAAAAATTTCAGTTTTTATACATTAAAATTTCAGTTTTAATAATCATAAGTTTCATCATATAAAAACGAATAATAATAAAAAAAGGTAAAAACTTACACGGGGGGAGATATTTCGTGCGTCACCGATGGGGGAGGAGGGTCGGCTGACGTAGAGGAAGGGTTCGGAGGTGCAAGAGGGGGAGGGGGAACGAGGCAGAGAGGAGGGTGAAGAAGAACCAGCGGCGGTAGTGAGCTGGTGGGGCCACGCAGGTTTTGGGGGGGGGGGCGCAACTGGAAGGAGGAGAGAAGGGAGAAGGGGATCGGAGGAGAAGGAGGGGTGGTGGATGGAGGCCGACGCGGCGGCGGTGGGGGGGGGGGGGGAATCGCGCGGCTACGCTGCGCCTTTTTCTTTTTTTTCTTATTTGCAAATGAATCGGGGGGGCCTGAGAGGGAGTAAGGAGAGGAGAGAGAGTTAAATTTATTTTTATTTATTTTAATTTCAAAAAGTTGACTTTTTATTTCGACCTAGAAACGAGGCCCACTGCCTGTCGTCCGTAGCTAATTACACCCAACCCGAACACAATGGGATATGTATCGTAGGCTGATTCGATCGTTCTGATCAGTTTTCGTCAAAATCAACATATAACTCTATATATTGAATTTGAACACGCATTTCAATTTACTGGGGTCACATACTAACTCGAAAAATTCCAAAAAAATATTTTCTAGCTTTGTATTGACGATACGGTCCTAACAAAACTAGTTTCATCGAATTCTGAGACCGTTTGAAAAATGACCATTTTCCAGTCGATTAAAATCAACTGAAACTGGTCATACGCGTTTTCCTATGCCACGCTAACATATTGATTCGAAAAATTATGAAATTTGAAACCTAGAAATAATTTGACATCTCGGATCCAACAAAAGTGGTTTCGTCGAAATCCGAAGTCATTTGTAAAATTTCCATTTTTAAGGGCCTGAATTCCATAGCGACTATTCTGAATTTTCAACTGGACATATCTTTTGATTCCCGCTATGAAATCTCAATTTTTCGGATTTGTTGGAAAGATATACTCAATTAGATTCAAATATTTTTGGTTTCACTAAAATCCGGTTTATTTTGCACCCGGTATGTTCATTTGAATTTTGAAATCGAATTATCAAACTACCGCGCCATTTTCAATTCCCTTTATAATTATAAATAATTATTTATATTCTAACGACGACGTATATAAATATATACGTTCTAAATATACTCAAAATAAATTTCTTGTCGTTTTATTTAAAATAATTCATTTTAAATGTTCAAAATTCACTAAAATTTCCAAAATAAAAATTTTAAACCGGCTCGCATTTCCGGGTTGTTACATTCTCCCCCACTTAAAACTTTTCGTCCCCGAAAAGGAACAAAGACGAAAGTTGTTTAACAATTCAACTCAACTTCCATTGTTTTCGTTACGGCTTAAGTTCTTCAACTTTTCAGTTTCTAAAAACTTTTCAAATTTTTCAAAAATTTGGCTAACACCCTAAATTTTCGAAAAATTTCGCCGTAACCTCCCCTGCAGCGGGAGCACCTGGAAAATCCTGAAATTGCCATACAGGCCTTCTGATCTCAAAAAGAAAAAGAAAAAGCCAAGCGGCTCATAAAATGATCATCACCCAAACAAAACAGTAAATTATGATAAACATGTACCTATTTGTCGGGCAAACAAATTTTATTCTTCTGCTCTAGCCTCCTTACTACGACCTGTTCAATGTAAGTACATGTATATGCAAGCAAATGCGACCAATTTTCAATATAATTCAATATTTGATTCTATTAGGCTAAATGGTTCAAAATTATCAAACAAATAAACGAACAACACAACCATCAATCAATTAGTGAATTAACGTTTCAAATTCATAATTTTGATACATACACAAAAAATCATGTTTTTGATGCCAATCACAACAATGTATTCTAGCTATATTTTGGTTCTCACACCAGTCTAATGGAAATATATAGATATCACACCTTCGAAACACGAACATAAATATTGATAATGCGGCCGCATTACCAGAATTATCTCCGGGCGACTAGAGTGTGATTCTATATCTATCCAGTATATTAAAACTTCGAATATACGTTCATGACGCGTATACGCGAAATCGTTATATACTCGATTGTCCACATTCAAAATAAATAAATATTCAAATACGTATAAAGCGATTTAAATTTTCAAAACAAAATTGTTTTCATTTGAAAAATATACTCTTCACACTCGTTCTAGGATACTATTGATCCTATCTCTAACGAGTCATTCTAATTGGATATTACTAATCCAATATTTGATGAATTCTTTCGTATGGTTCTAATGTGTCTTGTCCTCGAGCTCTGTAAACCAAAGCTCTGATACCACTGAGAGAGCCCGTAACTTCCCCGTGAAGGAAAGAGCAGATACTTTGAGAACAGGACAAAATAGAACGCAGACGGAAGAACATTTCATTGTTATTACAACAATTCCATCAGATACAAGAATACACAGAGTGTAAATGAATAAATTACATTCGATAAATATCAGAGATTTAAATTACATTTAAATACATCGCAGCGGAAAATAATACAAAAGCAAAACTAGAAGTAATGCACGGATACAGAGCTTTCCGAGCATCGTTCCAGCTGTAAATCAGGACTCTGTGAATATAAATCTGCAAAACCAAAACTACTAGCTGCCCGTGTGGAAAATAGGGGCACCCAGAGTTTAGGTTAAAACAATAAACTCCAGGTCAGTCATGTGACTGGTGTGAGAACTAAAACAGTTATTTAAAACTTTACTTTAAAAGAGAGTAATTCAAGGGACCACGCCATATAACACGGAACGGGTTTCCTCCCAAGAATACTAGTGCATAACAAAATAGCGCAATGCTCTTTGGAAAAATGAAGCTATTATAAGACCCAGGTCCCATCACACAATGCAACGCAAGCCGGAGGATAGGGTTTTCCCTTATAATAGCCAAACATGCTTGGTACGTTTAAAACAAATCATTTGATACTATTATAAGTGTATAGTGTCAAAACAATTTTCAATCATAAATATCAATCATAGGCGGCATGGGTACCATCTATCATGTCGCCATACTAGTTCTACAATTAAAACCGCAATATCACGTATTGGAAATTGGATTTCTGTCATGAGTCGAGGCAAGGGGCAAGCTCCTCTCCGATTCGAGACACTCTAGCAAATGTCTCAGGACCCCACTATGATCCTTGGTTCTTCAGGGCCGGTCCTCTCTTACTTTTGAGGATTAATTATTCCTGAACACACGTTTCTCGGTCCTTACAGACCTTTATCCGAGGTGCCTCGTATCCAACAACCACACAGGTGAAAAGTATATAAATGTCAGGGCTAGTAGGTCACTGACACCATCCTAGCTAGAAAGAAACGTCGTGCTCTCCTTGCAGTCACTATCTCGTTTTTGACTCATACCGAGGTGTGAGGCTCGCGAATTCACGCTATACACAAAGCTACGCCACACAGGCCGTGCTTTGATCATCAACCACAAGACTTTGCTTTTCAACAGAAGCCTTAATCAATTGCCACTTACGCGTGCCACTCTGGCAATTCACTCCATGCGACTGATGTCCATCGATATACAACCTCTGAGCTCGTACGTCTCAGAGAAGGGCGTTAAACAAGAGAATAAATTCTGCGCCGCCAAACAGATGTATATTTAATAGAGATCAATCAACATAAAATAAAGTCCAATGTCAGACACACAATCCATTTACAAGTTCGTTCTGGGTCTGAACGAAACCGGAGGCACTTTCCTCGCATATCCATCCATCTCCAAGTACGTCTAGACGATCACCAACTGTTTCCCTCATCTTGGGTGTACAGCCCAATCGAGATCATCAGTAATCACCCAGACGATGTGAAGACTTCCGGTCTTCAACCACCGTCTTCATCTTTGACATCTCGTCGAATCGGTTATTCAGAATGGGTATAAGCCCGAACTTTCCGAATAACCCGCGTATATAATAAACACGTGTTACACAAACACAACATACGCCTCATTCCAATTCAGAATATTCTTTTATTCACAAAATCACATTCTTAGGGAAAGGTTCCCATTAATTTTATCAAAGATAAATTCTTCTAAATTTATTCTTTAATCTTCCTTTGGATATCATTTCAAACTAGTCGGGATTAGCGAACCACACCGAAGTAATTATTTATTATATTTCCCATTCCCAACCTATATATCCCATGGAGAAAACTGGTAATACTCCATATCTAACACCACGGTGTTATCGGTAAAATTAATTACCATCTCACGTTCAAATCTAATTAAAGATTTAACTATCGCTTTGGAGCAAAACTGGTGGTACTCCATTCTCGATCACCTTTCAGATTTTATAATTTAAATTATCAATTCACATTTCAATCTAATTAAAGATTCATTAAAACTCCACTTAGTTTTAATCTTTTCAAAAATCAATATCCTGCCTTTAACTGGGTTAAAGAACCAATGTCATCTAAAACACGATTCACGATAAACCCAAAATCACACTCTATTGTTAATCGGGTTAAAGAACAGGTGTTGTTCAAAACACCGCTCACGATAAACCCAAAAACCCATTCAAATTCAATTTCAATTAAATATTATTTAATTGATACACTTCATTAAATCTAAATAGAAAGATTTAATCTTTTTCCCTATTGGGCTTAAGAACAATGTTAATGAAGACAGCATTCACGACAAACCCAAATCACATTTGATATTAAATACAGGGCTCTGAATAGAAAATATACCGGCTTATATTCAATATCAAATCCTGAAACCAACAAATATCGTATTGGAAATAACGATATAAAATATATCTTTCAAATTCCCATAACAATATCTGTATAGTCACGAAATCCAACATCGAAATATTCCGAAGATAATTTTGATTCAACTCCAGTCTAATTCACGTATTGGGAATATTGATTATTTTTAAAATCACTTTCAAATTCAATTTATTTATTTCAAAAATAAATTGATTTTAATTCTAGTTTTAAAACTAGTTCATTTCGACAAAAATATATTTTTATCCTTTCAAATGTGGAATTTTTCATCCCATTTCTTTCCAATTCATATATTATGATTTTACACAAATTATTAATATTTTTAACAATTTTGTCAAGGCCCGTACATTCGAGTTCCATCAACGGCCATCGAACTGCACTTACAACGACCTTTTCCAAATTTTATTTGGACATAATTCCAAATCCAACCGTTAGATTTCAAATTTCTAATATTCATTGGAAAGCTATTTTCGATACGAACCCAATGGTTCTGGTTTTAGGAGAATCCGACGGTCGGATCTCCCGCAACGTCAATTCGAAGTCAATGGTCGAAATTCACGAACTACCGCGGCACGGCGTTCTATTCAGGCCATTATATATATATATATATATATATTATATATTTCGTCGATTTCATTTTAAAACGTATTTTATAAATCGTTTTAAATTCGTTTTCAAAACCATTTCAACTCTATATTCAATTTCAAATCAAAATTGAATATTTCATATCATTACTATATAAATGATAATATTTTCAAAACGTTATATTTTGAAATCACTTCTTTTCTATATTCATTATAAAAACGAATATAATCGATATAAATATCGTTCACGTCAAAATAGCGCAACTCTAATCAACACGACTTTATATATTTCAATAAATTCGTTATTCTATTTAACAAATGAATATTTATTCTATTCAACACATGAATCTATATTTATTTCAACACCTGACTAATCTCAACACATGAGTACTGTCAACACACGACTATTTTTGTTATGTAAAATATTTTATAAAATTATGGTACCTATCGTTTGATTTTTAATCAGACTCCAATCGTAAGGTAGCATCTAATCTTGAATACGATAAAGATGTAAATTTTATTGTTAAAATATTTTACTCAACACATGAATACTTTCAACATATAAACATCATCAACACATGACTATTTATTCTATTCAACACATGAATATTTATATTTTATAATATTCCTTATTTTCCCGATTGGAATGAGGCCCAATCAATTACCATATAACGTTAATTATATGGATTCCATACAACACATGTATATAATAGCAACGATAAACAATCAACCATCATCCAAAGTGCACCACACAACTGCATAAGCATCAAATATAAATAATTAATGCTTACACAGTCTGTCGACCAATCGATCGACATATAATTAAATAATTGGGATTAGTGTACACCAAATATCATCCTAACACCCGTGTGGGGTTTCAAATAAACAAACACTGAATATTATTTGTGCAGTTGGGCGATGTGTAAAATTTATCATCCCAATCAATATCAGTCAAATCAGTGTATATAAACAAATCGGCCGATTGGTTTATAAATATTTATTTATTCACATTCACGTTAAAATTTATATTTTCAACGATAATTAATTTATTTCAATTATCTACATTTTATTATCGCTTTCACATCAACATCACAAACAAATTTCACATCAATCAAACAAACAAGCCATCCATGGTCTGTGGACGACGGGTGTCGGGTGCTACTAAGCACCGTCTGCATCCTAGTATATATATATATAACTAGAAAAAGAAATTTAGAGTGAGAAGTTCTCACCAAAGCTATCTCAACTCCACGACACTTCCAATGTAGGGAATCATCACTGTTCTCACCTTTTGTCACTTTTGTTGTCCGTAGCCACTACATATATAAAAATCACATTTTTATATTGTTGCTATGTATATAAAAAAAATTATTATATTTTTATAATCACTCCATATGGATAAAAATTCTATTTTTACACCGCTACTATATAGATAAAAATTCTATTTTTACACCGCTATTATATAGATAAAAATTCTATTTTTACACCGCTATTATATAGATAAAAATTCTATTTTTACATCGCTATTCTCTACCTAAAGATTTCGCCTTTACTATCTATATAATATACAAATCATATTTTTGTACTTTCTATACTATAAAAATCATATCTTTACAGTGCTACTACTATAAAGATCACATCTTTATGACTCTACATTATATAAAATCATATTTTTATTCTTCTAAAAATATTAAAATCATATTTTTAACCTTTACGTTATATAAAAATCACGCCTTTCATATATAAAAACCCTAGTTTCAATAAAACAAAAATTTCCGTTTTTATACATTAAAATTTCAGTTTTAATAATCATAAGTTTCATCATATAAAAACGAATAATAATAGAAAAAAGGTAAAAACTTACAGGGGGGAGATATTTCGTGCGTCACCGATGGGGGAGGAGGGTCGGCTGACGTAGAGGAAGGGTTCAGAGGTGCAAGAGGGGGAGGGGGAACGAGGCAGAGAGGAGGGTGAAGAAGAAGCAGCGGCAGTAGTCAGCTGGTGGGGCCACACGGGTTTTGGGGCGGGGGCGCAACTGGAAGGAGGAGAGAAGGGAGAAGGGGATCGGAGGATAAGGAGGAGGGGCGGTGGATGAAGGCCGACGCGGAGGCGGGGGGGGGGGGGGGGGGGGGAATCACGCGACTGCGCTGCGCCTTTTTTTTTTTCTGATTTGCAAATGAATCGGGGGGCCTGAGAGGGAGTAAGGAGAGGAGAGAGAGTTAAATTTATTTTTATTTATTTTAATTTCAAAAAGTTGACTTTTTATTTCGACCTCGAAACGAGGCCCACCGCCTGTCATCCATAGCTAATTACCCCCATCTCGAACACAATGGGATATGTATCATGGGCTGATTCGATCGTTCTGATCAGTTTTCGTCAAAATCAACATATAACTCTATATATTGAATTTGAACGCGCATTTCAATTTACTGGGGTAACATACTAACTCGAAAAATTCCAAAAAAATATTTTCTAGCTTTGTATTGACGATACGGTCCTAACAAAACTAGTTTCATCGAATTCTGAGACCGTTTGAAAAATGGCCATTTTCCAGTCGATTAAAATCAACTAAAACTGGTCATACGCGTTTTCCTATGCCACGCTCACATATTGATTCGAAAAATTATGAAATTTGAAACCTAGCAATAATTTGACATCCCGGATCCAACAAAAGTGGTTTCGTCGAAATCCGAAGTCATTTGTAAAATTTCCATTTTTAAGGGCCTGAATTCCATAGCGACTATTCTGAATTTTCAACTGGACATATCTTTTGATTCCCGCTATGAAATCTCAATTTTTCGGATTTGTTGGAAAGATATACTCAATTAGATTCAAATATTTTTGGTTTCACTAAAATCCGGTTTATTTTGCACCCGGTATGTTCATTTGAATTTTGAAATCGAATTATCAAACTACCGCGCCATTTTCAATGCCTTTTATAATTATAAATAATTATTTATATTCTAACGACAACGTATATAAATATATACGTTCTAAATATACTCAAAATAAATTTCTCGTCGTTTTATTTAAAATAATTCATTTTAAATGTTCAAAATTCACTAAAATTGCCAAAATAAAATTTTTAAACTGGCTCACATTTCCGGGTTGTTACATTGAAACAGGCAAAACAGTTAACTAGAAATTAGTTAATGGAATTTTTAATTGATGTTGAACTTTGAAAGGTAAATAGGATTTGAGAACTTAGATTTCGAAATTGAATATGAAACGTAAGTTGAAATTGAATTTAATTTGCTTGTAAGTAAGTTAAAATTATATTTGGACATGTAGGTTCAAATATAAAAGTGAAAACAGGAAAGGAGTTAATTAACTAACTAATTAACGAATTGAGATAAACGAGTGTATAAAGTTGAAATGAATTAGAAATGTATGGATATACATTAGACAGGTTTGTAATGAAGTATAGAAGTGAAATAAATAGAGTGCTCCACAAAAAGGTATGTATTTAATCCGTATATGAGATTTTATGCGCCGTATCGGATAACCACTTGGCTTTTCTTTTTCTTTTTGGATTGTAGAGGGCCTGTGTGGCGGTTTGGGGATTTTCCTGATGCTCCCGGTACAAATGAGGTTATGGTGAATTTTTCTGAATATTTAAGGAGTTAGAATATTTTTAAGAAGATTTGACAAACTAGAAATCGATATATCGATATATATAGAATTCGATAATGAAACGAACTTAAAATAGAATATTATAAACTAAAAGGAATTTTATAAATAAAATCCTGGGAGGTATACATTTTAAAGTGAACGATGATTTAAAGGAAAATGATTTGCAGATTTAAAATGATCGTGTTGATAAGAAGTTAATCAAATGGAGTTAAAGAAATAGCGCTAACCAAAATTAGAAACTGACTGAAAATTAGTTAGTTGAACGACTTTTTGAGGATCAATCTGATGTTGGTTTCGGCCTTCGGGGTTTATACTTAGGAATTGTTCTCTTACTAGTTTATAGTTAGAGTCTAATAGATGTGGAAGAATAGTGATATGTAAATATGCAATGGGAATGTTTTCCAGAGTTAATAACGTATATTTTCTAAATATAGAAAATAAGTAAATATGAATATATATATATATATATGTATGATGATTTGATCGATAATTCCATTTGCAAATAAGATCGTTGTGTGTAAATGGACATTTTTCATTTGATAGTTAAATCACCGACTATCAAAGTTTTTGACCATTTTAACGTTGTCAATATGGAGAGACTGGTTGGATTATTATCCGAAGAACCACTCCGTATTGGCTTAAGCGTTGCAAAACGAGTATGCTGAATATATTGTAGACGGAGTAAAGTGCAAGGGTTATTGCATAAGTCCTAGGTAGAAATTGCCTAGGATGGATGTACTGAATAGTGCCTTCGGTTTCATTCAGGCCCAGAACGAACGTATATGGATGAATGTCTGGCAGAATATTTCCAATGATCGCATATGTTGGACTGCACAATTATATATGGTGGCAACGGAATTATTCCCTTAGCATAATATCCAGAATATTTGTGAAAATCAATTAGTGATTAAAGGATCTGATAATGTGGCATTCAAAGTGATCGTGTTATCAATGAATGGAAAGTAATCGTAGCCTCTGGCCTCAACAACCGGGAAATGACAAAAATCGGGCAGGCAGCATGGCTATGTGGTTAGCTCCCATTAGGGTGTATCATCACCTATCTAGAGATTCATTTAATTCCTTATTCTATTCGATGATGTCCTATTCGGTAAACGGTTGCTGATCCCAACCGTTAATGATATACATTCGATACACTCAAGCCAAATGAGTGGTCGGTCATGAGTGGTTGAGTTGCAAGATGTTCTTGTTGAATTCAGTGTATTCTCCTCTAGAGAAACACCAGCGGCAGGTGGTTCCATACCTTGTCATAGTTGGAAATTCATTACCCAATACGTGCTTGCGGTTTTGATTGTATATTATTATGTGGAACGTGAGATGCAAACGTTCCACTAGATTCTATTTATTTGATTTAGACACTATCATAATATCAAAAGAGTTTTGATATAAGGATTATCGTTCTCTTTCAAAAGGATTTGAAAGTTAAATCAAGTGTTTGAGATTCTCATAAGGGAAAAACCCGTTCCGTGTTATACGGCATGGTCTTATGAGATATCGTTTGGTTTCTCAAACTGTTTTAACTATTTACTCATACCGGTCCCATGACTGACCCAGAGTTTATTTTGTTTTACCTAAACTCTTGGGTGCCCAATTTTGTATGGGTAGTCAAGTAGTTTAGGATTTTAATAATTTATCCAAAGGAGCTTGGAGCAGGAGGCTTCAGCGTTATCTAGTTATTGTTATGTCTGTTGTGTTGTAAGTTGTACTCTGATAGTGATACTCTGATAAGTGTATGTTATACAGTTGAAATTTTGTATTTCAAAAGTTATGATATATTATATTTTGTTCCGCTGTGATGTGAGATTTTGTGTTGTTATTTCTATTCTTCTTCTGCCTTTTTCTTCTAAAAAAAATGATTCGTATTTTCTGTGATGTTTGGGTTGGATGTATGATGTATGTAGTCAACTCTGATATTACGGATTTGCTGGCCGTTACAGTTGGTACCAGAGCTTAGGTTGAGCGAACACCTAGGCTTTGGTGGGATTGTGCTCATTAGAGATAGGGTCAGTAGTACCCTAGGATGAGTTGAGTGTATATATACGAGAGTGCGTATTTGTAAATTGATATAATAATTGTTTTATATTGTGTTGGCTAGTCTGTTGAGTGGATTATAAATTTTGGTCAAATCGTGGGATGCCACGAAGTCGATAGGAATTTATAAACACTTGAATAGAGAATTCGACAGGATATTGTTTAACATGGGTAAATGAAATAATTTTATCCAAAATTCTATTTTGATAGAAAAAGAATAATTTTCTGAAAATTATTATAATATATGGATGTGTTGAATGTTAATATTATAATCAAATAAGATTATAAAATGGGAATGGTTATATATAACCGAATAGAACTCGTATATGAATGAAGAATATACAAATGAGATAAATTAAAATTGAATCCAAACCAGAATGTGGAATTTAAAATCCTGGGAAGTTGGAAAATATTTTCTGAAGTATATCAAAATAATATGGCTTTGTTTTAAAAGGATTTTGAAATTGTTTAAGCACTGACCTCACTTCAGTGGCTGGAAAATAATTCTGATGATGACTGCAACATCATCAGTGTTCATTTTTGAGTTTCTAAGTGACGAATTGCTACCTTAGAAAAGTTTTTGATGGAAATTTGTTTTAAAGTAAAACAAGTTGGATTGAAAATTCAAATGTTTTGAATTTGAGATAAATATAAATATATGTATATATTTATATTATTTTAAAGAAGATTTGAAATAAGAACCCAGGAATTTGAATGACTGAAATTAAATTTAACTTAACTAAGTTAAATAGACCGAAGTGAATAAATTGATCAAAATCAATTTAAAATAAAATTGGAACGCATATGAATGGAACATGAATTGAACGTGAATAACTTGATTGTAAACCGTTCAGATAAAATGAATATAAGCATATTTGATCTTCATTGTGAATGAAAACCAAAAGTTTTGGTTAGAACTAAATTAGTTGAAATATAAAAGTTGAGTTCAGCATAAGTGGAAAGTAATAGGTTCGTAGCACTTTTCCTAACTTAGAAATTTCAGGGACGAAATTCTTTTAAGGGGGAAGAGTGTAATGACCCGGGTTTTCGGTCAGCTAATTTTAAATATTTAATACAGATTTAAATATTTAGTTGATAATATAAATGAATTATTTATATTAAGTTATCAAATTCTTAATAATAAATTTCGATTTAATATCGAATAGATTAAATTATCGTAATACGAAGTAAATTGAATTAAAATTTAAAACTAAATTAAGGTCAGTTCAAATAATCAATACGAAATTCTGTTTGAATCAGAATAATAATAATTTATTTTCAAAGAATAAATTGTTTTGAAATTTAATTGATATTGGTTTAAATTAATATCCCCTTCAGATGATAAAATTAGACTTCGTAGCTCATTCCATTGTGTCCGGAATGGTAGTATAACCCTAAATTTGTCTGTTGATGGGTTAAGAAAGGAGTTAGGTATCACGAAGTAATTTAAATTTAAGGGTACCAATTTTTAACGAATTTAAAATAAAATAAAAATAAAATATTTTAAAGTGAATCCTTTTTGTGTAGACTGAAAACAAACACCAAGGCAAGAAATGGTGGCCTCGCTGTTCAAGTTCTAAACCACATGAGGAAAACAACCCTTGGCCTTTCTTTCTTCATCCATTCACTTTATAAATTGCGACACCCTCTGTTAATCCCATTTCATTCTTCTAAAATTCAAAGCCGCTCCTTTCTAATCTTCCTTCCTCCCTCATACTCAAATCAAAGACCCCATTTGAATCAACAGAAGAAAGATAGGAACTCGCCCCTTTTGGGCTCGTGCTCGAGCTCGATTTTTGGAGCATGGGAACCATGTTGGAACTCGCGACAGCAGGAGCAAGCTAGGGTTTATCGCGAGGTGGCTCGTGAGTGATTGGGAAGTAGGGCATCACGATCGATTTTGGTGAGGACTGGAAGCTCGCGACAGTGGCAATCGCGATGCGGTTAAAATCGTGATTTAGGGTCAGGCGCTAGTGGTAGCAGATCTGGTGCGATTTAGGATTTGGGATCAAGGGCAGTTCAGTGAAGCCGTGAGGAAGGGAAGCGAAGTCAGGGATGGTCGTTATTTGAGGAAGTCGCACGTTGTTCGAGAGGGACAGTGGCACTCGCAAGGATGGCAGAAAGTCGAAGTCGCGATGGCTAAAATTGGTTCCAAGCGGTTTCTGTAGGTACGTTTTAAGGGACGACAGTATGAATTAAATCTATAGTTGATGTATGGAGATGCAAAGGTACTAAGTGGAGTTGGGGGGGTTTATGCTGTCGGTTATTTGCTGTTATATTGCAGAAATGGTAAGAGACAATCGCAGTTGTGATGGAGAGGAGGAAGGGATGGTACTGTCTTCGGGATGGAGGATCTTGTGTGTGTTGGGTCAGTAATGCTCGTTCAGGCAGTATTGGTTTCTTAATTTGGTTAGGGTTGGTTTCACTCATCAAAAGGAGGTGTTGAACGATGCTTGTGTGGAAGAATGGGAGGTGGAGCTCTAGCAATGAGCTAGTGGTGATGAAGTAAGATTAATTATTTTACTGTAAGCGGGAGGGAAGAAAGCAGGAACCCGTATGGGTACAACATGAGTAGAGTTTCACGTTGTTTATTGAGAATAGGAGTTAAGGTATAAGTTTTTACGAGATTTTTAAAATACGTAAAATAATTTGTTATTCATTTTAAGTAGTTAATTCAAATATTTAATCGATAATTAAAATCAAATAATCTTAGGTGTATGATGGATTCATTCGAGATGGCTCGAGTGGACTCGTAGCGGCGACAATAGGAATTTAACTGGATACTCAGCAATTTTAAAACAAGGTAAGTAAATGTCACTCACCTATTATTTAGAATTAATTTTATTCAGTAAAAATAATTGTTGTTGCTTATTTGAATGCTTTCTGGTTGATTTAAATATATTAGTTATTTAGGGTTGACTAATATATATATATATATATATATATATATATATATATATATATATATATATATATATTGGGTTGATGATTAGATTGTTCCCGCAGTCTCATTTGCCGATGCCCGCAGTTTCGTAGTGGATGATTTCCCTATGCGCACCACAAATATATATTAGTGGATGACCTTCATACCGCGATGTCCTGCCTCGAAGCAGGATGGGTATTATTTATGTTGACTAATATATTTGGATGTAGGAAAACAGGTTGGAGGGATCCAACTGGATCCCTCAGAAATATATTGTCTGTTTGTTTGTTTATTTTCATATATACTATGATATATGATATGTTAGAAAACCTGAAATAAATAAGTGGTTGTTTGTGTGTTTAAATATCATTGGGGTCAAATTGTTGATATATAAAAATAACGTGAAAAGGATATTTGAGATTTAAAAAGGGAAAAATCTATTTTTCTAAAATAGATTTTGAATTTCGAATAACTATGAAATATTAACTTGTTTTGGATAAATAAAACAAGCAATTCATTTATAAACGATGTTTATAAATAAAGTAAAATGAATTATCATTGGATAATTCGGGAAATGTAAATAAAAATATGAAATTTTAGGAGGAGGTTTAATTTTCCAAAGTAGGGATTTAATTTCAAATAGATCTGGAATCGAGATTTGTTTAAATATATAAACAAGTAATATAAAATGGTATTTATAAATAGAAATGGGAACGACGAAAGTTATAAGAGTTGGAATCATTTCGAAATGGGAACGACGAAATATATTTCAGAATGCGGATTTTTAAACAGAATAGAAATAAATCCAAAGGATTTATAATTTGTAAAAGGAATTAAAATTAAATATAGAAGATTGAGTTTAAATAAATTTATTTCCGAGTTAGGGAAAATCGACGAATTTAGAAAATCGGAAATATTATGTTGAATTGGAAAATTGGATTTAATATATATTAAAAATATATCAAAATGGAGTTGAATTTATTTTAAATGAAGTTTAAAAGTTTATATATATATAAATAGTAAAAACGAACTCACAGCAGTGCTGCAGTTCGTAAATTGGCGATTCGAACTTCAATTGAGTATATAGAACTCAAATTAAGTCGAAATTCTTTGAAACAAGAACTGTCAGGACCAGTTAGATAATAGTTTTCTAATGGAAGAGAAAAATTTGGATTTCGTCGTATTGATTTTGAGTTAAGTCAAAATCAAGTTTTCAGAAAAACAGCGCCATAATCGTTTTAAAAACGATAACGGTTTATTTAAATAAATAAAAGGATTCTAAGAAAATAAAAACTGAGGTTTTTATTTTATAAATCCGGAATTGAGTTATAATATGAATATGAACTCAAGTGAGGTAAATGAAATGATTTCTGAAACGGAAGTTATATTTTCGATTTGATTGAATAGAATTAACTAAAGTAAAAGAAGAATTAGTTAATAAAGTTTAAGATTTAGTTCAACTTTGAATAAGTAGATTTAAACTTGTAAATCGATATTCAAAATCGAATATGGAAGGTGAATTGAAAATGGAATCCAACTAGTTGATAAATAAGTTAAACTTATATTTGAATATGTTATATTCAAATGAAAGGGGGAAATAGGCAAAACAGTTAACTAGAAATTAGTTAATGGAATTTTTAATTGAAGTTGAACTTTGAAAGGTAAATAGGATTTGAGAACTTAGATTTCGAAATTGAATATGAAACGTAAGTTGAAATTGAATTTATTTAGCTTGTAAGCAAGTTAAAATTATATTTGGACATGTAGGTTCAAATATAAAAGTGAAAATAGGAAAGGAGTTAATTAACAAACTAATTGACAAATTGAGATAAACGAGTGTATTAATTTGAAATGAATTAGAAATGTATGGATATACATTAGACAGGTTTTGAATGAAGTATAGAAGTGAAATAAATACAGTGCTCGACAAAAAGGTACGTATTTAATTCGTATATGAGATTTTATGCGCCATTTCGGCTAGCTACTTGGCTTTTCTTTTTCTTTTTGGATTGGGGAGGGCCTGTGTGGCGGTTTGGGGATTTTCCCGATGCTCCCAATGCAAAGGAGGTTATGGCAAATTTGTCCGGATAATTAAGGAGTTAGAATATTTTTAAGAAGATTTGATAAACTAGAAATTGATATATCGATATATATATAGAATTCGTTAATGAAACGAACTTAAAATAGAATATTATAAACAAAAAGGAATTTTATAAATAAAATCCTGGGAGATATACGTTTTAAAGTGAATGATGATTTAAAAGCAAATGATTTGCAGATTTAAAATGATCGTGTTGATAAGAAGTTAATCAAATGGAGTTAAAGAAATAGGGTTAAGCAGAATTAGAAACTGACTGAAAATTAGTTGAGTTGAATGACTTTTTGAGTATCGATTTGATGATGGTTTCGGCCTTCGGGGTTTATACTTAGGAATTGTTCTCTTACTAGTTTACAGTTAGAGTCTGATAGATGTGGAAGAATAGTGATATGTAAATATGCAATGGGTATGTTTTCCAGAGTTAATAACGTATATTTTCTAAATATAGAAAATAAGGAAATATGAATATATATATATATGTTTGATGATTTGATCAATAATCCATTTGGAAATAAGATCGTTGTGTGTAAACGGACATTTTTTATTTTATAGTTAAATCACTGACTATCAAAGTTTTTGACCATTTTAACGTTGTTAATATGGAGAGACCGGTTGGATTATTATCCAAAGAACCACTCCGTATTGGCATAAGCATTGCAAACAAAGTATGCTGAATATAATGAAGACTGAGTAAAGTGAAAGGGCTGTTTTATAAGTCCTAGGTAGAGATTGCCTAGGATGGATGTACTGAATAGTGCCTTCGGTTTAGTTCAGTCCTAGAACGAACATATATGGACGAATGTCTGAAAGAATATTTCCAATGATCGCATATGTTGGACTGTACAATTATATATGGTGGCAACGGATTTATTCCCTTAGCATATTATCCAGAATATTTGTGCAGATCAATTAATGATTAGCGGATCTGGTAATGTGGCATTCAAAGTGATCGTGTTATCAATGAATGGAAAGTAATCGTAGCCTCTGTCCTCAACAACCGGGAAATGACAAAAATCGGGCAGGCAGCATGGCTATGTGGTTAGCTCCCATTAGGGTGTATCATCACCTATCTAGAGATTCATTTAATTCCTTATTCTATTCGATGTTGTCCCATTTGGGAAATGGTTGCTGATCCCAACCGTTGGTGATATACATTCGATACACTCAAGCGAAATGAGTGGTCGGTCATGTGTGGCTGAGTTGCAAGATGTTCTTGTTGAACTCGGTGTATTCTCCTCTAGATATACACCAGCGGCAGTTGGTTCCATACCTTGTCATAGTTGGAAATTCATTACCCAATATGTGCTTGCGGTTTTGATTGTATATTATTATGTGGAACGTGAGATGCAAACGTTCCACTAGATTCTATTTATTTGATTTAGACACTATTATAATATAAAAAGAGTTTTGATATAAGGATTATCGTTCTCTTTCAAAAGGATTTGAAAGCTAAATCAAGTGTTTGAGATTCTCATAAGGGAAAAACCCGTTCCGTGTTATACAGCATGGTCTTATGAGATATCGTTTGGTTTCTCAAACTGTTTTAGACTGTTTACTCATACCAGTCCCATGACTGACCTGGAGTTTATTTTGTTTTGTTTTACCTAAACTCTTGGTTGCCCAATTTTGTATGGGCAGTCAAATAGTTCAGGATTTTACAGATTTTTCCAAATGAGCTTGGAGCAGGAGGCTTCAGCGTTATCTAGTTATTGTTATGTACGATGTGTTGTAAGTTGTACTCTGATAGTGATACTCTGATAAGTGTATGTTATACAGTTGAAATTTTGTATTTCAAAAGTTATGATATATTATATTTTGTTCCGCTGCGATGTGAGATTCTGTTTTGTTATTTCTGTTCTTCTTCTACCTTTTTCTTCTAGAAAATGATTCGTATTTTCTGTGATATTTGGGTTGGATGTATGATGTATGTAGTCAACTCTGATATTACAGATTTGTGGGCCGTTACAAAGGGCTTGGTGAGGGCTGACCTAAGGATGGTTTATATGAAAAGGCCTAAAGGATTCACCATCTAAGGGGTGTTTTAAGTGGCTGTGAGTTCACCTATAGGGTCAGCTAGATAGTAACAAGATGGTTCGCCAAGAGGTTCTTAAATGAAGTTGTGTTCCAACCTAAACCTGGTATTAAGGGGTGTTACTATTTCTTCACCTAAAAGGAGGATATATATATTTTGTAACGTTGACTTTAGGACGAGGTCTTAAGTGGCTAGGGGTTCGTCATGAATATTAAGTGACTGTAGGGATGTCCGCCCTTAATAAGTTAGATAATGTCCTTATGTGACAAGGTATAGCCTTCCTTGTAGCGTATTAAGTGACTATAAGGGTGTTTACCCTTAGATTTTGGGGGGGGGGGGGGTGTTATGTGACAATAGGGATATATGCCCTTATATTAACATGTAGACCTTAAGTGACCATGAGGATGTCCGCCTCGTGTGTTTAGTTATGTAAGTTTGTTGAATATACATAACATGAAGAGTTTACACTACCAAATATATGAAATATTCATTCCTAGACTTATATGTTTTTCATTCACTAGAAATTTATGTTTTGACCTCCCTCCTCTTAACATAACAGGTTAGTAGGTGAGGACCCTAGATCAGTATTGATGAGTGATCACTTAGAGATGGAGCCTTTCAATGGAGGTTTAGTTATTTTTGGTAGTAGTTCTATAATTATTGTTATTATCATGTATTTTGGGATAATAATTGATGTACGTATTATCTTCTGAAACTTGTTGTATTTAACATTTATGAATTTATATATGGTACATCTATTTATGAGATACTATATTTTATTCCTTCCGCCGTATGAGATTCTTATTTCATTTAGATTTCTGTGTGATATCTGTTTTTACTATTTCCTTATAGGAACCAATGATCCATTTAGAATGGATCCAAGTTCTGATGAGCCTTTTCTGGATTGAAATTTTGGCCCATTCTGGACGGGTTGTTGCAAAAATATTTAGAACCTATCGTATATCTCACGACAAATGGAATAAATATAATAATAAACTTAACTGATATAAATATAAAAGGAAACAAATAATTAAAGGGAATCCCAACAACAGAGTAAAACATCGAAAATAGTACACATTAGAGTAAACAAAGTTATACTTCCCTAGTGTAACTAATAAATATTACCTCTTAACATAAAGCACTAGTAGGCCATATAATGTTGAATGATGGAATAGAAAAAAAAGTAAACATGGTATGCCTATTGTTCTCCACCTGAATAGCTCAACATTATCGTGGAACTTGACTTTAATTTACTCATTTAAGAGTACTAATGGTAATAGATGTAATGCACAAAACTCAAGGTTACGCAATAGTATTGTGTGAGTAATAAAAGTATAAAATACTAATATAAACTAGAACACATGGTATGAGAAGCAATATTATGCGTATCCCTGCATCCATAGAGTTAGTGTATAAAAAAACATACCACTCTATGAAGATCCTCATGAGTGAACTAGAAATCCATATATTTGCAAATATTTCACCCATCATACATCCTCACATTCACTCATTCAGTGCATTGTAAATATGATACCTCCATGACTCTATCGGTAGGTCAAGGACTCGGTGCAATACTGGCTCTTTTATACTCGAATTCATACCACTTAAAGGGTTAGGAAAATGACCATTTGGCTGATACTTAACGCAAACCACAACGTCTTGTGATCCAAGAGTCAATGACAACTCTAAGGGCTTCGTCCATATGAATATCTAGCGTCACTCTATACTATAAATATCACCTTGTTGGCTACTCATCACGAGTTCTTTTCAGAACCAACAAATACCATAGAACCTTTAACACATGTCCTTCTTTGAACTCTCTTATAACTCTCATCTAAAGTCACCATGGTATGGAAGCATCCTTGACCATCGACATTCGTAGAATATCACCATTCCATACTCTCCTTCGACAGTCCTAACATATCGGCTTACTATCTTCTATTCTACATCTTAGAGTATTACAAGCCTTTATTGCAGACATTTCTTTAAGAGAAATTTTCCCTTATATAGTAAAGAATCAAATTAAACCACAACCTAGTCATAAAAACCTTATTTTACCTCCACTCCTACCACAGGGTCGCACCCCTATACGGTGAAGCATTAGAAATTGGTACCGACCCTTGATGATTGAACCCTATATTTGGTTGACCCCACCAACTCTTCTGAAATTCTTGGTCTAATTCCGTCATTCTGTGCTAATTGAATCCCTTCTCTATATTCTATGTTCATCTGATCCCACCAACTTCGATGAAAATTCTTTCTCAATCAATTATGAATTCTACATACAAATTTCAAACAACCTGAAATTTGACATAAAACATTAGGAAACCTTCCTTTTTGCATGTCCAGGTCGCACGTAATTCTGAGCATTTTGGAGTATTGGACGATGCCTGGTCTAATTCTAGATCAAGGCCATCATTTGATTGGCACTTCCATACATCCAAACATAGAGAAATCATGCACATAAGTAAACTAGTAGCCAATAATTAATTTCAACAAGTGTTGAAGGATTTAGATCTAAGATAGAAATTGGAAATCCATAAAAACAAATTATGGGTCCACAAAAACAAATTTTCAAAACAAGTCCAAATCATGTTGGATTTATACATATGATTTAAAATAACATAAAATGACTTTAAATACGTAACACCCCGCATTTTACGTAATGGAGATCGCAAAATATTTTTATTTAATTTCCTGAGGGTTGGATCATTATCATATTTTGATATGTTGGTTATGGGCACGTGAGACATGTCCATAATTTTTACCAATTTTATTTGTGACCATTTTGCCCCTATTAGTTTTGTATAGGGAATAACTTTTGATTGAGATTAAGTCAGGTGCTGAGGTCGATTTCTTTGGAAAGGAAATGATGTTTCCAATTCTGTAGAGTGGTCAAATTAAAGATTTAGTTCAGCGGTTTGGGAGGAATCGTTGTTTTAGTGTTTCACAATTTCTGTATAGGTTTGGCTAGTCATTAATGGGCTGAATTGGTATGGCCCATTAGTGGGCTGCTTGGAGGCTATAAATAGGGGGTTGAGGTATGGAGAATAGTTCACTTTCTTCATTCTCTCATTTGGTTGAGCTTGTGATTCTCCTTGCTGAATCAAATACACCTTTCCTCTATTAAAATTCTAGATCTGCGCAAGAAGATTGAAGATCTACATCAAGGGAAGCTAGATATATATCAAGTGAAGGAAGATCGCATCAAATTTAGAGGTTTGAAGAGTGTTCTTTGCTGTCCGGATTGGGAATTCAGTGATTTCAAGTTATTTTGAAGAATTGGTGAGTGATAAGCATCTCTCACACAGATTCGTCGAGTATATGGGTTTTTGATCTTATTTTCATCATTTACAATTTGTTTTCACCTAGATCTACATCATGGTAAGTATGTTTTCATTCGAGTCACCATAGGAACTAATCTAGAAACTTAAACCAGTAACTCTTGTGTTAATTCATATGTGTATGCAAGTTTAGATCCATTATTTTGTTATTTATTATTTTACCATGAATTGGTGAGTTTCATATGGTTATTGATTGTAACACCCCACGTCCATTAATGTCACTCACAAAGGGAATGCATTAACTTCCATGGAGGTTTTAAGTGAATATAGAACAGAAAAATTACAACAAGACAGATAATAAGTAGTACTTGAAAGATCTAAAACTTCATTTTATTGCAGCGGAATTTCAAACATGTTTATTACATCATAAAACCATAAACCAGAGTCAAATACAATATCCATCTTCTCAAAACAAAATATATAATCCCATTACATAAGTAGCCATTAAAAAGATAACAAGCTGGACTTTACTTCAACGGTCCAAGCTTTCCAAGATAGAGAAAGCAATCCAATCAAACTCCACTAGAGCTGGGCCCAACCTGAGGACCTGGAGGGGGAAAAAGGATAGAAATGGAGGGGGTCAGACATAAAGTCTGGCGAGTATGATAATTCTAACAATACTATTATCAAAACAACTAGACTAAGGCATAAGCTGGAAGACAAGTAAATGTCTATGAACTGTTAGGTATGGAATGGGCAGCTAAAGATAACGTACAGATAACGCTAAAAGTAACGCTAAAGGCATACCTAATTACTGACGAATAATTACTACACTGCACCGCACATTACTACACTGCACCGCACATTACTACACTGCACCGCACATTACTACACTGCACCGCACCAGTCACCCTAAAGGTTGATCCCACTTGCTTCACACAGAAACAATATAAATAGCCTTACGTACCCCTAGCTGACTACATAGGTGCCGTCTGCCCCTATCTCCACTAGGTGTACCCCACTACCCACTTTCGATTGGCTCCCTACTCGTAGATACCCGTGCTGGCCCCACAGTGGGGTGTATCACTCCCCTAAAGTGGCAACCCGATACAACTTGAGAATGCACGGCTTATACCTACACGATGCAACAACGTCTTACCTACCAGCCCGGGTCCACACACGCATATGAAACCCGTTGGACATGCGTTTCCATCGCTCCCCGTTTTGGCCTCTTATAGTCAAACCCAGTATGCGTGTCCCGTCCTCGACTTGGGTCGAGCCCACAAAGATACGTTTGGGATACTGGTTGAAATGGGCCCCCACAAGCTACCCACCTAAGCTTGTCACTACTAGTATATCCCACTTAACCCTCTTAGTCATGTTCATTTACATGTGTGTTTGGTTAAGTCTTACTACTCCTATTTCACATGCCACTAAGGGCACCCACTAGATTCCTCATGCCACCCAAGGCACCTACTTAACCCCCATGTCCCACTTTACATGTTTATCTGGTTAAGTATTTCTTAATTCATTCAGGCCATAACCTCGTAAAGACCTCTCACATTAGACTGGCATTTATGGCAGCTGGATTTGCCGGGCGGGTCCAGGCAGTCTTACACCATAAAAGAGTCTAACCTCGTGTCTTTACAACTGTTATGCTTTAGTTTAGGCCTAGGACCTCTCACATTGGGCTGACATTTGTGACCACTGGATTTGCCGGGCGGGTCCGGGCAGGTTTACGTCACAAACGAGTCCAACCTCGTGTCCAAAGCATTGATTATCACTTATAATCCTTTTACCCCAGTTTTAATAATTCCCTATCCAAATTATTAGTTAAGTCCACTTTTATTGATGTCCATAATTGACTCAATTATGGTCATCTACTCATGGCATGCAAAATCATATCAATTGCACCCTAACTTCTTATTATTAAATCGTTAATATTACCCCTACCCCACGTTTATACGTTCGCTTATTCAACGCATAATATAGGCTAGACTTGAATAGTCTAACACATAGCACAAAGACAAATTAACATATAGACAATTAAAATAAACCTAATCATAATAGGGGTGAAACTTGCATAAACTACACATGTTAAGGATCAAAAGGTGTCAACTTGTTAAATGTCACAATTTACATGATATGATCATAGCCCGAATCTATACATAAACTTACATATGGGGTTTTTAGGCAACAAAATGATGGTGTGAACTAGCATAGGATATCACATATGTCATAGCATAATTCTAGATCAACATAGCCCAAACATGATTTAATTAATATGAACTAACTAGCATAGATGACTTTTTAACATGTATGATTCATCACAACTTAGCATAGAAACTTTCAACATACATAACATCATCATAGCATGATTTACAACATATAGGATATCATCACCACATAGCATAGGATTAATAACATACATGATAACATATACGACAATTTACGTCATCTACTCATAATCCATTCATGACTTAACCTAATTAAAATGATAATAATCTTTTTAAGACTATCATACTCACAATTTAGAGAAGAAAAGAGAGTTTTTCTTTGCTTTAGAGTTGATTAGAATTAGAATTGAATTAGCTTTTCTTCCTTCCTAGTTGGCGGCGGCTCCACGGAGTTCCATGGCGGCAGGATGACGGTAGCTATTCTATTTTTCTTATGAATTAGGGTGAGAGACTACCTAGGTATTTATAGAGTTAGGATTTATTTTAGACCGTCAGATCAACTCAGAACTAATCCCAGCCATTTAGATTAGGTCAAAAACCCTAATGGGTCATTACTCAATTAAAAACAGGTCAGTCAGAAACCCTAGCCGCCAGACCCAGGTCGACACCCAGGTTGACTGCGCAGTCGACCTGGTCCCTGGGGTGTCGACTGCCCAGTCGACTCCCCATTCGACCTGGGGGGTGTCGACTGCCCAGTCGACTCCCCAGTCGACCTGGGGTGCTGGGCGGGAAATTTCCCGCTAGCCTGTTTGACTTCGAATTTTGAATTTTGAATTTTCTGAAATCTGTTTTGAATTTTCTGAAACTTCCGATGGCCATAACTTCTTCATACGAAGCCCAATTCACGCAAACTCGGATTCTATTTCAACCAGAATTCCGAGACGAACACAATGGCACAACCCGTTTCCCACAATTCTCACGTCTGTGATTAGTTATTCTTTAATTTGTGAATATTAATATTAACAGAATTACGGGGGGTTACATTGATGATTAATTGTTGTGCAAGTGTTGTTGGATGATTTCGTGAAGTGTTGATGATTGAATTGATCAATTTGGATGATGCGTGTGCATTAGTCTCAAGTCTGTCGATGGATTGATCGAGTTTGGTGATACATTGATTGGAAAAGAGATAGGTTGATGGACAATTGAGTCGGGACGCATGGCTTGTGCTCCAAGAAACGATAGGTCGTTTGTGTCGAGTCATGGATACAAGGCAGGTCTTTCGTATGCATGTGATGATGGGTCGGATTAGGGTCACTGGCGCAGAGTCAAGTCTTGGAAGGTACGTCATGGGTTCGGGAGCACGAAAGGAAGCGGGTCAGCCTAATTTTATGGCTTCGTGTCATGCAAGCCTGGGTCGAATGAAGCCAAGTCGTTCGGGATACGGTGAAGTTGGGTCGTGTGTAGCTGATGGGTCGTTCTTCCTCCATAGTGATGGGTCGGTGGAAGAGGTGAATGACTCGACTAGTATTGACAAAAAATGGATGTTATTTTGGCTCAGTGATGGATGTGGCTTTGACGTGAGTTCAAGGTGGAATGCAAAGTGTTGTGATGTGTTCGTTGATCGATAAAATGCAACGAATGTGAGTATGACTCAAAAATTTTGAGTTTGTGGATAATGGTTGCTCGAGAAGGCACTTGAGCTATGGATAGTCGCCAATGATGACAACTAGAGTTATGAAGGTCAAGGAATTATCGTTGTTGTAGGTTCTAGCGGACTCAAAGCAGGGATACAATAGGGATGCCTAAAAGAATAGATGATTGGTCAAGTACCCTAGGCAATCTTGATGGGCCTAGAGATACGAGTCACGATGACGTACGATTTGCTAGAACCAGGGTTTACCATTAGCCCTTGACGGACAACATGTTGTTGAGCTGGTCATACGATTAACCATGGCTTCAAAGTTGGATTGGCAGTGATAGCCAGAGTCATGGATGATGATTGTTTTGCTTGTATCTCTTGTGTAGATTATTCGAATTCAATGGAGATATCTCTTGGGTGCTTCTTTGATGTTGGTTTAGGCCTTCGAGCTTGTGCTTAGGAGATGTCGATATCGGTTATGATGGTCTACACTTGATAACTGATTGCCATGAATGTACTGTTTGTTTCTATTTGATTGTTGTAAAGGCTACCACTGACGGAAGTGGGAGACGACGTGTTGGGTTCTTCTCGGATGTGTTGGTAGATTAGTTGATTAATCTGCCTGCTCTTATATACTTTATTGATGACGTTAGATAGTTGTTTATCGCTCATTAAAATTGTTGTCTTACTCAAAGTTTTAAGTTCCCCTCTTATTACCTTGGTCTATTCATCCATGTGTTGGATGGGAGGACTGAGTAGCAAGTGATATGTAGTAGATCTTGATGAGGACGATGTTGTTGTGAGACGACGAGCAGGAGGCTAGCATATTATTTTCTACTATCTACTTTTGTTGTTTTCTGTTGTTTGATGTATTCTTTGAGTTACTTGTAGTGAATCATATAACCACATATGAAAATAATATTAACCTTTTACTGTTAGCTCCCAATTTTGTCCCTTACACCCAAGCAATTCCATATCACAGAAAATCATAAATAATCACGAATTACCATAGGTTATAAATCTAAAAAAGCGCATGAATTAAAGAACACTTGAAACTTATAACGGTTTGACAATCCGTCCTACATACACTTAACTAAATCTATTGTCTAGATTTTAGGAATACAAATATAGTTAGAATTTTGTATTAAAAGATAAGATGAAGGATATAAGTGTTAAATCTAGCAGAGTCTCAGTGTTGTAGAGCCAAAAAGCGTACCCTTCACGAGAGCACTAAGTTTCTATTTATAGATATAAGTGGTCCTAGTTTGGTATATAGATGAGTGGAGATAATACAGAACATAGGGAACTCATGCAACTAACTTTTGGACTGGTCCATCCCGATCGGTGTCGATCTGGACTATTGGCCATTTGACTGATATAATCCATGTGAGCCACATTACCTTACTACTTCGACATGCTAAGTTTGCATCACTCTCAAAACTTCACTTCCCACTATTCCTTTAAGTTCTCGTGCATTGGTTCGATTCCATAACATTATGATGATAAGGGTTTTTATAACTATGTGTAGTGACCTGACTTTTCAACCCTTAAAAATCGACATTAATACATCTAGGGTATTAACATGCCGAATAACCATGTGGTGAGAAGGCAGATAGTTAGGTAAGAAAGATAAAACATAATCCCATAGAAGAACAAATAATATATAATAGACCACAATATTTATATAAAAGAAAAATAAAATTTATATAAATACATCAGAGTACAAATTGCAAATCAAAACTGAACAGTTATAAAAAGTTGTCCCTACAACTCCAATAACCTCAAATAATGATATACACAGCGTAATAGCACATAATACGAGAATACATCATGAATCTCCAACTCCTCTTCTGATCTCTAATGAAATCCAAACCTAATATGAAAATGTGCTTGGTCTAGCCAAAGCGTTATCACAAAATAATGCCCAGGTCTATATGGTAAACTAGTGCGAGAAAAATCAAATAATATGAAACATACTATATAGCAATCAACTCGATCCAACGCCGTCTGATAGAATTTCCCAAGGAAATTACTAATCCTCATATAATTTATTTATAATCAATTAAATACCTTTAATTGTTTTCTCTCAAAATAATTAATATACTAAACCCTCCAATATAAGTGTAAATTAACATACATACATAAGAAAGGTTCTCATCTAACTTATATAAAATGGGTTGAACCATTGTCATTTGAAAACATTGATTACTTTATACCCAAAACATTTATCATGACTCTCTTAAATTCACATACTTGTTCATGGAATTATATTTCATTCCAAAATATCAATCAAGATATCAAACTAATACTATCTACCGGATAATAATAAAGCCTTTCAAGTTGGGGTATTACTACCTCTTAGACCTTAACTATCAACTTTCTTATCTTCAAGGTAGATAAAAGCTTACTATCTCAAATATGGATATTAAATAAATGATTTCACATGTTCTATGTGCAATCCATTTTAAGTTAGATTTTATAAAAAAATTATTTCTTAAATCTCTTTCTAATTATACTCTTTTACTTAATACAATTATTAACTAAACTTCTTTTATAAAACAA
Organism: Allium sativum; assembly: GCA_030737875.1. Taxonomy (NCBI): domain Eukaryota; kingdom Viridiplantae; phylum Streptophyta; class Magnoliopsida; order Asparagales; family Amaryllidaceae; genus Allium; species Allium sativum. The sequence continues at coordinate 343,364,700 of CM060919.1, forward strand.
ATATCCTTTGCTTATGATAATTACTAAAGCACTTCTTAAGTTAAACTGATTAACTACTATGCTACTAGTTAATAAATACGTTAGTTGTAAGCAAATTTATTATTTTAAATACAATTAATAAAATGTTTCATTTAAATTTAAATTTTATTATTGAGTACATCAATTAACTTTAAATACCATATTTTCAAAATAGGCAACAAGTCTAATCCTTGTTATTAAAACAATTAACGAATTGAAATCCCATATTTAAAATATCTAAGCAACTTTAAAAAACATTAATAATTAATACATTAAGTTAATTGACATAATTATTTATAACAATGAATTTAACTTAATCATTTCTAAGTTAAGAATTAAGTAACTACTAAATAATACTTAACAATTATTAGTCTTTAAAATAAATAATTAAATATATTTTTAACCATTAAATACATAAATAATATTTAATCTTTAAATAAATATATTTTAATCCTAATAATCATTATTTAATAATTAATAAATTTAGAATACCATTGGCAATGAAATTAATTTAATTAGACCTTGTTAAATCAATAATTAATTATCGTATGTATCTTTATTTGAGATAAGTGTAATCTTCCAAACCATCGATAATTACACAATTAATTAACATGAATCAATTACTAATTAAACAGTAGTTATCTAAATAATTACTAATTAAAATAATAATCAACCCTTAACAATTATTAATTAAATCACAATTTATTTCTAAATTACGTGTATATAAAATAATAGTTGACTTCCAAATCGTTGTTAATATAAGCAACTGATTTAGGCACTCCTAACAAATCGGTCATTGTTGAAACTGGTATCTGCCTTAGTATGATTCTAAATCAATAACTTATTACATTGCTTGTGAGAGGCTTAGTAATCCTAGCGGTATTACACGACTACCACTAAATCAGTAATGACATTAAAGCGTAGCATGCATATTTACATAATTGACACGTATGTAAATAGTTTGTGTTATCAACTGATAGTTAACACTCAATTTAATCAACTAGTAGATCAATTCATGTCCAATTTAAAAAATAGCAAAGTAGTAATTTATTCTGCTACTCAAATTTCCAATATAATCAATTAAACTTAATTATAGTGGAAAGAGGTTTTATTTGGCTACGAGGTATTAGTTGTAATTTTAATTACTAAACTTTATAATTATATATAGGTAGTTTAATTAGTCATTAAATATATTATGACTAATGAGTTTAGTAATTTTACGGATGTGTTTTACAATGACTATGAGTCCAACACCTAAAACCCTACTTCTGGACTTCAAATTAAGGAAATATGATTTTTTAAGGTGAAATTCATCTCCCCCTTTTTACTTTTGTTTATTATAATTAAAATTGGGATTAATCCCACTATAATTCCAACTATCTTTACCAAAACCTTGTGCTTTTTTATAGTAATTTCATATGATAAGTCTTCTCCTCTTTCAGGATATGATTAACCCTCAAACTAGATATTTATTATGTATCTTTAGGACTTAACTTTTTTTTATCACGCACACGAGCAAAGGCCCAAAACCCAATAATACTTCTTAAATGAATCTTCCAAGCTGAAAACATTGATCTCTTACCATCATTATGTCAAATGAAAATGGAAGCACATTTACGTGCAAGTGGTGTGTGCGCACCATCAGACTGTAACGCTAACCACCTCGACTTCGCTGCCTCCAAACTCTACTAGCCTTGTCATCCTTACGTGCCTACTGCCACATAACAAGAAACCCTAAGTCTAAAAAGTGAACACTGGAACCTCTAAAGTAAACTCAAATTGAGTATGATAGGAAAAAATTTCCATTACACCTCCTACCAATGGCGTTGAACATTGCTGACTCCAACACTCGAATCCTAAGACGCCACCACTCCTTTTTTCCCATGCTTACAGGACTTGACATAGTATTTTATCCATGGTGAATCGAAAACAAATAAACAAAGGAAATGGGCACAAAACTCTAGAATGAGCTCAACTAAGCAACTTCTATCACTAAAGATCCCTACACCAACCGTAAAACCACCACCTCACCTCGGACCTCCTTCCAAAGCCAATAAATCATCCCTATTCTTTTTCATATTATCATAATTCCTTGTATGAATAAAATCTACTCATCTCGCTTCCCACAACAATATGTGCCACGTAATCGCATAGAACCACCATCGTTGTGCCACGTAAGCATAAAAATCCTCGTATCCGAACTCTTCGGTCGAACCACGTCTCGACACAAAGTAATGCCCTAACCGTTAGAACCTTCGCTTTTATACTTGATTTTTGATTATGAAAATTATATATAGACGATGTCGAACACTAACGTCTTTTACAATGAAAAAGAGAACAATATAATCTAAATACAAGAAGATTCAACAAGACGATATGGTGTTATATTTAGTATGAATTCGAGTCTGATTTTATACAGTAATATATGTTACAATCTCTCCTTTTAAGTATATATATATATATTCTATTTTATATAAATATTAAATGGGCATGTGTACGATATGTGCATCAGATGTCTGAACTAAAAAAATTAGATGTCTGATCTAAAAAATTCAGACGTCTAAAAGCTGGGTATTCAATAATTCGAGATTGAATATTCAAACATATATTTTAATAGGCTGTTTGTGCATATGTCTATTCATTTTTAAATTACAGCCGTTCTTCAAAAGGCTGAATTAAAATTTTCGAAGCCTGAATTGAATGGTTGTGACTTTTTAAGAGTATAACTCTTTAATTCAAGAGTTATGACTATATCTTTTAATCAAACTTTTTTACGAATGGTTACAACCTTTTATTTATTTTAAATACACTTCAAAATCATTAGTTTCGATCACTAATTCTTTCTGAGCTTTCTTGAACTCTCTAATCTTCGTTTCTAAACTATTTTCTATTCAAATTCACTTGTGCTCTCAAGGATTCAATATTACATGATTATGATTGTAACACCCCGTAATTTTTTAACATTAAAATTCACCAATTAAAGTATACTTAATTTTTAGAAGAAGAATTAAGTGAAATGGGTTGCGCTATTATGTTCGTTTCAAAATTTTGGGTCAAGATAGACATTTGGTTTGCACAAAACGGATACCTTATGAAGATTTTATTAGGCCTTGAAGTTTGTATGCATATGAGAAAAATATATATAGATATATATATATAAATTAAATAAATAAATATGAAAAAAGTTCAAAACAGCGAATCGGGAGGGGGAATAACCGAACCGGCCCATTTTTGAGGTTGACTCGAGCTCCTCTGGGTCGACTAGTGGTTGATTCAGGGTGTTTGGCTGTCAACCCGTGGGCCGATTTGCTCTAAGGCAGATGTGGCATTTGATTGGTTCTCATGATTCAGGGTTAATCTAATGGTCCTAAAACACTCTCTACAACAATATAAGGACCCTAAACCTAAACCCTAATTAATTAACAAAGAGGAATGGCGCCTCCATACTCCTAAAACCTAAAGTGACCCAGCCTCCACCCTAATCAATCAATTCGAAAGAGAAGATAAAGATAACAAATCAATGCCTACATCAACGAAAAGCTAAATCAACTCTAGAAAATCAGATCCCAGAATCGTTCTTCTCTTTCTTAAACCATGATTTGTGAGTACAGTTATTTTCAAATAGAAAATTTAATTATGATCTTGACATGGGTATAAATCTTAATTGGAGATCTATCATATTCTTGTTTGTCAGATCTGTTTTACTGTGTAGATCCATCTTATTCTTGTTTATCAAATCTGTTTTTCTGTGTAGATCTATCTTATTGTAACTATTCTGTATCTCTTCCTTCCCTCTGTTCTATAGCCAGGCTACTACGAGGCTGAGCCAAATCTCATAAGAGATTGACACGCAAACGCTAAATTTGGGGAAAATATTGAATGATGCATAATTGGACATAACTGATTTATGACTAAATTGAGAACACAACATAAGTTGTAATTTAAGATCTAGATCTAGGCATACTATATATGATGGTTTACGATTTGGAAGAAGGAGAATTAATGTATGACAACATATGATTTGTAATTCGGGGACATAATGCGTGTTATAATTCAAGATCTGATTTTGAGGACATAATACATGTTGTAATTTAAGAGCTAGATTTGGGGCATATTTTATATAACGATCTATGACTTGGACGAAAAAGGATATGTGACTTAGGCCTGAAAACCTATATGAAAATAGGGATAACTATTAATGTGAATACGCCTAATTCGGATTTTTGGATATATGACATACGCGGTAATCAACGGCTATAAATTGGCATAATTCATATTGTATATCATGATTTGGGGCTGTTAGAGAATATTCTGTATTGTGGAAAATCTAACTAAATTTGGGCATATGTTATGTTGAGAATTATGACCATAATTTGGGCATGTAAAATGAGGTTTAATTTATGAATAGGCAAGATATGTTAGTAGAACTTTAGGATATGTTTAAATCTATTAAATTGCTCAATCCGCTAGATCTGTTGGAATTGAACATTGTGATTTGGGTATGTAATCTGTAGGCTCGATCTAAAATTGAGAAAAACATGTTAATGGAACTTTGAAAAATCTGCTGTAACTTGTAAAGAAGTTAATTTGTTGAATTGGCATAATTAATCTGATATTGGCATAATTTGTGAATGAAAACTTTAGCTACAAATAAGAATGCCGAGACACGAGGTTAGACTCAGTTTGCGGTGGAAGCCTGCCCGGACCCAACCGGCTTAACCAGCAACCGCAAACTGTCATTCTAATGTGAGAGGTCGTAGGCATTAGGATGCTTAGACACAAGGTTAGGTCTGGCTTGTGGTAGAAGTCTGCCCGGAACTGCCTGGCACATCCAGCGGCCACAAGCTACCGACCTAATGTGAGAGGTCTGTGCATTAATATTTAATTAATGCAAATCTAAGATAAATATGATGCCTAAAACATGTTGGGTGGACAGGGTTAAACCAACTGGAATGACGAATCTAATTAACCCATTTTGTGAATCTGTAGGCCCAATACAAAGTTAGGTAAAACCATCTGTAAGTCTATTAATCTGTATATATGATCCGTTAGTTTAAGAACTTGTTAATCTGTACATCTGCTCTGTTAGTCTGAAAACCTGTTAACTTGTATGTCTGATCTGAAAACTAGTTAATCTGAAATTTGTACATCTGAAATCTGTAAACAAGTTAATCTGAAATCTGTTAGTCTGGAGACACAAGGTTAGGAGGGATAATTACTTGTGTCATCTGTTGTTTGGGACCCATATTAGTCAGTAACCCTTTCTGGTATCAAAGCTATGACCCAACACTAAGAGGGGTCCGGGCATGCTTACTGAACTAATAGTAAGAGGTTCAATCTGATAAGGGCGAGGGGTGTTGATGGCGCATTCCAACCGGGTCACGTGCGTGCATGGATCCGGTCTGCTCTGAGGATGTAAGACACCGTGACATCTGTAAATAGGTCTGTGTCTATAGGTTGCCACTTTAGGGAGTGATACACCCTTCTGTGGGGTCGTCACAAGGTATTTATGTATTAGGGAGCCGATCGCTTGGGGTAGAATTTAGGTTACACTTAGTTCTGTCTGTTTCTGTTGGGGTACCATCTGTTTCTGTTGGGGTGGTAACACCTGTCTGTTTCTGTGTGGTACCATCTGTTGGGGGTGGTAAAGGCCCATTACTAGTGTACACCTAACTCTAATATTCTGTTTCCATAGGGAATATTCTGTTTCTGTCTCTAATTTCGTTCTTGATTCTGTTTCTATACCATCTGTCTCTGTTCGGGTGGTAAAGGCCCATTTCTAGCATCGTGTTTCTGAAGAGATCATTCTGTTTTCTGTTTAGACAATAGGATAACACCTAATTATGTTATACTAGTATTAGTGCAAAAAGTGAAAACTAAGTAAGGAGCTTAGCTTAGCCTATATCATTCTGTTTCTTCTGTTAACCTGCTACTCCTGTTACGACTATCTCTCATTCAGTTTTATTTACATGTCATGATAATGTTATCTGTTTATATGCTGAAAGTCACTGAACTCACCAGACGTATGTCTGACCTAGTTTGTTTTGCCTCTTTTCTTCCATTCCCCCCTCCCCCAAGTACTCAGGTTGGGAACGTAAGAGCTTGACATAGATTTCTCTCTGCTTGAAGTGCTAGAGTGCTTGAAGTATTGCTTGGCTTTGATTCTACCTATTTATGGAATTTTCCGTTGGGGATTATGGCTTTAAAATTACGTACTCTGAAGGCTTTTGTACAAGACTGATATTTATGTACTTGAATTCCGATATTGTGGTTTTGAAAGATGTAACCAAATTTACTTCTGTTTCTGCTGTAATAAAGTTATAAATTTTTCAAGTACTACTTTATGTATCTGTCTTGTAATATTATGTTCTGTTTACTTATAATGCTTCATGGAAGTTAATGCATTCCCTTTGTGAGTGACATTAACGGACATGGGGTGTTACACTTGGTATCAGAGCTGAAGGTTACCAGATTTGATAAATAGTTTTTAAAACTATTTTCAAAAAGGTTTTAAAAAGGAAAGTTATTTTAAAAAACATAGTCCCCAAAGCCATATATCTATCTTTTGATTTTCTGTTTAATTCTTGTTTCCTTCTTTTCTGAGTCTCCGGGGCTCCTGGCTTTCTGGGAGGTAACCTCATCGCGACATGATTCCGTAGGCATGATGAGACTACGGTGCCTGTCAAAGGGCAAAGAAGTTTCTAACTTCCATCTTTAGCCACAGTAATTTCACCTACGGCTAATCCTCTTTCGATCTTCGTAGGGTTTTTCACGTGTTGGGGGCAACTTTAGAGAAAGACTTGTTCACATGCAAGAAGACTGGTTGTTTTCAGTGCGGTGAGATAGGACATCTGATCAAGGATTGCCCCAGAAGGCAAGGGAAAAGGGCAGAATCTTCTGGAATGTAGGCGAATGCTCTCGCAGTTGGTGGACATGATAGAGGTGGAAAAAATTTCATAGAAAGTTTAATTTCCTTATCTTATCATTCAGGCATTTTAATTCTGTAGTTGAGTCTCTGCACTTTAATACTAGTCTTATTTCTGATCCCGCTATAGTCTCAAACCCCATAAGGGTTACGACTCATCTGTTTGTGATAGGTTGGGGTTTTTAGGGTATCTGTGTTAAGCGTTAAGTTGACTATGACGCATACATTCTGGTTTTTGTGGGATATGGTAGGGTTTTATCGTACTTAGTTTCCTGAGAATCATTTGACAATCTGATATGTACCAGTAGTCTGTAAGTATCTGAATATTTTTGAAAAGGATAGGAGTTTTTACTCGAAGCGTGAAGTAGATTTCCAGTTTTGACATTGTTTAATGGGAGTAATTCTCTGAGTGTCAATCTGATGTTGATTTCGGTCTTTGGGGTTGATACTTAGGGATTTATTTTGTTAACCGATGTCTAATGGGAACATAACTTTTATTTTAATTGTACTTGCTTCTGTATCTCGACTGTATCCTATTGATCGAGTCTTCAACCTTTAGGTAGAAACTAATGGGTGCAAACATGTGTTTGAGACATGTTATGTTTGATGGTTGCAAGTGGTTTCTAGTGGTTGCTCGCGGATGCATATATACACACACTAGGCACTAGATCGGCTCAAAAATACTCTCATACTGCATATGGATGTGTGTGCATTTTACAATTTTTGTGGATGCAAAATGATTGACTCATCTCATGGATGTTGCATTTGAATGAATGGTTATGCACTCATATAGAAATGATGTGTATCAAATAGGATTTCTTGCATACATTATTGGACTCATGGCATTAACATAATTCGCATTAAGGAGGTTAATCAGATCAGTAGACCGCCTGATTTTGCATTAGATAAGAAACATATACACACACTCTGCATATGTTTATACGACATTAGAGACCTTTTAAGGACAACGGATGCTTATGGATGATGGTTGAGTAGATGGATGATTGGATAGTAGGATACATTCTTCTTAACTTGGATATTTTGGAGACAAAATCCTTTAAGGAGGGGAGAATGTAACACCCCATAATTTTTCAGCATTAAAATTCACAAATTAAAGTATACTTAATTTTTAGAAGAAGAATTAAGTGAAATGGGTTGCGCTATTTTGTTCGTTTCAAAATTTTGGGTCAAGATAGACACTTGGTTTGCACAAAACGGATGCCTTATGAAGATGTTATTAGGCCTTGAAGTTTGTATGCATATGAGAAATACATACATACATATATATATATAAATTAAATAAATAAATATGCAAAAAGGTTTAAAACAACGAATCGAGAAGGGGAATACCCGAACCGACCCATTTTTGAGGTCAACTCGAGCTCTGCTGGGTCGACTGGGGGTTGATTCAGGGTGTTTGGCTGTCAATCCGTGGGCCGATTCGCTCTAAGGCAGATGTTGCATCTGATTGGTTCTCATGGTTTAGGGTTAATCTAATGGTCCTAAAACACTCTCTACAACTATATAAGGACCCTAAACCTAAACCCTAATTCATTAACAAAGAGGAATGGTGCCTCCATGCTCCTAAAACCTAAAGCGACCTAGCCTCCACCCTAATCAATCAATTCAAAAGAGAAGATAAAGATAACAAATCAACGCCTACATCAACGGAAAGTTCAACTCTAGAAAATAAGATCCCAGAATCATTCTTCTCTTTCTTAAACCATGATTTGTGAGTACAGTTATTTTTAGATATGAAATTTAATTATGATCTTGACGTGGGTATAAATCTGAATTGGAGATCTATCTTATTCTTATTTATCAGATCTGTTTTTCTGTGTAGATCCATCTTATTCTTGTTTATCAGATCTGTTTTTCCGTGTAGATCTATCTATTATAACTATTCTGTATCTCTTCCTTCCTTCTGTTCTATAGCCCAGCTTCTACGAGCCTGAGCCAAATATCATAAGAGATTGACACGCAAACGCTAAATTTGGGGAAAATATTGATTGATGCATAATTGGACATAATTGATTTATGACTAAATTGAGAACACAACATAAGTTGTAATTTAAGATCTAGATCTAGGCATAATATATATGACGGTTTATGATTTGGAAGAAGGAGAATTAATGTATGACAACATAAGACTTGTAATTTGGGGACATAATGCATGTTATAATTCAAGATCTGATTTTGAGGACATAATACATCTTGTAATTTAAGAGCTAGATTTGGGGCATATTTTATATGACAATCTATGACTTGGAAGAAAAAGGATATGTGACTTAGGCCTGAAAAACCTATATTAAAATAGGGACAACTATTAATGTGAATACGCCTAATTTGGATTTTTGGATATTTGACATACGCGGTAATCAATGGCTATAAATTGGCATAATTCATATTGTATATCATGATTTGGGGCTTTTAGAGAATATTCTGTATTGTGGAAAATCTAACTAAATTTGGGCATATGTTATGTTGAGAATTATGACCATAATTTGGGCATGTAAAATGAGGCTTAATTTATGATTAGGCAAGATATGTTAATAGAACTTTAGGATATGTTTAAATCTATTAAATTGCCTAATCCGCTAGATCTGTTGGAATTGAATACTGTGATTTGTGTATGTAATCTGTAGGCTCAATCTAAAATTGAGCAAAACATGTTAATGGAACTTTGAATAATCTGCTGTAACTTGTAAAGAAGTTAATTTGTTGAATTGGCATAATTAATCTGATATTGGCATAATCTGTGAATGAAAACTTTAGCTACAAATAAGAATGCTGAGACACGAGGTTAGAATCAGTTTGCGGTGGAAGCCTACCCGGACCCAACCGGCTCAACCAGCAACCGCAAACTGTCTGTCTAATGTGAGAGGTCGTAGGCATAAGGATTCTTAGACACGAGGTTAGGTCTGGCTTATGGCAGAAGTCTGCCCGGAACTGCCCGGCACATCCAGTGGCCATAAGCTACCGACCTAATGTGAGAGGTCTGTGCATTAATATTTAATTAATGTAAATCTAAGATAAAGATGATGCCTATAACGTGTTGGGTGGATAGGGTAAAAACAACTGGACTGACGAATCTAATAAACCCGTTTCATGAATCTGTAGGCCCAATACAAAGTTAGGTAAAACAATCTGTAAGTCTGTTAATCTGTATTTCTGATCCGTTAGTCTGAGAACTTGTTAATCTGTACATCTGATCCGTTAGTATGAAAACTTGTTAACTTGTATGTCTGATCTGAAAACTAGTTAATCTGAACTTTGTACATCTGAAATCTATAAACAAGTTAATCTGAAATCTGTTAGTCGGGGGACACAAGGTTAGGAGGGATAATTACTTGTGTTATTTGTTGTTTGGGACCCGTATTAGTCAGTAACCCTTTCTGGTGTCAAAACTATGACCAAACACTAAGAGGGGTCCGGGCATGCTTACTGACTAATAGCAAGAGGTTCACTCTGATAATGGCGAGGGGTGTTGATGGCGCATTCCAACCGAGTCATGTGCGTGCATGGATCAGGTCTACTCCGAGGATGTAAGACACCGTGACATTTGTAAATAGGTCTGTGTCTATAGGTTGCCACTTTAGGGAGTGATACACCCTTCTGTGGGGTCGGCACAAGGTATTTATGTATTAGGGAGTCGATCGCTTGGGTAGAATTTAGGGTACACTTAGTTCTATCTATTTCTTTTGGGGTACCATATGTTTCTGTTGGGGTGGTAACACCTGTCTGTTTCTATGTGGTACCGTCTGTTGGGGTGGTAAATGCCCATTACTAGTGTAAACCTAACTCTAATATTCTGTTCCCGTAGGGATTATTCTGTTTTTGTCTCTGATTTCGTTCCTGATTCTGTTTCTGTACCGTCTGTCTCTGTTCGGGTGGTAAAGGCCCATTTCTAGCATCGTGTTTCTGAATAGATTATTTTGTTTTCTGTTTATACAATAGGACAACACCTAATTCTGTTATACTAGTATTAGTGCAGAGAAGTGAAAACTAAGTAAGGAGCTTAGCTTAGCCTATATAATTCTGTTTCTTCTGTTAACCTGCTACTCCTGTTTTGGCAATCTCTCATCCAGTTTTTTTTACATGTCATGGTACTGCAATCTATTTATATGCTGAAAGTCACTGGACTCACCAGACGTATGTCTGACCTAGTTTCTTTCGCCTCTTTTCTTCTGTTTCCCCCCCCCCCCGGTACTCGGGTTGGGAACGTAAGAGCTTGACATAAATTTCTCTCTGCTTGAAGTGCTAGAGTGCTTAAAGTATTGCTTGGCTTTGATCCTACCTATTTATGGCATTTTCTATTGCGAATTATGGCTTTAAAATTACGTACTCTGAAGGCTTTTGTACAAGACTGATACTTATGTACTTGAATTCCGATATTGTGGTTTTGAAAGATGTAACCAAACTTACTTCTGTTTCTGCTGTAATAATGTTATAACATTTTCAAGTACTATTTTATATATCTATCTTGTAATATTCTGTTCTGTTTACTTATAATGCTTCATGGAAGTTAATGCATTCCCTTTGTGAGTGACATTAACGGACATAGGGTGTTACAATGGTTCACTTTCCTTTCATTCTATACTTGCTTTCAAATACACACACACACAAAGGAGAAGATTATAGGAAACGTGTACTCTAACTGTGACTTATCAGTGTTATTCGGAACCCATACTCTGTCAAAACAATTTGTAGTATTCGTTGATGTCATGTTCTACCACTCAGGCGAGAAGTCCTCTTCGGCTGTTAAGGAAAAATCCTATTTTGCTGCTTAGGTCGGTTGCTCGGGTGTTGTAACACATGTTCCCCCAGGTTAAGTGAGGGTGTTAGTTAGTGAAATTCCAGAAGGAATTTGGGACAGGAGGTAGGACAGTGCTCCGAACTATTATAAAAATCCCTGGTGTCATTTACTTTTACTTACTATATTTAGTATTCTTATCTATGTTAATTTATATAATTTTCTCATTAAATATTTACTTGTATAACTATTCAAGTAAATTATATAACATTATCAAGACTTCCTCATGTATGCTCAGTTCCAAATTACTCGATCCTACTCTCGTAGTCCTTTTCATTTGGTATCAGAGCAGGACATCTTATAACCGTAAAGCAATTATTTATAACTCGATAATAGGGATAATAACACTAACACCAGCACAAACACAAGTTTCACCAAAGGTCAATCTACTATACGAGCTCTACTTTTCAATGGCATAAACTATAATTACTTGGCTACATGAATGAGAATTTATATGCAAGCCAATGGATTTGACACTTGGAATATCACACAATAAGAATATACTATTCCCACTACCAACTTTTTTGAGTGGTCAAATTCACAAAAAATAGATGCTACTCCAAATGCTAAAGATATGAATATGTTGCATTATGCGTTCGATAGAAATGAGTTTAACCATGTATGTATGTGCAATAATGCATATGATATATGGTAAACACTCAAGGTAACTCATGAAGGAAATAAAAAAGAAAAGCAAAGCAAGATATCCATGCTTAATAATCAATTTCAGAATTTTAGAATGAATGAAAATGAATCTATAAATGATATGTATTCTAGATTTCAAGACATTTATCATTCATTATTGGGCTTATGAGAATAATACTATGATTTTGATATAGTATCGAAAATCCTAAACTCTTTAACGGAAGATTAGGAAAGAAAGGTCTTGGGAATTGAAAAATCAATTGAATTTCATAAACTCTTTAACAGAAGATTGGGAAAGAAAGGTAGTTTTGATGATGTGTGATGATTGTTTGGATGAATTGATATATTATTATCAGTTGTTGTTGTTGTTGTTATATATATTAATTATATTTAAGGTTGGTAGTTGGATATTCTCCCACATTTTAGCAGTTGAAACCCCATGTAATAGCGGATGACGTTCTATACCGCGATATCCCACCTCGAAGTGGGATTGGTATTATTTATGTTGTCTAACATATGTGAATGCAGGAAAAATTGGTTGGAGAGACAATGACACCCCACGTCTATTAATGTCACTCATTAAGAGAATGCATTAAGTTTCATGAAGCGCCATGGGTAAACAAAAACAAAAACATTACCAGACATATATAAAAGCAACAACGGAATTCAAATTTTTATTTTAACATAAATCATAACATCGTGGTCTGAAATAACACAAGTCTGAAACTACATAAAAGCCATTACAAAAATATAAAACTTTCTGTTTTATTCCATCAGAGTACATAAAATGTAGAATTCCCTAAAAAAAGACAAAGCCATAGTAGAGATAAGAACTTGAGAAATACTTCAACAGCAGCTGCTAGCAAGATAAAGCAGAATCACGGTCAAGCCCGAGTATTCCCTCCCTGAGAACCTGTGGGGAACAGAAGAAAGAAGAGGAAACAAAAAGGGTCATACATAAAGTCTGGCAAGTCCAGTTACTTCTAGCAAGTAATTAAATAAAAGTAGCATGGCAGGCATATAAAGTGGATACGAAAGTTGATATCACACAAAAGGTAAGAATAACAAGGTAAACATGATAGAGTGTATACGCTTCCCTAATGATTACTCCGCACTATTACTAGTATAACCAGAATGAGATGATCCCTTCCACTATAAGGTGGTAGACTTAGGCATACGTCCAAATGTACCCTAACTATTACCCTAATAGATCGACTCCCTAATCCACGTAGATACTCTACGCCGGCCCCAACGTAGGATGGATCACGTCCTAAAGTGGCAACCCTTCGCTTATATGCACAAACCCATATATACAGGTGTCACGGTCGTCTTATCTCCCTCTTCTCGGCCCATGCACGCACATGACCTGGTTGGTTTGCGCTGCCCACACCATCCTCCACGTTTGGGTCTCTTACAATCAGTTCAGTAAGCGTGCCCCTTCTCCGACCTAGTTCGGAGTACTTTGTTTAACACTTACTCTGGGTTACTAACTAAAACGGGTCCTACACAATATGATACAACCTCTCCCCTTTGTCTTGTATCCCCCATTAGGTTTTCCACAGGTTATATTTACCCTGTAAGGTGTCTTTAATTATGTAACCCCAATTTTTCTACCAGTTATGCTTACCCAAAGGTGTCTTTAATACATAACCCCCAATTGGTTAAATTTCGTGGGCCTATATTAAATATTACCCACCCATCTCAGATATACTTAACTTAACCCTCCCATTGTTGAACCAAGTTTACTTAACCCCTATTCATGTTTATGTTCACCCAATCCTTGTGGATTCAACTAGGTTAAGTATTTCAATTCCTTACCATGTCCATTTTTGGTTTATGATTGGCTAGACCTCCCGCATTAGGCCTACAGCTTGTGGATGCTGGATATGCCGGTGGGTCCGGGCAGACTTCTTCCACAAGTTGGGTCTAACCTCGTGTCTTAGCCCATCTCGTATTTTGTGCACTTAGACCCCTCACATTAGATTCAACTTTGCAGTTACTGGATATGCCGGTCGGTTTCGGGCAGACTTCCACCACAAATGCAATTTAACCTCGTGTCATAAGTGTAGTTATAGTTTCTAATTACTATAATTCTAGGCATTTTAATTATTAACCAATCAATTATACCAATGTCTTTATAGGTGTTCATGCCTATTTACCCAATTATATTCATAATGGATTATATGCCCAAATTCATGTTCATAAACATTATTCAAGTTATGCCAATTTCAATGTTTTCCCCCGTTCCCTAACTAACGCATTCGCATGTATTTGGCGGCATGCCTAGGCTAAAAAGTAGTCTGGCCATAAATAATAAAAGGGAAAGGTGATGGGAAGATGAAAATAGTGATTATTATAATAGAACTGGCATGAATATATACTGACATAGACATGTAACTGGCATAGTGATAAGGTGGACATACAAAAATAGATCCAGTGAACATGTTATAATAATAAAACAAGATCTAACATACTAGGGATGTCATAATAGGCATGAAAAGATCTAAATAAGGATTCATATGTCCAGTTGATGACAGATCTAAGTTAACCACAATATGATAGGTATAAGATGATCTAGATAGATGTAACGACCCGCATTCCACGCATCGGAGGATCGTAGAATATTTATTTCATTTTCATATGAAGTCGTATGGTGTGTAACTTTGGGGAACGACTATTGGGGTCATTTCCCATATTCACGACTTTTGTCGATTTTTAAATGACCATTTTGCCCCTGCCGAACCACGTTTCGCCTATAATTTTTGATTGGTAAGGAGTTTTGACCTGAAACCCCTTCTAGTAGATCCAGATGATGGTTTACCTTTCCGTAGAGTGGTCACATTAATCAAATGGACTTACCATTTGGGAGATATGGCTGAATTAAGGTTTATAAGGTGAAAAACAGCTTAACCGGGCCAAATAGGGTGATTAGCACCTAGGCCCATTGGGGATTTCGGGATTAGGGGTATTTAAGGACTGAAAGGGACTAGAGAAACCCTTCTTTGTCATTTTTGCAGCCGCCACTTTCATTCCTTCAACCCTAGTAATGGCTTCTACCTTCTAGAAATACCTCTAATTACCTTCTAATCGAAGAGTAAGCTAATTAGCATCAAATCAAGTCTAATCAACATCAAATTAGAGGCAAAGGCTGTTGTGTGCATTGTAATTCGTGCCATTTAAAGAATCATTTCAGATCTGAGTTTATATTTTGGCTAAGGTGAGTGATTTGCATTGTTTTTCACTAATTACAACTAATTAGGCGTGATTAGTGTTAATTAACGAAACTATGCATGCTAAAATTCTGGAAAAATAAGTAATAATTCATAAATATTATTTTAGGGCTTTGATAAAAATTTGGGCTAATTTGGATATGTTTTGCTAATCGTATGGTTAATTCATGATTAAGGGAATTAAGGGGAAAACATGTGTTTTGGGTATGTTTGTCCATATAAACATGTTAAATTATTGTTTTGGTGTTTATGGTCAATTCCATATGTTGCTATGACTGTTTGGAGTGTTTTGTGATTTCATAGAAATGTTAGAATGGTCGAAAACGCCGTCGTTTGGCGAAATTAACTCACAGGAAAAACTACAGAAATTCGGTACCTAAAGGGGGTAGGGATCACGACCCGACCCCTATGGAGGATCACGACCCGACCCTTATGTAGGGATCACAACCCGACCCCTATGGAGGATCACGACCTACCCCTATGTAGGGATCACGACCCGACCCCTATGGAGAATCATGACCCGACCCCTAGGATCATGCAGCACCCTCACACCCCGACTCCAAGGATGGCGAAGTATCTCACACCCTGACTCCTAGGATGGTGAAGTATCCTCACGAACCGACTCCTAGGATGGTGAAGTATCCTCACGACCGGAACCCTTAGAACGTGAAGCACCCTCACGACCCAACCCCTAGGATCGTGAAGCACCCTCACACCGCGACCGTAAGGAAGTTGGTGAACCCTCACACTACGACCGTGAGGAAGATGGCGAACCCTCACACCCTACCGTGAGGAATAGGGCGAACCCTAGGAGGGCGACCCCTAGGATGGCGAGCCAGAAGACCACGACCAAGATAGGGATCACGAGTGGGTCCCACGACTAGAAGGTGGTCCACGATCCGACCACGTGTCACGAACTGGAGCAGACCATGAACCGAGCCTTGGTGTCATGAGTCACGAGCGGAAGGAGGAACCACGAGCTGTACTTGGGGCGAACCACGAGCCGAGGAAGCTGATCACGAACCAGAGCTTCGAAGCACCACGAGTCAATATGGAGGATCACGAACTGAACTGAAGGACGAACTGGATAATGACCAAAACCCGAAATGCAAATGTAGTCCAAATGAGAGGTTATTTGTAACAACCCGGAAAATCAGAGCCAATTTAAAATTTTTATTTTGGCAATTTTAATGAATTTAGAATATTTAAGATGATTTATTTTAAATAATAACGATGAGAAATTTATTTTGAATAGAATTAGAATGTATATATTTATATGAATCGAAGTTAGAATATAAATATTTATTTTAATTATAAAAGGAATTGGAAATGGAGCGGTAGTTTGAAAATTCGATTTCAAATTTCAAATGAATGTACAGGATTCAAAATAAATCGGATTTTAGTGAAACCAAAAATATTAGAATCTATTTGAAAATTTCTTTCCAACGAATCTGAAAATTCCAAATTTCATGGCAGGAATAAAAAGTTATGTCCAGTTGAAAATTCAGAATAGTCGCTATAGAAATATAGCCCTTAAAAATATACGTTTTGCAAACAACCTTCGTTTTCGATGAAACCACTTTTGTTGGATCCGCGATGTCAAGTGATTGCTAGATTCCAATTTTCATAACTTTGGGAATCAATATGTGAGCGTGGCAAAAGAAAATGTGTTTTGTCAATTTCGGTCAAATTGGATCGACTAGAAAATGGCCATTTTTCAAACGGTCTCCAAATTCGACGAAATTAGTTTTGTTAGGACCTTATCATCAAAACAAAGCCAGAAATAATTTTTCTATAATTTTTGGAGTCGGTATATGGCCCCGGTAAATTGAAATGTATGTTTAAATTAAATATGTATTGTTTTATAATTTAATTTAAAAGAAAACCTATCGAAACAGCCGAATTGGCTTATGAAACATATCCCACTGTGTCTGGAATGGGGGTATTTAGCTAGGGGCGACAGTCGTTGGTTTTGATTTGGGGTTCGTGGCAAGTAACAAGAATTATTGGAATTAAAATATAATAAAATATTTATATAAATAGAAAAATGTAAACCCTAACCTTTCCATTAATTATTGGCCGCCATCTCTCGTTGAACGAATGAAATCGTTCAAAACTTCTCATCCAAAATTCTCCCAATCCGTTTTGAGTTTCAATCCAACTTCTGAACGAGAATTATAGAGCAAAGAACAAGCTACAAACCCATGCTAGTTTGACTTGTTTTCATTGAGTGAAACGAAAGAAATCGCCTCTCTATGGCACGACGTTCGAGAGCCGTTTCCAGCTATAGGAGGTGAATAAGTTCGCCGTTTGTGGGCGGCGCGGGGAGCCCTCGCGACGGCGATCCTCGTCAGCACCTCCGATCTAATCCAAGGCGATGGTGGCAGCGGCAAAAATCCATCCCTAGTTTTCTGATATGGGTTTCGACGCGGCCTGATAGTTGACGGGGAAGAAGGTTTTAAATTTAATTAGTTAATTAATTTGTTAATTATATCGTTAATTATCCGATGTAATTGATTCAATATCTTTTCCATACGAGGTCCAAATCGCGTGAAATTGGGTCCGTTGCGATCGTGGAGCCGAGAGCTTCGCAACAAAAATGACCGCTTCCAAAACGGAGCACGTTGGTATTTCAGGCAAATTTAGACCCGAGCTCTTCAGAAAATTCAGATAAAAACTGAAGGAGTGCATCCCAATGTGAGAACTTCTCACTAAAATTATTTCTTTACAGTTATTTATTTTATAACAGCATATATGAACTGCTCCTCGTCGTCCAAAGACCATGGACGACTTGTTTGATTGTATTTTGTTGTGAAAATCGATTGTGATGTGAAATGAACTGCATAAAATATTCATGTGTTGAATAAAATATTTGAAGGATAAAAGTATCATTTTTATTGTATAAATTAACTAGATAAAATATTCATGTGTTGAAATAAATATTTTAGAGTTAAAAATATAATTTCTAATGTGTATATGAATAAATAGATATTCATTTACAAATCAAATGATTTGTTTATGTACACCCATTTGACTGATATGGATTGGGACGATATATTTTACACATCGCCCAACTGCACAAATAAATTTGTGTTTGTTGATTGAAACCCCACACGGGTATTGGGATGATATATGACATACACTTGTCCCAATAATTAGCTGTATGTCAATCGATTGGTTGACAAGATGTGGTAAGCGTTAAATATTTATATTTAATGCTTATGCAGTGTAGAATGCACTCTAGATGATGGTTAATCGTTTATCATTGTTGTTCGATACATGTGTTGTATGAAATCCATATAAATAACATTATATGGTAATTGACTGTGTCTGATTCCAGTTCACAAATAATGAATATTTTAAAATAATGAATATTTTAAAGTAACGAACATTTTAAAATAATATTCAGTCAATGATCAAAATATGATTTTGATGTCAGATTTGGGATGGACACGAACGTATTTGAATATATATAGCCGTGGTTATTAGATTAACGCCATTTTGACGTGAATGATATTTATATCAATTTTATTCATTTCTATAATGAATATCGAAAAGGAGTTAATTTCAAAATATAATGTTTTGAAAATATTAGCATTTATATATTAATGATATGGAATATTCAATTTTGATTTGAAATTGAATATGAAGTTGAAATCGTTTTGAAAACGAATTTAAAACAATTTATAAAATACGTTTTAAATGGAAATCAAAGAAATGTATATTATATATATATAATATAATGGCCTGAATAGAACGCATGCGAATTTCGACCATTGACTTCGAATGGACATTACGGGAGATCCGACCGTCGGATTCTCTTAAATCGGAACCATTAGGTTCGTATCGAAAAGAGTTTTCTAAGAAATATTAGTAATTTTAAATCTAATGGTTGGATTTGGGATTATGTCCAAATCAAATTTGGAAAAGGTCGTTGTAAGTGCAGATCGATGTTCGTTTATGGAAATCGACTGTACGGGCCTCGATAAAATTATTAAAAATATCAATAATTAGTGTAGAATCCTAAGAAATGATTTGGAAAGAACTGGGATGAAAAAATTTCAAATTTGAAAAGATAAAAATAGATTTTTATCAAAATGAACTAGTTATGAACTAGAATTATAATCCAATATTTTTAAATAAATAAATTGGATTTGAAATGGTTTTAAAAATAACTAGGATTTCCAATATATAAATTGGAATGGATTTGAATCGAAATTGTCTTCGGAATATTTCGATGTTGGATTTCGTGATTATACAGATATTTTTATGGAAAATTGAAAGATATATTTATATCGTTATTTCCAATACGATATTTGTTGGTTGTCGAACTTGATATTGAATATAAGTTGATATGTTTTCTATTCAGAGCCTTGTTTTTAATATCAAGTGGGATTTTGGGGTTGTCATGAATGGTGTCTTTAGTAACACTGTTCTTGAACCCCATGTGAAGAGAATAAATCTTTTAATTAAGATTGTTAGAGTTTCCAATTATATTTAATAATTGGAATAAAATGGAATATGAATTGGGTTTATTGTGAACCATGTTTTAACGACATTCGTTCTTTAACCCGATTTACAATGAAATGTGACTTGGAATTTATATATCTTTTGTTAAGATTTAAAGGAGATTTTCCAAAGTAAAGTTTTCCAGTTTAACATGTTATATTGGAATGGAATGGAATCCGATTTGATAATATTCGAAGTGAACTTCTGCGGAGGAAGACTGTTACTATATATGGAATTTGAGAGGCTTTGCCGTTATTCCATTTATATTATAGGTTGGACAAGGAAGTTCATATCGATTATATATACTGATCTATATTCCGTAAAATTCCATTGTTAATGGAATGAGATTTTGTGTTTATCGTGAGCTGTGTTTTAAATGACATTAGTTCTTTAACCTAGTTAAAGATATGATTTATTCCTTAACTTTGAATAATCATTAAGTAATGATTTTTTGGAAAATAAAACTGAATTAGAGTTTTAATGACTCTTTAAAGAAATTGAATGGTGAATTTGATAACTAAAATTATCAAATTCAAAAAATGATCGAGAACGTAGTATCACCAGTTTTACCCCAAGCGGTAGTTAAATCTTTAATTAGATTTGAACGTGAAATGGTGATTGAATTTACTGATAACACCGCGGTGTTAGATTTGAAGTATTACTAGTTTTTCTTTATGGGATGAATAGGTTGGGATTGGGAAATTAAACAAATGATTACTTCGGTAAGGTTCGCTAATCCCGACTAGTTTGGATAAACCATAATTTGGTTTGAATTGAAATCCAAAAGAAGATTAAAGAATAAATTTAAGGAATATATCTTTGATAAAATTAATGGGAACCTTTCCCAAAGTATAAGAATATTTGAATAAAGAAATATTCTGGATTGGAATGAGGCGTATGTTGTGTTTTTATAGCACTTGTTTATTATATATGCGAGTTATTCAGAAAGACCGGGTTTATCCCATTCTGAATAACTGATTCGATGATGTGTCGAGGATGAAGACGGTGGTTGAAGACCGGAGGTCTTCACATCGTTTGGATGATTACTGATGTCTTGATTAGGCTGTATACCCAAGACGAGGTAATAAGTGGTAATCGTCCCAGACGTACTTGGAGATTGACTGGATATGCAAGGGCCTCTCTCCTTTATTAGACATATGGGACAAGGAATAAGGTGCCTTCCCAGAACGAACTTGTAAATGGATGTGTGTCTGACATCAGATTTCATTCTGTGTGATTGATAGACATCGGTTGCATAGCATGAATTGCCTGTGAGGCATGCTGAGATGCAAATGACCAAGCCTTCTGTTGAAAAGCAGAGTCTTGTGGTTGATCATCAAAGCATGACTTTAATATAGCATAGCTTTGTGAAACACCCCACCTCCGTTAGGGTCACTCTCAAAGGGAATGCCCTAATTTTTGTGGAGGTTTATAAGTATAAGTCACAGATACACAAGACAGATATAAATACACATATTTTTGAACAGCGGAAAACAACAGCAACTTTTATTTCATCAAAATACGTGTTTCACAAACCATGCCATAATTGTCTTACAATACTTCCAAAAAACATTACATCTTCATAACTGTCTTGATTACATAACTTAAAGAAGCATAAAAACATAAGTAAACTGCATAAGTCCCCATAATTGCTATCCAAAGCCATAGTTCAAAACGAAAGAGATCTAAGCAATACATTCTTTCTCTTCAAGCTGGGTGTGGAAACTGGTCAAGCTGCGGTATTCCCTCCCTGTGGACCTGGGGGGGGGGGGGGGGGCGAAAGAAAAGTAGAGTCAGACATAAAGCCTGAGTAAGTCTAGGACTATTCAGTCTATGAATAAAGAATTGGGCATGATAAGTATAAAACTGGAAATGGGAAAGAACTATAACTAAGTTAAGTTGTCTAGAGTCGAATATACTATCGTACCCCATATTAATCTCTGCACCCCTATAAACTAGTTCCCAACAGGCACCCCATAATCAGGGTGAAATGATCCATTTCTAATGATCGGCTCCTACTCGCATAGTTACATGTGTCTTACGGCCCCCGATGTTGTAGTTACCTATGCTGGTCCCACCATGGGGTGTATTAAGTCCCATGGTGGCGGCCCGACACAATTCTAGAATGCACAGGTACACTACTGGTGCCCAGTGCCTTATTTTTCTGCGCCGGAGTGTGTGCACGCCCGCACACCGTTAGAACCTACACTGCTGCACCACCGCCGTCGATTTGACCTCTTACAGTCAGCCCAGTAATCATGCCCCACCCTGCCAAGTTCAGGGTATCCTGATACACCTTGTAGGGTTACTGTTGAAAAGGGTCCCCCGCTACAAGGTTTTCTATTTCTAGCCAACATGCTAAGTTGGTTAAGTGTTTTGTAAACCTAACCCCCAATCAGTCTGTATAGTTTAGCATGTTCCATTTTGATTAAGTATTAATTCAATTTACTTAATCCTATCAATCCTGACTCAGCCTTAATTGTCTTATTATAGCCTCGACCACTCACATTAGACAGGTATTGTTGTGGCTGCCTGTTGCCGGTTGGGTCCGGGCAGTCTTACGCCACAACTCAGTCTAACCTCGGGTCTTTATTGGGCTCCGTGTTTAAACACCCACATTGGATAGGTATTGTTGTGACTACTGGACAGCCGGGCGGTTCCAGGCAGGTTTACGTCACAACTCAATCCAACCTCGGGTTAAACACATCGTATTTTCTAAGTTTACATATTTTGTCTCTTTTCTTTTTATATGTAAATATTTGCGGCCCATTATTCAAATTCATCTTTATTGGGTAAAATTAATTTATACCACTTAATTGTTTTCAAGGTCGTTGGCATGCGTCAAACATGCCAACACATATGTTTATATTTTAACCCAAACGTCGTTACCCCCGTTTTATACGTTCGCTACAATATAACATATGTTGGGTTTGACATTTAAACCCAACTTAGCCACATGAAAAAGGGGAGGCTTAGAACACGGTGTTTACATATTCTAAGTAACATAAAAAGGGGGTGTGAACGCATGAACTTGCAACATAACGATCTAATTAACATAAATTAGGCACTTGTGAACTTGCATTGTAATAGCATATAATCATGGCATAAACATACCTAAACATGAATCATGGTTTTTAATCTATTCATGTAATCATGGCATAAACATACCTAAACATGAATCATGGTTTTTAATCTATTCATGTAAGCTTGCAATTGGAATGTAGATCTAACGTAATTATGTGTCACATATATCATCATATGATTTTGATAACAACATAGGCCTAAAACATGTTTTCAATTAGGCATAACACCAAACATAGTTTAGTCATGTTCATAGAATTTAATACAAGTTCACAAAGATGCTTGCTTTTGTCACTAAAACAAAAGTATGGTTTTTACACTTGAACCATGATGCCAATTCCAACATATATAAACCATAATACTTAATTGAATCCAACTACACAATAAAAGTGATCATAAAAATATGTATATCATGTTGGCATAATAGTGAATCATATACTTGCATGAATCTCAAATAAACTACCACAAACATATAATCGTTAACATGAATCATATACTTGCAAATATCCAATAGGCCTAACATCGTTATACCACAATATCCCAAATCGATTCAGAATTAGAATCATAGCAACATACAATTATGAATTATTATCAACACAAATTAAGTACAATTCCATTGCTCATTTTACATAAATCAAAACTCAATTGTTCATTCACATCGGAATAGCACTCTACTTACAACGTATGACGAATCTTCAATTCAGGAATCTGAATTCTGAATTTGGAGATGCTATCCTCTGTTGTAGGCGTTGTTTTGATTTAGTTGACGTTGCTTTAGGCTTTTGAATTGTCTCCTAATCGTCTCTCAATTTTGACGGCTACTTCTAGTCTTTCCTCAGCAGCATGACGGTCTCATTCTAATTTTTATTTGTATGAATTAGGTGGAGTCTTAGGTCCTTTTTATAGAGTTTGTGAATTGATTAGAACCGTCGATGGAGCTTGGATTAATATCAGCCGTTTGTTTGAAGGAGAGACCAATCAGGAGCTGACACTTAGCCCTAGTGACAAGGCAAGGCTCAGAAATTCGGCCAAGCACAGACCAGGCCAGCCAGGGGGGCTGGGTTCGACCTGGCTCAGGGGCCAGGTCGACTCCCCAGTCGACCCCCGTGTCAACTTGGTAGTCGACCTGGGTGCCCCAGGTCGACTACCCAGTCGACCTGGGTAGCCCAGGTCGACTACCCAGTCGACCAGGGTGCCTTGGGTGGGAAAATTCCCGCCCTGGCCAATCCGGCCCGATTTGAAATTTGAATTGGTTTTTCTGAGCTGTTTGAATTTTAAACTGAATTCTGAAACTTCCGGAGGCCATATCTTCTTCATACGGAGTCCGTTTTACGCAAACTCAGACTCTATCCCAAGCAGAATTATGAGACGAACGCAATGGTGTATCCCGTTTCCCTTAATTCTTTGATTTGAAATTAATTATTCTTTAATTTGTGAATTTCACTGATATAGAATACACGGGGTGTTACATTCTCCCCCACTTAAAAGGATTTCGTCCCCGAAATCTTCAAGTTCAGGAAGAATGTATATCCTAACATCCAAACGTCCATCTACTCATCCATCAAACACGAGCATCCATTGTCCTTAAAAGACTTCTAATGCTTCATGGTTATATGCGAAGTGTGTGTACATGTACTTATCTAATGCAAAATTAGGCGGCCTACTGATTCAGTTGACCTCCTTAATGCAAAATATGTAAGTGTCATGAATCCATTATGTATGCAAATTTTCCTATTCATGATTCTACATGAGTGCACAATCATTCATATATAAATGCAACATCCATATGACAACACATTAAACTTCAACCATATACAAATATAAATACATATATGTATATGCAATATGAAGTGACTGAGCCGATCTAAAACCTAGATTGTGTGTGTATATGCAACCACGAGCAACCACTAGCAATCACTTGCAACCACTTGCAGCCATCATCCATAACATGTTTCAATTACATGTTTTCATCCAAAGGGTTTCTACCTAAAAGATAAGGTCGAGGAGATATACCTAAAAAAAGATAGATAAAAGCATAACTTAGGGAAAAAGAGAGATCAAAGATGTACCCTCGAAAAGAAAAGGGTAGGCTGCGCGTATTCTAGCCTCAGTTTCCCAAGTTGCGTCTTCCTCGGCGTCGCTCCACTGAACTTTGACGAGCTTGACTTCGCGGTTGCGTAGCTTTTTCACTTCATCTCCTAAGATGCATGTTGGAACTTTCCTCACGGTTGCTTCGCGTTCCACTTCAGCTTCTTCTAGGATGTTTGGCTCTACCACTTCAGCAGATTCATGTAGACATTTCCGGAGGTGCGAAACATGAAAAACGTTGTGAACTCCGGCCAGCTTTTCGGGTAGTTCTAATCTATAGGCCATTTTCCCAATTTTCTCGATAATAGGAAATGGCCCTATGAACCTTGGTGCTAGCTTTCCAGTGGATCCAAAACGAACAACGTTCCTTAGCGGAGATACCTTAAGAAAAACTCTGTCTCCAACCTCAAATTCAAGGTCGGTCCTCCTCTTGTCGGCGTAGGATTTCTGTCTGTCTTGGGCTGTCTTCATTCTTCTCCGTATCAAGTCTACTTTCTCTGAAGTCTCTCGGATCATATCTGGTCCAAGTATGAGCTTGTCAGTAGACTCCCACCAACAAGTTGGCGACCGGCACGGTCTTCTATATAAAGCTTCGAAGGGCGCCATTCCGATGGTGGCTTGGTAGCTGTTGTTGTAGGCAAATTCCACCAAAGGAAGTTGGTCTTCCCACGTCCCTCCCGAAGTCAAGGACGCACAGTCTTAAAAGTTCCTCCAAAACTCTGTTCACTCTTTCTGTCTGGCCGTCAGTTTGGGGATGATAGGCTGTGCTCAAACATAACTGTGTGCCTACCGCTTCTTGCAGACTCCGCCAAAACTCACTTGTGAAGATAGGGTCTCGGTCACTAACAATGCTGGATGGTATTCCATGGAGTCGAACAATTTCCTTGAGGTAAAGAGATGCAAGGGATGAGGCAGTTCTTTTACTCCTGACGGGTAAAAAGTGGGCGCTCTTAGTAAGTCTATCCACTATTACCCAAATGCTAGTGTTGCCTCTTCTAGACCTAGGCAGCCCATCAATGAAGTCCATTGAGATGCTATCCCACTTCCACTGCGGGACCTCTAGAGGATGGAGCAGACCGCTAGGTTTCTTCTGCTCCGCCTTAACCTGTTGGCAGGTCATACACTTAGAAACGAAATCTGCCACGTCCTTCTTCATGCCGTTCCAAAAGAAAGTTCTTTTTATGTCCTTGTACATTTTATCCCCGCTTGGATGTATCGTCATCTTAGAGTGATGTGCTTCCTCGAGAACCGTCTTTACTAAATCCCTTGTCTGTGGGACGCATAGTCTTCCGTCTCGCCTTAGCCAACCCTTATCGTCGATGGAGTATCTATTGAGGTGACTTGAAGTCTCACCCCTAATTAGCTTATCAATCGTCTCCACAAGCTGAGGGTCTTCGCGTTGTGTTGTCCCTATTGAGTCCACTAAAGTCGGGCGTACTTCGAGAGATGCTAGCAAGCCTGGTACAAAATCGGAGGAGGGCCTAAAGTCAAAGCTGGCTAAAAACTCTAGGCTTTTCCTTTCAACAAAAAGCGGGCTTAGGGTCAGTTTCTTTTGGCTCAACGCGTCTGCCACTACATTGCCTTTGCCCGGAGTGTAGGAGATCTCGAAATCGTACGAGGCAAGAAACTCCATCCATCTCTGTTGCCTCAAGTTAAGATCTTTCTGCGAGAAGAGATACTTCAAAGATTTATGGTCAATGTAAAGTTCGAATTTCTCACCTAGGAGATAGTGTCGCCAAGACTTGAGTGCAAAGACGATGGCAGCTAACTCAAGATCGTGGGTCGGGTAGTTCTTTTCATGAACTTTCAATTGTCTTCCACCATAGGCTACTACCCTCCCTTCTTGCATTAAGACAACACCTAGCCCTGTCCCACATGCATCTGTATAAACTGTGAACATCTTGCTTCCATCTGGCAATATCAGAACTGGGGCTGTTGTAAGAGCCCTTTTTAGTCGTTGGAAAGCAAACTCGCAATCCAAGTCCCAATTGAACACTAGATTCTTCTTTGTCAGCCTTGTGAGGGGAGCTGAGATTTTCGCAAAATCCCTTATGAATTTTCGGTAGAAACCTGCTAGTCCTAGAAAACTTCGGACCTCAGTTGCATTCCTTGGCGTCTTCCAATCCTGTACCGCTACTACCTTAGCAGGGTCCACAGCTAACCCTTCTTTGGATACTATGTGCCCAAGGAACCTTACTTCCTCCCTCCAAAAATGGCATTTGGAGAATTTGGCTTTTAGCTGATGTACTCGCAGAGTTTCCATGATTGCCCTTAAGTGCTGAGCATGTTCTTCTTCACTTTTTGAGAAGATCAAGATATCGTCTACGAAGACCACTACGAACTTGTTGAGGAATTCTCTGAACACCCAACTCATTAGGTCCACGAAGTAAACGGGTGCGTTTGTCAAGCCAAAAGGCATGACAAGCCATTCAAAGAAGCTGTCTGGGGTTCTGAATGTTGTCTAATCGATGCTATCCTCAGCCACCCTTAGCTGATGGAATCCGGTCGCTAAATTGAGTTTGGAGAAAACAGACGCTCCTACAAGCTGATCAAACAGATCGTCAATTCTGGGGAGAGGGTGCCTATTTCTTTTTCGTTAGCTTGTTGAGCTCCCTATAGTCAACACACAGACGGAGTGAACCATCCGCCTTTGTAGCGAACACCACTGGAGCGCCCCATTTTGAAATGCTCCTTCTAATGAACCCCTTCTCTAGAAGCTCTTTAATCTGTTTACTGAGCTCTTTCCTTTCCCGTGGAGCCATGTGTCTAACGGGCAATGCAACGGGCTTTGCATTATCTACAAGATATATGCGGAAGTCTATCTCCCGCTTCGGAGGTAAGCCCTTCACCTCTTCGAAGACATTCGGATATTCCCGGACCACTCTGACCGATTGCAAACTCTCAACAGAAGCATCTAGCGATTCAAGATAACTAAGCATAACCGCATACGAGGGATTACAAGTAATTTCCAGGGTGTTACCGAGTTGGGTCAGAAGCCTAACCACCCTTCTCTCACAATCAAGGACGGCACCATTACTGGATAGCCAGTCCATGCCCAAAATCAAACCATATCCCGAGAAGCCCAAAACAAAGGCACTACATCTAAATTCTACTCATAGAATAGAAATTTTCAATCTCACACAGATCATAGACAAATGAGCCGGGCCCCCGATTGGATTTGAAACAATTAAGGGGTCCTCTACCATACTAGTTTCTAGGTGCAGAGATTCTACTAAAGCAGATGAGATAAAGGAGTGTGATGCGCCAGAATCAAATAAAGTGCGAACTGGGTGATCATAAAGATAAACTACACTTTCTACAGAAGTATTTATACCTCGCTGTTGCAGAGGTGGCGCTTCTAGCACATGAACATGTGCTTCTGAGGTGGATCCAGCCCTCTGCCCCTGTCCTCGCTTCTTTGGGCAATCCTTAGCCATGTGGCCTGTCTCATCGCAAGAAAAGCACCCACCATTCAACTTGGCCTTCTTTTTCCGGCAATCTTTCACCAAGTGCCCCCACTTTGCCACAGAAATTACACTTCCTCTTCTCTTTGTTGTCTTTCCCGCCCTTCTTATAGTCTGTCTTCTTAGGCTGTAAACCCTCTTTCTTCCCTTGAGAGCTTTCTGCCTTTGTCTCCTTCTTGCCCTTGTCCTCTTCGTTCAGCAATGCCATCTGCACCAACCTTTCATACGTAGCTCCCATGGGTATATGGGTCATGGCCAAGCTGTGCAATGGCTCATTCAATCGTTTGACAAAACGAAGAGCCTTCTTGTGCGGGGTGTTGACTAGGTCCAGTCCGAACCTAGCCAGCTCATCGAACTGATTAACATACTCTTTGACTGTCATATTCCTTTGCTTAAGAAATAAGAATTTTTCCAACTGAAGACTCCTTTCAGCTTCTGAGAGAAATTTAGCCTCAAATCTCGCCCTAAAGTCCTCCCATGTTTCCACTGGTCTTTCAGCATTGGTGACTTCCCACCAGTGGGAAGCCTCGCCTTTAAGTAGCCATACTGCCAGTTGTACCTTCTGCCTATCTTCTATCTCAAAAATGACGAATAAGTCCTCGGTTTCCTTCAGCCAGTTCCTGGCTGCCACGAAGGACTCGGTTCCATGAAAGTCCTTCCCTCCCATAGCTTTGAAATCTTTACATATCTTAGCAAAAGCATTACCACGCAGAGGAGGTGGAGGAGGAGGTGCTGCTGCAGCTGGATGATTTCCTGCAGCTGGGGGAGGAGGAATAGTGAGACCTGGCTGATTGGCCCTTGCTTCTAAGAATCGTCTGAACCAACCAGGTATTGGTACACCCTCTGGCAAGTTAAGATCTTCGGACATGCTAAAACAAAAAGGATAGATTCAAAACGAAGGATAAAAGATAGTACCTATGGCTTTGAGGGACTATGCCTTTTTTAAAATAAAATAATATTTTATCTTTAAAAATGCTTCTTTAAATTTTCTTTTGAAAATAAATTTTCAAAACTTTTTATCTTATCTGGTAAACCTATGCTCTGATACCAAGTGAAACACCCCACCTCCGTTAGGGTCACTCTCAAAGGGAATGCCCTAATTTTGGTGGAGGTTTATAAGTATAAGTCACAGATACACAAGACAGATATAAATACACATATTTTTGAACAGCGGAAAACAACAGCAACTTTTATTTCATCAAAATACTTGTTTCACAAACCATGCCATAATTGTCTTACAATACTTCCAAAAAACATTACATCTTCATAACTGTCTTGATTACATAACTTAAAGAAGCACAAAAACATAAGTAAACTGCATAAGTCCCCATAATTACTATCCAAAGCCATAGTTCAAAACGAAAGAGATCAAAGCAATACATTCTTTCTCTTCAAGCTGGGTGTGGAAACTGGTCAAGCTGCGGTATTCCCTCCCTATGGACCTGGGGGGAACGAAAGAAAAGAAGACGAAAGAAAAGTAGAGTCAGACATAAAGCCTGAGTAAGTCTAGGACTATTCAGTCTATGAATAAAGAATTGGGCATGATAAGTATAAAACTGGAAATGGGAAAGCACTATAAACTAAGTTAAGTTGTCTAGAGTCGAATATACTATCGTACCCCATATTAATCTCTGCACCCCTATAAACTAGTTCCCAACAGGCACCCCATAATCAGGGTGAAATGATCCATTTCTAATGATCGGCTCCTACTCGCATAGTTACATGTGTCTTACGGCCCCCGATGTTGTAGTTACCTATGCTGGTCCCACCATGGGGTGTATCAAGTCCCATGGTGGCGGCCCGACACAATTCTAGAATGCACAGGTACACTACTGGTGCCCAGTGCCTTATTTTTCTGCGCCGGAGTGTGTGCACGCCCGCACCCCGTTAGAACCTACACTGCTGCACCACCGCCGTCGATTTGACCTCTTACAGTCAGCCCAGTAATCGTGCCCCACACTGCCTAGTTCAGGGTATCCTGATACACCTTGTAGGAATACTGCTGAAAAGGGTCCCCCGCTACTAGGTTTTCTATTTCTAGCCAACATGCTAAGTTGGTTAAGTGTTTTGTAAACCTAACCCCCAATCAGTCTGTATAGTTTAGCATGTTCCATTTTGATTAAGTATTAATTCAATTTACTTAATCCTATCAATCCTGACTCAGCCTTAATTGTCTTATTAAAGCCTCGACCACTCACATTAGACAGGTATTGTTGTGGCTGCCTGTTGTCGGTTGGATCCGGGCAGTCTTACGCCACAACTTAGTCTAACCTCGGGTCTTTATTGGGCTCCGTGTTTAACCACCCACATTGGATAGGTATTGTTGTGACTACTGGACAGCCAGGCGGTTCCGGGCAGGTTTACGTCACAACTCAATCCAACCTCGGGTTAAACACATCGTATTTTCTAAGTTTACATATTTTGTCTCTTTTCTTTTTATATGTAAATATTTGCGGCCCATTATTCAAATTCATCTTTATTGGGTAAAATTAATTTATACCACTTAATTGTTTTCAAGGTCGTTGGCATGCGTCAAAATGCCAACACATATGTTTATATTTTAACCCAAACTCCATTACCCCCATTTTATACGTTCGCTGCAATATAACATATGTTGGGTTTGACTTTTAAACCCAACTTAGCCACATGAAAAAGGGGAGGCTTAGAACACGGTGTTTACATATTCTAAGTAACATAAAAAGGGGGTGTGAACACATGAACTTGCAACATAACGATCTAATTAACATAAATTAGGCACTTGTGAACTTGCATTGTAATAGCATATAATCATGGCATAAACATACCTAAACATGAATCATGGTTTTTAATCTATTCATGTAATCATGGCATAAACATACCTAAACATGAATCATGGTTTTTAATCTATTCATGTAAGCTTGCAATTGGAATGTAGATCTAACGTAATTATGTGTCACATATATCATCATATGATTTTGATAACAACATAGGCCTAAAACATGTTTTCAATTAGGCATAACACCAAACATAGTTTAGTCATGTTCATAGAATTTAATACAAGTTCACAAAGATGCTTGCTTTTGTCACTAAAACAAAAGTATGGTTTTTACACTTGAACCATGATGCCAATTCCAACATATATAAACCATAATACTTAATTGAATCCAACTACACACTAAAAGTGATCATAAAAATATGTATATCATGTTGGCATAATAGTGAATCATATACTTGCATGAATCTCAAATAAACTACCACAAACATATAATCGTTAACATGAATCATATACTTGCAAATATCCAATAGGCCTAACATCGTTATACCACAATATCCCAAATCGATTCAGAATTAAAATCATAGCAACATACAATTATGAATTATTATCAACACAAATTAAGTACAATTCCAT
The DNA here is from genome assembly GCA_030737875.1 of Allium sativum. Lineage (NCBI taxonomy): Eukaryota > Viridiplantae > Streptophyta > Magnoliopsida > Asparagales > Amaryllidaceae > Allium > Allium sativum. The sequence goes on from CM060919.1 coordinate 343,396,861, forward strand.
TGCTCATTTTACATAAATCAAAACTCAATTGTTCATTCACATCGGAATAGCACTCTACTTACAACGTATGACGAATCTTCAATTCAGGAATCTGAATTCTGAATTTGGAGATGCTATCCTTTGTTGTAGGCGTTGTTTTGATTTAGTTGACGTTGCTTTAGGCTTTTGAATTGTCTCCTAATCGTCTCTCAATTTTGACGGCTACTTCTAGTCTTTCCTCAGCAGCATGACGGTCTCATTCTAATTTTTATTTGTATGAATTAGGTGGAGTCTTAGGTCCTTTTTATAGAGTTTGTGAATTGATTAGAACCGTCGATGGAGCTTGGATTAATATCAGCCGTTTGTTTGAAGGAGAGACCAATTAGGAGCTAACACCTAGCCCTAGTGACAAGGCAAGGCTCAGAAATTCGGTCAAGCACAGACCAGGCTAGCCAGGGGGGCTGGGTTCGACCTGGCTCAGGGGCCATGTCGACTCCCCAGTCGACCCCCGTGTCGACTTGGTAGTCGACCTGGGTGCCCCAGGTCGACTACCCAGTCGACCTGGGTGCCTTGGGCGGGAAAATTCCCGCCATGGCCAATCCGGCCCGATTTGAAATTTGAATTGGTTTTTCTGAGCTGTTTGAATTTTAAACTGAATTCTGAAACTTCCGGAGGCCATATCTTCTTCATACGGAGTTCGTTTTACGCAAACTCGGACTCTATCCCAAGCAGAATTCCGACACGAATGCAATGGAGTATCCTGTGTCCCTTAATTCTTTGATTTTAAATTAATTATACTTTAATTTGTGAATTTCACTGATATAGAATACACGGGGTGTTACACTTTGTGTAGCGTTAATTCGCGAGCCTCACACTCTGGTGTGAACCAGAAACGGGGGAGGACTTCAGGGAGGACATGCGTTTCCATCTAGCTAGGAGTCGTGTCTGGGTTTTGCATGCCCAGGTGTTTTACTTATGTGGATGATGGATAGAGAGGCGCTTCGGTTATATCGGTCTCTACGGAGCCGATGGGCAGTATGGTCTTTATACAGACCAATTTTATGCTCCATAAGGCGGGAAAACGCAGTGTGCAGGCATTTTAATCCACTCCGTGTGGACCGGCCCTGAGTATCCAAGGGTCGATGCGCTCTGACCCTGAGGCTCGGGCTAGACAGTCTCAAAGCGGTAAGGATGATCCCTTGCCTTGGTTCACAGATGGAAATCCAACTTCCAATACGTGACTTTGCGGTTTTGATTGTAGAGCCTAGTACGGCGACATAGTGGGAATGGGCACTCATGCCGTCTATGATTGATACATTTATATTTGAAGTTGTTTTGACACTATACACTTATAGTAATATTAAAATATGAAATTTCACGTACCAAGCATTTTTGGCTATTATAAGGTAAAAACTCTATCCTCCGGCTTGCGTTGCATTGTGTGATGGGACCTGAGTCTTGTAATAGCTTCATTGTTCTTTATTTAGCATTGCGCTGTCTGTTTTATGCACTGGTATTCCTGGGGGTAAACATGTTCCATGTTATGCAGCGTGTTCCCTTGATTTACCTAACTTTAAAATCAGGTTAATAACTGTTTTAGTTTTCATACCAGTCACATGACTGACCTTGAGTTTATTGTTTTAACCTAAACTATGTGTGCCCCTATTTTCCACACAGGCAGCTAGTAGATTTGGTTTTGCAGATTTATATTCATAGGATCCTGGTTTACATCTGGAATGATATTCGGAAAGCTTTGTATCCATATATTCCTTTTAGTTGTGTTTTGTATTATTTTTCCGTTGCTATGTAATGTAATTTAATCATATATATTTTCTAATGTATATTATTTGTTCATACTCTGTATATTCTTGTACTCTGATGTAAATTGTTGTAATAGACAATGAAATGTTCTTCTGTTTGTGTTCTGATTTGTCGTGTTCTCAATTCAATCCGGGCTTTCCTTCACGGGGAAGTTCGGGTTGTTTCATTATTACTCAAGATCCTAAAGGGGATCAACGAGTTAACTTCATGAGTTGGACTTTGCTGCGGGACGTGTGCAAAGGGGTTATCGATATCCATAACTTTAGTTCCCCACTAAGAGATGGATTTGTGGCTATGGATCAGTGCAATGGGGTCATTGTGACTCCATGGAGAAAAGTGATCGTAGCAAAGGATTGGGTGATCGAGTGGTGGATATCCTATGCTTTACGCACTGAGTGAGAGATGTGAGGATGATTGCTATGTTTGATGTTTGCTATCACCATATCATGCACACCCCATATCACTTTCACACTTTAAGGTAGTGTTACCTTAGAGTATTGTACATTTTGCTATGCTAACTCTTTAGTTGCAGTTCCAGGTTCAGATATGATTGGATTATACCTGTTATTGTTCTGTTTTGTTGCTTATCGCTCATACCAGACTTTTGTCTGACCTAGAGTTTTATGTCTCTTCTTATTACTCTGGGTGCTCCTAAACGAGCAGACTAGAGACAGCTTAGGTGGTATGCAAGAGTAGCTGTCTGGAGATGAGCAGGAGGCGTCCATGTATAATATACATATATACTCCCTGTGTTGTTGCTGGTCACTACATTGGACATTAGTAGTGTGCCTTCCTATTTTTCTTTAAAGTCAGTTTTAAAGTGTAATAATGATGGTTTGGATCATAAGCTGTATTTGAAATTTTCCGCTGCTATGATGATTTAGTTTTCAGCTTATGCATTGTCTCGCCTGTTTTATATCAAGTTATGTTATTATTATATTTGGTTCCATGCGCTGCGAGATATACTACAGGTTCCTTGTTAGTTCATAGTTTTGAATTCCTATCTTCTCTTTTCTTTTCTTTTGACGACCGTCCCGTACTAGTTGGACATCGGTACAACGTATTTCGAAGGAAATGTCGGCTGGTTTGGGATGGGCCGTCACACTCGGTAACCTAGAGAAATACACCAAGGAGAGATAGTACGTATATAAGAGCGCGTATTTGTGATATTTTGGTTTTCAAATGATATATATATACTATTAGTATATCTAAGGATGAGGTCGCACTGCACTAGCATCACTGAAGAGATGGTTAATCGTTTTCTCCTTACAGATTGAACGGTGAGCCGATATACGAGGGGTACTGGTTCAGTGGCCAATAATAGGAATGTTCCTGATATGAGGATGATGTTTACTACCTTCATGCGAGAGATGCTTAGGGATGCTCGAGGAGCAGTTCCTAATGCTGTTAACGGTGGTGGTGCAGTAGTGTAGGCGCCAAAGGCCGATTTCGCCAAGCTTAACAAGGATTATACTAGTATTGGCGGGAAGCCGTTCCATGTAATGGAGTCAGCTACAGATGTTCAAGATTGGTTCGATAGTTGTGAGCGCATCTTCAAGGACTTTGGAATCGATGATGCCATGAAGAGAAAGTTAGCATTGCATCAGCTTCAAGGACGAGCTATGAATTGGTGGAATGCTATTAAAGCAGCTACTCCTGAAGATCAAGTTATTTGGAATCATTTTATGATTATTTCAGTGAAAAGTTCATTCCCGCTGCACATAAATCTGAATTGTTTAGGAAATTTTTGGAGCTTAAGAAAAATGGTAGGGGAGTCTCAGAATATATTGCTGAGTTCAATACTTTATTGAAGTATGGATTATCTCTTATCGGCACTGCCGAGAAGAAGAAAGAGAAGTTCATAACCGGCTTAGATGAGTACTTAAGGAAAGGCTGATAAACCACATCGACGAGACGTTCGAGTCTATAATGGGGAAAGCATTGAGATCAGAGAGTATTTACCCTAGGTCAAAGGCCGATGTTTCTATTGCCCTGTGATAGCGACTCGTCGTCTACCTACCATCTTGAGTCAGTCGAGATACGTAAAACAGAAAGGCGGAGAACTCCAAAAGACCATATACTTGCTATCTGGTTATGGGTGAGGTTGGCCAATAGGTTTGTGGGGCATAGGGGGGCCTGCGTATAGTTCTCATTTTTCAAGGTGCCTTTCATTAGTTGAGGGAGGGGTCAAGTGGGACCATAGCCACTGAAAAAACAGACCTTAGAATTTGCATCGGCAGATAATTTAAAGCTCCCAACCGAGTCCCGTGTTTCTTGATTAGCCCCGCCATGGGACTCGGGCCGCACATATAGAGGACATGTGCAACTAGATATCTAGCGTGTTTATGATACGATTGGGATGTCAATTCTAGGAACACTTATCACTCTGGATAGTGTGTCCTAGACTAAGGGGCATCGTTCGATAGGTAGCATAATCCCTAGTTGGACCTAGGTCGCGTAAACCCTAAATCCGAGAAGCGTTCAATAGGTAGCATAAACCCCAGTGGCCCTGGGTAGTGTAAAACCTGGTTGAATCTAAGAAGTGCTCGATAGTATACCTTAGATTAGATCTAGATGATACAGCGAATCTAGCAAGGTCGAGAGTGGCATTCCAAACGGTTTCAAGAATGGTGGCACTACACTAAAGTAGTATATATTTACATGATGAAGCCTGTACGACATACACCAAGGGACTGTATATATACATGGAAAAGGATTAGAGGAGTTGGGGGTATCTACATATAAGTTGTATTAGGTTAACCTACTAGTGAGACATGAGTATAGCCTAGAGAGCTAATATCGCGAATAACCTAATAAGCTAAGAAAATATAACTGAACGATATATGTAGTATTACATAGAAGTTTATTCTAAGTCCACTCACACAGAACATATGTTCTGACCCCCTCCTCATTACATACTTCCAGGTTAGGTTCAAGGAAGAGATGATATAACTATGGATACTGGTTAGATAGTATGATGTATATAAGGTAAAGTTATTTTTGAATATATTATATTTTAATTCCTTCTGCTGTGAGATGCTTTACGAGTTCTGACATATTTCTTTTTCTCTATCATTTTCTGCAGGATACCAGAGCACCTAACTCGGGTCTCGATGGATCGAATTTGAAAAATTCGGTCTATCGAAACTCTAGTTGTTACATCTGGTATCAGAGCTTCTGTTTAGTGATCTTAGCGAGATAATGAGTGAACGTATTTGTATTTTCTAAAATATAAATATATTATATAAACCTAAATCCATAAAGTAGCCCACTGGGTATGAAAAGAGTTCGGATACTTAGTTTGTACACGAAAGTAATAAACATAGAAATTTTTGAGACCATTAAGTGGTTGGGAAAGTGTACAATATGGCTTAGAGCTAAAGAAATAAAAGTATCCCATAGGGAGGAAACTGAAATATTAGTATTTCAGATTAGTGGGTTTAGAAATGAAACCTTAGAAATTAGAAAAAGGTTAAAATGTGGAAAATGGATTAGGAATATATATATATATAGTTGAGAGGATTGGTTTGGAAAGAGCCTAGGAAAGCCTAGTTGAGTCAAAAGACCCACTTTGAGTCTAACCCAATAATAAACTTTTAAGAACTTGAATTTGTAAAAGAGTTTGTGGTGTTTTTCGAGTTTTAATCTTAAAAGTAATTTATGATGTTTGAAAAATTATTTAGTGCATGTTGGGTTTTGAAAGTAAAGTGGGGTATAAAACAATGATTTTAAAAGAATTCTCTCATTTAAAACGTGCGTAACATAGAGCATATATAGCTCGGTAGTTTTCATATTATAATATATGAAAGGATTGAAAAGAAAGTGTTGCGTTTTGTAGAAGAAATTCTATTCTGTTAACAATAAATTTTGATTTGAAAATAAATTTTGTTGGGTGGACAAAATAAGTTGTAGGAATAGAATAGATGTCTACACCTTATAGCGAATAGTTAAACTAACATTGTAATTAGAAACAATGTAGGCCCTCTAGTTGTCCTTGTCTACTCCAATTTTGGGATTTGAAAAAAAAAAATTGTTTTGCATTTTATTTTGTAACAATTTGGCAAAGGCAAGTTTTTGAGAAAAGAATAAAAGTTTTACCACTTTTAGTTTTTGGAAGAAGAATGTAATGAAAAGAAAAAAAGGTCAAACCATGTTTTAAAAATGGAGTAGTTAAGGATTAAGGCCTAGAAAGAACGAGATAAAGTTAAAGCTATTAGAACCAACTGGGGATTGGTTGAGTAATTCTCTGAGTGTCAATCTGATGTTGATTTCGGTCTTCGGGGTTGATAATTAGGGAGTTATTTTCTTGCCAATTTGCAGTCAGGGATTAGATAATATTGAACTAATGGAAAATTTCCTGTAGAATACATAAGCCGTATGGGTCTAAGATTATTGCTTGAAAGAGAAGTATAGGCTAGTAATACACAGCATGGACTAGTAGTGATTACTAGGTAGTGAAGGGCAAGCAAGTGTACAAATCCTGTTGAGTGGACTCGTGACATAGTCCTAAGATTCATGGCCCATAATTGTAGCCGTGTAGGATACAGTTTGAGTTGAAAATAGAAGAGCTTGGTTGAAAAATAAACTTAAGAAGAAGACTAGCCTAACTAACAAGAAAACAACTGAATCAATCAAGCAACCAAACGTGATGGGAAAAGAAAATGAAAATCTTAAGAAAAAGATAAATAAGTATGAAATTACTCCAAGATAAGATGAAATAGAAAAGAAAGCTTTCTTATGTAGTTGTGCTTGGATAGGAAAATAGGAAATCTTTATAGAATAGTTATGTAAAAACCCAAGTACAATTAGAAAAGAAAAACGGAGGATGTGAGATTTTCCGTTTTCGTAACATAAGAAATCGAATTTGGAAAATTAGATTTTTCTAAATTTTGAATTTAATGATGGTTGGTAGGGTTTTGGATGCGACAGTTGGATGAACTATGCTCCTATTTTGTAAGCGTATGGGAAAATTTGGGTGAAAAATGTTTTGATTTTTCAAAAATGTTGCATTCATATAGAACTGCAAGTATATTTAGGATGTGAGCATCATGTTTTAAAAAGAGTTTTTAAAATTTGCATGCACACAGGTGGATCCAAATTAGGCATACATACTTTACTATGATGTATCTCACTTTGCACATGTGCACAATGTTTGCAACAGTTGGATGCACACTTGATGGATGGATATTGCGAGGAATTATCTATTTTACTCTTATCGAATTTCGGGGATGAAATTCTTTAAGGGTGGGAGAATGTAACACCCCGCATTTTAAATATAATTAAAAATATATAGAAATGTGTATATATATATACATGGATAGGTAAATAATGGTGATGTATAATGAAAATTAATTAATATATGAAAGAAAGAAAGGATTGGTTGCATGCGATGTAAATATGTTGCATGCACTGATTTGCAAATATAATGCATTAACATTAAAAGAAAAATAAAAGAAAAAAAGATTCATGCAATGGTTTAATTTAAGTATTGTAACTAACATGAAAACGAGAAGTAAGGAGAGAACAATAATTATCATTGTTCTAAGACTTATTAACAAAAGACTTTGTAGCTCAGTTGGTTAAGGCATTGGATTTGTAACATAGAGGTCGGGGGTTCGAACCCCGACGGGGGCATAATTTTTTATCTCTGTTTTAGAGAGGGCCAACTGAGCATGCAAATATATGTACATATACAAATTCAAAATTTGAAAGGATAAAAACGTACATATAAGGGAATAAAGAAAATATATGTATATATATATATATATATATGCAGAAATATATGTATACGAAAGATAAAATTTAAGATAAGGCTATAGTAAACGAAATATGGCGAGAATTAAATAACGGTGCAACATTGTTTGAATTTTGAAAATAAAATGAAAGTTGTGCGTATATATATATGCGTAAAATGGTCGTTAGAGGAATTGTATACATATATGAATGTTTCATGTGAATAAAACAGTTAAATAAATTCAAAAAATTCAAAAGTTCGAAAATCAAATTTCTACGCCAAAACAATTCAAACATTTGAAATTCAAATTTCTGCACCAAAACAACTTGTGGGACCCAATGCTGCTCAGCACTGCGTGTACGATAATATTTGGCTAGATTCATCTGCGAACCTGGACTATTTTCTTAAATTGGTTCAACGCTGACTCTGCGCTGTGCATACGATAAGTTCTTGAGCATCTATATAAACACCCATGGACCCTTTGTAATCTTCACTAAAAATCATGGCAACGCCATGGCTCTGCTCTAACTCAGATTCTTCTTCCTCTCCACTAAATCTCCAATATATTCTTCTCTTACAAAACTATTCTTAAATTTAAAAAGAATTAGATTGAGGAATTCTATTACTACGAACAAAATAAAGGGGAGATTCAAGTATTGCGCAAGAACATAAAAGAAATCCAGATCTGTAATTCAAGTTATGCAACACAAAAAGGAGGGAAATCAATCTAAGATCTACGGATTAAAGCACAAAAATCACTATGAGTGGAATTAAGATAAAATTTTGTATAATAGTATTACTATCGTTCATCATTTCCCCAGTTATAAATTCAATGCAAAATTTATGTTAAAATAATTGTTTTTTTATTCTCTTGCCCCTTTTTATTTTTGAGATCTAGGTTATCTCGAACCTAGACGAAATCTTATTATGTATACATTCGGTTGAAATATGAAAATATTGGGGCGTAACTTATTTTATGCAATCGAAGAACATAATTCGTAATTTTGGGGTTTGTGGCATAACAATTGTTATCTCATATATTGGGCATAATCTATTTTATACAGTCGAGGAATGTAATCTATAATGTGGATTTAAGTAAGTTTGACACAATTGTCATTGGATATGGATTATATGAAATTAGGTATAATTGGACATTGGAAATTTACATGTTTGGGCATAATATGGATTGGAAAGATTTGTGTATGATTTGGAATATGCACATAATTATATTGCAATATTAAATTTAATATGAATAAATTGGTATGAACGACATGTAATTTGATAACATGGATTGGTGAAATTTATTTGTAAAATAAGTCTAAAAGGTGAAAGTGAGTATTATTGGATATTTTGGATAATTGGAATATATATATATATATGAAATTGGCATATATGGGTAGGAAGTACATGGAATTGATGAAATTGCCTATAATTGGAAATTTGTAATTAAGGCTAATTAATATGTAATTAGTGACAAGTTGGAATAGGCAAAATTGTAAACATGACTATATGTTGAATTGGAAGCACATAACATGAAAATTGGGGTTCGGATGAAATACGATGTTAATGAACCTTTGACACGATGTTAGGTGCAATTGTGATGTAAGACTGCCCGGAACCGCCCGGCAAATCCAGCTGCCACAATTGGACGTCTAATATGAGAGGTCAAAGGCATGAATTGTAGGCGTAACGGTTGGTGACACGAGGTTAGACCTGCTTTGTGGTGTAAGACTGCCCGGAACCGCCCGACAAATCCAGTAGCCACAAAGTGTTCGGTCTAATGTGTGAGGTCATGCACCGTTCGTCATAATGAATGAATTAAGGAATACTAACCATAATAAGACATGTGGGTGACACGGGTATGGTTAGAGGGTTAAGTGGGTGACATGTAAAATAGGACATGTAAATATCGACTTAACCATAGTAAGACAAGACATGTAAAACATGTAAATGTGGACTTAACTACAATAAGATACGTGAAGTAAAACATGACTAAGGTGGACTTAACCATAGTACAGCATGTGTAAGACATGGATACAATAATAAAAGAGATTAAGTGGGACATGGGCAACATGTAAGACATAAGTAAATAATGCTTAACCAAAGGAGACCCGTTATGGCATTACAAATTGAATTGGGTAAAGTTTAAGTAGCGGGTTAAGTAAAAGGAAGGGTTAAGTCAAACCTAAAATTAACGACACAGTAATGGGGGAATGATAACTACCTATTATAAACTTGAATTAAATATGTAAAACTTGTCCTAGGGACAAGGGAAGATTATGACTTAAGATATAATACAAGACTTGAAGGGTGGGATGACTTATACTATGAAATAAGTTAATCTAAGTTGAAAATGTGGGAAAACACCCGTACGCTATCGTTTGATAAAGAAAACTCAAGTCATGTTTGAATTCGTTGATAAGCCTTAGTTAAAAAGGAACTAAGTAACGAACCTTAGTTAAAAAGAGAACTAAGTAACAGAAACTAAGTATCAAACCTTGGTTAAGAGAACCAAGTAATAAACCTTAGTTAAGATAACTAAGTAACGAGAAAGAGAACTAAGTAGTAAATCTTAGTTAAGAGGGCTAAGTAGTAAACCTTAGTTAAGAAAATGAACGATTCAGGAAACTAAGTGGTAAAACTTAGTTAAGAGAACTAAGTAGTAAACCTTAGTCAAGAAACTCAAGTAAAACACGAGAAGGAGCGAACGTCAGTCTGATCATGAAGAAGGCTCAAACGAATTGGGTTACGAAGCACGCAGCTTCGAGGGGACGTGAGGGTACTCTTGGTATCCCTCTGTGAGAATGCAAATGATCCGCCTGGGCTTACAAAGATTAAGGTCTGCGTTAGAAGAACCAAGAGTATGCCTTGGTTGCAATATAGGGCAACCTAAAGACTAGGATGGATCAGCGTGATTCGACGAGACAAGTGGCCCTGTGATAGCGACTCGTCGTCTACCTACCATCTTGAGTCAGTCGAGATACGTAAAACGGAAAGGCGGAGAATTCCAAAAGACCATATACTTGCTATCTAGTTATGGGTGAGGTTGGCCAATAGTTTTGTGGGGCATAGGGGGGCCTGTGTATAGTTCTCATTTTTCAAGGTGTGCCTTTCATTAGTTGAGGGAGGGGTCAAGTGGGACCATAGCCACTGGAAAAACAGACCTTAGCGTCTGCATCGGCAGATAACTTAAAGCTCTCGACCGAGTCCCGTGTTTCTTGATTAGCCCTGCCACGGGACTCGGGCCACACATATAAAGTACATGTGATACTAGATATCTAGCACGTTTACGATACGATTGGGACGTCAAGTCTAGGAACACTTATCACTCTGGGTAGTGTGTCCTAGACTAAGGGGCATCATTTGATAGGTAACATAATCCCTAGTTGGTCCTAGGTCGCGTAAACCCTAAATCCGAGAAGTGTTCAATAGGTAGCATAAACCCCAGTGTCCCTGGGTAGCGTAAACCCTGGTAGAATCTAAGAAGTGCTTGATAGTACACCTTAGATTAGATCTAGATGATACACGGAATCTAGCAAGATCGAGAGCGGCAGTCCAAACGATTTCAAGAATGGTGTCACTACAATAAAGTAGCATATATTTACATGATGAAGCCCGTACGACATACGGCAAGGGACTATATATATATACATGGAAAAGGATTAGACTAGTTGGGGGTATCTACATATAAGTTGTATTAGGTTAACCTACTAGTGAGACATGAGTATAGCCTAGAGAGCTAATATCGCGAATAACCTAATAAGCTAAGAAAATATAACTGAACGGTATATGTAGTATTACACAGAAGTTTATTCTAAGTCCACTCACACAGAACTTATGTTCTGACCCCTTCCTCATTACATACTTCCAGGTTAGGTTCAAGGAAGAGATGATATAACTATGGATACTGGTTAGACAGTACGATGTATATAAGGTAAAGTTAATTCTGAATATATTATATTTTAATTCCTTCCGCTGTGAGATGCTTTACAAGTTCTGACATATTTCTTTTTCTCTATCTTTTTCTAGAGGATACCAGAGCACCCAACTCGAGTCCCGATGGATCGAATTTGAAAAATTCGGTCTGTCGAAACTCGGGTTGTTACACATACAATACTACTTCAATTTCTAGCTTGAAAAGGAATTAGATTGTTTGGCTATTGGATCGATGGTCAAACAAAAGATTACCCATGTTGAGGATGAAGGCACGAGAAACAAGGCAAGATAGGAGGTTTCCTCTCATGAAGATCCGTCAGCATACCTAACCGAAGATGAAATGGATGGCGTTCTCGCTGAATTGAGAACCCAAATGGCAAGACAAGATGATCTCCTCCGCAAACAACTGGAGATGATGGACGAATTCTTTGCTCAAATGAATGGAAGGCTGAGCAATAATTCACAACTCGCTGGAAATGACGTGGATATAGCTCCAGTAGGAACAACGAACTGGATCGATTCGGATCCGATCCAAACCGAGGGACAAAACCCGAATCCAGCTCAAATAGAAATAGGGGGCAACCCCGACTGGTTCGGCTCGGATCCAATCCGAACAGTAGCACTTGGAGGAACCGAATGCTGTAGCTTCCCCTTTGGAAATGAAAGCTCGGGTCGAGCACGACCCACGTCATCTCCTGTTCGAATAGAACCAGCACATCTTCAACACAAAGCTCACCAGTTCGGAGTGGAGGTACCGGTTCAGATCGGTCCACTCGAACCGCGAGCCACGATCTAATCCAACCCAATTCAATCGGCTCACCATGCAATACCTCTCGACCTTACCCTCTTGGAATCAACGCTGGGGGCACCATCTCCGATCCTACCAACTTGCAACAGCTTTTTGAAGGCGATCGGCTTGCCAATCTCATTCAACGCCTCTCGAGAGCCCGCACTTATCAGAACGATGTGGATGATGTTAATCACAATCCATTCACACAAGAAATCGGGAATTCCTGCAATCCGCCGGATTTCAAACTTACAGTTCTGGAAACTTACAACGGTAGGACGGATCCTACTGTGCATCTGATGTGCTACAAACGGCATATGGAAGTTCAATTGGCATCGGAAGACGTCATGGAAAAATGCTTCCCCCTCTTCTTGACTGAAATAGCTGCAATGTGGATTCAGAAACTAGAAACGGAATCGATCAACAGTTGGAACATGGTGGTCACTCGCTTCATTGAACAATTTCAGGTCCACATCGCTCGACCGAAGAACGTAATGTCGCTCACTACAATCAACCAGAGGCCTAGAGAAGCTCTACGCTCATTTATGGAAAGATTCAACGTTGCAGCAGCATCAGTTGATCGACCCGAACCGTCCATGGTATTAATGGCAGTAGTATCTGGCGTTCTGGATAACTCGGAGTTCAAAAAATCTTTGTACCGAGACCCACCGCGAGATCTCGGCGAATTCTACCTTGAAGCGGGTAGATTTCTGCGTGAGGAAGATGCAACTTCCAAAAAGAAAATTCTCGATGTCAATATGCTTATGCACGGAGGACCATCTGATTCTGGAAAATATAAAGGAAAAGCTGCTGTTAAGAATGACCGCAACACTCAGCCCTGGAGAGGGCCCAGATATGAAAATACACTAAACTCAATTCAACTCTGACTGACATCTACATGGACAAAAACGATTCTATCTCCTATCCAAAGCCTCCTAGGAGGGAATCATTGCAAAAAGAATGGGACTCTGGAAAACATTGCATATTTCATGATATGGACGGTCATGACAAGAATGACTGCAGGTATCTGTGAGATTTGATTGAGGAACGGGTTAGACGTGGAGAGCTACCCGAGTTGTGAAACAACTAACAACGCCTGCATCCGCGTTGCCACCACCTGCTCCATGGAGAGGGAATGACCCTGGATCGAGCTCTCATGGGCTCATCATCAACTGATCTGGATTGGATCACTCTACATTTGCTGCATTTCTTAGGATTTAAGATATGCTTTTTGCTTTCTTTAGGCTTTCCGATTGGCTAAATTAGAGTGCACACGTACGGGGTTAGGATTTAGCCATAAAGCGTGCTCTGGACTCGATGACAAACCAGTTAGAATTTGCTTTGGTTTTGTATTTTGAATTGAAAAACGAAGGACTTTCCGAGCATGGATTATGTTTGGCAAATTTAAGTATCTTGTCAGGTTATGGCAGGATTCTCAATCTTGATTAAAGTATGGTTTATACTTATCTCGAAACCCTAAGTACAGATTGTGCTTAGGGACAGACTGTCTTGTCAGTCTTTGGCAAGTATAGCTTTATCTCGGTATGAGTATGGGTTGTACTCCACTGGATTTCTAAGTATGGATTATACTCAGGAACGAAGAATGGTCTCGTTAATATTTGGCAATGGAACTCAATAAAACGAGTATAGTTTATGCTTAATTTGAACTTCCTGGTATGGCTTATGCCTTGGAAGGTTAGGTCCCTCGCTAAGTTTTGGAAGGATGATTCAATCATCCCTCCAGTATGGTTTATGCTCAATCGGACACCCTAGCATGGTTTAAACTCGAAAGTTTAATTAGTTTTGTCAGGCTTTGACATACCTATTTGCTTTCTTTTCTTTGCAGATGTGGTTTATACTTGCAGTTGGTAGGCCCGGCGTAGCCTTTGATTTCTTGGATTATCCAAAACACATCTTCCTTCAAATAGCAAGATATGTTTTGGAGGGCAAAATGCTGACACGCTTTTTGGTCAAAACAATCACACGTGAAATAACTAGTTAACAATACGATCAAGTATTGAGAACATCGTCAGAAGACAGGGAGCGATTTGGTTGAAGTTGCATCACAAACATTGAATAGCCCGAAAGTCCTTACAGACAACCTCTTTTGGGCTTAGAAACATCAATTACGGAGCTTTGCTCCATAAATCTTGTAGCCCTCTTAATTAGCTTCAAGTAGAGCTTTCATTTGGCTAAAACGGACTTACGGTTTGGAAGTTACACACGTTTCCGTAAACGATTACAAAACTGGAATAACTTGAAAGCTTGGATTTTGGCATTGGCAAAGCCCCAGATCGAATCGGACCCACTCCGACCCCACACCTCGAAGATGCTCAGACTTGGACTCTAGCTCGCCTCGGATCGGATCGGACCATCCGGACCTGACTCGCCTTGCACACTGCGCAGAAGTGCACGTCACGTCTTCAATTCGGAGGTTCCACTTCGGTTCGGTTCAGACCCGGACCGACCCTCTTGGAACTGCTTCTCCACATCTATTTTGACCTATTCTTAAGGAACAACTGCCTCCAACATACATGGATCAAATGCCACATGGAAGAGCAAGAATTGGAGAGGCCTTCTCCACATTGTTCGCTACTTTTCGAGATTTTCTCTAGGCATGCCACATGGCACCCAAACCGAACCCAGAAATCAGTTATAAATACACCACCCGAAGGCAAATGAAGGGATATTTTGGCTCTAACTCCTCACGGCTTCCACCATTGTTCCCCGCAAGGCTATTGCACAAGATAGAAGCCAAATTTCACAGTATAACACGATGATATCATGCATAATCCTCTAATTTATTACTCCTTTTCGTTGTAAACACGAGGACTTCGTGTATAAATCTGAGAGAATTGTACTGTAACTTCTTAGGATTTAAGAAGAGATAAAGTGGACGTAGGCTTGGTTTGAGACAAACCACTATAAAAGCCACTGTGTCTCCATTTATTTATTGTTTCTGCATTCGGTAATCTGTGAATTGTGATTGTGAGGACTTCGCACTGCATTTGGGTATTAGTACCAAATTTCGGTCCAATAGTATGCAAATAATCCTATTATAACATGTAAGTTCTATGTGTGTGCACACCCATTCGTCCAAATGCAACATCCGTATGCTAACACATCCATTTTCACCCACCAAAAGAAAAGAAAAACGCACACACATCCATATGTAGTTTGAGAGTGATTGAGCCAATCTAGTGCGTAATGTGTGTGTATGCATCCACAGGCGACCACTAGCAAACACTTACATCCATCAAACATAGCATGTCTCAAACACATGTTTACATCCATAGGATTTCTATCTAAAGGTCGAAAATACTATTGATAGGACATAAAACAAGCATAGATAAAACTTTGGAAAAGGAGTTAAGGACATACCCTCGAAAAAGAAAGGGTACAAAGCACGAATCTTGTCTTTGGTCTCCCAAGTCGCATACTCTGGGTTATCTCCCCATTGAACCTCTATCAGCTTGATTTCATTATTGCGTAGCTTATTAACTTCTGATCCAAGAATACGGGCAGGGATTCGTCTGACTATCGCCTCCCATTCCACTTCTACTTCCTCTAATATACTTGGTTCAACAATTTCCGCGGTGTCATGCAAGCACTTCCGCAGATGAGAAACGTGGAAAACATCATGAACGCCAAATAGATTTTCTCGGAGCTTTACTCTATAGGCCATTTGGCCAATCCTTTCGGTTATTGGAGTGGTCCCACAAATTGGTATGGTAACTTCCCTATAGATCCGAAGCGAACCACATTCCTTAGAGGTGATACTTTAATAAAAACTAAGTCTCCCACTTCAAATTCAAAATTCAGTTCTTCTCTTGTCCGCATAGGATTTCTGCCTATCTTGAGTTGTCTTCATTCGTCATCGAATAAGGTCAATTTTCTCGGATGTTTCTCTAACCATATCTGGTCCAATTAATAATATTTATGTAGATTCCCACCAACAAGTTGGTGATCTACCGTACAATGCTTCGAAGGGTACCATACCAATGCTAGCTTGATAACTGTTGTTGTAGGCAAACTCTACTAAGGGAAGATGGTCTTCCCAAATCCTCTGAAGTCTAGGATACAAAGCCTTAAAAGATCCTCAAGAATTCTATTCACCCTTTCCGTGTGCCCGTCGATCTGTGGGTGATAAGCAGTGCTCAAACACAACTGTGTAACTAACGCTTCTTGTAAGCTCCTCCAAAATTCACTAGTGAAGACGGGATCACGATCGCTCACGAGGATGGAAGGTACTCATGAAGATGGACTATCTCACGAACATAAATTGCTGCCAACCATGATGTCGTCCTCTTACTCTTAACTAGAATTAAATGAGTGCTCTTGGTAAGTCTATCCACCACAACCTAGATATTGATGTTGCCTTTCTTTGATCTAGGCAAACCATCTATGAAATCTATGGAGACACTCTCCCACTTCCACTATGGAACCTCCAAAGGATGAAGTAGACCACGGGGCTTCTTTTGCTCAGCTTTGACTTACTGACGAAACCAAACACTGAGAAACAAACTCTGCCACATCTTTCTTCATCCCAGCCCAAAAGAAAACCCGCTTCATATCTCTGTACATCTTATCACCACTTGGATGAATAGTCATTTTAGAATGGTGGGCTACTTCTAGGACTATCTTTATCAAGCTTCCAGTTTGAGGAACACAAAGCCTTCAATCTCATCGCAACCACTGTTTTTCATCTATGGAATATTTGCTGAGGTTACTAGATGTCTCCACTTTTCTGAGCTTATCCATGATGTCTAAAATCTGTGGATCATTTCGCTACGAAGCTCCTATCTGATCCATAAGAGTAGGTCGTATCTCTAATGATGCAAACAAATCGGGAAAAATCTCGATGGAGGATCTAAAGTCAAAAGTTGATATGAACTCCAAGCTCTTCCTTTCCACAAACAGAAAACTTAAGGCCATCCTCTGCATACTTAGTGCGTCGACCACCACATTACCCTTGCCAGGGGTATAAGCGATTTCGAAATCATAAGAAGCTAGGAATTCCGTCCACCTTTGTTGCCTTAAATTAAGATCCTTCTGCGAGAATATGTACTTGAGAGATTTATGATCATGATATAATTCAAAGTTCTCTCCAAGTAAATAATGACGCCACGTCCTAAGAGAGAATACTATGGCAGCTAGCTCTAAATCATGAGTAGGATAGTTCTTCTCATGAACTCTCAACTGTCTACCCCCATAGCACACTACCTTTCTTCTTGCATCATAACCGCACCAAGCCCAGTACCGCATGCATCAATATAAACCGTAAATACTTTGCTCCCATCAGGCTAGGTCAAGACTGGGGCTATGGTCAGATCCCTCTTCAAACATTGGAAAGCAATATCACAATCTATATCCCATGAAAATGCCAAGTTCTTCTTTGTCAGCCTAGTGAGAGGGGCTGATATTTTTTGCGATGTCCTTAATGGACTTCCTATAATAGCCTGACAATCTAAGAAAGCTTCTCACCTCTGTTGCATTTCTCATAACTTGCCAATCTTGCACTGCAACTACCTTTGCGGGATTTACAGCTATCCCTTCTTTGGAGACTACATGCCCTAAGAATCTCACATCTTTTCTCAAAAAATGACATTTGGAGAACTTTGCCTTAAGTTGATGCGCATGGAGAGTTTTCAAAACGTCTCTCAAATGTTGGGCATGCTCTTCTTCGCTCTTGGAGTAGATCAAGATATCATCAACAAAGACCACATCAAATTTATTTAGAAACTCCCGAAATACCCTACTCATCAGATCAACAAAATAGGCGGAAGCATTTGCCAACCCAAAAGGTATAATTAGCCATTCAATGAAACCATCCGGAGTCCTAAAAACGGTCTTATCTATACTGCCTTTAACCACCCTCAACTGATGAAATCCCGTGTCCAAGTCTAACTGAGAAAATACCGAGGCACCAACAAGTTGGTCAAACAAATCATCTATCCTCGGAAGTGGGTGCCTATTCTTCTTTGTGAGTTTGTTCAACTCTCTATAGTCCATACACAAATGAAGCGAATCATCCGCCTTTGTTGCGAATACAACTAGAGCATCCCATTCAGATATGCTTCGTCTGATAAACAGTTTTTCAAGTAGCTCCCCTACTTATTTACTCAGCTCTTTCCTTCCCTCGGAGCCATATGGCGCACTGGTAATGCAACTGGCCTTCTATTGTCCAATAGATATATACGGAAATCGATCTTGCACCGCAGAGGTAAACCCCGTACCTCATCAAAAACATTAGAGTAATCTCTCATTACTGGAACAGATTGTAGATCATCGATAGATGAATCAAGAGACTCTAGGAAACTAAGCATAACCGACCCTTGCGGGTCACAAGAAATCTCGAGGGTCTTCCCATGATAAGAAAGAAGCCTAACGACCCTCCTCTCGCAATCTAGAATGGCACCATACATGGTTAGCCAATCCATCCCTAGAATCAACCCATAGCCTATAAACCTGAGCACATACGCTTTGCATTCAAACTCGACGCCTAACGCAGATTTTCTCAGACCTTGACAAATCATAGATAAATGAGCCAAACCTCCAATGGGGTTTGATACAACTATGGGATCCACTCCCATACTAGTAATTAAGTGTAGATATTCAACCACATAACTAGATGTAAATGAATGTAAACCGCCAGAATCAAAAAGTGTTCTAATAGGATGATTTGAAAGAGAAATTAAACATTACATAGAAATTTTTCTTCCTCTATAAGGAGTACTGATCGTGAGAGCAAGCACCTGTCCTCCAAAAGTTCCTTCCCTTTGACCTTGTCCCTGTTTCTTCGGGAACTCCCTAGCAAAGTGTCCGACCTCTCTGCAATTGAAGCAAGAATTCTTCCTTCTTTTGCAGTCCATCACCAAGTGACCCTCAGATCCACAACTATGGAACTTTATCTTATCCTTAGCCTTGTCATTTTTTCCACCCTTCTTCTTCTGTTATTGTTGTTGTCATCCTTTCTTGGGCCATATCTTCTTGTTTTGCATTGTTTTTTTTAGCCTTTACTTCCTTCTTTTCTCCCTTGTCCTCCTCATGCATAAAGACCATATAAACATGCCTTTCAAAAGTTGCCCCCTTTGGAATATGGGACATAGCTAACCCACGGAGGAATTCGTTCATCCCTTTTGCAAACCATAAAGCTTTCTTATGTGGAGTATCCACCAGTCCCAGTCCAAATCTTGCTAGCTGGTTGAATTTGTTCACATACTCTTTAACAGTCAAGTTTCCTTGTTTGAGTGCTAAGAACCTCTCCATTTGCATGCTTTTCTCAGCTTGGGAAAGAAACTTCATTTCAAACCTCTATTTAAAATCATCCTAAGTTTCCACTGGACGGCCTGCTTGGGTTACGTCCTACCAAAATGAAGCTTCATCTTTCAACAGCCAGGAAGCCAACTGAATCTTCCTTTGATTTTCCACTTCAAAGATTACAAACAATTCCTCGGTCTCCTTGAGCCAAATCCTTGCCTGTACGAATGTATCAGTTCCATGGAATGGCTTTCCTCCCCTAGCATGGAAATCTTTGCAGATCTTGGAAAAGTTGTCTACACACGGAGGAGGAGGAATAACATGTGCAACTGGGGAAGGAACATTTCCTTGGCATTCGGCAGGCGCCATGTCCTCCATATACCTATAGAACCAGCCTGATATCATAATGCCCTTTGGAATATTAGGTTCCCCACACATGTTGAAAAATAAAAGGAAAGAGATTCAGATAAGGGATCGAAAGATATTACTTATGCCTTTTTGGGGAATGTTTTCCAAAACAGAATTTCTTTTCGAAAATGCTTTCATTTAAAACCTTTCTAAAATAATTTTCAAAAACTTTTATCTAATCTGATAACCTTCATCTCTAATACCAAGTGTGACATCCCACATCCGTTAATGTCACCCATTAAGAGAATGCATTAAGTTTCGTGAAGCGTTATAGGTAAACAGAAACATAAACATTACAAGACATATATAAAAGTGACAACGGAATTCAAATTTTTATTTCAACATAAATCATAACATCGTGGTCCGAAATATCACAATTCTGAAACTACATAAAAGCCATTACAAAAATCTAAAACTTTCTGTCTTGTTCCATCAGAGTACATAAAAAGTATAATTCCCCTAAAGAAGACAAATCCATAGTAGAGATAAGAACTTGAGCAATTCTTCAAGAGCAGCATCTAGCAAGATAAAACAAAATCATGGTCAAGCCTGAGTATTCCCGCCTTGAGAACCTGAGGGAGGGGGGACAAAAGAAAGAAGAGGAAACAAAAAGGGTCAGATATAAAGTCTGGCGAGTCCAGTTACTTCTAGCAAGTAAATAAATAGAAGTAGCATGACAGGCATATAAAGTGGATATGAAAGGTGACATCACAAAAGGTAAGTATAACAAGGTAAACATGATAGAGTGTATATGCTTCCCGAATGATTACTCCACTCTATTACTAGTATAACTAGAATGAGATGATCCCTTCCACTATAAGGTGGTAGACCTAGGCATACGTCCAAATGTACCCTAACTACTACCCTAATAGATCGGCTCCCTAATCCACGTAGATACTCTGTGCCGACCCCACCGTAGGATGTATCACATCCTAAAGTGGCAACCGTTCGCTGATATGCAAAGCCCCATATCTACAGGTGTCACGGTCATCTTATCCCCCTCTGCCCGGCCCGTGCACGCATGACCCGATCAGTTTGCGCCGCCCACACCGTCCTCCACATTTGGATCTCTTACAATCAGTTTAGTAAGTGTGCCTATTTTCCAACCTAGTTCGGAGTACTTTATTTGATACCTACTCCGGCTTACTAACTAAAATGGGTCCTACACAATATGATACAAGCTCTCCCCTTTGTCTTGTATCCCCCACTAGGTTTTCCACAGGTTCGATTTACCCCATAAGGTGTCTTTAATTATATAACCCCATTCTTTCTATCGGTTATGCTTACCCATAGGTGTCTTTAAAGCATAACCCACAATTGGTTAAGTTTCATGAGCCTATATTAAATATTACCCACCCATCTCAGATATACTTAACTTAACCCTCCCATTGTTCAAACAAGTTTACTTAACCCATATTCGTGTTTATGTTCACCCAATCCTTATGGATTCAACTAGGTTAAGTATTTCAATTCCTTACCATGTCCATTTATGGTTTATAATGGGATAGACCTCCCACATTAGGCTTACAGCTTGTGGATTCTGGATATGTCGGTCGGGTCCCGGTAGACTTCTTCCACAAGTTGGGCCTAACCTCGTGTCTTAGCCCGTATCGTATTTGGGCACTTAGACCACTTACATTAGATTCAACATTAGCGGTTAATGGATATGCCGGTCGGTTCCGGGCAGACTTCCTCCACAAATGAAATCTAACCTCTTGTCATAAGTGTAGTTACAGTTTCTAATTACTATAATCCTAGGAATTTTAATTATAATTATACCTCTGTCTTTATAGGTGTTCATGCCCATTTACCCAGTTATATTCATAATGGATTATATGCCCAAATTCATGTTCATAAACATTATTCAAGTTATACCAATTTCAATGTTTTCCCTTGTTCCCTAGCTAACACATTCGCATATATTTGGCGGCATGCCTAGGCTAGAAAGTAGCTTGGCCATAAACAATAAAAGGGAAAGGTGATGGGAAGATGACAATATGGTTATTCTAATGAACTGGCATGAATATATACTGACATAGACATGTAATTGGCATAGTGATAAGGTAGGCATATAAAAATAGATCCAGTGAACATGTAATAATAATAAAACTAGATCTAACATACTAAGGATGTCATAGTAGGCAGGAATTGATCTAAGTAGGGATTCATGTGTCCAATTGATGACAGATCTAAGTTAACCACAACAAGATAGGTAAAAGATGATCTGGAAAGAGAATTAGATCTAAACAAGGATTTAACTGTCCAAATAATGACAGATCCAAATTAACCATGGACATAGATAAAGGTCAAGATCCACAAGTGTGACATGACAAATTAACCACAAGTGAATTAGACCTATAAAGGTAGATCTGGTATGATAAAGTTTAAGATTCAAGAATATCATAGATTCACAATTTATAATAGATCCAAATCACAGTCATGTCATGTTTTACTTTTAATCATTTAAATCTAAAAGTAACTAAACTCACATTGTTTGGATTTTTAGAAGATAAATGAGGAATTGTTGGTGTTGAATCTAAGATCTATACTATGAATCTCTAACTCATTAGGACTTGTTGATTGTTGTTGAAGAAAAGGATTCAGTTCAGGCACCGACAACATTTGGCTTCCGTTGATTTTCAGTGAAGAAAACAAGAGAAATGGACCTTTATTTATAGCTGCCAGCCCCCATAAATTTGCCAGCCACCCAGAAATCGACTGCCACCTATGGGGTCGAAACCCCTACTACGGGGTTGACACCCCTAGGGCGGGAATTTTACTGCCTACGGGATTTTCAAATTTTGAACTGAAATTTTGAATTCCTGGTCCCTATATATATAATTATCTTGCGTGTATACAAACTTCAAACCTTCATAACTTCTTCATACAATGTCCGTTTTATGCAAAACAAATGTCTATCTTGACCTCAATTTCGAGATGGACGCAATGGCGTGGTCCGTTTTCCTTAATTCTGATTATTAAATTAATTATTATTTAATATATCCTCTTTAATATTGTTGAAATTACGGGGTGTTACAGAGACCCAATTGGATTCCTCAAAATTATTGTTGTTTGTTTATATATATTTATGTGTGTGTGTGTGTGACATGTTGAATAAAGTGGAAATTAGGTTAAAGTGCTTCTTTTTGTAGGGTAATAAGTTTTAAGGACAACACTTCCGAAAAATTGGTTTTACGGACAATTCTACACGAAAAAGATAAAAGCGGTTGTCTTTTTATGTTATAATAATAAAAGATAACCACTTTTATCCTTTTCTTGCATAATTGTCCTTAAATCTATTTTTCTAGAAGTGTTGTCCTTAAAACTTACTACCCTGAACAAATAAGCCTTTTATGTGAAAATCCCCTTGAATAAATTGGATAGATTGTTGTGCGTTTTGGATGCTTTAATAACACTAGTCCTAAAATTTTGTATTTAAATATAACGAAAATATATTCAATTGAAAGGAAAAGAATTTAGCTTTTAAAAGGAAAATCTATTTTTCCAAAATAGAAATTGAGTTTTGAATGGATTAGAAAATAACAACTTGTTTTTAATAATAAAAACGAGTAGTTTAATTTATAAACGATGTTTGTAAATGAAGAGAAATACTTATGTTCGGAATTTTTGGGAATGTAAATTCAAGAGTGAATTTGTAGGGAAACTGAAAATCATTTCAAAAGGAAACAATGAAATTTATTCCAATGTTACGAATGTGAGTGGAAGTGAAATAAATTCAAAAGGATTTATAATTGAAATTCGACTATGTCGAATTTTATAAAAGTAATTTATTTTTAGAAATTATATATTATACTATTCAGAGCTTGACAAAATAATTTATATTTGGTTTTGAGCCAATAATTTATAATCGAATATGAAGTTGATATTAAATTATAAACTTGATTGATAATCAACAAGAAGTTGACTTGTAAGCGAGATTTATGAATGAAGTGGAATATGAGTCTGAATTTATAAAGTGACTCGATAGACAGGATTTAAACCTGTAATAGTGTTTACAATTCAAATAAAATTGATTTGATATAACGAGTCTATAATTTTATAAAAGAAAGATTACTCACATTTTAAAGTAAGTAATGGTTTAAAGCAGATGTTTTGCAAATTGGAATGGTTATAAGGGAGAGTGGGTTGACCTGTAATGATGAGATTATTCCAAATTTGGGAATATCAATCAAATATAAATAATTTTGAAGAGAGTTATACATTGAAATTCGACTGTGTCGAATTCGAGAAAGTACTATTCATTTTTCTTTTTAAAAAGGATTAATTAATTATTCATTTATTTAATTATTATTCATTTAATTTAATGAATAAAAGTATATTTCAAAGTTAATATTTCAGAGCATGGCTTATACTGCTATTGTTATAATCGATAAATTCTGAAAAAGAAGTTGATTCTTAAACTGAATCCGAGGGTTGCATGGGTGATGTTTTGCCGGTATTTGAAGTTGTGGACTTTGCCCATTTCGAAGTCAAAAATGTTGTTAATTAAGGTCTGAGAGGTAATTATACCCCAACTTGACCGACTTCATTGTCGGCTAAGGATTGGTTAATTTTCAGAAGCAAGGATTGTTTAGAGATACGGGCAGTTGATGAGCGTTATGGTTTTGAATTGTCATAACAGTGTTTTATACGGCATTTGTTTATTCCTAAGTAAATGAATTTTGGAACGTTTTTTCCAAATTTGATTAGAGATGTTTTCTAAGCATAGGGAATGAAATGATTTGGTTGATGAGAAGTTAAGAAATTGTGAATATATGGAAATGTTATTCGTTGTTAATAACTTATATTTTCTTAATATAGAAAATAAGAATTGTGAATATATGGAAACGTTTTCCAATTGTTATAACATATATTTTATGGAATATGGAAAATAGATAGTTTATGATATATGGAAATGTTTTCCAAGAATCATGAGAGGTCAAACAGGTTTTTGGGAAATATCTAGGGAAAGATATAAATGGAAAAATGAGAAATTGAGAAAATAAGAATTAATTTAAAGGGCTTAGTGTTGCTTGATGCTTTATCGATAGAATTTCCATTTGGAAATAGGATTGTTGGTTGTGTCGATGTTTCCTTTGATAGTTAAATAACCAGCCACCAAAGTATTGGCCTATTTTATATTTCTGTTTCAATATTGAGAGACAAGGACTAGGTTTATTATCTGAAACCACTTCTTATAGCATAAGTGATGCGAATAAAATTATGCTAAAGATGATTGAAGACATAGTAAAGTGCAAGGACTGTTCTGTTAATCCCAGGCTGAAATTGACTAAGATTGACTGATGGAATGGTGCCTTTGATTTGTCCAGTCCCAGGAGAACTCATATCGATGGATATCCAAATGGTCACATACATTGATTTATTCAAAAGTACCATAGTCACTGACGAAGAAGGAAACTTCTCTTAGCTTAACACCCAGTGCGTTTTTAAGGACATCAATTAGTGATTTAACAGATTTAATGATGTGACATTCAAAGTGAATTGTGTTATGGTATTATAATGGAAAGACGTAGCCTCAGCCCTCATCAGCCGGGAAGATGACAAAAATTGGGCAGGTAGCATGGCTATATGGATCGCACCCTTTTGGTTGTATTATCATCTGATCTAGAGAAAATTCAGTTGTTTCTTCTTTTATCGTTGTTGTATGCTTTCGGTACTTATTGCTGATCAAAACCATTGGTGATAATACATTCGGTACACTCATGCAAAATGAGTGGCCAGTCATATGTGCTCGGGTTGCAAGATGTTCTTGCTGAATCCAGTGTATTCTTCTTTAGAGATACACCATTGGAAGGTGGTTCCGTACCTCGTCATAGTTGAAAATCCATTCTTCTTTAGAGATGCAAGTGTTCCGCTAGATTGCTTTTTATTTGATTTAGACACCATTATAATATCAGAAGAGCTTTGATATAAAGAAGTTTTGGTTATCATAAGGAAAAAACCATCCATGTTTATGTGCAGATCGGTCTTACGATTATCTTTTATGTCAAAGGATTTTCAAAGGTAAATCAAGTGACTGGAGTTCACTTATACCAATCACATGACTGACTATAACACCCAGCATTTTTAATTAAATAGTAAAATAAAAATTTGAAAATCTTTTAGAAATTGGTCACAAAATTAGCGCCATTGTGTCCATGGTGATTTTCTGATCAATATAGACCCATGATTTGCATGAAACGAATTTAAGATGAAAAAGATATATTTAAATGAAGTATAACAACAAACATGAAAAGAAGGTATTAGAAGAAATCCAAAAAGAACAATTACCACCGTTGTTTTCAGTTTTGTTAACAAAATCCTCTGTAGTCCATTTAGTAGGGGCATGTGTCTCCCAAGTGAGTGGCACAATTCAAGTCCCGCTAGTGCCATATTTTTATTTTAGAGGGACGTTAAAATAATACATATTCTAAGAGGAAAATATGTATAATTGCACATATAAGGAAATTATACATAAAAGTA
The DNA here is from genome assembly GCA_030737875.1 of Allium sativum. NCBI lineage: Eukaryota > Viridiplantae > Streptophyta > Magnoliopsida > Asparagales > Amaryllidaceae > Allium > Allium sativum. The sequence goes on from CM060919.1 coordinate 343,423,269, forward strand.
AGTACAAAAATATTGGTATACATGCAAATGTAAATATGTGTATGTGTGAGCAAAAATATTTACATATGAAAGAGAAATCCAAAATAAATCCACATGAATGAAAATAGGTAAGTATTTAATGATGGCATAACGCCATTTGAATTTTGAAAAAGAACAAAGGTTGCGCATATATATATGCACAAATTCAAATGTTGACATAAAAAGGCGCAAGATAAGAGCAGACAGAAATTAATGCATAATAAATGAATTATGGGCAAAAAATCAGCTGCATTTGAAATAAGAGTGCATAAAAAGGAATAAAACAAAGCGTCATTAGTTACATTAATTAACGGACAAGGAATGGAAAGATTGTATGCGTATATACATGCATACATTCAAAATTCAAACTTGAAGATAAGTTATAATTCGGATGTGTATATTAATATGGAATTGAATGTCATTAATCAACATTAAAATCAGAAAAACAAAACACAACAAAAAATCTGCCTGGACCCAAGGTGGTTTTCTAGTTTGTGCGGTTCGGATTTTACTTGATTAAATCCGATTAACCTGACTTTCCTGTACAACTATAAATAGACTAGTAGAGCCTAGCTTTAAACTCATATCTTCTGAGGTGTTGCCTAGGCTCTACCATTCTCTTCTTCCTCCAAATCTTTTCAAAAATATGAAATATTAGTTTAGGAAATTCTAATTCAAGATTTGAAGATAAGAGACATAAATCTACAACGTATATGTCTAGAATTCTGATCAACGTGAGGTAGGTTCTTGAATCTGATTTATTTAGGTTTCTCTTCCTTTTTCCCTCTTCTTTTAGTATTTGATTTGTAGATCCATGGTTGTTTAATATTAGATTCAGTTAGGGAAGCCACGGAACAACAATTTGGATCAGATTCATGTATTGGAAAGCTGTTAGGTGAGTGGTTTAAATTATACCTTTTCAAATAACAGTATATCTATCATTTGCATTCCCCGTTATATTTAATATGCTGAACAATTGATAATTGTGGAAATTGGCTATTAAACCTATTTAGAATATGTTGAAATTGTTACTGTTGTATAAAACCTATTTTCGTTAAATATTCTATATGATTTGGGAATTAACGTAAACAATGAAATTATGGAACTTGAATTAATCATGAGTATATTCTTGAGAATTGATTTGCCAAATTGGCAAAGAATATTTACAGTAACTACGAATAGTATATGGAATTGGAATTCAATATCTAACTTAGAAATAAAGGAAAAAATTGGTAGTGGACTGAATTAGCTAGATTTGAGGAAAATGATATATTTCTATAACGATAAATTACAGAAGACATAGTTGCAAGAAAAGATAAAAGGATTAGTGTGAAATAGTTATTTTTTTACCGTATTACATACTAATCAAATAAAGTGCATGCACACACACACACACATATATATATATATCTATATATATATCTCCACACTTAAAATATAGAAAATGGCTTGCTACAATGGATCTAAGTCGGTGCACGTTATTCAAATAAATCAATACATCTTTCTATATATCAAACTAATGAGATGCGTGAAAGGTTTTCCTAAACTAAGGGAAAAGTACATGACAGTAGTTAGAATGGATATGCCATACTTACATGCAAAATTTACAGTAATTGGGAAATTGTAAATAACTGCACTAAGACATGAGGTTAAGTTCAACTTGTAGTAGAAGTTGCCCGGAACCGCCCGGCAAATCCAGCATCCACAAGTGGTTAGCTTAATGTGATAGGTCCGGTGCATAAACATACATATATGAATATATGTATATAATGAGAAATAAATAAATGGCATTGATTGTAATTAATGGAAATGAATGGATGTTACAACAGTAAGAGTTTGGTTAATGTTAAAGAACCAAGGAAAATTTGATGAACAGGTAATATAACCTACTATAGTTAATTATATTAATCAGAATGCAATATAATAGGTAGGCTTGTCCTAGGGACAGGTGGAATTATAACATGAGTTATAATAAATGGAAAGAAACTTACCGATAAACCTTAGTTAAGAGAACTAAGTAAATAAGAACAAGATGTTGTATTAAACTAAGTCATGGTTAATGAAAAAGAATGAAGTTGGCTTATTATTAGTAGACTTATAAAAGAGAATTGTGAAGTCTATTAAAAGAAATTAATAATAAGCGGAAGCTCGCTCAGGGGCATAGAACTGAATGAAAAAAAAGTAACATGTTAACAGAAAACATGTGGATTGAGATAAGATATACTTAATTATACAGTAAGTAGAACATGTTATTGTAACAAGAAAACCTGAATTTGGACAACGAATGACATGGTAATAAAGATTGTAGATTACTTTCATTAATTACAATCTAGGGAATAACATGTTATAGGCTTACTAATGAACGTAAATGGGCTAAGTTATATCACTGAATTAATAAGAGAGAGGGGTCCACTACTTAGAGATACATGGGGCCCGGAGAAAATCTAATAACTTGAATAAAAGATAAAATGTGGATAATCAAGTTAATCGGTAAGCTGATAAGTTAGAACAAGCGCGTGATTAAACGAATAGACATAGGGTCTAATAACACGTTAGCGTAAGGCACTTGGACCGGTCCGCACGTGTGAAGGTGAAGAACCCAACGGGGTATATCATTGAGGTGTTTGGAGGAACGAGAGAAGCACATCCATCTGATTCTTCTGCTTGATATTCTGTTTGTTGGCTTTGTCGGACTAGAAGGAAGCATGCGAATTCCAAGGGACATGGTAGGGTACTCTATGGTGGTCCTTTGTTGAGGTGCATGCTCAGGATGTACTCATAGATGTTAGGTCTGCGCGTTACCACCCGGTGAGTATACCTTGACTGCAATGGTATTTTGGCTGTCAGATGGCTGTGGTGGTATGGCGTTAGGGTGATTCGACGATTTTCCTATAGAAAGGCTGGTCAGGACCAAATAAAGGATAGTAATCCTTGGGTACCTGTCATTGGGAGTTAGTGTGACGTGGAAAGACTGGAGCTAAACCTATAGACCATCGATCTTTCACTATCGAGACTTTGGTTGCGGGACATGCCAATTTGGATGTAGATTGTTTGCTAGGGGCATGTCACTTAGCTCTTGATGTAGTCTTGCACTAGTTGAGGGAGGGGTCGAGGTGGGACCATAGCCACCATGAAAATGCAAACCATAGTTTAGATATCTGTACTCTACATCTTTTTAGCAAACCTATACATATATGGAAAGGCTCCTGATCGAGTTTCGTGCATTCAGATGCAGCCCTATTATCGGAACCGGTGTATAGTAGACAGAACGTACGTGTGAGGGTCTTAGTACATGCATGTCACGCCGAGTGGTGTATTGTAGATGTTAGGGAGTTGCTCCAATTTGAGACTAAGCTTGGTCGAGGAGTTTGGATATGATAGTCCATACGATTACGTAGCATAGCGATGGTAGTTTTTTGCGGAACGTGGCACAGTTACATGAAGGCCCATACGTCGTTCGGCGTAGGATGAGAGTTGCATATGCTTCTAAGGCATGACGATGGAGACCGTGCGGGAAGGGTACCATGGGAAGTACCTTGATATATTGGGGGTAGCTGCATATATAATATATTATGTCAATTTACTGGGAGGTGGATGGGTACGACGTGTGTGTAAATCCTTGAGTGCTATTAACCCAAACTAACCTAATAAACAAGAAAATATAATTAAACTGTATATGTAGAGTTATTTCAGAATGTATAATTTAGTCCAGTCACCATAACTTATGTTCTGACCCTCTCCTCATAACACACTCGCATGTTAGGTTTATGGTAGAGATATGATAGCTTTGGATATTGCTTAGGCTGTATTATTACTTCGGTAAGGCTATATTTGGTTATATTATATTTTGTTTCATTCCGTTGTGAGATGTTTTCTGAGCTTGATATATTTTATATCTGTGTCTTTTCTGCAGGATACCAAACAAGCCAACTCGAGTTTCGACAAATGGGAATTTTTGAAAAAAAATTCGATCTGTCGGAATTCGGGTTGTTACATCTAGTATCAGAGCTTAGGTTCAGGATTCCTATATAGATAGTGAGTGAACATATTTGTGTTTTTAAAGAATATAAATATATATATATACACACCTAGATCCATAAAAACCCACTAAATTGGAAGAATGGTTTATGCAAAGAGTTGGGATTTCAGTTATGTACACTAAAGGAATGATCATGGAAATTGAGGCCCTTAGGCGGTTTGGGTGAAAAGTGTACAATGTGTTTGGTAATGAAGAAATATGTATCCTATATGTTAATGCTTTGGATTAATGGGTTTGATAGTGGGGCCTTATAAATTGGTAAATGGTAAAGAGGAAAATTGATTAAGAATATATATATATATATATATATATATGTGTGTGTGTGTGTGTGTGTGTGTGTGTATGTATACATATTGGAGAGAAATAACTTTGTGGGAATAATTTAGAGAGGTCAAAATAAGTTAGAAACCCACTTTGAGTCTAGCCCCAATGTTAGCTTTTAAAAAACTTGAAATTTTAAAAGCTTTTGGGTGATAGTTTATAGTGTTTTTCAAGTTTTGACCTTAAAATTTTATAATTTTAAATATGTACGAAACATAATTAGAAAGTACATACTGAGTTTTAAAATATAATAGGATATATTTTGGAAAATGTGATTTTGTGAATTTTTGTCTAAAATGAATTCTTTCTGAAAAAAGTGCACATTATAAAGCATGTATAACTCACTAGTTTTTAAAGTTATAGTGTCTGAACGGATTAAAAAGCAAAAAAAAATTGCATTTTTGTTAAAAACTAAAATTTTCGGTAGAGAAAAATTTGAAGTTCTCTATTCTTTTGACAACAATTTTGATAATAGTTTTGATATAAAATTTTGTTGGGTGGACAAAATAAGTTGTAAGAATTAAGAATATAGTATATGTTTGCACCAAGATGTAAGTTATTGAACTGACATTTTTAACATGAATGGTGGTGAAACTGATTAAGAAATAATTGTCCTTGTCTATTCTAGTTTTTGTGAATTGAAAAAAATAAAGAAAAATTAGATAACACATTTTTATGGTTTGGCAAAGGAAAGTTTTGATGAGGAAAAATAAAGTTTTGAAACTTTTAATTTTTAAAATGTAACAAGGAGGCCAAACCATGTTTTTAAATCACGGAGTAGGTAAGGATTAGTACCTAGGGAAGACGGGAAATAGTTTGAGGCTACAAAATAAAATAACAAGTATAGTTTTGGAATAATAGTAAGTTCCCGTGGAATCCGTAAGCATTATGGAGCCTAGATTATTGCTTGGAAAAGACTGTTGACACACAGCAAAGACTTATGCTGACTACTAGTTGGTAAAGGGTAAGTGTTTGGATCCTTTAGTTTGAACTTTTCTTTGTCAGCGGGGACATGGTCCTAGGATTCTTAGCCCTTGGTAGTAGCTGTGTAGAATGCTTGTTTTCCTGTTTTGATTGAAGGATTATAAGGTTTATTTGAAAATTAAACTTAGATCAGTGGATGAAGTTAAATAAGCCAAGAAAAGAGTAATGACATAACTAAAAAGAAAACAACAAATCCAATAAAGCAACAAACATGACATTTGAGAAAAATGGATGTTTTTTTAGAATTTGGAAAAAAATGCGTTTTTCCTAAGTAAGTTAAAAAAGAAATTTTTTAACAAAGAAAATTTTCTAATGAGAACTGTGCTTGGACAGAAATATAGGAAACCTTTAAATAGTAATTGTTTGAAATCCAAGTACAGATAGAAAAGGTACATAAAAAAGGGAAGGTGTGAAGTTTTCCATTTTCTACCTTTTTGTAACATAAGAAATCTGTTAGACCAAAAAATGGCACTAATACCCAATTAACTAGGATTTGTGAAGAATAATGATCTAAAATACAGAAAATCAAGTAGAGACGCGAGAATTATAGTGGTTCGGCATTAACAAGCCTACATCCACTTCATAGTTTCTCAATTCGTTCAGAAATTACAATTACAAGAAATATAGACATTCAATCACTCGAATACAATGAATAATCCTCTCCGAATTCATTGATTTTGTTGAAGAAGAAGATGGTTGGTCGTGAGTAGCCATGGACGAAATGTCTACAGCTTTTCCTCGGCCAAAAAGTCCCTTGAATGGCTGCGAATTCATGTACATATAGGCAGAAATTCAGTTAGGGAATAGTGGCCACGTGGAGGCTGGAGAGGGGATCTCGAAACTTAGTGGAAGTAGTGGAAAACGTGGGGAAGTTGCTTCCATTTCGAGGGTTGACATGTCGAACCGGGTCCATGATAGTAGGCACGAGAGTAGGTCTTCTTTGAAGGACAATTGCGTGCTTCAGGCGAGCAGATCGGGTCAGCTATTTACGATCTGAACTGATGCTCATTTTGCTAAATCTTCTTGTTGTGTACTATCCAATCCGATCCGACTTGGGCTATCCAATCCGATCCGATCCGGAGAGGGGGATCCGATCCGATCCAATCCAAAAGGAGGGATCTGATCCGGAAGGAGGATCCGGTCCGGTGACATCAGCATGTATAATTCAAGTTTTCCAACCTTCTATCACTCCATCCAAGTGATCTCCAATCAATGTAAGTTCATACTCAAGTCCTTGGCTTTGGGTAGCCTGTTCAAAAAGCAGGCTAACATTTTGCCCCCAAAAGTACATCTTATCGCAGATGAGATGTGCTTTTAATAAGTCGAGCTGAATCTTTTTGGAACGCCATCCACCCTTGAAGAGGCTTTATCAGATTTTTGTGTACTATTGAGTAGTTCCGTTATATGGATTTTTTCCTGTATAAATGGCTTATCATATATCGCACTACTTCCATTGATGTTTACCAGGACAAATTCCATGGCTTGACTGGTCAAGATGATTAAGTAATTGTCTAGACCTCGTCGAATCAAGAGGTTGAATTCCTTCGTCACAAGTCATGTAGGATCGTTGGCTCGTGTATGTGATTGTACACGCACAAGTTAATGTCAAACGACGTTGTCTTCTTACACAATTCAAGTACATGGTCGAGTCTAATGTTCTTTTATGGTCGAGTCAATGTATGGAGTAGTCATCCAAATCATAGAGTAGTATCAGAATCTTCGGGCCTTGAGCTAGCATCTGGCTTATTGTGATATAGTGCTTCATAATTGGCATACGGATCTATCATTTGTGCTTGGATTTGGACTATCTCGATATCAGGATATTAATCTAGGGCTCTCCGATTACATCGAATCATAACAATAATGCATCTGAAAGCCGTGACACTCCGGATCGTTTTGTAATCCCGTGATCATATATGATTCAGCACAAGATGTTGAAAATATGCAAGTCAGTGGTTGGTAGGATCATCACGATCATACGGCATCAGAGGAGTTTATCACACTCTCCATTCGATGCACTTGTGGATCAAGTCTTTGGATTCATGATTGATCTGTTAGTTGGCTCACTTGGATGATCGAGATGAATCACGTCATACTCTAAAGATATAATGTATACGTTTTGAATCATGCATTGAGTCCGGATCATGTTCAAAGTCAATTTGTCGGTTGAAGGTGATGCTCCCAGCGTCAGTTGAGGACGAGCGAAGTCAGTGCTTACGCCCCCAGCATCGGGGGGGGGGGGGGGGGGTTGGACCAGGTCAATCAGACATCTAGTCTCCTAGCCATTTTACTTTTCATTATCGCACTGGGTTAGAGCTGTATGTTAGCAATCATATTCGACCCAAGTCATTCTATACTCTTTCTCAAGTCAGCAAGAGTTGAAGTTGTATGCACGAATGGTTGAATCATGTTCGCTTTGGTGTCATCTCGTCTCTTTTGTCAGAAAGTGAGGATTGCCTTATCGAGTATCATCGAATTCAGATACTCTCCTCGCATCAGCCATAAAGTTGAGTAAGCTCGTCAATCTTGCAAGCGAGCGAACGTTGTTAGTGAATTATTCGAGCCCCTTCGTTCATGCTTTGGCATAATCCGAAGTAGCCATCAGAGTCTTGTTGAGTCTATCTCTCATGCTCGGCTCCATTGAGCTTTACAATCAAGATAGTGGGCTCAATTAATGAAATTATTCCTTTTTGGAATTTTACTTCCATCAGTCTTTTTCGGGGCTTTCCTCTTGATCGTTGACTTAAGTCATGTGACACGTCATTAAACAGTTCACTCTCAAGGCCTCCTTTCGGTCGTCGCCTTGAGTCGCATGAGAAATTTAGCATTGGGCATCAGCGTCAGCCTTCTAAACATGGTGCTTTGTTTGTTTTCCACTGGCCTGCTGTAGTTGTTGCAAGTGCGGCCCTCGCATTCTTGTCCTGTTATCTTGTACAAGCCTGCACTCTGTAAACAAAGTGAATCTCTAAGTAATAGGTAATAAAGCACATCACAATCAAGTAAGGGTTCCAATTCAGAACCCCCGCAATTAAATAATATCTAGCAAATCATATAGAATTTATCTGGGGGGCGATGTGTGCCCCCAATCAAACTTGAATAAAGTGCCTAGTCAGGGCTTGTTCGACATTTTGTTGCCCCGAATCTTTCCATGGGGGTGTCGTCTCAGCTTTCAATCTTATCCCCATTCCTTCAGTGGGGTAGGAGCCTGTTGTCTTCAGTTCTTAATCTTAGCACCTTTATACTCTCCTGACGTATGCCTAGGATAGAGTTCGAACTCAGCTTTTAGTCTACTCCCCGATCCTTCAGCAGGGTAGGAGTTCTTGTAGCGCCAGTCCCTAGCGCCTTTATACTCTCCCGTCGAATGCCAAGGGTAGAGTGTGCTCAAGGCGGTCTTTAGTCGCGGTGCACCTTCACGCCCTGTGGACGTCGTCTTCCCGTCCTTTATACTCTTCCTCAAGTCATAGGGTTAAAGTTATTTAGGCGAACAGGTGTATCATCCCCCCCGGCGCTCCTTCTACACTCTATTTCCAAGAGCGGGAGTCCACCGTGTCAAGTGTCGTTCTCAAACTCGGTTTTAGTCCTTACTCCGCACTTCACTCCGGCAGATGGAGTTTTTTTGGGCAAGCGGTTGGATCACACTCGCCGAGGTGCTACCTCACAATCCCTGATTCATGGGTAGAGGTGGCCATTTGCAATAATCAAGTCTCTCTCGTCCCGTCGACTTGCGGGATGGAGTTTGGTTGGACACTGCAATATCGTGCTTCAAATGTTCTCTCAAATCATGAAAGCCAGAGCCATGGATCGAGTGGTCTTTAATCATGGCGCGCCCATCACATTCATCCTAGATGGATACTTCCATTCAATCTCTGAGGGTAAGAGTTAGCCTAGCAAACAGTCGGAAAATGTTTGCAGAAGCTTTGCGTTCCTCCGATCAATCTATGGGAGGAGTGATTGGCACCAACCTTAGGGTACCTGCATCATTCATATTGCATGAATTAGTCATGTCAATAATTCAGGAAGCATGTAAGAGTAAATTGCATGATTAAAAAGTAAGCATATCAAGGGGCAACGCTACCTCCTTTATTTGGATTCATGTAATCTGATGGCGTCAGACATAGGACTGAGCCATGTAGACGGTTGAATTGCATCTATCTGAAATCGAATTCCAACTTTAAAATGCAAAAGTCAATGCATAATTATCTTTAGCTCTTCCACGTATGATTCTAGGAATGGATGTCATCTCAGATCCACCTTCAGCTATACAACCTCTTTTAGGCGGAGTGTGTGACCTTTTAAATGAGCGGTTCAGTCAAGCTTGTCATGATATTGCTCCATAACTCTATATGTGGGTGTTAGAAGTCTGAACGGTATCAAATCCTAGGTACCTACACCATCCACATATTATTTCATCTGAGTTAATTACATCAATAACTCATAAAGGATGCAAATATAAGAGTCATGGTTAAAGAGTAGTCATGTTAAAGGAATGAATATGATTCTGTGTGAAAATGACATTGCATGCTATCTGCATGTCCATTTTGCCTCGCCCAATCTCTGCCAGGGATGGCTTGATTATGGTCTTGGAGTGACAAAGACAACTAGGAAAATATTGTAAGCGAATGACAAGTTCATGTCTCCTTTAAATCGCCTTTTTGCCCCCATGCTAAGGGCAAGGGTTGAATGTCAGGGAGTCATGCAAGCCTATCATGTATCAGCTTTGAATTAGATGATGTAATCATGAGCAATCGACGTTCGAATCTCGGTTGCACCCAATGTATGGGACACGAGTTACTTGAATATTCCTCGATGAAGGGAGTGAAATTGTAAATATTCACTTTCTAACTCCAAAACGTCATTTGCAAAAGTTTCATTCGCGTTCATCTCCCATCTAGCGGAAGGCTGATTAGTGATTTTGTCCAATCATTCAGGGCAGTGAATTCAGCAACGAGTCTCGTTGGTGTCTGTTTTGGGACAACCTTCCAAGGGAAATAAGCATTGTCGCCTTGCATGTCATATCTTGAGGCATAAAGAGCGATGGCATGCCTTTCACTTCTCCTTGCTAAATGCATTCCGTGCGGCAGGAAGTTCATCATGGAGTTGTCTATGACTCTCTTCTGAGTTGTCGAAACTGTCTAACTTGGCCGGATTATTGACCTTTTGATTTTCTGTTCGTAGGATGTAAGATATGCTGTAACTTTCTAATCCATCCAACAACTCTTCTACCTGTTCAAGGAAAGCTACGAGTTTTAGTCCCTTCATCTGGAATTTCCTTCGAATCAATACATCTCTAACACCGGGTCATCGATCACTCATTGCACTATCGGTATACAGTAATGGGTGCCTGTATTCATTTTTCGTTTTGAAGGTCCATCTTCTTCATCTAACACATCCTCTTCGGGAATGGTAAATTTAGCGATGGATTCGGCTAATGTTTGGGAATTGAGCAGTAGACATTAGGGTGAAATGTAAGCTCTTAATTCTGCTGGAGCTGGTCGGTCTAGACCTTAATCAGATAAACTTGAGTATGATAGCACAACTTGCGAGACTTTAAGTAATATTCATGTGTTATGTCACAACTAAAATAAGAAGTAGAGAGCTAATGGTTGATTCGTATTTTCTTTAATCTCGAGCTCTCATCATTTGACCAAGGTTGTATGGTGGCTGGTGAGCAGTCAAGTTGCCATAATCCAGGAAAGGATCCATAGGTCCAATCGTGGTGTGTGGTGGTTCAACTAGTACCTAACTATGGGTACCAAAGTATGTTTACTTAACCCTTATTCGATGGAAAACAATCTTCCTCGATGTAGTTGACAGCAAACAACAATTGCAAAGGTTCGCCAAGTTCTTCAGAAGGCTAACTGCAGGACATATTTCATTCATCACATCATACAATTGAAGTGTATCTTTGGGACATTAAGATCCTTAGCTGCTTTCTGGTATCCCCTTATTGACAAACATGGTCACTAAGATCGTAGGAATTATCTTCGGAGTAGTGCTCGGACCGTTCCATATAACCGTCATCCGATGCCCCGCCGATTGGACAAGTTCAAGTCGCATAATTAAGATGGTCACTACTCATTAGCAAGCGACATCGGTTGCATTGGTGACATATATACACCATCAGAACTAAGGAAGAGAAAGCTGCTATGAGACAATCATTGTCTTGTATATTGTCCTTAATAACAAGCCGAATCTGATCAATAGCTCCTCAAATTGGCTTACTGATGTAAATAAGTGTCATGGCTCTGGGAAGAATCCCAGTCGTTGCCAACTTGCTGTGATATTCTCAAACTATCCGTCTAATCTTCATTGACAAGCTTTGATAACTGTTGTTAGCTAAAATGTACGCCGAGCCGAAGGCGAGGCCGTCAGCGGGTCTGGGCGCAGCGCCGGTGGGGGTCCGGGGCCCCACACTCCTAGGGTTTATCGACCTATCCGGATAGGTCGAAAATGTGGGCACCGCACGATTTTTTCAATTTTGAAAGATGGAGCCTTTTCTGAAATGATCAGAAAAATGTATTTTTCCCAAAAAACAGCTGTTTCGGGTTGGTTTGGATCATGCCTTCCAGTAGCGGTTCGGAGACGTCTTCACATTGGGTCGGGTCGCACTAGTTCCTCCGAACCGGATCGGAGCATCATCAACTGGTCGGTTCGGGTGCCATTCCGAGTTGGATATGGAATTACTCCACTCCGGCCATGTACATGGGCCATGTTGTCTTCATACGTTGAGCGGGTCGGATTTGGGTACCCCAAACCGATCCGAACTATCATCCGATCCGGGACTCCTAGTGTAGCATAAAACAGTCCGATCCGAATACGTACCTTCCATCTGAACCAATCCGCAACTATCCATCCTACCCAAAGTATTCTACTATCTCCGATCCGAATGCTTCGCCTGACCTGGAAACATATTCGACCTGATTCAAAAGGTTTCCTGGACTCCACTCCTGGATCTTGGCGACTGTTGCTGGACGAAGTGGAGCTGATTTCACGTTTAGTGATTTCCACGATTGCAAATATAGTTTCACAAGATTTCCTCATCGAACTTGGTGATTCGATAGTAGACTGGAGAATCCTTATATGTGACAATCTTCAGTTCTCAGTGAAAGCACCAAAATGTTAGACCAAAAAATGGCACTAACACCCAATTGACTAGGATTTGTGAAGAATAATGATCTAAAACACAGAAAATCAAGTAGAGACGCGAGATTTATAGTGGTTCGGCATTAACAAGCCTACATCCACTTCATAGTTTCTCAATTCGTTCAGAAATTACAATTACAAGAAATATAGACATTCAATCACTCGAATACAATGAATAATTCCCTCCGAATTCATTGATTTTGTTGAAGAAGAAGATGGTTGGTCGTGAGTAGCCATGGACGAAATGTCTACAGCTTTTCCTCGGACAAAAAGTCCCTTGAATGGCTGCGAATTCATGTATATATAGGCAGAAATTCGGTTAGGGAATAGTGGCCACGTGGAGGCTGGAGAGGGGATCTCGAAACTTAGTGGAAGTAGTGGAAAACGTGGGGAAGTTGCTTCCATTTCGAGGGTTGACATGTCGAACCGGGTCCATGATAGTAGGCACGAGAGTAGGTCTTCTTTGAAGGACAGTTGCGTGCTTCAGGCGAGCGGATCGGGTCAGCTATTTACGATCCGAACCGGTGCTCATTTTGCTAAATTTCCTTGTTGTGTACTCTCCAATCCGATACGACTTGGGCTATCCAATCCGATCCGATCCGGAGAGGGGGATCCGATCCGATCCAATCCAATCCAAAAGGAGGGATACGATCTGGAAGGAGGATCCGGTTCGGTGACATCTGCATGTATAATTCAAGTTTTCCAACCTTCTATCACTCCATCCAAGTGATCTCCAATCAGCGTAAGTTCATACTCAAGTCCTTGGCTTTGGGTAGCCTGTTCAAAAAGCAGGCTAACAAAATCAAATTTAGAAAATTATATTTATTTTGAAATTCGCAAATTCAAAGTTGGTTGATAGGGTTTTTGGATGCAAAAATCGGATGAACTGCATTTGTACTCTGTAAGAGTGTAGGAAAAATTGGATGAAAGAGTATTTTGAGTTTTCAAAATATTGCATTCATATAGAAATTGTCAGTATATATAGGGTGTGTGCATCAAGTTTTCAAAAGAATTTCAAGAAAAATTTGCATTCGTTTAGGAGATGCCTCTTAGGCATTCATTTCATTCATGTGTTATTATGTTGAATTACACTTTGCAAAAGTGCACAGATGGTCGAAAAATTGGATGTACACATGATGGTTGTAAATTATGCGAGGAATTACTTGATATTAACCTTAGGATGGGAGAATGTAACACCCCACATTTTTAATTAAATAATAAAATAAAATTTTGGAAATTTTTCAGAAATTGGTCACGGAATTAGCGTCATTGCGTCCGTAGTGGTTTTCTTGATCAATTTAGACATATGGTTTGCAGAAAATGTATTTAAGACGAAAAGGATATCCTTAAGTGTAATACCAGTTTTAGGAAATTCTGACTAAATATTTGAAGATAAGAGACAAAAATCTACAACATAGGTATCTACAATTCTGATCAACATGAGGTAAGTTATAGAATCTGATTTATTTAGGTTGCTCTTCCTTTTTCCCTCTTCTTTTAGTATCAGATTTGTAAATCCATGATTGTTTAACATTAGATTTATTTAGGGAGGCCCTGAAACAACAATTTGGATCAAATTCATGGATTGGAATGTTGTTAGTGAGTGGGTTAAATAATACCTTTTTAAATAACAGTATATCTATCGTTTGCATTCCCCGTTATATTTATTATGTTGAACAGTTGATAATTGTGGAAATTTGCTATTAAACCTGTTTAGAATATGTTGAAATTGTTACTGCTATATGAAACCTATTTCCATTAGATACTCTATATGATTTGGGAATGATTGTAAACATTGAAATTATGGAACTTGAATTAATCATGAGTATATTCTTGAGAATTGATTTTCCAAATCGGAAAAGAAAATTTATAGTAATTATGAACAGTATATGGAATAGGAATTCAATATCTAACTCAGAAATAAAAAGGGAAAATTTGGTAGTGGACTGAGTTTGTTGGAGTTAGGGAAAATGATATATTTCTATAATGACAAATTACTGATGACGTTGTTGCAAGAAACGGAAAAGAAAAAGGGATTAGTATGGAATAGATATTCTTTTACTATTTTGCATACTGATCGAATAAAGTGCATATGAATATCCATAATTAAAATAAAGAAAATGGCTTGCAACTACGGATCTAAGTTGGTGTGCATTATGGAAATAAATCAATATAACTTTCTATAAATCAAACTAATGAGGTGCGTGAAAGGTTTTCCTAAAATAAGGAAAATGTACATGACAGTAATTAAAGAATAGATGTGCCATAATTACATTGAAATTTTACAGTAATTGAGAATTGTAAATAACTTCACTAGGATACGAGGTTAAGTTCAAATTGTGGTAGAAGTCTGTCCAAAACCGCCTGACAAATCTAGCATCCATAAGTGGTTAGCTTAATGTGAGAGGTCCAGTGTATAAACATACATATATGAATATATGTATATAACGGGAAATAATGGCATCAATTGCAATTAATGGAAATGAATGGATGTTACAACAGTAAAAGCTCTGTTGATGTTAAAGAACCAAGGAAATTGTGATGAACGGGTAATATAACCTATTATAATCAATTAAATTAATGAGAATGCAATATAATAGGTAGGCTTGTCCTAGGGACATTTCGAATTATAACATGAGTTATAATAAATGGAAACAAATTTATTGATAAAACTTAGTTCAGAGAACAAAGTAAATAAGTAAATAACAACAAGAGGTTGTATTAAACCAAGTCATGTTAACGAAAAAGAATGAAATAGGCTTATTATTGGTAGACTTATAAAAGAGAATTGTGAAGTCTAATAAAAGAAATTAATAATAAGCGAAAGCCCACTCAGGCGGCATAGAACTGAACGAAACAAGTAAGTAACATGTTAATAGAAAAAATGTGGATTGGGATAAGATATACTTAATTATACATTAAGTAGAACGTGTTACTGTAACTTGAGAACCTAAAATTGGACAATGAATTACATGTAATAATGTGAGAAGATTGTAGATTACTTTCATTAATTACAATCTAGGGAATAATATGTTATAGGCTTACTAATGAAGTTAAACGAGTTAAGCTACATCATTGAATTAATAAGCGAGAGGGGTCCATTCCTTAGAGATATAAGGGGCTCGGAGAAAATTTGATAGCTTGAATAAAAGATAAAATGTGGATAATTAGGTTAATCGATAAGCTGATAAGTTAGAATAAGCGCATGATTAAATGATTAGACATAGGGTCTAATAACACGTTAACATGAGGCACTTGGACCAATCTGCACGTCTAAAGGTGAAGAACCCAATGAGGTAGATCATCGAGTTGTCTGGAGGCACGAGAGGAGAATGTCCATTTGATTCTTCTTCTTGATATTCTACTTGTTGGCTCTGCGGGACTGGAAGGAAGCATGTTGCTTCCAAGGGATGTGGTAGGGTACTCCGTGATGGTCCTCTATTACGGTGCATGCTCAGGTTGTACTCGTAGAGGTTGGGTCTGCGTGTTACCACCCGGTGAGTATACCTTGAATGCAACAGTTGTTTGTTAGTGAGAAGGCCATGACGGTATAGCATTGGGGTGATTTAATGATTTTCCTACAGAAAAGCTGGTCAACACCAATACTAGTATAACAAGATTAACTGGATTAGGTAATTAACCTAATTACATTACATCAGAATTAACAGAAGCATTAACAACACGATTTGGCGTACCCTAATCACGTAACATGATTAGGTGTTAACCTAATTACATAATAGCAGGATTTGGTGTACTCTAATTACTACACGTGCGATCGGCTCCCTACTACGTAAATACCTGTGTCAGCCTTGGCAGTAGGGTGTATCACTCCATAACCCAGCAACTATAACGTAGACCTATTTACTGGTGTTACAACAACTTAGTTTCCCTAATCGGACCCATGCACGCTCATGATTCCGCTAGAATGTGCCCGTACCCTTCTTCCTCATGTGAACCTCTTAATATCCAGTTCAGTAAAGTGTGTCATATCCCTTACCTAGTGCGATTCCCTCTAATAGAATACCAATAGGGATACTGAACGATATGGGTTCGAGACAACAGATTGACATAGGCCAAACCGCCTAAGCTTGTTCCCCCAAGTAACTAGGATTTAAGAGTCCCCAAAGTCCAATACAATAAAAGAACGAGGGACCTCTTAGCTTATTAATAGTCAAATTTAACCTAGCAGGTTTAGGATTACTAATAAGCGTGGTTGTAATATTACATGTTATTATGTGTGTGCAATCCTTCCCTAAAACACCTGCCCAGATGTATGTAATTACCATAGTGATTCAGTTTATTAACCTACATCTGGTTATTACAATATTCTAACATGTTATTTACTTAATGTCTATATTAAGTCAAACCAAACATGTTCATACATATGCATAATATTCAATTTTGTTATGTCCAAAAATTATGGCATGTACAAGTTTATTATATTATCCATTTTATCAATTTACATCAAGTACGTGCACATTACCCCGGTTTATCAATCTACAGCAAGTATAAATAAATGCAAATTATTCCTTTTCCAAATTATAGTTAAACAGTCCTCAAATTAACAACATGCTTAAATTTCCCTTTTTATGTCATTATTATTACCCCAATTTTACTATACTCAAACTTTAATCAGATATAGCCTAGGCATAGCGTAAACAAAAATAGAAAAACAGATAATGGAGAATATAATCAAATAACATAGGCATATAGGCAAAACTGGAATTAAACTAAAACAGCATAAATAGGGGAAAGGAAGATGTGTACACATAACTAATTAATTATCTAACAGTACATGCATATATTCACTTATAACAATGACATAGGTGTTTTACAATGAAAAACTGGCAAAAAAATTATCTTATAAACATTGTATATCCTAAATCCAATTTTATGTAACTGCAATGATATAGTCTAGGCATTAAATCTGAAAATAATAGGGAACTCACAGTTGGTCGTGGTGAAGAAGAGATTAAATCTCTTATATATATAAAAATTGTTGTAGAAAAGTTCAGTCCTATATTGTCCTCGAATTTGAATTATCACTGTAGATCTAGGCTTCAGCAACATCCTCCCATTATATATATTTTTATTTCAGAATAGATTCATAGAGGCAGAAGATATAAAGAAGAATTGCATGTATTGGAATGGGAGAAACCACCTATTTATAGATTTATCGAGTTAACCTCAGCCTTTAGATTCTAGAGTTTAATTCTAATCCGTACAAGTGGCACTAAGTCAGCAACGAATCTATCCACGAAACAGTCCAAATACATAAAAACGAATCAACCCAGATCATTGCTGGGTCGACCCAACCAACCCATTGGGTCGACCCATAGGTCGACCCAGGCCGACTGTGGGTCATCCCACAATGGTTTGGTTTCCCGGTTAAATTCCCGCTTTGTCTCGTTTGAATTCTTCTGAATTATATTTATATATATGCCCCATATATGTATACAAACTTCTGATGCTCATAACTTCTCCATACGTTACCTGTTTTACACAAACTTGAGGTCTATTTGAACTAGAATTTTGAGGCAAATGCAACTGTAAAGTCGGCTTCACCCTAATTTTGAATAGTTATTTAAGTTATTCTCAATTTATTTTCTTTAAAGCATGGTTATAGTGTATTAAATTTTGGGGTGTTATATTCTCCCCTACTTAAAAAATTTCGTCCCCGAAATCTCCAAGTTAAGAAGAATGGTACTATCCTAACAACCACCTATAACCATCTACTCATTCATCATCAACAGGCATCCATTTCCCGTAAGAATTTCTAAAGCTTTTATGAAAATATGCAAAGGTGTTGTGTGTATATGCCCTTACCCTAATGCAAAAATAAGGCGGTCGACTGATTCAGTTGACCTCCTTAATGCAACATATGTTTGTGTCATGTATCCAAAATATATGTAAATAATCCTAGTATAACATATAAAATGCTATATGTGTGCACAATCATTCACCAATATAATGCAACATCCATATAATGATTCGTCCATTTACATCCATAGAAAATTAAAAATACACACACATCCATATGCAATATGTAAGTGCATGAGCCGATCTAGTGCCCAATGTGTGTGTATATGCATCCACGAGCAGGCACCAGCAAACACTTGCATCCACTTGCAACCATCAAATATAACATATCTCAAACACTAGTTTACAACCATTGGATTCTACCTAAGGATTAAAGGTTTGAACGATAGGATAAACATACTCAAATGATAGAAGCAAATGCAAAGCACAAGCTCGGAAAAGAAATCAAGAACGTACTTTCAAAAAGAAAAGGACAAGAAGTGTGAATCCTATCTTTTGGTTCCCACGTTGCATCTTCGTGGTCTTCTCGCCATTGTACCTTCACTAATCTTATTTCTTTACTGCGTAGATTCTTCATTTTCGATCCAAGAATATGAGTAAGAACTCTTCTCACCGATGCTTCCTTCTCAACTTCCACGCCTTCAAGTATGCTTGGTTCCACTATCTCTACCGTATCATGTAGACATTTCCTCAAATGGAAAACGTGAAACACATCGTGTACACCTGCCAATCTATCTGGTATCTTAATCCTATAGGCAATCTTACCTATTCTCTACACTATAGGGAATGGCCCTACGAATCTCGGTGCCAACTTCCCTACTGATCCAAAGTGAACTACATTCCTTAGTGGCAACACTTTAATGAAGACCATATCTCCCACTGCAAATTACAAATCGGTCCTCTTTTTATCGATGTATGATTTTTGTTTGTCCTGAGCTACTTTTATTCTTCGGTGGATAAGATCGATCTTCTCAGAATTTTCTTGAATCATCTCATATCCAAGTAGAAGTCTGACTCCCATCAACAAATCGGCGATATACAAGATCGTTCATTAAACGCTTTAAAGGGAGCTATGCCTATGCTCGATTGGTAACTGTTATTGTAGGAAAACTCGACTAATGGGAGACTCTCCTCTCAAGTCCCTCCAAAGTCTAGGATACATAGTCTTAAAAGATTCTCAAGAACTCTATTCACCCTCTCAGTTTGTCCATCGGTCTGCGGGTGTTATGCTGTGTTCAAACATAGTTGTGTACCTAACGCCTCTTGTAAGCTCTTCCAAATTACACTAGTAAAGATGGGGTCATGGTCGCTTACTATACTGGATAGTACCCCATGAAGTCGAACTATCTCTCGAGCATATACTAAGGCCAACCAAGTTGCTGTCCATTTACACTTGACAGGTATAAAGTGAGCGCTCTTCGTAAGTATGTCCACTATCACCCAAATGCTTATATTACCCTTCCTTGATTGGGGTAATCCATCGATGAAATCCATAGAGACGCTCTCCCACTTCCATTGTTGGACATCCAAGGGCTGAAGTAATCCATCAGGTTCCCTTTGTTCAGCCTTTACTCGCTGGCAAGTCAAGCATCAAAGTACAAATTGCGCTACATCCTTCTTCATACCAGTTCAAAAGAAAACTCTCTTTATGTCTCGATACATCGTGTAGCCGCCAGGATGGATAGTCGTATGAGAATGTTGAGCTTCTTCAAGTACTGCCTTTAGCAATTCCCTAATCCTAGGGACACATAGCCTTCCATCTCGCCTTAGCCACCCTTTTTCGCCAACTGTATATCTAGTTAGGTATCTAGAAGCCTCTTATTTACCAAGCTTGTCCAAGATGTCTGATATATGTGGACCCTCCCATTTCCTAGACCCAATACGCTCCAATAGAGTAGGTCGCACCTCCAATGATGCTAATAATCCTAATGCGAAATCCGTATATGGCCTAAAATAGAAAGTCGATATAAATTCAAACTCCACCTTTCTACGAATAGAGGACTCAAGGTCATCCTCTGCCTACTCAATGCGGCCGCCACTACATTACTCTTGCCCGAGGTATAGGCTATCTCAAAGTCGTAGGACGCTAGGAACTCCATCCACCGTTGTTGCCTTAGGTTGAGGTCCTTCTGCGGGTACAAGTACTTGAGTGACTTATGATTCGTATATAGCTGAACTCTATCTCCAAGTAAATAATGTCACCAAGACTTCAATGTGAACAGTTTTGCAGCCAACTCTAGATCATGAATAGGGTATTTCTTCTCATGAACTCTCAATTGTCTACTACCATAGCATACTACCCTTCCTTCTTGTATCAGAACGACGCCAAATCCTATGCCATAAGTATCTGTGTAAACTGTGGACATCTTGCTTTGGTCGGGGAGGGTCAGAACTGGGGCTTTTGTCAGAGCCCTTTTCAACCTCTGAAAGGCATCGTCACATTCAATGCTCCACGAAAAAGCCATGTTCTTCTTCGTTAATCGGGCGAGCAGGGCCGATACTCTTGCAAAATCCTTGATAAACTTCCTACAACAGTTCACCAACCCTAGAATATTTCTCACTTCCGTTGCATTCTTTGGAGCCCTCCGATCTTGAATGACAATGACTTTAGCGGGGTCCACGCTATCCCTTACTTGGAGACCACATGCGCTGGGAACCTTACTTCATTTCTCCAAAAGTGACACTTAGAAAACTTTGCCTTGAGCAGATGTGATTCGAAAGTGTGCAGAACCTCTCCTAAGTGTTTGGCATTCTTCTGTTCGTTCCGTGAGAAGATCAGAATGCCATCCACAAATACCACCACCAACTTGTTCAGAAACTCCCTAAACACCCTGGTCATCAAGTATATAACATAGGCGGGTGCACCGGTTAGCCCAAAATGCATAACCAACCACTCAAAAAAACCGTTTCGTGTTCTGAATGCAGTTTTATCAATGATGTCCTCTACCATCCTCAGCGGGGGAAATCCTGTGGCCAAATCCATTTGTGAAAAAATTAATGTGACAACTAGATGATCAAACATTTCATCAATCCTTAGTAGCCGGTGCTTATTATTCTTGGTGAGATTATTTAACTACCTATAATTCACACATAGATGAAGTTAGCCGTCTACCTTAGTTGTAAAGATGACTGGGACTCCCCACTTTGATATGCTTCGTCTAATAAAACCTTTCCCGAATAGCTCCCCTACTTGTTTGTTGAGCTCCCTCCTCTCTCTTGGAGGCATGTGGCGCACTGGTAGAGAAACTGGCTTAGCATTCTCTACCAACTAAATTCGAAAGTGTATCTCGTGCCTTGGAGGTAGTCCCTTAACTTCATCAAACATAATCTCTGACTACGGGGTACAGATCACAAATCGTTAAAAGAAGTATCGAGCGATTCTAGAAAACTGAGCATCACTGCCCCCTGTGGGTCACAGGAAATGTGATCATGCAAGATATTGGAGAGGTGGATTCAGCCCTCTCGCAAATCCAAGAGCCTTCTTATGAGGTGTATTTACTAAGTCAAGACCAAACCTCGCCATCTGATTAAACTTGTTAACATAATCCTTTATAGACATGTCCCCTTATTTCTAAGCCGAGAATCTCTCCATCTGCAATCCCTCTTCCACCTGAGATAAGAATTTCATCTCGAACCTCTGCCTGAAATCATCCTAAGTAGCTACTGGTTGTCCTGCCTGCGTTACTTCCTACCAGTAAGAAGCTTCATCTTTTAGTTGTCATGTAGCCAACTGTACACTACAAGAAAAAGTAGAATATACATCACAGTTTTAACATCGATTGCAAATTCAGCCGATGTCGAAATGTTTTTTAACATCGTTAATTTTAAAAGTGTTGTTGTTGGTTCCTCGGACATCTATTTATTTAAGGACCGATGTCTTATATACGCTTTAAAAGAAAAAAGAAAAATCGCACCACTCGAATCTTTCCCCTTTATCAATTTGTTTCCCTTCCTTAACCAAATTATTTCCCCCAACCCCTTAGTCAACATTTTCACCAAACAAAAATAAAAAACAAAACACAAAAAACTTAGCTCTCTCTCACTTTTCCCTCAACCAATCTCTAGAACCCTAATTTTTGAAGCTGCTCTCTCCACTCATACTCAAAGCCCTAATTTATAAAGATGCTTTGCAAAGCTCTGTTTAAAGATGAAATTGATTAGCCGAAAGCCCTAATTTGTGAAGCTCGAAGCTCAAATCTTGGTTTGTAAGTGGTAAGCTACTCAAATCTATGTCCATATTGCATTTTCTGTTCGTTTTGCTTTTGGTTTGTAAGCGGTTAAGCTTGTTTTGATATTTCTAATTTATATATGTTTTAAGTGGGTAAGCTTGAATTAGGTATTTCTAATTTATAAGTGGTTGAAATGGATAAGTCATGTGTTAAAGAATATAGATATTTTTTACAATATGGAATTGGTGTTGAAAACTTCTTGATATTTGCTGAAGGAAATGCTAAAAATCCTAAGAAAATTCACTGCCCATTTGGATGTTGTGTTAATTTTAAAAAATTCCCGGTTAAAACAATTAGAGGTCATCTATATGAAAATGGGTTTAGTTTGGGGTATGTTGAGTGGATTTGGCATGGAGAAGAGTCTTCTATGGGTACCACATCATCCGTTGGTAGTACGAGTCTTGCTACAAAGCAGACCCCTACCTCGGAAACCATTGATATTTGCAAAACTGCCTACAGTGATGGAGATTACGATAAAGAATCATTTGAGTTCAAGAGGTTTGTGGCTGGTGCCGAACAACCTCTATTTGAGGGAAGCGAGTGCACTAAGTTAGAGTCAATGTTAAATTTGTATAACTATAAAGCTAGGCTTGGGATTAGCAATGCAGCATCCACTGATTTTCTCACTTCTGTTGGTTCTTCCCTACCTAAAGATCATTTGTTGCCTGGCACTACATATGAAGTGAAGAAAACCCTATCTAATTTAGGACTTGAGTGTATAAAATTCCATGCATGTCCGTATGATTGTGTATTATGCAGGGGCATAAATCTTGAGGCCTCTGAGTGTCCCAAGTGCCATATATCTCGCTGGAAGGTTGGAAAAGATGGTAAAGTTAGGATTAATATACCAACAAAAGTTATGTTGTATTTTATCATAATTCCCATATTTAAATGATTGTTTAAGTCTGAATGCACCATTAAACTAATGACCTGGCATGCGAACAACTGAATTGAAGATGGCCACGTGCGTCATCCAGCAGATTCTTCTTCTTGGAGAAATATTGATCACAAGTGGCCTGAGTTTGGTAGTGAGCCAAGAAACTTACGCTTAGCATTGGCGATGGATGGTATAAACCCACATACTAGTAGCCTAATTAATAGGTATAGTTGTTGGATAGTCATGTTAGTAATTTATAATCATCCGCCATGGTTATGTATGAAGAGGAAGTTTATAATGCTAACGGTATTAGTTTCTCGGCCGCATGAACCAAGTAATAATATTGGCGTACATCTTCAACCAATGATTGATGATTTAAAGAAGTTGTGGGAGGAAGGTGAATCAAATGTATATAACTTGTTTAATAAGGAATATTTCACTTTAAGAGCAGCTTTAATGTGGACGATAAATGATTTCCCTGCCTATGGAAATTTGTCTGGTTGCGTCAATCAGGGTTATACGCATTGTCCAATATGTGGCAATGATACTGTAGCTATGTATTTAAGTCGGAGTACTAAAATGTGTTACCAAGGTCATCATCGGTATTTGGATAAAAATCATCTGTATAGGATGGAAATGGCAACCTTCAACGGAGAACCAGAGTTTGGATGTGCACCTACACCCCTTTCTGGAGAACAAGTGTTAAGGCAGCAAGAACACTTGAAATTTAAGGTGAAGAAGTCAAATAAGGTAGAATCTATATGGAAGAAGAAATCTTTTTTTTGAGTTAGAATATTGGAAGTTTCACCATATTTATCGATGTCTTGATGTTATGAACATTGACAAAAATGTGTGCGATAATTTTGATAGGGACACTATTATATTTGAAATTTAAGACTAAAGATAGTGTCACCTCTCGTCTTGATATGGTTGAAATGGGTATAAGGGATTATTTAGCTCCTGTATTTGGAGAAAAGAAAACATACTTGCCCCCTCCCTTTATAGTTTATCCAAGGCAGAAAAAAAATGTTATCGTCATTGTCAAATATGAAACTTCCCTATAGACATGCATCAAATATTAAAAACTGTATATCATTACATGATTTGAAGTGGTATGGGTTGAAGTCCCACGTTTGTCATACCCTCCTTCAATAGTTACTACCAGTTTCAATATGTTCTGTACTTCCAAAGAATGTTAGGGTTAGTATAATTCGACTGTGCTTCTTCTTCAATTCTCTGTGCAACAAAGTCGTAGATGTGTCTAAAATGAACAAATTGCAATCAGATGTGATATGGAACTTGTGCGAGTTGGAAAAAACATTTCCTCCCTCATTTTTCACTATAATGTTACATCTCACAGTCCATTTGGTTAGAGAATTGCGTTTATGTGGACCGATGTTCTATAGATTGATGTTTCTACTTGAACGGTTTTAATAAAGTCTTGAAGAATTATGTACGAAATCAATTTTCTTCGGAAGGTTGTATAGCTGAAATTTATCTCAGAGAAGAATCAATTGAATTTTGCATGGAGTTTACTAAACACAATTGCATAACTGTTGGCCTTCAAAAGGACGAAGACAAACTTTTTGGTCCACCGGTGGAAGAAAAAGAACGAGATGAGGTGCATCTACATGTAGTTCTTAACAACAATGAATTTGATCCATATATTCTGTAAGTATTATGTAATTGTATAAGTATTTAATTCTTTAAGAATTATTATTTTTTGTATATATATGTGCAATAATTCTTATATTATGTAATTATATCCAGGATGCATAAGGAGCATCCGAAAAGGATTTTTTGAGGAAATATAAAGAGTGTTCAGTGATTGGTTTGAGAACATAATCGACTATTTTCTGATTGGTTCGAAAGAAATTGTGACACCTGCAAGATTCGAACCCCCGACCTCCCGAAAAGCAACACCACGCACTAACCACTGTGCTAAAAGCCCACAGGTCCCAGGATCGAAACCTGGCTCTGATACCATGTGACGACCGCCCATAACCCCCGCACTAAACAAGTGGAAAATGCGCTGAAAGGTGTGCCAGGCTGCTATGGACGATCATCAGAGTAGGTAAACACATCGAAACCTGTCGTAGAGCTCACAGCGCAAGGATAAAATATAATAGAACATATACAACAGGTAATAGCAATAAGGTATCATATAACAAACTTTTGAAACTTTCTCAACATCCAGAAAGATTATCCAACTGATATCAAAGTTTGTACATAAGGCCTCACTATAACTCTCAAGCAATTCAAACAGCGGAAACATAAATACTAGATAGTAATAAAACTGGTACGCCAGCCTCCTGCTTGTCATCACTCAGCTTCCTCGTCTCACTAAGCTCCATTACCTGTAACCTGCTACTTAGTCTGCCCATCCACAACCGGATGAACAGCCCAAGGTAATAAGAGGGAACATAAAACCTTGAGTCAGACAATAGTCTTAGTGAGCGATAAAATAGCTAACAAACTTCAACAAGAAAGTATATGAGAATGGGTAAATGAACAACTTGTCTACCCACGACACCAGAGAAGAACTCAACCTTATCTTCCCCACATCGGACAGTGATAGCCTTTACACCAAGCATTTCAATCATTAATCCATAGAAACCAGAACAACCATTTGTTCATAGCAAACAGAAACAATCAACAATAGCAATCATGAGATCAAGATTATATATCTCATGCAAAACATCCAGCATACATGACAGACTCTGGCTATCACCGCCAATCCTGCTTTGAAACCATCGTTAATCGTATGACGGCCAACCTTGCCATATGTCAAGGGCTAATGGTAACCCCAGTTCTAGGCTGAACTCCATATGTCCAACCTTGACAATGTCCAACCTTGACACTAGGCCTTTCCCCAAGACCCAAGGTACTCGACCAGCAACCTTCTAGTCTTTTGGGTGCCCCCATCGTACCCCTGCTTTGAGCCTGCTAGAACTTACGACAACGATGACCTCTCGGCCTTCGCATCTCTAGTCGTCCAACCTTGACGATGTTTCATAGCTCAAGCAACCTTCTCGAGCAGCCATTATCCATTAACTCACGATCTTTGAGTTGTCACCGAACACATTCATCACTTCGAGCCTTCCTACTTGAACCACCTCGAAGCTACATCATCACCGAGCCCTCTGGGAGGACCCCAAAACCGACCCCTCCTAGGAAGACCAAAAACCTGCTCTTCCTGGGAACACCCAAAACCGACCCTTCCTGGGAAGACCCAAAACCTGCTCTTCCTGGGAAGACCCAAAACCGACCCTTCCTGGGAAGACCCAAAACCTGCTCTTCCTGGGAAGACCCAAAACCTTTTCTGGTCCTTTGGACCGACCAGAACCTTTTTTGGTCCTTCTGGACCGACCAGAAACCTGCACTGCTCCTTTTCGACTTCGATTTCGATCAAAACTTCGCCAAACGACGAATCCGACGAAACCAGCTTATCCGATTCATCCAAATGAAACCACAAACATGTTATGCAACCAACAATATCATCAATCTAACAATTTCCATCAAAACACATAAATTTCCCAAAACATGATAAGTGAATCATATGAACATAAAAACGGATCTAACTTGCATACACTTGTGAAAAATCATGAAATTAACCATTTAAATTATCTAGATCAGATCCTAAGGTGATTCATATGTAAAATGGACTTAGAATGGTGTAGATCTAAAGAAAATAACATGAAAATGATGAAATTACATTCTATAACTCACATACTTTCATGAATCCGAATGAGAGATGTAAATCACTCACCGATTATCCAAAACAAAGCTAAAACGATGAAAAAGCAATCTGGACAGTGAACACTTCGAATCAAACTCTTCAATCCGATGAATTCGCCCTTGAAACGATGTTGATCTAGCCTCGAATGGTATAGATCTTCGATTTCCCTCCTTGGATTTGGAATTTTAATGGTGGAAATGTGTTAGAGGAAGAAGGAGATCAAAGCCTCCCCATAAGAGAATGGGAAATTCCAACCTTTCTCCATATCCCTTACCCCCTATTTATAGCCTCCACCAACCCCTTAATGGGCCTTCTCCAAATCAGCCCATTAGCCTTCAAAAACCTGAACCGCCAACTAAAAAACCTTAAAACAGAGATTTCTCCCAAACCGCTGATCCAAATCCTTATTGTAACCACTCTACGGAAAGAGAATCGTCAATTCCTTTCTAATGGCACAGGTCTCACCCTCTGATTCGACCTGAGTCAAAAGTTATGCCCAGTACAAGACTGACAGGGGCAAAATGGTCACAAACAAAATCGGTAAAAATTATGGACATGTCACACATCCCCATAAGCAACATATTAAAAGATGAGAATGATCCAACCCTCAGAGAATAAAATAAAATTATTTTACGATCTTCCGATACGTAAAATGCGGGCTGTTACATTCTCCCCCCTTAAGAATTTCGCCCCTGAAATTCCAAGCAAATACAAGCAACCACAACAATTCTGCATGCCTATCATCCATGAGAAGCCAATCCTATCATCCAAACTAGCAACCATTAAGCTATGCATCCATAGCCTTATCCTAGCACGCGGAATTCTATCAAACAACAACAAGATACAACGATATAACGACGATACAATCTAAGGGTTCTACCGATGAAAAGTTCTGGATGAGTCGCCCTCATGCTCTCTTCCGTCTCCCATGTACAATCGTCTCCATCTTCACTCCATTGTACCTTGACTTGCTTAACCGTCTTCCTCCTAAGCTATTTCGTGTCATTCCCCACAACACGAAGTGGCCTATGAGGTTTCGCAACTGCGGTCTCGACTTCCAAATCTTCATACTGTTCTGGAGATACCACCACATTCGAGTCGTGCACAAACTTCCATAGAAACGACACATGGAAAACATTATGCACACTCGACATCTTCTCGGGTAACTCCAACCTATATGCGAGCTTTCATATTCGCTCGACTATTGGAAATGGTCCAACAAACCTAGGAGCCAACTTCCCTTTACTTCTGAATCGAACCACATGCTTTAACGGTGAAATCTTCACGAAAACCATATCTCCTACGTCGAATTCCAAATCCTTACGACGCTTATCGGCGTAACTTTTCTGACGAACTTGGGCCGCCTTCAATCGTTGTCGAACAATCTTGATACAACCCGAGGTTTCTCTAATCATTTCAGGCCCAAGTACCAACTTATCTCCAGTTTCTAACCAACAAGCTGGAGAATTGCACGGCCTTCCATACAACGCCTCGTATGGTGCCATCCCAATACTCGACTGGTAGCTATTATTATACGCAAACTCAACTAGATGTAGATGGTCCTCCCATCATCCTCCGAAGTCTAACACACAAGCCCTCAGGAGATCTTCTAAAACTCGGTTGACTCTCTCGGTCTGACCATCAGTTTGGGGATGATATGCCGTACTTAAACACAATTCGGTTCCAAAAGCTTCTTGTAAACTTTTCCAAAATCCACTCATGAACAATGGATCCCGATCACTTACTATACTCTTTGGAACACCATGGAATCGAACTATCCATTTCACATAAAGCTCAGCCAATTTTGATGCTGTCCTAGTCGTCTTGATAGGAATGAACCTTGCACTTTTGGTCAAACGATCCACAATGACCCAAATCCCTTCATTCCCTGTCCTAGTTCTAGGTAGTCCATCGATATCTACTCCCACTTCCATGTAGGAACCTCTAATGGCTGAAGTAAACCACTCGGCTTCTTCTGTTCAGCTTTCACCAACTGACAGTTCATACACTTGGAAATGAATTTTCCAATATCTCTTTTCATCCCTTCCCAGTAGTAGGCTCGCTTCATGTCCTGATACATTTTATTACCACTAGGATGAATCGTTAGCTTCGAGTGATGACATTCTCTCAGAACCTCATCCCTCAATCCGTCGACATCAGGAACAACTAATCGTCCTTGCTTTCGAAGCCAACCTTCTTGGTCGACCTCGAACTCTTTATCCTCTGGTTTCAGTTTCTGAATAAACTCGACAAGCTTCGTATCTTTCTTTTGGCCCTTGCCAATCCTTTCGATAAGAGTAGGCCTTATCGACAAGCTTGCCAATATCTCAGGTTCCAACTCACACCTTGGCCTGAAATCGAACCTTGCTAAGTACTCGATGCCCTTCCATTCCGAAAACATCGCTCCCAAACTTGCGTGTCTTCGACTCAATGCATCTGCAACTGCATTGCCTTTGCCAGAAGTATAGGCTATCCCAAAATCATACGATGCCAGAAACTCTAACCATCGTTGCTGCCGATGATTCAAATCCTTTTGGGAGAAAAGATACTTCAACGACTTGTGATCCGTAAACAAATCGAATCGTACTCCCAACAGGTAATGTCTCCACATGTTCAGAGCAAACACAATCGCTGCCAACTCCAAATCATGAGCCGGATATTTTCTCTCATGTGGCTTTAGCTGTCGACTTGCGTAAGCCACTACTTTATCCTTCTACATTAGCACTGCTCCAAGTCTAGTACCACACGCATCAGTATATACCACCATCTCTTCATTCCCACTTGGAATGGTCAACACAGGTGCACTCGTCAATCTCTCTTTCAAAATTCCGAACGCTTGTTCACACTTCGCATCCCATGCGAATACTTGATTCTTCTTCGTCAATCCTGTTAATGGTGCAGCTATCTTGGAGAAATCCTTGATAAACCTTCGGTAATAACCAGCCAACCCAAGCAAACTCCGAACATCCGTCGCATTCTTAGGTCTATCCCAATCTTGGATTGCTGCAACTTTAGCGGGGTCAACCGCTATACCTTTTCCAGAAACAGCATGACCTAAGAACCTCACTTCATCCTTCCAGAAGTGACACTTTGAGAACTTAGCCTTAAGCTGATGCTTTCGCAAGATCTCTAACACAACTCTAAAGTGCGTCTTATGTTCTTCCACATTTCTGGAGTAAACAGTATATCATCCACGAATACCAGCACGAACATACTCAACTGATCTCTAAACACTCTATTCATAAGATCCACAAAATACGCTGGCGCGTTAGTCAACCCGAATGGCATCACCAACCACTCGAAAAACCCGGACGGTGTCCTAAAAGCAGACTTTGGCACGCTATCCTTAGCCACTCTCAACTGGTGAAATCCCATTGCCAAATCCATCTGAGAAAACACTTTGGCTTCGTGAAGCTGATCGAACAAGTCATCAATCCTTGGCAACGGATACTTGTTCTTCTTAGTCACCTTGTTCAGCTCACGATAGTCCACACACAATCTTAATGAGCCATCTGCCTTAGTTGCAAACACGACTGGTGCACCCCACTTGGAAACACTCCTCCGAATGAATCCTTTTCCCAAAAGGTCACGAACTTGCACCTATAACTCTCGCTGTTCCCTAGGCGCCATCCGCCTAAGGGGCATAACAATTGGTCTAGCACCTTCGACCAAATCGATCCTAAACTCGATCTCACGATGTGGCGGCAACCCTTTGACCATGCCAAAGACATCTACATACTCATTAGCGATCAGCACTGATGATAGGTCTTCCTGTGGAATCCCAAGCGAATATAGATAACTCACGAAGATCCCGTCTTCGCGCTTACATCTAATCAACACCTTTCGCCCTTCCACATCCCCGACCCTCACCTCTAGCTTCTCGCAATTCACCCTTGCCACATATCTCTTGAGCCAATCCATGCCCAAGATGATCCCATACCCAGCGAAGTTAACAACAAAGCAATCACACATAAAAGAGCAACCATGACTCGATAACACTAGACCACGGCAAATCATGCACAAACTGGACGAACCCCCAACTGGATTAGTCACGATCAATGGTCTATCACAAATCTCGGGTTCCAAACCCAAGCGACACACAAGCTCATTGCAGATGAATGAATGTGATGCTCCAGTATCAAACAAAACTTGAACTGAAACACCGTTAACAGAAAAAGTACCTTGCACCACGACACCTTTTACCTTTTCCTCAGCAGTAGGAGCTCTTGAAGAAGATGGCACGGCTTCTAAAGCATATTCCTTCACAATCTGTTTGCCCTTAGCTGATTCTGGACAATCTTTCTTCTCATGCCCAGGCTTTCCACACTTGAAGCACTTCTTCTCAGCTTTGGGATTCTTGCACTCATTTGAATAATGACCCTTTTTTGGCAGTTAAAGCAAACCACCTCACTCTTGGGTTTCTTTTGGCCATCCTTTGCTTTCTGTTGTTGCTGCTTCCTCTTTTTATTATTACCACCCTGCTGTGGTTTCTGAGCTTCCTTGGTTGCAGCGACAACATTTGCTTCCTTGGGAAACAAGCTCTCATGGCGAACAGCTTTTTCCACAATCTTTTCAAATGAATCATCAAGATGGTCCACAAGCGGTTTTCCAATATGAGCATCCAAACCCAAGACAAACTTCTCGTTCTTCTGATAGGGCGTATCAATGTATGAATGAGCATATCTGGACAAAGCCTCAAAATCAGAAATGTAGTCAAGAACTGTTCTGCCATTCTGCTTCAACTCTACGAACTTCTTGAAGAGAACGGACTTCTGAGCAGTGGAGATAAACTTTGCTTCAAACTTAGCTTGTAATTGTTCCCATGAAATCTCCTCTTCTGGTGTCTCGAGTATGACAGAATTCCACCATTCCATAGCCCTGCTCTGCAGCTGCCTTGATGCAAGCTTTCTCTTCATTGCATCCTCAATACCCAAGTCTCCAAAGATTCGAACACATGAATCCATCCACCTCTGAACCTCTTCAGCTGGTTCAGTTCCCTTGAATGGTTTCCCTCCTAGAGATGTAAAGTCCTTGCACATCTTTGCAAAATCTACTATAGGAACTCGCATACCTACATCTAACGTAGCCGCCACTGGTGTGGGTACCCTTCGCATAATTGCATCTGCCATGGCTTCAAACATCGCCGGGTAATCTGGTTCGTCACCATTTCCCCCTCCAGTATTAGCTCTCCTAGCAGCGTGTCTTGGTGGTCGTCTACTCATTCTAAATCTGCAATCTAGAATAATTAGCCACTTCCAAGAAAACTGCTAAAGAGATACAACCGCTACTACTATATATGCTAATATATATATAGTAAACATCCAATTGAAATCTACAAATACGTCCGTCATACGTGATTACGTCTTCGAACTTTGGCCAAAATCGTTGACCAGAGCTCTGATACCAAATGTGACGACCGCCCATAACCCCCGTACTAAACAAGTGGAAAATGCGCTGAAAGGTGTGCCAGGCTGCTATGGACGATCATCAGAGTAGGTAAACACATCGAAACCTGTCGTAGAGCTCACGGCGCAAGGATAAAATATAATAGAACATATACAACAGGTAATAGCAATGAG
Organism: Allium sativum; assembly: GCA_030737875.1. NCBI lineage: Eukaryota > Viridiplantae > Streptophyta > Magnoliopsida > Asparagales > Amaryllidaceae > Allium > Allium sativum. The sequence goes on from CM060919.1 coordinate 343,456,018, forward strand.
GTATCATATAACAAACTTTTGAAACTTTCTCAACATCCAGAAAGATTATCCAACTGATATCAAAGTTTGTACATAAGGCCTCACTATAACTCTCAAGCAACTCAAACAGCAGAAACAGAAATACTAGATAGTAATAAAACTGGTACGCCAGCCTCCTGCTCGTCATCGCTCAGCTTCCTCGTCTCACTAAGTTCCATTACCTGTAACCTGCTACTTAGTCTGCCCATCCACAACCGGATGAACAGCCCAAGGTAATAAGAGGGAACATAAAACCTTGAGTCAGACAATAGTCTTAGTGAGCGATAAAACAGCTAACAAACTTCAACAAGAAAGTATATGAGAATGGCTAAATGAACAACTTGTCTACCCACCACACCAGAGAAGAACTCAACCTTATCTTCCCCACATCGGACAGTGATAGCCTTTACACCAAGCATTTCAACCATTAATCCATAGAAACCAGAACAACCATTTGTTCATAGCAAACAGAAACAATCAACAATAGCAATCATGGGATCAAGATTATATATCTCATGCAAAACATCCAGCATACATGACAGACTCTGGCTATCACCGCCAATCCTGCTTTGAAACCATCGTTAATCGTATGACGGCCAACCTTGCCATATGTCAAGGGCTAATGGTAACCCCAGTTCTAGCCTGAACTCCATATGTCCAACCTTGACACTAGGCCTTTCCCCAAGACCCAGGGTACTCGACCAGCAACCTTCTAGTCTTTTGGGTGCCCCCATCGTACCCCTGCTTTGAGCCTGCTAGAACTTACGACAACGATGACCTCTCGGCCTTGGCATCTCTAGTCGTCCAACCTTGACGATGTTTCATAGCTCAAGCAACCTTCTCGAGCAGCCATTGTCCATCAACTCACGACCTTTGAGTTGTCACCGAACACATTCATCACTTCGAGCCTTCCTACTTGAACCACCTCGAAGCTACATCATCACCGAGCCCTCTGGGAGGACCCCAAAACCGACCCCTCCTGGGAAGACCCAAAACCTGCTCTTCCTGGGAAGACCCAAAACCTGCTCTTCCTGGGAAGATCCAAAACCGACACTTCCTGGGAAGACCCAAAACCGACCCTTCCTGGAAAGAACCAAAACCTGCTCTTCCTGGGAAGACCCAAAACCGACCCTTCCTGGGAAGACCCAAAACTTGCTCTTCCTGGGAAGACCCAAAACCTTTTCTGGTCCTTCTGGACCGACCAGAACCTTTTCTGGTCCTTCTGGACCGACCAGAAACCTACACAGCTCCTTTTCGACTTCGATTTCGACCAAAACTTCGCCAAACGACGAATCTGACGAAACCAGCTTATCCGATTCATCAGAACGCAACCACAAACATGTTATGCAACCAACAATATCATCAATCTAACAATTTCCATCAAAACACATAAATTTTCCAAAACATGATAAGTGAATCATATGAACATAAAAACGGATCTAACTTGCATACACTTGTGAAAAATCATGAAATTAACCATTTAAATTATCTAAATCAGATCCTAAGGTGATTCATATGTAAAATAGACTTAGAATGGTGTAGATCTAAAGAAAATAACATGAAAATGATGAAATTAACATTCTATAACTCACATACTTTCATGAATCCGAATGAGAGATGTAAATCACTCACCGATTATCCAAAACAAAGCTAAAACGATGAAAAAGCAATCCGAATAGCGAACACTTCGAATCAAGCTCTTCAATCCGATGAATTCGCCCTTGGAACGATGTTGATCTAGCCTCGAATGGTATAGATCTTCGATTTCCCTCCTTGAATTTGGAATTTTAATGGTGGAAAGGTGTTAGAGGAAGAAGGAGATCAAAGCCTCCCCATAAGAGAATGGACAATTCCAACCTTTCTTCATATCCCTTACCCCCTATTTATAGCCTCCACCAACCCCTTAATGGGCCTTCTCCAAATCAGCCCATTAGCCTTCCAAAACTTGAACCGCCAACTGAAAAACCTTAAAACAGCGATTTCTCCCAAACCGCTGAACCAAATCCTTATTGTAACCACTCTACGGAAAGAGAATCATCAATTCCTTTCCAATGGCACAGGTCTCACCCTCTGATTTGACCTGAGTCAAAAGTTATGCCCAGTACAAGACTGACAGGGGCAAAATGGTCACAAACAAAATCGGTAAAAATTATGGACATGTCACACATCCCCATAAGCAACATATTAAAAGATGAGAATGATCCAACCCTCAGAGAATAAAATAAAATTATTTTACGATCTTCCGATACGTAAAATGCGGGTTGTTACATACCAAGTGTAACACCCCACCTCCATTAAGGTCACTCACAAAGGAAATGCCTTAACTTCAGTGGAGCGTTTTTGATAAACAGACACAGAATATCACAAGACAGATATAAAATTTTTGCAGCGGAAAATAAACAACTTTATTAAATCACCAAAACATTTTTTTACATAATACCATAAGTCATAAAACCATTACAACAAAACACTTCTGTCTCTTATATGGCTTGCTCTTTAATATGGGAAATGATGTTTTCTTTTAAATACTTATGTACTCTGATTATATTAGACAGAAGTGTTTTGTTTTAATGGTTTTATGACTCATGGTATTATGTAACAAAATGTTTTGGTGATTTAATAAAGTTGTTTATTTTCCGCTGCAAAATTTTTATATCTATCTTGTGATATTCTGTGTCTGTTTATCAAAAACGCTCCACTGAAGTTAAGGCATTCCCTTTGTGAGTGACCTTAATGGAGGTGGGGTGTTACAGAAAGGTTAGTTTAAATTAGATAATGTACAAATATGAAAATTCATATTAAATAGAAGTTAAATAGAAGTCTTGTTGCTTAAAAGAAAATTCATTTTGTATTATTGTGTATTCTTATTTGTGGTTCTAAATATATATGATAATTTAAGGTGTATTTACATTATGTTGACAATTATATTTGCAGGTCGGTATAGAAATAATGGAAAATGGGGAAGAAGCTATTTCTGAAATGATATGTTGGTTGGCAGGCAAACCAAAATATTCTGTTTTAACCTAGAAGGGTATTTATTTGATGGGTTCCAATACTACACAAAGAACCGAGATGATGCAAGGGTTGTCCAAAATAGTGGGGTGTCATTGGTTGCCAAGACCATCCAAGTCACTAGTGCTAAAGATTTAAATCCCGTGGAAGGTGATATGACATTTTATGGGATAATCGTAGAAATATAGGAGTTGGATTACCACGCATTCAAAGCCCTTTTTTTGTGTAAATGGGAAGCAAATGATAAAGGTATCAAGGTTGATGAGCTTGGATTTACACTTGTGGAATTTAGTCGACAAGGCCACAAGAAGGACAAATATGTGTCTGTTGAGCAAGTCCAACAAGTTTCCTATGTAGAAGATCTAGTTGATGCTACCTGGTCTATTGTGCTTAAGTCTACGGCTCGAGACTATCATGAGGTGTACTACGAAGATGGTCTAGGAGACACCTCCTTACAAAATCCACCATTCTGCTCTGAAATCCCTTTATGCGATTTCATGGATGATGTTGTAGCTAGTTCTCGTAATCAAAGATAGAATGTTAAGGGGATTTGGCTGAAAACGCGAATCGCGTAGTGTAGTATGCATTAGGTCTTATGTGTTAGTTAGAATCTACTTCTAGTTAATTTGCTGTTTTCTTCTATATTGTTGTTCTCGTAGTCCTTTGGTATGAAAATTTGCCTTAAATAATTTATTTTTAACTTCTTTTTTATATATGATTCTTATATTAATTTGATTCTTCATAACTGTCTAATTAATTTGTTTCATCGTTCCGTTGTCTAACTAATTTGCTTCATTATGTTTTATAACTTTGTAGATTGAACTAAAATGAGTGAAATGGCATTATCAGACTCCAGGCAAGAGTTCGAACCTACATTATCAAACTCGGCGCAACCAACAATTACTACTACTGAATCTACATAAAGGAAATCTGGTGGTGTACGAAGTGTATGTGCCATGCACAAAGTGGTAGTGAAAAAATTTCAAGGAAAGAAATTCAAAGTTACCTGTAATGCACTTGGAGTTCCGGAAGGGGATACTCGGAAGATATTGCAGTCCTACATAGGCGTGTTAGCTAGAACAATGGTCCCCATAGACATTATAAGCTGGCCAAAAGTAGATCGTGATTTGGAAGAAAAAATATGGCTCGATGTTCAGGTAGTTTGATTTTCTTTAAATTTGTGATGAGATAGAGAATATTGACCATATGGTGTGTGTGTGTGTGTGTGTGTGTGTGTATATGATGTGTATTTAAATTTTGTGTAGGATACATTCAAAATATATCACGTGCTCCAGAATTTTGTTGGACAGAAGAAGAAGCTTGCTAGGCCGCCGAAGCAATATGCGTTTGTTGGTAAGTCGAGTTGGAAATTATTAATTTTTGCACAGAGGACTTCTTCTAGTTGGCAGGTATATACGCTTATATTAGTTTGTTGGTTCTATTTTTATAAATTCCATGGCATACGTAAGTATATCATAAATATGAATATTATTAATATGTAGATCACAATTTCAAGATAATAAAAAAATATAGAAAGGTTAAGTTATAGATTATTTATTAATAATTTTCAAAATAATAAAAAAATAAAAATCAAAAGTTCATATTTATATTTTTGGTTGTAGTCAATTCATGAGAAACTAAGTGTTGTGGTTGGTAAGAGGAAATAACATCATCGCTTGTCAAGAAAAGGGTACATTGGTTTGAAGAAAGTGGAAGTAAGAGCACAACTAACTAGTAAATTGTAATTGTCTCATTTCCTCCAGAACTTGAAATATTGCTTCCTCTTGAATAGATAAAGTTGGGGAAGCTAGGGGTTGGTGAAGAAGTTGGTCGAGCAGTTTTCTGGAAGAAGGCTCGAAAACCAAAGGATGACATGGAAGTAAATGAAGTATTGACTTAAGATGAATGAAAAAATTGTAAGCCTCCTATGATAAAAAAAATCTGTTTTTTTTTCAAACTCACCCTGAAACATGGTTTTTCGTTTATTTTTGTGTGTGTATAGGATGCCTTGCTTGAAAAGAAACAGAAGGGGGAGTTTAGTCCTTGTGGAAGTAAAGATATTCTAACTGTTGCATTGGAAACTGCTGAGCCTTCATGTAGGGTCTGGGCAGTTGGAAGCTTCGTTACTCTCAAGATATACTTTAATTTGCGGAGAGAGAGAAAGCTTAAAATTAGCAAGTCTGAGCGGATGGCGCACGATCGGCAGAGGTCGGAGGAGCTAGAGAAAGCAAAGAAGGATCTGATGTCGGCAAAGCAAGAGATGATGATGGAAATCGAACAACTGAAGGCGATGATATATGCTGGAGCCAATCTTCAGTCGCCAGATTTGTCCGACGAAGCAAGTTTCCAACCACTAGGAGATTGAGATGAAAAGGAACCAAAATCTACAAAAGGATTGGTGTTGGATGGTGATGTTGATGACTGTGCAACTACTGTTAATCCGCTAGTTCCAAAAAAATGGTAATAATTGGATTTATATAATTTTCATCTTATGATTTATATAATTATATTTGTATTGATAAAAATTTATATAATACACTTACCATGAGAAAAAGACGGGGAGACCTTTTATTTTGACCTTTTATTTATAATTCATAGGTTGTGCGAAAATGTGAGTTATCGGCTGGTAGTATAGACACCAAGGTTGCATTTGGTGTTGTTTTCCCTATTGAAGATGAATTGAGTGATAAAATACATGGAATGGATATGTTGCTTGGTTGTCTTCGTGTTTCAGTGGATGGATATACCAACCCAGATGCATTACTCCTATGCCGGTACCTAGTGAAATGGGGGTTGTACATCAAGTTGTTGGCTCTCTTGTAGCCTGGCCTGTGGAACTGATCAACTTCCCACCACCATGGTATGTGCTTACCCAAATAATATATGTTTATTCTATGTGTATGTAATAAGGAAATAGAAATGTGTTTGATGTTTATATGATGGTTGATTATTTTTATTCAGATTAAGCAAAAGGAGTTGCCGCCACCAAAAGCAGGTGAGTCATTGCAGAGATTATAGACCTTGTATTCTCAAGTAAAGCCACCTAAGAGTGTGCCAAAGAGGTGGAGGTTGATATATAAACATGCAGTGACCCTGATGAAAGATGGTGGGGCCTTGATCCAAATTCCATGCGATGCATAGTTTTTTGGGATAGAGAAGATAATTTTTTCGTTGCATGAGAATGTGTTAGCATTATTGCAGTTTGAAATGATCGGGGAAGTTGTTATGTCATCTTATATGATGTTAGTATTTTTTTTTCCAATTCTGCATGTTACGGTTTAAATGGTTATATTTTATTTATCTAGTTTCTTGTTTACTAAGATACACAAGGCAAATGATTTGGACACATTTGGTATTTTTCATCTTGGACGGACGGTTAACCTCGACGGAGATTTTGAATCTTACGTTGTGCAAAGACTGAGAGACCACAGTGATCGCATATATTTCATACCGCATAATAGCAGGTAAGTTTTTGATGAAACCTATATGTATGTATATTTTGGCATATAAACATTGGTGTGAATATGTATTATTTTGACTTTGGAATATTTTTTATGATAACAACATGCACCGGATTTTGAGTATAATATGGGTTGGTGATATTTATATTCTCAATCCATTGTCTCATCTGAGCCATTTTTCAACTTTAGAAAAACATTAACAAAGTAATTTTTCTTAACTAATTTTTTATCGTCATCAATGCTTTTTTGAGTTTGACATGATGAAGTATTCCTATATAATTTGTAGGGCAGTCAATACTTTCAATTCCCAAACAGGCAAGGGCAATAAAATGCCTGAAGTAAAGAATCTCACTGTAAGTATTTTTCAATTTCTAACAATGGCATACTTAAGTTAATGTTTAATTAATTTGGCAGCTGATATATATGTCATTACTTTATTGGAATAGGGATGTCCAAAACAGTCTGGTGGCCATGAATAGAGTTACGTGGTGATGCGCTACATGAAAGAAATCATTGAGGATAAGGAATTTACTTTTCTTAAAAAGGCAAACATATATTGAATCTGGATTTACTTTGCAGAACCATTGAATTTTGTAAAATCGTTAGCATTTATATTAGATATACAAGATGTACTCTATTTATTGAAATCACCATCTGGATTAAATGGTCAAAACTACATTTTTAAGCCATAACTACAACTTTGGTTTTGTTGAACTGCAGTTTATTGAACTACAGTTGTGCACTATAGTTGAACATTGCAGTTTGTAATTCTTGACTTTCGGAATTTCAGTTGCACATTTCAGTTGAACTGTAGTTTTATTGAACTTTAGTTGCACATTTCAGTTGAACATTGCAGTTTGTAATTCTCGGCCTTGGGAATTTCAGTTGCACACTACTGCTGGCATTTCAATTTCAATTATAGTTGAATATTGCAGTAGTACTCTATTTCAGTTTTATTGAACTTCAGTTGCATTCTACTATTGGCATTTCAATTACAAACTAATCGTACATTACTGGATTATCAACTTTGCAGTGGAGTATGAAGAATCGAAAGTGTTACAATATGGACCAATTGGAGATGGTGTGTAATAAGGTGCTTGATTATATTGAAGAACAGTTGTAAATATTGTTTAATGTTTCTCTGAATGGAATGTAATGTATATGTGCTCATTGGTGTTAGATGAACTATTGGTGTTTGTTGTTTTGCTTTTACGGATGTTGGGATAGTATCAATGACAAGTTTAGTTTCAGTTATTTTTTTGTATTAGTAGGAAACTTTTGGTTTTGTCTTTGATATTGCATGTTTGTGGTGGATGATTTATAGCATGAAACTTTTTTTTTTGGTATTAGTATTACATTTTTGTGGTAGGACATAAATCAGGAAAAATATTGATGTCTAAAATCATAACTGACATCAGTTACGTAGAATAAAACAATGTATAAATAGAACAAAGACATCACCTCCTTTAAAGAGAAATAATGTCTAAATGCCACAAACGCATTATTTCACTGAAAATGAATTGATGTCTGTTTGGTTTATAGAAATCACTTCTTTTAGAAAGAAATGATATGGTAAAAACACTTATTACAATAGTTTTTCGCACCAAAAACGATGTAGTAGTCATCTTTTGCTACTTGCATGATATGTTTATATTAATTCAAAACCGATAATAAGCTATCATCAACATTCAGTTGATGCAAATAAACAAAAAAGGGGTTAATACATCATTTTTTATTTAATTTATGATGTCTTAATGCAGCTTTGACATCTTTTTTTAACTAATGTTAAAAAGTGGACATTAGACATCACCGACAAAGACATCACTCTAGAAAAATGAGGATATTGTTTTTTAGCTGATGTTTAAGTGAAGTTTTCTTGTAGTGGTATCTTCCTTTTATTATCGATCTCGAAAAGACCAAAAACATTCTCTGTCTCTCTTAGCCAATTTCGTGCTTCAGCAAAGCTCACGATTCCATAATGGTTTTCCTCCTATAGCGCAAAAGTCTTTAAATAGCTTAGAAAAGTTATCTACTCATGGAGGTGGAGCTACAGCTGGGGTGGAGCATCTCCTTGACCTCCAGCTGGTGTCGTAGCCTCAAGATACCTACGAAACCATATTGATAATGGAATGCCCTCGGGATGGTTGGGTGCCCTACACATGATGAAAAGAGAAGAAATAAAAGATTCAACAAAAGATCGAGAGAATATGGAATATGGCTCGAGGGGATATGTTTTTAAAAAACTGGTTTTTATTTGAAAATACTTTGTTTTTTGAAAACAATTTAAAAACTTTTTCTCTGATCTTGTTGTAACACCCTATAATTTTAAAAGACATTAAAATGGTAAACTAAGGAATAATTAATTAAATATTAGGAATTAAGTAAAATGAACTGCGCCATTGCGTTTGTCTCGGAATTTTGGTCAGAATAGACACCATGTTTGCGTAAAACGGACATCGCATGAGAAAGTTATTAAAGTTAGAAGTTTGTATATGTATAAGAGAAATATATGTAAACAAACATTATCCAGAATTCAAAATAATCCGAAAACCAAAGGCGGGAAGGCGCGGGAATTCAGCCCGTCGGGGATCGACCCTGTGTCCTATGGGTGTCGACCCATGGGACGGCCCCACAACAGGGATGTCGACCCCTATATCAACCAAGGGGTCAACCACCCCGGATGAATCTGGACCTGTTCTGTGTCCTGGTTCGTTGGCCGATGGCTATATAAAGGACCTTAATCCCATTGATTTATTCGTCTAAATCAATGGCGACAACGAGGTGCTGCCCTAATGCAGATTAAAATAGCCTATTCTTCTTCAACCATAAGTTATACGTATTCAGAGATCTATGCTACATCATCTATAATCAATTCCATGTTTTTTAGATCCAATCACAGTGAGTTTATGTTGCTTTTAGAAATAAAGACCTAAAATGTAATCTTGACATGTTTATAAGTTTGGATCTAAGCCTACGTCTGTCAGTAATCTGAATCACAATAGATCTTCCATTACTTGTATACCTAATTTACTGCTTAGATCTCATATGCCTATTCATGATATCCCTATTCTATTAATTTGCCTAATCATGTCACAGTATGCCTATTCTATTAGTATAACCAATTCTATCATCATATGACAGTTTTATTTACTATGCATGTTCTTGTTCGCTTCTCTCCCTCTTTCCTTTTTTATTTTTATAGCTAGGCTACCTTCGAGCCTAGGCCTATCGCTGACATATGCGAACGTATGGAATTGTGAATGATAAATTAGGGCATAATTCACATTGTAAAATCATAACTGGGAATTTTGGGCATAATTTGTACCGTGAACTAAAACTTGGGATTTTGGGGGCATAATCTATATCTTGATATAAACCTTAATCTGGAGCATAACTTGTATCATGAATCAGACGAGGATTCGGGGAATAAACATGAAAATTGGTTAATAATGAACATTCCTAGATTTACAGTAATTAGAAACTGTAAACGCGCTTAGACACGAGGTTAGATTACACTTGTGGTAGAAGTCTACCCGGAATCGCCTGGCATATTTAGCGTCCACAGGTGGTAAATCTAATGTGAGGGGTCTAAGTGCATAAATGTACACATAACGGTGTTAAGACACGAGGTTAAGTCTGACTTGTGGTAGAAGACTGCTTGGACCCGACCGACATATCTAGCGTCCATAAGTGATAGACTTAATGTGAGGGGTCTAGCGCATTAATAACCATAAATGAATGGATGGTAATACTTAATCGGTTTGAATCTGTGAGGGTTACATGAACCTATCAAATTAAGTAGGGGTTATGTAAAATTGCTTGAATCAGTGGGAGGATTAAGCTAATCTTGTTAAATATGTGGGGATGGGTTATACATATAAACCCGACAAATTTAACCTGTTGGGGTTATAAAATCTTGTTAAACTGGCAGGCATAACCTTTTGAAACCCTAGCAGTTGGGATGCACGCCTAGAGGGAAGCCTGTATCATATGGTGTGGGACCCATATCAGTCAGTAACCTATATTGGTATCAAATGGAAAACCCTGAACTAGGTCATGGTCAAGACACGCTTACTGAGCTGATTATAAGAGGTCACTTGAGTGAGGGTGTTGACGACGCATTCCATTGGAGTCATGTGTATGCATGGGTCTGCTTGCTCGGGAAGATAAGATGTTGTGACTTCAGTAGATATAGTTGTGCACATCCTGGAAATAACAGCTTGCCGCTTTAGGAAGTGGTACATCCTATTGCGGGGCCAGCACGGGGTATCTACGAGTTAGGGAGCCGGTCTATTGGGGGTAGTAATTAAGGTACATCTAATCTTGCTTGTTTAGGAGCCCGTTATTATTGTTGGGGGTAACACCCATTAGTTCTGTTGGGCTACGAGTTATTGTATGGGGTAAAACCTCTCACAAGAAGTACACCTAAGTCTAACATCTAGTACTTGTTGGGATCTTCTTTTTCTTGTTGTATTAGTATTGGTGCACAGAAATGTATTAGAGAAGCGCATTATACACTACAACAAAAACACCATATTACAACTTTAATTTTACAACGGTGGTAAAAGCACCGTTTAATATATGTTTTTTAACAACTTTTCCCAGAAAAGTTGTAATAAACTTATTTTTAACAACTGTGTTATTTTGACAGTTGTAATAAAAGCCTATAACAACTTATATTTTTTGACTGTTGTAATATATGACTATATTTAACAACTAATAATTAATATTAACACATTTATGTTGATTATTTATAATTAATAACTAATAATTGATATTAATAATTAATTAGGAAGTAATAATTAATAATCAATCCGTAATATTTAATACTTAGCAATAATTAATAATCAATCCATAATAATTAATAATTAAATATTTTGACAACTCTTTTATTGTGACAGTTGTAATAAATGCCTATTACAATTTTTCTTTCTTACATGTTGTAATAAAAGACAGTTTTTAAAAGTTAAAATTCAATAATTACTAATTAGTATAATAATAATTAATATTAATTATTTCCATTAAATAGTAAATAATTTTTAATAATTATAATTAATAAGTAGTATGCAAAATAATAAATTATTAGTATTATTAAAGAATTAATAGTTACCTTTTAGAAATAAATAATTAAGAAATAATCATTAATATTAGTTTCTAACTTATAATATTTAATTCTGTACATTTCGGCGAAATCCGAATTATGCACAACGAAAAATTTGGCGATCATGAAGATGTTAGCGATGAAATTCACATTTCGTATTTTACTTATACTGCTCACTTACGTTAACGTCTCTCCTATACCCTAAATCAAAATTGAACCTTAAATTTTCCTTCCTCAAACAAAGTTTTTTCAACAACTTTTTTATTTTGCGCTGCGGCACGGGTACGTGCACTTCTGCCCGAAATTTTTTTAGGCCTTTTTCTTCAAATTTAGACCGTACTTGATTTTTTTTATATAGGAAGGATTGTGTCCCGACAAGTATTATTTTGCAAATTACTATTTATAAATGCGTCTCTCCTGTGATAGTTAAAGTTAAAATTTGAAATTGAATAATAACAATAATAAATCTAAACAAATAAATAGAAATTCATAACTGTTATAAATCAACTCTAGTATTCACTTTGGCTCCAAGTCCAAACATGTTTGGCTCCAAGTCCAAACACGTTTGGCTCAATCAAATTCAAATTTTCCGCAAGGCTCTAAATTCAAACTTTTTGTAAGGCTCCAAAACCATTTTTTGGGACTCCAAACGACGCTTTCACATGTATTCACATATCCCTCCCTATCTCCTCTTCCCTGCTATATCCAGCACTAATCTCAAAGTCGTCCATTAATGAATCAAAATCAAATACAATATTAAAGTCGAATAAATAAAAGATTCACACGTACATGAAATTTGCTATAACTCTCTCATTCGGCCTGCTTGCCTTCGTCGTCCTCCTCGTTATAGCAATTTCGCTTCTCAGACGCTTCTCCCATGGCAACAGTTTGGATGACGTGGAGCGACTGACGTATGAGAAAGAAGGAAGCTTCAGAAAGGACTAGGGAGCGGTTCAGGTGTACAGTTGGGCGGAGGTGAAGGAGATGACGTCCGGGTTTGCGGTCGTGACTGGAGAGTGTGGATTCAGTACAGTGTACGCGGGTTGAGTACTGGGTGATAATTTCGGTAAGGAGGTGAGGTGTGCGTTCAAGGTGCATCGTAGAGGAGAGGGACGTTTTTTTGAGGTTGTAGCATCCCAATATTGTTCGATTGATTGGCTATTCTCATGATCACGGTCAGTTTTAACAAACTTTGTTTTATTTTTATTATTATCAACTATTGAAATTCATGTATTATCAACTACTGATGCACGCACCTTTACAGTAATATTCAAAAAGTTCATCTTCATAGAAACTGTTCATGGTCAGCATCCAACATAAAGAAGCTTTGATCCCTTGGTCCTATAGTGCTCCCACTGATGGTCTCTGCTATTCAGGGTTGACCCTGTTACATCTGTTAATAAACTGCTGTGATTTTTCATGAAAACTGATCTGCTTTTAGATTGGTTAGATATACTTGAAACTGAGATGATGCATCTAAACCCTATGTAATTCTTAATTTGGTCCAGCCTTTAACTTTAGCAGAAGAAAAAACACAACATCCTTTTCTTTGGAGATGACTTCAGTATTTTCTTTCAATCGACTAAAGCATTTTCTGCTCAAACAAAATGAGCATTTATTTTACTATATATGGTAACAACAACAAAACAAAAGAGAGGCATTCCTACAGGTAATAATCAACTTCTAATGGTTTTGTCATAGGCTGTGCATTCTTCCTTATCTTCATTTTAGAATCACGAGTTTTGCTGATAATATTTGGTGAGGAGCGTTTCTAAGTATTCTCCAAAACTAAAACTCCCATTTGGTCGAATCAACTGCAATAAATCATAAAGTAGCTACAAGTGAGTTCTAAAATTTGTGTCATCTAATTCTGATAAACTGATACCTACCTCTTTATGATGATGGCGAATACTCAGCAGTGGCGATGCTGAGCTAATTGTCAACGACGAATCCAATTCCGAGGGAACGATTCAGATTCAATGAGGTAGCAACTTCAATTTGAGTCGATTTCTCACTTTTTTCAAACTCCATGTAATTTAGTCTTTTTCAAACTTTTATCTGATCGAAATGAGGTTTTGATTTTGTATCGTGATATTCTGATTGGAAGATGTAAATCAATTTGGACGAGAAATCATGTCCATCGTCACTTTTTCCGTTGGCTATTCAATTAATCATCTAATATTTTGTTATTATAAATGTAAGTGCCGACGATTTTTCAGATTTATATTTTCATCGCTAGCTGTTTCAGATAAACTTATGAGTTACAATCATTGCTTTTTTTTCTATTGTTTTGCCTTCTGTAATTTATTGGTCTGCTCTTAAGTAATCATATGCCAATCAATACTATTAAACGGAAATTTATTAGTTACAATCATTGTTTTTCTATTGTTTTTGTTACATTTGATCATCATTTGCTTAACTTACTACTTCAGATTATGCAGATTTATGAAGGCACTGTATGGCTTGCTTGATGGCGCTTTCGACAACACCAAGGTATGTCTTCTAGAACTGTTTATACTTCACATTATCATATCAATTCATATTTATTTATAGAAATATTAACATCAAATGCTGCATTGCTTTTGTTATGTTTTATAGCTTAGGTTACTTCATACTTTAATATACTTCATTCTTATTGCTTAATATGTTATATACTTCATACAGTTTAATTCAAGAAAACCTGCAGCATTGCAAGAAATTCTAAAATTCATTGGAAGTCAACTCAAGAATGTAGACCATTGCAAGACCTGCAGCATTACGAGCATATCCCAATTTCATTATGTTTGTATTACTTCTAGTGATGTATATTTATGAAAGATGACTTCAAGTCATTTGGATTTTGGAGTCTTTATGTATTTGAGATACTTGTATGACTTATAAAAAAATCATGGGAGTTTGAAAATTCAAATATAATGTTTTGGTTCATGTTTTAAATTTGTTTGATATCTTCAGTTTTGATAATATGTTCCGAAATGAATTCTTTTACAAATAATATGTATATAATTTGTTCATAATTTACAACTTAAATTAATATTTCTAATAAAATATATTACAGCAGTTATAAACGGTTGTAATGAAGTTTATGACAACGGTGGAAAATAGTTGTAATAAAGTTTATTACAATGGTGGAAAACAGTTGTAAAATATACATTTCCCAATGGTGTCGCAACGGTGCAAAAAAGTTGTAAAAGATTTAAGTCTATTACAACGTCTAAATAGACGACGGTGGCTCCATCGTTGTAAAAAGTCTTTTACAACTGTTTTCCACTGTTGTGATATATTGTTTTTGTTGTAGTGATATTCTGCTCAGTTAATCCTGTTTACCTTGTTATATCTGCCTTATGACACTGTCATCTCTATAACACCCCACCTCCGCCAGTGCCACTCTTGCTAGGACACTAGCTTTGGAGGGGCGTTAAACGAGGTAAACATGCATGCAGATATCACAAGATAGAACATATAAGTAAAACAGAGTAGTAAAGCAGCGGATAAACTAGCATTTCAAAACCATAGTTAAGTTACAACAAAGTACTTGATCATTATTTCCCAACAAACAAAGTCTTGAGAAAAACATAAACTGAAAAACTGAAATACATAAAGTACTATCCCCAAAGTGAAGTGATAAACCATAGCTAGCTCAATGTCCAAAACCGTACATGAGCAAATCCAGAAAGCAAGCTATAAAGATCCAAGCTAAGCTCCAATGTTCCCACCCTGAGGACCTGAGGGGGGGAAACGGAAGAAAAGAGGCGAAAGAAAACAGGTCAGTCAAAAAGACTAGTAAGCCCTACTACTATCCGTCTATGAACTAGTAAAGTTAACTGGCATGAGAAGCTAAGATAAACATAAGGATAACAACATACTGGCATGATGATTAACTAACCAGATAGATAAAGGTGTCATCGCATAATCAAGGTTAAGTTTTGCACCACGGGTGTACTAGCATTCTAACATGTCAAGTAAAAACAAGAATTGATCCCTTGGCCCAAGCTTGGCCCAACCTCATGAGATGACCTAAATCAAGGTCCAACTACTCGGTCTAGTCGATCGGCTCCCTATAAGCCTAACTCGTCAAGTGTCGGTGTCATACGGCCCAAACATGCAATGTAGTTAAACTGCGCTAGGTCCACCCTAGGGTGTATCAAGCCCTAGGGTGTCAACCTCGGACACTAATCAAGTATGCACAGTCTAGATCTACTGGTACCCGTGCCTGATTTTCCAACTCCGGACTATGTGCACGACCATAGTCCGCCTGGACCCACACCGGCGTACCTACTCAGCCGTCGTTTTGGTCGCTTACATGTCAGCCCAGTAATCGTGCCCCACCCTAGCCTAGTCCTAGGGTCTTATGATACTACTAAGAGGGTTACTGCTGCAAAGGACCACGCAACTAGGGTTTCTTAATGGGTTAAATGTGGTTAACCCGATCCAAACGTGGATTAAATTGGTTAAGTGTACCCAAGGTTCATGACTTAACCCCGATTAACCCATCAAGCCCAAATTGGTTAAGTATTAAGTGGACCATGACTTAACCCTAATTAGTAGGCATTAATTAACTTAATGCGCTTTAACCTCTCACATTATACTTTATTGTGGTTACTAGTTAAGCCGGGCGGGTCCGGGTAGCTTTACACCACAACTAGGTCTAACCTCGGGTTCGAGCACAACATGACCAACTTCTCACATTGGGTCCTATTGTTTGTAGCCACTAGTTAAGCCGGGCGGGTCCGGGTAGATTTATGCTACAAACTCAACCCAACCTCGAGTTGGCCACACTCATATTTTCTAAGTGTCATGTCCATTATGTTTCCAAAACATAATTACAAGTTAACATATCACGTCATGTTATAAAAACCATGTTTATGTCATAATGTTACCCAACCCCAACGTAATCCCATCGTTTACATAATCGCATCAACGCATAAAGGATAAAATAGGGAACTTGGCATAATCATGACAAAAAGGTGTTGAAGCCACAAGTTTATCATGGTGGCATATGAAGTGTACATATGTTCATATACTTGCATATTGCATTATTAGGCTTCAAAAGCATGCATAAAACCAAACTTAGCATATGAGTGATACATGGTGATAAATGACATGTAGAAGTTGCTAGAAGTTCGCATTTAGCCTCACATGCAAGTTATCATAAGGGATATGATAACTTCCATGTTGCCAAAATGCAACCTTCAACATAAAGCTTGAAGCTCACAACTTCAAGTTTAACTTGCATAACATGATAACATGTGTATAATGATCAACCCAAACTTGCATAACATAGCAACATGTGTCATACATAATGATTAAACCAACTTGCATAATGATCAACCAAACTTGCATATCATAAGGATCAACCAAACTTGCATATCATAATGATCAACCAAACTTGCATATCATAATGATCAACCAAACTTTGATCAACCAAACTTGCATATCATAATGATCAACCCCAAACTTGCATCATTAATTTAACTTTAGAGTTCAAAAAAAGAAAGTAGAAAAGGGCTTACAATGCTATGAAGACACAAATGAATATTTATTATAAAGATTGAGACGAAGCCCTTATGCAAGCACCAAAAACCCAAATATGCAAGCTCCAAATGAAAAACCCTTGAGCCAAATCAATAAAAATCCTTGCTTTGAAATAGAAATGTTGCAACTTGACTTGAATGCAAACTAAGAACACTCATACAAGCTTGAAAACACTTGTATGAACTCAAAACCTCTCATATGAATAAACTTAGGAATTTTAGCATGAGAGTGGAGGCCATGAGAGGAACAATTTTGACATAGTTTAGTTGTAGGATTGAATAATGGTGATTTAGGCTAGGCTTAGGGGTCTTTTTATAGAAGATTAGGATAGTATTAGCCATAGGATTAACCCTAGATTGAATCCAAGCCATCAAATCCCGTCACAAGCCTCCAAAACAGGTCCAAACAGCCCAGTCAAGTGCACCAGGCCGACCTGGCCGACCAGGGAGGTCGACCCTAGGGTCGACTCCCCAGTCGACCTGGGGGGGGGGGGAGGTCGACTCCCCAGTCGACCCCCAGGGTCTGGCGGGAATTTTCCCGCCACTTCTGAAAATTGAAATTTTTGAATCTGTTTTGAATTTGAATTTTTCGTGAAACTTCGCGAGGCCATATCTTGGTCATACGGACTCCGTTTTTCGAAAACTCGGACTCTATTTCGCGTATTTTTCCGAGACGAACGCAATGGCACAGCCCGTTTCCCTTGATTCTGATTTTACAGTTTAATTCTGCCTTGATTTATGTTATAACATGTTATTCAAAAATATGGGTTGTTACATTCTCCCCTCCTTAAAGGATTTCGTCCCCGAAATCTCCAAGTTAGGAAGAACGTATCCTACCATCCATCATCCATCTACTCAAAATATCATCCACGTGCAGTCATTGTCCTTAAAGGATTCTAAATGCTGTATGATCATATGCAAAGGTGTGTGTTTATGTACTTATCTAATGCGAAAATCAGGCGGTTACTGATACAGTAAACCTCCTTAATGCAAAGTATGTTAGTTAAATGAGTCCATATGTATGCAAATTCCTAACATAACTTAAAATCTCTACATGAGTGCACATAACATTCATTCATATGCAACATCCACGTGATAGCACAACAAGTTTCATCCATGAATAAGTATAAGCACTCATGCATATGCAACATGAAAGTGTGTGAGCCGATCTTAGTGCCTAATGTGTATCATGCATCCACGAGTATCCACGTGCAAACACTTGCAACCACTTGCAACCATCAAGCATAACATGTTTCAAATACATGTTTCGTCCAAAGGGTTTCTATCTAAGGTTCTCATGACATGATTAACAAGATAACAAGATAAATAAGATAAACATGGATAGAAAAAGAAAGATATGCTACTTAGGAGAGGAAATTGAGAATGTACCCTCAAAAAGGAATGGATAAAGCCCACGCATCTTCTCCTCGGTTTCCCAAGTTGCGTCTTCTTCGGCTTCACTCCACTGAACTTTCACCAATTTGACTTCCCGATTCCTTAGTTTCTTGATCTCTGTTCCCAAGATACGAATCGGAGCTTTTCTCAAGGTTGCTTCTTTCTCTACCTCAATGTCTTCAAGAATGCTTGGTTCAACCACCTCAGCGGATTCATGTAGGCACTTTCGGAGATGCGAGACATGAAAGACATTATGCACTCCGGCTAGCTTTTCGGGCAATTCCACCTTATAGGCCATCTTTCCAATTCTCTCTATGATAGGGAAGGGTCCTACAAACCTTGGTGCCCGCTTCCCTATTGCTCCAAAACGTACCACATTACACAAAGGAGAAATCTTCACGAAAACCATGTCTCCCACTTCGAATTCCAAATCTGCCCTTCGCTTGTCAGCATAGGATTTCTGTCTATCTTGGGCCGCTTTCATCCTTCTTCTCACTAATTCAACTTTCTCGGATGTATCCCGTATCATATCGGGCCCAAGTATAAGTCTATCTGTTGTCTCCCACCAACAAGATGGTGACCTACACGGCCTCCCATACAAAGCTTCAAATGGTGCCATCCCTATGCTGGCTTGATAGCTATTATTATAAGCGAACTCTACAAGAGGAAGGTGGTCTTCCCAAGTACCACCAAAGTCAAGAACACAAAGCCTCAAGAGATATTCTAGCACTCTATTCACCCTTTCGGTTTGGCCATCCGTCTGGGGGTGATAGGCTGTACTCAGATTCAATCGCGTACCCATCGCTTCTTGCAAACTATTCCAGAACTGGCTAGTGAAAATTGGGTCACGGTCGCTAACTATGCTAGAAGGAACTCCATGCAACCGCACTATCTCTCGGAGATAAATAGATGCCAGCCATGATGTGGTCCTCTTGCTCTTTACTGGGATGAAGTGAGCACTCTTCGTAAGTCTGTCAACTATGACCCATATGCTTGTGTTCCCTCTCCTTGACCTAGGAAATCCATCCACAAAATCCATAGAAATACTCTCCCACTTCCATTGCGGGACCTCCAATGGATGTAATAGCCCACCTGGTTTCTTCGACTCGGCTTTCACTTGTTGGCACACCATGCACCTTGAAACATACTCTGCCACATCTTTCTTCATTCCGGCCCAAAAGAAAATGCGCTTCATATCCCTATACATCTTGTCCCCTCCAGGATGTATAGTCATCTTCGAGTGATGTGCTTCTTCAAGAACTTTATGCACCAAGTCTCCTACTTGTGGAACGCATAGCCTTCCATCACGCCTTAGCTAACCCTTGTTATCAATAGTGTATCTAGCAAGGTGACTAGACGTCTCACCACGAATCAACTTGTCCATAACTTCGACTATCTGTGGATCTTCCTTCTGCGAAGCCCCAACTTGATCAAGAAGTGTGGGTCTAAGCTCAAGGGATGCTAATTAACCCGTCATCGACTCAACAGCCGTCGTGAAATCAAAGGTTGCCAAGAATTCTAAGTTCTTCATCTCAATGAACAAGGGGCTCAAAGTCAACCTCCTTCTGCTTAGTGCATCTGCCACAACATTACCCTTTCCAGGGGTGTAAGCTATCTCGAAGTCATAAGATGCCAAGAATTCCATCCACCTTTGCTGCCTTAGATTCAGATCTTTCTGCGAGAAGAGGTACTTGAGTGACTTGTGATCAGTATACAACTCAAACCTTTCGCCTAGAAGATAGTGGCGCCAGGACTTGAGTGCAAAGACGATCGCCGCCAACTCCAAATCATGAGTGGGATAGTTCTTCTCATGAACTTTAAGTTGCCTACCCCCATAACATATCACTCTTCCCTCTTGCATCAGAACAGCTCCTAACCCCGTGCCACATGCATCTGTGTACACGGTAAACATCTTACCACTATCGGGTAATGCCAAAACTGGAGCTGAGGTAAGGGCTCTTTTGAGCTTTTGAAAAGCAAGCTCACACTCCAAGTCCCATGCAAAGATTAAGTTCTTCTTCGTCAACTTAGTAAGAGGGGCCGAAATCTTAGCGAAGTCCCTGATGAACTTCCTATAGTAGCCCGCCAGACCGAGAAAGCTCCTTACTTTAGTTGCATTCCTAGGAGTCTTCCAGTCTTGAACCACAACCACTTTCGCGGGATCCACCGCTATGCCTTGCTTAGAGACTATATGTCCAAGAAACCGAACTTCCCTTCTCCCAAAATGACATTTGGAGAACTTGGCTTTCAACTGATGCACTCTAAGCGTATCCATCACTTCCTTGAGATGCCTAGCATGCACTTCCTCATCCTTTGAGAAGATCAGAATATCATCCATGAAGACAACAACAAATTTGTTAAGGAACTCCCTGAACACCCTACTCATCAAATCTACGAAGTTGGCGGGTGCATTAGTCAAACCGAATGGCATGACAAGCCATTCAAAGAATCCATCTGGAGTCCTAAACGCAGTTTTATCAATACTATCCTCAGCTACTCTAAGCTGATGGAATCCGGTGGCTAGATCGAGCTGAGAGAAAACAGAAGCACCAACAAGCTGGTCAAAGAGATCATCAATCCTCGGTAACGGGTGCCTATTCTTCTTTGTCAGCTTGTTCAATTCTCGATAATCAACACATAGACGAAGCGAACCATCCGCCTTAGTAGCAAATACCACCAGAGCACCCCATTCAGAAATGCTTCGTCTAATAAAATTCTTCTCAAGCAGCTCCTTGATTTGCTTACTGAGCTCTCTTCTTTCTCGTGGAGCCATGTGCCTAACGGGCAATGATACTGGCTTGGCATTATCAACTAGATAAATGCGGAAATCTATCTCTCGTTTAGGGGGTAACCCCTTAACTTCTTCAAAGACATCAGGATAGTCTCGGACCACCCTTACAGATTGCAGCTCATCGATGGACGAGTCGAGAGATTCAAGATAACATAACATGACGGGACCTCTAGGGTTACAAGAAATTTATAGGGTATTACCGAGGCGAGTCATGAGCCTCACCACCCTATGTTCACAATCGAGAATGGCTCCATAACTGGACAACCAATCCATGCCCAAGATCAACCCATATCCCGTGAACCCGAGAACATAAGCATTACACGTAAATTCCACGGCCAAGATAGAAATTTTCAAATCCACACAAATCATAGACAGATGGGCGGAACCCCCAATTGGATTTGAAACACAAACGGGATCCTAAACTAGGCTAGTACTTAGGTGCAAACTTTCAACAATGTCAGAGGAAATAAAACTATGCGATGCGCCAGAATCAAATAAGGTGCAAACAGGAAAATCAGAAATATAAACAAGACTTTCTACAGAAATACTACCTCGGTCCTGAACTGGAGCAGCATTGAGAGCATGTACTTGCCCTCCAGAAGGTCCTGCACGTTGATTCTGCCTTTGCTTCTTAGGGCAATCCTTGCTAAAATGTCCGGCCTCTCCACAATGAAAGCATCCTCCCAACTTCCTTTTCTTCTTTCTACAATCCTTAGCTATGTGCCCAACATTCCCACAGTAGTTGCATTTTCTTGGGTCCTTTGCCTTGCCCTTGTTGCCCTTGTTGTTCTTGTTGTTCTGATTGCTCTGATTTCCTCCCCACTTGGAGTCTGTCTTCTTGGCTTGAGTCTCATTAGTCTTGTCTTCCTTCTTGCTATTCTTATCGTCTCCTTGAAGAAATGCCATGTCTTCTAGTCCCTCAAAAGTGGCCCCCATGGGTATATGAGATAGGGCTAAACCTTGTAATGGCTCATTCAACCCTCGTGCAAAGCGTAAAGCCTTTTTCTGGGGAGTATTAATCATGTCCAAACCGAATCGGGCGAGCTTGTTAAACTCATTCACATACTCCCTCACTGTCATATCCCCTTGCTTCAAAGATATAAACATCTCCAATTGCAGATTCGCCTCAGCTGATGATAGAAACTTAAGCCCAAATCTTGTCCTAAAGTCGGCCCAAGTCTCTATAGGCCTCGTAGCATTGGTGACCTCCCACCAATAAGCAGCTTCTTCTTTTAATAGCCATGCTGCCAATAAAACCTTTCTATGATCTTGCACATCAAAGATGGCGAAGAGATCTTCGGTTTCTTTCAAACAATTTCGTGCCTCCACAAAAGTCTCCGTCTCAATGAAATTCTTGCCACCCATCGCCTTAAAGTCTTTGCAAATCTTAGCGAAATCTGCTTGCGGATTCTGAGGAGGAGGAGGAACCTCGGTTATATTGGGGGTATTTGCTGGGCCCACATCGTTGGCCCTAGCTTCCAAGTACCTCCGGAACCATCCGGGAATGGTCACACCCTCGGGAAGGTTAAGATCGGCCATACTAAAAAAGGAAAAAGATAGGTTCAGAACGAAGAAACGAAGGATAGTGCTATGGCTTTTAGGGAATAGCCTTTTCAAAATAACTAGACTTTTCTTGGAAAATACTTAATTGGTTTCGAAAATAGTTTTTCCAAAAGGTAAGTTTTTTAAAAACACTTTTGCTCAAATCTTGTAAACCTTATGCTCTGATACCAAACGTAACACCCCACCTCCGCCAGTGCCACTCTTGCAAGGACACTAGCTTTGGAGGGGCGTTAAACGAGGTAAACATGCATGCAGATATCACAAGACAGAACATATAAGTAAAACAGAGTAGTAAAGTAGCGGATAAACTAGCATTTCAAAACCATAGCTAAGTTACAACAAAGTACTTGATCATTATTTCCCAACAAACAAAGTCTAGAGAAAAACATAAACTGAAAAACTGAAATACATAAAGTACTATCCCCAAAGTGAAGTGATAAACCATAGCTAGCTCAATGTCCAAAACCGTACATGAGCAAATCCAGAAAGCAAGCTATAAAGATCCAAGCTAAGCTCCAATGTTCCCACCCTGAGGACCTGAGGGGGGGGGGGAAACGGAAGAAAAGAGGAGAAAGAAAACAGGTCAGTCAAAAAGACTGGTAAGCCCTACTACTATCCGTCTATGAACTAGTAAAGTTAACTGGCATGAGAAGTTGAGATAAACATAAGGATAACAACATACTGGCATGATGATTAACTAACCAGATAGATAAAGGTGTCATCGCATAATCAAGGTTAAGTTTTGCACCACGGGTGTACTAGCATTCTAACATGTCAAGTAAAAACAAGAATTGATCCCTTGGCCCAAGCTTGGCCCAACCTCATGAGATGACCTAAATCAAGGTCCAACTACTCGGTCTAGTCGATCGGCTCCCTATAAGCCTAACTCGTCAAGTGTCGGTGTCATATGGCCTAAACATGCAATGTAGTTAAACTGCGCTAGGTCCACCCTAGGGTGAATCAAGCCCTAGGGTGTCAACCTCGGACACCAATCAAGTATGCACAGTCTAGATCTACTAGTACCCGTGCCTGATTTTCCAACTCCGGACTATGTGCACGACCATAGTCCGCCTGGACCCACACCGGCGTACCTACTCAGCCGTCGTTTTGGTCGCTTACATGTCAGCCCAGTAATCGTGCCCCACCATAGCCTAGTCCTAGGGTCTTATGATACTACTAAGAGGGTTACTGCTGCAAAGGACCACGCAACTAGGGTTTCTTAACGGGTTAAATGTGGTTAACCCGATCCAAACGTGGATTAAATTGGTTAAGTGTACCCAAGGTTCATGACTTAACCCCGATTAACTCATCAAGCCCAAATTGGTTAAGTATTAAGTGGACCATGACTTAACCCTAATCAGGAGGCATTAATTAACTTAATGCGCTTTAACCTCTCACATTAGACTTTGTTGTGGTTACTAGTTAAGACGGGCGGGTCCGGGTAGCTTTACACCACAACTAGGTCTAACCTCGGGTTCGAGCACAACATGACCAACTTCTCACATTGGGTCCTATTGTTTGTAGCCACTAGTTAAGCCGGGCGGGTCCGGGTAGATTTATGCTACAAACTCAACCCAACCTCGAGTTGGCCACACTCATATTTTCTAAGTGTCATGTCGATTATGTTTCCAAAACATAATTACAAGTTAACATATCACGTCATGTTATAAAAACCATGTTTATGTCATAATGTTACCCAACCCCAACGTAATCCCATCGTTTACATAATCGCATCAACGCATAAAGGATAAAATAGGGAACTTGGCATAATCATGACAAAAAGGTGTTGAAGCCACAAGTTTATCATGGTGGCATTTGAAGTGTACATATGTTCATATACTTGCATATTGCATTATTAGGCTTCAAAAGCATGCATAAAACCAAACTTAGCATATGAGTGATACATGGTGATAAATGACATGTAGAAGTTGCTAGAAGTTCGCATTTAGCCTCACATGCAAGTTATCATAAGGGATATGATAACTTCCATGTTGCCAAAATGCAACCTTCAACATAAAGCTTGAAGCTTGAAGCTCACAACTTCAAGTTTAACTTGCATAACATGATAACATGTGTATAATGATCAACCCAAACTTGCATAACATAGCAACATGTGTCATACATAATGATTAAACCAACTTGCATAATGATCAACCAAACTTGCATATCATAAGGATCAACCAAACTAGCATATCATATTGATCAACCAAACTTGCATATCATAATGATCAACCAAACTTGCATATCACAATGATCAACCCCAAACTTGCATCATTCATTTAACTTTAGAGTTCAAAAAAAAGAAAGTAGAAAAGGGCTTACAATGCTATGAAGACACAAATGAATATTTATTATAAAGATTGAGACGAAGCCCTTATGCAAGCACCAAAAACCCAAATATGCAAGCTCCAAATGAAAAACCCTTGAGCCAAATCAATAAAAATCCTTGCTTTGAAATAGAAATGTTGCAACTTGACTTGAATGCAAACTAAGAACACTCATACAAGCTTGAATACACTTGTATGAACTCAAAACCTCTCATATGAATAAACTTAGGAATTTTAGCATGAGAGTGGAGGCCATGAGAGGAACAATTTTGACATAGTTTAGTTGTAGGATTGAATAATGGTGATTTAGGCTAGGCTTAGGGGTCTTTTTATAGAAGATTAGGATAGTATTAGCCATAGGATTAACCCTAGATTCAATCCAAGCCATCAAATCCCGTCACAAGCCTCCAAAACAGGTCCAAACAACCCAGTCAAGTGCACCAGGCCGACTTGGCCGACCAGGGATGTCGACCCCCAGGTCGACCCTAGGGTCGACTCCCCAGTCGACTTGGGGGGGGGGAGGTCGACTCCCCAGTCGACCCCCAGGTCGACCCCCTGGGTCTGGCGGGAATTTTCCCGCCACTTCTGAAAATTGAAAATTTTGAATCTGTTTTGAATTTGAATTTTTCGTGAAACTTCGCGAGGCCATATCTTGGTCATACGGACTCCGTTTTTCGAAAACTCGGACTCTATTTCGCGTATTTTTCCGAGACGAACGCAATGGCACAGCCCGTTTCCCTTGATTCAGATTTTACAGTTTAATTCTGCCTTGATTTATGTTATAACATGTTATTCAAAAATACGGGTTGTTACAATCTCACTCTCTAATTTATACGCCTATCATGATGCTTTTACTTATTTATATGTTAAAAGTAACTAGACTCTTCAGACTTTACGTCTGACCCATTTTGTTTCCTCTTCTCTCTCTTCTGTTCCCCTTCCCCCCAAAGTTCTCAAGGTGGGAATACTCAAGGTTGATCAGGGTTCTTCGTTCATTCTGCTTGGAGCTGCTTAGATGTACCGCTTGATTTCATATCTTCTCTACTATGGTTATGATTTGGGTATTATGCTCTTTTTATGTATCATTGTACTCTAATAATTATTTTAGTACAAGGCAGAAGTCTTATCTTTTTAGCATTTCAGACTTATTATGTAATTGGGTTTGGACCACGTAGTTTTTCTATTTTATAAAGTTTTTAATTCCCTGTCATTTTATATCTGTCTTGTGATGTTTCTGTTTCTATTTCTGTTTACCTATAATGCTTCACAAAACTTAATGCATTTTGTTAAAGAGTGACATTAACAAATGTGGGGTGTCACATTTGGTATCAGAGCTGAAGGTTACCAGATCGGATAAAATATTTTGAAAATGGTTTTCGAAAA
Organism: Allium sativum; assembly: GCA_030737875.1. Taxonomy (NCBI): domain Eukaryota; kingdom Viridiplantae; phylum Streptophyta; class Magnoliopsida; order Asparagales; family Amaryllidaceae; genus Allium; species Allium sativum. The sequence goes on from CM060919.1 coordinate 343,482,600, forward strand.
GGTTTTAAAAGAAAGCATTTTCAAAAGAAAAGTCTGTTTGGAAGAACATATTCCCCAAAGCCATATGAAATATCTTTCGATTCTCTATTTGAATCCCTTTTTCCTTTTCTTTTCAGCATGTCTGGGGAACCTAATATTCCTGACGGCGTGCAGATACCGGCTTAGTTTTGTAGGTATCTAGAGGCTACGGCACCTGCCAGAGGCCCAGCAGACGCCCCTTCCCCAGCTGCAGCCTATGTTCCTCCTCCTCCACCGTTTGCTAATAATTTCTCTAAGATACGCAAAGATTTCTGTGCTATGTGCGGGAAGCCATTCCGAGGAACATAGACTTACGTAGAGGAAAATGAATTGGCTTAAAGAGACGTAGGATTTGTTCGGAATTTTCGAAGTTGACGATTGTAGGATGATTCAGTTAGCCATTTGGCAGTTGAAGGATGAGGCCTCGTTTTGGTGGAAAGTGACACAGGCGGGACGTCCAGTCGAAACTTGGGATGATTTCCGATAGATATTCAAGATGAAGTTTCTTTCTCTAAACGAGCAAATGGAAAGGTTTTTGGCACTTAAGCAAGGGGTCATGTGAGTCTGTTAAAAAGTTTGATCAATTGGCAAGGTTTGGTTTTGAGCTAGTATATACCCTACATAAGAAAGCTTTGAGGTTTGCTAGAGGATTGAATGAACCCCTCCATGGGTTGGCTATGTCTTATATTCCGATGGGAGCAGCTTTTGAGAAACTCGTTGAAATGACATTATTTCATGAAGAAGATATAGGTGAAAAGAAAGAGGCTAAGGTTGAGGAAACACAAAACAAGAAGGTGTGTCCCAAGGAAGAACAACAACAACAAAAGAAGAATGGAAAGAACGACTAAGCTCGAGATAAGAGGAATTGTCATCATTGCGTACGCGAGGGTCATGTGATCAAGGATTGCAAGAAAAGAAAGAACGCTTGTTCGCATTGTGGAGAGGTCGAACATCTTCTAAAGGATTGCTAAAAGAAGCAAGGACAGGGCCAAAAGGGCAGGATCTTCTGGACGACAGATGCAATCTCTCATGGCCAGTGCGCCAGATGGAGGTAGAAAAGTTTCCGTTGAAGGTTTGATTTCTCTTTCAAATCATCCTGTTAGAACTCTTTTTGATTCGGGCTCTTCACATTTTTTTATATCTGATTCTGTGGTTGAGTCTCTGCACCTTAGCACTTGTATGGTTTTGGATCTAATTGTTGTCTCAAACTCCATTGGTTGTACGACTCATTTATCTATGATTTGTTTGTGTTTGAGAATATCTGCATTAGGTGTCGAGTTTGAGTGCAATGTATACATGCTTGGTTTCATGGGCTATGTTTTGATTCTAGGGATGGATTGGCTTGCTATGTATGGTGCCATTCTGGATTGTGAGAGGAGGGTCGTTTGACATTTGACTTGCCACGGGAGGACTCTTGAGATTTCTTGTGACTCTAAAGGGTTTGTCATGTTTAATTTCCTAGAGTCGTTGGATGCATATATTGATGATCTATGATTTGTACCTGTAGTCTGGAAGCATCCTGATGTTTTATAGAAGGTTGGGGGCTTACCTCCGAGGCGCGAGATTGACTTCCGTATATGCTTGATGGACAATGCAAAGCCAGTTGCATTGCATGTGCGACACATGGCTCCAAGAGAAAGGAGAGAGCTCAGCAAGCAAGTAGGGGAGCTACTTAAGAAAGGATTTATTAGGCAAGCATACCTAAATGGGGTGCTTCAGTGGTATTCACCATTAAGGTGGATGGTTTGCTTCGCTTATGTGTGGATTATACAGAGTTGAATAAACTCACCAAGAAGAATAGGCACCTGTTGTATATAACAGTGTTATATACACAATTATATGATTTTTTTTTGGATGATAACAACCAAATATATTTTATTATTGAATGTGTTTGTAAATGTACTGATATACTACACAACAAACAGAAATATAATATTTCTACTTAAATAAAATACAACTATAAAGAAATTTAAACAATCACACAGTATTTTATTTAAATAAAAATATTTTATTTCAATTTCAAAAAGTACATATTTTATAACTTCTCTATTTGACATATTACATTCCATTCATCCTTATTACAACTTTGTCACTCACTCTATACAACTACATTTACATAGACACTGTTATTTTTCACTGTCTTCTGTCTTTCATCTTCTGTCTTCACTGCTCTCCAATCCAGTCCAGTCATCTTCATACCTATCACATACAGAAGAACACACACAGTAGACTGCAACAAAAATAAAATTAAATAAAAGCAAATAAATATTTTAAAAAATTTTATTTGCCTCAAAATTACAGTGTATTTCTCATCATTTTTCTAGACTTTGTCTGATATGCAGGAACAGGAAAATCTTGTCTGATGGCCGCATGTACACACGTGCATATACATACACGTGTACACTGCCTTGCCAATCGGTGTGCAACTCAGTGCACATGAAAACAACAAAGTCATCACAAGCTTAAACATGGTTCAAAACAAAGCAACAGTGGTCGAGTATGACATCTTTCAAATATAATGGCCGAGCATGCAAAAACAAGTTACCATAGCAAGGTGTTTCAAGTGTACTCAAAAGTGAACTGCAAATGAGAAACCAGTTTGTAAACCATGGTTGAGTATAAGGCAGCATATACATGAAATTTCAGCAACTAAAAAGTGGATGCAGCAATACAGGATTATGCTCGAGCAATGGTACAACATCTCAGGTTTGTGTACATGAAGCATGGTGATCTACACAAGCAAGTAGATGTATTAACAAAGTGAAGTACAAATGCAATGTATACATGGTAGTATTGTAACATGGTCAAATAGGGAATTTTTCAAGTTGGTTGAGCTCATATAAACGAAGCAAAAACAGTGATGCATGCATGTTTCAAACTGATATATCAATCAGTAATGAAGCCGTAATAAAACCAGTTTTTTGTTAAAATCAAGTTTTCAGGAATTGCATGAGTTTAAGTTTTAAAGAGCAGCAATAGTTCAAACAAAAGCCAGTGTATTTTTTTTAACAAGTAGAAGATATGTATACAGCAACAGATCGACTGAAATCAGAACTGTGTGCACAAGCACAACCAAAGGACAAGCAAGATTCAAAGCAACCTAAAGTAAAGTACAAGAGCAGCGTGAACAAGCAAGCAGATCAAACAACTACAAGAACAAAAGTATTGGAACAATAGGATGTGCAAACACAACAAGCAGTAAAACAACTGATCAAAACGGACAGCACAGGCACAAGGGAGAATACATAAAGCAACAAAGTACAAATGGTAACAACATACAACAGTCCAGATTTTTTTTCAAAACATGTTCATGGCATCACAAAGAAACTGTGTATTAAGTGGTGTGGTTGCAAGTAAACGATTTATTGGCAAGTTTTTTTTTAAGAAATCACACAAGATCAATGTGAGTACATAAATCAGTTAACTCAAGGCAAAACTGCAAGGATAGTTCAAGTCCGCAGAAATACATAATGAAGCATATCAGAATGCAATGTTTTGGGAAAGTTTATTAATGGGTCCAAGATTACAGTTTTTTTCTGGCAAGGTCAAGTATTGCTCTGTTCAAAAATAGATCAAGCAGCATCAGTTTAAACGTGTTCATATTTAGGAGCTTCAAGGCAATGGTGTGTTCAAGTCTAAAAGGACAGTTTGAAAATTTCAAAGAGATAGAAAATTTGTTTTTTGGATACCACAATCAAGTATTGATGAGCAAAATTCACAGGAATTTTTCATAAGGACCAAATCAAAGTTTTTAAAAGCTACCGAGAATTTTCTCCAATCATATAATATTTACGGCCAGTTTTAAAATCAAAGAAATCTCAAAAGAAAAATTCAAATCAGATACCCAAGTCATAAGAACAATTCAAGGCCCATGAATTGTCTAGAATCAGAGATTCTAGGGTTTAAAAAACCCTATAAATACACAATCATCATTGGCATCAAGAAAAACAAGAAAATCGAAATCAACCAACAATAATTCAGAGAAATCATCTTTAATTCAGAGAACTCACAGAGGATATCATTCGCTATCCCAAGAGGAATTGATCAAAGAAGAGGTGTTTCAAAGGAGTGGAGTCTATAGAGGAATTCTTGAGCAAATCCATCGATCACGAACTGATTTAGAGGATAGAAGAAACCCTAGCGCCGGCATTTTCAATTCTCAGAGGAAAAGAGAACTTGTCAAACCCAATTGAAAAGAAGCCGGCCATCTTTTAAAAAGGGGATCACCCTTAGCTTTAATTCCTAGGGTTTTTTTTCTTATTTTTTTAAAATTCAAGTTTTATTTCTAGAGTCAATAACTACTAATGTTTCTAGTTAGAAAAATCACAACTTAATGGATCTACTTATGTCAAGGTCTTGAGCGTAAGGTTTAAATAGTCGGGAGCGAAGGTCGCAAGTTTACAAGTGTCTGTAAGCAAAGAGATTGTTTAAAATTCCTAGTAGAAACCTTGAATGCAGCAGTAGGCACAGTTTTGCCGAAGCTGGGTTTCTTCTGTGTGTGATTTTCTTTCTGCAATTTTTCTGTGATATTTTATTTTAAATTCATTTAATATGCAATAAACCCTACTCAACCCCCTCTAGGGTTAAATTTAGATCCTACAAGTGGTATCAGAGCGGGTATTTTTAACTCTAGAGTCATGAATTTGTCTAACAACGCTTTTTCTGAGGGTCAGTCCATAGCTAGGCCACCAATGTTTAATGGAACTGATTATGCCTATTGGAAAGCTAGGACAAAAATTTATTTGAGTTCAGTCGATTATGATGTATAGGATATTGTGGAAACGGGCTACAAACCTCTTGTTACGATTATTGATGATATTGAAATTCCTAAGCGAAAAGGCAAGTGTGATGCTAATGATAAAAAAATATTCTCAACTGATGCAAAAGCAATGAATGCTTTAATTTGTTCCCTTGATAAAACTGAGTTTAACCGTATATCTCACTGTTCAACTGCGCAGGAAATTTGGCATAATCTGGAGGTTACACTTGAAGGAACATCTCATGTCAAGGAATCTCGTCTCGCATTACTCTGCAACGAATATGAAAATTTCATGATGCGTAAAGACGAAGATATAAAAGAGATGTATGGTCGACTCTCCACACTGATTTATAATGCAAGGGCTCTTGGTAAAGTCTACACTGAAGTGGAATTAATACGCAAAATACTAAGAGTACTACCAATGAACTTTGAAGCCAAAGTAAAAGCCATTCAAGAATCAAAAGATCTAAGCAAGTTGATAATAGAAGAGTTGATTGGAAATTTGATCGCTTATGAAATGGAATTAAAAGCCAAAGAAGGACGTGATGATTCAGAATAAAAAAAAGACAATTGCTCTAAAAAGCACTGTTGAAAGTATAATGAAGCCGAGAATCCCATTGAAGAATTGGCCATGGTTCTTAAAAGGTGGTCTAACAAGAAATACAAGTCACGAAAGAAGAATTCAAAATCCAACAAATCCAAGAATTCAGACAACTCAGACGATGAAGTCATATGCTACAACTGCAATAAACCAGGCCATATCAAACCAAATTGTCCACTACTTCAAAAAGACAGAAAGAAGAAGAAGAAAAAGAAAGCTTTTGCAGCTACATGGGACGATGAAGAAGGAGAAGAAGAAGACTCTGACAGTGATAAAGAGGAAGCCAATTTGTGTCTTTTGGCACAGTCAGATTCGAAAAGTAGCGAAGACGATTCCACTGAGGTACCAAACTACTCTTACAAAGATTTAATTTTAATGTGTCATGATCTTACCAAACTGTTGATTCTCTTAAACTAAAAGTTAAGAAATTAAAATCTGATAGGTTAAAATTGGTTTACGAAAATAATAGGTTAGAAACTAAGCTTGAAAAAGTGATAAATCTTGATTGTGAAAACTGTAAGTTTTTAAAACAAGAGCAAATAGAATTTAAAGCAAATTTCGAAAAATTGAAACAAGATACACTTGGCTTCAACAGAAAGTGATGACACAAAAAGAAAGAATTTCATCAACCGATGCACCTCTCTTGTAAATGAAAATGCAGCACTTAAAACCAAAGTAAAAGATCTTGAAATAACATTGAGTAAGTTTTCAAAAGGAGAAAAGTCATTTAGGATGCTGCTTGGAAATCAATTATATGCCAACAATAGAAAAGGGTTAGCATTTGGGAAAACACACATTAATATGAATGATAATGCGAAGGGTGGAAGTGTTTTCCCTAAATGTATAAGATGTGGAAAAATTGGACATAGCTATGAAAAATGTGAAAGTAGGAACAATAATAAAAAATTCATACAAGTATGGGTTCCAAAAGAGTCAGCAAGCAATTGTTATAGATTTGGACTTCCTAAGAATAAACAAATTTAGATTCCAAAAGGATCTGTTGTTCAAATCAAAAAAATTCAACTACTAATTTTATTAGACCTATGAGTTTCTCTAGGTCAATCTCTTCTTCTCGTGTGTAGGTATGTTGGCGGGCTAAGGAGCAACAAGAATGGTACTTGGATTCAGGTTGTTCCAAACATATGACAGGAGATAAATCAAAGTTCCTTAGCCTTGAAAAACATAAAGGTGGAAGTGTGATAATGGGTGATAACATAAAATGTAAAATTATCAGTAAAGGTAAAGTAGGTAATAGTACTTTCTCCTTTACTGATGTTTTATTTGTTGAAAACTTGCATCACAATCTCATTTCCATAAGCCAACTATGTGACAAAGGAATGAGTGTGATATTTGATAGTGAATCTTGCAAAATTATTGAAAAATCCACTAACAATATTGTGTTCACGGGAAAAAGAAAAGGAAATTTTTGTACGCTTTCATTTGATGATTTGACTCTCTCATAATGTTTAGTAGCTATGGATGAAGAAGTTTTCTTATGGCATAGGAGATTGGGTCACGCTAGTATGAATCGCTTAGAAAAACTTGAATCAAAAGAATTGATAAGGGGATTACCACATCAGAAATATAAAAGTAATAAAATGCGTAAATCATGTACTACGGGAAAATTCAGTCGATCATCATTTCGCCCCAAAAATGTTGTTAGTACTAATAGGGTACTTGAATTAATTCACATGGATTTATTTGGGCCAAATGAAATTGCTAGCTTGAATGGAAAACGTTATTGTTATGTGTTGGTTGATGATTATTCTAGATCTACATGGGTTTATTTTCTAGCCAACAACTCTGAAACGTTTGATTACTTTTCAAAGTTTGCAAAACTCGTTCAAAATGAAAAAGGTGTTTCAATAAAAACTTTAAGAAGTGATCATGGTGGTGAATTTGAAAATTTGGATTTTAATTTTTTTTTGAAGAAAATGGTTTTAAACACGAATTTTCTGCTCCTCAAACACACCAACAAAATGAGGTAGTCGAAAGGAAAAATCGTACTTACAGGAACTGGCTAGATCTATGTTAAGTGAATATAAATTGCCTTTGAATTTTTGGGCAGAGGCAGTTAATACATCCTGCCATGTAATGAACAGAGTAATGGTTAGACCAATACTTAACAAAACATCCTATGAATTGTGGTTTGGCATAAAGCCTAACATTTCATATTTTAGAGTTTTTGGATGCCCTTGTTATCTTCTAAATACAGGTGATCATCATGGTAAGTTTGAATCCAAGGCCAATGAGGGAATTTTCACGGGTTACTCTTCGAGAAGCAAGACTTATCGAATCTTCAACAAACGATCAAAAACTATTGTTGAAACTGTAAATGTGAAATTTGATGAATCAGATCTGGATACGGTGGAAAAAGAGAAAAATGATGAGGGAATTACATATGAGGGTCAAAAAGAAAATAGCAAAGAGAAGACTGCCAGTGATGATCCAACAAAACAAATATTTGAAGTCGAGAAGTTGAAATTCAAAGCCAGCCATCCTCCAGAATTGGTAATAGGAAATCCAACGACAGATATACGAACTCGTTCATAATTTAATAAAGATATCTATGCCTTTTATATTCACAGCTGTTTTATCTCTGAAATTGAACCTAAAAATGTTGAAATTGCACTTAGTGATGAAAGTTGGACTTTAGCAATGCAAGAAGAACTTAATCAATTTGAATGGAATAAAGTTTGGAAATTAGTTCCTAGACCAAATGACTATCCAGTAGTAGGAACTAAATGGGAGTTCAAAAATAAGCTTGATGAGTCCGGAAATGTAATTAGAAACAAAGCTAGGTTGGTTGCAAAAGGATATAATCAAATTGAAGGCATTGATTTTGATGGGACATTCGCACCAGTCACTAGGTTTGAAGCCATTAGAATTTTGCTCAATTTTGCATGTTATAAAGGTTTCAAACTTAAATAAATGGACGTAAAAAGTGTGTTTTTAAACAGAGAACTGAAAGAAGAAGTTTTTGTAGAACAGCCCCCTGGTTTTGAAAATCATGAATTTCCCAATCATGTATTTAAACTTGAAAAAGCATTATATGGTCTTAAACAAGCTCCTAGAGCATGTTACGATTGTTTAAGTGCATATCTTTTGGAAAACGATTTTAAAAAGGGCAGTGCTGACACGACATTGTTTCTATTACATGAAGGTGAAGATATTTTAATAGTTCAAATTTATGTTGATGATATTATATATGGTGCTACTAATGATCGTCTGTGTGAGAAATTTGAAAAAGTCATGCAGTATAAATTCCAAATGAGCTTAGTAGGTGAATTAAAATACTTCCTTGGATTTCAAATCAAACAAAGCATCAAGGGCATTTTCATATCACAAACAAAATACATCGCTAAATTGCTGAAACGATTTGGACTAGAAAACGCAAAACCACTCAGAACACTGATGATTCCTTTAACCAAGCTTGACAAAAACGAGAAAGGAGTTGCAGTTGATCAGAAAAAATATTGTGGAATAATTGGTTCACTTCTTTATCTCACCGCATCTAGGCCTGATATTATATTTGCTGTTTGTTTTTGTGCACGCTTTCAGTCTAACCCAAAAGAATCTCACTTAAAAGCCACAAAAAGAATATTGAGATATCTTTTGCACACACACAAATTTGGTTTATGGTACCCCGCATGTAATAATTTTGAATTAACTAGATATTCTGATGCCGATTATGCTGGATCCCTTGTGGATAAAAAATCACTAGTGGAACTTGTTTTATGCTAGGACATTCATTAGTTTCATGGTCAAGTCGAAAACAAAATTGTGTTGCTTTATCCACAACTGAGGCTGAATACATTGCTTTAGGAACTTGTTGTGCACAAATATTATGGATGATGCAAACTCTTTCAGATTTTGGTCTAATTTATAAAAATGTACCACTAAAATGTGACAGTAAAAGTGCTATAGATTTGTCTAATAATCCTTTTCACCATTCATGCACTAAACACATAGATGTGAGACACCATTTTATTAGAGATCACATTTCACGAGAAGATATTTGTATTGAGTTCATTTCAACTGATTGTCAACTTGTTGATATTTTTACAAAACCTCTTCCCGAAGATAAATTTACATGATTACGCTTAGATTTAGGAATAATAGAAATTAATTGATCATTATACATTTTTTTAATATTCTTAAATGGTTATTCAAAAGTTAAATGATTGACCATTTGAACTATTTTGGAATTCGTTGAAATTATGTCAGATCTTGAAGTTGTGATGAGTATTGACTATAATATTTTCCATATCATGAGGAAATGTTATTAAATTCTCATGACGGTTGAAAAAATATTATAATATCTTTAAATTAGTGCATTTTCACGATCATTTTCTACTACTTTCATCCTTCTAACATTCATCATGATTTTATATAATGTGGAGAGTTTATTTTTTAAGAATAAAGGAAACCCTGAAATATATATATATATATATATATATATAATAAATAATAAAGATTTATCCTTGGTATTCACTCCCATTTAAAAGTCCTCGCGGTTATGCGTGGGTGAATTACCTTAATCTTTATGTGCTTCTATTCTCACTTAAAAGACCTTTGGGCTGTGCATGGATAGAACTCATTGAGAGGATAAAGTTAAGTCACTACTAACCCCATTTAAAAGACTTTTGGGCTATGCATGGTTAGCAAGTGCTCAACACATTTTTTTGAGCTTATTTAAAATCTTATGAAATTTCTATTCAAATATTCAGTTTTTATTGAACTCTCCTCATTTTTATAAAGTCAATCGTAAATCCATCATTCTAAAAAGTGAATTTTGCTACTAATTTGAAGAATATTATGATTTTTTGTTTGATTAAATGAGATTTATGATATATTTTCCCCTTGATTTGAATTTATATTTCTAGTTCATATTCATCATTGTTTTAATTTCTGTTATTCTTTTGATGATAACAAAAGGGGGAGAATGGTCAAGATTTTGATGGATGAGTAAACATTTATAGAATATTTTTTTGAAACTTGGTGTTTTGATTAATTAATTTCAAAATTTTCCAATCTATGCATCAATAAGGGAAGCTTAGTTGTAGGGGGAGCATACAAATAGGGGGAGTAATATACTTCATATTTCAAACACATTCAAAATCTTTTATTTGTTTGTCATCATCAAAAGGGGGAGATTGTTGTATATAACAGTGTTGTATACATAATTATATGATTTTTTGTTTGATGATAACAACCAAATATATTTTATTATTGAATGTGTTTGTAAATGTACTGATATACTACACAACAAACAGAAATATAATATTTCTACTTAAATAAAATACAACTGTACAAAAATTTAGACAATCACACAGTATTTTATTTAAATAAAAATATTTTATTTCAATTTCAAAAAGTACATCTTTTATAACTTCTCTATTTGACATATTACATATCATTCATCCTTATTACAACTCTGTCACTCACTCTATACAACTACATTTACATTGACACTGTTATTTTTCTGTGTCTTCTGTCTTTCATCTTCTGTCTTCACTGCTCTCTCCAATCCAGTCCAGTCATCTTCATACTGTCACATACAGAAGAACACATATAGTAGACTGCAACAAAAATAAAATTAAATAAAAGCAAATAAATAAATAAATAAATATTTTTAAAAAATTTATTTGCCTCAGAATTACAGTGTATTTCTCATCGTTTTTCTAGACTTTGTCTTATATGCAGGAACAGGAAAATCTCGTCTGATGGCTGCATCTACACACGTGCATATACATACACGTGTACAACGCCTTGCCAATCGGTGCGCAACTAAGGAGTAGCCACGTGGACCATCTTGACTCAGTGCACATGAAAACAACAAAGTCATCACAAGCTCAAACATGGTTCAAAACAAAGCAACAGTGGTCGAGTATGACATCTTTCAAATATAATGGCCGAGCATGCGAAAACAAGTGACCAAAGCAAGGTGTTTCAAATGTACTCAAAAGTGAACTGCAAACGAGAAACCAGTTTGTAAACCATGGTCGAGTATAAGGCAGCATATACATGAATTTCAGCAACTACAAAGTGGATGCAGCAATACAGGATTATCGTCGAGCAATGGTACAACATCTCAAGTCTATGTACATGAAGCATGGTGATCTACACAAGCAAGTAGATGTAATAACAAAGTGAAGTGCAAATGCAATGTATACAAGGCAGTATTGTAACATGGTAAAATAGGGAATTTTTCAAGTTGGTTGAGCTCAAATAAACGAAGCAAAAACAATGATGCATGCATGTTTCAAACTAATATATCAATCAGTAATGAAGCCGTAATAAAACAAGTTTTTTTGTTAAAATCAAGTTTTCAGGAATTGCATGAGTTTAAGTTTTTAAAGAGCAGCCATAGTTCAAACAAAAGCCACTGCATTTTTTTTAACAAGTCGAAGATATGTATACAACAACAGATCGACTAAAATCAGAACTGTGTGCACAAGCACAATCAAGGGACATGCAAGATTCAAAGTAGCCCAAAGTCAAGTACAAGAGCAGTGTGAATAAGCAAGCAGATCAAACAACTACAAGAACAAAAGTAGTGGAACAAGAGGATGTGCAAATACAACAAGCATTACAACAACTAATCAAAATGGACAGCTCATGCACAAGGGAGAATACACGAAGCAACAAAGTACAAATGGTAACAACATACAATCAGTCCAGATTTTTTTCAAAACATGTTCATGGCATCACAAAGAAACAGTGTATTAAGTGGTGTGGTTGCAAGTAAACGATTTATTGGCAAGTTTTTTTTAAGAAATCACACAAGATCAATGTGAGTACAGAAATCAGTTAACTCAAGGCAAAACTGCAAAGATAGTTCAAGTCTGCAGAAATACATAATGAAGCATATCATAATGCAGTGTTTCGGGAAAGTTTTTTAATGGGTCCAAGATTACAGTTTTTTCTAACAAGGTCAAGTATTGCTCTGTTCAAAATAGATCAAGCAGCATCAGTTTAAACGTGTTAATATTTAGGAGCTTCAAGGCAATAGTGTGTTCAAGTCTAAAAGGACAGGTTGAAAATTTCAAAGAGATAGAAAAATCTGTTTTTTGAATACCACAATCAAGTCTTGATGAGCAAAATTCACAGGAATTTTTCAAAAGGACCAGATCAAAGTTTTTAAAAGCTACCGAGAATTTTCTCCAATCATATAATATATACAGCCAGTTTTAAAATCAAAGAAATCTCAGAAGAAAAATTCAAATCAGATACCCCAGTCATAAGAACAATTCAAGGCCCATGAATTGTCTAGAATCAGAGATTCTAGGGTTTAAAAAACCCTATAAATACACAATCATCATCGGCATCAAGAGAAACTAGAAAATTGAAATTAACCAACAATAATTTAGAGAAATCATCTTTAATTTAGACAACTCACAGAGGATATCATTCACTATCCCAAGAGGAATTGATCAAAGAAGAGGTGCTTTAAAGGAGCCGAGTCTATAGAGGAATTCCAGAGCAAATCCATTAATCACGAACTGATTTAGAGGATAGCAGAAACCCTAGCGCCGCCATTTTCAATTCTTAGAGGAAAAGAGAACTGGTCAAACCCAATTGAAAAGAAGCTGGCCATCTTTTATAAAGGGGATAACCCTTAACTTTAATTCCTAGGGTTTTTATTTCTTACTTTTTAAAATTCAAGTTTTATTTCTAGAGTCAATAACTACTAGTGTTTGTAGTTTGAAAAATCAGAACTTAACGGATCTAGTTGTGTCAAGGTCTTGAGCATAGGGTTTAAACAGTCGAAAGTGAAGGTCGCAAGTTTACAAGAGTCTTTAAGCGAATAGATTGTTTAAAATTCCCAGTAGAAACCTTGAATGCAGCAGTAGGTACAGTTTTTCCGAAGCTGGGTATCTTCTGTGTGTGATTTTCTTTCTCAATTTTTCTATGATATTTTCTTTTAAATTCATTTAATTTGCAATAAACCCTATTCACCCCCTCTAGGGTTTATCTAGATTCTACAGCACCCACTTCCGAGGATAGATGACCTGTTTGACCAGCTTATTGGTGCATCTGCTTTCTCTAAGTTAGACTTGGCCATGGGGTTTCATAAGTTGAGGATGGCCGAGGACAGTACAGACTAAATCGCTTTTAGAACTCTATATGGTTTCTTCGAGTGGCTCGTCGTGCCTTATGGGTTGACGAATGCACCCGCCTATTTTGTTGATCTTATGAGTAGGGTATTTCAGGAGTTTCTAAATAAGTTTGCTTTGGTCTTTGTTGATGACATATTGATTTTCTCAAAGAACGAGGAAGAGCAGCCTTACATTTAAGAGAGGTTTTGAAAACTCCCGTGCGCACCAGCTTAAGAAAAAATTCTCCAAATGTCATTTTTGGAGAAAAGAAGTGAGATTTCTAGGGCATATAGTCTCTAAAGATTGGATATCTGTAGATCCCACGAAGGTAGTTGAAGTTCAAGATTCGCAAAGCCCAAAGAACGCAACGGAGGTAAGAAGTTTTCTTGGTTTAGCGGGCTATTATAGGAAATTCATTAAGGACTTTGCAAAGATATCTTCCCCACTCACCAGACTAACGAAGAAGAATATAAAATTTTCTTGGGGTTTAGACTGTGTGGATGCTTTCCAGCAATTGAAGAGGGCTCTGACAACAACCACATCTTGACCTTGCCTGATGAGAACAAAGTGTTCACGGTATACACTGATGCATGTAATACAGGGCTTGGTGTTTCTGACGCAAGAGGAAAGGGTAGTATGTTATGGAGGTAGACAGTTAAAAGCTCACGAGAACTACCCTACCAATGACTTAGAGTTAGCTACCATAATATTCGCGCTTAAGATTTGGCACCATTATTTACTAGGAAAGAAGTTCGAGTTGTACACTGATCGTAAATCTCTTAAGTACTTGTTCTCGTAGAAGGATCTTAATTTGAGGCAACAAAGATGGATGGAGTTCCTAGCGTCTTATGACTTTGAGATCACTTACACCCCTGGCAAGGGTAATGTGGTGGCAGGCATATTGAGTAGGCAAAGGATGACCTTGAGTCATCTGTTTGTGGAGAGGAAAAGCTTGGAGTTTATATCGACTTTTAATTTTAAACCCTCAACCGAGTTTACACCTGGTTTATTGGCAGCACTAAAGGTGTGGCCTACTCTGTTCGACCAGATTGGAATTTCGCAGCGAGATGACCCATAACTAGCAGATATCTTGGATAGGCTTAGTAGAGGGGAGACTTCTGTTCACCTCGGTAGATATTCCGTGGATGATAGAGGATGGTTGTGACGAGATAAAAGGCTTTGTGTTCCCCGAGTTGGGAGTCTATTGAAGCTAGTCCTTGAGGAAGCCCATCATTCTAGGATGACTATTCATCCCGGTGGTGATAAGATGTATAAGGATATGAAGAGGGTTTTCTTTTAGGCTGGGATGAAGAAAGATGTAGCAGAATTTGTTTCTCGATGCTTGATTTTCCAGCAAGTCAAAGTTAAGCAAAGGAAGCCCGGTGGTTTACTTCATCCTTTGGAAGTCCCACAGTGGAAGTAGGAGAGCATCTCTATGGATTTCATTGATGGTTTTCCTAGATCGAGGAAAGGCAACACCAGTATTTGGGTTATAGTTGACAGGCTTACTAAGAGCACTCATTTCATACCTGTTAAGAGTAAGAGGATGACAACATGGTTAGAAGTAGTCTATCTTAGCGAGATAGTCTATCTACATGGAGTACCTTCTAGTATCATGAGTGATCGTGACCCTATATTCACCAGTGAGTTTTGGAAGAGCTTGTAAGAAGAATTAGGTACATAGTTGTGTTTGAGCACTGCTTATCACCCTTAGACAGATGGATAGACGGAAAGGGTGAATAGAGTTCTTGAGGATCTTTTAAGGCTGTGTATCCTAGACTTCAGAGGGACTTGGGAAGAGCATCTTCCTTTAGTAGAGTTCGCCTACAACAACAGTCACCAGGCTATTATTGGCATGGCAACCTTCGAAGCATTGTACGGACGACCCTGTGGATCACCAACTTGTTGGTGGGAATCTATTGAAAGGCTTCTACTTGGACCTGAGATGATTAGGGAGACTTCAGAGAAGATTGATCATATTCGCAGGCGCATGAAGGAAGCTCAGGATAGACAGAATTCCTACGCAGATAGAAGAAGGATTGACATTGAATTTGAGGTGGGAGACATGGTTTTTATCAAGGTATCACCTTTGACGAATGTGGTTTGTTTCGGATCTGTAGGGAATTGGCACCAAGATTTGTAGGTCCACTTCCTATAACAGAAAGGATTGGCAAAATGGCCTATAGAGTAAAGCTACCAGAGAGACTATCCAATATTCATGATGTTTTCGATGTTTCTCATTTAAAAAAGTGCTTGCATGATACCGCATAAGTAGTTGAGCCAAGTATGCTTGAGGAAGTAGAGGTAGAATGGGAGGCGACAATTAGACGAGTTCCTACCCATATTCTTGGATCAGAGGTTTAGAAGCTATGAAACCAAGAGGTCAAGTTGATGAAAGTTCAGTGGGGCGATGACCAAAAGGATGCAACTTGGGAAACCGAAGACAAGATCCGTGCTTCGTACCCTTTTCTTTTCAAGGGTATGTTCTTAACTTCTTTTCCAAAGCTTTTGTTCATTCTTGTTTCTATCGTTTAAGTATATCCTATCGACTGAATCTTTGACCTTTAGGAAGGGAACCCATGGATGCAAACATGTGTTTGAGGCATGTTATGTTCGATGGATGCAAGTGGATGCAAGTTTCTACTAGTGATTGCTCGTGGATGCATATACACACACACTAGGCACAAGATCGGCTCAATCAAACCCCTACTGCATATGGATGTTTGTGGAATTTTCTTCTTTGATGGATGGAAATGGGTGTATCATCATATGGATTTTTCATTTGGATGGATGATTGTGCATGAATGTTGCATTTACATGATATATTAGGACTATTTGGATAAATGTTGGATTAATGGCACCAATATACATTGCATTAATAAGGTCAACTGAATCAGTAGACCGCCTGATTTTTTGCATTAGTATAAGGATATGTACACACACCTTTGCATATGTTCATATGAGCACTAGAAATCTTTTTTTAAAGACAATGGATGCCTATGATTGGTGGATGAATAGATGGATGTGGATGTTAGGATATACATTCTTCTTAACTTAGAGATTTTGGGGACGAAATCCTTTAAGTAGGGGAGAATGTAGCAGTCCGTAATTTTAAAAGACATTAAAATGATAAACTAAGGAATACCTAATTAAATATTGGGAATTAAGTAAAGCGGACTGTGCCATTGCGTTCATCTCGAAATTTTGGTCAGGATAGACACCAAGTTTGTGTAAAACGGACATTGTATGAGAAAGTTATTAAGGTTAGAAGTTTGTATACATACAAGAGAAATATATGTAAACAAACATTATCCAGAATTCAAAATAATCCGAAAACCAAAGGCGGGAAGGCGCGGGAATTCGTCCTGTTGCGGGTCGACCATGTTCCCTATCGGTGTCGACCCGTGGGTCGACGCCACAGCAGGGGCGTTGACTCCGGAGTTGAATCTGGACCTGTTGTGTGTCCTGGTTCGTTGGATGATGGCTATATCAAGGACATTAATCCCATTGTTTTATTCATCTAAATCAATGGTGACAACAAGCTGCTGCCCCAACTCAGGTTAAAATAGCCTATTCTTCTTCAACAACATGTTATATGTATTTAGAGATCTGTGTTACATCATCTACGATCCATTCTCTGTTCTTTAGATCCAATCACAACGAGTTTATGTTGCTTTTAGATATAAAGACCTAAAATGTAATCTTGACATGTTTATAAGTTTGGATCTAAGCCTATGTCTGTTAGTAATTTGAATCACAACAGTTCTGCCATTACTTGTGTATACCTAATTCGTTGCTTAGATCTCATATGCCTATTCATGATATCCATATTCTGTTAGTTAGCCTAATCATGTCACAGTATGCCTATTCTATTAGTATAACCAATTCTACCATCATATGCCAGTTTTATTTACTACGCCTGTTCTTGTTCTCTTCTCTCCCTCTTTCCCTTTTTATTTCTATAGCCAGGCTACCATCGAGCCTAGGCCTATCACTGAAATATGCGAACGTACAAATTGGGAACGATTGGGAATGATAAATTGGGGCATAATTCACATTGTAAAATCATGATTGGGAATTTTGGGCATAATTTGTACCTTGAACAGAAACTTGGGATTTAGGGGCATAATCTATATCCTGATCTAAACCTTAATATGGGGCATAACTTGTATCGTGAATCAGACGGGGATTTGGGGCATAATAAACATGAAAATTGGTTAGTAATGATCATGCCCAGATTTACAGTAATTAGAAAATGTAATCGCGCTTAGACACGAGGGTAGATTACACTTATGGTAGAAGTCTGCCTGGAATCACCCGACATATCCAGCGTCCACAAGTGGTAAGTCTAATTTGAGGGGTCTAAGTGCATAAATGTACACATAACGGTGTTAAGACACGAGGTTAAGTCCGACTTGTGGTAGAAGTCTGCCCGGACCCAATCGACATATCCAGCATCCACAAGTGGTAGACTTACCGTGAAGGGTCTAGTGCATTAATAATCATAAATGAATGGATGGTAATAATTAATGGTTTGAATCTGTAAGTGTTACATGAACCTATCACCTTAATTAGTGGTTAAGTAAACTTGCTTGAATCAGTGGGAGGGTTAAGTTAATATTGTTAAATATGTGGGGAAGGGTTATACATACAAACCCGACAACCTTAACCTATTGAGGTTATGCAATCTTGTTAAACTAGTAGGCACTACCTGTTGAAATCCTAGTGGTGGGGATGCAAGCCTAGGGGGAAGCTTGTTCGTCTGGTATGGGACCAGTATCAGTCAGTAACCTATATTGGTATCAAATGGAAAACCTCGAACAAGGTCAGGGTCAGAGCACGCTTATTGAGCTGATTATAAGAGGTCACTTGAGTTTGGGCGTTGACGGCGCATTCCATCAGAGTCATGTGCGTGCATGGGTCCGCTTGCTCAGGAAGATAAGACACTGTGACATTTGTAGATATAGTTGTGCACATCCTGAAAATAACGGGTTGCAGCTTTAGGAAGTGATACATCCTATTGTGGGTCTAGCACAGGGTATCTACAAGTTAGGGAGCCAATCGATTGAGGGTAGTAATTAAGGTACATCTGGTCTTGCTTGTTTAGGAGACCGTTTTTATCATTGAGGGTAACACCCGTCAGTTCTTTTGGGCTACCGGTTATTGTATGGGGGTAAAACCTCTCACTAGAAGTACACCTAAGTCTACCATCTTGTACTTGTTGGTATCATCTTGTTCTTGTTGTACTAGTATTGGTGTAGTGAAAAGTATTAGAGAAGCGCAATATATTCTGTTCAGTTTGTCCTATCTACCTAGTTATACCTGCCTTATGACATTGTTATCTCACACTCCAGTTTATATGCCTGTGATGATGCTTTTACTTATTTATATGCTAAAAGTAACTGGACTGGCCAGACTTTTTGTCTGACCCATTTTTTTCCTCTTCCCTCTCTTCTATTCCCCCTAGGTTCTCAAGGTGGGAATACTCAAGCTTGATCAGTATTCTTCTTTCATTCTGCTTGGATCTGCTGAGATGTACCGCTTGATTTTGTATCTTCTCTACTATGGCTATGTTTTGGGGATTATGCTCTTTTTATGTATCATTATACTATGATAATGATTTTTGTACAAGACAGAAGTTTTATCTTTTCAGCATTTCAGACTTATTATGTAATTGGGTTGGGACCACGAAGCTTTTCTGTTTAATAAAGTTTTCAATTCCGCTGTCATTTTATATCTGTCTTGTGATGTTTCTGTTTACCCATAACGCTTCATGAAACTTAATGCATTCTGTTAAAGAGTGACATTAACGGACGTAGGGTGTCACACTTGCAACCTTCAGCTCTGATACCAAATATGACACCCCACGCCTGTTAATGTGACTCATAAGAGAATGCATTAAGTTTCGTGGAGCGCAATAGGTAAACAATACAGGAATTCACTAGACAGATAAAATAAGCAATGGGAGAATATCATACTTCGTTATTAAAATAAAACATTGTCTCAAACAAGTTACCACAAAACTAGTTGCATCAAAACCAAGTATCTCAAATTTGTCTTATAAAGCAAAATAATCAGAGTGCCATAAAGTAAAATAATATCCCTCATCAATAGCCACAATAAAGTTGAAAGCAAGTCAAAACGGTAAATCTTTTAATGTCCAAGTCCAAGCTGAAAGAGAAATCCTAATCATGGTGGAGTGCTTCCACTCTGAGAACCTGGGGGGGAAAGGAAGAAAGAAGTGAAAACAAAAGGGTCAAACATAAAGTATGGCGAATTCCAGTGATTTCTAGATGTGCATAAATTTGGGATATCAAGACAAGTAAATACGACTGGATGAGAAAGCACAACATCATATAAGGCAACAGGTAAACATGATAAATATAATAGCAGGATAAACGGGAATAACAAGAATAAATGATGATCGAGTAATGCTTCATGTTTATAACCTAAAACAGGTTGTGTCTGCACCAATACTAGTATAACATGATTAACAGGATTAGGTACTTAACCTAATTACATGACAACAGGATTAACAACAGAATAAACAACATGATTAGGCGTACCCTAATTACATAACATGATTAGGTGTTAACCTAATTACATAACAATAGGATTAGGTGTAACACCCCACGTCCATTAATGTCACTCACAGAGGGAATGCATTAACTTCCATGGAGGTTATAAGTGAATATAGAACAGAAAAATTACAACAAGACAGATAATAAATAGTACATGGAAATAAATAAACTTCATTTTATTGCAGCGGAATTCAAAACATGTTTGTGACATCATAAACCCATAGATTATAACCAAGTACAATATCCATCTTCATAAAAATAGAATACATAATCCCATTACAAAAATGAAATAGCCATTAAAAAGAAAGATAACAAGCTGGACTTTACTTCAGCAGTCCAAGCTTCCCAAGAGATAAGCGATCCAACTAGACTCCACTAAAACTTGGCCCAACCTGAGGACCTGAAGGGAAAAAGAATGGAAAAGAGGGGGTCAGACATAAAGTCTGGCGAGTATGACAATTCTAACAATACTATTATCAAAATAACTGGACTAAGACATAAGCTGGAAAACAAGGAAATGTCTATGAAGGAACAGATAAAGAACATAGACAATCGCTAAAGGCAACGTTATAGGCGCTCCTAATTACTAAAGGATAAACACTTTACTGCACCACACCAGTCACCCTAAAGGTTGATCCCACTTAGTTTCACTTGGAAACTTCTTAATGGCTTTACGTACTCCTAGCTGACTACATAGGTGTCGCCTGCCCCTATCTCCACTAGGTGTGCCCCACTTCCCATTTATTCGATCGGCTACCTATCTCGTAGATACCCGTGCTGGCCCCACAGTGGGGTGTATCATTCCCCTAAAGTGGCAACCCGATACAACAGAGATGCACGGCTTATACCTACACGATGCAACAACGGCTTACCTACCAGCCCGGGTCCATACACACATATGAAACCCGTTGGACTTGCGTTGCCACCGCTACCCGTTTTGGCCTCTTATAGTCAAGCCCAGTATGCGTGTCCCGTCCTCAACTTGGGTCGAGCCCACAAAGATACGTTTTTGGGATACTGGTTGAAATGGGCCCCCAATATTTCCCACAAGCATTCCTCCTAAGCTTGTCCCATTAGTTCATCCCACTTAACCCACTTAGTCATGTTCATTTGCATGTGTGTTTGGTTAAGTCTAATCGTATTTCAAATGCCTCTAAAGGCAACCACTAGATTTCTCATGCCACCCAAGGCACCCACTAGATTCCCATGTCCCACCACATGTTTTTCTTTCTAAATACAAGACCATCCCGTTCATTGGGTCAGTTAGGGATAGCCAGGGAGGGCAGGAAACTGGTTTTCCAAACCCAAGCCTAGACACTATCCTCTCTGTCACCCTAGAACCTTGTGGTGTATGTAGATAGAAAGAATGTTGATTAATTAAGTGGTTAATTGTAATTAATTAATCCCTCCTAAATTTGAATTAACTTCCCTATTCAAATTTATAATTTATTCACAATTTAATGATGTCCATAATTGACTCAATTATGGCATCCATTCATGGTATGCAAAATCATACAAAATTGCATCCAATTTATTAATTCCTAATATTTCCCCTACCCCACGTTTGAACGTTTATTCGCGCATAAAAGGAATTATCATCACAACAACATGTATATGTGACTAAATAAATCACAGTAGGGGGTGAAACTTGCATAGAAATATGTGTGCATCAACATTATCTAACTTAACAATTTGGTTTAATATGGGTACACCTAACTTAATAGGCAAATTCCCATAATCAAGTTTTATTTAATGATAGATCTATGTTTATGGGTACACCTAACTCAATAGGCAAATTCCCATAACCAAGATCCATAAAAACATTGATTCATGTTTATGGGTACACCTAACTCAATAGGCAAATTCCCATAAACATGATCCATTTAATTTAAAAGAAAACATAAACTTAGACATGATCCAATTTACATAATTAACCACATCATGATTTTACAACTTGCATGATTCAACCCAACTTAACATTAATCATATAACATATGGATTCCAACATGGGTGATAATATGAGATCTACGACATATATGAGACTTTCAACATAGTATAGCATAATATCATGATTTACAACATAACATAATTTATAACATAGCATAGTGTGATAGCATAACATAGCATAATTTGCAACATAATTTACATCATATGACGACATAAAATCATAACAAGAGATTCACAATACATAGAATTTATAATTACAATCATATCACTTTCTTGTGATCCGTTTACAACTTAATCGAATTATTTTATAATACCATTGTGAGATTCATCATACTCACCAACAAAAGAAGAGAATTAGAGAGAGAGTTCTTTGGTTTGATTTGTTTTGTTGAGAAGAATTTAGTTGTAGTAGATTAGGCTTCCTCTTCTTTGTTTGTGACGGCTATGCTGAACTCCATGGCAGCAGCATGACGGTAGCTCTTCTAATTTTACAAGTGATTTAGGTTTAGGGTCTACCCACTTATTTATAGATTTTAGAATGCGTTTAGGCCATTAGATTTAACCTAGAAATAACCGCAGACGTCCAAACAAGATGGGGTTTATCTTGTTGACTCAGCAATGAGTCAGAAGTGACTCAGCAAACACTCAGCAAATTAATAAACTTCTATTCATGTTTGCATTAACTGCCCATATATATATATATATATATATATATATATATATATATATATTTTACAATGTACACATTAGATACATCCCCCCCCTTTACACACTTATTATTGTTTTTATATACATATTAGATACATCCCCCCCTTTACTCTCTTATTATTATTTTTATATATGCATATTAGATACATCCCCCCCTTTACTCACTTGTTATTATTTTTATATATGCATATTAGATACATCCCCTCTTTTACACACTTATTAATATTTTTATATGCATATTAGTATTACTGAAATTCGGGGTGTTACATTCTCCCCTCCTTAAAGGATTTCGTCCCCGAAATCTCTAAGCTAAGAAGAATGTTTAACCTAACATCAAATCACCCATCTCCTCAATCATCAAACACTGGCATCCATTGTCCTTATAGACTTCTAATGCTTTTATGTTTAAATGCATAGTGTGTGTATATGCCCGTATCTAATGCAAAATCAGGCGGTCCACTGATTCAGTTGACCTCCTTAATGCAATTCATGATAGTGCCATGCATCCATTATGTATGCAAAAGATCCTAATTGCTTACATGCTATTTCTATATGCGTGCACGTCCATTCAACCGAATGCAGCATCCATATGATGGTACAACCATTATACATCCATTATACTAAATACATTCACTTATGCAATATGCAATATGTAGTGACTGAGCCGATCTAGTGCCTAAAGTGTGTGTATATATGCATCCACGAGCATCCACTAGCAAACACTTGTATCCATTTTGCATCCATCATACATAACATGTCTCAAACACATGTTTCAACCATAGGATTATCCTAACTAAAGGTCAAAGATACTAGCGAGAGGGCATACTAAAGATAAGATAAGCACAAGCTAAGCGGTAAAGGAGAAGTTAAAAGACATACCCTCGAAAAGAAAAGGGTATAGCGAACGCATGTTCTCTTCCGTCTCCCAAGTAGCGTTGCTCTCATCATCTCCCCATTGCACTTTGATTAGTCTGACCTCTTGATTCCTAAACTTCTTGATCTCCGACCCAAGAATGCGTGTAGGAGCTCGTCGAATCGTCGCATCACGCTCTATCTCCACCTCTTTAAGCAAGCTCGGCTCTACCACCACCGCGGTCTCGTGCAAGCACTTCCTCAAATGTGATACATGGAATACGTTGTGTACACCACTAAGTTTCTCAGGCAACTCCACTCTATATGCCATCTGTCCAATCCTCTCCTTTATAGGAAACGGTCCTACGAATCTTGGTGCTAGTTTCCCAACGGACCCAAAGCGAACAACATTCCGTAATGGAGACACTTTGATAAAGACCATGTCCCCAACATCAAACTCGAGATCTGACCTCCTCTTGTCTGTATAAGATTTCTGCCTATCTTGCGCTGCCTTCATCCTCCTTCGAATCAAATCAATCTTTTCCGAAGTCTCTCTAATCATATCGGGCCCTAGCAAGATCTTATCCGTAGATTCCCACCAACATGTAGGTGATCGACAAGGCCTTCCATAAAGGCCTTCGAAAGGTGCCATGCCAATGCTAGACTGAAAGCTGTTATTATATGCAAATTCTACCAACGGAAGGTGCTCTTCCCATGTACCCCCGAAGTCTAGGATACAAAGCCTCAAAAGATCCTCTAGAATACGGTTCACCCTCTCGGTCTGGCCGTCCGTCTGAGGATGATATGCTGTGCTCAAACATAGCTGAGTCCCTACCGCCTCTTGCAAACTCTTCCAAAATTCGCTAGTGAAGATAGGATCGCGGTCGCTTACTATACTAGAAGGAACACCGTGCAAACGAACTATCTCCCTAATGTATACAGAAGCTAACCATGGAGCAGTCCTCTTACTCTTCACGGGAATGAAATGGGCACTCTTAGTAAGTCTGTCTACTATAACCCAAATCCCCGTATTACCCTTCCTCGATCTTGGTAATCCATCCACAAAATCCATCGAGACGCTTTCCCACTTCCATAGTGGAACCTCCAATGGGTGAAGCAACCCACAAGGCTTCTTTTGCTCCGCTTTTACTTGTTGGCACACCAAACATCTAGCGACATACTCGGCCACATCCTTTTTCATACCAGCCCAAAAGAAGACTCGCTTCATGTCTTTGTACATCTTGTCCCCGCCGGGATGAATGGTCATCTTCGAACGATGTGCATCATCAAGAATGGCCTTCCTCAAGTCTTTATCTTGTGGTATACAAAGTCTATTATCTCTACGTAACCAACCCTTATCGTCTAGGGTATACCTACGAAGATGGCTTGACGACTCCCCTCCTTTGAGCTTTTCTACTAACTCAACCAACTGTGGGTCGTCTCGCTGCGCCTCACCAATCTGTCCTAAAAGTGTAGGTCTAACCTCCAAGGATGCTAACAGACCGGGTACTAGGTCAACGGAGGGTCTAAAGTCAAACATAGAGATGAATTCTAAACTTCGCCGCTCAACAAACAATGGACTCAAGGACAGCCTTTTCCTACTTAAGGCGTCTGCAACTACGTTACCCTTGCCAGGGGTATATGTTATTTCAAAGTCGTAGGACGCTAAAAATTCCATCCACCTTTGCTGCCTTAAATTCAAGTCCTTCTGAGAGAATAAGTATTTTAAAGATTTGTGGTCTGTGAACAATTCGAATCTTTCGCCAAGAAGATAATGGCGCCAAGACTTAAGCGCGAAAACAATTGCGGCTAACTCTAGGTCATGCACGGGATAATTTTTCTCATGCACCCTCAAATGCCTTCCACCATAGGCTATTACCCTTCCTTTTTGCATTAAGACTGCGCCTAGTCCTGTCCCGCAAGCATCGGTATAAACAGTAAACGGCTTACTCCCGTCTGGCAGCACTAAGACTGGGGCTGAAGTCAAAGCTCTCTTTAATCGTTGGAACGCATCATCACAATCTAAGTCCCACGTGAAAACTAAGTTCTTCTTCGTCAAACGTGTTAATGGAGCTGATATCTTTGCGAAGTCTTTGATAAACTTCCTATAGTAACCAGCCAACCCCAAGAAACTCCTTACCTCTGTAGCATTTTTAGGGACCTTCCAATCTTGGATGGACACTACCTTCGCGGGATCCACAGTTATCCCCTCTTTGGAAACCACGTGCCCTAAGAATCGCACTTCCTTCCTCTAGAAGTGACACTTAGAAAATTTAGCTTTAAGATTATGAGCTCGAAGGGTCTCCAACACTTCCCTAAGATGTAGGGCATGCTCTTCTTCGTCCTTAGAAAAGATCAAGATGTCATCTACAAAGACTACCACGAATTTATTAAGGTACTCCCTAAACACCCTACTCATCAAATCAACAAAGTATGCTGGGGCGTTTGTCAAACCAAAGGGCATCACTAGCCATTCATAGAAACCGTCCGGAGTCCTAAAGGCAGTCTTATCTATGCTATCCTCAGCCACTCTCAACTGATGGAAACCAATGTCTAAGTCCAACTGCGAAAATACTGAGGCGCCAACTAACTGATCAAAGAGATCGTCAATCCTCGGCAGTGGGTGTCTGTTCTTCTTGGTGAGCTTATTAAGTTCTCTATAGTCCACACAAAGTCTAAGGGACCCATCCGCCTTTGTGGCAAATACTACTGGAGCACCCCACTCCGATATACTACGTCTTATGAACCCCTTCTCAAGCAACTCCTTCACTTGCTTATTGAGTTCCCTCCTTTTACGAGGAGCCATGTGGCGCACTGGCAGAGATACGGGTTTCGCATTATCTACAAGGTATATTCGAAAGTCTATCTCTCGTTTTTTAGGTAAGCCCTTCACCTCCTCAAACACATCCGGATATTCCCGGACTACTCCTACTGATCGCAGATTTTCTACAGACGCGTCGAGCGATTCAAGATAACTTAGCATAACGGAACGTATAGGATTACAAAAGATGTCGAGAGTGTTTCCAAGGCGAGTCGTGAGCCTCACAACTCTCCTTTCACAATCAAGAACGGCCCCATTTCTAGATAACCAATCCATTCCCAAAATTAGCCCATAGCCCGTGAAGCCCAAAACATAAGCATCACATCTAAACTCAATGCAAAGTATAGAAATTTTCAAATCCAAACACATCATGGACAAATGAGCTGAGCCCCCAATTGGATTTGAAACCACTAAGGGATCCTCTACTAAACTGGTGTTTAAGTGCAGTGATTCAACTAATGATGTAGAGATAAACGAATGTGATGCGCCCGAATCGAATAAGGTACGGACAGGATGATCAAACAGAAAAACTAAGCTTTCAACAGAAATTGTTCTACCTCGTTCTTGCAGCGGTGGGACCTCAAGAGCCTGAACTTGTCCCCTTGCCTGCGCTGGTGCCATAAGAGCTTGCACCGGTCCTCCTGAGGTAGACCCTGCCCTCTGCCCCTTTCTTGGGCAGTCCTTAACTAGGTGTCCTGCTTCGCCACAGTGAAAGCAGCCAGTCTTCTTTTTCTTTCGGCAATCCTTGCTGAGATGGCCAGGCGTCCCACAGTTAAAGCATCTTTTCTTCCCTTTGCCATTATTGTTTTTGCCACCCTTCTTTTTTTGCTGTTGCTGCTTCTTCTGATCCCCTTTCTTCTCGGTTGCCTTATCAGTTTTAGTGCTCTTCTCTTCATGCATGTACGCCAATTCTATTAGCCTCTCAAAGGTGGCCCCCATAGGGATGTGGGTCATAGCCAACCCTTGCAATGGCTCATTCAAGCCTTGAACGAACCTCAGAGCTTTCTTCTCTGGCGTATTTACCAAGTCCATGCCAAACCTTGCTAGCTGATTAAATTTGTTAACATATTCTTTCACCGATGAGCTTCCTTGTTTTAATGTCAAAAACCTTTCCATATGTAGATTCTCTTCCGCCCGTGAGAGAAACTTTGCCCCAAACCTTCGTCTGAAATCTGCCCAAGAATCAACTAGACGCTCCCCATTAGTGAGCTCCCACCAAAACGAGGCTTCTCCCTTCATTAACCAAGCTACTAAACGGACTTTCCTTTCGTCCTCCACTTCAAAGATATCAAGTAATTCCTCAGTCTCCTAAAGCCAATCTCTGGCCTCCACGAACGTCTCTGACCCTTGAAAAGTCTTTCCACCCATAGCCTTAAACTCCTTGCACGTCTTTGCAAAAGTGTCAACACGAGGAGGAGGAGGATTTGCTGGACCCGCGGTGGCCCTGGCCTCAAGATATTGACGAAACCAACCGGGTATATGAACACCCTCTGGAATGTTGAGATCTTCAGCCATGCTGAAACGAAAAAGGAAAGATTCAAAATGGAGGACTCGAAAGATAAAGATATGGCTATTCGGGATTATGTTTTTCATAAAAACTTTCTTCTTAAATTTACTCATTAAAACATATTTTTGAAAACACTTCTTTCAAAAATACTTTAGAAAAAATAGTTTTTCTAAAAATTTTATCTGTTCTGGTAACCTTAAGCTCTGATACCACGTGTAACACCCCACGTCCATTAATGTCACTCACAGAGGGAATGCATTAACTTCCATGGAGGTTATAAGTGAATATAGAACAGAAAAATTACAACATGACAGATAATAAATAGTACATGGAAATAAATAAACTTCATTTTATTGCAGCGGAATTCAAAACATGTTTGTGACATCATAAACCCATAGATTATAACCAAGTACAATATCCATCTTCATAAAAATAGAATACATAATCCCATTACAAAAATGAAATAGCCATTAAAAAGAAAGATAACAAGCTGGACTTTACTTCAGCAGTCCAAGCTTCCCAAGAGATAAGCGATCCAACTAGACTCCACTAGAACTTGGCCCAACCTGAGGACCTGAAGGGAAAAAGAATGGAAAAGAGGGGGTCAGACATAAAGTCTGGCGAGTATGACAATTCTAACAATACTATTATCAAAATAACTGGACTAAGACATAAGCTGGAAAACAAGGAAATGTCTATGAAGGAACAGATAAAGAACATAGACAATCGCTAAAGGCAACGTTATAGGCGCTCCTAATTACTAAAGGATAAACACTTTACTGCACCACACCAGTCACCCTAAAGGTTGATCCCACTTAGTTTCACTTGGAAACTTCTTAATGGCTTTACGTACTCCTAGCTGACTACATAGGTGTCGCCTGCCCCTATCTCCACTAGGTGTGCCCCACTTCCCATTTATTCGATCGGCTCCCTATCTCGTAGATACCCGTGCTGGCCCCACAGTGGGGTGTATCATTCCCCTAAAGTGGCAACCCGATACAACGGAGATGCACGGCTTATACCTACACGATGCAACAACGGCTTACCTACCAGCCCGGGTCCATACACACATATGAAACCCGTTGGACTTGCGTTGCCACCGCTACCCGTTTTGGCCTCTTATAGTCAAGCCCAGTATGCGTGTCCCGTCCTCGAGTTGGGTCGAGCCCACAAAGATACGTTTTTGGGATACTGGTTGAAATGGGCCCCCAATATTTCCCACAAGCATTCCTCCTAAGCTTGTCCAATTAGTTCATCCCACTTAACCCACTTAGTCATGTTCATTTGCATGTGTGTTTGGTTAAGTCTAATCGTATTTCAAATGCCTCTAAAGGCAACCACTAGATTTCTCATGCCACCCAAGGCACCCACTAGATTCCCATGTCCCACCACATGTTTTTCTTTCTAAATACAAGACCATCCCGTTCGTTGGGTCAGTTAGGGATAGCCAGGGAGGGCAGGAAACTGGTTTTCCAAACCCAAGCCTAGACACTATCCTCTCTGTCACCCTAGAACCTTGTGGTGTATATAGATAGAAAGAATGTTGATTAATTAAGTGATTAATTGTAATTAATTAATCCCTCCTAAATTTGAATTAACTTCCCTATTCAAATTTATAATTTATTCACAATTTAATGATGTCCATAATTGACTCAATTATGGCATCCATTCATGGTATGCAAAATCATACAAAATTGCATCCAATTTATTAATTCCTAATATTTCCCCTACCCCACGTTTGAACGTTTATTCGCGCATAAAAGGAATTATCATCACAACAACATGTATATGTGACTAAATAAATCACAGTAGGGGGTGAAACTTGCATAGAAATATGTGTGCATCAACATTATCTAACTTAACAATTTGGTTTAATATGGGTACACCTAACTTAATAGGCAAATTCCCATAATCAAGTTTTATTTAATGATAGATCTATGTTTATGGGTACACCTAACTCAATAGGCAAATTCCCATAACCAAGATCCATAAAAACATTTATTCATGTTTATGGGTACACCTAACTCAATAGGCAAATTCCCATAAACATGATCCATTTAATTTAAAAGAAAACATAAACTTAGACATGATCCAATTTACATAATTAACCACATCATGATTTTACAACTTGCATGATTCAACCCAACTTAGCATTAATCATATAACATATGGATTCCAACATGGGTGATAATATGAGATCTACGACATATATGAGACTTTCAACATAGTATAGCATAATATCATGATTTACAACATAACATAATTTATAACATAGCATAGTGTGATAGCATAACATAGCATAATTTGCAACATAATTTACATCATATGACGACATAAAATCATAACAAGAGATTCACAATACATAGAATTTATAATTACAATCATATCACTTTCTTGTGATCCGTTTACAACTTAATCAAATTATTTTATAATACCATTGTGAGATTCATCATACTCACCAACAAAAGAAGAGAATTAGAGAGAGAGTTCTTTGGTTTGATTTGTTTTGTTGAGAAGAATTTAGTTGTAGTAGATTAGGCTTCCTCTTCTTTGTTTGTGACGGCTATGCTGAACTCCATGGCAGCAGCATGACGGTAGCTCTTCTAATTTTACAAGTGATTTAGGTTTAGGGTCTACCCACTTATTTATAGATTTTAGAATGCGTTTAGGCCATTAGATTTAACCTAGAAATAACCGCAGACGTCCAGACAAGATGGGGTTTATCTTGTTGACTCAGCAATGAGTCAGAAGTGACTCAGCAAACACTCAGCAAATTAATAAACTTCTATTCATGTTTGCATTAACTGCCCATATATATATATATATATATATATATATATATATATATATATTTTACAATGTACACATTAGATACATCCCCCCCCCCTTTACACACTTATTATTGTTTTTATATACATATTAGATACATCCCCCCCATTACTCTCTTATTATTATTTTTATATATGCATATTAGATACATCCCCCCCTTTACTCACTTATTATTATTTTTATATATGCATATTAGATACATCCTCTCTTTTACACACTTATTAATATTTTTATATGCATATTAGTATTACTGAAATTCGGGGTGTTACATTAGGTGTACCCTGAATATTACCTATGTGATCGGCTCCCTACTACGTAAATACCCTGCGTCATCCCCGGTAGTAGGGTGTATCACTCCCTAACCCAGCAACTATAACACAGACCTATTTACTGGTGTTCCAGCAGCTTAGTTTCCTTAATCGTACCCATGCACGCTCATGACTTTGCCGAAATGCGCCCATACCCACCTTCCCCATGTGTACCTCTTACTATCCAATTCAGTAAAGCGTGCTTGGCACCTACCTAGTGCAAGGCCCTCTAACAAAATACCAACAGGGATACTGACTGATATGGGTTCCAAACAGTAGATTGACACAAGCCAAACCCCATAAGCTTGTGCCCCCAAGTAACTAGGATTTAAGAGTCCCCAAAACCCGATACAACAGTAGAACGAGGGACCACTTATCTTATTAATAATCATATTTAACCTAGCAGGTTTAGGTTTACTAATAAGTATGGTTTTAATATTACATGTTATTATGTGTGTACAACCCTTCCCTAAAACACCTGCCCAGATATATATAATTACCATAGTGATTTAGTTTATTTATCTACATCTGGTTCTTACAATATTCCAACATGTTATTTACTTAATGTCTATATTAAGTCAAACCTAACATGTTTATACATATGCATAATATTTCATTTTGTTATGTCCTAAAATCACAGCATGTACAAGTTTATGCACATTATCCATTTTATCAATTTATAGCAAGTATATGAACATTACCCCTTTTTGTCAATCTAGAACAAGTATAAATATGTGCATATTATCCCTTTCCCAAATTGTAGTTAAACAATCCTCAAATTAACAATCTGCCTAAATTTCCGTTTTTATGTCATTTCTTATTACCCTAATTTTACTATACGCAAATTTTAATCGGATATAGCCTAGGATTCCAAAGGATTAGGCTTGGCTTAAAAAAAGGGAAAAACAAAGGAAGGAGAATAGAATCAAATCATATAAGCATATAGGCAAGACTAGAAATAATCTAAAACATTACAAATAGGGAAAAGAAAGATAAAAACACATAACTAATTAATCATCTGACAATACAGATATCTATTCAATTATTACAACGACATAGGTGATTTATAGTTAAAAACATGCATAACAATTATCTTATAAACACTATACATCCTAAATCCAATTTTATTTAGCTATCAAGATATAGTCTAGGCATTAAATTTGAAAATAATAGGGAACCCACGGTGGGTCTTGGTGAGGAATAGATTAAATCTCTTATATATACATACATATATATATATATAAGCTGTTGTACAAAAGTCCAGTCCTATACGGTCCTCAAATTTGAATTATCTCTATAGATCTAAGCTTCAGCCACATTCTCCCATTATATATATATATATACATATATATTTCAGAATAGATTCATGGAGGCAGAAGATATGAAGAGGAATTGTGTGTATTGGAATGGGAGAAAACCACCTATTTATAGATTTACAAAGCTAACCTCAACCTCTAGATTGTAGGTTTTTAATCTAATCGTACATGTAGCGCTGAGTCAACAACAAACCTAGCTACAAAACAGTCCGAATATACAGAAATGAATCAACATAGATTTCGTTGGGTCGACCCAGTCCGACTGTGGGTCGTCTGACAACGGTCTGGTTACCCGATTGAATTACTGAATCGTCTTGCTTGAATTTTTCTGAATTATATTTATATATATACCCCCTGTATGTTTACGAACTTCTGATGTTCATAACTTCTCCATACGTTACCCGTTTTACGCAAACTTGGGGCCTTTCTGAACCAGAATTCCAAGACAAACGCAACGGTAATGCCGGTTTCACCTAATTCTGAATAGTTCATTAAGTTATTCCTAATTTATTATCTTTAAAGCATGGTTATAATGTATTAAATTTTGGGGTGTTACAAACCATCAGGACCTGTTTCGAACTACCAATTACTTCGAGCTTACCAATGGCTCTAGACCCTTCGAAGCAAATTGGGAAACTCCAATCTACTCCAGATCTATAGCACCCCGTAATTTTAATAACACTAAAGAGGACACATTAAAGAATAATTAGGGAAACGGACTGCACCATTGCGTTCGTCTTGGAATTCTGGTCCAAATAGACACCTGGTTTGCATAAAACGGGCACCATATGAAGAAGTCATGAAGGTTTGAAGTTTCTATACGTGCAAGAAAAATAAATATATATATGTATATATATATGTATATGAAGTCCAGAATTCAAAATTAGGTCCAGAAATTCAAATTTGTGCAGTTTTGTGGAGGCAAGGATTTTCCCGTTCAGGGGTGTTGACCCTTTAAGGGGGCATTGACCCCTGGGTCGACCTCTTAAGGGGGTGTCGACTCATGGGTCGACCCCCCTGCGGCAGATCAGACAGATTAGGGTTTCGGGGGCGTCTATAAATATAGCCTCATTTCTCATGTTTTTGCATGCCAAAAGTAATGGAGTACTAGATGTGTCTCTGCCTAAATCAAATCAAGCCTTTTTCTTCTTCTACAATCAAGTTATTCAAGCTGAGATCTGGGATTCAACGCTAGCAATCCCTTCTCTATTCTTCTAGATCCAAACATTGTGAGTTTAAGTTACTTTTGGATCTAAATAATTAAAAGTTAAACTTGATATGACTATAACTTCCATATATGCCTGTGACTGCTTGAATCATATCACATCTGTTATAACTTGTGTATCTATGATATTTTGACATGACTATGACTTAGATCTTAACTTTTATCATGTCAGATCTGCTATTGATTGTAGGTCTAATTCATTGTTTAGATCACCTTATACCTGTTCTATTATGTTTATGGCCAAATCAGATCTGTTATTAGTTGGACATCTAAATCATTGTTTAGATCACATCATGTCTGTCCCTATTATGTTAGAATCATTTCTATTATCATATGTTCATTAGATCTATCTTATATGCCTAGCTTGTCATAATGCCACTATATGTTTTATGCATGGTTCTGCCATTATATGACCATCATGTTAGTATGATTATCTCTGTTCTATTCCCTCTATCTTTTCCCTTTTGTTTTTATATAGCCAGGCTACCTTCGAGCCTAGCCATGCCGCTAAAATATGTGAATACGTTAGATTGGGAACGAGGGGAAAACGCTAATATTGGGCATAACTTGTAATTGGGAATTTGGGCATAAATTGAATAAAGTGTAACAATATTAATCTGGGACATATGATTTAATATGAACATAACTTGGGAAAGGGGCATGAAAACGTATAACGACATAGGTAAATTTGGTTAATAATAGAAATGCCTTGGATTACAGTAATTAGAAACTATAACTGTGTCTAGACACGAGGTTAGATTACACTTATGGTGGAAGTCTACCCAGAACCGCTCCACATATCCAGCGACCACAAGTGGTGAATCTAATGTGAGGGGTCTAGGTGCACAAACACGAGACGTGCTAAGACACGAGGTTAAGCCCGACTTGTGGAAGAAGTCTGCTCGGAGCCGATCGGCAAATCCAGCATCCACAAGTGGTAGGCTTAATGTGGGAGGTCTACCCCAATTATAACCATAAATGAATATGGTAATTAAGTTGAATCCATAGGGGCTGTTTGAACATGAACTTGAATAGGGGTAAAGTAAACTTGTTTGAACAGTGGGTGGGTTAAGTAAATCTGAGGTGGGCGGGTAATATTTATATATATAGGCCTACGAACTTAACCCGTTAGGGTTATGCAATTGTATGACACCAGTAGGTAGGCATAACCTATGGAAAACCTAGTAGTGGGGATGCAAGACAAAGGGGAGAGCTTGTATCATCTTGCGTGTGGGCCCATTTTAGTCAGTAACCCATGTATAGGTATCAAATGGGTACTCTGAACAAGGCCCGAGTCAGGGCACGCTTACTGGGCTGACTGTAAGAGATCCAAAATTGGGGACGGTATATGACGGTGCGTTCCATCGAGTTCATGTGCATGCATGACTATGCTTGCTTGGGAAAATAAGACGCTATGACATCAGTAGATATGGTTGTGCACATCCGGGAAATAAAGGGTTGCCACTTTAGGGAGTGATATACCCTGCTGTGGGGCCAGCATAGGGTATTTACGGAGCAGGGAGTCGATCGATTAGGGTAGTAATTAGGGTACATTTAGACTCCGGTATGTTTAAGAGCCCGTTATTACCCTCAGACGTGATTCCATAACGTTAGGCTGCCTGTTGATTGTAGAGGGTGAAAACCTCTCACTGGAAGTACACCTTAGTCTACCTTCTTACAGTCGTTGGGATCATCTCATTCTGGTTATACTAGTATTGGTGCAGAGAAATCATTGGAGAAGCGTATACACTACCATGTTTATCATGTTTACCTTGTCATACCTTCTTTTTAAGTTGTTACCTTTCTTATCCACTGTATATGCCTGTTATGATACTTTTATTTATTTCTATGATAAAAGTAATTGGACTTGCCAGATTTTACGTCTGCCCCATTTTGTTTTCTCTTCTTTTACTTCCGTTCCCCCTAGGTTCTCAAGGTCGGAATACTCAAGCTTGATCAGGATTCTGCTATTGTCTTGCTTGGAGCTGCTTAGATGTATTGCTTGAGCTCTTATCTTTTCTACTATGGTTATTTCCTTTTTCGATTATGCTTATTTTATTATTGTACTCTGATGTTTTAAGTACAAGACAGAAATTTCAATGATGTACTGTGTTTATGTATTTTCGGACTTATGATGTTTTGAACCACGATGCTTTATGATTAATAAAGTTTTAAATTCCACTGCTATTTTATATTTGTCTTGTAATGTTTCTGTTTCTGTTTACCTATAACGTTTCACGAAACTTAATGCATTCTCTTAATGAGTTACATTAACAGACGTGGGGTGTCACACTTGGTATAAGAGCCGAAGGTTACCGGATTAGATAAAAGTTTTTGAAAATTATTTTCAAAAAAGTTTTAAAGGAAAGCATTTTCAAAAAGAAAAGTCTGATTTGAAAAACATATTCCCCAAAGCCATATGTAACATCTTTCGATCCTTCATCTGAATATCTTTCCTCTTCTTTTCAGCATGTCTGGGGAACCTAATATTCCGGAAAGCATTACGATAACAGTTGGTTCCATAAGTACCTAAAGGCCGTGGCGCTTGCCGGTGGTCGAGCTGACGTTCCTCCCCCAGCTACACCCGTCGTTCCCCCTCCTCCACCTCCGTGTGCAGATAAGTTCTCTAAGATCTCCAAAGATTTCTGTGCTATGGGAGGAAAGCCATTTCGTGGAACCGGGACGTTCGTAGAGGCAAGGAATTGGCTCAAGTAAATGGAGGATCTGCTTGGAATTTTCGAAGTGGACGATCGTACAAAGATTCTGTTAGCCGCCTGACTACTAAAAGATGAAGCTTCGTTCTGGTGGGAAGTTACACAAGCGGGGCGTCCGGTGGAAACTTAGGATGATTTTAGACAGAGGTTTGAAATGAAGTTTCTTTCTCAAACTGAGAAAAGCATGCAAATGGAAAGGTTCTTGGCGCTCAAGCAAGGAAACATGACTGTTAAAGAATATGTTAACAAATTCAACCAGCTAGCGTGGTTTGGATTGGAACTGGTAGATACTCCGCATAAGAAAGCTTTGCAGTCTGTTAAAGGACTGAATGAACCACTTCATGGGTTAGCTATGTCCCATATTCCAATGGGAGCAACTTTTGAAAGGCTTGTTGATATGGCCTTGATGCATGAGGAAGACAAAAGCGACAAGAAGGAAGTCAAGATTGAGGAAACACAAAACAAGAAAGTATGGCCCAAGAAAGGACAACAATGGCAAAAACAGAAGAAGGGCGGAAAGAATGACAAGGCTAAGGATAAGAGGAAGTGCCATAGTTGCTGACGCGAGGCTCACTTGGTAAAGGATTTCAAAAGAAGGAAGAATACTTGCTTCAATTGTGGAGAGGTCGAAAACTTTGCTAAGGAGTGCCTGAAGAAACAGGGACAAGGTCAAAGGGCAGGAGCTTCTGCAGGGTAGGTGCATGCTCTCCTGACCAGTGCTCCAGATAGAGGTAGGAATGCTTCTGTGGAAGGTTTGACTTCTCTTTCCAATCATCCCATTAGAACTATTTTTGATTTTGGCGCTTCACATCATTTATATCTAATTCAGCGGTTAAGTCTCTGCACCTTAATATCGGTATGGCAGTTGATCCCATTGTTGTCTCAAACCCCATTGGTGGTTCGACTCATTTGTAAGTGATTTGTCGGGGTTTGAGAATATCTGTGTTAGGCATCGAATATGAGTGCGACGCATACGTGCTCGGTTTTATGGGCTATGGTTTGATTATAGGGATGGATTGGCTAACCATGTATGATGCCATTCTGGATTGTGAGAGGATGGTCTTAGACTTTTGACTTGTCATGGGAGGACCCTCTAGATTTCTTGTGACCCACATGTGTCTGTTATGCTTAGTTCCTAGAATCTCTTGATGCATCTACCGAAGATCTACGATCTGTACCAGTGGTCCGTGACTATCCTGATGTTTTTGATGGGGTACGGGGCTTACCGCTGAGACATGAGATCGATTTTCGTATATATTTAGTGGACAATGCAAAGCCAGTTGCATTGATTGTGCACCATATGGCTCCCAGGGAAAGGGGGGAGCTTAGTAAGCAAGTAGTGGAGCTACCTGAGAAAGGGTTTATTAGGCAAAGCATATCTGAATGGGGTGCTCTAGTGTTATTCACAACTAAGGCGGATGGTTCGCTTCGCTTATGTGTAGAGCATAAAGATTTGAACAAACTTATAAAGAAGAACATGCATCCACTCCCAAGGATAGATGATTTTCTTGATCAGCTTATTGGAGCATCGGCATT
This sequence comes from Allium sativum, assembly GCA_030737875.1. Lineage (NCBI taxonomy): Eukaryota > Viridiplantae > Streptophyta > Magnoliopsida > Asparagales > Amaryllidaceae > Allium > Allium sativum. Next base: position 343,520,424 of record CM060919.1, read on the forward strand.
CTCTCAGTCACACTTGGCCATGGGGTTTCATCAGTTGAGGGTGGCTGAGGACAATATAGACAATACCGCTTTTAGGACTCCAGATGGTTTCTTTGAATGGCTCGTTATGCCTTTTGGGTTGACGAATGCACCCACCTACTTTGTTGATCTGATGAGTAGGGTGTTCCGGAAACTTCTAAATAAGTTCGTTGTCATCTTTGTTCATGATATCTTGATTTTCTCGAAGATCGAGGAAGAGCATGCCTTACATATAAGGGAGGCTTTGAAAACTCTCCGTGCACATCAACTTAAGGCAAAGTTCTCCAAATGCCATTTCTAGAGAAAAGAGGTGAGATTTCTGGGGCATGTGGTCTCCAAAGATAGGATAGCAGTAGATCCTGCAAAGACTGTTGCAGTTCAAGATTGGCAAATTCCTAAGAATGCAACGGAGGTGAAAAGTTTTCTTGGATTGGCAGGCTATTATAGGATGTTCATTAAGAACTTCGCAAATATATTAGCCCCACTCACCAGGAAGACGAAGAAGAATTTGGTATTTTCATGGGATATAGATTGTGATATTGCTTTCCAGTGACTGAAGAGGGCTCTGACAACAGCCCCAGCCTTGACCTTACCCGATGGGAATAAAGTGTTTACAGCATACACTGATGCATGTGGTAGAGGGCTTGGTGCGGTTCTGATGCAGGAGGGAAAGATAGTATGTTATAGGGGTAGACAGTTAAGGGTTCATGAGAAGAACTACCCTACTAACGACTTAGAGCTAGCTGCCATATTATTCCCGCTTAAGACATGGCATCATTATTTTCTTGGAGAGAAATTCGAGTTGTACACCGATCATAAATCTCTCAAGTACCTATTCTCGTAGAAAGATTTCAATTTAAGGCAACAAAGGTGGATGGAGTTCCTAGCTTCTTATGATTTCGAGATTGCTTATACTCCTAGCAAGGGTAATGTGGTGGCAGACGCACTGAGTAGGAAGAGGATGACCTGAAGTCCTCTGTTTGTGGAGAGGAAAAGCTTGGAGTTCATATTGACTTTTGACTTTAGACCCTCCACCGAGTTATTGCTTGGTTTATTTGCATCGCTAGAGATACGACCTACTCTTATGGATCATATAGGAGCTTCACAGTGAGATGATCCACCGATTTCAGACATCTTGGGTAGGCTCAATAAAGGGGAGACTTCTAGTCACTTCAATAGATATTCCATAGACGACAAAGGGTGGTTGCGACAAGATGGAAGGCTTTGTGCTCCCCAAACTGGGAGTTTGTTAAAGACAACCCTAGAAAAAGACCATCATTCTAAGATGACTATTCATCCAGGCGGTGATAAGATGTATAGAGATATGAAGAGGGTTTTCTTTGAGCAGGGATGAAAAAAGATGTGGCAGAGTTTGTTTCTCAATATTTGGTTTGTCAGCAAGTCAAAGCTGAGCTAAAGAAGCCCGGTGGTTTACTTCATCCTTTGGAGGTTCCACAGTGGAAGTGGGAGAGCGTCTCTATGGATTTCATAGATGATTTGCCTAGATCAAATAAAGGTAACACCAGTATTTGGGTTGTAGTAGACAGACTTACTAAGAGCGATCATTTCATTCTAGTTAAGAGTAAGAGGACGACAACATAGTTGGCAACAGTTTATGTTCGTGAGATAGTCCGTCTTCATGGAGTACCTTCCAATATTGTAAGCGATCGTGACCCCATTTTCACCAGTGAATTTTAGTGGAGATTGCAAGAAGCATTAGGTACACAATTGTATTTGAGCACCGCTTATTGCCCATAGACCGATGGATGGACAGAAAGGGTGAATAAGGTTCTTGAAGATCTTTTAAGGCTGTGTATCCTTGACTTCGGAGGGACCTGGGAAGAGCATCTTCCTTTAGTGGAGTTTGCCTACAAAAGCAGTTATCAAGCTAGCATTGGCATGGCACCCTTCGATGCTTTATACGGACGACCGTGTAGATCACCAACTTGTTGATGGGAATCTACATAAAGACTACTACTTGGACTAGATATGGTTAGAGAGACATCCAAGAAGATTTACCTTATTAGAAGGCTAATGAAGACCGCTCAGGATAGGCAGAAATCCTACGCAGACAAGAGAAGGACTAACATTGAATTTGAGGTGAGAGACATGATTTTTATTAAGGTGCCACCTTTGAGGAATGTGGCTCGCTTTGGATCTGTAGGGAAATTGGCACCAAGCTTTGCAGGGCCATTTCCCATAACAGAAAGGATTAGCTAAATGGCCTATAGAGTAAAACTACCAGAGAGATTGTCTAGTGTTCATGATGTTTTCCATGTTTCTCATTTGTGGAAGTGCTTGCATGATACTGCAGAAGTAGTTGAGATGAGTATATTGGAGGAAGTAGAGGTGGAACGGGAGGTGACAGGCAGACAAGTTCCTACCTGTATTCTTGGATCAGCAGTTAAGAAGCTACACAATAGAGAGGTCAAGTTGATGAAGGTTCAGTGGGGAGATAACCCAGAGAATGCAACTTGGGAGACCGAAGAGAAGATTCGTGCTTCGCACCCTTTTCTTTTCGAGGGTATGTTCTTAACTTCCTTTCCAAAGCTTTTATTTATGCTTGTTTCTATCATTTAAATATATCTTATCGATAGAATCTTCGACCTTTAGGTAGGAAACCCATGGATGTAAACATGTGTTTGAGACATGTTATGCAAGTGAATGCAAGTGTTTGCTAGTGGCTTCTTGTTGAGACGACCTGAACTTCCCCATGAAGGGAAGAACGGATTGAATTGAGAACAGGACTAATCAAAACACAAACAGAAGAACATTTCATTGCTTATTACAACAATTCCATAAGAATACAAGAATATACAGAGCATGAATAAATATTATACATCAGAGAAATATCAGAGATTACAATACATAACATAGCAGCGGAAAAATAATACAATACACAACTGAAGGAGATATATGAATACAGAGCTTTCTGAATATCATTCTAGCTATAAACCAGGATCCTGTGAATATAAATCTGCAAAACCAAAACTACTAGCTGCCCGTGTGGAAAATAGGGGCACCTAGAGTTTAGGTTAAAACAATAAACTCCAAGTCAGTCATTTGACTAGTGTGAGAACTAAAACATTTATTTAAAACTTTACTTTAAAAGGGAGTAATTCAAGGGACCACGCCGTATGACACGGAATGGGTTTCCTCCCAAGAATACTAGTGCATAGAATAAACATCGCAATGCCTTTTGGAAAAATGAAGCTATTATAAGACCCAGGTCCCATCACACAATGCAACGCAAGCCAAAGGATAGGGTTTTCACTTATAATAGCCAAACATGCTTGGTACGTTTAAAACAAATCATTTGATACTATTATAGGTTTATAGTGTCAAAACAACTTCAAATATAAATGTATCAATCATAGGCGGCATGGGTACCATCTATCATGTCGCCAATACTAGGCTCTACAAATAAAACCGAAATATCACGTATTTGAAATTGGATTTCCGTCATGAGTAGAGGCAAGGGGCAAGCTCCTCACCGGCTTCGAGACACTCTAGCAAATGCCCTAGGACTACACACTCTGGGTATCCCTTGGAATCAGCTGGGCTGCTCCTCCGTTATGTTTGAGGGCTAGTTATTCCTGAACACACGTTTCTTGGTCCTATCGGACCTATCCATCTGCTCCGAAGAGACCGATATATCTGAGGCGCCTCGCATTCCAACATCCACAAAGGTATAATAATCAACGATGTCGGGGATAGTAAAACGCTGACACCACCCATAACTAGAAAGAAACGTCGTGTTCTACTAGTGGTCCTTATCTCGTTTTTAACTCATACCGAGGTGTAAGGCTCGTGAATCAATGCTATACACAGAGCTACGCTATATAAAAGCCGTGCTTTGATCATCAACCACAAGACTCTACTTTTCAACAAAAGCCTTGATCAATTCATCTCCGCATGTCACACAGGCAATTCATGCCATGCGACTAATATCTATCGATATATAACCTTTGAGCTCGTACGTCTCGAAGAAGGGCGTTAAGCAAGAGAATAAATTCTCCGCCGCCAAACAGATATATACTTAATAGAAATCAATCAGCACAGAATAAAATCCAATGTCAGACACACAATCCATTTATAAGTCCGTTCTGGGTCTGAAAGAAACCGGAAGCGCCTTATTCCTCCCCCACATGTCCAATACAAGGGAGAGGTTCTCGCATATCCGTCGATCTCCAAGTACGTCTGGACGATCACCACTTATTACCTCTTCTTGGGTGTACAGCCCAATCAAGACATCAGTAATCATCCAAACGATGTGAAGACCTCCGGTCTTCAACCATCGTCTTCATCCTCGACATATCGTCGAAAAAGTTATTCATAATGGGTATAAACTCAGCCTTTTCGAATAACTCGCGTATATAATAAACAAGTGATATAAACCACAACATACGCCTGATTCCAATTCTGAATATTCTTTTATTCAAATATTCACATACTTTGGGAAAGGTTCCCATTAATTTTATCAAAGATAAATTCTTTAATCTTCCTTTGGATATCAATTCAAACCACATCCTGTCTTTAACTGGGTTAAATAAACAATGTCATTTAAAACATGATTCACGATAAACCCAAAATCACATTCCATTCCGTCAGCCTCTAATCGTAAATTAGCAAGTGAACAATTCCCTAAGTATTAACCCCGAAGGCCGAAACCAACATCAGATCAATACCCAGGAAACCATTCAACTTAACTAATCTCCAGTTAGTTTCTGATTTTCTTAACTCCATTATTAATCAGGTTAAAGAACCAGTGTTATTTAAAACACCATTCATGATAAACCCAAAGACTGATTTCAATTCAATTCCAATTAAATATATTAAATTGGAAAACTTTACTTTGGAAAATTCCCGTTAAATCTTAATAAAAATATTTATAAATTCCAAATCTTATTTCATTGTAAATCGGGTTAAAGAACGAATGTCGTTGAAACCACAGTTCACAACAAACCCAAAATCCAATCAGTCTATAACCGTAAATTAGTAAGAAAACAATTCCCTAAGTATTAACCCCTAAGGCTGAAACCATCATTAGATCAATACCCAGGAAATCATTCAACTTAACTAACAGCCAGTCAGTTTCTGATTTTCTTAACTACATTCGTTTCAAGAACAATATTACTAAAGATACCATTCACAACAAACCCAAAATCCAATTTGATATTAAATACAAGGCTCTGAATAGAAAATATATCGGCTTATATTCAATATCAAATTCTGAAACCAACAAATATTGTATTGGAATAACGATATATATATCTTCCAAATTCCTCCACAATATCAGTATAAACACTAAATCCAATATCGAAATATTCTGAAGATAATTTCGATTCAAATACATTCCAATTCATATATTGGAAATCCTAGTTATTTTTAAAACCGTTTCAAATCCAATTTATTTATTTTAAAAATATTGGATTTTCCATCTCTAGTTCATAACTAGTTCATTTTGATAGAAATATATTTTTATCTTTTAAAATATGGAATTTTTTATCCCAATTCTTTCCAAATCATTTATTATGATTTTACACAAATTATTGATATTTTAATAATTTTATCAAGGCCCGTACAGTCGATTTCCATAAACGGCCATCGAACTGCACTCACAACGAGTTTTTCCAAATTTGATTTGGACATGATTCCAAATCCAAATGTTAGATTTCTAATTTCTTGTATTCGTTAGAAAGCTCTTTTCAATACGAACCCATCGATTCCAGTTTTAGGAGAATCTGACGGTCGGATCTCCCGTAATGTCTGTTCGAAGTCAATAGTCGAAATTAATGTTTTTCTGCAGCGCAACGCGTTCTATTCAGGCCATTATATTATATATTTAATATATATAACATATATTTCACTGATTTCCATTTAAAACGTATTTTATAAATGGTTTTGAATTCGGTTTCAAAACAGTTTCAACTTCATCTTCATTTCCAAATCAAAATTGAATTTTCCATTATAAATTCGTTTTAAATTCATTTCAAATTGATTTCAATTACAATTCAATTTCAATTCGTTTTGTGTTAATTTTAAATTGATTTCAATTCAGTTTCAGTTCATTTTGAATTCATTTCAAATTGATTTCAATTCAATTTCAGCTCATTTTGAATTCATTTCAAATTGATTTCAATTCAATTTTAGTTCGTTTTGAATTCATTTTAAATCGATTTCAATTCAATTTCAGTTCAAATCAAAAATGAATATTCGATATCATTTCAATATTTTCAAAACATCGGATTTTGAAATCACTTTCCGATATTCATTATAACATGAATAAAATCGACCAAATTCCCATTCGTTTTAAAATGGCGTTTAACCACTTAACACGGCTTCACATTCCAATATTCACTGAATATTATTTTAAAATATTCGTTAATTCTGAACTGGAATCAGACTCAATCAATTACCATATAATTTCAATTATATGGATTTCATCCAATACATGTATACAACAATGACGATAAACAATCATTAAAAATTCAAACAACATCCAGAGTGCATTCTATAACCGTGTAAGCATTAAATAAAATAAATAAGCTTATACAGTCTTTCAACCCATCGATTGACGTATCACTAATTATTGAAATCAGTGTATGTCAAATATTATTCCAATACCCGTGTGGGGTTTTCAAACGACAAATACTGTTTATTATTTGTGCAGTTGGGCGATGTGTAAAATTTATCATCCCAAACAATATCTAATAAATTGGTGTACATAAACAAATCGTCCGATTTGTTTATGAATATTTATCTCAACTCATGAATATTTTATTCAATCCATATATACAATAAAAATGATATTTTTATTATTTAAATATTTTATTCAACTTGAATATTTTATTTGCTTCATATACACAATAAAAATGTGATTTTTATTGTTCAAACTATTTATTCACATATGAATATTTTTTAACACTTCATTCCACATCACAAAATCAATTTTCACAACACATCAATCAAACAAATAAGTCATCCATGGTCTGTGGACGACGGGTGTCTTGTGCTACTAAACACCGTCTACATCCTAGTATATATTTTAACTAGAAATAAAATAAAAGTGAGAAGTTCTCACCTTTGATATCCACTCCTCCATTCTTTAAAGGACGGTTTCGATTCCGTTTTGATTTCAGTCCGTTCCATCGTCATTTTTTCACGCAGTTGATATTAAAAATCACAATTTTTATCATTACGCTTTACATACAAAAATCACTTTTTTATATGGTTGTCATATGTGTAAAAATCACTTCTTTATATTGTTGTTATATATATAAAAATCCCTATTTTTGTTTCTACTTCATATATATATATATATATATATATATATATATATATGTGACGACCCAAACTTCCCCGTAAAGGAAAGGTTAGATTGCTGTGAGAACAATACACATCAGAACACAAACTGAAGAACATTTTATTGCTGATTACAACAATTACATCAGAGTACAAGAATATAACATTATAATACAATAGAAATACAATAATATCAGAGATTTAAATTACATTTAAATAGCAGCGGAAAAATATTACAAATATACAACTGAAAGGAATACACGGATACAGAGCTTTCCGAATACCGCTTCAGCTGTAAACCAGGATCCTGTAAATATATCTGCAAAAAGCTACTCGACTGCCCGTGTGGAAAATATGGGCACCCGAGTTTGCCAGTTAAACAAACTACAGGTCAGTCATGGGACTGGTATGAGAAATCTTAACTTAACTTATCTAATACAGGAGCACGCCGCTAACGCGGAACGGGTTTACTCCATTGGATTGTCAGTGCCTAAATTAAAGTAAATCGTTAAACAACGCAATGCTTTTTAGAAAAATGAAACCATTATAAGACCCAAGTCCCATCACACAATGCAACGCAAACCGGAGGATAGGGTTTTACCTTATAATAGTCAAAAGATGCTTGATAGGATAAAAACAGATTTGATATTAGTGTGTATATGTTTTAAAAACAATTTCAATCATAATGTATCAATCATAGATGGCATGGGTACCATATATCATGTCTCCATACTAGTTATACAATCAAAACCGCAAGGTCGTATTGGAAATTGGATTTCTATCATGAGTCGAGGCTAGGGGCAAGCTCCTCTCCGATTCGAGACACTCTAGCAAATGCCTCAGGATCACACCTATGGGCAACTCTTGGATCTTTAGGGTCGGTCCCTACCCAAGGGTAGTGGATTAATTATGCCTGAACACACGCTTCCCGGTCCCTTTGGACCTATAATATGACCACTAACGGCCTATAAAAATCTGAGGCGCCTCAAAATCCATCATCCACATAAGTAAAATACCAGCCAGTTTAAGCACCTGCACTACTCCTAGCTAGAAAGAAACGTGTGCACTCCCTGTAGTCCTACACCCGTTTTTGACTCATACCGGGGTGTGAGGCTCGTGAAGTCACGCTATACACAAAGCTATGCCGTAATAGGCTATACTTTGATCATCCCACAAGGCCCTGCTTTTCAACAAAAACCTTGATCAATTGCATCTTGGCGTGCCACATTGACAATTCACGCCATGCGATCAATCACTATTAATATATACCAGGCTGTTAAGCAGAGAATAAATTCTCCACCACCAATCAGATATACATTAATAAAAAATCAATTTAATTCACATGGAACGAAATCCAATGTCAGACACGCATCCATTTACTAGCTTATGCTATGGGTCTGAGCGAAAACCAAATCTGAACAATCAACAATAGTCCGGACGTCCACTACTGAAGCCCCTTCAAGCTAGCTACTCCCATTAAGGGTCTCTGTAGAAACACATCCATTCGATGTGAAGATCGTCGGTCTTCAACCACCATCTTCATCTTCGACTCTTCATCGTCGTAGTGATCATTCAGAATGGGTTAAACCCGGTCTTTCCGAATAATTCGCGTATTTTTATAATTAAACATCAAGTACTATAAAAGCACATCCAACGTCTCATTCCAATTCAAAATGTTCTTTTAAATAAAATATTCACATTATTTTATCAAAGATAAACTCTTTAAATTATTCTTAAATCTTACTTTTAAAGATTTATTAAGAACCCAATTTGGTTTTAAATATCACGAATCATTATTCAATGATTAATTAAATTTAAGAAATTAATCTTATCTTTAACTGCGTTAAAGAACTAATGTCATTTAAAACATAGTTCACGGTAAACCCAAAATCATCTTCCATAAAATATGGAATCTTCACAGAAATCAAATCAATATATAATCGTTATAAATTTCTTTATCCGACCAATAATATAAATGGAATAACGGCAAAGCCTTTTAAATTCCATATGTAGTATCGGTCTTCTTTTACAGAAACTGATCTCGGTTATTATTAATTCGAATTCCATTCAATTCCAATTTAATATATTAAATTGGAAAACTTGGCTTTTGGAAAATTCCCCTTTAAATCTTGATACAAGATTTATAAATTCCAAATCATTTTTTTCAATGTCAGTTGGGTCAAAGAACAAATGTCGCTTAGAAACACAGTTCACAATAAACCCAACTCATCTTTCATCTTATTTCAATTGCTAAATATAATTGAAAACTTTAATAATCTAAATTAAAAGATTATTCTTTCATACGGGGTTTAAGAACAGTGTTATTTAAGACACTATTCACGACAAACCCAAAATCCAATTTATTCGATTTAATTTTCAATTAAATATTAAATAATTGGAAAAACTTCATTAAATCTTAATTTAATGATTTATTCTAGTTAATAACTAGTCCATCTCAATAAATAAATATATTTTCCTAAAATATATTCTTTTTCTAAAATATATTCTCTTTCTAAAATATATTCTTTATTGGGATGTGACTCAACCAACAGCCATATATTGCATGAAATCAACAAATATAATGAATAATTATCAAACATCCAATAAATCAACCAAAGTGGATTCTACACTAAATATTGGGACTAGTGTAGATCAGATATCATCCCAACACCCGTGTGGGGTTTCATCCAACAATCAAATAATAAATTATTTGTGCACTTGGGCGATGTGTAAAAATTATCATCCCAATCACATAAACAAGTCGGACAACTTGTAAATGGAAGTGTAATGTTCAGTTTAAATATACAAACATTATATTTAACACAACAGACATTTCAACATCATAGACATATGTTTCAATTCTCTTTATTATGAACAAATGACAATAAAATTCTAGTCTTTTATTTCCATTCTTTTTATTGTTAACAAATAACTATAAAATCTTAACTCTTATTTATCTACCCAAAATGTATGCTTTTGGTCTCATTCAATTCTAAATGTCAAAATGAATATTTTACTTCATCCTTTTTAAAATGACAAAATGTCTCTTTTATTCTAATTCTTTTAAAGTGACAAAAATTGTAATTTGTCCAATTTCTTTTAATGTACAAAATATGATACTTTGTCTAATTTCTCTTAATGTACAAAAAATGATACTTTGTCTAATTTCTCTCAATCTAACAAAATATGATTATTTTGTCTAACTCCGCTTTAATGTACAAAATATGATAATTTTGTTTAATTCTGCTTTAATGCACATAATATGATAATTTTGTTTAATCCTTTTTATACGAACAAAATGTGAATTTTTCCTAATCTTTTTATGTAAACAAAAATGTTAATTTTTCTTCTTCATTCTTTTTAATGTATAAAAATACACGTTTCTAATTCATTCCTTTTTAATGTATCAAAACATACATTTTCAATTCATTCTTTTTAATGTATCAAATATTTTTCTTTCTAACAAAAATTATGTTTAAATCTAATTCATTTCAATGTAAACAAAATGCCAGTTTTGTCTAATTCATTTCAATGTAAACAAAATGAGTATTTTTACTTCCCTCTTTTCAAATGATAAAAAGAATGTTCTTATTTCATTCTTTACATTTGACAAAAATGAATGCTTTTGTCATTCTTTTATCTTTGACCAAAAATGCATAATTTTATCATTCTTTTACATTTGATAAAAATGCATATTTTTCTCATTCTTTTACATTTGATAAAAATGTATATTTTACTCTACTTTTCATTTTCTAACAAAGATGTATATTTTATTCCAATTCTTCTAATGTAACAAAAATGTACATCTTTATTTTCATTCTTTTAAAGTGACAAAAATGTTCATTATTAATTCATTCTTTTAGATGTATAAAGATATACATTTTTAACTCATTCTTTTTAATGTATAAAAATATACATTTCTATTTCATACTTTTTAATGTATAAAAAATATACCTTTCAAGTTCATTCATTCTCTTTTAAGGTATGAAAATATATACATTTTCATTTTATTCTTTTAAATGTATAAAAATATACATTTCCTATTTTATTCTTTTAAATGTAACCAAGAATGTCCTTTTTCTAATTCTTTCTTTATAATGTGATAAAAATATACATTTTCTAATTCCTTCTTTTAATGTATAAAAATATACATTTTTATGTAATCCCTTTTTAATACACAAAAATATTCATTTTTGTTTAATCCTCTCTAATACACAAAACTATTCTTTTTTGTTTAATCCTTTTTAATGTAAACAAAAATGATTATAAAAATATAATCTTTTATACTAATCTTTTCTATGTAACAAAATGACTATAAAAATATAATCCTTTATTCTAATCTTTTCAATGAAATCTAAATTACATTGAAAATGTAATTTTCAATGTGATCTAATCTTTTTGCTTCAACTAAGATGATACTAAAAATGTAACTTTTATTTCAAAAAAAAATATTGGTAAAATCTCATGTCTCTTTTAGTTGAAAACAGTTGCCACTAAAAATGTATTCTTTTTAGTTGAGATGAATAGACGCTAAAAACATGTCCTTCTTCGTTGAACCAATATGACAACAAAATTGAACATTTTTATTCAATTCTTTTTAAATGGACAGAAGTGAATGTTTTAGTCTCTTTCTAATTTAATAACAAAAATGAATGTTTTATTTACATTCTTATAAAATAGCTAAAAGAAATGTTGTCTTTATTTCTATCATCATATTTTGACCAAAATGTGATTTTAATTCTATACTCTATTTTGATAAAAATGAGATTTTTATTTCTATAACTCTATTTTGATAAAAATGAGATTTTTATGTCTAGTCTTTTTAAATAAACAAAAATGTCCATTTTATCATAATTAACATTTCTAAACAAAAGGTTTCTTTTTATCATACTTAACGTTTCCAAACAAAATGTTTCTTTTTATTACATTTAACATTTCTAAACAAATGTTTCTTTTTATATTATTACATATATTCTAACAAAGATGTTGTTTTGAATCGAATCATCATTTCTAATCAAAGTGGTATTTTTAATCTAATCTAACGAAACATGAGCATTTAAAATTCATCACAAACAAGAAACAGAGAAACACAGATCTGAATAGATAACATACAAGTAATCATTCAACATCGATAAAATAATTAATTAAATAAATTAGATTGTGAAAATCAGAGATTCTCACATTGGTTTGGCTGAAAATTCAAAGTGCTCCTTTTCATCTCTAGTCAGTTCCATGAGGTAGATCTCATTTTTCTGATTCCAACGCAACTGAAATCGTTCAATTCCGTCACTGTTTGAACAAGATATGATTATTTAAACATTTGAATTTATTGATTATATAATTTAATAGTTAATTAAGTTATAATATTCCTTAACCTTATCTTCTCCAATCAGTAAAACACAGGCCATCGTTTTAACCCATTATTCGATCCAATCTTCATCACTGCGCGTCAGACGAGGAAGCCGGAGCACCATCCGAGACCACCACGCCGCCTGCCACCCTGAGCTCCTCCTCCGGCCGAAGTACGGGCCCACTCGCACGCACCCTGGGCCCGCAATACACCCCCAAACACGCCACCTTCCAGCTCACAATCCTCTCCCCACGAAGCACTGTAACCGATCATCTCCTTATCAATTGAAAGATCCTTGAATTCTCTTCAATTTGATATATGATATGCGATTTATCGTTGAGTGGATTAAAAGATATTAGCATTTGAAATCAGGATGTTTCTGGCCATTGGAAAGGAGATACGGTGGCTACAGGAAATGCATTAGGGTTTTGGTTTTTTTTTAATAATAAATCTCGATTTTCGTGCTTAAAAGTGGAATTTTCGGGCTGTCTCCAAACCAGGCCTGCTTAGTGTCAATCTTAATGTTTTGACGTCTTCTGAACGCGATGGGCTATGACCCGTGCCCAATTCTAAAGTCTGTTGCGTGTTTTATTAAAATTACAATATTGAATTAATAATTTAATTTCCACTGTACATTTAAATGCACCGGGGCCACATACGGACTCCGAAAATTCCAAAAAATATATTTCTGGCTTCGTATTGACGATACGGTTCCAACGAGACTAATTTCGTCGAATTCTGAGGCCGTTTGAAAAATGGCTATTTTTTTACGGCCAATATATTATATTAAAATATATATAAATTCTACAGCTACTTTTCTGAATTTTAAACTGGACATAACTCTCAAATTATAAAGTGAAATTCCAGTTTTTCAGATTCGTTAGAAAGATATGATTAAACAGATTTAAATATTTCTTGTTTCGATCAATTCTGATTTAAAATGAATCCTGTACATTCAGTCAAAGTGCAAATTCAAATTTTCAAATTGCTGCGCTGTTTTAAACTCCTTTTATAATTAAATTAAATTTATTCGTTTTCACTTCGATTAAAATAAATTTTTCATCGTTATTATTCAAAATAAATTATTTCAAATATTAAAATCCATTAAAATTTCTAAAATAAAAATTTTAAATTGGCCCCAAAAATCCGGGTTGTTACAATATATAAATCGAATTTCTATCACTACTTCATTATAAAAATCATATTTTTACATAACGCTTCATACATTATAATGATTATATTTTTATATCGCTTCATACATTGTTACTTCGTTATAGAAATTATATTTTTATAACGCCACTTTCTATACAAAAATTATATTTTTACTTCGCTAAAGATTTTTTTTTTCTTGTTATTCCTATGATAAAAATTATATTTTTATCCTATATTATGATATATAAAATTAGGTTTTTTTTATTTTGTCTACTTCATTGTAAAAAATAAATCTTTCTATACGTTACTTCATGATAAAAATCGAACCTTTACCTTCCTAGAAATGAAAATCTCACCTTTTTATATTTAAAAATCTAAGATTTTCATTTTTAAAAATCTAAGCTTTTTATATTTAAAAATATAATCTTTTCTAAGTTAAAACTATATTTCTTTCTAAGTTAAAAATATATTCTTTTCTATATATAAAAAAATATAATTCATCTTTCCAATAACAAAAATTTCAGTTTCTAAAGCAACAAGTTAAAACATAAATAAAAATAAAAAGAAAAAGGGAAGGGGAGGACTTACGGCGCTGACCGGAGGGAGAGGAGGGCGTTTGACGTCGGGAAGGTGTCGTGGTGTAACAACCCGTATTTTCAATAACCTGTAATAATGAAAATCGAGGCAGAATTTAATTCTAAAATCTGAATCAAGGGAAACGGGCTATGCCATTGCGTTCGTCTCGGAAAAATACGCGAAATAGAGTCCGAGTTTTCGAAAATCGGAGTCCGTATGACCCGATTAAGGCCCAACGAAGTTTTCAGAAAAATTCAAAGTAAAAAACAGATTTCAAATTTGAAATTGGAAATTAGGGCAGTTGGGCACAGGCGGGAAAATTCCCGCCAGAGTACCCAAGTCGACAGCCCTGTCGACTTGGGAGTCGACTTGGTTGGACCCAAGTCGACAGCCCTGTCGACTTGGCTGTCGACTTGGTCCAGCCGGGCTGTTTAGCCTGGTGCACCTTTTTGAGGTTTTGGTTAGGTTTTGGGGCCAGATTCGGTTTTAAGGGCTGAGATTGGAACTAGGGTTTTATCCTAAGGGTAGAACTAGTCCTAATCTCTATAAATAAGCCCCTAACCTAACCCTAAATCATCATTATTCATTCAAGTAACTAAACTATGGCAAAATCATTCCTCTCATGGCCTCCACTCTCTTCATAAAATTCCTAAATCATTTCTATGAGAGATTTTCCATGCATACAAGTGTTTTCAAGCTTGTATGAGTGTCATTAGCTTGCATTCAAGTCAAGTTTCTATATTTGCATCATAAAGCAAGAGTTTTGATCATTTTGGCTCAAGGGTTTTTCTATTAGAGCTTGCATTTTGGGTCTATTTGATTGCATAAGGGCTTTGTCATATTTTTGTGTCTTCATAAGCATTGTAAGCCCTTTTCTACTTTCATATTTAAACTCTAAAGTTAGATGAATGATGCAAGTTTGGGTGAATCATTATGATATGCAAGTTTGCCATGATATGCAAGTTTACTATGTCATGTTATGCAAGTTTGATATGTTATGATATGCAAGTTTTATATGTTATGATATGCAAGTTAATCATGTTATGTTATGCAAGTTTGCCATGTTATGATATGCAAGTCAATCATGTTATGTTATGCAAGTTTGCTATATTATGATATGCAAGTTTGCCATGTATGTTATGCAAGTTTGGGTTGATCATTTTGTTCATGATATCATGTTATGCAAGCTTATCTTGAGTATATGAACATAAAGCTTCAAGCTTTATGCTAAAGGTTGCATTTTGGCAACATGTAGGTTATCATATCTTTTATGATAACTTGCATGTGAGGCTAAATGCGAACTTATGGCCATTTCTACATGTCATTTATCACCATGTATCACCAATATGCTAAGTTTGGTTTTATGCATGCTTTTGAGGCCTAAAAATGTAATATGCAAGTATATGAACATGTGTATATTTCATATGCCACCATGTTGAACTTGTGGCTTCAACACCTTTATGTCATGATTATGCCAAGTTCCCTCCTTCTATCCTTTATGCGCTATTGCGATATGTAAGCGATGGGATTGCGTTTGGGGTTGGGTAAACTTAAAAGACATAAAAACATAAGATTGGGAATTTACCTATTAAGTTAGGTCTACCCATTGGGAATTTACCTATTAAGTTAGGTCTACCCAAATGCTTGAAAATTTGTAATATGTTTTGGAAACATGATGGACATGACACTTAGAGAAGATAAGTGTGACCAACTCGAGGTTGGGTTGAGTTTGTAGCGTAAACCTACCCGGAACCGACCAGCTTAACTAGTTGCTACAAACAATAGGACCCAACGTGAGAAGTTGGCCATGTTGTACCTTGAACCCGAGGTTAGACCAAGTTGTGGTATAATGCTACCCGGAACCGACCGGCTTAACTAGTAACCGCAACAAAGTCTAATGTGAGAGGTTAAGGCGCATTAATTAATTAATGCCTCATGATTAGGGTTAAGTCATGGTCCACTTAATACTTAACCAATTTGGGCTTGGTAGATTAATCAGGGTTAAGTCGTGAACTCATCGTTACACTTAACCAAGTTAATCCATGATTAGCAATAGGGTTAAACCATACTTAACCCACTAGAAAAATCCTAGCAATGGGGGTCCACTCCAGCAGTAATCCCAAGTTTGTATCATTAAGGCCCTAGGGACTAGGCTAGGGAGGGGGCACGATTACTGGACTAGAGGTAAGTGACCAAAAACGACGGCAGATGGGTACGCCGGTGTAGTTCCGGGCGGACTATGGTCGTGCATATAGTCCGAAGCCGGGGAAAACATGCACGGGTACTAGTAGATCGAGACTGTGCACTTATGTTTATGGTGTCCAAGGGTTGACACCCTAGGGCTTGATACACCCGACGGGAGACCCTGCACAGTCTGACTACAATTATGTTTGGGCCGCATTGACACCAACACGTGACGAGTTTGGCTTATAGGGAGCCGATCGACTAGACCGTTTGGTTGGACCGCGTATTAGGGTCACTTCATGTTATTGGGCCAAAGCTTGGGCCAAGGGATCAATACTTGTTTATTCAAGTCATGTTAGTTTGCTAGTACACCTGTGGTGCAAAAACTTTAAACCTGATTATGCGATGACACCTTTATCTACCTTGTTAGTTAATCATCATGCTAGTATGTTGTTATCCTTATGTTCATCCCTGCTTCTCATGCCAGTTAACTTTATTAGTTTACATTGATTGTAGTAGGGCTTACTCAGTCTTTTTGACTGACCTGTTTTCTTTCGCCTCTTTTCTTCCGTTTCCCCCCCTCCCCAGGTTCTCAGGGTGGGAATATTGGAGCTTAGCTTGGATTTCTGATCGCTCGCTTGTGGGATTTTAGCTCATGTACGATCTTGACATGAAGCTAGCTATGGTTATCACTTATTTTGGGGATAGTACTTATGTATTTCAGTTTTTCAGTAATGTTGTTTTTATCTAGACTTGTGTATTTGGAAAGTTGACATTATGTTGTACCAGACTTGTTTTGAAATAGTTTGAAATCTTCCGCTGTTTTACTTATCTTATTTACTCTGTTTACATATATACATATGTTCTTGTTCTGCCTTGATATATCATTATGCATGTTTACCTGATTCAAACGCCCCTCCAAAGTCAGAGTGCTTGCAAGAGCCACCCTGGCGGAGGTGGGGTGTTACATTTGGTATCAGAGCATATGGTTTACGAGAGGGAATAAAAAGGTTTTTAAAAACTTTTGGAAAACTATTTTCAAAACCAAGTATAAAGTATTTTCCAAAGAAAAGTCTAGTTTATTTTAAAGGCTATTCCCCAAAAAGCCATTAGCAAAATTCCTTCGTTTTTCTCCATTCTGAATCTATCTTTTTCTTCGTTTTCAGTATGGCCGATAACTTTGCCATTCCGGAGGGAGTACACGTACATGTTTGGTATAGGAGACTTTTGGAGGCTAGGGCGACCGAAGCCGGCCCCGAGGATGTTCCTCCTCCTCCGGTGGTTAATGTTTCTCCTCCTCTTCCCATAGCTGATGTTTCTCCTCCCCCTCAGCCTCCACAAGCGGATTTTGCGGAAACTTGTAAGAACTTTAAGACGATGGGTGGCAAGAATTTCATTGGAACCGAGACTTATGTAGAGGCAAGGAATTGGTTGAAAGAAACCGAAGATCTTTTTGCCTTCTTTGATATAGATGGCCGTACGAAGGTTTTATTGGCAGTGTGGTTGCTAAAGGAAGAAGCTGCACGTTGGTAGGTGGTCACCACCGCTACTAGGCCAATTGAGACTTGGGATGACTTTCGGGGAAAGTTTGGACTAAGGTTCCTATCACTGAAGCAAGGGGACATGACTATTAGGGAATACATAGATAAGTTTAATCAACTGGCTCGGGTCGGTTTAGACTTGGTTAACACAGCTCAGAAGAAGGCCCTATACTTTGCTCTAGGATTAAACGAGCCATTACGTGGTTTAGCCATGTCTCATATACCCTTGGGGGCAACTTTCGAGAGTTTGGTGAATATGGCCCTACTCAATGAAGAGAATAGGGGTGACAAGAAGGAGATCAAGATGAATGATACTCAAGCCAAGAAGACCGATTCCCAATGGAAAGGAAATCAGGGTAATCCAAGTGGTCAGAGCAGTCAAGGCAATAAGAACAAGAGTCAAGGCAACAAGGGGAACAATAGCAAGGGCAATAACGACAAGAGGAAGTGCCATTATTGCGGTTCAGTTGGGCATCTTATTAAGGATTGTAGGAAGAGAAAATGGAAGAGTGGTGAATGCTTTCATTGTGGTGAATTTGGACATTTCAGCAAAGATTGCCCGAAGAAGCAAGGGCAAGGTCAGACTCAGCGTGCTGGACCTTTAGGAGGGCAAGTTCATGCTCTCAATACCGCTCCAGTTCCCGATCGAGGTAGTATTTCTGTTGAGAGCCTTGTATATATTTCTGATTTTCCAGTTCGTACCTTGTTTGATTCTGGTGCATCGCATAGCTTTATCTCATCTGATCTAGTTGAAAGTTTGCACCAAAGTACTAGTTTAGTTTATGATCCCGTGTGTGTTCCAAATCCAATTGGGGTTTACGCCCATTTGTCTATTATCTATGTGGATTTGAAAATCTCTATCTTTAGTGTAGAGTTCTCGTGTGATGCTTATATTCTCGGTTTCATGGGGTATGGGTTGATTTTGGGCATGGATTGGTTGTCCAGTTTTGGAGCCATTCTTGATTTTTGAGCATAGGGTTGTGAGGCTCATGACTCGCCTCGGTAATACCCTAAAAATTTCTTGTAACCCTATGGGTCCCGTCATGTTGTGTTATCTTGAATCCCTCAACTCGTCTATCATAGTTTGCAATCGGTGAGGGTGGTCCGAGAATATCCTGATATCTTGGGTGAAGTGAAGGGGGGTTACACCTAAGCGAGAGATTGATTTCCGCATTTATCTGGTTGATAATGCCAAGCCAGTTACGTGGCCGGTTAGGCACATGGTCCCGCGAGATGAGAGTTAAGAAAGCAAGTCAAGGAGTTGCTTTAGAAGAACTTCATGCGATGAAGCATTTCCGAAGAGGGTGCTCTAGTAGTATGCGCTACTAATGTGGACAGTTCGCTTCGCCCGTGTGTTGATTATCGTGAGTTGAACAAGAAGAATAGACAACCATTACCAAGGATCGATGATTTGTTCAGCTTGTAGGAACATCTGTTTTCTCTTGATCTTGCTACTGGATTCCATCAGCTCAGAGTAGCTGAGGATAGTCTAGACAAAACTGCGTTCAGAACTCCAGATGGATTCTTAGAATGGCTGGTCATGCCATTCGGTTTGACTAATGCACCCGCCTACTTAGTGGACTTGATAAGTAGGGTGTCTAGGGAGTTCCTGAACGAGTTTGTGGTAGTCTTCGTAGATGATATTCTGATCTTCTCAAAGGATGAGGAAGAGCACGCAAGACATCTCAAGGAGGTGATGGATACGCTTAGAGCGCATCAGTTGAAAGCCAAATCCTCCAAATGTCATTTTGGAGAAAAGGAGTTAGATTTCTTGGGCACATAGTTTCTAAGCAAGGCTTAGTGGTGGATCCTGCTAAAGTGGTCGCGGTTCAAAACCGAAAAGCTCCGACGAGGACAATTGAAGTAAGAAGTTCTCTCAGTTTAATTAGTTAGTTAGCGTCCCTTGAGATTAGACCTACCCTTCTGAATCAAGTAGGGACTTCACAGAAAGAAGACCCGCAGTTAAGTCGAGATCATGGACAAGTTGATTCGATGCGAGATGTTAAGACACCTCACTATAGATGACAAGGGATGGCTAAGACGCGATGAGAGAAAGAAGGCTCTTGAAGATGCACATCACTCAAGGAGGTGGCCGAATTTTTCCCAAGGTGCATGTTGTGCCAACAGATTAAGACCGAGTCATAAGAAGACCGGTGGGCTATTATATCCATTGGAGGTCCCCGCAATGGAAGTAGTAAAGCGTCACGAAGGATTTCGTGGATGGACTGCCTAGATCAAGGAAAGGGAATACGAGCATGTGGGTCATAGTAGGTAGACTCACGAAGAGTGCTCATTTCACTCCGGTAAAGAGCGAAAGGACTGCATCATAGCTAGCGACAGTTCACTTTCAAGAAATAAAGCGGTTGCACGAGGTTCCCTAAAGTATAGTTAGTAACCATGACTCAATTTTCACTAGCCAGTTTTGGAATAGTCTACGAGAAGTCATGGGCAAGCAACTGAATCTAAGTACGGCCTATCATTCGCAGGCGGATGGTTCATTTCGTTCAAGCATGAGTTATGGAAAATCACGTTAGTAAGAGCAATTGGCAACGTGGATTGGTATTTCCAAGAAAAGTTCTACCGCGTGGAATACTTTATAGTAAGTAACAAGATCCAGGATTCACTAGTGAATTTTGGGGAGCTTGCATGAAACCATGAGGTTATAGTTATGTTTAAGCCAAGAATGATAGAAGAGTAAGTGAAAGAGAAAGACGAGAGGCGACAATGAAATAGGTTCCAACTCATATTTGGAAATAAGAGTTAAGAAGCTAAGAAATCATGAGGTAAAAGACGGTCAAAGTACAGTGGAGTTAAACTCAAGGAAACGTGACGTAGAAGACTGAAGGCTAGATACGCGCATCATATCTCTTTTTAAGAGTATATTTTTTATCCTTGTTTTCCTGTGGAACTTACTTGCATGTTATCTTTTACATACATCCTCTCGGTCCCATTCTCGGTCCTATTTCTGTCGGGAGGTAATACATGTCAGGGTTTGAAGGGGTCTGTTAGGTTGACTAAACCTTTTGGGCTTTTATAGAATATGGGTTGGGTTAGGAAGGGATTTCTTGTAATCCAAAAGGAGTATATCCTGCTTATCTTCCCGATCTCTTTGTAGCATATCTTTTGCTATCCATGTTTGTCTTGATTATCTAGTTTATCATGTTAATCTTGTCATGAGAACCTTAGGTAGAAACCCTTTGGATGAAACATGTGTTTGAAACATGTTATGCTTGATGGTTGCAAGTGGTTACTCGTGGATGCATTATACACATTAGGCACTAGATCGGCTCACACACTCCTCATATTGCATATGCATGAGTGTTTATGCTTATTCATGGATGAAAATTTTTGTGTTATCACATGGATGTTGCATATGGATGTATGTTATGTGCACACATATAGATGTTATACATTATGTTAGGAATTGCATACATATGGATTCATTTCACTGACATAATTTGCACTGATAATATTTGCATTAGATAAGTACATATACACACACCTTTGCATATGTTCATACAACATTTAGAATCTTGTAAGGACAATGATTGCTCGTGGATGATGTTTTGAGTAGATGGATGTTGGATGGTAGGATACGTTCTTCCTAACTTGAAGATTTCGGGGACGAAATCCTTTAAGGAGGGGAGAATGTAACAACCCGTATTTTCAATAACCTGTAATAATGAAAATCGAGGCAGAATTTAATTCTAAAATCTGAATCAAGGGAAACGGGCTATGCCATTGCGTTCGTCTCGGAAAAATACGCGAAATAGAGTCCGAGTTTTCGAAAATCGGAGTCCGTATGACCCGATTAAGGCCCAACGAAGTTTTCAGAAAAATTCAAAGTAAAAAACAGATTTCAAATTCAAATTTGAAATTGGAAATTAGGGCAGTTGGGCACAGGCGGGAAAATTCCCGCCAGAGTACCCAAGTCGACAGCCCTGTCGACTTGGGAGTCAACTTGGTTGGACCCAAGTCGACAGCCCTGTCGACTTGGCTGTCGACTTGGTCCAGCCGGGCTGTTTAGCCTGGTGCACCATTTTGAGGTTTTGGTTAGGTTTTGGGGCCAGATTCGGTTTTAAGGGCTGAGATTGGAACTAGGGTTTTATCCTAAGGCTAGAACTAGTCCTAATCTCTGTTAATAAGCCCCTAACCTAACCCTAAATCATCATTATTCATTCAAGTAACTAAACTATGGCAAAATCATTCCTCTCATGGCCTCCACTCTCTTCATAAAATTCCTAAATCAATTCTATGAGAGATTTTCCATGCATACAAGTGTTTTCAAGCTTGTATGAGTGTCATTAGCTTGCATTCAAGTCAAGTTTCTATATTTGCATCATAAAGCAAGAGTTTTGATCATTTTGGCTCAAGGGTTTTTCTATTAGAGCTTGCATTTTGGGTCTATTTGATTGCATAAGGGCTTTGTCATATTTTTGTGTCTTCATAAGCATTATAAGCCCTTTTCTACTTTCATATTTAAACTCTAAAGTTAGATGAATGATGCAAGTTTGGGTGAATCATTATGATATGCAAGTTTGCCATGATATGCAAGTTTACTATGTCATGTTATGCAAGTTTGATATGTTATGATATGCAAGTTTGATATGTTATGATATGCAAGTTAATCATGTTATGTTATGCAAGTTTGCCATGTTATGATATGCAAGTCAATCATGTTATGTTATGCAAGTTTGCTATATTATGATATGCAAGTTTGCCATGTATGTTATGCAAGTTTGGGTTGATCATTTTGTTCATGATATCATGTTATGCAAGCTTATCTTGAGTATATGAACATAAAGCTTCAAGCTTTATGCTAAAGGTTGCATTTTGGCAACATGTAGGTTATCATATCTTTTATGATAACTTGCATGTGAGGCTAAATGTGAACTTATGGCCATTTCTACATGTCATTTATCACCATGTATCACCAATATGCTAAGTTTGGTTTTATGCATGCTTTTGAGGCCTAAAAATGTAATATGCAAGTATATGAACATGTGTATATTTCATATGCCACCATGTTGAACTTGTGGCTTCAACACCTTTATGTCATGATTATGCCAAGTTCCCTCCTTCTATCCTTTATACGCTATTGCGATATGTAAGCGATGGGATTGCGTTTGGGGTTGGGTAAACTTAAAAGACATAAAAACATAAGATTGGGAATTTACCTATTAAGTTAGTTCTACCCATTGGGAATTTACCTATTAAGTTAGGTCTACCCAAATGCTTGAAAAATTGTAATATGTTTTGGAAACATGATGGACATGACACTTAGAGAAGATAAGTGTGACCAACTCGAGGTTGGGTTGAGTTTGTAGCGTAAACCTACCCGGAACCGACCGGCTTAACTAGTTGCTACAAACAATAGGACCCAACGTGAGAAGTTGGCCATGTTGTACCTTGAACCCGAGGTTAGACAAAGTTTTGGTATAAAGCTACCCGGAACCGACCGGCTTAACTAGTAACCGCAACAAAGTCTAATGTGAGAGGTTAAGGCGCATTAATTAATTAATGCCTCATGATTAGGGTTAAGTCATGGTCCACTTAATACTTAACCAATTTGGGCTTGGTAGATTAATCAGGGTTAAGTCGTGAACTCATCGTTACACTTAACCAAGTTAATCCATGATTAGAAAGAGGGTTAAACCATACTTAACCCACTAGAAAAATCCTAGCAATGGGGGTCCACTCCAGCAGTAATCCCAAGTTTGTATCATTAAGGCCCTAGGGACTAGGCTAGGGAGGGGGCACGATTACTGGACTGGAGGTAAGTGACCAAAAACGACAGCAGATGGGTACGCCGGTGTAGTTCCGGGCGGACTATGGTCGTGCATATAGTCCGAAGCCGGGGAAGACATGCACGAGTACCAGTAGATCGAGACTGTGCACTTATGTTTATGGTGTCCAGGGGTTGACACCCTAGGGCTTGATACACCCGACGGGAGACCCTGCACAGTCTGACTACAATTATGTTTGGGCCGCATTGACACCAACACGTGACGAGTTAGGCTTATAGGGAGCCGATCGACTAGACCGTTTGGTTGGACCACGTATTAGGGTCACTTCATGTTATTGGGCCAAAGCTAGGGCCAAGGGATCAATACTTGTTTATTCAAGTCATGTTAGTTTGCTAGTACACCTGTGGTGCAAAAACCTTAAACCTGATTATGCGATGACACCTTTATCTACCTTGTTAGTTAATCATCATGCTAGTATGTTGTTATCCTTATGTTCATCCCTGCTTCTCATGCCAGTTAACTTTATTAGTTTACATTGATTGTAGTAGGGCTTACTCAGTCTTTTTGACTGACCTGTTTTCTTTCGCCTCTTTTCTTCCGTTTCCCCCCCCCCCCCCAGGTTCTCAGGGTGGGAATATTTGAGCTTAGCTTGGATTTCTGATCGCTCGCTTGTGGGATTTTAGCTCATGTACGATCTTGACATGAAGCTAGCTATGGTTATCACTTATTTTGGGGATAGTACTTATGTATTTCAGTTTTTCTGTTGTTTTTATCTAGACTTGTGTATTTGGAAAGTTGACATTATGTTGTACCAGACTTGTTTTGAAATAGTTTGAAATCTTCCGCTGTTTTACTTATCTTATTTACTCTATTTACATATATACATATGTTCTTGTTCTGCCTTGATATATCATTATGCATGTTTACCTGATTCAAACGCCCCTCCAAAGTCATAGTGCTTGCAAGAGCCACCCTGGCGGAGGTGGGGTGTTACACGTGGTTCGGTGGATGGTGGCGTTCTTGGCCAGAGGTGGGACCAGGGGCGGTGAAGGTGGTGGATTGGGTTGATTGGCGGTTTAGGGGGGGTGCGGTTTTCACGTGGAGGAAGGGGGAATCATTGGAGAGGGCAGCGACGCCGATCTGGGGGGAAAGAGGAGCCTCCGGCGGCGGCTCCGCCTGACGCGGCGACGAGGGCGATGGATTGCCAGGGGAAGATCGCTATTCCCCCCTCCTTTTTCCTTTTTTATCTGAAATCGAATAGAGGGAGAGAGAGATGTGAGGGTATAATTATATATATTTTATTATTTTTAATTTCAAAAAGTACCTTTTTATTTCGACCTCCAAACGAGACCCACCGACTGTTGTCCATAACTAATTACCCCCATTCCGAACACAATGGGATATGTATCATAAGCCAGTTTGGCTGTTTCGATCGGTTCCCGTCAGAATCAAAATATAAATCTATACATTGAATATGAACGTACATTTTAATTTACTGGGGCTACATACGGACTCTAAATGTAACAACCCTGAATTTTGGAGTAAATTTAAAATTTATTTTTGAGTAATTTTTTTAAGTTTTTGATATTTAAAATAATTTATTTAAAATAATAATGATTAAAAATTGATTTGAATCGAAGTTAGAATGAATAATTTAATTTTAATTATAAAAAGGAATTAGAAATAACGCGGTAGTTTGAAAAGTCAAACTTGAACTTTGACTGACCGTACAGGATGCAAAATTTAACGGATTTTAGTGAAACCAAAATTTTTAGAATCTATTTAAAAATATATTTCTAACGAATCTGAAAAATTGAAATTTCAAAGCGGGAATCAAAAGTTATGCCCAAATTAAAATTTAGAAAGGTCGCTATGAAATTTACAAAGGACAAAAATGCTACCTTTTGCATACGAAGGAATTTGGACTCGAAACCACTTCCATTGAGTTCAGAATGACGTTTCGCATTGTAAAGCAGTAAACACTTACATATTTCGAGTTTCAGAAATTATTTGTTTAAAAATGTATTTTTAATGTTTAATATATACGCCTTGAAAATAGCCATTTTACAAACGACCTCTGTTTTCGATGAAACCACTTTTATTGGATTCAGAATGTCAAAATATGGCAAAGTTTAATTTTTCATAATTTTTCGAATTAATTTGTGGCCGTGGCAAAAAGGTTTCAGTTTGGTCAATTTCGGTCAATTTTAATCGATTTGAAAAATGCCATTTTTCAAATGGGCTCAGAATTGAACAAAATTAATTTTCCTAGGTCCGTAGCATCAAAACATAGCTAAATATATTTTTCGGGAATTTTTGAAATTAATTTGTGACCCCAGTGAATTTTTCCATACGATTGAATTAAAAATAAAAGAAAATATTTTAAATTAAAGAAAACTGGGCCAAGACAGTCGTTTGGGTCTGCGGTACATAGCTAGATGAGTCCGGAATGGGGGTTAATGGGTAAGAACCATAGTCGTTGGGCCTAATTCTGAGTTCGGGTCAAATCGGGCTTTAATGGGTAATTAGTGAATATAATAATATAAATAATAAGCAAATTAGGACCCTCAAACCCTAATTTCGAAATGCACCAGCCGCCACCTTCATTTTCAATGGCCACATTCATCCGAAACTTCCCTCCTCAATATCTCCCAATCCGCTCAATGAAATTCAACATATTATATACCAAATCGAAGCTCTTGGAGAGATCTACAGATCCATACGGTTATGATCGACCAAAAGTGCACGAATTTCGAGGGAAAGCACCCCAAACCTGCGCCCAACTCAGCCCCACCGCGCCCACCATGGCCCACCGCACCCCCACCACTTCCGGCGCACGTAGCCCTCTCCTCCCTCTTCGATTTTCCACCTTCTGATCGACTTCTAACTTCACCAATCTCAAGGAAAAAGGAAACCTAATTTTGAAGGCTATGGGTTCATATGGACGGCTTGGAACGTGATGGAGGAGGAAGGAGGAAAGGTTGACTTTTTCAACCTTTGATTATTTAATTAATTTAATTCAAAATTTTACCAATCTTAATTTAACCATATCTCACTCATACGAACTCAGATTCGAACGATTTCAGGTGCGCCACAATCGTGAGACCGAGATCTACGCGATGACACTAACTGGATGTGACGGCCCGCCTCGCACCAACCTGCATTTCCTCCAAGAGTGCGCTGTACACATGCCCGACTAGCACAAGACGGTCGTCATAAGAAAGGAAAGATGGGAATGAACTAATCAAAGAACCTGTAGAATGTCTCACAGCGCATGGAATAAAATATAATAGTAATGTACTTGACATAAAACAGGCGAGACAGTGCATAAGCTGACAACTAAAACCAACATCAAACTCAAAGCAGCGGAAATCCAAATACAGCTTATTACAACTTTTCAAAATCTACTGTCTCTGAACAACAGAAAGCAAAAATAGAAGATACACCACCAATGCCCAAGCAGTGATCTTCAACAACACAGGGAGAATACTATATATGTATATTACGTGGAAGCCTCCTGCTCGTCTCCGGATCATCTACCCGTGCACCACCAGCTAACCTGTCTCTAGTCTGCTCGTGTGAGCACCCAGAGTAATAAGAGGAAACATAAAACTCTGGGTCAGACATAAAGCCTGGTATGAGCGATAAACATCTAAACAGTACGGTAACAGGTATACTAAACCATACCTGAACCTGGACCTGCAACCAAAGAGTTAGTACCACATACCGTACGATACTCCAAGGTGTCATAAAATAGTGTAAGAATACGGGGGTGGGGTGTGCATGTCAAAATGATAGCAACAAATCATCCATAGCAACCATCCTCACATCTCTCACTCAGTGCGTAAAGCGTGCGACATCTACCACTTTGAAACACTAGACAAACTGAGGCAACGACGAATCCCGACTTGTAGAAACCCTGCTGTGACCAAGCCAAACACTTGGAGTCATGACCAAACATTTCAATGACCCACTTCATTGGTCGTAGCCCTTGGTTCTACCGATGCCATAATGGCCCTGAATCCGCCTTCGTACCTCCTACCATAGTGGTCCAAAGCTATAGGTGTCGATAACTCCTTAGCACGCGTCCCGCAGCAAAGCCCAATCATGAAGTGAACTCGTTGATTCCCATCTGAATCGTAAGCTCTAACTTCTCATTTGGACTTCCTTTGCATCTCGGGTTTGGTCGAGTTGGAGTGGGTCTTCAGAAGAGTCATCGCGTAGTAGTAATAGCCCACGTATGGTTCGGTTCGGTGCTCCTCATCTAGCTTGGTTCGGTTCGGTATAACCTTCCTGATCGGTTCGGATTGGTGGTCCTCGTCTAGCTTGGTTCGGGTCGGTAGTCCACTTCGGGTCGGGTCGGTGTCTTCCTCCGGGTCGGGTCGGGGTCCTCCTCCAGGTCGGGTCGGGTGTCCTTCCCTCCAGCGCTCCAACTCCTAGCTTATTTCTTCTTTGCTTCCGGTCCGAGCCCTGCATCTCCAAGTCGATCCGATCTGGCCTCCAATCACTCTTCCGATCCGATCCGCTCCGCTCCCTCGCTTACTCCGATCCGATCCGCTCCATCGCTCCGATCCGATCTTCTGTCCAACTCCAACTCTAAACAATGGCCTTCCTTCCTGCCAAACTTCTCTCAGTGGCAAGTCCTCATCCAGTTCGGATTCCCTAGGTCAGTTCCCTAGTCCGATCCGACCCCTTCCTCCGATCCGAACCGGTTCGGAGCCTGCACACTTCTGCAACTTTCCAGCGAGCTTTCTACGCCATTCGACGACGTTTTCGAGCAATTTAACTATTCTAATCAATCATGAAACATACCATAGAGTCATAGCAGCATGTAATAGCAACCACAAACAGCAAACAACAATTCAAATGAATCAAAATGGATCAAAAAGTGACTAAAACTTCATATTTTCCCATAATCCCTCTTAATCATGTTTAAGCATACGATTAGCAAAACACATCGAAATTAACCCAAATTTCTAACAGAGCCTTAAAACATTATTTTAGAATTTTAAGAATTTTTCCAGAATTTATTTACGTATAAATTCGCTAATCTTCACTAATTACCCTTAATTAACCGTAATTAGTGTCAAAATGATGCTATCACTCACCTTGGCCACAAATAAAATTCTCAGAACTGAAACTCCTCTGATTTGGGGCAAATACTGATGTCTAACAGCAGCTCTAACCTTGCTTTGGTGCTTTTTCTCCTTAATTTGGTGTTGTTAAGCCTAATCTTCAATTAGAGAGTGATTTGGGGTGTTTTAGATGTAGGAAGCCATTACTAAGGTCTCAAGAGGGTTTGTGGCGGCTCAAAACTGAAATGAAAATGATAACCTAACCCTAATCAGTCCTCCTAAACCTCTAAACCCGAAATTCCCCTTGGGCCTAGCTGCTAATCACCCGGTTAAGCCCAATTAAGCTGTTTTTCTCCATCTGAAACTTGTTTCAGTCATATCTCCCAAACGGTAAGTCCGTTTGGCTAATGCGACCACTCTACGGAAAGAGAAACCATCATTCGAAGCCAATGAAAGTGGTTTTAGGTCAAAATTCCTTTCCAGTCAAAAGTTATGGCCAAAACAGTGATAACTAGGGGTAAAATGGTCATATAAAAATCGGGAAAAATCATGAACGTGGGAAATGACCCCAATAGTCGTCTCCCAAAGTTACATGACCATACGACTTCGTATATGAAAGAAATAAATATTCTACGATCCTATGATGCGCAGAATGCGGGTCGTTACACTCCCCCCCCCCCCCTTAAGAAATTTCGCCCCCGAAATTCCTTAACCCAAAACATACACAGGATCCCGCATGCCTAACACCCACATACAACAATCAAACATGCAAAGCAAGCAAACAAGTCTATCCTAGCATGCGGAAAACCAAATTGCTAATAAAATCTTACCAGACAAAGAGTTCTGGATACTTCTTCCTTATGTCCTCCTCTGTTTCCCAAGTACAATCATTCTCGTCTTCGCCCCACTGTACCTTGACTAGCTTCACCGACTTCCTTCGAAGTTGCTTCGTGTCGTACTCGACAATACGGGCCGGCTTGCGGTTTCCAACCGCCTCAGGTTCTACTTCGAAGTCTTCCAACTGATCAGGTGAGATAGTCATATCTGAGTCGTGAACGAACTTCCTTAGTTGGGAAACATGAAATACGTTATGAACTCCCGCTATCTTCTCTGGTAAGTCAATCCTATATGCCAAATTTCCGACTAATTCAAGAACGGGGAATGGGCCAACAAACCTTGGTGCCAACTTGCCTCTCCTGCCAAATCGTATTACGCTCTTCAACGGAGAAATCTTGACAAACACCAAGTCACCAACGGAGAATTTTAAGTCTCTTCTTCTCTTATCTGCATAACTTTTCTGCCTATCTTGGGCTGCCCTCATTCGTTGCTGAATGATCTTGATCTTATCTGAAGTTTCCCTCACCACATCTGGTCCAAGCGTAAACTTCTCGCCAGTCTCTATCCAACATGATGGTGAGTTGCACGGTCTTCCGTACAAAGCTTCAAATGGAGCCATACCAATACTGGATTGGTAACTATTATTATATGCAAACTCTACTAGGTGCAAATGGTCATCCCATGACCCACCAAAATCTAATATACATGCTCTCAAGAGATCTTCCAAAATACGATTCACCCTTTCCGTCTGACCGTCGGTCTGAGGATGATACGCGGTACTGAGATGTAACTCTGACCCTAGTGCCTCTTGCAAGCTCCTCCAAAACCCACTAGTGAACAACGGGTCTCGGTCGCTCACAATGCTTTTAGGTACTCCATGAAATCTCACTACCCACTTCATATACAATTCTGCTAACTTAGCTGCCGTTCTAGTCGATTTGACTGGTATAAACCTTGCACTTTTAGTCAGTCGATCTACAATTACCCAAATGCTGTCATGTCCCGATCTAGTCCTTGGTAACCCATCGATGAAATCCATCGAGACTTGCTCCCATTTCCATTCGGGAATTTCTAAGGGCTGTAACAAACCACTAGGCTTCTTTTGCTCGGCTTTAACTAGCCGGCAATTTATGCATTTGGATATAAACTTCCCAACGTCTCTTTTCATCCCTTCCCAGTAGTAGGTCTGCTTCATATCTCGATACATCTTATTACCACCGGGGTGTATGGTCAGCTTTGAGTGATGACATTCTCTAAGCACTTCATCTCTCAATCCATTGACATTGGGTACAACAAGCTTTCCATTCTTTCTAAGCCATCTATCCCGATCAAACCCATACTTGTTCATCTCCTCATCGACTCCCATCTCTAACTTGGAGATGATTTCCAATAGGTTAGGATCGTCCCTCTGACTAGAGCCGATCCGCTCAATCAAAGTGGGTCTGATCGTCAAACTTGCTAACAATTCTGGATCCAATTCGCACTTTGGTCTGAAATCAAACCCCGCGATAAACTCCAGTTGCTTCCATTCAAGGAACATAGCCCCTAAGCTGGCATGTCTTCTACTCAATGCATCAGCCACCGCATTGCCCTTTCCTGGTGTGTATGTGATGTCAAAATCATAGGAAGCTAAGAACTCTAACCATCTCTGCTGACGGAGATTTAAATCCTTCTGGGAGAATAGATACTTCAACAACTTATGATCTGTAAACAGCTCAAACCTTTCTCCCAAGAGATAGTGTCTCCACATCTTTAACGCGAACACGATCGCTGCCAATTCTAAATCATGGGTAGGGTATCTTCTCTCGTGCGGTTTCAATTGCCGACTTGCATAAGCTACAACCCTACCGCCTTGCATCAATACAGCACCCAGTCCAGTACCACATGCATCCGTGTATACCGTCATCTCTTCATCCCCCTTAGGAATGACTAACACTGGTGCGCTTGTCAACTTGTCCTTTAGACTTCTGAACGCATTCTCGCACCTTTCATCCCAGACAAAAGCTTGATTCTTCTTGGTCAACTGGGTCAACGGTGCTGCTATCTTGGAGAAACCTTGGATAAACTTACGATAATATCCCGCTAATCCCAAGAAACTTCTTACATCTGTTGCATTCTTGGGCGTAGGCCAATCTTGTACCGTAGCCACCTTCGCCGGGTCCACGGCAATACCATTCTCTGATACAACATGGCCCAAGAACCTCACTTCCCTCTTCCAGAAGTGACACTTAGAAAACTTTGCTTTCAATTGGTGTTTTCTCAACACCTCCATCGCTACTTTTAAATGTTCCTTGTGTTCCTCCTCTGTCCTCGAATAGACCAAAATATCATCAACGAACACAAGGACAGACTTATTCAGCTGATCTCTGAATACCCTATTCATAAGGTCCACAAAATATGCCGGGGCATTAGTCAGCCCAAATGGCATAACCAACCATTCATAAAACCCAGACGGCGTTCGAAATGCCGTTTTAGCTATACTCTCAGCTTCCACTCTAAGCTGATGAAAACCTGTCGCGAGATCCAACTGAGAAAATATTCTCGCGCCACTCAACTGATCGAACAAATCATCTATCCGCGGTAGAGGATACTTGTTCTTCCTCGTCACTTTATTCAACTCGCGGTAGTCTACACACAAACGAAGGGAACCATCCGCCTTGGTCGCAAACACAACTGGTGCTCCCCATTCAGAAACACTCCTTCTGATAAATCCCTTCTTCAAAAGATCGCTGACTTGCACCTCGAGCTCTCGCTGCTCTCTTGGTGCCATACGACGAAGTGGCATCACTATAGGTCTGGCATCTTTTACCAAATCAATACGGAACTCAATCTCTCGGTGTGGTGGAAGTCCGGTCACTTCTTCGAAAACATCCGGATACTGGCCAACCACGGGCAAACCTGACAACTCACTATGCGGAATGTCGAGGGAGTTTAGAAAACTAGCCAATACCCCCTTACTGGGTAGACCACCAAACACTATCCTCCGCCCATCATCCGCTCTAGCTGTCACCAACAAGCCCTCACAGTCTACCACCATCCCGTATCTTTGGAGCCAATCTACTCCCAAAATAATGCCAAACCCAGTAAAGCCCAAAACAAAGCAATCACAAACAAACATGCATCCATGACTCGATAGAACCACATTACGACAAATCATGCTAAGACTAGTCGAACCACCAATCGGGTTCGTCACTACTAAAGGTCTATCGACAATCTCGGGCTCCAATCCCAACCTATCTACCAGGTCACTAGATATGAAAGAACTGGAAGCTCCGGTATCAAACAAAACTCTAATAGGAACATCATAAACAGAAAGCATACCTTGAATGACGACACTCTTTCCCTTCTCCGCCGCAGTTGGGGCATTCGACGAAGAAGGAATAGCATCAAGAGCATATGCTTTCACCATTTGCTTTTCCTTAGGGGGCTGGGGACACTTGTCCTTGTGATGTCCCAATTGGCCACAATTGAAGCACTTCCTATCTGCTGGCTTGGCCCGACAATTACTAGCATAATGGCCCTTCTTACCACAGCTGAAGCACTCCACATCTTGCTTATTCTTTTTCTTCTGGCCATCCTTAGCCTGATTCTGCTTTCTCTTATTCTGGGACCCACCTTTGCCTCCACCACTAGCTTGTGGCTTTGGCTCATCTGCGGATGCTACCTCAGTCTTCGGCTTAGGGTAGAGACTTTCTGACCTTAACGCTTTCCCCACAATTGATTCAAACGTCTCATCGATGTGGTTAATAAGTTTTTCCCCCAAGTACTGATCCAAACCGGTTATGAATTTCTCATTCTTCTTCTCGACAGTATCAATTAGAGATAACCCATATTTTGACAAAGTGTCGAACTCAGCAATATAATCAGAAACTGCCCTTCCATTCTGCTTGAGTTCCAAGAATTTCTTAAACAGCGCTGACTTCTGAGCAGCCGGGATGAACTTCTCACTAAAGCGAGCCTTAAACTGCTCCCAAGTAATCTGGTCTTCGGGAGTAGCTGCCTTTATAGCATTCCACCAATTCATTGCCCGCCCTTGCAGCTGACGGGACGCTAGCTTCCTCTTCATCGCATCCTCGATACCCAAATCCTCGAAGATACGTTCGCAACTATCCAACCAATCTTGAACATCCGTAGCCGACTCCGTTCCGTGGAACGGCTTCCCACCAAGACTAGTATAGTCCTTATTCAGCTTGGCGAAGTCGACTCTTGGCGCCTGCACTATTGGACCATCACCATTT
Source organism: Allium sativum (assembly GCA_030737875.1). Lineage (NCBI taxonomy): Eukaryota > Viridiplantae > Streptophyta > Magnoliopsida > Asparagales > Amaryllidaceae > Allium > Allium sativum. Next base: position 343,554,447 of record CM060919.1, read on the forward strand.
CCACCATTGGGAGCTGCCCTCCGAACATCTCTAAGCATCTCTCTCATGAGGTCAGTAAACATCGTCCTCATGTCAGCAGCATTCCCATTATTGGCTCCCCTACCGGTACCTCTAACATATCGGCTCATCGTCAATCTGAAAAAGAAAATGATTAACGACTCCATAGTGGTGTTAGTGCAGTACGATTTCATCCCTATACTACTAATAGTATATATATAGCTTTTAAAACCCAAAATAATTACAAATACGCTCTCTCGTATACGTATACTATCTCTCCCTGATAACTTCCCTAGGTTAACTACACAACCTAGAGCTCTGATACCAAGTGTGACGGCCCGCCTCGCACCAACCTGCATTTCCTCCAAGAGTGCGCTGTACACATGCCCGACTAGCACAAGACGGTCGTCATAAGAAAGGAAAGATGGGAATGAACTAATCAAAGAACCTGTAGAATGTCTCACAGCGCATGGAATAAAATATAATAGTAATGTACTTGACATAAAACAGGCGAGACAGTGCATAAGCTGACAACTAAAACCAACATCAAACTCAAAGCAGCGGAAATCCAAATACAGCTTATTACAACTTTTCAAAATCTACTGTCTCTGAACAACAGAAAGCAAAAATAGAAGATACACCACCAATGCCCAAGCAGTGATCTTCAACAACACAGGGAGAATACTATATATGTATATTACGTGGAAGCCTCCTGCTCGTCTCCGGATCATCTACCCGTGCACCACCAGCTAACCTGTCTCTAGTCTGCTCGTGTGAGCACCCAGAGTAATAAGAGGAAACATAAAACTCTGGGTCAGACATAAAGCCTGGTATGAGCGATAAACATCTAAACAGTACGGTAACAGGTATACTAAACCATACCTGAACCTGGACCTGCAACCAAAGAGTTAGTACCACATACCGTACGATACTCCAAGGTGTCATAAAATAGTGTAAGAATACGGGGGTGGGGTGTGCATGTCAAAATGATAGCAACAAATCATCCATAGCAACCATCCTCACATCTCTCACTCAGTGCGTAAAGCGTGCGACATCTACCACTTTGAAACACTAGACAAACTGAGGCAACGACGAATCCCGACTTGTAGAAACCCTGCTGTGACCAAGCCAAACACTTGGAGTCATGACCAAACATTTCAATGACCCACTTCATTGGTCGTAGCCCTTGGTTCTACCGATGCCATAATGGCCCTGAATCCGCCTTCGTACCTCCTACCATAGTGGTCCAAAGCTATAGGTGTCGATAACTCCTTAGCACGCGTCCCGCAGCAAAGCCCAATCATGAAGTGAACTCGTTGATTCCCATCTGAATCGTAAGCTCTAACTTCTCATTTGGACTTCCTTTGCATCTCGGGTTTGGTCGAGTTGGAGTGGGTCTTCAGAAGAGTCATCGCGTAGTAGTAATAGCCCACGTATGGTTCGGTTCGGTGCTCCTCATCTAGCTTGGTTCGGTTCAGTATAACCTTCCTGATCGGTTCGGATTGGTGGTCCTCGTCTAGCTTGGTTCGGGTCGGTAGTCCACTTCGGGTCGGGTCGGTGTCTTCCTCCGGGTCGGGTCGGGGTCCTCCTCCAGGTCGGGTCGGGTGTCCTTCCCTCCAGCGCTCCAACTCCTAGCTTATTTCTTCTTTGCTTCCGGTCCGAGCCCTGCATCTCCAAGTCGATCCGATCTGGCCTCCAATCACTCTTCCGATCCGATCCGCTCCGCTCCCTCGCTTACTCCGATCCGATCCGCTCTATCGCTCCGATCCGATCTTCTGTCCAACTCCAACTCTAAACAATGGCCTTCCTTCCTGCCAAACTTCTCTCAGTGGCAAGTCCTCATCCAGTTCGGATTCCCTAGGTCAGTTCCCTAGTCCGATCCGACCCCTTCCTCCGATCCGAACCGGTTCGGAGCCTGCACACTTCTGCAACTTTCCAGCGAGCTTTCTACGCCATTCGACGACGTTTTCGAGCAATTTAACTATTCTAATCAATCATGAAACATACCATAGAGTCATAGCAGCATGTAATAGCAACCACAAACAGCAAACAACAATTCAAATGAATCAAAATGGATCAAAAAGTGACTAAAACTTCATATTTTCCCATAATCCCTCTTAATCATGTTTAAGCATACGATTAGCAAAACACATCGAAATTAACCCAAATTTCTAACAGAGCCTTAAAACATTATTTTAGAATTTTAAGAATTTTTCCAGAATTTATTTACGTATAAATTCGCTAATCTTCACTAATTACCCTTAATTAACCGTAATTAGTGTCAAAATGATGCTATCACTCACCTTGGCCACAAATAAAATTCTCAGAACTGAAACTCCTCTGATTTGGGGCAAATACTGATGTCTAACAGCAGCTCTAACCTTGCTTTGGTGCTTTTTCTCCTTAATTTGGTGTTGTTAAGCCTAATCTTCAATTAGAGAGTGATTTGGGGTGTTTTAGATGTAGGAAGCCATTACTAAGGTCTCAAGAGGGTTTGTGGCGGCTCAAAACTGAAATGAAAATGATAACCTAACCCTAATCAGTCCTCCTAAACCTCTAAACCCGAAATTCCCCTTGGGCCTAGCTGCTAATCACCCGGTTAAGCCCAATTAAGCTGTTTTTCTCCATCTGAAACTTGTTTCAGTCATATCTCCCAAACGGTAAGTCCGTTTGGCTAATGCGACCACTCTACGGAAAGAGAAACCATCATTCGAAGCCAATGAAAGTGGTTTCAGGTCAAAATTCCTTTCCAGTCAAAAGTTATGGCCAAAACAGTGATAACTAGGGGTAAAATGGTCATATAAAAATCGGGAAAAATCATGAACGTGGGAAATGACCCCAATAGTCGTCTCCCAAAGTTACATGACCATACGACTTCGTATATGAAAGAAATAAATATTCTACGATCCTATGATGCGCAGAATGCGGGTCGTTACACTGGACCTGATTCTAAGCAAGTTGAATTTTGGCCAATTTTTGGATCTGAACGGCTCAGAAATTCAAAACGAAGTGAGATTTCTATTTTAAAAATTAAAATTAGTTATTTATTTTATTGAGTAATATATATATTCATTCAGTATGAGATTCATGTTGTATGTATGTATTTATTTCAATGTTGATTGTGCTGTGATTGTGATGAACGATTGATTGTGATTGAGATTGTGTATTTTTGATTGTTAGGATTTTGTGTATACGATAACATCATATATTATTGTATATATAGATTATTTTATATTCAAGTGTGTTAAACCTTGAAGTATGAAATAAGAACAATATTTTTATTTTCATGTTTGATTTAAATAAATAAAAAGATTAGAATAAATTGTCATTCTGTTTTAACATATCATATTAGAGCAGAATCATACATTAAGATGGAAATCATTTTTTTTTTTGAATGAAATGTTTCATTAAAATAGAGATTGTAAACAAATAAAATTATCCTTTTTATTTGTTAAGATCAGAGATGTAGAACTTGTTTTACAAATAAAATCACTCTTTAATTGTCATTAAAGTTTATTCTTTATTTGCGTTTACGAATGCAAATATGCATTGAAAATAGAATTTGTTCTTTTAATTCTATTTCTTGTTTCAAATAAAACTTAGAAATAAGAGCTCACCTTTTTATTTGCATTTCACAATGCAAATATGACATAGAAATAAAAGTGCAACTTTTTATTTGTGTCCTCTAATGCAAATACAAATTAAGAAAAGTTTACATTTTCTTAATGTAAGTAAGAATTAAGAGAAGTCTACATTTTTCTTACTGAAAATAAGAAAAAGAGAAAAGTTACATTTTTACATTGTTTTATTATTAATATTGATTTTTAATATTAATGGAATTAAAATATGTTAATATTGATTTTTTTTTTATTATTAAGGAAAGGAAATCATTTTTGATTTATAATGAAAAGAATCACTTTTGTTTGAAAAGAAAAGAATGACATTAACATTGATTTTAGTTGAAATAATAAAAATTACATTTTTCACTGATTTTAGTTGAAATAATTACAAGACATCATTTTGGTTAGTGAATAAAAAGAGACCTCATTTAGTTGAATTAGAAGTGACATTATTTACACCGTTATGTGTTAAATTTGTAATGAACATTATTTGCACCGTCATGTGTTAGATAAGAAAAATAGACAATATTTACTTTGCCATTTTGTTAAGAAATGTTTTGTTAACATTAAAGTATCATTTTGTTGATAAATTGGGCAATTATGTTAATATCAAATTTGTCATTTATGATATAAATTCGTCAATTATATTAATATCAAAATTTTCATTTATGATATAAATTCGTCAATTATGTTAATATCAATTTGTCATTTATGATATAAATTCGTCAATTATGTTAATATCAAATTTGTCATTTATGATATAATATGTCAATTATGTTAATATCAAATTTTTCATTTATGATATAAATATGTCAATTATGTAAATATAAAAATTGTCTCTATGTTAATATAAGAAAAGGTTGTCATTATGTTAATATAAAAATATGTCATTTATATGAGTATAAAAAGTTGGATTAATTTCATGTATTATAAATTGACATGTTAGTAAACAAAAGTTGGATTAATTTTAAGAAAAAGGGAAGTAAAGTTAGCGTCATTTAATTTTGAGAAAAATGGAAGTAAAGTTAGCGCCATTTAATTTACGGTTATTATTTATTTTCATAAATGTATATAAATGTCTGTGGTGAATGTTTGTGAATTATTTCTACGGCACGCATGATCTGTTGTGAATTGACGTTTGGATGTGATACAATGTTTGAATTTTGAAAATAGGTAGCATGCTAATTAATGTTAATTTATTATTATTTATGATAATTCAAATATGTTACACTGCCATATACAAGTTGCCTGACTTGAATATGTTGATTGGGCTGATATTTTCACACATCGCCCAAGTGCACAAATAATATATTATTATTTGGATTTTGTTTGAATGTTGTGTGAATGTTATCTGAATGTTATTGGAATGTTAATTTGGTAATAAAGGAATGTCTATCATTATATCACAGATGCGTTGCATGAATCCATTAATTAATGGTATTTGATTTAAGTCTCATTCCAATGCAGAATTTTCTAAAGTTAACAAGGATGGTTAATGCAGTAATAATTAATTAATTAATATTTCAAGTTTGAAATTCAAAAATTATACATTTTGAAAATATTATTATAATATTATTTTAAATATTATAAAAATAAATGTAGCAATAAATGACTAATTAATATTTCAAGTTTGAAATTCAAAAATTATACATTTTGAAAAAATTATTATAATATTATTTTAAATATTATAAGAATAAATGTAGCAATAAATGACTAATTAATATTTCAAGTTTGAAATTCAAAAATTATACATTTTGAAAATATTATTATAATATTATTTTAATATTATAAGAATATGGAAATTTATCATTTATATTAAGATACTTGAAATCAGGATATTTAGAAATAAAGAATATCTTAAAATTAAGATTCCTTAATGGAAAGGATAATTTCAAATAATATGTTTTAGGAAAATTAATTATAATTATAAATTATAATTGTGCTTGGACATGAGGTTAGGTTACATTTATGGTGGAAATCTGCCCGGACCCGACCGGCATATCCAGCAGCCACGAATGTTGAACCTAATGTGAGAGGTCCAAGTGCACAAATACGAAACGGGCCATGACACAAGGTTAAGCCCAACTGGTGGAATAAGTCTGCCCGTAACCGACCGGCACATCCAGCATCCACAAGTCGTAGGCTTAATGTGAGAGGTCTAGCCCATTATAAAATACAAATGGATAAGAAAATCAGTTGGGCTATTTAATCCGTTTTAAAAATAGCAACGCATTTTAAAAACCCGAACGAGTTTATCGATTTATTTTATCCATTTTATAATGAATATTAAAAGAGAAATTTCAAAATTAATATTTTGGAAAATAATATTATTATAAAAGGATAACCTATAGAATAATCAATTTTTAGATTATAGTTGGAATAAAAGTTGGAATCGTCTTGGAAACAAATTTATAAACGTTTTAAAATACGTAAAAATAAGGAAAATCCTTTTATTTAGATTTAAATGAGATTCTCAATTATTAATTATAATTGAAATAAAAAGGAAATTGATTATGGGTTGTTTGTGAACAAAGTTTTGAATGACATTAGTTCTTGAAACTCAAATCAATAGTGAAATTTTGATTTGTTATTAATTAATCTTTTAATTAAGATTAAATGAATTTTCCTAAATGAAGAGATGCCTAATATTATATATTAAATTGGGAATTAATGAAACATGAAATGGGGTCTCTCGTGAACTATGTTTTAAATAACATCAGTTCTTAAACCCGGATTAGAGATAAGATTATTCCAGAAAAGTGATTAGTCATTTAACGATGATTTTAGAAGACTAAAAATTAATAAAGTTTTAAATAAATCTTTAATTAGATTGAAGGTGAATAAAGGAAGATTAAAGAATAAGTTGAAAGATTTATCTTTGATAAAATTTATGGGAACCTTTCCCTAATAATGTGAATACTTTATTAAAAGGATATTCTGAATTGGAATGAGGCATTGATGTGGTTTATGTATAGCACCTAATTTTAAATCACGCGTGTTATTTGGAAAGTCCGAGTTTACTCTCATTCCAAATAATGATACGACATTCGAAGAATTAAAGACGGCGATTGAAGACCGACGATCTTCACATCAAATGGGTAACTAATGTTGAGGCCCTTGATTGATTTGCTCCCAAGACGGGGCTAAGATGGTAGTTATCCGGACGTAGTGTTGATTTGTACGGATTTGGCTTTCGCTCAGACCCAGAGCATAAGCTTATAAATGGATGTGTGTCTGATGTTGAATTTTGTTCTATATAAATTGATTTCTATTAATATACGACGGTTGGTGGCGGAGAATTTGTTCTCTTGCTTAACACCCTTAGAGGTTGTGTATTAATAGTTATCAATCGCATAGCGTGAATTGTCAACGTGGCACGCTAAGATGAAGATGATCAAGGCTTTGTTGAAAAGCAGGCCTTGTGGTTATAACGTTACTTCGCGAGCCTCACAACCCGGTTGAGTCTAAAACGGGAGAAGGGAACGCAGGGAGAGAAGCACGTTTCTTTCTAGCTAGAAGTGGTGTCGGTGCTTAAACTGGCTAATATTTACTTATGTGGATGATGGAATGTGGCGCGCCTCGGATGATAGGTCCTATAGGACCGGGAAACGTGTGTTCAGGAATTGCAAATCCACAAGCCGCAATTGTGGACCGGCCCTGCAGGATCCAAGGGTTCTCTGCGGTGAATCCTGAGGCATTAGCTAGAGTATCTCGAATCGGTACGGAGCTCCTCCTTAGCCTTGACTCATGATGGAAACCCAATTTCCAATACGACCTCATGCGGTTTTGATTGTATTACTAGTATGAAGGCATAGTATATGGTAGCTATGCTTCCTAGGATTGATACATTTACTTTAAAATGTTTTTGAAACATATATACAGTAATAATAATATCAAATTCGTTTTTAACGTATCAAGCATTTTTGACCATTATAACGTAAAACCCTATCCTCCGGTTTGCGTTGCATTGTGTGATGGGACTTGGGTCTTATGATGGTTTCATTTTTCCAAAAGGCATTGCGTTGTTTAATGATTTACTTTAATTTATGCACGACAATCCATCGGAGTAAAACCGTTCCGCGTTAGCGGCGTGGTCCTTGGATTTGCCTTATTACTATTAGTTAAATTAGTTTAGAATTCTCACAGCAGTCCCACGACTGACCCGTTGTTTGTTTCCACCTTTACAAACTCGGGTGCCCTCTTTCCACACGGGCAGTCGAGTAGTTTGTCTACAGGTTCTTATCTCGAGCAGGATTCCGGATTGAAGCCTAAAGCTGTATCCAGAGCATAGTTGTCCTCCGCTGCCTTAGTTATTTTATTTCAGCTGCAATGTATTAAAATATTATAATTTATCTTCCGTTGTAATTTTATTCGACGTACTCTGATATTCTGTACTCTGATGTAACATTATTGTAATGTTTATAAAAGTCTATTGTTATTGTTCTGATGTTGTTGTATTCCCAAAGTTAACGTATTCGCGTTTTGAACGGTCTTGGTCGATTTTGTGATCGATCGGGTCGGGCGGAACCTGGGGCGTTACAGTTGGTATCAGAGCTTTGGTTAGCTCAAATCTTTGGGGTACAACTCGTTAGAACTGAACAAAAGACTCATCAGAGATTGGATTAGTAATATCCAATAAGAATACTCATTAGAGATAGGATCAGCAGTATCCTAGAATGAGAAAACTCATTAGAGATGGGGTTAGTAATGCCCTAGAATGAGTTGAGAGTGCCCAGTTTATAATTAACGTATTTGTGATTATATATAATCCGATCTTAGAAAATATGATTTTTGAATATACAAAAGTTATATATATTTGGAAAGTTAATCAACTAATTGATTGATGGTTGTGTAGTGTAATTATTAGTTCAACTAATAAAATTATAGAAACGAATTAAAGAGAGAAAGATGAGTTAATTAATTAAACACTTTTAACTTCGTTCCTTTTCGAGGACGAAAAGTTCTTAAGGGTGGAAGACTGTAACAACCCTGAATTTTGGATTAAATTTAAAATTTATTTTTGAGTAATTTTAATAAGTTTTTGATATTTAAAATAATTTATTTAAAATAATAATGATTAAAAATTGATTTGAATCGAAGTTAGAATGAATAATTTAATTTTAATTATAAAAAGGAATTAGAAATAACGCGGTAGTTTGAAAAGTCAAACTTGAACTTTGACTGATCGTACAAGATGCAAAATTTAACGGATTTTAGTGAAACCAAAATTTTTAGAATCTATTTAAAAATATCTTTCTAACGAATATGAAAAATTGAAATTTCATAGCGGGAATCAAAAGTTATGCCTAAATTAAAATTTAGAAAGGTCGCTATGAAATTTACGAAGGACAAAAATGCTACTTTTTGCATATAGAAGGAATTTGGACTCGAAACCACTTTCATTGAGTTCAGAATGACATTTCTGCATTGAAAAACAGTAAACACTTATATATTTCGAGTTTCAGAAATTATTTGTTTAAAAATGTATTTTTAATGTTTAATATATACGCCTTGAAAATAGCCATTTTACAAACGACCTCTGTTTTCGACGAAACCACTTTTATTGGATTCAGAATGTCAAAATATGGCTAAATTTAATTTTTCATAATTTTTCAAATTAATTTGTGACCCTGGCAAAAAGATTTCAGTTTGGTCAATTTTAATCGATTTGAAAAATGCCATTTTTCAAATGGGCTCAGAATTGAACGAAATTAATTTTTCTAGGTCCGCAGCATCAAAACTGTAATAACCCGAAAATCTGGTCCAGTTTAAAATTTTTATTTTGACAATTTTAGCGAATTTTGAATATTTAAAATGAATTATTTTAAATAATATCGACGAGAAATTTATTTTGAATTTAATTAGAACGTATATATTATATACGTCGTCGTTAGAATATAAATAATTATATATAATTATAAATAGAATTGAAAATGGCGCGGTAGTTCGATAATTCGATTTCAAACTTCAATTGATTGTACCGGGTGCAAAATAAACCGGATTTTAGTGAAACCAAAAACATTAGGATCTAATTGATAATATCTTTCCAACGAATCCGAAAAATTGAAATTTCATAGCGGGAATCAAAAGATATGTCCAAATGAAAATTCAGAATAGTCGCTATGGAATTCAGGCCCTTAAAAATAGACATTTTGCAAACGACCTCGGATTTCGACGAAACCACTTTTGTTGGATCCGTGATGTCAAATTATTGCTAGATTCCAAATTTCATAATTTTTCGAATCAATATGTGAGCGTGGCAAAGGAAAACGCGTTTGACCAGTTTCAGTTGATTTTAATCGACTGGAAATTGGCCATTTTTCCAGCGGTCTCGCATTTCGACGAAACTAGTTTTGTTAGGACCATATCGTCAATACAAAGCTAGAAAATATTTTTCGGGAATTTTTAGAGTTAATATGTGACCCCAGTAAATCGAAATGCGCGTTCAAATTCAATATATAGAGTTATATGTTGATTTTGACAGAAACTGATCGAAACGATCGAATCAACCTACGATACATATCCCATTGTGTTCGGAATGGGGGTAATTAGCTATGGACGGCAGGCGGTGGGCCTCGTTTAGAGGTCGTATGTAAAAGTCAACTTTTTGGGATTAAATAATTAAATAAAAATAAAGCTACCTCCCTCCCCTTAAATCCTCCTGGCCCCCCTTCGAAATTAAATCAGAAGAAAATTGAAAAAAAAAGAGCACGATGGAATCGCGCAGCCCCCCCCCCGATGATGCCATCGCCTGCGCCTCCTCCTCAGCCTCGCCGACCTCCCCGCAAGCGCCGCCCCTCCTCATCTTCCTCCTCTTCCCCTCGCCTGCGACATCGAGCCCCCCCCCCCCACGCCCAAAATCAAATCGCCACCACTTGTCGTGCGCGCCCTCATCAAACCTCGAGCCTTCGACCATCCAACCACCCACCCGTACGCCACCACACCTGCCATCAACGACGCAGCGGTAGAAAGAAAAGGAGAAGAAGGTGATTTTCAATTTTTAAATTCAGTTTTTCTTATTTAAATTAGTTTTTAGTTTAGATCTTCTTTTATTCAGTATAAAAGAAATGATTTTTATATTATAGAAGTATAAAAAAAATGATTTTGTTCATATGAGAAAAAAATACGATTTTCACTTATATAAAAGTGATGATTTTTATATTTATTGGAAAGCAATTTAAAAATATAGTTTTTGTTAAGTAAAAATATATTCTTTTCTATACCGTTAGCAATGTAAAAATATAATCTTTTCTATATAGATAGTGTTATAAAAATAGAAATTTTATCTATATAGTAGCAGTATAAAAATGGAAATTTTTATCTATATAGTATCGATGTAAAAATAGAATTTTTATCCATATAGCGTGATGGTAAAAATTCGATTTTTATATATGGGATAGCAAAGTAAAAATTCGATTTTTATATATGGGATAGCAAAGTAAAAATTCGATTTTTAGATATGGGATAACATGGTAAAAATTCGATTTTTATATATTGAATAGCATAGTAAAAATTCGATTTTTATATATTGAATAGCATAGTAAAAATTCGATTTTTATATATTGAATAGCAAAGTAAAATTTGATTTTTATATATGGGATAGCAAAGTAAAAATTCGATTTTTATATATTGAATAGCGAAGTAAAAATGTGATTTTTACATATGTAGTGACTACGGGCGACGAAAGTGATAAGAGGCGAGAACGAGGAAGATTTCTATAAATGAAGTGTCGTGGAGTTGGATAGCTATTGGTGAGAACTTCTCACCTTTCAAAATTTCTTTTTCTAGTTATATAAATATACTAGGATGCAGACGGTGTTTAGTAGCACTCGAAACCCATCATCCACAGACCATGGATGGCTTGTTTGTTAAATTGTTTGGTTGTGTAGTTGGTTAGTTTATTTGGTTTGAATTGAATTGTTTGGTGAAATGGGATGGATTTGATTGATGTGTGAATGGCGTGGGCCTTCACTAGACCGGGGATAAGGCTAGGCCTTGTTCCCGTTTCCAGTATCGTGCCGTTATGCCGCCGAAATTTTCTAAAATAAGTTAGAAAAATAAAAATATCATTTTAACTTTGTAAATGAACTGAATAAAAATTCATGTGTTAAAATAAAATATTTTATCGTTAAAAATATAATTTTAACGTGAATGTGAATAAATAAATATTCATTTACAAACCGGACGGTTTGTTTATGTACACCTATTTGAAGGACATTGATTGGGACGATAAATTTTACACATCGCCCAACTGCACAAATAAAATCTGTGTTTGATTGTTTGAAACCCCACACGGGTGTTGGGATGAAATTTGAAGTTCACTCATCCTGATTGATTGAATATGTCGATCGATTGATTGACATGCTATTATAAGCGTTAGATATCTATATTTGATGCTTATACAATGTAGTGCACTTTGGTTGATGGTTGATTATTTTTCAATGCTATTATATACATGTGTTGTATGGAAATCCATATAGTTAACGCTATATGGTAATTGATTGGGCCTCATTCCAATTTAGAAGATAAAGAATATTATAAAATAAAGGTTCATGTGTTGACTGTACTCATCCGTTGAGATTAGTCATGTGTTGAACGAAATATTTTAACAATAAAATTTATATCTTTATCACTATAAAATAAAGGTTCATGTGTTGACTGTACTCATCCGTTGAGATTAGTCATGTGTTGAACGAAATATTTTAACAATAAAATTTATATCTTTATCACTATAAAATAAAGGTTCATGTGTTGACTGTACTCATCCGTTGAGATTAGTCATGTGTTGAACGAAATATTTTAACAATAAAATTTATATCTTTATCACTATAAAGTAAGGGTTCATGTGTTGACTGTACTCATCCGTTGAGATTAGTCATGAGTTGAACGAAATATTTTAACAATAAAATTTACATCTTTATCATATATAGAATTAGAAATCTACTGGAAAATAGATGAGATGAGTGGTCTCCTGGATATTAATCTGATGTTGGTTTCGGCCTTCGAGGTTAATATTCAGGAAATCGTTCTCTTACTAATTTACGGTTGGAGTCTGATTCAATATCAAACGATAGATACCTTAATTTTCATAAAATATATTAAATAAAAAAAATAGTCACACGTGGACAGTACTCATTCGCTGAGATTAGTCGTGTGTTGACAAAGATATAGAGTCATGTATTGAAAGAAATATAGATCCATTTGTTGAATATAAAGTCGTGTTGATTAGTGATGCGCTATTTTGACGTGAACGATATTTATATCGATTATATTCGTTTTTGAATTTAAAACGAATTTGAATTGAATTGAAAACCAATTCGAAATGAATTGAATATAAAACGATTTCGAAATGAATTGAATATAAAACGATTTCGAAATGAATTGAATATAAAACGATTTCGAAATGAATTGAATATAAAATGATTTCGAAATGAATTGAATATAAAACGATTTTGAATTGAATTGAATAGAAAACAAATTTGATTTCAATTGAATATATAACGAATTTGATTTGAATTGAATAGAAAACCAATTTGAAATCGAATTGAATAGAAAACGAATTGAATTCAAATTGAATAGAAAACGAATTGAATTCAAATGGAATAGAAAACGAATTGAATTTAAATTGAATAGAAAACGAAATGAATTCGAATCGAATTAAAAATCGATTTGAATTGAAATCAAATAGAAATGAAAGTAAAAAGGATTTATAATAGAAAGTTCAATTTTGATTTGAATTTGAAATAAAAGTTGAAATTGTTTTTGAAACGAATTTAAAACTATTTATAAAATTCGTTTTAAATAGAAATCGACGAAATATATATTATATATATTATATATATAATATAATGGCCTGAATAGAACGCACCGCGCCGCGGCAGTTCGTGAATTTCGACCACTTATTTCAAACGGACATTACGGGAGATCCGACCGTCGGATTCTCCTAAAACCGGAACCGTTGGGTCCGTATCGAAAAGAGCTTTCTAACGAATATTAGAAATTTGAAATATAACGGTTGGATTTGGAGATACGTCCAAATCAGATTCGAAAAAGGTCGCTATAAGTGCAGTTCGATGGCCGTTGATGGAAATCGACTGTACGGGCCTTGATAAAATTATTAAAAATAGTAATAATTTGTGTAAAATTATAAGAAATGATTTGGGAAAATTTGGGATGAAAAACTCCATATTTGAAAAGATAAAAATAGATTTTTATCGAAATGAACTAATTTTGAACTAAAATTAAAACCCATTTATTTTTAAATAAATAAATTGGATTTGAAATGGGTTGTAAATAGAATTGATTTGTGGGTTTATCGTGAACGGCATTTTAAATAACACTTGTTCTTTAACCCGATAATCAATAGAATGTGATTTGGGTTTGTCGTGAACTGTGTTTTAAATGACATTAGTTCTTTAACCCAGTAAAAGGAGTTTTAATAAATCTTTGATTAGATTGAAATGTGGATTGATAATATAAATTATCAAATCCAGAAAGGGATCGAAAATGGAGTATCGCCAGTTTTGCTCCAAAACGATAGTCAAATCTTTAATTAGATTTGAACGTGAAATGGTAATTAATTTTACCGATAACACCGTGGTGTTAGATATGGAGTATTACCAGTTTTGCTTCAAGGGATGTGTAGGTTGGGATTGGGAAATAAAATAAATAATTACTTCGGTGTGGTTCGCTAATCTCGACTAGTTTGGAAAACCATAATTTGGTTTGAATTGACATCCAAAGGAAGATTAAAGGATAAATTTTAAAGAATTTATCTTGGATAAAATTAATGGGAACCTTTCCCTGAGAATATGAATTGGAATGAGGCGTATGTTGTGTTTGTGTAACATTTGTTTTTAATATACGCGGGTTGTTCGGAAAGGCCGGGTTTACACCCATTCTGAATAATCGATTCGACGACAAGTCGAAGATGAAGACGGTGGTTGAAGACCGGAAGTCTTCACATCGTTTGGATAATTACTGACGATCCTGATTGGGATGTACACCCAAGAGGATGGAAATAGTTGGTGGTCGTCCAGACGTACTTGGAGATGGATGGATACGCGAGGAAAGTGCCTCCGGTTTCGTTCAGACCTAGAACGGACTTGTAAATGGATTGTGTGTCTGACATTGGATTTTATTCTGTGTTGATTGATTTCTATTAAATATACATCTGTTTGGCGGTAGAGAATTTATTCTTTTGCTTAACGCCCTTCTCTGAGACGTACGAGTTCAGAGGTTGTATATCGATGGACATCAGTCGCATGGCATGAATTGCCTGTGTGGCATGCTAAGATGCATGGATCAAGGCTTCTGTTGAAAAGCAAAGTCTTGTGGTTGATGATCAAAGCACGGCCTTTGTGGCGTAGCTTTGTGTATAACGTGAATTCGCGAGCCTCAAACCTCGGTATGAGTCAAAAACGGGATACGGACTGCAGGGAGAGCACGACGTTTCTTTCTAGCTTTGGTGGTGTCAGTGACTTACCAGCCCTGACATTTATATACTTTTCACCTATGTGGTTGTTGGATGAGGCGCCTCAATTTTAGGTCTGTAAGGACCGGGAAACGTGTGTTCAGGAATTGTCAATCCTCTAACGTAAGTGAGGACCGACCCTGAAGATCCAGGATTGCCCAGAGTGTTTAGTCCTGAGACATTTGCTAGAGTGTCTCGAACGCGGAGAGGAGCTTGCCCCTTGCCTCGACTCATGATGGAATCCAATTTCCAATACGAGATTTTTCAGTTTTAATTGTAGAACTAGTATGGCGACATAGTAGATGGTAGCTATGCCGCCTATGATTGATATTTATGATTGAAATGTTTTGACACTATACACTTATTATAGTATCAAATGATTTGTTTTAAACGTATCAATCAAGCTTTGGCTGTTATAAGGGAAAACCCTATCCTTCGGCTTGCGTTGCATTGTGTGATGGGACCTGGGTCTTATAACAGCTTCATTTTTCTTTATTTAGCGTTGCGCTGTTTGTTCTATGCACTGGTATTCTTGGGAGGAAACCCGTTCCGTGTTATACGGCGTGGTCCCTTGATTCACCTAACTTTAAAACCAATATTAATAACTGTTTTAGTTCTCACACCAGTCACATGACTGACCTGGAGTTTATTGTTTTAACCTAAACTCTGGGTGCCCCTATTTTCGACACGGGTAGCTAGTAGTTTTGGTTTTGCAGATTTATATTCACAGGATCCTGGTTTACAGTTGGAATGATATCCGAAAAGCTCTGTATCCGTATATCACCTTCAGTTGTGTTTTATATTGTTTTTCCGCTGCTATGTAATTTATTGTAATTTCTGATATTTATCGAATGTAATTTATTCATTATACTCTGTATATTTTTATATCTGATGGAATTATTGTAATAACAATGAAATGTTCTTCTGTTTGTGTTCTGATTTGTCCTGTTCTCAAACGAACAGGGGTTTCGAACGGTCTAGATCGGTTTAACGACTGATTTGGATCGAGCGAAATTCCTTTCCGTCACATTTGGTATCAAAGCTTTGGTTTACAGAGCTCGGGAACAAGACACATTAGAACCGTACGAAAGAATTCATCAGATATTGGATTAGTAAAATCCAATTAGAATGACTCGTTAGAGATAGGATCAGTAGTATCCTAGAACGAGTGTGAAGAGTATATTTTTCAAATGAAAACAATTTTGTTTTGAAAATTTAAACCATTTTATACGTATTTGAATATTTATTTGTTTTGAATATGGACAATCGAGTATATAAAGATTTCGCGTATATGCGTCATGAACGTATAGTCGAAGTTTTAATATACTGGATAGATATAGAATCATACTCTAGTGGCCCGAAGATGATTCAGATGGTTGATTACTCGTCGTCAGAATTTATATTCGAGTGACGAAGGTGTGATATCTATATATTTCCATTAGACTGGTGTGAGAACCAAAACTTATATAGATAGATTTATTTGTTGTGAATTGGCATCAAAAATGAGATTTTTTGTATATGTATCAAAATTATGAATTTGAAACTCTAATTCACTAATAGATTGATGTTTGTGTTGTATGTTTAGTTGTTTGATAATTTTTGAATCATTATGCCTAATTGAACCAAATATTGAATTGTATTGAAAATTGGTCGCATTTGCTTGCATATACATATACTTACATTGAACAGGTCATAGCAAGGAGGCTAGAGCAGAGAATAAAATTTGTTTGCCCGACAAATAGGTACATGTTTACTATAATTTACTGTTCTGTTTGGGTGATGATGATTTTATGAGCCTATTGGCTTTTTCTTTTTCTTTTTGAGATCAGAAGGCCTGTATGGCAATTTCGGGATTTTCCCGTGGCTCCCGGTGCAGGGGAGGTTATGGCGAAATTTTTCGAAAATTTAGGGTGTTAGCCAAATTTTTGAAAATTGGAAAATTCTCAGAAACTGAAAAGTTGGAGAATGGAAGCCAGAATGAAGTAGAGTTGATTAATCAAACCACTTTCGACTTTGTTCCTTTTCGGGGACGAAAAGTTTTAAGTGGGGGAGATTGTACTAAACCCGAAAATCTGGTCCAGTTTAAAATTTTCATTTTGACAATTTTAGCGAATTTTGAATATTTTAAATAATATCGACGAGAAATTTATTTTGAATATAATTAGAACGTATATATTATATACGTCGTCGTTAGAATATAAATAATTATATATAATTATAAATAGAATTGAAAATGGCGCGGTAGTTCGATAATTCGATTTCAAACTTCAATTGATTGTACCGGGTGCAAAATAAACCGGATTTTAGTGAAACCAAAAACATTAGGATCTAATTGATAATATCTTTCCAACAAATCCGAAAAATTGAAATTTCATAGCGGGAATCAAAAGATATGTCCAAATGAAAATTCAGAATAGTCGCTATGGAATTCAGGCGCTTAAAAATAGACATTTTGCAAACGACCTCGGATTTCGATGAAACCACTTTTGTTGGATCTGTGATGTCAAATTATTGCTAGATTCCAAATTTCATAATTTTTCGAATCAATATGTGAGCGTGGCAAAGGAAAACGCGTTTGACTAGTTTCAGTTGATTTTAATCGACTGGAAATTGGCCATTTTTCCAACGGTCTCGGAATTCGACGAAACAAGTTTTGTTAGGACCGTATCGTCAATACGAAGCTAGAAAATATTTTTCCGGAATTTTTAGAGTTAATATGTGACCCCAGTAAATTGAAATGCGCGTTCAAATTCAATATATAGAGTTATATGTTGATTTTGACTGAAACTGATCAAAACGATCGAATCAACCTATGATACATATCCCATTGTGTTCGGAATGGGGGTAATTAGCTATGGACGGCAGGCGGTGGGCCTCGTTTAGAGGTCGTATGTAAAAGTCAACATTTTGGGATTAAATAATTAAATAAAAATAAAGCTACCTCCCTCCCCTTAAATCCTCCTGGCCCCCCTTCGAAATTAAATCAGAAGAAAATTGAAAAAAAAAAGAGCACGATGGAATCGCGCAGCCCCCCCCCCCCCGATGATGGCCATCGCCTGCGCCTCCTCCTCAGCCTTGCTGACCTCCCCGCAAGCGCCGCCCCTCCTCATCTTCCTCCTCTTCCCCACGCCTGCGACATCGAGCCCCCCCCCCCCCCCCCCCCCGCCCGCCTAAAATCAAATCGCCACCACTTGTCGTGCGCGCCCTAATCAAACCTCGAGCCTTCGACCATCCAACCACCCACCCGTACGCCACCACTCCTGCCATCAACGACGCAGCGGTAGAAAGAAAAGGAGAAGAAGGTGATTTTCAATTTTTAAATTCAGTTTTTCTTATTTAAATTAGTTTTTAGTTTAGATCTTCTTTTATTCAGTATAAAAGAAATGATTTTTATATTACAGAAGTAAAAAAAATGATTTTGTTCATATGAGAAAAAAATATGATTTTCACTTATATAAAAGTGATGATTTTTATATTTGTTGGAAAGCAATTTAAAAATATAGTTTTTGTTAAGTAAAAATATATTCTTTTCTATACCGTTAGCAATGTAAAAATATAATCTTTTCTATATAGATAGTGTTATAAAAATAGAAATTTTATCTATATAGTAGCAGTATAAAAATGGAAATTTTTATCTATATAGTATCGATGTAAAAATAGAATTTTTATCCATATAGCGTGATGGTAAAAATTCGATTTTTGTATATGGGATAGCAAAGTAAAAATTTAATTTTTATATATGGGATAGCAAAGTAAAAATTCGATTTTTATATATGGGATAGCATGGTAAAAATTCGATTTTTATATATTGAATAGCATAGTAAAAATTCAATTTTTATATATTGAATAGCATAGTAAAAATTCGATTTTTATATATTGAATAGCAAAGTAAAAATTCGATTTTTATATATGGGATAGCAAAGTAAAAATTCGATTTTTATATATTGAATAGCGAAGCAAAAATGTGATTTTTACATATGTAGTGACTACGGGCGACGAAAGTGATAAGAGGCGAGAACGACGAAGATTTCTATAAATGAAGTGTCGTGGAGTTGGATAGCTATTGGTGAGAACTTCTCACCTTTCAAAATTTCTTTTTCTAGTTATATAAATATACTAGGATGTAGACGGTGTTTGGTAGCACCCGACACCCGTCATACACAGACCATGGATGGCTTGTTTGTTAAATTGTTTGGTTGTGTAGTTGGTTAGTTTATTTGGTTTGAATTGAATTGTTTGGTGAAATGGGATGGAATTGATTGATGTGTGAATGGCGTGGGCCTTCACTAGACCGGGGATAAGGCTAGGCCTTGTCCCGTTTCTAGTATCGTGCCGTTATGCCGCCGAAATTTTCTAAAATAAGTTAGAAAAATAAAAATATCATTTTTACTTTGTAAATGAACTGAATAAAAATTCATGTGTTAAAATAAAATATTTTATCGTTAAAAATATAATTTTTAACGTGAATGTGAATAAATAAATATTCATTTACAAACCGGACGGTTTGTTTATGTACACCTATTTGAAGGACATTGATTGGGACGATAAATTTTACACATCGCCCAACTGCACAAATAAAATCTGTGTTTGATTGTTTGAAACCCCACACGGGTGTTGGGATGAAATTTGAAGTTCACTCATCCTGATTGTTTGAATATGTCGATCGATTGATTGACAGGCTGTTATAAGCGTTAGATATCTATATTTGATGCTTATACAGTGTAGTGCACTTTGGTTGATGGTTGATTATTTTTCAATGCTATTATATACATGTGTTGTATGGAAATCCATATAGTTAACGCTATATGGTAATTGATTGGGCCTCATTCCAATTTAGAAGATAAAGAATATTATAAAATAAAGGTTCATGTGTTGACTGTACTCATCCGTTGAGATTAGTCATGTGTTGAACGAAATATTTTAAAAATAAAATTTATATCTTTATCACTATAAAATAAAGGTTCATGTGTTGACTGTACTCATCCGTTGAGATTAGTCATGTGTTGAAAGAAATATTTTAACAATAAAATTTATATCTTTATCACTATAAAATAAAGGTTCATGTGTTGACTGTACTCATCCGTTGAGATTAGTCATGTGTTGAACGAAATATTTTAACAATAAAATTTATATCTTTATCACTATAAAGTAAGGGTTCATGTGTTGACTGTACTCATCCGTTGAGATTAGTCATGAGTTGAACGAAATATTTTAACAATAAAATTTACATCTTTATCATATATAGAATTAGAAATCTATTGGAAAATAGATGAGATGAGTGGTCTCCTGGATATTAATCTGATGTTGGTTTCGGCCTTCGGGGTTAATATTCAGGAAATCGTTCTCTTACTAATTTACGGTTGGAGTCTGATTCAATATCAAACGATAGATACCTTAATTTTCATAAAATATATTAAATTACAAAAATAGTCACACGTGGACAGTACTCATTCGCTGAGATTAGTCGTGTGTTGACAACGATATAGAGTCATGTATTGAAAGAAATATAGATCCATTTGTTGAATATAAAGCCGTGTTGATTAGTGATGCGCTATTTTGACGTGAACGATATTTATATCGATTATATTCGTTTTTGAATTTAAAACGAATTCGAATTGAATTGAAAACGATTTCAAAATGAATTGAATATAAAACGATTTCGAAATGAATTGAATATAAAACGATTTCGAAATGAATTGAATATAAAATGATTTCGAAATGAATTGAATATAAAACGATTTCGAATTGAATTGAATATAAAACAAATTTGATTTCAATTGAATATATAACGAATTTGATTTGAATTGAATAGAAAACCAATTTGAATTCGAATTGAATAGAAAACGAATTGAATTCAAATTGAATAGAAAACGAATTGAATTCAAATGGAATAGAAAACGAATTGAATTTAAATTGAATAGAAAACGAAATGAATTCGAATCGAATTAAAATTCGATTTGAATTGAAATCAAATAGAAATGAAAGTAAAAAGGATTTATAATTGAAAGTTCAATTTTGATTTGAATTTGAAATAAAGGTTGAAATTGTTTTTGAAACGAATTTAAAACTATTTATAAAATTCGTTTTAAATAGAAATCGACGAAATATATATTATATATATAATATAATGGCCTGAATAGAACGCGCCGCGCCGCGGCAGTTCATGAATTTCGACCACTTATTTCAAACGGACATTACGGGAGATCTGACCGTCGGATTCTCCTAAAACCGGAACCGTTGGGTTCATATCGAAAAGAGCTTTCTAACGAATATTAGAAATTTGAAATATAACGGTTGGATTTGGAGATACGTCCAAATCAGATTCGAAAAAGGTCGCTATAAGTGCAGTTCGATGGCCGTTGATGGAAATCGACTGTACAGGCCTTGATAAAATTATTAAAAATAGTAATAATTTGTGTAAAATCATAAGAAATGATTTGGGAAAATTTGGGATGAAAAACTCCATATTTGAAAGGATAAAAATAGATTTTTATCGAAATGAACTAATTTTGAACTAAAATTAAAACCCATTTATTTTTAAATAAATAAATTGGATTTGAAATGGGTTGTAAATAGAATTGATTTGTGGGTTTATCGTGAACGGCGTTTTAAATAACACTTGTTCTTTAACCCAATAATCAATAGAATGTGATTTGGGTTTGTCGTGAACTGTATTTTAAATGACATTAGTTCTTTAACCCAGTAAAAGGAGTTTTAATAAATCTTTGATTAGATTGAAATGTGGATTGATAATATAAATTATCAAATCCAGAAAGGGATCGAAAATGGAGTATCGCCAGTTTTGCTCCAAAACGATAGTCAAATCTTTAATTAGATTTGAACGTGAAATGGTAATTAATTTTACCGATAACACCGTAGTGTTAGATATGGAGTATTACCAGTTTTGCTTCATGGGATGTGTAGGTTGGGATTGGGAAATAAAATAAATAATTACTTCGGTGTGGTTCGCTAATCTCGACTAGTTTGGAAAACCATAATTTGGTTTGAATTGACATCCAAAGGAAGATAAAAGGATAAAGTTTAAAGAATTTATCTTGGATAAAATTAATGGGAACCTTTCCCTGAGAATATGAATTGGAATGAGGCGTATGTTGTGTTTGTGTAACATTTGTTTTTAATATACGCGGGTTGTTTGGAAAGGCCGGGTTTACACCCATTCTGAATAACCGATTCGACGACAAGTCGAAGATGAAGACAGTGGTTGAAGACCGGAAGTCTTCACATCGTTTGGATAATTACCGACGATCCTGATTGGGCTGTACACCCAAGAGGATGGAAATAGTTGGTGGTCGTCCAGACGTACTTGGAGATGGATGGATACGCGAGGAAAGTGCCTCCGGTTTCATTCAGACCCGGAACGGACTTGTAAATGGATTGTGTGTCTGACATTGGATTTTATTCTGTGTTGATTGATTTCTATTAAATATACATCTGTTTGGCGGCAGAGAATTTATTCATTTGCTTAACGCCCTTCTCTGAGACGTACGAGCTCAGAGGTTGTATATCGATGGACATCAGTCGCATGGCATGAATTGCCTATGTGGCACGCTAAGATGCATGGATCAAGGCTTCTGTTGAAAAGCAAAGTCTTGTGGTTGATGATCAAATCACGGCCTTTGTGGCGTAGCTTTGTGTATAACGTGAATTCGCGAGCCTCACACCTCGGTATGAGTCAAAAACGGGATACGGACTGCAGGGAGAGCACGACGTTTCTTTCTAGCTTTGGTGGTGCCAGTGACTTACCAGCCCTGACATTTATATACTTTTCACCTATGTGGTTGTTGGATGAGGCGCCTCGATTTTAGGTCTGTAAGGACCGGGAAACGTGTGTTCAGGAATTGCCAATCCTCTAACGTAAGTGAGGACCGGCCCTGAAGATCCAGGATTGCCCAGAGTGTGTAGTCCTGAGACATTTGCTAGAGTGTCTCGAATGCGGAGAGGAGCTTGCCCCTTGCCTCGACTCATGATGGAATCCAATTTCCAATACGAGATATTTCAGTTTTAATTGTAGAACTAGTATGGCGACATAGTAGATGGTAGCCATGCCGCCTATGATTGATATTTATGATTGAAATGTTTTGACACTATACACTTATTATAGTATCAAATGATTTGTTTTAAAAGTATCAAGCATGCTTTGGCTGTTATAAGGGAAAACCCTATCCTCCGGCTTGCGTTGCATTGTGTGATGGGACCTGGGTCTTATAACAGCTTCATTTTTCTTTATTTAGCGTTGCGCTGTTTGTTCTATGCACTGGTATTCTTGGGAGGAAACCCGTTCCGTGTTATACGGCGTGGTCCCTTGATTCACCTAACTTTAAAACCAATATTAATAACTGTTTTAGTTCTCACACCAGTCACATGACTGACCTGGAGTTTATTGTTTTAACCTAAACTCTGGGTGCCCCTATTTTCGACACGGGCAGCTAGTAGTTTTGGTTTTGCAGATTTATATTCACAGGATCCTGGTTTACAGCTGGAATGATATCCGGAAAGCTCTGTATCCGTATATCACCTTCAGTTGTGTTTTATATTGTTTTTCCGCTGCTATGTAATTTATTGTAATCTCTGATATTTATCGAATGTAATTTATTCATTATACTCTGTATATTCTTGTATCTGATGGAATTGTTGTAATAACAATGAAATGTTCTTCTGTTTGTGTTCTGATTTGTCCTGTTCTCAAACGAACAGGGGTTTCGAACGGTCTAGATCGGTTTAACGACTGATTCAGATCGAGCGAAATTCCTTGCCGTCACAAAAACATAGCTAAATATATTTTTCGGGAATTTTTGAAATTAATTTGTGACCCCGGTGATTTTTTCCGTATGATTGAATTAAAAATAAAAGAAAATATTTTAAATTAAAGAAAACTAGGTCAAGACAGTCGTTTGGGTCTGTGGTACATCGCTAGATGAGTCCGGAATAGGGGTTAATGGGTAAGAACGACAGTCGTTGGGCCTAATTCTGAGTTCGGGTCATATCGGGCTTTAATGGGTAATTAGTGAATATAATAATATAAATAATAAGCAAATTAGGACCCTCAAACCCTAATTTCATAATGCACCAGCCGCCACCTTCATTTTCAATGGCCACATTCATCTGAAACTTCCCTCGTCAATATCTCCCAATCCGCTCAATGAAATTCAACATATTATATACCAAATCGAAGCTCTTGGAGAGATCTACAGATCCATACAGTTATGATCAACCAAAAGTGCATGGATTTCGAGGGAAAGCACCCCAAACCTGCGCCCAACTCAGCCCCGTCGCGCCCACCATGGCCCACCGCACCCCCCACCACTTCCGGCGCACTTAGCCCTCTCCTCCCTCTTCGATTTGCCACCTTCCGATCGACTTCTAGCTTCACCAATCTCGAGGAAAAAGGAAACCTAATTTTGAAGGCTATGGGTTCATATGGACGGCTTGGAACGTGATGGAGGAGGAAGGAGGAAAGGTTGACTTTTTCAACCTTTGATTATTTAATTAATTTAATTCAAAATTTTACCAATCTTAATTTAACCATATCTCACTCATACGAACTTGGATTCGAACGATTTCAGGTGCGCTACGATCGTGAGACCGAGATCTATGCGATGACACTAACTGGACCTGATTCTGAGCAAGTTGAATTTTGGCCAAATTTTGGATCTGAACGGCTCAGAAATTCAAAACGAAGTGAGATTTCTATTTTAAAAATTAAAATTAGTTATTTATTTTATTGAGTAATATATATATATTCATTCAGTATGAGATTCATGTTGTATGTATGTATTTATTTCAATGTTGATTGTGATGAACGATTGATTGTGATTGTGATTGCGTATTTGTGATTGTTAGGATTTTGTGTATACGATAAAATCGTATATTATTGTATATATAGAATATTTTATATTCATGTGTGTTAAATCTTGAAGTATGAAATAAGAACAATATTTTTATTTTCATGTTTGATTTAAATAAATAAAAAGATTAGAATAAATTGTCATTCTGTTTTAACATATCATATTAGAGCAGAAACATACATTAAGATAGAAATCATTTTTTTTTGAATGAAATGTTTCATTAAAATAGAGATTGTAAACAAATAAAATTATCCTTTTTATTTGTTAAGATCAGAGATGTAGAACTTGTTTTAAAAATAAAATCACTCTTTAATTGTCATTAAAGTTTATTCTTTACTTGCATTTATGAATGCAAATATGCATTGAAAATAGAATTTGTTCTTTTACTTGTATTTCTTGTTTCAAATAAAACTTAGAAATAAGAGCTCACCTTTTTATTTGCATTTCACAATGCAAATATGACATAGAAATAAAAGTGCATCTTTTTATTTGTGTCCTCTAATGTAAATACGAATTAAGAAAAGTTTACATTTTCTTAATGTAAATCAGAATTAAGAGAAGTCTACATTTTTCTTACTGAAAATAAGAAAAAGAGAAAAGTTACATTTTTACATTGTTTTATTATTAATATTGATTTTTAATATTAATGGAATTAAAATATGTTAAAATTGATTTTTTATATTATTATTAAGGAAAGGAAATCATTTTTGATTTATAATGAAAAGAATCACTTTTGTTTGAAAAGAAAAGAATGACATTAACATTGATTTTAGTTGAAATAATAAAAAATACATTTTTCACTGATTTTAGTTGAAATAATTACAAGACATCATTTTGGTTAGTGAATAAAAAGAGACCTCATTTAGTCGAATTAGAAGTGACATTATTTACACCGTTATGTGTTAAATTTGTAATTAACATTATTTGCACCGTCATGTGTTAGATAAGAAAAATAGACATTGTTTACTTTGACATTTTGTTAAGAAATGTTTTGTTAACATTAAAGTATCATTTTGTTGATAAATTGGGCAATTATGTTAATATCAAATTTGTCATTTATGATATAAATTCGTCAATTATATTAATATCAAATTTGTCATTTATGATATAAATTCGTCAATTATGTTAATATCAATTTGTCATTTATGATGTAAATTCATCAATTATGTTAATATCAAATTTGTCATTTATGATATAAATATGTCAATTATGTTAATATCAAATTTGTCATTTATGATATAAATATGTCAATTATGTTAATATAAAAATTGTCTCTATGTTAATATAAGAAAAGGTTGTCATTATGTTAATATAAAAATAAGTCATTTATATTAGTATAAAAAGTTGGATTAATTTCATGTATTATAAATTGACATGTTAGTAAACAAAAGTTAGATTAATTTTAAGAAAAAGGGAAGTAAAGTTAGTGTCATTTAATTTTGAGAAAAATTGAAGTATATTTAGCGCCATTTAATTTACGGTTACTATTTATTTTCATAAATGTATATAAATGTCTGTGGTGAATGTTTGTGAATTATTTATGTGGCATGCATGATCTGTTGTGAATTGACGTTTGGATGTGATACAATGTTTGAATTTTGAAAATAGGTTGCATGTTAATTAATGTTAATTTATTATTATTTATGATAATTCAAATATGTTACACTGCCATATACAAGTTGCCTGACTTGTATATGTTGATTGGGCTGATATTTTCACACATCGCCCAAGTGCACAAATAATATATTATTATTTGGATTTTGTTTGAATGTCATTTGAATGTTGTGTGAATGTTATCTGAATGTTATTGGAATGTTAATTTGGTGATAAAGGAATGTCTAGCATTATTTCACAAATGCGTTGTATGAATCCATTAATTAATGATTTTTTATTTAAGTCTCATTCCAATGCAGAATTTTCTAAAGTTATCAAGAATGGTTAATGCAGTGATAAATAAATAATTAATATTTCAAGTTTGAAATTCAAAAATTATACATTTTGAAAATATTATTATAATATTATTTTAAATATTATAAGAATAAATGTAGCAATAAATGACTAATTAATATTTCAAGTTTGAAATTCAAAAATTATACATTTTGAAAATATTATTATAATATTATTTTAAATATTATAAGAATAAATGTAGCAATAAATGATTAATTAATATTTCAAGTCTGAAATTCAAAAGTTATACATTTTGAAAATATTATTATAATATTATAAGAATATGGAAAGTTACAATTTATATTAAGATACTTGAAATCAAGATATTTAGAAATAAAGAATATCTTAAAATTAAGATTCCTTAATGGAAAGGATAATTTCAAATAATATGTTTTGGGAAAATTAATTATAATTATAATTATAAATTATAATTGTGCTTGGACACGAGGTTAGGTTACATTTGTGGTGAAAGTCTACCCGGACCCGACCAGCATATCCAGCAGCCACGAATGTTGAAACTAATGTGAGAGGTCCAAGTGCACAAATACGAAACGGGCCATGACACGAGGTTAAGCCCAACTGGTGGAATAAGTCTTCCCGGAACCGACCGGCACATCCAGCATCCACAAGTCGTAGGCTTAATGTGAGAGGTCTAGCCCATTATAAAATACAAATGGATAAGAAAATCAGTTGGGCTATTTAATCCGTTTTAAAAATAGCAACGCATTTTAAAAACCCGAACGAGTTTATCGATTTATTTTATCCATTTTATAATGAATATTAAAAGAGAAATTTCAAAATTAATATTTTGGAAAATAATATTATTATAAAAGGATAACCTATAGAATAATCAATTTTTAGATTATAGTTGGAATCGTCTTGGAAACGAATTTATAAACATTTTAAAATATGTAAAAATAAGGAAAATCCTTTTATTTAGATTTAAATGAGATTCTCAATTATTAATTATAATTGAAATAAAAAGGAAATTGATCATGGGTTGTTTGTGAACAATGTTTTGAAGGACATTATTTCTTGAAACTCAAATCAATAGTGAATTTTTGATTTTTTATTAATTAATATTTTAATTAAGATTAAATGAAATTTTCTAAAAGAAGAGATGCCTAATATTATATATTAAATTGGGAATTAATGAAACATGAAATGGGGTCTCTCGTGAACTATGTTTTAAATAACATCAGTTCTTAAACCCGGATTAAAGATAAGATTATTCCAGAAAAGTGATTAGTCATTTAACGATGATTTTAGAAGACTAAAACTTAATAAAGTTTTAAATAAATCTTTAATTAGATTGAAGGTGAATAAAGGAAGATTAAAGAATAAGTTGAAAGATTTATCTTTGATAAAATTTATGGAAACCTTTCCCTAATAATGTGAATACTTTATTAAAAGGATATTCTGAATTGGAATGAGGCATTGATGTGGTTTATATATAGCACCTAATTTTAAATCACGCGAGTTATTTGGAAAGTCCGAGTTTACTCTCATTCCAAATAATGATACGACGTTCGAAGAATTGAAGACGGCGATTGAAGACCGATGATCTTCACATCGAATGGGTAACTAGTGTTGAGGCCCTTGATTGATTTGCTCCCAAGACGGGGCTAAGATGGTAGTTATCCGGACGTAGTGTTGATTTGTACGGATTTGGCTTTCGCTCAGACCCAGAGCATAAGCTTATAAATGGATGTGTGTCTGATGTTGAATTTTGTTCTATATAAATTGATTTCTATTAATGTACGACAGCTGGTGGTGGAGAATTTATTCTCTTGCTTAACACCCTTAGAGGTTGTGTATTAATAGTTATCAATCGCATAGCGTGAATTGTCAACATGGCACGCTAAGATGAAGATGATCAAGGCTTTGTTGAAAAGCAGGCCTTGTGGTTATAACGTTACTTCGTGAGCCTCACCACCCGGTTGAGTCTAAAACGGGAGAAGGGAACGCAGGGAGAGCAGCACGTTTCTTTCTAGCTAGAAGTGGTGTCGGTGCTTAAACTGGCTGATATTTACTTATGTGGATGATGGAATGTGGCGTGCCTCGGATGATAGGTCCTATAGGACCGGGAAACGTGTGTTCAAGAATTGCCAATCCACAAACCGCAAGTGTGGACCGGCCCTGCAGGATCCAAGGGTTCTCCGCGGGGAATCCTGAGACATTAGCTAGAGTGTCTCGAATTGGTAAGGAGCTCCTCCCTAGCCTTGACTCATGATGGAAACCCAAATTTCCAATACGACCTCATGCAGTTTTGATTGTATTACTAGTATGGAGGTATAGTACATGGTAGCTATGCTTCCTAGGATTGATACATTTACTTTGAAATGTTTTTGAAACATATATACACTAATAATAATATCAAAAAAAATTTAACGTATCTAGCATTTTTGACCATTATAAGGTAAAACCCTATCCTCCGGTTTGCGTTGCATTGTGTGATGGGACTTGGGTCTTATAATGGTTTCATTTTTCCAAAAGGCATTGCGTTGTTTAATGATTTACTTTAATTTATGCACGACAATCCATTGGAGTAAACTCGTTCCGCGTTAGCGGCGTGGTACTTGGATTTGCCTTATTACTATTAGTTAAATT
The DNA here is from genome assembly GCA_030737875.1 of Allium sativum. NCBI lineage: Eukaryota > Viridiplantae > Streptophyta > Magnoliopsida > Asparagales > Amaryllidaceae > Allium > Allium sativum. The sequence goes on from CM060919.1 coordinate 343,583,960, forward strand.
AATTTAGAATTCTCACACCAGTCCCACGACTGACCCGTTGTTTGTTTCCACCTTTACAAACTCGGGTGCCCTCTTTCCACATGGGCAGTCGAGTAGTTTGTCTACAGGTTCTTATCTCGAGCAGGATTCTGGATTGAAGCCTAAAGCTGTGTCTAGAGCATAGTTGTCTTCCGCTGCCTTAGTTATTTTATTTCCGCTACAATGTATTAAAATATTGTAATTTATCTTCCGCTGTAATTTTATTCGACGTACTCTGATATTCTGCACTCTGATGTAACACTATTGTAATGTTTATAAAAGTTTGTTGTTATTGTTCTGATGTTGTTGTATTCCCAAAGTTAACGTATTCGGGTTTTGAACGGTCTTGGTCGATTTTGTGATCGATCGGGTCGGGCGGAACCCGGCACGTTACACTAAAAATTCTCGAAAAATATTTTCTACCTTCGTATTGACGATACAGACCTAACATAACTAATTTCGTCAAATTTGGAGACCTTTCGAAAAATGGCCATTTTCTGGTAGATCCAAACTGACTGAAACTGTTAAAACATGTTTTTCCTTTACCACTCTCACGTATTGATTCATAAAATTATGAAAATTGGAATCTAGGAATAACTTGACATCCCGGATCCAACAAAAGAGGTTTCATCGAAAATGGAGGTCGTTTGCAAAATTTCCATTTTTAAGGGCCAAAATTCCATAGCGATTATTTCGAATTTTCATCTGGGAATAACTTTTTATTCCTGCTATGAAATTTCAATTTTTCAGATTCGTTGGAAATATATTCTCTAATAGATTCTAATATTTTTGGTTTCGCTAAAATCGGGTTTATTTTGAATCCTGTACATTCATTTGAAATTTGAAATCGAATTTTCAAACTACCGCGCCATTTCCAATTCCTTTTATAATTAAAAATAAATATTTATATTCTAACGACGATTCAAATAAATATATTCGTTCCAATTATATTCAAAATAGACTTCTCGTTGTTATTATTTAAAATAATTCATTTTAAATAATCAAAATTCACCCAAATTTCCGAAATAAATTTTTTAAATTTGTTCGGATTTTCCGGGTTATTACAATCTCCTCCACTTAAAATATTTTCGTTCTCGAAAAGGAACGGAGCTGAAAGTTGTTTAACTAATCAACTCAACTTTCATTATTTTCATTATGGCTTAAGTTCTTCAACTTTTCAGTTTCTAAGAACTTTTCAAATTTTTCAAAAAATTTGGCTAACACCCTAAATTTTCTAAAAATTTAGCCATAACCTCCCCTGTACGGGAGCACCGGGAAAATCCCGAAATTGCCATACAGGCCTCTCCAATCCAAAAAGAAAAAGAAAAGGCCAATCGGCTCATGAAATCATCCAAAACCCAAGAAATACAATAAACATGTACCTATTTGTCGGGCAAACAATTTTATTCCTCTGCTCTAGCCTCTTTGCAATGACCTGTTCACACATATATATGTACATGCATGCATTTGCGATAAATTTTCGATACAATTCAATATTTGGTTCAATTTGGCTTAAATTTACCGTTCATTCACATGTTGATTTAAATAAATAATCACACAACACCAATATCAATCATTTAGTTGATTAGCTTTTCAAATTCATAACTTTGATATATAGTCCAATATCAGATTTTTGATGCCAAATCACAATAATAGACCCTATCTAGTTTTGTTTCTCACACCAGTCAATTGGAAATATATAGAAATCCCACTTTCGAAATTCGAATATAAATTCGGGTGACGTGCGTACTATAGTGATCATCAGAACCATCTCTGGGCGACTAGGGCGTGATTCTATATCTACCCAGTATATTAAAACTTCGAATACACGTTTGCATGGCGTGTATGCAAAATCTTTATATAATTGATTGTCCAATTTCAATACAAATAAATATTCAAATACGTATGAAATGGTTTAAATTTTCAAAACCATATTTATTTTCATTTTAAAAATATACTCTTCACACTCGTTCTAGGATACTACTAATCCCATCTCTAACGAGTCATTCTCATTGGATATTACTAATCCAATTTCTGATGAATTCTTTCGTACAGTTCTAATGTGTCTTATTCTCGAGCTCTGTAAACCAAAGATCTGATACCAAAATGAGACGACCCGAACTTCCCCATGAAAGAAAGAACGGATTGAATTGAGAACATGACTAATCAAAACACAAACAGAAGAACATTTCATTGCTTATTACAACAATTCCATCAGAATACAAGAATATACAGAGTATGAATAAATATTATACATCAGAGAAATATCAGAGATTACAATACATAACATAGCAACGGAAAAATAATACAATACACAACAGAAGGAGATATACGAATACAGAGCTTTCCGAATATCATTCCATCTGTAAACCAGGATCCTGTGAATATAAATTTGCAAAATCAAAACTACTAGCTGCCCGTGTGGAAAACAGGGGCACTCAGAGTTTAGGTTAAAATAATAAACTCCAGGTCAGTCATTTGACTGGTGTGAGAACTAAAATAGTTATTTAAAACTTTACTTTAAAAGAGAGTAATTCAAGGGACCACACCGTATGACACGGAACGGGTTTCCTCCCAAGAATACTAGTGCATAGAATAAATAGCGCAATGCTTTTTGGAAAAGTGAAGCTATTATAAGACCCAGGTCCCATCACACAATGCAACGCAAGCCAGAGGATAGGGTTTTTCCTTATAATAGCCAAACATGCTTGGTACGTTTAAAACAAATCATTTGATACTATTATAGGTGTATAGTGTCAAAACAAATTCAAATATAAATGTATCAATCATAGGCGGCATGGGTGCCATCTATCATGTCGCCAATACTAGGCTCTATAAATAAAACCGAAATATCATGTATTGGAAATTGGATTTCCATCATAAGTCGAGGCAAGGGGCAAGCTCCTCACCGGCTTCGAGACACTCTAGCAAATGCCCCAGGACTACACACTCTAGGTAGCCCTTGGAATCGGCTGGGTCGGTCCTCCATTACATTTGAGGATTAGTTATTCCTAAACACACGTTTCTCGGTCCTATCAGACCTATCCATCGGCTCCGAAGAGACCAATTTATCCGAGGTGCCTCGCATTCCAACATCCACAAAGGTATGATAATCAATGATGCCAGGGCTATTAAAATGCAGACACCGCCCATAACTAGAAAGAAACGTCGTGTTCTCCCAGCGTTCCTTATCCCGTTTTTAACTCATACCGAGGTGTAAGGCTAGCGAATCAACGTTATACACAAAGCTACGCTGTATTAAAGCTGTGCTTTGATCATCAACCACAAGACTCTGCTTTTCAACAAAAGCCTTGATCACTGCATCTCTGCATGCCACACAGGCAATACATGTCATGCGACTGATATCTATCGATATATAACCTCTGAGCTCGCACATCTCAAAGAAGGGTGTTAAGCAAGAGAATAAATTCTCCACCGCCAAACAGATATATATTTAATAGAAATCAATCAGCACAGAATAAAATCCAACGTCAGACACACAATCCATTTATAAGTCCGTTCTGGGTCTGAACAAAACTGGAGGCACCTTATTCCTCCCTCACATATCCAATACAGGGAGAGGTCCACGCATATCCGTCGATCTCCAAGTACGTCTGGACGATCACCACTTATTACCTCCACTTGGGTGTACGACCCAATCAAGACATCAGTAATCATCCAAACGATGTGAAGACCTCCGGTCTTCAACCACCGTCTTCATCCTCGACATATCGTGGAATCAGTTATTCAGAATGGGTATAAAGCCGGCCTTTTCGAATAACTCGCTTATATAATAAACAAGTGCTATAAACCACAACATGCACCTGATTCCAATTCTGAATATATTTTTATTAAAATATTCACATACTTTGGGAAAGGTTCAAATTTATTTTATCAAAGATAAATTCTTTAAATTTATTCTTTAATCTTCCTTTGGAAATCAATTCAAACCATATCCTGCCTAAACTGGGTTAAAGAACCAATGTCATTTAAAACACGGTTCACGATAAACCCAAAATCACATTCCATTCCATCAGCCTCTAATTGTAAATTAGCAAGTGTACAATTCCCTAAGTATTAACCCTGAAGGCCGAAACCAACATCAGATCAATACCCAGGAAACCATTCAACTTAACTAATCTCCAGTTAGTTTCTGATTTTCTTGACTCCATTGTTAATCAGGTTAAGGAACCAGTGATATTTAAAACACCGTTCATGACAAACCCAAAGGCCAATTTCAATTCAATTCCAGTTAAATATATTAAATTGGAAAACTTTACTTTGGAAAATTCCCGTTAAATCTTAATAAAAAGATTTATAAATTCCAAATCTTATTTCACTGTACATCGGGCGAAGGAACCAATGTCGTTGAAAACACAGTTCACAACAAACCCAAAATCCAATCAGTCTCTAACTGTAAAATAGTAAGAGAACAATTCCCTAAGTATTAACCCTAAGGCCAAAACCAACATCAGATCAATACCCAGGAAATCATTCAACTTAACTAACCTCTATTCAGTTTCTAATTTTCTTAACTACATTTGGTTCAAGAACAATATTATTAAAGATACCATTCACTACAAACCCAAAATCCAATTTGATATTAAATACAAGGCTCTAAATAGAAAATATATCGGCTTATATTTAGTATCAAATTCTAAAACCAACAAATATTGTATTGGAATAACGATATATATATCTTCCAAATTCCTCCACAATATCCGTATAATCACGAAATCCAATATCGAAATATTCTGAAGATAATTTCAACTCCAATCCATTCTAATTCATATATTGGAAATCCTGGTTATTTTTAAAACCGTTTCAAATCCAATTTATTTATTTTAAAAATATTGGATTTTCCATTTCTAGTTCATAACTAGTACATTTTGAAAGAAATGTATTTTTATCTTTTCAAATATGTAATTTTTAATCCCAATTCTTTCAAAACCATTTATTATGATTTTACACAAATTATTGATATTTTTAATAATTTTATCAAGGCCCGTACAGTCGATTTCCATAAACGGCCATTGAACTGCACTCACAACGACCTTTTCCAAATTTGATTTGGACATGATTCCAAATCCAACCGTTATATTTCAAATTTCTTATATTCGTTAGAAATCTCTTTTCGATACGAACCCAATGGTTCTGGTTTTAGGAGAATCCGACAGTCGGATCTCCCGTAATGTCCATTCGAAGTCCATAGTCGAAATTCACGAACTGCCGCAGCGCGGCGCGTTCTATTCAGGCCATTATATTATATATTTAATATATATAATATATATTTCATTGATTTCCATTTAATACGTATTTTATAAATCGTCTTGAATTCGGTTTCAAAACAGTTTCAACTTCATCTTCAATTCCAAAACAAAATTGAATTTTCCATTATAAATTCGTTTTAATTCATTCCAAATTGATTTCAATTCAATTTCAATTTCAATTAAATTTCAATTTGTTTTGAGTTCATTTTAAATTTATTTCAATTCAATTTCAGTTCGTTTTGAATTCATTTCAAATTGATTTCAATTCAATTTCAGTTCGTTTTGAATTCATTTCAAATTGATTTCAATTCAATTTCAGTTCGTTTTAAATTCATTTTAGATTGATTTCAATTCAATTTTAGTTCAAATCAAAATTGAATATTCTATATCATTTCAGTATTTTCAAAACATCGGATTTTGAAATAACTTTTCGATATTCATTATAACATGAATAAAATCGACCAAATTCCCGTTCGTTTTAAAATGGCGTTTAACCACTTAACATGGCTTCACATTCCAATATTCACTGAATATTATTTTAAAATATTCGTTAATTCTGAACTGGAATCAGACTCAATCAATTACCATATAATTTCAATTATATGGATTTCATCCAATACATGTATCCAACAATGACGATAAACAATCATTAAAAATTCAAACAACATCCAGAGTGCATTCTACAACCGTATAAGCATTATAATAAATAAATAACGCTTATACAGTCTGTCAACCCATCAATTGATATATCACTAATTATTGGGATCACTGTATGTCAAATATTATCCCAATACCCGTGTGAGGTTTTCAAACGACAAATACTGTTTATTATTTGTGCAGTTGGGCGATGTGTAAAATTTATCGTCCCAATCAATATCAAATAAATTGTTGTACGTAAACAAATCATCCGATTTGTTTATAAATATTTATCTCAACTCATGAATATTTTATTCAATCCATATATACAATAAAAATGATATTTTTATTATTTAAATATTTTATTCAACTTGAATATTTTATTTACTTCAAATACACAATAAAAATGTGATTTTTATTGTTCAAACTATTTATTCACATATGAATATTTTTTAGCACTTCATTCCACATCACAAAATCAATTTTCACAACACATCAATCAAACAAATAAGTCATCCATGGTCTGTGGATGACGGGTGTTGTAACAACCAAGAAAATACGAGCCAATTAAAAATTTTTAAATTGGTTATTTTAAAGGAATTTGAGCAATTGAAGTAGAATATTTCAATAAAATAAAGAGTTAGAAATGGTGCGGCAGTTTGAAAATTTGAATTCAAACTTTGACTGTCTGTACCGGATGCAAAATAAAACGGATTTTAGTGAAACCAAAAATATTTAAATCTGTTTTTGAATATCTTTCTAATTGAATCTGAAAAATCGAAGTTTCATAGTGGAAATCAAAAGTTATGGCCAAATGAATTTTCAGAAAGGTCGCTATAGAGAATATATGGCCCTTGAAAATAGACATTTTGCAAACGACCTCGGAATTCGACGAAACCACTTTTGTTTGATCCGGGATGTCAAATTATTGCTAGGTTTCAAATTTCATAATTTTTGAAGCTAGTATGTGAGCGTGGCAAAAGAAAATGTGTTTGGTTGATTTCTATTAAATTGGATCGGCCAGAATAGGGCCATTTTTCAAACGGTCTCAGAATTCGACGAAACTAGTTTAGTTGGGACCGTAGCATCAAAACATAGCTAGATGTATTTTTCTAGAATTTTTCGAATCAGTTTGTGGCCCTAGCAAATTGAAATGTATGTTCAAATCGAATATTGAATGTTTTATATTTTAATTTGAAGAATAATTGAATGTAACAGTCGAATTGGCCTACGAAACATATCCCATTGTGTTCGGGATAGGGGTATTTAGCTAGAGACGGCAGTCGTTGGGTTTGGGTTGGTGTTCATATGAAGAAACACTATTTTAAAAATTAAATAAAGCCCCGGCCAATGAAAAAAATTCCGTTCATAATTTAAAAATATAAAAATCTTCTGAAAACCCCCCCGCCCCCCTCAGCTCTCGACGGAAATGTTTTTCACATCTTCCCGACCCTTTTCCGACCGCCACAACCACCTGACGCCTCCGCTACCACCCGGTCTTCAAAGCCCTCCTCCTCCTCTTTAAATCAATACTGCCCTCACTCCCCATCGTCGCTCCATCGCGAAGGACCGCGCTTCCAAAGTCTTCAACTTCCCGCCGCCGCCCTGCCCTATCCCGACCACTGAGTCGCCAGCGCCGCCACCCCCTGGAGCGCCTCTCTTCCCTCTGTCATGTCGCACCACCTGATTGATGCGACACTTCACGGATTTGTCGCAAATTCGAAACCTAGTTTCGAAGGTTCAAAGGAGGTATACGGATTTGATTTTCTGAACTGAAAAATAACACTTTTAAGTATTGTAAACTTTGAAAAATCGTATCTTTATCGTGTATTAACGAAATTCGACGAAACAGGAAGCATCGTGATCGCAAGGACGCTCTCCACATTCTAGAAGTGTCCGGGGATTTTTCTGAGCTTGCTAGGATTTTTGTATACGAGCCGTATACCTCATGTGCATGCGTTGTATAAGTTATATGAGCGAAGTATGAATTATACATGCATTGTATAAATCATATGTGTGTTGGAATGGAAATAAAATATATCTATATACGAATATATATATATATATATATATGTATGTATATATATACACACACTCCCCTTGTCCACAAACCATGGGCGATATTTATTGATTGTGAATTGGTGTGAAAAATTTGGTGAATAATGCGAATGGTTGATAGGACTGTTTGTGGTTGATATTGTTTGGATTGTGGTTGATAAATACCATTGTGGTTGAAAAATACCCATTTGTGATTGAAACAAAATTTGAATAAATTGTGGAAAATAAAAACATACTCGCCTACGTGCGAATTAGATGTATGAAATGTAACAACCCGGAAAATACGAGCCAATTTAAAAATTTTAAATTGGTTATTTCAAAGGAATTTGAACAATTGAAATAGAATATTTCAATAAAATAGTGAATTAGAAATAGTGAGTCAGTTTGAAAATTTGAATTCGAACTTTTACTGACTGTGCCGGGTGGAAAATATAACGGATTTTAGTGAAACCAAAAATATTTAAATCTGTTTATCAATACCTTTCTAACGAATCTGAAAAATCGAAGTTTCATAGCGGGAACCAAAAGTTATGGCCGAATGAATTTTCAGAAAGGTCGCTATATAGAATATATAGCCCTTGAAATAGATATTTTGCAAACGACCTCGGAATTCGACGAAACCACTTTTGTTGGGTCCGGGATGTCAAACTATTGCTAGGTTTCAAATTTCATAATTTTTGAAGCTAGTATGTGAGCGTGGCAAAGGAAAATGTGTTTGGTCAATTTCTGTTAAATTGGATCGACCAGAAAATGGCCATTTTTCAAACGATCTCAGAATTCGACGAAACTAGTTTTGTTGGGACCGTAGCGTCAAAACATAGCTAGATTTATTTTTCTGGAATTTTTCGAATCAGTTTGTGGCCCTGGCAAATTGAAATGTACGTTCAAAGTTAAAATTAAATGTTTTATACTTTAATTTGAAGAATAACAGACTGTAACAGTCGAATTAGCCAATGAAACATATCCCATTGTGTCCGGGATGGGGGTATTTAGCTAGGGGCGATAGTCGTTATGTAACACCCCGTGTATTCTATAACAGTGAAATTCACAAATTAAGGTATAATAAATTTCAAATCAAAGAATTAAGGGAAACGGGATACGCCATTGCGTTCGTCTCGAAAAATAGGCGAAATAGAGTCCGAGTTTTCGAAAAACGGACTCCGTATGAAGAAGATATGGCCTCCGGAAGTTTCAGAATTCAGTTTAAAATTCAAACGGACGAAAACAGCTCAGAAAAACAAATTTAAAATTCAAAATCGGGCCCAATTGGCCAGGGCGGGAAAATTCCCGCCCAAGGTACCCAGGTCGACTTGGCAGTCGACCTGGGTAACCCGTGTCGACTGCCAAGTCGACACGGTGTCGACTGGGGAGTCGACCTGGCCCCTGAGCCAGGTCGAACCCAGCCCACCCTGGCTGGCCTAGTATGTGTTTGGTCGATTTTCTGAGCCTTGCCTTGCCACTAGGGCTAGGTGTCAGCTCCTGGTTGGTCCCTCCTTTGAACGAACGGCTATTATTAAACCAAGCTTCATCGACGGTCTAAATCAACTCACAAACTCTATAAAAAGGACCTAAGACTAGCCCTAATACACACAAACAAAAATGGAGATGAGACCGTCATGCTGCTAAGGAGAGACTAGAGATAGCCGTCAGAAATTGAGAGACAATTTGGAGATAAATCAAAAGCTTAAAGCAACGTTAATTGAATCAAAACAACGCCTACAACAAAGGATAGCATCTCCAAATTCAGAATTCAGATTCCTGAATTGAAGATTCATCATACGTTGTAAGTAGAGTGCTATTCCGATGTGAATAATTAATTGCGTTTGATTTGTGTAAAATGCGAAATGGAATTGTGGCGATAATAATCTATATTTGTATGTTATTTTGATTCTAACGATTTGGGAATGTTATGGTATACGATTGGATATTTGCAAGTATGTGATTTGCGTTGGAATTTAACAACGAAATGGAATTGTGGCGATAATAATCTATACTTGTATGTTATTTTGATTCCAAACGATTTGGAAATGCTATGGAATACGATTGGATTCATACAAGTATATGATTTATGTTGACAACCATATGTTGTGGAATTTTAATTGGAATTCATGCAAGTATATGATTCGTTATTATGCTAATATGATGTACATACTTTTATGATCACTTTTAGTGTGTAATTGGACTAGGCTAAGTACTATGATTTATATGAATCTATGTTGAAATTGGCAAATCATACTTTTGTGTTAGAAACAAAAGTAAGCACCTTTATGAACATGACTAAACTATGTTTGGTATTATGCCTAGTTGAAACATGTTTTAGGCCTAAGTTGTTATCAAAACCATATGGTGATATATGTGACACAATTAAGTTAGATTTACATCCCAATTGCAAGTTTACAATGGTTCATGTTTAAGTATTATTTATGCCATGATTATATGAATAGAACGATTCATGTTTAATTATTGTTTATGCCATAATCATATGAATAGAATGATTCATGTTAAAGTATTGTTTATGCCATGATTATATGAATAGAATGATTCATGTTTAAGTATTGTTTATGTCATGATTATATGCTGTTACAATTGCAAGTTCACATGTGCCTAATTTATGTAAACTGAATCGTTATGTTGCAAGTTCATGCGTTCACACTCCCCTTTTTATGTTACCTCATAAACACCATGTTATAAGCCTCCCCTTTTTCATGTGGCTAAGTTGGGTTTAAATGTTAAACCCAACATATGTTATACTTTAGTAAACGTATAAAGCGGGGGTAATGACGATGGGGTTAAAATATAGAACATATGTGTTGGCATGTTTGACGCATGCCAACAACCTTAAAAAACAATTAAGTGGTATAAATAAATTTTACCCAATAAAGGTGAATTTGAATAATGGGCCGCAAATATTTACATATAAAAAGAAAAGAGACAAAATATGTAAATATAGAAAATACGATGTGTTTAACCCGAGGTTGGATTGAGTTGTGATGTAAACCTGCCCGGAACCGCCCGGCTGTCTAGTAGTCACAACAATACCTATCCAATGTGGGTGGTTAAACATGGAGCCCAATAAAGACCCGATGTTAGACTGAGCTGTGGCGTAAGACTGCCCGGACCCAACCGGCAACAGGCAGCCACAACAATACCTGTCTAATGTGAGAGGTTAAGGCTTTAATAAGACAATTAAGGCTGAGTCAGAATTGATAGGATTAAGTAAATTAAATTAATACTTAATCAAAATGGAACATGCTAAACTAAACAGACTGATTGGGGGTTAGGTTTATTAAACACTTAACCAACTTAGCATGTTGGCTAGAAATAGAAAACCTAGTAGCGGGGGACCCTTTTCAGCAGTAACCCTACAAGGTGTATCAGGATACCCTGAACTAGGAAGGGTGGGGCACGATTACTGGGCTGACTGTAAGAGGTCAAATCGACGGCGGTGGTGCAGCAGTGTAGGTTCTAACGGGGTGTGGGCGTGCACACACTCTGGCGCAGAAAAATAAGGCACTGGGCACTAGTAGCATACCTATGAATTCTAGAATTGTGTCGGGCCGCCACCATGGGACTTGATACACCCCATGGTGGGACCAGCATAGGTAACTACAACAACGGGGGCCGTAAGACACATGTAACTATGCGAGTAGGAGCCGATCATCAGAAAAAGGATCACTTCACACTGATTATGGGGTGCCTGTTGGGAACTAGTTTATATGGGTACAGAGATTAATATGGGGTACGATAAGTACATTCGACCCTAGACAACTTAACTTAGTTTATGGTGCTTTCCCATTTCCAGTTTATACTTATCATACTCAGTTCTTTATTCATAGACTGAATAGTCCTAGACTTACTCAGGCTTTACGTCTGACTCTACTTTTCTTTCGTCTTCTTTTCTTCCGTTTCCTCCCCCAGGTCCACAGGGAGGGAATACCACAGCTTGACCAGTTTTCACATCCAGCTTGAAGAGAAAGAATGTATTGCTTGGATCCTTTCCGTTTTGGACTATGGCTTTGGACAACAATTATGGGACTTTTGCAGTTTATTTATGTTTCCTTTATGCTTCTTTAAATAATGTAAACAAGACAGTTATGAAGATGTTATGTTTTTGGAAGAATTGTAAGACAAGTATGGCATGTTTTTGTGAACACGTATTTTAATGAAATAAAAGATGTTGTTGTTTTCCGCTGTTCAAAAATATGTGTTCTTATATCTGTCTTGTATATCTGTGGCTTATACTTATAAACCTCCACCAAAATTAGGGCATTCCCTTTGAGAGTGACCCTGACGGAGGTGGGGTGTTTCACTTGGTATCAGAGCATAGGTTTACCAGATAAGATAAAAAGTTTTGAAAATTTATTTTCAAAAGAACATTTAAAGAAGCATTTTTAAAAGATAAAATATTATTTTATTTTAAAAAGGCAAAGTCCCCCAAAGCCATAGGTACTATCTCTTATCCTTCGTTTTGAATCTATCCTTTTTGTTTCAGCATGTCCAAAGAACTTAACTTGCCAGAGGGTGTACCAATACCTGGTTGGTTTAGACGGTTCTTAGAAGCAAGGGCCACTCAGCCAGGTCCTACCTTTCCTCCTCCCCCAGCTGCAGGAAATCATCCAGCTGCAGCAGCACCTCTTCCTCCACCTCCTCTGCGGGGAAACACTTTTGCTAAGATATGTAAAGATTTTAAAGCTATGGGAGGAAAGGATTTTCATGGAACTGAGTCCTTCATGGCAGCTAGAAATTGGCTGAAAGAAACCGAGGACTTATTCGTCATCTTTGAGGTAGAAGATAGGCAGAAAGTACAACTGGCAGTATGGCTACTAAAAGGTGAGGCTTCCTACTGGTGGGAAGTCACCAATGCAGAAAGACCAGTGGAAACATGGGAGGACTTTAGGGCAAGGTTTGAGGCTAAATTTCTCTCAGACGCGGAAAGGAGTTTGCAGTTGGAAAAATTCTTATTTCTTAAGCAAGGGAACAAGACAGTCAAAGAGTATGTTAATCAGTTCGATGAGCTGGCTAGGTTCGGACTGGACCTAGTCAACACCCCGCACAAGAAGGCTCTCCGTTTTGTTAAAGGGTTGAATGAGCCATTACACAGTTTGGCCATGACCCATATACCCATGGGAGCTACATATGAAAGGCTAGTACAGATGGCATTGCTGAACGAAGAGGATAAGGGCAAGAAGGAGACAAAGGCAGAAAGCTCTCAAGGGAAGAAAGAGGGCTTACAGCCTAAGAAGACAGACTTTAAGAAGGGCGGGAAAGACAACAAAGAGAAGAGGAAGTGTAATTTCTGCGGCAAAGTGGGGCACTTAGTGAAAGATTGCCGGAAAAAGAAGGCCAAGATGAATGGTTGGTGCTTTTCTTGCGGTGAGACAGGCCACATGGCTAAGGACTGCCCAAAGAAACGAGGACAGGGGCAAAGGGTTGGATCCACCTCAGGGGCACAGGTTCATGTGCTAGAGGCGCCACCTTTGAAACAGCGAGGTATAAATACTTCTGTAGAAAGTGTAGTTTATCTTTATGATCACCCCGTTCGCACATTATTTGATTCTGGCGCATCACACTCCTTTATCTCGTCTGCTTTAGTAGAATCTTTGCACCTAGAAACTAGTTTGGTAGAGGACCCCTTAATTGTTTCAAACCCAATTGGGGGCCCGGCTCATTAGTCTATGATCTATTTGGGATTGAAAATTTCTATTCTAAGCGTAGAATTTAAATGTAGTGCCTTTGTTTTGGGCTTTTTGGGATATGGTTTGATTTTGAGCATGGATTGGCTATCCAGTAATGGGGCCATCCTTGATTGTGAGAAAAGGGTTGTTAGGCTCCTGACCCAGCTCGGTAACACTTTGGAAATTACTTGTAATCCCTCGTATGCGGTTATGCTTAGTTATCTTGAATCGCTAGATGCCTCTGTCGAAAGTTTGCAATCGGTTAGAGTGGTCCGGGAATATCCGGATGTCTTCGAAGAGGTGAAGGGCTTGCCTCCGAAGCGGGAGATAGACTTCCGCATATATCTTGTAGATAATGCAAAGCCCGTTGCGTTGCCCGTTAGACACATGGCTCCACGGGAAAGGAAAGAGCTCAGCAAACAGATTAAAGAGCTTCTAGAGAAGGAGTTCATTAGGAGGAGCATTTCAGAATGGGGCGCTCCAGTGGTGTTCACTACAAAGGCGGATGGTTCACTCCATCTATGTGTTGACTATAGGGAGCTCAACAAGCTAACGAAAAAGAATAGGCACCCTCTCCCAAGAATTGACGATCTGTTTGATCAGCTTGTAGGAGCGTCTGTTTTCTCCCAACTCGATTTAGCGACCGGTTTTCATCAACTAAGGGTGGCTGAAGATAGCATCGATAAAACGGCATTCAGAACCCCAGACGGCTTCTTTGAATGGCTTGTCATGCCTTTCGGCTTGACAAACGCACCTGCTTACTTCGTGGACCTGATGAGTAGGGTATTCAGAGATTTCCTCAATAAGTTCGTAGTGGTCTTCGTAGACGATATCCTTATCTTCTCAAAGAGTGAAGAGGAACACGCTCAGCACTTGAGGGCAATCATGGAAACTCTGCGAGTCCATCAGATAAAAGCCCAATTCTCCAAATGCCACTTTTGGAGAGAAGAAGCGAGGTTCCTTGGGCACATAGTATCCAAAGAAGGGTTAGCGGTGGACCCTGCTAAGGTAGTAGCGGTGCAGGATTGGAAGACGCCAAAGAACGCAACAGAAGTCCGAAGCTTTCTCGGGCTAGCAGGCTTCTATATAAAATTCATCAGAGACTTTGCAAAGATATCAGCTCCGCTCACAAAGTTGACCAAGAAGAATCTAGTGTTCCATTGGGACTTGGATTGCGAGTTTGCTTTCCAGCGACTAAAAAGGGCTCTTACAACAGCCCCAGTTTTAACGTTGCCAGATGGGAGCAAGATGTTCACCGTTTATACAGATGCATGTGGGACAGGGCTAGGTGCTGTCTTAATGCAAGAAGGAAGGTTAGTGGCTTATGGCGGGAGACAGTTGAAAGTGCACGAAAAGAACTACCCGACCCACGATCTTGAGTTAGCCGCCATCGTCTTTGCACTCAAGTCTTGGCGACACTATCTCCTAGGTGAGAAGTTTGAACTTTACACTGACCATAAATCGTTGAAATACCTTTTCTCGCAGAAGGACCTTAACTTGAGGCAACAGAGATGGATGGAGTTCCTTGCCTCGTATGATTTCGAGATCTCCTATACTCCGGGCAAAGGCAACATAGTGGCAGACGCGTTGAGCCGAAAGAAACTGACCCTAAGCCCGCTGTTTGTTGAAAGACAAAGCCTAGAGTTTATAGCCAGCTTTGACTTTAGGCCCTCCTCCGATTTTGTACCAAGCTTGCTAGCATCTCTCGAAGTACGCCTGACTTTAGTAGACTCAATAGGGACAGCACAACGCGAAGACCCTCAGCTTGTGGAGACGATTGATAGGCTAATTAGGGGTGAGACCTCAAGTCACCTCAACAGATACTCCATCAACGATAAGGGTTGGCTAAGGCGAGACAGAAGACTATGCATCCCACAGACAAGTGATTTAGTAAAGAAGGTTCTCGAGGAAGCGCATCACTCGAAGATGACGATACACCCAGGCGGAGATAAAATGTACAAGGACATAAAAAGAACTTTCTTTTGGAACGGCATGAAGAAAGACGTGGCAGATTTCGTTTCTAAGTGTATGGTGTGCCAACAGGTTAAAGCAGAACAGAAAAAGCCTGGCGGTCTGCTCCATCCTCTAGAGGTCCCGCAGTGGAAGTGGGATAACATCTCAATGGACTTCATTGATGGGCTGCCTAGGTCTAGGAGAGGCAACACTAGCATTTGGGTAATAGTGGATAGGCTTACTAAAAGCGCACACTTTTTACCTATCAAGAGTAAAAGAACTGCCTCATCCCTAGCATCTCTTTACCTCAAGGAAATTGTTCGACTCCATGGAATACCATCCAGCATTGTTAGTGACCGAGACCCTATCTTCACAAGTGAGTTTTGGCGGAGTTTGCAAGAAGCGGTAGGCACACAGTTATGTTTGAGCACAGCCTATCATCCCCAAACCGACGGCCAAACAGAAAGAGTGAACAGAGTTTTGGAGGACCTTTTAAGACTGTGCGTCCTTGACTTCGGAGGAACATGGGAAGACCATCTTCGTTTGGTGGAATTTGCCTACAACAACAGCTATCAAGAAACCATAGGAATGGCGCCCTTCGAAGCTTTATATGGAAGACCGTGCCGATCGCCCACTTGTTGGTGGGAGTCTACTGATAAGCTCATACTTGGACCAGATATGATCCGAGAGACTTCAGAGAAAGTAGACTTAATACGAAGAAGGATGAAGACGGCCCAAGACAGACAAAAGTCCTACGCCGACAAGAGGAGGACCGACCATGAATTTGAGGTTGGGGACAGAGTTTTTCTTAAGGTATCTCCGCTAAGGAACGTTGTTCGTTTTGGAACCACAGGAAAGCTAGCACCAAGGTTCGTAGGGCCATTCCCTATCATCGAGAAAATTGGGAAAATGGCCTATAGATTAGAGCTATCCGAAAAATTGGCCGGAGTTCACAACGTCTTTCACGTTTCGCACCTCCGAAAATGTCTACATGAATCTGCTGAAGTTGTAGAGCCAAATATCCTAGAAGAAGCTGAAGTGGAACGCGAAGCAACCGTGAGGAAAGTTCCAACCCGCATATTGGGAATGGAAGTGAAGAAGCTACGCAACCGCGAAGTCAAGCTCGTCAAAGTTCAGTGGAGCGACGCCAAAGAAGATGCAACTTGGGAAACTGAAGCTAGAATACGCGCAGCCTACCCTTTTCTTTTCGAGGGTACATCTTTGATCTTTCCTTTTTCCTTAAGTTGCGCTTTTATCTATCTTTTTAGGCATATCTCATCGACCTTATCTTTTAGGAAGAAACCCTTTGGATGAAAACATGTAATTGAAACATGTTATGGATGATGGTTGCAAGTGATTGCTAGTGGTTGCTCGTGGTTGCATATACACACACAATTTAGGTCTTAGATCGGCTCAGTCACTTCATATTGCATATGCATAAATGTATTTATATTCGTATATGGTTGAAATTTAATGGGTTGTCATATGGATGTTGCATTTGTGTGAATGATTGTGCACTCATGTAGAATCATGAATAGAAAAATTTGCATACATAATGGATTCATGGCACTCACATAATTTGCATTAAGGAGGTCAACTGAATCAGTAGACCGCCTGATTTTGCATTAGATAAGTACATGTATACACACACTTTGCATATGATCATGAAGCATTAGAAGTCTTTTAAGGATAATGGATGCCCGTGTTTGATGGATGAGTAGATGGATGTTTGGATGTTAGGATGTGCATTCTTCCTGAACTTGAAGATTTCGGGGACGAAATCCTTTTTAAGTGGGGGAGAATGTAACACCTCGTGTATTCTATAACAGTGAAATTCACAAATTAAGGTATAATAAATTTCAAATCAAAGAATTAAGGGAAACGGGATATGCCATTGCATTCGTCTCGGAAAAATACGCGAAATAGAGTCCAATTTTTCGAAAAACGGACTCTGTATGAAGAAGAAATGGCCTCCGAAAGTTTCAGAATTCAGTTTAAAATTCAAACGGACGAAAACAGCTCAGAAAAACAAATTTAAAATTCAAAATCGGGCCCAATTGGCCAGGGCAGGAAAATTCCCGCCCAAGGCACCCAGGTCAACTTGGCAGTCGACCTGGGCCTAGCCAGGTCGACTGGGCAGTCGACCTGGGTAACCCGTGTCGACTGCCAAGTCGACACGGTGTCGACTGGGGAGTCGACCTGGCCCCTGAGCCAGGTCGAACCTAGCCCACCCTGGCTGGCCTAGTCTGTGTTTGGTCGATTTTATGAGCCTTGCCTTGTCACTAGGGCTAGGTGTCAGCTCCTGGTTGGTCCCTCCTTTGAACGAACGGCTATTATTAAACCAAGCTTCATCGACGGTCTAAATCAACTCACAAACTCTATAAAAAGGACCTAAGACTAACCCTAATACACACAAACAAAAATGGAGATGAGACCGTCATGCTGCTGAGGAGAGACTAGAGATAGCCGTCATAAATTGAGAGACAATTAGGAGATAAATCAAAAGCTTAAAGCAACGTTAACTGAATCAAAGCAACGCCTACAACAAAGGATAGCATCTCCAAATTCAGAATTCAGATTCCTGAATTGAAGATTCATCATACGTTGTAAGTAGAGTGCTATTCCGATGTGAATAATTAATTGCGTTTGATTTGTGTAAAATGCGAAATGGAATTGTGGCGATAATAATCTATATTTGTATGTTATTTTGATTCTAACGATTTGGGAATGTTATGGTATACGATTGGATATTTGCAAGTATGTGACTTGCGTTGGAAGTTAACAACGAAATGGAATTGTGGCGATAATAATCTATACTTGTATGTTATTTTGATTCTAAACGATTTGGAAATGCTATGGTATACGATTGGATTCATACAAGTATATGATTTATGTTGACAACCATATGTTGTGGAATTTTAATTGGAATTCATGCAAGTATATGATTCGTTATTATGCTAATATGATGTACATACTTTTATGATCACTTTTAGTGTGTAATTGGACTAGGCTAAGTACTATGATTTAAATGAATCTATGTTGAAATTGGCAAATCATACTTTTGTGTTAGAAACAAAAGTAAGCACCTTTATGAACATGACTAAACTATGTTTGGTATTATGCCTAGTTGAAACATGTTTTAGGCCTAAGTTGTTATCAAAACCATATGGTGATATATGTGACACAATTAAGTTAGATTTACATCCCAATTGCAAGTTTACAATGGTTCATGTTTAAGTATTATTTATGCCATGATTATATGAATAGAACGATTCATGTTTAAGTATTGTTTATGCCATAATCATATGAATAGAATGATTCATGTTAAAGTATTTTCTATGCCATGATTATATGAATAGAATGATTCATGTTTAAGTATTGTTTATGTCATGATTATATGCTGTTACAATTGCAAGTTCTCATGTGCCTAATTTATGTAAACTGAATCGTTATGTTGCAAGTTCATGCGTTCACACTCCCCTTTTTATGTTACCTCATAAATACCATGTTATAAGCCTCCCCGTTTTCATGTGGCTAAGTTGGGTTTAAATGTTAAACCCAACATATGTTATACTTTAGTAAACGTATAAAGCGGGGGTAATGACGATGGGGTTAAAATATAGAACATATGTGTTGGCATGTTTGACGCATGCCAACAACCTTGAAAAACAATTAAGTGGTATAAATAAATTTTACCCAATAAAGGTGAATTTGAATAATGGGCCGCAAATATTTACATATAAAAAGAAAAGAGACAAAATATGTAAATGTAGAAAATACGATGTGTTTAACCCGAGGTTGGATTGAGTTGTGATGTAAACCTGCCCGGAACCGCCCGGCTGTCCAGTAGTCACAACAATACCTATCCAATGTGGGTGGTTAAACATGGAGCCCAATAAAGACCCGAGGTTAGACTGAGCTGTGGCGTAAGACTGCCCGGACCCAACCGGCAACAGGCAGCCACAACAATACTTGTCTAATGTGAGAGGTTAAGGCTTTAATAAGACAATTAAGGCTGAGTCAGAATTGATAGGATTAAGTAAATTAAATTAATACTTAATCAAAATGGAACATGCTAAACTAAACAGAATGATTGGGGGTTAGGTTTATTAAACACTTAACCAACTTAGCATGTTGGCTAGAAATAGAAAACCTAATAGCGGAGGACCCTTTTCAGCAGTAACCCTACAAGGTGTATCAGGATACCCTGAACTAGGCAGGGTGGGGCACGATTACTGGGCTGACTGTAAGAGGTCAAATCGACGGCGGTGGTGCAGCAGTGTAGGTTCTAACGGGGTGCGGGCGTGCACACACTCCGGCGCAGAAAAATAAGGCATTGGGCACCAGTAGCATACCTATGAATTCTAGAATTGTGTCGGGCCGCCACCATGGGACTTGATACACCCCATGGTGGGACCAGCATAGGTAACTACAACAACGGGGGCCGTAAGACACATGTAACTATGGGAGTAGGAGCCGATCATCAGAAAAAGGATCACTTCACCCTGATTATGGGGTGCCTGTTGGGAACTAGTTTATATGGGTACAGATATTAATATGGGGTACGATAAGTACATTCGACCCTAGACAACTTAACTTAGTTTATGGTGCTTTCCCATTTCCAGTTTATACTTATCATACTCAGTTCTTTATTCATAGACTGAATAGTCCTAGACTTACTCAGGCTTTACGTCTGACTCTACTTTTCTTTCATCTTCTTTTCTTCCGTCCCCCCCCAGGTTCACAGAGAGGGAATACCACAGCTTGACCAGTTTTCACATCCAGCTTGAAGAGGAAGAATGTATTGCTTGGATCCTTTCCGTTTTGGACTATGGCTTTGGACAGCAATTATGGGACTTTTGCAGTTTATTTATGTTTCCTTTATGCTTCTTTAAATAATGTAAACAAGACAGTTATGAAGATGTTATGTTTTTGGAAGAATTGTAAGACAAGTATGGCATGTTTTTGTGCACACGTATTTTAATGAAATAAAAGATGTTGTTGTTTTCCGTTGTTCAAAAATATGTGTTCTTATATCTGTCTTGTATATCTGTGGCTTATACTTATAAACCTCCTCCAAAATTAGGGCATTCCCTTTGAGAGTGACCCTAACGGATGTGGGGTGTTTCACGTTAGGTTTGAATTGGTGTCCGTGTGGAGAAACACTATTTAAAAATTTAATAAAAACTTTGGCCAATCAAAATTTTTCTTTCATTATTTTAAAAATAAAAAAAAACCTCAGAAAACCCTTTTTCTTTATCGCCCCCGACGATCCACGACTTCGCCACTTCCCAGGCCAATCGCCGCCGCCACAAGCGACTGCAACCTCCACCACCACCAGCAATCGACGCGCCTCCCTCCCCTCTTCAAATCCGACCCTACCTCGACCCCCCACGTCACCTCTATCGCCTGAATCGTCGACCCAAAGTCGACGACTTCCCAGCGCCGCCACGATCGCCAGAGACCACCGAACCACCTCCGACCACCACCGATCGACTCCCCTTTCCTCCCTCTTCCACGCTGTACCTTCCGATCGTAGTATCGTGCCTCGGTTCTCGCGAAAACTGCAACCCTTGTTTTGAACCATCGTGAAAGTTGAGTCCTTTTTGATGTTTGAACTTTGAAAAATCATATCTTTATGGTGTGTTGACGAAATTCGATGAAACAGGAAACATCGGGACCGTAAGGAGGCTCTCTACCACATAGAAGAGACCTCGGATTTTTCTGAGTCATCTACGATTTTTAGCGCTCCGAAAACCAAGGTGAGAAATCTAAATTAAAAGAATTTGAACGGAAAATGTCGAGTATAAATTATATAAGCGAAATATAAATTACACACGTGTTGTATACCTCATGTACATGCGGTGTGTAAGCTATATGAGCGAAGTATGAATTATATATGCATAGAATAATTGATATATGTGTTGAAATGCAAGTGAAATATAGAGATTATATATATATATATATATATACTCCCCTCGTCCACAAACCATGGACGATATTTATTGTTGTGTATTGGTGTGAAATATTGGATGAAAAATGCGAATGGTTGAATAATTGTTTGTGGTTGATATTGATTGGTTGTGGTTGAAAAATAACCATTGGTGATTGAAATGAATTGTAAATAATTGTGGAAATGAAAATAAAACATGCCGGCTGCGTGCAAATTAGATGCATGAATCCCCATTGTCAAAAACCGCGAGGTTTTAAGGTAGAGCGAGGAGCCGTACTAGGGACGGTGCCGGTTTTAACTACCCTGCCGTTATGCTGCCGAAATTTTGAATAATATTCATGTGTTAGAATTATTTTCATATGTTGAAATTATTTTTATATGTTGAAATTTTCTTCATGCGTTGAAATTAAAGTCATGTGTTGAAACTATATCCATGTGTGGAAATGCTCATGTGTTGAGAAGTGATGTGTGAAAAGTAAATTCATGTGTGAATGAACGAAGTGTTTAAACAATAAAAATCACATTTTTATAATATATATGAAGTATGTAAAATATTCGCCTTATATATAAATAGTTTCAACAATAAAAATTTCATCTTTGTTATATGAACAACATATATAAATTATCCATGTGTGGAGATGCTCATGTGTTGAGAAGTGTGTGTATTGGAAAAGTTCATGTGTTGAATAAAAGGATCGAACAATAAAAACTACGGGTGTGTTTGGTTAAAAATGAGTTTTGGGTTTTTAGTTTTCAAAATTAATTACAAAACTTTAAAGATGTAGAAGGAGGAATGGTAGAATGAAAGCAAGATGGAGGGGACCGCGGAGGGGATTTAGCAATCATGAAATGAGGATTTGGAATTAGGAAGTGTTAAAAACATTCATGTGTTGAATAAATAATTTAAATGATAAAAATATCATTTTTATCATATATGTGATATGCCAAAGATATGCGAGCATTGAAATAAATATTTGTGAAAGATATATTATTTTTAACATGCATAGGAACTAAATAAAATAGTCATGTGTTGAAATATATTTTAGTTCGCCAAAATTATCATTTTTGAAATGTAAAGTGTTAAAAATAGCCACTTGTTCAAATAAATATGCATGAGTTGAAATATTCATTAATTAGCTAATGATATGATTTTTGCCTATGCATGCAACATTAGAATGAATGGTGTTTTTAAACCAAAATGAATCAAATATGAAGTTGAATGGAAAATGATAAGTGATAAGAATTGCATATATGTACATGCATATTTATTGAACAGTTTATAGCAAAGAGGCTAGAGAAGAGGAATAATATTTTGTGCCCGACAAATAGGTACACGTTTACTGTTTTGTTTGGGTGATGATTTTATGAGCCTGTTGGCTAGCCGCTTGGCTTTTTCTTTTTCTTTTCGAGATGAGACGCCCGTGCGGCTATTTGGAAATTTTCCCAGCCCCTCCCGTACAAAGGAGGTTATGGCGAAATTTTCCAAAATTCAAAGGCGTTTGTGAAATATTTGAAGTGAAAACGATATAGGAATTTTTGAATGAACTATATTTATATAAATATATAAATATAAATAAAATTAAAATGAAACATGGCCGTGCAGTTCGTGTTTTGAAACCGTGATTTCAAACGACTAGTGGGGGAAATCCGACCATTGGATTTTCCCGAAACCGCAACCGTTGGGTTCGCCTTGGGAATATCTTTCCAACGGCACCAACTTTGTAAAGATCCGACGATTGGATTGTCTGGAATGTTTAATTCAAATCTGAAGAAAAACAGCGCCAGAAATGATTATATTTATGTATAAATATAAATATAATTAAATTAAATCGAATAACGACGTTGTAGTTCGTAATTTGAAATCGTAACTTCAAACGACTAGTGTGGAAGATCCGACCGTCGAATTTTCCCGAAACTGAAACCGTTGGATTTGTTTTGAAATGATCTTTCTAATGATATAAATTTTGTGAAGATCCAACGGTTAGATTTTCAGATATGTGTAAAACAAATTTAGTGAAAAACAGCGCCAGCGCCTCGGCACGACTTGAAACGTCGTTTAATTAAATATGGCCATTTTAAATAAAATAAAAATGGCAATATATCGTTATAAAATACTATAGACGATATAGAGTGGAAATAAACCAACTTTGTTGTATTTGCTTGATATGTGATGGTTGAATGTATTTAACACGAAAATTATACTAATGTTAGATCAAAATTTGGACCTAACACCCAAATTGTTCTGATTCGTTGAAAGTTATAACACAAAAATGAAGAAAAAGCAGAGAACACACAGAATTTATAGTGGTTCGGCGTTAACGAGCCTACGTCCACTTTATATGCTATTGACTATACTTTTAATGCTAGTACAATCAATGATTTCTCTCAAGCTCACTTTACAATTGTGTTTTCTCTCAGTGATTTCGTAGTCAAACTGATAAGAAATGGTGGAATGACAGTAATGGTGGAATCAATACTCAGAACTGCCAAAAGATCCCCAAAAATGCCAGTCTCTAGGCTATTTATAGCTGATTCTGTCGGGCGGTTCGCGGTCACACGTGGCGCAAATTCCGAGAATATCAGATCGGATCGAGCAATGAGGAAGAATTGGTCAATGTGACAGTTGTGGACACGTGTAGTTGGATCCCTGTATTTCGGATCGCTTAAGACTAGCTCGCGCTTGAACAGGTCAGTGGCTTCGCTGCGCCTTCTGTGATGAAGTCGGATCGGGTCGAGTCGCTGAGGAGGGATCGGATCGGTCTGATGTAGGTGGTTCGGTTCGTGCTAGCTGGCAGCGATTCGAGGGGTGTGTAGCGGTCCTATGGGTGCGTAGCGTTCCGACAAGGGCTGAGCAACTACGACCAGAATTCTGAAGATTGAGAGAAATGGAGCATCGTATTTCCTTCTTGTATGCGAACCTTGGTGGCTTGGTCAAAAAGCCAGCCAACATTTTGCCCCCTCGAAGCATGTTTTATCGAGGATGGAACATGCTTCGAAGTTGCAGAGATGTCTTCTCGAGAAGCGGTGCAATCAAATAGTCGCGCCTGTCTGAAAAGCCTTGTCACTTCAAAAAGGTCGTATCTTTCGACGAGTATAAATATCGATACATTCTTCGATCATTTCTCGTTCATTAGGCAATTCTGTTCTTGGAATCTTTGGAGATCTCATTGTCGTGTGTACCAGGTAAATTTCTGAACTTTCCTTCTCTTCTCCCTTCTTTCTTTCTTTCTCTTTTTTTTTATATATTTTATTTTTATCGTCGGGATCGGATCGCCATCACGTGATGCGGTTTGTGGGATGGAGGCTCATTGCGATCCGCGATTCAATTGTGTCTTCAGCAAAGCGGGCCATCCCCCTTCTTTCTGATGGCTTCATTGCGATTCGAGGTGGGCTACAGCCCGCGGCCCATTCGGTTCGAATAAGACAAGAAGAGGAAGGCTAACGGTCATGAAACCGTCTATAAAACCCGACCTCCCTCGTTCTCTTCCCTTTCTTCTTCTGTTCGCTCCGCGCCGCCAACTCCTTTCGAGAAAAAAAACCTA
Source organism: Allium sativum (assembly GCA_030737875.1). Taxonomy (NCBI): domain Eukaryota; kingdom Viridiplantae; phylum Streptophyta; class Magnoliopsida; order Asparagales; family Amaryllidaceae; genus Allium; species Allium sativum. Next base: position 343,609,065 of record CM060919.1, read on the forward strand.
TTACTTCGCCAATTCTCTAAAATCTCGCTTGTTTCACCAATTTTTTTTTAAAAAGGTAATCCCATTAAAACTTTCTCTCTTCGTGATTTCCGAGTTTTTCGCTGATTTGAGGAGGGAAAGGGAGGAATTCGTGTTTTTTTTTTGGGTTTTGAAGGCGGTGAAGCTGCCATGGCTGATGGGTCTCGGTCACTCGAGAGTGAGGAGAGGGAGGAAGGAGAAGGAGGGAAAAGGTTCGGTCAGTTTGGTTCGTTTTGTGAATGAGGCATGGGTTTGAAGTGATGGCGAGACGAGGGGAGAAAGGACGGAACCGGAGTGTTGACTTATCTAGCGGATCGGGTCGCGAGTATAGCAAGGCGACGGATCGTGGCATAGACGGAAAAGAAGGGGAAGAGCAAGTAGCGGATCGTGGAGATGTGACGAGGGAATGCATCGTGAGGAAGAGCAAATAGCGACCCGATCCGGAACTCTTCCGTGAATTAGCGCTTCCGCTGCTGATCCATGCTTGCTTAGCGATCCCAGTAATACGCCGCGACCCGATCCCCATCTCGCGATCCGAAGGGGGTATCACGAACCAAACAGTGAACGATCCAACAAACTTGTAAAATAAGCAGTGCAACTTAATTCCAGTACATCAATGGATAGTTAGGTTAGAGCCTTCACGACGGACTTTCTGGACTGAACAAATGCATAATCTATCAGCGAACAACAACCAATGTCTTGATGATTTTGTTGACCTTCGTACTTTTCTTTAATGCACGCACAAGCACACACCGGCACTTGCACACACAGGGGGGATAGGTAATTATAATCTTATTTCTCATGTTTACTCGCCTAAACAGTAATGTCGGATAATCATTCCCCTTCAAGATCTGATACAGAGACGGATCCCGAGTTGTATGAGCATCTCAACCCCGAGGTTCTTCCATCTAATCCAGAGGGTGCGGATTCTAGATCCGAATATGAGGCAGAAACAGAATCGAATCCGTCTGAGAGTACCTCGCTTGATGAAGAGTCGGAGGTAGATGGCCGAGCTCCCGACGAAGTCCCTGGTGCAATAGAAATAGAGAAATTCACAGATTCTCTAGCTTCCAAACTTGATGACATAAAGCTTAAGAGAATTTGCTTGAGACATGGGATCCCCTGGGATGATGTGAGGACACCCGGTAGCGAAGATAGACCTCACTTAGCTCCGGAAGGGTATATGACAGTCAGTCGACTCATGTGCTGGGTAGGGGCTATTCCTCCGTTTCCTCCAATCGTCATTTAAACCTTAAAACGATTGGGTATTGCTCCGATGCAACTTCATCCCAATGCCTACGCGGCTCTATACACTCTATATATCGCATACGCGGAAATCCTGCATACCGAGCTCACATTTAAAGATTTAAAATTCTTTTATCTTTTCAAGCATCGCTCCTCGGCAACTCCAAATTTCTCTTTCTTCGAATCAGTAGCAAATAGGAAGGTTCTGTCTAACGGATACAGCAACATAGGGGATCCCAAGGCCGATTGGTTCTATATAAAGAGACAGGCTGGGTGTTTAAGAAGATGGCTTAAATCAAGTAAACTTCAATCTCTTGACAAAATAACTTGTTTAAGAAATTGAAGCATTAACATGCCCCCTCTTTTTTAAGCAGATCACGTCTTTCCCAAGACGGAAGGCTCGGTATTCAATAATCGACTGTCTCTTCTTCTACAAAGCAAATCCGATTTTCTAAAGATCAAGAAGTGCATTCCTGACGAGAATCTTCACAAGCATCGCCTTATGGATATAAGGTTTGGACTTGGTGCAGGCGGCAAACCCTACAAATACGTGCCCCCAACGGAGGGAGAAGGAACGTCACGGGCAGCAGAAACAATTAAATACCGTAAGAGTCCTTCGCCAATAATCATCCAGGACGACGAGGACCTAAACATATATAGAGGAGATGAGGCCCGTGGTGATAAGTCTATGGAAATCCCAGTTCCTCCGGGGTGTTTCCCCTCAAGGGCCTCTCTTCCGATTGAACCTGCTGCTCCCGACGATTTAACAGAAGAACAACTATTTAAAGAGCTGAGCAAAATTCCTTTGCCTGATGATGTATACACACAGGGGGACTTTGAAGGGGAGCCCTTTTTCCCTGTTTCTGAGGAAACAACTGTTACAGTTGGAGGACAAGAAACTACTCAGATGAGCCTGACTTTGGGCCCTGGTCTGTTAGGGGGAATTATACGGGATGCACAAATCACACGCACTGCCTGACCTCACACTTTTATATCATCAGTATTCAAGGTTGTAATATGCTCTTTTTTCTTTTGCAGGAAAAATGTCTCGCAGGCGGTCTTATTCTTATCGCTCTCTTTGTGAAGGCACACCTAGCCTTCATCCAAATCCTGAGCGTTTTCGCGGTCTTTCTCACAAGCCTACTTCTTCACAATCCCAGTCTCCATCAAAACCAACCTATGGCAAGCTTCCCAGTTATTCGGTGCCACCTATAGGGGGAAAACAACTCCCTAAAGAATTAACCCCTCCGAAGAGTGCACCCTCTCACAGCAGGTCATCAAAAAGACACTATGAGCCCAAGGATAAAAGCAAGGATCCAATCAAGGATTCTGAGAAGGAGAAAATTGACATTGTCCCTTCTAGCCAGCAAGATTTGGTTGCCCCCGGGTCACGAGATTACATCCATGGTCCCGAGACTCAGGCTAAGCTGGAAAAGTTGCGAGAACAATTCCCTAACATCTTCTTCGAAAGGATGATGTTTGTTCCAGCCTTGGAACCAGTCCCTAGGAACTGGGATACTGAAGTCATCGGGCACATTCGCCATGTAGCCAGGCAGTATGAAGTGATGAAGAAACATGCTGTTAATCTCTCAGAGGTCATCCGAACGCTTGAGATGGAAGCACATAGATCCAAAGTGAAGATAGATAATAATGAAAGGGCCAGGACAAAAATGGAGAAGGACTTGGAAGACACTCAATCCTAACTTGCCTTAGCGCGGAGAGATGCTGAAAATTATAAGACTGAATTGGAGAATGCTAGGAAACGCTTTCATTCTGAACTCGACTCAAATAGTCAAGAGAAAATGGCCTTAAAGAAGGAGGTAGAAGATCTTAAAATGGCCAATATTGAGTTGAAGATGGCACAGGGCCATTTTGAAGCTGAGAGAGCTGCTTGGGAGAAAGAAAAAGCGAGTTTGAAAGAAAGTCTAGCTTTGGCCGAAGCAGAGAAAGTAAATCTGAATGAGCAAGTCGCGGATGCAGAGAGGCGCGCGGCTCTCGCCGAAAAGAATGTAGAAAGTGCCACTGAAATGGCTACTGCTTCTAACAACAAGCTCCTCGAGAGAGAAAAGGATATCGAAGGGTTTGAAGAAATTATATTTGACTTCCTCGGCCACGTCCTCAAAACCCGTAACATCTCGTGGATCCCGGACTACCACGTCACTCAAGCCAACATATGGGACGCCATTGTCGAGGGTGAGAAGCAGAGATTAGGAGTTGAAGAGATTGACGAAGATGAGCTGATGAGGACCATTCTGAGGGATAACGAGCCCGAGGATTTGGTAGAAGGCCGGCGCTTAATTCAAGAAGAAATGGAGAACGAGAGGACCCTGGCTAAGGGCAAAAACAAGATTGACGAAGGTTCGAGCTCAGCTATAGAGCCCATGGCCCCCGGAGTTGAGGAATACAATCCTGATGATCCATTAATTCCTCTGGGCCTGACTTCTGTGGTTGTCGGAGCTTCTGCAGCTAGCCTGGATGGAGGGTCAGCGGAAGGTATCTCCCTTTTTTCCCCACAATTTGTCAAAGCAATTGTGAGTTGCCGTCGTCTGGTGGAGCAACCAATCGAATTAATAACATGTGTTCCTCATAATACAGGTGGCGAGCCCGTCGACAAGGATGTCGAGAAGAGGACAGAGGCGGAGAAGATTGTCGTCTCGCCTAGCGCCGGTGTTGATATACTGAAGCAGGCTGAAGGTACAACAGCGGGGAAGGGCGTCCTGGCACCCAGTGCTGATGCTCCCAAGGATGATGAAACCATCAATGCCTTGAAAGATATGGACGGGCGCCACGTAGATGATGAGGAGGATATCATTAGTACCAAAGAAGTCGAAGGCGATGACGACGAAACTTTGGCTAAAAGAAAGGCTAGGCAGGAAAAGCAGTTGGCTTTAAAGAAGGTGGGACAAGAGCCTTTGAACGTAGCTCCTATCTCGGAGTTTAATCCCAAAACTGGGATGGTTCTGAAACTCCAGCCCAAATCGATCACTAAACAGCTTCATTTTGAGAATCCCGATGATTTCCCAGCTTCCCCTACTGATAAAAGAAAGAGAAAGGAGGAGGAGGAGGAGGAGTCTTCTGATGAGTCGAATGTTCCTCTTATAGACAAAAGGAAAAGAAAGAAGGGTGATCAATCCGACATTGACAAGGCGAAGCTGGGGAAGCAGAAACAGGAGAAGAAGTCCAAGCGTAAATAGGATATTGTCGCTTGTCTATATTTTGTCTTTAGGCTTCCCACTGGCCATGAAATGTAATTGTGAGACTGGCCCTCACTTTTGATTTAGGTTGTTTTTCACTTTGTAGGCTTGCAGTTTATAAATGAAAGTTTATCTCTTTTGCATCATCGTGTACCTGCATTTAATAAACTTTTCATGCTTAGTCATAGATCATCTGATTATAACTACAAATCAGTCAAGCAACAGAAAGAAAAATTTAAAAAAATTCTGTGCTGCATCAAGGTTCATGTGTATATGCCATCGTTAACGTAGCGCCTAACCAGGGCTTATTAAGGATTGATTTGTGTTGTATGCACGTTGCCCCCTATTTCTGAATATGGGGGACTTAGAAAATTTAGTAAGATAACTGTCCTTGTGGTGCTGAGTTTCCGGCACCTTTCTCAGCGCTTAATCATAGACTCTCTTATACTCTCCTGGCGGTCGCCGAGGTTAGAGTTCGAGCTCAGCAGTTCTGTCGCTCCCCGATCCTTCAGCGGGGTAAGAGCTCTTTCTTAGTGCTCAGTCGGAGACGCTTTTATACTCTCCTGGCAGTCGCCGAGGTTAGAGTTCGAGCTCAGCAGTTCTGTCGCTCCCCGATCCTTCAGCGCGGTAAGAGCTCTTTTTCAGCGCTTAGTCGGAGACGCTTTTATACTCTCCTGGCAGTCACCGAGGTTAGAGTTCGAGCTCAGCAGTTTTGTCGCTCCCCGATCCTTCAGCGGGGTAAGAGCTCTTTCTCAGCTCTCAGTCGGAGACACTTTTATACTCTCCTGGCAGTCGCCGAGGTTAGAGTTCGAGCTCAGCAGTTCTGTCGCTCCCCGATCCTTCAGCGGGGTAAGAGCTCTTTCTCAGCGCTCAGTCAGAGACGCTTTTATACTCTCCTGGTAGTCGCCGAGGTTAGAGTTCGAGCTCAGCAGTTCTGTCGCTCCCCGATCCTTCAGCGGGGTAAGAGCTCTTTCTCAGCGCTCAGTCGGAGACGCTTTTATACTCTCCTGGCAGTCGCCGAGGTTAGAGTTCCGTCAAGGCGGTTCCGATCATGGTACACCACCATGACTTACAGACATCGCCTTCATGTCCGTTATGCTCTCTCTCGGCTCTGGAGAGTTAGAGCGCTATCAATGATATGATTTACTTTATCGCACCCTCAGAGTTTTGACTGGTGATTGCATTCCATTCTGATGGAAGGCACCTATAATTATACGCTTCTATGATCGTTGCATGTTTCACAGCAATTTCCATAAAAATAGAAAGGCAGATAAATAATAGTGCAATAAAGGTAAACGACACACAATATTTTTATAGTGGTTCGGTCGAATCATGACCTACGTCCACTTTATAATTTTTTGCTTAAGAAATCGGACTATTCTAGGCAAGTCGTGCCTTGTACATGGTCCTTAATAAAGCAAAAGAACAGAACTGACATCTTTACGTTAGATATGGCCATAAATGTTGGGCATTCCACACTCTGGGGATTTCCTTTCCATCTACGGTTGCTAGCTTGAAGGTTCCATTATCAAGCTTGCACAGAATGGAGTACGGTCCTTCCCACTTCGCACCCATATGAGTTGGGGCTAGAAAGACACGCTTCAGAACCAAGTCTCTGGGTTCAAAGGTTCGGGCTCGAACCTTTTTGTTGTAGTATCGGGCGACCTGTTGCTTGCATCTCAAGGCACGCAGGTCTGCTTTGTCCCTCTTTTCTTCGATCATATCCAGGGATTCAAGGAGCAATTCGTTATTAGTCATCGGATCGTAATAAGTCACTCGGTGAGAAGGTACTTTTATTTAAACCGGGATGACTGCTTCTGCTCCAAAAGCAAGGGAGAAGGGGGTATGTCCTATTGCCGATTTATACGTTGTCCTGTAGGCACATAGTGCTAAGGGTAATTCATCAACCCACATGGCTCTGGCCCGTTTCAGTCTTCTTTTCAGAATGGACTTAATCACTTTATTCGCCGCTTCGACCTGTCCGTTCGACTGTGGATGTGCCACAGAGGTGTACCGTTTCTCAATGTGGTATTTCTGGCAGAAGTCTCTGAATTCAGTGCTATCGAACTGAGTTCCGTTGTCAGTTATAACGATCTTTGGGATCCCAAATCGACAGATTATGTTCCTAACGACGAAATTGATCACTCGTTTGGTTGTGATTGTAGTCAGTGGCTCAGCCTCGACCCACTTAGTGAAGTAATCTACAACTACAATAGCGAACTTCGCTCCGCCCTTAGCTATGGGGAGACTTCCGATGATATCAATTCCCCACATAGCGAAAGGCCATGGGCTTGTCATCGTTTTTAATTGACTAGGAGGTGCCCTATGTATCTTTGAAAATCTCTGGCATGCATCACACCGTCGTGCGTACTTCGCCGCATCTTTGTTTATGGTAGGCCAGAAATAACCATGCCGCAACACCTTTTTCGCCAATGTTTGCCCTCCAGTGTGATCGCCGCATTCACCTTCATGTACCTCCAGCATCACACGCTTGATGTCGTCATGAGCTATACACCGGAGAAGGGGCATCGAAAATCCCTGTCTATAAAGAACTCCGCCTTGCAGAACGTATCAGGAAGCTTTACGAATTACTTTACGCCTCTCGCTTTTCTTGGTCGGAAGCGTTCCATTCATCAAAAAATTCTTTAGAGGGGTCATCCATGACTCCCTTTCTGGTTCCGTTTCTAGTACCGGATCAATTTCCATCTGATCTATACTAGGAGACCAAAGTACTTCAACTGGGGCTAGCCCGGTCTCTTCAGGATCGTCGGAACTAGCCATCTTTGCCAACTTATCTGCCTGTTGATTCTATGACCGCGGAATATGAGATATGCTGTAGTGATCGAAGCCGTTCAGCAACTCCTTCACTTTCTCCAAGTATAAAATCAATCTTGGGCTTTTGGCTTGGAATTTTCCGGTGACCTGGTTTACAACTAACTTGGAGTCGCAAAAGATGTCCAGTTTTGTGATTTCCAACTCCTTTGCGATCCTTAGCCCGGCTATCAGGGCTTCATATTCAGAGTCGTTGTTAGTGGCATGAAACTCCATCCAGATAGCATAGGATATCATCCGTTTCTCAGGAGTTTCAAGCACTACCCCAGCGCCGGATCTCTTGTCATTCCTAGCGCCATCAGTGTACAATCTCCAGGCACTGGGATCGAGAAGTAACTTTGAAGGGTCAGCTTCATCGTTCACTATATCTTCCTCTGGGACAGTAAACTCTGCTATGAAATCGGCTATCACTTGCCCCCGTATTGACCGCCGGGGCTGAAAGTTCAAATCAAATTGACTCAACTCAATATTCCATTTGAGTAGTCTTCCAGACGCTTCTGGTCTCTGTAGAACTTGCTTGAGCGGATGATCAGTGTACACGGTAATGGGATGAGCCTGGAAACAATGTCGAAGCTTTCTAGAGGCAATCAGCAAACTGTACGCCAACTTTTCTATCCTTGGATAATTACGCTCTGCTGCCATCAATTTTTTGCTCACGTAATACACTGGTCTTTGAACTTTATCTTCTTCTCTCACCAATGCTGAGCTGATCGCGTGGGACGACATTGCCAAGTACACGAATAAGTCCTCGTGATCCACCGACTTAGATAATATCGGAGGTTTCTCCAGGTGACTCAGCAGGTTCTGAAATGCTTCTATGCAGTCAGACGTCCATTTGAAGTGGCGTTTTCCTCGCTTTATCAATTCGAAGAATGGGATGCATTTGTCCATAGCCCTGGAGATGAATCTGCTTAGTGCGGCTACTTTCCCTGCAAGGCTTTGCACATCTTTAATCTGCCTAGGCTCTTGAATGTCTCTGATTGCTGCGATCTGGTCTGGATTAATCTCAATCCCACGAGAACTGACGATGAATCCCAAGAATTTTCCGGAGGCGACCCCGAATGAACATTTTGTTGGGTTGAGTTTCATCCCATACTTTCGTAGAATGCCAAACATCTCTACCAAGTCCGTAGTGTGATTGGAGGATTGCCTGGACTTAACCAACATGTCGTCGACGTATACTTCCATTGTTTTCCCAATCTGGTTATAGAACATTCTGTTCACTAACCGTTGATACGTAGCGCCTGCGTTCTTCAAGCCACAGGGCATTACCACGTAGCAGTATAATCCCAGATCCGTAATGAAGCTAGTGTGTTCTTGATCTGGAACATGCATTGGAATCTGGTTATATCCTGAATAAGCATCCATAAAGGAGAGAAGTTCATGACCCGCCGTTGAGTCCACCAACTGATCTATCCTGGGTAACGGAAAACTGTCTTTCGGGCAGGCTTTATTCAAATCCGAGAAATCGATACATGTTCGCCACTTCCCGTGGGCCTTCTTTACCAGAACTGGATTTGAAATCCAGTCTGGGTAGATTGAGTCTCTGATAAATCCATTACTCTTTAGCTTTCCAACTTCTTCTTTCAAGGCAGCGGACCTCTCCGGGCCCAGCATTCGCCTTTTTTGTTTTACCGGAGGATGTTTAGGGTTAATGCTTAATGAATGGCTCATGATTGATGGAGATATCCCGCACATGTCTGCGTGGGTCCAAGCAAATACATCCAAATTATCTTTCAAGAAATCCGTCAGTTCTTTAGCTAAATTCGGATTTAACTGGGATCCAATCTTAAGGACCTTCTCTGAGTCACTATCATCGATCGATACATCCACAGTTGTCTCGTTGGGAGTCGCCATTCTGCCCCCAGGTTCTTTGTCCTCTCTGGGATCTATATCCTTGGGCAACTCTCTGGGCAACTCTCCTACGGTTATCCTCTTTAATTGCTATAAGGTCTCCGCCCTTGTGGGGGGAGAAGCGCCCTTAGTTTCTATGTCTCCTCCGTTGCGGAGTAGCTTTAGCTCTGCAATATAACATGCTCGTGCGGCAACCTGATCTCCTCTGACAATACCAACACCAGCGTCTGTAGGAAACTTCAATAACAAGCACCAGGGGGCTATACAGGCTCTAAACTGCGAGGGCCGGTCGGCCTAAGAAGGCATTATAGGGTGATTCAATATCCAAAACCACGAAGGGAAGAATTCTCACTCTCTGGCGTTCTCCTTCCCCAAGTGTAACTGGTAGCTCTACATAACCCATTGGAGCGGTGGATGCTCCGTTAAATCCACGGATCCATCCCTCACAGGGCTTCAAGTCTTTTATCTCGAGATTCATCTGGTCGAATGTCTTTTTGAAAAGAATGTTGACGGAACTCCCGTTATCCACCAAGACTTTATGAACAGTGGTCGGGCCAATAAGTACTGTGATTACAAATGGATATTCGGTCGGAGCATGGACTCCAATGCTTTCTCGTTCGCGGAAAACGACGTCGTCGGACATCATCTTTTGTTGCTTTACCGGGACGTTGTCCTCAGGGTTGCTACACTCCCCTACCCCGAGGTGCTGCTTGGCTGCATTGACATACTGATCCAATGCCTTGGAACCGTGCCCGGCGAGATAAAGCCCTCCGATTATGGTATTGATAACAAGGTCCTTTCCCTTTTTTTGGGCAGTTGGCCTGACAGCAGGCTGATTCTAGTTCTGATTTGGGGCCTGTACGGCTTGCCCCCTGTCTCTGGGTGTCACTCTGTATTCATCCAGTTTTCCTTCTCGGAGAAGCCTCTCGACCACATCTCTTAGGTGGCGGCATTCATTTGTCGAATGGCCATGAATCTGATGGAAGAGACAAAACTTCCCCGTTTCACGTTCTTTCTCCGTCGACTCTCTGGGAGGAGGCCTTTTATTTTGGAGGACGTTGTACGAATCCATGAAGATATTCTCCAAAGTATCGTTTATTGGCGTATAACTCTCAAAAGACCTGGGACGAGTCCTTCTCTGGGAGTCGTTCCCTCGATTCCTCTTCCGGTTGTTGACATTACTGTTATTACCATTGTTTCCTGACTGATGACCACCCTGGTTCCGGTTTCCGACATTAACCTCGACCTTCCCCGAGCTGTCTCCTGTCTGCTTAATGGCGACATTGCTCTGGATTTCCTCTTTATCAGCCGTTTTTGCCTTTCGGTTAGCATATACTTCCTCCCGGTGTAAGTGAACGTTAGCTTTTTCATAGAATAATTCTCTAGTATGAGGTGGCTTGCCGGCCAGGTATCTCCCAAACTCGGTGTCTATATCTACCCCATCAATCAGGGCTGCCACAACAGTTGGCTCATGAGGATCTTTGACTTCAGTAGCGGCTAGGTTGAAACGGTCTAGATACACCCTCAAACTCTCGCCTGGTCGTTGCTTGACAAGGAACAAGTCAATCACACTCTTCGTCTTTTGTGCATAGATGCGGAACTGTTCCACAAACCTTTCACTCAACTCCCTGAAGCTGGAAATTGATCTTGCTGGTAAGCGAGTAAACCATAATAACTCTACATCCTCCAGGAATATGGGAAATGCTTTGCACTTGACACCGTCAGAAGCTGCGGCAGCGGTCATTGACCAAGAATATCTCATCAGATGTTGGACGGGATCAAATCTACCCGCGTAACGGTTCATCTGCGGCATGTTGAAGCGCCTCAGGAACGTCGCATCTAAAATGTCATCAGTGAAAGGGGTGTGATTGCGGTCAATTCCCCAATCTTCGTTCCGTTGTCCACGGCTATCTGCCAGAATTTGATGGATCATAGCTGCAACATTTGCACTGGTCAGCGGATGCTCGGGGTCAGCGCTTCTTGCTCGGTGGGATTCTCTAATCTCCCTTCCAGGAGCGGCCACGAAATCCGAGGCTCGGATTGGGCTTCGATGCCCCCTGTTACCATGAGCATTTGTACGGCGAAGGGGCTGAGGTAGTCTATTCTGAACAGGGTTGTCCACACCTCGAGCCCTGGGAGTTGTGGTACGATCATCCACATTGCGGTTTGAGGGCCCTGCACCCAGTGCCTCTTCTTCCCGTGATGGCAGGGTTCCAAATCGAAGCTGCTTTATGTTTTCAAGCCTCTCGTGTGGTCGTCGCAGAGGTCTTTGCGATTCCTCTGACGAAGAAGAGTACTCTGGGGTGAGCGGACGAACAAGGGGCGTCCTTTGCCTTGCGAGATCATTGAGCCTTCTATCCATAGCAGTCAAGTTCTGTCGTAGAACGGAACTCTCTTGCCTTTGAGCAGCCAATTCATCAAACAGCCTCTCCCACATTTCAGAAAAGCGAGAAAGATCTCCCTCAATAACGGGAGCAGAAGGGTCATATTGATCATCATCATTTTCTCTTATGCGCAAAGAGCTTGAGCCAGGTCAAGCGGAGGGGCCAGGACGGTAGGAGCGATCCATAGGCTCCTTTCCAGGTCGAGTCGTGATCTGGTCGTCACTTCGGATCGTGGTGGATCGGTGCCTGTGATTCGGTATGCACCCCTGGGGTTGGTTCGTGGTCACGGTATGCGGAGGATTCAGGGCGTTATCACGGGATCGAGTAACAACCCCTCCACCTTCTCGGTTCGCAGTGCCTCCCTCAAGTCGGATCGTGGCACCCTGATTGGTTCGGGTCGCCCCCCTGTCCTCGCGATCCGCGGTCCCCTCGACGACCTGCTTGTGTGCACTTTCGCCAACCACTTCATTCGCGACTTCATTCGCTTGCGAAGCTCGCACTTCCTTAGACTTCTTTCCAACCATGATATCAGATGTCGCTGGAATCTTCAGAAATCTGAATAGTGAAGTTTTAGGACTGTTTTCTTCGGACTTTCAAATCCAAATAGTAGAATAGCAATTCGGTAGGCTGAGAATCCAATTCTCAGTGAAAGCACCAAAATGTTAGATCAAAATTTGGACCTAACACCCAAATTGTTCTGATTCGTAGAAAGTTATAACAGAAAAATGAAGAAAAAGCAGAGAACACACAGAATTTATAGTGGTTCGGCGTTAACGAGCCTACGTCCACTTTATATGCTATTGACTATACTTTAAATGCTAGTACAATCAATGATTTCTCTCAAGCTCACTTTACAATTGTGTTTTCTCTCAGTGATTTCGTAGTCAAACTGATAAGAAATGGTGGAATGACAGTAATGGTGGAATCAATACTCAGAACTGCCAAAAGATCCCCAAAAATGCCAGTCTCTGGGCTATTTATAGCTGATTCTGTCGGGCGGTTCACGGTCACACGTGGCGCAAATCCCGAGAATATCGGATCGGATCGAGCAATGAGGAAGAATTGGTCAATGTGACAGTTGTGGACACGTGTAGCTGGATCCCTGTATTTCGGATCGCTGAAGACTAGCTCGCGCTTGAACAGGTCAGTGGCTTCGCTGCGCCTTCGGTGATGAAGTCGGATCGGGTCGAGTCGCTGAGGAGGGATCAGATTGGTCTAATGTAGGTGGTTCGGTTCGTGCTAGCTGGCAGCGATTCGAGGGGTGCGTAGCGGTCCTATGGGTGCGTAGCATTCCGATAAGGGCTGAGCAACTACGACCAGATTTCTGAAGACTAAGAGAAATGGAGCATCGCATTTCCTTCTTGTATGTGAACCTTGGTGGCTTGGTCAAAAAGCTAGCCAACAACTAAATAACTGGAATGTGAATGTTGAATAGTTTAACCATGTGATAAATTGATTTGAAAATCTAAATATACGTGGATTATTTGAAAAGGCCGAGTTCATTCTCATTTCAAATAATCGATCGACGTTGAAAAGTCGAAGAGTCGAAGACGGTTGAAGACCGAAAATCTTCACATTGGATGGATGGGCGCTACTGATGCTCGTGGTTGGAGTAGCTACCTTGAAGGAGCTGAAGTAGTAGCCGTCCGGACATATTGTTGATTGTACGGATATGCGAGGATTTGGTGCCTCCAGTTTCGTTCAAACCCAGAACGAACTTGTAAATGGACTGTGTGTCTGACATTGGATTTTGTTCTGTGCTGATTGATCTCTGTTAAATATATATCTGTTTGGCGGCGGAGAATTTATTCTCTTGCTTAATGCCCTTCTCTGAGACATACGAGCTCAGAGGTTATATATTGATAGAAATCAGTCGCATGGAGTGGATTGCATGTGTGGCACGCCTAAGTGGCATATGATCAAGGCTTCTGTTGCAAAGCAAAGTCTTGTGGTTGATGATCAAAGCATGGTCTGTGTGACGTAGCTTTTGTGTATAACGTGAATTCGCGAGCCTCACACCTCGGTATGAGTCAAAAACGGGATAGTGACTGCAGGGAGAGCACGACGTTTCTTTCTAGCTAAGGTGGTGTCAGTGACCTACCAGCCCTGACATTATATATACTTTTCACCTGTGTGGTTGTTGGAATGCGAGGCGCCTCCATTATAGGTCTGTAAGGACCGAGAAACGTGTGTTCAGGAATAACTAATCCTCAAAAGTAAGAGAGGACCGGCCCTGAAGATCCAAGGATCGTAGTGGGGTCCTGAGACATTTCCTAGAGTGTCTCGAACGGAGAGGAGATTGCCCCTTGCCTCGACTCATGATGGAATCCAATTTACGATACGAAATTGCGGATGTGATTATATTACTAGTAAGGCGACATAATGGTATGGGTCATTTATGCCGCCTATGATTGATATTTATGATTGAAATCACTTTAGAAACATATATGCACTAGTAATAATATCAAACACTTTTGTTTTATTCGTATGAAGCATTTTTGGCCATTATAAGGTAAAACTCTATCCTCTGGCTTGCGTTGCATTGTGTGATGGGACCTGAGTCTTATAATGGCTTCATTTTATAAAAAGCATTGCGATGATTTAATCATTTACTTTATTTCATGCACTAGCACTCATTGGAGTAAACCCGTTCCGCGAAAGTGGCGTGGTCCTTTGATTTGCCTTATTATTGTTGTTAATAAGTTAAGTAGATTTCTCATACCAGTCCCATGACTGACTTGTAGTTTGTTTCACCTTGCAAACTCGGGTGCCCTCATTTTCACACGGGCAACCTAGTTACAGGTATCTGGTGCACTTTTGGCTCATGGCGAGGCTTGACTACACCGTGCTGACTTTGACTCTTTCCGCCATTATTGTATATGTATTATGATTCCGCCATTGGCAATGTAGACTGATATTTATTTTGTGTACTCTTTATGTATGATTCCGCCTCTAGCGATGATGACCGATTATGTATTATTATGCACTAAGTTGTATCCTGCACTGTGCTCTCTGATGTGGTGATATCTATATGATTCCGCTGTCATTTATATGTAAATTATTCTATTTCTCGTTTGTGCTAATATCTGTGATCTGCTAATGATGATTAATGTGTTATATTCCAATGATTATCCTTAACACCGTGTCACGGGGTTTTGGGATCGTCACAGCTGGTATCAGAGCTTTGGTTAACCTTAGTTCTGGAGTCTAACACATTAAACACTTCGTCAAAATAGAATCAATAATATTCTAAGGCGAGTAGCTCATTAGAGATAGGACTAGTAATGTCCTAGAATGAGCCAAGCAGAATAGCAAAAACAATTTGATCAGTCCATCGTTTTCTTTCCTTAAGTTTTTGCTTAACCATGCAATAAGATTATCATTTCTGTAGGCTGACTCTTTTCTTGCTTATACAGAATTTGAAAAATGGCTACCAGAGCAGCCGCTGCTAGAAGAGGGCGTGCCGGCCGTGGCAGAGGATGAGGAGAAGTCCCAGTTGAAGAAGTACCCTTGATACAACCCCCGGCCGCTCAACAATTCGAGCTGGACCGCGTAGCTAAGAGATACAAGAACCTGGGAGGCAAAACCTTCTTGGGAACTGGCACAGTAATAGAGGCCCTTGCATGGCTGAA
The DNA here is from genome assembly GCA_030737875.1 of Allium sativum. Classification (NCBI taxonomy): domain Eukaryota; kingdom Viridiplantae; phylum Streptophyta; class Magnoliopsida; order Asparagales; family Amaryllidaceae; genus Allium; species Allium sativum. The sequence goes on from CM060919.1 coordinate 343,624,224, forward strand.
AACATGCGAGAAAATACTAGAAGGCCTAAGGCTCGGTGATCAAGATAAAGCTTTTATGGGCGCTTGGCTCCTACAAGAAGAAGCTGAGCTATGGTGGGAAGCTCTCACCGCAGGGAATAGAGAAGCTGGTAGAACCTGGGACGGATTCAAAGAACTCTTCAAAGAGAAATATGTCCTAGAACAAGCCCTAGAGCGTATGCACGATGACTTTGCAAACCTCCAGCAGGGGGATCTTTCAGTGCAGGATTATTTGAATAAATTTACACAATTGTCCCGCTATGCTCCAGAGCTCGTCGCCACTACAAAGTCCAAGAATAAGAGGTTCATCCTCGGGATGAAGCGACAGTATCATGATAGAGCCATGGCCCACATCAAGCTGGGATTTAATGAATTGGTGGAAATGACGTGCAACTACGAAGACCTGGACCAAAGGCACCTGGAGCAGGATCACGCTAAAAGCCAAGCCGGAAACAAACGCAAGCCTGCTGTGAATCAAGCTGAGTCAAGCCAAGCAGCATCATCGAAACCACAGACTGGCAGGCCGCCAAAAGGAAGCTGCTATAATTGTGGCAAGATGGGGCACTTCTCTAATGTTTGCACAGCCCTGAAGAGGCAGAAGACAAATTCTTAAGGTTCAAGCCAGGGCTCTCAGAACCCTCGCTCCTGCTTTAATTGCCACAAGACGGATCATCTTGTCAAAGACTGCCCTTTGCTTAAGAAGGCCGCAGTAGCTCACGTGTATGACGGGACGAACCCGCCGGCTGCTTCCGAAGGAGTAGGTAAACCCGATGTTTTGGGAGGTACCCTTACAATTAAAAATATTCTTGTTTCTGTATTGTTTGACACGGGTGCGTCGCGTAGTTTTATTGCTAGTAACACAATGCACAAATTAAAGTTAAAACAGAGAAAGCTTAAAAAATTGGTTGAAGTACATAACCCGATAGGAGTATCTCTCATTCTCAGTGCATGTTGTAGAGTGCCAATCTCTTATTCTTCCTACAAATTTTCTTTTAATTTAATCACCATGGATTTTCCCGAATTCGATATCATTCTCGGGCTTGATTGGTTATCGAAATACGAAGCTGAAGTGAAGTGTGCAGAAAGTATAGTAAAAATTCGAACGAAGCTTGGATATATTACTGTACCATGCCATGGTTCGAATCCAGATAGAGAGGAATTTTGGTCTGCATTAGAAGTTATCCCCACTTCCTTAGAAAAGATTCCTATTGTTAGAAACTATGCGGATGTGTTTGAAGAAGTCGAAAACTTACCTCCGCAAAGAGAAATAGAATTCAGAATCGATCTAATTCCCAATGCCAAACCAGTGGCACATCCAATTCGCAGAACGACTCCGAAGGAAAAAAGAAGAATTAGGCGATCAAACTCATCAACTGTTGTGGAAGGGTCTAATCAGACCTATCTTTTCTAATTGGGGTGCAGCTGTGACCGCAAGGAATTTCGCTCGATCCGAATCGATTGTTAAACCGACCAAGACCATTCGAAACCCCTGATCGTTTGAGAACAGGACAAATCAGAACGCCGACAGAAGAACATTTCATTGTTTATTACAACAATTCCATCAGAATACAAGAATATACAGAGTATAAATGAATACTATACATTCGATAAATATCAGAGATTACAATAAATTACATAGCAGCGGAAAATAATACAAAACACAACTGAAAGTAATACACGGATACAGAGCTTTCCGAGCATCGTTCCAGCTGTAAATCAGGATCCTGTGAATATAAATCTGCAAAACCAAAACTACTAGCTGCCCGTGTCGAAAATAAAGGCACCCAGAGTTTAGGTTAAAACAATAAACTCCAGGTCAGTCATGTGACTGGTGTGAGAACTAAAACAGTTATTTAAAACTTTACTTTAAAAGAGAGTAATTCAAGGGACCACGCCGTATAACACGGAACGGGTTTCCTCCCAAGAATACCAGTGCATAGAATAAACAGCGCAATGCTTTTTCGAAAAATGAAGCTATTATAAGACCCAGGTCCCATCACACAATGCAATGCAAGCCGGAGGATAGGGTTTTCCCTTATAATAGCCAAACATGCTTGGTACGTTTAAAACAAATCATTTGATACTATAATAAGTGTATAGTGTCAAAACAATTTCAATCATAAATATAAATCATAGACGGCATAGCATCCCATGCTACTATGTCGCCATACTAGGCTCTACAAATAAAGCCGAAATATCTCGTATTGGAAATTGGATTTCCGTCATGAGTCGAGGCAAGGGGCAAGCTCCTCTCCGCTTTCGAGACACTCTAGCAAATGTCTTAGGACTACACACTCTGGGCAATCCTTGGATCTTCAGGGCCGGTCCTCTCTTACGTTTGAGGATTAGTATTCCTGAACACACGTTTCCCGGTCCTTACAGACCTAAAATCGAGGCGCCTCATCCGACAACCACATAGGTGAAAAGTATATAAATGTCAGGGCTGGTAAGTCACTGACACCACCAAAGCTAGAAAGAAACGTCGTGCTCTCCCTGCAGTCCTTATCCCATTTTTAACTCATACAGAGGTGTGAGGCTCGCGAATTCACGTTATACACAAAGATGCCACGTAGGCCGTGCTTTGATCATCAACCTCAAGACTTTGCTTTTCAACAGAAGCCTTGATCCATGCAACTCAGCATGCCACACAGGCAATTCATACCATGTGACGGATGTCCATCGATATACAACCTCTGAGCTCGTACGTCTCAGAGAAGGGCGTTAAGCAAGAGAATAAATTCTCAGCCGCCAAATAGATGTATATTTAATAGCGATCAATCAACACAGAATAAAGTCCAATGTCAGACACACAATCCATTTACAAGTTCGTTCTGGGTCTGAACGAAACCGGAGGCACTTTCCTCGCATATCCATCGATCTCCAAGTACGTCTGGACGACCACCGACTATTTCCATCCTCTTGGGTGTACAGCCCAATCAGGATCATCAGTAATTATCCAAACGATGTGAAGACTTCCGGTCTTTGACCACCGTCATCATCTTCGACTTATCGTCGAATCGGTTATTCAGAATGGGTATAAACCCGGCCTTTCCGAACAACCCACGTATATTAAAAACAAATGTTACACAAACACAACATACGCCTTATTCCAATTCATCAGTCACTAACCGTAAATCAGTAAGAGAGCAATTCCCCAAATATTAACCCCGAAGGCTGAAACCAACATCAGATCAATACCCAGGAAACCATTCTTCTTAACTAACCTACAGCTAGTTTCTAAATTTCAATTCTTAGGGAAAGGTTCCCATTAATTTTATCAAAGATAAATTCTTTAAATTTATTCTTTAATCTTCCTTTGGATATCATTTCAAACCAAATTACGGTTTTCCAAACTAGTCGAGATTAGCAAACCACACCGAAGTAATTATTTATTTTATTTCCCAATCCCAACCTATTCATCCCATGAAGCAAAACTGGTAATACTCCATATCTAACACCACGGTGTTATCGGTAAAATTAATTACCATTTCACGTTCAAATCTAATTAAAGATTTAACTATCGCTTTGGAGCAAAACTGGTGATACTCCATTCTCGCTCACTTTCCAAATTTTATAATTTAAATCATCAATTCACTTTTCAATCTAATTACAGATTCATTAAAACTCCTTTTACTGGGTTAAAGAATTAATGTCGTTTAAAACACAGTTCATGATAAACCCAAATCACATTCTATTTATTATCGGGTTAAAGAACTAGTGTTATTTAAAACACCGTTCACGATAAACCCACAAATCAAGTCCAATTTATTTATTTAAAAATAGTTGAGTTTTAATTTTAGTTCAAAACTAGTTCATTTCGATAAAAATCTATTTTTATCTTTACAAATGTGGGATTTCTCATCCCAGTTTTTCCCAAATCATTTCTTATGATTTTACACAAATTATTGATATTTTTGATAATTTTATCCAGGCCCGTATATTCGATTTCCAACAACGGCCATCGAACTACACCTACAACGACCTTTTCCAAATTTGATTTGGACATAATTCCAAATCCAACCGTTAGATTTCAAATTTCTAATATTCGTTAGAAAGCTCTTTTCGATACGAACCCAATGGTTCCGGTTTTAGGAGAATCCGACGGTCGGATCTCCCGTAATGTCCGTTCGAAATCAATGGTCGAAATTCACGAACTGCCGCGGCGCGGCGCGTTCTATTCAGGCCATTATATAATATATATAATATATATTTCGTCGATTTCCCCTTTTTAAACAAATTTTATAAATCGTTTCAAATTTGTTTCAAAAACAATTTCAACATTCATTTCAAATTCAAATCGATTTCAATTCTATTTCAAATTCGTTTTCTATTCAATTCAATTCAAATTCGTTTTCTATTCAGTTCAATTCAAATTCGTTTTCTATTCAATTCAATTCAAATTCGTTTTCTATTCGATTCAATTCAAATTTGTTTTCTATTCAATTCAAATTCGTTTTCTATTCGATTCGATTCAAATTCGTTTTCTACTCAATTCAATTCAAATTCGTTTTCTATTCAGTTCAATTCAAATTCGTTTTCTATTCAATTCAATTCAAATTCGTTTTCTATTCAATTCAATTCAAATTCGTTTTCTATTCGATTCAATTCAAATTCGTTTTCTATTCAATTCAATTCAAATTCGTTTTCTATTTGATTCAATTCAAATTCGTTTTCTATTCAATTCAATTCTAATTCGTTTTCTATTCAATTCAATTCAAATTCGTTTTCTATTCGATTCAATTCAAATTCATTTTCTATTCAATTCAATTCAAATTCATTTTCTTATTTAATATATTTTATAAAAATTATGGTATCTATCGTTTGATTTCAAATCAGACTCCAACCGTAAATTAGTAAGAGAACGATTCCCTAAATATTAACCCCGAAGGCCGAAACCAACATCAGATCAACATCCAGGAGACCACTCATCTTATCTATTTTCTTGTTAGTTTCTAATTTTCTATATGATAAAGATGTAAATTTTATTGTTAAAATATTTCGTTCAACACATGACTAATCTCAACGGATGAGTACTGTCAACACATGAACCTTTAATTTATAATATTCTTTATTTTATAAATTGGAATGAGGCCCAATCAATTACCATACAAAGTTAATTATATGGATTCCATACAACACATGTATATAATAGCAACGATACATAATCAACCATCATCCAAAGTGCACTACACAACTGCATAAGCATTAAATATAAATAATTAGCGCTTACACAGCCTGTCGACCAATCGATCGACATACAATTAAATAATTGGGATTTGTGTACTCAAATATCATCCAAACACTCGTGTGGGGTTTCAAATCAACAAACATAGATTTTTATTTGTGCAGTTGGGCGATGTGTAAAATTTATCGTCCCAATCAATATCAGTCAAATCAGTGTATATAAACAAATCGGCCGATTTGTAAATGAATATTTATTTATTCACATTCACGTTAAAAATTATATTTTTAACGATAATTAATTTATTTCAACACATTAATCTATATTTATCGATTTCACATCAACATCACAAACAAATTTCACAACACATCAAACAAGCATACAAGCCGTCCATGGTCTATGGACGACGGGTGTCGGGTACTACTAAGCACCGTCTGCATCCTAGTATATATATATAACTAGAAAAGAAATTGAAGAGTGAGAAATTCTCACCAAAGCTATCCCAACTCCACGACACTTCTATTGTAGGAAATCATCACTGTTCTCGCCTTTTGTCACTTTCGTTGCCTGTAGCCACTACATATATAAAAATCACATTTTTATATTGTTGCTATGAATATAAAAATCATGTTTTTATAATCACTCCATATGGATGAAAATTCTATTTTTACATCGCTACTATATAGATAAAAATTCTATTTTTACATTGGTGTTCATATAATAAAGATTATATTTTTATCACGCCATTCTCTATATAAAGACTTCGCCTTTTCAAATATAAAGATTTCGCCTTTTCAAATATAAAGATTTAAATTCTTTTTTCTTTTATTTCATCACTATAAAAATCACATTTTTATTTTGCTACATATATAGATGATATTTTTACTATTTTACCTATATAAAAATTATATTTTTATATTTATACAATATAAAAGATTATATTTTTATTATCTATATTATATAGAAATTTTATTTTCAATACACTACTCATATAAAAATAGTATTTTATATCTTCTACTATATAAAGGTCATATTTTTAATACTCTACACAAGTAAAAATCATATTTTTGATTCACTACATATATAAAGATCAAATTTTTAACACTTCTATAATGTAAAAATTATATTTTTAACCTTCTACAATATAAAAGATTATATTTTTATCCTTCTATAACATAAAATAAAACTGAAATTAAATTATAAACTGATTTAATAAAGTAAAAATCACCTTCACTGTCGAACTGGAGCATCGTTGGAGGGGGGTTTCATCATCGCGCTGAGGTCAGTGGGGGAGGCGCATGCGGCGGAGGAGGTGGGCGGCGACAGGAGCAGGCGGCGTTGGGTTGTGGGGCTCGGGGGTTTGGGTCTCGCGGTTGCGCGATTGGAGAAGAAGGTCAGGGGAAGGAGAAGAGGCGGAGGAGGGAGGTCAGGGGGCGTCGCGCCCCCTAGCGACGGCGGCGATCGATCGGGGGGGGGGGGCGACGATAGTTTTAGTTTTTTTTTATTTTCTTTGATTTTGAAATGAATTCGAACGGGGGGGAGGGGTGAGGTAAAAGGAAGGAGATATATATATATATATATATATATATATATATATTTTAAAAGTTGACCTTTTCATTTCGACCTCGAAACGAGGCCCACCGCCTGACGTCCTTAGCGTATTACCCCCTTTCTGAACACAATGGGATATGTATCAGAAGCTGATTCGACTGTTCCGATCAGTTTCTGTCAAAATCAACATATAACTCTATATATTGAATTTGAACGCGCGTTTCAATTTACCGGGGTCACATACTAACTCGGAAAATTCCCAAAAAATATTTTCAAGCTTCGTATTGACGATACGGTCCTAACAAAACTAATTTCGTCGAATTCTGAGACCATTGGAAAAATGGCCATTTTCCAGTCGATTAAAATCAACTGAAACTGGTCAAACGCGTTTTCCTTTGCCACGCTCACATATTAACTCGAAAAATTACGAAATTTGGAATCTAGCAATAATTTGACACCACAGATCCAACAAAAGTGGTTTCGTCGAAATCCGAGGTCGTTTGCAAAATTTCCATTTTTAAGGGCCAGAATTGCATAGCGACTATTCTGAATTTTCAACAGGACATATCTTTTGATTCCCGCTATGAAATTTCAATTTTTCGGATTCGTTGGAAAGATATCCTCAAATAGATCATATTATTTTTGGTTCCACTAAAATCCGGTTTATTTTTCACCCGGTACATACAATTGAAATTTGAAATCGAATTATCGAACTACCGCGCCATTTTCAATTCTATTTATAATTATATATAATTATTTATATTCTAACGATGACGTGTATAATATATACGTTCGAATTCTATTCAAAATAAATTTCTCGTCAATATTATTTAAAATAATTCATTTTAAATGTTCAAAATTCACTAAAATTACCAAAATAAAATTTTTAAACTGGCTCGCATTTCCGGGTTGTTACAGCAGCTGTAGTGTTTGTCCCAAAGTCAGACGGTACTCTTCGATTGTGTGTTGATTACCGAGACCTCAACAAACAGACGCTCAAAAACAAATACCCATTACCTCGCATCGATGATCTGCTAGACCAATTAAATGGGGCGAGAGTATTTTCCCGAATGGACCTCGCTACAGGTTTTCATCAATTGAGAATTGCATAGGAGTGTGTTTGTTTGCGAACAAATTAAACAATTGTAAACAACTGTAAAATTCGTTCGTCTTTCCTAAACAACAAGGATTGTTGTAGAGGGTGTCGAACTCTGGGACCAAAAATATTTTAATTAATAAATCCAATCAAGTTATCCCTAACTTTTGATTGGTTGAAAACAAAGAAAATAGCAGAAATTAAATAAAAGAGAGTCTTAACAATAAGTGAAAGCAATTAGGGGGTAATGACATCGATCAGATTCATAATCATCAATAGCCAAAAGATTAACCAGATCTAATACATGTTTCTGTCACAAACATGAATCAACGATAATAGGTTTTTAGAAACAAATATGTAAATAACGACAAGCATAGCCTATGCAGGAGCTCAGCTCTACAACCATAGACTATCAGGATAGATTCACTAAGTAATTTCTAAAACCCTAAAATTAGATCTAAATCTGATAATTGTTAGACCGAACACGAATATACCCTGTGAAGGAGCATAGCACTTAAACGACACAGGATATTAAGGTTCAGATCTAACCCTTGGTTCAGATCTAGATCTATATACATGAATTCCTCATCCTTTGGCTATGTGATTCATATCGAATCATATCTATTAGCGTCATCACCCCCTAATCAAAGGAGATTAGCTAGACATAGCTAAAGAAGAAGAAAAACAGAAATTAAATAACATGAACATAAATAAAACTAAAACTAAATAGAACAGAGGAAGAATGATTTTATTCCAAGAAGAGAATTACAGAATAAAACCCAATGTGTTTTACAATGAATGAGATATAGTGTATTTATAGCTGATATGACAAAGGCTACTTGGTAAATTCCATAATGTGGGACTAAAGAATTAGCCCAACTAACACATAAGCTAGTGTGAACGGGGTTGTAGAGTAAGAGGCCTTGTAAGTGAGCCAGTGTGAACACGTGCAGTGCATGAATGAGAAGCCTTGCAAAGGAGCTAATGTGAACGCTACATGAGTGAAATGGTCTGCAATTGAGCCAATGTGAACACAATATGAGTCTTTAGTGAGCCAAATCTACCCAACTAAACTCTATTTGCAACCGTTCTTCAAGCTTTAAACTCTTCAAGCTTAAGTAATTTTAACTTCACTCTTTTTCAGCAAATTCTTCATGCTTTATTCATCAAATGCTCTAAACCATGATTCTTGTCAACAATCTGAAAACACAGCTATAAATACACAATATCAATTATTTAAAAGATAAAATAAGATAAATATGCGGATAAAATATACACATTTACATGTATATCAAATACCCCCACACTTATCTTTTTATTCGTCCTCGAATAAACTAAACTAAGATATGTCACACTTTCGTAGGAAACACGATTGCATTTAGCGTATGCAACAAGCCGTTAAACCTCTAGGTGTCCCCAGTAGGGCGAGTGTTGTCTCGTGAGGGTTTTCAGCGGATACTACCCACAAAATCCAAAGCGTCTTATGTACGCGGATTAATCAAACAATATATTTAAGGTCTTTCACATTCCAAGGATTTCACCTAACTTCAATAATAACGGTTTAGCCCCAAATTGTCCATCCCATAATTAGAGCAAAAATGAACAAAATTTTTCAAGCTGAATCGTAATTCCTTGATAACACTGTAATTGTCTTGAAGGTTAAGAGCGTGGTGTCAACCAAAGTTCTACACATCGACAATGTGCACCCAATCATTTCTTTATTCTTCTCTCTTTTTTTTTTGAATAATTTTGCACCAATGTAACTGTAATGTATTGGATATGAGTTATGCATAGATAAAGGAAAATTTTTGTAAGTTCTAAAAATATTCTAGATAAGAGGGCAAGTGTATTAGTTGAATTTCGAGCTACAAAAGATAAAGTAATACTAAGGCACATATGGACATTTTGTTTCCTTTCATCTCCTCCTACAATCCTTGCTTCTAAGTACGGTATGATGGATGCGGATGGAATGGAAATGGATGCTTCATAGTCAGGAATGATGAAGACTATTTAATTCAGAGAGACTCTCTCTTTATTTCATTTTTTTCTATTCTTTTTTTTTCTTCTTTTTTTTTCTTTTTTTTTCTTTTGCATGATGAATGATGAATGGAGATGGAATGATGACGTACATGATTTCATTTGATTCCTCCTCTACTACCAACACTTCATGAAAGGAAAGTTTTGTGCCCTAGTTACTCTACTTCTATAACCTTAATTCAACACACAAGTCTGGATTGATGTTATACAAAATGCTGAAAGGAATGATAAGCAAAGTTTCGTAAGATAGATAACCCATATAAAATAAGATGTGGTATATGGTTATCCTACCTTAAAACAAGTACGGAGTTGGTGGTGTAATATTGGTATAAAAAGTGATGTTTTTGACCTTTAAACAAAGGTTCTTAAGTATACCAATATAAGATAAACTTGTCGAAACATGGATGTAAATCGACTAAAACTTGGGTTTGAATAATGTGGGGTATCGAAGAAGAACGCTACAATGAGTCATTTCTCCTTAACTGGGCCAAGTGGATTTTAGAACTTACGATTTTGAAAATTTGAGTGAAAAGAAAATATTATGCATGAAAACGAACTCAGAAAATCCAATGTAAGTGCAAAATCATTATTATTTGACTTTTTTTTTGATTATTTTTACTTGCACGTTCTAACATGTATAACAAAGGTTGACACGCTTACTCCAGAACACGACTAACGTCTGCACAGTCTTAAGCTAGCATCTTAAAAAGACACATTACGATTCAATGAATAAATAATGTTCATTCTCATCACCCAACAATTCAACTTATCAAACAAGAACCAAGGTGTTATTTATGAATTTTAAGTTAATCCTTGTTCAATGAATGACCTACTTCATAAAATTTGATTGCTGATGTAATGTAAATTCCCCCCACACTTGAGTGTGACTGTGTCCTCACAGTCGTTAATCAGACATATCTTAGTGAAAGGAAAAATAAAAATAAGAGACTATTGACATATGTACAAAAGAGGGTTAGTGCGTCTTACCGAATGTAATGTGGCTCATGGAGGACCATGAGCTCTTCCTCTTGGTTGGGTATTGGTTCCAAGTAAGGTTTAAGGCGTTGACCATTGACCTTAAAGGATGATCCATCAGTTGGATTCTCAATTTCTACCGCACCATACGGAAAAATAGTCCGTACAGTGTAAGGTCCTGTCCATCTAGATTTTAGCTTACCCGGAAATAGATGCAGTTTTGAGTCAAACAACAGAACTTTTTGACCTGGCATGAAAGTTTTACGTAAAATTGATTTATCATGAAAAAAATTTGTTCTGTCCTTGTAAATTCGTTCATTTTCATAAGCATCATTTCGAATTTCATCAAGTTCATTAAGTTGAAGCTTCCTATGTTCTCCTGCTTGCTCTAAATCAAGATTCAAAGTTTTTATTGCCCATAACGCCCTATGTTCTAGTTCAACTGGCAAGTGACATGGCTTACCAAAAATCAACCGATAAGGGGACATACCCAAGTTGGTTTTGAAAGCAGTGCGGTAAGCCCAAAGAGCGTCGGTTAACTTTTGGGACCAATCTTTACGATTTCGATTCACGGTTTTCTCAAGAATTTGTTTAATCTGCCTATTCGATTCTTCAACTTGCCCACAAGTTTGAGGATGGTAAGGAGTAGATAACTTGTGGGTTATCGAATACTTTCTCATGAGAGCTTCAAAAGAACGATTACAGAAGTGTGTACCATTATCACTGATTATTGTGCGAGGTGTGCCAAACCTAGAAAAGATGTTTTCTTTCAAGAAGCGCACAACAACCTTGTTATCGTTTGTTTTGCATGGTACAGCTTCGACCCATTTGGAAACATAATCAACAGCTAAGAGAATGTAAAGGTTCCCAAAAGAATTAGGGAAGGGTCCCATGAAGTCTATACCCCACACATCAAAAATTTCGACCTCTAGAATGGGGTTTAGGGGCATCATATTCCGTTTAGAAATTTTCCCCAAGAATTGACATCGGTCACAAGTTTTGCAAAATTCGTACGCGTCTTTGAAAAGGTTAGGCCAGTAGAAACCCGATTGGAGAACCTTTTCGGCTGTCTTTTTGAGACCGAAGTGACCACCACAGGCTTGGTCATGACAGAAAGAGAGGACACTGTTAGTTTCAGTGTCGGGAACACACCTTCGAATGATTTGATCGGGACAATACTTGAAAAGATAGAGGTCGTCCCAATAAAAATGTTTCACTTGGGAAAAGAATTTATGTTTATCCTGCTTAGACCAAAAAGAAGGGTTCTGCTTAGTGACTAAGTAGTTGACAATGTCAGCAAACCAAGGATCAGTGGATAGAGAAAACAGTTGTTCATCAGGGAAATTCTCGTTGATCGGAAGAGAAGAAGACAGGGCATTTGGAAGACGAGACAGGTGGTCCGCAATAACGTTGTCAGATCCTTTTTTTATCCTTAATGGTAAGGTCAAATTCTTGAAGTAGAAGGATCCAACGAATGAGACGAGCCTTAGCATCCTTTTTAAAGAAAAGATACCTAAGTGCGGAATGATCGGTATAAACCGTGATGTGTGAGCCAACTAGATAAGGCCTGAATTTTTCTAGAGCGAAAATGACTGCCAAAAGTTCTTTTTCAGTGGTCGTATAATTGATTTGAGCATTGTTCAAAGTCTTACTCGCGTAGTAAATGACAAGAAGAATTTTATCGATACGTTGTCCTAAGACAGTGCCAACAGCGAAATTCGAGGCATCATACATGATTTCAAAAGGCAGCTTCCAGTTGGGAGAGCAGATGATCGGAGCAGAGACAAGTTCATTTTTAAGATGCTCAAAAGATGAAACGCAATCAGAATTGAAATCGAAAGGAACATCCTTACCAAGAAGATTGGTCAAAGGTCGAGTGATTTTGCTAAAATCCTTTATAAAGCGACAGTAAAAACCAGCATGACCTAAAAAGGATCGGATGTCCTTAACGGATTTGGGAATGGGAAGATTCGAGATAACTTCGATTTTAGCTTTGTCTACTTCAATTCCTTTATTAGAGATGACATGTCCTAAAACAATGCCATGTTTGACCATGATGTGACACTTTTCCCAATTAAGAGTTAAGTGTTTATCTTTGCAACGGTTAAGAACAAGATCAAGATGATGTAAACACTCAGAGTAAGAATCACCAAATATGGAAAAATCATCCATGAACACTTCCAAAAATCACTCGATCATATCAGAAAAAATGTTAATCATGCACCTCTGAAAGGTTGCAGGTGCATTACAGAGACCAAAAGACATACGTCGGTACGCAAATGTACCAAATGGACACGTGAAAGTGGTTTTCTCTTGGTCCTCAGGAGCGATAGGGATTTGATTATATCCCGAGTACCCATCAAGGAAACAATAGTACTCATGACCAGCTAGTCGTTCTAACATTTGATCGATAAATGGCAGAGGGAAATGATCCTTACGTGTTGCAGCGTTAAGTTTCCTATAGTCAATACAAACACGCCAACCGGTCTGGGTGCGGGTTGGGATAAGCTCGTTAGCTTCATTTTGGATCACGGTAATCCCTGATTTCTTAGGTACGACATGAATCGGACTAACCCATTGACTATCGGAAATCGGGTAGATGATTCCATTGTCAAGACATTTAAGGATTTCAGCACGAACTGCTTCTTTCATGATGGGGTTCAGTCGACGCTGGGGATCGCGAGTGGGTTTGGCATAATCTATAAGGTGGATTCGATGTTGGACAATCGAAGGACTAATCCCCTAAATATCAGCCATGGACCAACCAATTGCTTCCTTATTTTTCTTAAGGATGGGAAGGAGCAATTGCTCCTGCTCTAAAGTATGGTCGGAAGCGATAATGACAGGAAAAGTTTCATTGTCTCCTAAGTAAGCGTACTTAAGATGACTGGGCAACACTTTGAGGTCAGATTTTGGGGACGACTCAACCGAAGAAATTGGTTGAGGAATAGGCTCAATTGTGAGCGGCTCAACAGAAATTGAATCAGAGACATTTTCGAGAATATCTTGAAATAATGTTTCATAATTTGATTCCATTTCGTTGCTCAGATGGTCGAGCTCAGATTCATTATTGTGGACAGCATGGATTTCAGAAAACTGGTCCACATAAGAGTTAGGAAAGTTTTCAGTTCTGAAGATGTTTAGCTCGACAGTCATGTTACCGAAAGAAAGTTTCATAGACCCATTTCTACAGTTGATGAGAGCATTAGAGGTTGCTAAGAAGGGTCATCCTAGAATCAAAGGGATCTGGTTTGCAGGATTGCTAACCTGTTGAGTTTCTAAGACAATGAAATCAACTGGAAAGATGAATTCGCCAATTTTGATCAACACAACCTCGATTTCGCCCACAGGTTTCTTAATTGAACGGTCAGCAAGCTGAAGGGTAACCTTGGTGGGTTTCAGTTCTCCTAGGCCTAATTGGCAATAGACGGAATATGGAAGCAAGTTAACACTAGCACCTAAGTCTAGCAGACATCTATCGATTTTCTTGTCCCTAATAGTACATGATATTGTGGGGCAGCCAGGATCTTTGTATTTCACTGGCATTGATTGGGACAAGACTTCGCTTAGAGTTGCCGCTAGAAACACTTTCTTAGGTACATGTGTATGACGTTTTTGAGTGCACATATCGTTTAGAAATTTTGCGTATTGTGGAACTTGTTGTATAATATCTAAAAGAGGAATGTTCACTTTAACTTGCTTAAATATTTCAAGGATTTTTTCTAGCTGATCCGTCTTTTTCCTAGGTCGGAGTCTATGAGGAAATGGAGCAGACAACTCAGTAGGTGGGGCTACTTGAGTTTGAGGATGGTCATTGTCAGAAATTGGCTCAATGTTTTGATCTGAGTTGGTTGAATTTTCGATAGGGTTTGGAAGATCGTCCGGTAAAGATTTTGGGTTGACCACATGGTTGTCAATCTTTTTGCCGGATCTAAGAGTTGTGACCGCATTCAAGTGACTAACGTTTGAATCTTGAATGATGTGAATTTGGTTGGAGTTAGGATTTTGACGGTTGGGGTTTGGAATGGGTTGACTCGGGAAAGTGCCTCTTTCCCGTTCGCTTACCGAAGTGGCTAACTGACTCATTTGCATTTCAAGTTTAGCGATCGATTGACTCGTGTTTTGCATGTGCGAAGTCAATAAATTTTGAAGATTGGTATTTGATTGGAGATTTTGAGTCGTTGCATTAGTCAATTCTTCGAGAGTTTTCTCAAGTGATGTCAATCGTTTATCGTCTTGGGGAACAAAAGATTGTTGCGCTTGATTTTGAAAAGGTGGCGCAGGATGTTGGAATTGAGTTTGTTGAAAGGGAGGTTTCGAAGGATTATTCGAAAATGACTGAAAAGGCGGTCGAACCGCATTCGAATTTGCATTGTTTTGGGTCCAAGAGAAGTTAGGATGGTTTCTCCAACCTGGATTGTACGTTGGGGAGAATGGGTCATTCCTAGCTTTGTTAAATGCGTTGAGTTGTTCCAATGAATGTGGGCATTGATCAGCTATGTGGTTAGGATCGTTACATTTGTAACATGAGGTCTGAGATGCTTGAGCTTGATTTATTTGAGTTGATGAAAGGACATTATCGAATTTGGATATCATCGCGTCTATTTTTGCTTCTAAGTCTACTGATGATCCTACCGAATGAGCGTTAGATCGGGAATAAATCGATTTCTCATTAGATCTTTCCCATTGAGCTGATTTTTCGGCCAAATTTTCGAGAAATTTCTAAGCGGCATTGTGATCTTGGGCTAGAAAATTTCCTTGGCACATTGATTCGAGCATGGTTCGAGAGTTATTTTCAAGTCCATCGTATAAAATTTGACAAAGAGTCCATTTTTCAAAATTGTGATGTGGACATTTGACTAGAAGCTCTTTAAATCTTTCAAAATATTTTGCAAAGGATTCACCCCCAAATTGACGAAAATTGACGATTTCATTTCGAATTTTGGATGTTTTTTCCAGAGGGTAAAATTTATTTAGAAAAATGTTTACAAATTCACCCCAAGTTCCAATCGTATTTGAAGGCAAGCTATACAACCATTTCTCAGCATAATCGGTAAGTGCAAATGGAATTAACCTAAGTTTGATTCCATCGTCACTTAATTGTTGAAATTTCATGGTTGCACAAACTTGTTCAAATTTGGTCAAGAAAATATACGGATCATCACATTCTAAATTGCCGAACTTTGGAAGAGTATTTATGTGATTCGAATGAATTTCAAAGTGGTTACCCGTTGGGGCGGGCAATATGATGCAAGAAGGAATAGAAACCCGATCGGGGAAGTATCTATCCATAAGAGATCGAGGGGGATTTTCTTCAGCCCTGGTTAAAGGAATGTTTGTTCGCACTAAACGATTATCTGAAGGGATAACGAGTCCAATGACGCATGCACTAGCGAGAAGAATAAGGGAGGACGAGAAAAAAAAAATTGAGCAATTTTTTTTTTTTACAAAACGAGAATTATTTTGAAATTCTTTTTTTTTGTTATATTGTTTTTAGAGAAAAAGAATTAGACACAAAAGATTTTTTTTAAATGAACCTAATGCAATTTACAATTTCTAGAATTATATAATGACGGTTTGATTTATTTCAACAAAAGACTTCTCAGCTAGTTAACGGACAGGAGTTATCGGTGCACCAGGAATCACCCTAGCAATGCAGCCGAAGGTTTAAGTACCTTCAGAGGAACAACCGATATAATATTTACGAATCACCGTAATATTTATAAACAGTTATTACTCTACCGTAGTCTAGACACCGATAAATAATCCGTTAGAACTAAACCAAATTGTCAAAATATAATGAAGTCCTTAGAAAATAAAAAACAAAACTAAGATGAATGCAATTTTTTTTTTAAATCAGTCACAAAATGAACAGTCTCAGGACAGTCACAGAACAGTCAATTGCAGAAATAAATAAAAAAAAACAATTTTTTTTTTACAAGCAAGCCGATGCCCTGCAGAAGATTTTTACAAGCAATTTCTATATATATATTTTTACTTGCAGCAGCGGTCCCTGTAGAGATAGAAAATACTCACCTTGATCGGCAGTCCGTCCAGTGCAGTTGAGTCGCGCTAGCGCGTTCACACCCCACTTGGTGTGCAACCGCTCGAACCAAATCTGCTTGAGCCTTGAATTCTTTCTACTTTGGCTTTTGAAACCCCTGAGCGTGCAGTTTTAAGCAAGGTAAAGCAGTTCCAAGCAAGTAAACAATTTTATTCTGCTAATTTCTGCACCTTGAAAAGAAGTTGATAATACTGATTTTTTTATTCGGCCAAGTTAACGACTAAAAACAAAAATAGAACTCAAACTCTACCAAATATTATTCAAGTCCAAATGAAAGTCAAAACCCTTTTTTTTTCGAAATTGTTTAAAAACAAAAAAATCAAAAGAAGGTGATAGAAATTAACCTAACTAAGAATACAAGTCAAAAACAATTTCAAATGAACTCAACTCATAAGAAGACCCAGAGCCCAAAGACAACAAAGTCAAAGCACGGCCCTATATAAGACAATGAAGTCACCTTTTCTAAGAAAGAAATCCACCACCGTATACCAATTAATTCACCAAATTAAACACCGCCTATTTCTAAAATCACCATTCCACAACCAAATTTCACAACTAAAAATCAAAACTGGAAAATCGAAATCTCTCAGCCCAAACTGGTTTCTGTTTTGGAGATAGTTCAGGTAAGGAGGTCGGGGGAGGCGATTGTACTCGGAGCGTGGGATTTGGGGGGTTTTCTGGTCCGAAGCGGCTCGCGATTTGGGGGGTTGCGATGTGAATTGGCTTGAGGAGCGTTGAAGCTGGGTTCAAGTTTGTTGTTGGGTGCTATCGTCGGTTTGTAATTCGAAGTGGCGGCTGTGGTGTCAGGCATGAATTTGCGTGAGATGAACGCTTCAGGTTGCGGTCTGGTTGTGCTCGATTGTGGAGTTAGGGTCGGATTGTTTGAAAAGGGGGGTGTTGGGGGTTCTGTGAATTGAGTGGTCGGAGTATTTGTTAAATCAGGAAGTGCGAGGTTGTTTTGTGGTTTATGGGGAGGAAGGTTGGTTTCTGGTGAATGAATGGATGATGTGGACGGAATTGAATATGTGATGTGTGATATGGGGGTGAGTTTGTATGGGAAAGTTTTGTTTGTGAGGTATATGGCAGCGTTGGATGTAGGGGCAGTTGTACGGAGTTGCGCTGATGATTATGAAGCGGGGATGCGCTGCTTGTTTGAAAGTGGAGCAGGGTGGTCTGCTTTGTGTTGTGGAGGCTTGCGGTAAAGGGCTTGCGGTGTGGGTTTTGCTGAGTGCGATTTGGGGGAAGGTTGCTTGGCCGGTGGAGGGATGATTTTGGGGTTTCGAAGCTGAAAGCAGGTGGAGTGTTGTGAAGAGGTAAAGATGGACGTGAATGGTAGGCTTTTTGTGGAGTGGAGGATTTGGTGACCTGTATGATTTGTGATATTTGATGGTTGTCTGAGAATTATGATGAAAACTGGCAAGGGAGAATTTGTGAAGTTGGTACTTGGTGATTTATTTGTAAGCGTGAGGAATAGAAGGAAACCGAGATTTTTTTTTATTGAAAAGTGGTAAGAAATCTGAAAAGAGGGAAGATTGAAAACGAGCAAGACAAATGGAAAGAAATTGAATCAAATTTGGCAAGTTTTTTTTTAATAGAGATTAAGAAATGGAATACAGTGTAGTGGGAAAGAAATTAAAAGGCAATGAAAGGGGAAACAAATTAATCAAAAATTGCAATTTTTTTTTCTTGGTAGGAAGATTATAGTATCAATGATCAAATACCAAATCAACCAGCAAGATTTTTTTTCTATTTATACAAGAAAACAAAAGGAAAAAAATAAAATAATTTTTTTTTTATAAATAAAAAAAAATATAAAATAAGAAAACTATAACTCGAAGGATTTAAAAATAAAAATTATTTTGGTCCCCGGCAACGGCGCCAAAATTTGTTTGCGAACAAATTAAACAATTGTAAACAACTGTAAAATTCGTTCATCTTTCCTAAACAACAAGGATTGTTGTAGAGGGTGTCGAACTCTGGGACCAAAAATATTTTAATTAATAAATCCAATCAAGTTATCCATAACTTTTGATTGGTTGAAAACAAAGAAAATAGCAGAAATTAAATAAAAGAGAGTCTTAACAATAAGTGAAAGCAATTAGGGGGTAATGACATGGATCAGATTCATAATCATCAATAGCCAAAAGATTAACCAGATCTAATACATGTTTCTGTCACAAACATGAATCAACGATAATAGGTTTTTAGAAACAAATATGTAAATAACGACAAGCATAGCCTATGCAGGAGCTCAACTCTACAACCATAGACTATCAGGACAGATTCACTAATTAATTTCTAAAACCCTAAAATTAGATCTAAATCTGATAATTGTTAGACCGAACACGAATATACCCTGTGAAGGAGCATAGCTCTTAAACGACACAGGATATTAAGGTTCAGATCTAACCCTTGGTTCAGATCTAGATCTATATACATGAATTCCTCATCCTTTGGCTATGTGATTCATATCGAATCATATCTATTAGCGTCATCACCCCCTAATCAAAGGGGATTAGCTAGACATAGCTAAAGAAGAAGAAAAACAGAAATTAAATAACATGAACATAAATAAAACTAAAACTAAATAGAACAGAGGAAGAATGATTTTATTCCAAGAAGAGAATTATAGAATAAAACCCAATGTGTTTTACAATGAATGAGATATAGTGTATTTATAGCTGATATGACAAAGGCTACTTGGCAAATTCCATAATGTGGGACTAAAGAATTAGCCCAACTAACTCATAAGCTAGTGTGAACGGGGTTGTAGAGTAAGAGGCCTTGTAAGTGAGCCAGTGTGAACACGTGCAGTGCATGAATGAGAAGCCTTGCAAAGGAGCTAATGTGAACGCTACATGAGTGAAATGGTCTGCAATTGAGCCAATGTGAACACAATATGAGTCTTTAGTGAGCCAAATCTACCCAACTAAACTCTATTTGCAACCGTTCTTCAAGCTTTAAACTCTTCAAGCTTAAGTAATTTTAACTTCACTCTTTTTCAGCAAATTCTTCATGCTTTATTCATCAAATGCTCTAAACCATGATTCTTGTCAACAATCTGAAAACACAGCTATAAATACACAATATCAATTATTTAAAAGATAAAATAAGATAAATATGCGGATAAAATATACACATTTACATGTATATTAGTGTTACTTTGACAGCTTTCAGAGGTCCAGACATATTTTATGAATGGTTAGTAATGCCGTTCGGCCTGTGCAATGCTCCAGCATACTTTGTCAATCTAATGAATAGAGTGTTCAGGGGAGTTCTGAATAAATTTGTCCTTGTATTCATCGATGATATTTTAATCTACTCCAAATCAAAACCCGAGCATGAAAAACACTTAAAACAAGTATTGGAGATTCTAAGAAAGAACGTCTTCAAAGCCAAATTCTCTAAATGTGTCTTCTGGCAAGAAGAGGTGAAGTTCCTTGGCCATGTCGTGTCAAAGAAAGGGATTTCTGTAGATCCGAGCAAAATAACAGCGATTCAAGACTGGAAACAACCCACTACACCCACAGAGGTTAGAAGTTTTATGGGGTTGGCTAGTTATTATCGAAAGTTCGTTAAGGATTTTTCGAAGATATCCGGTCCGTTAACGAAGCTCATGAAGAAGCATGAGAAATTTAAGTGGACTTCCGACTGTGAGGAAGATTTCCAAGAATTGAAATCGAAACTGACAACTGCTCCAGTGTTAACCATTATCGTTGGCAATCAGGATTTGACGGTTTGGACAGATGCTTCTATTAGAGGTCTTGGTGCAGTGTTAATGCAAAGAGGCCAAGTAGTCGCTTATGCAAGCCGCCAACTGAAACCGCATGAGAAGAATTATGTAACTCATGATCTTGAGTTGCTAGCCATCGTTTTTGCTTTGAAAATATGGAGGCATTATTCATTAGGCGAGAAATTTGTACTGTACACAGATCTTCAATCACTGAAGTATTTATATACCCAGAAAGATCTGAATTTGAGACAGCAGCGTTGGCTAGAATTTCTTGCAGCGTATGATCTAGATATCCTGTATACGCCGGGAAAGGCTAACGTTGTAGCGGATGCGCTTAGTAGAAAAACCGCAATCATTGCCAATCTTATAATTACGCCAGGATTGATTGATAAAATATCTGTTCTTCAGAAAAACGACAATTTTGTGAAAGAGATGATAATGAGGATTCGAAGGGGCGAAGGCTCCAGTTTCCAAGTGGATAGTGAGGGAGTTCTGAGATTGAATAGAAGAATATGTGTTCCCGACATCCCTGAGCTCAAAAGAGAGGTGCTGGATGAATGCCATAAGTCCAAACTTTGCATTCATCCTGGTGTAAGTAAAATGTACAACGATATCAAATGCACTTTCTGGTGGAAGGCAATGAAGAGGGATATTTCTTTGTATATTAGCAGATGCCCTACTTGTCAATTAGTCAAGAGCGACCAACAGAAGCTAGCTGGATTGTTGCAACCGTTGGAAGTCCCAGGTTGGAAATGGGAACAGATTTCCAAGGATTTCATAGATGGTTTGCCGCGAAACAGGAAAGGTAAAGACAGCATTTGGTTAATCGTAGATCGCTTCACGAAGACTGCCCATTTCATACCTGTCAGATCCAATAGAACCGCTCAAAGTCTAGCACAGATATGTTTCAAAGAAATCGTTAAGCTGCATGGAACTCCCATCAGCATAGACAGTGATAGAGACCCAATATTTGCTAGCAAATTCAGGGAGGCATTCCAGACAGAATTGGGAACGAAACTGAATA
Source organism: Allium sativum (assembly GCA_030737875.1). Lineage (NCBI taxonomy): Eukaryota > Viridiplantae > Streptophyta > Magnoliopsida > Asparagales > Amaryllidaceae > Allium > Allium sativum. Next base: position 343,645,904 of record CM060919.1, read on the forward strand.
TGAGCACCGCTTATCACCCTCAGATAGATGGCCAAACTGAGCGGGTGAATAGAATTCTAGAAGATTTATTGCGGGCTTGTATAATTGATTTTGGTGGGTCATGGGAAGATCACTTGCATTTGGCAGAATTCTCATATAACAATTGCTATCAAGCAAGTTTGGGAATGTCGCCATTTGAAGCATTATATGGCAGACCGTGCAGATCTCCAGCATTTTGGGTAGAACCTAGCAACAGACTTGTGTTGGGGCCCGATATGATCCAAGAAGCATCTGATAAATTCGATTTCATCAAAAAGCGATTGAGAACCGCGCAAAGCCGACAGAAAAGTTATGCAGATTCTAGAAGAAGAGATTTGACATTTGCTGTTGGTGACCATGTTTATTTGAAAGTTTCTCCGATGAGAGGAGTAATCAGATTTGGCAAAACTGGGAAGTTGGCACCGAGATTTATTGGTCCCTTTCCTATACTTGAACGAATTGGAACTCTTGCTTATAGGGTTCAATTACCAGATTGGTTGCCTGGAGTGCATGATGTATTTAACGTATCTCAACTTAGAAGACATGTACATGATCCGGATCTTGTTGTAGAAGAAGCAGCGCAACAGGACTTGGAATAACTCCAGAATTAGCAGTCAGAAGAGAGCCATTAAAGATTGTTGGCAAAGAAACTAGAGAGCTAAGAAGCAAAAAGGTTCATTTAGTTAAAGTGCAGTGGAGTAGTGATCCTAGAGACTGTACTTGGGAGACTGAGGAAAGCATTAAGCAAGCTTACCCAAAATGCAGAGTGGACATCTCTGACTAACTCCGGTGCAAGGTACCTTTACAATAATTTGCATTTACATTTTGTTCCCTACTTTACTGTTGTTTCCTTTTCGGGGACAAAAAGTTTTAAGTGTGGGAGATTGTAACAACCCGGAAAATACGAGCCAATTTAAAAATTTTAAATTGGCTATTTCAAAGGAATTTGAACAATTGAAATAGAATATTTCAATAAAATAGTGAATTAGAAATAGTGAGTCAGTTTGAAAATTTGAATTCGAACTTTTACTGACTGTGCCGGGTGGAAAATATAACGGATTTTAGTGAAACCAAAAATATTTAAATCTGTTTATCAATACCTTTCTAATGAATCTGAAAAATCGAAGTTTCATAGCGGGAATCAAAAGTTATGGCCGAATGAATTTTCAGAAAGGTGGCTATATAGAATATATAGCCCTTGAAATAGATATTTTGCAAACGACCTCGGAATTCGACGAAATCACTTTTGTTCGGTCCGAGATGTCAAACTATTGCTAGGTTTCAAATTTCATAATTTTTGAAGCTAGTATGTGAGCGTGGCAAAGGAAAATGTGTTTGGTCAATTTCTGTTAAATTGGATCGACCAGAAAATGGCCATTTTTCAAACGATCTCAGAATTCGACGAAACTAGTTTTGTTGGGACCGTAGCGTAAAAACATAGCTAGATTTATTTTTCTGGAATTTTTCGAATCAGTTTGTGGCCCTGGCAAATTGAAATGTACATTCAAAGTTAAAATTAAATGTTTTATACTTTAATTTGAAGAATAACAGATTGTAACTGTCGAATTGGCCAATGAAACATATCCCATTGTGTCCGGGATGGGGGTATTTAGCTAGGGGCGACAGTCGTTGGGTTTGAATTGGTGTCCGTGTGGAGAAACACTATTTAAAAATTTAATAAAACCTTTGGCCAATCAAAATTTTTCTTTCATTATTTTAAAAATAAAAAAAAACCCTCAGAAAACCCTTTTTCTTTATCGCCCCCGAAGATCCACGACTTCGCCACTTCCCGGACCAATCGTCGCCACCACAGGCGACTGCAACCTCCGCCACCACCAGCAATCGACGTGCCTCCCTCCCCCCTTCAAATCCGACCCTACCTCGACCCCCCTCGTCGCCTCTATCGCCTGAATCATCGACCCAAAGTCGACAACTTCCCAGCACCGCCACGATCGCTAGAGACCACCGAACTTCCTCCGACCACCACCGATCGACTCCCCTTTCATCCCTCTTCCACGCTGTACCTTCCGATCGTAGTATCGTGCCTCGGTTCTCGCGAAAACTCCAACCCTAGTTTTGAACCATCGTGAAAGGTGAGTCCTTTTTGATGTTTGAACTTTGAAAAATCATATCTTTATGGTGTGTTGATGAAATTCGATGAAACAGGAAACATCGGGACCGCAAGGAGGCTCTCTACCACATAGAAGAGACCGCGGATTTTTCTGAGTCATCTACGATTTTTAGCACTCCGAAAACCAAGGTGAGAAATCTAAATTAAAAGAATTTGAATGCAAAATGTCGAGTATAAATTATATAAGCGAAATATAAATTACACACGTGTTGTATACCTCATGTACATGCGGTGTGTAAGCTATATGAGCGAAGTATGAATTATATATGCATAGAATAATTGATATATGTGTTGAAATACAAGTGAAATATAGAAATTATATATATATACTCCCCTCGCCTACAAACCATGGACGATATTCATTGTTGTGTATTGGTGTGAAATATTGGATGAAAAATGCGAATGGTTGAATAATTGTTTGTGGTTGAAAAATACCCATTGGTGATTGAAATGAATTGGAAATAATTGTGGAAATGAAAATAAAACATGCCGCCTGCGTGCGAATTAGATGCATGAATCCCCATTGTCAAAAACCGCGAGGTTTTAAGGTAGAGCGAGGAGCCGTACTAGGGACGGTGCCGGTTTTAACTACCCTGCAGTTATTCTGCCGAAATTTTGAATAATATTCATGTGTTAGAATTATTTTCATTTGTTGAAATTATTTTCATATGTTGAAATTTTCTTCATGCGTTGAAATTAAAGTCATGTGTTGAAACTTTATCCATGTGTGGAAATGCTCATGTGTTGAGAAGTGATGTGTGAAAAGTAAATTCATGTGTGAATGAATGAAGTGTTTAAACAATAAAAATCACATTTTTATAATATATATGAAGTATGTAAAATATTCGCCTTATATATAAATAGTTTCAACAATAAAAATTTCATCTTTCTTATATGAACAACATATATAAATTATCCATGTGTGGAGATGCTCATGTATTGAGAAGTGTGTGTATTGGAAAAGTTCATGTGTTGAATAAAAGGATCGAACAATAAAAACTAAATTAGGAAGTGTTAAAAACATTCATGTGTTGAATAAATAATTTAGATGATAAAAATATCATTTTTATCATATATGTGATATGCCAAAGATATACGAGCGTTGAAATAAATATTTGTGAAAGAAATATTATTTTTAACATGCATAGGAACTAAATAAAATAGTCATGTGTTGAAATATATTTTAGTTCGCCAAAATTATCATTTTTGAAATGTGAAGTGTTAAAAATAGCCACTTGTTCAAATAAATATGCATGAGTTGAAATATTCATTAATTAGCTAATGATATGATTTTTGCATATGCATGCAACATTAGAATGAATGGTGTTTTTAAACCAAATTGAATCAAATATGAAGTTGAATGGAAAATGATAAGTGATAAGAATTGCATATATGTACATGCATATTTATTGAACAGGATATAGCAAAGAGGCTAGAGAAGAGGAATAAAATTTTGTGCCCGACAAATAGGTACACGTTTACTGTTTTGTTTGGGTGATGATTTTATGTGCCTGTTTGCTAGCCTCTTGGCTTTTTCCTTTTCTTTTTGAGATGAGACGCCCGTGCGGCTATTTGGGAATTTTCCCAGCCCCTCCCGTACAAAGGAGGTTATGGCGAAATTTTCCAAAATTTAAAGGCGTTAGTGAAATATTTGAAGTGAAAACGATATAGGAATTTTTTAATGAACTATATTTATATAAATATATAAATATAAATAAAATTAAAACGAAACGTGGCCGTGCAGTTCGTGTTTTGAAACCGTGATTTCAAATGACTAGTGGGGGAAATCCGACCATTGGATTTTCCCGAAATCGCAACCGTTGGGTTCGCCTTGGGAATATCTTTCCAACGGCACCAACTTTGTAAAGATCCGACGGTTGGATTGTCTGGAATGTTTAATTCAAATCTGAAGAAAAACAGCGCTAGAAACGATTATATTTATCTATAAATATAAATATAATTAAATTAAATCGAATAACGACGCTGTAGTTCATAATTTGAAATCGTAACTTCAAATGACTAGTGTGGAAGATCCGACCGTCGGATTTTCCCGAAACTGAAACCGTTGGATTCGTTTTGAAATGATCTTTCTAATGATATAAAATTTGTGAAGATCCAACGGTTAGATTTTCAGATATGTGTAAAACAAATTTAATAAAAAACAACGCCAGTGCCTCGACACGACCTGAAACGTCGTTTAATTAAATATGGCTGTTTTAAATAAAATAAAAATGGCGATATATCGTTATAAAATACTATAGACGATATAGAGTGGAAATAAACCAACTTTGTTGTGTTTGCTTGATAAGTGATGATTGAATGTATTTAACATGAAAATTATACTAAAGAACTGAAATGTGAATGTTGAATAGTTTAACCATGTGATAAATTGATTTGAAAATCTAAATATACGTGGGTTATTTGAAAAGGCCGAGTTCATTCTCATTTCAAATAATCGATCGACTTTGAAAAGTCGAAGAGTCGAAGACGGTTGAAGACCGACGATCTTCACATTGGATGGATGGGCGCTACCGATGCTCGTGATTGGAGTAGCAACCTTGAAGGAGCTGAAGTAGCAGCCGTCCGGACATATTGTTGATTGTACGGATATGCGAGGATTTGGTGCCTCCGGTTTCGTTCAAACCCAGAACGAACTTGTAAATGGACTGTTTGTCTGACATTGGATTTTGTTCTGTGCTGATTGATCTCTGTTAAATATATATCTATTTGGCGGCGGAGAATTTATTCTCTTGCTCAACGCCCTTCTCTGAGACGTACGAGAACAGAGGTTATATATTGATAGAAATCAGTCGCATGGAGTATATTTCCTATGTGGAACGCCTAAGTGGCATATGATCAAGGCTTCTGTTGCAAAGCAAAGTCTTGTGGTTGATGATCAAAGCATGGTCTGTGTGACGTAGCTTTGTGTATAACGTGAATTCACGAACCTCACACCTCGGTATGAGTCAAAAACGGGATAGTGACTACAGGGAGAGCACGACGTTTCTTTCTAGCTAAGGTGGTGTCAGTGACCTACCAGCCCTGACATTATATATACTTTTCACCTGTGTGGTAGTTGGAATGCGAGGCGCCTCGATTGTACGTCTGTAAGGACCGGGAAACGTGTGTTCAGGAATAACTAATCCTCAAAAGTAAGAGAGGACCGACCCTGAAGATCCAAGGATCATAGTGGGGTCCTGAGACATTTGCTAGAGTGTCTCGAACGGAGAGGAGCTTGCCCCTTGCCTCGACTCATGATGGAATCCAATTTCCGATACGAAATTGCGGATGTGATTATATTACTAGTATGGCGACATAGTGGTATGGGTCATTTATGCTGCATATGATTGATATTTATGATTGAAATCGCTTTTGAAACATATATGCACTAGTAATAATATCAAACACTTTTGTTTTATTCGTATGAAGCATTTTTGGCCATTATAAGGTAAAACTCTATCCTCTGGCTTGCGTTGCATTGTGTGATGGGACCTGAGTCTTATAATGGCTTCATTTTATAAAAAGCATTGCGATGATTTAATCATTTACTTTATTTCATGCACTAGCACTCATTGGAGTAAACCCGTTCCGCGAAAGTGGCGTGGTCCTTTGATTTGCCTTATTATTGTTGTTAATAAGTTAAGTAGATTTCTCATACCGGTCCCATGACTGACTCGTAGTTTGTTTCACCTTGCAAACTCGGGTTCCCTCATTTTCACACGGGCAGCCTAGTTACAGGTATCTGGTGCACTTTTGGCTCATGGCGAGGCTTGACTACACCGTGCTGACTTTGACTCTTTCCGCCATTATTGTATATGTATTATGATTCCGCCATTGGCGATGTGGACTGATATTTATTTTGTGTACTCTTTATGTATGATTCCGCCTCTGGCGATGATGACTGATTATGTATTATTATGCACTAAGTTGTATCTTGCACTATGCTCTCTGATGTGGTGATATCTATATGATTCCGCTGTCATATGTGTGTAAATTATTCTATTTCTCGTTTGTGCTAATATCTGTGATCTGCTAATGATGATTAATGTGTTATATTCCAATGATTATCCTTAACACCGTGTCACGGGGTTTTGGGATCGTCACATGAAATCCCCATTGTCAAAAACCACGAGGTTTTAAGGTAAAGCGAGGAGCCGTACTCGGGACGGTGCTGGTTTTAAATACCCTGCCATTATGCTGCCGAAATTTTCAATAATATTCATGTGTTAGAATTATTTTCAAATGTTGAAACTATATTCATGTGTTGAAATTATATTCATGTGTTGAAACCATATTCATGTGTTGAATAGAAATTCATGTGTTGAAACCATATTCATGTGTTGAATACATATTCATGTGTTGAATAGAAATTCACGCGATGAATTAAATTCTTTGAAAAATAAAAATAACATTTTATCACATATCTAAACTATATAAACTATTCGTGTTTTAAATAAATTGTTTTAACATTAAAAATCACAATTTTATTATATATATAAACTATAGAAATTATTCATGTGTTGAATGAAGGATTAGAACGATAAAAATCATATTTTTATCGTATGTGTGAAGTGGATAATATTCATGTGTTGAATATATAGATTGAAAAATAAAATTTACATTTTTATTGTGAATATGAAGTGCTAAAAATGTTCATGTGTTGAATAAATATTTTAGACAATAAAAATATCATTTTTATCATGTAAACGACTCGCTAAAAATATACAAGTGTTGAAACAAATATTTGTTTGCTATGGATATTATTTTTAACATGTGGGCGAACTAAATAAAATAGTCATGTGTTGAAATATATTTTTGTTCGCCAAAAATATCATTTTTATGCGAAACGTGAAGTGTTAAAAATAACCACTTGTTCAAATAAACATGTATGGGTTGAAAATATTACTTTTAACATGTGTAGGAAGTGTTAAAAATAACCACTTGTTCAAATAAACATGTATGGGTTGAAAATATTACTTTTAACATGTGTAGGAAGCGTTAAAAATAACCATATGTGGAAATAAACCTTTGTTCGCTAAAAATATTATCTTTAGCTTAGTTTTGCACATATATATACATGTGTTGAACAGGAAGTGGATTAGCTGTCGAGTAAAGAATTTATTTGCGTGCCCGACAAATAGGTAAACCTTAATGAGTTGGATGTGCAAATTTTATTATTATATCAAATCCTGTGAGTGCCATTGGATGCAGAGTGTTGGTTGTTCTGTGTGTAATAATAAACGTCGCCACAGGATAGTAACAATTAATTTTGAACTACACTATATGGCATACTTCTTAAAGATAGGCATACTTCACCATATACCACATAAGCATTTGGAGCTTGTGTGACGAGGTTGAAGATTTACCATACGAGTGAGAGGCTTGTATGGCGATGATTATATATTACAGGTTGAACTGATGACTGATCTGGACTATATAAATTGTAACGGTAAAATTGCAAGATTAATAAAAACCCCACACGGGTCTAGAGATGACAATAAACACGTCTCTCTGGTCATTAAGGCACAAAAACCATTTATAGGGTGACAAGAATTTATTCTCTGGAGTTATGATCTATACACACTCCCCTATGGACACGGGAATATATCACTATAAATATGTGCATGCTTATTAGGATTTATTGGGCACCTAATACGGCCCAATAAATTTCCAAACCCCTTCCCGTACAAAGGAGGTTATGGCTAAATTTTTCGAAATATAAAGGTGTTAGTGAAATATTTGAAGTGAAAACGATATTGAAATCCCCGAATGAAATATATTTATATAAATATAAATATAAATTAAATTAAAACGAATCGAGGCCGTGCAGTTCGCGTTTTGAAATCCTAATTTTAAACGATTATACCGAAAGATCCGACCATCGGATTTTGATGAAACTGGAACCGTTGGGTTCACTTTGGGAATATCTTCCCAATGATATAAACTTTGTCGAAATCCAACGGTTAGATTTTCAGATATGTGTCAAACAAATTTGGGGAAAAATAGCGCCAGTGCCTCGGCACGACCTGAAACGTCGTTTAATTAATTAGGGCCGTTTTTCAATAAATAAAAATGGCAATGTATTGTTATAAAATATTATAGATGATATAGAATGGAAATAAACCGATTCTGCTTGGTTTTCTTGATATTTGGTGGTTGAATGTGTTTGACATGAAAATTACACTAAAGAACTGAAATGTGAATGTCGAATGATTTAACCATGTGAAGAATTGATTTGAAAATCTAAATGTACGTGGATTATTTGAAAAGGCCGAGTTAATTCTCATTTCAAATAATCGATCGACGGTTAGAAGTCGAAGAGTTGAAGATGGTTCAAGACCAACAATCTTCACATTGGATGGATGGGTGCTACTGATGCTCATGATTGGAGTAGCTACCTTGAAGGAGCTGAAGTGGTAGCCGTGCGGACGTATTGTTGATTGTACGGATATGCGAGGAATTTGGTGCCTCCGGCTTCATTCAAACCCAGAACGAACTTTTAAATGGACTGTGTGTCATTGGATTTTGTTCTATGCTGATTGATCTCTATTAAATATATATCTGTTTGGCGGCGGAGAATTTATTCTCTTTCTTAACACCCTTCTCTGAGACGTACGAGCTCAGAGGTTAAATATCGATAGAAATCAGTCGCATGGAGTGAATTGCCTGTGTGGCACGCCTAAGTGGCATATGATCAAGGCTTCTATTGAAAAGCAAAGTCTTGTGGTTGATGATCAAAGCATGGCCTATGTGGCGTAGCTTTGTGTATAGCATTGATTCGCGAGCCTTACACCTTGGTATGAGTCAAAAAGGGATAAGGACCGCTGGGAGAACACGACGTTTCTTTCTACCTACGGTGGTGTCAGTGACTTACCAGCCCTGACATTTATATATACTTTTCACCTGTGTGGTTGTTGGAATGCGAGGCGCCTCGATTATAGGTCTGTAAGGACCGGGAAACGTGTGTTCAGGAATGACTAATCCTCAAAAGTAAGAGAGGACCGGCCCAACCGATTCCAAGGATCGTTGTATGTGATCCTGAGACATTTGCTAGAGTGTCTTGAACGGAGAGGAGCTTTCCCCTTGCCTCGACTCATGATGGAATCCAATTTCCAATACGAAATTGCGGATGTAATTGTATTACTAGTATGGCGACATAGTGGTATGGGTCACTTATGTCGTCTATGATTGATATTTATGATTGAATTCGCTTTTGAAACATATATGCACTAGTAATAATATCAAACACTTTTGTTTTATACGTATGAAGCATCTCTTGGCCATTATAAGGTAAAAACTCTATCCCCTGGCTTGCGTTGCATTGTGTGATGGCACCTGAGTCTTATAATGGCTTCATTTTTAGAAAAAGCATTGTGATGATTTAATAATTTACTTTATTTCATGCACTAGCGATCATTGGAGTAAACCCGTTCCGCGAAAGTGGCGTGGTCCTTTGATTTGCCTTATTATTGTTGTTACTTAGTTAAGTAGATTTCTCATACCAGTCCCATGACTGACTCGTAGTTTATTTCACCTTGCAAACTCGGTACCCTTCTTTTCACATGGGCAGCCTAGTATTAGGTAGCTGGCGTATTTTGGCCTTGCACTGCAGCAGAAGTGCCCCTTTTGGATCATGGCGAGGCTTGACTTCACAGTGTTGACTATTGATTTACTGCCATTATTATTATATGTATATGATTCTGCCTCAGGCAATGTAGACTGATGTTTCTTTATGTACTCTCTATGTATATGTACCGCTTATGGCGATGTAGACTGATCATATATCTTTATGCACTAAGTTGTATCTTGCACTGTGCTCTCTGATGTTGTGATATGTATGATTCCACTGTCATATTTGTGTAAATTATTCTATTTCCTGCTTATGCTATTATCTGTACTCTGCTAATGATGATTAATGTGTTATATTCCAATGATTATCCTTAACACCATAGCACGGGGTTTTGGGATCGTCACAGGTGGTATCAGAGCTTTGGTTAACCTTAGTTCTTGAATTTAACACATTAAACACCTCATCAGAATAGAATCAGTAGTATTCTAAGGCGAGTGGCTCATTAGAGATAGGACTAGTAATGTCCTAGAATGAGCTAAGCAGAATAGCAAAAATAATCTGATCAGTACATCGTTGTCTTTCCTTAAGTTCTTCTACTGTACCATATAATAGAATTATTGTTTCTGAGGGCTGACTCTTTCCTTGCTTATACAGAACTTGATAAATGGCTACCAGAGCAGCAGCAGCTAGAGGAGGCCGTGGAGGTCAAGGAGGCCGAGGCAGGGGCCGAGGAGATAACCCCGCTGCAGAAGGACCATTAATACAACCACCAGCCGCCCAGCCATTCGAGCTCGACCGAGTGGCCAAAAGATATAAGAATCTAGGAGGCTAAACCTTCTCAGGAACCGGCACTATGATTGAGGCCTTAGCATGGTTGAAAACATGCGAAAAGATCTTGGCAGGCCTGAGGCTCGGATATCAGTACAAGGCATTCATGAGTGCTTGGCTTTTGGAAGACGAAGCCGAATTATGGTGGGAATCCATCACTGCTGAGAATCAAAATGCAGGAAGGACATGGGATGACTTCAAAGAAATGTTCAAAGAGAAGTTCATCCCAGAACAAGCAATTGAGCACATGCATGATGAATTTGCAAATCTCCAGCAAGGAGACCTCTCTTTGCAAGACTATCTCATTAAGTTTACATAGTCATCTCGCTACGCCCTAGAGCTCATCGCAACTGCTTAGTCCAAGAACAAAAGGTTCATCCACGGGCTAAAGCGTAAATATCAAGACAGGGCCATGAGCCACATCAAATTGGCATTTTCAGACTTAATGGAGATGGCATGCAATTATGAGGACCTTGACCAAAGAAACCTTGATCTGGACCGCGCTAAAAGTCAAGCGGGGAGCAAACGCAAGCCCTATACGAACAGGCTGAGTCAAGCAACGCGGCATCCACAAATCGGCAAACTAGCTGGATGCCAAAGGGAAGCTGCTTCAATTGTTGAAAGATGGGGCACTATTATAATGTGTGCACAGCCCTAAAACGACAGAAGGCCAACTCTCAAGGCTCAAGTCAGAACTCTTAGAACTCTCGTTCATGCTTCAACTGCCGCAGAACCGGACATCTCATCAAAGATTGTCCATTGCTTAAGAAGGCAGAAGTTGCACATGTGTACGACGGGGCGAACCCGCCGGTTGCTTCCGATGGAGCAGGTAAACCCGATGTTTTGGGAGGTACCCTTACAATTAAAAATATTCCATTTTCCGTATAATTTGACATGGGTGCATCACGTAGTTTTATTGCCAGTAACACTGTTAACAAGTTAAAGTTAAAATAGAAAAAGCTTACGGAATCGGTTAGGGTTCATAACCCAATAGGAGGCTCTATTATTCTCAGTTCATATTGTAAAGTCCCTTCTTCTTTTTCTCGATACCGGTTTCCTTTTAATCTAGTCGTTATGGATTTTCCTGAGTTCGATATCATTCTCAGGCTAGATTGGTTAACGCAATACGAGGCCAAAGTAAGTTGTGCGGAAAGGAGAGTAAAAATTAAAACGAAACTTGGTTTTATTACTGTACCATGCCATGGTTCGGATCCGGATAGAAAGGAATTTTGGTCTACGCTAGAAATTATTCCCACTTCCTTAGAAAAGATTCCGGTTGTTAAAAACTATGCGGATGTGTTTGAAGAGGATGAAAACTTACCTCCGCAAAGAGAAATTGAATTCAGAATCGATCTAATTTCAAATGCTAGACCAGTGGTACATCCAATTCGAAGAATGACTCGAAAAGAAAAAGAAGAATTAGGCGATCAAACTCGTCAACTGCTATGGAAGGGTCTGATCAGACCTAGCTTTTCTAGTTGGGGTGCAGCTGTAGTGTTTGTCCCTAAGTCAGACGGTACTCTCCGATTGTGTGTTGATTACTGAGACCTCAACAAACAGACGCTCAAAAACAAATACCCATTACCCCGCATCGATGATCTGTTAGACCAATTAAATGGGGCGAGAGTATTTTCTAGAATGGACCTAGCTACAGGTTTCCATCAACTGAGAATTGCCGAAGAGTGTGTTCCTTTGACAGCTTTCAGAGGTCCAGACATATTTTATGAATGGTTAGTTTTCCGTTCGGCTTATGCAACGCTCCATCCTACTTCATAGATCTAATGAATAGAGCGTTCAGGGAAGTTCTAAATAAATTTGTCCTGGTATTCATCGATGATATTTTAATCTACTCTAAGTCAGAAGCCGAGCATGAAAGACATCTAGAACAAGTATTGGGGATTCTGAGAAAGAACGTCTTCAAAGCCAAATTCTCTAACTGTATCTTCTAGAAGGAAGAGGTGAAGTTCCTTGGCCATGTCATGTCAAAGGAAGGAATTTCTGTAGATCCGAGCAAAATTACAGCAATCCAAGACTGGAAACAGCCTACTACACCCATAGAGGTCAGAAGTTTTATGGGGTTAGCTAGTTATTATCGAAAATTCGTTAAGGATTTTTCGAAGATATCCGGTCCATTAACAAAGCTTACAAAGAAGCACGAGAAATTTAAGTGGACTTCCGACTATGAGGAAGCTTTCCAGGAATTGAAATCAAAATTGACAACCACTCCAGTATTAACCATTATCAATGGCAATCAGGATTTGACGGTTTGGACGGATGCTTCTATTAGAGGTCTGGGTACAGTGTTAATGCAAAGAGGCCAAGTAGTCGCTTATGCAAGCCGCCAACTGAAACCACATGAGAAGAATTATGTAACTCATGATCTTGAGTTTCTAGCCATCGTTTTTGCTTTGATAATCTGGAGGCATTATTTATTGGGTGAGAAATTCGAATTATTTACAGACCATCAACCATTGAAGTATTTGTTCACCCAGAAAGATCTGAACTTGAGACATTAGCGTTGGCTAGAATTTCTCGCAACGTATGATCTGGATATCTTGTATACGCCGGGAAAGGCTAATGTAGTGGCTGATGCACTCAGTAGAAAGAATGAAATCATCGCCAGTTTTATGGTTACGTCTTCATTGAATGACAAGATCTCTGCTCTTCAGAAAAACGACAATTTTGTTAAAGAGATGATCAGAAGAATTCAAAAAGGCGAAGACTCCAGCTTCCAAGTGGAAGTGAGGGGTTTCTGAGACTAAATGGAAGAATTTGTGTTCCCGACATCTCTGAGCTCAAAAGTGAGGTGCTCGATGAATGTCATAAGTCCAAACTTTGCATTCATCCTGGAGTGAGTAAAATGTACAACGATATCAAGCGCACTTTTTGGTGGAAGGCGATGAGGAGGGACATTTCTTTATATGTTAGCAGATGCCCTACTTGTCAACTAGTCAAGAGCGACCAACAAAAGCTGGCCGGATTGTTGCAACCGTTGGAAGTCCCAGGTTGGAAATGGGAACATATTTCCATGGATTTCATAGATGGTCTGCCCCGAACCAAGAAAGGTAATTACGGTATTTGGGTGATCGTAGATCGCTTCACGAAGACCGCCCATTTCATGCCTGTCAGATCCAATAGAATCGCCCAAAGTCTAGCACAGATTTACTTCAAAGAAATTGTTAAACTGCATGGAGTTCCCATCAGCATAATCAGTGATAGAGACCCAATATTTGCTAGCAAATTCTGGGAGGCATTCCAGACAGAATTGGGAACAAAACTGAATTTGAGCACCGCTTATCACCCTCAGACAGATGGGCAAACTGAGCGAGTGAATAGAATTCTAGAAGATTTACTGCGGGCTTGTATAATTGATTTTGGCGGGTCATGGGAAAATCACTTGCATTTGGCAGAATTCTCACATAACAACAACTATCAGGCAAGTTTGAAAATGTCACCATTTGAAGCATTATACGGTAGACCGTGCAGATCTCCCGCATGTTGGGTAGAACCTGACAACAAACTTGTGTTGGGACCCGATATGATTAGAGAAGCTTCAGATAAAGTCGATTTCATCAAGAAACAATTGAAAACCGCGCAAAGCCGACAGAAAAGTTATGAGGATTCTAGAAGAAGAGATGTGGCGTTCGCTGTTGGTGATTATGTTTATTTGAAAGTTTCTCCGATGAGTGGAGTTATCCGATTCGGTAAAACTGGGAAGTTGGCACCTAGATTTATTAGTCCCTTTCCTATACTTGAACGAATTGGAACTCTTGCTTATAGGGTTCAATTACCTGATTGGTTGCCTGGAGTGCATAATGTGTTTCACGTATCTCAACTTAGAAGACATGTGCATGACCCAGATCTTGTTGTAGAAGAAGCAGCGCAAAAAGACTTAGAAATTACTCCAGAATTAGCAGTTAGAAGAGAACCATTAAAAATAGATGGAAAAGAAACTAAAGAGCTAAGGAGAAAGAAGGTTCACTTAGTTAAAGTGCAGTGGAGTAGTGATCCTAGAGACTGTACTTGGGAGACTGAGAAAAGCATTAAGAAAGCTTACCCCAAATGCAGAGTGGACATCTTTGACTAACTCCGGTGCAAGGTACCTTTACAATACTTTACATTTTCGTTTGTTTCCTACTTTGCTGTTGTTTCCTTTTCGGGGACGAAAAGTTTTAAGTGGGGGAGATTGTAACAACCCGGAAAATACGAGCCAATTTAAAAAATTTAAATTGGTTATTTTAAAGGAATTTGAGCAATTGAAATAGAATATTTCAATAAAATAAAGAGTTAGAAATGGTGCGGCAGTTTCAAAATTTGAATTCAAGTACCGGATGCAAAATAAAACGGATTTTAGTGAAACCAAAAATATTTAAATCTGTTTATGAATATCTTTCTAACGAATCTGAAAAATCAAAGTTTCATAGCGAAAATCAAAAGTTGTGGCCAAATGAATTTTCAGAAAGGTCGCTATAGAGAATATATGGCCCTTGAAACTAGACATTTTGCAAACGACCTCGGAATTCGTCGAAACCACTTTTGTTGGATCCGGGATGTCAAATTATTGCTAGGTTTCAAATTTCATAATTTTTGAAGCTAGTATGTGAGCGTGGCAAAAGAAAATGTGTTTGGTTGATTTCTATTAAATTAGATCGGCCAAAATAGGGCCATTCAAACGGTCTCAGAATTCGACGAAACCAGTTTTGTTGGGACCGTAGCATCAAAAATAGCTAGATTTATTTTTTTGGAATTTTTCGAATCAGTTTGTTGCCCTGGCCAATTGAAATGTACGTTAAAATCGAATACTGAATATTTTATATTTTAATTTGAAGAATAACTGAATGTAACAGTCGAATTGGCCTACGAAACATATCCCATTGTGTTCGGGATAGGGGTATTCAGCCAGGGACGATAGTCGTTGGGCTTGGGTTGGTATTCATATGAAGAAACACTATTTTCAAAATTAAATAAAGCCCCGGCCAATGAAAAAATCCCATTCATAATTTAAAAATATAAAAAACTTCAGAAAACCCCCCGCCCCCTCAGCTCTCGACGGAAATGATTTTCCCATCTTCCCGACCCTTTTCCGACCGCCACAACCACTTGACTCCTCCGCCACCACCTGATATTCAAAGCCCTCCTCCTCCTCTTTAACTCAATACTGCCCTCACTCCCCATCGTCGCTCCATCGCGAAGGACCGCGCTTCCAAAGTCTTCAACTTCCCGCCACCGCCCTACCCTATCCCGACCACCGAGTCGCCAGCGCCGCCACCCTCTGGAGCGCCTCTTTTCCCTCTGTCACGTCGCACCACCTGATCGACGCGATACTTCACGGATTTGCTGCAAATTCGAAACCTAGTTTTGAAGGTTCAAACGAGGTATGTGGCTTTGATTTTCTGAACTGAAAAATAACACTTTTAAGTGTTGCAAACTTTTAAAAATCGTATCTTTATCGTGTATTAACGAAATTCGATGAAACAGGAGACATCGTGACCGTAAGGACGCTCTCTACATTCTAGAAGTGTCCGGGGATTTTTCTGAGCTTGCTAGGATTTTTAGAAAAGCAACAACCAATATGAGATTTCTAAACTAAAATGTGAATGGACATGTGTTGTATAAGTTATATAAGCGGAATATAAATTGTATACATGTTGTATACCTCATGTACATGCGTTGTATAAGTTATATGAGCGAAGTATGAATTATACATGCATTGTATAAATCATATGTGTGTTGGAATGGAAATAAAATATATTTATATACGAATATATATATATATATACACACTCCCCTCGTCCACAAACCATGGGCGATATTTATTGATTGTGAATTGGTGTGAAAAATTTGGTGAATAATGTGAATGGTTGATAGGATTGTTTGTGGTTGATATTGTTTGGATTGTGGTTGAAAAATACCATTGTGGTTGAAAAATACCCATTTGTGATTGAAACAAAATTTGAATAAATTGTGGAAAAGAAAAACATACTTGCCTGCGTGCGAATTAGATGTATGAAATCCCCATTGTTAAAAACCGCGAGGTTTTAAGGTAGAGCGAGGAGCCGTACTCGGGACGGTGCCGGTTTTAAATACCCTGCCGTTACGCTGTCGAAATTTTCAATAATATCCATGTGTTAGAATTATTTTCATATCTTGAAACTATATTCATGTGTTGAAATTATATTCATGTGTTGAAACCATATTCATGTGTTGAATAGAAATTCATGTGTTGAAACCATATTCATGTGTTTGTTTAGATATTCATGTGTTGAATAGAAATTCATGTGATGAATAAAATTCTTTGAAAAATAAAAATAACATTTTATCACATATCTAAACTATATAAACTATTCATGTTTTAAATAAATTGTTTTAACATCAAAAATCACATTTTTATTATATATATAAACTATAGAAATTATTCATGTGTTGAATAAAGGATTAGAACGATAAAAATCATATTTTTATCGTATGTGTGAAGTGGATAATATTCATGTGTTGAATATATAGATTGAACAATAAAATTTACATCTTTATTGTGAATATGAAGTGCTAAAAATGTTCATGTGTTGAATAAATATTTTAGACGATAAAAATATCATTTTTATCATGTAAATGACTCGCTAAAAATATACAAGTGTTGAAAAAAATATTTGTTTGCTATGGATATTATTTTTAACATGTGGGCAAACTAAATAAAATAGTCATGTGTTGAAATATATTTTTGTTCGCCAAAAATATCATTTTTATGCAAAACGTGAAGTTTTAAAAATAACCACTTATTCAAATAAACATGTGTGGGTTGAAAATATTATTTTTAACATGTGTAGGAAGCATTAAAAAAACCATATGTGGAAATAAACCTTTGTTCGCTAAAAATATTATCTTTAGCTTAGTTTTGCACATATATATACATGTGTTGAACAGGAAGTGGATTAGCTGTTGAGTAAAGAATTTATTTGCGTGCCCGACAAATAGGTAAACTTTAATGAGTTGGATGTGCAAATTTTATTATTATATCAACTCCTGTGAGTGCCGTTGGATGCGGAGTGTTGGTTGTTCTGTGTGTAATAATAAACGTCGCCATAGGATAGTAACAATTAATTTTGAACTACACTATATGGCATACTTCTTGAAGATAGGCATATTTCATCATATACCACATAAGCAATTGGAGCTTGTGTGACGAGATTGAAGATTTACCATACGAGCGAGTGGCTTGTATGGCGACGAATATATATTACAGGTTGAACTGATGACTGATCTGGACTATATAAATTGTAATGGTAAAATTGCAAGATTAATAAAAACCCCACATGGGTCTAGAGATGACAATAAACACGTCTCCCTGGTCATTAAGGCACAAAAACCATTTATAGGGTGACGAGAATTTATTCTCTGGAGTTATGATCTATACGTACTCCCCTGGGGACACTGTAATATATCACTATAAATATGTGCATGCTTATTAGGATTTATTGGGTACCTACCTAATAAGGCCCAATAAATTTCCAAACCCCTTCCCATACAAAGGAGGTTACAACGAAATTTTTCGAAATATAAAGGTGTTAGTGAAATATTTGAAGTGAAAACGATATTGAAATCGCCGGATGAATTATATTTATATATATATAAAAATTAAATTAAAACGAATCGAGGCCGTGTAGTTCGCGTTTTGAAATCGTAATTTTAAATGATTATATCGAAAGATCCGACCATCGGATTTTGATGAAACTGGAACCGTTGGGTTCGCTTTGGGAATATCTTCCCAATGATATAAACTTTGTTGAAATCCAACGGTTAGATTTTCAGATATGTGTAAAACAAATTTAGGGAAAAACAGCGCCAGCGCCTCGGCACGACCTGAAACGTCGTTTAATTAATTAGGGTCGTTCTTCAATAAATAAAAATGGCAATGTATCGTTATAAAATATTATAGACGATATAGAATGGAAATAAACCAATTCTGCTTGGTTTGCTTGATATTTGGTGGTTGAATGTGTTTGACATGAAAATTATACTAAAAAACTGAAATGTGAATTTCGAATGATTTAACCATGTGAAGAATTGATTTGAAAATCTAAATATACGTGGATTATTTGAAAAGGCGGAGTTAATTCTCATTTCAAATAATCGATCGACAGTTAGAAGTCGAAGAGTTGAAGACGGTTCAAGACCGACGATCTTCACATTGGATGGATGGGCGCTACTAATGCTCATGATTGGAGTAGCTACATTGAAGGAGCTGAAGTGGTAGCCGTCCGGACATATTGTTGATGGTACGGGTATGCGAGGAATTTGGTGCCTCCGGCTTCGTTCAAACCAAGAACGAACTTGTAAATGGACTGTGTGCCTGACATTGGATTTTATTCTGTAATGATTGATCTCTATTAAATATATATCTGTTTGGCGGCGGAGAATTTATTCTCTTGCTTAACGCCCTTCTCTGAGACGTACGAGCTCAGAGGTTATATATCGATAGAAATCGGTCGCATGGAGTGAATTGCTTGTGTGGCACGCCTAAGTGGCATATGATCAAGGCTTCTGTTGAAAAGCAAAGTCTTGGGGTTGATGATCAAAGCATGACCTATGTGGCGCAGCTTTGTGTATAGCGTCGATTCGCGAGCCTCACACCTCGATATGAGTCAAAAACGGGATAAGGA
This sequence comes from Allium sativum, assembly GCA_030737875.1. Taxonomy (NCBI): domain Eukaryota; kingdom Viridiplantae; phylum Streptophyta; class Magnoliopsida; order Asparagales; family Amaryllidaceae; genus Allium; species Allium sativum. Next base: position 343,665,108 of record CM060919.1, read on the forward strand.
CAGCTGGGAGAACACGACGTTTCTTTCTAGCTACGGTGGTGTCAGTGACTTACCAGTCCTGACATTTATATATACTTTTCACCTGTGTGGTTGTTGGAATGCGAGGCGCCTCGATTATAGGTCTGTAAGGACCGGGAAATGTGTGTTCAGGAATGACTAATCCTCAAAAGTAAGAGAGGACCGGCCCAGCTGATTCCAAGGATCGCTGTGTGTGATCGTGAGACATTTGCTAGAGTGTCTCGAACGGAGAGGAGCATGCCCCTTGCCTCGACTCATGATGGAATCCAATTTCCAATACGAAATTGCGGATTTGATTGTATTACTAGTATGACGACATAGTGGTATGGGTCACTTATGTCGTCTATGATTGATATTTATGATTGAATTCGCTTTTGAAACATATATGCACTAGTAATAATATCAAACACTTTTGTTTTATACGTATGAAGCATCTCTTGGCCATTATAAGGTAAAAACTCTATCCTTCGGCTTGCGTTGCATTGTGTGATGGGACCTGAGCCTTATAATGGCTTCATTTTTAGAAAAAGCACTGCGATGATTTAATAATTTACTTTATTTCATGCACTTGCGATCACTGGAGTAAACCCGTTCCGCAAAAGTGGCGTAGTCCTTTGATTTTCCTTATTATTGTTGTTAATTAGTTAAGTAGATTTCTCATACCAGTCCCATGACTGACTCGTAGTTTGTTTCACTTTGCAAACTCGGGTGCCCTTATTTTCCCACGGGCAGCCTAGTATCAGGTAGCTGGCGTATTTTGGCTTTGCACTGCAGCAGAAGCGCACCTTTTGGATCATGGCGAGGCTTGACTTCACAGTGTTGACTATTGATTTACCGCCATTGTTGTTATATGTATATGATTCCGCCTCAGGCGATGTAGACTGATGTTTCTTTATGTACTCTTTATGTATATGTATCGCTTATGGCGATGTAGACTGATCATGTATCTTTATGCACTAAGTTGTATCCTGCACTGTGCTCTCTGATGTTGTGATATGTATGATTCCGCTGTCATATTTGTGTAAATTATTCTATTTCCTGCTTATGCTATTATCTGTACTCTGCTAATGATGATTAATGTGTTATATTCCAATGATTATCCTTATCACCGTAGCACGGGGTTTTGGGATTGTCACAGGTGTCGGGTGCTACTAAGCACCGTCTGCATCCTAGTACATATTTTAACAAGAAATAAAACAAAAGTGAGAAGTTCTCACCTTTGGGATCCACTCCTCCATTTTTTAAAGGATGGTTTCGATTCTGTTTTGATTTCAGTCCGTTCCATCGACATCTGTTTCACGTAGTTGATATTAAAAATCACATTTTTATCATTACGCTTTACATATAAAAATCACATTTTTATATGGTTGTCATGTTTGTAAAAATCACTTCTTTATATTGTTGTTATATATATAAAAATCACTATTTTTATTTCTACTTCATATATATATATAAATCGAATTTCTATCACTACTTCATTATAAAAATCATATTTTTACATAACGCTTCATACATTATAAAGATTATATTTTTATATCGCTTCATACATTGTTACTTCGTTATAGAAATTATATTTTTATAACGCCACTTTCTATACAAAAATTATATTTTTACTTTGCTAAATATTATATTTTTTTCTTGTTATTCCTATGATAAAAATTATATTTTTATCCTATATTATGATATATAAAATTAGTTTTTTTATTTATTTTGTCTACTTCATTATAAAAATAAAATCTTTCTATACGTTACTTCATGATTAAAATCGAACCTTTACCTTCCTAGAAATAAAAATCTCACCTTTTTATATTTAAAAATCTAAGCTTTTCATTTTTAAAATCTAAGCTTTTTATATTTAAAAATATAATCTTTTTTAAGTTAAAACTATATTCCTTTCTAAGATAAAAATATATTCTTTTCTATATATATATATAAAAAAATCATCTTTCCTACAACAAAAATTACAGTTTCTAAAGCAACAAGTTAAAACATAAAGAAAATTAAAAAGAAAAAGGGAAGGGGAGGACTTACGGCGCTGATCGGAGGGGGAGGGGGGCGTTTGACGTCGGGGAGGTGCTGTGGTTCGGCGAAGGGTGGCGTTCTTGGCCAGAGGTGGGACCAGGGGTGGTGAAGGCGGTGGATTGGGTTGATTGGGGGGGTGCGGTTTTCATGTGGAGGAAGGGGGAAATCGTTGGAGAAGGGAGCGACGCCGGTCTGGGGGTGAAAGAAGAGCCTCCGGCGGCGGCTCCACTTGACGCGGCGGCGAGGGCGATGGATCGCCTGGGGGTATAATTATATTTATATTTTATTATTTTTAATTTCAAAAAGTACCTTTTTATTTCGACCTCCAAGCGAGACCCTTACTGTCATCCATAAGTAATTACCCTCATTCCGAACATAATGGGATATGTATCGTAAGCCAATTTGGCTATTTCGATCAGTTTCCATCAAAATAAAAATATAAATCTATACATTGAATTTAAACGTACATTTTAATTTACCGAGGCCACATACGGACTCTAAAAATTCCCAAAAAATATTTTCTAGCTTCGTATTGACGGTCCTGACATAACTAATTTCATCAAATTTGGAGACCGTTCGAAAAATGGCCATTTTCTGGTCGATCCAAATTGACTGAAACTGTCAAAACACGTTTTTCCTTTGCCACGCTCACCTATTGGTTCATAAAATTATGAAAACTGGAATCTAGCAATAACTTGACATCCCGGATCCAACATAAGTGGTTTCGTCGAAAATGCAGGTCATTTGCAAAATTTCCATTTTAAGGCTAAAATTCCATAGCGACTATTCTGAATTTTCATCTGGGAATAACTTTTTTTCCCGCAATGAAATTTCAATTTTACGGATTCATTCGAAAGATATTCTCTAATAGATTCTAATATTTTTGGTTTCGCTAAAATCCATTTTATTTTGAATCATGTACATTCATTTGAAATTTTAAATTGGATTTTCAAACTACCGCGCCATTTCCAATTCCTTTTATAATTAAAAATAAATATTTATATTCTAACGGCGATTCAAATAAATATATTCATTCCAATTCTATTCAAAATAGATTTCTCATCGTAATGATTTAAAATAATTCATTTTAAATAATCAAAATTCATTAAAATTGCCATAATAAATTTTTTAAATTGGTTCAGATTTTTTGGGTTATTACACTTGTGAATGCATATACACACACATTAGGCACTATATCGACTCAATCACTCTCATACTTCATATGGATGTGTGTGAATTTTTCTTCTTTTTATGGGTGAAATAGATGTATCATCATATGGATGTTGCACTTGGACAGATGATTGTGCACATATATATAACTTACAAGTTATAATCGTATTATTTTCATACATGATGGATTCATGAAACTAACATACATTGCATTAAGGAGGTCAATTGAATCAGTAGACCACCTGATCTTCACATTAGTATTGGGACATATACACACACCTCTGCATATGTTTATACAAGCATTACGAATCTTTTAAGGACAATGGATGCCTGTGATTGGTGCATGAGTAGATGGATGTGGATGTTAGGATATACGTTCTTCTTAACTTAGAGATTTCGGGGACGAAATCCTTTGAGTAGGGGAGAATGTAACACCCTGTAATTTTAACAACACTGGAGAGGAAAAATTAAATAATTATTAATTTAGTATTAAAAATTAAGGTAAATGGACCGCGTCTTTGCATTCATCTCGGAATTCTAGTCAAAATAGACACCTGGTTTGCATAAAATGGACACCGTATGAAAACGTTATGAAGGTTTGAAGTTTGTATACGCGCAAGAATACATAAATACATACATATATATATATATATAGTGGAAATTTGCATGAAGGGCTTACTAGTCAGGTCCAATTAGTTTAATGGACACAACTTTTAAAGAATAAGTTTCAAGGACAAAAAAAATGTTGCGACCGTTATTTTGCAAATCTGAAAACCTGGTCAATCTTCATTAAAATCGTGATTTTCAAAAGCTTTTCATGTTTCAAATGAATCGATTGAACGATTCGATTTCTATAGCCACAATCGATTGAACGAATCGATTGAATGATTCGCTTGAACGAATCGATTGAACGATTTGATTTTCAAACGCTTTTCATTTTATGTCATGTGTTGATGAAGTGAAGGAGGACTGTTGTGTTTTGATGATGGATTGTTGGTTTCAGAGTGTATAGAAATGCAAAACATAGAGAAGATGGGAAGCAAATGGAAATCAAATTTAAAACAATAGTTAACAATACTACAAGTTCAATGTAAAATATTATTTTGTGTGGATTGAATGCAGGTGCTTTTCCGGTTTTATAACTAATAGTTATAATGTTCACGAAGTCGGTTTCATGTGCTTCTTTTTATATTTTCAGATAAAGATAAACACTTTTATCTTTTTCAGAGAAGGAAGAACATGCTGCAGTAATGATACAGCGGAATACTAGTTGGTTTATGTGATTTCACTGTGAAACTATCTGCTAATGTATATATTTTTGATACAATGGAATACTAGCTTTAAGTGTTTGTCATGTATATAATTTTATATTTTTCAGGGAAAGATAAATACTTCTATCTTTTTTAGAAAAGGAATAACAACTTGCAATAATGATCTAAATCATACTGGCATACTTGAACTTTTTTTTTATACTGTGTACTACAGTACAATGAAAATTGCGAACAATGCAGAAGTCGTAGCCATTGTTTTTAACACAAAAAGATAATTAAAAAGGAAGAACACCAAACTGCGTAACTTCCCACTGTTCTTTCCAGCTCTTTTATACACAAATTTGCATAGGTCATTTATGGTTTTAACTCCGCAACAAAGAACAATTAACCAAAAAAACCTAAGGTCACCGAAAAAACAAATAAACATGACTCTGCAAGTTCATAGCCATTCTATTTATAAGCACAACAATAAGCAATATGACTACGACTATCATGGTAGTTCAGTCTCCATATCGCTGCACCCTTTAAATAATGCTTGTTGATCCTCGAATTCCTACAAAGGAAATTTGAATATGTATTAACAAGGATGAAATTAGAAAGAAAGAAAAATAATTAATAAAATGATAACATAATTTTGACTTAGTTAGTCTACCATGAATTTGGAGTTATATGCTCTTGTGTTGTAATTTATTATGTAACTAAATTTTAGCATATCTTTTGATATTCACAAACAACTAAAAGCATTTCGTTATAATTTATTATGTAACTAAGTTGTTTGTACAAAAACATAAATGCTTTTATCTTTTTTATGCAGGCTTTAAATCAAGTTCATATGGTATGTAATAATTGTATATAATAAGTAAAACATCAAACTTGCTTAACATGTACCCTTTTTTTTTAAACATAAGTAGAGCTAAACATGTAATTATCCTTTTTAAATCTGAAGTTTGGTTTTGAAAAGATAGATGCAACTATCTTTTTTAAATCTGAAATAAATTAAGATATTCAACTAAACATTTAAAAATTGTTAATTACAAAAATGCAATTTTGTAATCAAAAGTTCAGTTTTACCATTTACATTCCATATTTGCAATTAACAGTTAACACATAGCATATATATTCATTTATCTTTTTTAAATCTGAAGTTCAATTTTGAAAAGATAGATGCATCTATCATTTTTAAGTCTAAAATAAGATAAGATATTCTACTAAACATTTAAAAATTGTTTATTAAAAAATTGCAATTTAGTAATCAAAAGTTCAGTTTTATCATTAATATTGCATATTTGCAACTAACAATTAACAAATGGCATATATATTCATTTATCTTTTATAATCTGAAGCTCAGTTTTGAAAAGATAGATGTAACTATCTTTTTTAAATCAGTAATAAATTAAGATACTCTACTACATTTAAAAATTGTTAATTACAAAATTGCAATTTTGTAATCAAAAAGTCAGTTTTATCATTAACGTTGCATATTTGCAACTAATAATTAACACATGACATATATATATATTTATCTTTCCTAAATCTAAAGTTCAGTTTTGTAAAGATAGATGCATCTATCTTTTTCAAATTTGAAATAAAATAAGATATTGTATGTAAAAAATAAACACGTTAATATTTATGATTTAGTAAAAGATAAAATAAGATATTTTATGTAACTTATCTTTTATTCTACTAAATCAGAAATAAAATGATATATTCTATATAACTTAACTTTATCCTTTAGTAAATGATAGATGCAATTATCTTTTTTAAATCTGAAATAAAATAAGTTATTCTATGTAAAAAATGAACATGTTAACATTTATCATTTAGTTAAAGATAAAATAAGATAGTCTATGTAACTTATCTTTTATCTTTTAGTAAAAGATAGATGCAATTATCAATTTTAAATCTAAAATAAAATAAATTATTCTATGTAAAAAATAAACATGTTAATATTTATCATTTAGTAAAGGATAAAATAAGTTATTCCATGTAACTTATCTTGTATTATACTAAATATGAAATAAAAAAAGATATTCTGTGTAACTTATCTTTTATCTTTTAGTAAAAGATAAATGCAATTAACTTTTTACAATCTGAAATAAAATAAGTTATTCTAAGTAAAAAATAAACATGTTAATATTTATGATTTAGTTAAAGATAAAATAAGATAGTCTATGTAACTTTTCTTTTATCTTTCAGTAAAAGATAGATGAAATTATCTATTTTAAATCTGAAATAAAACAAGGTATTCTATGTAAAAAATAAACATGTTAATATTTATCATTTAGTAAAATATAAAATAAGATATTCTATGTAACTTATTTCGTATTCTACTAAATATGGAACAAAAAAAGATATTCTATGTAACTTATCTTTTAGTAAAAGATAGATGCAATTATCATTTTTAAATTATGAAATAAAGTATGATATTCTGCGTAAAAAATAAACATGTTACTATTTATCATTTAGTAAAAGATAAAATAAGATATTCTATGTAACTTATCTTTTAATGCTTTTATCACAATAAATCCAAATCATAAGAAAAACAACAAACATGTTTAAAATGTATAAGTGATTATCAAATATTATTAAGGTTTAATACGTCGTTAGATCATTCAAATCAAAAGATAAACACCTTTATCTTTTCAAGCTGTCAAACAAATTAACGTCTACACTGAATATATACGTATGAATAGTTTCATCATCACTATAAATTGATTCATATTACGCATTATTAACCCACTGAGTATTTACATATGATTAACAAAACAAAAAAAATTGTTTTACATGTATCAGTAATTTTCAAATATTACTAAATTTTAATACGTAATTAAATAATTCAAATCAAAAGATAAACACCTTTATCTTTTTAAGTTGTGAAACAATATAAAATCTACCTCTGAATATATATGTATAAACTATTTTATATAGCAAATAAAATAAATCAGTGAATGACTACTTACTTAAGCTAACAAAAACAATCGATATATAGCAAACAAAAAAATCGAGGAACAACAAACAACAAAGATAAACAAGTATCGACTTGTTCAACAACGAACACAAATCGTGTCTTGCAAATAGTGAATAGAAATTGCGTCTTAGTTTCATCACCTGGATAAAGGTGAGGCGATTAACATCAGCAATCAATATATAACAAATAAAAGAAATAAACAATTACTTACTTTTTCAGCTGAGAAAAGTGATGCGGTTGGATTTCTTCAGCTAATCGACAAATCAGCTGAGGCAATTTTGTTTCGAAAGTAGATTAGTAGCAGATTTGATTTTCAATGTATAAAGATGAAGAAGAAAGGGGGTTTGAAATCGATTTAGGGTCTTTTTTAACGTCGAGAATGCATACGAAATGAGACGATAAAATTTTGTCCTTAAAAATAATTATTTTAAACTCGCATCCTTAAAATTAATTGGTTGAGGGGAGTAATCCCTTATTATACAATGCCTCTCTCTCTATATATACACACACATATATGAAATCAAGAAATTCAAAATTAGGTCCAGAAATTCGAAACCGCGCAGTTTTGGGGAGGCGGGGATTTTCCTGCTCAGGGGTGTCGACCTCTTAAGGGGGGTGTCGGCCCGTGGGTCGACACCGATTTTCCCGCTCAGGGGTGTCAACCTCTTAAGGGGGTGTCAACCCTTGGGTCGACCCCTCAAGGAGGGTGTCGACCCATGGGTCGACACCCCTGTTGCAGATCAGACAGATTAGGGTCTCGGGGCATCTATGAATATGGCCTCGTTTCTCAAGTTTTTGCACGCCAAAAATAATGGAGAACTAGATGCTTCTTCTACCCAGATCAAATCAAGCATTTTTCTTCTTCTGCAATCAAGTTATTCAAGCTTTGATCTGTGATTCAATGCTAGTAATCCCTTCTCTTCTTCTAGATCCAAACATTGTGAGTTTAATTTACTTTTAGATCTAAATAATTAAAAGTTAAACTTGATATGACTATAACTTAGATCTATACCTTTGATTGCTTGAATCATATCAAATATGTTATAACTTGTGTATCTATGATATTCTAACATGACTATGACTTAGATCTTAATCTTTATCATGTCAGATCTTCTATTGATTGTAGGTCTAATTCACTGTTTAGATCGCCTTATACCTTTTCAATTATGTTTATGGCCAAATTATATCTTTTATTGGTTAGATATCTAAATCATTGTTAAGATCACATCACGCCTATCCCTATTATGTTAGAATCATTTCTATTATCATATGTTCATAAGATCTATCCTATATGCCTACCTTGTCATTATGCTACTATATGTTTTATGCTTGTTTCTGCCATTATATGACTATTATGTTAATATGATCATCTATGCTATATTCCCTCCATCTTTTCCCTTTTTGTTTTTATATAGCTAGGCTACCTTCGAGCCTGGGCATGCCGCTGAAATATGTGAATACGTTAGATTGAGAACGAGGGGAAAATGCTAATATTGGGCATAACTTGGAATTGGGAATTTGGGCATAACTTACATAAAGTGTAATAAAATTAGTTTGGGGCATATGATTTAATATGAACATAGCTTGGGAAAGGGGCATGAAAACCTACAATGACAAAGGTAAATTTGGTTAATTATAGAAATGCCTTGAATTACAGTAATTAGAAACTGTAACTGTCCCTAGACACGAGGTTAGATTACACTTATGGTGGAAGTTTGCCTGGAACTGCCCGGCATATCCAGCGACCACAAGTGGTGAATCTAATGTGAGGGGTCTAGGTGCACAAACACGGACGTGCCAAGACACGAGGTTAAGCCCGACTTGTGGAAGAAGTCTGCCTGGAACCGACCGGCACATCCAACATCCCCAAGTGGTAGGCTTAATGTGGGAGGTCTAGCACAACTATAACCATAAACGAATATGGCAATAAAGTTGAATACTTATCGTAGTTGAATCCATAGGGATTGTATGAACACGAACTTTAATAGGGGTTATGTAATAACCCGGAAAATCTGGACCAGTTTAAAAATTTTATTTTGGCAATTTTAGCGTATTTCGAATATTTAAAATGAATTATTTTAAATAATATCGACGAGAAATTTATTTTGAATATAATTCGAACATATATATTATATACGTCGTCTTTAGAATATAAATAATTATATATAAATTATAAATAGAATTGAAAATGGCGTGGTAGTTCGATAATTCGATTTCAAACTTCAATTGAATGTACCGGGTGCAAAACAATCCGGATTTTAGTGAAACCAAAAACATTAGGATCTAATTGATGATATCTTTCCAACGAATCCGAAAAATCAAAATTTCATAGCGGGAATCAAAAGATATGTCCAGTTGAAAATTCTGAATAGTCGCTATGGAATTCAGGCCCTTAAAAATGGGAATTTTGCAAACGACCTCGGATTTCGACGAAACCACTTTTGTTGGATCCGTGTTGTCAAATTATTGCTTGGTTTCAAATTTCATAATTTTTCGAATCAATATGTGAGCGTGGCAAAGGAAAACGCGTTTGACCAGTTTCAGTTGATTTTAATAGACTGGAAAATGGCCATTTTTCTAACAGTCTCAGAATTCGACGAAACTAGTTTTGTTAGGACCGTATCGTCAATACGAAGCTAGAAAATATTTTTCTGGAATTTTTCTAGTTAGTATGTGACCCCAGTAATTTGAAATGTACGTTTAAAATTCAATATAGCGATTTAAATGTAAATTCAACGGAAACTGATCGAGACGAACGAATCAGCCTACGATACATATCCCATTGTGTTCGGAATGGGGGTAAAACGCTATGGACGACAGGCGGTTGGCATTGTTTCGAGGTCGATAGGAAAAGTTACTTTATGTGAATAAAAATTAAAATTAAATAATAAAAAAAGGGTCAACCCTTCTCCCCCTTTAACCCGCTCTGGCCACCCCTCTCTCATTTTAAATCGTTCAGAAAAAAAAAAAAAAAGACGCCGGATCTCGCTCCCCCCACGACCGCTCCCTCCTCCTCCTCCACCGTCGAAGTCGTGACCGTCCCCCTTTGGCCCCGACGCCTCCGCCCAGACTCCCACCTCGTCCACCTTCATCCTCGAGCCCCCCCCCTTCCTTCCACAAATCGAACAACGCGCCCCCCCCAGACCAAATCGCCATCGCCTTGGAACCCTAGCCCGCCGCCCTGCTACCCCCAGCGAGTCCCCTCTGACATCCGACGCCCTCTCTCCTCTTTCCCCCTCTTCAAACTGCGCTCCAACCCCTCTACAACCAAAACAGTCACCCGCAGTGCCACCACCCGCCTGACATCGCCTTCCCCGACCTCCGAGCCGCCTCCTCTGTCACCTCATCCCTTGTATGTTTTATTTTCTCCTTATTTAGTTTAATGTTTCGATATATAACGACGATGATTTTCAATTTTTGATTATAGAAAAAGTTAAGGTTTTTATAGTTAGAAGGTTTAGATTTTTAGATAAGCAAAAATTAGATTTTTATAAAGTTAAAAATGAGATTTTTATATAAGGGGAAGGAGAGGTTATAAAATAGCATTGTTTAAAACTGAGTTTTTATTTAAAATAAATACATTGACGGAAAAAAATATAATTCTTATTATAGTAGGAGAGTGAAGATATAATTTTTATATAATATAGGAAAATTAAAAATATGATTTTTAGCATATGAGAGTTATAAAAATATAATCTTTTATGTTGTAGAAGTGTAAAAATGTAATTTTTATATAGGTAAGATAGTAAAAATATCATCTTTGTATATGTAGCGAAATAAAAATCTGATTTTTATTATATATATGTTGAAACAAAGAGGTGATTTGTATAAAAATGAAATCTTTATATTCAAAAAGGCGAAATCTTTGTATTTGAAAGGGCGAAATCTTTATAGAGTGAATAGCGGTATAAAAATTCGATTTTTATATATTGAATAACAAGATAAAAATTCGATTTTTATATATTGAATAACAAAGATAAAAATTGGATTTTTATATATTGAATAGCAAAGTAAAAATTCGATTTTTATATATTGAATAGCAAAGTAAAAATTCGATTTTTATATATTGAATAGCAAAGTAAAAATTCGATTTTTATATATTGAATAGCAAAGTAAAAATTCGATTTTTATATATTGAATAGCAAAGTGAAAATTCGATTTTTATATATTGAATAGCAAAGTAAAAATTCGATTTTTATATATTGAATAGCAAAGTAAAAATTCGATTTTTATATATTGAATAGCAAAGTAAAAATTCGATTTTTATATATTGAATAACAAAGTAAAAATTCGATTTTTATATATTGAATAGCGAAATAAAAATGTGATTTTTATATATGTAGTAGCTACGGGCAACGAAAGCGACAGAAGGCGATAACGATGAAGATTTCTATCAAAGAAGAGTCGAGATGATTGGATTAGCTATCGGTGAGAACTTCTCACCTTTCAATTTCTTTTCTAGTTAAATATATATACTAGGATGCAGACGGTGTTTAGTAGCACCCGACACCCGTCATCCACAGACCATGGATGGCTTGTTTATTGAATTGTTTGGTTGTGTAGTTAGTTAGAATATTTGAGTTGAATTGAATTGTTTGGTGAAATGAAAGTGATTTGATTGATGTGTGAATGGCGTGGGCCTTCACTAGACCGGGGATAAGGCTAGGCCTCGTCCCGTTTCTAGTATCGTGCCGTTTTGCCGCCGAAATTTTCTAAAATATGTTAGAAAAATAAAAGTATCATTTTTGTTGTGTTAATGAACTGAATAGAAATTCATGTTTTGAAATAAAATGTTTTAATGTTAAAAATATAATTTTTAACGTGATGTGAATAAAATAAAATATTCATTTCCAAACCGGACGGTTTGTTTATGCACACCTATTTGAATGACATTGATTGGGACGATAAATTTTACACATCGCCCAACTGCACAAATAAAATCTGTGTTTGATTGTTTGAAACCCCACACGGGTGTTGGAATGAAATTTGAAGTACACTCATCCTGATTGATTAAATATGTCGATCGATTGATTGACAGGCTGTTATAAGCGTTAGATATCTATATTTGATGCTTATATAGTGTAGTGCACTTTGGTTGATAGTTGATTATTTTTCAATGCTATTATATACATGTGTTATATGGAAATCCATATAGTTAACGCTATATGGTGATTGATTGGGCCTCATTCCAAATTAGAAAATAAAGAATATTATAAAATAAAGGTTCATGTGTTGACTGTACTCATCCGTTGAGATTAGTCATGTGTTGAACGAAATATTTTAATAATAAAATTTACATCTTTATCAATATAAAATAAAGGTTCATGTGTTGACTGTACTCATCCGTTGAGATTAGTCATGTGTTAAAAGAAATATTTTAATAATAAAATTTACATCTTTATCAATATAATATAAAGGTTCATGTGTTGATTGTACTCATCCGTTGAGATTAGTCATGTGTTGAACGAAATATTTGAAATAGAAATATTTGAAAAGGAAATATTTGAAAACGAAATAATTGAATAGAATATTTGAAAATAGAAATATATGAAGACGTGTTGATTAGATTGACGCCATTTTGACGTGAACGATATTTATATCGATTTTACTCATTTTAAAATGAATATTGAAAAGTGATTTCGAAATCGCATATTTTGAAATAAAATTTGAATTAAATTGAATAGGAAACGAATTCGAATTGAACATATAACGAATTTGATTTCAATTGAATATAAAACGAATTTGATTTCAATTGAATATATAATGAATTTGATTCAAATAGAAAACCAATTTGAATTGAATAGAATAGAAAACCAATTTGAATTGAATCGAATAGAAAACCAATTTGAATTGAATCGAATAGAAAACCAATTTGAATTTGAATAGAATAGAAAACAAATCGAATTCGAATTGAATTGGAAACAAATTGAATTGAATAGAAATGAATTTTAAAACGAATTTATAAGGAAGAATTCAATTTTGATTTGAAACGAAATGGAAGTTGAAATTGTTTTTGAAACGAATTTAAAGATATTTATAAAATTAGTTTTTAATTAGAAATCGACAAAGTATATATATATAATATATATATATATTATATATATAATGGCCTGAATAGAACGCGCCGCGCCACGGCAGTTCGTAAATTTCGACCATTTATTTCAAACGGACATTACGGGAGATCCGACCGTCGGGTTCTCCTAAAACCGGAACCGTTGGGTTCGTATCGAAAAGATCTTTCTATCGAATATTAGAAATTTGAAATATAACTGTTGGATTTGGAGATACATCCAAATCAAATTCGAAAAAGGTCGCTATAGGTGCAGTTCGATGGCCGTTGTTGGAAATCGACTGTACGGGCCTTGATAAAATTATTAAAAATATCAATAATTTGTGTAAAATCATAAGAAATGATTTGGGAAAAATTGGGATGAAAAACTCCACATTTGAAAAGATAAAAATAGATTTTTATCAAGATGAACTAGTTTTGAACTAAAATTAAACCCGTTTATTTTTAAATAAATAAACTGGATTTGAAAGGGGTTTTAAACAGAATTGATTTGTGGGTTTATCGTGAACGGTGTTTTCAATAGCATTTGTTCTTTAACCCGATAATAAATAGAATGTGATTTGGGTTTGTCGTGAACTGTGTTTTAAATAACACTAGTTCTTTAACCCAGTAAAAGGAGTTTTAATGAATCTTCAACTAGATTGAAAGGGGGAATTGGTAATCTAAATTATCAAATTTGGAAAATGAGCGAGAATGGAGTATCACCAGTTTTGCTCCAAAGCGATAGTTAAATCTTTAATTAGATTTGAACGTGAGATGGTAATTAATTTTACCGATAACACCGTGGTGTTAGATATGGAGTATTACCAGTTTTGCTTCATGGGATGAATAGGTTGGGATTGGGAAATACAATAAATAATTACTTCGGTGTGGTTCGCTAATCTCGACTAGTTTATAAAACCATAATTTGGTTTTGAAACGGCATCAAAAGGAAGATTAAAGGATAAATTTTAAAGAATTTATCTTGGATAAAATTAACGGGAACCTTTCCCTAAGAATGTGATTTTGTGGATAAAAGAATATTCTGGATTGGAATGAGGCGTATGTTGTGTTTGTGTAACATTTGTTTTAATATACGCGGGTTGTTCGGAAAGGCCGGGTTTATACCCATTCTGAATAACCGATTCGACGATAAGTCGAAGATGAAGATGGTGGTCGAAGACCGGAAGTCTTTACATCGTTTGGTTAATTACTGACGATCCTGATTGGGTTGTACACCCAAGAGGATGGAAATAGTTGGTGGTCGTCCAGACGTACTTGGAGATGGATGGATATGCGAGGAAAGTGCCTCCGGTTTCGTTCAGACCCAGAACGGACTTGTAAATGGATTGTGTGTCTGACATTGGATTTTATTCTGTGTTGATTGATTTCTATTAAATATACATCTGTTTGGCGGCGAAGAATTTATTCTTTTGCTTAACGCCCTTCTCTGAGACGTACGAGCTCAGAGGTTGTATATCGATGGACATCAGTCGCATGGCATGAATTGCCTGTGTGGCACACTAAGATGCAATGATCAAGGCTTTTGTTGAAAAGCGAAGTCTTGTGGTTGATGATCAAAGCACGACCTTCATGGCAGCTTTGTGTATAGCGTGGATTCGCGAGCCTCACACCTCGGTATGAGTCAAAAACGGGATGAGGACCCAAGGAGTGCACGACGTTTCTTTCTAGCTATGGGTGGTGTCAGTGACCTACCAGCCCTGACATTTATATACTTTTCACCTTTGTGGTTTGGATGCGAGGCGCCTCGATTATAGGTCCTATAGGGCCGGGAAACGTGTGTTCAGGAATAACTAATCCTCTAACGTAAGTGAGGACTGGCCTTGGAGGATCCGAGGATTGCCCAGAGTGTGTAGTCCTGAGGCATTTGCTAGAGTGTCTCGAACGCGGAGAGGAGCTTGCCCCTTTCCTCGACTCATGACGGAAATCCAATTTCCAATACGTGTATTGCGGTTTTAATTGTAGAACTAGTATGGCGACATGATATATGGTACCCATGCCGTCTATGATTTATATTTATGATTGAAATTGTTTTGACACTATACACTTATTATAGTATCAAATGATTTGTTTTAAACGTACCAAGCATGTTTGGCTATTATAAGGGAAAACCCTATCCTCCGGCTTGCGTTGCATTATGTGATGGGACCTGGGTCTTATAATAGCTTCATTTTCCGAAAAAGCATTGCGCTGTTTATTCTATGCACTGGTATTCTTGGGAGGAAACCCGTTCCGTGTTATACGGCGTGGTCCCTTGAATTACCCTCTTTTAAAGTAAAGCTTTAAATAACTGTTTTAGTTCTCACACCAGTCACATGACTGACCTGGAGTTTATTGTTTTAACCTAAACTCTGGGTGCCCCTAATTTCCGCACGGGCAGCTAGTAGTTTTAGTTTTGCAGATTTATATTCACAGGATCCTGGTTTACAGCTGGAATGATATCCGAAAAGCTCTGTATCCGTATATCACCTTCAGTTGTGCTTTTGTATTATTTTCCGCTGCTATGTAATTTATTGTAATCTCTGATATTTATCGAATGTAATTTATTCAATTATACTCTGTATATTCTTGTATCTGATGGAATTGTTGTAATATACAATGAAATGTTCTTCCGTCTGCGTTCTGATTTGTCTTGTCCTCACAGTAATTCGTTCTTTCTCATCTCTTCGGAGACCGGGGAAGTTCGGGTCGCTTCATTTGGTTTCAGAGCTTTGGTTTACAGAGCTCGAGAACAAGACACATTAGAACCATACGAAAGAATTCATCAGATATTGGATTAGAAATATCCAATTAGAATGACTCGTTAGAGATGGGATCAGTAGTATCCTAGAACGAGTATGAAGAGTATATTTTTCAAATGAAAACAATTTTGTTTTGAAAATTTAAATCGTTTTATACGTATTAGAATATTTATTTATTTTGAATTTGGACAATCCATTATATAAAGGTTTTGCATATACGCGTCA
Source organism: Allium sativum (assembly GCA_030737875.1). Classification (NCBI taxonomy): domain Eukaryota; kingdom Viridiplantae; phylum Streptophyta; class Magnoliopsida; order Asparagales; family Amaryllidaceae; genus Allium; species Allium sativum. The sequence continues at coordinate 343,681,593 of CM060919.1, forward strand.
TGAACGTATATTCGAAGCTTTAATATACTGGATAGATATAGAATCACATTCTAGACACCCGGAGATGGTTCTGATGATTGATCGATCATCATCCGAATTTATGTTCGTGTTTCGAAGGTGTGATATCTATATATTTCCATTAGACTGGTGTGAGAACAAAAACTAATATAGCTAGAACACATTGTTGTGAATTGGCATCAAAAACAAGATTTTCAGTATATATATATATCAAAATTATGAATTTGAAACGTTAATTCACTAATTGATTGATGTTTGTGTTGTTTGTTTATTTGGTTGCTAATTTTTAACCATTTAGCCTAATTGAATCAAATATTGAACTGTATTGAAAATTGGTTGCATTTGCTTGCATATACATGTACTTACATTGAACAGGTCATAGCAAGGAGGCTAGAGCCAGAGAATAAAATTTGTTTGCCCGACAAATAGGTACATGTTTACTACATAATTTACTGTTTTGTTTGGGTGATGATGATTTTATGAGCCTATTGGCTAGCCGCTTGGCTTTTTCTTTTTCTTTTTGAGATCAGAAGGCCTATATGGCAATTTCGGGATTTTCCCGTGGCTCCCGGTGCAGGGGAGGTTATGGCGAAATTTTTCGAAAATTTAGGGTGTTAGCCAAATTTTTGAAAATTTGAAAATTCTCAGAAACTGAAAAGTTGGAGAATGGAAGCCAGATCGAACGTAGAGTTGATTAATCAAACCACTTTCGACTTTGTTCCTTTTCGGGGACGAAAAGTTTTAAGTGGGGGAGATTGTAATAACCCGGAAAATCTGGACCAGTTTAAAAATTTTATTTTGCCAATTTTAGCGTATTTCGAATAATTAAAATGAATTATTTTAAATAATATCGACGAGAAATTTATTTTGAATATAATTCGAACGTATATATTATATACGTCGTCGTTAGAATATAAATAATTATATATAAATTATAAATAGAATTGAAAATGGCACGGTAGTTCGATAATTCGATTTCAAACTTCAATTGAATGTACCGGGTGCAAAACAATCCGGATTTTAGTGAGACCAAAAACATTAGGATCTAATTGATGATATCTTTCCAACGAATCCGAAAAATCAAAATTTCATAGCGGGAATCAAAAGATATGTCCAGTTGAAAATTCTGAATAGTCGCTATGGAATTCAGGCCCTTAAAAATGGGAATTTTGCAAACGACCTCGGATTTCGACGAAACCACTTTTGTTGGATCCGTGTTGTCAAAGTATTGCTAGGTTTCAAATTTCATAATTTTTCGAATCAATATGTGAGTGTGGCAAAGGAAAACGCGTTTGACCAGTTTTAGTTGATTTTAATCGACTGGAAAATGGCCATTTTTCTAACGGTCTCAGAATTCGACGAAACTAGTTTTGTTAGGACCGTATCGTCAATACGAAGCTAGAAAATATTTTTCTGGAATTTTTCTAGTTAGTATGTGACCCCAGTAATTTGAAATGTACGTTTAAAATTCAATATAGCGATTTAAATGTAAATTCAACGGAAACTGATCGAAACGAACGAATCAGCCTACGATACATATCCCATTGTGTTCGGAATGGGGGTAAAACGCTATGGACAACAGGCGGTTGGCCTTGTTTCGAGGTCGATAGGAAAAGTTACTTTATGTGAATAAAAATTAAAATTAAATAATAAAAAATAGGGTCAACCCTTCTCCCCCTTTAACCCGCTCTGGCCCCCCCCCTCTCTCATTTTAAATCGTTCAGAAAAAAATATAAAAAATAATAATAGTAAAGACGCCGGATCTCGCTCCCCCCACGACCGCTCCCTCCTCCTCCTTCACCGTCGAAGTCGCGACCCTCCCCCTTTGGCCCCGACGCCTCCGCCCAGACTCCCACTTCGTCCACCTTCATCCGCGAGCCCCCCTTCCTTCCACAAATCGAACACCACCCCCCCCCCCCCCCCCCAGACCAAATCGCCATCGCCCTGGAACCCTAGCCCGCCGCCCTGCTACCCCCAGCGAGTCCCCTCTAACATCCGACGCCCTCTCTCCTCTTTCCCCCTCTTCAAACCGCGCTCCAACCCCTCTACAACCAAAACAGTCACCCGCAGTGCCACCACCCGCCTGACATCGCCTTCCCCGACCTCCGAGCCGCCTCCTCTGTCACCTCATCCCTTGTATGTTTTATTTTCTCCTTATTTAGTTTAATGTTTCGATATATAACGACGATGATTTTCAATTTTTGATTATAGAAAAAGTTAAGGTTTTTATAGTTAGAAGGTTTAGATTTTTAGATAAGAAAAAATTAGATTTTTATAAAGTTAAAAATGAGATTTTTATATAAGGGGAAGGAGAGGTTATAAAATAGCATTGTTTAAAACTGAGTTTTTATTTAAAATAAATACATTGACGGAAAAAAATATAATTCTTATTATAGTAGGAGAGTAAAGATATAATTTTTATATAATATAGGAAAATTAAAAATATAATTTTTAGCATATGAGAGTTATAAAAATATAATCTTTTATGTTGTAGAAGTGTAAAAATGTAATTTTTATACAGGTAAGATAGTAAAAATATCATCTTTGTATATGTAGCGAAATAAAAATCTGTTTTTTATTATATATATGTTGAAACAAAGAGGTGATTTGTATAAAAATGAAATCTTTATATTCAAAAAGGCGAAATCTTTGTATTTGAAAGGGCGAAATCTTTATAGAGTGAATAGCGGTATAAAATTTTGATTTTTATATATTGAATAACAATATAAAAATTCGATTTTTATATATTGAATAACAAAGATAAAATTCGATTTTTATATATTGAATAGCAAAGTAAAAATTCGATTTTTATATATTGAATAGCAAAGTAAAAATTCGATTTTTATATATTGAATAGCAAAGAAAAAATTCGATTTTTATATATTGAATAGCAAAGTAAAAATTCGATTTTTATATATTGAATAGCAAAGTAAAAAATTCGATTTTTATATATTGAATAGCAAAGTAAAAATTCGATTTTTATATATTGAATAGCAAAGTAAAAATTCGATTTTTATATCTTGAATAGCAAAGTAAAAATTCGATTTTTATATATTGAATAGCAAAGTAAAAATTCGATTTTTATATGTTGAATAGCAAAGTAAAAATTCGATTTTTATATATTGAATAGCAAAGTAAAAATTCGATTTTTATATATTGAATAGCAAAGTAAAAATTTGATTTTTATATATTGAATAACAAAGTAAAAATTCGATTTTTATATATTGAATAGCAAAATAAAATTGTGATTTTTATATATGTAGTAGCTACGGGCAACGAAAGCGACAGAAGGCGATAACGATGAAGATTTCTATCAAAGAAGAGTCGAGATGATTGGATTAGCTATCGGTGAGAACTTCTCACCTTTCAATTTCTTTTCTAGTTAAATATATATACTAGGATGCAGACGGTGTTTAGTAGCACCCGACACCCGTCATCCACAGACCATGGATGGCTTGTTTGTTGAATTGTTTGGTTGTGTAGTTAGTTAGAATATTTGAGTTGAATTGAATTGTTTGGTGAAATGAAAGTGATTTAATTGATGTGTGAATGGCGTGGGCCTTCACTAGACCGGGGATAAGGCTAGGCCTCGTCCCATTTCTAGTATCGTGCCGTTATGCCGCCGAAATTTTCTAAAATATGTTAGAAAAATAAAAATATCATTTTTATTGTGTTAATGAACTGAATAGAAATTCATGTGTTGAAATAAAATGTTTTATCGTTAAAAATATAATTTTTAACGTGAAGTGAATAAAATAAAATATTCATTTACAATCCGGACGGTTTGTTTATGCACACCTATTTGAATGACCTTGATTGGGACGATAAATTTTACACATCGCCCAACTGCACAAATAAAATCTGTGTTTGATTGTTTGAAACCCCACATGGGTGTTGGAATGAAATTTGAAGTACACTCATCCTGATTGATTAAATATGTCGATCGATTGATTGACATGCTGTTATAAGCGTTAGATATCTATATTTGATGCTTATAAAGTGTAGTGCACTTTGGTTGATGGTTGATTATTTTTCAATGCTATAATATACATGTGTTGTATGGAAATCCATATAGTTAACACTATATGGTGATTGATTGGGCCTCATTCCAATTTAGAAAATAAAGAATATTATAAAATAAAGGTTCATGTGTTGACTGTACTCATCCGTTGAGATTAGTCATGTGTTGAACGAAATATTTTAATAATAAAATTTACATCTTTATCAATATAAAATAAAGGTTCATGTGTTGACTGTAATCATCCGTTGAGATTAGTCATGTGTTGAACGAAATATTTTAATAATAAAATTTACATCTTAATCAATATAATATAAAGGTTCATGTGTTGACTGTACTCATCCGTTGAGATTAGTCATGTGTTGAACGAAATATTTGAAAACGAAATATTTGAAAACGAAATAATCGAATAGAATATTTGAAAATAGAAATATATGAAGCCATGTTGATTAGATTGACGCCATTTTGACGTGAACGATATTTATATCGATTTTACTCATTTTAAAATGAATATTGAAAAGTGATTTCGAAATCGCATATTTTGAAATGAAATTTGAATTAAATTGAATAGGAAACGAATTCGAATTGAATATATAACGAATTTGATTTCAATTGAATATAAAACGAATTTGATTTCAATTGAATATATAATGAATTTGATTCAAATAGAAAACCAATTTGAATTGAATCGAATAGAAAACCAATTTGAATTGAATCGAATAGAAAACCAATTTGAATTGAATCGAATAGAAAACCAATTTGAATTTGAATAGAATAGAAAACAAATCGAATTCGAATTGAATTGGAAACAAATTGAAATGAATTCAAATTGAATTGAACAGAAATGAATTTTAAAACGAATTTATAAGGAAGAATTCAATTTTGATTTGAAATGAAATGGAAGTTGAAATTGTTTTTGAAACGAATTTAAAGCTATTTATAAAATTCGTTTTTTAATTAGAAATCGACGAAGTATATAATATATATATATATTATATATATAATGGCCTGAATAGAACGCGCCGCGCCACGGCAGTTCGTAAATTTCGACCATTTATTTCAAACGGACATTACGGGAGATCCGACCGTCGGGTTCTCCTAAAACCGGAACCGTTGGGTTCGTATCGAAAAGATCTTTCTAACGAATATTAGAAATTTGAAATCTAACGGTTGGATTTGGAGATACGTCCAAATCAAATTCGAAAAAGGTCGCTATAGGTGCAGTTCGATGGCCGTTGTTGGAAATCGACTGTACGGGCCTTGATAAAATTATTAAAAATATCAATAATTTGTGTAAAATCATAAGAAATGATTTGGGAAAAATTGGGATGAAAAATACCACATTTGAAAAGATAAAAATAGATTTTTATCAAGATGAACTAGTTTTGAACTAAAATTAAACCCGTTTATTTTTAAATAAATAAACTGGATTTGAAAGGGGTTTTAAACAGAATTGATTTGTCGGTTTATCGTGAACGGTGTTTTCAATAACATTTGTTCTTTAACCCGATAATAAATAGAATGTGATTTGGGTTTGCCGTGAACTGTGTTTTAAATAACACTAGTTCTTTAACCCAGTAAAAGGAGTTTTAATGAATCTGCAACTAGATTGAAAGGGGGAATTGGTAATCTAAATTATCAAATTTGGAAAATGAGCGAGAATGGAGTATCACCAGTTTTGCTACAAAGCGATAGTTAAATCTTTAATTAGATTTGAACGTGAGATGGTAATTAATTTTACCGATAACACCGTGGTGTTAGATATGGAGTATTACCAGTTTTGCTTCATGGGATGAATAGGTTGGGATTGGGAAATAAAATAAATAATTACTTCGGTGTGGTTCGCTAATCTCGACTAGTTTATAAAACCATAATTTGGTTTTGAAACGGCATCCAAAGGGAAGATTAAAGGATAAATTTTAAAGAATTTATCTTGGATAAAATTAATGGGAACCTTTCCCTAAGAATGTGATTTTATGGATAAAAGAATATTCTGGATTGGAATGAGGCGTATGTTGTGTTTGTGTAACATTTGTTTTAATATACGCGGGTTGTTCGGAAAGGCCGGGTTTATACCCATTCTGAATAACCGATTCGACGATAAGTCGAAGATGAAGACGGTGGTCGAAGACCGGAAGTCTTCACATCGTTTGGGTAATTACTGACGATCCTGATTGGGCTGTACACCCAAGAGGATGGAAATAGTTGGTGGTCGTCCAGACGTACTTGGAGATGGATGGATATGCGAGGAAAGTGCCTCCGGTTTCGTTCAGACCCAGAACGGACTTGTAAATGGATTGTGTGTCTGACATTGGATTTTATTCTGTGTTGATTGATTTCTATTAAATATACATCTGTTTGGCGGCGAAGAATTTATTCTTTTGCTTAACGCCCTTCTCTGAGACGTACGAGCTCAGAGGTTGTATATCGATGGACATCAGTCGCATGGCATGAATTGCCTGTGTGGCACGCTAAGATGCAATGATCAAGGCTTTTGTTGAAAAGCGAAGTCTTGTGGTTGATGATCAAAGCACGACCTTCATGGAAGCTTTGTGTATAGCGTGGATTCGCGAGCCTCACACCTCGGTATGAGTCAAAAACGGGATGAGGACCTAAGGAGTGCACGACGTTTCTTTCTAGCTATGGGTGGTGTCAGTGACCTACCAGCCCTGACATTTATATACTTTTCACCTTTGTGGTTTGGATGCGAGGCGCCTCGATTATAGGTCCTATAGGGCCGGGAAACGTGTGTTCAGGAATAACTAATCCTCTAACGTAAGTGAGGACCGGCCTTGGAAGATCCGAGGATTGCCCAGAGTGTGTAGTCCTGAGGCATTTGCTAGAGTGCCTCGAACGCGGAGAGGAGCTTGCCCCTTGCCTCGACTCATGACGGAAATCCAATTTCCAATACGTGTATTGCGGTTTTAATTGTAGAACTAGTATGGCGACATGATATATGGTACCCATGCCGTCTATGATTTATATTTATGATTGAAATTGTTTTGACACTATACACTTATTATAGTATCAAATGATTTGTTTTAAACGTACCAAGCATGTTTGGCTATTATAAGGGAAAACCCTATCCTCCGGCTTGTGTTGCATTGTGTGATGGGACCTGGGTCTTATAATAGCTTCATTTTCCGAAAAAGCATTGCGCTGTTTATTCTATGCACTGGTATTCTTGGGAGGAAACCCGTTCCGTGTTATACGGCGTGGTCCCTTGAATTACCCTCTTTTAAAGTAAAGCTTTAAATAACTGTTTTAGTTCTCACACCAGTCACATGACTGACCTAGAGTTTATTATTTTAACCTAAACTCTGGGTGCCCCTATTTTCCGCACGGGCAGGTAGTAGTTTTGGTTTTGCAGATTTATATTCACAGGGTCCTGGTTTACAGCTGGAATGATATCCGGAAAGCTCTGTATCCGTATATCACCTTCAGTTGTGCTTTTGTATTATTTTCCGCTGCTATGTAATTTATTGTAATCTCTGATATTTATCGAATGTAATTTATTCAATTATACTCTGTATATTCTTGTATCTGATGGAATTGTTGTAATATACAATGAAATGTTCTTCCGTCTGCGTTCATTTGTGTGTTGTTCTCAAAGTATCCGCTCTTTCCTTCATGAGGAAGTTACGGGTTCTTACAGGTTAATTAAACTTATTTGAACAGTGGGTAGGTTAAGTAAACCTGAGGTGGGTGGGTAATATTTATATATTTAGGCCCACGAACTTAACCTGTTAGGGTTATGCAATTGTATTACACTAGTAGGTAGGCATAATCTGTTGAAAACCTTGTAGTGGGGACGCAAGACAAAGGGGAGAGTTTTCATCATCTTGTGCGTGGGACCCGTTTCGGTCAGTAACCCATTTATAGGTATCAAACGAGTACTCCGAACTAGGCTGGAGTCGGGGCAGCTTATTGGTCTGATTGTAAGAGATCCAAGTGAGGATGGGGTCATGTGCATGCTCCATCGGGGTCATGTGCATGCATGACTCCGCTTGCTCGGGAAAATAGGACGCTGTGACATCAGTAGATATGGTTGTGCACACCCGGGAAATGAAGGGTTGCCACTATAGGGAGTGATACACCCTACTATGGCCTAGCGCAGTGTATCTACAGAGTAGGGAGCCGATCGAATAGGGTAGTAATTAGGGTACATTTAGATTCCAGTATATTTAGGAGCCCGTTATTACCCTCAGAGGTGATTCTGGAACGTTTTGCTGCCTGTTGATTATATGGGGGTGAAAACCTCTCATTGGAAGTACACCTAAGTCTACCGTCTTACAGTTTTTAAGATCATCTCATTCTGGTTATACAAGTAATGGTGCAGAGAAATCATTGGAGAAGCATATACACTCTATCATGTTTATCTTGATTACCTTGTCATACCTGCTTTTTAAGTTGTTACCTTTCTTATCCACTTTATATGCCTATCATGATACTTTTACTTATTTCTATGCTAAAATTAACTGGACTCGCCAATCTTTACATCTGACCCATTCTGTTTTCTCTTCTTTCTGTTCCGTTTCCCCCTATAAGTTCTTAGGGTGGGAATACCCAAGCTTGATCAGGATTTCGTTATTGTCTTTCTTGAGCTATTTAGATGTATTGCTCAAGCTCTTATCTTTTCTACTATGGCTGTTTCTTTTAGGAATTATGCTTCTTTTATTATTGTACTCTGATGTTTTAAGTATAAGACAGAAATTTTAACGATGTATTGTGTTTATGTATTTTCAGACTTATGATGTTTTAAACCATGATGCTTTATGATTAATAAAGTTTTAAATTTTGCTGCTATTTTATATCTATCTTGTAATGTTTCTATTTCTGTTTCAGTTTACCTATAACGCTTCAAGAAACTTAATGCATTCGTTTAATGAGTAACAATAACGGATGTGGCGTGTCACAAGATCCATTGACCTTCTCCTATCACTTCTGAACATGTTCAATCATCTACCCGAATCTAATAGCACAATACTAATACCAAGATCACGCATAACAAGTAGCCCAATTAATTTAAATATTCGAACAATGAATTCAATCATTCGACGAGTATGCATAATCATAAAAATTCATTTGCACATCAATAATTTAATCTTAATGATTAATTGTAAGGTTTATAGATTTGCATTTACTAGTTATAATCAAGTTTAAAATTGAATTTAACATATGGATGACTAAAATCTTCAAATCTGAATAAATGATTTAACATAAACATGTGGGAGTTGAACTTCACTTACCTTACTGCATAATTTGATGAAATCAAATGTAGATTCATTTAGAACAATGATGGATGTGCGTCCCTAATCAAAATGAAGAGATCTGGCCAAAAAATATTGATTTAGTATCTAATTTACAATTAGTGATGATTTTAACGAAGAATATAGTATAGATTTTTGAATTAGGAGAGAAATTAGAGTTGAATTAAATTAGGACTAGTAAGTAAATGAAAGGGAAACAAAAAATGATTCCCCTCAGCCCTTATTTATAAAAAAGATGACTGGACTAATAGGCTTGCTAATTTCATCCCATTAGCAATCTCTAAATCTGGGCAGCAGCTTTTAAAAATTAAAATTGTTGTTTCTCCTAAATTACTGATCTAATTTTTTGATGTGACCACTCTATGAAATGGAAACATCTCAAAGCAATGAGATGGGTTTTGACATCATACTTGGTTCCTGTAGAAAGTAATAGCTGAAGTAAGACTTTCTAAAGGAAAAATGGTCATAATCCGACAAATATCATAGGCATGTAAAATTATATTCTAAAATATTCAAAAACAAACCCCATAAAATCATGAATCAAAAAGAGAATTATAACGTTCTTTTAATTTAATGGAAGTTGAGCTGATTTTTCCTTCCACCCAATCCCATCAAACCCAAATCCCTCTCTCCTCTGACACATCACCGCCCAACGTCAACCCCCATCAACCTCCTACGATTAGACCACTTGACCCAGATCCTAACCTCCCACCTAGCTTATCATCTCCATCGATCCAAACATTGCCTTCAACCCTACCCAATCCTTCATCTTCATTTCCCCCCGCTAACCCTACCATAGCTACTGCTGAACAAGCTTGGACTGGTCATCATCTATTCCAGCATTTTCCACGTAATGCGGGCCAGTACAAGCCTGTACAATATGAGATTCAATACATAGATGGAATAGTAGTACCTTCAACATACATTGTTGATGCGAGATCAGAAGTATGGAAAAACTATTTTATTAGGTTTTTTCTAGACAAACCGCTACCTTATACTATGGTAATAGAAACTTTAAGGTACAATTGGAAGCTGCGAGGTGATTTTAAAGTTAGATCTGATGTAAAGTTTTTCTCTTTGATTTTGCAAATGATGTTGACAAGGATAAGGTAATAAGAGGAGATCTGATTATAATGAGGAATAAACTATTTATAACAATGCAATGGGAACCTTTGATTAGCAATGTTAGTGGAAATATCAAGGCAGTCCCTGTTTGGGCAAGATTGTGATGGCCTGCCCCGCACCAACCGACATTTCCAATGAAATGCGTTGTGACGATGCCCAACCAGCCCGAGACGGTCGTCAAAAGAAAAGAAAAGGGAAGGATTTTGAACGCTGAACCAACAAAGAACCTATAGTATATCTCACAGCGCATGGAACAAAATATAATAATAACATAACTTGATATAAAACAGGCAAGAAAGTGCGTAAGTTGAAAACTAAACCATCATAGCAGCGGAAAATTAAAAACACAGCTTAGGATCCAAACCATCATTATTACAACTTTTAAAACTATCTTTAAAGCAAAATAGGAAGGTACGGTACCAATGCCTAAAGTAGTGACCAGCAACAGCACAGGGAGAATATATGGGAATAATACATGTAAGCCTCATACTCGTCTCCGGATAGCTACTCGTGCATAACAAGCCAACCTGTCTCTAGTCCGCTCGTTTAGGATAACCCAGAGTAACAAGAAGAGACATAAAACTCTGGGTCAGACAAAAGTTTGGTATGAGCGATAAGCGAAAAAAAAGAACAATAACAGGTATACATAACCATACCTGAACCTGGACCTGCAACCAAAGAGTTAGCACCATAGGATGTATAACACTCTTAGGTGACACTAACACATGGCGTGAAAATAATTGGGGGGGAGGCGTATACATGACATAGTGATAGCAAACATCAAACATAGTAACCATCCTCACATCTCTCACTCAGTGCGTAAAGTGTACGATATTCACCACTTTGATCACCTAATTCTTTGTTACGATCACTCTACCCCGTGGAGTCATGACCGCTCCACAGCACTGATCTGTAACCACTAATACTATGTTATGTCCAATCTGCCCGATGGAGTAATAACAACTCCACTACACTGGCTCATAGCCCTGCTACGATCACTTTGCCCCATGGAGTCATAACAACTCCACTGCACTGATCCATAGCCAATATCTTCCTCTCAGTGGTGAGTCAAAGCTATATACATCGGTAACCCCTTTGCATACGTCCTGCAGCAAAGTCCAACTCATGAAGTTAACTCATTGGTTCCCATCTGATTCTTGAGTCCTAACTTCCTATTTGGACTACCTTTACATCTCAGGATTTGGCCTTTTCCCAGTTCGGTCTTCATTCGGTTCGGGTGTGCTTAGTGCTCCAGTCTTCATCGGTTCGGATCAGTGCACTCACGGTTCGGTTCGTGACTACCAAGCCGGTTCGGGTCGTGATCTCTTCCAAGCACAGGGTCGGTTCGTGTGTTCCTCTCAAGGTCCGGTCAAGTCGCACTCCTCCACCGGGTCGGGGTCCTCCGTTGGCTCGTGGTTCATGCCTTCATTGGTTCGGTTTCGAGCTCCAAGTCGGTCGTGGTCTTCAGTTCGGGCTCGTAAATGACGCACTGGCTCGTGGTGCAGTAGTTCGGAGAAGCGGTTCGTGGGAAGGATCGCTTCAAGAGTTGGTCGGTTCGTGCCTCCTTCCTCCGATCTTTCCGGTTCGGGCCAATTTCCTGCAACTTTTCTAGCGAACTGTTTACACCATACGAATGTGTTTTCAATCATTCTAACCTAACTATTCAATCACAAAGCATTCCAACAGTAATAGAAACATGTATAATTAGCCATAAACACCAAAACAACAATATGACATGTATATATGGATCAAACATACCCGAAAACCCATGTTTTCCCCTTAATCGCGTTTAACCATAACTAATGATAGGATTAGTAAAACATATCCAAATTAACCCAAACTTCTATCAGAGTCCTAAAATAATACTTAAGAATTTTTACATATTTTTCCATATTTTTATAATGCATAATTTCGTTAATTAACACTAATCACCCTAATTAACGGTAATTAGTGAAAAACAATGCAAATCACTCACCTTAGCCACAAATGAATTATAGACCTAAACTTTTCTACTATTTTGGGGCGTTTTCCAATGCAACACAGCAGCTCCAACTGTGATTTGACACTAATCTTCCTTGGTTTGGTGTAGATTAAGCTAATACGCGATTAGAAAGCAATTTATGATGAATTTAGAGGGTGAAGACCATTGTTAGGGTTGAAGAGATGTAAGTGGCGGCTGTAAAAATGAATAAAAACTGAATTCCCTAACCCTATAAGCCCTCTCATAAACCTAATCCTGAAATGGGTTATGGGCATAGCTGCTAATCACTCTAATTAGGCCCGGTTAAGCTGTTTTTCACCTTCCAAACCTTATTTCAGCCATATCTCCCAAACGGTAAGTCCGTTTGGATAATGTGACCACTCTACGAAAAGGTAAACCATCATCCGAATCCAATGGAACTGGTTTCCGATCAAAACTCCTTACCAATCAAAAGTTATAGGCGAAACAAGATTCTCTAGGGGCAAAACGGTCATTTAAAATTCAACAAAAATGGTGAACATGGGAAATGACCCCAATAGTTGTTCCCCAAAGTTACACGACTATACGACCTCGTATGAAAATAAAATAAATATCCTGCGATCCTCCAATGCGTAGAATGCGAGTCGTTACATTCTCCCTCCCCTTAGGAAATTTCGCCCCCGGAATTCCTTAATCAAAACATACAATGGGTCCCGCATGCCTATCAGCCATTTACAAACAATCAAACACATAATAACACAACAAGTCTATCCTAGCATGCGGAATAGCTAAATTGCAATTAAAATCTTACCAGACAAAGAGTTCTAGATACAACTTCCTTATGCTCTCTTTTGTTTCCCAAGTACAGTCATTCTCGTTATCACCCCACTGGACCTTTACCAGTCACACGGTCTTCCTTCGAAGTTGCTTTGTATCGTACTCGACAATATGAATTGACCTGCGGTTCCCAACGGCCTCAGGTTCTACTTCGATGTCATCCAACTGATCCGGTGAAATAGTTATATCGGGGTCGTGCACGAACTTCCTTAACCGGGAAACATGAAATACGTTGTGAACTCCTTCCATCTTGTCAGGCAATCCAACTTTATATGCTAAATTCCCAATTTGCTCGAGAACTGGAAATGGACCAACAAACCTTGGTACTAGCTTGCCTCTCCTACTAAATTGAATCACGCTCTTTAACGGAGAAATCTTGACAAACACCAAGTTGCCAATGAATAATTTTAATTCTCTTTGTCTCTTATCAGCATAACTCTTCTGTCTATCTTGGGAAGCCTTCATTCGCTGCTTGATAACCTTGATCTTATCTGAAGTTTCTCTTATTACATCCGGTCCAAGCACGAACTTCTCACCGGTTTCCAACCAACATGATGGTGAGTAGCACGGTCTTCCGTATAAAGCTTCAAATGGAGCCATACCAATACTGGACTGATGACTATTATTATATGCGAATTCCACTAGATGCAAATGGCCATCCCATGACACTCCAAAATATAATATGCATGCTCTCAAGAGGTCTTCTAATACTCGATTCACCCTCTCTGTTTGACCGTCGATTTGAGGATGGCATGCGGTACTGAGATGTAATTCTGACCCTAAAGCCTCTTGTAAGCTCTTCCAAAATCCACTAGTAAACAACGGATCTTGGTCACTCACAATGCCTTTGGGTACTCCATGAAATCTCACTACCCACTTCATATATAGTTCTGTAACTTAGCTGCCGTTCTATTTGACTTGACCAATATAAACCTTGCACTTTTGGTCAGTCGATCCACAATCACCCAAATGCTATCATGACCAGATCTAGTCCTTGGCAAACCATCAATGAAATCCATTGAGACTTGTTCCCATTTCCATTCGGGAGTTTCCAATGGTTGCAGCAAACAACTAGGCTTCTTTTGCTCAGCTTTAACTAGTTGGCAATTCATGCATTTGGATATAAACATCCCAACGCCTCTCTTCATTCCTTCCCATTAGTAGGTCTGCTTCATGTCTCGATACATCTTGTTACCACCGGGATGCATAGTTAGTTTTGAGTGAGGACATTCTCTAAGCACTTCATCTCTTAATCTATTGACATTGGGAATGACTAGTCTTGCATTCTTTCTAAGCCATCCATATCGATCAAGCCCATACTTGTTCATCTCCTCGTCGATTCCCATTTCTAGAGATGATTTCTAATAGAATTGGATCGTCCCTCTGACTGGAAGCAATCCACTCAATCAAAGTGGGTCCGATCGTCAAACTTGCTAACATTTCTGGATCTAATACGAACTTTGGTCTAAAATCATACCCAGCTATGTACTCCAGTTGCTTCCATTCCAGAAACATAGCTCCTAAACTGGCATGTCTCCTACTAAATGCATCAGCTACCGCATTGCCCTTTCCTGGTGTATATGCGATATCGAAATCATAGGAAGCCAAGAATTCTAACCATCTCTGCTGTCGGAGATTTAGATCCTTCGGAGAGAACATGTACTTTAATGACTTATGATTGATAAACAACTCGAACATTTTTCCCAAGAGATAGTGTCTCCACATCTTCAATGCGAACACAATCGCTGCCAACTCCAATTCATGGGTAGGATATCTTTTCTCATGCGGTTTCAGTTGCCGACTAGCATAAGCTACAACTCCTTGCATCAATACAGCACCTAGTCCGGTACCACATGCATCTGTGTATACCATCATCTCTTCGTTCCCTTTAGGAATAACTAACACTGGTGCACTCGTCAACTTCCCCTTTAAAACCTTAAATGCATTCTTGTACCTTCCGTCCTAGACGAAAGCTTAATTCTTCTTGGTCAACTGAGTTAACGGTGTTGCTATCTTGGAGAAGTCCTAGATGAACTTACGATAATACACAGCTAACCCCAAGAAACTTCTTATGTCTGTTGCATTCTTGGGCGTAGACCAATCCTGTACCGTAGCCACCTTCGTATGATCCACGGCAATACCATTCTCTAAAACAACTTGGCCCAAGAACCTCACTTCCCTCCACCAGAAGTGACACTTAGAAAACTTCGCTTTCAATTGGTATTCTCTCAACACCTCCATTACTGTCCTCAAATGTTCCTTGTGCTCTTCTTTTGTCCTCAAGTAAACCAAAGTTGATCCCTGAATACCCTATTCAAAAGATCTACAAAATATGTTGGTGCATTGGTTAACCCGAATAGCATGACCAACCAATCATAGAATCTAGATGGTGTCCGAAATGTCGTTTTAGGAATACTCTCAACTGCTACTCGGAGTTGATTGAATTCCTATCGCGAGGTCCAACTGGGAGAACACTCTTGCTCCTTCCAGTTGATCAAACAAATCATCTATCCGTGGAAGTTGATATTTATTCTTCCTAGTCACCTTATTCAACTCGCGATAGTCTACACACAATCGATGGGAATCATCTGCCTTAGTGGCAAATACAACTGGTGCTCCCCACTCAGAGACACTTCTTCAGCTAAATCCCTTCTTCAAAAGATCGCTTACTTGCACCCCGAGCTCTCGCCGCTCCCTTAGTGCCATACGACAAAGTGGCATCACTATAGGTCTGGCATCTTTCACAAAATCAATACGGAACTCAATCCCTCGGTGTGGTGGAAGACTGGTCGCTTCCCCGAATATGTCCGGACATTGGATAGCAATGGGAACCCTTGATAAGTCGTCCTGCGGAATGTCGGGGGAATTTAGAAAACTAGCCACCACCTCATCACTAGGTAGGCCACCCAACACTACCCTCCTCCCATTATCCGCCCTAATAGTCACTGAAAATCCCTCACAGTCTACCACCACCCCATATCTTTGGAGCTAATCGACTCCCAAAATAATGCCAGACCCAGTAAAGCCTAAAACAAAGCAATCACAAGCAAACATGCATCCATGACTCGATAAGAACAAATTTCGACAAATCATGCTAATGCTAGTCGAACCACCAATCTGGTTCGTCACCACTGAAGGTCTATCGACAATCTCGGGTTGCAATCCCAACCTATCTAACAGGTCACTAGATATGAAGGAATGATAAGCCCCAGTATCAAACGGTACTGGAACAGGA
Source organism: Allium sativum (assembly GCA_030737875.1). Taxonomy (NCBI): domain Eukaryota; kingdom Viridiplantae; phylum Streptophyta; class Magnoliopsida; order Asparagales; family Amaryllidaceae; genus Allium; species Allium sativum. The sequence continues at coordinate 343,698,056 of CM060919.1, forward strand.
ACATCATAAATAGAAAGCATACCTTGAATGACGACATTCTTTCCTTTCTCCGTCGCAGTTGGGGCATTCAACGAAGAAGGAACAACACTAATAGCATATGCTTTCACAATCTACCTTTCTTTGGGAGGTTTTGCACACTTATCCTTGTGATGTCTCACTTGGCCGCAGTTGAAGCACTTCCTATCTGCTGGCTTTGCCCAACATTCTTTTGCATAATGGCCCATCTTGCCACAACTAAAGCACTCTACCTATTTCCTGTCTTTCTTTTTCTGAACATCCTTGGTCTGACTCTGCTTCCTTTTATTCTGAGAATAATTCTTGCCTCCACCGCTTGCCTGCGGCTTTGGCCCCTTTGTAGATGCAACAACAACTTCAGTCTTAGGCTTAGGATAAAGGCTCTCTGATCTCAATGCTTTCCCTACAATCGATTCAAAAGTCTCATCAATATGGTTTATAAGCCTTACCCCCAAGTACAGATCTAAGCCTGTTATGAACTTCTCATTCATCTTCTCGGGAGTGTCAATGAGGGATAATCCATACTTTGATAAAGTATCAAACTCAACAATATACTCTGAGACTGCACTACCATTTTTCTTAAGCTCCAAGAACTTCCTAAACAATTCTAATTTCTGAGCAGTTGGGATAAACTTATCACTGAATCAGGCCTTAAACTGATCCCAAGTAACTTGATCCTTAGGGTAGCTGCCTTAATAGTGTTTCCCTAATTCGTAGCCCGTCCTTGCAGCTGACGGGATGCTAGCTTCCTCTTTATCACGTCTTCGATTCCCAGATCCTCGAAGATTCGCTCACAGCTATCAAGCCAATCCTAAACTTCTGTAGCCGATTTGGTTCCGTGGAACGGGTTCCCACCAAGACTAGTGTAGTCCTTACTGAGCTTGGCGAAATCGGCCCTAGGCGCCCGCACCGCTGCACCACCACCATTTGCAGCATTAGGGGCTGCCCTCTGAACATCCCTAAGCATCTCTCTCATGAAGTCAGTGAACATCGTCCTCATATCAGGAGCATTCCTATTATTGGCTCCTGAACCAATATTCCTCGTATACCGGCTCATCGTTCAATCTGTAAGGAGAAAATGATTAACCATCTCTTCAGTGGTGCTAGGCAGTGCAACTCCATCCTTGGATATACTAATAGTATATATAACTTTTGAAAACCAAAATATCACAAATATGTGCTCTCATATACGTACTATCTCTCCCTGGTGTCTTTCCCTAGGTTAACTATGTAACCTAGAGCTCTGATACCAAACGTGATGGCCTGCCCCGCACCAGCCGACATTTCCAATGAAACGCGCTATGCCGATGCCCAACCAGCACGGGACGGTCGTCAAAAGAAAAGAAAGGGGAAGGAATTTGAATGGTGAACCAACAAAGAAACTGTAGTATATCTCACAGCGCATGGAACAAAATATAATAATAACATAACTTGATATAAAATAGGCGAGACGATGCGTAAGCTGAAAACTAAACCATCATAGCAGCGGAAATTTCAAAACACAGCTTATGATCCAAACCATCATTATTACAACTTTTAAAACTGTCTCTAAAGCAAAATAGGAAGGTACACTACTAATGCCCAAAGTAGTGAGCGGCAACAACATAGGCATAATATATGGGAATAATACGTGTAAGCCTCATGCTCTTCTGTGGACAGCTACTCGTGCATAACCAGCCAACCTGTCTCTAGTCTGCTCGTTTAGGAGCACCCAAAGTAATAAGAAGAGATATAAAACTTTGGGTCACACAAAAGTCTGGTATGAGCAATAAGCGGCAAAAACAGAACAATAACAGGTATACATAACCATATCTGAACCTGGACCTGCAACCAAAGAGTTAGCACCACAGGATGTACAACACTCTTAGGTAACACTAAAACATGGCGTGAAAATAATGGGGAGGGGGTGTACATGACATGGTGATACAAACATCAAACATAGCAACCATCCTCACATCTCTCACTCAATGCGTAAAGTATACGATATCCACCACTTTGATCACCCAATTCTTTGTTACGATCACTCTGCCCCATGGAGTCATGACGGCTCCACTGCACTGATCCGTAACCACTAATACTTTGCTATGTCCACTCTGCCCCATGGAGCCATAACAATTCCACTACATTGGCTCATAGCTCTGCTACGATCACTTTGCCCCCATGGAGTCATAACAACTATACTGCACTGATCCATAGCCAATATCCGTCTCTTAGTGGTAAGTCAAAGCTATAGACATCGATAACCCCTTTGCACACGTCCCATAGAAAAGTCCAACTCATGAAGTTAACTCGTTGGTTCCCTTCTGGATCCTGAGTCCTAACTTCCTATTTGAACTACGTTTTCATCTCGGGTTTTGGCCTTTTCCCAGTTCGGTCTTCATTCGGTTCGGGTGTGCTTTGAGCTCCAGTCATCATCGGTTCGGATCGGTGCACTCACAGTTCGGTTCGTGATCTCTTCCAAGCACTGGGTCAGTTCGTGTGTTCCTCTCCAGGTCGGGTCGGGTCGCACTCCTCCACCGGGTCGGGGTCCTCCATTGGCTCGTGGGCCGAGCCTTCATTGATTCAGGTTCGAGCTCCGGATCGATCGTCGTCTTTGGTTCGGGCCCATAAATGACACACTAGCTCGCGGCGCAGCAGTTCGGAGAAGGGTTCGTGGGATGGGGTGCTTCACAAGTGGGTCGGTTTGTGCCACCTTCCTCCGATCCGATCCGGCTCGGGCCAATTTCCTGTAACTTTTCCAGCGAGCTATTTACACCATACGATGGCGTTTTCGACCATTCTAACCCAACTATTCAATCATAAAGCATTCCAACGAGTATAATCAACCATAAACACCCAAAACAACAATAAGCATGTATATATGGATCAAACATACCCAAAAACCTATGTTATCCCCTTAATCGCGTTTAACATTAACTAATGATAGGATTAGCAAAACATATCCAAATTAACCCAAATTTCTATCAGAGCCCTAAAATAATATTTAAGAATTTTTACATATTTTTCAAGATTTTTATAATGCATAATTTCGTTAATTAACACTAATCACCCTAATTAACCATAATAAGTGAAAAACAATGCAAATCACTCACCTTAGCCACAAATGAATTATAGGTCTGAATTTTTCTGCTGTTTTGGGGTGTTTCCCAATGCAACATAGCAGCTGCAACTCTGATTTGACACTAATCTTCCTTGATTTGGTGTAGATTAAGCTAATACGCGATTAGAAAGCGATTTGGGATGAATTTAGAAGGTGGATGCCAATGTTAGGGTTGAAGAGAGGTAAGTGGCAGCTGTAAAATTAAATAAAAACTGAACTCCCTAACCCTATCAGCCCTCTCATAGCCCTAATCCCAAAATGGGTTATGGGTGTAGCTGCTTATCACTCTAATTAGGCCCGGTTAAGCTGTTTTTCACCTTCCAAACCTTGTTTCAGCCATATCTCCCAAACGGTAAGTCCGTTTGGCTAATGTGACCACTCTATGGAAAGGCAAACCATTATCCGAATCCAATGGAAATGGTTTCAGGTCAAAACTCCTTAGCAATCAATATTTATAGGCGAAACAAGATTCCCCAGAGATAAAATGGTCATTTAAAATTCAGCAAAAATCTTGAACATGGGAAATGACCCCAATAGTCATTCCCCAAAGTTACACGACTATACGACCTCGTATGAAAACGAAATAAATATCCTACGATCCTCCGATGCGTAGAATGCGGGTCATTACAAAGATTCTCTAATATTCCAATATACCTTTGACATAAGGGAATTAATTGGCTTGCAAATAGAGTGGGAAAACTTGTTCGTTTTGATGGGGAAACTGAGTCGATGACAAGAATAGTAGATGCTAAATGCCTGATTGAAATAACTCCTGAAGTCGAACTGGTGAACACTTTTGTAGTTCTGAATCCTGATTAATCCACCCAAATGATTAAAATAGAATATTTATGTTAACCTGATATATGTACACTTTGCAAAGTTTTTGGCCACAAAACTATTGCATGCAAGGAAGTAACAAAGGAAGAAATAAATAGCAAAAAGAAATTAGCAGAGAAAATAGAAGAAACAAAGGGACAAAATCCAGAAGTGAATATGCAGAAAAACCAAAAAGAAGTACCACTAGCTAACACATGGCTAAAGTTGAATGTGAACAGGAAGAGAAACTTGAGTTTCAGGCAGATTGGAAGAGAAAATGAATACAAGAAAAAAAATGATTGCTAAAGGGAAAATGAATGGAAATAAAGAAAGTCTTGAGAATAGAAGCAGAGACGAGAATGCCAAGAGTGCATTACACAATAGCTTCAATGTGTTATACACTCCTGAAATGGATGAAACGGCTGTAAATATAAACAAAAGAAAAGGAATTGGTGAAGTTGAAAGAGAGGAAGAGATTGAATTTTTAAGCAAATGAGGCAGGTGAAAATGAAGTAACTAAAGAAATAGATAATGTAGATGAGGAGAACAAAACAGAAACCATAATGGATAGTGATACTGAAGCAGAAGACAAAAATAGTGGAGAACAAGTAAAAAGCAGCACAACTGAAAAGCAAGAAAAGCTCAAAAAGTAAAGAAGAAAAAAGTTGATAATATTGCAAAGCAAACTCCATGCATGCATGAAGCCGTGCATGAAAACATGAATGCACATGAATGCACTGATGCATTTAAAGTCAAAATTTCACCTACCACTTGCCAAAACTCCAATGCTAATAGTCCTTCTACGTTAGCCAAATTCAAAGCTTTGACACATCAATCAAATTCCATCACTGAAGCTTCCATTATGCCATCCTTAACCAAAACCTCCCTGATTCCAATTGCTACCAAAAAACCACTTGACACTCTCCTCCAACCTCTATCCATCAAACTTTCAAAAAACAAACCCATCCAAGATAGTGTCGCAGCTCCAAAATCGAAAGCAAATAGGGCTAGCTTATCAATAGGGCCAAACACTATCCCAGTTAAAAAAAAGAAAAGAGGAAAGAAAAAAGAAGCAAAAGTATTCCATAGCCCTACATCCTATCCCCATTTGACTCAGATTGTGAAACAGATGCTTCCAATCTAACAATACCATGTATGTCCCTATCCTCTTCTCCAAGAAGAACAAGAAGCACCTCCAAAATACTTTTGTTTAATGATATAGAGTAACATTGCTGCATAGAACATAAGGGGAGCTCACAAAAAAAAAAGACCAAATAAGGAATCTGATTCTCGACCATAAATTATCCCTATTATCCATATCTAAATCTTGCTCTATCTTCTATAGCCTCACATTATATCAATCCAAACTGGTTTTTTGTGACCAATCAAGATTATGCTCCTTATGATAGACTTCTTATCATTTATGATCCCAATATCTTCATACTTTCTCCTATCCTCATTCACCACCAGTTTATCCACTCTAAAGTATTTCATATCCCCTCCTCTTCCTCATTGTACATGACATTCATTTATGGTAGTAACTCTGCAAATGAGAGACAAATGCTGCTTGACTATCTTCCTCACTTCAGGCAAAACACCCACCCTTGTCTAGTCCTTGGTGACTTTAACTGTTCTTACAAAACTGATCAAAAATTTGGTAGCAAAACTTTATCACTATCTGATGTAGCCCCTCTCAATAATGCCTTGCATAATGCCTCTCTAATAGAAGTACCTTCCATTGTTTGTAATTACACCTGGTCTAATAAATGTATTGATGGGCCGTGAACTTTAACTAAATAGACCATGCTTTTATGAATCTCAAATCCCTATCCGATTGGCCTACCATCAAAGTTAATATTACCATGCCCCTCCTTTAAGATGATTTCCCTTTAATCCTCGCAATTGGCTTAACAATTTAAAAAAAGGGTGAACTTCAAACTTTTTGATATATGGACAACAAACTCTTCTCTTCTGCAGATAGTCCAGGATGCGTGGAGAATACATACATATGGAAATCCAATGCTCAATTTACAGAGAAAACTGAAGAATACAAAAGATGCTTTGAAAAAATGGTCTACTGAAATCTATGGTAAAGGTAAAAAAATCTTTTCTTCTCTGACTGATAAATGAAATAGATACAGGAACAAACGATGCAACCAAATGCTGATTTGAACTACTATCAACTAGAAAAAGAAATAATCCAACAACTTGAACTAGCACTCACAACTGAAGCAGATATGGCAAGTCACAAAAACAAGCAAAAATTGTCCATTAAAGGTGACTGAAATACAAAAGAATATCATGCAGTGTTGAAGATTAAGCAACCAAAAACTTTATACATCTGATTGAAGACAAAAATGGAATAAAGCACTCAAGCCCCTCCTTAATTGACAATTATTTTCTCTCTTATTATACTGATCTGCTTGGAGAGGAACCACCTGTTTCTGACTTGAACATTCTTAATAATATCTTCCTCACGTCCTTATCTACTGAAATGAAAACTTCACCAGCCAATCTAATATCCGATGATGAGATTAAAGATGCCATTTTCACAATGAGAAAGTTTGCTTCACCTGGCCCTGATGGTTTTACACAATCCTTTTATATTCATTGTTGGGATATTATTTCTCCTACTATGTTACGTGCAATGCATGGTTTTTTTGAATCCGACAAGATCTTGAGCTATATAAATTCTACTAACCTTGCCCTCATTCTAAAAGTCCAGAATGCCATGGATGTCACACAATTCAGGCCTATAGTGTGTTGCAATGTCATATACAAAGCAATCTCTAGGATCTTAGCAAGGAGACTTAAAGAGGTATTTCCATCTCTCATCTCAAATAACCAAGCTGTGTTCCTCCCATATAGAAGTATATTAGACAATGTGCTGCTTACACATAAACTCATAAATGGTCACCATACGAAGAATATATCCCCTCGTGCTATGCTCAAAGTTGATATAACGAAAGCATTTGACTCTGTGTGGTGGCCTGTTTTAATAATGATAATGCAAAAAATGAATTTCCCTGCCAAATTCATCACATGGATTCATCTCTGCATATCAACAGTCAGATACACTCTGGTCTTCGATGCTCATGTTGTTGGATACTTTAAAGGAAGAAATGTTCTGCTTCAAGAGGACCCAATATCTGCTTATTTGTTCATAATAGTAATGGAATCTTTATATACTAAAGTGAAGAGACAAGTGAGTCTAAAAAACTACCGTCTCCATCCTAAATGCAAAAATCCTCTTATTACCTCACTTGCCTTTGCTGATGACCTTCTCTCATCTTCACCAAACCTACTCTGAAATCTCTCCAAACCATTATGAGAACATTATCCTCCTTCTATAATTTCTCCGACCTTAAAATGAACAAAAGCAAGTCCAATATTCTAATAGCAGGCCTCCCGCTAATCGGGTTATTGTGTGTTCCATTACTGGTATGTCAAATATTGGAAATGAAATGTCATATTTGGGGATACCGCTCTCCACCAAAAGAATAACAATAGTGCAGTGTATGCCTTTGTATAAGAAGATTACATCTGGTTTTGCAAGATGGGAGAATAGATATCTTGCACAACCTGGAAGGCTTGTGATTATTAATGTTGTGATTTTCTCTATGACAGTCTACTGGTCTAGAACTTTCCTCCTTCCTGCAAACTACTAACAATACTAAAGTCGGCAATGAGAAATTTCTTTTGGTTTGGGCTTACAACAAGCTTGAAAAACCAAAAAGGAATGGTGGACTAGATATAAAGAATATAAGACAATGGAATGAGTCAGCTATTTCCAAACATTTTGTAAAATTGGTAACGCAAAAGAATACCCTATGGGTTGATTGGTGCACTAATCGTAATATGAAAAATGATCAAATATGGACCGTTAAGCCTAAAGTAAGTCAGAGTTGGGTCCGGAAAATGTTAATCAAGGTGAGGGACAAGATAAAAGAATTCTTGAAAATTAAAATATCGGTGAACAACAATGTAAGTTTCTGGAAAACCCCATGGATGGACACTTGCCTCATTCTGTTTGATGTTGTATGCTGTGAAGATATGATGCTATCGGAAATTCCTATACATGAAAAAGCTAAAAGATATGTCAAAGAAGGTAAGATAAGACTGCCAAGTACTAACTGCGTGAATGTAAATGTAATATGGAAGAAATATTATGATAAGAGGTATGTGCATACATTGACAAATGAATATGTATGGAATGAGGATGAAGATAAGCATGCAACTTCTACAGTATACAAATCTCTGACGGGTGAAAAGAATATGAGAAAATGTGCGTGGCACAACCGAATATGAAATGTGAGAAATTCAGAAAAACTAAATTTCTTTATGTGGAAAGTTTGTTACAATGTGCTGAATACAAAGAAGAATTTGGTCCAAAGAGGAATGAATGTTCCATTGCAATGTGTTTTATGCACTGCAGGTGATGAAGATGTGAGTCATCTATATTTTCCCTTTCCGCAATTATGTATGGAGAAGAGTTAAGCGAAGAGGAGGGAATGTTGCTCCTTAACCTCACACCAAAGAGGAGTGGCATAGCAAATACAAATCAACTAGGTGGAAATTGAATACTTCCTTTGAGCTGTTGATTATGCTCAAAGTAGTATTAAGTGAAGTTTGGATGGAAAGAAATGGTCGGATTTTCAATCGGCAAAAAAGAAGTAGGACAGAAGTGTATCTAACAGCAAGTAGAAGAATAGGCTATGTAATCTCCACGTCTTCCTATGGTTTTGATCCTCTTATCAACAACAAATGGAAATTATTATTATCTTAATATTTTTCATTGTGTATGCTCGATTTATGCTGTAAGACCTTCTTATGATATAAATATATGGTAGGGGCCATTAATCCCCACTGGCTTTGCTAAAATAATGATAAAACGAAATGTGACATCAACAGAAGTATTCCATGAGTCTTCAGTATGTAAAATATATTTGGTTACATCCTCCTCTATCCCTCCCCTTTCATAGCTATTTTGCCCCTATAGTCGCAATGCAATCAATTGAAAACTGCTTATACTCAAACAACGAATGATAAGGAAGATGCACTGAGAACTGCACTATGATGATAAGGGATGATAATTAGAGAAATAAATTAAAAAAACCATTTGTTTATCTCATATTGCATAGATAAAATATAATAAGAACATATACAAGCCATAACAAAGTGGAAATTTTATATCAATCACTGAGTTACGTATAACATGTCATAAATGTTAGAATACATCTCATCTTCACTACAATATCTCGGAGTATAATCAATTTAGCGGGTATAGAATACCTATAAAATGAATAATATGCTAATGCTCTAAGCTCATCTTCGACACTACAACAGCGCCACAAAACCTTATATCCATTTTTCTCATCCTCATCGTCAATGAGTGTCTGAGAAAATATGAGAAAACATAAAACCTTAGTTCGTACAACACTCTGGTGTGTGTGATAAATAACTATCAATAGTTGCACTATAAGATTTAAGTATGATACCTGACATGTTCCTGGAATCAAAGTGTTAGCACATAATAACTGAGTAAATAATGCTACTTAAATAAGTACAATAATTAATACTTTAAAGAACATGGTAGAAGAATCTAAGCTGTCTCTTTCTGCTCTTCCATTTCTCTATCCTACTTCAGTATCATATAGGTGATAGCCTGCCCAGAGAAAAAGGAGAGAACATATCCATAACAACCACAACATCCATTAAACAAAACTTGCCTATTGCCTTCTAAAGCCTAGAATACATTGATAACCCATATGACCATCCTCACTGTTGTTAAGGGTTAATGGAAAAACTCAATTCTAATCAGACAATATGTATGCGGAATTGACTTATTAAACACATTGCTGCCACTAGCACTAGATACCCCCGTATGGGTAATCTAGGGTACTCAAAAGTCGCTACCAATCCTACTGGGCGTCCCCATGATACTGTTACTTTGAGTCCACTAAAACAGTCTAACTTATCAATGATTCCTTGGCACTTCTAAGTAGAAGAGTTATCTACAGCTCCATCTTATTTCAAGTGTTCCCTCAAACCGTTCCATTATCCTACAGCCTCGTTCCATCCTGAGCTACTCATAACATTTCTACGACCACTCCTATCTGAGTTTATAATCGAAGAGTCATAACTTCAACAGACCATAACTTCCTCAACATAGAACCAACCAGCGAATCATAAGTTACCAACAAATCGCGATGAAATTCTCTACTACCTCTATGGATAACATGATTATTGGCCACTCCTTGATGGATCGACGTTGATCCATACCTTATGAATCGATGTTGGTCAATCTACATAGCCAAAATCTAGTTAGGTCATTTTAAGTTCCTTAAACAAGTCCTCCCCTAAAGTCTTGGATCATGCTACACCCCTTTAGGACCAAATATAGCACTTCGTTTTCATTAATGCTAGAACCAGCACCCCTCTATGTCGATCCATCACCCTATTGCCAATCCAGTCACCATTATCTCTTCACAATAGCTTCAACATGGCCTACATATCACCTTCTATAGACTGAACCTCAATGAAAGCCCTCTACATGGATTGGTGTAGATCCTACCCTATGGATAAGTAATTATCCATATACTTAGCTAAATTTTTGGTGTGATTTCTCATGCATCATGTCGACGTCCTCCAAACCCTACCCTCTAAATTCTATGTGATTCTGATGAGCTTTAATCCTGATATGCTTCAATCTTCAACATAAGTCCTAACTCAAGCATAGACTAACATATAAATCAAGCAATTAAACCATTTAAATAGCAAATTCAACTATTTTCAATCATCATAATCAACCAACTGCATAAGAATATGAATCAGTCAAATCTAATCGTAGATATAGCACTAAACATGGTTAATTATTCACTAGTTATACTAGATCTAACAAAATAATTCATATGTTATAATTAGTTTATGTCAGGAGTTTTTGGATCTGAAATTAATAGATATAATCAGATTCTATGTTTAAAAAACATATAAGTGATTTACAATCCCTAATTAGAATGTATAATCTAACACAGACATGAGGGAAATCATAACCACTCACCTAATCTCACAATTCACTGAAATTGAATGGTGATCAATCTTGGACTGCAAAGAAAATGTAGGAATATGAAATTCAATGAAGAAATCAAATCCTCCAATGTAGACCTAAACCCCAGATTAGCTATTAAAATGATTTCATGTGAATTTGTGTGTCCATTAGGGAAATTAGGATGAACTAGAGTAGATCATAATCCAAAACCTAACACGAAATGAGAGGGAAATCATTAAATCTCTCCCTTCACCCTTACTTATTATGAGAGTGATTAGACTAATGGGATTTCTAATCTAAACCACTTATCACTACTCTAATTCTATTTAACAGTGTTAAAAACTTAAATCTGCAATATATCTTGAATCACATATTCAATTTTTTGTACGAATACTGTACATAATGGAAAACCATCAACCCCAAGTAAAGAGATAGGCCAATGAACCTTGTTCAGATTATATAAAAAGTTATGATAAAACATGACTTTCTAAAGGCAAAATGGACATGTAAATATTCATAAAAATCATGGACATGTAGAAATTAGAAAAAATCATGGATATGTAAAATATTTATTAACCATTTCCTAAAATATTAGAATGATACGACCATTTTATAAATTAAATAAAATTATTCTGTAATTCTAGGATACATAAGATATGGGTCGTTACGATACCAAGCAAAACATTGTATTTTGCATGCTTATCAACCAAAAGTAAGTATCAAACATGCAATAACGAAGCAATTCATAATCTTGCATGTGTAATTATATTCATATAAGACATAATTGGGCAAGTCAATATAACAAACAGGACATACCATCTGAAGAACTATGGATATCCCATTCTCATACTTTCCTTTGTCTCCTATATACAATCGTCTTAATCCTAACTCTGTTACATCTTATCCCACTTAGCTATCTTCCGCCAAAGCTACTTAATATTATTCTCAATGGCTCAAAGCAGCTTACAAGAGATTGAGACTTCTAATTCCACTTTAACATCTTCAAGCTGATTCGACACTACCACAATACATAAGTCACATACAAATTTCACTAGATATGAAACATGAAGCACATTGTGCACATCTACCATCTTTAAGAGTATGTCCACTCTATAATCAAAATTTTCAATTCTTTTCCGTGCTTGGGGATGGTCCAACAAATCTAGGTTCCAAGTTCCCTTTTGTAACACCGCCCAATTTTTCTAAATAGTATATAAGTAATAATGCATATATATTAATGTTGAAATTAATAATATGCATGCAATTAATTACATGCAAATGAATATATGCATAATTAAGAATAAATTTATAAATGGAAGGTTGTATTGTTTATGCATACAATAATTAAAACATACATATGCATGCAAGGGAGAAAGATTAATATGCTAATGCAATTAATTGTAGGAGAGAAGATGTGTATGACAAATAAGAATATTAATGCAAGATAAAAAGAGAAAAGTTAAATAAGGATGCAAGTAAGTAAATAAATAAAAAGAAGAAAGAAAGCAAATAAATAAATGCATGAAGGAAAGAGGTTACTATGTAATGCGTTAAAAATAGTATAATATAGTGTACTAACTAGAAAAGCAAGAAAAAAGGCATTAAATGAATTAATGAGCATACAATTCGAATTGTATAAATAATATAATGACACATGGATATAAATGTAAAGGAAGAATGCATTAATGGAAAATGAGCAATCGATGCAATGCCGTGTGAAAAGGTTAAGGCAGTTTCTTTTAGTTAAAGGAGCATTCAGTGTGAAAAGGGTTAAATTCTAGAGTGTTCTTTTTTTAGTGAGGTGGTTGGTTCAGATAGGTTTTAGATTAATTCCAATGGGCCTAGTTCCTCTAACACACCTATAAACAGATGGCTAGGTTTTCTTTCACTCTCATAATCTTCGAGGAGACGCCAAAACTCTGCTCCTTCTTCTTCCTCAAGCAACCACTCTCCTATTTCTTAGATCTAATCAATACAAACCTTTTCTTAAAATAAAAGTTAGATCTAGGATTCTTCCGCTTCAAAATGAGAGAAAAGAATTTAGATCTGCAATATCGATGCCTAGATCTACGATGCGCGAGAGGTGAATATTGAATCCGACCTATTTTTGAGTTCTTCTTCCCTTTTTCTTCCTCTTTTCCCTTTCTTTTTGGGTTTAATTTATAGATCCATGGTTCTTTAGGTCTTAAATCCAGTTAACGAAACCATGGAGGAATGGGTCTGATCAGATTCAAGATTTTGGAAAGCTTTAGGTGAGTGGGTTTAAATTATCCATTGTGAATAATAGTATGTTTATCGCTTGATCATTCCCCATGAATATTCATAATGAATGTATTGGAAAAGTTAATTGATGTGATGGATAATTGCGCTAAAATGAAAAATTATGTTCAACCAGTTAGCATGTTATGATATACATGGATATTGTTAAAAATATTTATTTTGTGGACATGACAATTGGAATAAATGAAATTTTTGGGTAAATAAGATATTATTTGAGACTGCATCTTTATTCTAAAAAAAGTTGATTACATGTACAAAGGCATGCGAAGTATATTGGAATTTGGGCATAATTTGCAGTGAAATTTTGGGAACATAACATGTATTATGGTTGGAAACTTTAATTTTGGGACATAATTCATGATTGGGAATCTTGGGGTAATTGGCGCATAACGAGAGGTCTTAGTTTAAGATATTAATGAAAATATATGAGAATTGAATTGGAACAATTAGACATGTTTAGATGATGAAAAAAAGAAAAAAAAGAAAAAAAAGGAATTTGGGAAGATTAAGACATGTTGGGTTGATATTACCTTAAGGTAAAATAACTTATGTGTTGGAAAGAACATACGATAAATGTTAGGCATAATATGTAAGAAAAGCATGTAGTAAAATTCTAAGAAAAATAAATATGCCTAAAACTGAACCGCGCCTAGGCACGAGGTTAGGTTGCATTAGTCGTGGAAGTCTGCCCGGACCCGACCGGCATATCCAGCAGCCACTAATGTTAAACCTAATGTGAGAGGTCTAAGTACGCAAATACGAGATGGGCTAGGACACGAGGTTAGGCCCAACTTATGGAAGAAGTCTGCCCGGACCCGATCGGCATATTCAGAATCCACAAGGTGTAAGCCCAATGAGGGAGGTCTAGCCTATTATAAACCATAAATGTTCATGGTAATGAATTGGATTACTTAACTTAATCTAATACGTAGGGATTGTATGTATATGAACTAAAGTTAGGATTAAGTAAAAATTTGTTGGACAGTGGGTGGGCTAAGCAAATTTGAGGGGGTGGGTAATAATTACATATATGCCGGCAAACTTAGCTCGATAAGGTTATGCAATTAAAGATACCTAGTTGTACACATAACCGGTAGAAATAATAAAGTTGTGTAATTAAAGACACCTTTAGGGTAAGCATAACTTGTAGAAATGATAATCACCTATTATAAATAAGTAACATTAATGAAAATGTTGTGTAATAGGTAAACTTGTCCTAGGGACAAGTGGGGATTATAACTTAGGTTATAATAAGTTAGTATTAGAATGGGATAACTGGGGAATTGAATTAAGGGACACTTAATTGTAAATTAAGTAATCAGTAAATGGAAAACCTGAAAACAGTTATGAAAAAGGGGAAAATATATTGTACTTAATTATAAATTAAGCAATTTGTAAGCTTAGGAGTCTGAAACCCGTTGATAAGAATGTTTAGGCATGTCCTGGGGACAAGAGGAAATTATAACATATGTTATAATAAACGGGTAGAGAAACTTACTAATGGGCTTTAGTTAATAGAACTAAGTTAATAAGTAAACAACGATAAGTTGTATTGACACCGTAAACTGGAATTATGATTAAATGAGAAAGAGTGCGGAAAACTTATGAAATAAAATAAGTTATATTAAATCATAAATGGTAAGTGACATGTTAGTTAGAAAACATGTGAACTGGACATACTTAATTACATATTAAGTAAAACATGTTATTGTAATGATGAAATCAACAAGAAAATATAAAAGAGATTGTGGATTACAAGCCTTTGGCCGCAATCTAGAGAATAACATGTTGTGGGCTTATTAATAAACTTAAATGGGTTAAGTTATATGACTGAAATTAATAAGCAAGAGGAACTTGGTAATTTAAATAAGAATTCAATGTGAATAAGCATAACCAAGTTAAATGGAAACCTGGTGAGGTAAGGCAAGCGCGTAGAAGAATGTTTAGACATAAGGTCTAACAATATATTAAAGTGAGGCGCTCGGGACCACTCCGCACATTTGAGGGTGAATAACCCAACAGGGTAGATCATCGTGGTATTATAAGGCACAAGGGGAGCGCACATTCATTTGATTGTTCTGACGGCTCCGAAGGACTGGAAGGGGAAGCATGCGGCTTCCTGAGGGACGTAAGGTGCTCCTAGTAGTCCTCTGTGCGGTGGTAGATGTTTTAGGATGTGCTCGTAGAGGTTGGGTCTGCGCGTAACTACTAGGTGGGTGGGCCTTGACAAGAGATGTAGCTATGCAGTCAGAATGCTATGACGAGGTGACACCAGGGTGATTCGGGGGTTGCCTCACGAGGAGGTAGAGTGGGTCACGACCAACAAGGATAGTAGACTGTCGGATACCCGTCATCGGCAGCCAGCGGGATGCGAAAAGACTAGAGCTAAACCCAAGATACCATTTCACCTTTCACTATTGTGGTACGGGGTTGAGGGCAGACGCCACATGGATGTTTAGATTGTTTGTTAGTAGGGGCGGTCACTTAGCTATTATAGTCTTTACTAGTTGAGGGAGGGGCCGAGGTGGGGCCATAGCCACCATGAAAACAGACCCTTGGTATATCTGTAGAGGCTCTTTAAAGACAGGCCTGTATAGATATGGAAAAGCTCCCGACCGAGTTCCGTGTTTCTTGTATCGCCCTGCCATGGAACTCGATGCACATTAGAGGACGTGCGATTGAGGCATCAAGCTACAATTGAAGATACGTATGGTGGACAATCTAGATGCATGCATGTCGGCTCTGGGTGGTGTATTGTCGGCTTGAGGGCATTACTCCAGTATGGAGTCTTATTCGAACAAAGGTGGTAGTCAGTGCATTTACGTAGTAATGATAGATATAAGCGGAACGTTATATTGTTATTCATACATCACTATGGCAAAGGATGAGGGACTGCGTATATACGGTGGAGACCGTACGAGTAGGGTACTGTGGGGTGTACCTTTTTAGGGGGTAGCTACATATACACTATATTTGGTTAATCTACTCGGGAGTAGATGGGTGCGACGTGTGTGTGTGTAAGCCTTGAGTGCTAATAACACAGATAACCTAATAAATAAGAGAACGTAATTGAATGGTATATGTAGGATTATCAAGAAGTGTAATTTAAGTCCAGTCACTAGAACTTATGTTCTAACCCCCTCCTCATAACATTCGCATGTTAGGTTCATGATAGAGATTGTATAGCTTTGGATACTGGTTTAGCAGTATTGATATTAAGGTAAAGCTATGTTTTGATTAGATTATATTTTGTTCCTTCCACTGTGAGATGTTTCTCGAACTCTGACATGTTTTATACACCTGTCTTTTCTGTCGGATACTAGAGCAACTCAATCTGAGTTTCAAAAGATTGGAATTTTTTTTAAAAAAAAATATCGATCTATTGAAATTCGAGTTGTCACATCTGATATCAGAGCTTAGGTTTAGGATTCGTGTATAAATAGTGAGTGAACGTATTTGTGTTTTTAAAAATATAAATATATTATATATATACCTAGATCTATAGAGGAACCCACTAAATAGAAAGAGTATAACATGGTAAGAAATGGGATGTTTTTTTGTACTAAAGGGATGAATATGAGACCCTTAGGTAATTTGGGTGGAAAGTGTACAATGTCTTTTGTGTCGAAAGTGAATCCCATATGATTAGTATTTTGGGTTAGTGGGTTTGAAAAACTTATAAATTGGAAAAGGTTAAAAAGAGAAAAATGGATTAGGAATATATATATATATATATATATATAGTTGGGAGAATTGACTTTTGGGGGGGTGTCTAGGACAGCCTAGAAGAAAATTGGAAACTCGTTTTGAGTCTAACCCCATTGTTAACTTTTAAGAAATTGAAATTATAAAAGTTTTGGGAAAAAGGTTTATGGTTTTTTATAGTTTTAATCTTAAAAGTTGTAGTTTTAAAATATGTAATGAAGTACATATTGAGTTTTAAGGTAAAATTCTCTCAGTAAAAAGGTGCATATTATAGAGCATGTATGGCTCGCTAGTTTTCTTGTTACATTTAATACAAGAATTTTTAATAAAGAAAGATTTTAAATCTCTATTCGTATGACAACCCTTTTTGATAAATTATTTTAAGATAATTTTGTGGGTGGATGAAATAAGTTTTAGAAAATAAGAATAGAGTGGTTGTTGGCACCTTGTAGTAAGAGACTGAACCGGCCTTATAAGTAAGAACAAGTCATAAACCCGATTGAGAAAAGATGAATAAGAATGGAAAATTTCCAAGATAAGATGAAGAGAAAATAAGTAACAAAATAAAATTTTCTTATGTGGACTGTGCTTAGATAGGAAAATAGGGAAACTTTATAAATAGTTGCATAAAAACCCAAGTAAGGTTAGAAAAAGGTTGGAAAAGAAAAACGGAGGATGCAGAATTTTCCGCTTTCCACATTTTTGTCACATAAGAAATCGAATTTAGAAAATTAGATTTTTCTAAATGTCGAAATTTAATGATGGTTGGCAGGGTTTTGGAGGCAACAATTGGATTAACTATACTCTTACTCTGTAAGAGTGTGGGAAATTTTAGGTGAAAAATGTTTTGATTTTTCAAAAATATTGCATTCATATAGAACTGCAAGTATATTTAGGATGTGAGCATCATGTTTTGAAAAAGTTTTTGAAAAGTTTGCATACATATAGGTGGTACCAAATTAGGCATACATGCATTACTAGGACGTATTTCACTTTGCACATGCGCACAATGTTTGCAAAAATTGGGTGCACACATGATGGATGAATATTATGCAAGGGATTATCTATTTTACCCTCATCGAATTTCGAGGACGAAATTCCTTAATGGTGGGAGAATGTAATACCCTGCAGTTTTTCTAAATAGTAAATAAATAGCAGTGCATATATATTAAAGTTGAAATTAATAATACACATGCAATTAATTACGTGCATATGAATATATGCATAATTAAGAATAAATTTATAAATGGAAGGTTATATTGTTTATGCATACAATAATTAAAACATACATATGCATGCAAGTGAGAAAGATTAATATGCTAATGCAATTAATTGTAGGAGAGAAGATGTGTATGACAAATAAGAATATTAATGCAAGATAAAAAGGGAAAAGTTAAATAAGAGCGCATACAAGTAAATAAATAAAAAGAAGAAAGAAAATAAATAAATGCATGAAGGAAAGAGGTTACTATATAATGTGTTAAAAATAGTATAATATAGTGTACTAATTAGAAAAGCAAGAAAAAAGGCATTAAATGAATTAATGAGCATACAATTCGAATTATATAAATAATATAATGACACATGGATATAAATGTAAAGGAAGATAGCATTAATGGAAAATGAGCAATCAATGCAATGCAGTGTGAAAAGGGTTAAGGCGGTTTCTTTTAATTAAAGGAGCATTCAGTGTGAAAAGGGTTAAATTCTAGAGTGTTCCTTTTTTAGTGAGGTGGTTGGTTCAGATAGGTTTTAGATTAAATCCAAAGGGCCTAGTTACTCAGACACACCTATAAATAGATGGCTAGGTTTTTTTCACTCTCATAATTTTCGCGGAGACGCTAAAACTCTGTTGCTTCTTCTTCCTCAAGCAACCACTCTCCTATTTCTTAGATCTAATCAATCCAAACCTTTTCTTAAAATAAAAGTTAGATCTAAGATTCTTCCGCTTCAAAATGAGAGAAAAGAATTTAGATCTGCAATATAGATGCCTAGATCTACGCTGCGCAAGGGGTGAGTATTGAATCCGACCTATTTTTGAGTTCTTCTTCCCTTTTTCTTCCTCTTTTCCCTTTCTTTTTGGGTTTACTTTATAGATCCATGGTTCTTTAGGTCTTAAATTTTGTTAGGGAAACAATGGAGGAATGGATCTGATCAGATTCAAGATTTTGGAAAGCTTTAGGTGAGTGGGTTTAAATTATCCTTTGTGAATAATAGTATGTTTATTGTTTGATCATTCCCCATGAATATTCATAATGAATGTATTGGAAAAGTTAATTGGTGCGATGGATAAATGTGTTAAAATGAAAAATTATGTTCAATTAGTTAGCATGTTACGATATACATGGATATTGTTATAAAGATTTATTTTGTGGACATGACAATTAGAATAAATGAGATTTTTGGGTAAATAAGACATTATTTGAGAACTACCTTTTTATTCTAAAATAGGTTAACTACATGTACGAAGGCATGCGAAGTATATTTGAATTGGGGCATAATTTGCAATGAAATTTTTGGGAACATAACATGTATTGTGGTTGGAAACTTTAATTTTGGGACATAATTCATGATTGGGAATTTTGGGGTAATTGGCGCATAACTAGAGGTCTTAATTTAAGATATTAACGAAAATATGTGAGAATTGAATTGGAACAATTAGACATGTTTAGATGATGAAAAAAAGAAAGAAAGGAATTTGGGAAGATTAAGACATGTTAAGTTGATATTATCTTATGATAAAATAAATTATGTGTTGGAAAGAACATGCAATAAATGTTGGACATAATATGTATGAAAAGAATGTAGTAAAATTCTAAGAAAAATAAATATACCTAAAACTGAACCGCGCTTAGGCACGAGGTTAGGTTGCATTAGGGGTGGAAGTCTGCCCGGACTTGACCGGGACATCCAGCAGCCACTAATGTTGAACCTAATGTGAGAGGTCTAAGTGCGCAAATACGAGACGGGCTACGACACGAGGTTAGGCCCAACTTGTGGAAGAAGTCTGCCCGGACCCGACCGGCATATCTAGTATCCGCAAGTTGTAGGCCCAATGTGGGAGGTCTAGCCCATTATAAACCATAAATGGACATGGTAATGGATTGGATTACTTAACCTAATATAATCCATAGGTATTGTATGAATATGAACTAAAGTTATGATTAAGTAAAAATTGGTTAGACAGTGGGTGGGCTAAGCTAATTTGAGGGGGTGGGTAATAGTTACATATATGCCAGCAAACTTAGCCCGATAAGGTTAACTAAAGATACCTAGTGGAATACATAAGCAGTAGAAGTAATAAAGTTATGTAATTAAAGACACTTTTAGGGTAAGCATAAATTGTAGAAATTATAATCACCTATTATAAATAAGTAACATTAACGAAAATGTTGTATAATAGGTAAACTTGTTCTACGGACAAGTGGGTATTATAACTTAGGTTATAATAAGTTAGTAAGAGAATGAGATAACTGGTGAATTAAATTAAGGGACACTTAATTATAAATTAAGTAATGAGTAAAGGGGAAAACCTGAAACCAGTTAAGAAAAGGGGAAAATATATTGTACTAAATTATAAATTAAGTAATTTGTAAGCTTGGGAGTCAGAAACCTGTTGATAAGAATGTTTTGGCTTGTCCTAGGGACAAGAGGAAATTATAACATAGGTTATAATAAACGGGTAGAGAAACTTATTAATGGGCCTTAGTTAATAGAACTAAGTTAATAAGTAAACAACGATAAGTTGTGTTGACAGCTAAAATGGAATTATGATTAAATTAGAAAGAATGATGAAAACTTATGAAATAAAATAAGTTATATTTAATCATAAATGATAAGTGACATGTTAGTTAGAAAACATGTGAGCTGGACATACTTAATTACATATTAAGTAAAACATGTTATTGTAATGATGAAATCAACAAGAAAATAAAAAAGAGATTGTGGATTACAGACCTTGGGCCACAATCTAGAGAATAACATGTTGTGGGCTTATTAATAAACTTAGATGGGTTAAGTTATATGACTGAAATTAATAAGCAAGAGAAACTTGGTAATTTGAATAAGAATTCAATGTGAATAAGAATAACCAAGTTAAATGGAAACCTGGTGAGGTAAGGAAAGCGCGTAAAAGAATGTTTAGACCTAGTGTCTAATAACATATTAACGTGAGGCGCTCGGGACCAGTCCGCATGTTTGAGGGTGAATAACCCAACGGGGTAGATCATCGTGGTATTATAAGGCACAAGGAGAGCGCACATTCGTTTGATTATTTTGACGGCTCCAAAGGACTGGTACGGAAGCACGCGGCTTATTGAGGGACGTAAGGTTCTCCTAGTAGTCCTCTATGCGGTGGTTAATGTCTTAGGCTGTGCTCGCAGAGGTTGGGTCTGCGCGTAACTACTACGCGGGTGGGCCTTGACAGCAGATGTAGCTATGCAGTCAGAATGTTGTGACGAGGTGACACCAGGGTGAATCAGCGGTTGCCTCACGAGGAGGTAGAGAGGGTCACGACCAACAAGGATAGTAGATCGTCGGATAACCGTCATCAGCAGCCAGCGGGATGCGAAAAGACTAGAGCTAAACCCAAGATTCCATTTCATCTTTCACTATCGACGTACGTGGTTGAGGGTGGACTCTACATGGATGTTTAGAATGGTTGTTAGTAGGGGCGGTCGCTTAGCTCTTGTTGTCTTTACTAGTTGAGGGAGGGGCCGAGGTAAGGCCATAGCAACCATGAAAACAGACCCAAGGTATATCTATAGAGGCTCTTTAAAGACGGGCCTGTACAGATACGGAAAAGCTCTCGACCAAGTTCCGTGTTTCTTGTATCTCCCTGCCATGGAACTCAGTGCACATTAGAGGACGTGCGATTGAGGAATCAAGCTACAATTGAAGATACGTATAGTGGACAGTCTAGATACATGCATGTCGGCTCTGAGTGGTGTATCGTAGGCTTGAGGGCATCACTTCGGTATGGAGTCTGATTCGAATAAAGGTGGAAGTCAGTACGTTTACGTGGTAACGATAGATATATGCGGAACATAATATTGTTATCCGTACGTCACTATGGCGTAGGATGAGGGACTGCGTATATACGGTGGAGACCGTGCAAGTAGGGTACCGTGGGGTGTACCTTAGTTGGGGGTAGCTACATATACACTATATTAGGTTAATCTACTAGGAAGTAGATGGGTGCGACGTGTGTGTGTAAGCCTTGAGTGCTAATTACTCAGATAACCTAATACATAAGAGAATGTAATTGAATGGTATATGTAGGATTATCCAGAAGTGCAATTTAAGTCCAGTCACCAGGACTAGTGTCCTAACCCCCTCCTCATAACACTCGCAGGTTTGGTTCATGATAGAGATTGTATAGCTTTGGATACTGGTTTAGCAGTATTGATATTAAGGTAAAGCTATGTTTTAATTACATTATATTTTGTTCCTTCGGCTATGAGATGTTTTCCGAACTTTGACATGTT
Source organism: Allium sativum (assembly GCA_030737875.1). Classification (NCBI taxonomy): domain Eukaryota; kingdom Viridiplantae; phylum Streptophyta; class Magnoliopsida; order Asparagales; family Amaryllidaceae; genus Allium; species Allium sativum. The sequence continues at coordinate 343,720,506 of CM060919.1, forward strand.
TTTTGTCTCTATCTTTTCTGCAGAATACCAGAGCAACTCAATCTGAGTTTTGATAGATTGGAATTTTTTATAAAAAAAATCGGTCTGTCAAAATTCGGGTTGTCACACCTTTTGTATCATCCCATACTTTTAACCCTCGAACAATATATTTATTTAATTAGTTAAATAATGATTTGGTAATTTTAAATGACTTGAATTAAATTATATTGAATATTTAATTAATATGAATAGTAGAATAATATATTAAATTTCGAAATAATCAGAATTAAGTTGGATAGACAATATTGTGTGAATTGGATAGTATAAGAGATTTAGTTGAGTTTAGATTCAAATATTAATAACGAATCTATTTAATAAACGAGGTTAGAATGTATAATTTACAATATAATTTAGAACGAGCCCATAATGTCGCGATAGTTCGTAATGTTGAGTTTTGAACTTCAATTGAATATACAAAATACGTTTTAAGTCGGATTTCTATGAAACAAGAAACATTCGAACCTAATTAACTATATTTTTCTAATGGAAGAGAAAAATCGATATTTCGTCATATAGTTTGTGAGTTATGTCCAAATCAAATTTACAGAAGACGCTATGGAATTCATTTATAATTTATAACGATTTATTTATATAATAAAAGGAATTTTATTATATATTGAATATTGAATAACTTGGATTTTTGAATATCGAGTTATAAATCCAGATATGTACATTTTGGAGCTTTATGATATTCTATTAGTAAATATATGATAATATTAATTTGTTAGTATTATATGAAATTGTTTTTAAATATATTAATATTTTTTGGTTTATTTAGAGTCTTAAAAATAGTCATTTTTGCAAATGACCACCATTTTCGACGAAATTAATTTTGTTGGACCCGGAATATTAAATTATTTTTTAATTTAAAATTTCGTGATTTTTGGAGATAGTATGTGGCCGTATGGGATTTTATGTGAAAAACGGTCAATAATTTGACTTTAAAAATACGTTGTGTGAACAAACGGACTCGGAATTTGACGATACAAGTTTTGTTGGGTCCATAATGTAAAAATATAGTTGTATGTCCATTTTCGTCGAATTTGGATATTGTATGTGATCATAGAGATTTTTAACGATAAATTCAAACAACGTTATAATAAAAACAAATAAAATAATGAATATAAAATTATTTAAATCCCCCTATAAATACTCCTTAAAATCTTCTATCCTAAAATTTTCATTCCTCTGGTCAAAATAATTACGCCGCCGCTTCTTCGGAGAAAAACATGAAACTTTCCTTCTTTGTAAATTTCTAGAAATCAAAACAAAAGTCTATAAATCACCAGATAATTATATTCAGATTCATAGAGTATTTCTCTTCACGAATTTATACATTTCAGTGAGATCGACACTTGTCTTGTACGCGGGTTTTCATCAACGTGAGCCTAGGGCTCTGTCCTCGCGAGAATGGAGCATCAATGTGCGAATCGAAGGGTGTTCTTATGTTTGTGGTAAAAAATTGTAGTGACTATGAATTTTTGTTAAAGTACGGTAGTAATTGGGTGTTGCAAGTTTTCTGAGAGGAAATGTAGCTGCTCAAAGTCGCGTTCAACAATTTGATCGCGAGCTATGTAAAATGATGATGAGGTTTAAGAGCGTGAGGGGAGAAGTGTTGTGTATGACATAGTTGTATACGCAATTATATGATTTTTGTTTGATGATAACAACCAAATAAATGTTATTTTAAATGTGTTTGTTACTATACTGTTATTCTATATCATAGACAGAAATATAATATTTATATTTATATAAAATACTACTGATAAGAATTAAATATTCAAACAGTATTTTATTAAATATAATATTTTATTTCAACAGTCAAAATAGTACAAATTTATAAACTTCACTATTTGTACATTTCACTGATATTCATTACTGTACAATCAATTTTATGTTATACAAAGCTCCTCACTACAGACTCACTACAACACTCTGTCTATACAATTCATATATACATACAATTCACATTGACTTATATACAGTTTCAAACACATACATTCATTGACACTAAACACTATCTTCTTGTCTTCAGTCTTCTGTCTTCACAGTTCACAGTCAGTCTAGTCATCATCTGCTTACCTGTCACATGAAACACACAGAGAGTACACTGCAATAGAAATAAAACCGTATGCGCACAAAATATAAACTTTAATTTTAAAATTTTACTTGCTTCAGATTTCTAGTGTGTTCCTCATCATTTTTCATGACTTGTTCTGATTTATCTGTGTCTAGATAGCTTGTGATATTCAGAGTGATACACTGTAAATACCACAAGACACACAGTTTGTATATGTACAGGGACAGAAAATAATACTGAATGGCTGCATATACACATGTGTATTAATATATATGTGTGCACTGCCTCGCTAATATAGCAGCGTGCAACTTAGGAGCAGCCACGTGTACCAAGCCGACCTAGTGCAGGTGTACGAGTGTACAACTAAAATTCAGTTTCAAGTTTAGCATGGTCAATGGTCATGGACAAGAGTCAAATTTTCATCTCAAATACAAAGACAAACAAAGAGGCGGTTCAAGCTATTCAATGGTGCAACAAACTCAGCATGGATCAATGAAGAATGGTCGAGCAATTACAAGCATAACAACATGTATGAAATGGCATAAGCAAGGCACTCATTTTTTTCAATTCAATGAACAAATAACACAGCATGTACATGAAGTATCAATGTCATAGATGGAAAGTGGAGCTTAAAAGTTCAAGCCAAGATCAAGTAAGCATACAAGTGCAAAATGGAGCAACAGTACATGTAATGATAGGGGATAGTATGTCAGAGTATGAATACAGCAATCCGTTGTATACAAGCATATTCATATGGCAGCATACATGCATGATCAAGACAGGAAGCATGGTGCACAACAATGGTTGCAGCACCAAAATAAACAAGCCAAGGCAGTTTTTTGTTCATGTTCAGGATACATATAAAAGGCATAACATATACATGCATGCACATCTTGTACATGGTCAAGTGTGTGTGCTCAGCACTAATGCCAAGCCATAAGACAACATAGTGAACTACATTAGAGCAAGCAACATAACAAAGGTCTCAAATACATGCAGCAATAATGAAGTTTGAGCCAAGCAGATTAAACATGAATGCTAAACTGTATGGTCATATACATATGAATACAAATCGCAGCTAATCATTTACATGGTTCAAAGCAGTGTGTACATTGTGATTCAACTGAAGACAGCAAGGCCAAGATTTGCAGTACACAGTCCAAACATGCACAACATTCCTGAACAGTGTATTAGAATATATACATTTACATGCATGTGAGTGTACAGGAGGATACACAAGCATCAACAAGGCAAGCACAAAGCAGAACAGATACAAATATATTGGTAATCAGTTTTTGGCATAAAACCAATTTCCAACAATTATATGGATGAGCAAAATTGGCAAGAAATTATTCTCCATTCGTTAATTTCCAGAAGCAACATGAATAGGGTGCACGATAAACTTGGCAGATATCAATTCATATGTGCAATAAATCTTGTCTAAGCAAATCAGTTTCTCATACTTGGCAAGCTAATATTTTTCCAGTCTTAAACATTCCAGTTTTAAAACAGTGTTCAAACAAAAGGACAAGATTTCCAAATTACTTCCAAAAATCAAGTCTTCATTTATTCAAGGCATGATTTCAATTCAAAAATTTCTTTTTGGGTAAAACATTTTTTACAGAATTTCAGCATACAATATTTGGCAATAAATAGGAAATTTAAAGACTTAATTTTTGATGTAGAGTCAAGGGATAAATTCACGTGTTATCAGGGCAACATATTCAAAAAATCCCTATAAAATCCGAGGCAACAAGAGAGAAATCATGCAATTAATCAGACAAATCAATTCGATGAAATAAGAGAATATCTAGGGTTTCTATACCCTATTTAATCACCCCATCATCACTAGCAAAGGCGATCAAAAAAACCGCAATCAAGAATCGAAAACAAAAGCATAATCGAAACATAAAATCCAGAGAAACTCCCGTGTTTATCCATTGTTTTCGATTGACACAAATTCCCCAAATTAGAGAAAGCCAAATCTATCTTGAAGCAAGCAGTTGGATTTCGAAGCACAGGAGAATCAAATCATCGATTGATCGAACAAGATTTGTGGATTTAATAAAACCCTAGCCGCCATTTAATTTTCCCAGAGGCAAAGGAGATCAGACAGAAATAAAGTGGATGCATCAGAAGAAATGGACCGACCAAGTTTCCAAAGGGATGATCCTTCTTTTAACTCCTAGGGGTTTATTTATTTATTTTTGTGTTGTTTTAATTTGTTCTGTAAACCATTCAAACAGTTTCTAGAGTCTGTAAAATCTAGGTAATTCAGTTAGGGGTTAATTGATAGTTGCTAGAGTTCGTAAAATCTAGGTGATTTCTTAGTTTCGTCTGTAAAACTAGGCAGTTTACTAGAGTTTGTAAAACTAGGGAAAATCTGGTCTAGGGGATATAGACCAGTCTAGGGTTTTGGGGCTAGGATTAGAATAGGAGTGAGGGGTTCGCGAGTTTACATGGTCTTGTCAGCGGGATCTGTTCTATTCCCTAGTAGAAACCTTAGGAATGCAGTAGTATGCAGGATTTTACCGATGCTGGGAATATCTTGTGTCATTTACCTTTCTGCATTTATGTTTTGCTACATTCTACGTTCTGATATTTTTTAATATCTCGCTTAATTTTCAATAAACCCTATTCACCCCCTTCTAGGGTTAATCTAGATCCAACAAGTGGTATCGGAGCCTGGTAATTCATTAACCCTAGAATCACGGATCCTAGTTGTCAGTCCTTTGAGAATCAGTCCATTGATATTCCGATTATTTTCAATGGGATAGATTTTTTAATTTGGAAATCAAAAATCGAATTCTATCTAAAATCTGTTAATTCTAAATATTGGAATATTATTATGAATATGGGTGATATGCTAGATATGAAAAATAAAGTTTTAAATGCTCGTGTCATGCATATTCACTATTCTTATCTTAGTATCCCATTGTTTGACTACATAGGAAATATGGAATACTCTCAATATGAAGTATGGACAAACTTACAACAACAGCTCAAAACCCCCAAAATGTCAACTTAGATTCAGATCTGTGCTTGAAAAGGAGAAACAAACGAAAGTTCAAGTAGATCAGACGATGGAGATTCAACAAACACCAAGACTGAAAGTTTTCCATATGGTATATATGTGTACTGATTTAACAAAAACTATTGATAATCTTCATCGAAAAAATAAAACTCTAAAATCTGAAAAGCTTGAATTGATAAGAAAAAATAATATTTTGGAATCAAAACTTGAGAAGGTCAAGAAATCTTCAAACTCTATTTGTAAAAGTTGATTGGTTTTGAAAAACAGTCTTGTTCATCAAAATAAAAATATTCAAAAAGCTTGAAAATGAAATTATGATTTTAAAAGGGAACAAGATTAAGCTTGAAAGAACAAACAACTTTTTACAAAAGGAATTTGAAAATTTTAATACTACCAAAAATTCCGAATATGAATTTGCTAAAAAACAAAATTTATTGAAAATGGATTTGATTTTGAAAGAGCTTGAAATTGAGATTGAAAAATTCAAAACCTTTGAAAAACTTGAATCTGAAAAGTAAAATTATTTTGAACTTGAAATTTCTGAATCCCAAGCCAAAATTAAATTACTTGAAAATGAGAATTTTGTTTTGAAACAGTCCAATGCTGAACAAAAGATCACTATAAATAATTTGCTTAAATTTAATAAAAGAAAATAGCGATCTAAAATCCAAAATTCAACGATTAGAATCCAATTTGGATAAATTTTCTAATGGGGAAAAATCGTTGAATATGCTATTAAAAAACCAAGTTTCTATTGGAAATAAATGTGGTTTTGGCTTCAGAAAAAACAATGTATTCCAAAAACAAAATTTAAATGATTTTAAAAACCCCTCAAACCGTTTTGGAAAAGATTGTTTTGAAAATTTAAACACCGATAATTTCAAAGATTTTTAAAATCATAAATGAGATGTAAATTTGTTTTATAATAAACCATTTAAACAGTCTTGGATCCCAAAAGGAAATAAACAGGATTCGTTAAATTCAAACAATTCTGGGTTCCTAAAGGTACGAAAATAAATTCAAATGGATTGTTATACAAACAGGTTTGGGTACCGAAAGATGTGAACACAACTGAGAGTGGTTTTACTGTTTTTGTTAGAGATTTTTTTGCTTACATCATTTTCAGGTATGATCTCTAGACTCACAGTTTCTTTTGTATATTACCTGTTTTTATGTTTCCTATTTTTTCTTATTCCCCTTCTTTTTATTTTTCTGATTTGATTTGTCACTGTCATATCATTGTAACTTCTTGGACTTCCTTAACTTCCAGTTGCAGTATTCATGATCTTCTAGAAATTAGCTTCATTTGAACAAAACTCTGTTGTGTTTAATCTTTTCTAGATCTTGAATTTAATCTTGTAAATATCTGCAATTGTTTTGAAGTTTATTTTCTGACTTTTGAATTCATAACATTGTTGATGTATTCTTGTCATATCTTGAACACTGTTTATTTGAATTCTAAATTTTTGAAGAACCGAAAGTTTTGGAATTTCACACACCACTGTTGTTTTGAGTTTTCACTATTCATTTTAGAAAAGCTTGAAATAATATACTCATTATAGCATACCAATATTTATCATTTGTGATAATTTCATTATTTTTCAGATTGGCTTAGATATTTTTTAATTATCTTGAATCTTAGTGATACATCTTGACATTCATATTTATTCGTGATCATTATGGTTATTTGTTTGTTTGAAATCATCTGAAATTCTTGATATTTTGAGTCTCACACACCTCTTAAATTTGAAGTAGTCAATCTTGTGTGACTGATTCATTATATCTCAAATCTTGACATTGATTCAAGTGATTTCAAAAAGAATAATATCATGAATATCTCTCATACTTGATGTAAATGATCTGAAATTACTCTTGTACTTGTCAGAAATATTTGTGAAAATTCCTTTAAAATTTGGTCTTAAAATTCACTAGTATTTCATGATTATTTGATTTGAATATCTGTTTGTTTAAAATCATTTGAAATTATTGATTTATAGAATCAAACACATATCTTGAATCTGAAATTTACATTCTGGTGTGATTGATTCACTAAATCTTGAGAGTTTCATATTCCTCAAATGATTTCAAATAAACAGTATTTTTAATCGTTGGATCATGAATCATCTTATGTGACCGTCATCTTGACAAGTCTGATTTGAAACTATTTTCTGTGCTGCTCTGATAATATTTTGAAAAATGTTTGTTTTGGAATCAACTGTTTGCTACTCTGATATATGTGCATAATCTGTTATCTTGTCTGCTTGGGCTTTGTACATATAATTCTTTTGTCTATGATATTCTTGTTCGTCTCTAGTATCATGTCGAAATTCTCACTAATTGAGACATCAAGTGGGATCAGTTTAGGTGTGTTGTTGTTGCGTTGTTGTTTATATTTTAATTCCCTCTTACTTTGTATAACTCTTCATATCCCTCTTGTGATTGATTTTCAATTTTAAAATTATTTATTGATTATTTATTCAGAAATTGAGATCGGTATCCAAATTGAAACATATTTATAATTCATCAAAATTATTATCATAATTTGAAATTGTGATAAATTGTGACTGCAATATATTTCACAACAAGAGAGATTTTATTTTAATTTTCATGACGGCTGAACAGTTCTTATAATATCTTTGAATTGGCGATTATGTCACGACCATCTTCATTATCTATCATATTTCTACCACCCATCGTGATTTTATATTAATGTGGAGAGTTTAATATTTTTGGAATCATTTTAAATAAACAGTGAAAATATTTGTGATAGAAATGGGACTATGTTATTTTTCAGAATTAGTGATAATTGAAAATTTTCAATGATCCCGGTACAGTTGAGCATATTTCATAATATGATTAATTTAGAAATGTATTTCACAAACCACTTCTGTACCTACCACATTTCTATCATCTATATTGGTTTTACATACTGAGGAGTTTTTCTACTGGAGCTGAAAATGATAAATATAAATAATATATAAGTGTGTCTCTAACCTCATTAAAAATCCGAGCTCTGGTCATGCATGGTTAAGAGATTACTTATAATTTATGCTGCAACTGACCTCATTTAAAAATCATGCTCTAGTTATGCGTGGTCAGTGTGCTCTTAAATAAAAAAAAAAGACTAAATTGCTAAATAAATTTTCATATGAAATCCTCCATAGTGTATAAAAACCTGTCTATCAATCTATTTTCTAATTTTTGAAATGTGTTATTATTTTATGACGTATTATGATCTGTTGATTGATAGCTATTGGGATTTGAGATTATATGATTGCATCAGTTAAATTGAATTTATAATTATAGTCCAAATCTATCACTGTTTTCGTGCTCGATTTTACAAAATTCTTTTGAAAATAATTGAAAATATATGTTTTTGAAACTCTCTCCATTATATATAAATTTCATCGTAAATCGTCCATTCTCTAAAATGTGAAATATGCCACTAGTTCTCAGAATATCATGATTTTTATTTGGCCGATTGAGATTTATGTTGACCTTCTTCCTCTTAAGTTGATACTATGTTTATTCGTCACTTTTCATTTATATTTTGAATCCTGTATCCTTTTGATGATAACAAGAGGGGGAGAATGGGTTGAGATTTTGATTTATGAGTGAATATTTTATAAATATTTTTAATTTTGAAAATTCATTCAATTTACATTTCTTTTCACTCATGCACAATTATATGGGGAGTTTTCTGTTATAGGGTGAGCTAAAAAATAGAGGGAGTGCAATATTCACCGTCAAACACATTTATTGTGCTCAAAATCTTTTATTTATTTGTCATGACAAAAAGGGGGAGATTTTTCTATATGACGTAGTTGTATACACAATTATATGATTTTTGTTTGATGATAACAACCAAATAAATGTTATTTTAAATGTGTTTGTTATTGTACTGTTATTCTATATCATAGACAGAAATATAATATTTATATTTATATAAAATACTACTGACAAGAATTAAATATTCAAACAGTATTTTATTAAAAATAATATTTTACTTCGACAGTCGAAACAGTACAAATTTATAAACTCCATTATTTGTACATTTCACTGATATTCATTACTGTACAATCAATTTCATTGTATACAAAGCTCCTCACTACAGACTCACTACAACACCTCTGTCTATACAATTCATATATACATACAATTCATTGACTCATATACAGTTTTAGACTCATACATTCATTGACACTACACACTGTCTTCTTGTCTTCAGTCTTCTATCTTCACATTTCACAGTCAGTCGAGTCGTCTTCTGCTTCCCTGTCACATGAAACACACACAGCGTACACTGCAATAGAAATAAAACTGTATATGCACAAATATAAATTTTAAATTTAAATTTTTATTTGCCCCAGATTTGTAGTGTATTTCTCATTATTTTTCATGACTTAATTTAATTTATCTGTGTCTAGACAGCTTGTGATATTTACAGTGATGCACTGTAAATACCACAAGACACACAGTTTATATATGTACAGGGACAGAAAATAATACTGAATGGCTGCATATACACACATGTATAAATATACATGTGTGCACTGCCTTGCTAATCAAAATATAGCATCGTGCAACTGAGGAGCAGCCACGTGGACCAACTCGACCCAGTGCAAGTGTACGAGTGTACAACTAAAATTCAGTTTCAAGTTTTGCACGGTCAATGGTCATGGACAAGAGCCAAATTTACATCTCAAATACAAAGACAAACTGTGATGACCCGAAACTCCCGTGCCACGGAAGCAAGGATAATCTTTGGAATATAACGCATAAACAATAATAGCAGAACATAAATATATCATTATACCAGATAATGTACAACAAATTACACTAGAACAAATATAATCATCAGAGCTGCACAGTATAACAGGATCATACTTAGTACAAAATATAGTTTCAGCTTTATATAAAATGTCTGCAGCGGAATCAAACATAATATACATAACAAAGTCTGAACAGCATAATAGAAATGATAGTATCTATCTTCAGCTCCATAGCTATCCAGAATGAGCCTGTTGTGACGGCAAGGGATTTCGCTCGGTCCGAACCAGTCGCTAAACCGACCCAGACCGTTCGAAACGCCCTATCGTTTGAGAACACGACAAATCAGAATGCATACAAAAGAACATTTCATTGTATATTTCAACAATGCATCAGATTACAAGAATATACAGAGTATAAATGAATATTACACAGAAATGTCAGAGATTTAAATTACATTTAAATACATAGCAGCGGAAAATAATACAATACACAACTAGAATGAGATATACGGATACAAAGCTTTCCGGATATCGTTCCAGCTGTAAACCAGGATCCTGTGAATATAAATCTGCAAAACCAAAACTACTAGCTGCCCGTGCGGAAAATAGGGGCACCCAGAGTTTAGGTTAAAACAATAAACTCCAGGTCAGTCATGTGACTGGTGTGAGAACTAAAACAGTTAATCTTTATTTTTAAAGTTAGGTAAATCAAGGGACCACGCCGTATAGCACGGAACGGGTTTCCTCCCAAGAATACCAGTGCATATAAGTAAACAACGCAATGCTTTTCTAAAAATGAAGCTATTATAAGACCCAGGTCCCATCACACAATGCAACGCAGTCGAGGATAAGGTTTTCCCTTATAATAGCCAAACATGCTTAGTACGTTTAAAACAAATCATTTGATACTACTATAAGTGTATAGTTTATAAAACAACTTCAAATCATAAGTATCAATCATAGACGGCATGAATGCCCCATAACACTATGTCGCCATATATAAGTTTACAATCAAAACCGCAAGACGTCGTATTAGAAGTTGGGTTATCATTTATGGTATGAACCGAGGCTAGGGGCAAGATCCTCTACCGATTCGAGACAATCTAGTCCATGTCGCAGGACCCAGACTCAGGTGGGCCTTGGATCGTCAGGGCCGGTCCACCGATGTGGATTATTATGCCTGAACACTACGTTTCTCCGCCCTTTGGGGCGTAAGCCTGGCCCGTCAGCCGACCAGAAGCATCGGCCGAAACCGATATCACGAGGCGCCTCGCTTTTCAGCAAGTAATAATAAGCAACATCCACATGAGTCAAACTCGTCAGCCAGTTCAAGCACTGACGCCACTCCTAACTAGAAAGAAACGCATGTCCTCCCTGATGTCCGTCTCCCGTTTTTGATTCATACCGGGTGTGATACTCGCGAATCAACGTTACACAAAGCTACGCCACAAAGGCCGTGCTTCGATCATCAACCACAAGACTTTGCTTTTCAACAGAAGCCTTGATCATTTGCCACTTATGCATGCCACACAGGCAATTCACTCCATGCGATTGATATCCATCAATATATAACCCCTGAGCTCGTACGTCTCAGAGAAGGGCGTTAAGCAAGAGAATAAATTCTCCGCCGCCAAACAGATATATATTTAATAGAGATCAATCACACGGACTAAAATCCAATGTCAGACACACAGTCCATTTACAAGTCCGTTCTGGGTCTGAACGAAACCGGAGGCACCTAGTACCCCGCATATCCATCGATCTCCAAGTACGTCTGGACGATCACCAACTGTTTCCATCTTCTTGGGTGTACAGCCCAATCAAGATCATCAGTAATCGCCCAAACAACGTGAAGACTTCTGGTCTTCGACCACCGTCTTCATCTTCGACTTATCGTCGTATCAGTTATTCAGAATGGGATAAACCCGGTCTTCCCGAATAACTCGCGTATATTTTAAATAAGTGTTACACAAACACAACATAAGCCTCATTCCAATTCATCAGTCACTAACCGTAAATTAATCAAGAGAATAATTCCCCAAATATTAACCCTGAAGGCCGAAACCAACATCAGATCAATATTCAGAAAACCATTCTACTTGGCTAACCGACAGTTAGTTTCTAAATTTCACATTCATAGGGAAAGGTTTCCATTAATTTTATCCAAGATAAATTCCTGAATTTATTCTCTAATCTTCCTTTGAATTTCGTTTCAACTAGTCGGGATTAACGACGCTTACCGAAGTAATCATTTGTTTTAATTTCCCAATCCCAACCTATTTATCCCATGAAGTAAAACTGGTAATACTTCATATCTAACACCACGGTGTTATCGGTAAATTCAATTACCATTTCACGTTCAAATCTAATTAAAGATTTAACTATCGCCTGGAGCAAAACTGGTGATAATCCATTTCGATTATTTCAATCTAATTAAAGATTCATTAAAACTCCACTTAGTTTTAATATTTGACTGGGTTAAAGAATCAGTGTCATTTAAAACACGGTTCACGATAAACCCAAAATCACATTCCATTAATTATCGGGTTAAAGAACAAGGGTTATTTAAAACACTGTTCACGATAAACCCAAAAATCAATACTAATTCAATTCCAATTAAATATCATTTAATTGGTACACTTCATTAAATCTAAATAAAAAGATTTAATCTTTTCTCAACTGGGTTCAAGAACAGTGTTAGTGAAGACACCATTCACGACAAACCCAAATCACATTTGATATTCAATATAAGGCTCTGAATAGAAAATATATCGGCTTATATTCAATATCAAATTCTACGATTAACAAATGTCGTATTGGAAATAACGATATAAATATATATCTTTCAAATTTCCATAACAACATCTGTATAATCACGAATTCCAACATCGAAATATTCCGAAGACAATTTCGATTCAAATCCACTCCAATGCAATCATTGGAAATTATGGTTATTTTCAAAACCATTTCAAATCCAATTTATTTATTTTAAAAATAAATAGAATTAGAATTCTAATTCAAAACTAGTTCATTTCGATAAAAATCTATTTTTATCTTTTCAAATATGGAGTTTTTCATCCGAATTTTTCCCAAATCATTTCTTATGATTTTACACAATTTATTATTATTTTTAATAATTTTATCAAGGCCCGTACAGTCGATTTCCATCAATGGCCATCGAACTGCACTTACATCGACCTTTTTCAAATTTGATTTGGACGTAACTCCAAATCCAACCGTTAGATTTCAAATTTCTAATATTCATTAGAAAGCTCTTTTCGATACGAACCCAACGGTTCCGGTTTTAGGAGAATCCGACGGTCGGATCTCCCGTAATGTCCGTTTGAAATAAATGGTCGAAATTCACGAACTGCCGCGGCGCGGCGCGTTCTATTCAGGCCATTATATTATATATAATATATATAATATATATTTCGTCGATTTATATTTAAAACGAATTATATAAATAGTTTTAAAATTCGTCTCGAAAGCAATTTCGACTTCCATTTCAATTCAAATCAAAATTGAATTCTTCTTTATAAATTCGTTTTAAAATTCATTTCTATTCAATTCAAATTTCAATTCAATTTGAATTCATTTTCAATTCGCTTTCAATTTAATTCGAATTCGTTTTCAATTCAATTCATTTCGAAATCGTTTTCAATTCAATTCATTTCGAAATCGTTTTTAATTCTATTCATTTCGAAATCGTTATATATTCAATTCATTTCGAAATCATTATATATTCAATTCATTTCGAAATCGTTATATATTTAATTCATTCCGAAATCATTATATATTCAATTCATTTCGAAATCGTTATATATTCAATTCATTTCGAAATCGAATAAAATCGATATAAATATCGTTCACGTCAAAATGGCGTTAATCTAATCAACACGGCTTCATAAATTTCTATTTTCAAATATTCTATTTCAAATATTTCTTTTTCAAAATAGTTGTTATTATCAAAATATTTCGTTCAACACATGACCAATCTCAATGGATGAGTACTGTCAACACATGAACCTTTATTTAATATTATTCTTTATTTTTCAAATTGGAATGAGGCCCAATCAATTACCATATAAAGTTAATTATATGGATTCCATACAACACATGTATATAATAGCATTGAAAAATAATCAACCATCAACCAAAGTGCACTACACTGTATAAGCATCAAATATAAATATCTAACGCTTATAACAGCCTGTCAATCGATCGATCGACATATCTAATCAATCAGGATGAGTGAACTTCAAATTTCATCCTAACACCCGTGTGGGGTTTCAAACAATCAAACACATATTTTATTTGTGCAGTTGGGCGATGTGTAAAATTTGTCGTCCCAATCAATGTCCTTCAAATAGGTGTACATAAACAAACCGTCCGGTTTGTAAATGAATATTTATTTATTCACATTCACGTTAAAAATTATATTTTTAACGATAAAACATTTTATTCAACCTATGAATATTCTATTCGGTTCATTTATTCAATAAAATGTTATTTTTATTTTTCTAACATATTTTAGAAAATTTCGGCGGCATAACGGCACGATACTAAAAAAGGGACAAGGCCTAGCCTTATCCCCGGTCTAGTGAAGGCCCACGCCATTCACACATCAATCAAACCATTTAATTTCACCAAACAATTCAATTCAATCAAATAATCTAACTAATTTATGCAATCAAACAAACAAGTCCATGGTCTGTGGACGATTGTGTCGGGTGCTACTAAGCACCAACTGCATCCTAGTATATATATATAACTAGAAAATAAATTGAAGAGTGAGAAATTCTCACCGATAGCTATCCTAACCCCACGGCACTTCTAAGGCAGGAAATCTTCACTGTTCTCGCATCTTTGTCATCTTCGTTGCCCGTAGCCACTACATATATAAAAATCACTCATCTTTATATTTTGATGTTTTTAAAATAAAAATCATATTTTTATTTATTCACTTTCAATTTAAAAATCATATTTTTTTTCGAAGTTCAATATATAAAAACCATAATTTTCTTTCGAAGTTCAATATATAAAAACCATATTTTTCTTATCAAGTTTTATTCGCTATATATATAATAAAAACTGAAATAGGATTCCATGTTATTTACCTTTCTTTTTTCGAAGAAAAGGATTTTCAGCGGAGAGGGCCCCACTGCCGGAGTTGGAGGTGGCGATGACGGCTGCTGGACCCGCCGGCGGCGCTGGAGGTGCTTGGGGTGCGGTGGAGCTCGGCGGTGGCTAGGACTTCAGGCGGAGCTCGAATTAGGGGAGGAAGCTTGGTCACGGTTAAGGGTTTGGGTCGATTTGGCTGATGGGGGGCCTTCGAGCTGGAGATGGAGGCCGTGGGTGGTGGGCGAACGTCGGAGTCGGGGGAGGGAGGCTCGGCCACTGGCGGCGCGATCTGGGGGGGGGGGGGTCGACGTGGGTATCGGTTTTTTTTATTTCTTTTTTTTTCTCAGAAGCGAATGAACGGGGAAAGGGGGGGCCAGAGTAAAAAGGGGGAAAGAGATTTTTTTTTTATTATTATTATATTTGTAAAAAGTGGACTTTTACATACGACCTCGAAACGAGGCCCACCGCCTGTCGTCCATAGCGTTTTACCCCCATTCCGAACACAATGGGATGTGTATCGCAGGTTGATTCGATCGTTACAATCAGTTTCCTTTTGAATTTATATTTAAATCACCATATTGAATTTTAAACGTACATTTCAAATTTCCGGGGTCACATACTAACTAGAAAAAATCCAGAAAAATATTTTCTAGCTTTGTATTGACGATACGGTCCTAACAAAACTAGTTTCGTCGAATTCCGAGGTCATTTGCAAAATGGCTATTTTTAAGGGCCTGAATTCCATAGCGACTACTCAGAATTTTCAACTGGACATATCTTTTGATTCCCGCTATGAAATTCCGATTTCTCGGATTCGTTGGAAATATATTCACAATTAGATTCCATTATTTTTGGTTTCACTAAAATCCGGATTGTTTTGCACCCGGTACATTCAATTGAAGTTTGAAATCGAATTATCGAACTACCGCGCCATTTTCAATTCTATTTATAATTATATATAAATATTTATATTCTAACGACGGCGTACATAATATATACGTTCTAAATATATTCAAAATGAATTTTCTCGTCGATATTATTTAAAATAATCTATTTTAAATATTCAAAATACCCTAAAATTGCCAAAATAAAAAATTTAAACTGGCCCAGATTTTACGGGTTGTTACAATCTCCCCCACTTAAAACTTTTCGTCCCCGAAAAGGAACAATGTCGAAAGTGGTTTGATTAATCAACTCAACGTTCGTTCTGGCTTCTCTTCTCCAACCCTTTAGTTTCTGAGAATTTTCAAAAATTCAAAAATTTGGCTAACACCCTAAATTTTCGAAAAATTTCGCCATAACCTCCCCTGCTCCGGGAGCATCGGGGAATTTCAAATAGCTTCCCCAGTCCTTCAGATCTCAAAAAGAAAAAGCCAAGCGGCTAGCCAATAGGCTCATAAAATCATCATCACCCAAACAAAACAGTAAATTATGTAGTAAACATGTACCTATTTGTCGGGCAAACAAATTTTATTCTCTGGCTCTAGCCTCCTTGCTATGACCTGTTCAATGATATACATGTATATGCATGCAAATGCGACCAATTTTCAATACAATTCAATATTTGATTCAATTAGGCTAAATGGTTCAAAATTAGCAAACAAATAAACAAACAACACATACATCAATCAATTAGTGAATTAGAGTTTCAAATTCATAATTTTGATATATATACAAAAAATCATGTTTTTGATGCCAAATCACAACAAAGTATTCTAGCTATATTAGTTTTGGTTCTCACACCAGTCTAATGGAAATATATAGAAAATCACACCTTCGAAACTCGAACATAAATGTTGATGATGCGATCGCTATCATCAATATCATCTTCGGGCGACTAGAGTGTGATGCTATATCTATCCAATATATTAAAACTTTGAATACACGCGGATCAGACGTATACGCAAAATCTATATATACTGGATTGTCCACATCAATATAAATAAATAACCAAATACGAATAATTGATTTATATTTCAAAACAAAATTGTTTTCATTTGAAAAATATACTCTTCACACTCGTTCTAGGATACTACTGATCCTATCTCTAACGAGTCATTCTAATTGGATATTACTAATCCAATATCTGATGAATTCTTTCGTATAGTTCTAATGTGTCTTGTTCTCGAGCTCTGTAAACCAAGGCTCTGATACCAAATGTGACGGCAAGGGATTTCGCTCGGTCCGAACCAGTCGCTAAACCGACCCAGACCGTTCGAAACGCCCTATCGTTTGAGAACACGACAAATCAGAATGCATACAAAAGAACATTTCATTGTATATTTCAACAATGCATCAGATTACAAGAATATACAGAGTATAAATGAATATTACACAGAAATGTCAGAGATTTAAATTACATTTAAATACATAGCAGCGGAAAATAATACAATACACAACTAGAATGAGATATACGGATACAAAGCTTTCCGGATATCGTTCCAGCTGTAAACCAGGATCCTGTGAATATAAATCTGCAAAACCAAAACTACTAGCTGCCCGTGCGGAAAATAGGGGCACCCAGAGTTTAGGTTAAAACAATAAACTCCAGGTCAGTCATGTGACTGGTGTGAGAACTAAAACAGTTAATCTTTATTTTTAAAGTTAGGTAAATCAAGGGACCACGCCGTATAGCACGGAACTGGTTTCCTCCCAAGAATACTAGTGCATATAAGTAAACAACGCAATGCTTTTCTAAAAATGAAGCTATTATAAGACCCAGGTCCCATCACACAATGCAACGCAGTCGAGGATAGGGTTTTCCCTTACAATAACCAAACATGCTTAGTACGTTTAAAACAAATCATTTGATACTACTATAAGTGTATAGTGTATAAAACAACTTCAAATCATAAGTATCAATCATAGACGGCATGAATGCCCCATAACACTATGTCGCCATATATAAGTTTACAATCAAAACCGCAAGACGTCGTATTGGAAGTTGGGTTATCATTTATGGTATGAACCGAGGCTAGGGGCAAGATCCTCTACCGATTCGAGACAATCTAGTCCATGTCTCAGGACCCAGACTCAGGTGGGCCTTGGATCGTCAGGGCCGGTCCACCGATGTGGATTATTATGCCTGAACACTACGTTTCTCCGCCCTTTGGGGTGTAAGCCTGGCCCGTCAGCCGACCAGAAGCATCGGCCGAAACCGATATCACGAGGCGCCTCGCTTTTCAGCAAGTAATAATAAGCAACATCCACATGAGTCAAACTCGTCAGCCAGTTCAAGCACTGACGCCACTCCTAACTAGAAAGAAACGCATGTCCTCCCTGATGTCCGTCTCCCGTTTTTGATTCATACCGGGTGTGATACTCGCGAATCAACGTTACACAAAGCTACGCCACAAAGGCCGTGCTTCGATCATCAACCACAAGACTTTGCTTTTCAACAGAAGCCTTGATCATTTGCCACTTATGCATGCCACACAGGCAATTCACTCCATGCGATTGATATCCATCAATATATAACCCCTGAGCTCGTACGTCTCAGAGAAGGGCGTTAAGCAAGAGAATAAATTCTCCGCCGCCAAACAGATATATATTTAATAGAGATCAATCACACGGACTAAAATCCAATGTCAGACACACAGTCCATTTACAAGTCCGTTCTGGGTCTGAACGAAACCGGAGGCACCTAGTACCCCGCATATCCATCGATCTCCAAGTACGTCTGGACGATCACCAACTGTTTCCGTCTTCTTGGGTGTACAGCCCAATCAAGATCATCAGTAATCACCCAAACAACGTGAAGACTTCTGGTCTTCGACCACCGTCTTCATCTTCGACTTATCGTCGTATCAGTTATTCAGAATGGGATAAACCCGGTCTTCCCGAATAACTCGCGTATATTTTAAATAAGTGTTACACAAACACAACATACGCCTCATTCCAATTCATCAGTCACTAACCGTAAATTAATCAAGAGAATAATTCCCCAAATATTAACCCCGAAGGCCGAAATCAACATCAGATCAATATTCAGAAAACCATTCTACTTGGCTAACCGACAGTTAGTTTCTAAATTTCACATTCATAGGGAAAGGTTCCCATTAATTTTATCCAAGATAAATTCCTGAATTTATTCTCTAATCTTCCTTTGAATTTCGTTTCAACTAGTCGGGATTAACGACGCTTACCGAAGTAATCATTTGTTTTAATTTCCCAATCCCAACCTATTTATCCCATGAAGTAAAACTGGTAATACTTCATATCTAACACCACGGTGTTATCGGTAAATTCAATTACCATTTCACGTTCAAATCTAATTAAAGATTTAACTATCGCCTGGAGCAAAACTGGTGATACTCCATTTCGATTATTTCAATCTAATTAAAGATTCATTAAAACTCCACTTAGTTTTAATATTTGACTGGGTTAAAGAATCAGTGTCATTTAAAACACGGTTCACGATAAACCCAAAATCACATTCCATTAATTATCGGGTTAAAGAACAAGGGTTATTTAAAACACTGTTCACGATAAACCCAAAAATCAATACTAATTCAATTCCAATTAAATATCATTTAATTGGTACACTTCATTAAATCTAAATAAAAAGATTTAATCTTTTCTCAACTGGGTTCAAGAACAGTGTTAGTGAAGACACCATTCACGACAAACCCAAATCACATTTGATATTCAATATAAGGCTCTGAATAGAAAATATATCGGCTTATATTCAATATCAAATTCTACGATTAACAAATGTCGTATTGGAAATAACGATATAAATATATATCTTTCAAATTTCCATAACAACATCTGTATAATCACGAATTCCAACATCGAAATATTCCGAAGACAATTTCGATTCAAATCCACTCCAATGCAATCATTGGAAATTATGGTTATTTTCAAAACCATTTCAAATCCAATTTATTTATTTTAAAAATAAATAGAATTAGAATTCTAATTCAAAACTAGTTCATTTCGATAAAAATCTATTTTTATCTTTTCAAATATGGAATTTTTCATCCCAATTTTTCCCAAATCATTTCTTATGATTTTACACAATTTATTATTATTTTTAATAATTTTATCAAGGCCCGTACAGTCGATTTCCATCAATGGCCATCGAACTGCACTTACAGCGACCTTTTTCAAATTTGATTTGGACGTAACTCCAAATCCAACCGTTAGATTTCAAATTTCTAATATTCATTGGAAAGCTCTTTTCGATACGAACCCAACGGTTCTGGTTTTAGGAGAATCCGACGGTCGGATCTCCCGTAATGTCCGTTTGAAATAAATGGTCGAAATTCACGAACTGCCGCGGCGCGGCGCGTTCTATTCAGGCCATTATATTATATATATAATATATATAATATATATTTCATCGATTTATATTTAAAACGAATTATATAAATAGTTTTAAAATTCGTCTCGAAAGCAATTTCGACTTCCATTTCAATTCAAATCAAAATTGAATTCTTCTTTATAAATTCGTTTTAAAATTCATTTCTATTCAATTCAAATTTCAATTCAATTTGAATTCGTTTTCAATTCGCTTTCAATTTAATTCGAATTCGTTTTCAATTCAATTCATTTCGAAATCGTTTTCAATTCAATTCATTTCGAAATCGTTTTTAATTCTATTCATTTCGAAATCGTTATATATTCAATTCATTTCGAAATCGTTATATATTCAATTCATTTCGAAATCGTTATATATTCAATTCGTTTCGAAATCGTTATATATTCAATTCATTTCGAAATCGAATAAAATCGATATAAATATCGTTCACGTCAAAATGGCGTCAATCTAATCAACACGGCTTCATAAATTTCTATTTTCAAATATTCTATTTCAAATATTTCTTTTTCAAAATAGTTGTTATTATCAAAATATTTCGTTCAACACATGACCAATCTCAATGGATGAGTACTGTCAACACATGAACCTTTATTTAATATTATTCTTTATTTTTCAAATTGGAATGAGGCCCAATCAATTACCATATAAAGTTAATTATATGGATTCCATACAACAAATGTATATAATAGCATTGAAAAATAATCAACCATCAACCAAAGTGCACTACACTGTATAAGCATCAAATATAAATATCTAACGCTTATAACAGCCTGTCAATCGATCGATCGACATATCTAATCAATCAGGATGAGTGAACTTCAAATTTCATCCTAACACCCGTGTGGGGTTTCAAACAATCAAACACATATTTTATTTGTGCAGTTGGGCGATGTGTAAAATTTGTCGTCCCAATCAATGTCCTTCAAATAGGTGTACATAAACAAACCGTCTGGTTTGTAAATGAATATTTATTTATTCACATTCACGTTAAAAATTATATTTTTAACGATAAAACATTTTATTCAACCTATGAATATTCTATTCGGTTCATTTATTCAA
This sequence comes from Allium sativum, assembly GCA_030737875.1. Taxonomy (NCBI): domain Eukaryota; kingdom Viridiplantae; phylum Streptophyta; class Magnoliopsida; order Asparagales; family Amaryllidaceae; genus Allium; species Allium sativum. The sequence goes on from CM060919.1 coordinate 343,741,937, forward strand.
TAAAATGTTATTTTTATTTTTCTAACATATTTTAGAAAATTTCGGCGGCATAACGGCACGATACTAGAAACGGGACAAGGCCTAGCCTTATCCCCGGTCTAGTGAAGGCCTACGCCATTCACACATCAATCAAACCATTTAATTTCACCAAACAATTCAATTCAATCAAATAATCTAACTAATTTATGCAATCAAACAAACAAGTCCATGGTCTGTGGACGATTGTGTCGGGTGCTACTAAGCACCGTCTGCATCCTAGTATATATATATAACTAGAAAATAAATTGAAGAGTGAGAAATTCTCACCGATAGCTATCCTAACCCCACGGCACTTCTAAGGCAGGAAATCTTCACTGTTCTCGCATCTTTGTCATCTTCGTTGCCCGTAGCCACTACATATATAAAAATCACTCATCTTTATATTTTGATGTTTTTAAAATAAAAATCATATTTTTATTTATTCACTTTCAATTTAAAAATCATATTTTTTTTTCGAAGTTCAATATATAAAAACCATAATTTTCTTTCGAAGTTCAATATATAAAAACCATATTTTTCTTATCAAGTTTTATTCGCTATATATATAATAAAAACTGAAATAGGATTCCATGTTATTTACCTTTCTTTTTTCGAAGAAAAGGATTTTCAGCGGAGAGGGCCCCACTGCCGGAGTTGGAGGTGGCGATGACGGCTGCTGGACCCGCCGGCGGCGCTGGAGGTGCTTGGGGTGCGGTGGAGCTCGGCGGTGGCTAGGACTTCAGGCGGATCTCGAATTGGGGGAGGAAGCTTGGTCGCGGTTAAGGGTTTGTGTCGATTTGGCTGATGGGGGGGCCTTCGAGCTGGAGATGGAGGCCGTGGGTGGTGGGCGAACGTCGGAGTCGGGGGAGGGAGGCTCGGCCACTGGCGGCGCGATCTGGGAGGGGGGGGTCGACGTGGGTATCGGGTTTTCTTTTTTTTTATTTCTTTTTTTTTCTCAGAAGCGAATGAACGGGGAAAGGGGGGGCCAGAGTAAAAAGGGGGAAAGAGATTTATTATTATTATTATTATTATATTTGTAAAAAGTGGACTTTTACATACGACCTCAAAACGAGGCCCACCGCCTGTCGTCCATAGCGTTTTATCCCCATTCCGAACACAATGGGATGTGTATCGCAGGTTGATTCGATCGTTACAATCAGTTTCCTTTTGAATTTATATTTAAATCACCATATTGAATTTTAAACGTACATTTCAAATTTCCGGGGTCACATACTAACTAGAAAAAATCCAGAAAAATATTTTCTAGCTTTGTATTGACGATACGGTCCTAACAAAACTAGTTTCGTCGAATTCCGAGGTCATTTGCAAAATGGCTATTTTTAAGGGCCTGAATTCCATAGCGACTATTCAGAATTTTCAACTGGACATATCTTTTGATTCCCGCTATGAAATTCCGATTTCTCGGATTCGTTGGAAATATATTCACAATTAGATTCCATTATTTTTGGTTTCACTAAAATCCGGATTGTTTTGCACCCGGTACATTCAATTGAAGTTTGAAATCGAATTATCGAACTACCGCGCCATTTTCAATTCTATTTATAATTATATATAAATATTTATATTCTAATGACGGCGTACATAATATATACGTTCTAAATATATTCAAAATGAATTTTCTCGTCGATATTATTTAAAATAATCTATTTTAAATATTCGAAATACGCTAAAATTGCCAAAATAAAAATTTTAAACTGGCCCAGATTTTACGGGTTGTTACACCTGTTAAAACCTGAACACAAGGTTGCCCATGTTGAAAATAGGGGAACCCGAGTTTGCAAGTGAAACAACCACGAGTCAGTCATAGGACTAGTATGAGAAATCTTTCTTAACCTATTTAACAATAAGGTCAATCACAGGACCACGCCGCTGACGTGAAACGGGTTTACTCCACTGGATTGCCGGTGCATAAATAAAGTAAATCATTTAAACAACGCAGTGCTTTTCATAGAAAATGAAGCCATTATAAGACTCATATCCCATCACACGATGCAATGCAAGCCGGAGGATAGATTTTTACCTTATAATGGCCAAAATATGCTTGATACATATAAAACAAAATCATCTAATATTATTATTAGTGCATATACGTTTCAAAAACAATTTTCACCATAATATCAATCATAGACGACATAGCTACCATCTACTATGTCGCCGTATATAGGCTTACAATCAAAACCGCACAATGTCGTATTGGAAGTTGGATTTCCATCATGAACCAAGGAAAGGGATCGTCCTTACCGACTTCGAGACAATCTAACCTACCATGTCTCAGGATCAGAGCTCGAGTGGCCCTTGGACAATACGTTTCCCCGCCCTATGGGGCGAAATGGTCAGTACGTCAACCATATCATCCATTGGCCCAGTAGTGACCGATATAACCGAGGCGCCTCGCTTTCCATCATCCACATAAGTAAAAATGTCTGGGCTCCATACCATGACACCACTCCTATCTAGAAGGGAAAGCATGTCCTCCCTGAAGTCCTCTCATACCCGGGGTGTGAGGCTCGCGAATTAACGCCATACACAAAGCTATGCTATATTAAAGCCGTGCTTTGATCATCAACCACAAGGCTCTGCTTTTCAACAAAAGCCCTAATCACTGCATCTCAGCATGCCACATTGACATTCCACGTCATGCAACTGATGTCTATCAATATATAACCATGTCTATCGATATATAACCTCTAAGCTCATACGTCTTAGAGAACGGTGTTAAACAAGAGAATAAATTTTCCGCCACCAAACATATATATATTTAATAGAAATTAATCAGCACAGAATAAAATCCAATGTCAGACACACATCCATTTACTGGTTTGTTCTAGGTCTGAACGAAACCGGAGGCACCTTATTCCTCGTCCCGTATGTCCAATATAGGAGAGAGGCCCTCGCACATCCGAACAATCAACAAAAACGTCTGGACAACTACCACTGTAACCTTTTCAAGGCAGCAACTCCAATCAAAGGCATCAGTAGCCATCCATTCAATGTGAAAATTATCGGTCTTGCACCATCTTCATACCTACGACTTATTCATCGTCGATCAATTTTTTGAAATGAGAATTAACTCGACCTTTCCAAATAATTCACGCATGTAAAGAATTCAAATCAATTCTTCCTATAGTTAAACTATTCGACATCCACATTTCAGTTCATTAGTATAATTTTCATGTCAAATACATCCAACCATCAAAATATCAGATAAACCAAGTAAAATCGGTTTATCTCCATACCATATCGTTTATAATATTTTAAAACGATTTTTTACTATTTTTATTTATTTAAAAATAGTCCATTTCCGACGAACGACGTTTCAGGTCATTCGATGGCAGTGGCGCTGCTCTTTTCCAAATTTGATTTAAACATTTCAAAAAATCTAACCATTGGATCTTAATGAATTTTATGTCTTTGGAAAGATCATTCCAAAGCGAACCCAACGGTTCCGGTTTCAGGAAAATCCGACGGAAGGATCTTCCGTAATAATCGTTTAAAATTAAGATTTCAAAACACGTACTACAGCATCGTTATTCGTTTTATTTTAATTTATATATATATATATATATAAATATATTTCATTCGACGATTCCAAACCATTTTCACTTCAAAAATTTGGCTAATGCCTTTAAATTTCGAAAAATTTCTCCATAACCTCCTTTGTACGCGAAGGGGTTTGGAAATTTATTGGGTCGTATTAGGTACCCAATAAATCCAGTATAATCACATACAATTTTTAGTGACCTATTCTATGTCCAAGGGAGTGTGTAAATTACTCTAGAGATAAATCTCATCACCTCGTCCAGTGTTGGAAATATATAATCGATGTGCCGTATCTAATAACCAGAGAGACGTGATTTTTTTCAACTCTACACCCGTGTGGAGTTTTTATTAAATCTGGCAATTTATCGTTATATTTATTTTGTTCATATCAGTCCTTAGTTCAACCTTAATTCAGTCAATGCCATATGAGCGTCTTGCCCGTATGGTAATCCCAACCTCGTCACATTAGCTCCAAATGCTAATGTGGTATATGATGAAGTATGCTCCCTTCACGTAATATGCCATGCAGTGTAGTTCAAATTTAATCGTTACTATCCTATGGCGTTGTTTATGATCTCACACAGAAAACCAGCACACCGCATCTAATGGCATTCACAGGAGTTGATATATAAATAAAATTGCGTAGTCAACTCATTAAGGTTTACCTATTTGTCGGGCACACAAATAAATTCTTTACTCAACACAAATCCATTTACCTGTTCAGCACATGTATATATATGCATATCTAAGCTAAAAATAATATTTTTAGCGAACCAATATTTATTTCTATACATGATGATTTTTAACACTTCATATACATGTTAAAAATATTATTTTCTATCAACAAATAGTTATTTCAACTCATGGTTATTTTAACACTTCATATACATGTTAAAAATATTATTTTCAATCAACAAATATTTATTTCAACCTTTGGTTATTTTTAACGGTTCATATACATGTTAGAAATATTATTTTCAATCAACAAATATTTATTTCAACCTTTGGTTATAAAGGTTCCTACATACAATAAAAATGTGATTTTTATTGTTAAGGCATTTTGTTTCAAACATGAATATTTTTAGTGATTCATATATACAATAAAAATGTGATTTTTATTTTTCAAACAATTTATTTCAAACATGAATATTTTACATACTTCGTACACACAATAAAAATGTTATTTTTATCAATCAAACGATTTATTTCAAACATGAATATTTTATATACTTCGTACATACAATAAAAATGTTATTTTTATCATTCAAATGATTTATTTCAAACAAGAATATTTTATATACTTCGTACATACAATATAAATATTATTTTTATCACTCAAACATGAATATTTTTCTACAAATCAATATTTCATCAAATTTCGGCATTACAATGGTAGGGTATTTAGCACCGGCACCGTGTCCAACACGGCTCCTCTGCTATCCTAGGCCTTGCAGCATTACAATACTTCCATTTCAATGATTTCCACAATATCATTCATTTTCACAACACAATGAGTATACCACAAACATAACCAATTTTGCTGCAACCACAATCAATCATTCTCAACCACAATCAATCATTCACAACACAATCAATTTATATCGTCCATGGTCTATGGACGAGGGGAGTGTGTGTGTTGTAACAACCCGCAAATTCTGAATCAATTAAAAAAAATTATTTTAGAAAATTTTAATGAATTTTGAGGTTATAATATAAAGTAATTTATTATTAATAATAATGGCTAGAATTTATTTTAATCGTAGTTAAAACGAATAAATTTAATTTAAATAGAAATGGAGTTAGAAATAACGCAGTAGTTTGAAAAGTCAAACTTGAACTTTGACTGACCGTACAGGATGCAAAATTTAACGGATTTTAGTGAAACCCAAAATATTAGAATCTATTTAAAAATATATTTCTAAGGAATCTGAAAAATTGAAATTTCATAGCAGAAATCAAAAGTTATGGCCAATTCAATTTTTAGAAAGGTCGCTGTAGAATTTTTATATATAATATATATGGCCCAAAAGGCTACTTTTCACATATGAAGGAATTTCGACTCGAAACCACTTCCATTGAGTTCGGAATGACGTTTCTGCATTGAAAAACAGTAAACACTTATATATTTTGAGTTTCGGAAATTATTTGCTTAAAAATGTATTTTTAATATTAAATATATAGCCCTTATAAATAGTCATTTTTCAAATGACCTCTGTTTTCGACGAAACCACTTTTGTTGATATTAGGCTCACATCCCTATTTTGAAACTTAATTAGGCTCACATCCGGTCATAAACTTATTATAAATTAGGTCCCTGTTTTCAAAACTTATAAAATAATAATTAAAAAAAATAAAAAAAATCAGTTCAAAAAAACAACAAAAATCATGTCAAAAAGAAGAAAACAGCAAAAAAAAAGAAAAAACTGCAGTTAAATGCATAATATTATGCACCTTTTTGAGTTTATTGCATGCATATGTGCAATTATTACTTTTCTTACAGCGCCTAGATTTAACTGCATATTTCAGTTCATTTTTATTTGCATCCAAATGTGCAAATATCTCAGAAAACTTGCACACATGTGTGCAACATTTTTATAGGATAACTATTAAGCTAAAAGTAGGGACCAAATTTATTTAAAAAAAAAAAGAAATTTAAAATTAAAACCCGCCCCCTATTTTCTAAGTTCCGCCTTTTTTAAAAAAAAAAATGTGCGGTACTTCATAAAAAAAAATTCTAAAATCTGGAAATAATTTCAGGATTCCACGGAAATAAAAAAAATAGTCGCATACATTTATGCAATTATTACTGATAATTGCATATATGTATGCAACTTTTTCGTAAGCTGTGTTCGGTTTGGAAATCTGAAAATAAACCTGCACAAATGTATGCAAGTATTTGAAATATTTGCACACATGTAAGCATGTATTTGCATGAATAAAAATCAACGAAGATGAATGTAGTGAAAAATAAGCACAAATGTATGCAGGAAAATGAAATATCTGCATATTATTATGCATTTAACTGCAAATTTCGTTTTTTTTCTGTTTTTTTGATTTTTGACGCCTTGTTTTATGGTTTTTTGTTCTGAATTTTTTAGCGGTTACATGTTTTATTTAAATACGAATTTACGTAAATTTTTTTTATTTTTTTGACGAATTTTCAGAAAATAGGGACCTAATTTACAATAAGTTTATGACCGGGTTTTTTTATATTTTGAAACTTAATAGGGACATCTAAAAAACGCACCCTAAATTTAAACGCCTTAAAAATAACCATTTTTCAAATAGTCTCATAATTCGAAGAAAATAATTTTGTTGGATTCCTATCGTCATAAGAAAGCTAAAAATATGTTTTTTAGAATTTTCTAAGGTCATATGTGGCCCCGGCATATTCAAATGTACGGTCAATATTTATTTAGTTAATTTTTAATGCAATTTTAAATAAAAATCGTACAGATTTCGGAATTGGGCCACGGGACCTATCCCATTGTGCTCAGAAGGTGTCAAAAACTTAACAACGACAGTAAGCAGGCCCAAATCAGAGAAAGTCCGAAAATCCACCTTTTAAGCACGATTTTCGAGATTTAATATTAAAATATTCAGGCCGAAACCCTAACCCTAATTTCAACCGCTGCCCTTAAAACAATGGCCAGAAACATCCGATTTTCAAACATCAATTTCTCTCAATCCGTTCAACGAAAATCTACCAACTATATACCGAATCGAAGAGAATTTCAAGACCTTTCAATCCATACGGTTAAGATCGAGTTTCAGTGCACGGATTTCGCGAATTCTCAGCCTGAAGGGGGTTGCGTTTATGGGTGGTTGGCGGGTCCTAGCGGGCGCGAGCTGGGCCCCATGGACGGCGCTGGAGGAGGGCGAGAAGGCGGAGCTAGTGGTGACTTCGGATCGGCTGCAGGTGGTCGGATGGAGGTGCAATGAGATGCCCTAGACGGTGGATGATGGGTTTCAACGCACGAAGGAGAAGATGAAAGGAGCGGCCTCGTGAACGATGGGTACAAACATATTTTATTAATTTAAATTAATTATTTAATCTATTCAAACTTTAAAATTCGTATCTCTCTCATACGAGGTCTGTTTGACAAACCGTAAATTGCGTTGGAATCACAAAAATAAGATCTTCGCGATGGCGCAGATTATAGTTGAAAAGGAGCACTTTGAATTTTCAGCCAAATTGAGGTGAGAATTCTGAATTTTATTATTTGATTAATTATAAATTATTTTTACTACGTTAGAAATAATTGTATAATGATATAAATTCAGATCTAAAATGTTTTGTGATCGATGAATTGTTGATTGTTTGGTGAATGCGATGAACCTTTGTTTGGAATTGTATTTATTCATGTTTGTTATAATTAGATAATTAAAATTATCATCATTGTCATATTTGGGTAGTCGAATCATAACCGTCATTAGTTAGAATAAAATGAATATTATTTCACTGTGAGATTTGTTAGAAATAAAAAGAACAATTTGCCCTGTTAAATTTGCTAGATTTAAAAAGGACATTTTTTTCTTTTTACCGTCATTTAGTTGAAAATAAAAAAGTACATTTTTATTGTAATTTTATTAGAATTAAAATTACATTTTTTTTTGTTTTGCAATTTTAGATGCAAACAAATATATAAATCAAAATGATTACATTTTTCAATGTAATTAGAAATAAACTAAAAAGATTACATTTTTCAATGTAATTAAAATTGAAATAAAATGATTACATTTTTTCAATGTAATTAAAATTGAAGTAAAATGATTATATTTTCAATATAATTAAAATTGAAATGAAAATAACATTTTGATTAAAACTTAAGTATTGAAATAAAAATAACATTTTTGTTAAAGCATAAGTATTGAAATAAGAGAACACATTTTTGGCCAAAACTTTATTAGTGAACATTTTTGGTCAAGAATTTATTGTTGAATTGAAAATTTCACTTTTATCAAAACTTGATTATTGGATTGAAAATATCATTTTTTTGTCAAAACTTGATTTCTGTAATGAAAGTAACAATTTTGTTTACATTTTATATGTAAATAAGAAATTAATTTCAGAAGTTACATAGAAATAAAGTTAATCCTTTATTTGCATTTTACAATGCAAATATTACATAGAAATAAAGTTAATCTTTTATTTGCATTTTACAATGCAAATATTACATAGAAATAAAGTTAATCTTTTATTTGCATTTTACAATGCAAATATTACATAGAAATAAAGTTAATCTTTTATTTGCATTTTACAATGCAAATATTACATAGAAATAAAGTTCATCTTTTATATGCATTTTTCAATACAAATATAACATAGAAATTAAGTTCATCTTTTTATTTGTATTATCCATACGAATATGACATAGAAATAAAGTTTATTCTTTTATTTGCATCCTCTAATGCAAATATACATTAAAATATAAATTGTTCTTTTATCTGCATTCCCTAATGCAAATATATTTTGAAAATAGAGTTTGCCCTTTTATTTGCATTCACAAATGCAATATATTCTGAAAATAAAATTCGTTCTTTTATTTGCATTCTTCAATGCAAATATACATTGAAAATAAAATTCTTTCTTTTATTTGCATTCACTAATGCAAATATATATTGAAAATAAAATTTGCTCTATTTACATTCACAAATGTAAATATACTTTGAAAAATCAAGTTTGTTCTTTTATTTGCATTCCACAATGCAATATAACATCAAAAATAAAAGTTACATTTTTATTTACAAACATAAAAATGAAATAAACATCCTTGTCAAACTTGATTTAGTTAAAATTAAATAAACATTTTTGCCAAACTTGATTAATTAAAATAATTACTTTTGTCAACTAATACTAGTTGAAATTAAATAATCACTTTTATCAATTTATACTAGTGGAAACAAAATATGCATTTTTGCCAATTTATGATAGTTGAGATGAAAAAACATTTTTGTCAATTATATTAGTTGAGAAAAATGTACATCTTGTCAACTTTAGTTGGTTGAAAACAAAAAGGACATTTTTGTTAAATAAAAGAATTAAGCACAAATAGCATTTTTATAATTTATATGCAAATTTAATAATTGTTTTATTTGCATAACATGTAGAAGAAATTATAAGCAAATATTCACTTTTGTCAATTCACCCTAGTTAAGACCAATTATTTACTTATGTCAATTTACATTTGTTGAAACCAATTATTTGTTTGTCACGGCTATATATTGTGTATTACACTTCCATTCGCAAGTTACCCGACTTGTGTATGTGATTGGGACGATTATTTTCACACATCGCCCAAGTGCACAGATTAGTTTATTATTTGTTTGTTGGTTGAAAACCCCACACGGGTGTTGGGATGAAAATTTACATACATTAATCCCAATTTTCAGTTGTATGTTGATCGTTAGATCGACAGGCTGTGATGAGCGTTATTGTTTCATTTTAACGCTTACACAGTGGAATTTACACTCTGGATGTAAATGGATGACTTGATGATTATACTATTATTGTTATATACATGATATGTGTGAAATCCATATAATCCAAATTATATGGTAAATGTTTGAGTCACATTTCGATTCAGGTGTTCTTTTAAACAAGAATATTTTTACATTAGAAATCCTTTTTATATAAAGTATATATATTTTCAAAATATATATTGTTAATCAAGTATATGTTAAAACAAAGAATTTTTGTAAAAGAAAGACGTTGTAATATGAAGAATACCTTTCATTTAGAGTCTTTATATAAAGAATATTTTTATGATTATTTTAAAATATGTTTTTAAAAGATTACTAGCATTTGCAATTATATTTTGTGATACGAAATAAATTGAGATGTGAAGTGGATTTATTGTGGACGATGTTTTAAATGACATTTGACCTGTAATCCAATTTACATTGAAATTATTATTTGGAACTTGTGAATCTATTTTATAGATTTAAAAAAGGGCATTTTCTAAAAATCAAGTTTTCAATGTAATATATTAAATAGGAATTAAGTGGAAATTCGATTGGTAATAATCGAAATGGGCTTCTGTAAAAGAAGACTGATATTATATGTGGAATTTAAGAGTCTTTGCCGTTATTCCATTTATATTATTAGTCCGATACAGAAATCTATATCGATTATGTATTGATTTGATTTCTGTGAAATTCCTTATTTTAGAAATCGATTTGTGGGTTTATTGTGAACTGTGTTTTAAAGAACACTAGTTCTTTAACCCGTTTTAAGACAAGATTTATTCCATAAAATAAATGATCTTGTAATAATGATTTTTGATATTAAATCAAAATTAGAGTTTTAACAAATCTTTTAAGGAAGATTTAAGGTTTTATTTTTCAAAGATTATCTTTGATAAAATTAATGAGAATCCTTTAATATGAATATGTAATAACCCGGAAATCTGGGCCAGTTTAAATTTTTTATTTTGGCAATTTTAGCGAATTTTGATTATTTAAAATGAAATATTTTAAATAATATCGACGAGAAATTTATTTTGAATATAATTCGAACGTATATATTTATATAGATCGTCGTTAGAATATAAATAATTATTTATAATTATAAAAGGAATTGAAAATGGCGCGGTAGTTCGATAATTCGATTTCAAACTTCAATTGAATGTACCGGGTGCAAAATAAACCGGATTTTAACGAAACCAAAAATAATAGAATCTATTTGTGAATATCTTTCCAACGAACCCGAAAAATCCAAGTTTCATAGCGGGGATCAAAAGATATGTCCAGTTGAAAATTTTGAATAGTAGCTATGGAATTCAGGCCCTTAAAAATGGAAATTCTGCAAACGACCTCAGATTTTGACGAAACCACTTTTGTTGGATCCGGGATATCAAGTTATTGCTAGATTCCAATTTTCGTAATTTTTCGATTCAATATGTGAGCGTGGCAAAGGAAAACGCGTTTGACCAGTTTCAGTTGATTTTAATCGACTGGAAAATGGCCATTTTTCCAACGGTCTCGGAATTCGACGAAATTTGTTTCGTTAGGACCGTATCATCAATACGAAGCTAGAAAATATTTTTCTAGAATTTTTAGAGTTCGTATGTGACCCTGGTAAATTGAAATGTACGTTTAAAATTGAATATATAGATTTATATTTTAATTTTGATGAAAACTGATCGTAACAGTCGAATTGGCTTACGACACATATCACATCGTGTTCCGAATGGGGGTAATTACCTAGGGGCGACAGTCGTTGGAGTTCGTTTGGAGTTCGAAGCGTTAAAATTTCAAACGTTAAGAAAATATAATTAAATATTAAAATAAAGGCTATAAAAGGGATTTTTCAAAACTTAAAACCCTAATTTCCCTTTGAGCCACCGTCAGCTCCCATTGATGGACAAAATCGTCCGGTTTTCAACCCCTAATCGCCCCTCATCAAAATCGAATTACACCCTCCCCTCAAAGCGAAAATTATAGAAAAATTCAAGGGCTTCTCATCCCTGTAGGTATCATCGTCTAGCATGAACAAATATGAGTGAATTTTGGGTTCAAAGGTGCGCGGTTTGGGGTGGTTTTCTGGCACAGGTGAAGCGTCGAGTTCGACGCTGGAGTGTGGCGAGGGTGCGCTGCACGTAGGGCAAGGGGGCGGCGGCCTTGGATCGACCTCCGATCACCGCAGGGAGGCGCGCCAGGCAGGTTTTCTGGTAACGATGGTATCAGCTGAAACGAAGAAGAAAGGTTTAACCGTATGAAAATGTGATTAAGGTAAATTTCTGATTTTTAAATAAATACATTGTTAAAAATATGGTTTTTTTGTTTTGTTTTAAAAATAAAATTAGCAATGTTTTAAAAATAAAATTAGCGTTGTTTATAAAAATAAAAGACCGTTGTTTTTAAACATTAAAAATAGCCTTGTTAAAAATAGGATTCTTCTACTTTGAAAAGATTTGATTTTGAAAAATGAAAAGGATTATATTTTTATATAGTAAAGGATTATATTTTTATAATAGAAAAGAATATATTTTTATAAAGGAAAAGGTTTGATTTTTATTATATGAACATCACCATAAATATATGAAGAAGTGATTTCTATTATATATATCATCATAAAAAGAAATAATTTTTATGATGTGTAAAGAGATGATTTTTATGTGCATGTAGTGATAATAAAATATAATTTTTATTTGAACAGCGTGAAAAGAACTGCACTGGAATTGCAAACAAATCCAGATGGTTCAGCAGTTCAAAAGCAAAGCACGGCGGAGTGGAACCCTCTGTGAGAATTTCTCACTTTAAATTTTATTTCCTAGTTAGAAATATATACTAGGATGCAGACGGTGTTTAGTAGCACCCGACACCCGTCGTCCACAGACCATGGACGGCTTGTATGCTTGTTTGTTTGATTTTGATGTGTAGTTGATTATGTGATGTGATGTGAAATGAAATAAAATATTTATATAGTTAAAATATTTTATAGTTAAAAATAGAATTTTTAACATGTATATGAAATGAAATAAAAATAAACAAATCGGACGATTTGTTTATATACACACATTTGACTGATATTGATTAGGACGATAAATTTTACACATCGCCCAACTGCACAAATAAAATTTGTGTTTGATTGTTTGAAAACCCCACACGGGTATTGGGATGATATATGACATACACTAGTCCCAATAATTAGTTGTATGTCGATCGATTGATGGACAGGCTGTTATAAGCGTTGAATATTTATATTTGATGCTTATACATTGTAGAATGCACTTTGGATGATGGTTGATTATTCATCGTTGCTATTGTATACATGTGTTGTAGAAAATCCATATAATTAACATTATATGGTAATTGATTGGGCCTCATTCCAGTTTTGAGAAAGAAATATTTGAAATAGAAATATTTGAAAAAGAAATGTTTGAAATAGAAATATTTGAAATAGAAATATTTGAAAAAGAAATATTTGAAAAAGAAATATTTGAAATAGAAATATTTGAAATAGAAATATTTGAAAAAGAAATATTTGAAAAAGAAATATTTGAAAAAGAAATATTTGAAATAGAAATATTTGAAATAGAAATATTTGAAATAGAAATATTTGAAATAGAATATTTGAAAATAGGAATATATGAAGCCGTGTTGATTAGATTGACGCCATTTTGACGTGAACGATATTTATATCGATTTTATTCATTCTATAATGAATATCGAAAGTGATTTCAAAATCTGATATTTCGAAAAGAATTGAAATTCGAATTTAACTGAATAGAAATGAATTTGAATTGAAAATGAATAGAAATGAATTCGAATTGAAAACGAATAGAAATGAATTCGAATTGAAAATGAATAGAAATGAATTCGAATTGAAAATGAATATAAATGAATTTGAATTGAAATTGAATATAAATGAATTCGAATTGAAATTGAATTGAATTGAAAACGAACTGAAATTGAATTAGAAATCAATTTGAATTGAAATCAATTTGAAATGAATTTAAAACGAATTTATAAGGAAAAATTCAATTTTGATTTGAATTTGAAATGAAGTTGAAATAGTTTTGAAAACGAATTTAAAACGATTTATAAAATACGTTTTAAAAAGGGAAATCGACGAAGTATATATTATATATATAATATAATGGCCTGAATAGAACGCGCCGCGCCGCGGCAGATCGCGAATTTCGACCATTGACTTCGAACGGATATTACGGGAGATCCGACCGTCGGATTCTCCTAAAACCAGAACCGTTGGGTTCGTATCGAAAAGAGCTTTCTAACGAATATTAGAAATTAGAAATCTAACGGTTGGATTTGGAATTATGTCCAAATCAAATTTGGAAAAGGTCGCTGTAAGTGCAGTTCGATGGCCGTTGATGGAAATCGACTGTACAGGCCTTGATAAAATTATTAAAAATAGTAATAATTTGTGTAAAATCATAAGAAATGATTTGTTAAGAATTGGGATGAAAAACTCCATATTTGAAAAGATAAAGATAGATTTTTATCGAATTGAACTAGTTTTAAACTAGAATTATAATTCTATTTATTTTTAAATAAATAAATTGGATTTGAAATGGTTTTGAAAATAACCAGAATTTCCAATAATTATATTGGAATGGATTTGAATCGAAATTATCCTTGGAATATTTCGATGTTGGATTTCGTGATGATACGGGTATTGTGATGGGAATTTGAAAGATATATTTATATCGTTATTTCCAATACGATATTTGTTTGTCGTAGAATTTGATATTGAATATAAGCCGGTATATTTTCTATTCAGAGCCTTATATTTAATATCAAATGTGATTTGGGTTTGTCGTGAATGGTGTCTTCATTAACACTGTTCTTAAACCCAGTTGAGAAAAGATTAAATCTTTTTATTTAGATTTAATGAAGTGTACCAATTAAATGATATTTGATTGGAATTGAATTGATATTGATTTTTGGGTTTATCGTGAACAGTATTTTAAATAACACTTGTTCTTTAACCCGATAATTAATAGAATGTGATTTTGGGTTATCGTGAACGGTATCTTCAATAATACTGCTCTTAGACCCAAAGAAGTTAAGAAAATCAGAAACTAACTGGTGATTAGTTTAGTTGAATGGTTTCTGGGGTATTGATCTGATGTTGGTTTCGGCCTTCGGGGTTAATACTTAGGGAACTGCTCACTTGCTAATTTACGGTTAGGGACTGATTGAAATGTGATGTGATTTTGGGTTTATCATGAACCGTGTTTTATATGACACTGATTCTTTAACCCAGTCACAGATTAAAACTAAGTGGAGTTTTAATGAATCTTTAATTAGATTGAAAAGATCGAGAATGGAGTATCACCAGTTTTACTCCAGGCGATAGTTAAATCTTTAATTAGATTTGAACGTGAAATGGTAATTGAATTTACCGATAACACCGTGGTGTTAGATATGAAGTATTACCAGTTTTACTTCATGGGATGAATAGGTTGGGATTGGGAAATTAAAACAAATGATTACTTCGGTAAGGTTCGTTAATCCCGACTAGTTGAATCGAAATTCAAAAGAAGATTAAAGAATAAATTCAAGGAATTTATCTTTGATAAAATTAATGGGAACCTTTCCCTATGAATGTGAAATTTAGAAACTAACTGACGGTTAGCTAAGCAGAATGGTTTTCTGGATATTGATCTGATGTTGGTTTCGGCCTTCGGGGTTAATATTTGGGGAATTATTCTCTTGATTAATTTATGGTTAGTGAATGATGAATTGGAATGAGGCGTATGTTGTGTTTGTGTAACACTTATTTTAAAATATACGCGAGTTATTCGGAAAGACCGGGTTTATCCCATCCTGAATAACTGATACGACGATAAGTCGAAGATGAAGATGGTGGTCGAAGACCGGAGGTCTTCACGTCGTTTGGGTGATTACTGATGATCTTGATTGGGATGTACACCCAAGAAGATGGAAACAGTTGGTGATCGTCCAGACGTACTTGGAGATCGATGGATATGCGGGGTACTAGGTGCCTCCGGTTTCGTTCAGACCCAGAACGGACTTATAAATGGACTGTGTGTCTGACATTGGATTTTAGTCTGTGTGATTGATTTCTATTAAATATATATCTGTTTGGCGGCGGAGAATTTATTCTCTGGCTTAACGCCCTTCTCTGAGACGTACGAGCTCAGGGGTTATATATTGATGGATATCAAACGCATAGAGTGAATTGCCTGTGTGTCATGCCTAAGTGGAAAATGATCAAGGCTTCTGTTGAAAAGCAAAGTCTTGTGGTTGATGATCAAAGCACGGCCTTTGTGGCATAGCTTTGTGTAACGTTTGATTCGCAAGTTTCACACCCCGGTGTGAACCAAAACGGGAGAGGACGTCAGGGAGGGCATGCGTTTCTTTCTAGCTAGAAGTGGCGTCAGTGGTTTTACACGCCCTGACGAGTTTGACTTAAGTGGTTGTTGCTGTTGCGAGGCACCTCGGTTTGATCGGACGATCCGGGTCCGATGGAGTCATTTAGTTGGCTCACCTACGCCCCATAGGGCGGGGAAACGCATGTTCAGGGTTTAAGTTTAATCCACATCGGTGGACTGGCCCTGAGGATCCAAGGGTCACTCGAGCTCTGATCCTGAGACACGGCTAGAGCGTCTCGAATCGGTTGAGGACTATTTTTTGCGTCGGTTCATAGATGGAAATCCAACTTCCAAATACGTGATATTTGCGGTTTTATTTGTAGAGCCTAGTATGGCGACATAGTGGGATGGGGCGCTTATGCCGCCTATGATTGATACTTATGATTTGAAGTTGTTTTATACACTATGCACTTATAATAGTATCAAATGATTTGTTTTAAACGTATCAAGCATTCTTTGGCTATTATAAGGTAAAATCCCTATCCTCCGGCTTGCGTTGCATTGTGTGATGGGAACTGGATCTTATAATAGCTTCATTGTTCTTTATTTAGCATTGCGCTGTTGTTTTATGCACTGGTATTCTTGGGAGGAAGCCCGTTCCGTGTTATACGGCGTGGTCCCTTGATTTACCTAACTTTAAAATAAAGATTAATAATTGTTTTAGTTCTCACACCAGTCACATGACTGACCTGGAGTTTATTGTTTTAACCTAAACTCTGGGTGCCCTTATTTTGGCACGGGCAGCTAGTAGTTTTGGTTTTGCAGATTTATATTCACAGGATCCTGGTTTACAACTGGAATGATATCCAGAAAGCTTTGTATCCGTATATCTCTTCTAGTTGTGTATTGTATTATTTTCCGCTGCTATGTATTTAAATGTAATTTAAATCTCTGATATTTCTGTGTAATATTTATTTATACTCTGTATATTCTTGTATTCTGATGGAATTGTTGTAATATACAATGAAATGTTCTTCCGTCTGCTTTCTATTTTGTCGTGTTCTCAAAACAATTCGTTCTTTCTCTTCTCTTCGGAGACCGGGGAAGTTCAGGTCGTTTCAGAATATTCTTATTAAAAGAATATTCGGAGTTGAAATGTGGTGTAATGTGTGATTTTCCAATATTTGATTTTTAATCACAAAATACGCGAGTTATTCAGAAAGACCGGGTTTAACCCATTCTGAATAATCCTCACAACGATCAACAGTCGAAGATGAAGACGGTGGTTGAAGACCGAAGGTTTTCACATCGTTGGGATGGTGATGACTGGTATCTTGAATTGGGACTGTACATCCCAAGGCAAGGTATTTGGTAATGATCGTCCAAACGTATTTGGAGATCGACGGACACGTTGTTTCGCTCAGACCCAGAGCGGACTTGTAAATGGATTGCGTGTCTGACATTGTATTCCTTTCTACTGTTTTTGTTGAACGCTACCGATTATATATTTCTTTTTGGTGGTGAAGAATTTATTCTTTACTTATCAACCTTCTCTAAGACGTATGAGCTTAGAGGTTATATATATATTGGTAGATGATCAATAATATGGTAGGGTCTGACAATGTGGCATGCTAAGATGCAAATGATCAAGGCTTTGTTGAAAAGCAGGCCTTGTGGTTGATGATCAAAGCATAGCCTGTTTAGGCATAGCTTTGTGTATAGCGTGACTTCGCGAGCCTCACACCCCGGTATGAGTCAAAAACGGGATATGGACCGTAGGGAGTGCACACGTTTCTTTCTAGCTAGGAGTGGTGTTTGGGCTTTGACACGGCCCGACATTTTACTTATGTGGATTTTGGATTGAGGTACCTCGGGTTTTTATAGGCCGGAAGTGGTCATATTATAGGTCCGAAGGGACCGAGAAACGTGTGTTCAGGCATAACTAATCCACTACCGTTAGGTAGGGACCGGCCCTACCGCATCCAAGGGTTCACTGCGGGGGATCCTGAGGCATTTGCTAGAGTGTCTCGAATCGGAAGAGGACGATCCCTAGCCTCGATCTCATGATGGAAATCCAATTCCCAATACGCCCTTACGGTTTTGATTGTAAACTTATATATGGCGACATAGTAGGATGGGGTACTATGTCATCTAAGATTAATACATTTATATTGAAATGTTTTAAATATATATATATACACACACTAATAATAATATCGTTTTTACGTATCAAGCATCTTTTGACCATTATAAGGTAAAACCCTATCCTTTGGTGTGCGTTGCATTGTGTGATGGGACCTGGGTCTTATAATGGTTTCATTTTTCTAAAAAGCATTGCGTTATTTGACGATTTACTTTATTTATGCACTGACAATCCAATGGAGTAAACCCGTTACGCGTTAGCGGCGTGGTCCTGTGATTAGCCTACTTATTAGATAAGTTAAGTTAAGAATCCTCACACCAGTCCCACGACTGACCTGTAGTTTGTTTCACTTGAAAACTCGGGTGCCCTCTTTCCACATGGGCAGTCGAGTAGTTTTTTGCAGATATAGTTAAGCAGGATCCTGGATTGAAGTCTGAAGCTGGGTCCAGAATATTGATGGCCCTCCGCTGAGATTAGTTCCGCTGCAATGTATTTAATTTATTGTAAATGTATCTTCCGCTGTATTATTTATTGATGTACTCTGATAAATTCTGTACTCTGATGTAACATTTATTACTGATGTTATAAAAGTCTGTGTTGTTGGTCTGATGTGTTGTATGCCCAAAGTTAACGTACGCGGAATTTGAACGGTCTTGATCGATCTTGCGATCGATTGGGGTCGGGCGAAATTCGGGTCGTTACAGTGTGTATATATATACACACACACTTCCATTTCAATTCCATTATTCGCATATATGATTTATACAACGCACGTACAATTTATATATCACTTATATAATATATACAATGCCCATATATGTGACATACAATGCATATATAATTTTTATTCAACAAATATATGTGATATATATTCCAGTTTGAATTTTTATTCAATAAATAATTTATATAATTTTTATTCGCATATATCATATATGTGATATACATCACTTATATAAGTTATACAACGCGTATACATTCCAATTTGAATTTAGAAATCTCACATAGGGTTCCACTCCTTCAAAACTGTAGTAAGCTCCAAAAACTCTACGGTCTCTTCTAGAATGTAGAAGACGTCGTCACGAGTCGAATGTCTCTTATTTCACTGGATTTCGACACCATACGAAAAAGATATGATTTTTATTTCATAAATTAATTTTGTAACGCTTTTGAGTGTTATAACAGTTTAATTAAACACAGCTGTTACCTGCCACTGTCGTTCAAAACTAGGTCAAGAATTTAAACGTGAATCGTTGCACGAGAGGTTAATCAGGTTGTACCGCGTTGTAGAGGAAGGGGAGGCGCACCTGCGCGGGGTGGTGGGGCCCAGTTCGATCGTCGGAGGACGGCACGACGGTGGCTGGAAGGGTCGGACTTTGGAGCGACGGATCTCCACGAATACACCATGATAAAATGCAATACTTATATGGATTTGAAGCTTGAAGAATTGTAACGGCCCGCATTCTACGCATCATAGGATCGTAGAATATTTATTTCTTTCACATACGAAGTCGTATGGTCATGTAACTTTGGGAGACGACTATTGGGGTCATTTCCCATGTTCATGATTTTTGTCGATTTTTAAATGACCATTTTACCCCTAGTTGGTACTGTTTTGGCCATAACTTTTGACTGGAAACGAATTTTGACCTGAAACCCCTTCCATTAGCTCCGGATGATGGTTTACAATACCGTAGAGTGGTCACATTAGCCAAACGGACTCATCGTTTGGGAGATATGGCTGAAACAAGTTTCAAATAGTGAAAAACAGCTTAATTGGGCTTAACCGGGTGACTAACAGCTTAGCCCAATGGGGGATTTCGGGATTAGGGTTATGAGGAGGCTGAAATCAGTTAGAGAACGATCTTATCCTCGTTTTCCAGCCGCCACTTTCATTCTTAAACCTTAACAATGGCCGCCAACATCTAGAAACATCCCCAAATCACTTTTTAATCAAGTTTCGGCTTAATCTACATCAAATTAAGAAGAGAAAACACGAAAGCAAGGTTAGAGCTGCTGTTAGACATCAGTATTCACCCAAATCAGCGAGGTTTCAGTTCTGAGAATTTTATTTGTGGCCAAGGTGAGTGATTAGCATTGTTTTGACACTAATTACGGTTAATTAAGGGTAATTAGTGAAGATTAGCGAATTTATACATTAATAAATTCTGGAAAAATATCTATAAATTCGAAAATAATATTTTATGCCTCCGGTAGAAATTTGGTTCGATTTGGTTAAGTTTTACTAATCATATCATTAGTTTTTCCTAAAAATGCTTAAGGGAAAATATGGGGTTTTGGGTGTAATTGATCCATTTTGACATGTAAATTCATCGTTTTGGTGTTTGTGGTTAGTTTGTTATGTTGCTATGACTGTTTGGAATGATTTGTGGTTGATTAGAATAGTTAGATTGGTCAAAAACGTCATCGAATGGCGTAAAGAAGTTGCCGGAAAAAGTTGCAGAAAGTTGTGCAGGGTTTCGGATCGGATCGGGTATGGGCTCGGATCGGATATGAGAGCTGGGCAAGGAATCCGACCCGAACTGAAGTATGGCACAAAGGAAGTTTGGCAGGAAGGAAGGCCATTGCTTAGAGTTGGAGTTGGATAGAGGATCGGATCGGAGCGAGGGAGCAGATCGGATCGGAGCAGGCAAGCAAGTCAAACTGAAGCATCGGATCTGATGAAGGACCACCGAACCGAACTCAAACAGAGGCACACCCGAACCGAACCACTTCAGAGCATCCGAACCGAACCGACGTCTGAAGGGGAAGAATCACCGAACCGAACCGCATCCAGGAGTACACTATGAAGCGTTGCACCGAACCGAACCGTGTTATACATATGTATCCGAACCGAATCGAATTCAGGACCACTTCTACGCGACGACTCTTTTGAAGACCAACTCCAATTCAATCAAAACCCGAGATGCAAAGGAAGTCCAAGTGAGGAGCTTTGACTCAGGATCCAGTCGAGAACCAATGAGTGGGCTTCATGATTGGGCTTTGCTGCGGGACGTGTGCCAAGGGGCTGTCGATGTCTATGACTTTGGATCACTATGTATGGGAGGTACGTGAACGGATTCAGGGCCGCAGTGGCCTAGGTACGACTAAAGGGCTATAGACCAATGAAGTGGGGTCATCTGTAAAGATTTGGTCATGACTCCATGTGGTAAGCTTGGTAGTAGCAGTAGTTGTACAAGTCGAACTCCGTCACTACTTCGATGGGTCTACTGATTGACAGTGGTGGACATCGTATGCTTTACGCACTGAGTGAGAGATGTGACGATGGTTGCTATGGTTGATTTGTTTGCCGTCATTATGACATGCACACCCCACCCCCGTACTCTTTACACTATTTGTTATGGCACCTTAGAGTATTGTACGGTATGTGGTTCTAACTCTTTGGTTGCAGGTCCAGGTTCAGGTATGGTTTAGTATACCTGTTATTGTTCTGTTTAGATGCTTATCGCTCATACCAGACTTTTGTCTGTCCCAGAGTTTTATGTCTCTTCTTATTACTCTGGGTGCTCACACGAGCAGACTAGAGACAGGTTAGCTGGTGATACACGGGTAGATGATCCGGAGACGAGCATGAGGCTTCCACGTATGATATATATAGTATTCTCCCTGTGTTGTTGAAGATCACTGCTTGGGCATTAGTAGTGCACCTTCTACTTTAGCTTTCTTTTGTTTTAGAGACAGTAAATTTGGAAAGTTGTAATAAGCTGTATTTGGATTTCCGCTGCTCTGATGTTGATGTTGGTTTTAGTTATCAGCTTATGCACTGTCTCACCTGTTTTATGTCAAGTATGTTATTATTATATTTTATTCCATGCGTTGTGAGACATTCTACAGGTTCTTGATCAGTTCATTTCCTTCTTCCCTCTTCTTCTGACGACTGTCCCGTGCTAGTCGGGCATGTGTACATCGCACTTTCGGAGGAAATGCCGGCTGGTGCGGGGCGGGCCGTCACAAGAATTTTGCACAAAATCCTCAACTGAAGCTTCGAATGTTATTGAGTGGTTTAGGAGAAATCAAGGAGAGAAGGTGGAGTATGGTTTCCGCCGTCGAGTATAGGCGTTATCAGATTTTTTTGGATAACGTGGATAATGGACGAAGAAATATGATTGCCCGATATTTTATATTTAATTTTTAATTTAATTTAAATCCAAAAATACCCCTTTGTCACTACGAACTACGAATTAAACCCAACGACTGTCGCCCTTAGCTAAATACCCCCATTCCGAACACAATGGAATATGTTTCATAAGCCCATTCGATTGTTTCATTCAGTTATTCTTCAAATTAAAATATAATACATTTAATTTTAGATTTGAATGTACATTCTAATTTACCAGGGTCATATACTAATTCCAAAAATTTCCAAAAAATATATCTAGCTATGTTTGGATGATACAGTCCCAACAAAATTAATTTCGTCTAATTTGGAGACCGTTTGAAAAATTGCCATTTTCTGGTCGATCCAATTCAAACTAAAATTACCAAACGCGTTTTCCTTTGCCATGCTCACATATTAATTCCGAAAATTTATTAATTCCAAAAATTATGGAATTTGAAACCTAGTAATAATTTGACATTCCGGATCCAACCAAAGTGGTTTCTTCAAAAACGGAGGTCGTTTGCAAAATGTCTATTTTAAGGGCTATATTTATATTAATTTTCATAGCGACTATTCTGAATATTCAACTGGACATAACTTTTTATTCCCGCTATGAAATTTCAATTTTTCAAATCCATTAGAAAGATATTTTTATTTTTTTTTAAATATTTATGGTTTTACTGAAATCCGATTTAGTTTGAATCACGTACATTCAGTCAAAGTTCAAAGTCAAAATTTTAAACTACCGCGCCATTTCAGGCTCGTTATATAATTAATATAAATTTATTCGTTCTAACTTTATTCAAAATAAATTTTTAGTCATTATTATTTAAAATAAATTATTTTAAATATTCTAAATTCATTAAAATAGCCAAAATAAAAAATTTAAATTGGCTCTGATTTTCCTGATTGTTACACAAACAAAGAGGCAGTTCAAGCTATTCAATGGTGCAACAAACTCGGCATGGTTCAATGAAGAATGGACGAGCACCTACAAGCATAACAACATGTATGAAATGGCATAAGCAAGACACTCAAAATTTTCAGTTTAGTGAACAAATAACACAGCATGTACATGAAGTATCAATGTCATAGATGGACAGTGGAGCTCAAAAGTTCAAGCCAAGTTCAAGTAAGCATACAAGCGCAAAATGGAGCAACAACACATGTGATGATAGGGGGTAGTATGATAAAGTATGAATAAAGCAATTCATTGTATACAAGCATATTCATATGGCATCATACATGCAGGATCAAGACAGGAAGCATGATGCACAACAATGGTTGTAGCACAAAATGAACAAGCCAAGGCAATTTTTGTTGATGTTCAGGATACATATAACTGACATAGCATATACATGCACGTACATCTTGTACATGGTCAAACGTGTGTGCTCATGTAACATCCAAGATTTTTGACCGTTCAAATCGACAATGATCCTTATTGTCGACATAAACAGATCAAAAATATGGATAGTTATTGGGATTAAAATAAGAAAAAGAATAAAAGAAGAAAAAAAATACAGAATCTCGCAGCAGAAAGACAAAATATAATAAATAAATAAATAACATTTCATGAAGTTGTTAAAACATATATTTGATTTTATTTTACAACAATTATCAGAGTTAACCATTATACAACATACCAATAATTTTGCAGCGGAATAGTAATAATAATACGTCTGTTGAGCTTCATCTTCATCTTCATAATAGTATCTTCAAGGCAAGGTAATCTTCGCTAACTGCAACTTCGGCTGAACCGAGCGTATTGCATAAAAGAAACACAACAAACACTCGAATCAAAACTAAATCATTCACATATTAGTCAAATTAAAATACGAAATAACATGAGTGTTGTTGGTACAGTAGTCTAAAGAAGAACTATGGAAAATTCGCAAATGATTTTGGGAAAATGAAGCTATCATAAGCTCGTTCCACATCACACAATGCAAGCGCACACCAAATGTGAGAGTTTTGTCTTATGATAATCGAACATGCTTTCATACGTGAAAATCTTCTTTTAGTACTATTATTAGTGCATAGTGTTGAAAACCATTTCGCAAATAAATATATAAATCTTAGCAAGCATAGTGACTATGCTTACATACATAGTTTACTGTAACAACCCGTAAAATGCGAGCCAGTTTGAAATTTTTATTTTGGCGATTTTAGCGAATTTTGAATATTTAAAATGAATTATTTTAAATAATATCGACGAGAAATTTATTTTGAATATAATTCGAACGTATATATTATACGCGTCGTCGTTAGAATATAAATATTTATATATAATTATAAATAGAATTGAAAATGGCGCGGTAGTTCGATAATTCGATTTCAAACTTCAATTGAACATACCGGGTGCAAAATAATCCGGATTTTAGTGAAACCAAAAATATTAGAATCTAATTGATAATATCTTTCCAACGAATCCGAAGAATTGAGATTTCATAGCGGGAAGCAAAAGATATGTCCAGTTGAAAATTCTGAATGGTCGCTATGGAATTCAGGCCCTTAAAAATAGACTTTTTGCAAACGACCTCGGATTTCGACGGAACCAGTTTTGTTGGGTCCGTGATGTTAAGTTATTGCTAGATTCCAAATTTCATAATTCTACGAATCAATATGTGAGCGTGGCAAAGGAAAACGCGTTTGACCAGTTTCAGTTGATTTTAATCGACTGGAAATTGGCCATTTTTCCAACGGTCTCAGAATTCGACGAAACTAGTTTTGTTAGGACCGTATCGTCAATACGAAGCTAGAAAATATTTTTCGAGAATTTTTAGAGTTAGTATGTGACCCCGGTAATTTGAAATGTACGTTTAAAATTCAATATAGTGATTTAAATGTAAATTCAACGGAAACTGATCGAGACGAACAAATCAGCTTGCGATACATATCCCATTGTGTTCGAAATGGGGGTATTTAGCTAGGGGCGGCAGTCGTTGGGTTTGGTTTCGAGATCGTGGCATTAAACAAGTAATTTTCGAATAAAAGAATTAAATTATATTATTAATATGATGTATATACCCTAGTATATACGGTCAAACCCCCCCATTTAATCTTCCTCGGTCAAACGCGCCTCCCTCCTGTGATATACGGCGGAAAAAGCTCAAATTTTCGAGCTCAAAAATCCATCAATCCAATCCGAATTAATCACAGCTTCTAAAGCAAAATCCTAGAACTTCTTGAGAGCTTCCAATCTATACCGGTCTGAGGTTATTTCATGGAGAAATCAGCTCGTATTTCGAGCTCAAAGGACCGAGAGTCGAACGTGGTTTCAGGGCTGGGCGGTGGTGCGAGTTGGACGGCATTGGCGGGGCAGGTGCGTGGCGTGGCAGCGCTCAACGTGGGGGTCTCTGATGGGTCCCACAATGACGGTGGCAGCCAAAATTTGGTGCCCTAGGGCGGAGCGAGTTCGTGAAATCAACTACAGAAAGAACAGTGAGTTATTTCTCCACTGTTACTTTAGTTTAACTAACATTATTTAAATCAGATTTTTTTTATATATAAAGTGATTTAAAATCAGTTTTAAATATGGATATATAAAGGTTAAAACCAGTTTTAAAATGTATAATAAACATTGATTATTTTCAGTTTTTTTAGTATAAATTTGAATTGTATTTTATTTTCTGTTTTTAATTATATACAGAATAGATAAAAATATGATTTTGGCTTAAATAAGAATACGATTTTTATTCATATGAAAGCTAGGATTTTTTTTTTAACAATAAAAAGCTTCGATTTTTGAAAATAAAAGACTCGATTTTTAACAATAAAAAGCTTCGATTTTTGAAAATAAAAAGACTCGATTTTTAACAATAAAAAGCTTCGATTTTTGAAAACAAAAAGATTAGATTTTTATATATTGAATAGCATAGTAAAAATATGATTTTTATATATTGATAACAAAGTAAAAATTCGATTTTTACATATGTAGAGAACACGGGCGAAGAAAGTGGCAAGGGGCAAGAACGACGAAGATTTTCTACTAAGAAGAGCCGTGGCGCTGGATTAGCAATTCTGTGAGAATTTCTCACCTTTCAATTTAATTTTCTAGTTATATATATATACTAGGATGCAGACGGTGCTTAGTAGCACCCGACACAATCGTCCACAGACCATGGACTTGTTTGTTTGGTTGCATATTTTAGTTATATGATTTGATTTGAATTTGGTTGTTTGGTGATTTTGATTGATGTGTGAATGGCGTGGGCCTTCACTAGACCGGGGATAAGGCTAGGCCTTGTCCCGTTTCTAGTATCGTGCCGTTATGCCGCCAAAATTTTCTAAAATATGTTAGAAAAATAAAAATATCATTTTATTTAAAGAATGAACTGAATAGAAATTCATATGTTGGAATAAAATGTTTTATCGTTAAAAATATAATTTTTAACGTGAATGTGAATAAATAAATATTCATTTACAAACCAGACGGTTTGTTTATGTACACCTATTTGAAGGACATTGATTGGGTCGATAAATTTTACACATCGCCCAACTGCACAAATAAAATATTTGTTTGATTGTTTGAAACCCCACACGGGTGTTAGGATGAAATATGTAGTTCACTCATCCTGATTGATTAAATATGTCGATCGATTGATTGACAGGCTGTTATAAGCGTTAGATATCTATATTTGATGCTTATACAGTGTAGTGCACTTTGGTTGATGGTTGATTATTTTTCAATGCTATTATACATGTGTTGTATGAAAATCCATATAATTAACTTTATATGGTAATTGATTGGGCCTCATTCCAGTTTTAAAATAGAAATATTTGAAATAGAAATATTTGAAATGGAATATTTGAAAATATCAATATATGAAGCCGTGTTGATTAGATTGACGCCATTTTGACGTGAACGATATTTATATCGATTTTATTCATTTTATAATGAATATCGAAAGTGATTTCAAAATCTGATATTTTGAAATGAATTGAATTGAAAACGATTTCGAAATGAATTGAATTGAAAACGATTTCGAAATGAATTGAATTGAAAACGATTTCAAAATGAATTGAATTGAAAACGATTTCGAAATGAATTGAATTGAAAACGATTTCGAAATGAATTGAATTGAAAACGATTTCGAAATGAATTGAATTGAAATCGAATTGAAAAGGAAGTTGAAATTGCTTTTGAAACGAATTTCAAAACTATTTATATAATTCGTTTTAAATAGAAATCGACAAAATATATATTATATATATTATATATATAATATAATGGCCTGAATAGAACGCGCCGCGCCGCGGCAGTTCGTGAATTTCGACCATTTATTTCAAACGGACATTACGGGAGATCCGACCGTCGGATTCTCCTAAAACCGGAACCGTTGGGTTCGTATCGAAAAGAGCTTTCTAACGAATATTAGAAATTAGAAATCTAACGGTTGGATTTGGAATTATGTCCAAATCAAATTCGAAAAAGGTCGCTGTAAGTGCAGTTCGATGGCCGTTGATGGAAATCGACTGTACGGGCCTTGATAAAATTATTAAAAATAGTAATAATTTGTGTAAAATCATAAGAAATGATTTGTGAAAATTTGGGATGAAAAACTCCATATTTGAAAAGATAAAAATAGATTTTTATCGAAATGAACTAGTTTTGAACTAGAAATATAATTCTATTTATTTTTGAATAAATAAATTGAATTTGAAAAGGGTTTTAAAAATAACCAGAATTTCCAATGATTGCATTGGAATGGATTTGAATCGAAATTGTCTTCGGAATATTTCGATGTTGGATTTCGTGATTATACAGATGTTGTTATGGAAATTTGAAAGATATAGATATATATATCGTTATTTCCAATACGATATATGTTGGTCGTAGAATTTGATATTGAATATAAGCTGATATATTTTCTATTCAGAGCCTTGTATTTAAATGTCAAATGTGATTTGGGTTTGTCGTGAATGGTGTCTTCACTAACACTGTTCTTGAACCCAGTTGAGAAAAGATTAAATCTTTTTATTTAGATTTAATGAAGTGTACCAATTAAATAATGTTTAATTGGAATTGAATTGATATTGATTTTTGGGTTTATCGTGGACAGTGTTTTAAATAACACTCGTTCTTTAACCCGATCATTAATGAAATGTGATTTTGGGTTGTCGTGAACGGTATCTTCAATAATACAGTTCTTAGACCTAAAGGAGTTAAGAAAATCAGAAACTAACTGGAGATTAGTTAAGTTGAATAGTTTCCGAGGTATTGATCTGATGTTGGTTTCGGCCTTCGGGGTTAATACTTAGGGAATTGCTCACTTGCTAATTTACAATTAGGGACTGATTGAAATGTGATGTGATTTTGGGTTTATCGTGAACCGTGTTTTAAATGACACTGATTCTTTAACCCAGTCACAGATTAAAACTAAGTGGGGTTTTAATGAATCTTTAATTAGATTGAAATAATCGAAATGGAGTATCACCAGTTTTGCTCCAGGCGATAGTAAAATCTTTAATTAGATTTGAACGTGAAATGGTAATTGAATTTACCGATAACACTGTGGTGTTAGATATGAAGTATTACCAGTTTTACTTCATGGGATAAATAGGTTGGGATGGGGAAATTAAAATAAATGATTACTTCGGTAAGGTTCGCTAATCCCGACTAGTTTGACTTGAGATTCAAAAATAGAATAAAGAATAAATTCAAAGAATTTATCTTGGATAAAATTAATGGGAACATTTCCCTATGAATGTGAAATTTAGAAACTAACTGTCGGTTGGCCAAGCAGAATGGTTTTCTGGATATTGATCTGATGTTGGTTTCGGCCTTCGGGGTTAATATTTGGGGAATTATTCTCTTGATTAATTTACGGTTAGTGACTGATGAATTGGAATGAGGCATATGTTGTGTTTGTGTAACACTTTTATAAAATATACGCGAGTTATTCGGAAAGACCGGGTTTACCCCATTCTGAATAACTGATACGACGATAAGTCGAAGATGAAGACGATGGTCGAAGACCGGAAGTCTTCACGTCGTTTGGGTGATTACTGATGATCTTGATTGGGCTGTACAC
This sequence comes from Allium sativum, assembly GCA_030737875.1. Lineage (NCBI taxonomy): Eukaryota > Viridiplantae > Streptophyta > Magnoliopsida > Asparagales > Amaryllidaceae > Allium > Allium sativum. The sequence continues at coordinate 343,771,619 of CM060919.1, forward strand.
CCAAGAAGATGGAAACAGTTGGTGATCGTCCAGATGTACTTGGAGATCGATGGATATGCGGGGTAGTAGGTGCCTCCGGTTTCGTTCAGACCCAGAACGGACTTGTAAATGGACTGTGTGTCTGACATTGGATTTTAGTCCGTGTGGTTGATCTCTATTAAATATATATCTGTTTGGCGGCGGAGAATTTATTCTCTTGCTTAACGCCCTTCTCTGAGACGTACGAGCTCAGGGGTTATATATTGATGGATATCAAACGCATGGAGTGAATTGCCTGTGTGGCATGCCTAAGTGGCAATTGATCGAGGCTTCTGTTGAAAAGCAAAGTCTTGTGGTGATGATCAAAGCAAGGCCTTTGTGGCGTAGCTTTGTGTAACGTTTACTTCGCGTGTTTCACACCCGGTATGAACCAAAAACGGGAGAGGACCTCAGGGAGGGCATGCGTTTCTTTCTAGTTAGAAGTGGCGTCAGTGGTTTTACACGCCCTGACGAGTTTGACTTATGTGGTTGTTGCTGTTGCGAGGCGCCTCGGATTGATCGGTCGTTCTCGAACCGATGGAGTCATTTGGTTGGCTCACTTACACCCCATAGGGTGGGGAAACGTAGTGTTCAGGCATAATAATCCACATCGGTGGACCGGCCCTGTCGCTCCAAGGCTTGCCTGCGCGCTTGCCTGTGGCTCGGGCTAGAGAGTCACGAATCGGTAGAGGACGATCCCTGGCCTTGGTTCATAGGTGGAAATCCAATTTCCAAATACGTGACATGTGCGGTTTTAATTGTAGAACTAGTATGGCGACATAGTGGGATGGGGCGCTCATGCCGCCTATGATTGATACTTATGATTTGAAGTTGTTTTATACACTATGCACTTATAATAGTATCAAATGATTTGTTTTAAACGTATCAAGCATTCTTTGGCTGTTATAAGGGAAAACCCTATCCTCGACTGCGTTGCATTGTGTGATGGGATCTGGGTCTTATAACAGCTTCATTTTTCTTTATTTAGCATTGCGCTGTTTGTTTTATGCACTGGTATTCTTGGGAGGAAACCCGTTCCGTGTTATACGGCGTGGTCCCTTGATTTACCTAATGATTTAAAATAAAGATTAATAACTGTTTTAGTTCTCACACCAGTCACATGACTGACCTGGAGTTTATTGTTTTAACCTAAACTCTGGGTGCCCCTATTTTGACACGGGCAGCTGGTAGTTTTGGTTTTGCAGATTTATATTCACAGGATCCTGGTTTACAGCTGGAACGATATCCGAAAAGCTTTGTATCCGTATATCTCCTCTAGTTGTGTATTGTATTATTTTCCGCTGCTATGTATTTAATGTAATTTAAATCTCTGATATTTCTGTGTAATATTTGTTTATACTTTGCATATTCTTGTAATCTGATGCATTGTTGTAATATACAATGAATTGTTCTTCTATATGCGTTCTGATTTGTCTTGTTCTCAAACGATAGGGCGTTTCGAACGGTTTGGGTCGGTTTAGCGACTGGTTCGGACCGAGCGAGATTCCTTGACGTCACAGTTGGTATCAGAGCTTTGGTTTACAAAGCAGAGAACAAGGCACATTAGAACTATACGAAAGAATTCATCAGATATTGGATTAGTAATATCCAATTAGAATGACTCGTTAGAGATGGAATCAGTAGTATCCTAGAACGAGTGTGAAGAGTATATTTTTAAAATAAAAACAAATTTTTGTTTTGAAAATTTAAATCAATTATTCGTATTTGATTAATTATTTATATTGATTAGGACAGTCCAGTATATAAAGATTTTGCATATGCGCCTTGCAAACGTGTATTTGAAATTTTAATATACTGGATAGATATAGATTCTCACTCTAGTCGCCCGAAGATGATTCTGATGATTGTAGCTACATCATCAGAATTAGTGTTCGAGTGTTGAAGGTGTGATACCTATATATTTCCTATTGACTGGTGTGAGAACCAAAATTAGATAGGGCTTATTGTTGTGATTTGGCATCAAAAACGTGATTTTTGTATATGTATTAAAATTATGAATTTGAAAACTCTAATTCACTAATTGATTGATGTTTGTGTTGTTTGTTTAGTTGTTTGCTAATTTTGAACCATTTAGCCTAATTGAATCAAATATTGAACTGTATTGAAAATTGGTCGCATTTGCTTGTATATACATGTACTTACATTGAACAGGTCATAGCAAGGAGGCTAGAGCAGAGAATAAAATTTGTTTGCCCGACAAATAGGTACATGTTTACTACATAATTTACTGTTTTGTTTGGGTGATGATGATTTTATGAGCCTATTGGCTAGCCGCTTGGCTTTTTCTTTTTCTTTTTGAGATCTGAAGGACCGGGGAAGCTATTTGAAATTCCCCGATGCTCCCGGTGCAGGGGAGGTTATGGCGAAATTTTTCGAAAATTTAGGGTGTTAGCCAAATTTTTGAAATTTTGAAAATTCTCAGAAACTGAGAAGTTGGAGAATGGAAGCCAGATCGAACGTAGAGTTGATTGATCAAACCACTTTCGACTTTGTTCCTTTTCGGGGACGAAAAGTTTTAAGTGGGGGAGATTGTAACAACCCGTAAAATGCGAGCCAGTTTGAAATTTTTATTTTGGCGATTTTAGCGAATTTTGAATATTTAAAATGAATTATTTTAAATAATATCGACGAGAAATTTATTTTGAATATAATTCGAACGTATATATTATACGCGTCGTCGTTAGAATATAAATATTTATATATAATTATAAATAGAATTGAAAATGGCGCGGTAGTTCGATAATTCGATTTCAAACTTCAATTGAACATACCGGGTGCAAAATAATCCGGATTTTAGTGAAACCAAAAATATTAGAATCTAGTTGATAATATCTTTCCAACGAATCCGAAGAATTGAGATTTCATAGCGGGAAGCAAAAGATATGTCCAGTTGAAAATTCTGAATGGTCGCTATGGAATTCAGGCCCTTAAAAATAGACTTTTTGCAAACGACCTCGGATTTCGACGGAACCAGTTTTGTTGGGTCCGTGATGTTAAGTTATTGCTAGATTCCAAATTTCATAATTTTTCGAATCAATATGTGAGCGTGGCAAAGGAAAACGCGTTTGACCAGTTTTAGTTGATTTTAATCGACTGGAAATTGGCCATTTTTCCAACGGTCTCAGAATTCGACGAAACTAGTTTTGTTAGGACCGTATCGTCAATACGAAGCTAGAAAATATTTTTCGAGAATTTTTAGAGTTAGTATGTGACCCCGGTAATTTGAAATGTACGTTTAAAATTCAATATAGTGATTTAAATGTAAATTCAACGGAAACTGATCGAGACGAACAAATCAGCTTGCGATACATATCCCATTGTGTTCGAAATGGGGGTATTTAGCTAGGGGCGGTAGTCGTTGGGTTTGGTTTCGAGATCGTGGCATTAAACAAGTAATTTTCGAATAAAAGAATTAAATTATATTATTAATATGATGTATATACCCTAGTATATACGGTCAAAACCCCCCCATTTAATCTTCCTCGGTCAAACGCGCCTCCCTCCTGTGATATACGGCGGAAAAAGCTCAAATTTTCGAGCTCAAAAATCCATCAATCCAATCCGAATTAATCACAGCTTCTAAAGCAAAATCCTAGAACTTCTTGAGAGCTTCCAATCTATACCGGTCTGAGGTTATTTCATGGAGAAATCAGCTCGTATTTCGAGCTCAAAGGACCGAGAGTCGAACGTGGTTTCAGGGCTGGGCGGTGGTGCGAGTTGGACGGCATTGGCGGGGCAGGTGCGTGGCGTGGCAGCGCTCAACGTGGGGGTCTCTGATGGGTCCCACAACGACGGTGGCAGCCAGAATTTGGTGCCCTAGGGCGGAGCGAGTTCGTGAAATCAACTACAGAAAGAACAGTGAGTTATTTCTCCACTGTTACTTTAGTTTAACTAACATTATTTAAATCAGATTTTTTATATATAAAGTGATTTAAAATCAGTTTTAAATATGGATATATAAAGGTTAAAACCAGTTCTTAAATGTATAATAAACATTGATTCTTTTCAGTTTTTTTAGTATAAATTTGAATTGTATTTTATTTTCTGTTTTTAATTATATACAGAATAGATAAAAATATGATTTTGGCTTAAATAAGAATACGATTTTTATTCATATGAAAGCTAGGATTTTTTTTTTAACAATAAAAAGCTTCGATTTTTGAAAATAAAAGACTCGATTTTTAACAATAAAAAGCTTCGATTTTTGAAAATAAAAAGACTCGATTTTTAACAATAAAAAGCTTCGATTTTTGAAAACAAAAAGATTGGATTTTTATATATTGAATAGCATAGTAAAAATATGATTTTTATATATTGATAACAAAGTAAAAATTCGATTTTTACATATGTAGAGAATACGGGCGAAGAAAGTGGCAAGGGGCAAGAACGACGAAGATTTTCTACTAAGAAGAGCCGTGGCGTTGGATTAGCAATTCTGTGAGAATTTCTCACCTTTCAATTTAATTTTCTAGTTATATATATATACTAGGATGCAGACGGTGCTTAGTAGCACCCGACACAATCGTCTACAGACCATGGACTTGTTTGTTTGGTTGCATAGTTTAGTTATATGATTTGATTTGAATTTGGTTGTTTGGTGATTTTGATTGATGTGTGAATGGCGTGGGCCTTCACTAGACCGGGGATAAGGCTAGGCCTTGTCCCGTTTCTAGTATCGTGCCGTTATGCCGCCGAAATTTTCTAAAATATGTTAGAAAAATAAAAATATCATTTTATTTAAAGAATGAACTGAATAGAAATTCATATGTTGGAATAAAATGTTTTATCGTTAAAAATATAATTTTTAACGTGAATGTGAATAAATAAATATTCATTTACAAACCAGACGGTTTGTTTATGTACACCTATTTGAAGGACATTGATTGGGTCGATAAATTTTACACATCGCCCAACTGCACAAATAAAATATTTGTTTGATTGTTTGAAACCCCACACGGGTGTTAGGATGAAATATGTAGTTCACTCATCCTGATTGATTAAATATGTCGATCGATTGATTGACAGGCTGTTATAAGCGTTAGATATCTATATTTGATGCTTATACAGTGTAGTGCACTTTGGTTGATGGTTGATTATTTTTCAATGCTATTATACATGTGTTGTATGAAAATCCATATAATTAACTTTATATGGTAATTGATTGGGCCTCATTCCAGTTTTAAAATAGAAATATTTGAAATAGAAATATTTGAAATGGAATATTTGAAAATATCAATATATGAAGCCGTGTTGATTAGATTGACGCCATTTTGACGTGAACGATATTTATATCGATTTTATTCATTTTATAATGAATATCGAAAGTGATTTCAAAATCTGATATTTTGAAATGAATTGAATTGAAAACGATTTCGAAATGAATTGAATTGAAAACGATTTCGAAATGAATTGAATTGAAAACGATTTCGAAATGAATTGAATTGAAAACGATTTCGAAATGAATTGAATTGAAAACGATTTCGAAATGAATTGAATTGAAATCGAATTGAAAAGGAAGTTGAAATTGCTTTTGAAACGAATTTCAAAACTATTTATATAATTCGTTTTAAATAGAAATCGACGAAATATATATTATATATATTATATATATAATATAATGGCCTGAATAGAACGCGCCGCGCCGCGGCAGTTCGTGAATTTCGACCATTTATTTCAAACGGACATTACGGGAGATCCGACCGTCGGATTCTCCTAAAACCGGAACCGTTGGGTTCGTATCGAAAAGAGCTTTCTAACGAATATTAGAAATTTGAAATCTAACGGTTGGATTTGGAATTATGTCCAAATCAAATTCGAAAAAGGTCGCTGTAAGTGTAGTTCGATGGCCGTTGATGGAAATCGACTGTACGGGCCTTGATAAAATTATTAAAAATAGTAATAATTTGTGTAAAATCATAAGAAATGATTTGTGAAGATTTGGGATGAAAAACTCCATATTTGAAAAGATAAAAATAGATTTTTATCGAAATGAACTAGTTTTGAACTAGAAATATAATTCTATTTATTTTTGAATAAATAAATTGAATTTGAAAAGGGTTTTAAAAATAACCAGAATTTCCAATGATTGCATTGGAATGGATTTGAATCGGAATTGTCTTCGGAATATTTCGATGTTGGATTTCGTGATTATACAGATGTTGTTATGGAAATTTGAAAGATATAGATATATATATCGTTATTTCCAATACGATATCTGTTGGTCGTAGAATTTGATATTGAATATAAGCTGATATATTTTCTATTCAGAGCCTTGTATTTAAATGTCAAATGTGATTTGGGTTTGTCGTGAATGGTGTCTTCACTAACACTGTTCTTGAACCCAGTTGAGAAAAGATTAAATCTTTTTATTTAGATTTAATGAAGTGTACCAATTAAATAATGTTTAATTGGAATTGAATTGATATTGATTTTTGGGTTTATCGTGGACAGTGTTTTAAATAACACTCGTTCTTTAACCCGATCATTAATGAAATGTGATTTTGGGTTGTCGTGAACGGTATCTTCAATAATACAGTTCTTAGACCTAAAGGAGTTAAGAAAATCAGAAACTAACTGGAGATTAGTTAAGTTGAATAGTTTCCGAGGTATTGATCTGATGTTGGTTTCGGCCTTCGGGGTTAATACTTAGGGAATTGCTCACTTGCTAATTTACAATTAGGGACTGATTGAAATGTGATGTGATTTTGGGTTTATCGTGAACCGTGTTTTAAATGACACTGATTCTTTAACCCAGTCACAGATTAAAACTAAGTGGGGTTTTAATGAATCTTTAATTAGATTGAAATAATCGAAATGAAGTATCACCAGTTTTGCTCCAGGCGATAGTTAAATCTTTAATTAGATTTGAACGTGAAATGGTAATTGAATTTACCGATAACACTGTGGTGTTAGATATGAAGTATTACCAGTTTTACTTCATGGGATAAATAGGTTGGGATGGGGAAATTAAAATAAATGATTACTTCGGTAAGGTTCGCTAATCCCGACTAGTTTGAATTGAGATTCAAAAATAGAATAAAGAATAAATTCAAAGAATTTATCTTGGATAAAATTAATGGGAACATTTCCCTATGAATGTGAAATTTAGAAACTAACTGTCGGTTGGCCAAGCAGAATGGTTTTCTGGATATTGATCTGATGTTGGTTTCGGCCTTCGGGGTTAATATTTGGGGAATTATTCTCTTGATTAATTTACGGTTAGTGACTGATGAATTGGAATGAGGCGTATGTTGTGTTTGTGTAACACTTTTATAAAATATACGCGAGTTATTCGGAAAGACCGGGTTTACCCCATTCTGAATAACTGATACGACGATAAGTCGAAGATGAAGACGATGGTCGAAGACCGGAAGTCTTCACGTCGTTTGGGTGATTACTGATGATCTTGATTGGGCTGTACACCCAAGAAGATGGAAACAGTTGGTGATCGTCCAGATGTACTTGGAGATCGATGGATATGCGGGGTAGTAGGTGCCTCCGGTTTCGTTCAGACCCAGAACGGACTTGTAAATGGACTGTGTGTCTGACATTGGATTTTAGTCCGTTTGGTTGATCTCTATTAAATATATATCTGTTTGGCGGCGGAGAATTTATTCTCTTGCTTAACGCCCTTCTCTGAGACGTACGAGCTCAGGGGTTATATATTGATGGATATCAAACGCATGGAGTGAATTGCCTGTGTGGCATGCCTAAGTGGCAATTGATCGAGGCTTCTGTTGAAAAGCAAAGTCTTGTGGTGATGATCAAAGCAAGGCCTTTGTGGCGTAGCTTTGTGTAACGTTTACTTCGCGTGTTTCACACCCGGTATGAACCAAAAACGGGAGAGGACCTCAGGGAGGGCATGCATTTCTTTCTAGTTAGAAGTGGCGTCAGTGGTTTTACACGCCCTGACGAGTTTGACTTATGTGGTTGTTGCTGTTGCGAGGCGCCTCGGATTGATCGGTCGTTCTCGAACCGATGGAGTCATTTGGTTGGCTCACTTACACCCCATAGGTTGGGGAAACGTAGTGTTCAGGCATAATAATCCACATCGTGGACCGGCCCTGTCGCTCCAAGGCTTGCCTGCGCGCTTGCCTGTGGCTCGGGCTAGAGAGTCACGAATCGGTAGAGGACGATCCCTGGCCTCAGTTCATAGGTGGAAATCCAATTTCCAAATACGTGACATGTGCGGTTTTAATTGTAGAACTAGTATGGCGACATAATGGGATGGGGCGCTCATGCCGCCTATGATTGATACTTATGATTTGAAGTTGTTTTATACACTATGCACTTATAATAGTATCAAATGATTTGTTTTAAACGTATCAAGCATTCTTTGGCTGTTATAAGGGAAAACCCTATCCTCGACTGCGTTGCATTGTGTGATGGGACCTGGGTCTTATAACAGCTTCATTTTTCTTTATTTAGCATTGCGCTGTTTGTTTTATGCACTGGTATTCTTGGGAGGAAACCCGTTCCGTGTTATACGGATTGGTCCCTTGATTTACCTAATGATTTAAAATAAAGATTAATAACTGTTTTAGTTCTCACACCAGTCACATGACTGACCTGGAGTTTATTGTTCTAACCTAAACTCTGGGTGCCCCTATTTTGACACGGGCAGCTAGTAGTTTTGGTTTTGCAGATTTATATTCACAGGATCCTGGTTTACAGCTGGAACGATATCCGGAAAGCTTTGTATCCGTATATCTCCTCTAGTTGTGTATTGTATTATTTTCCGCTGCTATGTATTTAATGTAATTTAAATCTCTGATATTTCTGTGTAATATTTGTTTATACTTTGCATATTCTTGTAATCTGATGCATTGTTGTAATATACAATGAATTGTTCTTCTATATGCGTTCTGATTTGTCTTGTTCTCAAACGATAGGGCGTTTCGAACGGTCTGGGTCGGTTTAGCGACTGGTTCGGACCGAGCGAGATTCCTTGACGTCACATTTACAAACAAAACGAAAGGCTCGTATTGGTTGTTGGGGTCCAATATGATGTTTCCTGACACGAATGATCAATCCGGAACTAGGTCCAACCTCACGGTTCATGGTTTTCATCCAGGCTCGGACACCAAACACCAGGTAAATCACCGGTTAACATCCAGACACGGACACCGAACATACCCTTTTTTCCCGCAAGTTTCAAAGTAGATCTACCGCCGAAGCTTTCAAGTTTCAATAAAATGTATACAACCTAACCGCCAGTTTACCATCAATCTGAGGTGTGAGGTTCGTCGAAGTCATGATATACACAATTCTATCATCACTAGCTCATTTCATAACTTGAGTATGTCACATTGTCAATTTACAACATGTCACTGATTTCCATTAATACATAACCTCTAAGCACGTAAAACTTAGAGACGGAAATAATTAATTGCCACAATCCAATATATATATATATATATCAACAGAAATAAGTGCTATGCAGTCAATTACAATGTCAGACACACAATCCATACAAGTCCATTCTAGGTCTGAATGGAACAACTCCGAAAATCCTTAAATATATTCAGACCTCATGCCACTTATAACCTCGTTTCAGGTGTATGGCCTGATTCAAGACATCAGCAATCAATCCAAATAATCCAAAGATTCCCGGTCTTCATTTGTCCTTTCCAAGTCTTCAAATAGCGTCGTATTATTACTTGGAATGGATTTCGGACTTAAATCCAATCCCGGTCTTTCCAAGTAATAAGCGTATTTTAAAAACAAAAGCTATAGACTATACCGGTTTCAATCCAAATCTCCTTCCGAACATTAGTCATTTTAGAACAAGGTTAGATTCATTTCAAATTCCTAAAATCTTATTATTTCCATTCTCTGTTCAAATTTGGAATTAAAGCCTTATACACTATTTTTTTTATAATTCTCAAATTTAATCATTTTCATGGAATGGTAAAACATTTCACATGTATTATAGATTAGCTATTTACCAAATAGCTTCAACAACATTTAAGGGTTCAAATCTTTTGCTCAAATTATTTTAAATAATGAATGACGTTGTAAGCTTCAAATTTTGTTCTAAATTTAAGGGGTTTTGATTAACTTCCAAATTAGATTTTGAAAATAACCATCCCGTCCATCGGATCAGTTAGGGATAGCCAGGGAGAGCATGAAACTTGTATTTTCCAGACCCAAGCCTTAGACACTATCCTCTCTGTCACCCTATAACGTTCTGGTATATAAATGTGTATGTGTTATAGGAAAAAATGTCATAATATATATATACACATATATATACATATATATATATATATTAAATGTTTTACTAAAAAAACTTTAAACAATAAATAATATAACATAATTTACTTTATTTCAAATTATAGGTATATATATTTAATGCTTTACTAAAATAATCTTTAAATAATAAATATAATATAATATAATTTATTTCAAAACTATAGTATATATATGTATACTTAACTAATTTAAAACCATAATTGTTTCTTTCTTCCAAATTTTTAATAACTTAAAAGTTATATTCCAATTCCGATAAAGTTTATTACATTTCCAAATCTCGATTCCAAACACATTCAAATTCCTACCTTTCAAATTTAAAAGGATTTAATTTCATATTTAATCTAAAATCTCGAACACTTCCAAAATCATCGAATACTCTTATTTTAAATTAAATCTAAAGAGAATTAATAAATTCAGTTTTAAACTATTAAATTTGAGTAATAAAAGTCGTATTTAAATCACATTTACAAATTCCCAATTTATTTTGGAATAATGGCCTTAACACATTCAATCAACGTTCAAGTGTCAATAACAGTCCAACAGTCAATTTCAAATCAAGGCATTCATCACAACAATTTCATTCAAATGGTAATTATTTAAATCATTTCATTGGTTAATAAAGTTCGGGATTTCAATTAGAGATTAATTTAATTAAAATAATTATTTATCAATCTCAATTTGCACATTAACACACTTGCATGTCAAATTTTTAAGCAACCAATCAACAATCCATTCCAACCATACAACCAACTTATTTCATAATTTAATTTAACAAATAAGGGAATAATTTAGTAAGTTGTGAGTGAGAAATCCACTCACCTTTAGGTTTTTAGTCAATAGAACATCTAACCAAAGCCCAAAATTTACAGCCTCCACCCATAGCCAAATCAGTACTAGAACATCCGCAATTTTACCAGGATCGCAATGCAACAAACGGCGCTCAAATTCGACCTCGAATGCAATAGTTATTAACATTAGAAGTTATACAAGATATATAGTAATATTATAAACAAAAAAGATATTCGCCTTACCACGTCACCACCGCTTGCATGCCAAAACGAATTGTAGATATGGATTCTACTAGTCGCGATCTTCAATTTGGTATATAATATGTTAAAGTTTTGTGGAGATTTGATTTTTAGACTCTAAATTTGAGTTTAAGGTAAGGGTTTGAAGAATATATTTTTCTTCCATTAAAGAAAGAAATGAGCAGATGGAAAATATACGTATAATGAAAATTGGCTGATGAGGTGGAACTAAATTTTATTGGCATATGTATAGAGGGTCCAATAGGAGAAATAAACAATTATCCCATTGCATTGATCCCTAATAATTACAATTTTGATTGATTATCCAAATTCAATTTTAATTCCAATTATAAATTAATTAATTCTATTTGATTGAAATACTTAAATATTAATTTTAATACTTACCAAAACAAACCAAATTTTAATTCCAATTATAAGCAATAAGGTTACTATTGTTCAAGTAAGTTGAATTTCGTTATTTACAAATTCAAAATTTTATTTCAATTATTAATTACACCAATAATTTTCACAATCAATTACAAGAATTAAATTATGAATTTGTTAACCCAATTTAACATAAAAAATTTAATATCAATCTCAACTCTTAATAGTTACCATATAAATCAATTTATAATTTATATTTTCAATTCACATGAATAATGACACTTATTACCGGCCGACCTTCTTTACACAGACAACGAATGTATATTGTTACCATATAAATTAACTTAAAATTTCCAACATATATAAAATTCGAAAATTTATAAATTCATTAATTTTAGAATTAATTTGTTCGTTTTATTGTATTAATTCAACATTCATTACAATTCTGTTACTTCCATTTGTTTGCTACATTACATTAAATGTCAACAACAATTTAGCCATCGTAAAAGAAAGTATAAAATTCGTTGATTTGAGAATATGAATGCTCAACTTTTAAACCTATTTATTCTATCATTGAAATTTGTAATAAAGGTGCATGACCATTTGAGCATGTACAACAATTAATGATGTCAAAATATTACAAAACTATCTATACATGAAAACGTAAGTAAATAGACATGTCCTTAAATTTTGTTATTTTAACCATACCGATAATCAAAGATCATATTTAATTGGATATTTCCATTTCGAAATAATCATCTTTATCCAAATCAAAAATATAATTCAAAATAATTTCACAAATAAACTTTGCTTTTGTTTACATTCCAATATTGATTGTTTACCACTTCAATTTTTGTATTTCAATTATAAATTACATAAAGCAAAATATTTCAATATTAAGTTTTAACTTTCATTATTTATCAATATAAACAAAATAAAAATTTTAACATTTAAAATAACTTTGTACAAAAATACACTAAATTTAATATTCTAAATTATTGCAAAATCTCTAGATGTTACACTCTCCCCCACTTAAAACTTTTCGTCCTCGAAAGGGAACGTAGAATGAAGTGGCAAGATAAAATTAAAATAATATAAAATTCTACTTAACTTAGAAACAATTAACTTATACAAAACTCACATTTTCACAAAATTTTCTAAGTTATAATTTCACTTATTAATTACCCAAGTCATGAGTTATTGCCATTTTATTTAAACGACAAAAATTTCCAATTCATATTTAGTTGGCTTACACTGAATTATGTTTCATATTTAGTTCTATATCCTTCAACACTTCTATCGACAAAATTTAAAGTTTGTTTAAACTTAATTATCGTCCATTTTATTTATAGTTTAATTTTAAATCGCGAATTTCCCTGGCGCTGTTTTTCTGAAATTTTGATTTACATATAACTTCAAATTTACAAGTTCAAAAGAAAAATTCTCTTTCATTAGGAAACTATAATCCAATAGAACCGGAAGATTCTTGTTTCAAAGAATTCCGACTTATTTTAGACTCTATACATTCATTTAAACTTTAATTCGGAAAATTTCGAACTGCTGTTACGCAACGAGCTCGTTTTAAATTAATTTAATTAATTCGTTCAACCATCGTTAAGTTTATAATTATAAGCCTTTTCACTTATATTTTCGCAAAACCAATCATTAATATCAATACATTTAGTGTATTACTAAATAATTTTCTTAATTGATATTTCGTTGATTCGGTCAATCCATGTTACTTAGTTAAATTGAATTTCACAACGTAACTAAGTATATCTTGTTTATTACATAACTTAAATTTTATTTATAACCAATCAAAATTTTCTACTTTGATTTTCCATTCTTATACTTGTGCATTAATTAATTGCTTATTCTTATAACATTCAACTTCTTAGTTAATTGGTAAGTTATTCATGTTATAAAACCGAATTGATTATTACATAAGTTCAATGGTTACCGTTCGTTTCAATTTATTACCCAATTCTTATGATTTTTATTTTTTTACTCTCTTAATATTCAGAAGTTTCAGTTCATTACTTATGCAAGATTTCAAGAATTCAATTTTGGGCTCTTTTTTTCATTTTTTTCCATATAGTATATCGTTTACATAAAACCATACTATAAAAGATTTAAATTGTGATAGCCTGTAACTTCCCCGGTGAGGAAAGCCCGGATTATCTTGAGAACATGACAAAATAGAACACAAACAGAAGAACATTTCAGTGCTTATTACAACAATTCCATCAGATACAAGAATATACAGAGTATGAATAAACAAAATACATTCGAAAGATACCAGAGATTACAATAAATTACCTAGCAGCGGAAAAACAATACAAAAACACAACTAGAAGTAATACGCGGATACAGAGCTTTCCGAGCATCGTTCCAGCTATAAATCAGGATCCTGTGAATATAAATCTGCAAAACCAAAACTACTAGCTGCCCGTGTCGAAAATAAGGGCACCCAGAGTTTATGTTAAAACAATAAACTCCAGGTCAGTCATGTGACTGGTGTGAGAACTAAAACAGTTATTTAAACTTTACTTTAAAAGAGAGTAATTCAAGGGACCACGCCGTATAACACAGAACGGGTTTCCTCCCAAAAATACTAGCGCATAGAATAAACAACGCAATGCTTTTTCGAAAAATGAAGCTTTTATAAGACCCAGGTCCCATCACACAATGCAACGTAAGCCGGAGGATAGGGTTTTCCCTTATAATAGCCAAACATGCTTGGTACATTTAAAACAAATCATTTGATACTATTATAAGTGTATAGTGTCAAAACAATTCAAATCATAAATATCAATTATAGGCGGCATGGGTACCATCTATCATCTCGTCATACTAGGCTCTACAAATAAAACCGAAATATCTCGTATTGGAAATTGGATCTCCGTCATGAGTCGAGGCAAGGGGCAAGCTCCTCTCCGCTTCGAGACACTCTAGCAAATGTCTTAGGACTACACACTCTAGGTAACCCCTGGATCTTCAGGGCCGGTCCTCCCTTACGTTTGAGGATTAATTATTCCTGAAAACACGTTTCCCAGTCCTAACAGACCAAAAATCGAGGCGCCTCGCATCCAACAACCACATAGGTGAAAAGTATATAAATGTCAGCCAGTTTAAGCACTGACACCACTACTAGCTAGAAAGAAACGTCGTGCTCTCCCCACAGTCACTATCCCGTTTTTGACTCATACCGAGGTGTGAGGCTCGCGAATTCACGTTATACACAAAGCTGCGCCACACAGGCCTTGCTTTGATCATCAACCACAAGACCTTGCTTTTCAACAAAAGCCTTGATCAATTTCCACTTAGGCGTGCCACACAAGCAATTCACTCCATGCGACTGATGTCCATCAGTATACAACCTCTGAGCTCGTACGTCTCAGAGAAGGGCATTAAGCAAGAGAATAAATTCTCCGCCGCCAAACAGATGTATATTTAATAGAGATCAATCAGCATAGAATAAAATCCAATGTCAGACACACGGTCCATTTACAAGTCCGTTCTGGGTCTGAACGAAACCGGAGGCACTTTCCTCGCATATCCATCGATCTCCAAGTACGCCTGGACGATCACCAACTAATTCCCTCCTCTTAGGTGTACAGCCCAATCAAGATCATCAGTAATCACCCAAACGATGTGAAGACTTCCGGTCTTCTACCACCGTCTTCATCTTCGACATTTCGTCGAATCGGTTATTCAGAATGGGTATAAACCCGGCCTTTCTGAATGACCCACGTATATAATAAACAAATGTTACACAAACACAACATATGCCTCATTCCAATTCCTCAGTCACTAACCGTAAATTAGCAGGAGAACAATTCCCCAAATATTAACCCCGAAGGCCGAAACCAACATCAAATCAATACCTAGGAAACCATTCTTCTTAGCTAACTTATAGTTTGTTCCTAAATTTCACATTCTTAGGGAAAGGTTCCCATTAATTTTATCAAAGATAAATTCTTTAAAATTTATTCTTTAATCTTCCTTTGGATATCATTTCAAACCATATTATGGTTTTCCAAACTAGTCGGGATTAGCGAACCATGCCGAAGTAATTATTTATTTTATTTCTCAATCCCAACCTATTCATCCCATGAAGCAAAACTGGTAATACTCTATATCTAACACCACGGTGTTATCGGTAAAATTAATTACCATTTCACGTTCAAATCTAATTAAAGATTTAACTATCGCTTTGGAGCAAAACCGGTGATACTCCATTCTCGATCATTTCAATCTAATTAAAGATTCATTAAAACTCCACTTAGTTTTAACCTTCTCAAAAATCAATATCCTGTCTTTAACTGGGTTAAAGAACCAATGTCATCTAAAACATGATTCACGATAAACCCCAAATCATCTTTTATTGTTTATCAGGTTAAAGAACATGTGTTATTCAAAACACCACTCACGGTAAACCGAAAACCAATTTAAAATCATCTCCAATTAATATTATTTAATTGGTACACTTCATTAAATCTAAATAGAAAGATTTAATCTTTTTCTCAATTGGGCTTAAGAACAGTGTTAATGAAGACATCATTCACGACAAACCCAAATCACGTTTGATATTAAATACAAGGCTCTGAATAGAAAATATATCGGCTTATATTCAATATCAAATTTTACGACCAACAAATATCGTATTGGAAATAACGATATAAATATATCTTTCAAATTTCCACAACTGTATCTGTATAATCATGAAATCCAACATCGAAATATTCCAAAGATAATTTCTATTCCAATTCAATTATTAGAAATTCTGATTATTTTCAAAACTACTTCAAATTCACTTTATTTATTTAAAAATAATGGGATTTCTAATCCTAGATCAAAACTAGTTCATTTCAATAAAAATCTATTTTTATCTTTTCAAATGTGGAGTTTTTCATCCCAATTCTTCCCAAATCATTTCTTATGATTTTACACAAATTATTACTATTTTTAATAATTTTATCAAGGCCCGTACAGTTGATTTCCATCAACGGCCATCGAACTGCACTTACAACGACCTTTTCCAAATTTGATTTGGACGTATCTCCAAATCTACTGTTAGATTTCAAATTTCTAATATTCATTGGAAAGCTCTTTTCGATACGAACCCAACGGTTCCATTTTTAGGAGAATCCGACGGTCGGATCTCCCGAAATGTCCGTTCGAAATCAATGGTCGAAATTCACAAACTGCCGCGGCGCGGCGCGTTCTATTCAGGCCATTATATATATATAAAATATATATATATATATATATATTATATATTTCATCGATTTGCTTTTAAAACGAATTTTATAAATCGTTTCAAATTTGTTTAAAAAATAACTTCAACTTTCATTTCAAATTCAAATCAAAATTGAATTTTCCATTATAAATTCTTTTTACTTTCATTTCTATTTGATTTCAATTCAAATCGATTTTAATTTGATTTGAATTCATTTTCTTTTCAATTCAATTCGAATTCATTTTACATTCAATTCAATTCAAATTCATTTTCTATTCAATTCAATTTGAATTTGTTTTATATTCAATTCAATTCAAATTCGTTTTCTATTCAATTCAATTCGAATTCGTTTTATATTAAATTCAATTCGAATTTTTTTCTATTCAATTCAATTCGAATTTGTTTTATATTCAATTCAATTCGAATTAGTTTTCTATTCAATTCAATTCGAATTTGTTTTCTATTCAATTCAATTTGAATTCTTAAATCTCTTTTCAATATTCATTATAAAAACGAATATAATCGATATAAATATCGTTCGCGTCAAAATAGCGCATCTCTAATCAACTCGGCTTTCTATATTTCAATAATTTCGTTATTCTATTTAACAAATGAATATTTATTCTATTCAACACATGAATCTTTATTTCTTTCAACACATGACTAATCTCAACAAATGAGTACTGTCCACATGTGACTATTTTTGTTATTCAATATATTTTATAAAAATATGATTTCTATCGTTTAATTTCTAATCAGACTCCAACCGTAAATTAGTAAGAGAACGATTCCCTAAGCATTAATCTGGAAGGCCGAAATCAACATCAGATCAATACCCAGGAGACCACTCATCTTATCAATTTTCCAGATAGTTTCTAATTTTATATATGATAAAGATGTAAATTTTATTGTTAAAATATTTCGTCCAACACATGACTAATCTCAACAAATGAGTACTGTCAACACATGAATCTATATTTTATAATATTCTTTACTTTCCCAATTGGAATGAGGCCCAATTAATTACCATATAATGTTAATTATATGGATTCCGTACAACACATGTATATAATAGCAACGACAAATAATCAACCATCATCCAAAGTGCACCACACAACTGCATAAGCATTAAATATAAATAATTAACGCTTACACAGTCTGTCGACCAATCGATCGACATACAATTAAATAATTGGGATTAGTGTATGCCAAATATCATCCGAATACCCATGTGGGGTTTCAGACAATCAAACACATATTTTATTTGTGCAGTTGGGCGATGTGTAAAATTTATCGTTCCATCAATATCAGTCAAACTAGTGTATATAAACAAATCGTCTGATTTGTTTATAAATATTTATTTATTCACATTCACGTTAAAAATTATATTTTTAACGATAAAATATTTTTAACTATATAAATATTTTATTTTATATCACATCACTCAATCAGTTCAATCAAAGTTATCAACCAAACAATTAAATCAATCACCAAACAATTAACTAAACAAGCCGTCCATGGTCTGTGGACGATGGGTGTCGGGTGCTACTAAACACCATCTACATCCTAGTATATATTTTTAACTAAAAAAGAAAATTTAAAGTGAGAAGTTCTCGCCGACTAGCTAAACCAATGACACGACTCTTCATATGTAGAAATCTTCGTCGTGCTCGCCTTTTTGTCACTTTCGTTGCCCGCTTTCACTACATATATAAAAATTGAATTTTTACTTCGCTATTCACTATATAAAAATAATATTTTTATACTGCTACTACATAGATAAAATGTAATAACCCGGAAATTCTGAACCAGTTTAAAATTTTTATTTAGACAATTTTGGCGAATTTTGGATATTTAAAATGAATTATTTTAAATAAAAACGACGAGAAATTTATTTTGAATATAATTGAACGTATATATTATATACGTCATCGTTAGAATATAAATAATTATATATAATTAGAAAAGGAATTGAAAATGGCGCGGTAGTTCGATAATTCGATTTCAAACTTCAATTGAACATACCGGGTGCAAAACAATCCGGATTTTAGTGAAACCAAAAACATTAGGATCTAATTGATAATATCTTTCCAACGAATCCGAAAAATCAAGATTTCATAGCGGGAATCAAAAGATATGTCCAGTTGAAAATTCTGAATAGTCGCTATGGAATTCAGGCCCTTAAAAATTGACATTTTGCAAACGACCTCGGATTTCGACGAAACCACTTTTGTTGGATCCGCAGTGTCAAATTATTGCTAGATACCAAATTTCATAATTTTTCAAATCAATATGTGAGCGTGGAACGCGTTTGACCAGTTTTAGTTGATTTTAATCGACTGGAAATTGGCCATTTTTCAAACGGTCTCAGAATTCGACGAAACTAGTTTTGTTAAGACCGTATCGTCAATACGAAGCTAGAAAATATTTTTCTACAATTTATAGAGTTAGTATGTGACCCCGGTAAATTGAAATGCACGTTCAAATTCAATATATAGAGTTATATGTTGATTTTAACGAAAACTAATCGAAACGATCGAATCAGCCTACGATACATATCCCATTGTGTTCGGAATGGGGGTAAAACACTATGGACGACAGGCGGTGGGCCTCGTTTCAAGTTCGTATGTAAAAGTCAACTTTTTCATAATAAAATAATTAATAAATTAAAAATAAAATCTCCTTTCCCTTATACTCTGGCCCCCCTACCGTTCTATTCCAAATCAAAAAAAAACTGAAGGGGGGCGCGAACGATGCCCCCCCCCCCCCCGAAGAGCCGCCGCGCCCCAAGGCGGCGCAGCCACCACATGCTGCCCCCCCTCCTCTTCTTCCCCCTCCCTTCTTCTTCCTCCTCCCCCTTGCTCTTAATCGACTGCAACGCCCAGACCCCCCCTTGGCCAACCACCTCCACCGCAACACCCCCCCAGTCGCCCCATCGATCGAAGACCGCACCAAGCCCTAACCCGCCGACTTCACCGCAGCCCCCTCTTCCTAGACCGATGCGCAGCACCCCCCCTTCCTCCAGTCGAGCTCCACCTGCCGAGACCCCCTCAGCATCCCTCCTTCCGATACATCAATGCGGTGAGTCCTTCTATGGTTTTATATACATAAAAATCTGATTTTTATTTAGGGTTTTTATTTTATATAAAAATAGAATTTTTATATATGTATATAATTAAAAATATGATTTTTATATATTCGTATAGCATAGAAAAATATGATTTTTATTCGACAAAAGAAAAGATTTTTATTAGATAAAGGATAAGATTTTTATTCGACAAAAGCTATGTAAAATAGAAAAGGCGATATTTTTATATTATAGAAAGAGTAAAAATTTGATTTTTATATGATAGAGAAAATAAAAATATGATTTTTATCATATGGGAAATATGTGAATTATGATTTTTATAAAATAGAAGTTATAAAAATATAATCTTTTATGTTGTAAAGTTATAAAAAAATATAATCTGTTATGTTGTAGAGTTATAAAAATATAATCTTTTATATTCTAGAAGTATAAAAATATAATTTTTATAAGGTAAAATAATAAAAATATCATCTTTGCATATGTAGCGAAATAAAATTTTGATTTTTATTATATATACGTTGAAATAAAGTGGTGATTTTTATAGTGATGAAATCTTTATATATAAAAAGGCGAAATCTTTATATATAAAAAGGCGAAATCTTTATATATAAAAAGGCGAAATCTTTATGTATAGAAGAACGTGATAAAAATAGAATTTTTATCTATACAGTAGCAAAGTAAAAATTCAATTTTTATATATTGAATAGCGAAGTAAAAATTCGATTTTTATATATGTAGTGACTACGGGCAACGAAAGAAAAAAAAAGGCGAGAACGATGAAGATTTCTATCAATGAAGAGTCGTGGTATTGGATAGCTATTGGTGAGAACTTCTCACTCTTCAATCTCTTTTTCTAGTAGTATATATATATACTAGGATGCAGACGATGTTTAGTAGCACCCGACACCCGTCATCCACAGACCATGGATGGCTTGTTTGTTTAATTGTTTGGTTGTGTAGTTGGTTAGATTATTTGGTTTGAATTGAATTGTTTGGTGAAATGGAATGGATTTGATTGATGTGTGAATGGCGTGGGCCTTCACTAGACCGGGGATAAGGCTAGGCCTCGTCCCGTTTCTAGTATCGTGCCGTTATGCCGCCGAAATTTTCTAAAATAAGTTAGAAAAATAATGATATCATTTTATTTAATAAATGAACTGAATAGAATATTTTCATAGGTTGAATAAAATGTTTTATCGTTAAAAATATAATTTTTAACGTAAATGTGAATAAATAAATATTCATTTACAAACCGGACGGTTTGTTTATGTACACTGATTTGACTGACATTGATTGGGACGATAAATTTTACACATCGCCCAACTACACAAATAAAATCTGTGTTTGTTGATTTGAAACCCCACACGGGTGTTGGGATGAAATTTGAAGCTCACTCATCCTGATTGATTAAATATGTCGATCGATTGATTGACAGGCTGTTATAAGCGTTAGATATCTATATTTGATGCTTATACAGTGTAGTGCACTTTGGATGATGGTTGATTATTTATCATTGCTATTATATACATGTATTGAATGGAATCCATATAATTAACTTTATATGGTAATTGATTGGGCCTCATTCCAATTTAGAAAATAAAGAATATTATAAAATAAAGGTTCATGTGTTGACTGTACTCATCCGTTGAGATTAGTCATGTATTGAACGAAATATTTTAATAATAAAATTTACATCTTTATCACATATAAAATTAGAAACTGACTGGAAAATAGATAAGATGAGTGATCTCCTGGATATTGATCTGATGTTGGTTTCGGCCTTCGGGGTTAATATTCAGGGAATCGTTCTCTTACTAATTTACGGTTGGAGTCTGATTTTAAATCAAACGATAGATACCATAATTTTTTATAAAATATATTAAATAACAAAAATAGTCACACGTGGACAGTACTCATTCGTTGAGATTAGTCGTGTGTTGACAAAGATATAGAGTCGTGTATTGAAAGAAATACAGATCCATTTGTTGAATATAAAGCCGTGTTGATTTGAGATGCGCTATTTTGACGCGAACGATATTTATATCGATTATATTCGAAACGAATTTGAATTGAATAGAAAACCAATTTGAATTGAATCGACTAGAAAACCAATTTGAATTGAATCGAATAAAAAACCAATTTGAATTGAATTGAATAGAAAACGAATTCGAATTGAAAACCAATTCGAATTGAATTGAAAACGAATTCGAATTTAATTGAAAACGAATTCGAATTTAATTGAAAACGAATTGAAATAGAATAAGAATAGATTTGAAATGAATTCAAACGAATTGAAATTTGAATTGAATAGAAATGAATTTTAAAACGAATCTATAAGGAAAAATTCAATTTTGATTTGAATTGAAACGAATGTTGAAATTGTTTTTGAAACGAATTCAAAACTATTTATAAAATTCGTTTTAAATAGAAATCGATGAAATATATATTATATATTATATAAATATATAATATAATGGCCTGAATAGAACGCGCCGCGCCGCGTCAGTTCGTGAATTTCGACCATTTATTTCAAACGGACATTACGGGAGATCCGACTGTCGGATTCTCCTAAAATCAAAACCGTTGGGTTCGTATCGAAAAGAGCTTTCTAACGAATATTAGAAATTTGAAATCTAACGGTTGGATTTGGAGATACGTCCATATCAAATTTGGAAAAGGTCGCTGTAAGTGCAGTTCGATGGCCGTTGTTGGAAATCGACTGTACGGGCCTTGATAAAATTATTAAAAATAGTAATAATTTGTGTATAATCATAAGAAATGATTTGGGAGAAATTGGGATGAAAAACTCCATATTTGAAAAGATAAAAATAGATTTTTATCGAAATGAACTAGTTTTGAACTAAAATTAAAACCCATTTATTTTAAATAAATAAAGTGGATTTGAAATGGGTTTTGAATAGAATTGATTTGTGGGTTTATCGTGAACAGTGTTTTAAATAACACTTGTTCTTTAACCCGATAATAAATAGAACGTGATTTGGGTTTATCGTGAACTGTGTTTTAAACGACATTAGTTCTTTAACCCAGTTAAAGGAGTTTTAATGAATCTGCAATTAGATTGAAATGTGAATTGATAATTTAAATTATCAAATTTAGAAATGAGCGAGAATGGAGTATCACCAGTTTTGCTCCAAAGCGATAGTTAAATCTTTAATTAGATTTGAACGTGAAATGGTAATTAATTTTACCGATAACACCGTGGTGCTAGATATGGAGTATTACCAGTTTTGCTTCATGGGATGAATAGGTTGGGATTGGGAAATAAAATAAATAATTACTTCGGTGTGGTTCGCTAATCCCGACTAGTTTGGAAAATCATAATTTGGTTTGAAATGACATCCAAAGGAAGATCTAAGAATAAATTTAAAGAATTTATCTTTGACAAAATTAATGGGAACCTTTCCCTAAGAATATGAATTGGAATGAGGCATATGTTGTGTTTGTGTAACATTCGTTTTAATATACGCGGGTTGTTCGGAAAGGCCGGGTTTATACCCATTCTGAATAACCGATTCGACGATAAGTCGAAGAATAAGACGGTGGTCGAAGACCGGAAGTCTTCACATCGTTTGGATAATTACCGACGATCCTGATTGGGCTGTACACCCAAAAGGATGGAAATAGTTGGTGGTTGTCCAGACGTACTTGGAGATCGATGGATATGCTAGGAAAGTGCCTCCGGTTTCGTTCAGACCCAAAACGAACTTGTAAATGGATTGTGTGTTTGACATTGGATTTTATTCTGTGTTGATTGATTTCTATTAAATATATATATGTTTGGCGGCGGAGAATTTATTCTTTTGCTTAACGCCCTTCTCTGAGACGTACGAGCTTAGAGGTTATATATCGATAGATATCAATCGCATGGCATGAATTGCCTGTGTGGCACGCTGAGTTGCATGGATCAAGGCTTCTGTTGAAAAGCAAAGTCTTGTGGTTGATGATCAAAGCACGGCCTACGTGGCAGCTTTGTGTATAGCATGAGTTCGCGAGCCTCACACCTCGGTATGAGTTAAAAACGGGATACGGACCGTTGGGAGAACACGACGTTTCTTTCTAGCTTTGGTGGTGTCAGTGACTTACCAGCCCTGACATTTATATACTTTTCACCTTTGTGGTTGTTGGAATGAGGCGCCTCGATTATAGGTCTGTAAGGACCGGGAAACGTGTGTTTAGGAATAAATAATCCTCTAACGTAAGTGAGGACCGGCCCAACCGATCCAGGATTGCCCAGAGTGTGTAGTCCTGAGACATTTGCTAGAGTGTCTCGAACGCGGAGAGGAGCTTGCCCCTTGCCTCGACTCATGACGGAAATCCAATTTCCAATACGTGTATTGCGGTTTTAATTGTAGAACTAGTATGGCGACATGATATATGGTACCCATGCCGTCTATGATTTATATTTATGATTGAAATTGTTTTGACACTATACACTTATTATAGTATCAAATGATTTGTTTTAAACGTACCAAGCATGTTTGGCTATTATAAGGGAAAACCCTATCCTCCGGCTTGCGTTGCATTGTGTGATGGGACCTGGGTCTTATAATAGCTTCATTTTTCGAAAAAGCATTGCGCTGTTTATTCTATGCACTGGTATTCTTGGGAGGAAACCCGTTCCGTGTTATACGGCGTGGTCCCTTGAATTACTCTCCTTTAAAGTAAAGTTTTAAATAACTGTTTTAGTTCTCACACCAGTCACATGACTGACTTGGAGTTTATTGTTTTAACCTAAACTCTGGGTGCCCCTATTTTCCGCACGGGCAGCTAGTAGTTTTGGTTTTGCAGATTTATATTCACAGGATCCTGGTTTACAGCTGGAATGGTATCCGGAAAGCTCTGTATCCGTATATCACCTTCAGTTGTGCTTTGTATTATTTTCCGCTGCTATGTAATTTATTGTAATATCTGATATTTATCGAATATAATTTATTCAATTATACTCTGTATATTCTTGTATCTGATGGAATTGTTGTAATAACAATGAAATGTTCTTCCGTCTGCATTCCGATTTGTCTTGTCCTCACAGTAATTTGTTCTTTCTCATCTTTTCGGAGACCGGGGAAGTTCGGGTCGCTTCATAAAAATTCTATTTTAATACTGCTACTACATAGATAAAAATTCTATTTTAATACTGCTACTACATAGATAAAAATTCTATTTTTATACTGCTACTACATAGATAAAAATTCTATTTTTATACTGCTACTACATAGATAAAAAAATTCTATTTTTACAACACTACTATATAGATATCGAATTTTTATATCATCGCTTATAAAAATCACATTTTTATTTCAACAAATATATAATAAAAATCAGATTTTTATTTCGCTACATATATAAAGATGATATTTTTATATTCTCTATTATTTAAAAATTATATTTTTATTTTCTCTAGCATATAAAAATCAAATTTTTCATGAACTAAAAATCAAAACTTTATCATAAATATGCTATCATATGTATACATTCTATTTTTATATGCATAAATAACTAAAAATAAACATAAGAACTCACATTTTTATTGTAAAAATCGCATTTTTGAGGATGGAGGGGCTTCACGTCGGGGCTATGGCCAGAGGAGGTTGCTGGTGGGCTGCGTTGAGTCGAGGAAG
Organism: Allium sativum; assembly: GCA_030737875.1. Taxonomy (NCBI): domain Eukaryota; kingdom Viridiplantae; phylum Streptophyta; class Magnoliopsida; order Asparagales; family Amaryllidaceae; genus Allium; species Allium sativum. The sequence goes on from CM060919.1 coordinate 343,797,293, forward strand.
GTGGAGCGAAAGGGGGTAACAGAGGAGGGTAGGGCGATTGGGTGGAACGAGGGGCGTCGGGTCCTTTGGGGGTGCGGGCTCGCGCCATGAATCGAGAGGAGGAAGAAAACCTGAGGGGGGGTCTCGATCGGAGGTGGCGCCCCACTTTGAGGCGGCGGAACAATCGGGAGGGGGGGGGGCGACGAGCGGTTGCCCCCCTTTTATCTTTTTTTTTATTTTAATTCTGAAATGAATTAGAACCGAGGGGGGGTATGTTTGAGGAGAGAGGGTTTTATTTTTTTTATTTCTAAAAGCAACTTTTATTTTCGACCTCGAAACGAGACCCACCACCTGTCGTGCATAGCTAATTACCCCCATTCCGAACACAATGGGATATGTATCGCAAGCTGATTCGACTATTTCGATCAGTTTCTGTTTAATTTAAAATATAAATCTATATATTCTATTTTAAACGTACATTTTGATTTACTGGGGTCACATACTAACTCGAAAAATTCCAGAAAAATATTTTCTAGCTTCGTATTGACGATACGGTCCTAACAAAACAACTTTCGTCAAATTCTAAGACCGTTGGAAAAATGGCTATTTTCCAGTCGATTAAAATCAACTGAAACTGGGAAAACGCGTTTTCCTTTTCCATGCTCACATACTTATTCGAAAAATTGCGAAATTTTAAACCTAGCAATAACTAGACATCATGGATCCAACAAAAGTGGTTTCGTCGAACTCCGAGGTCGTTTGCAAAATGGCTATTTTTAAGGGCCGAAATTCCATAGCGACTATTCTGAATTTTCAACTGGGCATATCTTTTGATTCCCGCTATGAAATATCAATTTTTTGAATTCGTTGGAAAGATATTCTCAATTAGATTCTAATATTTTTGGTTTCGCCAAAGTCCGGTTTGATTTGCACCCGGTACATTCATTTGAATTTTGAAATCGAATTATCGAACTACCCGCCATTTTTACTCCTTTTATAATTATAAATAATTATTTATATTCTAACGACGATTCAAATAAATATATACGTTCGAATTCTATTCAAATTAAATTTCTCGTCGTTATTATTTAAAATAATCATTTTAAATATTCAAAATTCACTAAAATTGCCAAAATAAAAATTTTAAATTGGCTCGAATTTTCCGCGTTGTTACAATCTCCCCAACTTAAAACTTTTCGTCCCCGAAAAGGAACGAATCCGAAAGTTGTTTTACAAACCAACTCAACTTCCATTATTTTCGTTACGGCTTAAGTTCTTCAACTTTTCAGTTTCTAAGAACCTTTCAAATTTTTCAAAAATTTGGCTAACACCCTAAATTTCCGAAAAATTTCGCCATAACCTCCCCTGCATCGGGGACTTCAGGATATTTCATATAGCCTCCCATGGCCTTCTTCAGTCAAAAAGAAAAAGAAAAAGCCAATCGGCTCATAAAATCATCACAACCCAAACAAAACAGTAAATTATGGTAAACACGTACCTATTTGTTGGGCAACCAATTTTATTCTTCTGCTCTAGCCTCCTTGCTATGACCTGTTCAATGTAAGTACATGTATATGCATGCATTTTCAAACAATTTTCCATACCGTTCAATATTAGGTTCAATTTGGCATAGCGGTTCAAAATTATCAAACAAATAAACAAACAACACAACCAACAATCAATTAGTTGATTAACGTTTCAAATTCATAATTTTCATATATTCAGAAAATCATGTTTTTGATGTTAATTCACAACAATGTATCCTATCTATATTTTGGTTCTCACACCAGTCTAATGGAAATATGTAGATATCACACCTTCGAAGCTCGAACATTAATTCTGATGATGATCGATCAATCATCAGAACCATCTTCGGGTGTCTAGAATGTGATTCTATATCTATCAAGTATATTAAAACTTCGAATATACGTTCATGACGCGTATATGCAAAATCTTTATATATTGGATTGTCCAAATTCAATACAAATAAATATTCAAATACGTATAAAATGATTTAAATTTTCAAAACAATGTTTGTTTTCAATTTTATTTTTAAAAATTTACTCTTCACACTCGTTCTAGGATACTACTGATCCCATCTCTAATGATTCATTCTAATTGGATAATACTAATCCAATATCTGATGGATTCTTTCGTTCGGTTCTAATGTGTCTTGTTCTCGAGCTCTGTAAACCAAAGCTCTGATACCAATTGTGATAGCCTGTAACTTCCCCGGAGAGGAAAGCCCGGATTATCTTGAGAACACGACAAAATAGAACGCAAACAGAAGAACATTTCATTGCTTATTACAACAATTCCATCAGATACAAGAATATACAGAGTATGAATAAACAAAATACATTCGAAAGATACCAGAGATTACAATAAATTACCTAGCAGCGGAAAAACAATACAAAAATACAACTAGAAGTAATACGCGGATACAGAGCTTTCCAAGCATCGTTCCAGCTGTAAATCAGGATCCTGTGATTATAAATCAGCAAAACCAAAACTACTAGCTGCCCGTGTCGAAAATAAGGGCACCCAGAGTTTAGGTTAAAACAATAAACTCCAGGTCAGTCATGTGACTGGTGTGAGAACTAAAACAGTTATTTAAACTTTACTTTAAAAGAGAGTAATTCAAGGGACCACGCTGTATAACACGGAACGGGTTTCCTCCTAAGAATACCAGTGCATAGAATAAACAACGCAATGCTTTTTCGAAAAATGAAGCTACTATAAGACCCAGGTCCCATCACACAATGCAACGCAAGCCGGAGGATAGGGTTTTCCCTTATAATAGCGAAACACGCTTGGTACATTTAAAACAAATCATTTGATACTATTATAAGTGTATAGTGTCAAAACAATTCAAATCATAAATATCAATCATAGGCGGCATGGGTACCATCTATCATGTCGCCATACTAGGCTCTACAAATAAAACTGAAATATCCCGTATTGGAAATTGGATCTCCGTCATGAGTCGAGGCAAGGGGCAAGCTCCTCTCCGCTTCGAGACACTCTAGCAAATGTCTCAGGACTACACACTCTGGGTAACCCCTGGATCTTCAGGGCCGGTCCTCCCTTACGTTTGAGGATTAATTATTCCCGAACACACGTTTCCCGTCCTAACAGACCTAAAATTGAGGCGCCTCGCATCCAACAACCACATTGGTGAAAAGTATATAAATGTCAGCCAGTTTAAGCACTGACACTACCACTAGCTAGAAAGAAACGTTGTGCTCTCCCCGCAGTCACTATCCCGTTTTTGACTCATACCGAGGTGTGAGGCTCGCGAATTCACGTTATACACAAAGCTGCGCCACACAGGCCGTGCTTTGATCATCAACCACAAGACCTTGCTTGTCAACAGAAGCCTTGATCAATTGCCACTAAGGCGTGCCACACAGGCAATTCACTCCATGCGACTGATGTCCATCGGTATACAACCTCTGAGCTCGTACGTCTCAGAGAAGGGAATTAAGCAAGAGAATAAATTCTCCGCCGCCAAACAGATGTATATTTAATAGAGATCAATCAGCACAGAATAAAATCCAATGTTAGACACACAGTCCATTTATGAGTCCGTTCTAGGTCTGAACGAAATCGAATGCACTTTCCTCGCATATCCATCGATCTCCAAGTACGCCTGGACGATCACCAACTGATTCCCTCCTCTTGGGTGTACAACCCAGTCAAGATCATCAGTAATCACCCAAACGATGTGAAGACTTCCGGTCTTCGACCACCGTCTTCATCTTCGACATTTCGTCGAATCGGTTATTCAGAATGGGTATAAACCCGGCCTTTTTGAATGACCCACGTATATAATAAACAAATGTTACACAAACACAACATATGCCTCATTCCATTTCCTCAGTCACTAACCGTAAATTAGCAAGAGAACAATTCCCCAAATATTAACCCCGAAGGCTGAAACCAACATCAGATCAATACCCAGGAAACCATTCTTCTTAGCTAACCTACAGTTAGTTCCTAAATTTCACATTCTTAGGGAAAGGTTCCCATTAATTTTATCAAAGATAAATACTTTAAAATTTATTCTTTAATCTTCCTTTGGATATCATTTCAAACCATATTATGGTTTTCCAAACTAGTTGGGATTAGCGAACCACAACGAAGTAATTATTTATTTTATTTCCCAATACCAACCTATTCATCCAATGAAGCAAAACGGGTAATACTCCATATCTAACACCACGGTGTTATCGGTAAAATTAATTACCATTTCACGTTCAAATCTAATTAAATATTTAACTATCGCTTTGGAGCAAAACTGGTGATACTCCATTCTCGATCATTTCAGTCTAATTAAAGATTCATTAAAACTCCACTTAGTTTTAACCTTCTCAAAAATCAATATCCTGTCTTTAACTGGGTTAAAGAACCAATGTCATCTAAAACATGATTCATGATAAACCCTAAATCATCTTCTATTGTTAATCAGGTTAAAGAACAGGTGTTAATCAAAACACCGCTCACGATAAACCCAAAACCAATTTAAATTCAACTCCAATTAATATTATTTAATTGGTACACTTCATTAAATCTAAATAGAAAGATTTAATATTTTTCTCAATTGGGCTTAAGAACAGTGTTAATGAAGACATCATTCACGACAAACCCAAATCACGTTTGATATTAAATACAAGGCTCTGAATAGAAAATATATCGGCTTATATTCAATATCAAATTCTACGACCAACAAATATCGTATTGGAAATAACGATATAAATATATCTTTCAAATTTCCACAACTGTATCTGTATAATCATGAAATCCAACATCGAAATATTCCAAAGATAATTTCGACTCAAATCTTTTCCAATTCAATAATTAGAAATTCTGATTATTTTCAAAACTACTTCAAATTCACTTTATTTATTTAAAAATAATTGGATTTCTAATCCTAGGTCAAAACTAGTTCATTTCGATAAAAATCTATTTTTATCTTTTCAAATGTGGAGTTTTTCATCCCAGTTCTTCCTAAATCATTTCTTATGATTTTACACAAAATATTATTATTTTTAATAATTTTATCAAGGCCCGTACAGTCGATTTCCATCAACGGCCATCGAACTGCACTTACAGCGACCTTTTCCAAATTTGATTTGGATGTATCTCCAAATCCAACCGTTAGATTTCAAATTTCTAATATTCATTGGAAAGCTCTTTTCGATACGAACCCAACGTTTCCTATTTTAGGAGAATCCGACGGTCAGATCTCCCGAAATGTCCTTTCGAAATCAATGGTCGAAATTCACGAACTACCGCGGCGCGGTGCGTTCTATTCAGGCCATTGTATATATAATGTATATATATTATATATTTCCTTTTAAAACGAATTTTATAAATCGTTTCAAATTTGTTTCAAAAACAACTTCAACTTTCATTTCAAATTCAAATCAAAATTGAATTTTCCAATATAAATTCTTTTTACTTTCATTTCTATTTGATTTCAATTCAAATCGATCTTAATTCGATTTGAATTCATTTTCTTTTCAATTCAATTCAATTCGAATTCATTTTATATTCAATTCAATTCGAATTCATTTTCTATTCAATTCAATTTGAATTCATTTTATATTCAATTCAATTCAAATTCGTTTTCTATTCAATTCAATTCGAATTCGTTTTATATTCAATTCAATTCGAATTTGTTTTCTATTCAATTCAATTCGAATTCATTTTATATTCAATTCGAATTTGTTTTCTATTCAATTCAATTCGAATTTGTTTTATATTCAATTCAATTTGAATTTGTTTTCTATTCAATTCAATTCGAATTTGTTTTATATTCAATTCAATTTGAATTCTTAAATCTCTTTTCAATATTCATTATAAAAACGAATATAATCGATATAAATATCGTTCGCGTCAAAATAGCGCATCTCTAATCAACACGGCTTTATATATTTCAATAATTCCATTATTCTATTTAATAAATGAATATTTATTCTGTTCAACACATGAATCTATATTTCTTTCAACACATGACTAATCTCAACAAATGAGTACTGTCCACATGTTACTATTTTTGTTATTCAATATATTTTATAAAATTATGATTTCTATCGTTTAATTTCTAATCAGACTCCAACCGTAAATTAGTAAGAGAACGATTCCCTAAGCATTAATCCCGAAGGCCGAAACCAACATCAGATCAATACCCATGAGACCACTCATCTTATCTATTTTCCAGTTAGTTTCTAATTTTATATATGATAAAGATGTAAATTTTATTGTTAAAATATTTCGTCCAACACATGACTAATCTCAACGAATGAGTACTGTCAACACATGAATCTATATTTTATAATATTCTTTACTTTCCCAATTGGAATGAGGCCCAATCAATTACCATATAATGTTAATTATATGGATTCCATACAACACATGTATATAATAGCAACGATAAATAATCAACCATCATCCAAAGTGCACCACACAATTGCATAAGCATTAAATATAAATAATTAACGCTTACACAGTCTATCGACCAATCGATCGACATACAATTAAATAATTGGGATTAGTGTATGCCAAATATCATCCCAATACCCGTGTCGGGTTTCAGACAATCAAACACAGATTTTATTTGTGCAGTTGGTCGATGTGTAAAATTTATCGTCCCAATCAATATCAGTCAAACCATTGTATATAAACAAATCATCTGATTTGTTTATAAATATTTATTTATTCACATTCACGTTAAAAATTATATTTTAATGATAAAATATTTTTAACTATATAAATATTTTATTTTATTTCACATCACACAATCAGTTCAATCAAAGTTATCAACCAAACAATTAAATCAATTACTAAACAATTAACTAAACAAACAAGCCGTCCATGGTCTGTGGACGACGTGTGTCGGGTGCTACTAAACACCGTCTGCATCCTAGTATATATTTTTAACTAGAAAAGAAAATTAAAAGTGAGAAGTTCTCACCGACTAGCTAAACCAACGCCACGACTCTTCATATGTAGAAATTTTCGTCGTGCTCGCCTTTTTGTCACTTTCGTTTCCCGCTTTCACTACATATATAAAAATTGATTTTTTACTTCGCTATTCAATATATAAAAATCATATTTTTATACTGCCACTACATAGATAAAAATTCTATTTTAATACTGCTACTACATAGAAAAAAATTCTATTTTTATACTGCTACTACATAGATAAAAATTCTATTCTTATACTGCTACTACATAGATAAAAAAAATTTATTTTTACAACACTACTATATAGAGATCGAATTTTTATATCATCGCTTATAAAAATCACATTTTTATTTCAACAAATATATAATAAAAATCAGATTTTTATTTCGCTACATATATAAAGATGATATTTTTATATTCTCTATTATTTAAAAATTATATTTTTATTTTCTCTAGCATATAAAAATCAAATTTTTCATGAACTAAAAATCAAAACTTTATCATAAATATGCTATCATATGTATACATTCTATTTTTATATGCATAAATAACTAAAAATAAACATAAAAACTCACATTTTTATTGTAAAAATCGCATTTTTGAGGATGGAGGGGCTTCACGTCGGGGCTATGGCCGGAGGAGGTTGCTGGTGGGCTGCGCTGAGTTGAGGAAGGTGGAGCAGAAGGGGGGAACGGAGGAGGGTAGGGCGATTGGGTGGAACGAGGGGCTTCGGGTCCTTTGGGGCTGCGGGGTCGTGCCTTGAATCGAGAGGAGGGAGAAAAGCTGGGGGGGTCTCGATCGGAGGTGACGCCCCACCTTGAGGCGGCGACTGCGGACCAATGGGGGGGCGACGAGCGGTTTCCCCCCTTTTCTCTTTTTTTATTTATTTTAATTCTGAAATGAATTAGAACGGGGGGAGGGGGGTATGTTTGTGGAGAGAGGGTTTTCTTTTTTTTATTTTTTTTATTTTAAAAAGCAACTTTTATTTTTGACCTCGAAACGAGACCCACCACCTGTCATCCATAGCTAATTACCCCCATTCCGAACACAATGGGATATGTATCGCAAGCTGATTTGACTGTTTCGATCAGTTTCCATTTCATTTAAAATATAAATCTATATATTCTATTTTAAACGTACATTTCGATTTACTGGGGTCACATACTAACTCGAAAAATTCCAAAAAAATATTTTTAGCTTCGTATTGACGATACGGTCCTAACAAAACTAATTTCGTCAAATTCTGAGACCGTTGGAAAAATGGCTATTTTTCAGTCGATTAAAATCAACTGAAACTGGGCAAATGCGTTTTCCTTTGCCACGCTCACATACTGATTCGAAAAATTACGAAATTTGAAACCTAGCAATAACTAGACATCACGGATCCAACAAAAGTGGTTTCGTCGAATTCCGAGGTCGTTTGCAAAATGGCTATTTTTAAGGGCCGAAATTCCATAGCGACTATTCTGAATTTTCAACTGGGCGTATCTTTTGATTCCCGCTATGAAATTTTAATTTTTCGGATTCGTTGGAAAGATATTCTAAATTAGATTCTAATATTTTTAGTTTCGCCAAAGTCTGGTTTATTTTGCACCCGGTACATTCATTTGAATTTTGAAATCGAATTATCGAACTACCGCGCCATTTTTATTCCTTTTATAATTATATTAATTATTTATATTCTAACGACGATTCAAATAAATATATACGTTCGAATTCTATTCAAATTAAATTTCTCGTCGTTATTATTTAAAATAATCATTTTAAATATTCAAAATTCACTAAAATTGCCAAAATAAAAATTTTAAATTGGCTCGGATTTTCCAGGTTGTTACAAAAATAAAGTTCAATTTCGTAAAACAAAGTATAGAAAATATTAAATGTCTCCCTACTTAGATTCTTGAAAATAAACATCAATGATGCGTGCACTCATCACCGAAATCATTTCCAAGACAAGAGGGTATACACTTATTTCTAAAACTCATATGAAACAATTTTTCTATATGGAAATAACTTTAAAAAAAAATAGAAATATATTATTTCAAAACCATTTACAAATCAACATTACAAAATCAACCGAAATCAAATTCTCAAATTCATATTTTACTTCTTATTTTATTATCAATAAATTTCAATATTTGATTTTCTTAAACCAATCAACAACCAATGGTTTTAATTATTAATTAATCCAGTGAGAAATGATGAAAATTTAATATTATCATCAACAAAATCAAAATTAACATATTTCAAATAATTCTATATATAAATAAAATACAATTCAAAACAATATTATGTCAACGAATCCTATTCGAATGTTTAGAAATCCCTATCGATGCCTTGGTGTCTCAAGTACCGACCAGAATTCATAAATACTCAACAGAACAAATTAACACAATTCAAAATCATTTTATATCAAAATTACAAGTACGCTCTCTCATATACACTCAAACTCATTCTAGGGTATTAGTACGCCATCTCTAATGCGTTAATCCCAAATAGAGCGAAGGTTTTCGCTAAACCTCGCTCTGATACCAATTGTAACATCCAAGATTTTTGACCGTTCAAATCAACAATGATCCTTAATGTCGACATAAACAGATCAAAAATATGGATAGTTATTGGGATTAAAATAAGAAAAAAATAGAAGAAGAAAACAAATACAGAATCTCGCAACGGAAGGACAAAATATAATAAATAACATTTGATGAAGCTGTTAAAACATATATTTGGTTTTATTTTACAACAATAATCAGAGTTAACCATTATACAACATACCAATAATTTTGCAGCGGAATAGTAATAATAATACGTCTGTTAAGCTCCATCTTCATCTTCATAATGGTATCTTCAAGGCAAGGTAATCTTCGCTAATTGCAACTTCGGCTGAACCGAGCGTATTGCATAAAAGAAACACAACAAACACTCGGATCAGAACTAAATGATTCACATATTAGTCAAATTAAAATACGAAATAACATGAGTGTTGTTGGTGCAGTAGTCTAAAGTGGAACTATGGAAAATTCACAAATGATTTTGGAAAAATGAAGCTATTATAAGCTCGTCCCACATCACACAATGCAAGCGCACACCAAATGGGAGAGTTTTGTCTTATGATAATCAAACATGATTTCATACATGAAAATCTTCTTTTAATACTATTATTAGTGCATAGTGTTGAAAACCATTTCACAAATAAATATGTAAATCTTAGCAAGCATAGTGACTATGCTTACATACATAGTTTACAAACAAAACGAAAGGCTCGTATTGGTTGTTGGGATCCAATATGATGGTTCCTGACACGAAAGATCAATCTGGAACTAGGTGCATCCTCACGGTTCAAGGTTTTCATCCAGGCTCGGACACCAAACACCAAGTAAATCACCGGTTAACATCCAGACACGGACACTGAACATACCCTTTTTTCCGCAAGTTTCAAAGTAGGTCTACTGCCGAAGCTTTCAAGTTTCAATAAAATGTATACAACCTATCCGACAATTTACCATCAATCCAGGGTGTGAGGTTCGTCCAAGTCATGATATACACAATGCTATCATCACTAGCTCATTTCATAACTTGAGTATGTCACATTGTCAATTTACAACATGTCACTGATTTCCATTAATACATAACCTCTAAGCACGTAAAACTTAGAGACGGAAATAATTAATTGCCACAATCCGATATATATATATATATATCAACAGAAATCAGTGCTACGCAGTCAATTACAATGTCAGACACACAATCCATACAAGTCCATTCTAGGTTTGAATGGAACAACTCTGAAAATCCTTAAATATATTCAGACCTCATGCCACTTATAACCTCGTTTCAGGTGTACGGCCTGATTCAAGACATCAGCAATCAATCCAAAGATTCCCGGTCTTCATTTGTCCTTTCCAAGTCTTCAAATAGCGTCGTATTATTACATGGAATGGTTTTCAGACTTAAATCCATTCCCAGTCTTTCCAAGTAATAAGCGTATTTTAAAAACAAAAGCTATAGACTATACCAGTTTCAATTCAAATCTCCTTCCGAACATTAGTCATTTTAGAACAAGGTTAGATTCATTTCAAATTCCTAAAATCTTATAATTTCCATTCATCTATTCAAATTTGGAATTAAAGCCTTATACAATTTTTTTTATAATTCTCAAATTTAATCATTTTCATGGAATGGTAAAACATTTCATAAGTATTATAGATTAGCTATTTACCGAATAGCATCAACAACATTTAAGGGTTCAAATCTTTTGCTCAAATTATTTTAAATAATGAATGAAGTTGTAAGATTCAAAATTTGTTCTAAATTTAAGGGGTTTTGATTAACTTCCAAACTAGATTTTGGAAATAACCATCCCGTCCGTCGGATCAGTTAGGGATAGCCAGGGAGAGCAGGAAACTTGTATTTTCCAGAATAAAGCCTTAGACACTATCCTCTCTGTCTCCCTAGAACGTTCTGGTATATAAATTTGTATTTGTTATAGGAAAAAATGTCATAATATATATATATACATATATATATATATTAAATGTTTTACTAAAAAAAGCTTTAAATAATTAATAATATAACATAATTTACTTTATTTCAAATTATAGGTATATATATTTAATGCTTTACTAAAATAATATTTAAATAATAAATATAATATAATATAATTTATTTCAAAACTATGGTATATATGTATACTTAACTAATTTAAAACCATAATTGTTTCTTTCTTCCAAATTTTTAATAACTTAACAGTTATATTCCAATTCCGATAAAGTTTATTACATTTCCAAATCTCGACTCCAAACACATTCAAATTCCGACCATTCAAATTTAAAAGGATTTAATTTCATATTTAATCCAAAATCTCGAACACTTCCAAAATCATCGAATGCTCTTATTTTAAATTAAATCTAAAGAGAATTAATAAATTCGGTTTTAAACTATTAAATTTGAGTAATAAAAGTCGTATTTAAATCACATTTACAAATTCCCAATTTATTTTGGAATAATGGCCTTAACACATTCAATCAACGTTCAAGTGTCAATAACAGTCCAACAGTCAATTTCAAATCAAGGCATTCATCACAACAATTTCATTCAAATGGTAATTATTTAAATCATTTCATTGGTTAATAAAGTTCGGGATTTCAATTAGAGATTAATTTAATTTAAATAATTATTTATCAATCTCAATTTGCACATTAACACACTTGCATGTCAAAATTTTAAGCAACCAATCAACAATCCATTCCAACCATACAACCAACTTATTTCATAATTTAATTTAACAAATAAGGGAATAATTTAGTAAGTTGTGAGTGAGAAATCCACTCACCTTTAGGTTTTTAGTCAATCGAACATCTAACCAAAGCCCAAAATTTACAGCCTCCACCCATAGCCAAATTAGTACAAGAACATCCGCAATTTTACCAGGATCGCAATGCAACAAATGGCGCTCAAATTCGACCTCGTATGCAATAGGTATTAACATTAGAAGATATACAAGATATATAGTAATATTATAAACAAAAAAGATATTCGTTTTACCACGTCACCACCGCTTGCATGCAAAAACGAATTGTAGATATGGATTCTACTAGTCGCGATCTTCAATTCGGTATATAATATGTTAAAGTTTTGTGGAGATTTGATTTTTAGATTCTAAATTTGAGTTTAAGGTAAGGGTTTGAAGAATATATTTTTCTGCCATTAGAGAAAGAAATGAGCAGATGGAAAATATACGTATAATGAAAATTGGCTGATGAGGTGGAACTGAATTTTATTGGCATATGTATAGAGGGTCCAATAGGAGAAATAAACAATTATCCCATTGCATTGATTCCTATTAATTACAATTTTGATTGATTATCCAAATTCAATTTTAACTCCAACTATAAATTAATTAATTCCATTTGATTGAAATACTTAAATATTAATTTTAATACTTACCAAAACAAACCAAATTTTAATTCCAATTATAATCAATAAGGTTACTATTGTTCAAGTAAGTCGAATTTCGTTATTTACAAATTCAAAATTTTATTTCAATTATTAATTACTCCAATAATTTTCACAATCAATTACAAGAATTAAATTATGAATTTATTAACCCAATTTAACATAAAAAATTTAATATCAATCTCAACTCTTAATAGTTACCATATAAATCAGTTTATAATTTATATTTTCAATTCACATAAATAATGACACTTATTACCGGTCGACCTTCATTACACAAACAACGAATGTATATTATTACCATATAAATTAACTTAAAATTTCCAACATATATGAAATTCGAAAATTTATAAATTCATTAATTTTAGAATTAATTTGTTCATTTTATTGTATTAATTCAACATTCATTACAATTCTGTTACTTCCATTTGTTTGCTACATTACATTAAATGTCAACAACAATTTGGCCATCGTAAAAGAAAGTATAAAATTCGTTGATTTGAGAATATGAATGCTCCACTTTTAAATCTATTTATTCTATCATTGAAATTTGTAATAAAAATGTGCATGACCATTCGAGCATGTACAACAATTAACGATGTCAAAATATTACAAAACTATCTATACATGAAAACGTAAGTAAATAGACATGTCCTTAAATTTTGTTATTTTAACCATACTGATAATCGAAGATCATATTTAATTAGATATTTCCATTTCCAAATAATCATCTTTATCCAAATCAAAAATATAATTCAAAATAATTTCACAAATAAACTTTGTTTTTGTTTACATTCCAATATTGATTATTTACCACTTCAATTTTTGTATTTCAATTATAAATTACATAAAGCAAAATATTTCAATATTAAGTTTTAACTTTCATTATTTATCAATATAAACAAAATAAAAATTTTAACATTTAAAATAACTTTGTACAAAAATACACTAAATTTAATATTCTAAATTATTGCAAAATCTCAGGATGTTACAGCTCATCACTAATGCCAAGCCATCAGACAACAAAGTAAAATACATTAGAGCAAGCAGCATAACAGAGGTCTCAAATACATGTAGCAGTAATCAAGTTTGAGCCAAGCAGATTAAACTGTAATGCTAATCTGTGTGGTCTTATACATATGAATACAAACTACAGCTAATCATTTACACGGCTCAAAGCACTATGTACATTGTGGTTCAACTGAAGACAGCAAGGCCAAGATTTGTAGTACACAGTCCAAACGTGCACAACATTCCTGAACAGTGTATTAGAATATACACATTTACATGCATGTGAGTGTACAGGAGGATACACAAGCATCAACAAGGCAAGCACAAAGCAGAACATATACAAATATATTGGTAATCATTTTTTGGCATAAAATCAATTTCCAACAATCATATGGATGAGCAAAATTGGCAAGAAATTATTCTCCATTCATTGATTTCCTGAAACAACATGAATGGGGTGCATGATAAACTTGGCAGATATCAATTCATATGTGCAAGAAATCATATCTAATCATATCAGTTTCTCATACTTGGCAAGCTAATATTTTTCCAGTTTTAAAATAGTGTTCGAACAAAAGGGCAAGATTTCCAAATTACTTCTAGAAATCAAGTCTTCATTCATTCAAGGCATGATTTCAATTTGAAAATTTCTTTTTCGATAAAACATTTTTTCCAGAATTTCAGCATACAATATTTGGCTAGAAATAGGAAATTCGAAGACTTAATTTTTGATGCAGAGTCAAGGGATAAATTCACGTGTTATTAGGGCAACATATTAAAAAAACCCAATAAAAGCGGAGGCAATAAGAGAGGAAATCATGCAATTAATCAGACAAATCAATTCGACGAAATCAAAGAATATCTAGGGTTTCTATAACCTATTTAATCACCACATCATCACTGGCAAAGGCGATCAAAGAACCACAATCAAGGATCGAAAACAGGAGCATAATTGAAACCTAAAATCCAGAAAAACTCACGTGTTTATCCATTATTTTCAATTGACACAAATTCCCCAAATTAGAGAAAGCCATGTCTATCTTGAAGCAAGCAGTTGGAATTCGAAGCACAAGAGAATCAAATCATCGATTGATTGAACAAGATTTGGGGATTTAATAAAATCCTAGCCGCCATTAAATTTTCCCAGAGACAAAGGAGATGATAGAACTAAAGTGGATGCATCAAGAGAAATGTGTCGACCAAGCTTCCAAGGGGATGATCCTTCTTTTTACTCCTAGGGTTTTATTTGTTTTTATTTTTGTGTTCTTTTAATTTGTTCTGTAAACCGTTCAAAAACTTTCTAGAGTCTGCAAAATCTAGGTAATTCAGTTAGGTGTTAACTGACAGTTGCTAGAGTCTGTAAAATCTAGGTGGTTCCGTAGTTTCATCTGTAAAACTAGGCAGTTTACTAGAGTTTGTAAAACTAGGGGAAAATCTGGTCTGGGGGATATAGACCAGTCTAGGGTTTTGAGCGTAGGACTAGAATAGGAGCAAGGGGTTTGCGAGTTTACGTGGTCTTGTAAGCGGGATCTGTTCTATTACCTAGTATAAACCTTAGGAATGCCGCAGTAGGCAGGATTTTGCCGAAGCTGGGTCTATCTTATGTCATTTACCTTTCTGCATTTATTTCCTACTGCATTCTGTGTTTTGATATTTTTTAATATCCCGCTTAATTTTTAATAAACTATATTCACCCCCTCTAGGGTTAATCTATATCCAACAAGAAGGAGAATGGTGACTAACATTTTTGAATTTATGAATGTATCATGGAGTTTGAGTTCTTTGGAAGCTACTGTAATGGGAATTGCGGGATTCCTGCTGAGCGATAGAAGAAGAAGCATGCAGTAAGTTTAAGGATACATTTAGGCCGATGGTCTCAATGGTGAGGCCCAATCTGAAAAAGAATCAACCAAGTTTTTATTGAAAATTTATTTAAATGTTTATATAATCTTGTGATTACAATATTTCATTCGTACGGTGTCAGAATCACGAACGGTATGATCCATTGGGATCGTATGAACGATGGCTACACAATGGAAACTGATATAGGTGAATTGGAGCTCGTTACAATTTATGGTGGAATTAAATGTTCGCTTTGAATTAATAACTACAAATCGTTATTTAACGATTTACGACAAAAGTGAGTAAACTCACTAACTCTGTTCAATTTTGTAATTTTATAAACGTAATTTAGTATTGATAACTGATGACTGATTTGTTGTGTGATGGTTGTTTGGATTAATTATTAATTTATTTGGTTGAAAGTATAGATATAGTTATATATAAATTGTTAATTAAATATTGATTCTATTTATTAGAATATATCATATTGACATAGAATTCGTGTTATTTATGTTGATTAACATCTGTGGATGCAGGGAAACAAGTTGGAGGGATCCAATGGGATTCGTCAAATATTATTACATACTATTGTTTCATATATTGTTATATGAACTATTTAAAACCAAATATGATTGGATGTTGGTTTGTATATTGACTGTTGGATTTTAAATTCAATGTTGTTCCATTATTAACTAATGGGCTGTATTGGTTAGTTGATTAATAGTTGATGGCTTAAAATCCATCGTAAAGGCGTTAATTCGCCATCAGGCAAATTTACGTAATTTAGATTATAAAATTTATTTTATAATTGAAATAAGGTTTATTTAACATTTTTATTTGAAATAGATTAAATAGAAAGCTTTACAAAAAAATAAGTATTCCTAATTAGGTTTATAAAATAATTGCAAATGATTTTTAAAATGAATTCATGTGGGATGGATAAGTGTTATAAAATAGAAAAGAAAGAATTTAACCAAGTGGTTAATGGTTGGAAGTAACCATTTTTGAAGAAACTATTTAGTGAGATTTTTATAAATTAAATTATATATTCAAGTATGAATTTAGATAGAAAATTGGAAATTGGTTTTTGACACCAATATTTGAAATTGGTTATGGATGTAGCAGTATTAAAGAAAAATTAAAAGAGAGTTAAGTGATCGAAACCAAAATGAGATTTTGTATGAATAATTCTGTAAATAGAAGTATAAATAGAATTTGGGTCTGAGATATTGTTTAAAAATGTGAAATCAAACTGTTTGATTGTATAGAAGAAATGATATTCACATTTGATGTGGATAAGGGATTCAAGCAAATATTTTGCAAAATGAAAATACTATAAAGGAAATTGGGTTTTAAAACAGGAAATAAAAATGGAGTTAATGGAATTAGAAACTGACTGGAGATTAGTTAAGTTGAATGGCTTTCTGAGTATCGATCTGATGTTAGTTTTGGCCTTCGGGGTTTATACTTAGGAAGTTGTTCACTTACGAGTTTACAGTTAGAGACTGATAGATGCGGGAGAGCAATGATGCATGAATAAGAAATGAAAATGTTTTTTCAATGTAATAACGTATATTTTCTAAATTTAGAAAATAAGAATTTACGAATATATGGAAACGGGAAATGATAAAATGAATAAATTAATGATAAATTAATATGAAAGGGAAAATGTTGATTGATGGTTGATTGATAAAATTTCCATTTGGAAATAAGATTGTTGTGTGTATGGATGTTTTCCTTTGATAGTTAAATAACCGACTATCAAAGTTTTGATCATTTTTCCGTTGTCAATACGGAGAGGCCGGGATCAGATTTATTATCTGAAAACCACTCCATATGGGCGTTAGCGTTACGAATCAAATATGATGAAGATAATTGAAGACGGAGTTGATGCAAGGTCTGTTCTAGAAAATCCTTGGTAGAAATTGCCTAAGATGGGTTTACAGAATAGTTCCTTCAGTTTGTCTAGTCCCAGGACAACTTGTACGGAAGAATGTCTGATAGAGTATATCTAATAGATCGCATAAGTTGATCTCTTCAAATGTATTCACATTTGGTGGTAGAGGAATTTGTTTCTCTTAGCTGTATACCCATGGGATTTTTGGAGAAATCAATTTTTGATTTGGCATGTATGACGATGTGGCATTCAAAGTAAATAAAGGTGTGATCAGTCAAAGAGATACGTTATGGCCTCTAGCCTCACAACCGAGAAATGGTATAAAATCGGGTAGGTCGCATGGCTAAGTAGGTAGCTCCCAATTAGGGTGTATTATCACCTGGTCTAGAGAAAACCAATTTACTTCTTTAAACTATTTTGATGTTGTCCCTTTTGGGAAACGGTTGCTAATCCCAACCGTCGGTGATAATACATTCGGTACACTCAAGCGAAATGAATGAATGGTCATGTTCAGCCTGGGTTACAAGATGTTCTTGTTGAACTTGGTGTATTCCTCTCTAGAGATACACTGTTGGAAGGTGGTCCCATACCTTTCCAGTTGGAAATCCATTACCAAATAAGCGTTTGTGGTTTTTGATTATATATTATTATGTGGAACATGAGACGAAAGCGTTCCACTAGATTGTTATTTATTTGATTTAGACATTATTATAATATAAGAAGAGTATGAATTTTAAAAGAATGTTTGGGTTATCTTAAGGTAAAACCATCCGTGTTTATGTGTGGATCAGTCTTACGATTTTTCTTTCTTTTAAAAGGATTTTAAAATTTAAACGAATGGTTGGAGTTTACTCACACCAGTCCCATGATTGACCCAGAGTTTATTTTGTTTTTCTTTACCCTAAACTCTTAGGTGCCTAAATTTGTACGGGCAGCCAAGTAGTCAGGATTTTTCAGATATACTTGGAAAGCTTGGAGTAGGAGGCCTTATGATTGTATAGCTATTGTTTATTTCCATTGTGTTGTAAGTGTTGTACTCCAATAATAGTATTGTATACAGATACTGTTTTTATTTCAAAGTTACGTTATATAATATATTTGTTTGTTCCACTGTGATATTCGTGTTTAGTCTGATTCTGCTCTGATGTTGTACTCATGTTCTTCTTCTTCTATTCTAACTTTCTTTCTTTCTATTCCCCCCTTTAACTTCTTTCCATTGACGTTCCGGTGTTTTTGATTCTTGAATAGTCGACATGGTGTTGTATGTCGATTACCGAGGTAGAAAATCTCCCGGGCCATTACACCTTTCTTACCAAGCCGAACAACACAGAAATGAGAAACCTTTACAAGTACCATATCTCCAATTGTGAATTCCAAGTTTTTATATCTCTTATATGCATATCCTTTTTATTGATTTTAGGAAGCCTTCATTCGTTATCGAATGATCTCTATTTGTTTCAATGTCTCATGGATCATTTCTGGACCAAGCACAGACTTCTCACCCACTTACCACTAGCAAGAGGGTGCGTTATAGAGTTTTATGTATAGGGATTCATATGGTGTTATACAAGTATTCAATATTAACAATAGTTATTGGAAAACTTAATAAGATGTAGGTGATCATCCCAAGATCCTTTGAAATCTACGATACAATCTCTATGAAAATCTTTTGATATTTGATTTACTCTTTTAGTCTGCTCATCTATTTGAGGTCGATAAGCTGTACTTAAATGCAGCTCTATTCCCATTGTCTGTTGAAAACTCTTGTAGATCTACTAGTAAGTAGAGGGTCTTTAGTACTTGCAATATTTTTGGGCATGCATTGTCCAATGACCAGCAATTAACCAACTCGGATCGGAAGTCGTTCTAGTTGACTTGACATGAATTAATCATGAACTCTTGGTCAAAATATTAACAATTACTCATATGTGGTCATATTATACTCTGGTCATAGGAAATTCATCAATAAAATCTATGGACAATTTCTCCATTACCATGTAGAATCTTCTAAGGGTTAAAGAAATCCATTTGGATTTTTCTGCCTAAATATCACCAACTGGAGATTCATATACTTCAAGATAAATTTTTCGATATAAGTTTTCATACCTTCCCCATAGTTAACGCATCTTATATCCCAATAAATGTTATTATCACTAGGACGAACACTCGACTTAGAGAGATGTCACTTTCTCAAGACTTTATCTTCAATCTTATCCAAATCTTGAATATACAGCCTTCCGTCCTTACGAAGATATCCATTGTAGTCAATATCTAATTACTTCATATCCTCGGCCTTCACTCTCATCTCAAACTTTTCTATGATGTCAACAAGTTAGCATTGTTGGAGAATGGTGTTTTGAAGACAACAACCTTATTTCAATTATCATTGATTATAAAATATATGCTAACACTTTTTGTATAGAATATATAAATATTTGCAGGAATTATATACAGGAAATATTACTGAAGACTGTACAGTTATAAAGATGATAGAGATTCAAAGATTAGAGAAATTTCAAGACTCATGAGTAATCAAGAGTTCAAGAGTTCAAGATTAATATAGTTATAAAGTCTAGATTTTGTAAGACTCTAAATAGCACTCCAGGTTCAAATTCAAATTCTAATTTTCAAATTCTGATTTTCAATTCTATCCTCAATCCTCTGTGTAACGACCCGGCTTTTTGAATGGTTCTCGCCTGTAATTAAACCAACTTAAACCATTCATAAAGACGGATTTTATAGGTACCAACATATTTGCACAAAAAATAACAGAACTTTTCATTTCATTACAAAATATTACATCAGAGTTACCAGGAACATCAGAGTACAATACAAGCTCAGCGGAAATAAACGCTTCAATAGACTAAGAAAATCCAAAATATAACTCTAGCTCCAAACATGAATCCGACTCTTGAAAGTTAAACTTGCAAACTAAACTACTGACTGCCTGTGCAAAATTATGGGCACCTAGAGTTTAGGTGTGGGAACAATATACTCCAAATCAGTCGTGGGATTTGTGTGAGAACTTAAAACAACTGTTATTTAAGATTCATTTTGAAGTTGGGTAATTCAATGGACCACGCTGCTAACGCAGAATGGGTTTACTCCATATGAATTCCCGTGCATATAAATTCACTATGACTTTTGAAAATGAAACTACCATAAAGGTCTCGTGGCACACACACACAATGCAAACGCTCACATGGGCGAGGTTTCTCCTTATGATAGTCAAAAATGCTTGATACGTGAAAATCCTCTTTCAGTACTGTAATATAGTGTGAAAAACCTTTCAAAAATAAATGTATCGATCTTTGCCAGCATAGGTACCATATACTATACTGACATATGGTATACAACTAAAATCGTATGGGCTCGTAGCGGAGATTGGTTTTCCAACAATGACCAGGCAAAGGAACTACCTTCTGTACCTAATTTTGAACACCTCTAAAGGGATGTCTGAGGATCAACAATGATGCTCCTCATGCCAACACAAGGCTAGGTGACCCTTTAATTGGGTAACCTAGAGTATGCCTGGGTATGTCATCTCCCAGTCATTATCGACCTTTTCGAGTGCTCGCAACATCAACATCTACAAAGTAGAAGTTATCCACATAGGTTAATACCTGGGCTCCATACCACAATACACCTTTTATCTAGAAGGAGACAACACCCCATAACCCTGCTGCATTTCTTCCTATTTCGGCACTTTACCGGGAGGTGAGGCTTGCCGAGGTCACGATACACACAAAGCTACGCTTAAACAAGCCATGCTTTGATCATCCATAGCTCATCACATAACTTAAGTATGCCATATTGTCCATTCACTACGCATCATTGATTTCTATCAATATATAACCTCTAAGCTCATACGTCTTAGAGAAGGGTGTTAAGCAAGAGAATAAATTCTCCGCTACAAAGCAGATATATAATTAACATAGATTAGTGCTACGCAGTCAATTACAATGTCAGACACACAATCCATATATGTCCATTCTGGGTCTGAATGAAACACCAATCCGGAAATCTCCAAATATATTCAAACCTCATGCCACTTATAAACTCGTATCGGGGGATCAGCCCAACCGAGACATCAGCAATCAATCTAAACAATTCAAAGAATCCCGGTCTTCATTCGTCATTTTCCAAGTCTTGAATTGCCCCATACGTCGTATTATTACACGAAATGGTTTTCGAACATATATTCGATCCCGGTCTTTCCAAGTAATAAGCGTACTTTTAAAATCAGTAGCTATGGACTGTACAAGTTTCTCAATTCAAATCTCCTTCGCAAATCATTATCAATTCATTTAAATTTAAGGTTGGATCATTCAATTCCCGTAAACCCCATTATCATCTTAATTTTTTCTTGAAATTCAATATTCATTTCCGACCTTATATTTCAAAAGCCAAATCCATTTATTCGTCATTATCTCTTTCCATAAGCTTTAAAATCACCAAATCATAATTTGGATTTAAATCTCTATTCATGGTAATTCAGATGATTGACATTTCAAATATAAGTTTAAAACAGAATTTAATTGACCTATATTTGATATCGATTCACAAACTCAGGCAAACACAATCAGAATTTGGATATGAATATGGTTTACTATTTCTGATAGTATTCCTCCAATCCTAGGATTCCATATCGAATATCCGACGACTAACTCTATTCAAAACTCATTTCCTTTTTTATTCAAATTTCCCAAATCTTACTTAACATAAATTTCGTACTATACATTTTAAAGTCGTATAAACATATCCTTTTCCCATAATTTAAACAATGGTTCATGGTTTAAAATCTTCAATTTCAATCATTTCAGAGAAATGGTATAGCAAAGTTAAAAGAATTATGGAAAGCGCTGAGAAATGGAGTTTTAACCATATAGATCTAAAATCATCAGTAATATAAATCCATCATTTTTCGTTTCAAGTCAATTCGATTCAAAATGTTCAAGTTATAATCATTTGAAATTTAAAATCGATGTTAACGAACTATCGTTGCGCGACGCATTCGATTAAAGCCATATAACGTTTTTAAATATAAATCGCCAAATTCCACTTTCCAGAATAGATTAAATTCCATAACTTAGATTCAAAACCATATTCCGAATTTCCTTTTTCCAAAATAATATTATCTGTCCATTCCAATTTCAAAATAACTTTACTTTAAAACCCATTATTTGAAATCTAAATATAAATGGTCACTATGCGACATTTATTAATTTAAATTCCAGTTTGTTTCTAAGTTTAAACAATTTCAAATTTAAATTTCAAATTATATTTTGAATTAAC
This sequence comes from Allium sativum, assembly GCA_030737875.1. Classification (NCBI taxonomy): domain Eukaryota; kingdom Viridiplantae; phylum Streptophyta; class Magnoliopsida; order Asparagales; family Amaryllidaceae; genus Allium; species Allium sativum. Next base: position 343,820,244 of record CM060919.1, read on the forward strand.
CGTCCTGTCTGTCGGATCAATTATGGATAGACAGGGAGAGTAGGAAACTATATTTCCAAACCCAAGCCTAGACACTATCCTCTCTGTCATCCTAAAACGTTTTGGTGTATATATATATAACATCGTCAATATATATATATAACCATTGCCTAATTTTCAAATCTCATTTCTAATTAAACTGGACTTAAAATAATATTTGAAATTCAATCTTCATTTATATGGAAGGAATATCAAATCGATCACCAGTATAATTCCACAACTACAGAGTGTGTGTGTGTGTGATTTCATGCAATCATAATAAATCAACCATCAAATGAACATGAATTATAATCACAACCAATAAACAGACATTTCAGCTGTGCACAAGCGTTACAGACAATAACGCTTATCAGTGTGCTATCTACACATCCATTCAAACAATAACATATATAACTACCCAATTATAGTTTATCACAGCTAATTATAATTAATCAACCCCTATCCATTTAAATAAATAATTTTAAATTAGGAGTTCTCACCATTTTAGATCCAAAATCTCCATTACCAGAGCGAACAAGCCAACGGACACTACTACCGTTACTCGTACTGCTTTCGATCCACTTCTATTAGCAGGTGGTAATTTTTTTGCTAATTTTTATATTAGGAATAAATTAATAACGTTGTTCACTATATATTATTATATATAAGGACATTTTATTTTATTTTATTTTTATTATAATTTATACTTAATCAAAATAATCAATATTAGATATCAACATGTTCTATTTTTCTATACGGTTCTAATGGACCCAACAATAAGTAAATCGGTTTTAAAACGACAGAGATACAAGTGTTTTAATAACATACCCCAACAAGTTGGCCCAAAGCCCAAATCTTCTCCTTCACCAAACCCGGCCCGCTCCCCTTCTTCTTCCTCCTCTAAATTGCCTTGCGTGAACTTCTTCCTGGAAACCAACGGAAATGTGCACAGTGGTGCACATTGCACAACTCCTTACTCCACTATTCGACGTACCGGCAACACCAAACAACATCTCTTGGCCTCCTCGTTCGACTGAACCCTCTTGCCCGAACTCTGTCCCCTCCATATGAAATCCGACGTCTTTGCCGAGACGATTACAGACCAAAAAACCGCGTGATCCTCATTATATCGCACCCTCCTATCATGCTCCGAATTACACCAAATTTTGGCCCATTGAAGCTCTCTCCAATCTCATCGCAATGCCACACTCCGTTTCACCTATCGCCGCTCCAATCTCCGATGATCTCCAACCCTAGAATCCGACCATCAAAAGTGTCGTCAAGGAATCGCACCAAATTTGCACCAAAATACTACATTCCTTGTTGATCGCAACGGTGTTGACGGCGTTAATCAATTCGAAGAGAATTGAGAGATATAATTTTTAGAAGCTTACAAAACAAATTTTCCATTCTCTATAAATCAGAGATATCTCATTCGATACTCAATGAAATCCAGATCCGTCAGTTTCTAAAAATCAGAAATGACGATCCAGACAGTATTCGTGCAGATCATTTTTGTTGAAAATCAATGGTTTGAGAGGTGTGGATTTTTGAACGAGAGGAAATGTTATTTTCCATTTACAGAAAATTAAAAAAAAGGACTAGAAGAAAACCGACGTGAGGAAATTTGCATCTTGAAATGGTAAATGGTGAAGTGTGCATGAAAATGGAGTTTAGCTTTCCCTTATATAGGCATCAAAAAGGGTATTTTAGTAATTAATCTAGGGGATATATGGCACTTCTTCATGAAGACTATCCATGCATGATGAGACCACATGGACACATCACCTTTGATCCCTATCCTTAAGATTAATTAATTAATTTAAATTAGCAACATAGTTGCAACACTTATAGATTTAGCCAAAATTTTGCTATACTTATTAGTGTAACATTTATAGATCCTAACGATATAAATAACTTTTTAATATTTCAGAAATATTTATCTATATTATTTATCAAATATATACACATATCATTTACCAAAATTCATACTTTAAAAATGGTCTAAATGCAAAACAATCCTTATAAAATTTTATAAAAACAATTTATAAATTATCCAAATAATCTTATAAAAATCATCCTTGTATAATATTAAAATCTTAAAAATACTTATCATTTATCAAATTCATATTCTTTATCAGTATCAATAAAATCAGAAAATATCATTACTCGTTAATATTGAAATATTATAAAATCTTGTAAACTAAATATAACTTTTTAAAATACGTATTCTTATACAAAATTATATTTATAAAATAAAAAAGGTACTTATTTAATATTAAAATCTATATTTAAACCTTATAAAAATTTATTTATATTCAAAAAAACTAAATTATATAATAAAAATCCAAATTAAACTTAGTTAAAAATTCATGGATATTACATTCATCCCCATTTAAAACTTTTCGTCCTCGAAAAGGAAGACAACTAAATTTAAACTCCTCTATAAATTTTAAGTTCTCATTCCTCTCTTAACCTCTCATAAATGTAATGGTCAGAATCAAGGCCCATATCATCTCAAGATATTCTATCTGATTCTCACTAAAAACAGAGATTCTATAATCCCATGATTACTAGGGTTGTCACTGGTCATGTTTATAATCAAATTCTCAAAGTTAGACCCAGAGCTGCTACCACTACTGCAAAGGAGAAACTGGGAAAGATACTGTTTAATACTTCAATGTATTTGACCCTAAGAAAATTCAGAGATTACCTTTCTAACTTAGTTCCAAAGTTATGGAACCCAAGGTTAACTCAACAATTTAAGTCAAACTGTAAGACTAAGGGTTCTACCTCAAATTGGTTAGATGTCAACAAAATTTTGAATCCAAATTCTCAAATAAATATTCCTTTTTCCATATCATCCAATTATCTTGCAAAAATAACATTTTGGATTATTTTACAATTCTTTTAAACTTAATACCAATTCAAGTACAAATTGAAGAGATAATTCAAAATACATGTCTCAAATCCAAAACTACTTCATTAACCCGCTTGTCTATGTCTTTGTCAAATCAGGGTAAAAGAAAGAGTTCAAGAATTCAAGCACCACAATCAGGGGAATAATGATAATCAAAAGATGACAACGAGTCAAACCAACCTGCGACAAGCGAAGAGGTAGAATTATATTTCGAGAATACTCATTCTATTTCAATTTTAATCCAAATTATTTCCAATTCCATACTAATCCATTTACAAATTAAATTTTTACGCATTTAGCATTCATACTTTGAATTACTTACCCAAAGTATTCTAATATCTAATTAAAATAATCAAGAGGCTTAATTGACTAAACCTGGGTCATTCTTATTCTTACAGCCAACTCAGATATTATTAATAGATGAATGAATTTTTATTTACGTTCCGGTGCAACCAAACATTCCCTTAATTTCCCTTTTAACGGTTTTACTCACTTAAGTTATTTATTCTCATTTAAAATTATAAATGCCTACCAATTTATGAGTTAAGGAAATTTTCTAATATTTCCGTAAGTTAATTTCGACTAATAAATTTTACTCTAATTCAAAACATATTGACTTTATGGTAAAGGACGCTCTCTCAAGCATAATATTCCCAAATCTCATTCTAGGGTAATTCTAACCCTATCTCTAATGAGATACATAACTCTGATGAGTTCTTATTTTTGTTCAAATATGTTATACCCATTGCTTTGTTTAAACCAAAGCTTTGATACCAATCTGTAACGGTCTGGTCTTTTTCAACCATTGGACAACGAGTACTACTCTGTCGTGGTATTACAATGGTACCCCAACACCTTGTTTTACGGCCAGCCCCTTGACTATCGCGGCCTCATGCCTAACCAACCCCTCTTGGGACGTTTAGAGGTAAGAGTCTCCCGCTCGCCACCAAACCAAGAGCGAGAACCCCTTATCACGCTACCTCATGCCAAATAAGGACTGGTGTGAGAATTCAAAACAACAGTTATTTAGGATTCATTTTAAAGTTGGGTAATTCAACGGACCACGCCGCTAACGCAGAACGGGTTTACTCCATATGAAATCCCATGCATAGAAATTCGCTATGACTTTTGAAAAATGAAACTACCATAAGGTCTCGCGGCACACAAACGATGCAAACGCATACATGGGCGAGGTTTCTCCTTATGATAGTCAAAAATGCTTAATGCATGAAAATCCTCTTTCAATACTATAATATAGTGTGAAAACCTTTCGAAAATAAATGAATCAATCTTAGCCAGCATACGTACCATATACAATACTAACGTATGGTATACAACTAAAATCGTACGGGCACGTAGCAGAGATTGGGTTTCCAACAATGACCAGGCAAAGGAACTTCCTTCCGAACCGAATTTTGAACACCGCTAGAGGGATGTCCAAGGATCAGCAGTGATGCTCCTCATGCCAAAACAAAGCCGGGTTACCCCTTAACTGGGTAACTTAAAGTATGCCTGAGTATGTCATCTCCCGGTCGTTACCGACCTTTCCGAGCGCTCGCAACATCAACATCCACAAAGTATAAGTTATCCACATAAATTAATACCTGGGCTCCATACCATAGTACACCTTTTATCTAGAAGGAGACAACACCCCGTAACCCTACTGTATTTCTTCCTGTTTTGGCAATTTACCAGGAGGTGAGGCTTGCCGAGGTCACGATATACACAAAGCTACGCTTAAATAAGCCAGGCTTTGAACACCCATAGCTATCACATAACTTAAGTATGCCACATTGTCTATTCACTACGCGTCACTGATTTCTATCGATATATAACCTCTAAGCTCATACATCTTAGAGAAGGGTGTTAAGCAAGAGAATAAATTCTCCGCCACCAAGAAGATATATATTTAACAGAGATCAGTGCTACGTAGTCAATTACAATGTCAGACACACAATCCATATATGTTTGTTTCGGGTCTAAATGAAACACCAATCCGGAAATCTCCAAATATATTCAAACCTCATGCCACTTATAACCTCGTATCGGGGGATCAGCCCAATTGAGACATCAACAATCAATCCAAATAATTCAAAGAATCCCGGTCTTCATTCGTCGTTTTCCAAGTCTTGAATTGCCACATACGTCGTATTATTACTTGGAATGGTTTTCGAACATATATTCGATCCTGGTCTTTCCAAGTAATAAGCGTACTTTTAAAATCAGTAGCTATGGACTATACAAGTTTCTCAATTCAAATCTCCTTCCCAAATCATTATCAATTCATTTAAATTTTAGGTTGGATTCAATCAATTCCCGTATACCCTGTTATCATCTTAACCTTTTCTTCAAATTCAATATTCATTTCCAACCTTATATTTCAAATGCCAAATCCATTTATTCATCGTTATCTCTTTCCATAAGCTTTAAAATAACCAAATCTTAATTTGGATTTAAATCCCTGTTTATGGTAATTCAAATGATTGACATTTCAAATATAAGTTGAAAACAGAATTTAATTGACTTATATTTGATATCGATTCACAAACTCGAGCAAACACCATCAGAATTTGGATATGAATATGGTTTACTATTTCTGATAGTATTCGTCCAATCCCGGGATTCCATATCGAATATCCAACGACTAACTCAATTCAAAACTTATTTCCTTTTTTATTCAAATTTCCCAAATCTTACATACCATAAATTTCATACCATACATTTTAAAATCGTATATACAAATCCTTTTCCGATAATTTAAACAATGGTTCATGGGTTTAAAATCTTCAATTTTAATCATTTCAAAGAAATGGTATAACAACCTTAAAAGCGTTATGGAAAGTGCTGAGAAATGGAGTTTTAACCATATAGATCTAAAATCATCATTAATATAAATCCATCTTTTTTCGTTTCAAGTCAATTCGATTCAAAATGTTCAAGTTATAATCATTTGAAATTTAAAATCGATATTAAAAAACTATCATTGAGCGACGCATTCGATTCAAGCCATATAACGTTTTTAAATATAAATCGCCAAATTCCTCTTTCCAAAATAGATTAAATTCCATAACTTAGATTCAAAACCATATTCCGAATTTCCTTTTTCCAAAATAATATTATGTTTCCATTCCAATTTCAAAATAACTTTATTTCAAAACCCATTATTTGAAATTTAAATATAAACAGTGTAACAACCCTGAATTTTGGGGCCAATTTAAAATTTTTATTTTAGAATTTTTAATGGATTTAGAATATTTAGAAATAAAATCTTAGATGTGTTAGCAGGAAAATATCATTTTGTTTGATCATGTTGTATTAACATGAAATGTCACCTTGCTTGATCATGTGGTATTAATATAAAAAATGTCATTATCATATGAAATGTCATATTAGTGTAAATGCCATTATAGTTAGAAAGGTATGTTAGTATAAAAATGCCATTTTAATTAGATAATGTTATATCAAAATAAAAATAACATAAATAGGAAATTATTTATAAATTTCATTTATGTGGCATTAACATTCATAGGAAATTTATTACAAATAAATAGCCATTTATTTGTCATTTGAATTTGGTTTGGGTGATTTGCTGAATAATATCGTTGTATGATAGAAATAAAGGGTGTAATTTAATACTGGAAATAAACTACAATAGATTGCAATTAAAGTCCATTAAAGTGAATTAATAAGGTAACGATAGAAGATTGATTACAATAGAATAATTGATTTACATATGCAACCATTTGCTTTTGTCCATATACATTAAACATATAACCATATTTGGATTGCTAATTTATTTTATTTTATTTTTTTAAATCGTGTAACTCATTGACATAATTAAGTCAAACCAAATTTAGTGGAATAATATATATATATACTTGATGAAATTTAATTACAATTGAAACCAAACACTATAAGCCGGTGTAATAATTAACTTGAATTTTGGTATGTGAATTTGTTTTTAAAATATCGTAAATTATTTAAGCAATCAAACCGATATATATGTAGAATGTAGCATTTTGAAATAAACTTATATGGCTAAGATGATGACTGCGAATTATGAATGTAATATGTATAAATAAATACTAACTGGTCATATGGTAATTATGATGTTATAAATTTTGAAATTTTAAATTCACAAACTTTATCACAATTAGCAATAAACTAGCATTAATTCTTTTCATTTTATCCTCTCTCTCTTTCATTATTATCTATTTTTGAAATTTGAAAAATGTGTCATTATAGCGTGTCATAAAAAGGGATGTCAGGAAACATAAATGGGAAGTAAATAAGCCAGCCTTAGTCAGCAATTCATTTTTCTTTATATAACATACAAAATGTGAATGGGCCTTGAGGAATAAAAGAACAAATATCAATGATATATATATAACTTAAAAATTTACAAAGCCAAAATCCTAATAGTAATATGACCAGCTGCCACCAATTCTTTGAACGGCCATTGTATTCTCTCCTTCCTCCCTCACTCTAATTCGTTTCTTTCATCAATTCTAAGAATTTCCAAATGGGAAAAATCTTTAGCTAAGAGAGTTCTACAGTTTCAACGGTCACGATCTCCTCAGGCTCATGTTGGTGGCGCAAGTGGAGGAGGTTGGCAGCGACTTGGTGGTGCGTTTAAATCTAGCGTCGGTCGATTCTGGTGATGTGCGTTTTGAAGAAGGAGCGGTTTACAGAAAGGATTAAGGGTAACGATTTAATTAGGATAATATAATTCAAATATATAATTAAAGTATTGAATGATTAAAAGGCCATATCTTATCCAAATCAGAACGGAATTGAGTGATTTTCAAAGCGTTGAAATTGTGAAGAAAAGATCTACGAGATGGAGTTGAATAGATCTAAAACAGAGCATTTTGGAAATTCAGGAAATTTCAAATCTGAATTATTCGGTGAGAAATTCTATTCTTTCATTTTATAATTAAAATTTGTTAATGATAATTGTAGTATTCTTCATATGCCGTAATACTCTGCTGTTTTCTATACGTGATTCGATCTGTGGATTATTAGAATGTTGAAATTAACGTTTATGTTAATTGGAGAATTGAATCAAACAAAATTATCATTTTGTTATTAGAATGTCGAAATGAATGTTTATGATAATTAGAGAATTGAGTTGCGACAAAATTATCGTCTTTGTCAAATAAAAGAGCTGCGACAAAAAAATTATCATCTTTGTCAAATATAAGAGTTGCGACAAAAAAAATTATCTTCTTTGTCAAATATAAGAGTTGCGACAAAATTATCATTTTTGTCAAATGTAAAAGTTGCGAAAAAAATAGAATGAGAAGTTTGACATGAGACTTGGCACCCAATTATACATTGTTATCCTATGTATCGACATGAAAAACTTACACCAAAACAACATGATTACATGTATTATTGTGCGGAATGGACATCATAATTGACACCAAAATATTAGTTGTTGCCATATATAGGAATTGTTATGGAAACATTGACACCAAAATATTAGTTGATATCATAAGTAGAAATATGAAGATGATATGAAATTGACATAAAATAAACATATTTTTAGTGTCGTTAAGTTCTATATAAAATAAACATATTTTTAGTGTCGTTAAGTTTTATATAAAATAAACATATTTTTAGCATCGTTAAGATTCGTGAAAATGAGCATAATTTTAATGTCATTAAGTTTCACCAAAAATGAAACATTATGTTTAGTGTCAAGTTGTGTCATTAAAAAATGAAACATAAATTTAGTGTTCTGTAGAATCATTAAAAATGAAAATATTTAGTGTCATATTGAAACATTGAAAACGAACATATTTTTAGTGTCATGTTGATTCAACTAAAAATAATATATTCTTAGTGTCATTTTGTTGCAATTTGAAATAACATATTTTTGTTGTCATTTATATTACAATAAAAAGATTTCATGTTTAATGTAATATGGTTCATTAGAAGGATTAAACAAAAAGAAAAAAAATGTTTAATTAGAATAGACATGCCATTTTTATTAGGAACATGTTATGTAAGATAAATTTGTCATTTATGTAAAAATTGAATTTGTTATTTATGTAAAAATTGAATTTGTCATTTATGTAAAAATTAATTTGTCAGTTATGTGAAATTTAATTTGTCATTTATGTGAAGATTGAAATTGTCATTTATGTTAGGATAAACTTGCCCTTCATGTTAAAATATTATAATGTCATTTATTGAAAATGTCATTAAATTAGGATGTCATTAAAACTAGAAGATCACTAGATTGGAAATGTCGTTAAATTATAATGTCATTAAAACTAGAAGGTCATTAGATTAAAAAGGTCATTAGAATTCATAGAAAATATATTTATATATAAAATATCCTCTTTATATGATATTAGAATATCACTTTTATTAAAGAATGGCACGTGAATTAAAAACATCAATTTTGTTAAAGAGTGTCATGTAAAATAATATTTTTAGTAGAACAATTATAATGATTAACTATTGTACTTGGACACGAGGTTAGGTCACATTTGTGGTGGAAGTCTGCCCATACCTGACCGGCATATCCAGCAGCCACAAATGTTAGGCCTAATGTGAGAGGTCCAAGTGCGCAAATACAAATTGGGTCAAGACACGAGGTTAAGCCCAACTTGTGGGATAAGTCCGCCCAGAACCGACCGGCCTATCCAGCATCCACAAGTTGCAGACCTAATGTGAGAGGTCTGGCCCATATTAAAAATATAAACGGTTAAATAGAAAATGGACATTATTTACACTGTCATGAGTTAAATTAGAAATTGACATTATTTTCACATTGTTATGTGTTAATAATGAAATGAATATTTTCACCTCCTTGTTTGTTATAAAAGGGAAGTTACATTTTTTTAATGTAATTATAAGATAAGAATTTACCGTCGTAATGAAGGTTACATTTTAATGTAGTAAATAAAAAAGGGAATTTGTAAAGGAAAGAAAAATCACCGTTTCCTCAATGTGATCAAAACAAGAAAAATTACATTTTCTTTAATGGAATTACAGAAGAAAATTACATTTTTTTTTTGTAATAAAAGAAGTTAGAAGAATTACATTCTTTATAATGTAATAAAAGAGAATAGAGTAAAGAATACCTTCTTTTTAGGTAGAAAAGAATATATTTTTAATGCAAGTCTTAAATGAAGGGAAAAGATCATACATTTAAAATAAAAATATGCCGACATTAAAAATCTCATTTTTAATGTATAGGAAAATGATCATATTTTTAAAAATATGTTAACATTAAGAATTTCATTTATAATCTAAAGTTAGAATATAGAAAAATGACCATATTTTTGAAAAAAAAATATGTTGACATTAAAATCCCTTTTTTTTTTAATGAAAAATAGGGAACTAGGAAAGTGTTCATTTTTATAAGGGAGAATTCACATTCTTCTATAGTGTAAAGAATAAGAAGAAAATATTACATTTTAAATAAAATGAGAGAAAGAAATAAAATATTACATCTTCAATGTAATTAAAGAATGTAAATAAAATATGAAATAGAAATTTACATTTGTTTATGTAAATAAAAAGAATTATTTTAGATGACACTTTCATTTACATTTTCATGTAAATAGGATATGTAGAAGTGAAAGATAACATTTATTTACATTTAGGTAAATAAATAAGGATAAGGAAAAGTAAACTTATTCACATATGGTGTAAATAAATAAGAAAAAGAAATGTTTATAAATGACATTTTCTATGCATTAAATGAATTGAAAGTAACATTTTAGTTGTTGTTTATTAACAAGTAAAATGAGGGAAGGGAATTGAACTGTTTATATAACATGATATCTTGATATAAACATGTCACATTACATCATTGTATGATAGGAACATGATTGTGCACTGTTGGTTTGGTTGATTTATTACCCTTATATGTTAATAACCTGTAATGTCGTTGGAATGCAAATGAACTACCTTTATCAAAATAAAAATAGTGATAAGTAATAACGTTATGAAATAATTTAAATGATAATTATGCGAAGATTATTTGAAAAGACCGAGTTATACTCATTTCAAATAATCATACGACGTTTTAAATGGAAGAATTGAAGACGGCGATTGAAGATCGACGATCCTCACATCGAATGGGTAACTAGTGTTGAGGCCCTTGATTGATTTGCTCCCAAGACGGGGCTAAGATGGTAGTTATCCGGACGTAGTGTTGATTTGTTCGGATTTGACTTTCGCTCAGACCCAAAGCATAAGTTTATAAATGGATGTGTGTCTGACGTTGAATTTTGTTCTATGTAAATTGATTTCTATTAAAATACGACCGTTGGTGGCAGAAAATTTATTCTCTTGCTTAACACCCTTAGAGGTTGTGTATTAATAGTTATCAATCGCATGGCATGAATTGTCAATGTGGCATGCTAAGATGAAGATGATCAAGGTTTTGTTGAAAAGCAGGCCTTGTGGTTAGAACGTTACTTCGCGACCCTCACAACCCGGTTGTGTCTAAAACGGGAGAAGGGAACGCAGGGAGAGCAGTACGTTTCTTTCTAACTAGAAGTGGTGTCAGTGCTCAAACTGGCTGATATTTACTTATGTGGATGATGGAATGTGGCGCGCCTCGGATGATAGGTCCTATAGGATCGGGAAACGTGTGTTCAGGAATAACTAATCCACGAAGCTGTATGTGTGGACCGGCCCTGCAGCTATCCAAGGGTTCTCTGGGGGGGATCCTGAGACATTAGCTAAAGTGCCTCTAATCGGTAAGGAGCTCCTCCTTAGCCTTGACTCATGATGGAAACCCAATTTCCAATACGACCTCATGGGGTTTTGATTGTAGAACTAGTATGGCGACATAGTAGGACGGGGTACTATGCCGTCTATGATTGATGCATTATGATTGATTTTTTTTATTAAAATATATACACACTAATATCAAATCCGTTTCTATCGTATCAAGCATCTTTTAACCATTATAAGGTAAAACCCTATCCTCCGGTTTGCGTTGCATTGTGTGATGGGACTTGGGTCTTATAATGATTTCATTTTTCTAAAAAGCATTGCGTTGTTTTACGATTTACTTTATTGTTATGCACGGTAATCCATTGGAATAAAACCCGTTCCGCTTTAGCGGCGTGGTCCCTGGGATTTGCCTTTTTACTATTAATTAAATTAGCTAAGAATACTCACACCAGTCCCATGACTGACCCGTTGTTTGTTTCCACCTTTACAAACTCGGGTGCCCTCTTTCCACACGGACAGTCGAGTAGTTTCTCTGCAGGTCCTTATCTCGAGCAGGATTCTGGATTGAAGCTTAAAGCTGTGTCCAGAGCATAGTTATCTTCCGCGGTATCTATTTTATTGTTTCCACTGCAATGTATTATAATATTGTAATTTATCTTCAGCTGTAATTTTAATCGATGTACTCTGATATTCTGTACTCTGATGTAACATTACTGTAATGTAATAAAAGTCTGTTGTTATTGTTCTGATGTTGTTGTATTCCCAAAGTTAGCGTGTTCAGGTTTTGAACGGTCTTGGTCGATTTTGAGATCGATCGGGTTGGGCGGAACCCGGGCCGTTACAGTTGGTATCAGAGCTCTGGTTAGCTCAAATCTTTGGGGTACAACTCATTAGAGCGGAACAAAAGACTCATCAGAGATTCGATTAGTAATATCCAATAAGAATACTCATTAGAGATAGGATCAGCAGTATCCTAGAATGAGAAAACTCATTAGAGATGGAGTTAGTAATGCCCTAGAATGAGTCGAGAGTAGCAAGCCTATAATATACGTATTTGTAATTATAATCTATTTTTGGAAAATATGATTTTTGAATATATAAAAGTTATAAATATTTTAAAAGCTAATCAACCAATTGATTGATGATTGTGGAATGTAATTATTAGTTCAACTATAAAATTATTTAAACCAAGGAATGAATAATGAAGAATAAAAAAATTGAGTAGGATAATTAAACACTTTTAGCTTCGTTCCTTTTCGAGGATGAAAAGATTTTAAGTGGGGGAGACTGTAACAACCCTGAATTTTGGGGCCAATTTAAAATTTTTATTTTAGAAATTTTAATGGATTAGAATATTTAGAAATAAAATCTTAGATGTGTTAGCAGGAAAATATCATTTTGTTTGATCATGTTGTATTAACATGAAATGTCACCTTGCTTGATCATGTGGTATTAATATAAAAAAAATGTCATTATTATATGAAATGTCATATTAGTGTAAATGCCATTATAGTTAGAAAGGTATGTTAATATAAAAATGCCATTTTAATTAGATAATGTTATATCAAAATAAAAATAACATAAATAGGAAATTATTTATAAATTTCATTTATGTGGCATTAACATTCATAGGAAATTTATTACAAATAAATAGCCATTTATTTGTCATTTGAATTTGGTTAGGGTGATTTGTTGAATGATATCGTTGTATGATAGAAATAAAGGGTGTAATTTAATATTGGAAATAAACTACAATAGATGACAAATAAAGTCCATTAAAGTGAATTAATAAGGTAACGGTAGAAGATTGATTACAATAGAATAATTGATTTACATATGCAACCATTTGCTTTTGTCCATATACATTAAACATATAACCATATTTGGATTGCTAATTTATTTTATTTTATTTTTTTTAAATCATGTAACTCATTGACATAATTAAGTCAAACCAAATTTAGTGGAATAATATATATATATACTTAATGAAATTTAATTACAATTGAAACCAAACACTATAAGCCGGTGTAATAACTAACTTGAATTTTGGTATGTGAATTTGTTTTTAAAATATCGTAAATTATTTAAGCAATCAAAACGATATATATATATAGAATGTAGCATTTTGAAATAAACTTATATGGTTAAGATGATGACTGCGAATTATGAATGTAACATGTATAAATAAATACTAATTGGTCATATGGTAATTATGATGTTATAAATTTTGAAATTTTAAATTCACAAACTTTGTCACAATTAGCATTAAACTAGCATTAATTCTTTTCATTTTATCCTCTCTCTCTTTCATCGTTATCTATTTTTGAAATTTGAAAAATGTGTCATTATAGCGTGTCATAAAAGGGGATGTCAGGAAACATAAATGGGAAGTAAATAAGCCAGCCTTAGTCAGTAATTCATTTTTCTTTATATAACATACAAAATGTGAATGAGCCTTGAGGAATAAAAGAACAAATATCAATGATATATATACCTTAAAAATTTACAAAGCCAAAATCCTAATAGTAATATGACCAGCCGCCACTATAATAACCCAGAAATCTGGGCCAATTTAAAATTTTTATTTTGGCAATTTTAGCGAATTTTGATTATTTAAAATTAATTATTATAAAAAATGTCGACGATGAATTTATTTTGAATAAAATTCGAATGTATATAGTTATATAGATCGTCGTTAGAATATAAATAATTATTTATATATATAAAAGGAATTGAAAACTACGCGGTAGTTCGATAATTCGATTTCAAAATTCAAATGAATGTACCGGGTGCAAAATAAACCGGATTTTAGTGAAACCAAAAATATTAGAATCTAATTGTGAATATCTTTCCAACGAACCCGAAAAATCGAAATTTCATAGCGGGAATTAAACGATATGTCCAGTTAAAAGTTCTGAATAGTCGCTATGTAATTCAGGCCCTTAAAAATTAAAATTTTGCAAACGACCTCGGATTTCGTCGAAACCACTTTTATTGGAACCGTGATGTCAAGTTATTTCTAGGTTTCAAATTTCATAATTTTTCGAGTCAATATGTGAGGGTGGCAAAGGAAAACGCGTTTGACCAGCTTCAGTTGATTCTAATCGACTGGAAAATGGCCATTTTTCAAACGGTCTCAGAATTTGACGAAACTAGTTTTGTTAGGACCGTATCGTCAATACGAAGCTAGAAAATATTTTTCTGGAATTTTTCGAGTTAGTATGTGGCCTCGGTAAATGGAAATGCGCGTTAAAATTCAGTATATAGAGTTATATGTTAATTCTGACGAAAACTGATCGAAACGATCGAATTGGCTTACGATACATATCCCATTGTGTTCGGAATGGGGGTAATTAGCTATGGAAGACAGGCGGTGGGCCTCGTTTAGAGGTCAAATAAAAAAGTCAACTTGTTGGAATTAAAATAATAATAATATATATTTTTTCCATCTAAACATTCTCTCCCCTCTTTTATACCTACGATTAGCCCCCCCCCCCCGATTTCATTTCGATCAGAACGAAAAAAGAAGAAGAAGAAGATATAGATGTCGTCGCTCAGCCCCAGGAGGCGCCGCCCTCCCCTCCGCACGCCGCCGCCCCCCTTACCGATTCGCCCCGCCACCCCCAACCAGCGCCGCATCCTCCTTCTCCTCCTCCTCCCTCACCCGCTTCCCTCTCCCCTTCTTTGAATCGAACCCCGCGCCCCCAATACCATAAACGCGCCGCCGCCACCTCGTCCAGGTCCAGACAGCGGCTCAGCCCCCCTTCTTCCAGGCGCGCAGAAAACCCTCCATCCCCTCTGAAGAAATTAACAGTGAGCTCCCCTTTTTATTTTAAGTTCAGTTTGTTTGTTTATTTAAATACATTGTTTAAATTCGTTTTTTTTCTTTATATATAAATACTTAGCAAGAAATGATTTTTAGAAATAAAAAGTTAGGAATTTTAATCGCTAGAAAGGTTGTGATTTTCTTCATGAAAAGGATTCGATTTTTCATAACGGAAAAATCTGATTTTGAGAAGTTAAAAATATGATTTTTATATATTGAATAGCGAAGTAAAAATTCGATTTTTATATATTGAATAGAAATGTAAAAATATGATTTTTATATATTGAATAGCGAAGTAAAAATTCGTTTTTTATATATTGAATAGCGAAGTAAAAATATGATTTTTATATATTGAATAGCAAAGTAAAAATTCGATTTTTTATATATCGAATAGCGAAGTAAAAATTCGATTTTTACATATGTAGAGAATACGGGCAACGAAAGTGACAAGAGGCAAGAACGACGAAGATTTCTACCTAAGAAGAGTCGTGGCGTTGGATTAGCAAATCTGTGAGAACTTCTCACCTTTTAATTTTGTTTTGCTAGTTAAAATATATACTAGGATGCAGACGGTGTTTAGTAGCACCCGACACCCGTCGTCCACAGACCATGGACAGCTTGTATGCTTGGTTGTTTGATTTTGATGTGTAGTTGATTATGTGATGTGATGTGAAATGAAATAAAATATTTATATAGTTAAAATATTTTATAGTTGAAAATAGAATTTTTAACGTGTATATAAAATAAATATTTATAAACAAATCGGAGATTTGTTTATATACACTGATTTGATTGATAATTATTGGGACGATAAATTTTACACATCGCCCAACTGCACAAATAAAATCTGTGTTTGATTGTTTGAAAACCCCACATGGGTATTGGGATGATATTTGATGTACACTAATCCCGATTGTTTAGTTGTGTGTCGATCGATTGATTGACAGGCTGTTATAAGCGTTAAATATTTATATTTGATGCTTATACAGTGTAGAACGCACTCTGGATGATGGTTGATTATATATCGTTGTTATTGTTTACATGTGTTGTAGAAAATCCATATAATTAACATTATATGGTAATTGATTGGGCCTCATTCCAGTTTTGAAAAAGAAATTTTTGAAAAAGAAATATTTGAAATAGAATATTTGAAAATAGGAATATATGAAGCCGTGTTGATTAGATTGACGCCATTTTGACGTGAACGATATTTATATCAATTTTATTCATTTTATGATGAATATTGAAAGTGATTTCAAAATCTGATATTTTGAAAATAAATGAATTCGAATTGAAATTGAATAGAAATGAATTCGAATTGAAATTGAATAGAAATGAATTCAAATTGAAATTGAATAGAAATGAATTCGAATTGAAATTGAATTGAATTGAAAACGAACTGAAATTGAATTAGAAATCAATTTGAATTAAACCGATTTGAAATGAAATTAAAATGAATTTATATTAGAATATTCAATTTTGATTTGAAATTGAATATGAAGTTGAAACTGTTTGAAAATGAATTTAAAATGATTTATAAAGCACGTTTTGAATTGAAATCGACGAAGTATATATTATATATATTATATATATAATATAATGGCTTGAATAGAACGCGCCGCGCCGCGGTAGTTCGCGAATTTCGACCATTGACTTCGAACGGATATTACGGGAGATCCGACCGTCGGATTCTCCTAAAACCGGAACCGTTGGGTTTGTATCCTTTCTAACGGATATTAGAAATTTGAAATCTAACGGTTGGATTTGGAATTATGTCCAAATCAAATTTGGAAAAGGTCGCTATAAGTGCAGTTCGATGGCCGTTGATGGAAATCGACTATACGGGCCTTGATAAAATTACTAAAAATAGTAATAATTTGTGTAAAATCATAAGAAATGATTTGTGAAGATTTGGGATGAAAAACTCCATATTTGAAAAGATAAAAATAGATTTTTATCGAAATGAACTAGTTTTGAACTAGAATAGTAATTTATTTATTTTTAAAATAAATAAAGTGAGTTTGAAATGGTTTTGAAATATAACCAGAATTTCCAATAATTGAATTGGAATGGGTTTGAATCGAAATTGTCTTTGGAATATTTCGATGTTGGATTTCGTGACGATACAGATATTGTTATGGGAATTTGAAAGATATATATATATATATATCATTATTTCCAATACGATATTTGTTGGTCGTAGAATTTGATATTGAATCTAAGCCGATATATTTTCTATTCAGAGCCTCGTATTTAATATCAAATGTGATTTGGGTTTGTCATGAATGGTGTCTTCATTAACACTGTTTTTAAGCCCAGTTGAGAAAAAGATTAAATCTTTTTATTTAGATTTAATGAAGTGTACCAATTAAATGATATTTAATTGGAATTGAATTGGTATTGATTTTTGGGTTTATCGTGAACAGTGTTTTAAATAACATTTGTTCTTTAACCTGATAATTAATGGAATGTGATTTTGGGTTTATCATGAACCGTGTTTTAAATGACACTGATTCTTTAACCCAGTTAAAGATTAAAACTAAGTGGAGTTTTAATGAATCTTTAATTAGATTGAAAAGATCGAGAATGGAGTATCACCAGTTTTACTCCAGGCGGTAGTTAAATCTTTTATTAGATTTGAACGTGAAATGGTAATTGAATTTACCGATAATACCATGGTGTTAGATATGAAGTATTACCAGTTTTACTTCATGGGATGAATAGGTTGGGATTGGGAAATAAAATAAATGATTACTTCGGTGTGGTTCGCTAATCCCGACTAGTTTGAATTGATATTCAAAAAGGAGATTAAAGAATAAATTTAAAGAATTTATCTTTGATAAAATTAATGGGAACCTTTCCCAAAATATAAGAATATTTGAATAAAAATATATTCTAAATTGGAATGAAGCGTATGTTGGGTTTGTGTAACACTTGTTTATTATATACGCGAGTTACTCAGAAAGACCGGGTTTATCCCATTCTGAATAACTGATTCGACGTGGTGTCGAAGATGAGGACGGTGGTTGAAGACCGGAGGTCTTCACGTCATTTGGATAATTACTAATGATCTTGATTGGGCCGTACACCCAAGAAGATGGAAACAGTTGGTGATCGTCCAGGCGTACTTGGAGATCGATGGATATGCGGGGTACTAGGTGCCACCGGTTTCGTTCAGACCCAGAACGAACTTGTAAATGGACTGTGTGTCTGACATTGGATTTTAGTCTGTGTGATTGATTTCTATTAAATATATATCTGTTTGGCGGCGGAGAATTTATTCTCTTGCTTAATGCCCTTCTCTGAGATGTACGAGCTCAGGGGTTATATACTTGTGGAGATCAAACGCATAGAGTGAATTGCCTGTGTGGCATGCCTAAGTGGCAAATGATCAAGGCTTCTGTTGAAAAGCAGAGTCTTGTGGTTGATGATCAAAGCACGGCCTGTGTGGCGTAGCTTTGTGTAACGTTGATTCGCGAGCTTCACACCCGGTATGAACCAAAAACGGGAGAAGGACCTCAGGGAGGGCATGCGTTTCTTTCTAGTTAGAAGTGGCGTCAGTGGTTTTACACGCCCTGACGAGTTTGACTTATGTGGTTGTTGCTGTTGCGAGGCGCCTCGGTTTGATTGGACGATCCGGGTCCGATGGATTCATTCGTTGGCTCATTTACGCCCCATAGGGCGGGGGAACGCATGTTCAGGGTTTAAGTTTAATCCACATAGGTGGACCGGCCCTGTCGCTCCAAGGTCACTCGAGCTCTGACCTGAGGCTCGGGCTAGAGAGTCTCGAATCGGTTGAGGACTATCTTTTGCCTCGGTTCATAGATGGAAATCCAATTTCCAAATACGTGACATTTGCGGTTTTATTTGTAGAGCCTAGTATGGCGACATAGTGGGATGGGGCACTTATGCCGTCTATGATTGATACTTATGATTTGAAATTGCTTTATACACTATACACTTATAATAGTATCAAATGATTTGTTTTAAATGTATCAAGCATTCTTGGCTATTATAAGGTAAAAACCCTATCCTCCGGCTTGCGTTGCATTGTGTGATGGGACCTGGGTCTTATAATAGCTTCATTTTTCTTTATTTAGCATTGCGCTGTTTGTTTTATGCACTGGTGTTCTTGGGAGGAAACCCGTTCCGTGTTATACGGCGTGGTCCCTTGATTTACCTATCTTTAAAAATAAAGATTAATAACTGTTTTAGTTCTCACACCAGTCCCATGACTGACCTGGAGTTTATTGTTTTAACCTAAACTCTGGGTGCCCTTATTTTGATACGGGCAGCTAGTAGTTTTGGTTTTGCAGAATTTTATTCACAGGATCCTGGTTTACAGCTGGAATGATATCCGGAAAGCTTTGTATCCGTATATCTCTTCTAGTTGTGTATTGTATTATTTTCCGCTGCGATGTATTTAAATGTAATTTAAATCTCTGATATTTCTGTGTAATATTTATTCATACTCTGTATATTCTTGTATTCTGATGGAATTGGTGTAATATACAATGAAATGTTCTTCTGTCTGCGTTCTATTTGGTCGTGTTCTCAAAACAATCAGGCATTTCGAACGGTCTAGATCGGTTTAGCGGCTGATTCGGATCGAGCGAAATTCCTTTTCGTCACAGTTGGTATCAGAGCTTTGGTTTACAAAGCTTAGAGAACAAGACACATTAGAACCATACGAAAGAATTCATCAAAAATTGGATTAGTAATATCCAATGGGAATGACTCGTTAGAGATGGGATCAGTAGTATCCTAGAACGAGTGTGAAGAGTATATTTTTAAAATGAAAACAAGTTTTGTTTTGAAATTTAGATCAATTATTCGTATTTGATTAATTCTATATTGATTTGGACAATCCGATATATAAAGATTTTGCATATGCGTCTTGCAAACGTGTATTCAAAGTTTTAATGTACTGGATAGTTATAGAATCACACTCTAGTTGCTCGGGGATAATTCCGGTGGCGGGGCACCATCGCCAGTATTTATTTTCGTGTTTCGAAAGTGAGATTTCTGTATATTTCCAATTGACTGGTGTGAGAACCGAAATTAGATAAGGCTTATTGTTGTAATTTGGCATCAAAAATCTGATTTTTTGACTACATATCAAAGTTATGAATTTGAAAAGCTAATCAACTAATTGATTGATGGTTGTGTTGTTGATTATTGGTTGATTAATTAAAATTTGTACCATATAGCCAAATTGAATCAAATTGTGAGTTATATTAAAAATTTATCGCATTTGCTTGCATATACATGTACTTACATTGAACAGGTCATAGCAAGGAGGCTAGAGCAGAGAATAAAATTTGTTTGCCCGACAAATAGGTACATGTTTACCATAATTTACTGTTTTGTTTGGGTGATGATGATTTTATGAGCCGATTGGCTAACCGCTTGGCTTTTTCTTTTTCTTTTTGAGATCAGAAGGCCTGTATGGCAATTTCGGGATTTTCCCGTGCTCCCGGTGCAGGGGAGGTTATGGCGAAATTTTTCGAAAATTTAGGGTGTTAGCCAAATTTTTGTAAAAATTGAAAATTTCTTAGAAACTAAAAAGTTGAAGAACTTAAGCCGTAATCAAAATAGAGGAAGTTGAGTTGATTTGTGAAACAACTTTCGGCTTCGTTCCTTTTCGGGGACGAAAAGTTTTAAGTGGGGGAGATTGTACTAACCCAGAAATCTAGGCCAATTTAAAATTTTTATTTTGGCAATTTTAGCGAATTTTGATTATTCAAAATGAATTATTGTAAATAATATCGACGATGAATTTATTTTGAATAAAATTCGAACGTATATAGTTATATAGATCGTCGTTAGAATATAAATAATTATTTATATATATAAAAGGAATTGAAAACGGCGCGGTAGTTCGATAATTCGATTTCAAAATTCAAATGAATGTACCGGGTGCAAAATAAACCGGATTTTAGTGAAACCAAAAATATTAGAATCTTGAAACACCCCACCTCCGTTAGAATCACTCTCAAAGGGAATGCCCTAATTTTGGTGGAGGTTTATAAGTATAAGTCACAGATATACAAGACAGATATAAGAACACATATTTTTGAACAGCGGAAAACAACAACTTTTATTTCATTAAAATATGTGTTACACAAACCATGCCATAATTGTCTTACAATATTTCCAAAATCATAACTGTCTTGATTACATTATTTAAAGAAGCATAAAGAAAACATAAATAAACTGCAAAAGTCCCATAGTTGCTGTCCAAAGCCATAGTCCAAAACGAAAAGATCCAAGCAATACATTCTTTCTCTTCAAGCTGGATAAGAAGGCTGGTCAAGCTGCGGTATTCCCTCCCTGTGGACCTGGGGGGGAAACGGAAGAAAAGAAGACGAAAGAAAAGTAGAGTCATACATAAAGCCTGAGTAAGTCTAGGACTATTCAGTTTATGAATAAAGAACTGGGTATGATAAGTATAAACTAGAAATGGGAAAGCACCATATACTTGGTTAAGTTGTCTAGGGTCGAATATACTATCGTACCCCATATTAATCTCTGTACCCCATATAAACTAGTTCCCAACTGGCACCCCATAATCAGGGTGAAGTGATCCATTTTATGATGATCGGCTCCTACTCGCATAGTTACATGTGTCTTACGGCCCCCGATGTTGTAGTTACCTATGCTGGTCCCACCATGGGGTGTATCAAGTCCCATGGTGGCGGCCCGACACAATCCTAGAATGCACAGGTATGCTACCGGTGCCCAGTGCCTTATTTTTCTGCGCCGGAGTGTGTGCATGCCCGCACCCCGTTAGAACCTACACTGTTGCACCACCGCCGTCGATTTGACCTCTTACAATCAGTCCAGTAATCGTGCCCCACCCTGCCTAGTTTCAGGGTATCATGATACCTTGTAGGGTTACTGCGAAAAGGGTCCTCCGCTACTAGGTTTTCTATTTCTAGCCAACATGCTAAGTTGGTTAAGTGTTTTATAAACCTAACCCCACAATCATTCTGTTTAGTTTAGCATGTTCCATTTTGATTAAGCATTAATATAATTTACTTAATCCTATCAATCCTGACTCAGCCTTAATTGTCTTATTAAAGCCTTGACCTCTCACATTAGACAGGTATTGTTGTGGCTGCCTGTTGCCGGTTGGGTCCGGGCAGTCTTACGCCACAACTCAGTCTAACCTCGGGTCCTTATTGGGCTCCATGTTTAACCACCCACATTGGATAGGTATTGTTGTGACTACTGGATAGCCGGACGGTTCCGGGCAGGTTTACATCACAACTCAATCCAACCTCGGGTTAAACACATCGTATTTTCTACATTTACATATTTTGTCTTTCTTCTTTTTATATGTAAATATTTGCGGCCCATTATTCAAAATCAATTTAAGCTAATGGTGTAAAGGTTTACACCAATCATGGGCCCAACCCATTCTTGAATTTGGGCCCATCTACTTTTATATTTTCATTTATTAATTAATTTGGCCCAACGCTATTTCCCCCGTTTAATACGTTCGTTTATTATAATATATGTTGGGCTTAGCCTTTTAAGCCCAACTTAGCCACGTGAAAAAGGGGAGGCTTAAAACGTGATTATATACACACAAAGGGGAATGTGAACGCATGAACTTGCAACATAACGTTGGAACTACAAAATAGAAACTGGTGTACTTGTAATGTAGTAACATATACTTTGGTCATAAAGCATAAGTGACATGAATCAAACCATGTAAACTTGTAGTTAAGTTAAGAATCTAACTAAATTAGATATCATTATTGACACGTAGTCTTAACTACAACATAAACCTATATTTTTACTTAGGCATAATGTCAAACATAAGCAAATCATGTTTATAAACCACCTTCCTTTGGTGTTACAAACCACCGCCGTCGATTTGACCTCTTACAATCAGCCCAGTAATCGTGCCCCACCCTGCCTAGTTTCAGGGTATCATGATACACCTTATAGGGTTACTGCTGAAAAGGGTCCCCCGCTAAGAGGTTTTCTATTTCTAGCCAACATGCTAAGTTGGTTAAGTGTTTTATAAACCTAACCCCCAATCAGTCTGTTTAGTTTAGCATGTTCCATTTTGATTAAGTATTAGTATGATTTACTTAATCCTATCAATCCTGACTCAGCCTTAATTGTCTTATTAAAGCCTTGACCTCTCACATTAGACAGGTATTGTTGTGGCTGCCTGTTGCCGGTTGGGTCCGGGCAGTCTTACGCCACAACTCAGTCTAACCTCGGGTCCTTATTGGGCTCCATGTTTAACCACCCACATTGGATAGGTATTGTTGTGACTACTGGACAGCCGGGCGGTTCCGGGCAGGTTTACATCACAACTCAATCCAACCTCGGGTTAAACACATCGTATTTTCTACATTTACATATTTTGTCTTTCTTCTTTATTTTCTTATATGTAAATATTTGCGGCCCATTATTAAAAATCCATTTAAGCTAATGGTGTAAAGGTTTACACCAATCATGGGCCCAACCCATTCTTGAATTTGGGCCCCTCTACTTTTATATTTTCATTTATTAATTAATTTGGCCCAACGCTATTTCCCCCGTTTAATACGTTCGTTTATTATATATATGTTGGGCTTAGCCTTTTTAAGCCCAACTTAGCCACGTGAAAAAGGGGAGGCTTAAACGCGATTATATACACAAAAAGGGGAATGTGAACGCATGAACTTGCAGCATAACGTTGAAACTACAAAATAGAAACTGGTGTACTTGCATTGTAGTAACATATACTTTGGTCATAAAGCATAAGTGACATGAATCAAACCATGTAAACTTGTAGTTAAGTTAAGGATCTAACAAAATTAGATATCATTATTGACACATAGTCTTAACTACAACATAAACCTATATTTTTACTTAGGCATAATGTCAAACATAAGCAAATCATGTTTATAAAATTACTACATGTTTACAAAGGTGCTTACTTTTGTTACTAATACAAAAGTATTATTCCAACTTAATCATGATTTTAAATCTATTCACATAACCATGGCACAAATATACTTATGGCATAAATATTCCTAAACATGAAATCATGGTTTTTACTTTATTCATGCAAACTTGCAGATGAGAATGTAAATCTAACCTAGCTATGTCTCACATATATTATCATATAATTCTTGTTAACAATATAGGCCTAAAATGTTTTTCAATTAGGCATAATATCAAACATAGCCTGGTCATATTCATAAGTTCACAAAGAGGCTTACTTTTGCTTCTAGTACAAAAGTATGGTTTTATACATAGATCATGATGCCAATTCCAACATAATTTCATATGAATCATAATACCCCAAATTTGATCTAATTACACAAAAAGTGATTTTGTACAAAAATATACTATGTTGGCATAGTAGCGAAACCACATACTTGCATGAATCTCAATTAAACAATCATAAACATGTAGCTTCAACATGAATTACATAATTTGCGAATATCCAATCGTATACTTGCATAAAACTACCGCAAACATGTAGCTTTTATAATGAATTACATACTTGCGAATATCCAAACGTATACTTGCATAAAACTACCGCAAACATGTAGTTTTTATAATGAATTACATACTTTGCGAATATCCAATCGTTATACAACATTCCAAATCGATAAGAATTATAGTAACGCACAAATATGAATTACTTATCACCACAAATCAAGTGTACAAATCAAACACAGTTATTTATTCACACTGGAATAATACTCTACTTACAATCGTGTGGCGAATTCTCCAATTCAGGAATTTGGAGATGCGACTCCTTTGACGTAGGCGTTGATTTGATTTGTTTGTTGTAGCTTTAATCTTTTACTTGTATTAGCTTTGTTGTTCATCTCTTTCAAATGGAGGCTCCCTCTAATTCTCATTCGACAGCATGGCGGCTTCAACTCTTATTTTCATGTGAATATTTAGTGGGAGACCTAAGGTCTTTTTATAGAGTTGCATTTTGATTTGAGCCGTCCGATAATGCTAAGGTTAATCAAGGCCATCAATTTCAAAAGAGACCAATTATGTTCACAATTAAGGACTGTAAATTACTCCCATTTTAAATTATGCCATAATTACTATGCATGCAAATTAACCCCATTTTGAATTATGCCATAATTACTATTTCAATTACATGTAATTTCATGTTTTAGCATATATATATATATATATATATATATATATTCTACAATGTACACATTTCTCATTTAGGACAAATCCTATATGTAAATAATTCCTAATTTTACTTATGCCATAATTACTCTCTTAATGTACATTATCAACATTTACTATTATTTGTTAATTCATATAAATACGTACACATTAGATACATCCCCCCTTTGCACACTTATTATTATTTTTATATGCATATAAAAATAATAATAAGTGTGTAAAAGAGGGGATGTATGTAAATGTAGAAAATACGATGTGTTTAACCCGAGGTTGGATTGAGTTGTGATGTAAACCTGCCCGGAACCGTCCGGCTGTCCAATAGTCACAACAATACCTATCCAATGTGGGTGGTTAAACATGGAGCCCAATAAGGACCCGAGGTTAGACTGAGTTGTGGCGTAAGACTGCCCGGACCCAACCGGCAACAGGCAGCCACAACAATACCTGTCTAATGTGAGAGGTCAAGGCTTTAATAAGACAATTAAGGCTGAGTCAGGATTGATAGGATTAAGTAAATTATATTAATGCTTAATCAAAATGGAACATGCTAAACTAAACAGACTGATTGGGGGGTTAGGTTTATAAAACACTTAACCAACTTAGCATGTTGGCTAGAAATAGAAAACCTAGTAGCGGAGGACCCTTTTCGTAGTAACCCTACAAGGTATCATGATACCCTGAAACTAGGCAGGGTGGGGCACGATTACTGGACTGATTGTAAGAGGTCAAATCGACGGCGGTGGTGCAGCAGTGTAGGTTCTAACGGGGTGCGGGCGTGCACACACTCCGGCGCAGAAAAATAAGGCACTGGGCACCAGTAGCATACCTGTGCATTCTAGGATTGTGTCGGGCCGCCACCATGGGACTTGATACACCCCATGGTGGGACCAGCATAGGTAACTACAACATCGGGGGCCGTAAGACACATGTAACTATGCGAGTAGGAGCCGATCATCATAAAATGGATCACTTCACCCTGATTATGGGGTGCCAGTTGGGAACTAGTTTATATGGGGTACAGAGATTAATATGGGGTACGATAGTATATTCGACCCTAGACAACTTAACCAAGTATATGGTGCTTTCCCATTTCTAGTTTATACTTATCATACCCAGTTCTTTATTCATAGACTGAATAGTCCTAGACTTACTCAGGCTTTATGTCTGACTCTACTTTTCTTTCGTCTTCTTTTCTTCCGTTTCCCCCTAGGTCCACAGGGAGGGAATACCGCAGCTTGACCAGCCTTCTTATCCAGCTTGAAGAGAAAGAATGTATTGCTTGGATCTTTTCGTTTTGGACTATGGCTTTGGACAGCAACTATGGGACTTTTGCAGTTTATTTATGTTTTCTTTATGCTTCTTTAAATAATGTAATCAAGACAGTTATGATTTTGGAAATATTGTAAGACAATTATGGCATGGTTTGTGTAACACATATTTTAATGAAATAAAAGTTGTTGTTTTCCGCTGTTCAAAAATATATGTTCTTATATCTATCTTGTATATCTGTGACTTATACTTATAAACCTCCACCAAAATTAGGGCATTCCCTTTGAGAGTGATTCTAACGGAGGTGGGGTGTTTCACTTGGTATCAGAGCATAGGTTTACCAGATAAGATAAAAAGTTTTGAAATTTTATTTTCAAAAAAGAAATTTAAAGAAGCTTTTTTAAAAGAAAAATATTATTTTATTTTTTAAAAAAAAAGGCAAAGTCCCCCCTAAGCCATAGGTACTATCTCTTATCCTTCGTTTTGAATCTATCCTTTTTGTTTCAGCATGTCCGAAGAACTTAACTTGCCAGAGGGTGTACCAATACCTGGTTGGTTTAGACGGTTCTTAGAAGCAAGGGCCACTCAGCCAGGTCCTACCGTTCCTCCTCCCCCAGCTGCAGGAAATCAGCCAGCTGCAGCAGCACCTCTTCCTCCACCTCCTCCACGGGGAAACACGTTTGCTAAGATATGTAAAGATTTTAAAGCTATGGGAGGAAAGGATTTTCATGGAACTGAGTCCTTCGTGGCAGCTAGAAATTGGCTGAAAGAACCGAGGACTTATTCATCATCTTTGAGGTAGAAGATAGACAGAAAGTACAACTGGCAGTATGGCTACTAAAGGGTGAGGCTTCCTACTGGTGGGAAGTCACTAATGCAGAAAGACCGGTGGAAACATGGGAGGACTTTAGGGCAAGGTTTGAGGCTAAATTTCTCTCGGAAGCTGAAAGGAGTCTTCAGTTGGAAAAATTCTTATTTCTTAAGCAAGGGAATATGACAGTCAAAGAGTATGTTAATCAATTCGATGAGCTGGCTAGGTTTGGGCTGGACCTAGTCAACACCCCGCATAAGAAGGCTCTCCGCTTTGTCAAAGGGTTGAATGAGCCATTACACAGTTTGGCCATGACCCATATACCCATGGGAGCTACGTACGAAAGGTTGGTGCAGATGGCATTGCTGAACGAGGAAGATAAGGACAAGAAGGGAACAGAGGCAGAAAACTCTCAAGGGAAGAAAGAGGTCAAGCCCAACGATTCTAAGAATAAGAAGGTAGACCCCGAGAAAGGAGGCAAGAACAACAACTCACGTGATAAAAGGAAATGCAATTACTGTGGTACGGAAGGGCACATAGCCAAGGATTGTAGAAAGAGGAAGAGAAAGCAAGGTGAATGTTTTCATTGTGGGAAGACTGGACACATTAGCAAAGACTGCCCTGAGAAGCAGACCGGACCTTCTGGCGGTACATCGTTAACTTATTCTAGATGCTTTGTTTTATCCTATTTCTCTCCTCGATCCTATCTTGAGAACCATAGGTAGAATCTTTTTGGATGTAAACATGTAGTTGAAACATGTTATGGATGATGGTTGCAAGTGGTTGCAAGTGATTGCTAGTGGTTGCTCGTGGTTGCATATACACACACAATCTAGGTTTTAGATCGGCTCAGTCACTTCATATTGCATATGCATATATGTTTGCATTCGTATATGGTTGAACTTTAATGTGTTGCCATATGGATGTTGCATTTGTATGAATGATTGTGCACTCATGTAGAATCATGAATAGGAAAAATTTGCATACATAATGGATTCATGGCACTCACATAATTCGCATTAAGGAGGTCAACTGAATCAGTAGACCGCCTGATTTTGCATTAGATAAGTACATGTACACACACACTTCGCATATGATCATGAAGCATTAGAAGTCTTTTAAGGACAATGGATACTCGTGTTTGATGGATGAGTAGATGGATGTTTGGATGTTAGGATATACATTCCTCCTAACTTGAAGATTTCGGGGACGAAATCCTTTTAAGTGGGGGAGAATGTAACACCCCGTGTATTCTATAACAGTGAGATTCACAAATTAAAGTATAATTAATTTCAAATCAAAGAATTAAGGGAAACGGGTTACGCCATTGCATTCGCCTTGAAATTCTGCTTGAGATAGAGTCCGAGTTTACGCAAAACGGATAACGTGTGAAGAAGATATCTTTAATTTAAATATCGCAGCAAAACATGGAAAAAAAAAAGAATGGGAAACGAATAATGTTTAGCATTGTTCTAGGGTTTGTAAGCAAAAGACTTAGTAGCTCATTTGGTTGGAACACATGACTTGCATACAAGAGGTACAGAGTTCGATCCCCGCCAGCGCCCTATTTTTGTTTTAGGGGAATGGCTTAAAATAGCCTAGTGTGAACGCAGTTCAAAATGTGGTTTAGTGTGAAAATGGGTAATTGGGAAGATAGAGAAAAAAATGAATATATATATAATATATATATATATACATATACGCATATATATATATATATATATATGACGTGTACGCATCATGTAGCGTACGTTGCGCATTTTTGGTTGTCAAGGATGGTTTTTTTGGCCTTCTCCAATTTTTAATTATGACAAATTAAAGGTAAGAAAAATATTTATTCATATATAAATAAATATTTATATATGGGTAATTAATACGGTAAAGGGGAAAATGTATCTATTAAATACGTATTTACGTTTGAATTGGTGAACATTTAATACGCTGAGTCATTTCTGACTCATCGCTGAGTCAATGCTGAGTCATTTCTGACTCATGGCTGAGTCAATAGGATAACTCTATCCTGATTGAACGGTTGTGGTCATTTCTAGGATTAATCAAACGGCCTAAATTAATCCTAAAATTCTATATATACAACTCAAACCTAACCTAAACTCACACAAAAAATAAGAATGAGGCCATCATGCTGTTGAGGAACGACTAGGAGTAGCCACCAATTTGAGAGACGATTAGGAGGCAAACTCTAAAGCATAAAGCAACTTAAACAAATCAAATCAACGCCTACGTCAAAGGATTCGCATCTCCAAATTCCTGAATTGGAGAATTCGTCACACGATTGTAAGTAGAGTATTATTCCGGTGTGAATAAATAACTGTGTTTGATTTGTACACTTGATTTGTGGTGATAGTAATTCATATTTGTGCGTGGTTATGATTCTAATCGATTTGGAATATTGTGATGTAACGATTGGATATTCGCAAGTATGTAATTCATGATAAAAACTACATGTTTGCGGTAGTTTATTTGAGATACGATTGGATATTCGCAAAGTATGTAATTCATGTTGAAGCTACATGTTTATGATTGTTTAATTGAGATTCATGCAAGTATGTGGTTTTGCTATTATGCCAACATAATGTATATTTTTGTACAAAACCACTTTTTGTGTAATTAGATCAAATTTGGGGTATTATGATTCATATGAAATTATGTTGGAATTGGCATCATGATCTATGTATAAAACCATACTTTTGTACTAGAAACAAAAGTAAGCCTCTTTGTGAACTTATGAATATGACTAGGCTATGTTTGATATTTTGCATAATTGAAAAACATGTTAGGCCTATATTGTTAACAAGAATTATATGATAATATATGTGACACATAGCTAGGTTAGATTTACATTCCAATTGCAAGTTTGCATGAATAAAGTAAAAACCATGATTTCATGTTTAGGAATATTTATGCCATGATTACATGAATAGATCAAAAACCATGATTTCATGTTTGGTATATTTGTGCCATGATTATGTGAATAGATTAAAAATCATGATTAAGTTGGAATAATTTTAGTTGAACTATAATTTTGTATTAGTAACAAAAGTAAGCACCTTTGTAAACATATAGTAATTTTAGGATTAATTTAGGCCGTTTGATTAATCCTAGAAATGACCACAACCGTTCAGTCAGGATAGAGTTATCCTATTGACTCAGCCATGAGTCAGAAATGACTCAGCATTGACTCAGCGATGAGTCAGAAATGACTCAGCGTATTAAATGTTCACCAATTCAAACGTAAATACGTATTTAATAGATACATTTTCCCCTTTACCGTATTAATTACCCATATATAAATATTTATTTATATATGAATAAATATTTTCTTACCTTTAATTTGTCATAATTAAAAATTGGAGAAGGCCAAAAAAACCATCCTTGACAACCAAAAATGCGCAACGTACGCTACATGATGCGTACACGTCATATATATATATATGCGTATATGTATATATATATATTATATATATATTCATTTTTTTCTCTATCTTCCCAATTACCCATTTTCACACTAAACCACATTTTGAACTGCGTTCACACTAGGCTATTTTAAGCCATTCCCCTAAAACAAAAATAGGGCGCTGGCGGGGATCGAACTCTGTACCTCTTGTATGCAAGTCATGTGTTCCAACCAAATGAGCTACTAAGTCTTTTGCTTACAAACCCTAGAACAATGCTAAACATTATTCGTTTCCCATTCTTTTTTTTTTCATGTTTTGCTGCGATATTTAAATTAAAGATATCTTCTTCACACGTTATCCGTTTTGCGTAAACTCGGACTCTATCTCAAGCAGAATTTCGAGGCGAATGCAATGGCGTAACCCGTTTCCCTTAATTCTTTGATTTGAAATTAATTATACTTTAATTTGTGAATCTCACTGTTATAGAATACACGGGGTGTTACAAATCTAATTGTGAATATCTTTCCAACAAACCCGAAAAATCGAAATTTCATAGCGGGAATCAAAAGATATGTCCAGTTAAAAGTTCTGAATAGTCGCTATGGAATTCAGACCCTTAAAAATGGAAATTTTGCAAACGACCTCGGATTTCGACGAAACCACTTTTGTTGGATCCGAGATGTCAAGTTATTGCTAGGTTTCAAATTTCATAATTTTTTGAGTCAATATGTGAGTGCGGCCAAGGAAGACGCGTTTGACCAGTTTCAGTTGATTTTAATCGACTGGAAAATGGCCATTTTTCAAACGGTCTCAGAATTTGACGAAACTAGTTTTGTTAGGACCGTATCGTCAATGCGAAGCTAGAAATATTTTTCTGGAATTTTTCGAGTTAGTATGTGGCCTCGGTAAATGGAAATGCGCGTTCAAATTCAGTATATAGAGTTATATGTTAATTCTTACGAAAACTGATCGAAACGATCGAATTGGCTTACGATACATATCCCATTGTGTTCGGAATGGGGGTAATTAGCTATGGACGACAGGCGGTGGGCCTCATTTAGAGTTCAAATAAAAAAGTCAACTTGTTGGAATTAAAATAATAATAATATATATTTTTTCCTTCTAAACCTTCTCTCCCCACTTTTATACCTACGATCAGGCACCCCCCCCCCCCCCCGCCGATTTCATTTCGATCAGAACGAAAAAAAATTTAAGAAGATATCGATGCCGTCGCTCAGCCCCAAGAGGCGCCGCCCTCCCCTCCGCACGCCGTCGCCCCTACCGATTCGCCCCGCCACCCCCAACCAGCGCCGCATCCTCCTTCTCCTCCTCCTCCCTCACCCGCTTCCCTCTCCCCTTCTTTGAATCGAACCCCGCGCCCCCAATACCAGAAACGCGCCGCCACCACCTCATCCAGGTCCAGACCGCGGCTCAGCACCCCCCTTCTTCCAGGCGCGTAGAAAACCCTCCATCCCCTCTGAAGAAATTAACAGTGAGCTCCCCTTTTTATTTTAAGTTCAGTTTGTTTGTTTATTTAAATACATTGTTTAAATTCGTTTTTTTTATATATAAATACTTAGCAAGAAATGATTTTTAGAAATAAAAAGTTAGGAATTTTTATCGCTAGAAAGGTTGTGATTTTCTTCATGAAAAGGATTCGATTTTTCATAACGGAAAAGATCTAATTTTGAGAAGTTAAAAATATGATTTTTATATATTGAATAGCGAAGTAAAAATTCGATTTTTATATATTGAATAGCGAAGTAAAAATATGATTTTTATATATTGAATAGCGAAGTAAAAATTCGATTTTTATATATTGAATAGCGAAGTAAAAATATGATTTTTATATATTGAATAGCAAAGTAAAAATTCGATTTTTCATATATCGAATAGCGAAGTAAAAATTCGATTTTTACAGATGTAGAGAATACGGGCAACGAAAGTGACAAGAGGCAAGAACGACGAAGATTTCTATCTTAGAAGAGTCGTGGCGTTGGATTAGCAAATCTGTGAGAACTTCTCACCTTTTAATTTTGTTTTTCTAGTTAAAATATATACTAGGATGCAGACGGTGTTTAGTAGCACCCGACACCCATCGTCCACAGACCATGGACGGCTTGTATGCTTGGTTGTTTGATTTTGATGTGTAGTTGATTGTGTGATGTGATGTGAAATGAAATAAAATATTTATATAGTTAATATATTTTATAGTTGAAAATAGAATTTTTAACGTGTATATAAAATAAATATTTATAAACAAATCGGAGATTGGTTTATATACACTGATTTGATTGATATTGATTGGGACGATAAATGTTACACATCGCCCAACTGCATAAATAAAATCTGTGTTTGATTGTTGGAAAACCCCACACGGGTATTAGGATGATATTTGATGTACACTAATCCCGATTGTTTAGTTGTGTGTCGATCGATTGATTGACAGGCTGTTATAAGCGTTAAATATTTATATTTGATGCTTATAAAGTGTAGAACGCACTCTGGATGATGGTTGATTGTATATCGTTGTTATTGTTTACATGTGTTGTAGAAAATCCATATAATTAACATTATATGGTAATTGATTGGGCCTCATTCCAGTTTTGAAAAAGAAATTTTTGAAAAAGAAAATTTTGAAATAGAATATTTGAAAATAGGAATATATGAAGCCGTGTTGATTAGATTGACGCCATTTGGACGTGAACGATATTTATATCGATTTTATTCATTTTACGATGAATATTGAAAGTGATTTCAAAATCTGATGTTTTGAAAAGAAATGAATTCGAATTGAAATTGAATAGAAATGAATTCGAACTGAAATTGAATAGAAATGAATTCGAATTGAAATTGAATAGAAATGAATTCAAATTGAAATTGAATAGAAATGAATTCGAATTGAAATTGAATTGAATTGAAAACGAACTGAAATTGAATTAGAAATCAATTTGAATTAAACCGATTTGAAATGAAATTAAAATGAATTTATATTAGAATATTCAATTTTGATTTGAAATTGAATATGAAGTTGAAACTGTTTTGAAAATGAATTTAAAACGATTTATAAAGCACGTTTTGAATTGAAATCGACGAAGTATATATTATATATATAACATAATGGCCTGAATAGAACGCGCAGCGCCGCGGCAGTTCGCGAATTTCGACCATTGACTTCGAACGAATATTATGGGAGATCCGACCGTCGGATTCTCCTAAAACCGGAACCGTTGGGTTCGTTCAAAAAGAGCTTTCTAATGGATATTAGAAATTTGAAATCTAACGGTTGGATTTGGAATTATGTCCAAATCAAATTTGGAAAAGGTCGCTATAAGTGCAGTTCGATGGCCGTTGATGGAAATCGATTGTACGGGCCTTGATAAAATTAGTAAAAATAGCAATAATTTGTGTAAAATCATAAGAAATGATTTGTGAAGATTTGGGATAAAAAACTCCATATTTGAAAAGATAAAAATAGATTTTTATCGAAATGAACTAGTTTTGAACTAGAATAGTAATTTATTTATTTTTAAAATAAATAAAGTGAGTTTGAAATGGTTTTGAAATATAACCAGAATTTCCAATAATTGAATTGGAATGGGTTTGAATCGAAATTGTCTTAGGATTATTTCGATGTTGGATTCCGTGACGATACAGATATTGTTATGGGAATTTGAAAGATATGTATATATCATTATTTCCAATACGATATTTGTTGGTCGTAGAATTTGATATTGAATCTAAACCGATATATTTTCTATTCAGAGCCTCGTATTTAATATCAAATGTGATTTGGGTTTGTCGTGAATGGTGTCTTCATTAACACTGTTTTTAAGCCCAGTTGAGAAAAAGATCAAATCTTTTTATTTAGATTTAATGAAGTGGACCAATTAAATGATATTTAATTGGAATGGAATTGGTATTGATTTTTGGTTTTATCGTGAACAGTGTTTTAAATAACACTTGTTCTTTAACCTGATAATTAATGGAATGTGATTTTGGGTTTATCATGAACCGTGTTTTAAATGACACTGATTCTTTAACCCAGTTAAAGATTAAAACTAAGTGGAGTTTTAATGAATCTTTAATTAGATTGAAAAGATCGAGAATGGAGTATCACCAGTTTTACTCCAGGCGGTAGTTAAATCTTTAATTAGATTTGAACGTGAAATGGTAATTGAATTTACCGATAACACAGTGGTGTTAGATATGAAGTATTACCAGTTTTACTTCATGGGATGAATAGGTTGGGATTGGGAAATAAAATAAATGATTACTTCGATGTGGTTCGCTAATCCCGACTAGTTTGAATTGATATTCAAAAAGGAGATTAAAGAATAAATTTAAAGAATTTATCTTTGATAAAATTAATGGGAACCTTTCCCAAAATATAAGAATATTTGAATAAAAGAATATTCTGAATTGGAATGAAGCGTATGTTGGGTTTGTGTAACACTTGTTTATTATATACGCGAGTTATTCGGAAAGACCGGGTTTATCCCATTCTGAATAACTGATTCGACGTGGTGTCGAAGATGAAGACGGTGGTTGAAGACCGGAGGTCTTCACGTCGTTTGGAAAATTACTGATGATCTTGATTGGGCCGTACACCCAAGAAGATGGAAACAGTTGGTGATCGTCCAGACGTACTTGGAGATCGATGTATATGCGGGGTACTAGGTGCCTCCGGTTTCGTTCAGACCCAGAACGAACTTGTAAATGGACTATGTGTCTGACATTGGATTTTAGTCTGTGTGATTGATTTCTATTAAATATATATCTGTTTGGCGGCGGAGAATTTATTCTCTTGCTTAACGCCCTTCTCTGAAACGTACGAGCTCAGGGGTTATATACTGATGGAGATCAAACGCATAGAGTGAATTGCCTGTGTGGCATGCCTAAGTGGCAAATGATCAAGGCTTCTGTTGAAAAGCAGAGTCTTGTGGTTGATGATCAAAGCACGGCCTGTGTGGCGTAGTTTTGTGTAACGTTGATTCGCGAGCTTCACACCCGGTATGAACAAAAAACGGGAGAAGGACCTCAGGGAGGGCATGCGTTTCTTTCTAGTTAGAAGTGGCGTCAGTGGTTTTACACGCCCTGACGAGTTTGACTTATGTGGTTGTTGCTGTTGCGAGGCGCCTCAGTTTGATCGGACGATCCGGGTCCGATGGAGTCATTCGTTGGCTCATTTACGCCCCATAGGGCGGGGGAACGCATGTTCAGGGTTTAAGTTTAATCCACATCGGTGGACCGGCCCTGTCGCTCCAAGGTCACTCGAGCTCTGACCTGAGGCTCGGGCTAGAGAGTCTCGAATCGGTTGAGGACTATCTTTTGCCTCGGTTCATAGATGGAAATCCAATTTCCAAATACGTGACATTTGCGGTTTTATTTGTAGAGCCTAGTATGGCGACATAGTGGAATGGGGCACTTATGCCGTCTATGATTGATACTTATGATTTGAAATTGCTTTATACACTATACACTTATAATAGTATCAAATGATTTGTTTTAAACGTATCAAGCATTCTTGGCTATTATAAGGTAAAAACCCTATCCTCCGGCATGCGTTGCATTGTGTGATGGGACCTGGGTCTTATAATAGCTTCATTTTTCTTTATTTAGCATTGCGCTGTTTGTTTTATGCACTGGTGTTCTTGGGAGGAAACCCGTTCCGTGTTATACGGCGTGGTCCCTTGATTTACCTAACTTTAAAATTAAAGATTAATAACTGTTTTAGTTCTCACACCAGTCCCATGACTGACCTGGAGTTTATTGTTTTAACCTAAACTCCGGGTGCCCTTATTTTGACACGGGCAGCTAGTAGTTTTGGTTTTGCAGATTTTTATTCACAGGATCCTGGTTTACAGCTGGAATGATATCCGGAAAGCTTTGTATCCGTATATCTCTTCTAGTTGTGTATTGTATTATTTTCCGCTGCGATGTATTTAAATGTAATTTAAATCTCTGATATTTCTGTGTAATATTTATTCATACTCTGTATATTCTTGTATTCTGATGGAATTGTTGTAATATACAATGAAATGTTCTTCCGTCTGTGTTCTATTTGGTCGTGTTCTCAAAACAATCAGGCGTTTCGAACGGTCTAGATCGGTTTAGCGGTTGATTCGGATCGAGCGAAATTCCTTTTCGTCACAGTCACCAATTCTTTGAACGGCCATTGTATTCTCTCCTTCCTCCCCACTCTAATTCGATTCTTTCATCAATTCTAAGAATTTCCAAATGGGAAAAATCTTTAACTAAGAGAGTTCTACAATTTCAACGGTCACGATCTCCTCAGGCTCATGTTGGCGGCGCAAGTGGAGGAGGTTGGCAGCGACTTGGTGGTGCGTTCAAATCTAGCGCCGGTCGATTTTGGTGACGTGCATTTTGAAGAAGGAGCGGTTTACAGGAAGGATTAAGGGTAACGATTTAATTAGGATAATATAATTCAAATATATAATTAAAGTATTGAATGATTAAAAGGCCATATCTTATCCAAATCAGAACGGAATTGAGCGATTTTCAAAGCGTTGAAATTGTGAAGAAAAGATCTACGAGATGGAGTTGAATAGATCTAAAACAGAGCATTTTGGAAATTCAGGAAATTTCAAATCTGAATTATTCGGTGAGAAATTCTATTCTTTCATTTTATAATTAAAATTTGTTAATGATAATTGTAGTAT
Source organism: Allium sativum (assembly GCA_030737875.1). Taxonomy (NCBI): domain Eukaryota; kingdom Viridiplantae; phylum Streptophyta; class Magnoliopsida; order Asparagales; family Amaryllidaceae; genus Allium; species Allium sativum. The sequence continues at coordinate 343,858,066 of CM060919.1, forward strand.
TCTTCATATGCCGTAATACTCTGCTGTTTTCTATACGTGATTCGATCTGTGTATTATTAGAATGTTGAAATTAACATTTATGTTAATTGGAGAATTGAATCAAACAAAATTATCATTTTGTTATTAGAATGTCGAAATGAATGTTTATGATAATTAGAGAATTGAGTTACGACAAAATTATCGTCTTTGTCAAATATAAGAGCTGCGACAAAAAAATTATCATCTTTGTCAAATATAAGAGTTGCGACAAAAAAAATTATCTTCTTTGGCAAATATAAGAGTTGCGACAAAATTACCATTTTTGTCAAATGTAAGAGTTGCGAAAAAAATAGAATGAGAAGTTTGACATGAGACTTGGCACCCAATTATACATTGTTATCCTATGTATTGACATGAAAAACTTACACCAAAACAACATGAATACATGTATTATTATGAGGAATGGACAACATAATTGACACCAAAATATTAGTTGTTGCCATATATAGGAATTGTTATGGAAACATTGACACCAAAATATTAGTTGATATCATATGTAAAAATATGAAGGTGATATGAAATTGACATAAAATAAACATATTTTTAGTGTCATTAAGTTCTATATAAAATAAACATATTTTTAGTTTCGTTAAGTTTTATATAATATAAACATATTTTTAGCGTCGTTAAGATTCGTGAAAATGAGCATAATTTTAATGCATTAAGTTTCACCAAAATGAAACATTATTTTTAGTGTCAAGTTGTGTCATTAAAAAATGAAACATAAATTTAGTGTTCTGTAGAATCATTAAAAATGAATATTTTTAGTGTCATATTGAAACATTGAAAACGAACATATTTTTAGTGTCATGTTGATTCAACTAAAAATAATATATTCTTAGTGTCATTTTGTTGCAATTTGTAATAACATATTTTTGTTGTCATTTATATTACAATAAAAAGATTTCATGTTTAATGTAATATGGTTCATTAGAAGGATTAAACAAAAAGAAAAAAATGTTTAATTAGAATAGACATGCCATTTTTATTAGGAACATGTTATGTAAGATAAATTTGTCAATTATGTAAAAATTGAATTTGTTATTTATGTAAAAATAGAATTTGTCATTTATGTAAAAATTAATTTGTCAGTTATGTGAAATTTAATTTGTCATTTATGTGAAGATTGAAATTGTCATTTATGTTAGGATAAACTTTCCCTTCATGTTAAAATATTATAATGTCATTTATTGAAAATGTCATTAAAACTAGAAGATCACTAGATTGGAAATGTCGTTAAATTATAATGTCATTAAAACTAGAAGGTATTAGATTAAAAAGGTCATTATAATTCATAGAAAATATATTTATATATAAAATATCCTCTTTATATGACATTAGAATATCACTTTTATTAAAGAATGGCACGTGAATTAAAAACATCAATTTTGTTAAAGAGTGTCATGTAAAATAATATTTTTAGTAGAACAATTATAATGATTAACTAAAATTGTACTTGGACACGAGGTTAGGTCACATTTGTGGTGGAAGTCTGCCCGGACCCGACCGACAGATCCAGCAACCACAAATGTTAGGCCTAATGTGAGAGGTCCAAGTGCGCAAATACAAATTGGGTCAAGACACGAGGTTAAGCCCAACTTGTGGGATAAGTGTGCCCGGAACCGACCGGCCTATCCAGCATCCACAAGTTGCAAGCCTAATGTGAGAGGTCTGGCCCATATTAAAAATATAAACGGTTTAATAGAAAATGGACATTACTTACACCGTCATGAGTTAAATTAGAAATTGACATTATTTTCACACCGTTTTGTGTTAATAATGAAATGAATATTTTGACCTCCGTGTTTGTTATAAAAGGGAAGTTACATTTTTTTAATGTAATTATAAGATAAGAATTTACCGTCGTAATGAAGGTTACATTTTAATGTAATAAATAAAAAAGGGAATTTGTAAAGGAAAGAAAAATCACCGTTTCCTCAATGTGATCAAAAGAAGAAAAATTACATTTTCTTTAATGGAATTAACAGAAGAAAATTACATTTTTTTTTTGTAATAAAAGAAGTTAGAAGAATTACATTCTTTATAATGTAATAAAAGAGAATAGAGTAAAGAATACCTTCTTTTTAGGTAGAAAAGAATATATTTTTAATGCAAGTCTTAAATGAAGGGAAAAGTCATGCATTTAAAATAAAAATATGCCGACATTAAAAATCTCATTTTTAATGTATAGGAAAATGATCATATTTTTAAAAATATGTTAACATTAAGAATCTCATTTATAATCTAAAGTTAGAATATAGAAAAATGACCATATTTTTGAAATAAAATATGTTGACATTAAAATCCCATTTTTTTTAATGAAAAATAGGGAACTAGGAAAGTGTTCATTTTTATAAGGGAGAATTCACATTCTTCTATAGTGTAAAGAATAAGAAGAAAATATTACATTTTCAATAAAATGAGAGAAAGAAATAAAATATTACATTTTCAATGTAATTAAAGAATGTAAATAAAATATGAAAAAGAAATTTACATTTTCTTATGTAAATAAAAAGAATTATTTTAGATGACACTTTCATTTACATTTTCATGTAAATAGGATATGTAGAAGTGAAAGATAACATTTATTTACATTTAGGCAAATAAATAAGGATAAGGAAAAGTAAACTTATTCACATATGGTGTAAATAAATAAGAAAAATAAATGTTTTTAAATGACATTTTCTATGCATTAAATGAATTGAAAGTAACATTTTAGTTGTTGTTTATTAACAAGTAAAATGAGGGAAGGGAATTGAACTGTTTTTATAACATGATATCTTGATATAAACATGTCACATTACATCATTGTATGATAGGAACATGATTGTGCACTGTTGGTTTGGTTGATTTATTACCCTTATATGTTAATAACCTGTAATGTCGTTGGAATGCAAATGAACTACCTTTATCAAAATAAAAATAGTGATAAGTTATAACGTTATGAAATAATTTAAATGATAATTATGCTAAGATTATTTGAAAAGACCGAGTTATACTCATTTCAAATAATCATACGACGTTTTAAATGGAAGAATTGAAGACGGCGATTGAAGGCCGACGATCCTCACATCGAATGGGTAACTAGTGTTGAGGCCCTTGATTGATTTGCTCCCAAGACGGGGCTAAGATGGTAGTTATCCGAACGTAGTGTTGATTTGTACGGATTTGACTTTCGCTCAGACCCAGAGCATAAGTTTATAAATGGATGTGTGTCTGACGTTGAATTATGTTCTATGTAAATTGATTTCTATTAATATACGACCGTTGGTGGCGGAGAATTTATTCTCTTGCTTAACACCCTTAGAGGTTGTGTATTAATAGTTATCAATCGCATGGCATGAATTGTCAATGTGGCACGCTAAGATGAAGATGATCAAGGCTTTGTTGAAAAGCAGGCCTTGTGGTTATAACGTTACTTCGCGAGTCTCACAACCCGGTTGAGTCTAAAACGAGAGAAGGGAACGCAGGGAGAGCAGCACGTTTCTTTCTAGCTAGAAGTGGTGTCGGTGCTCAAACTGGCTGATATTTACTTATGTGGATGATGGAATGTGGCGCGCCTCGGATGATAGTTCCTATAGGATCGGGAAACGTGTGTTCAGGAATAACTAATCCACGAAGCTGTATGTGTTGACCGGCCCTCCGGCTATCCAAGGGTTCTCTGCGGGGGATCCTGAGACATTAGCTAGAGTGTCTCGAATCAGTAAGGAGCTCCTCCCTAGCCTTGACTCATGATGGAAACCGAATTTCCAATACGACCTCATGCGGTTTTGATTGTAGAAATAGTATGGCGACATAGTAGGATGGGGTACTATGTCGTCTATGATTGATACATTATGATTGAATTGTTTTTATTAAAACATATACACACTAATATCAAATCCGTTTCTATCGTATCAAGCATCTTTTAACCATTATAAGGTAAAACCCTATCCTCCAGTTTGCGTTGCATTGTGTGATGGGACTTGGGTCTTATAATGGTTTCATTTTCCTAAAAAGCATTGCGTTGTTTTATGATTTACTTTATTGTTATGCACGGTAATCCATTGGAATAAAACCCGTTCCGCGTTAGGGGCATGGTCCCTGGGATTTGCCTTATTACTGTTACTTAAATTAGCCAAGAATTCTCACACCAGTCCCATGACTGACCCGTTGTTTGTTTCCACCTTTACAAACTCGGGTTCCCTCTTTCCACATGGGCAGTCGAGTAGTTTGTCTACAGGTCCTTATCTCGAGCAGGATTCTTGTGACGTTCCCATAACCCGTACTGCGGTGTTAAGGGTAATCTTTGGAATATAACACAGAAACAGATAATAGCAGAACAGAATAAAATAAATACACCAGATAATGAACAAATAATACACTGGATAAACGAAATCATCAGAGTTACACAGTATACAGGATCATACTTAGTACAAATACAGTTCAGCTATACATAAATGTCTACAGCGGAAAACAAACATAATATGTACAATAGGAGCTGAACAACATGAAAGGAGATAAATGATAGAATCCATCTTCAGCTCCAGCTATCCAGAACGAGCCTGCTAATAACCTGAATACAAGGTTACCCATGTAGAAAAGGGGCACCCGAGTTTGCAAGTGAAAAAAACTACGAGTCAGTCATGGGACTGGTATTAGAAATCTACTTAACACTTTTAAAATATGGAAAATCACAGGACCACGCCACTTTCGTGGAACGAGTTTACTCCATTGGATTGCCAGTGCTTTAAAACAAATAATTCTTTTAAACATCGCAATGCTTTGTATAAAAAATGAAGCCAATATAAGACTCAGTTCCCATCACACAATGCAACGCAAACCGAAGGATAGAGTTTTACCTTATAATGGCCAAAATATGCTTGATACGAAATAAACAAAAGCATTTGATATTATTACTAGTGTTTACATGTTTCAAAAACAATTTCGAATCATAACTATCAATCATAGACGGCATGGGTACCATATATCATGTCGCCATATATATATATATATATATACAATCAAAACCGCACGGTGTCGTATTTGGAAATTGGATTTCCATCATGAACCAAGGCAAAAGATAGTCCTTACCAAATTCGAGATGCTCTAGGCCGTGTCTCAAGATCAGAACGCATCGACCCTTGGATCGTCAGGGCCGGTCCACCGATGTGGATTAAAATGCCTGAACACTGCGTTTCCCCGCCCTATGGGGCGTAAGTGAGCCAACGAATGACTCCATCAGTCCCGGATCGACCGATATAACTGAGGCGCCTCGCAACAGCAACAACCACATAGGTGAAAAATACTATAAATGTCAGCCAGTTTAAGCACCAACACCACCTCTAGCTAGAAGGAAACGCATGCCCTCCCTGAGGTCCTTCTCCCGTTTCTGGTTCATACCGGGGTGTGAGGCTCGCGAATTCACGTTATACATAAAGCTACGCCACACAGACGGTGCTTTGATCATCAATCACAAGACTTTGCTTTTCAACAGAAGCCCTGATCACTGCATCTTAGCATGCCCCACAGGCAATTCACACCGTGCAACTGATGGCTATCAATCACAAAGAATGAATTCCAATGTCAGACACACCTTCCATTTGCAAGTCCGTTCTGGGTCTGAACGAAACCGGAGGCACTATATACCTCGCAAACCCATCGATCTCCACGTACGTCTATACGATCACCACTCATTATCCATATTTCGGGATGCCTCCCAATCAGGACATCAGTTACCATCCAAACGAGGTGAAGATTTCCGGTCTTCAACCACCGTCTTCATCTTTGATTTCTTATCGTTGATTTAGTTATTCAGAATGGGATAAACCCGGTCTTTCTGAGCAACTCGTGTATATAATAAACAAGTGCTACACAAACAAAACATACGCATCATTTCAATTCAATAGTCACTAACCGTAAATCAGTAAGAGAACGATTTCCCAAATATTAACCCCGAAGGCCGAAACCAACATCAGATCAAAACCCAAGAAACCATTCGACTTAGCCAACCTTCAGTTAGTTTCTAAATTTCATATCCATATCATTTACAATGTTTTATAACGATTTATCGCTATTTTTATTTATTTTAAAATAGCCAATTTATTCAAACGACGCTTGGGGCCATAACGCGGCCGTGGCGCTGTTTTTCTTCAGATTTGATTTACATATATCTGAAAATCTAACCGTTGGATCATCACAAAATTTACATCATTAGAAAGATCTTTTCAAAACGAATCCAACGGTTCCAGTTTTGGGAAAGTCCGACGGTCGTATCTCTCGGTATAATCGTTTGAAGTTTCGATTTCAAAATACGAACTGCAGCGTCGTTATTCGATTTAATTTAATTATATATATATATATAAATATAATCGATTCTGGCGCTGTTTTTCTTCAGTTTTGAATTAAACATTCCAGACAATCCAACCGTTGGATTTTTACAAAGTTGGTGTCATTGGAAAGATATTTCCAAAGCGAACCCAACGGTTTCGGTTTTGGGAAAATCAGATGGTCGGATCTCCCGCACTAATCGTTTGAAATCACGGTTTCAAAACACGAACTACAACTTCGTTATTCAATATATTTTAATTATATATATATAATCGATTCTTCGATTTCAAAACTATATGCTTTTCATACATTTGATAAAAATGATATTTCTATCCAACAGACATTCACTTCGACACTTCACTATTTTTAACAACTCATGTATATAGTAAAAATGTGTTTTTTATCGTAAAATGATTTATTTCAAAACACGAATACCATTCAACACATGAATTTCTATTCAAGGAATGAATTTCTATTCAACACATGAATGTTTTCTATAGTTTATATATATATATATAGTAAAAATGTGATTTTTATTGCAAAACAATTTATTTCAAAACACGACTATTTTATATAGTTCATATAGACGATAAAAATAGGATTTTTATTATAAAACAATTTATTTTAAAACACGAATGCCATTCAACACATGAATTTCTATTCAACGAATGAATTTCTATTCAACACATGAATGTTTTCTATAGTTTGTATATATATATAGTAAAAATGTGATTTTTATTGCAAAACAATTTATTTCAAAACACGACTATTTTATATAGTTCATATAAACGATAAAAATAGGATTTTTATTATAAAACAATTTATTTTAAATCATGAATGCCATTCAATACATGAATTTCTATTCAACGAATGAATTTCTATTCAACACATGAACGGTTTCAACATATGAAAATAATTTCAACAAATGAAAATAATTCTAACACATGAATATTTCAGAAAATTTCGGCAGCATAACGGCAGGGTAGTTAAAACCGGGGTCGTCCCTAGTACGGCTCCTCGCTCTACCTTAAAGCCTCGCTGCTTTTGACAATGGGGATTTCATGCATCTAGTACGCACGCAGGCGACATGTATATTTTTTTCATTTCCACAAACTAATCCTATGTGGTTTCAACCAAATATTTCTCAACCACAAACGGGTATTTTTCAACAACAATCAATCAATTTCAACTACAAACAATTCTAATCAACCATTCGTAATCAACCAATTTTCACACCAATCACAACCAATAAATATCGTCCATGGTTTGTGGACGAGGGGCGTATATATATATATATATATATATATATATATATATATATATAAGCATTTCACTTCTATTTCAACACATATATAATTTTTACAACGCATATATAACTTATATATCGAAGGTACAACTTATACAACGCTTATACAAGAGGTGCACAATGCTTATATAACTCATACATCGACTATATAATTTATACATCGTCGTTTTCCATATCGTTTATAATTTAGAAATCTCACATTGGGTTCCACACCACCAAAAATAGCAGAAGGCTCAGAAAAATATGCGGTCTCTTCTAGAATGTAGAAGACGTCCACACGAGTCCACTGTCTCTTGTTTCGCTGAATTTCGTCAAGAAACGAAAAAGATATGATTTTTACAGTGAAATCAAAAACCGTAGCACTTTAAACTGCTATTAAATAGTTTAAAATAGTTTCGGCCGTATTACCTCAGTTTTTTGTTCATATCTAGGTTTTAGTTTTTTGCAAAGTCCGTGGCTCGATGTCCAGATCGGACGACACCACGTCACAGACCTCCGAGAGGCACGCAGAACGAGGGGCCCCACGTGGAACTCGGTGGCGAACTCGAGACAGGGCGGCGTGAGAAAGATCCAAACTTTGAGGGCTCGATTCGGGCATAATACTCAACGAGGAGAGGGGTACTAGGTATGGATTTATAGAGGGGAGGGAGGCAAACAAAAAACCCAACTAGAGGCGGGGCTGAAGATCGACGTGGCGGCGGCAAAATGCTCGGGAAGTTTCAAGCGACTTCCGTCGTTTATCGGGGGGGGGGGTTTCTGAGATTATTTTTTATAAACTCTGATTGGCCGGGAGCTTTTAAAAGGGGGTTTTCTAACACGACCTCCAATCCAAACCCAATGACTGTCGTCCCTAGCTAAATACCCCCATTTCGAACACAATGGGATATGTTTCGAAGGCCCATTCGACTATTTCAGTCAGTTTTTCTTCTAATTAAAATATAAAACATTAAATATTTAATTTGAATGTACATTTCAATTTGCCGGGGCTACAAACTTATTCGAAAAATCCCAGAACAATAAATCTAGCTATGTTTTGACAATACGGTCCTAACAAAACTAGTTTCGTCGAATTCTGAGCCCGTTTGCAAAATGGCCATTTTCTGGTCGATCCAATTAAACTATAATTGACCAAAACACGTTTTCCTTTGCCACGCTCACATATTAACTTCAAAAATTATGAAATTTGTAACCTAGCAATAATTTGACATCTCGGATCCAACAAAAGTGGTTTCGTCGAATTCTGAGGTCGTTTGCAAAATGGTCATTTTCTGGTCGACCCAATTTAATAGAAATCGACCAAACACATTTTCCTTTGCCACGCTCACATACTAGCTTCAAAAATTATGAAATTTGAAACTTAGCAATAGTTTAACATCCCAGATCCAACAAAAGTGGTTTCGTTGAATTCCGAGGTCGTTTGCAAAATGTCCATTTTCATGGGCTATATAAACTCCATAGCGACCCTTCAGAAAATTCATTTGGCCATAACTTTTGCTTTCCGCTATGAAACTTTGATTTTTCAGATTCGTTAGAAAGGTATTCACTAACAGATTTAAATATTTTGGGTTTCACTCAAATCCGTTTTGTTTTGGACCCGGTACAGTCAGTCAAAGTTGGAATTCAAATTTTGAAACTACCACGCCATTTCAGGCCTTGTTTATAATTAGAATTAATTATATTCATTTTCAAATGTCGATTCAACTTACTTTTCATCGTTATTATTCAAAATATTTATTTTAAATATTTAAAATCCATTAAAATAGCCAATTTAAAAAATTTTAATTGGTTCAGATTTTCCGGGTCGTTACAATCTCCCCCACTTAAAACTTTTCGTCCCCGAAAAGGAACAAAGTCGAAAGTGGTTTGATTAACCAACTCTAAGTTCAATCTGGCTTCCATCCTCCAACTTTTCAGTTTCTGAGAATTTTCAAATTCTTCAAAAATTTGGCTAACACCCAGAATTTTCGAAAAATTTCGCCATAACCTCCTTTGTACGGGGAGGGGTTTGGAAATTTATTGGGCCGTATTAGGTACCCAATAAATCCTATAAAGCATACACATATTTATAGTGATATATTCTGGTGTTTACAGGGGAGCGTGTATAGATAATAACTCCAGAGAATAAATTCTCATCACCTTGTCAAAGCCTGAGGGAGTGTGTATTTTTAATTGCTCCAGAGAATAAATTCTCGTCACCTCGTCCCGTGTGGGAAATAAATAATCCATGTGCCATATCTAATGACTAGAGAGACGTGATTATTGTCAACTCCAGACCCGTGTGGGGTTTTTATTAATGTGGCAATTTATCGTTACATTTTATATGGTCCATATCAGTCATCAGTTCAAGCTGTAAAATATAGTCGTCGTCATACAAGCCTCTCGCTCGTATGGTAAATCTTCCACCTCGTCACACAAGCTCCAAATGCTTATGTGGTATATGATGAAGTATGCCATGTAGTGTAGTTCAAAATTAATTGTTACTATCCTATGGCGACATTTATTATTACACACAGAACAACCAGCACTCTGCATCCAATGGCATTCACAGGAGTTGATATAATAATATTTCGCATCCAACTCATTAAGGTTTACCTATTTGTCGGGCACGCAAATAATTTCTTTACTCAACAGCTAATCCATTTACCTGTTGAAACATATATATGCACATGTATATATTTCTATCTATTTTTATATCAGTTCAATGTGTGATTTAATCAAATAAATTCTACCATTATTCTCTTGTTGATTAAATTAACTATCGTTTTAATAATTTAATTAATCAAATCTACTATCACACAACACAAACAACAATCAATTTGTTTTTTTTACTTTTCAAATATATCCCTTTTTACATATTCAAAAAAAAAATATTTCTAAAACCAGACTATATATATATTCACAAATACGTTATTTAAAAACATATAAATCTCGACTCGTTCTGGGACACTTCTGACCCCATCTCTTACGAGTTATTCTGATTCTGCTATACTCATACTAGGATATTGCTGATCCTATCTGTAATGAGTTATTCGTCCTAGAACACTACTGGTTCTATCTCCGACGTGTTCGTTAATGTGTTATATACCAGAGCTAAGCTTAACCAAAGCTCTGATACCACGTTGTGACGACCCCAAAACCCGTACTGCGGTGTTAAGGGTAATCTTTGGAATATAACACAGAAACAGATAATAGCATAACGGAATAAAATAAATACACCAGATAATGAACAAATAATACACTGGATAAACAAAATCATTAGAGTTACACAGTATACAGGATCATACTTAGTACAAATACAGTTCAGCTATACATAAATGTCTACAGCGGAAAACAGACATAATATGTACAATAGGAGCTGAACAGCATAAAAGGAGATAAATGATAGAATCCATCTTCAGCTCCTGCTATCCAGAACAAGCCTGCTAATAACCTGAATACAAGGTTGCCCATGTAGAAAAAGGGGCACCCGAGTTTGCAAGTGAAACAAACTATGAGCCAGTCATGGGACTGGTATGAGAAATCTACTTAACACTTTTAAAATATGGCAAATCACAGGACCACGCCACTTTCGTGGAACGGTTTTACTCCATCGGATTGCCAGTGCTTTAAAACAAATAATTCTTTTAAACATCACAATGCTTTTTATAAAAAATGAAGACATTATAAGACTCAGTTCCCATCACACAATGCAACGCAAACCGGAGGATAGAGTTTTACCTTATAATGGCCAAAATAAGCTTGATACGAAATAAAAAAGCATTTGATATTACTACTAGTGTTTACATGTTTCAAAAACAATTTCGAATCATAACTATCAATCATAAATGGCATGGGTACCATATATCATGTCGCCATATATATATATATACAATCAAAACCGCACGGTGTCGTATTTGGAAATTGGATTTCCATCATGAACCAAGGCAAAAGATAGTCCTTACTGAATTCGAGACGCTCTAGACCGTGTCTCAAGATCATAACGCATCGACCCTTGGATCGTCAGGGCCGGTCCACCGATGTGGATTAAAATGCATGAACACTCCGTTTCCCCGCCCTATGGGGCGTAAGTGAGCCAACGAATGACTCAATCGGTCCCGGATCGACCGATATAACCGAGGCGCCTCGCAAAAGCAACAACCACATAGGTGAAAAATAGTATAAATGTCAGCCAGTTTAAGCACCGATACCACCTCTAGCTAGAAGGAAACGCGTGCCCTCCCTGAGGTCCTTCTCCCGTTTCTGGTTCATACCGGGGTGTGAGGCTCGCGAATTCACGTTATATACAAAGCTACGCCACACAGGCGGTGCTTTGATCATTAATCACAAGACTTTGCTTTTCAACAGAAGCCCTGATCACTACATCTTAGCATGCCCGACAGGCAATTCACACCGTGCAACTGATGGCTATCAATCACAAAGAATGAATTCCAGTGTCAGACACACCTTCCATTTGCAAGTCCGTTCTGGGTCTGAACGAAACCGGAGGCACTATATACCTCGCAAACCCATCGATCTCCACGTACTTCTAGACGATCACCACTCATTATCCATATTTCGGGATGCCTCCCAATCAGGACATCAGTTACCATCCAAACGAGGTGAAGATTTCCGGTCTTCAACCACCGTCTTCATCTTCGATTTCTTATCGTCGATTTAGTTATTCAGAATGGGATAAACCCGGTCTTTCTGAGCAACTCGCGTATATAATAAACAAGTGCTACACAAACACAACATACACATCATTTCAATTCATTAATCACTAACCGTAAATCAGTAAGAGAACGATTTCCCAAATATTAACCCCGAAGGCCGAAACCAACATCAGATCAAAACCCTGGGAACCATTCGACTTAGCTAACCTTCAGTTAGTTTCTAAATTTCACATCCATATCGTTTATAATATTTTATAACGATTTATCACTATTTTTATTTATTTTAAAATACCAATTTATTCAAACGACGCTTCGGGCCATAACGCGGCCGTGGCGCTGTTTTTCTTTAGATTTGATTTACACATATCTGAAAATCTAACCGTTGGATCATCACAAAATTTACATCATTAGAAAGATCTTTTCAAAACGAATCCAACGGTTCCAGTTTTCGGAAAATCCGGTGGTCGGATCTCCCGGTACAATCGTTTGAAGTTTCGATTTCAAAATACGAACTGCAGCGTCGTTATTCGATTTAATTTAATTATATTTATATATATATAAAAATATAATCGATTCTGGCGCTGTTTTTCTTCAGTTTTGAATTAAACATTCCATACAATCCAACCATTGGATTTTTACAAAGTTGGTGTCGTTGGAAAGATATTTCCAAAGCGAACCCAACGGTTTCAGTTTCGGGAAAATCCGATGGTCGGATCTCCCACACTAATCATTTGAAATCACGGTTTCAAAACATGAACTGCAGCTTCTTTATTTGATATATTTTAATTATATATATATATGTAATCGATTATTCGATTTCAAAACTATAGGCTTTTGATACATTTGATAAAAATGATATTTTTATCCAACAGACATTCACTTCGACACTTCGCTATTTTTAACAACTCATGTATATATTAAAAATGTGATTTTTATCGTAAAACGATTTATTTCAAAACACGAATACCATTCAACACATGAATTACTATTCAACGAATGAATTTCTATTCAACACATGAATGTTTTCTATAGTTTGTATATATATAGTAAAAATGTGATTTTTATTGCAAAACAATTTATTTCTAAACACGACTATTTTATATAGTTCATATAGAAAATAAAAATAGGATTTTTATTATAAAATAGCTTATTTTAAAACACGAATGCCATTCAACACATGAATTTCTATTTAACACATTAATGTTTTCTATAGTTTGTATATATATAGTAAAAATGTGATTTTTTTTTTGCGAAACAATTTATTTCAAAACACGACTATTTTATATAGTTCATATAGACGATAAAAATAGGATTTTTATTATAAAGCAATTTATTTTAAAACACGAATGCCATTCAACACATGAATTTCTATTCAACGAATGAATTTCTATTCAACACATGAATGGTTTCAACATATAAAAATAATTTCAACAAATGAAAATAATTCTAACACATGAATATTTCAGAAAATTTCGGCAGCATAACGGCAGGGTAGTTAAAACTGGGGTCGTCCCTAATACGGCTCCTCGCTCTACCTTAAAGCCTCGCAACTTTTGACAATGGGGATTTCATGCATCTAGTTCGCACGCAGGCGACATGTATATTTTTTTCATTTCCACAAACTAATCCTATGTGGTTTCAACCAAATATTTCTCAACCACAAACGGGTATTTTTCAACCATAATCAATCAATTTCAACCATAAATCATTCTAATCAACCATTCGTAATCAACCAATTTTCACACCAATCACAACCAATAAATATCGTCCATGGTTTGTGGACGAGGGGCGTATATATATATATATATATATATATATATTTTTATATAAGCATTTCACTTCTATTTCAACACATATATAATTTTTACAACGAATATATAACTTATATATCGAACGTACAACTTATACAACGCTTATACAAGAGGTGTACAACGCTTATATAACTCATACATCGACTATATAATTTATACATCGTAGTTTTCCATATCGTTTATAATTTAGAAATCTCACATTGGGTTCCACTCCACCAAAAATTGCAGAAGGCTCAGAAAAAATATGCGGTCTCTTCTAGAATGTAGAAGACGTCCACACGAGTCCACTGTCTCTTGTTTCACTGAATTTCATCAAGAAACGAAAAAGATATGATTTTTACAGTGAAATCAAAAACCGTACGCTTTAAACTGCTATTAAATAGTTTAAAATAGTTTCAGCCGTATTATCTCAATTTTTTGTTTAAATCTAGGTTTTAGATTTTTGCAAAGTCCGTGGCTCAATGTCCAGATCGGACGGCACCACGTCATAGACCTCCGAGAGGCGCGCAGAACGAGGGGCCCCACGTGGAACTCGGTGGCGAACTCGAGACAGGGCGGCGCGAGAAAGATCCAAACTTTGAGGGCTCGATTCGGGCATAATACTCAACGAGGAGAGGGGTACCAGGTATGGATTTGTAGAGGGGAGGGAGGCGAACAAAAAACCCAAATGGAGGCGGGGCTGAAGATCGACGTGGCGGCGGCAAAATACTCGGGAAGTTTCGAGCGACTTCCGTCGTTTATCGGGGGGGGGGGTTTCTGAGATTTTTTTTTTTATATAAATTCTGATTGGCCGGGAGCTTTTAAAAGGGGGTTTTCTAACACGACCTCCAATCCAAACCCAACGATTGTCGTCCCTAGATAAATACCCCCATTCCAAACAATAATGGGATATGTTTCGAAGGCCCATTCGACTGTTTCAGACAGTTTTTCTTCAAATTAAAATATAAAACATTAAATATTTAATTTGAATGTACATTTCAATTTGTCGGGGCCACAAACTGATTCGAAAAATCCCAGAAAAATAAATCTAGCTATGTTTTGACGATACTGTCCCAACAAAACTAGTTTCGTCGAATTCTGAGCCCTTTTGCAAAATGGCCTTTTCTGGTCGATCCAATTTAACTATAAGTGACCAAAACACGTTTTCCTTTGCCATGCTCACATATTAACTTCAAAAATTATGAAACTTGAAATATAGCAATAATTTGACATCCCGGATCCAACGAAAGTGGTTTCGTCAAATTCTGAAGTCGTTTGCAAAATGGTCATTTTCTGGTCGACCCAATTTAATAGAAATCGAACAAACACATTTTCTTTTGCCACGGTCACATACTAGCTTCAAAAATTATGAAATTTGAAACTTAGCAATAGTTTAACATCCCGGATCCAACAAAAGTGGTTTCGTCGAATTCCGAGGTCGTTTGCAAAATGGCCATTTTCACGGGCTATATAAACTCCATAGCGACCTTTCAGAAAATTTATTTGGCCATAACTTTTGCTTCCCGCTATGAAACTTCGATTTTTCAGATTTGTTAGAAAGGTATTCACTAACAAATTTAAATATTTTTGGTTTCACTCAAATCCGTTTTGTTTTGCACCCAGTATAGTCAATCAAAGTTTGAATTCAAATTTTGAAACTACCGTGCCATTTCAGGCCTTGTTTATAATTAGAATTAATTATATTCATTTTCAAATGTCGATTCAACTTACTTTTCATCGTTGTTATTCAAAATATTTATTTTAAATATTTAAAATCCACTAAAATAGCCAATTTAAAAAATTTAAATTGGTTCAGATTTTCCGGGTCGTTACAATTCTGGATTGAAGCTTAAAGCTACGTCCAGAGCATAGTTGTCTTTCGCTGTATCTATTTTATTGTTTCCGCTCCAATGTATTATAATATTGTAATTTATCTTCTGCTGTAATTTTAATCGATGTACTATGAAATTCTGTACTCTGATGTAACATTACTGTAATGTAATAAAAGTCAGTTGTTATTGTTCTGATGTTGTTGTATTCCCAAAGTTAACGTGTTCGGGTTTTGAACGGTCTTGGTCGATTTTGCGATCGATTGGGTTGGGCGGAACCCGGGCCATTACAAACAGTCACTATAATTCCAATTTATTTCTAAGTTTAAACAATTTCAAATTTAAATTACAAATTATATTTTGAATTAACCGTCCTGTCCGTCGGATCAGTTAGGGATAGCCAGGGAGAGCAGGAAACTATATTTCCAAACCCAAGCCTAGACACCATCCTCTCTGTCATCCTTGAATGTTCTGGTGTGTGTATATATATAACATCGTCAATATATATATATATATATATATATATATATATATATATATATATATAATCATTGGCTAATTTTCAAATCTCATTTCTAATTAAACTGGACTTAAAGTAATATTTGAAAATCAGTCTTCATTTATATGGAAGGAAGATTAAATCGATCACCGGTATAATTCCACAACTATAGTATGTGTGTGATTTCATGCAATCATAATAAATCAACCATCAGATGAACATGAATTATAATCACAACCAATAAACAAACATTTCTGCTGTGCATAAGCGTTACGGACAATAACGCTTATTAAGTGTTCAGTGTGCTATCTATACATCCATTCAAACAATAACATACATAACCAACCAATTATAATTTATTACAGCTAATTATAATTATGAAATCGACGTCTTTGCCGAGACGATTACAGACCAAAAAACCGCGTGATCCTCATTATATAGCACCCTCCTATCATACTCCGAATTACACCAAATTTTGTCGCATCGAAGCTCTCTCCAATATCATCGCAATGCCACACTCCGTTTCGCTTATTGCCGCTCTAATCTCTAATGATCTCCAACCCTAAATTCCAGCCATCAAAAGTGTCATCATGAGATTGCACCAAATTTGCACCAAAAATACTACGTTCCTTGCTGATCGCAACGGTGCTGATGGCATCGATCAATTTGAAGCGGATTGAGCGATATGATTTATTGAAGTTTACAACACAAATTTTCCATTCTCGGTAAATCAGAGATATCTCTTTTGATACTCAATGAAATCAAGATCTGTCAATTTCTAAAAATCAGAAATGACAATCCAGACAATATTCGTGCAGATCATTTTTGTTGAAAATCAATGGTTTGAGAGGTGTGGATTTTTGAATGAGAGGAAATGTTATTTTCCATTTACAGGAAATTAAAAACAAAGGACCAGAAGAAAACCGACGTGAGGAAATTTGCATCTTGAAGTGGTAAATGGTGAAGTGTGCATGAAAATGGAGTTTAGCCTTCCCTTACATAGGCATCAAAAAGGGTACTTTGGTAATTAATCTAGGGGATACATGGCACTTCTTCATGAAGACTGTCTATGCATGATGAGACCACATGGACACATCACCTTTGATCCTTATGCTTAATTAATTTAAATTAGCAGCATAGTTGCAGCACTTATAGATGTAGCCAAATTTTGCTATACTTATTAGTGTAACATTTATAGATCCTAACTAGATAAATAACTTATTAATATTTCAGAAAAAAATTTCTATATTATTTATCAAATATATACACATATCATTTACCAAAATTCATACTTTAAAAATGGTCTAAATGCTTAACAATCCTTATAAAATTTTATAAATACTAATTTATAAATTATCCAAATAATCTTATAAAAATCATCCTTGTATAATATTAAAATCTTAAAAATACTTATCATTTATCAAATTCATTTTCTTTATCAATATCATTAAAATCAGAAAATATCATTACTCGTTAATATTGAAATATTATAAAATCTTATAAAGTATATTTAACTTTTTAAAATAGGTTTTCTTGTACAAAATTATATTTATAAAATAAACAAGGTACTTATTTAATATTAAAATCTATATTTAAAACTTATATAAAATTTATTAATATTCAGAAAAACTAAATTATATAATAAAAATCCAAATTAAACTTAGTTAAAAATTCAGGGATATTACACTCTCTATTTTATTTTTCTATTTGTATCTATTCTTATTCTTCTTTGTTTTTCAAAATTAAGTTTTATATATTTATATACTTTATATTTATATAGTTTAAAACCTTATAATTTTATAAATATATTTATAAAGTTTAAATTTATATTTTCATATGTTTTTCTATCATATAATATTAATTTACAACACTAGATTTTTACTCAATAATTTTATGAATTATTTTCATATCAAGACGCTTGAAAAATGCTTTGAAAAATCAAAAATGTACAAGGGTATGTCGACACACCAAAAAGCTCCATGTCGACATACAACTGTCACTTTTTCCAATTTTGAAAGGAAGCGTCTTTTCACTATTTGAAATGATTTAGAACCATTGCAACCTTTCATACTCTATAAAAAGGGGTTAAAACGAATTTTTTATCATCTCTTCTTCTCTAACTTCATCCTTTTTCTTTACACCATTATTTTTAATCATTTTTATGGTTTTTACACTTATATTCTATCGAATTCAATTCTATTTTGATAAAACTTCTTCTCTCTACACTCTCTACTATCTGAATCAAGTGCTATTGAAAAGTTTTAGTGCTGCTTGTAATTGCTTGGGTTGAGTAAACATTGTTTGTGTTGAATCAAAGAGTAATCGGTGTGTCCTTGTGGCCATGAAATCAAGGAAATAGGAGTCGGTGTGTCCTTATGAGCCATGAAATCAAGGAAATAGGAATCGGTATGTCTTTATGAGCCATGAAATAAAGTAAGTAGGAATCAGTGTCTCCTTGTGAGTCGTGAAATCAAGGAGATTGTACTTGACTATTGGAAATAGTAATAAAACTCTACGTAATCCAGCGTTGTGCGGGACTAGACATAGTAGCAATCCAAACTAGTATAAAATCCAGTGTGTTATTTCCTTTTCTGCATCTTTATTTCTGTTTATTTTGCATTTGTGTTTGAATCTGTGTATGTGATTGTGTTTGTGGTGTTTGATTCATCCCGTAATTCACATTAGTTTTAGATTTTGTTTAAATTCTTACAAACACTATTCACCCTCCCCCCTCTAGTGTTTGCTTTACCTTAACAGTCCATTCCACATTCCCTAACAAGCATCCACCTCTGATTAGATACAATCTTTTCAATGAAAGTGAGTCTAATGGATAAACATTCCAAAATTTAAGCTTTACTTCAAACATGACCTGAAATCAAATCTTGATAAATGCTTTATATTCTTCCATTCCAAGAACATAGCTCTTAGACCATAATGTCTTCTACCTATTGCATCTTCAAGTGCATTGCCCTTCCCTAAGGTGTGGGAGATATGAAAGTCGTATGAAACTAAAAACTCTAACCATCGCTACTACTGAATGTTAAGATCCTCTTGGGAGAAAGGGTATTTCAAGAACTTATAGTCTATAAATAAATCAAACCTTATACCTAAAGGATGATGTCTCTACATCTTCAAAGCAAACACAATACCTATTAACTCAAGTTCTTGAGTTATGTAATTCCTTTCATGTAGCTTAATCTGTCGACTTATACCAATGACAATTTCTCTTTCTGCATCTACGCTGCTCCTAAGCTAGCACCACGTGCATCACATCGTAACAAGCCTTTCGAAAAGTTAATGTGAATACGTTTCAGCATAGATGTTAGTGCGTGATGTTGCTTTCAGGAAGGCCAAAAGTATGAATCTCGTCGTTGTCACATTTGGTATCAAAGCCTATACCCAGTCAAAATCGTGTGTGTAATGTTGCAGATGTCAGTAGCGTGGCACTAA
The DNA here is from genome assembly GCA_030737875.1 of Allium sativum. NCBI lineage: Eukaryota > Viridiplantae > Streptophyta > Magnoliopsida > Asparagales > Amaryllidaceae > Allium > Allium sativum. The sequence continues at coordinate 343,877,940 of CM060919.1, forward strand.
TAAGGGTTGCGTACACCATGCTTGAGTGGTGAGTGATGATGTGCCAACGAGGACTTTCGGCTCTTTAAGAGGGTAGTTTGTAACACTTCTTTAGAAAAGATTATCAAAGATCTTTTAGTATAGTGGCTAGCGTGTAGTGTTGCTTTCCGAGAGGTCAGAAATTCAAATCTCACGGTTATCATGCACATCTAGCATCCCATGTGAAGGATTAATTCTTCTTTGACAGGTTGGTTGATAATACCACTATCTTGGAGAAATCCTTAATGAAGCATTTATAGTATCCTACTAAACCTAGGAAACTACTCACTTCCATCGCATTCTTCCGTTGATTCCAGACCTAAATCGCTACTATCTTAGTCGGAGACACTACTATCCTTTTATTAGATAATGCATGACACAAGAATCTCACTTCTTCCTTCTAGAAGTAAAACTTAGACAACTTTTCTCTCAACTAATGCTTTATAAAGTCTCTATCATGGTCCTCAAATTCGTATTTTGTTCCTCCTTAGTTGTAGAATAGATCTGGACATCATCTACAAATAACTATGAAATTGTTTAAATAATCTCTAAAATCTCTTTTCATGAGATTGTCAAAGTATGATTAAGAGTTGGTCAATCCATAAGGCATTAACAACCATTTATAAAGTCTTCCAAAATCCAAAATGCAGTAATAAGCACATTATCTTTTGCTACCTTAAGATGATGAAGTCTGATAGCCAAATCCATCTAAGAAAACACCTTTTCCTTGTACAGTTGATCAAACAAATCATCTCTTCAAGGCACGGGATACTTATTCTTCCTCGTTACCTTATTCAGCTCATGTTAGTTAATACACAATCTTAGCAAGACATTTTCCTTTGTCATAAGAAAAACTGGTGCATTTCGTTCGGATATTGTTCCCAGACCTGATCCTTTCCTTAATAGGTCATCAACTTGCATCTCTAGTTCTCTCTATTCTCTAGGCACCATATGCTTGGCCCCCATCTACCAAGTAAATCTAAAATCAATTTCCCTATGCGACAACAATCCCTTTACTTCTTCGAAAACATCGAGATACTCACAGCAATTGGAAAAATGACAATCCATCCTATGAACCTTAAGCGAGCATCAAAAATTGATCAATACTCTATTATCTGTATACAACATATCACAATCGTTCTCCCTTTCATGTTGATAATTGTCACCTCATGTTTTTCATAATCCACTTTAGGTGCATGCCTCATGAGCAATTCATAACCAAAATAATTTAGAACCACCGAAGTTTAGAACAAAACTATCACACAAAAAGAGAAAACTTGAGTTGATAAAAAAGATTGTCATAAATCAAGTAAAGACTAGTAGACCTCTTGCTACACTAATCATAACCAAAGGTCTATCAACTATCTCGGGCTCCAAAACCCAGTCCATATACTACAACATTATAGATAAAAGAATGCAAAGCTCTAATATCAAAATGAACTCTAAAGAATATCTTGAATAAAAAACATACCTTGCACCGCAACTCCCTTTCCTTTGGCATTTAGAGCATGAGACGTAATCGTGACATTGGTAGAATATGCTTTACCAGTTTGCTAATCCATATGGAGTAGTGGGCAATCATTTTCCATGTTCCCTTGCTTATCGCAATTAAATAAATTTCTCCTATTAACATTCGTATACTCTTCAGAGTAGGGGCCCTTACCTTTTTGTAGTTGAAGCGAACAACCTTACCCTTATCTTTCTTATTATTTGTCCATCTAATTCCCAATTGTTTCCACTCTTTCCATTCAATTTCTTCTTATTTCCATCGCCCTGCTGTAGTTTCAACTCCACTTTATCAGGTGAAACAATAGCCACCTTACGAAACATGTTTTCATGTCTTGAGGTCTTCTCAACCAGCTTCTCCAAGGGAACTTCTACGTGGTTCACCAACCGTTTTCCCAACTACTTATTAGAAACAGTAATGAACTACTCCCTAGTGGAGTATTTATGAGTGAATTTCCATAACTAGAAAGGGTAGTAAACCAATAACATACTCAGACACTATCACGTCTCCCTGTTTCAACTCTGCAAACCTCTTAAAAAAAGTCGACATTCGAACTGAAGGAATAAATTTATCCTCAGATCCATCCTTGAATTAGTCCCATATAATCTGGTCCTCAAGAGTTGAGATAGTCTCACCATCCCATCAGCTCATGGCTCTATCTTGAAGTAGTCGAGAAGAAAATTTTCTTTCATAGCATCATCCAATCCAAAGATGTGACTGCAAGTATTTAACAATATCTAAACTTCTATAGCATATTTGGTCCTAAAAGTTTTTTCCTCTCAAATAAGCACGGTCCTAATTTAAATCAACAAAATATTTCCTAGACACTTGCACAAGAGTACCATCTTCTCCAATAGCAGTTTGGTACCTTAACAACAATACCACCAATGCTTCAAATATAGCCTGGTAATCGGGTGTACAACTCCCAACCCACCCTCTCCAATTACCTATAAAACAGAGTGATTCCTATTAGTGTTTTTCTTGCTTCGATTCATTATTTTTCTATAATTAGAATGATTGTCCACTTATAAATAAAATTGCAATACTACTCAAGTGCATACTAACATATTATATGCAACTATATAGTTCAAATCAAAATCATCTATAGATGAGTATCTTTAACATATACTCTCTATTAACGTTGGTTAATAGAATAACCAAAGCTCTAATACTAAATGTGATGACACCCATACAACCTTTACCAAATAGTAAAGAAGCAACTTGCACGTGCTAAATGATATGTGATGATCATCAGGGAAGAAATTAAAATAGAATATGTCATATTTCTCAAAGCACATGGATGAAGTATAATAACAGTATAAACTAAAATACAGTGATCCATAATAGACTGGAAAATTCATTAACATCAAACCATAAGGTTATATACAATCATGTATAATGTCAAGTACATTAGTCCTTCACAATATCACTTAGTGTAAAGGAATAGAAGAAAAACACTTAAAGTATATTGTAATACGTCGACCCCTCCTAGCTCTCCTCTAGAATAGCCACATTGCCATTAGAAACTGTTACATAGTCTACTCATCAGCAACACCGATGAGTGCCTAGGGTAATAAGAGGAAACATAAAACCTTGATTTAGACAAAAATCTGGTGTGAGCAATAAATGACTATATTAAAAAATACTAGAAAATATGCTACTAGATAGGTTTAAGTCTTATATTTGACTCGTCCCTGGATTAAAGAGTCAGCGCATAATACCAAAATACGTATGCTAATCAAATAAACAAACAATATAGAATGATAATGATAAAATAAGCTAGCAGTTCTAAGCAGCCTCCGCCAACACTCTTGTTCCCAATCCCACTTCAGTATGCTAGAGGTGATGCCCTAACCAAGGAAAGAGATAAAGTTTCCAATAAGGAAGACCTAGCTATCACGTTTAGAGCCTTGAAAACATTAAAAATTTATGACTAGCTCTGCTTGAGTCAAAAGCTAATGGAAAACCATGGTTCTAGTTTGATTAATGTACCTTCAAAACCCTAGTGTCCAACAATTAGAGGATGACCTGCAATTAGTTTTAGTGTGCATCCCTACAAATCCCATGCCTTGATTCAACACTTGAACTATCCAAGTTATCAATGATTCCTTGGAAATTCCATTGCAATAGCTTCTTTAATTTCACGTAGGGCTCAAGTGCCACCTAATCTAGTCTATTATCATATAGCATCATCGCGTTGTTTATCACACTCATTCATTTCAACCTTATTACCGAGTTTCCAATCGAAGAGTCAAAGCTATATGTTACTCCCTTGATTTAATCATATTTTTGAGTTTTCAACCAAAGAGTCAAATTATCCACTACATTCTTTTAGTTCAGCCTAATTCTGAGTTTCCAATCAAAAAATCACATCTTCGTTGTAGAAGAAATCACTAAGCCACATCCTTCGGCACAACCCTCGAGATCCACTATATTATCACATGATCTTTTATATTATTTCTTTCTTCTTCGTGGATCAATCACCTTGCTTTGATCCAAGACAAATAGTCATCTTGATTTGATCCAAAATTACTTTATTTAGATTAAGGCTTTAGTTTTGTCTTGAGAAACTTAGAAAATGATTTAAAGACTTCCCTTAACCACTTTGAAATAATAATACACCTGAAACGATGCTTCGAGCTTTGAAAAACACAACTTTGAATCTCAAAGAACTCTAACTTTAGCTTTGAAACACTTGCTTCGAGCTTCGAGTCTCCCACTTTGAATCTCTATGCTTGGAGTTTCAAATCACTTTCTTCAAAATATCTGGCTTCAAACTCCGATGTATTTTGCTTCGAGGAAAAGGATCATCTCATTTAAATTGTTTTGAAATTGACCCTTCTGCATAAAGAAGAGAAGGGAATGGAAGATGACTTTGTCATCAAGTTCTAGTAGATCTTCCATATGAAGAAGAGAAGATCTCATTTCCAAAGTCTTTGGTGGTCTATTTATAGAGAAGAGCATTTCAGATCAGTTCAAAATCACAAAAAAAGGTCGATCTAGGGACGATCCTTCCTACAAAGAGGGACTCAGATCACCCCATGCATTAGGGATTGGTATTAATCCTTGAGGGTTGTTCCCTAAGAGGTGTGATTCCCAGGATGAGCCCCTTTCCTTGCCTCTTGGCTTCTTTAATTTCTTGTTTGCTAATTATTATCCATGATTTTGAGTTATTGACGTAGTTCTAAGCAAGTTTTGAAATCTAAAATTGTACGACTCATATCCATACTAATATGATACTTACCCAAATTATGGGTTTTGAACCTTTTCTTTAGATCCATAACGATATGATACTTAGCCAAAATCTAATTTCTGATCTAGTATATGCCAAATTGATATTCAACGAATCAATTTCTCACGGATTCATATAACCGTCCCTACTCGATTTTCGAGTTATCTAATGTATAAATCCAAAGTGTAATGGCTTTATCAGAAGGCAGATAAACAAATGGTTGCTTTAGTCAGTTTTTTTTATAATATAGTATTCAACAGTTATGATGTTATTTTCATTGTATATTGATATCCTAATCTTTGTGACTCTCCATGATACACATCCTATGCTATGACTGTAATTTAAGGTATCTTAAAGGAGTGGGTTATCACAATAAATTACTTCAGATTTTATCGAAAGATTGTCACAGATTAATGTTAGCAATGATAGTACAAGGGTGGCAGTAGATCGAATGACCAAGATCACAATTTTCTGTTTGTCAAGTCAAGTAGAACATCAAAGTGAACTGAATTATATATGATCTGAATTGTACAATTCTGTAGCGTAAAGAAGAGCATCATAAACGACAAAGGTCGGTTATTTACTAGTGAATCTTGAAAGAGCTTCGCGAGCTGGATTTAACATGGCTAATCACATATGGATGGATGGACAAATCAAAAGACTAAATCATATATCGGAGAACCATATGGAAGCTATATTTTTTACTTAGAGGCTCTTGGGATGACCATCTACATCTAGTAGAACTTGCATGCAACAACAAATATCAATTAGATATTTATATGACTTTTTATAAAGCACTATATGGACGACCGCATAACTCACCTTCATATTGATGGAAAGTAAACGACAGATTGATATCATCGAAGATACATTTAAGAACATTAAGGTCATTTAGAGATGCTCGGGACTAACAGAAGAAAAGTCCACTTGAATGATAGGCCACACACTCCTATAAAAAACTCAGTTGAAACCATCTGGTCCACTAGCACTGTCCTTGCTTAGAGAAAATATGAAAGTACGTATTTCTTTTGAGGAAGGGGGTGCGACTAGGTCAGAGTTGTCCGACGGAAGGATCATAGGAATGAAAGCAAGAAGAGAAGGGTCAGATGCCGGAACTGAAGGATAGGAGAGGAAGGATTAGAAGTGGGATAGAATATCATCTTTGACTTCATCCGGAGTAGAAGCCAAGGATAGATCAAGATGCCGAATTTGACAAATGTTGAGAAGGCTATTCTTCTTACGAATGGTCGAATGGAAGAATTTGGAATTCGTGTCACCTTCCACAATCCACTTAATCCTAGCTTTCTAGCGTAGGTGGTCGTGTTCAATATGAAGCTCTGACGAGAAGGCAATCAGTTTGTGTAACTTCTCAAACAAGGTCATTTCCAAGGTTCTAACTTCAAGGCTTGCTCTGGTTCTTGAGCGGCTTATTTCTTCTTCTCAGACTAGGTTTGTTAAAGGACGACTTATCACTGATAACAACCTTCTAGCCCAGGAGCTGATTTCTTAGTTTGATAAGAAGGTTCGTGACTCTAATGTGGTCGTTAAGCTTGAAATGGCTAAGGCTTATGACCACATGTCGTGGTTCTTCATCATCAAGGTTCTGAGGGCTTTCGGCTTACCGAAACCCCTCATCGATGTTGTTTGGAGGCTTATATCCAATTGCTGGTTTTCCGTGCTCATTAACAGACCAGCCATAAGATATTTTCAATCCTGGAGAGGTCTGCATCAAGGTGACCCCCTGTCCCCTTCCCTTTTCGTCATTGTTGCAGAGCCATTCGTTCGAGGACTACATTTCCAAACGATAGCTGGACAGATTCACAGGTTCGGTATCCCGAGCGGTTGCCCTCTTATCTCATCCTTATCATTCGCAGACGACACCATCATTTTTATGAATGGTACTCGTCGCTCTATTCGTCGCCTTCTTGATCTTATTAGGCAGTATGAGAGTTGCTCGGAGTAACTCGTGAACTCTGTCAAGAGTTGTTTCGTGTCCGCTAAAGACCTGCTGTTGACTAGATCCTCCTAGATTGAGTCGACTGCTGACTTTAAGGCTGCCTCTCTCCCTTTTCCTTACCATGGTATTATGCTTTATCGTGGTAGCAAGCTGAATGCCATTTTCGACCCCCTAACTGACAAAGTTAGGGGTAAGATTATAAAATGGAATGCTTCTCTGATCTCTCAAGCTGGCCGTTTGGTTCTCATTAAGTCTTTCCTTGATTCAATGAGATCTCATATCTTTGCAGCTATGACTCCCACTGCATCCTTCTTCCGTTCTTTCCATTCCCTAGCTCCGTCCTTTTTTTGGGGTAACAAGGACAACAAGTCGTGCCACCACAAGATTGCTTGGAACACCATTTGTCGTCCCAAATGTGAGGGAGATCTAGGACTCCGCAACCCTAAGAATATTTGTTTATCCTTTGCTTGCAAGATGTGGGAAAGTTTTGGAGCGAATAACTCCCTTTGGACGACGTTCTCCATGTCAAGTATCGTACTCTTGTCGGCACGAATTTCACCGGTACCCCGTCCTACGCTAGTGAGACGTGGAAACATATGCAATCTGTGAAGGCCTTATCAGATGCCTATGGGGATGGTTCCATCTGGGACGGCAACCCCTTTTCTCTTAAGGCACCATGGAATTCTGTGCGGACACCAGGCCCACGACTCCTTGTTTTCAACCACTTTGGAATGTTCATATTCCGCCGAAGGTTTCTCTGTTTATGTGGAAAACCTTGCAAGAGGGTTTACCAATAGATGAGAACCTTCAGCGAATCGGGATCCCTTTCGTGTCCAGATGCAGGTGTTGCAACATTGGATGCACTGAGTCCTCTTTTCATCTTTTGATCTCCGATACTTGTGCCAGGGCAGTCTGGAATTACTTCGGGAATCTAATTGGTTGCCGAGGTAATGCTTCCTCTTTGGAAGGTTTACCGAGTTTCTAGTGGGCTGGCAACTCTAGTAAATCTTTCCGTTCTTGTCTCCTTCGTCTGATTCTCTGTCTGATTTGCTTGCACATCTGGTGCTTAAGGAATAAGGCAATTTTTGATGAAGTGACTATGGACCCTCCTTCTATTATCAGGAAAGTGAGGAATGATGTATTCCTTACATTCTGCGGTAGACCTTTTCGGGGTGTGTTGGGAGGCCGCTCTAGGAGGCTGGATGTTTTCTTCGATATTATATCATTGACGGCCAATCAAAGGGCAGGTATTGGCTGATTTCTTGGTTTTGTGCTTAGTTTATTTTTTTTGTTCCTTGTTTATTGTGTTTTCTTCTACCTTTTATCCTTCCTTCCCTATTCCCCTCAGTTCTTATATTGTTTGCTAGTTACGCAGATGTTGCTTTATAGGTTGCTGATTTGGATTTGTTTAGGAGCTGGTTGGGTGCTCTCAAGATCGATTTCAGGAGCTTTTGTAGAGAAGTAGCTTCTTCCCTTTTCTTGGGCTCACACCTTGTTGTTGAGGCAACGATTGTTTCATGAGTTTTTGGCTTCCTACCTAGGTCTGTTAACCATTTTGGAGCCATGTCCACAGCTCTGGAACTTACTTTTTCTCAGTGGAGCTTTGGTATCTACGACGCTCCTCCTGTTGCTGAGGCTTCATCTGCAGTGACAGAGGCTTTGCTTGGAGTTGTATTTTTTCACTCGTCTTTGTTTTGTAGCGTTTGTTGGTTGGTATTGTTGATTTTAATATGTGTGTGCATGGTTTTTGCTATTCACAAACCATTTTTGTGAGCCCTGGAGAATGGCTAGATTCTCCCTATTTTATATATATATATATATATATATTACTCATTAAAAAAAGTAGTTTGATACAAACCAAGGAACAAAAGGAAATAATATATTCTTTTCAGATGTAAAAAAAAGGGCTAATAGAAGAATAAGGTTGATAATAGAAGAAGAGATTTACAATTCACTGTAGAAAATATATTACTTGTGAAGGTTTCTCATTTCAAGAATGTGGTTCAATGTGAAAGGGAGAAATGTTTCCACTAGAACCCTTTCCAATTACAATCAGGTTTGCAGAGTTGACATATAAGGTTGCCTTGCCTTCGAAGATGACGAGCATACACAATATTTTTCATGTCTCCCATCAACAAAATAATTTGCATGACCTGGCACAAAATAACTAAATACAAATTCTTAATTAGTCAACATGAAATAAAGCAAAAGTGATAGCAATTATACATGATAGACTAAAAAAAGCACCTTAAAGCGGTAAGGCCAAGTTGGGCTGCTATTTTATTTCAACAAATCCTAGAAATTATTTAAAATTTTATTTCATCATCTAACCATAAGTTCGTGTAAGATTTCAATAGAACTATTGTAATATATAATAGTGAATACGCTTTTCTATTTTTTTGTTTAGTCCAACATCATGGGATAAAGTTTAATTACTAGCTTCAAGGCTTATATATAAAGGAGCAAATGTAATATAAATATATAACTAATATCTTTAATGAATAAAATTCTCTTCCCTTTATTCTCTCCAATAGATTCTAATTTCCTTATTTTATAACACATTATCAGTAGATTTCTAAACAAATAGTAATAATTAAAAAATTAAAATTCAAGTCCATTTTTTTTTCAAATATGATAGTTCAAAATGGTAAGTTATTTTCCTAATCTAATTGATCAAATATTTCATATCTTATTTTGTTATTTTTTTTACATCTCATTGTATTATTAATCTACTTATTTATATCTGATTTCATTTGTACATCTAATTTTTTGTCCCTATATTTTAGATCTCGTTTTGTCGTATATTTCTTTTTTGTTTTAATTTTTTCAAATCTCATGTATATCCGTGTTTTGTTTGTGATAATTTTGAAACTAATCAAGAATTAAAATTATTTCATAGACTAAAATGTAATTTCATAACTTATTATGCTAATTTTATTTTTAGATCTAATTTTCTAGACTTTATTATGTATTTCTTATCTTATAGATATTGCTCTACTAATTTATCACGTTAGATTTCATTTTATTATATATCTAATATTTTACATCTCATTCCATTGGGTATATGTCTTAATCATTGCATTTCAGATCTTGTCGTATTGTAGATTTGACTTATTATATTATATTCATTTTATATTTCATTTGAATCTTATTATATTAAAGATCTCGACATCATTTTTGTATATTTTTGGGCTCATTTATTTTTGAAAAGTAAGTTTCAAATTTGACAATTTTTTTATTGTTGATTTAAACAAAATTATTAAACTCGATGGTGTTTAGATTTGTGATATGGATCTAAATAATTACACATGTTTAGTAAATGAAGTTTTCATTTTGAAAATCCTTGATTTGGACTTTGACTTTGAAAACGATTTTGACATATAATTTATATTTCGAGAACAATTTTTTTATTATTTCTTGAAGAAACATATAAATGAATATATGAGTCTAGAAGATTGTATTAAATTTAGATCCAATATTGATATCGATTTAGCACAAATGTAGTGAATGGAAATACTTTGTAACTTAATTTCTAACATTTGAATTAGTAGTTAAGAACCTGCAGTTCCTATAATACTAAAACCGAGTTTCCATAAATAATTAATTTTAAGTTTCCTTACAATGAAGGACCACAAGTCCAAAGAAAATTTATTAGAAATTCAAATCATTAGGTGGAAATATATAGGATCTATTGTTCATGTTTATATATATGATATGATTAGATAATGCCTAAATTGCAGTAAAATCCCCACTAAAGCCCTGCAAAATCCCCGCTATATCTCGTAGCGCTCTTCAACCGATACGCTATTTCAATTTAGTGCTGATGAACAGTAGATTCGCTCTTAGCCTCGCTTTTTTCCACTGCATCCACTAAATCAACGCCTTTTAGCAACAGCTTTAGCAATATTAATATATAGAGATTGTTGACTAGTTTTCGTTATAAAAAGATCATTAAAGTTAGTGTAAAGAGCTAATGTTAATGCATAAGTATCTAATATATTATAGACATATATTATAGTCATCAAATATGTTGCGCATAATCACGATATTCTTTGGTTTTGTTATAAAAGATTAATTAATATTGGTTTCTTCTATCCATATAATTTGGAAATGACATTTAGTTAGTTTTAAGTAATGGGTTTCAACATCTAATGAACCTTTTTGCGAACCCGCTATATCCCTGCCATTTCCCCGCTTTATCTTTGCTATATCTGTTTGTCTCTCCACCGCTATAGAACCGCTAAGCATTTTAACTTCGACTATCAATTTTTTAGTCAAAATACGTTATTTTGTATTCCTTATAGATATACAGTATGGAATTTATTAAAGATCTATAAAGATCAAAGATGCATGTTATTCATTTGCTTATAAATCTGGCTTTATTGTTCATGTAGGATTAAAATAAAACTTTAGCAGAGTTAATTATGTTGAAACAAATAATCAAATAGTATCCTAGCAAATCATTAAATGCAACAAATTGGGATAAAAGATATGAAACAAAATTATGATGGGTTAACGTTGGAGGTAAGAATTAATCATATCATCAAAGCTATATAAAAATAATTATTAATGTAATGGCTCGGTTGACCTGAAGATCAATGAGTAATAAGATTTTCTACTCCAGTCATTAATTTGATTTAATTGAATCCAAAAGATTTGTAAATGGAAATGGTTTATTGACAAAATATTCTGTTGAAGCCTGAAAGCAATAAATAAATAAATCAATGAGAGAAAATGAAATGATGTTTTATGCTTATCTAAATCTTTAAAAAAGAATGTTCTGATTTTTCTGAAGTTAAGAAAAACTTCCATTGAATTTAAAATCTCCACAAGAGATAAAATGATTTATTTCCATGATGATTTACTCTTTGCATTATTATTACATACTACTAACATGAATTAGTAAAAATATTAAATTATTATTTTTATCTATTTTGCTAAGTAACAAATACTACAGAAGATTAATTTATTTTTGTGCATTTAGCATTGACTACATAAGACAAATATAATGATATGCTTGATATCTATTTTGTTGTAATCCAAATCAAGAAAAAATCATTTCAAAATTTAGTTATTTATATTTGCTGTCGTTTGAATCAAGATGAAAAGTGAAACCCTAAGTGAATCAGTAGATATTTTTATACATTCATGTGAGAAAAGGAGTATTGTTGAAACGACCCAAACTCGCCCTTACGGGAAAGCCCGGATTGAGTTGAGAACACGACAAATCAGAACACAAATAGAAGAACATTTCATTGCCTATTACAACAATTTACATCAGAGTACAAGAATATAACAGAGTATGAATAAATAATATACATCAGAAAAATACCAGAGATTTAAATTACATTTAAATAACAGCGGAAAAATAATATAAAAACACAATTGAAAGAAATACACGGATACAGAGCTTTCGGAATATCGCTTCAGCTATAAACCGGATCCTTTGAATATAATATCTGGAAAGCCAAAACTACTAGCTGCCCATGTGGAATAAATGGGCACCGGAGTTTAGGTTAAAACAATAAACTCCAGGTCAGTCATGGGACTGATGTGAGAACCAAAACAGTTATAAACTTTATTTTAAAGCAGGGTAAATCACGGGACCACGCCGTATAACACGGAACGGGTTTACTCCTCGTGAATCTTAGTTTAAAATTAAACAACGCAATGCTTTTTGGAAAATGAAGCTATTATAAGACTCAGGTCCCATCACACAATGCAATGCAAGCCAGAGGATAGAGTTTTCTCTTATAATAGCTAAATATGCTTGATACGTATAAAACAAAATTATTTTGATACTACTAGTGCATTACTAGTGCATAGTGTTTAAAAACAACTTCAAATATAAATGTATCAATCATAGATGTCATGGGTACCATATATCATGTTGCCATACTAGTTCTACAATCAAAACCGCATGATGTTGTATTGGAAGTTGGATTTCCATCTATGAACCATGGAAAGGGATTGTCCTAACCGAATTCGAGACTCTCTAGGCCAAGCCTCAGGATTCAGCCGCAACTGCACCTGGGAGCCACAAGGGCCGGTCCACAACTTACGTTAGTGGATTTTATATAATTCCTGAAAAATACGTTTCCCCACCCCATGGGGCATAAATCAAGAGCCAATAGGGACTCAAATCCTAGCTACCTCGTTTTCCATCGTCCACATAAATAAAAAATGTCTGGGCTCCATACCATGACACCACTCCTAGCTAGAAATAAACGAATGTTCTCCCTGGATCCTTCTCCCATTTCTGGTTCATACCGGGGTGTGAGGCTCGCGAATTAACGCTATACACAAAGATATGATAATTGCTTTGATCATCAACCACAAGGCTCTGCTTTTCAACAAAATCCTTGATCATTTGCATCTTGGCATGCCACACTGACAATTCACGCCATGCGATTGATGTCTATCGATATATAACCTCCGAGCTCGTACGTCTTAGAGAAGGGTGTTAAGCAAGAGAATAAATTCTCCACCACCAAGAAGGTATATATTTAATAGAAATCAATCAGCATAGAATAAAACCAATGTCAGATACACATCCATTTACAAGTCCGTTCTGGGTCTGAACAAAACCGGATGCACCTTATTCCTTGTCCCATATGTCCAGTATGGAAGAGAAGTCCTCGCATATCCGTCGATCTCCAAGTACGTCTGGATGATCACAACTTATTACCTTGTCTTGGGTGTAGTGCGCAATCAAGACATCAGTAATCATCCAAACGATGTGAAGAACTCGGGTTTTCAACCACCGTCTTCATCTTCGACTTTTAGTCATCGTAGTAATTATTCAGAATGGGTTAAACTCGGTCTTTCCGAATAACTCGCGTATTTTAAAATCAATAATCCAGTGCTATAAAAACACATAAAATTCAGTTCTTGAAAATGGCGTCTATGTCTACTAGAACAAATGGCGTCTACGTCTGCTAATACAAACCCTAACCCTAACGAAGAAAATCAATCAAATTCTACATCCGATGGTGAATTGCAAGAAGAAGATGCAGCTGCGATGAAAGAAGAGGGATGGAAGGAAGTCAGTAAGAGGCGGAAGTCTTTAACCCAAGCGGGGAAAGTAAAGGAACAAATCAGATTGCCTGTCGGAAAATCTAGTTATGCTAGACCTAAAAATACAAATAAACAATCGGATCTTCAACTGAGGCAAGGAGTAAGAACATGGGCAGCGGCTATTACTGGAAACACCACAATTGAAGGAGGAATAGAAATTTTTATTAATGCTAAAGATGAACAAAGGGAATATGCAGATCTGGATGATCTTGTATTCGATTCAGCAAAAAACATGTGGAAAAATTCAATTTACATTTATTTGGTGGGTAAAAGACCATTTTATGTGCATCTGAATGCTTTTGTTCGACGCGAAAGGAACCCAACTGGATCATGGGACGTGTTTGCAAGAGAGAACGGATTTTACTTGATAAAGTTTGAAAAGGAGGAAGACTGCAATTCAGTTCTAGAAAGAGGGCCATGGTTTATGGATAGTAAACTGATTTTTACAAAAAGATAGGAGCCAAATTTACGATTGGAGCGAGACATGTTAGAAACGCACCCTGTTTGGATAAAATTGTTGAGTCTAGACTTATCACTATGGAATGCTAGGGGTATAAGTAAACTAGCTAGTTTAATTGGTACCCCGCTTGCAATGGACAATCTTACAAAAAATGTTAAATGACTGAATTATGCTCGTGTGCTAGTGGACATGCATGTGAACAATGAATGTAAAAAACAGTTGCGTGCAAAAGATAAACATGGCAACATTTATTTGCAAGATGTAGAGTACCAGTACATTCCACCATCATGCAAAAATCGTAAATGTTTTGGTCACACTGGTAGTCATTGTGTTACAGTGGTGAAACCTGTTAAGCATTTGGATGATAAAAGAGAGAAATAATGAACTACACACGACTGAAGTGCAGCTGGAAAAAACACTGATCTAATCAGCTACAAAAATGCTGCAGATACCACTACCAGATTCATACAAACTAGTAGTACTACACCTATTGACATAACTACTCCTGTACAAACTGACGACGACCTTTCTACTACTGTGGTCGATCCAGTGGCGGAGCAGAGGATTCAGCAACTGGAGACGGAGGCAACAACTGATGAACCAAGGGCGAAAGTTCCCCAAATGGATGTGCCATCACTGGCTGTTGATTCAAAAAATGCAGACCCTGAAACCATAGAAGATTTGAATCAATTAAACATTGACTTAGAAGAATGGGATGACGAAGAGAAGGAAGAGAATGGTAATATGTCCAAAAGTTCAACTAAACCGAGCCCAGAATATAAAGCATAATTCCGTACAAATTCTGAGAAAAGTATGGCTAATGTTAGCATGAGGGTGCAGCCTCCTAGACTAGCTAGGAGCCATCCACGTAACCCCAAATGTCCAAAATTTGTTGGAAAGTTCGAGGTCTTAGCAATGATACCCGCTTGTTAGACCTCGACGGTCTTCGAAGGAAGCATCTTCCTTCATTTCAGGGTATCTTAGAAAACAAGATAAACGATGACAACTTGAAGTTTTTTGTTAAATCTATGGGTAATCAGTGGCTACATGTAAATAAAAATGATTTCTCAAATAAAGGTAGAATACTCATCATATGGTGTGCAAATGTATGGTCATGTGATGTGTTAGATAAAGATGACCAGCAAATCACGGTTAAAATTTCAAACTTGGGTGGCCTCAACATGATAATATTTGTTGTATATGCTAGTAACTTAAATAATCAGTGAACCTTTTTATGGGATAAACTAAAGAATCTAGCTATCAACATTAAAGAACCTTGGATAGTGATAGGGGACTTCAACGCTATCCTGAGAGTTAATGAGAAAAAAGGTGGAGCTAATGTAAGTGTTTCTCAACTTGTTGAATTTAATATCTGTGTGGTTGCTTCAGTGCTAGTAGAACCAGTACATTATGGCGTGTATTATACATAGAGAAGTGGTGAATGCAGGAAAATAAATTTAAACTTGACAGGGAGCTTATAAACTCAGATTGCATTAATTTGTTTTTTGATATGAAGGTTACCGTACTACCGTCTTCCACTAGCGACCATTGCCCTATTCATGTTAATCTAGTGCCTAGAGTTGATAACAATAAGGGAAGGCCATTTTGATATGCTAATCACTGGAGATTATTAGATGTATCTTGAGTCTTTCAATTTTGATATGTTACAGCAGTATGATGATTCTTTCATGTATCACTTTGTTCAATTCCTCAAATACTCAAAGCAACAAATCAAAGAATGGAATAGAACCAAACCAAAAGCCAATGACCATATCAACATCATCGAAGGAAGGTGTGTAGAGCTTTTACAAAAAATTGACGATGGGGATGACAATGATCATGCGTGGAGTCTTTATACACAAAATCAAAGTGAGCTCAAGGAAGCACTAAGATTAAAGGCGGTGGAGCTAAAGCAAAAAGCTAATGGCTGGTGGAGGTGAATGCACTAAATTGTTTTATATGAAAATGTCAGTTAGACGAAACACTAATTTTAATTTTCAAATTTTTGATCAGGATGGAAATAACTTGGTGAATCTATCCAAATTCGAAGATGAAGCATGCACATATTTTAAGGAGCTATACAATGGTGAATGCTCAATTGACTTACCCCATATTGTTCTGAGGAGATTGCTGAATGCTAAAGGCAGGAGGTTGCTGTGCAGAGCTAACAATGAAGCTGAAGTCACTGATGCTATTAACTCCATCCATATTGACTCCGCCCCCAGACCCGATGGGTTCGGGTCTTGTTTCTACAGATGGCATTGGAACAAACTGAAATGTAAGGTAACATTAGCAATTGATGAATCATTTAAGACAGGGAAAATTCTAAAAGAAATAAATCACACCTTCTTGTGTTTAATCCCAAAGACGGAGAAATCTACCAAGATAGCAGACTACAGACTGATTGCTTGTTGTAATGTTTTTTACAAAATTTTGAGTAAATTCATTTGCAATAGAATTAAAAAAGTGTTACCAGACTTGACTGCAGAATGTCAGAGCGCTTTCATTAAAGGTAGGAGCATCTTAGAGAACTCTTTGTTGGCTCATGAACTGATTAGAAACTTCAATAAAAAAGGTGCAGACAAATTTTGCCAGAAAGTGGACTTCCATAAAGCATATGATAAAATTAGCAAGAATTTTATTATCCATATGCTTAAGGCTATGGGGTTTCCAGAGAAAATTGTTAGACTTATCTCAGAATGTATCAATACTCCTACTTTTTCTATATTGATTAATGGTGTGCCTAAGGGATATATTACCAGTAATCGTGGTATTAGACAGGGAGATCCTTTATCCCCGTATCTCTTTGCCATAGCCATGGAGTATTTTTCAAAAAATGAGAAGGCAATTGTGCCAATCCACAAAATTCAACCATCTATTAGTCATCTGCTATATGCTGATGACCTGATTGTGTGCATTAAAGCAACAAGCTCTGTAGCCCAAAAAATTTCGAACATTTTTGAGAGGCTAGAAAACTTTGTGGGTTTGAAGATGAATGAACAAAAGACGAAATGCTATTTAACAAATTTTGTCGTGTGAAAAACCATATCCTTAATATTATGAAAGTGAAAGAGGGTGCACTACTTGTGAAATACTTAGGATTGCCGCTGTCTTCGAATAAAATTATGGATAGAGAATGTGCTGAGCTAATTAAAGATAAGAGACAAATTACAAGGATGGAATTCTAATTTACTTTCTTTTGCGGGTCGTATTGAACTAGTACATACTATTATACAAGAAAAGGTAAATTTCTAGCTTCAAACTTTCCATTTACCTGATGCTTCGATAGACAAAATTGAATGGGTATGCGCTGATTTCATATGAAAAGGTAATCTGCATAAGATCAAATATCATGATCTATGTCGACCAAAAGCTGAAGGAGGGGTTGGTTTACGCAAAATTACAGATATAACAGAAGCATTCACTCTTAAACAAGGCTGGAAAATTATTGCGGATAATGGTTTGTGGTCTAGATGGATGAGGAGGAGATATGTTAAAGACAACTTATGGACTATGGTGATAGATAATAATGCCTCAGCAACTTGGAAAGCGATTTTACGAATAAGAAATAAACTTGCTAGCTGTTGCGAGAAAGAATTTGCAAAAGGCAATGAAACTGATCTTTGGAGAGATCCATGGATTAATGGAAAATCTTTGATTGACATATGGGGATGGGACACTTTTTCTGCATATGATTGTCCTCAATTAAGGGTCAAAAATATCATACAGGAAGGCAAATGGAAATGTGATAGCATACCATGCACAGAAGAACAAAAACGAAAAATTGAATATATCCCTCTGTACATCGACAAAGAGTTTGATATATGGAAATGGGGTTCAGGTAAATAATTCTCTATAAAAAATGCATGGAGCACATGCAGAAACACACAAAACAAAGTTAATTGGCATTCTGTAGTTTGGAATAGAATTCTACCTCCTAAACAATTGTTTACTACTTATAAAGCTCTATTACATCGTCTACCAATGAAGGACAGATTACGAAAATGGGGTATACTCAACAATATTGATTGCATGTTATGTAGCACACAGGAGGAGTCACATAATCATCTTTTTTTCAATTATTCTTACTCAAATGCAGTTCTTACTAACATCTGTACCAAATTCAATCTAAACTTGGGGAACTGTGACGATAATCTTCAAAAAAGAATTGATTACCTAAATGAGAGAAGACCGGGTGTAAACACGATATGTGAAGATAGATGCGTTGGCTTGATAACTACCATTTGGTGGTTGTGGAAAGAGCATAATCGAAGAACATTTCACAACAAGCAGAGGACGATGAACGAAATCAGCAAGCTAATTGAAGTAGATTTCAAACTAATTAAGAAGACGAGTCGAAGAGTGCTTACGTCAGACGCGGAAGAATCACTGCCTGTAAATGGAAGTCCGGATTAAAGGGGATGGCAGGTACTTCACACTACAGCTGAAAACCATTTGCCTCCATGAAGCTTTCGTCGATTTGAACTACGCCGCCACTATTCTCCATTTTGGGTCTCTTGAGTTTCTTTTAGGAATGTTAGAGAAATATGCGGAGGATGTCTGGTTTAATGTTTTATTTTGCTAAAGATGAGTGGACAAATGTGTATGTTGCGTTGTCTAGTTGTGAACGCATTTCTTCTGTTGGGCTGAAATAAGCCTTTAATAAAACATACCCAATTTCAAAAAAAAAAAAAAAACACAACATACGCCTCATTCCAATTCAGAATATTCTTTTATTCCAATATTCACATTTTAGGGAAAGGTTCCCATTAATTTTATCAAAGAAAAATTCTTTTAAATTTATTCTTTAGTCTTTCTTAGGATCTCATTTCAAAAGATTTTATTTTTTCCTTTAATAATTCTAAACCAAATTAAGGTTTATTCACTAGTCGGGATTATCAAGCCTTACCGAAGTAATCATTTATTAATACCAATCCCAACCTATTCATCCCATGGAGCAAAACTGGTAGTACTCCATATCTAACAACCACTGTATTATCGGTAATTTTAATTACCATTTCCCGTTCAAATCTAATTAAAGATTTAACCATCGCCTGGAGTAAAACTGGTGGTACTCCATTCTCGATCATTTCATGAATTTGATAAATTTAATTATCTCTTTCTCATTTTAATATAATTAAAAATTTATTAAAACTCCAATTTGGTTCTAATATCTAAAATCATTACTTTATGATCATTCAAATTTAAGAAATTAATCTTATCTTTAACTCGGTTAAAGAACCAATGTATTTAAAACACAGTTCACGATAAACCCAAAATCATCTTCCTTTAAAGTGGAATCTAAACGGAAGTCATAATAGTACATAATCGATATAAATTCCCGTGTCAGACTAATAATATAAATGGAATAACGGCAAAGCCTTTTAAATACCATATATAGTAACGGTCTTCATTCATAGAAGCTCATCTCGTTTATTATCAAATCGAATTTCATTCAATTCCAATTTCTTTTATTAAATTGGAAAACTTTACTTCGGAAAATTTCCATTTAAATCTTATTAAAAGATTTATAAATTCCAAATTATATTTTCACTGTTATTCGGGTTAAAGAACAAATGTCATTTAAAACACAGTTCACGATAAACCCTAATAATCCAATTTCAATTCAATACTAATTAAATATTAATTAATTGGTAAACTTCTCTAAATCTTAACTAAAAGATTTATTCTTTTCTCAACTGGGTTTAAGAACAATGTTATTAAAGACACCGTTCACGACAAACCCAAAATCCAATTTGATATTAAATATAAGATTCTGAACAGAAATTATATCGGCTTATATTCAATATTAAATTTTGAAACCAACAAATATTGTATTGGGAATAACGATATACATATATATATATATCTTCCAAATTCCTCACAATATCCGTATAGTAACAGAATTCAATATCGAAATATTCCGAATATTATTTCCATTCCAATTTATTCATGGAAAAATTCTGATTATTTGAAAACCATTTTCAAACTCCAATTTATTTTATTTAAAACCCATGAGATTATTATTCTAGTTAATAACTAGTTCATTTCGATAAAAATGTATTTTTATCTTTTCAAATATGGAATTTTTCACCTAAAATATTTCCAAATCATTTATTATGATTTTACATAATTTTTCCATATTTTTAATAATTTTAATATCGCACATACAGTCGGTTTCCAATAACGGCCACGGAACTGCATCCATAGCGACCTGTTTTGGAATTGATGTGGACATATTTACAAATTTAACCGTTAGATTTGAAATCTCTTATATTCATTGCAAAGCTCTTTTCGATACGAAGCCAACAGTTCTGGTTTTAGGAGAATCCGACGGTTGGATCTCTCATTACATCAATTTGAATTTAATGGTCGAAATTCACGAACAGTCGCTGCGCGGCGCGTTCTATTCAGGCCATTAAATATATAATATATATATTATATATTTTTCATCAATTTCCATTTAAAACATATTTTATAAATTGTTTATAAATCCGTTTTAAAATGATTCCAACTTCATTTTCAATTTTAAATCAAAATTGAATATTCCATATCTTTATCATATTAAAATGATAATATTATCAAAATATTAGATTTTGAAATCACTTCTTTTTGAAATTTATTATAAAATGAATAAAACCGATATAAAAATCTATTCGAGTAAAAATGGCGTTTGCTACTTAACTCGGCTTCACATATTTATATTTTTGTGCCCATCCAAAATCGGACATCAAAATCATAATTTTACTCTTCACTAACTAATGACTACTCCATAGCATGCAAATTTTATTCATTCCATATATACGTTAAAATTTTCATTTTTAACGAAGAAACATTTATTTCATTACATGTAAACTTTGTACACTTCATATTCATGTTAAAATAATATTTTTAATGAATAAACATTTTTAATGAACAAACATATATTTCAAGACATGTAAATTTGAATGGTTCTTACATATACATTTTGAAAGTGATATTTTTAATGAACAAAAATATATTTCAAGACATGTAAATTTTATTCACTTCACATACATGTTAAAAATAATACTTTTATCCAATAAACATATAAATCAACATATGATTATTTTTATTCCCTCATTAACATGTTAAAGATAGTATTTTTAACTAACAAAAATATAATTCAACATATGATTTTTTTTTTTACTTCATTAACATGTTAAAGATAATATTTTTAACTAACAAAAATATAATTCAACATATGATTATTTTTATTACCTCATTGAATATTATTTTTAAAATATTCATCATTTTAAAATGTTCTTTATTTTAAAAGATTCTTTAATTTAAAATATTCTTTATTTCTGAATCGGAATGCGACTCAATCAATTACCATATAATTTTAGTTATATGGATTTCATACATTGCATGTATTCAACAATAATGATAAATAATCATTAAACAGTCCATTCACATCCAGAGTGAAATTTACAACTGTGTGGCCGTTAAAATAAATAAATAACACCCATCACAGTCTGTCAATCCATCGATTGATATACAACTAAATATCGGGACTAGTGTATGTCAAATATCATCCCAATACCCGGGTAGGGTTTTCCAAACAGCAGTTTGTTTTAAATAAATCATTGGTTAATAAATTTAACCAATTCTAATTCGGTTTGAATTATTTTCTATTTAACGAATTTTCAATGTTTAAATTATAAATGGATATTTATAATTTGATTCCAACTACCGCATTAATGTTAACATTATTTTTAATACGTTAAAAATTTCAACATCACAAACAACACACAATACAGTCATTTCAATCCAAAAAAACAATCATGGTTTGTACAATAAATTGTGTCGGGTGCTACTAAGCACCGTCTGCATCCTAGTATATATTTAACTGCAATATAAATTGAATGAGAAAGAGTTCCCACCTTTGTTTCCACTCCGTCATTCTTTAACTATACGATTTGGATTTTGTTTTTCTTCCAGTCAGTTCCATCGCAATTTGTTTCACGTGGTATATATATTAAAATCAAATTTTTAATACGATGCTGTATATAATTAGAAACCACATTTTTAAACTATTCTATATATTTTAAAAAATCATATTTCTAAAACAAAGTCAATTATAATAATAATCATATTTTTAAACTCTTCTATATATATATATTAATTACATTTTTAAAAACAATGCATTTTTATAAAAATTCATTTTTAAAAACAATGCTTTATATATAAAAATTCCATTTTTATTATATGCTTTTTATGTAAAAATTATATTTTTAAAACAATACTTTTCTATTAAAAATCATAATGCTATTTTTATTTTCAAAAAGAATGCTAATTTTATTTTCAAAAAGAATGCTAATTTTATTTTCAAAAAGAATGCTAATTTTATTTTCAAAAAGATTGCTAATTTTATTTTTAAAAACAATGCAAATTCTATTTTTAAAAACAATGCAACTTTTATTTTAGAAACAATGCAACTTTTATTTTTAAAAACAGTGTAACTTTTATTTTTTAAAACAATGCAACTTTTAATTATAAAACAATGCAAATTTTATTTTCAAAAACATTGCAACTTTTATTTTTAAAAACAATGCAACTTCTATTTTTAAAAACAATGGAACTTTTATTTTTAAAAACAATGCAACTTTTATTTTTAAAAACAATGCAACTTCTATTTTAAAAACATTGCAACTTTTATTTTAAAAACAATGCAACTTTTATTTTAATCATATTTTTAATTTACAAAGCTATTTCATTTAAAAATAACACATTTTTAAAACTATGCTATTATATAATTTAAAACAATGCCAATTTTATTTAAAAAGTATGTCTTTTTATATCTTAAAAGTAATGTATTTTTATTTTTCAAAAGTAATGTCTTTTTATATTTTAAATATATACGCCATATATATATTCAAAAATAAAATTTTTAACACAGGGCTAGAATATATACAAATTACATTTTTTTTTCTCATTCAAATAAAATTATAAAATTAAATAAACTAATACAATAAACTTATTGATCACCTTGTTTAAATTATTAAACACATCCTTAAGGGTCTATAACCCCTGTCTTCTTTACTGACGTTCAAATTTGCCTCAGCCACATCGAAGAGAACCCATCAGCTCGATTGGAACTTCGCCGCGCACCATCCAAGAGGCCACCGCCGGCCAATCAGAATTGCTCCTGTCAGAGCCCCGCGCGTCGCCTACCTTTCCCCGCAACCATGGCCATCTCAGCCCTCTCCATCATCACGAAAACGCCCTCCAACGCGAGCCCTTTAGGCTCATAAATTGAACAACATCCTAAACGATATTCGATGAAGGTCATATAGATTTTAAGATCTCTGAGAGCTTAATGATTTCTGTTTTATGAGTATTTGAATGTGTTATGTGGATTAGAAATATTGAGGGAGGAAAGTTTGACATTTTTTGCCATCGGATTTTTAAGTGGCGGCGCTAAAAGATTTTAACGGGCCTAGGGTTTTTGGGGTGGAGAATTTATATAAACATCATTTTTTATTTATTAATTTCAAATATTTCGTGTTTATCGATCCAACCACCCAATCAAACCCAACGAGTGTCGTCCCTAGCTAAATACCCCCATTCTGGACACAATAGGATATGTCCCATAAGCCAATTCGACTGTTTCGATCAGTTTTTCTTTAAATTAAAATATAAATCAATATATGTTGAATTTAAATGTACATTTTAATTTACTTGGGCCACATACTAACTCCAAAAATTCCAAAAAAATTATATCTAGCTTTGTTTTGACAATACGGTCCTAAGAAAACTAATTTCATCGAATTTCGGGACCATCTGAAAAAATGGCATTTTCTGGACGATCCAATTCAACTAAAATTGACCAAACACGTTTTAATTTGCCATGCTCACATATTAATTCCAAAAATTATGAAAATTGGAATCTAGCAATAATTTGACATTCCGGATCCAACAAAAGTGGTTTCGTCGAAAACGGAGATCGTTTCCAAATGGCTATTTTTAAGGGCTATATATTATTTAAAATATATATAAATTCCATAGCGACTATTTCCAATTTTAAACTGGTCATTACTTTTTATTCTCATTATGAAATCTGAAATTTTCACATTCATTAGAAAGATATAATTAAACTGATTCAAATATTTCTAGTTTGACTGAAATCCGATTTATTTTGAATCTTGTACATTCAATTAAAATTTAAAATCGAATTTTCAAACTATTGAGCCATTTCAGGCTCGTTTTATAATTAAAATAAATTTATACGTTTCAACTTTGGTTAAAATAAATTTTTAGCCATTATTATTTAAAATAAATCATTTTAAATATTCAAAATTCATTAAAATTGCTAAAATAAAATTTATAAATTGGTCCAAAATTTCCGCGTTGTTACAATCTCCCCAACTTAAAATCTTTTCATCCTCGAAAAAGGAACCAAGCTAAAAGTTGTTTAATTAACCAACTCAACTTTCACTCTGGCTTTCATTCTTCAACTTTTCAGTTTCTAAGAATTTTATAATTTCTCAAAAATTTGGCTAACTCCCTAAATTTTTGTAAAATTTCGCCATAACCTCCTTTATATCGGTTGATATTTAAAACCGCAACTAGCCACGCAGGGCCCTCATCAATCCAAAAGAAAAAGAAAAAGCAAAGTGGCTTGCCAATCGGCTCACAAAATCATCAAACCCCAATAAATATAGTAAATATGTACCTTTTCTCGGGCATACAATTTTGTTCCTCTTCTTAGCTTCCATGCTATGACCTATTCACACATATATATGTACATATTTGCTAATATTTGCTATTTCAATCAATTTTCAATTCATTTCAATATTTGATTCGATTTGGGTAAATTTACCTTTCATTTACATATGGGTTTTGTCATTCCAATATTTTTTTTATTAGTTATACTAATAATCAAACAATATTACCAGCAATCATTTAGTTGATTAAATTTTCAAATATATATTTAAAATAATCAAAAATCATATTTTTAGTGCCAAATCACAACAATGAGCCCTATCTAAGTTTTGGCTCTCATACTAATCAATTGGAAATATATATATATATATATCCCGGTTTCGAGACTCGAACTTAAATACTGATGATGACGCATCAATCATTAGAATTATCCCCGTGCTACTAGAGTGTGATTCCATATCTATCCAGTATATTTGAGACTTTGAATACAAGCTAGCTAGGCGTATATGCAAAATCTTCATATACTCGATTGTCCAAATTCAATATAAAATAAAATACTCAAATATGTATAATAAGGTTTAAATTTTCAAAACAAAATCTGTTTTCATTTTTTTTAAATAGATAATACTCCTCGAACTCATTCTAAGATGCTATTGATCCCATCTCTAACAAGTCATTCTCATTGGATATTACTAATCCAATATATAATGAATTCTTTCGTTCAGTTCTAATGTTTCTTGTTCTCCAGCTTCGAAAACTAAAGCTCTGATACCACACTGAAATGACCCAAACTCGCCCTTATGGGAAAGCCCGGATTGAGTTAAGAACACGACAACTCAGAACACAAACAGAAGAACATTTCATTGTAGAACAACCCAGAAAATCAGAACCAATTTATAATTTTTATTTTTGCAATTTTAATGGATTTTGAATATTTAAAATGATTTATTTCAAATAATTACGACAAGAAATTTGTTCTGAATAGAATTAAAACGTATACATTTATTTAAATCGAAGTTAGAATATAAATATTTATTTTAATTATAAAAGGAACTGAAAGTGGCGTGGTAGTCTGAAAATTCGATTTCAAATTTCAAATGAATGTACAATATTCAAAATAAACCGGATTTTAGTAAAACTAGAAATATCTGAATCTGTTTGAAAATATCTTTCCAACGAACATGAAAAATCCAAATTTCATAACGGGAATAAAAATTATGTCTAGTTGAAAATTCAGAATAGTCCCTATGGAGTTTATATAATATATAGCCCTTCAAAAAAGCCATTTTGCAAACGACCTCCATTTTCGATGAAATCACTTTTGTTGGATCCGGAATGTCAAATTATTGCTAGATTACAAAATTCATAATTTTTGGAATTAATTTGTGAGCGTGGCAAAAGAAAACGTGTTTGATAGTTTCAGTTTGAATTAGATCGACTAGAAAATGACCATTTTTCAAACGGTCTCCAAATTCGATGAAATTAGTTTTGTTAGGACCGTATCGTAAAAACATAGCCAGATTTAGTTTTCTGGAATTTTTGGAGCCCATATGTGGCCCCAATAAATTAAAATGTACGTTTAAATTTAATATATACTAATTATATTTTAATTTTGATGAAAACTGATTAAAACGGTCGAATTGGCTTACCAGACATATCCCATTGTGTCCGGAATGAGGATATTTAGCTAAGGGCGATAGTCGTTGGGTTCAGTTTCGAGTTCATATCAATTAGTGGGCATTTTTTGGAATTAAAAATATTATATATATATATATATATTAAAGCTAAATTTCTATTTTCCTATTCGTTGAAAATGTCCTCGGCCGCTCGCGATTAACAGCTGAAGCCCATTCGATTCGTTTTCCCCAAACTTCGATCAATTCAAGCAATGAAATCCAAGGCTTCTTGAGGGAAATTTGAAGAGCTTCTCCTCCTCTTCAAATCCATGGCAACTGGAAGAATTATCATTGAGTATTTATCTCGAACAACGCCCAAAGTACCGCCACGTCGCCGTGAATCGCGCCGCCACCTGGAGCTCGAGCTCGTCGTCGAGCATATCACCAGAGAGCCCATTCGAAGGCGCAGATTGCGGAGCAACTCGATCATTACCATTCGCCTCAGATTTTCTGCAAGATCAAAACCTAGGTTTTGATCAAATAGAAAACTACGGCAGGTATATATTTAATTATTTGCAACACTTAATGGTGTAGCTATTTAATTAATGTTTATAAAAATCAGTTTTTATATATATTTAGCATTATTTTTAATTTATTATATATATATAAATTAGCATCTATAAAAACAATTTATATATATATAGCATATAAAAATATGAATTTTGGTTATATAAAAATATGAATTTTGGTTATATAAAAATATGAATTTTAGTTATATAAAAATATGAATTTTAGTTATATAAAGATATGAATTTTAGTTATATAAAAATACGAATTTAGTTATATAAAAATTCGATTTTTAGTTAGATAAAAATTCGATTTTTAGTTAGATAAAAATTCGATTTTCAGTTATTTAAAAATATGATTTTTATTATAGTTAACAGTAGTTTAAAAATGTGATCTTTTATAATATAAATAGCAATATAAAAATGCGATTTTTAGATACATAAACATCATATTAAAAATGTGATTTTTACTATGAACAGCGTGTAAAAGACTACGTTGGAATTTCAAGCCAATCCAAACGGTTCAGAAATTCAGAAACAGAACTGGAGGAGTGGATCCCAAAGGTGAGAACTTCCCACTCTAATTTATTTTCTAGTTAAATATATATACTAGGATGCAGACGGTGCTTAGTAGCACCCGACACCTTTGTTTGAAACCATATTGGTTTGGTTGATTGGTTTGTTTGTTTGAATTTGGTTTAATAAGTGAAATGAGTTAATTGGAATTGGTATGTGTATGGCGCGAGCCAGTATTAGGCGAGAGATAAGGCTATACCTTATTCCGGTTCTAGTATCGTGCCGTTATACTACCGAAATTTTCTAAAAATGTTAGAACAATAAAAATATCATTTTTATTGTATAAATGAACTGTATAAAATATTCCTGAATTGAAATAAATATTCTATAGTTAGAAATATAATTTTTAATATGTATATGAATAAATTAAATATTCATTTACAAATCAGATGATTTGATTATGTACACACATTTGATTGATATTGATTGGGACGATATATTTTACACATCGCCCAATTGCACAAATAAAATTGGTGTGTGTTGACTGAAACTCCACATGGGTATTGGGATGATATTTGACATACACTAATCCCAGTTGTTTTGTTGTATGTCAATCGATTGGCTAACGGGCTGTTGTAAGCAATAATTGTTCATATTTAACGCTTATGCAGTTGTGTAATGCACTCTGGATGATGGTTGACTATATTTGATTTTTGTTGTGTACATATGTGTATTAAATCCATATAAATAAAATTATATGGTAATTGACTGTGTCTGATTCCAATTCGGGAAGAACGAATATTTTAAATTAACAAATATTTTAAAATGATGAATAACGAATATTTTAAAATAACTAATATTTTAAAAATAATATTCAGTAATGGATCAAAATATGATTTTGATGTCCGATCTGGGATGGACACGAAAATATTGAAATATATGAAGCCGTGTTGATTAGATTAACACCATTTTGACGTGAACGATATTTATATCGATTTTATTCATTTTTATAATGAATATCGAAAAGGAAATGATTTCAAAATCTGATATTTATAAAATCTTATCATTTATATATTATAATGATAAGGAAAATTCAATTTTGATTTAAAATTGAAAATGAAGTTAGAATCGTTTTAAAACGAACTTATAAAATACATTTCAAATGGAAATCGACAAAATATATATAATATATACATTATATATATTTAATAGCCTGAACAGAATGCGTCGCGTCGTGGCCGTTCGCGAATTTTGACCATTGACTTCGAATGGACATTACGGGAGATCCAACCGTCGGATTCTCCTAAAATCAGAACCATTGGGTTCATATCGAAAAGAGCTTCCCAACGAATGCAAGAGATTTGAAATCTAATGGTTGGATTTGGAATTATGTCCAAATCAAATTTGGAAAAGGTCGATGTAAGTATAGTTCGATGACCGTTTATGGAAATCGACTGTACGGGGCTTGATGAAATTATTAAAAATCTTAATAATTTGTTTAAAATCATAATAAATGATTTGGAAAAAAATTAGGATGAAAAATTCCATATTTGAGAAGATAAAAATATATTTTTATCGAAATAAACTAGTTATTAACTAGAATTAATAATCCAATTATTTTTGAATAAAAAAATTGGATTTGAAATGGTTTTAAATATAACAAGAATTTCCAATATAACAATTGGAATGGATTTGAATGGAAATCATCTTTGGAATGTTTCAATGTTGGGTTTCATGATTATACAGATATTGTTATGGAAATTTGAAAGATATATTTATATCTTTATTTCCAATACGATATCCATTGGTTTTAGAATTTTAAATTGAATATAAGCCGATATATTTTCTATTTAGAGCGCCTTGAATTTAATATAAAATGGGATGTTGGGTTTGTTGTGAACGGTGTCCTAAATAACACTATTCTTAAACCCAGTTGAGGAAAGAGTAAATCATTTTATTAAGATTTAGTGAAATTTTCCAACTAATTAACATTTAGTTGGAATTGAATAAAAGAATTGTATTTAGGGTTTGTCGTGAATGGTGTTTTCAGTAACACTGTTCTTAAACCCAGTTTGAAAATAATAAATCTTTTAATTAAGATTATTAGAATTTCCAGTTACATTTGGTAATTGGAACAAAATGGAATGTGAATCGGGTTTATCGTGAACTGTGTTTTAATGACATTCGTTCTTCAACCCGATTTACAGTGAAATGTGATTTGGAATTTATAAATCTTTTATTAAGATTTAAAGGAAATTTTCCAAATTAAAGTTTTCCAATTTAATACAATAAATTAGAATGGTATGGAATTCGATTGGATAATAATCGAAGTGAGCTTCTGTGGAGGAAGACTGTTAATATATATGGAATTTGAAAGGCTTTGTCGTTATTCCATTTATATTACTAGTCGGAAGCAGAAATTGATATCGATTATAAATTCATCTGTTTTCCATGAGGATTCCATAAATAATCGAATGTGATTTGGGTTTATCGTGAACTGTGTTTTAAATGACATTAGTTCTTTAACCCAGTTAAAGATAAGATTAATTTCTTAACTTTGAATAATCATTAGGTAATGATTTTTGAGATTAAAACTAAAGTAGAGTTTTAATGAATCTTTAATTAGATTGGAATGCTAATGAGAAAATTAAACTTATCGAATTCATGAAATGATCAAGAATGGAGTATCACCAGTTTTGCTCCAAGCGATAGTTAAATTTTTAATTAGATTTGAACGTGAAATGATAATTGATTTTACCGATAACACCGTGGTGTTAGACATGCAGTATTACCAGTTTTGCTCCATGGGATGAATATGTTGGGATTGGGAAATATAATAAATGATTACTTCGGTTAGGTTTGCCAATCCCGACTAGTTTGGATAAACCTTAATTTGGTTTGAATTGGTATCCAATGGAAGATTAAAGAATAAATTTAAAGATTTTATTTTTGATAAAATTAATGGGAACCTTTCCCAATGGATATGAATATTTAAATAAAAGAATATGCAGAATTGGAATGAGGCGTATGTTGTGTTTTTATAACACTTGTTTATAAGATACACGAGTTATTCGGAAAGATCGAGTTTATCCCATTCTGAATAACTGATTCGAGATAAATCGACGATGAAGACGGTGGTTGAAGACCGGAGGTCTTCACATCGTTTGGATGATTACTGATGTCTTGATTGGGCTATACACCTAAGACAAGGTAATAAGTGGTTATTGTCCAGACGTACTCGGAGATCGACCAGATATGCGAGGAAATCTCTCCTATATTGGACATATGGGACGAGGAATAAGGTGCCTCCGGTTTCGTTCAGACCCAGAACGAACGTGTAAATGGATGTGTGTTTGACATTGGATTTTATTCTGTGTTGATTGATCTCTATTAAATATATATGTTTGGTGGCGGAGAATTTATTCTCTTGCTTAACACCCTTCGCTGAGACGTACGAGCTTAGAGGTTATATATCGATAGACATCAGTTGCATGGCGTGAATTGCCTGTGTGGCATGTTGAGATGCAAATGATCAAGGCTTTTGTTGAAAAGCAGAGTCTTGTGTTTGATGATCAAAGCACAATTTTAGTATAGCATAACTTTGTGTATAACGTTGATTCTCAAGCCTCACACCCCGGTGTGAACCAGAAACGGGAGAGGACTTCAGGGAGGACACGCGTTTCCTTCTAGCTAGGAGTGGTGTCATGGTATGGAGCCCAGACATTTTACTTATGTGGATGATGGAAAGCGAGGCGCCTCGGTTATATCGGTCACTACAGGGCTGATGGATGATTTGGTCGATATACTGACTAGTTTTACGCCCCATAGGGCAGGGAAACGTATTGTTCAGGCTTTTTAATCCACTCCATATGGACCAGCCCTGACGATCCAAAGGCTTGACTGAGCACTTGCCTGAGACATGGGCTAGATTGTCTCGCAGCGATAAGGACAATCCCTTGCCTTGGTTCACAGACGGAAATCCAATTTCCAATACGTGACATTTCGGTTTTGATTTAGAGCCTAGTATGGAGACATAGTGGGATGGGGCACTATGCCATCTATGATTGATACATTTATATCTGAATTTGTTTTTATATACTTTACACTTATACTAGTATCAGAATGACTTGTTTTAAACATACCAAGCATGTTTCGCTATTATAAGGTAAAACTCTATCATTCGGCTTGCGTTGCATTGTGTGATGGGACCTGAGTCTTACAATAGCTTCATTTTTCCAAAAAAACATTGCGCTGTTTTGTTATATGCACTGGTATTCTTGGGAGGAAACCCGTTCCGTGTTATACGGCATGTTCCCTTGATTTGCTCTATTTTAAAGTAAAGTTTAAATAACTGTTTTAGTTCTCACACCAGTCACATGACTGGCCTGGAGTTTATTGTTTGAGCCTAAACTCTGGATGCCCCTATTTTCCACAGGGGCAGCTAGTAGTTTTTGGTTTGCAGATATTATATTCACAGAGTCTTGGTTTTCAGCTGGAGCTATATTCGGAATGCTCTGTATCCGTGTATTTCTTTCAGTTGTGTTTTGTATTATTTTTTAGCTGCATTGTAATTTGTAAATCTCTGACGTTTATCAAATGTGATTATTTATTCTTACTCTGTTATATTCTTCTACTCTGATGTAAATTATTGTAATAAACAATGAATTGTTCTTCTGTTTGTGTTTTGACTTGTCGTGTTCTCAACTCAATCCGGGCTATCCCGTAAGGGCGAGTTTGGGTTGTTTCATCGTGGTATCAGAGCCTTGGTTTTACAGAGCTCGAGAACAAGGCATATTAGAACCAAACGAAAGAATTCATTAGAGATTGGATTAGCAATGTCCAATAAGAATAACTCATTAGAGATGGGACCAGTAGTATCCTAGAACGAGTTCGAAGAGTGTTTTTTTAAATAAAATTAAAAACAAATATTGTTTTGAAAATTTAAACCTTATTCAACGTATTTGTATATTTATTTTAAATTAATTTGGACAATCTAGTATATGGAGATTTTGCATACACGCCTTGCAAACATGTATACAAAGCCTCAAATATACTGAATAGATATAAAATCACACTCTAGTCACCCGGAGATGATTCTGATGATCGGTCGACCATCATCAGCAACTATGTTCGAGTTTCGAATGTGGGATTTCTATATATTTCTAATTGACTGGTATGAGAACCAAAACTAGATAAGGTCTATTTGTAATGACCCGCATTGGCAGACGTATTATAATCAATTTATTTAATTATATAAATGGTGATTTAAAAGGATTTAATGGTCATGGAATTAAATAATGGTAAATATTTAATTAAAATAATAAATTAAATAATATATTTAATTCAGTAATAATCAAAAATAGTGAAATTCACAGTATGGTGTAATTTGGGTTATTTAAAATATATATATCAGTTAGGAGTTGAATTATATTAGCAAATATATTTAAACGACGACAGTTTAAACGTATAATTATAATTAAAATAGAGTTCGAAATGGCGCGGCAGTTCGCTATTTGGCGATTTGAACTTCAACTGAATATACAGAGTTCGTTTTAAATCCGATTTCTGTGAAACAAGAAACGTGTGGAGCTGGTGGAGTATATCTTTCTAGTGGAAGAGAAAAATCGGGATTTCGTCGTGTAGATTTTGAGATATGTCCAAATCAAATTTTAGAAAAAGTCGATGTGGAATTCCTTTATAATTTATAAAGGAATTATTTTTATTTTAAAAAGGAATTTCAATATAAATCGAATATCGGGTTGACCCAGAAGTGAATATCGAGTTAGAAATTCACATAGGAATATTCTAGAGCTATATGGTATTCCACTGTGAATATATATACGATAATATTTATTTTTAAATATTATATTTAAATATATTTAAATATATTTATATATTTAAATGGGTCATCCAGAGCTTTAAAAATAGCCATTTTTGCAAACGAAGTCGGAATTCGATGAAACTAATTTTGTTGGATCCGCAATGTCAAATAGTTGTTAGATTTCCAGTTTCGTGATTTTTAGAGTCACCGTGTGGCCGTACGGATTTTTAGAGAGAAAAACAATCAGTATTTTGACAGTTAAAAATACACTGTGTGAGCAAACGGAGTCGGAATTCGATGAAACCAGTTTCGTTGGGACTGAAATGTTAAACTCTAGTGGCATGTCAATTTTCGTGATTTTTAGGTATCGTATGTAATCACTGGGATTTTTAGAAGGCAGATACAAGAAGAAAATCATTAAAATAAAATATAAAATCAATTCAAAAATATATTCCCCTATTTTTCTGGTCACAAGCAATCTACGCACTCACACCTCTCAACCACAATTCTTACCAACCCCCAACACAGGTATATATAAACCCGTATAAACCAACAACCAAAAAGTTGAACAAAGAAAATCATAAGAAATAAAATACAATTCAATAAATCCTAAAACATGTGTGATTGAAATCGGCAAGGATTGCTCTTCACGTTCATGACCGATTTGGGTGGCTCGACGCATACTGTTACCGCAAGTTCATAGCAGTGAGTTTTAGGGTTCCAATTTTTGGATTTGTGAAGCATTAATCTTGGATTTTGAGCATAGATTCGGGTTTCTGGAGGTGTTTAACATCTTGCGTGACTCCCTGGTGGAATTCGATCATCAGAAAGGACGCGGGCTCTCTACAGTCTTTTCGACGCGAACCAGGTTTGTTGCCATCGAGTTCTTCAAGTATGGCATGGGTGGAAAGAGGATGTGAAGAGGCAAATTTTGGTAATTTTTATTGTATTTTTAATAATGGAAGAAAGGAGCGGTGTGAGGGAGAAACGAGTAGTGGAGATTCGGTAGTTTTCCTAGAATGTGTAATTGGATTTGGGGAAGAAGATAGTGCGGTCGGGTTTTGTTATAAGGGATGATGGGCTGGGTTGTATGAGGTGAAGCCCAACTACTTCATTTAGTTTAAATTAGAATTTAAAATATATGTGTGTTAACTTATAAATTACATATCTTACCCGAACGATATCAGAATTGGACGAAACAAGATCCGACAGATCGTATGGATGGTGGCTACCTCATGAAGCTGATTGGGAGTGAATCCGAGCCCGCTACAATTTATGGCGGAATAAATTGTCCGTCTGAATCAACGACAATTATCGTTATTAACGATGATAGTCCAACATGAGTAAATCTCACTAACTCTGAACAGTTTACATTTACATGTTGTATTTTTAGAACTGTTAAATATTTGCTGATTGACTGTGTGTTGATTGTTTGATTGAACTGCTAGTCAGTTAGTTGAATTTCTATATTGATTCTGTTTAACAGAATATATCATATGGAACTGAAAGTGATGTTATCTATATTGTTTAACATCTGTGATGCAGGGAAACAGGTTGGAGGAATCCAACTGGATTCCTCAACATTTATTTTACTGTTTTTCATATATTGTGATATATGATGTGTTATATAATCTGTTATGGATTATGTGTGTTGGAATGATGTTGATCATTGTTATTCGATATTTTAAATATCATAAAAGACCTTGGGATGTAAAAAGAATTATTTCAATGTATATTGAAATAAAGGGATTTTATAAAATCAACAGATTTTATAAAAGGAAATATTTCGAAAGTAAATAAAAGGGAAAAATGTTTTTAAAACGAATAGAGTTTTATAAAAGGGAAATCATTTGTAAAGTGAAGAATTGTTACTAAAAGTAAATCTTTATAAATGAATAGTTTAATCGAGTTAAAAGGAGTTAATCGATGTTAGTTAAATCGGAAGGAGTTAATCGATGTTAGTTAAATCGAATGGAGTTAATCGATGTTAGTTAAATCGGAAGGAGTTAATCGATGTTAGTTAAATCAAAAGGAGTTAATCGATGTTAGTTAAATCAAAAGGAGTTAATCGATGTTAGTTAAATCGGAAGGGGTTAATCGATGGTAGTTAAATCAAAAGGAGTTAATCGATGGTAGTTTAATCGATTGGAGTTAAAGCAAATGAGTTAATTAAATATTAGTTATTTGGATAGAGTTAAATTGAATATGGTATTCGAAGGGAGTCAATCGAATATGGTATTCGAAAGTTAGTAAATCGAATATGTTATTCGAAAGGGGTTAGTCGAGTCGAGTTGGTTAGATGGAGTTAAACCAGATAAAGTTAACCAGTTAGAGTTAAACCAGTTAGAGTTAAATCGATTAGAGTTAAAGTAAAATGAGTTAATCAAATAGAGTTTATCCGAATAGAAAGTAAAATGAGTTAATCGAATATAGTTATTCGAATAGAAGCAAATGAGTTAATCGAATATAGTTTATTAGAAGAAAGTAAAAGGAGTTATCGAATATAGTTTATTCGAAAGGAGTTAAGTGAAATGAGTAAATCAATAGTGTTAGTCAAATAGAGTTAATCCAATAGTGTTAGTCCAATAGAGTTAATTGATAAGGGTTAATCGAATAGAGTTAAGTGAAAAGAGTCAATCGAATATAGCTATTCGAAGGAGGGTTAAGTAAGGAAGTTAGTAAAAGGAATATAAAGTGAACTTTGCCTATTTCAAAGTTAGAAATGTTGTTCAGTTAAGGTCTGAGAGGTAGTTCTACCCCAACTTGATTGGCTTCGTTTTTAACTAAGGAATAGTTAAGGTTCGGCAGTAAAGGAAATGGTTTGAGTTGGCATAGCGATGTTTGTTTAAGCATCTGTCTTAGTCCAATAAAGAAGCTTTGGAAATGTTTTCCAAATAAGAAACCAGAAATGTTTTCTAATAAAGAAAACAAGAAATGGAAATGTTTTCCATTGTTAATAATGTATATTTTCCAAATTTAAAAAATAAGAAATATTGAATATAGGGAAACAGGAGATAAGTAAATTAATGAAATAAAGAGATAAATGTTGAATGATGTTTGATCGATATAAATTTCCATTTGGAAATAATATCGTTGTTTGCACACCTGTTTACTTCGATAGTTAAATCACAGACTATCGAAGTTTTGACCATTTTAACGTTGTTAATATGGAGAGACCGGTTGGATTATTATCCAAAGAACCACTCTGTATTGGCATAAGCGTTGCGAATCATATATGCCAAAGGAAATTGAAGACGGAGTTATGCAAGGGCTATCATGTTTACAGAATAGTGCCTTCGGTTCATCCTGTTCCTGGATGACTTGTATGGACGGATGTCTGACAGAGTATTTCCAGACGATCACGTATATTGATTTCTCCAACCGTACCAAGAGTGGAAGCGGAGAAGGAAACTTCTTTTAGCTAACACATAATGTATAGTTGAGGATGTCAATCGGTGATTTGATGGGTATGACGATGTGGCATTCAAAGTGAATCTGGTGTGATGATAAAGCGTAGCTTCTAGCCTCACATCCGGTAAATGACAGAAATCGGGCAGGCAGCATGGCTAAGTCGGTCGCACCGAAGTAGGGTGTATAATCACCTGATCTAGAGTTTCATTTACTTCTAAAAATCTATTGTTGATGCTGTCCCATTCGGGAACGGTTGCTGATCCCAACCGTTGGTGATATACATTCGATACACTTAAGCGAAATGAGTGGTCGGTCATGTGTGGCCAGGTTGCAAGATGTTCTTGTTGAACCCAGTGTATTCCTCTCTAGAGGTACACGAGCGAAAGGTGGTTCCATACCTTGTCATAGTTGGAAATCCATTACCCAATACGTGCTTGCGGTTTTGATTGTATACTATACATGTAGAACGTGAGATGAAAGCGTTTCTGCTAGATGATTATTATATTGTGTTGATAGACATTATTATAATATCAAAAGGTTTTTGATATAAAGATATTTTGGATTCTCATAAGGGAAAAACCCGTTCCGTTATACGGCGTGGTCTTATGAGATATCGTTTACTTGTTCGAACTGTTTTTAAACTGTATTACTCATACCAGTCCCATGACTGACCCGGAGTTTATTTTATTGTTTTCCCTAAACTCTTGGGTGCCTAAATTTGTACGGGCAGTCAAGTAGTCAGGATTTACAAATATACTGGAAGAGCTTGGAGCAGGAGGCTTCAGGATCATATAGCTATAGTTATTTCCGCTGTGTTGTAAGTGCTGTACTTTGATAATGATATGTATATTCAAGTACAGATTTGTATTTCAAAGTTATGTTATGAAATATATTTATTCGTTCCGCTGTGAGATTCGTGTTACTCTGATATTGTGTTCTTCTTCTTCTTCTATTCTAAGTTTCTATCTTATTTATTCTCACCCTCTAATTTCTTTCATTAATGACTGGCATTTTTCGATGTTTGGTTAGTCATCATTGAGTTTATGGCGATAACCAAAGTCGACAAAATCCCGGGTCATTACAGTTGGTATCAGAGCTTAAGTTAAGTGAATTACCTTGGCTCTGTGGCGTGACTCGGTAGAGATGGGGTTAGTAATACCCTAGATTGAGTTGAGTGTATATATACGAGTGAGCGTATTTGTTATTGATATAAAAATTGTTTTATATTGTGGAGATTCATTGGTTGAGTTGTTTATGGGTTCTGGTCGATCAGTTTGATCCACTGTATCGGTAGGAGTTTGTAAACACTCGAATACGATGGGTCGACACGATATGTTTTGACAAGAGGGTAAATTAAAATAAGTTTACCCAAGGTATATCTTGATATAGAGAAGATATACATATCAAAATTATAATATAATGGATATATTGGTTGTTATTATAATCGACTAAGATTATAAATTAAATGGTTATGTAAATAACCAATCAGAATTCATATAAGTGAAATACGTGAAAACAGATGAGTTAAATTTGAAATTTAAGCCAGGAATTGAATTAAAATTCTGGAAAAAAATTGGGTAAGTGTTTGTAAATGGATTTGGATTAAAAATAAGGAAAATTTAAGATCCTGGGATATTTTAAATTGTTTTACAAGCCGTGTGGATTATATTTTGAAATGAATTTCAAAGTGGAAATGTTTAGAAATGGTTTTATAGTATTGAACTCACTTCGATCGCTGGAAAATAGATTCTGATGATGACAGCTGCATCATCAGTATTCATTTTCGAGTTGTAAGTGACGAATTACTACCAGAGATACTGTTTTGAATTTGTTTTGGGAATGACAAGTTGTGTTGAATTTCAAAATTGGGATTTATAATACAGAATTTGAAATATAGAATTTGAATTTTTGAATAGATTTGAAATATTAACTTGTTTTAAAAGAAATAAAACGAGAAGTTCCTTTATAAACGAAGTTTATAAATAGTTCTTTTATAAACGAAGTTTATAAATAAAGTGAAAAAAATTATCATTGGATAATTCAGAAATAAAAATACAAGTGTGAGATTGAAAGGGAAATCTATTTTCAAAAGGTAGAAATATCGATTTCAAAAGGAATTGAAATCGAGACTTATTTAAAGGAATTTGAATAAAGGAAGTTCAAACATAGAATTTAAATATAGAAAATTCGAAGGGGATTTGAATATAGAAATTCAAATGAGATTTGAATAAAGAAGATTTAAATAATGGAAAATTGAATATAGAATTCATATAGAGTAATAATGAAATTTGAATATAGAATTCAAATAGTTTGAAATGGAATTTGAATGTGGAAATTCAAATATGGAATTTGAATATAGAATTCAAATGGAATTCAAATATAGGATTTGAATATCGAAAGTGAAATGGAATTTGAATATAGAAATTCAAAGGGAGTTTGAATATATGAAATTCAATAGAATTGAAATAGAGTTTGAATATAGAAATTCAAATGGAATTCAAATATAGAATTTGAATATAGAAAATATAAAGGAATTCAAATAATGGAATTTAAACTATAGAATTTGAATATATAGAATTTGAATAGAATTTGATATATAGATTTGAATAATAGAAGGGATATAAAATTTGAATAGAAATTGAATAGAATTAACTAAGTCGAAGAGGAATTAGTTAATCGAGTTTTGAATTTGAAGTTGAACTTTGAAAGGTGAATTGGATTTGTAAATGGATATTCGAAATCGAATATAGAACTTAAATCTGAAATTTGGATTCAAATTTAGTTGATAAGTAAGTTAAATTATATTTGAACATGTCATGTTCAAATATAAAAGTGAAATAGACTAAAGAGTTAATTAACAAATTAATTAACGAATTGAGTTAAAAACGATCAGGTATAGTTAAAATAGATTGGGCAGGTATAAATATACATGTGATAGGTATGAAGGTATATAAATAGAATGCTCGATGAAAAGGTATGTATTTAATTCATATATGAGATTTTATGCGCCGTATCAGCTAGCCGCTTGGCTTTTTCTTTTTCTTTTGGATTGGTGAGGGCCATGGGAGGCTATTTGAAATATCCCGATGCTCCTGGTACAAAGGAGGTTATGGCGATTTTTTCCAGAAATTTAAGGAGTTAGAATATTTTTAAGATAATTTGATAGTTAGAAATCAACGTATCGATATACATATATAAGTCGATAAGGAAACGAACTTAGGAATAGAATAGTAAAATCAAAAAGGAAGACTAAGAATAAAATCTAGTAAGAATAGAAAGAGGAAGCGTATACGTGTTTAAAAGTGAATAACTAGTTGTATGGTATTGATTATTCGAGTAAGTAGTCATGTCTGTTTTGACGTTATAAATGTTATTCAGTCAAGGTCTGAGAGGTAGTTATACCCCAACTTGATTGATTTCATTATTAACAAATAAATAGTAAGATTTCAGGCTCGAAGATCAATGTTGAATAAGAGTTAGTTGAATATAGTATTTGGGCTGTCGTAACGATGTTTTACACAACATCCGTTTTAACCCAAATAAGTGTAAGCTTGGAAATATAATAAAGAATATATCCTAAGTATAGAAATAAACGAGATCGGAAAAGAAATAAGTAATTGGAATAATTTCCAATTATAAATAGCATATATTTTCTAAGGTTTAGAAAATAAAGGAAGGCGATATTCGGAAATGTTTTCAAAATAACATAAAAGGCCAATATGGTTATCGAAAATATTTGGTTAACAAATATTGATAAAGAAATAGAGGAGTGATTTAACTAATGGAATATTAATTAAGGGCTCAGTGACATGTTCAAAAAGGGAAATTCGATTTTTGGAAAGAGTAACTATTTGAAACTCCCAGGGAAAGACTGTTTGAATTAAAAACAAATTTAACAAAAATTTGTGAAAGCAAATTTGAATTAAAGTAAAGCCAGTAAAGTGGTAACTGAGATTGATTTAGAATGATATCAAGGCAAATTGGATTGTGAGATTCAAATTTGAAGTGTAACGAGACAAACAAGTTAAGGGTTGGGAATCGAGATGAAACTCGAGTTTGAAATGATATTTGGCTCAGATATAAGCGAATGGTTGTGTCGCAGATAAAAGCAGATTGGAATTTGATTGGGATGACCCTTGTATCCGCTGAATTGATAACAGGTGGAAAGGATATAATGATATACCCGACAAAAAGGTACCAGTTTATATTATATATGGGTTTGAGATTTTGATGAGCCGAATTGGCAAGCCGCTTGGCTGTTTGATTTTCTTTTGGGATGGAGATGGCCCAGAGAGGCGAGTTGGAGTTTGACGTATTGACCAGTACAAAGGAGGTGCTAGCGAAATTTTTCGAAGAGTTAAGGCGTTAGAAAATTTTCAGGATTTTTGAAAATTTTCGTTGATAAGAATTAATTAATAATTTAATTGAAATTAAATTGGTTCAGTTGAAAGTAAAGTTAAGAAGTGAACAAATATATTTAACCAGTCGATAGGGTCGTCTTCTAGCTTTAGCAATTTCGAGGACGAAATTATTTTAAGTGGGGAAGAATGTAATGACCCGCATTGGCAGAGGTATTATAATTAATTTATTTAATTATATAAATGGTGATTTAAAAGGATTTAATGGTCGTGGAATTAAATAATGGTAAATGTTTAATTAAAATAATAAATTAAATAATATATTTAATTCAGTAATAATCAAAAATAGTGAAATTCACAGTACGGTGTAATTTGGGTTATTTAAAATATATATATATCAGTTAGGAGTTGAATTATATTAGCAAATATATTTAAACGACGACAGTTTGAACGTATAATTATAATTAAAATAGAGTTCGAAATGGCGCGGCAGTTCGATATTTGGCGATTTGAACTTCAACTGAATATACAGAGTTCGTTTTAAATCGGATTCTGTGAAACAAGAAACGTGTGGAGCTGGTGGAGTATATCTTTCTAGTGGAAGAGAAAAATCGGGATTTCATCGTGTAGATTTTGAGATATGTCCAAATCAAATTTTAGAAAAAGTCGCTGTGGAATTCCTTTATAATTTATAAAGGAATTATTTATATTTTAAAAAGGAATTTCAATATAAATCGAATATCGGGTTGACCCAGAAGTGAATATCGAGTTAGAAATTCACATAGGAATATTCTAGAGCTGTATGGTACTCCACGGTGAATATATATACGATAATATTTATTTTTAAATATTATATTTAAATATATTTATATATTTAAATGGGTCATCCAGTGCTTTAAAAATAGCCACTTTTGCAAACGAAGTCGGAATTCGATGAAACTAATTTTGTTGGATCCGCAATGTCAAATAGTTGTTAGATTTCCAGTTTCGTGATTTTTAGAGTCACTGTGTGGCCGTACGGATTTTTAGAGTGAAAAACAATCAGTATTTTGACAGTTAAAAATACGCTGTGTGAGCAAACGGAGTCGGAATTCGACGAAACCTGTTTCGTTGGGACCGTAATGTTAAACTCTAGTGGCATGTCAATTTTCGTGATTTTTAGGTATCGTATGTAATCACTGGGATTTTTAGAAGGCAGATACAAGAAGAAAATCATTAAAATAAAATATAAAATCAATTCAAAAATATAT
Organism: Allium sativum; assembly: GCA_030737875.1. NCBI lineage: Eukaryota > Viridiplantae > Streptophyta > Magnoliopsida > Asparagales > Amaryllidaceae > Allium > Allium sativum. The sequence goes on from CM060919.1 coordinate 343,920,415, forward strand.
TCCCCTATTTTTCTGGTCACAAGCAATCCACGCACTCACACCTCTCAACCACAATTCTTACCAACCCCCAACACAGGTATATATAAACCCGTATAAACCAACAACCAAAAAGTTGAAGAAAGAAAATCATAAGAAATAAAATACAATTCAATAAATCCTAAAACATGTGTGATTGAAATCGGCAAGGATTGCTCTTCACGTTCATGACCGATTTGGGTGGCTCGACGCATACTGTTACCGCAAGTTCATAGCAGTGAATTTTAGGGTTCCAATTTTTGGATTTGTGAAGCATTAATCTTGGATTTTGAGCATAGATTCGGGTTTCTGGTGGTGTTTAACATCTTGCGTGACTCCCTGGTGGGATTCGATCATCAGAAAGGACGCGGGCTCTCTACAGTCTTTCCGACGCGAACCATGTTTGTTGCCATCGAGTTCTTCAGGTATGGCATGGGTGGAAAGAGGATGTGAAGAGGCAAATTTTGGTGATTTTTATTGTATTTTTAATAATGGAAGAAAGGAGCGGTGTGAGGGAGAAACGATTAGTGGAGATTCAGTAGTTTTCCTGGAACGTGTAATTGGATTTGGGGAAGAAGATAGTGCGGTCGGGTTTTGTTATAAGGGATGATGGGCTGGGTTATATGAGGTGAAGCCCAACTACTTCATTTAGTTTAAATTAGAATTTAAAATATATGTGTGTTAACTTATAAATTACATATCTTACCCGTACGATATCAGAATTGGACGAAACAAGATCCGACAGGATCGTATGGACGGTGGCTACCTCATGAAGCTGGCTGGGAGTGAATCCGAGCCCGCTACAATTTATGGTGGAATAAATTGTCCGTCTGAATCAACGACAATTATCGTTATTAACGATGATAGTCCAACGTGAGTAAATCTCACTAACTCTGAACAGTTTACATTTACATGTTGTATTTTTAGAACTGTTAAATATTGGCTGATTGACTGTGTGTTGATTGTTTGATTGAACTGCTAGTCAGTTAGTTGAATTTCTATATTGATTCTGTTTAACAGAATATATCATATGGAACTGAAAGTGATGTTATCTATATTGTTTAACATCTGTGATGCAGGGAAACAGGTTGGAGGAATCCAACTGGATTCCTCAACATTTATTTTACTATTTTTCATATATTGTGATATATGATGTGTCATATAATCTGTTATGGATTATGTGTGTTGGAATGATGTTGATCATTGTTATTCGATATTTTAAATATCATAAAAGACCCTGGGATGTAAAAAGAATTATTTCAATGTATATTGAAATAAAGGGATTTTATAAAATCAATAGATTTTATAAAAGGAAATATTTCGAAAGTAAATAAAAGGGAAAAATGTTTTTAAAACGAATAGAATTTTATAAAAGGGAAATCATTTGTAAAGTGAAGAACTGTTATTAAAAGTAAATCTTTATAAATGAATAATTTAATCGAGTTAAAAGGAGTAATCGATGTTAGTTAAATCGGAAGGAGTTAATCTATGTTAGTTAAATCGAAAGGAGTTAATCGATGTTAGTTAAATCGGAAGGAGTTAATCGATGTTAGTTAAATCAAAAGGAGTTAATCGATGTTAGTTAAATCAAAAGGAGTTAATCGATGTTAGTTAAATCGGAAGGAGTTAATCGATGGTAGTTAAATCAAAAGGAGTTAATCGATGTTAGTTTAATTGATTAGAGTTAAAGCAAATGAGTTAATTAAATATTAGTTATTTGGATAGAGTTAAATCGAATATGGTATTCGAAAGTTAGTAAATCGAATATGTTATTCAAAAGGGGTTAGTCGAGTCGAGTTGGTTAGATAGAGTTAAACCAGATAGAGTTAACTAGTTAGAGTTAAACAAGTTAGAGTTAAATCGATTAGAGTTAAAGTAAAATGAGTTAATCAAATATAGTTTATTCGAATAGAAAGTAAAATGAGTTAATCGAATATAGTTATTCGAATAGAAGCAATTGAGTTAATCGAATATAGTTTATTAGAAGAAAGTAAAAGGAGTTATCGAATATAGTTTATTCGAAAGGAGTTAAGTGAAATGAGTAAATCAATAGTGTTAGTCAAATAGAGTTAATCCAATAGTGTTACTCCAATAGAGTTAATTGATAACGGTTAATCGAATAGAGTTAAGTGAAAAGAGTCAATCGAATATAGCTATTCGAAGGAGGGTTAAGTAAGAAAGTTAGTAAAAGGAATATAAAGTGAACTTTGCCTATTTCAAAGTTAGAAATGTTGTTCAGTTAAGGTCTGAGAGGTAGTTCTACCCCAACTTGATTGGCTTCGTTTTTAACTAAGGAATAGTTAAGGTTCGGCAGTAAAGGAAATGGTTTGAGTTGGCATAGCGTTGTTTGTTTAAGCATCTGTCTAAGTCCAATAAAGAAACTTTGGAAATGTTTTCCAAATAAGAAATCAGAAATGTTTTCTAATAAAGAAAACAAGAAATGGAAATGTTTTCCATTGTTAATAATGTATATTTTCCAAATTTAGAAAATAAGAAATATTGAATATAGGGAAACAGGAGATAAGTAAATTAATGAAATAAAGAGATAAATGTTGAATGATGTTTGATCGATATAAATTTCCATTTGGAAATAATATCGTTGTTTGCACACCTGTTTTTCTTCGATAGTTAAATCACAGACTATCGAAGTTTTGACCATTTTAACGTTGTTAATATGGAGAGACCGGTTGGATTATTATCCAAAGAACCACTCTGTATTGGCATAAGCATTGCGAATCATATATGCCAAAGGAAATTGAAGACGGAGTTATGCAAGGGCTATCCTGTTTACAGAATAGTGCCTTCGGTTCATCCTGTTCCTGGATGACTTGTCTAGACGGATATCTGACAGAGTATTTCCAGACGATCACGTATATTGATTTCTCCAACCGTACCAAGAGTGGAAGCGGAGAAGGAAACTTCTTTTAGCTAACACATAATGTATAGTTGAGGACGTCAATCGGTGATTTGATGGGTATGACGATGTGGCATTCAATGTGAATCTGGTGTGATGATAAAGCGTAGCTTCTAGCCTCACATCCGGTAAATGACAGAAATCGGGCAGGCAGCATGGCTAAGTCGGTCGCACCGAAGTAGGGTGTATAATCACCTGATCTAGAGTTTCATTTACTTCTAAAAATCTATTGTTGATGCTGTCCCATTCGGGAAACGGTTGCTGATCCCAACCGTTGGTGATATACATTCGATACACTCAAGCGAAATGAGTGGTCGGTCATGTGTGGCCGGGTTGCAAGATGTTCTTGTTGAACCCGGTGTATTCCTTTCTAGAGGTACACGAGTGAAAGGTGGTTCCATACCTTGTCATAGTTGGAAATCCATTACCCAATACGTGCTTGCGGTTTTGATTGTATACTATATATGTAGAACGTAAGATGAAAGCGTTTCTGCTAGATGATTATTATATTGTGTTGATAGACATTATTATAATATCAAAAGGTTTTTGATATAAAGATATTTTGGATTCTCATAAGGGAAAAACCCGTTCCGTTATATGGCGTGGTCTTATGAGATATCGTTTACTTGTTCGAACTGTTTTTAAACTATTTTACTCATACCAGTCCCATGAATGACCCGGAGTTTATTTTGTTGTTTTCCCTAAACTCTTGGGTGCCTAAATTTGTACGGGCAGTCAAGTGGTCGGGATTTACTGTGAAGACCCGTGACTTCCCCGGTGAGGGAAAGCGCGGATAGTTCGAGAACAAGCCACAACAGAACGCAGACGGGAGAACATTTCATTGTATATTATAACAATACCATCAGAATACAAGAATATACAGAGTATAAATAAATATTATACAGAAATATCAGAGATTTAAATTACATTTAAATACATAGCAGCGGAAAATAATACAATACACAACTGAAGGAGATATACGGATACAAAGCTTTCCGGATATCGTTCCAGCTGTAAACCAGGATCCTGTGAATACAAATCTGCAAAACCAAAACTACTAGCTGCCCGTGTCAAAATAAGGACACCCAGAGTTTAGGTTAAAACAATAAACTGCAGGTCAGTCATGTGACTGGCGTGAGAACTGAAACAGTTGTAAATCTTTATTTTAAAGTTAGGTAAATCAAGGGACCACGCCGTAAAACACGGAACGGGTTTCCTCCCAAGAACACCAGTGCATAAAACAACAACGCAATGCTAAATAAAGAACAATGAAGCTATTATAAGACCCAGTTCCCATCACACAATGCAACGCAAGCCGGAGGATAGGGTTTTTACCTTATAATAGCCAAGAATGCTTGATACGTTTAAAACAAATCATTTGATACTATTATAAGTGCATAGTGTATAAAACAACTTCAAATCATAAATGTCAATCATAGACGACATAAGCGCCCCATCCCACTATGTCGCCATACTAGGCTCTAAAAATAAAACCGCAAATGTCCCGTATTTGGAAATTGGATTTCCATCTATGAACCAAGGCAAAAGATAGTCCTCAACCGATTCGAGACGCTCTAGCCCGTGTCTTAGGAACAGAACGCATCGTCCCTTGGAGCGACAGGGCCGGTCCACCGATGTGGATTAGACGAAATCCTGAACACTGCGTTTCCCCGCCCTTTGGGGCGTAGGTGAGCCAACTAAATGACTCCATCGGACCCGGATCGTCCGATCAAACCGAGGCGCCTCGCAACAGCAACAACCACATAAGTCAAACTCGTCAGGGCGTGTAAAACCACTGACGCCACTTTTTAGCTAGAAGGAAACGCATGCCCTCCCTGAGGTCCATCTCCCGTTTTTGGTTCATACCGGGTGTGAAACTCGCGAATTCACGTTACACAAAGCTGTGCCACACAGGCTGTGCTTTGATCATCACCATAAGACTTTGCTTTTCAACAGAAGCCTTGATCAATTGCCACTTAGGCGTGCCACACAGGCAATTCACTCCATGCGTTTGATATCCATCAGTATATAACCCCTGAGCTCGTACGTCTCAGAGAAGGGGGTTAAACAAAAGAATAAATTCTCCGCCGCCAAACAGATATATATTTAATAGAAATCAATCACACAGACTAAAATCCAATGTCAGACACACAGTCCATTAACAAGTCCGTTCCGGGTCTGAACGAAACCGGAGGCACCTAGTACCCCGCGTATCCATCGATCTCCAAGTACGTCTGGACGATCACTAACTGTTTCCATCTTCTTGGGTGTACAGCCCAATCAAGATCATCAGTAATCACCCAACGACGTGAAGACCTCCGGTCTTCGACCACCGTCTTCATCTTCGACTTATCGTCGTATCAGTTATTCAGAATGGGATAAACCCGTTCTTTCCGAATAACTCGCGTATATAATAAACAAGTGTTACACAAACACAACATACGCCTCATTCCAATTCATCAGTCACTAACCATAAATTAACCAAAGAATAATTCCCCAAATATTAACCCCGAAGGCCGAAACCAACATCAGATCAATATCCAGAAAACCATTCTGCTTAGCTAACCGACAGTTAGTTTCTAAATTTCACATTCATAGGGAAAGGTTCCCATTAATTTTATCAAAGATAAATTCCTTGAATTTATTCTTTAATCTTCTTTTGAATTTCGATTCAACTAGTCAGGATCAACGAACCTTACCGAAGTAATCATTTGTTTTAATTTCCCAATCCCAACCTATTCATCCCATGAAGTAAAACTGGTAATACTTCATATCTAACACCACGGTGTTATCGGTAAATTCAATTACCATTTCACGTTCAAATCTAATTAAAGATTTAACTATCGCCTGGAGTAAAACTGGTGATACTCCATTCTCGATCTTTTCAATCTAATTAAAGATTCAATAAAACTTCACTTAGTTTTAATCGTTAACTGGGTTAAAGAATTAGTGTCATTTAAAACACGGTTCACGATAAACCCAAAACCACATTCCATTAATTATCGGGTTAAAGAACGAGTGTTATTTAAAACACTGTCCACGATAAACCCAAAAATCAATATCAATTCAATTTCAATTAAATATTATTTAATTGGTACACTTCATTAAATCTAAATAAAAAGATTTAATCTTTTCTCAACTGGGTTCAAGAACAGTGTTAGTCAAGACACCATTCACGACAAACCCAAATCACATTTGATATTAAATACAAGGCTCTGAATAGAAAATACCCCGGCTTATATTCAATATCAAATTCTACGACCAACAAATATCGTATTGGAAATAACGATATATATATCTATATCTTTCAAATTTCCATAACAACATCTGTATAATCACGAAATCCAACATCGAAATATTCCGAAGACAATTTCGATTCAAATCCATTCCAATGCAATCATTGGAAATTCTGGTTATTTTCAAAACCATTTCAAATCCAGTTTATTTATTTTAAAAACAAATAGAATTATAATTTCAGTTCAAAACTAGTTCATTTCGATAAAAATCTATTTTTATCTTTTCAAATATGGAGTTTTTCATCCCAATTTTTCCCAAATCATTTCTTACGATTTTACACTAATTATTACTATTTTTAATAATTTTATCAAGGCCCGTACAGTCGATTTCCATCAACGGCCATCGAACTGCACTTACAACGACCTTTACCAAATTTGATTTAGACGTATCTCCAAATCCAACCGTTAGATTTCAAATTTCAAATATTCGTTCGAAAGCTCTTTTCGATACGAACCCAACGGTTCCGGTTTTAGGAGAATCCGACGGTCGGATCTCCCGCAATATCCATTCGAAGTCAATGGTCGAAATTCGCGAACTACCGCGGCGCGGCGCGTTCTATTCAGGCCATTATAATATATATAATATATATAATATATACTTCGTCGATTTCCTTTTAAAACGTATTTTATAAATCGTTTTAAATTCGTTTTCAAAACGATTTCAACTTCATTTTCAAAATCAAATCAAAATTGAATTTTTCCAATATAAATTCATTTCAAATCGATTTCAATTCAAATTGATTTCTAATTCAATTTCAGTTCTAATTCAATTCAATTCAATTTCAATTCGAATTCATTTCTATACAATTTCAATTCGAATTCATTTCTATTCAATTTCAATTCGAATTCACTTCTATTCAATTTCAATTCGAATTCATTTCTATTCAATTTCAATTTGAATTCATTTCTATTTGATTTCAATTTGAATTCATTTCTATTAGATTTCAATTTGAATTCATTTCTATTCAATTTCAATTCGAATTCATTTCTATTCAATTTCAATTCGAATTAACTTCTATTCAATTTCAATTCGAATTCATTTCTATTCGATTTCAATTTGAATTCATTTCTATTCGATTTAAATTTGAATTCATTTCTATTCGATTTAATTCGAATTTCAATTCTTTTCAAAACTTCAGATTTTGAAATCACTTTCGATATTCATTATAAAATGAATAAAATCGATATAAATATCGTTCACGTCAAAATGGCGTAAATCTAATCAACACGGCTTCATATATTGATATTTTCAAATAGTCCATTTCGAATATTTCTATTTCAAATATTCTATTTCAAATATTTCTTTTTCAAATATTTCTACCTCTAAACTGGAATGAGGCCCAATCAATTACCATATAATGTTAATTATATGGATTTTCTACAACACATGTATACATTAACAACGATGAATAATCAACCATCATCCAAAGTGCATTCTACACTGTATAAGCATCAAATATAAATATTCAACGCTTATAACAGTCTGTCAATCAATCGATCGACGTACAACTAAACAATCGGGATAAGTGTACGTCAAATATCATCCCAATACCCGTGTGGGGTTTCAAACAATCAAACACAGATTTTATTTGTGCAGTTTGGTGATGTGTAAAATTTATCGTCCTAATCAATATCAGTCAAATGTGTGTATATAAAATCGTCTGATCTGTTTATTTTTATTTCATTTCATATATACGTTAAAATTCTATTTTTAACTATAAAATATTTTTAACTATATAAATATTTTATTTCATTTCACATCACAACACACAATCAACTACACAGCAAAATCAAACAAACAAGCATACAAGCCGTCCATGGTCTGTGGACGACGGGTGTCGGGTGCTACTAAACACCATCTGCATCCTAGTATATATTTTAACTAGAAAAACAGAATTAAAAGGTGAGAAGTTCTCACCGAGGGATCCACTCCTCCAGTCTTTATTTCTGAAAGGTTCAGATTTGCTCGAAATTTCAACTCTCTCTTTCCACACTGTTCATAGATAAAAACCACATTTTTATCACTCCGCTATATTTATAAAGATCAAATCTTTTCGCTACAACATATATAAAAATCGTATTTTTATATTCTCTATCTTATAAAAATTATATTTTTATAATCTCTGCTTTATGAAAATCACATTTTTATAATCTACACTATATAAAAATCATATTTTTATTATCTTCACTTTATAAAAATCACATTTTTATAATCTTTACTTTATAAAAATCACATTTTTATTACCACTACTTCATATTCAAAAATATTATCTTTTCATGTTCAAAAATCACTCCTTTCCATTAGAAATCAAACCTCCTTCTTCATTAAAAATCAAGCCTTTTGTCGATTAAAAATCATACATTTGTCGATTAAAAACCATACCTTTTATATTTATAAATATCTAATTTTTTTCTATGTATATAGAACTGATTTTACCCTTGCTAAAATATATATAGACATCAGATTTTACCTTACAAATGAAAATCAATATATATAAAATAAATATGAAATCCTTTTATTATTAAGAACCATGCCTTTTTATCACATAACAGTGTATATTTTGCTATTCAGAAGGACCAAAATTTTAAATTAATAAAACTAAAATAAAAATAAAATAAAACTTACAGTTTCTAATTTACTCCGGAGGAGGGGATTTGCGTAGCTTCTTCTATAGCAGGGGGTGGGGTTTTCTGCGATAAAGGGGGAGGAAGGGGCTGGTCGATGTGGCCTTCGGTGAGGGAGACGACGACTTAGTTGGTGTTCGCGGAGGCTGGGATGGGTACATCCGGTAGCGGCGCGCGACACAGAGGGGGTGCGGGGGTTCTCAGGGTCGCGGTGGCCTGGGTTGTGGGGCTCGATCGGAGAAAGCGAGGGCTCACGAATTTGGGGGTTCTCAGGTGTAATAACCCGGAAATTCTGAACCAGTTTAAAAATTTTATTTTGGCAATTTTAGCGAATTTTGAAGATTTAAAATGAATTATTTTAAATAATATCGACGAAAAATTTATTTAGAATATAAATCGAACGTATATATTATATACGTCGTCGTTAGAATATAAATAATTATATATAATTATAAAATAGAACTGAAAATGGTGCGGTAGTTCGATAATTCGATTTCAAACTTCAATTGTATGTACCGGGTGCAAAACAAACCGGATTTTAGTGAAACCAAAAATAATAGGATCTATTCGATGATATCTTTCCAACAAATCCGAAAAATTGAAATTTCATAGTGGGAATCAAAAGATATGTCCAGTTGAAAATTCTGAATAGTCGCTATGGAATTCAGGCCCTTAAAAATTGACATTTTGCAAACGACCTCGGATTTCGACGAAACCACTTTTGTTGGATCCGCAGTGTCAAATTATTGCTAGATTCCAAATTTCATAATTTTTCGAATCAATATGTGAGCGTGGCAAAAGAAAACGCGTTTGACTAGTTTCAGTTGATTTTAATCGACTGGAAAATGGCCATTTTTCAAACGGTCTCAGAATTCGACGAAACTAGTTTTGTTAGGACCGTATCGTCAATACGAAGCTAGAAAATATTTTTCTATAATTTATGGAGTTCGTATGTGACCCCGGTAAATAGAAATGCTCGTTTAAATTCAATATATAGAGTTATATGTTGATTTTGACGAAAACTGATCGAAACAGTTGAATCAGCGAACGATACATATCCCATTGTGTTCGGAATGGGGGTAAAACGCTATGGACGACAGGCGGTGGGCCTCATTTAGAGGTCGAAATAAAATTCAGCTTTTTGAATTTAAAATTAATTGAAAATTAATTTCCTCTCTCTACCTTCATTCCTTTATTGCCCCCCCCCCCCCCCGATTTCATTTTTATAGAAAAAAAAGAAGGCGACGAAGCAGGGGGAGGAGCCGCCGCCCTCCCCGATGACCACCGCGCCGCCGCTGGTGGCGGAGCTGCACCCCCTCCCTCTTCCTCCCCTCGCAACCCTTCTCCTCCGCGCCCAAAACCCCAAGGCCCCAATCGAAACCGCAGCCCTGGCCTTCCACCGCCGCCCGTGACTCCGGCGAGCCCCCCCCTCTGCCTTGCGCCGACACCCCCCATCCTCCTTGTAACACCCCGAATTTCGGTTAATGTTAAAATTCACTAATTACAGAATAAATAATCTCAGGTGCGAGAATTGGGGGAAACGGGCTGCGTCATTGTGTTCGTCTTGGAAAAATACGCGAAATAGAGTCCGAGTTTTCGAGAATCGGAGTCCGTATGGCCCAGTTATGGCACAATGAAGTTTGCAGAAAATTCAAAGTTTAAAACAGATTTAAAATTTAGGTTCAAATTTTGAAAATGGGCCATTGGGCGCAGGCGGGGAAAATTCCCGCCTGGCTACCCAAGTCGACAGCCCTGTCGACTGGGCAGTCGACTTGGATAGACCAAGTCGACAGCCCTGTCGACTTGGGTGTCGACAGGGGGTGCCCGGCCAGTATGGCCTGGTGCACCATTTTAGCGTGTGGGCTGTGTTTTGGGGCTGGTTTCTGGAAGCTTCCAGGAACTGATGGTCCTAATCTAACCTAGGGTTGATCTAAGGGCCTAAAACACTTGCCTAATCCTATAAATAAGACCCTAAGCTAGCCCTAAATGATCATAATCCTATCTCCTAACTAAACTATGCCAAAATTTTCTATGATCATGGCCTCCACCCAAAACCCTAGCCTCCATCCTCTTATGAAACTATTTCTATGAAGGCTTTCATGTTCATACAAGCATCTTTGTGTTGTTTAAGCAATCATTAGCTTGCATTCATCATCAAGTTGCAAGCTTTATGTCCAAGGCTAGAGTTTTTGGGTAATTTGTGGCAAGGGTTTGCTTATGGGAGCTTAGTGGTGAGTTCCTATAGCTTTACTAATCAATTGTTAAATTGATTATGGTAGGATATGATAAGAGATGGCTATGTTTGTGGATAAATGTGTTTATGCAAGTTTAGTATAGTGTATGTTATGTGTTTTGCAAGTTTTATGCTATATGCAAGTTTAATGCCATGTTTTATGATGCAAAACACTATGTTGAACATTTATGCATATGTAACATGTTATGCAAACTATATGTGAGAGTATATGCAAGTTATATGTAACATGATATGCAAGTTATGCATTTGGTTTTATGCATGCTATGTATTTGGTTTTATGCATGCTAAGTATTTGGTTTTATGCATGCAAAGTATTTTGTTTATGCATGCTAAGTATTTTGGTTTATGCATGCTAAGTGTTTGGTCATATGCAAGTTATGATGCAAGTTCATATGCAAGTTATGATGCAAGTTCATATGCATGTTGTGATGCAAGTTCATATGCAAGTTATGATGCAAGTTCATATGCAAGTTCTGATGCAAGTTCATATGCATGTTGTGATGCAAGTTCATATGCAAGTTATGATGCAAGTTCATATGCAAGTTGTGATGCAAGTTCATATGCAAGTTATGATGCAAGTTCATATGCAAGTTGACCTTTATGTATGACATAAGTACATGTGAGAGTTCGTCCCTTTTAGACCTATGACTTGTATGCAAGTTTACACCTTTATGATAGGTCTATAACATGAACATTTAAGCAAGTTACCATCTTCATGACATATGTGATTCATGCAAGTTTGGGTTGGTTATTTATGCAAGTTGGGTTTGTGGTCATATATACAAGTTGACACCTTTTAAACCCATGGTAATGCTAATGATATGCTAAGTTGAACCCATTGTGTGTATGATGAATCTTCTCTTTTGAAGTATGTCATGTTAACATATTTACGTGGGGACGATGGGGTAAAAATTAATGAACACATAAAATTGTGTGAAGTGGGTATAATTAAACATACCGTAAAGTGGATGGACATAATTGGGAATTTACCTATTAAGTTAGGTCTACCCATATTATGGAATTGGGAATTTACCTATAAAGTTAGGTCTACCCATATTATGGAATTGGGAATTTACCTATTGAGTTAGGTCTACCCATATTCTTAAATATTTGTAATTAATTAGGGATAATTAATACAAATTATGGGGGTGATTAATTAGGTGTAATTAATCTACTAAGACACGAGGTTGGACCCTTTTGTAGCATAAGACTGCCCGGAACCGACCGGCAAATCCAGCGGCTACAAATGATTGGCCCAATGTGAGAGGTCTTAGTCATAAACTAAATACGTGACAAGTGTAAAGACACGAGGTTAGACTCTGTTATGGTGTAAGGCTGCCTGGAACCAACCGGCATATCCAGCTGCCGTAAAAGACAGTCTAATGTGAGAGGTCTTTACAAAGGTTACGATCTTAATTAACTAAGAAACACTTAACCAAATTAGCATGTAGTGGGGCATGAGGGGTTAAGTGGGTGCCTTGGGTGGCATGTAGTAACTAGTGGGGGTGCCTTGGGTGGCATGAGGAAACTAGTGGGTTGCCTTGGGTGGCAATAGAAAATACGATTAGAATACTTAACCAAAGTGGAACATGTAATTAAACATGATTAAAGGGTTAAGTAAGTGCCTTGGGTGGCATGTGGGAATCAAGTAAGTGCCTTGGGTGGCATGTGGAAATCTAGTGGGGGCCTTAAGTGGCAATTGAAATATAATTTAATGACAAGCTTAAGTAGTAGCTTGTGGGGGCCTTAAGTGGCAATTAAAATATGATTAAAAGACTTAACCAAAGATTTGTAACATGTAGGTGGACATGGTTAACGGGTTAAATGGGATTCACTAGATAAAATGGCAAGCTTAGGTAGTAGCTTGTGGGGGCCCATTTCAACCAATATCCCAAACGTATCTTTGTGGGCTCGACCCAGGTCGAGGACGGGACACGCATATTGGGCTTGACTATAAGAGGCCAAAACGGGGTAGCGGTGGCAACGCGAGTCCAACGGGTTTCATATGCGTGTGTGGACCCGGGCTGGTAGGTAAGACGTTGTTGCATCGTGTAGGTATAAGCCGTGCACCATTGATTATCGGGTTGTCACTTTGGGGAGTGATACACCCCACTGTGGGGCCAGCACGGGTATCTACGGTAGGGAGCCGATCGCTTGGGGGTAGTGGGTACACCTAGTGGAGATAGGGGCAGACGGCACCTATGTAGTCAGCTAGGGGGACAAGGAACTACTGGGTAGAATTACTAAATACATTTAGTGGGATCAACCTTTAATTAGGAATTACCCTTGAGTGGGTAGAACTGGTGTGGTGCAGTGTAGGAATTACCCTTGGGTGGGTAGATCTGGGGTGGTGCAATCTAGTAATTATCCTTGGGTGGATAAATGCATCTTTTCGGTTATCTTAGTATATCCTGTGTTTAGTTGGCTACTTAGTGTAGTCATTATCCCCAGAGGTACCGTACCTTGTTTATATCATACCCTAATTACTTTAATGATTGTATTGTTAGGGTTATAGGACTCACTCAGACTTATGTCTGACCCCGTTGTTTTTATCTTTTTCCAACCCTCAGGTTATCAGAGTGGGCCTACCATTAGTGGGCTTTGATCAGACTGCTTTATCTATCTTTTGGAGCTTGGACCGTGGATGTAAAGCTCAGTTTATCTTTTCTATTATGGCTATTAAGTTATGTAGTGGGATTATGTACTTTTGTTTTATCAGGATGGGTATTATGTACTTGACTCTTGTTTATGGTTTTGGTGTAACCAAACATGTTTAACTTTCCGCTGCAATGAAATAATGTTTTAAATTCTCAAGTATTACTTATATCTGTCTTGTTGAAATTTTTCTGTTCTATATTCACTTAAAATACTCCACCGATGTTATGGCATTCCCTTAGTGAGTGACCGTAGCGGGTGCGGGGTGTTACACTCCTCCTCAGCCTCGACCGAAAACCCCCCTCCTCCAGTTTTCATCTGTAAGTTTTTATTTTATTTTATTTATTTGTTTGTTTTTGTTTTGTTTTAACTTATTTTAAATATTTAGCTTAGGTAAATCAGATTAAAAACTGATTTTTAGAATGTAGGTTTTTAAAATAACAGGGATAAGATTTTTGAAAATATAAAAATTTGTTTTTTTCTTCTTCTTATGAATAGCATATAAAAGTTGTAATTTTTATATAGTATCAATAACGAAGATGTGATATTTATATAGTTTAAATATTAAAAATATAATTTTTATATTAGTAGAAGGTTAAAAATATGATTTTTGTTTATGTAGAGAATTAAAAATATAATTTTTACATGATAGGAATATTAGAAATATCATCTTTATATGTGTAGAAAAATAAAAATGTGATTTTTATAATGATATATTTGAAAAGGCGAGATCTTTATATAGAGAATAGCGAGGTAAAAATATAATTTTTATCTATATAGTAGCAATGTAAAAATAGAATTTTTATCCATATAGCGTGATTATAAAAATTCGATTTTTATATATTGAATAGCATAGTAAAAATTCAATTTTTATATATTGAATAGCAAAGTAAAAATTTGATTTTTATATATTGAATAGCGAAGTAAAAATTCGATTTTTACATATGTAGAGGATACGGGCAACGAAGGTGACGAAAAGGCAAGAACGACAAGATTTTCTACATAGGAAAAGTCGTGGTATTGGATTAGCTATCGGTGAGAACTTCTCACTCTTCAATTTCTTTTTCTAGTTATATATATATGCTAGGATGCAGACGGTGTTTAGTAGCACCCGACACCCGTCATCCACAGACCATGGATGGCTTGTTTGTTTAATTGTTTGGTTGTGTAGTTGGTTAGATTATTTGGTTTGAATTGAATTATTTGGTGAAATGGAATGGATTTAATTGATGTGTGAATGGCGTGGGCCTTCACTAGACCGGGGATAAGGCTAGGCCTTGTCCCGTTTCTAGTATTGTGCCGTTATGCCGCCGAAATTTTCTAAAATAAGTTAGAAAAATAAAAATATCATTTTTATTTTGTAAATGAACTGAATAAAAATTCCATGTGTTAAAATAAAATATTTTATCATTAAAAATATAATTTTTAGCGTGAATGTGATTAAATAAATATTTATAAACAAATCGACCGATTTGTTTATATACACTGATTTGACTGATATCGATTGGGTCGATAAATTTTACACATCGCCCAACTGCACAACTAAAATCTGTGTTTGATTGTTTGAAACCCCACACGGGTGTTGGGATGAAATTTGAAGTCCACTCATCCTGATTGATTAAATATGTCAATCGATTGATTGACAGGCTGTTATAAGCATTAGATAGCTATATTTGATGCTTATACAGTGTAGTGCACTTTGGTTGATGGTTGATTATTTTTCAATGCTATTATATACGTGTGATGTATGAAAATCCATATAATTAACATTATATGGTGATTGATTGGGCCTCATTCCAATCGGGAAAATAAAGAATATTATAAAATAAAGGTTCATGTGTTGACCGTACTCATCCGTTGAGATTAGTCATGTGTTGAACGAAATATTTTAATAAAATTTATATCTTTATCACTATAAAGTAAAGGTTCATGTGTTGACTGTACTCATCCGTTGAGATTAGTCATGTGTTGAACGAAATATTTTAACAATCAAATTTACATCTTTATCATATATAAAATTAGAAACTAACTGGAAAATAGATAAGATGAGTGGTCTCCTGGATATTGATCTGATGTTGGTTTCGGCCTTCGGGGTTAATATTCAGGGAATCGTTCTCTTACTAATTTACGGTTGGAGTCTGATTTTAAATCAAACGATAGATACCATAATTTATATAAAAAAAATATTAAATGACAAAAAGAGTCACACGTGGACAGTACTCATTCGTTGAGATTAGTCGTGTGTTGACAAAAATATAGATTCACATATTGAATAGAATAAATATTCATTTGTTGAATAGAATAACGAATTTATTGAAATATATAAAGCCGTGTTGATTAGAGTTGCGCTATTTTGACGTGAACGATGTTTATATCGATTATATTCGTTTTTAATAATGAATATTGAAAAGGAAGTGATTTCAAAATATAACGTTTTGAAAATATTATCATTTATATAGTAATGATAGGAAATATTCAATTTTGATTTGAAATTGAATATAGAATTGAAATGGTTTAGAAAACGAATTTGATTTGAATAGAAAACGAATTTGATTTGAATAGAAAACGAATTTGAATAGAATCGAATAGAAAACCAATTTGATTTGAACTGAATATAAAACCAATTCGAATTGAATTGAAAACCAATTCGAATTGAATTGAAAACGAATTCAAACTGAATTGAACTTTGAATTGAATAGAAATGAATTTTAAAACGAATTTTTAAGGAAGAATTCAATTTTGATTTGAATTGAAATGGAAGTTGAAATTATTTTTGAATCGAATTTAAAACTATTTATAAAATTCGTTTTAAATAAGAAATCGACGAAATATATATTATATATATTATATATATAATATAATGGCCTGAATAGAACGCGCCGCGCCGCGGTAGTTCGTAAATTTCGACCATTGACTTCAAACGGACATTTCGGGAGATCCGACCGTCGGATTCTCCTAAAACCGGAACCATTGGGTTCGTATCGAAAATAGCTTTCTAACGAATATTTGAAATTTGAAATCTAACGGTTGGATTTGGAGATACGTCCAAATCAAATTTGGTAAAGGTCGTTGTAAGTGCAGTTCGATGGCCGTTGATGGAAATCGACTGTACGGGCCTTGATAAAATTATTAAAAATAGTAATAATTAGTGTAAAATCATAAGAAATGATTTGGGAAAAATTGGGATGAAAAACTCCATATTTGAAAAGATAAAAATAGATTTTTATTGAAATGAACTAGTTTTGAACTGAAATTAAAACCCAATTATTTTTAATATAAATAAATTGGATTTGAAATGGGTTTAAATAGAATTGATTCATGGGTTTATCGTGAACTGTGTTTTAAATAACACTAGTTCTTTAACCCGATAATAAATAGAATGTGATTTGGGTTTATCGTGAACTGTGTTTTAAATGACATTAGTTCTTTAACCCAGTAAAAGGGGTTTTAATGAATCTGCAATTAGATTGAAATGTGAATTGATAATCTAAATTATCAAATTTGGAGAATGAGTTAGATATGGAGTATCACCAGTTTTGCTCCAAAGAGATAGTTAAATCTTTAATTAGATTTGAACGTGAAATGGTAATTAATTTTACCGATAACACCGTGGTGTTAGATATGGAGTATTACCAGTTTTGCTTCATGGGATGAATAGGTTGGGATTGGGAAATAAAACAAATAATTACTTCGGTGTGGTTCGATAATCTCGACTAGTTTGGAAAACCATAATTTGGTTTGAAATGACATCCAAAGGAAGATTAAAGAATAAATTTAAAGAATTTATCTTTGATAAAATTAATGGGAACCTTTCCCTAAGAATGTGAAATTTAGAAACTAGTTGTAGGTTAGTTAAGAAGAATGGTTTCCTGGGTATTGATCTGATGTTGGTTTCGGCCTTCGGGGTTAATATTTGGGGAATTGCTCTCTTACTGATTTACGGTTAGTGACTAATGAATTGGAATGAGGCGTATGTTGTGTTTGTGTTACCTTTGTTTTTAATATACGCGGGTTGTTCGGAAAGGCCGGGTTTACACCCATTCTGAATAACCGATTCGACGATAAGTCGAAGATGAAGACGGTGGTTGAAGACCGGAAGTCTTCACATCGTTTGGATAATTACTGACGATCCTGATTGGGCTGTACACCCAAGAGGATGGAAATAGCTGGTGGTCGTCCAGACGTACTTGGAGATCGATGGATATGCGAGGAAAGTGCCTCCGGTTTCGTTCAGACCCAGAACGAACTTGTAAATGAATTGTGTGTCTGACATTGGATTTTATTCTGTGTTGATTGATTTCTGTTAAATATATATCTGTTTGGCGGCGGAGAATTTAATCTATTGCTTAACGCCCTTCTCTGAGACATACAAGCTTAGAGGTTATATATCGATAGATATCAATCGCATGGCATGAATTGCCTGTGTGGCATGCTGAGTTGCATGGATCAAGGCTTCTGTTGAAAAGCAAAGTCTTGTGGTTGATGATCAAAGCACGGCCTACGTGGAAGCTTTGTGTATAACGTGAATTCGCGAGCCTCACACCTCGGTATGAGTCAAAAACGGGATGAGGACCCAAGGAGTGCACGACGTTTCTTTCTAGCTATGGGTGGTGTCAGTGACCTACCAGCCCTGACATTTATATACTTTTCACCTTTGTGGTTTGGATGCGAGGCGCCTCGATTTTAGGTCTGTAAGGACCGGAAAACGTGTGTTCAGGCATAATTAATCCTCTAACGTAAGTGAGGACCGGCCTTGGAGGATCCCAGGGTTGCCCAGAGTGCGTAGCCCTGAGACATTTGCTAGAGTGTCTCGAAGCGGAGAGGAGCTTGCCCCTTGCCTCGACTCATGACGGAAATCCAATTTCCAATACGTGATATTGCGGTTTTAATAGTAGAACTAGTATGGCGACATAGTGGTGTGGGGCACTTATGCCGTCTATGATTTATATTTATGATTGAAATTGTTTTGACACGATACACTTATTATAGTATCAAATGATTTGTTTTAAACGTACCAAGCATGTTTGGCTGTTATAAGGTAAAACCCAATCCTCCGGCTTGCGTTGCATTGTGTGATGGGACCTGGGTCTTATAATAGCTTCACTTTTCGAAAAAGCATTGCGCTGTTTATTCTATATGCACTGGTATTCTTGGGAGGAAACCCGTTCCGTGTTATACGGCGTGGTCCCTTGAATTACTCTCTTTTAAAGTAAAGCTTTAAATAACTGTTTTAGTTCTCACACCAGTCACATGACTGACCTGGAGTTTATTGTTTTAACCTAAACTCTGGGTGCCCCCATTTTCCGCATGGGCAACTAGTAGTTTTGGTTTTGCAGATTTATATTCACAGGATCCTGGTTTACAGCTGGAATGATATCCGGAAAGCTCTGTATCCGTATATCACCTTCAGTTGTGCTTTGTATTATTTTCCACTGCTATGTAATTTATTGTAATCTCTGATATGTATCGAATGTAATTTATTCACTTATACTCTGTATATTCTTGTATCTGATGGAATTGTTGTAATAGAAATGAAATGTTCTTCTGTTTGTGTTCTGATTTGTCTTGTCCTCACAGTAATTCGTTCTTTCTCATCTCTTCGGAGACCGGGGAAGTTCGTGTCGCTTCATCAGGCGAGAGGGAGAGGAGGCGCGGGGGGAGAGACGCCTGAAGCGGCGAGATCCGACGGTGGGCCCCCTTGGAGCGGCGACGATGAGCTCGAGAGTTTTTTTTTATTTCTTTTGAATCTGAGCGTTGACCAAACTGATCGGGGAAAGGTAAAGTAGAGGGGAGAGAGAGTGAGGTGAGGGGGTTTATAATAAAATATTTTATTATTTTTAATTGCGAAAAGATAACCTTTTAACACGAACTCGAAACCAAGCCCACCGACTGTCGTCCCAGCGTATTACCCCCATTCCTAACACAATGGGATATGCCCGGTAAGCCAATTCGGCTGTTACGATAGGTTTTCGTTGAATTTAAAACATAAATCTATATATTCAATTTTAAACGTACATTTCAATTTACCGGGGTCACATACGAACCCTAAAAATTACAGAAAAATTATTTCTAGCTTCGTATTGACGATACGGTCCTAACAAAACTAATTTCGTCAAATTCTGAGATCGTTTGAAAAATGGTCATTTTCTGGTCGACCCGAATTGACTAAAACTGTTAAAACACGTTTAACTTTGCCATGCTCACATATTAATTCAGAAAATTATGAATTTTGAAATCTAGCAATAACTTTACATCACGGATCCAACAAAAGTGGTTTCGTCGAAATCCGAGGCCGTTTGCAAAATTTCCGTTTTTAAGGGCCTGAATTCTATAGCGACTATTCAGAATTTTTAACGGGACATATCTTTTGATTCCCGCAATGAAATTTTGATTTCTCGGATTCGTTGGAAAGATATTCACAAATAGATTCTAATATTTTTGGTTTCACTAAAATCCGGTTTATTTTGCACCCGGTACGTTCATTTGAAGTTTGAAATCGAATTATCGAACTACCGCGCCATTTTCAATTCCTTTTATAAATATAAATAAATATTTATATTCTAACGACGATTTATATAATCTATATGTTTGAATTATATTCAAAATAAATTTCTCGTCGATATTATTTAAAATAATTCATTTTAAATAATCAAAATTCGCTAAAATTGCCAAAATAAAATTTTAAACTGGCCCAGATTTTCGGGTTGTTACAATCTCCCCCACTTAAAACTTTTCATCCCCGAAAAGGAACAAAGTCGAAAGTGGTTTGATTAATCAACTCTACGTTCGATCTGGCTTCCATTCTCCAACTTTTCAGTTTCTGAGAATTTTCAAATTCTTCAAAAATTTGGCTAACACCCTAAATTTTCGAAAAATTTCGCCATAACCTCCCCTGCACCGGGAGCCACGGGAAAATCCCGAAATTGCCATATAGGCCTTCTGATCTCAAAAAGAAAAAGAAAAAGCCAAGCGGCTAGCCAATAGGCTCATAAAATCATCATCACCCAAACAAAACAGTAAATTATAGTAAACATGTACCTATTTGTCGGGCAAACAAATTTTATTCTTCTGCTCTAGCCTTCTTGTTATGACCTGTTCAATGTAAGTACATGTATATGCAAGAAAATGCGACCAAATTTCAATACAATTCAATATTTGATTCAATTTGGCTATATAATACAAATTTTAATTAATCAACCAATAATCAACAACACAACCATCAATCAATTAGTTGATTAGCTTTTTAAATTCATAACTTTGATACATAGTCAAAAATCAGATTTTTGATGCCAAATCACAACAAAAAGCCCTATCTAGTTTTGGTTCTCACACCAGTCAATTGGAAATATATAGAAATCTCACCTTCGAAACTCGAACATAAATGTTGATGATGCGATCGCTATCATCAATATCATCTCCGGGCGACTAGAGTGTGATGCTATATCTATCCAATATATTAAAACTTCGAATATACGTTTGCAAGGCGTACATGCAAATTCTTCATATACTGGATTGTCCAAAATCAATACAAATTAATAATCAAATACGAATAATTGATTTAAATTTTCAAAACAAAAATTGTTTTCATTTTAAAAATATACTCTTCACACTCGTTCTAGGATACTACTGATCCCATCTCTAACGAGTCATTCTCATTGGATTTTACTAATCCAATATCTGATGAATTCTTTCGTATGGTTCTAATGTGTCTTGTTCTCTAGCTTTGTAAACCAAAGCTCTGATACCAACTGTGAAGACCCGTGACTTCCCCGGTGAGGGAAAGCGCGGATAGTTCGAGAATAAGCCACAACAGAACGCAGACGGGAGAACATTTCATTGTATATTACAACAATACCATCAGAATACAAGAATATACAGAGTATAAATAAATATTACACAGAAATATCAGAGATTTAAATTACATTTAAATACATAGCAGCGGAAAATAATGCAATACACAACTGAAGGAGATATACGGATACAAAGCTTTCCGGATATCGTTCCAGCTGTAAACCAGGATCCTGTGAATATAAATCTGCAAAACCAAAACTACTAGCTGCCCGTGTCAAAATAAGGGCACCCAGAGTTTAGGTTAAAACAATAAACTCCAGGTCAGTCATGTGACTGGTGTGAGAACTAAAGCAGTTGTAAATCTTTATTTTAAAGTTAGGTAAATCAAGGGACCACGCCGTATAACACGGAACGGGTTTCCTCCCAAGAACACCAGTGCATAAAACAACAACACAATGCTAAATAAAGAACAATGAAGCTATTATAAGACCCAGTTCCCATCACACAATGCAACGCAAGCCAGAGGATAGGGTTTTTACCTTATAATAGCCAAGAATGCTTGATACGTTTAAAACAAATCATTTGATACTATTATAAGTGCATAGTGTATAAAACAACTTCAAATCATAAGTATCAATCATAGACGGCATAAGCGCCCCATCCCACTATGTCGCCATATTAGGCTCTAAAAATAAAACCGCAAATGTCATGTATTTGGAAATTGGATTTCCATCTATGAACCGAGGCAAAAGATAGTCCTCAACTGATTCGAGACGCTCTAGCCCGTGTCTCAGGAACAGAACGCATCGTCCCTTGGAGCGACAGGGCTGGTCCACCGATGTGGATTAGACGAAATCCTGAACATTGCGTTTCTCCGCCCTTTGGGGCGTAGGTGAGCCAACTAAATGACTCCATCAGACCCGGATCGTCCGATCAAACCGAGGCGCCTCGCAACAGCAACAACCACATAAGTCAAACTCGTCAGGGCGTGTAAAACCACTGACTCCACTTTTTAACTAGAAGGAAACGCATGCCCTCCCTGAGGTCCGTCTCCCGTTTTTGGTTCATACCGGGTGTGAAACTCGCGAATTCACGTTACACAAAGCTGTGCCACACAGGCTGTGCTTTGATCATCACCACAAGACTTTGCTTTTCAACAGAAGCCTTAATCAATTGCCACTTAGGCATGCCACACAGGAAATTCACTCCATGCGTTTGATATCCATCAGTATATAACCCCTGAGCTCGTACGTCTCAAAGAAGGGCGTTAAGCAAAAGAATAAATTCTCCGCCGCCAAACAGATATATATTTAATAGAAATCAATCGTACAGACTAAAATCCAATGTCAGACACACAGTCCATTAACAAGTCCGTTCCGGGTCTGAACGAAACCGGAGGCACCTAGTACCCCGCGTATCCATCGATCTCCAAGTACGTCTGGACGATCACTAACTGTTTCCATCTTCTTGGGTGTACAGCTCAATCAAGATCATCAGTAATCACCCAACGACGTGAAGACCTCTGGTCTTCGACCACCGTCTTCATCTTCGATTTATCGTCGTATCAGTTATTCAGAATGGGATAAACCCGGTCTTTCCGAATAACTCGCGTATATAATAAACAAGTGTTACACAAACACAACATACGCCTCATTCCAATTCATCAGTCACTAACCGTAAATTAACCAGAGAATAATTCCCCAAATATTAACCCCGAAGGCCGAAACCAACATCAGATCAATATCCAGAAAACCATTCTGCTTAGCTAACCGACAGTTAGTTTCTAAATTTCACATTCACAGGGAAAGGTTCCCATTAATTTTATCAAAGATAAATTCCTTGAATTTATTCTTTAATCTTCTTTTGAATTTCGATTCAACTAGTCGGGATTAACGAACCTTACCAAAGTAATCATTTGTTTTAATTTCTCAATCCCAACCTATTCATCCCATGAAGTAAAACTGGTAATACTTCATATCTAACACCACGGTGTTATCGGTAAATTCAATTACCATTTCACGTTCAAATCTAATTAAAGATTTAACTATCGCCTGGAGTAAAACTGGTGATACTCCATTCTCGATCTTTTCAATCTAATTAAAGATTCATTAAAACTCCACTTAGTTTTCATCGTTAACTGGGTTAAAGAATTAGTGTCATTTAAAACACGGTTCACGATAAACCCAAAACCACATTCCATTAATTATCGGGTTAAAGAACGAGTGTTATTTAAAACACTGTCCACGATAAACCCAAAAATCAATATCAATTCAATTTCAATTAAATATTATTTAATTGGTACACTTCATTAAATCTAAATAAAAAGATTTAATCTTTTTTCAACTGGGTTCAAGAACAGTGTTAGTCAAGACACCATTCACGACAAACCCAAATCACATTTGATATTAAATACAAGGCTCTGAATAGAAAATACCCCAGCTTATATTCAATATCAAATTCTACGACCAACAAATATCGTATTGGAAATAACGATATATATATATCTATATCTTTCAAATTTCCATAACAACATCTGTATAATCACGAAATCCAACATCGAAATATTCCGAAGACAATTTCGATTCAAATCCATTCCAATGCAATCATTGGAAATTCTGGTTATTTTCAAAACCATTTCAAATCCAGTTTATTTATTTTAAAAACAAATAGAATTATAATTCTAGTTCAAAACTAGTTCATTTCGATAAAAATCTATTTTTATCTTTTCAAATATGGAGTTTTTCATCCCAAGTTTTCCCAAATCATTTCTTATGATTTTACACAAATTATTACTATTTTTAATAATTTTATCAAGGCCCGTACAGTCGATTTCCACCAATGGCCATCGAACTGCACTTACAGCGACCTTTTCCAAATTTGATTTGGACATAATTCCAAATCCAACCGCTAGATTTCAAATTCCTAATGTTCGTTAGAAAGCTCTTTCCGATATGAACCCAACGGTTCCGGTTTTAGGAGAATCCGACGGTCGGATCTCCCGCAATATCCATTCGAAGTCAATGGTCGAAATTCGCGAACTGCCGCGGCGCGGCGCGTTCTATTTAGGCCATTATATTATATATATAATATATATAATATATACTTCGTCGATTTCCTTTTAAAACATATTTTATAAATCGTTTTAAATTCGTTTTCAAAACGATTTCAACTTCAATTTCAAATTCAAATCAAAATTGAATTTTTCCAATATAAATTCGTTTTAAATTCATTTCAAATCGATTTCAATTCAAATTGATTTCTAATTCAATTTCAGTTCTAATTCAATTAAATTCAATTTCAATTCGAATTCATTTCTATACAATTTCAATTCGAATTCATTTCTATTCAATTTCAATTCGAATTCACTTCTATTCGATTTCAATTCGAATTCATTTCTATTCGATTTCAATTCGAATTCATTTCTATTCGATTTCAATTTGAATTCATTTCTATTCGATTTCAATTTGAATTCATTTCTATTCAATTTCAATTCGAATTCATTTCTATTCAATTTCAATTCGAATTCACTTCTATTCAATTTCAATTCGAATTCATTTCTATTCGATTTCAATTTGAATTCATTTCTATTGGATTTAAATTTGAATTCATTTCTATTCGATTTAATTCGAATTTCAATTCTTTTCAAAACTTCAAATTTTGAAATCACTTTCGATATTCGTTATAAAATGAATAAAATCGATATAAATATCGTTCACGTCAAAATGGCGTAAATCTAATCAACACGGCTTCATATATTGATATTTTCAAATATTCCATTTCGAATATTTCTATTTCAAATATTCTATTTCAAATATTTCTTTTTCAAATATTTCTACCTCTAAACTGGAATGAGGCCCAATCAATTACCATATAATGTTAATTATATGGATTTTCTACAACACATGTATACAATAACAACGATGAATAATCAACCTTCATCCAAAGTGCATTCTACACTGTATAAGCATCAAATATAAATATTCAACGCTTATAACAGTCTGTCAATCAATCGATCGACATACAACTAAACAATCGGGATTAGTGTACGTCAAATATCATCCCAATACCCGTGTGGGGTTTCAAACAATCAAACACAGATTTTATTTGTGCAGTTGGGCGATGTGTAAAATTTATCGTCCCAATCAATATCAGTCAAATGTGTGTATATAAACAAATCGTCCGATCTGTTTATTTTTATTTCATTTCATATATACGTTAAAATTCTATTTTTAACTATAAAATATTTTTAACTATATAAATATTTTATTTCATTTCACATCACAACACACAATCAACTACACAGCAAAATCAAACAAACAAGCATACAAGCCGTCCATGGTCTGTGGACGACGGGTGTCGGGTGCTACTAAACACCGTCTGCATCCTAGTATATATTTTAACTAGAAAAACAGAATTAAAAGGTGAGAAGTTCTCACCGAGGGATCCACTCCTCCAGTCTTTATTTCTGAAAGGTTCAGATTTGCTCGAAATTTCAACTCTCTCTTTCCACACTGTTCATAGATAAAAACCACATTTTTATCACTCCGCTATATTTATAAAGATCAAATCTTTTCGCTACAACATATATAAAAATCGTATTTTTATATTCTCTATCTTATAAAAATTATATTTTTATAATCTCTGCTTTATGAAAATCACATTTTTATAATCTACACTATATAAAAATCATATTTTTATTATCTTCACTTTATAAAAATCACATTTTTATAATCTTCACTTTATAAAAATCACATTTTTATTACCGCTACTTCATATTCAAAAATATTATCTTTTCATGTTCAAAAATCACTCCTTTCCATTAGAAATCAAACCTCCTTCTTCATTAAAAATCAAGCCTTTTGTCGATTAAAAATCATACATTTGTCGGTTAAAAACCATACCTTTTATATTTATAAATATCTAATTTTTTTCTATGTATATAGAACTGATTTTACCCTTGCTAAAATATATATAGACATCAGATTTTACCTTACAAATGAAAATGAATATATATAAAATAAATATGAAATCCTTTTATTATTAAGAACCATGCCTTTTTATCACATAACAGTGTATATTTTGCTATTCAGAAGAACCAAAATTTTAAATTAATAAAACTAAAATAAAAATAAAATAAAACTTACAGTTTCTGATTTAGTCCAGAGGAGGGGATTTGCGTAGCTTCTTCTATAGCAGGGGGGTGGGGTTTTCTGCGATAAAGGGGGAGGAAGGGGCTGGTCGATGTGGCCTTCGGTGAGGGAGACGACGACTTAGTTGGTGTTCGCGTAGGCTGGGATGGGTACATCCGGTAGCGGCGCGCGACACAGAGGGGGTGCGGGGGTTCTCAGGGTCGCGGTGGCCTGGGTTGTGGGGCTCGATCGGAGAAAGCGAGGGCTCACGAATTTGGGGGTTCTCAGGCGAGAGGGAGAGGAGGCGAGGGGGGAGAGGCGCCTGAAGCGGCGAGATCCGGCGAGGTCTGACGGTGGGCCCCCCTGGAGCGGCGACGATGAGCTCGAGAGTTTTTTTTTATTTCTTTTGAATCTGAGCGTTGACCAAACTGATCGGGGAAAGGTAAAGGAGAGGGGAGAGAGAGTGAGGTGAGGGGGTTTATAAAAAATATTTTATTATTTTTAATTGCGAAAAGATAACCTTTTAACACGAACTCGAAACCAAGCCCACCGACTGTCGTCCCTAGCGTATTACCCCCATTCCTAACACAATGGGATATGCCCGGTAAGCCAATTCGGCTGTTACGATAGGTTTTCGTTGAATTTAAAACATAAATCTATATATTCAATTTTAAACGTACATTTCAATTTACCGGGGTCACATACGAACCCTAAAAATTACAGAAAAATTATTTCTAGCTTCGTATTGACGATACGGTCCTAACAAAACTAATTTCGTCAAATTCTGAGATCGTTTGAAAAATGGTCATTTTCTGGTCGACCCGAATTGACTGAAACTGTTAAAACACGTTTAACTTTGCCACGCTCACATATTAATTCAGAAAATTATGAATTTTGAAATCTAGCAATAACTTTACATCACGGATCCAACAAATGTGGTTTCGTCGAAATCCAAGGCCGTTTGCAAAATTTCCGTTTTTAAGGGCCTGAATTCTATAACGACTATTCAGAATTTTTAACGGGACATATCTTTTGATTCCCGCTATGAAATTTTGATTTCCCGGATTCGTTGGAAAGATATTCACAAATAGATTCTAATATTTTTGGTTTCACTAAAATCCGGTTTATTTTGCACCCGGTACGTTCATTTGAAGTTTGAAATCGAATTATCGAACTACCGCGCCATTTTCAATTCCTTTTATAAATATAAATAAACATTTATATTCTAACGACGATTTATATAATCTATACGTTTGAATTATATTCAAAATAAATTTCTCGTCGATATTATTTAAAATAATCAAAATTCGCTAAAATTGCCAAAATAAAAATTTTAAACTGGCCCAGATTTTCGGGTTGTTACATTTACAGATATACTGGAAGAGCTTGGAGCAGGAGGCTTCAGGATCATATAGCTATAGTTATTTCCGCTGTGGTGTAAGTGCTGTACTTTGATAATGATATGTATATTCAAGTACAGATTTGTATTTCAAAGTTATGTTATGAAATATATTTATTCGTTCCGCTGTGAGATTCGTGTTACTCTGATATTGTGTTCTTCTTCTTCTTCTATTCTAAGTTTCTGTCTTATCTATTCTCACCCTCTAATTTCTTTCATTAATCACTGGCATTTTTCGATGTTTGGTTAGTCATCATTGAGTTTATGGCAATAACCAAAGTCGACAAAATCCCGGGTCATTACACTATTGCTGTGACCTGACATCAAAAATGGATTTTTATGTATATAAAAAATTTATGTGTTTGAAACGATAACCAACTAACTGATTGTTGATTGTGTTGTTTGATTATTGGTTTGATTAATTAAAATTTTGAACCATTAATCCAATTTGAATCAAATGTTGAACAGAATTGAAAATTGCTTGAAACTGCACGCATATAAATGCATATATAATGAACAGGTCATTGTAGAGAAGTTAACCAGAGGAATAAAATTGTATGCCCGACAAACAGGTGCACGTTTACTAATTTATTGGGTTTGGATGATTTTATTAGCCGATTGGCTAGCCGCTTGGCTTTTTCTTTTTGGATGATGAGGGCCTTGCGTTGCTAGTTGCGGTTTTAAATGTCTCCCTGTACAAAGGAGGTTATGGCGAATTTTTTTGAAAATTTAGGGTGTTAGCCAAATTTTTGAAAAATTAGAAATTCTTAGAAACTGAAAAGTTGAAGAACGAAAGCCAGAATGAATGAGTAGAGTAGATAAACAACTTTCAGCTCCGCTCCTTTTCGAGGATGAAAAATTTTTAAGTGTGGGAGATTGTAACAACCCGGAAAATCAGAACTAATTTAAAATTTTATTTTGGCAATTTTAATGGATTTTGAATATTTATAATGATTTATTTTAAATAATTATGGCTAGAAATTTATTTTGAATAGAATTACAACGTATAAATTTATTTAAATCGAAGTTAGAATATAAATATTTATTTTAATAATAAAAGGAACTGGAAATGGCGCGGTAGTTCGAAAATTTGATTCCAAATTTCAAATGAATGTACGGGATTTTAGTAAAACTAGAAATATTTGAATCTGTTTGAAAATATCTTTCCAACGAATGTGAAAAATCCAGATTTCATAGTGGGAATAAAAATTTATGTCAAGTTGAAAATTCAGAATAGTCGCTATGGAATTTATATAGTATATAGCCCTTAAAAATATCCATTTTGCTAACGACCTCCGTTTTTGACGAAATCACTTTTGTTGGATCCAGAATGTCAAGTTATTGCTAGATTCCAAAGTTCATAATTTTTGGAATTAATTTGTGAGCATGGCAAAAAAAAACGTGTTTAACAGTTTTAGTTTGAATTGGATCGACCAGAAAATGGTCATTTTTCAAACAGTCTCCAAATTCGATGAAATTAGTTTTGTTAGGACTGTATCGTCAAAACATACCCAGATTTGTTTTTTTGGAATTTTTGGAGTCCGTATGTGGCCCCGGTAAATTAAAATGTACGTTTAAATTTAATATATACTGATTATATTTTAATTTTGATGAAATTTGATTAAAACAGTCGAATTGGCTTACTGGACATATCTCATTGTGTCCGAAATGGGGGTATTTAGCTAGGAGCGACAGTCGTTGTGTACGATTTGGATTTCGTATCAATTAGTAGGCATTTTGCGAATTAAAAATATTATAAATATATATATATATATAAATATACTTTAAAACCCTAAATTTCTATTTTCCTATTCGTTGAAAATATCCCCGGCGGCTTGCGTTTAACGACAGGAAACCGTTCGATTCGATTTCCACAAACTTCGATCGATTCAAGTAATGAAATGCAAGGCTTCTAGAGGGAATTTGAAGAGCTTCTCCTCCTCGTCTAATCAATGGCAACTGAAAGGATTATCATTGAGTATTTATCTCGAATCATGCGCCCAAAGTACCGCTGGCTCACCATGAATCGCGCCTCCACTTGGAGCATGAGTTCGTCATCGAGCATATCACCAGAGAGCCCATTCGAAGTCGTAGATCGTGGAGCAACTCGATCATTGCCTCAGATTTTCTGGAAAATCAAAACCAAGGTTTTTATCAAATAGAAAACTACGGCAGGTGTATATTTAATTATTTGCACACTTAAAGGCATAGCTATTTAGTAAATGTTTATAAAAATCGGTTTTTGTATATATTAGCATTATTTTTAAATCAGTTTTTATATATATAAATTAGCGTTTATAAAATAAATTTATATATATATATATATAACATATAAAAATATGAATTTTAGTTATCTAAAAATATGAATTTTAGTTATATAAAAATATGAATTTTTGTTATATAAAAATATGAATTTTAGTTATATAAAAATTTGAATTTTACTTATATAAAAATATGAATCTTAGTTATATAAAGATATGAATTTTAGTTATATAAAAATATGAATTTTAGTTATACAAAAATATGAACTTTATTTATACAAAAATTCGATTTTAAGTTAGATAAAAAATCAATTTTTAGTTATATAAAAATATGATTTTTATTATATATAACAACGGTTTAAAAATGTGATCTTTTTATATATATATAGTAATATAAAAATGCGATTTTTAAATATATAAACATCATATTAAAAACGTGATTTTTACTATGAATAACGTGGAAAAGACTGCGTTGGAATTTCGAACAAATCCAAACGGTTTAGAAATTCAGAAATAGAATCGGAGGAGTGGATCCCAAAGGTGAGAACTTCTCACTCTAATTTACTTTCTAGTTAAATATATATACTAGGATGCAGACGGTGCTTAGTAGTACTCGACACCTTTGTTTGATACCATGCTAGTTTGGTTGATTGGTTTATTTGTTTGAATTTGGTTTGGGAAGTGAAATGAATTTGGTTTGGTTTATTTGTTTATGTACACACATTTGACTGATATTGATTAGGACGATATATTTCACACATTGCCCAACTGCACAAATAAAATTGGTGTGTGTTGATTAAAACCCCACACGGGTATTGGGATGATATTTGACATACACTAATCCTAATTGTTTTGTTGTATGTCAATCGATTGGCTGACAGGGTGTTGTAAGCGTTAGTTATTCATATTTAACGCTTATGCAATTGTGTAATGCACTCCGGATGATGGTTGACTGTGTTTGATTGTTGTTGTGTACATATGTGTATGAAATCCATATAAATAAAATTATATGGTAATTGACTGTGTCTGATTCCAATTCGGAAAGAACGAATATTTTAAATTAACGAACATTTTAAAATGACGAATAACGAATATTTTAATTAAAATAATATTCAGTAATGGATCAAAATATGATTTTGATGTCCGATCTAGGATAGACATGAAAATATTGAAATATATGAAGCCGTGTTGATAAGACTAATGCCATTTTTACGTGAATGATATTTATATCGATTTTATTCATTTTTATAATGAATATCGAAAAGGAAATGATTTCAAAATCTGATATTTTGAAAATCTTATCATTTATATATTATAACAATAAGGAAATTCGATTTTGATTTAAATTGAAAATGAAGTTAGAATCGTTTTAAAACGAATTTATAAAAATTGTTTTAAATGGAAGTCGACGAAATATATATAATATAGATATTATACATATTTAATGGCCTGAATAGACCGCGCCGCGCCATGGCAATTCGCGACTTTCGACCATTGACTTCGAATGGACATTACGGGAGATCCGACAATCGGATTCTCCTAAAAACGGAACCGTTGGGTTCGTATCGAAAAGAGCTTTCCAACAAATACAAGAGATTGAAATCTAACGGTTGGATTTGGAATTATGTCCAAATCAAATTTGGAGAAGGTCGTTGTAAGTGTAGTTCGATGAACATTTATGGAAATCGACTGTACGGGCCTTGATAAAATTATTAAAAATATTAATAATTTGTGTAAAATCATAGTAAACGATTTGGAAAGAATTGCGATGAAAAATTCCATATTTGAAAAGATAAAAATATATTTTTATCGAAATGAACTAGTTATTAACTAGAATTAAAAATCCAATTTTTTTTAAATAAAATAAATTGGATTTGAAATAGTTTTAAATATAACCAGAAATTTCCAATATAACAATTGGAATGGAAATCATCTTCGAAATATTTCGATATTGGGTTTCATGATTATACAGATATTGTTATGGAAATTTGAAACATATATTTATATCGTTATTTCCAATATGATATTTGTTGGTTTCAGAATTTGATATTTAATATAATCCGATATATTTTCTATTCAGAGCCTTGAATTTGATGTCCAATGGGATGTTCGGTTTGTCGTGAACGGTGTCTTAAATAACACTGTTCTTAAACCCAGTTGAGGAAAGAATAAATCTTTTTATTAAGATTTAGTGAAATTTTCCAACTAATTAATATCTAATTGGAAATAAATAAAAGAATTGGATTTAGGGTTTGTCGTGAATGGTGTTTTCAGTAACACTATTCTTAAACCCCATTTGAAAAGAATAAATCTTTTAATTAAGATTATTAGAATTTTCAGTTACATTTGGTAATTGGAATAAAATGGAATGTGAATCGGGTTTATCGTGAACTGTGTTTTAATGACATTCATTCTTTAACCCGATTTACAGTGAAATGTGATTTGGAACTTATAAATCTTTTATTAAGATTTAAAGGAAATTTTCCAAAGTAAAGTTTTCCAATTTAATACAATAAATTGGAATGGAATGGAATTCGATTGGATAATAATCAAAGTGAGCTTCTGTGGAGGAAGACTGTTAATATATATGGAATTTAAAAGGCTTTGTCGTTATTCCATTTATATTATTAGTCGAACACGGAAATTGATATCGATGATATATTGATCTGTTTTCCTTGAGGATTCCATAAATAATGGAATGTGTTTGGGTTTATCGTGAACTATGTTTTAAATGACATTAGTTCTTTAACCCAGTTAAATATAAGATTAATTTCTTAACTTTGAATAACCATTAGGTAATGATTTTTGAGATTAAAACTGAAGTAGAGTTTTAATGAATCTTTAATCAGACTGGAATGTGAATGAGATAATTAAATTTATCGAATTCATGAAATGATCGAGAATGGAGTATCACCAGTTTTGCTCCAAGTGATAGTTAAATCTCTAATTAGATTTGCACGTGAAATGGTAATTAATTTTACCGATAACACCGTGGTGTTAGATATGGAGTATTACCAGTTTTGCTCTGTGAGATGAATAGGTTAGGGTTGGGAAATATAATAAATGATTACTTCTATAAGGTTCGCTAATCACGACTAGTTTGGATAAACCTTAATTTGGTTTGAATTGATATCCAATAGAAGTAAAGAATAAATTTAAAGAATTTATCTTTGATGAAATTAATGGGAACCATTCCCAAAGGATATGAATATTTAAATAAAAGAATATTCAGATTTGGAATGTGGCATATGTTGTGTTTTTATAACACTTGTTTATAAGATATGCGAGTTATTCGGAAAGACTTGGTTTATCCCATTCTGAATAACTGATTCGACGATAAGTCGACGATGAAGATGGTGGTTGAAGACCGGAGGTCTTCACATCTTTTGGATGATTACTGATGTCTTGATTGGGCTGTACACCCAAGATAAGGTAATAAGTGGTGATTGTCCACACGTACTTGGAGATCGACCGGATATGCGAGGACCTCTCTCATGTACTAGACATATGGGGCGAGGAATAAGGTGCCTCCGGTTTCGTTCAGACCCAGAACGAACTTGTAAATGGATGTGTGTCTGACATTGGATTTTATTCTGTGTTGATTGATCTCTATTAAATATATATCTATTTGGTGGCGGAGAATTTATTCTCTTGCTTAACACCCTTCTCTATGACGTACAAGCTCATAGGTTATATATCGATAGATATCAGTCGAATGGCGTGAATTTCCTGTCTGGCTTGCTGAGATGCAAATGATCAAGGCTTCTGTTGAAAAGCAGAGTCTTGTGGTTGATGATCAAAGCACAACTTTAATATATCATAGCTTTGTGTATAACATTGATTCGCGAGCCTCACCCCCCGGTGTGAACCAGAAATGAGAGAGGACTTCAGGGAGGACATGCGTTTCCGTCTAGCTAGGAGTGGTGTCATGGTATGGAGCCCATGCATTTTACTTATGTGGGTGATGGAAAGCGTGCCGCCTCGGTTACGTCGGTCACTATGGAGCCGATGGATGGTTTGATCGATATATTGGACATTTTTACGCCCCATAGGGCAGGGAAACATATTGTTTAGGCATTTAAATCCACTCCGTGTGGGACAACCCTGACGATCCAAAGGCTTGATTAAGTACTTGCCTGAGACACGGGCTAGATTGTCTCGAAATGGTAAGGACGATCCCTTGCCTTGGTTCACAGACGAAAATCCAATTTCCAATATGTGACATTTCGGTTTTGATTGTAGAGCCTAGTATGGCGACATAGTGGGATAGGGAACTATGTCGTCTATGATTGATACATTTATATTTGAAGTTGTTTTTATACGCCTTACACTTATAATAGTATCAAAATGATTTTTTATAAACGTACAAGCTTGTTTGGCTATTATAAGGTAAAACTCTATCCTTTGGTTTGTGTTGCATTATGTGATGGGACCTAAGTCTTATAATAGCTTCATTTTTCCAAATAAACATTGCGCTGTTTTGTTATATGCACTGGTATTCTTGGAAGGAAACCCGTTCCATGTTATACGGCGTGGTCCCTTGATTTATTCTACTTTAAAGTAAAGTTTAAATAACTATTTTAGTTCTCACACCAGTCACATGACTAACCTGGAGTTTATTGTTTGGACTTAAACTCTAGGTGCCCCTATTTTCCACATGAGCAACTAGTAGTTTTGGTTTTGCTGATATTATATTCACAGGATTTTGGTTTACCGCTGGAGCTATATTTGGAACGTTCTGTATCTATGTATTTCTTTCAGTTGTGTTTTGTATTATTTTTTCGCTGCATTGTAATTTGTAAATCTCTGATGTTTATCAAGTGTGTATCATTTATTCTTACTCTGTTATATTCTTGTACTCTGATGGAAATTGTTGTAATAAGCAATGAATGGTTCTTCTGTTTGTGTTCTGACTTGTCGTGTTCTCAACTCAATCTGGGCTTTCTCGTAAGGGCGTGTTTGGGTCGTTTCACATTTCTTATTACAACAATTTACATCCGAGTACAAGAATATAACATAGTATGAATAAATAATATACATAAAAAAAACCAGAGATTTAAACTACATTTGAAAGAAATACACGGATATACAGCTTTCCGAATATCGCTTCTACTGTAAACTAGGATCCTGTGAATACAATATCTGCAAAACCAAAACTACTAGTTGTCCATATGGAAAGTATGGGCACCCAGAGTTTAGGTTAAAACAATAAACTCCAGATCAGTCATGGGACAAGTGTGAGAAATAAAACAGTTATTAACTTCATTTTAAAATAGGGTAAATCACGGGACCATGCCGTATAACACGGAACGAATTTACTCTACGTGAATCTTAGTTTAAAATAAACCAACACAATTCTTTTTGGAAAATGAAGCTATTATAAGACTCAGGTCCCATCACACAATGCAACGCAAGCCGAAGGATAGAGT
This sequence comes from Allium sativum, assembly GCA_030737875.1. Classification (NCBI taxonomy): domain Eukaryota; kingdom Viridiplantae; phylum Streptophyta; class Magnoliopsida; order Asparagales; family Amaryllidaceae; genus Allium; species Allium sativum. The sequence goes on from CM060919.1 coordinate 343,956,183, forward strand.
TTTCCGTTATAATAGCCAAATATGCTTGATACGTACAAAACAAAATTATTTTGATACTACTAGTGCATAGTGTTTAAAAAAAACTTCAAATATAAATGTATCAATCATAGATGGCATGCGTACCATATATCATGTCGCCATACTAGTTCTACGATCAAAACTGCATGATGTTGTATTAGAAGTTAGATTTCCATCTATGAACCAAGGCAAGGGATCGTCCTTACCGAATTCGAGACTCTCTAGCCCGAGCCTCAGGATTCAGCCGCAACTGCACCTGGAAGCCACAGGGCCGGTCCACAACATACATTAGTGAATTATATATAATTCATGAACAATACGTTTCCCTGCACCATGGGGTGTAAATCAAGATCCACTAGGGACTTAAATCCGAGGTACCTCGCTTTCCATCATCCACATAAGTAAAAATGTCTGGGCTCCATATCATGACACCACTCCTAGCTAGAAAGAAACGAATGTTCTTCCTGGATCCTTCTCCCGTTTCTGGTTCATACCGAGGTGTGAGGCTCGTGAATTAACGCTATACACAAAAATATGCTAATTAAAGTTGTTCTTTGATCATCAGCCACAAGGCTCTGCTTTTCGACAAAAGCCTTGATCATTTGCATCTTGGCATGCCACACTGACAATTAACGCCATGCGGCTGATGTCTATCGGTATATAACCTCTGAGCTCGTATGTCTCAAAGAACGGTGTTAAGCAAGGGAATAAATTCTCCGCCACCGAGTAGGTATATATTTAATAGAAATCAATCAGCATAGAATAAAATCCAATGTCAGACACACATCCTTTTACAAGTCCGCTCTTGTTCTGAACGAAACTGGAGGCACTTTATTCCTCATCCCATATGTCCAATACGGAAGAGAGGTCCTCAGATATCCGTCGATCTCCGAGTACGTCTGGACGATCAACACTTATTACCTTGTCTTGGGTGTACAGCCCAATCAAGACATCGGTAATCGTTCAAACGATGTGAAGAACTCCGGTCTTCAACCACGTCTTCATCTTCGACTTCTAGTCGTCGTAGTATTTATTCATAATGGGTTAAACCGATCTTTTTGAATAACTCGCGTATTTTAAAATCAACAGTAAAGTGCTATAAAAACACATCATATGCCTCATTCCAATTCAGAATATTCTTTTATTCCAATATTCACATTTTTAGGGAAAGGTTCCCATTAATTTTATCAAAGATAAATTCTTTTAAATTTATTCTTTAATCTTTCTTAGGATCTCATTTCAAAAGATTTAAGTTTATCCTTTAACAATTCTAAACAAAATTAAGGTTTATTCACAAGTCAGTATTATCAAGCCTTACCGAAGTAATCATTTATTTATTAATCCCAATCCCAACCTATTTGTCCCATGGAGCAAATCTAAAAGTACTCCATATCTAACACCCACTGTATTATTGGTAAATTTAATTACCATTTCCCATTCAAATCTTATTAAAGATTTAATCATCGTCTAGAGTAAAACTGGTGGTACTCCATTCTCGATCATTTCATGAATTTGATAAATTTAATTATCTCTTTCTCATTTTAATATAATTACAAATTTATTAAAACTCCAATTTGGTTTTAATACCAAAAATCATTACTGTATAATCATTCAAATTTAAGAAATTAATCTTATCTTTAACTGGGTTAAAGAACCAATGTCATTTAAAACACAGTTCACGATAAACCCAAAATCATCATCCTTCAAAATAGAATCTACACGGAAATTATAACAGTAAATAATCGATATAAATTTCCGTGTCAGACTAATAATATAAGTGGACTAGCGGCAAAGCCTTTTAAATTCCATAAATAATAATGGTCTTCATTCACAGTAGCTCATCTCGATTATTACCAAATCAAATTCCATTCAATTCCAATTTCTTTTATTGAATTGGAAAAATTTACTTTGGAAAATTTCCATTTAAATCATGTTAAAAGATTTATAAATTCCAAATTATATTTTCACTGTTAATCGGGCTAAAGAACAAATGTCGTTTAAAACACAGTTCACCATAAACCCCAATAATCCAATTTAAATTCAATACCAATTAAATATTAATTAATTGGTAAACTTCTCTAAATCTTAACTAAAAGATTTATTCTTTTCTCAACCGAGTTTAAGAACAGTGTTATTAAAGACACCATTCAAGACAAACCCAAAATCCAATTCAATATTAAATACAAGATTCTGAATAGAAATTATATCGGCTTATATTCAATATCAAATTCTGGAACCAACAAATATTGTATTGGGAATAACGATATATATATATATATATATCTTCCAAATTTTCCACAATATCCGTATAATAACAGAATTCAATATCGAAATATTCCGAAGATTATATCCATTCCAAATCCATTCCAATTTATTCATGGGAAAATTCTGATTATTTTAAAACCATTTTCAAAGTCCAATTTATTTTATTTAAAACCCATGAGATTATTATTCTAGTTAATAACTAGTTCATTTCAATAAAAATATATTTTTATCTTTTCGAATATGGAAATTTTCACCCAAAATCTTTTCAAATCATTTGTTATGATTTTACATAATTTTTCCATATTTTTAATAATTTTAATATCGCCCGTACAGTCGGTTTCCAATAACGGCCACCGAACTGCATCCATAGCGACCTTTTCTAAAATTGATTTGGACATATCTCCAAATCTAACTGTTAGATTTCAAATCTCTTATATTCATTGGAAAGCTCTTTTCGATATGAACCCAATGGCTCCAATTTTAGGAGAATCCGACGGTCGTATCTCCCGTTACATCAATTTGAAGTTAATGGTCGAAATTCGTGAACGGTCGCTGCATGGCATGTTCTATTCAGGCCATTAAATAAATATATATATATATATTATATATATTTCATCGATTTCCATTTAAAACGTATTTTACAAATCGTTTATAAATCCGTTTTAACATGATTCCAACTTCATTTTCAATTTTAAATCAAAATTGAATATTCAATATCTGTATCATATTAAAATGATAATAATTTCAAAATATTAGATTTTGAAATCACTTTTTTTCGAAATTTATTATAAAACGAATAAAACCGATATAAAAATCCGTTCGTGTAAAAATGGCGTTTGCTACTTAACTCGGCTTCATATATTTATAATTTTTTGCCCGTCCAAAATCGGACATCAAAATCATAATTTTATTCTTCACTTACTAATAACTACTCCATAGCATGAAAATTTTATTCATTCCATATATACGTTAAAAATTTCATTTTTAATGAACAAACATTTATTTCATTACATGTAAATTTTGTGCACTTCATATTCGTGTTAAAAATAATATTTTTAATGAACAAACATTTTGAATGAACAAACATATATTTCAAGACATGTAGATTTTAATGGCTCTTACATATACATGTTGAAAGTGATATTTTTAATGAACAAAAATATATTTCGAGACATGTAAATTTTATTCACTTCACATACATGTTAAAAATAATATTTTTATCTAACAAACATATAATTCAACATATGATTATTTTTATTCCCTCATTAACATGTTAAAGATAATATTTTTAACTAACTAAAATATAATTCAACATATGATTATTTTTATTACCTCATTGAATATTATTTTAAAATATTTGTTATTTTAAATTGTTCTTTATTTTAAAAGATTCTTTAGTTTAAAATATTCTTTATTTCTGAATCGGAATGCGACTCAATCAATTACCATATAATTTTACGTATACGGAATTCATACATCGCACGTATTTAACAATAATGATAAATAATCATTAAACAGTCCATTCACATCTAGAGTGAAATTTACAACTGTGTGGGCGTTAAAATAAATAACGCCTTCACAGCCTGTCAATCCATCGATTGACATACAACTAAATATTGGGACTAGTGTATGTCAAATATCATCCCAATACCAGTGTGGGGTTTTCAAACAACAACAGTTTGTTTTAAATAATTCATTCGTTAATAAAGTTAACAAATTCTAATTTGGTTTGAATTGTTTTCTATTTAACCAATTTTCACTGTTTAAATTATAAATGGATGTTTGTAATTTGATTCCAACTACCACATTAATGTTAACATTATTTTTAATATGTTAAACATTTTGAACATCACAAACAACACACAATACAGTCAATTCAATCCAAACAAACAATCATGGTTTAAACAATAAATGGTGCCGGGTGCTACTAAGCACTGTCTTCATCCTAGTATATATTTAACTGTAATATAAATTGAATGAGAAAGGGTTCTCGTCTTTGGTTTCCACTCTGCCATTCTTTCACTATACGGTTTGGATTCTGTTTTGCTTCCAGACAGTTCCATCGCAATATGTTTCACGCGGTATATATATATTAAAAAATCATATTTTTAATACGATACTGTATATAATTAGAAACAACATTTTTAAACTGTTCAATATATTTTTAAAAATCATATTTTTAAAACAAAAGTCATTTATAATAAAAATCATATGTTTAAAGTCTCCTATATATATATATATATCACATTTTTAAAAACAATGCTTTTCTATAGAAATTCATTTCTAAAAACAATGCTTTATATATAAAAATTCCATTTTTATTATGCTTTATATATATAAAATATATTTTTAAAACAATGCTTTTCTATTAAATATCACAATGCTATTTTTATTTTCAAAAATAATGCTAATTTTATTTTCAAAAGAATGCTAATTTTATTTTCAAAAGGAATGCTAATTTTATTTTCAAAAAGAATGCTAATTTTATTTTCAAAAAGAATGCTAATTTTATTTTTGAAAACAATGCAAATTCTATTTTTAAAAACAATGCAACTTTTATTTTAAAAACAATGCAACTTTTATTTTTAAAAACAATGCAACTTTTATTTTTTAAAACAATGCAACTTCTATTTTGAAAACAATGCAACTTTTATTTTTAAAAACAATGCAACTTTTATTTTAAAAAACAATGCAACTTCTATTTTTAAAAACAATGCAACTTTTTTTTTAAATGCAACTTTTATTTTTAAAAACAAAGCAATTGCTATTTTAAAAACAATGCAACTTTTTTTTAATCATATTTTTAATTTACAAAGCTATTTCATTTAAAAATAACACATTTTTAAAACTATGCTATTATATAATTTAAAATAATGCCAAATTTATTTTAAAAGTAATGTCTTTTTATATTTTAAAAGTAACGTCTTTTTACATTTTAAAAGTAATGTCTTTTAATATTTTAATTATATACGCTATATATATATATTCAAAAATAACATTTTTAACACAATGCTAGAATATATACAAATTACATTTTTTTCTCATTAAAATAAAATTATAAAATTAAATAAACTAATACAATAAACTTATTAATCACCTTGTTTAAATTATTAAACACATCCTTAAGGGTCTATAACCCCTGTCTTCTTCACTGATGTTCAAATTTGCCTCAGCCACATCGAAGAGAACCCATCAGCTCGATTGGAACTTCGCCGTGCACCATCCAAGAGGCCACCGCCGGCCGATCGGAATTGCTCCTATCAGAGCCCCTCACGTCGCCTACCTTTCCCCACAACCATGGCCATCATCACCAAAACGCCCTCCAACGCGAGCCCTTTAGGCTCGAAAATTGAACAACCTCCAAAATGATATTCGATCAAGGTCATATAGATTTAAAGATCTATGAGAGCTTAATGACTTCTGTTTTATGAGTATTTGAATGTATTGTGTGGATTAAGAAATATTGAGGGAGGAAAGTTCGTCATTTTTGGCCATCGGATTTTTAAGTGGCGGCGCTAAAAGATTTTAACGGACCTAGGGTTTTTGGGGTGTAGAATTTATATAAATATCCTTTTTTATTTATTAATTTCAGATATTTCGTGTTTATCGATCCAACCACCCAATCAAAACCCAACGACTGTCATCCCTTGCTAAATACCCCTATTCCGGACACAATGGGATATGTTCCATAAGCCAATTCGACGATTTCGATCAATTTTTTTTAATTAATATATAAATCAATATATGTTGAATTTAAACGTACATTTTAATTTACCGGGGCCATATACTGACTCCAAAAAGATTATATCTAGCTTTGTTTTGACGATACGGTCCTAACAAAACTAATTTCATCGAATTTGGAGATAGTTTGAAAAAATGGCATTTTCTGGTTAATCCAATTCAACTAAAATTGAACAAACACGCTTTTATTTGCCACGCTCACATATTAATTCCAAAAATTATAAAAATTGGAATCTAGCAATAATTTGACATCTCGGATCCAAAAAAAGTGGTTTCGTAAAAAACGGAGGTCATTTGCCAAATGGCTATTTTTAAGGGCTATATATTATTTAAAATATATATAAATTCCATAGCTACTATTTCCAATTTAAACTGGCCATAACTTTTTACTCCTATTATGAAATCTGAATTTTTCACAATCATTATAAAGATATAATTAAACTGATTCAAATATTTCTGGTTTTACTGAAATCTGATTTATTTTGAATCCTGTACATTCAATTGAAATTTAAAATCAAATTTTCAGACTGCCGCACCATTTCAGGCTCGTTTTATAATTAAAATAAATTTATACATTTCAACTTTGATTAAAATAAATTTTTAGTTGTTATTATTTAAAATAAATCATTTTAAATATTCAAAATTTATTAAAATTGCTAAAATAAAAAATTTAAATTGGTCCAGAATTTCCGGATTGTTACAATTGTCTTTTTCTCTATGGTACAAAATTTTTAACACTTCAAACATACATTGGGTTTGTCTCTTTTCAACATGTGTGTTTTTTGTTACCCTATTAGATTTTCTCAATCTACACATATTTTTTGTTAGAATCTTCAAATATTCTATTTTGAAAGTTCTATTTTGTTATTGCTTGATATTTTCTCATAGGAAATTTTAATGTTTTAATTATCATGTATTATGCCAGAAAATTATTTTGCCACTGCTATGCATAAATTTATTAAATTATTGCAAATTAGGACATTTTACATAAGCAAATATTATAAGAATGTTGGTATTATTTTCATGTATTTCGTAATTTTATTAAACCAAATAAATGCATAGAAATTTGAATATAAAGGATTCCAGTTTAGTTTAGATTTGATTCTGGAAATTTGAGAGCAATGAGATGTATATCATATATTTCATTAAAGTTATATCAAATATTATAAATAGGAAACAAATCAAATTATGTATAGAATACATTATTATATGTTCAAGTGTCTAATTATATCATAAAGTTCATGTTCCTAATTATTATGTCATAATTAATACTATATGCATAATCATTTCTTGAAGAAAAAATATTTTTATATATTCTCCTGAAGAGATAGTTTATATGTCATATTATACATTTCATGAAATATATAAATACCTGCTAAAAGAGATATGTATATCATAAAATTTCAAGTGTCCCAAAGCTACTTTATTTTTTAAAGTATATCTTATTTATTTATTTATTGCACTCTCTATAAAAGATGTGTAGAAATGTCTACATGCAGTTATAAAATATTTGATGATAAGTTATAATAATAATGTTCAAAAGAAATATTTGAGGTATAGTAGAGAAACAAAATTTAACAACTTGATGTTGTTTACATATTATATTTGAACCAGAAGTTAAATACAGTTCCAAACCAGATGTCTTGAATATTATAATGCAGTCTCACAGGATTCAAATTGACATTGACCTATAAAAAGAAATTAATAGTTTGGATCCTTGTCATAGTTTGTTCTAAAAATCACTGACTCAAACGAGAAAGAATATGCAGATTTATAATACATTTGTAAAACATGGACGCACGTATATATCCATATATGTAAATATTCAACTAACAGCCAGAAGTTTGTTATGAGCTCATCTTTACATTATGCATAAATATTATTTAGTAATTCAAAAAGTCAATCGACATAAATATTGAATGACCTGAATTCATGTATGTATTCGAATGATCTATAAAATTAGAAAATTTCTTCAAGTTACAAGATTAATAAAAGGGAATAAATAATATAATACGAATGCACATTATCAACTAATAAATGCATTATCCTCCTACCATTGAAATACATATTACATATGCTAGTAATAGTGTGATAAAGGGTCAAAATGAGAATCCAAAGAGGATTATTATTTGATGTGACAATGTTTTCAACGTTAAAGGGGAGGACAAAGAGATATAAGTCCATATTAATCATAAGTGTTAAATATTTGTTAGCATATTCAATAACGCAAATTGTAAAGTGTTAGACCAAATTATGGCTTTAACACCCAAATTGTTCAGAATAACAGAGAATAACAATTGGGAATGGAAGAAAATGCAATGAACACACCAGATTTATAGTGGTTTGGCGTTAACGAGCCTACATCCACTTTATATGTCTTTGATTATACGTTAAACGCAAGTACAATCAATGATTTCTCTCAATCTCACTATAACAGTAATGATTCACTCGGTAATTTCGAAATAATACTGATAAGAAATAATGGAGAAGCAATAATGGTGGAAGCAACACTCAGAATTGCCCAAAGATCCTGGAAAATGCCAAGTATGGGGCTATTTATAGGTGATATCTGCAGGCGGTTCGTGAAGACACGTGGCATGGATCCCGAGGATCTCGGACTGGTTCGTGGCTTGATGGAGAAATGGTCAATATAATGGTTATGGACAGGTGTCACTAGATCCGATTCTTACGGATCGTGAATGACCTGGCCTTGGCTAGTATCTCTGGTTATAGGTTCGGGTCGTGACCCACTATCATGAACGGGTCGTGATGATCCTGTCGCGGATGGATCAATGAATGACCTTCACGAGTGGGGTCGTGACGCTGTATCACGAACCGAAGACGACATCTAAATCACGAGCCGGTGGAGGCAGCTTATTTCACGAGCGGACTCCTATGCTTTACAAGTCAAAGTAGTTTGGCTTATAAGTCTTCATATACGTTTGTTTGTGTATGCTAGTTCAACTCTTGGTGGCTTGATCAGAAAGCTAGCCAACATTTTTTCCCCCTCGAAGTATGTTTTATCGGAGATGGAACATGCTTCGAAACTGCTGAACTATACTTTCATGAAACGATGCAGATCTATAGTCGAGTTTGTTTGTAACGTTGCACTACTTCAAAGAATCACTTCCCTCGATGGGTATAAATATACTGCCTAGTTTCCAATTATTTATTTATTCGTTGGTCAATTTGCATCTTTTAATTCCCGAACATATCGCGATCAAACCGTTAGGTTAGCTTTAAGTCCCATGACTCCTATTTAGCGACTGTTCTCGAGTCTGGTTCGTTGGTAAAAAGGTTCCATGTCTCCTGTTTAGCGACCGTTCTCGAGTCCGGTTCATTTGAACGTAGTACGGTCGTGTAACCGGGCATGTTTCACGGACCGGTAGCTGGGTAGGCCTTCACGTGGACCGCGATGGGCTCTCCTGACTGACGTGGCCTATGGGATTACGTGAATTCGAATGAGACAAATCTGGGGAGACAAAAGGCCTTCGAATTAGCTATATAAGCTAACCCCCTCTCTATTCTTACCCTTCCTTCTCTCTTCTTTACTGTCGCCTCCTTAGTTTCTCTATTTCAAAACCCAAATCGTGATTTCCTTCAAACCACAAATCTTCAAGACCATCCACTGAATTCGAATATGTAGTTACAGTAATAATCTCGGTTGCAATTTGTCGGATATCAATTCGAACATTAGGTTTTTCTCCGCTTTCCTTTAGTTTTCATGAGTTTTCTTCTCGCCATTGATCTCGGCATCATCGCCAGTATCGCTGGTGATGATGGCAAAGCTCGTGGCGTTGGACTCTGGAAGTTGGAGTTCTGGTATGAGGCTCTAGCAAATCAATTCGTGGACGGAGCAGTGATCTGGGTATTGACACAAATAAGTGGACGCCATTGACTTAAATCTTGGTTCATGAAGATGGATTCGCTCGTAGAGGGCGAGGCAACATCGACTCGTGAAAGGGGACTAGTTGAGCCGGGTCGTGTTGACGATTGGAAAGAAGGAGCATGCTGCAGGCATTCATATCGTGATAGAAAACATGGTATCGTGTCGGATCATGGTTGGGCACAAGAGGTCGAGTCGTGAGGGGGATAACGAGGCACTCGACGATGAGCAGATACAGTCCTGGCCTCAAGGCATACCCCTTTACGAACCGATCCCTTCTTCACGATCCGATCAAGGCGAGCCAGTACCATGCTGGGTCACGAACAACATCTTGATTAGGAGTGGAGCTGCTTTTCACGAGCCGCGTTCCAAAACTTAACAAATCACTACAACCAATGAACAGACTTATATCTTGACTGAAACTTGATGGAACTCTGACATATTGATGAACAGTTAGGATAAAGCCTTTAAGATGAAATTTTTGGACAGGACAACGGTATAACTCAACAGCATACAATGACCAATATCACGCTTATCTGATTATCTTGATGCTTTTCTTTCTTTTACTATGCACACATGCACACACTAGCACTTGCACATACACGGGGTTTACAGGTAATTGTGTTCTGACGAATTATGTTTGTTCACCAACATAGCCATGTCCGATAGACGCTCGATGAGAATATCAGAGAAGGGTATAGATCTAGAGCCATCAAATTACCATAATCCCGATGTACTTCCTTCAGATCCGGATTAGAGTAATTCTGACCCCGATTATGAATCAACTCTTGATACAAAATCAACGTCTTCTGAAAGTACATCACTTGAGGAAGAAGAGGATAATCGGGCTTCCAATGAGATTCCATGTGCTAAAGAGGTAGAACAAGAGAAACTGAGTGACTCCATAGCTTCCAAATTGGACAAGTTAAAGCTAGAGAAGATTTGTCTAAGGCACGGGATTCCTTAGGATGATGTAAAAGTTCTGGAACATGGAGACAGGCCCCATTCTGCTCTAGAAGGTTACATGGCCATCAGTAGGATCATGTGCTGGGTAGGCGCTATTCCTCTGTTTCCTCCGATTGTCGTTGATCTTCTAAGACGACTACGTATCGCTCCCATGCAAGTCCATCCCAATGCCTATGCTGATGTGTACACTTTGTATATCGCATATGTGGAGATTTTATGGACCGAGCTCACCTTCAAAGATTTAAACTTCTACTACTACTTCAAGCATCGCTCCAAGAAGACTCCAAACTTCATTTTCTTTGAATCAATCCCCTCCAAGAAAGTATTGTCAGACGGACACAGTAATCTAGGAGGTCCTAAGTCTGACTGGTTTTACATAAAGCATCAAGCGGGATGTGCGGGGAAGTGGCTACAGTCAAGTAGGCTTCAAATCCTTCAATGCATATTCCAATTGCACAATTAATGTGCTAATGTGTTTTTGTTTGTACAGCTCATAATTTTGAGAAAACAGGGGGTCCAGTGTATGAAGATCGATTATCCCGCCTCTTAGCAAGCAAATCGGACTTTTGTAGTATCAAGAAGTGCATCACCGATGAGAGCCTTCACAAATAGCACCTGTAACAACCCGGAAATGCGAGCCAATCTAAAAAACATTTATTTTGGAAAATTTGATGAATTTTGAATATTTAAAATGAATTATTTTAAATAATAACGATGAGAAATTTATTTTGAATGAATTCGAACGTATATATTTATATAGATCGTCGTTAGAATATAATTATTTTATTTCAATTATAAAAGGAATTGAAAATGGCGCGGTAGTTCGAAAATTCGATTTCAAATTTCAATTGAACATACCGGGTGCAAAATAAACCGGATTTTAGTGAACCAAAAAATATTTGAATCTAATAGAGAATATCTTTCCAACGAATCCGAAAAATCAAAATTTCATAGCGGGAATCAAAAGATACGTCCAGTTGAAAATTCAGAATAGTCGCTATGGAATTCTGGCCCTTAAAAATGAAAATTTTGCAAACGACCTCGGATTTCGACGAAATCTTTTTTGTTGGATCCGCGATATCAAATTATTGCTAGATTCCAAATTTCATAATTTTTCGAATCAGTATGTGAGCGTGGCAAAGGAAAACGCGTTTGACCAGTTTCAGTTGATTTTAATCGACTGGAAAATGGCCATTTTTCAAACGGTCTCAGAATTAAACGAAATTAGTTTTGTTAGGACCGTATCATCAATACGAAGCTAGAAATAATTTTTCTAGAATTTTTAGAGTCGGTATGTGGCCCCGGTAATTTGAAATGTACGTTTAAAATAGAATATAAAGATTTAAATTTTGATTTGAGCAAAAACTGATCGTAACGATCGAACTGGCTTACGAAACATATCCCATTGTGTTCGGAATGGGGGTAATTAGCTAGGGACGATAAACATTGGGTTGGATTTGGGGTTCGTATGCAAAAACACACATTTTCGAATTAAATAACATTAAAAATATTTATATAACCCTAATATTCTATGCACCCTTAGTAAAACCCTATCTCTCGTGGTCAACATACCCTATACCAGCGCCTCCTTTGAATTGAACGGCGGAAATTTTCCCTGCCCTTCCTCCTTCGAAATCTCCATCCCTGATCCTCTTTAGACCAAATGCAAAGATCCAAAATGTCCGTCTCCTCGAGATCTCCCTCTAGACCGGTGGAGATCCTTTATTGTGGCGAGGTTGGCTCGAATCGAGCCCTCAAATAGGCCGCTGTCGCCTCGATTCCTACACCGCTGGAGGCGTTCGAGTTCGCCAGAACTCCGGCAGATGGTGGCGCGCATCAGGGCCGTTCAAGTGGCGACTGGCGATCCCCCTCTAGCTTCTCGTCGAGCATGCAAATCGAAGCCTTAGGGACTGAGCCTATTCGAGGGACGTCGGTCTGATGGAATTAGCAGAGCAAAGGTGACTGCTTTTATTTATAAATTCACATCGTTTTTAAACTTCAATTTTTAATTAAATTAGCATTGAATTCAAATTTCAGTTCTTGATATGAATACCATTGGATTAACAATAATGTGATTTTTATTAATATACAGGACATTGTTTTATTAGCATATATGAAATTGTTTTTTTTTAAAACATAGTAGCACAGAAATAAAAATGTGTTCTTTTTAAATATAAACCTTTGAAATAAAAATGTGTTCCTTTTAAATATACATGGGTTTTGAAATATAAATATACATGGGCTTTAATAATAAAAATAGCTTTGTTTTTGAAAATAAAAATAACAGTGTCGAAAATAAAAATATAATTTTTATATGTACAGTGTTAGAATAAAAATATAATTTTTATATGTACAGTAGCAGAATAAAAATATAATTTTTATATGTACAGTTCAGTAACAGAATAAAAACGTGATTTTTATTGAAATAGCTTTGTAATAAAATTGTGATTTTTACTATGAACAGCGTGAAAAGGGTTGCGTTTTCGGGCAAATCCAAGCTGTTCAGAAATAAAACGGAGGAGTGGATCCCTCGGTGAGAAATTCTCACTTTAAATCTTCTTTTTCTAGTTAAAAATATATACTAGGATGCAGACAGTGTTTAGTAGCACCCGACACCCGTCGTCCACAGACCATGGACGACTTGCTTGTTTAGTTAATTGTTTGGTGATTGATTTATTTGTTTGGTTGATAAATTTGATTGAATTGATTGTGAGATGTGGAATGATATAAAATATTTTATAGTTAAAAATATAATTTTTAACGTGTATATAAAATAAATATTTATAAACAAATCGGACGATTTGTTTATATACACTGATTTAACTGATATTGATTGGGACGATAAATTTTACACATCGCCCAACTGCACAAATAAAATCTGTGTTTGATTGTTTGAAACCCCACACGGGTATTGGGATGATATTTGGCATACACTAATCCCAATTATTTAATTGTATGTCGATCGATTGGTCGACAGACTGTGTAAGCGTTAATTATTCATATTTAATGCTTATGCAGCTGTGTGGTGCACTTTGGATGATGGTTGATTATTTATCGTTGCTATTATATACATGTGTTGTATGGAATCCATATAATTAACATTATATGGTAATTGATTGGGCCTCATTCCAATTTGGAAAAATAAAGAATATTATAAAATATAGATTCATGGGTTGACAATACTCATCCGTTGAGATTAGTCATGTGTTGAACGAAATATTTTAACAATAAAATTTACATCTTTATCATATATAAAATTAGAAACTAACTGGAAAATAGATAAGATGAGTGGTCTCCTGGGTATTGATCTGATGTTGGTTTCGGCCTTCGGGATTAATGCTTAGGGAATCGTTCTCTTACTAATTTACGGTTGGAGTCTGATTAGAAACTAAACGATAGAAATCATAATTTTATAAAATATACTGAATAACAAAAATAGTCACACGTGGACAGTACTCATTTGTTGAGATTAGTCATGTGTTGACAAAAATCTAGATTCATGTGTTGAATAGGATAAATATTCATTTGTTGAATAGAATAATGGAATTATTGAAATATATAAAGCCGTGTTGATTAGAGATGCGCTATTTTGACGTGAACGATATTTATATCGATTATATTCGTTTTTATAATGAAAATTGAAAAGAAAACGAATTCGAATTGAATTGAATATAAAACGAATTCGAATTGAATTGAATATAAAACGAATTCGAACTGAATTGAATATAAAACGAATTCGAATTGAATTGAATATAAAATGAATTCGAATTGAATTGAATATAAAACGAATTCTAATTGAATTGAATATAAAACGAATTCGAATTGAATTGAATATAAAACGAATTCGAATTGAATTGAATATAAAACGAATTCAAATTGAATTGAATTGAATATAAAATGAATTCGAATAGAAAATGAATTCAAATTGAATTGAAAACGAATTGAAATAGAATAAAAATCAATTTGAAATGAATTGAAATTGAATTGAAATTTAAATTGAATTGAAATGAATTTAAAACGAATTTATAAGGAAAAATTCAATTTTGATTTGAATTTGAAATGGAAGTTGAAATTGTTTTTGAAACGAATTTAAAACTATTTATAAAATTCGTTTTAAATAGAAATCGACGAAATATATATTATATATATTATATATAAAATATAATGGCCTGAATAGAACGCGCCGTGCCGCGGCAGTTCGTGAATTTCGACCATTGGCTTCGAACGGACATTACGGGAGATCCGACCGTCGGATTCTCCTAAAACCGGAACCGTTGGGTTCATATCGAAAAGACCTTTCCAATGAATAGTAGAAATTTGAAATCTAACGGTTGGATTTGGAGATACGTCCAAATCAAATTTGGAAAAGGTCGCTATAAGTGCAGTTCGATGGCCGTTGATGGAGATCGACTGTACGGGCCTTGATAAAATTATTAAAAATATCAATAATTTGTGTAAAATCATAAGAAATGATTTGTGAAGAACTGGGATGAAAAATCCCACATTTGTAAAGATAAAAATAGTTCTTTATCGAAATGAACTAGTTTTGAACTAAAATTAAAACCCATTTATTTTTAAATAAATAAATTGGATTTGAAATGGGTTTTAAATAACCAGAATTTCTAATATATTTAACTGGAATTGAATTAGAATTGATTTGTGGGTTTATCGTGAACGGTGTTTTAAATAACACTTGTTCTTTAACCCGACAATAAATAGAATGTGATTTGGGTTTATCGTGAACTGTGTTTTAAATGACATTAGTTCTTTAACCCAGTAAAAGGAGTTTTAATGAATCTGTGATTAGATTGAAATGTGAATTGATAATGAAAATTATCAAATTTGGAAAGTGGGCGAGAATGGAGTATCACCAGTTTTGCTCCAAAGCGATCGTTAAATCATTAATTAGATTTGAACGTGGAATGGTAATTAATTTTACCGATAACACCGTGGTATTAGATATGGAGTATTACCAGTTTTGCTTCATGGGATGAATAGGTTGGGATTCGGAAATAAAATAAATATTTACTTCGGTGTAGTTCGCTAATCCCGACTAGTTTGGAAAACCTTAACATGGTTTGAAATGATATTCAAAGGAAGATTAAAGAATAAATTTAGAAGA
Source organism: Allium sativum (assembly GCA_030737875.1). Taxonomy (NCBI): domain Eukaryota; kingdom Viridiplantae; phylum Streptophyta; class Magnoliopsida; order Asparagales; family Amaryllidaceae; genus Allium; species Allium sativum. The sequence continues at coordinate 343,972,181 of CM060919.1, forward strand.
ATTTATCTTTGATAAAATTAATGGGAACCTTTCCCTAAGAATGTGAAACTTAGAAACTAACTGTAGGTTATCTAAGAAGGACGGCTTCCTGGGTATTGATCTGAAGTTGGTTTCGGCCTTCGGGGTTAATATTTAGGGAATTGTTCTCTTGCTAATTTACGGTTAGTGGCTGATGAATTGGAATGAGGCGTATGTTGTGTTTGTATGACATTTGTTTATTATATACGCGGGCTATTCGGAAAGGCCGGGTTTATACCCATTCTGAATAACCGATTCGACGAAATGTCGAAGATGAAGACGGTGGTTGAAGACCGGTAGTCTTCACATCGTTTGGGTGATTACTGATGATCTTGATTGGGTTGTACACCCAAGATGAGGGAATCAGTTGGTGATCGTCCAGACGTACTTGGAGATCGATGGATATGCGAGGAAAGTGCCTCCGGTTTCGTTCAGACCCAGAACGAACTTGTAAATGGACTGTGTGTCTGACATTGGATTTTATTCTGTGTTGATTGATCTCTATTAAATATACATCTGTTTGGCGGCGGAGAATTTATTCTCTTGCTTAACGCCCTTCTCTGAGACGTACGAGCTCAGAGGTTGTATATCGATGGACATCAGTCGCATGGAATGAATTGCCTGTGTGGCACGCCTAAGTGGCAATTGATCAAGGCTTCTGTTGAAAAGCAAAGTCTTGTGGTTGATGATCAAAGCACGGCCTGTGCGGCGCAACTTTGTGTATAGCGTGAATTCGCGAGCCTCACACCTCGGTATGAGTCAAAAACAGGATAGTGACTGCGGGGAGAGCACAACGTTTCTTTCTAGCTAGTGGTGGTGTCAGTGCTTAAACTGGATGACATTTATATACTTTTCACCTATGTGGTTGTTTGAAGTGAGGCGCTTTAGGTCTGTTAGGACCGGGAAATGTGTGTTCAGAATAATTAATCCTCAAACGTAAGGGAGGACCGGCCCTGAAGATCCAGGGGTTACCTAGAGTGTGTAGTCCCGAGGCATTTGCTAGAGTGTCTCGAAGCGGAGAGGAGCTTGCCCCTTGCCTCGACTCATGACAGAAATCCAAATTCCAATATGAGATATTTCGGTTTTATTTGTAGGGCCTAGTATGGCGACATGATAGATGGTACCCATGCCGCCTATGATTGATATTTATGAGTTGAATTGTTTTGACACTATACACTTATAATAGTATCAAATGATTTGTTTTAAACGTACCAAGCATGTTTGGCTATTATAAGGGAAAACCCTATCCTCTAGCTTGCGTTGCATTGTGTGATGGGACCTGGGTCTTATAATAGCTTCATTTTTCGAAAAAGCATTGCGTTGTTTATCCTATGCACTGGTATTCTTGGGAGGAAACCCGTTCCATGTTATAGGGCGTGGTCCCTTGAATTACTCTCTTTTAAAGTAAAGTTTTAAATAACTGTTTTTAGTTCTCACACCAGTCACATGACTGACCTGGGGTTTATTGTTTAAATCTAAACTCTGGGTGCCCCTATTTTCGACACGGGCAGCTAGTAGTTTTGGTTTTGCAGATTTATATTCACAGGATCCTGATTTACTGCTGGAACGATGCTTGGAAAGCTCTGTATCCATGTATTACTTTCAGTTGTGTTTTGTATTATTTTTCCGCTGCAATACTGTATTTAAATCTCTGATATTCTTTGTTGTATAATATTTATTCATACTGTGTATATTCTTGTAATCTGATGGAATTGTTGTAAATAACAATGAAATGTTCTTCTGTTTGCGTTCTATTATGTCTTGTTCTCAAGATAATCCGGGCTTTCCTTACCGGGGAAGTTACGTGCTATCACAGTTTGTATCAAAGCTTTGGTTTACAGAGCTCGAGAACAAGACACATTAGAACCATGCGAAAGAATTCATCAGATATTGGATTAGTAATATCCAATGATAATGACTCGTTAGAGATAGGATCAGTAGTATCCTAGAACGAGTGTGAAGAGTATATTTTTCAAATGAAAACAAATTTTGTTTTGAAAATTTAAATCGTTTTATACGTATTTGAATATTTATTTATTTTGAATTTGGACAATCTAGTATACAAAGGTTTTGTATATACGCGTCATGAACGTATATTCGAAGTTTTAATATACTGGATAGATATAGAATCGCACTCTAGTCTCCCGTAGATGATTCTACTGATGACGTACGGCATCTGTAGTTTATTTTCGTGTTTCGAAAGTGAGATTTCTATATATTTCCATTAGACTGGTGCGAGAACCAAAATATAGCTAGAATACATTGTTGTGAATTGGCATCAAAAATGTGATTTTTGTATATATATATCAAAATTATGAGTTTGAAATGATAATTCACTAATTGATTGCCGATTGTGTTGTTTGATTATTGTTTGATTAATTAAATGTTGAAACTTTATCCAAATTGAACCAAATAGTGAATTGTATTGAAATTTAGTCGCATTTGCTTGCATATACATGTACTTATATTGAACAGGTCATAGCAAGGAGGCTAGAGCAAAGAAATAAAATTGTTTGCCCGACAAATAGGTACATGTTTACCATAATTTACTGTTTTGTTTGGGTGATGATGATTTTCTGAGCCGATTGGCTAGCCGCTTGGCTTTTTCTTTTTCTTTTGGATTGAAGAAGGCCATGGGAGGCTATATGAAATATCCCGAAGTCCCCGGTGTAGGGGAGGTTATGGTGAAATTTTTCGAAAATTTAGGGTGCTAGCCAAATTTTTGAAAAATTTGAAAAGTTATTAGAAACTGAAAAGTTGAAGAACTTAAGCCGTAATGAAAATAATGGAAGTTGAGTTGGTTTGTAAAACAACTTTTGGCTTCGTTCCTTTTCGGAGACGAAAATTTTTAAGTGGGGGAGATTGTAACAACCCGGAAATGCGAGCCAATTTTTTTTTTGGAAATTTTGATGAATTTTGAATATTTAAAATAAATTATTTTAAACAATAACAACGAGAAATTTATTTTGAATGAATTCGAACGTATATATTTATATAGATCGTCGTTAGAATATAATTATTTTATTTCAATTATAAAAGGAATTGAAAATGGCGCGGTAGTTCAAAAATTCGATTTCAATTGAACATACCGGGTGTAAAATAAACCGGATTTTAGTAAAACCAAAAATATTTGAATCTAATAGAGAATATCTTTCCAATGAATCCGAAAAATCAAAATTTCATAGCGGGAATCAAAAGATATGTCCAGTTGAGAATTCAGAATAGTCGTTATGGAATTCTGGCCCTTAAAAATGGAAATTTTGCAAATGACCTTGGATTTCGACGAAACCTCTTTTGTTGGATCCGCGATGTCAAATTATTGCTAGATTCCAAATTTCATAATTTTTCGAATCAGTATGTGAGCGTGGCAAAGGAAAACGCGTTTGACCAGTTTCAGTTTATTTTAATCGACTGGAAAATGGCCACTTTTCAAACGGTCTCAGAATTTAACGTAATTAGTTTTATTAGGACCGTATCGTCAATACGAAGCTAGAAATATTTTTTCTGGAATTTTTAGAGTCAGTATGTGGCCCCGGTAATTTGAAATGTACGTTTAAAATAGAATATAAAGATTTAAATTTTGATTTGAGCAAAAACTGATCGTAACGATCGAACTGGCTTACGAAACATATCCCATTATGTTCGGAATGGGGGTAGTTAGCTAGGGACGATAATCATTGGGTTGGATTTGGGGTTCGTATGCAAAAACACACATTTTCGAATCAAATAACATTAAAAATATTTATATAACCCTAATATTCTATACACCCTTAGTCAAACCCTATCTCTCATGGTCAACGTACCCTATACCAGCGCCTCCTTCGAATTGAATGGCGGAAATTTTCCCAGCCCTTCCTCCTTCGAAATCTCCATCCCTGATCCTCTTTAGACCAAATGCAAAGCTCCAAAATGTCTGTCTCCTCGAGATCTCCCTCTAGACCGGTGGAGATCCTTTATTGTGGCGAGGTTTGCTCGAATCGAGCCCTCAAAGAGGCCGCTGTCGCCTCGATTCCTACACCGCCGGAGGCGTTCGAGTTCGCCAGAACTCCGACAGATGGTGGCACGCATTAGGGTCGTTCAAGTGGCGACTGGCGATCCCCCTCTAGCTTCTCGTCGAGCGTGCAAATCGAAGCCCTAGGAGCTGAGCCTATTCGAGGGACGTCGGTTTGATGGAATTAGCAGAGCAAAGGTGGCAGCTTTTATTTATAAATTCACATCTTTTTAAATTTCAATTTTTAATTAAATTAGCATTGAATTCAAATTTCAGTTCTTGATATGAATACCATTGGATTAACAAAAATGTGATTTTTATTAATATATAGGACATTGTTTTATTAGCATATATGAAATTGTTATTTTTTTAAAACATAATAGCATAGAAATAAAAATGTGTTCTTTTTAAATATAAAACTTTGAAATAAAAATGTGTTCCTTCTAAATATACATGGCTTTTGAAAAATAAATATACATGGGCTTTAATAATAAAAATAGCTTTGTTTTTGAAAATAAAAATAACAGTGTCAAAAATAAAAATATAATTTTTATATGTACAGTGTCAGAATAAAAATATAATTTTTATATGTACAGTAGCAGAATAAAAATATAATTTTTATATGTACAGTTCAGTAACAGAATAAAAATGTGATTTTTATTGAAATAGCTTTGTAATAAAATTGTGATTTTTACTAACAACGTGAAAAGGGTTGCGTTTTCGGGCAAATCCAAGCTGTTCAGAAATTCAGAAATAAAACGGAGGAGTGGATCCCTCGGTGAGAACTTCTCACATTAAATCTTCTTTTTCTAGTTAAAAATATATACTAGGATGCAGACGGTGTTTAGTAGCACCCGACACCCGTCGTCCACAGACCATGGACGGCTTGCTTGTTTAGTTAATTGTTTGGTGATTGATTTATTTGTTTGGTTGATAAATTTGATTGAATTGATTGTGTGATGTGGAATGATATAAAATAATTTATAGTTAAAAATATAATTTTTAACGTGTATATAAAATAAATATTTATAAACAAATCGGACGATTTGTTTATATACACTGATTTAACTGATATTGATTGGGACGATAAATTTTACACATCGCCCAACTGCACAAATAAAATCTGTGTTTGATTGTTTGAAACCCCACACGGGTATTGGGATGATATTTGGCATACACTAATCCCAATTATTTAATTGTATGTCGATCGATTGGTCGACAGACTGTGTAAGCGTTAATTATTCATATTTAATGCTTATGCAGCTGTGTGGTGCACTTTGGATGATGGTTGATTATTTATCGTTGCTATTATATACATGTGTTGTATGGAATCCATATAATTAACATTATATGGTAATTGATTGGGCCTCATTCCAATTTGGGAAAATAAAGAATATTATAAAATATAGATTCATGGGTTGACAATACTCATCCGTTGAGATTAGTCATGTGTTGAACGAAATATTTTAACAATAAAATTTACATCTTTATCATATATAAAATTAGAAACTAACTGGAAAATAGATAAGATGAATGGTCTCCTGGGTATTGATCTGATGTTGGTTTCGGCCTTCGGGATTAATGCTTAGGGAATCGTTCTCTTACTAATTTACGGTTGGAGTCAAATTAAAAATTAAACGATAGAAATCGTAATTTTATAAAATATATTGAATAACAAAAATAGTCACACGTGGATAGTACTCATTTGTTGAGATTAGTCATGTGTTGACAAAAATATAGATTCATGTGTTGAATAGGATAAATATTCATTTGTTGAATAGAATAACAGAATTATTAAAATATATAAAGCCGTGTTGATTAAAGATGCACTATTTTGATGCGAATGATATTTATATCGATTATATTCGTTTTTATAATGAAAATTGAAAAGAAAACGAATTCGAATTGAATTGAATATAAAACGAATTCGAATTGAATTGAATATAAAACGAATTCAAATCGAATTGAATATAAAACGAATTCGAATTGAATTGAATATAAAACGAATACGAATTGAATATAAAACGAATTCGAATTGAATTGAATATAAAACGAAATCGAATTGAATTGAATATAAAACGAATTCGAATTGAATTGAATATAAAACGAATTCAAAATGAATTGAATATAAAATGAATTCGAATAGAAAATGAATTCAAATTGAATTGAAAACGAATTGAAATAGAATAAAAATCAATTTGAAATGAATTCAAATTGAATTGAAATTTGAATTGAATTGAAATGAATTTAAAATGAATTTATAAGGAAAAATTCAATTTTGATTTGAATTTGAAATGGAAGTTGAAATTGTTTTTGAAACGAATTTAAAACTATTTATAAAATTCGTTTTAAATAGAAATTGACGAAATATATATATTATATATATTATATATATAATATAATGGTCTGAATAGAACGCGCCGCGCCGCGGCAGTTCGTGAATTTCGACCATTGGCTTCGAACGGACATTAGGAGAGATCCGACCGTCGGATTCTCCTAAAACCAGAACCGTTGGGTTCGTATCGAAAAGAGCTTTCCAATGAATAGTAGAAATTTGAAATCTAACGGTTGGATTTGGAGATACGTCCAAATCAAATTTGGGAAAGGTCGTTGTAAGTGCAGTTCGATTGCCGTTCATGGAAATCAACTGTACGGGCCTTGATAAAATTATTTAAAATATCAATAATTTGTGTAAAATCATAAGAAATGATTTGTGAAGAACTGGGATGAAAAATCCCACATTTGTAAAGATAAAAATAGATTTTTATCGAAATGAACTAGTTTTGAACTAAAATTAAAACCCATTTATTTTTAAATAAATAAATTGGATTTGAAATGGGTTTTAAATAACCAGAATTTCTAATATATTTAATTGGAATTAAATTAGAATTGATTTGTGGGTTTATCATGAACGGTGTTTTAAATAACACTTGTTCTTTAACCCGACAATAAATAGAATGTGATTTGCGTTTATCGTGAACTGTGTTTTAAATGACATTAGTTCTTTAACCCAGTAAAAGGAGTTTTAATGAATCTGTGATTAGATTGAAATGTGAATTGATAATGAAAATTATCGAATTTGGAAAGTGGGCGAGAATGGAGTATCACCAGTTTTGCTCCAAAGCGATAGTTAAATGTTTAATTAGATTTGAACGTGAAATGGTAATTAATTTTACCGATAACACCGTGGTGTTAGATATGGAGTATTACCAGTTTTGCTTCATGGGATGAATAGGTTGGGATTGGGAAATAAAATAAATATTTACTTCGGTGTAGTTCGCTAATCCCGACTAGTTTGGAAAACCTTAACATGGTTTGAAATGATATTCAAAGGAAGATTAAAGAATAAATTTAGAAGAATTTATCTTTGATAAAATTAATGGGAACCTTTCCCTAAGAATGTGAAACTTAGAAACTAACTGTAGGTTAGCTAAGAAGGATGGCTTCCTGGGTATTGATCTGAAGTTGGTTTCGGCCTTCGGGGTTAATATTTGGGGAATTGTTCTCTTGCTAATTTACAGTTAGTGGCTGATGAATTGGAATGAGGCGTATGTTTTGTTTGTATGACATTTGTTTATTATATACGCGGGCTATTCGAAAAGGCCGGGTTTATACCCATTCTGAATAACCGATTCGACGAAATGTTGAAGATGAAGACGGTGGTTGAAGACCGGAAGTCTTCACATCGTTTGGGTGATTACCGATGATCTTGATTGGGCTGTACACTCAAGATAAGGGAATCATTTGGTGATCGTCCAGACGTACTTGGAGATCGATGGATATGCGAGGAAAGTGCCTCCGGTTTCGTTCAGACCCAGAACGAACTTGTAAATGGACTGTGTTTCTGACATTGGATTTTATTCTGTGTTGATTGATCTCTATTAAATATACATCTGTTTAGCGGCGGAGAATTTATTCTCTTGCTTAACGCCCTTCTCTGAGATGTACGAGCTCAGAGGTTGTATATCGATGGACATCAGTCGCATGGCATGAATTGCCTGTGTGGCACGCCTAAGTGGCAATTGATCAAGGCTTCTGTTGAAAAGCAAAGTCTTGTGGTTGATGATCAAAGCACGGCCTGTGTGGTATAGCTTTGTGTATAGCGTGAATTCGCGAGCCTCACACCTCGGTATGAGTCAAAAACGGGATAGTGACTGCGGGGAGAGCACGACGTTTCTTTCTAGCTAGTGGTGGTGTTAGTGCTTAAACTGGCTGACATTTATATACTTTTCACCTATGTGGTTGTTGGATGTGAGGCGCCTCGATTTTAGGTCTGTTAGGACCGGGAAACGTGTGTTCAGGAATAATTAATCCTCAAACGTAAGGGAGGACCGGCCCTGAAGATCCAGGGGTTACCCAGAGTGTGTAGTCCCGAGGCATTTGCTAGAGTGTCTTGAAGCGGAGAGGAGCTTTCCCCTTGCCTCGACTCATGACGGGAATCCAATTTCCAATACGAGATATTTCGGTTTTATTTGTAGAGCCTAGTATGGCGACATGATAGATGGTACCCATGCCGCCTATGATTGATATTTATGATTTGAATTGTTTTGACACTATACACTTATAATAGTATCAAATGATTTGTTTTAAATGTACCAAGCATGTTTAGCTATTATAAGGGAAAACCCTATCCTCCGGCTTGCGTTGCATTGTGTGATGGGACCTTGGTCTTATAATAGCTTCATTTTTCGAAAAAGCATTGCGTTGTTTATCCTATGCACTGGTATTCTTGGGAGGAAACCCATTCCGTGTTATATGGCGTGGTCCCTTGAATTACTCTCTTTTAAAGTAAAGTTTTAAATAACTGTTTTTAGTTCTCACACCAGTCACATGACTGACCTGGGGTTTATTGTTTTAACCTAAAATCTGGGTGCCCCTATTTTCGACACGGGCAGCTAGTAGTTTTGGTTTTGCAGATTTATATTCACAGGAACCTGATTTACAGCTGGAACGATGCTCGGAAAGCTCTGTATCCGTGTATTACTTTCAGTTGTGTTTTGTATTATTTTTCCGCTGCAATACTGTATTTAAATCTCTGATATTCTTTGTTGTATAATATTTATTCATACTCTGTATATTCTTGTAATCTGATGGAATTGTTGTAAATAACAATGAAATGTTCTTCTGTTTGCGTTCTATTATGCCTTGTTCTCAAGATAATCCGGGCTTTCCTTGCTGGGGAAGTTACGGGCTATCACAACACCTTATGGATGTAAGATTCGGGCTTGATACGGGTGGCAAGCCTTACAAGTATGTGCCCCAGGTTGAGGGAGAAAGGACTTCAGGGGCCACGAAAACAACTGAGTTTCATAAGAGTCCTTCACCGATGATTGATCAGGATGATAAGGATTTGAATGTATATAAAGAAGATGAAACTCGAGTTGATGGGCCAAAGGAGGCTTTAGTTTCCATGGGGCAGTCTCCCCCGAGGACTCCACCACCAGTCATTCTTTCCTATCTCTGAGGAAGAAACCGCTCTAGTCAAACAGAAAGTTATCGTACAGACGAGCTAATTTTTGGGCCCTGGTCTATTGGGGGGATTACACGGGACACACAAATCACATGCACCACTTGCCACAACACCTGTATACTGTTTGTATTCAGGGTTCTTATATTTGCTTGTTTCTATTTGCAGGAAAAATGCCTCGGAAACACACCTATTCCCACCGTGCTCTTCGTGAGAACACACCAAAACTCAATCCCATATCTGAGCATGATCACAGTGACAGTCGGGGGACAGATGGCCAACGACCCCGTGATTCTTATCAGCCTCACTCCACATGGTCTCGCTCTCCTTTGAAGCAAGATTCTGGGAAATATCATAGCCGCCAAATGACACCGGCAGGGGGTAAGCAACTTCCCAAAGACCTGACTCCCCCAAAAAGTACACCGTCTCACAGCAAATCTTCCAAAAAGCACCATGAATCCAAAGACAAAGATCCAAGCAAGAGTTGGGAGAAGGAGAGGGTACCTATTGTCTCATCGGGTCAGCTCAACTTGGATACCCCCGCTGTATAGGATGTTGCTCTGACTCCCGATAATATGGAAAAGTTGGAATGCTTGCGAAAATAGTTCCCTTAGATTTATTTTGAAAGGATGATGCTTGTTCCAGATCTTGAATCGGTTCATGAGGACTGGGATGTAGGAGTAGTGGGCCAAGTCGGTCATGTGGCCAAACAGTATAGGGTGATGAAGAAGCATGCCAAAAACATCTCAGATGTTATTCGTCATCTAGAAATGGAAGCATCCAGAGCTAGGGTGAAAATTGACAATGACGCTAGGGCCAAGAGTAAGGCGGTAAAGGATCTTGAGGATACGCAGGCTCTCCTTGCTTTATCTCAACAGGATGCGGAGAATTACAAGATAGATCTAGAAAATGCCAAGAAACGTTTCCACCTTGAGCTTGATTCCAATATCCAAGAGCGAGTGACTCTAAAGAAGGAGATAGAGGATCTCAAGATGGTTAACACTGAGCTAAAGGCGTTGCAAGATCGTTTTGCCGCTGAGAAGGCTGCTTGGGAAAAGGAAAAGGCAAGCTAGAAGGACAATCTCGCTCGTATCTAAAAGGAAAATGCGAGCTTAAATGACAAACTTGATCAAGCTGAGGAACGGGCAGCTCTTGCTAAAAGTAATTGAAACACCCCACCTCCATTAAGGTCACTCACAAAGGGAATGCCTTAACTTCGGTGGAGGTTTATAAGTAAAAGTCACAGATAAAACACAAGACAGATATATAAACACATATATATAAGCAGCGGAAAACAAACGAACTTTTATTTCATAAATACGTGTTCATACAAAAAATTTCCATAATTGTCTCATAATAACTTCCAAAACATTAAATCATCATTTCTACCTTGATTATTAAATAAAGAAGCATAAAACATAATAAAAGCTGCATAAATCCCCATAGAACATGTCCAAAAGCCATAGCCAAGGAAAGAGAGTCCAAACCATACATCTACTATCTTGAAGCTTGCAAAGAGTCTGAATAAGCTGGGTTGTTTCCTCCCTATGGACCTGGGGGGGGGACGGAAGAAAAGAGGACGAAAGAAAAATAGAGTCAGACATAAAGCCTGGTAAGTCTAGTGACTCTTCAGTATGAGAGTAAGAAAAAGGGCATGATAGTTATAAACTGGAAATAGGAAAGTATCATAACTAAGGTAAAGCAGTTTGAATAGAATATACTATCGCACCCCACACTAAATCTCTGCACCTACTTGCATTGTCTCGACTGGCACCCCATTATTAGGGTGAAGTGAGCCCCTTTCTAAAGATCGGCTCCTACTCGCAAAATCATATGTGTTATATGGCCCCCAATGATTGTAGATACCTATGCTGGTCCCACCATAGGGTGTATCAAGTCCCATGGTGGCGGCCCGACACAATTCTAGAATGCATAGGTTATACTACTAGTGCCCCGGATGCCCTGTTTGTCTGCTCCGAAGTGTGTGCACGCCCGCACTCCGTTAGAACCCACACTGTCGCACCCACCGCCGTCACTTTTGACCGCTTACAATCAGCCCAGTAATCGTGCCGCACCCTGCCTAGTTTCAGGGTAACATGATACCTAATTGGGTTACTGCTGAAATGGGTCCCCGTTACTAGGGTTTTCTAGTCAAACATGTTAAGTGGTTAAGTGCCTGTATTTACCTAACCCCACCCTTCAGTATAACTAACATGTTGAATTGGTTAAGTGTCTTAGTTAACTTAACCCTACCATCCTGACTTGTCCTTAACTTTAAATAGTTAAAGCACCGACCACTCACTTTAGACAGGTATTGTTACGGTTACTGGATGTGCCGGTCGGTTCTGGGCAGGTTTACACCGTAACTCAGTCTAACCTCGGGTCCTTATTGGGCTCAATGCTTAACCTCTCACATTGGATAGGTATTATTGTGACTACTGGATAGCCAGGCGGGTCCGGGCAGGTTTACATCACAACTCAATCCAACCTCGGGTTAAGCATACTCGCATTTTCTAAATTTACATATTTGTCTTTATTACTTGTTATATGTAAATTTGTTAACAATTAAATGTTATGGCCCACTTTCCAAGTTCATCATTTTTGGTATAAGGATTTATACCATTTAAATGCCACCAATTTTTGGCATGTGACAAACATGCCAATACATATATTTATCTCCAATTTATGTCAAATTACCAATTTTTCCCAACGTTACCCCGTCTAAATATTAAGTTAACAATCTTAGCCTAATTTTTCGTCCGCATGGTTTTTAACATATAACATTAGGCTAAAAACTTAACCTAATTTAGCGTACAAAAAATTGGCATTCGTTAACATAAACATGACATAGGTGTAAACTTGGCATTTTCAGCATAGTCAATATGAACATCATAGGTGTGAACTTGCAACGTAGACTAAATCAACATACATATATGTGAATTGGCTACACAGGCTAAATCAACTTACATATATGTGAACTTGCATTGCAATAGGGATCTAACTAAATAGATGTCACATGAATTAGCATATGATTTAGAAAACAAAAGCCTAAACATGTTTAGATCTAGGAATAACATCGAACATTACTAGCATATGACAAGAATGTGACATGTCCATAAAGTATGTATAATTTTTATCACATGTGTGAACTAGATCCAATCATGTTTACTACTATAACATGGAACTTGTATTAAAATCGATCTTGGCATGGATCCAAATATGAACTTGCAACTTTTGTATAAACATATGAGCATGTATATGAACTTAATCATTTAGGCATAGAAATTCTATTTGTACAACATATAATTTGTCATAATCTCCTAAGCATATAGGTGTAGATATGAACCAAATGACTTGTATATGAATTTGAATAGATCCAACATCAACTAGATTAATCCATAAACATTCTAATGGATCCAACATCAACTCAATTATACCACAAACATCCCAATACTATTCACAACACAATCATTGCAACACATAGATATGAATTAACATTGTCGTTATACAATAACACAATTCCATTTACATTTTACATCGAATCAAATCTTAATTTTATTCCCATCGGAAAAATTACTATACTTACAACAAACGACGAACTTGAATTCTGGATTCTGAGTTCTGGATTTGCAATGCTTTCCTTTGGGTAGACAAACGTTGTTTGATTCTTGTTTTAACTTTAGTTTGGCTCATCTCTAATCTTTCTTCAAGTGGAGGCTACTCTTGCCTTCCTTCCAGCCGCGTGACAGCTCTATCTCTATTTTATTTGTGTGAATTTAGGTTGTGATTATGGTTGTTTATATAGAATTTCAAACTAATTAGAGTCGTCGATGACGCTAGAGTTAATCAAGGCCATCCATCTCAAGAGAAGCGAATCAGAAAGTGACAAGTCAGCCCTAGTGACACACCAGAGCTCAGAAATTCGACCAGAACCCGACTAAGCCAGCCAGGGCCAAACCAGGTCGACTGGGCAGGACGACCCCCAGTCGACCCCCTGGTCGACCTGGTGCCTGGGCGGGAATTTTACCGCTAGCCCAGTTTGGGTCTGTTTTTCGAATTTCGAACTGAATTTGAATTGTTTGAATTTTAAATTGAATTCTGAAACTTCCGGAGGTCATAACTCCTTCATACGGAGTCCGATTTACGCAACTCGGACTCTATCTCAAGCAGAATTCCGAGACGAACGCAATGGCGTAACCCGTTTCCCTTAATTCTTTCATTTAGAATTAATTATACTTTAATTTGTTAATTTACTGTTAACAGAAAATTCGGGGTGTTACATTCTCCCCTCCTTAAAGGATTTCGTCCCCGAAATCTTCAAGTTTGAAAGAACGTATATCCTAACATCCAATCGTCCATCTACTCAACCAACAAACACAGGCATCCATTGTCCTTATAAGACTTCTAATGCTTCATGATCATATGCATAGTGTGTGTATATGTCCTTATCTAATGCAAAAATTAGGTGGTCTACTAATTCAGTTGACCTCCTTAATGCGAATCATGTAAGTGTCATGAATCCATTACATATGCGAACTTTTCCCTACTTATAATTCTACATGAGTGCGCAATCATTCATACAAATGCGACATCCATATGACAACATATCAAGTTTCAACAACATACAAATATGAATAAATATATGCATATGCAATATGAAGTGACTGAGCCGATCTAAAACCTGGGTTGTGTGTGTATATGCATCCACAAGCAACCACTAGCAACCACTTGCAGCCATCAATCATAACATGTTCCAATTACATGTTTACATCCAAAGGGGTTTCTACCTAAGGATAAAGGATAATATCGAGGAGATATACCAAAAAAGATAGATACAAGCACAACTTAAGGAAAAAGAGAAATCAAAGATGTACCCTCAAAAAGAAAAGGGTAGGCCGCGCGTATTCTGTCCTCAGTTTCCCAAGTTGCGTCTTCCTCGGCGTCGCTCCACTGAACTTTGACAAGCTTGACTTCGCGGTTGCGTAGCTTTTTCACTTCAGTTCCTAGGATGCTGGTTGGAACTCTCCTCACAGTTGCTTCGCGTTCCACTTCGGCTTCTTCTAGAATGCTTGGCTCCACCACTTCCGTGGATTCATGTAAACATTTACGGAGATGAGAAACGTGAAAGACATTGTGAATTCCAGCCAACTTTTCGGGCAGCTCTATTCTATAAGCCATCTTCCCAATCTTCTAGATGATAGGGAATGGTCCTACAAATCTCGGTGCTAGCTTTCCTGTGGATCCAAAGCGAACGACGTTCCTTAAGGGAGATACCTTAAGGAAAACCCTGTCCCCAACCTCAAACTCAAGGTCGGTCCTTCTTTTGTCTGCGTAGGATTTCTGTCTATCTTGGGCAGTCTTCATTCTCCTTCGTATCAGGTCCACTTTTTCTGAAGTCTCTCTAATCATGTCTGGCCCAAGTATAAGCTTGTCTGTAGACTCCCACCAACAAGTCGGTGATCGGCACGGTCTTCCATACAAAGCTTCGAAGGGCGCCATGCCGATAGTGTCTTGGTAGCTGCTGTTGTAGACGAATTCCACTAAAGGAAGATGATTCTCCCATGTCCCTCCGAAGTCAAGAATGCACAGTCTCAGAAGATCTTCTAATACTCTGTTCACCCTTTTTGTCTGACCATCAGTTTGGGGATGGTAGGCCATGCTCAAGCATAACTGTGTGCCTACAGCTTCTTGCAGACTCCGCCCAAAATTCGCTTGTAAAGATAGGATCTTGGTCACTCACTATGCTGGAGGGTATTCCATGGAGTCAAACTATTTCCTTGAGATAAAGAGACGCTAGAGACGAGGCAGTCCTTCTACTCTTGATGGGTATAAAGTGGGCGCTTTTTGTGAGCCTGTCCACTATTACCCAAATGCTAGTATTGCCCCTTCTTGACCTAGGCAATCCATCAATGAAGTCTATTGAAATGCTATCCCACTTCCATTGCGGGACTTCGAGAGGATGAAGCAGTTCTCCAGGCTTCTTTTGTTCCGCCTTGACCTGTTGGCATATCACGCACTTAGAGATGAAATCTGCCACATCCTTTTTCATGCCGCTCCAAAAGAAAACTCTCTTTACGTCCTTATACATCTTGTCTCCACCTGGGTGTATTGTCATCTTGGAATGATGTGCTTCCTCGAGAACCATTTTGACTAAATCCCTTGCTTGTGGGACGCATAGTCTTCCGTCTCGCCTTAGCCAACCCTTATCATCGATGGAGTACCTATTGAGGTGACTGGAAGTTTTGCCCCTAATTAGTTTATTAGTCACATCCACAAGCTGAGGGTCTTCGCGTTGTGCGACCCCTATTGAGTCTAAAAGATTGGGTCGTACTTCTAGTGATGCCAACAAACTAGGTACAAAATCAGAGGAGTGCCTAAAGTCAAAACTGGCAATATACTCCAAACTTTGCCTTTCTACAAAGAGAGGGCTTAAGGTCGGTCTCTTTCTGCTCAAGGCGTCTGCTACTACATTGCCTTGGCCATGGTTATAGGAAATCTCAAAGTCATACGAGGCAAGGAACTCCATCCACCTTTGCTGCCTCAAGTTAAGATTTTTCTGCCAGAAAAGATACTTCAACGATTTATGGTCAGTATATAATTTGAACTTCTCACCTAAGAGATAATGGCGCCAAGACGATGATGGCCAACTCAAGAACGTGGGTTAGGTAGTTCTTTTCATGAACTTTCAATTGTCTTCCACCATAAGCTACTACCTTCCCTTCTTGGATTAGAACAGCGCCTAGTCCCGTACCACAAGCATCCGTATATACCATGAACATCTTGCTTCCATCGGGCAAAGTCAGAACTGGGGCTGTTGCAAGAGCCCTTTTTAAGCGTTGGAAAGCAATATCACAGTCCAAATCCCAAGCGAATGCTAGATTCTTCTTTGTTAGCCTTGTGAGTGGAGCTGAGATTTTTGCGAAATCTCTAATGAACTTTTGGTAAAAACCGGCTAGCCCAAGAAAGCTTCAGAATTCGGTTGCATTTCTTGGTGTCTTCTAATCTTGCACTGCCACCACTTTCGCGGGGTCCACGGCTAACCCCTCTTTGGACACTATATGTCCAAGAAACCTCACTTCTTCTCTCCAAAAGTGGCACTTGGATAGTTTGGCTTTTAGCTGATGAACTCGAAGGGTTTCCATGATCTCCTTCAGATGCTGAGCATGTTCTTCCTCATTCTTTGAGAAGATCAAAATATCGTCTATGAAGACAGCCACAAACTTGTTGAGGAATTCTCTGAACACCCTGCTCATTAGGTCCACGAAATAAGCGGGTGCGTTTGTCAAGCCAAAAGGCATGACAAGCCACTCGAAGAAACCGTCTGGGGTTCTGAATGTCGTTTTATCAATGCTATCTTCAGCTACCCTTAGCTGATGGAACCCAGTAGCTAGATCAAGTTGGGAGAAGACCGACGCACCTACAAGCTGATCAAAAAAATCATCTATTCAGGGAAGAGAGTGTCTATTCTTTTTAGTCAGCTTGTTTAGCTCCCTATAGTCCACACAAAGACATAGTGAACCATCTGCTTTGGTGGCGAACACCACTGGAGCACCCCATTCCGAGATACTCCGCCTTATAAACCCCTTCTCGAGAAGCGCCTTAACTTGCTTACTAAGCTCCTTTCTCCCTTTTGGAGCCATGTGTCTAACAGGTAAAGCTACGGGCTTTGCATTATTAATAAGATATATGCGGAAGTCTATTTCCCGCTTCGGAGGTAAGCCCTTTACCTCTTCAAAGACATCCGGATATTCTCGGACCACTCTAACCGACTGCAAATTCTCAACAGAAGCATCAAGCGACTCTAGATAACTAAGCATAACAGCATTCAAGGGATTACAAGAAATTTCTAGAGTGTTACCGAGCCGAGTCAAGAGTCTAACCACTCTTTTCTCACAATCAAGAATGGCACCACTACTGGATAACCAGTCCATGCCTAAGATCAGTCCATATCCCGAGAAACCCAAAACAAAGGCACTACACCTAAATTCAACACTTAGAATAGAGATTTTCAAATCCACACAAACCATTGACAAATAAGATGAGCCCCCAATTGGATTTGAAACAACCAAGGGATCTTCTATCATACTAGTGTCTAGGTGCAGAGATTCTACTAAAGTAGATGAAATAAAGGAATGTGATGCACCGGAATCAAAGGGAATGCGAACTGGATGATCATAGAGATAAACTAAGCTTTCTACGGAAATATTTCTACCTCGTTCCTGCGGAGGTGCCACCAGCGCGTGAACCTGTCCCCCTGAGGTGGATCCAGTCTTCTGTCCTTGCCCCCTCTTCTTTGGGCAGTCCGTAGCCAAGTGTCCAGTCTCTCTACAATGGGAACAACCACCATTCATCTTTGCCTTCTTTTTCCTGCAGTCTTTCGCTATACGTCCAACAATGCCACAGAAATTACACCTTCTCTTTTCATGGGTTTTGTTGTTCTTCCCTCCTTTCTTTAAGTCTGTTTTCTTAGCCTATAAACCCTCTTTCTTTTCTTGAGGCACTTCCACCTTTGCCTCTTTCTTGCCTTTATCTTCCTCGTATAGCAGCGCCATGTCCACCAAGCTTTCATAGGTCGCTCCCATGGGTATATGGGTCATTGCAAGGCTGTGTAGAGGCTCATTCAGACCTTTGACGAAGCGAAGGGCCTTCTTGTGTTGGGTGTTTACTAAATCCAACCCAAATCTGGCCAGCTGATTAAACTGATTGACATACTCCTTGATCGTCATACTTCCTTGTTTAAGAGTTAGGAACTTTTCCATTTACAGGCTTCTTTCAGCATGGGAGAGGAATTTCATCTCAAACCTCATCTTGAAATCTTCCCAAGTCTCCACTGGCCTCTCAGCATGGGTAACTTCCCACCAATAAGAAGCTTCGTCTTTAAGCAACCACACTGCTAGCTGTATCTTTTGCCTATCGTCAACTTCGAAGATGACGAACAAATCTTCGGTCTCCTTCAG
Source organism: Allium sativum (assembly GCA_030737875.1). NCBI lineage: Eukaryota > Viridiplantae > Streptophyta > Magnoliopsida > Asparagales > Amaryllidaceae > Allium > Allium sativum. The sequence goes on from CM060919.1 coordinate 343,990,614, forward strand.
CCAGTTCCTTGCTGCTACAAAGGATTCAGTTCCATAGAAGTCCTTTCCACCCATAGCTTTGAAGTCTTTACATGTCTTAGTGAAAGTATTTCCACGAGGAGGAGGAGGAGGAATCGCTACCACTGTGGGAGGAGGAATGTCTGCTGGGCCCGCACCATTGGCCCTAACCTCTAGGTACCTTCGGAACCAGCAAGGTATCGGTATCCCATCTGGAAGGTTAAGATCTCCAGACATGCTGGAACAAAAAGGAAAGTATTCAAGACAAAGGATAGAGAGATAGAGCATATGGGTTTGGGGAATTATCCTTTTAAAAACAACGCTTTTTCTTGAAAACAATGCTTCTTTAAACTTCTTTTTGAAAATAGTTTCAAAAACCCCTACCTAATCTGGTAAATATGTGCTCTGATACGAAGTGAAACACCCCACCTCCATTAAGGTCACTCACAAAGGGAATGCCTTAACTTCAGTGGAGGTTTATAAGTAAAAGTCATAGATAAAACACAAGACAGATATATAAACACTTATATATAAGGAGCGGAAAACAAACGAACTTTTATTTCATAAATACGTGTTCATACAAAACATTTCCATAATTGTCTCATAATAACTTCCAAAACATTACATCATCATTTCTGCCTTGATTATTAAATAAAGAAGCATAAAACATAATAAAAGCTGCATAAATCCCCATAGAACGTGTCCAAAAGCCATAGCCAAGGAAAGAGAGTCCAAACCATACATCTACTATCTTGAAGCTTGCAAAGAGTCTGACTAAGCTGGGTTATTTCCTCCCTGTGGACCTGGGGGGGGGAGGAAGAAAAGAAGACGAAAGAAAAATAGAGTTAGACATAAAGCCTAGTAAGTCTAGTGACTTTTCAGTATGAGAATATGAAAAAGGGCATGTTATGTATAAACTGGAAATAGGAAAGTATCATAACTAAGGTAAAGCAGTTTGAACAGAATATACTATCGCACCCCACACTAAATCTCTGCACCTACTTGCATTGTCTCAACTGGCACCCCATGATCAGGGTGAAGTGATCCCATTTCTAAAGATCGGCTCCTACTCGCAAAATCATACGTGTCATACGGCCCCCAATGATTGTAGATACCTACGCTGGCCCCACCATAGTGTGTATCAAGTCCCATGGTGGCGGCCCGACACAATTCTAGAATGCATAGGTTATACTACTGTGCCCCCAGTGCCCTGTTTGTCTTCTCCGAAGTGTGTGCACGCCCGCACTCCGCTAGAACCCACACTGTTGCACCCACCGCCGTCGCTTTTGACCGCTTACAATCAGCCCAGTAATCGTGCCCCACCCTGCCTAGTTTCAGGGTACCATGATACCTAATTGGGTTACTGCTGAAATGGGTCTCCGTTACTAGGGTTTTCTAATCAAATTTGTTAAGTGGTTAAGTGTCTGTATTTACCTAAACTCACCCATCAGTTTAATTAACATGTTGAATTGGTTAAGTGTTTTAGTTAACTTAACCCTACCATCCTGACTTGTCCTTAACATTAATTAGTTAAAGCACCGACCACTCACATTAGACAGGTATTATTACGGTTACTGGATGTGTCGGTCGGTTCCGGGCAGGTTTACACCGTAACTCAGTCTAACCTCGGGTCCTTGCTGGGCTCAATGCTTAACTTCTCACATTGGATAGGTATTGTTGTGACTACTGGATAGCCGGGCGGGTCCAGGCAGGTTTACATCACAACTCAATCCGACCTCGGGTTAAGCATATTCGTATTTTCTAAATTTACATATTTGTCTTTATTACTTGTTATATGTAAATTTGTAAACAATTAAATGTTATGGCCCACTTTCCAAGTTCATCATTTTTGGTATAAGGATTTGTACCATTTAAATGCCACCAATTTTTGGCATGTGACAAACATGCCAATACATATATTTTTCACCAATTTATGTCAAATTACCAATTTTTCCCAACGTTACCCCGTCTAAATATTAGGCTAACAATCTTAGCCTAATTTTTCATCCGCATGGTTTTTAACATATAATATTAGGCTAAAAACTTAGCCTAATTTAGCGTACACAAAATTGGCATTCATTAACATAAACATGACATAGGTGTAAACTTGGCATTTTCAACATAGTCAATATGAACATCATAGGTGTGAACTTGCAACGTAGACTAAATCAACATACATATATGTGAATTTGCAACTTAGGCTAAATCAACTTACATATATGTGAACTTGCATTGCAATAGGGATCTAACTAAATAGGTGTCACATGAATTAGCATATGATTTAGACAACAAAAGCCTAAACATGTTTAGATCTAGGCATAACATCGAACATTACTAGCATATGACAAGAATGTGACATGTCCATAAAGTATGTATAATTTTTATCACATGTGTGAACTAGATCCAATCATGTTTACTACTATAACATGGAACTTGTATTAAAATGGATCTTGGCATGGATCCAAATATGAACTTGCAACTTTTGTATAAACATATGAGCATGTATATGAACTTAATTATTAGGCATAGAAATTCTATTTGTACAGCATATAATTTGTCATAATCTCCTAAGAATATAGGTGTAGATATAAACCAAATGACTTGTATGTGAATTTGAATAGATCCAACATCAACTAGATTAATCCACGAACATTCTAATGGATCCAACATCAACTCAATTATACCACAAACATCCCAATACTATTCACAACACAATCATTGCAACACATAGATATGAATTAACATCGTCGTTATACAATAACACAATTCCATTTCCATTTTACATTGAATCAAATATTAATTTTATTCCCATTGGAAAAATCACTATACTTACAATAAACGACGAACTTGAATTTTGGATTCTGGGTTCTGAATTTGCAATGCTTTCCTTTGGGTAGACAAACATTGTTTGATTCTTGTTTTAACTTTAGTTTGGCTCATATCTAATCTTTCTTCAAGTGGAGGCTACTCTTGGCTTCCTTCCAGCAGCATGACGGCTCTATCTCTATTTTATTTGTGTGAATTTAGGTTGAGACTAAGGTTGTTTATATATAATTTCAAACTATTTAGAGTCGTCGATGACGCTAGAGTTAATCAAGGCCATCCATCTCGAGATAAGCCAATCAAAAAGTGACAAGTCAGCCCTAGTGACACACCAGAGCTCAGAAATTCGACTAGAACCCGACCAGGCCAGCCAGGGCCAAACCAGGTCGACTGGGCAGGTCGACCCCCAGGTCGACCCTATGTTCGACCTGGTTACCCAGGTCGACCCCCAGGTCAACCCCCTGGTCAACCCCCTGGTCGACTTGGTGCCTGGGCAGGAATTTTCCCGCCCAGCCCAGTTTGGGTCTGTTTTTCGAATTTCGAACTGAATTTGAACTGTTTGAATTTTAAATTGAATTCTGAAACTTCCGGAGGTCATAACTCCTTCATACGGAGTCCGATTTACGTAAACTCAGACTCTATCTCAAGCAGAATTCCGAGACGAATGCAATGGCGTGAACCGTTTCTCTTAATTATTTCATTTAGAATTAATTATACTTTAATTTGTTAATTTACTGTTAACAGAAAATTCGGGGTGTTACAGTAATGCCAACGATACCCTTGAATCAACCTCCACTGCGACCGCCAAGCTTGCTACAGCTGAATAGGAGATAAAAGGGATTGACGAGCTGCTTATGGACTTCTTTTGTCAAGTAATTAAAACCCGGGATATTTCTTAGATCCAGAACTGTCATACCACCTTGGCTAATATATCGGATATGGTTATTGGGGGTGAAAAGCAGCGGTTGGAGGTTAAGGAAGTCGACGAGGACCAACTCGTGTAGACCTTCCTCAGAGGTGGAGAGCTTGAGGCTTTAGCGGAAGGCAGGCATCAAATCAAAGAGGCTATGGAGAAAGAGAAGCTTGGGCTCAAGGGCAAGAACAAGATTGACGAAGGCTCAAGCTCAACACCAGAGCCCAGAATTTCTAAGGTTGAGGAGTATAATCCGGATAATTCGTTGATCCCCGTAGTTCCCGTTCCTCCAACTACCGGTGCTTCTGTTGTAGGCTCAGGCGAGCAGTCAGCAGAAGGTATCTCCATATTCTCTCCACAATTTATCAAAGCCATTATAACTTGTCGTCGCGTTGTGGAGCAAACAATCAAGGAGACCACATTTTCTCCAACACTAATAACAGTTCCTTCTCGTGATATAGGTGTCAAATCCACTAAAGAAGTTGCAGAAAAGCAAACTGAGGTCGAGAAGGTCGACATGCCTCCAATCACCGAGGCCATCCCCGAAGCTTCAAAGCAAATTGAGGTTGAGGCAACCAAGGAGGCCATTGGGGTATCAAGCATGGGTGTCCCAAAAAACGCTGAAATCATCGGAGCCTTGCAAGATATCGATGACGGTCATGGGGATGAAGAAGAGGAGGTAGAAATTATGGGGGAGACCAAGGATGATGACAGCGTGACTCTGGCTGACATGAAGGCAAAAAGGGATCAACAACTAGCCTTAAAAAAAGAGGAGCAAGAGCCTCTAAATGTGGCACCTATCTCTGCGGCTGCCCCCAGGTCTGGATTAATCATAAAACAATCCGGTAAATCGATAACTGCGCAGCTTGCATCCCAATCTTCTGATCCACCATAGGATCCTCCTTCCGATAAGAAGAAGAAGAGAAAGAAGTATAAATTTGACGCCGGCAAGGAGGAACCAGAAAAGCAGAAGAAGGAAAAGAGGTCGAGGTCATCTTCCAAGATGAAGTAGAGTTTGCTTGTCGGTCCATATTTTGTTTTTAGGCTTTCCACTGGCCTTGCGATGTAGCTGCTAGTAAGGCTCTCTTATTTTGTCTAGTATTGTTTTGTAAACCTGCATTTGGTAAATAAAAAACTGTTTTTTTGCATCACAGCGTACCTGCAAGTTTATCATTCTTAGTTACAAACACTTGAATCATAACAAAGTTAGAATCATGTGCAATGAAAAATAAAAATTCATGCACTATGCATAAATGTGTATGAGTATGCCCCCAATCAATCATTAACGTGATACATGGCCAGGGCTTGTTGAGGATTGATTAGGATCGACACTGTGTCGCTTTCCATGTCTGAACATGAAGTGTTCGGGCTCAGCTTTCAATCTTGCCACCGATACTACGACGAGGTAGGAGCCCTTTAATGGCATTTAGTCGATATGCTTTTATACTCTCCGGTCGTATGCCCAGGATAGAGTTCGAACTCAGCTTTCAGTTTGCCCCCAGTTCCTTCTACGAGGTAGGAGTTCTTTCATGGCGCCCAGTCCCTGGCGCCTTTATACTCTCCCTTCGAATACCAACAGTAGAGTGTTGCTAAGACGGTCTTTTGAATCATGGTGCACCTTCATGTCTCGTGGATAATCCATGTCCTTGTCTTTTGTACTCTTTCTCAAGTCGTGAGAAATAGAGTGTCGGTTGCTGTGTCATTTGCTTTATTGCATCCTCGGTATTCTGCATATTGCTGACCTTATGATCTGATAGAAGGCACTTTGAGTTACGCGCTTCGAGATTGGTGTAAAGCTCATAGCAAATTTTAAAGATTATAATGATTCATGTGAGTGAAGAATGATAGAATAGATAAGAAATCATGTAGTAAAAGTAAATGACACAGGATATTTTATAGTGGTTCGGTCGAATCATGACCTATGTCCATTTTATAATCTTTTGCTTATATAATTGGACTGTTCTAGGCAAGTCGTTCCTTTTTACATGGTCCTAAAAACAAAAGAATAAAACTGACAATTTCATGTTAGGTAATGCCGCAAATGCTAGGCATTCCACACTCTGGGGATTTCATCTCCATCCACGGTCGCTAGCTTGAAGGCTCCATTATCAAGCCTCTGTAGGATGGAATAAGGTCCTTCCCATTTCAGGCCCAAGTGTAGTGGGGGTGGAAAGACGCGCTTTAGAACCAAGTCTCTGGGTTCAAATGTTCAAGCTCGGACCCTTTTGTTGTAGTACCGAGCGACTTGATGTTTGTGTCTCAGGGCACGTAGATCTGCCTCATCCCTTTTCTCTTCTACCATATCCAGGGATTCAAGGAGCAGTTCATTGTTAGTCATTGGGTCGTAGTAATTGACCCTATGAGATGGTACTTCTAACTCAACCGGGATGACCGCTTCAGATCCAAAAGAAAGGGAAAAGGGCATATGCCCGGTGGTTGACTTGAAGGTTGTTCTGTAGGCCCATAATGCCATAGGTAGTTCTTCAACCCACATGGCTTTGGCCCGCTTCAATCGTTTTTTCAAAATGGACTTGATTACTTTGTTTTTTGCTTCTACCTGCCCATTTAATTACGGATGCACCACAGCTGTGAATCTCTTCTCGATACGTTATCTTTGGCAAAAGTCCCGGAACTCGGTGCTGTCAAATTAGGTCCCATTATCTATTATGATGACTTTCCAGATTCCAAGTCGACATATAATGTTTCTCACAATGAAGTTGATCACCCTCTTGGTTGTGATCATGGTCAATGGCTCCGCTTCGACCCACTTCGTGAAGTAATCTACGACTACGATGGCGTACTTAGTTCGACCCTTAGCAATAGGGAGGCTTCTAATAATATCAATTCCCCATATAGTGAAGGGCTACGGGCTCATCATTGTTGTTAACAAGTTAGGAGGTGCTCTGGAGATCTTGGAGAATTTCTTGCAGCTGTCGCAACGCCGTGCATATTTATCTGCATCTTTGTTCATGGTGGCCAAAAATAGCCGTATCATAGTATCTTCTTCGCCAGTGTCTAGCCTCTAGTGTGCTAGCCACATTCACCTTCATGAACTTCACTTAACACTCTTTCGATGTCATTATGGGCCATACACCGGCGGAGCGGCATCGAGAATCCTTGTCGGTACAAAACTTCACTTTGCATGACATATCTGGAAGCTTTACGAATGACAGCATGACTTTCGCTCTTTTTGGTGGGAAATGTCCCATTTATTAAGAAGTTCTTTATAGGTGTCATCCATGACTCCCTTTCTAGCTTAGCCTCTAGTACGGGATCAATTTCCATCTGATCGATACTTGGAGACTACAGTGTCTCTATCGGGACCATCTCTGTGTCCTCGGAGTTATCGGAACTTTCCATCTTTGCCAACATATCCGCCCTCTGGTTCTCTGATCGAGGGATGTGTGTTATGCTATAGTGTTCCAAGCCATCCAACAATTTTCTTACTTCCTTCAAGTACGATACAAGCCTTGGTCCTTTGGCCTGAAACTCTTCATTATCCTGGTTCGCCACTATCTTCGAATCGCAAAAGATATCCAACTTCGTTATCCCTAGCTCCCTTGCAAACTTACGGCCGACAATCAGGGCTTCATACTATGAGTCGTTGTTGGTGGTGTGGAACTCTAATCTCAAAGCATAATATATCGATCGTTCTTCAGGAGTTACAAGTACCACTCCAGCACCATATCGTTTGTCATTCCTGGCTCCGTTAGTGTACAATTTCCAGGCATTAGGGTCAACAAATTGTTTTGGAGGCTCAACTTCCTCACTCACCACATCATCCTCCGGGATGGTAAACTCTACTATAAAATCTACCAGTACTTGCCCCCTTATTGATCTTTCGGGCTGAAAGTTTAGGTCAAACTGACTCAACTCGATATTCCACTTGAGTAGCCTTCATGATGCCTCTGGTCTCTATAACACTTGCCGCAACGGATGATCCATGTATACAGTGATGGGATGAGCCTGAAAGTAGTGATGAAGCTTTCTAGATGCCACCAGCAGACTATATGCAAGCTTCTCTATCTTCGGGTCATTCCGCTCTACCGCTGCTAATTTATTACTCATGTAGTATACAGGTCTCTGGACTTTACCCTCCTCTCTTGCTAGAGCTGAACTTATCGCGTGGGATGACACTGCCAAGTATATGAACAAGTCCTCGTGGTCTACCGGATTGGACAATATCGGAGGTTTTTCTAGATGGTTCAAGGCTTCCACACAATCAGGGGTCCATTTAAAATTGTGCTTCCCTCGATTTATTAAGTCGAAAAATGGAATGCATTTATCTGCAGCTTTAGAGATGAATCTACTTGATGCTGCTACTTTCCCTACGAGGCTTTGCACATCTTTGATTTGCCTTGGTTCTTGAACATCCTTGATTGTTGTGATCTGGTCCGGATTGATTTCAATTCCACGTGAGCTGACGATAAAACCCAAGAATTTTCCAGAGGCTACTCCGAATGAACATTTTAGTGGGTTGAGCTTCATCCCGTATGGCCTAAGGATGCTAAAGATTTCTACTAAGTCGGTAGTATGTTTGGATGACTGTCTAGATTTCACGAGCATATCATCAACATATACTTCCATCATCTTCCCAATCTGACTGTGGAACATCCGGTTTACTATTCGTTGATTTGTTACTCCAGCGTTCTTTAAGCCGAAAGGCATCACTACATAGTAGTACTGTCCCAAATCTGTAATGAAGCTGGTATGCTCCTGATCTGGCACATGCATTGGGATTTGATTGTACCCAGAATACACATCCATGAAGGAGAGAAGTTCGTGACCCGCGGTTGAATCCACCAAATGATCGATTCTAGGAAGTGGAAAACTATCCTTCGGGGAAGTCTTGTTCAAATCTGAAAAATCAATGCAGGTGCGCCATTTCCGTAGGCCTTCTTCACCAAAACCGGATTTGAAACCCATTCCAGGTAAGTTGAATCTCTAAAGAATCCATTGCTCCTCAACTTCTCAACTTCTTTCTTTAAGGCAGCTGACCTCTCTGGGCCTAGAATTCACCTTTTCTTCTTGATAGGTGGATGCTTCGGGTTGATACTCAATAAGTGGCTCATGATTGATGGGGATATCCCACACATGTCAGCATGGGTCTAGGCAAACACATCCAGGTTGGCCTTCAAGAAGTCGATCAATTATTTTACGCGAACATGGTCTAACTGGGATCCGATCTTCAAGACCGTCGCTGGGTCATTATCGTCGATTGGAATATCCATAGTTGTTTCATTTGGAGTCACCATTATGCCCCCAGGTTCCTTCTCCTCTCTGGGATCTATATCCTCGGGCAGTTCTCTGGGCGGCTCCTTCAGGGCCATCTTTAATTTCTATGTTGCGTCCTCCTTTGCGGGTGAAGGAGTACCTTTGGTTCTATGTTTAATCCTTTGAGCAACAAATTCAACTCTGCTATGTAGCAAACTCGTCCTACGACCTAGTCACCTCTAACTATTCCCACTCCTGCATCTGTCGGGAACTTTAACAATAGGCACCAGGGTGCAATACAAGCTTTGAATTCTGCTAGAGCCAGTCGGCGCAAGAAGGCATTATAAGGTGACTCAATATCCAATACCACAAATGGAAGAATTCTCACTCTCTGGTGATCCCCTTCTCCCAAAGTTATTGATAATTCCACATATCCGGTCGGGGCTTTTGAGGCTCCATTAAAGCCACATATCCATCCCTCCCAGGGCTTCAAATCTTTCGCCTCAAGCTTCATCTGATCAAAAGCTTTCTTAAACAGGATGTTTACTGAACTTCCATTATCCACCTAAACCTTGTGGACCAAAGCGGGACCGATGGTTGCCGTGATCACTACAAGATCTTCAGTGGGAGCGTGAACTCCAACACAATCTCTATCACCAAAGATGATATCATACAACATCGTTTTGTGCTACTTTATCAAAGCTTCAATTTCGGGATTACTGCATTCTCCCACTTCAAGGTGTTTAGCTGCTTTCACATACTGATCCATTTCCCTAAAGCTGTGTCCAGCAGGATGAGGCCCTCCAACTATAGTATTGATAACAATGTTCTTTCCTTTTTGCTAAGCAGTCGGCCTAGCAGCGGGTTGGTTTTGGTTCGGGGGTTACCCATCTTGCCCCTTATCCCTTGGAGTAGCCTTGTACTCATCCAACTTTCCTTCACATATTAGCTTCTCGACGACGTCCCTCAAATGACGACATTCATTGGTGGACTGACTATGGGACTGATGAAAAAGGCAAAACTTTCCCGTCTCTCATTCTTTCTCCGTCGACTCTCTCGGCGGAGGCCTCTTATACTGAAGAACACGTAAAATTCTCAAATGGTTTGAACCGGGGCCTCATCTGCGAGTCATTCCTCGATTTCTTCTCTTGTTGTCGTTTCCAAACTGATGACCATTCCTCTAGTTTTTGTTTCCAATGTTTACCTCTACCTTTCTAGAACTGTCTCCAGATTGTTTGATGGCCACATTGCTTTGTATATCCTCTTTGTTGGCTGCCTTCCTCTTCCAATTGGCTTGTATTTCTTCCTGCCATAGACGAACATTAGCTTTTTCATAAAATACTTCTCTAGTCAGTGGCGGCTTGCCAGCTAAGTACCTTCCAAACTCAGTATCTTTGTCCACTCCGTCAATCAGGGTCATCAAGACAGTCTGTTCATGAGGGTCTCTAACCTCCGTGACTGCTAAGTTGAAACGATCCAAGTACGACATAAAAGTTTTATGGGGGTGCTGCTTGATATGGGATAATTCAGTGACATTTTTAGATCTTTAAGCGTGAAGCCGAAACTGGTTTACGAATTTTTCGCTTAGTTCCCTGAAACTAGAAATTGATCGTGCTGGCAAGCAGGTGAACCACATTAATGCCACATCTTCCAGGAATATCGGGAATGCTTTACATTTTACCATGTCAGGAGCAGCAGCGGCATTCATGTACCAAGAATACCTCATTAATTGCTGAACTGGATCAGTCCTGCCTGCATAGCGGTTCATGGTGGGCATATTGAATCGCCTCGGAAGCGGACATCCAATATATCATCAGTAAAGGGCGTATGACTGCGTTCTATGCCCTAATCTTCATTGCTCTGTCCATGGCTGTCTGCCATGATTTTCCTAACCATTGCATCTACATCGGCATTGGTCAATGTAGAATCTGGATCGGCACTCCTCACCCTGCGGGGCTCTCCAATGTCTGTTCGACGTGCTGTCGCGAAGTCTTGGGCCTGAGCAGAATTTTCTTGTCCCCTGTTGCCACGGTCAACCACGCGGCGAGGAGGTTGCGGTGGTTGATTCTCAACAGGATCATTAATAACTTGAGCTCTGGGAAGTGTTGTAGGGTTATTTAGATTGTGGTTGACCGGCCCCCAGTTTAGTGTCGCCTCTTCTCGAGAAGGAAGCAATCCAAATCGTAGCTGTTCTATATTTTCAGCCCATTCCAATGGTCATCGTGGAGGTCTTGGAGATTCCCCAGATGAAGATGAGTATTCTGGAGTTAGAGGATGGGCTGGTGGAGGTGTCCTCTGCCTTTGGAGATCATCGATACGCCTGTCCAATGTAGTAAGGTTTTACCGTAACAAGGAACTCTCTTGCCTTTGGGCTGCTAACTCATCATTCATCCTGCCCAACATATCGAGTATGCGAGAGAGATCTCCTTCAGTAGCTGAGGCAGAAGGGTTGAACTGATCATCAGTATTCGCTCTTGGACATTGAGTACTCGAACCAGGTTGAACTGAGGTGTCTGCGTGTGTAGAATGGGCCATAATCTCCTTTCCGAGTCGATTTGTAGTCCTATGGGAAGGGTGGTTCGTGACCCCCTCTGGTAACCTGGTCGTGATGGCTTCAGGTTGGCTCATGACGAGCTCAACAGGACCGCTCGTGGGTCCTTCAAGTGGGCGGCTCATGGGGGCGTCCTGCGATCGGGTCGTGATCCCCTCCTGGGGTCGGTTCGCCCCCTGCAAGCTGCGAGTCGGGGACTTCACTTCAGCCTGGTCATGAACACTTTCTTCAATGGCTTCATTTGCAGTTTCATTTGCTCGCGAAGCTCGTAAATCCTTAGACTTCTTTCCAGCCATGATATCATGACTTTGTTGAAATCTTCAAGAACTAAAACAGTGGAGATTCAGACTATTTTCTTCGGACTTTAATATCCAAATAGTAGAGCAATAATCCGATGCGCTGAGACTTCAATTCTCAATGAAAGCACCAAAATTTTATACCAAATTATGGCTCTAACACCTAAATTGTTCAGAATTACAGAGAATAACAACTAGGAATGAAAGAAAATGCAATGAACACACCAGATTTATAGTGGTTCGGCGTTAACAAGCCTACGTCCACTTTATATGTCTTTGGTTATACGTTAAATGCAAGTACAATCAATGATTTCTCTCAATCTCACTATTACAATGATGATTCACTCGGTAATTTCAAAATAATACTGATAAGAAATAACGGAGAAGCAATAATGGTGGAAACAACACTCGATATTGCCCAAAGATCCTGAAAAATGCCAAGTATGGGGCTATTTATAGGTGATATCTGCAGGCGGTTCGTAAAAACACGTGTCACAGATCCCGAGGATCTCGGACTGGTTTGTGGCTCGATGGAGAAATGGTCAATATATCAGTTATGGACAGGTGTCACCAGATTCTATTCTTACGGATCGTGAACGACCTGGTCTTGGCTAGTATTCTCTGGTTACAGGTTCGGGTCATGACCCACAATCACGAATGGGTCGTGATGCTCCTGCCGCAGATGGATCAATGAATGACCTTCACGAGTGGGGTCGTGACGCTGTATCGTAAACCGAATACGACATCTGAATCAAGAGCCGGTGGAGGCAGCTTGTTTCACGAGCGGACTCCTGTGCTTCACAAGCCAAAGTAGTTTGGTTTACGAGTCTTCATATACGTTTGTTTGTGTGTGCTTGTTCAACTCTTGGTGGCTTGATCAGAAAGCTAGCCAACATAAAGTAACTTGAATAAATTATCAATTATATTCTTACTAGACTTTCTTTAATATAGATTTGTATCCTTGAAGAATCAAAAGGGTTAAACCACATATGAAATGTGGTATAGAAGTCAGTTCAAATTGGAATAATCCATAAAGATGTCAAACAAAGTAGGTGGAGTTTCTGAAGAAACGCTTAGGGGTGCGTTGAAAGAGGCAATGAAATTGATTATCAAATAGCTCTAGAAGTGTTTTAGCTATCTAAAGCATGATAAATAAAGAGATGTCAATAAATCATATCAAGAACCGACAGTAAATAATTATCGATGGTAGATTTATAAATAATAAAACGCTTACATTAATTAATAGATTAAGAGCCTTGAACTAGGGGAGAACATGATTGACCATCATGAATCCTTTCCTAAATGAAAAATATGGACCTATAGTCTGCAAAATGTAATTAGAAACATGTATATAAAATGACAAAAGCACACTAAAATAACTGAAGCACCATACAACGCCAAAAAAAATGTTATGTGCCATGAGCATTATAATTTCAGAGATAACTGAACTGATTTAAGTAATGAAAGTGTTTGAAACATTTAGAATGCCATGAAGGTATAAATGATGAAAGTATGCAAATTTCAGAAGAGCATAAATAACTTTGATAGTGATAAAGAATGCGGAAAACAAGTAATGCGGATTACAACATTTTTTAATTATTACTGTGATGAAAATCTTGATAAAATTCATGATGAGTAGACTACTTCTTACTTTAAGATTTGTTGTAATGAAACTCTTAATATTTATTGAAGTGGTCATTGTGATATGCAAAACTTATAAAATTATGCAAGTTCCTGAAGAATATAAATAGATATTTGTGGTTATAAAGAATGCCAAGGACATGGACAACAGATTACAACATTCTTCTAAGTTTTGTTGTAATGAAAATCTTGATAACTTCAAGTTGAGTAGATTTTCCTCCTTAGTGCTTTTATGAAACTTATTTATTCATCAAATGCGTATTGCAATATACAAACCTGATTGAAGCATAAAACTGTAAGCACAAGAAGTGAATTCATAAATGAATAATAGCAGCATGACATAAATGGAAGGCGCTTTAAATAAGAAAATGTACTTAAAGCATGGAAATGTACATGAAGTTTTTAAAGAAAAAATTCATTAATAAGCATCTAAAAGCAAAGTGATTTATCGAAAGTTGAATATGAATTCAGAGGAAATTATTAAATCAATTGGAGCATCCATAAGTATGTTATAATTCACACTTTTTTCTTTCTCCATTGAGTTTTCTTAGAATTAATGAGATGTTACCTTAGTCCAGAAGTATCAACCCCAAAAATAACATAAGTAAACAAATTATATAGTGTACTCTTTTATCTTATTTAAAACTTTTTCCATTAGTTTTTTCCTACTAAGTTTTAATGAGGTATTACATTGATCCGAAAGTAACAAACTCTATTTGATCTAGTAAAATATTGAAATATATCGTAGTATATTGTATTCTTCTTTCTACATTAAGATTTTTCTGATAGAGTTTTTCTTGGTAAGGTTTTTAACGAAGCACTATCCTGATTTAGAAGTATCAAACTTAATTAGGTGAAATAAGATATTAAAATATCATTGTACTCTTTTTCCTTTATTGAATTTTTTTCTCATTGGGTTTGTCTTAATAAGGTTTTAATGAGGCATTGTTTGATCCTCACGTATTAAACTCTTAAAAAAGTATTATTTTAATATGATACATATCATCACACACGTTGCACTCTTTTCCTCATGTAAAGTTTTCCCATTACATTTTCCTAATATAGTTTTTTTAATAAGACAACAGAAGTTGTTGTATCGACCACTTGGATATATGCAAACAAAATAATAACAAAGAGGAGCAATCGTCATATATGTTTCAAAAGTGACAACTTTAAAATAGTAGAGCATTCAAGATGATAAAGAAGAATATTTAAGGGTGAATGCTGTAAAATATAAAAGCGGATATATTTTTGTATTTTTCTGTTTAATTTCACATAATGATATCAGTTTAATTACCAGCTTTAAGATTTATACATAAAGAAGCCAATATAATATAAGTAGATAACTAATATCCTTAATAAATAAAAGTCTTTTCTCTTTATTCTCTCTAGTAGATTCTAATTTCTTTATTTTATAACAAAAACATTGCTTGTAATTTTAAATATTATTTACATATTTTTTCAATTTTTTTGTGCCAAACAAAATCCCTAACTTAAATATCCAAATAAAAAAAATACAAAACATATTGCCATAAAGCATTAAACATGTTCAAAGAAAGCCGCAAGCAACTTTTTACACCATACTACATTTAATTGTCAAAATATATAATCCAAAAATACCAAATTAACCATCCATGAAATAATAATTATTGCATGGTGTAAAGGTGCTTCCAGTTCTTTCAATATATGAAAAGTAATATTGCATAAAGTTAAGAAACACAATATATTAGACCTAGGAAATAATGATGGTAGAAATGTCAATGCATGAATCTCTCATTAATAAATGCAGCATGTTGCCTAACACAGAGTCCAATTCTTCCATTATAACTATTGGCACAAGCATTTGGCATGAGCAAAAACAAAAGCTAGACCTTCACTATTAATTTTTACCTTCTAGCAAAAAAATAATATGAATATTCAATTGTTGTTAATCAAGTGAAATGTGAACACAATTTCAGAATTGACCATATTCAGGTAGTATTAGAAAAGTTGGAACTTAAGTCTTTGACATGCACGAAAAGCGACAAAGAGCAAGTCCTAGATTGAAACTGACGAAAATGAAGATTAAGCCGGTCTCATTATACTAAGAGTGAGGTGTAACACCCAATATTTTAATAACAATAATTATATTAAGAGGATAGTAAAATGAAGATTAATTAATCAAATGTTCAGAATTAAGTAAAACAAACTTTATTGTTGCATCCGTTACGAATTTTGGTTCAGATAGACGCTTGGTTTGCATAAACCGGATTAAGTTTGTAGAAGTTACGAGCTTAAGAAGAATAAACGAATATACATATATATATATATATATATATATATTAAATAAAATAAACAGTGTAGAAAACCAACGGTCATTGGGCGACCAAGCCTAACAGGGTCGACACATGGGTCGACCCAGATCTAAGGCAGGTCGACCATAGGGTCGACACAGGTTAAGGTGGGTCGACCCACTTGCATGCAAAGAAGGTTCCTGCTTTTGTATCTTGACTGTTTTATACATAATGTTCATACGCTGAATCGGCTTGAGATGTATGATCTAATTTGAAAACCAAAGATCTATTGGTTTAGACTTATCCTAGCTAATCTATAAATAGGCTCGCAGCCTCACTATATTCCTACACATAAACATTCTTCATTCTTCTTCCTCTAAACTATTTATAAAAATAAGAAGATGCTGAGGTAAATATTTTGAATCTAAAATTATACAGTTTATATGTTATTGTTTTACGGTCAGTTATCTATTTAGTTTTCAGTTGTTTTACTGTTACATGTGTATCCCTATTATCCCTTTTTCTCTCTTAGTTTTATTTGCAGTCTTATGCCTAGTTGAATCTATATTTCCTCCTTTTCCTTTTTTTTCGCTACGCCTATGCCATCAAATGCCTAGGCTATTCACATTAGAATTTCATAAAATTGGGTTGAATTGGAATAACTTATAATGACAGTAAAAAGGTGAATTAGGCATATTGAAACAAGGAATCCAATTACTGTAAAATTGGGATAACATGCAAAACTTGTTAATTTGAATAGGTTAAAAGTAATTTAATAATTAACTAGAACATGTTAGGAGGATCATATGTAATTAAGATAAATCAGTAACTTAATATATATACATCTAAGCAGGTGCCTGTCTGTTTTATGGAAGGAGTTGTACAACAAATAACATTAATAGGAAGTGTCATTTACAACCATGCTTATTAATGAACTTAAATCTACTAAGTTAAACCTGTTAATTAATAAGCTAATACGTCCCACGTATTGTTGTTTACATCTGCTTTTGGGACTCTTAAAATCCTAGTTTAGGGGCACTAGCCTAGGGTGGCTTGTGTCAATCTTGTTGTGTGGAACCCGTATCAGCCAGTATACCTGTTGGTATCATAAAGAGTGGTTCACACTAGATAGTGGACAGGGCACGCTTTACTGATTTGGATTGTAATAGGTTCAAAGGCGGAAGGTGGGTGCGGGTGCATTCAGGCGGAGTCATGAGCGTGCATGGGTCCGATTGAAGAAACTATGACGCTGGAACACAAGAGAATAGGTCTGTGTCTTATAGTTGATGTGTTAGGGACTGATATCCCCTACTGCCATGGTTGACACATAATATTTGCGTATTAGGGAGCCGATCACATGGGTAGTAATTAGGGTAACACCTAATCATGATAATCTAGTAATTGGTGCAGAAACTTGTTCATAGGATATGAATGAGAAGCATACATGATATTTACCTTACCATGTTATCTTGGTACCTTGTTATCTCCTTATCATGTTATCTTGTTTACTTCGTATTTTTCTATTTACTATATTTTCATGTTCAGCATTATTTACCTGTCTTGATACTCTCTATCTTATCTTACTGCTGAAAAACACTGGAACACGCCAGACTTTATAACTGAGCTATTTTGTTCTCCCTTCTCTCTTCCTTCCCCCTTTAGGTTCTCAAAGTGGTGTTGGACAATACCTATGACCATGATTTTATTCTACTTGGACTTGGATTGCTTTCATTTCCATGTATTTGTTCAGTTTATTTATCTATATTTATTATTATGACATATGAGGGATACTATTTATGATTTTTGTACTCTGATGACGAATTATGAGATAGAAATTTATGGTTTTGACATTAATGGTTTATTTGAAAAAAAAAATGTAATGCCATATTTTATTTGAAATAAAAAGTTGAAATTTTCTGCTACATTTTACATTCTGTCTTGTTTAATTAGTCTCTGTATTATTATTGCGCTTCACGAAACTTAATGCATCCTCATATGGGTGACATTAAGGGACGTGGGGTGTTACATTTGGTATTAGAGCCTAGGTTACAAGATCAGAGAAAAGTTTTTTATAAAGCATTTTCAAAGTAAAGAGTTTCAAATAAAACTATTTTTTGAAGAATAAATCTCCTCAAGTTATTTAACAATATTCCTTAGTTCTCTTTCTGAATCCTTGTTTCGTCTCTTTCCAGCATGTTTGGGGCTCCTAATTTCCCCAAGGGATTCCCATTCCGACATGGTTCCATAGATACATAGAAGCTACAGCACCTCTCGGAGTGCAAGAAAATGCCTTCCCCCCCAGCTACAACTACATTAGCTCTACCCAATCATGCAGTCAACTTCTTTAAGCTTTGTAAGGATTTCTGCGCGATGGAAGGCAAGTCGTTTCATGGTGTTAAAAGTTTTTGTGGAAGCGCACAATTGGCTTAGGGAAAAGGAGAATGTATTTAACTTGTTGGAGCTCAATGATAGGAGAAAAATTCAATTGGCTGCTTGGCAACTGAAGGACAAAACATCGTATTGGTGGAAGGTAATTCAGGTCGGACAAATGGTGGCCGCTGAGGATGAATTTAGGACAAGATTCGAAATGAGATTCTTATCGCAAGCGGAGGAAGGAATGCAAATGGAGAGGTTCTTCAATTTGAAGCAAGGAAACATGACAATAAAGGAATATGTTAACAGCTTTAATCAACTAGTGAGATTTGGATTAGAATTGGTGAACACTCCTCATAAGAAGGCTTTGAGGTTTGCAAAAGGATTAAACCAACCTCTCCAAGATTTAGCACTGATGCATGTACTAATGGGATCAACTTTCGAGGGACTTGTAATCATGGCTTTGATGCACGAGGATGGTGAAGAGGAGAAGAAAAAAGTTCAGGTTGAGGAGGAAAACCCAAGGATGAGCAAAGGAAATGGTGGCCCAAGAAGGGCATAACTAAGAAAGGAGGAAAACCACAAATTAAGTGCCATGGTTGTGGAAGTTTGGGGCATTTTGTGAGAGATTGTAAGAAAGCAAAGAATGTTTGTTTCAGTTGCGGTCAAGATGGACATTTTACAAGGCAATGCCATAATAAGCAAGGATAGAAGGTCGAAACATCTTGAGGGCAAGTGCATGCGCTCGAGGCTGGAGGACCGGATCATGGTCGGAAAGTCACCATAAAAGGTTTGATTTCCCTTTTTGACTTTCCTACTAGGACTCTCTATGATTCTGGTGCTTCTCATTCATTCATATCCAATTCTATGGTAGATAATCTACCCCTAGACACTAGTATTGTAACAACTCGTAATTTCTGAACCAATTAAAAGTTTTAATTTTGGCCGTTTTAATGAATATAGAACATTTAAAATGATTTTTTTAAATAATAACGATTTAAAATTTATTTTAATCGAAGTTAGAACGTATAAATTTATTTTAATTTTAAAACGAACTCGAAACGGTGCGGTAGTTTGAAAAATCGATTTTAAATTTCAATTAAATGTACAGAATTCAAAATAAATCGGATTTCAGTAAACAAGAAACGTTGGAATCTACTTAATTATATCTTTCTGACAAATGTAAGAAACTGAGATTTCCTAATATAAATTGAAAGTTATGTCCAGATTAAATTTTAAAATAGTCGTTATGGAATTTATATATTTAATTATAATATATAGCCCTTAAAAATAGCCATTTTGCAAACGGCCTCTGTTTTAGGTGAAACCACTTTTGTTGGATCCGGAATGTCCAATTATTGTTAGGTTTCAAATTTTGTAATTTTTGGAATTGATATGTGAGCATGGTAAATTTAAAAGCGTTTTGTCAATTCTGTTTAAATTTAATGGAGCTGAAAAAGGCCATTTTGCAAATGGTCTCCAAATTCGACGAAATTAGTTTTGTTAGGATTGTCAAAACATAGCTAGATTTATTTTTCTGTAATTTTTGGAGTCAATATGTGGCCCCGGTAAATTAAAATGTACATTCAAATTCAATATTGACCGTTATATTAATTTATACTTTAATTTTGATAAAAACTGATTGAAACAGTCGAATTGGCTTACGAAACATATTCAATTTTTCGGAATGGGGGTATTTGGCTAGGGGCGACAGTCATTGGGTTTGATTTGGAATTCAAATTTAAAAACTCACTTTTTCGAATTGAATATTAATTAAATTATTGTAAACCAGGTCAAAACCCTATCTCCTTCAAACCCATGGTCAAGTCAGCACCTCCAGGCAATTCAATGGCCAAACTCGTCGTGATTTCTCCATCCAAATTCTTCTGATCCACACCTCGATTTCAAGAGGTTTCAAAACAAAAATTAAAGAGTGAAGTATGATCTATAAATTGATAAAGGTATGATTGTTTATAGTGTAGTGTTTGGGGGTGATTCAGGAGCTCAAACTCGTCTCATTTGCAACCAATTTCAAAGGGCTGGAGACTACCGAGTTCAATGTGGTGGCGGGTAGAGGAAGGCGCCACGTAGGTACGTGGCATTGGGGGTTCTGATCATCGTCAGGGTCGACGTAGAGGCGCACATAGCTAACCCTAGGAAGGCGACGGGGTTTGTCTTTGCCTGGAACGATTATTTCGCGGAAGTGAAGGGTATTAACCCTTGATTACATCATTAGTTTATAACTAATTATTTAATTTATGAAATTAAACTTTAAACTACAATATCTTGCTCAAATAATATAAGAATCACAGGAAACAAAGTTCATTGGAATCACAACAACGCAATGGAACTGACCAAAACGGAAAAGGACAAATGAGAATTTAAGCAGAATTCAAATCCAAATGATATTAAATCATTAATTAAAGACTGACAGAGTGGAAACCAAAGTGAGAACTCCTTCTCACTCAAAGTTATTTTATCATGTTATCGTATTCATGTATAAAATTATATAGAATTGCCATTGTATATTTTTATCAGTTCTAATCATTATAAATTGTATACGGTGCCTGTTAGCTCAACTCTCTCGTTCACAAACCATGGACGATTTAATTGACTGTATTGTGTGTTGTTTGCGTTGTTCAAATGTTTAACAAATTAAAAATAATGTTAACATTAATATGGTAGTTGAAATTAAGTTATAAATATCTATTTATAATTTTAAACAGTGAAAACTGGCTAATTAGAAAAGAAAATAATTCAAACCGAATTAGAATTGGTTAAATTTGTTAACCAATAATTTATTTAAATAAACTATTGTTGTTTGAAAACCCTACACGCGTCTGGAGATGATAATTTTATTCACATCTCCCCTGAATTTAATTATATATCAATCGATGGATCGACAGACTGTGATAAGCGTTATTTAATTATTTAATGCTTATACAGTAGTAAATTTCACTCTGGATGTGAATTGTCTGTTTAATAGTTGTTTAACACTATTTTTGAATACATGTGATGTATGAAATCCATATAAATAAAATTATATGGTAATTGATTAAGTCTGATTCCGATTCAGAAATAACGAATATTTTAAAATAGAGAATATTTTGAAATAATATTCAGCGAATAATCAAAATATGATTTTGATGTCCGATTTTAGATGGACATGAAAATATATAAAAATATGTAAAGTCGGTTTAAGTATAGAAATGCCTTTTTAACCCAAATGGGTTTATTGATCGATTTTATTTCTTTTATAATGAATATCGAAAGGAAATGATTTCAAAATCAGATATTTTGAAGATAATATCATTTTAAAATTATGATGATATGGAATATTCAATTTCGATTTAAAATTGAAAATGAAGTTGAAATCGTTTTAAAATGAATTTATAAACGATTTATAAAATATGTTTTAAATGGAAATCGACGATATATATATTATATATATTTAAATGGCCTGAATAGAACACGCCACGCAGCGACCGTTCACGAATTTCGACCATTAACTTCAAATGAATGTAACGGGAGATCTGACCGTCGGATTCCCCTAAAACCGGAAAAATTATGCAGTTTGGTGGCCATTCTTGGAAACCGATGGTAAAGGCCTTAATAGAATTATTAAAAATATGGAAAAATTATGTAAAATCATAATAAATGATTTGGAAAGATTTTGGATGAAAAATTCCAAGTTTGAAAAGATAAAAACATATTTTTATCGAAATGAACTAGTTATTAACTATAATAATAATCCAATGTTTTAAAATAAATAAATTGTATTTGAAATGGTTTTGATATAACCAGAATTTTCAAACATATGAAATGGAATGGAAATAATCTTTGGAATATTTCCATTTTGGATTCTGTGATCATACGGATATTGCTGAGGAATTTGGAAGATATAAATATCGTTATTCCAAATACGCTATTTGTTGTTTTCATAGTTTGATATCGAATATAAGCCGACATTTTTTTCTATTCAGAGCCTTGTGTTTAATATCAAATTGGAGTTTGGGTTTGTCGTGAATGTTGTTTTAAATAACACTGTTCTTAAACCCAGTTGAGAAAAGGATAAATCTTTTAATTAAGATTTAGAGAAGTTCACCATATAATTAATATTTAATTGGGATTGAATTGAAATTGGATTTTTGGGTTTATCGTGAACGGTGTTTTAAATAACATTCGTTCTTTAACCCAATTAACAGTGAAGTTATGATTTGGAATTTATAAAGCTTTTTATTAAGATTTAATGGAAAATTTCCAAAGTAAAGTTTTCCAATTTAGTTTATTAAATTGGAATTGAATGGAATTCGATTTGGTAATAATCGAGATGAGCTTCTGTGAAGGAAGACCGTTACTATATATGGAATTTAAAAGGCTTCGTCGTTATTCCATTTATATTATTAGTCTGATAAGGGAATTTATATCGATTATACACTGTTATGATTTCTGTGTAGATTCCATTCTGTTGGAAGATGATTTTGGGTTTATTGTGAACGATGTTTTAAAGGACATTCGTTCTTTAACCCAGTTAAAGATGGGATTTATTTCCTAAATTTGAATAATCATTAAATAATGATTTTGGGAGATTAAAACTAAAAATGGAGTTTTAAGGAATCTTTAATTAGATTGAAATGTTTAAGTGGTAATTAAATTTGCCAAACTTGAGAAGTGATCGAGAATGAAGTACCACCATTTTTACTCCAGGCGATAGTTAAATCTTTAATTAGATTTGAACGTGAAATGGTAATTAAATTTACCTATAATACAGTGGGTGTTAGATATGGGGTACTACCAGTTTTCTCCACGGGATGAATAGTTTGGGATTGGAAAATAAAATAAATGATTACTTCGGTAAGGCTCGATAATCTCGAGTAGTTTTATAAACCTTAATTTGGTTTGGAATGGTTAAAGGATAAAATAAAATCTTTTGAAATTGATATACAAAGGAAGATTAAAGAATAAATTTGAAAGAATTTAACTTTGATAAAATTAATGGCAACCTTTCCCATAAGATGTGAATATTTGAATAAAAGAATATTCTGAATTGGAATGAGGCATATAATGTGTTTTTATAGCACTTGACTATTGATTATAAAATACGCGAGTTATTCAGAAAGACCAGGATTATCCCATTCTGAATAACTGATACAACAACTATAAGTCGATGATGGAGACGGTGGTTGAAGACCGGAGTTCTTCACATCGTTTGGATGATTACGGATGTCTTGATTGGGCTGTACACCCAAGATAAGGTAATAAGTGGTGATCGTCTTGACGTACTTTGAGATCGACCGAACATGCGAGGACCTCTCTCCTATATTCGACATATGGGATGAGGAATAAGGTGCCTCTAGTTTTTTCAGACCCAGAATGGACTTGTAAATGGATGTGTGTCTGACATTGGATTTCATTCTGTGTTGATTTATTTCTATTAAATATATATCTGTTTGGTGGCGGGGAATTTATTCTCTTTCTTAACACCCTTCTTAGAGACGTACGAGCTTAGAGGTTATATGTTGGTAGACATCAGTTGCATGACATGAATTGTCAGTGTGGCATGCTGAGATGTAAATGATCAAGGCTTTTGTTGAAAAGAAAAGTCTTGTGGTTGATGGTCAAAGCACGGCTTTAATTAGTATAGCTTTGTGTTGTACCGTTAATTCACGAGCCTCACACCCAGTATGAGCCAAAAACGGGATAATGACCGTAGGGAGTGCACGACGTTTTTTTCTAGCTATAAGTGGTGTTATTGTATGGAGTCCAGACATCTTTACTTATGTGGATGATGTAATGAAACTCCTCAGATATTGAGTCCCTAGTGGCTAGAGATAGGTCCGATAGGACCGGGAAATGTGAGTTCAGGAATAACCAATCCACTAAAGTAAGTGTGGACTGGCCCTACCGATTCCGAGGCCTCGCTAGCGTTCGAGTCCTGAGTCATTTGCTAGAGTGTCTCGAAACCGGTGAGGAGCCATCCCTTGCCTCGACTCATAGATGGAATCCAATTTCCAATACGACATTTTCCGGTTTTAGTTGTAGAACTATTATGGTGACATGATATATGGTACCCTGCCATTTATGATTGAAACATTTATATTTGAAATTGTTTCGACACTATGCACTTATAGTAATATCAAACTATTTTAAATGTACCAAGCATGTTTGGTTATTATAAAGGAAAACTTTATCCTTTGTCTTGCATTGCATTGTGTGATGGGACCTAAGTCTTATAGTAGCTTCATTTTCCAAAAAGCATTGGGTTGTTTTATTTTAAACTGAGATTCATGTGGAGTAAACCCGTTCCGTGTTATACGGCGTGGTCCCATGATTTCCCAACTTTTAAAGTAAAAATTTAGTTACTGTTTTAGTTCTCACACCAATCCCATGACTGATTCGGAGTTTATTGTTTTATCCTAAACTCCGAGTGCCCATATTTTCCACACGGGCAGCTTGTAGTTTTGGTTTTCGCAGATATTTCTTTTCATAGGATCCTGGATTATAGCTGGAGCTATATTCGAAATGCTTTATATCCGCATATCTCTTTCAGTTGTGTTAGTTGATGTATTTTCCACTGCTATGTATTTTAATCTCTGATATTTTCCACTATAAACTATTTATTCATACTATGAAATATTCTTGTATTCTGATGTAAATTGTTGTAATAGCAATGAAATGTTCTATTGTTTGTGTTATGATGCGTAGTGTTCTCAAAGCAATCCGGGCTTTCCCGATAGGGGAAGTTTGGGTCATTTCATTATGGTATCGGAGCTTTGGTTTACAAAGCACGAGAACAAGGCACATTAGAACCAAACGAAAGAATTCATCAGAGATAGGATTAGTAATATCCTATGAGAACAACTCGTTAGAGATAGGGTTAGTAATACCCTAGAATTAGTTTGAAGAGTATTATTTATAAAATCAATTTTTTTTTGAAAATTATATCTTATTATACGTATTTGAATATTTTATTTTAAATTGATTTTGGACTATCGAGTATAAGGAGATTTTGCACATACGCATCATGAATGTATATTCGAAGCCTCAAATATACTGTGTAGATATAGAATCACACTCTAGTCACCCGGAGATGATCTTGGTGATTAATGCATAATCATCAGCATTTATGTTCGAGTTCCGAAAGTGGGACATCTATATTTTTCCAACTGACTGGTGTGAGAACCAAAACATAGTTAGAATTTATTGTTTGTGATTTGGCATTGAAAATTGGATTTTTGGAGTATATATTAAAGATATATGATTGAAAATCTAATCAACTTATTGATTAATGATTGTGTTATGTGATTATTAGTTTAACGAATAAAATATTGGAGTAATCAAACCAATACGAAAATAAAAGGGTAAATATAGCCAAATCGAATCAAATATTGAACTAAATTGAATTGTTGGAATTGCATATATGTACATGTGTATATAATGAACAGGTCATAGCACGGAAGCTAAGAAGAGAGATAAAATTGTATGCCCGACAAATAGGTGCATGTTACTGTATTTCTTGGGTTTTGATGATTTTATGAGCCGACTGGCTAGCTGCATGGTTTTTTCTTTTTCTTTTGATTGATGAGGGCCCTGTGAGGCAAGTTGTGGTTTTACCGACCAGCCCGTACAAAGGAGGTTATGGCAAAAATTTTCGAAAATTTAGGGTGTTAGCCAAATTTTTGAGAAATTAGAAAATTCTTAGAAACTGAAAAGTTGAAGAATGAAAGCCATAATGAAAGTTGAGTTGGTTAGTTAAACAACTTTCAGCTCTGTTCCTTTTCGAGCACGAAAAGATTTTAAGTCGGGGAGATTGTGACAACCCGGAATTTCTGAACCAATTTAATAAAATTATTTTAGCTATTTTAATGAATTTAGAATATTTAAAACGGTTTATTTTAAATAATAACGATTTAAAATCTGTTTTAATTGAAGTTAGAACGTATAAATTTATTTTAATTATAAAACGAACTCGAAATGGCGCGGTAGTTTGAAAATTCGATTTTAAATTTCAATTGAATATATAGAATTCAAAATAAATCGGATTTCAGTAAAAAAAAATGTTGGAATCTATTTAATTTTATCTTTCTAATGAATGTAAGAAACTGAGATTTCATAATATAAATTGAAAGTTATGTCTAATTTAAAATTTAAAATAGTCGCTATGAAATTTATATATTTTTAGTTATAATATATAGCCCTTAAAAATAGCCATTTTGCAAACGACCTCCGTTTTTGATGAAACCACCTTTGCTGGATCCGGAATGTCCAATTATTGTTAGGTTTCAAATTTCATAACTTTTGGAATTAATATGTGAGCACGGTAAATTTAAACGTGTTTGTCAATTTAGTTTAAATCTAATCGACCAGAAAAAGGCCATTTTACAAACGGTCTCCAAATTTGATGAAATTAGTTTTGTAAGGAACGAATCATCAAAACATGGCTAGATTTATTTTTCTGCAATTTTTGGAGTCAGTATGTGGCCCCGGTAAATTAAAATGTATGTTCAAATTCAATATTAACTGTTATATTAATTTATATTTTAATTTTGATAAAAACTGATCGAAACAGTCTAATTGGCTTGTGAAACATATTCCATTGTGTTCGGAATAAGGGTATTTGGCTAGGGGCGACAGTCGTTGGGTTTGATTTGGAGTTCAAATGTAAAAACTCACTTTTTTAAATTGAATATTAATTAAATTATTATAAAACCAGGTCAAAACCCTATCTCCTTTAAACCCGAGATCAACTAGCGCCTCCAGGCAATTCCATGGCCAAACTCATCGTGATTTCTCCGTCCAAATTATTCTGATCCATGCCTCGATTTCAAGAGGTTTCAAAACAAAAATTAAAGAGTAAAGTATGATCTATAAATTGATAAAGGTATGATTGTTTATCTGGACTATTTGGGATGATTCACGAGCTCAAAATCGTCTCGTTCGCAACCGATTTCAAAGGGCTGGAGACAACAGGCAATTCCATGGCCAAACTCGTCGTGATTTCTCCATCCAAATTATTCTGATCCATGCCTCGATTTCAAGAGGTTTCAAAACAAAAATTAAAGAGTGAAGTATGATCTGTAAATTGATAAATGAATGATTGTTTATCTGGACTGTTTGGGGGTGATTCACGAGCTCAAACTCGTCTCGTTCGCAACCGATTTCAAAGGGTTGGAGACCACCGAGTTCAACCTGGTGGCGGGTGGAGGAAGGTGCCACGTTGGCGTGTGGTGTGGGGGATTCTGATCGTCATTAGGGTCAACGTGGAGGCACGCACAACTAATCCTAAGAAGGCGACGGGGTTTGTTTTTTCCTGGAGCGATTATTTCATGGAAGAGAAGGCTATTAACCCTTAATTACATCATTTGTTTAAAATTAATTATTTAATTTATGAAATTAACCTTTAAACTGCAATATCTTGCTAAAATGATATCAGAATCACATGAAACGAAGATCATTGGAATCACAACAACGAACACTACGCAACGGAACTAACCAGAATGGAAAAGGAGCAAATGAGAATTTAAGGAGAATTCAAATCCAAATGATACTAAATCGTCGTTTAAAGACTGACGGAGTGGAAACCAAAGTGAGAACTCTTTCTCACTCAAAATTATTTTATCATGTTATCGTATTCATGAACAAAAATTTATAGAATTGGCAGTGTAGATTTTTTATCAGTTCTAATCATTATAAATTGTATACAGTGCCTGTTAGCTCACCTCCCTCGTTCACAAACCATGGACGATTTAATTGACTGTATTGTGTGTTGATTGTGTTGTTGAAATGTTTAGCATATTGAAAATAATGTTAACATTAATGTGGTAGTTGAAATTAAGTTATAAATATCTATTTATTATTTTAAACAGTGAAAATTAGCTAATTAGAAAAGAAAATAATTCAAATTGAATTAGAATTGGTTAAATTTGTTAATCAAAAATTTATTTAAATAAACTGTTTTTTGCTTTAGAACCCCACCGGGTCTGGGAATGATAATTTTATTCACATCTCCCCTGAATTTAATTGTATTTCAATCGATGGATCGACAAACTGTAATAAGCGTTATTTAATTATTTAATGCTTATACAGTAGTAAATTTCACTCTGGATGTGAGTTGGCTGTTTAATAGTTGTTTAACACTATTTTTGAATACATGTGATGTATGAAATTCATTTAAATAAAATTATATGGTAATTGATTGAGTCTGATTCCGATTTAGAAATAACGAATAATTTAAAATAACGAATATTTTAAAATAATATTCAGTGAATAATCAAAATATGATTTTGATGACCGATTTTGGATGGATGCGAAAATATATAAAAATATATGAAGTCAGGTTAAGTATAGAGACGCCGTTTTAACCCAAACAGGATTATTGATCGATTTTATTTCTTATATAATGTATATCGAAAGGAAATGATTTTAAAATCAGATATTTCAAAGATAATATCATTTTAATATTATAATGATATGGAATATTCAATTTTGGTTTAAAATTGAAAAGGAAGTTGAAATCATTTTAAAATGAATTTATAAACGATTTATAAAATACGTTATAATTGGATATCGACGATATATATTGTATATAGATATATATTTATTTATTTATTTAAATGGCTGAATAGAATGCGCCGTGCAGTGATCGTTCGCAAATTTCGTCCATTAAATTCAAATGGACGTAACGGGAGATCCGACCGTTGGATTCTCCTAAAACCAGAACCAACGGGTTCGTATCGAAAAGATCTTTCCAACGAATACAAGAGATTTGAAACCTAATGGTTGATTTTAAAATATATCCAAATCAATTTTGGAGGAAGGTCGCTATGGATGCAGTTCAGTGGCCGTTATTGGAAACCGACTGTAAAGGCATTTATAAAATTATTAAAAATATGGAAAAATTTATGTAAAATCATAATAAATGATTTAGAAAGATTTTGGATGAAAAATTCCAAGTTCAAAAGATAAAAACATATTTTTATCGAAATGAACTAGTTATTAACTATAATATTAATCCAATGTTTTAAATAAATAAATTGGATTTGAAATGGTTTTGATATAACCAGAATTTTCCAACGTATGAATTGGAATGGATTGGATTGGAAATAATCTTCAGAATATTTCGATATTAGTAGACCGAAGGCAAAGCCCCATCATAAGGCAATATACAAAAGGTAAAGATGAAACGCCAACCCTTCTTTATCAATGATTGGGCCCTCTCATTTGAATAGAAGAAGGAGTTATTGATCGTGCGCACTGGCTACCTAGCCTAGTCCACCAAGGAAGTTTCATATCGAAGATTAGTGGTAGAATTCACTTTCAAAGAATACTTGCCCCCTACCCCGTCTTACCGCGGCTGCTGGCATGGAGTTAGCCGGGGCTTCTTCCTCGAGTCCTGTCATGATCGCGCACTCGACGAAAGAGAATTACAAGCGTCATTTCCCTTCTTCACTCATGCGATATTGCTGGATCGGGCTTTCGCCCATTGTCCAAGATTCCCCACTGCTGCCCCCCATCATAGCGTACTTCAACATATACACTCAAAGGAAAGTCTTTGCGTAATGGATGACCCTCGAAACCATGATCTGTTGATATACGGTGTAAATCCGGATGATTGATGGAAGAAACAACAAACATATCCCATACTTCTTGCTCCCACCGGCCGTCTGATGGAAATAGACTGACTACCGGAATAGAACACTATTCTTAAACCCAGTTGAGAAAAGAATAAATCTTTTAATTAAGATTTAGAGAAGTTAACCAATTAATTAATATTTATTTGGGATTGAACAGAAATTGGATTTTTTGGGTTTATCATGAACGGTATTTTAAATGACATTTGTTCTTTAACCTAATTAACAATGAAGTTATGATCCGAATTTATAAATCTTTTTATTAAGATTTAATGGAAAGTTTCCAAAGTAAAGTTTTCCAATTTAGTTTATTAAATTGGAATTGAATGGAATTCGGTTTGATAATAATCGAGATGAGCTTTTATGAAGGAAGACCGTTACTATATATGAAATTTAAAAGGCTTCGCCGTTATTCCATTTGTATTATTAGTCTGATACGGGAATTCATATCGATTATACACTGTTATAATTTCCGTTTAGATTCCATTTCGATGGAAGATGATTTTGGATTTATTGTGAATGATGTTTTGAAGGACATTCGTTCTTTAACCCAGTTAAAGATGGGATTTATGTCCCAAATTTGAATAATCATTAAATAATGATTTTTGAGAGATTAAAACTAATAATGGAGTTTTAAGGAATCGTTAATTAGATTGAAATGTTTACGTGGTAAATAAATTTTCCAAATTAGAGAAGTGATCGAGAATGGACTACCACCAGTTTTACTCCAGGAGTTAATTAAATATTTAATTAAAATTGAACGTGAAATGGTAATTAAATTTTCCGATAACACAGTTGGTGTTAGACATAGGGTACTGCTAGTTTTGCTCCATGGGATGAATAGGTTGGGATTGCAAAATAAAATAAACGATTACTTCGGTAAGGCTCGATAATCCCGACTAGTTTTATAAACCTTAATTTGGTTTGAAATTGTTAAAGGATAAAATAAAATCTTTTGAAATTTATATACAAAGGAAAATTAAAGAATAAATTTAAAAGAATTTATCTTTGATAAAATTAATGGGAACCTTTCCGATAAGAAGTGAATATTTGAATAAAAGAATATTCTGAATTGGAATGAGGCATATGATGTGTTTTTATAACACTTGATTATTGATTATACAATACGCGAGTTATTCAGAAAGATCAGGATTATCCCATTCTGAATAACTGATACGACGACTATAAGTCGATGATGAAGATGGTGGTTGAAGACCGGAGTTCTTCACATCGTTTGGATGATTACTGATGTCTTGATTGGGCTGTACACCCAAGACAAGGTAATAAGTGGTGATCGTCCAGATGTACTTGGAGATCGACTGGATATGCGAGGACCTCTCTCCTGTACTGGACATATGGGACGAGGAATAAGGTGCCTCCGTGTTTGAATCAAAAAATGACTCAAACACCAATGGTGTGAAATCACACTTCACCAATTATGGTTATAAATTGAAAGAGCCACAATCGCAAAATAAACGGGGAAAAGTATGTAAAAGACATGGGATTTTTATAGTGGTTAGATTCAAAATGAATCTACTTCCACTTTGAACACTTTTCTCATTAGCACTTTAGCGTTTACAAAACACATGAATTTATCCATATTGTCTATTCTTCTATCTACTCTCTTTTCATGATGATCTCTCCTATTTTCACTTTAATTTGCTTGAAATCATGGATGAACGGACGAGATATTTTGATTTGTGATAGTGGATGCATAGATCCTTGCTCACTTTACCAATTGGACGATCTTTGTAGGTCTCATAGTGATTTTGCTCTTGATCTAGGCTTTAGAGGAGAATGATGGCGATTGAAGATCACTAGAGTTGAATCGGAGAGCTTTCTAATGAAGAATGACGATGATTTAATCAGTTTGTCGTCGGATCAAGCTTCATTAAATTGGAGAAGTCATTAATGGAGTTTGAAGTGCTTTAGAATGGTCGAGGAATGATTTGGGCAGCCTTCGGGGTAGTGGAATCGGTCCCTTGAATTGTGGAGAAAGGGGTTATTTATAGGCGAAGTTTGAAGGTAGTGGCAGTCTCATAATTATGGGGTGCAGAGTTTGGCTCGGCCATAAAGTTGGGTCAGCCTAAAAATTATTTACAGAAATTCCACTAGTCCACTTTACAGTTGTGAACAGCTGTTATGTCCCATATTTACAGTTCTACCACCGCTTTTATCAATGTACCGACCCACTTTATTACAATAGTACTGACTCATTTCTTGTTCTAACATGACCGATCCAAACATCTTCTGGACCTTTCGCCTTTTGACTCATGGAAACGACCCGTTTTTACTCCAATGTACCAATGCACTATTGAGCTTCCACGTGGCCTTCCTTATGCTGTCATATGCGTGAAGTATTATTTTACTAGCATGCTTCAAATTTTGCTGCATGTTTTTCTGTACCGACCCACTTTATGATTTCATACTGGTTCACATTATTTTTATAATACCAATCCGCTATTCTCTTTACAACATGCCCATTGTTCTTTTATCCACGTGATTCGCCAGCTCTTTCAATTTGCAGACCAACCAAACGCTCATTGATGATCACATTATACCATAGCCAATATGAACTGATCCAACAGTTTGATTTTATGGTTCCATTATGTTTTGACGCAGCAAGAATAGCAACACGTGTCTTTTCTTTGGCCATACATTCTCGTGTAAGAATGCCATGTCAACTCGTATACTGATGCCAATATTCCGTGCTTCAATTCTATTGATCCATGTAACAACGTGTTATCAGCAAACTAATATTGAAACATGTTTCAATATTTCCACGTATTTGTTTGTTCGATCTTTTAACACAATTATCAAGTCATTTAGGAGGTCACCACGTATTTTCAATTCATGTATTATGTTTGCAAGTCCATGTAAATGATTGCTTCGTTCTCACATACGTTGTACATGATTCTTACGTTCACCTTTATATTGCGAATACAATTTGAAAGTACCATGTCCCTTCCACGTGCACACCCATTTAACATTGCTTTTGTATTTTGGTACGTGCCTTTCGTATATATGAGCATGTGAATGCGCCGATCCGTGTAGCCTAAATGTTGGAGCCAACCCGGTGTATATGAGAGGAGCGATCGACTCAGAGTTTTGGAACAGTGTCGAACCAACTAGTGCTGACCCGTTAGCCTCTTACAGAACCGACCCGAAAATGGTGCCGACATTGTGCTTTAGTACTGACTGACCAGGTCCATTAATACTGACTGACCCGGTTCTTCGTTATTGACCGACCCGGTCCGTTGGTACTGACCGATCCGGTGCTTTGCAACCGACCATCACGGTGCCTTGGTACTGACCGACCCGACCCGTTCTGAATGAAATGGACCGACCCAATGCTTTGCAGAATAGGTCGATCCATATTTGCAACCAACCCGAACTGTTAAGGCTGACCCATATTTGCGACCGACCCGGTGCTTTGCAACTGACCGACCCGGTGCCCTGAGGCCGACCCAGTGTTTTAACAGGGTTAACATTTTCCCCTCGAAGCTTGTATTTTTTGCTTGTGAGAAATGTGGGGTTTGTAATAAACATTGTTGTTGATATATTCTGCATTGAGATTCTGCTATAGCTCTTCATTTTCTATGGCAAATCATTCTTTGAATTCATATGCTTCACATCACCTGTTCTATAATTAAAACAAGTGATTGCACAATTCTGGACTTATATACTCACCATCGACTGTCCATATCGGTTGTGGATTAGTTAACTATTAAAGCGACTTATAGCGAATTTTATTTTGAATTGAATAAAGTGCCTGCAAAGAATTATTTTACTTAACGGTTTATAGCTCGTCAAATATTGTCTGCACAAATATGATATTCTAATTCAAATCCTCAATAACGCTTAAAATCAACTAATCGACGGAGCTGACTGTGGATTTCAAACATTATCGTTTTAACAACTTATATGTTGGTGTTCGATATTTCCCATTTGGGAAATACGTATCGGCAATTTTTCTCTGCTTCTCCTTGGAGAAGTTTTGATTATTGGTGCCCCGGCTTTGGAGGTTAATGTTAGTCTTTATTGTGAGAAGACAATTTTATAGCTCAATACTTGTCTTCTTTGCTGATCAGTTTTGACGTTGGAGACTTAGTTGGATGCCCCATGTTTTGGAGAGGTCATTTTAATCCAACATTTTGCCTTCTCTTGTCGACTGAATCAACATGATGGAGTTCATTGAGCATTGTTGATTTTTCCTATGGAGAGATTGATTTCTCTATGAAAATGATTCTTGGTTGTCGTATTGTTTCGCAGTGTGAAATCCAACGATCTCAATGGTGAGGGTTGCATCGCTTCGTGCTATGAACTCATATGCTTCGTTTCACTTATAGTGAACTCCAGCGCTTTGTTTCGCGCAAAGAATTCCAGCGAACCTTGGAGGGTTGCATCATTCCGCACTTACGAACTCCTATGCTTCGTTTCATGCATAGTGAGCTCCAGCGCTTCGTTTCACGCTTACGGATTCCAGCGAACCTTTGATGGGTTGCATTGCTCTGCGCTTATGAACTCCCATGCTCTGTTTCACGTATAGTGAAGTCTAGCGCTTCGTTTCGCGCTTACGGATTCCAGTGAACCTTCGGTGGCTTGCATCACTCCACGCTTACGAACACCCACCCTTTGTTTCATGTATAGTGAATTCCGACGCTTCATTTCGCGCATACGTATTCCAGCGAACCTTTGGTGGGTTGCATCGCTCCGTGCTTACGAACTCCCACGCTTCGTTTCACATATAGTGAACTCCCGTGCTTCGTTTCCCGATTTTAGATTCCAGCGAACCTTTGGTGGGTTGCATCGCTCGGCGCTTATAAACTCCCACGCTTCGTTTCATGTATAGTGAACTCCAGCGCTTCATTTCACGCTTACGGATTCCCGCGACCTTGGAGGGTTGCATTGCTCCACACTTACGAACTCCCTTGCTTCGTTTCACGTATAGTGAACTCCCGCACTTCTTTTTACGCTTACGGATTCCCACGAACCTTTTGGATTTACATTCTTCACATCTGGGTATTTCAGATGTTATGCATATCAATTGAATGTCTGTTATATCATTCCAGAGGCAGTCATTAGTTCCTTTGTCGGACATTTAGCTTGGAAAACTATCTCAGTTTAGGAGTTGGGCTTTAAATCTCTCACTTGGGGAAATGCTCCTTTGATGCAAACTGCAACCCTTTCGCTCATTTACCATGGCGCTCGTTTGTTTTTTATATCTTTGCAAATACTCCCATTCACTTTCCAAGGTGGTCCTTCTCTTCCTTGTCAGTCCTTGGGAGGGGAAGACGCTAACTAGATAGCCTGTAATGAAAAATCGTTTGTTAGCAAATTTTCATGCAAATTTGGCAAGTCAGAGATTTATACAAACAGGTAATAGTCCATTCACATAGCTATTGTTCGGTACAATGCATGTAAATCATTACATACTATTTACAAGAAAGTAGAACAAAGCGGAGAGTAAAGTAATGCAGGAAGTAAAGTAAAGGCGATAGTAATCGCTTATTCTGAGCCGTTGATAATTGATCATAATCAACGATTGTCAGTTGATTATCAGCCTTGGAATAGCTTGAGCAGAAGCTACATTGCTTGGACTAGATTGGTCTTTTGATGCCCCTTGCCCCTGGGGAGTTGCAGAAGAATTTGCATCTTGAGAATTCTTCACATATTGTTGCAGACAGTTCTTCCTAATCAGCTCTTCAATCAATACCTCAAATACCTACACCCATTGGTGCTGTGGCCTGACCAATTATGAAACCGACAGAACTTCCCCGATTTAGTCAGATGGTCATTCATACTTATTGGCTGAGGCTCCGAGTATTCTTTTGCATCCTTTCTGGCAAGGTAGATGTTCTCAGGAGTGTCATTCAGAGGTGTTAGATCAAACGAGTCAAGAAGACGAAACTTTTTATTAGCTTTGTTGGGATTTCCATTGTCCGCTCGCTTCTGCCCCTGAGTATTCTTCTGATTGGATTGAACAGCTACACTTTTAGGAGCTTCAAGGAGTTGGTTAATAGCAATGGTCTGAAGAGGTATAGGATTATCATCCACTCTCATGTACTTCTCCACCTTCTTATAGAACTTTTCAAGCGTAGTCGGTTCCTTCATTTTTATCTATCTTTCGAATTCGTTCATTTTGTCTATAGCTTCGAGTAGAGCCTTCAGGACTGTATGTGGTTCCGGATTCCTTACTTCAGACAAGGCAATATTGAATTGACTGAGGAAGGCTTTGACGGTTTCCCCTGGCTTCTGCTTCATGGCTGAGAGTGTTATAGCATCCTTGGCTTTGGTAGCATATAAGCGGAACTGCTTCATGAACTTTTTGGTTAGGTCAGAGAAATGGTCTATTGATTTGAGTGGCAGCTTTGTGAACCATAATGATGCAGCACCTTCTAAGTAGAGAGGAAAATATGTGCATCATATTTCAAGAGTCGCTTTAGCTACCCTCATATGCCACTTGTATTTTAACAAAAAGTAGTTTGGATCAATAAGGTCGTTGTACAGAGGCAAAGTAGGTGGATTGAACTTTCTTGGACATTCTTCATCAAGGATTCCATCTGTGAATGGGGTCCTATCGAGAGAGAAGTCTCATTCTCTTTCATCGTCATTATTAGCTTGATTCCTTTTCATGACTCATTCTATCATATCCGAGATGTATTCTTCAGTGTTATGGCGCTCTGTGAAGCTGAGCTCTTTACTAAATGTTCGTCTAGGCATTCGATCTCGATTAGAGAGTTTTGCCCCTTTGCCTTCTCGACGAGAAGGTGCCCCATGTTAGGATTAGCGACCTTTCGAGCATTCACTTCGGAATAGTTCTTAGCTTTTGATTTCGATTCTTCGATACTAGCTTAGTCCCTGTCACTCGCCCAATCATAATCATCTTCCATGTTGTCATTGCGGTTATGATCAAAAGCGGGCGATTTATCATTCACTTTGAGATCAACATGGACTTTCGGAGGGGCTAGATTTGGTCGAGCAATAAGGACGGCGTCAAGTTTCTCCATCATAGCTTTAGTAGAGGCATCCATTTGAAACACCCCACCTCCATTAAGGTCACTCGCAAAGGGAATGCCTTAACTTTGGTGGAGCATTATAGGTAAAAGACACAGATAATTTACATGACAGATATGTATATAAGCAGCAGAGAAACAAACTTTATTTCAAACATGGTTCAAAACAAAACATTACAGCAAACTGTTTCAAACCAACTTCCAAATCACTACATCAAAATCTTTGTCTTGATTATTACATAAAGAAGCACGAAACACAATAAAAGTGCATAAATCCCCAAGTAGTAGTGTGTCCAAAGCCATAGCCAAAGATAAGAAGTTCCAAGCTATACATCACAGAGTCTTCAAGCTTGGAAAGATGAACGGTCCAAATTAGGCTAAGCTATTCCCTCCCTGGGTACCCGTGGGGGGGGGGGGGGGGACGGAAGAAAAGAGAGCAAAAGAAAATGGGTCAGACATAAGTCTAGTAAGTCCAGTGATTATTCAACATGTAAACTGATAAGAGAATCATGACTTGAATAAGGTGGACACAGGACAATAATAAGGAAATAAGGTAACATAGGATATGGTAAGCTAAACAGGGCAAAATAAGCAAGGCAAGATAAACTAATCATACTATCACACTCATGTCCACATTCTCCGCACCTACTAGATATTTTAGCCATTATTGTGAGTTCAAAACCCAGTGATCCCTTTTTCATTGATTGGCTCCTACTCGCACGCGTTTACCACTTGTGTCATACGGCCCCGATCGATGTAGACACCTGTGCTGGCCCCACCATGGGGTGTATCAAATCCTATGGTGGCAACCCAACATGATTCAAGATGAACAGTGTATAACTACTGATGCCCAGTGCCTTCTTTTTCCACTCCGGAGTACGTGCACGCCCGTACTCCGTCGAAACCTACACTGACGCACCAACCACCGTTGTTTTGACCGCTTATAATTAGCCCAGTAATCGTGCCCCACCCTACCTAGTTCAGGGTACCATGATACATCTATGTGGGTTACTGCTGAAATGGGTCCCCGTTACTAGGGTTTCCTAGTCAACATGTTAAATTGGTTAAGTGTCTAAGTTAGCCTAACCCCACCCATCAGTTTAGTTAACATGTTGCATTGGTTAAGTGTTGCCTTAATTAACTTAACCCTACCATTCCTGACTAAGCTTTAATTCATTTATTAAAGCACCAACCACTCACATTAGACATGTATTGTTGCGGTTACTGGATATGCGGGTCGGGTACGGGCAGTTTTACACCGCAACTCAGTCAAACCTCGGGTTCCTTTAAGCTTGATGCACTAACCTCCCACATTAGATATATTGTTACGGTTGCTGGATGTGTCGCGCGGTTCTTGGCAGTCTTACACCGTAACTCAATCTAACCTCGGGTTAGGCATATTCGTCTTTTCTAAATTTACATATTTACTTCTTTATATTTATATGTAAATTATTGTCATTCAAGTCAAGTCCCCACTTTCCATTTTAAATAAAGTTCATAATTTTTAGGTATAAAAATTTATACCACTTTATGCCATAAAACATTTCCAAGTTCATAAGCCAAATATGCCATATATATAATTTCATTTTTTCCCCAACATTGCCCCTGTTAAACGTTCGCCTGAATCACATAAAATGTTAGGCTTGATACATAGCCTAACTTATACACAAAAGGGGAAAAAGAGGAACATGTAATAATTCCAACATCATAAAAATATGGATCTAACTACACATGTATCATGTGAACTTGGCATAGAACAATATACATTCAATTATGAACTTGCAAATTTAGATCTACTTAACATGGATCATGAAATAGGGGTTTTACACAGAATTACATAAACTTAACATTAGGCATGTAATTGTGAACTTCGCAAATTAGTTGGATCTAATCTAACGTGAACCTAATCATATTAGCATGTAGTTTTGGTCATATATGTGAACATGGTTGAACTTGCATAACCATAACAAAATTACCAAATTGCCATATAACATATAGGTATTATTATCAAATCATGCGACATGAAATGTCATTGCCAAAATTTACACAAAGTGATATCCAACGCTAAATTATACAATATGGTTTGTCATTGCCAAACTACACAATATGATATGCCATCGCCAAATTATAATATCTCATCGCCAATTTATGTCATCACGAAGTGTAGAACATAATATGTCATCTCCAATTTATTAAACGTGGTATGTCATTGCCAAAGTATAATATGTCATCACTAAACTACACAACATATATTTTATTGGCAAATTATACATCATATGGGTCCAAAGCATTTAACTTGATCATCAAATTACATACAACAAGATTCATTACTTAGCATAGAAAGAATCATAGTCTCAATCAATTCAGTTTTAACAAAAAGGATAGGCATAGATTTACATAGGCGATGTTTAATATCCAGTTATTTAGTCATAATTCTAACATCGTTTAGGTCTAAATGATAACTGGACTTACAAAAAAAAGGAGGCTAGTCTTGAGTTCTGGGATCTGTATTCTGAATTTGAATAGCTCTCCTTCATTGTAGACGTTGAATTCTCTTAGTTGAATTAGATTTGATTTGCAATTCCTACTTGCTTTCTAGTTGAATGAGAATGGCGACTACTCTAGGTTGAGTGTTGACAGCATGACGGTCTTAGGAATATTTTTGTGTGGCTTTAGGGTTTAGATTTAGGTTGCTTATATAGAAGTTTGATTTAATAGGAGCCATCAGATTAACCTAGAGCAAATCAAAGCCATTCAAACCTAAGAGAACCAACCAGAACGTGCCACGCAAGCCATAATGACACAGAAATTCGTCACAGGAGAAAACACGTCAGATTTTAGATCTGACCCGAAGGGGAGGTCGACCCCCAGGTCGAACTGTGTGGGGGGAGGTCGACCTCCTGGTCGACCTGGCCTTGGGAGGGAAATTTCCCGCCCAGCCCGCTTCGGCTTCTAATTTTGAATTTTCTGTATTTTATTCTAAGCTGTTTATTTTAAATTCTGAATCTTCTGAAGGTCATAACTCCTTCATACAGATTCCGATTTACGCAAACTCGGACTTTGCCTTAAGCAGAATTCCGAGACGAACGCAATGGCGTAACCTATTCCCTTAATTCTTACATCTGAAATTAATTATTCTTTAATTCGTAATTTTAATGTTTATCGACGGGGTGTTACACCATTCGTTGGTTTACTTTGGCAATAGCGGCATAATTCATTTCTAGTCACACCGGCTCCACTTATCGAGTTTTCACCAACATCAAAATGATTAGCAAGTGGTGTTTCTTCATTGACAACATTATCGGCTTCTACCATGGTTTTACTAGTAGCTTTCTTAGATTTTGCCATGATTTCGGAAGAGGATGCGGTTTAGAACTTTAAATGCAAGGATTTTAGACTTGAGAAAGGTGTGAAGGAAGGAGATGTGAAAGCGGCCCCACAGTGTGTAACACCCCGCATTTTTAATGAAATTAAAAATGTGGAAATATGTATATATATTATATGCATATATATTTAAGAGAAAAAATAAATAATGATAATTAAATTGCATTTAATAAGTTCATGTCGTGAAATGAAGAAAAAGATTAATAAAAGAAATTACATGCAATATGTGAAATGCGAAGAAATGCATGCAAACATTTAAAAAGAAAAAGGAAAATTTGAAGAGCTTCCAGAATTTGGTCACGGGATTAGTGTCATTGCGTTCGTGGCGATTTTCTGGTCAATTTAGACCTATGGTTTGCAGAAAACCGATTTAAAATGAAAGAGATATCTTCAAATTAAATATTGCAACAAAACATGAAAAAGAGGAATGAGAAAAGAAAAATGGTTACCATTGTCCTAAGCATTGTTAACAAAAGACTAAGTAGCCTAATTGGTTAGAGCATGTGACTTGCATATAAGAGGTACAGAATTTGATCTCCACCAGCGCCATATTTTTTTCTAGGGGAATGCCTAAAAAAGTGACTTAGTGTGAACGCGGTTTGATTAAAAGATGATGCTTAAAAAGAAGAAGGTAATGAGCAATTAATTAATAAATTTAATTGCATGAAAATAAGAAAGATGTGTGTGTGTGTATACATACATACTGTGACGGCCCGCCCCGCACCAGCCTGCATTTCCTCCGAAAGTGCGCTGTACACATGCCCGACTAGCACAAGACGGTCGTCATAAGAAAGGAAAGAAGGGAATGAACTAATCAAGAAACCTGTAGAATGTCTCACAGCGCATGGGATAAAATATAATAATAACATACTTGACACAAAACAGACGAGACAGTGCATAAGCTGATAATTAAAATCAACATCAATCATCAAAGCAGCGGAAATCCAAATACAGCTTATTACAATTTTCCAAATTTACTGTCTCTAAACAAAGAAAGCTGAAGTAGAAGATACACCAACAATGCCCAAGCCGTGATCTTCAATAACACAGGGAGGATACTATATATATTACGTGGAAGCCTCCTGCTCGTCTCCGGATCATCTACCCGTGCATCACCAGCTAACCTGTCTCTAGTCTGCTCGTGTGAGCACCCAGAGTAATAAGAGGAGACATAAAACTCTGGGTCAGACATAAAGCCTGGTATGAGCGATAAGCATCTAAACAGAATAATAACAGGTATACTAAACCATACCTGAACCTGGACCTGCAACCAAAGAGTTAGTACCACATACCGTACAATACTCCAAGGTGCCATAATAAATAGTGTAAGAATACGGGGGGTGGGGTGTGCATGTCAAAATGATAGCAACAAATCATCCATAGCAACCATCCTCACATCTCTCACTCGGTGCGTAAAGCGTACGGCATCTACCACTTTGGGACACTAGACAAACTGAGGTAACGACGAATCCCGACTTGTAGGAACCCTGCTGTGACCAAGCCAAACACTTGGAGTCATGACCAAACATTTCAATGACCCACTTCATTGGTCGTAGCCCTTGGTTCTACCGATGCCATAATGGCCCTGAATCCGCCTTCGTACCTCCTACCATAGTGGTCCAAAGCTATAGACGTCGATAACTCCTTGGCACACGTCCCGCAGCAAAGCCCAACCATGAAGCGAACTCGTTGATTCCCATCTGAATCTTGAGCTCTAACTTCTCATTTGGACTTCCTTTGCATCTCGGGTTATAGTCTTCACTTCCAGATCGGTCTTCATTCAGTTCGTAGTCATCACCGTCGGATCGGTTCGGATCATCCTTCACGCTCGGGTCGGATCGTGGAAGCCTTCCTGGTTCGGTTCGCCAGCGTCGGATCGTGTCGCACCATATGGATCGCACCCCGTCAGCTCGTGGCGCCTTGTCGGGTCGGTTCGGGCTCATCAGTTCGTGGCAACCCACTGGTTCGGGTCGAGCTACCCATCTGGATCATGGCGCTTCTTAAGTGGATCGGTTCGGGTCGGAGTAGCTCATTCTCACGAGAGACGAATCGGATCGGATCATCGGATCGGGGTCTTCAGCCATCGGCAGAGCGAGTCGCGCCATCGGATCGGGTCGCAGTCTTCCCTTCGTGGCTCCGAACTCTAGCGCGCGGCGCGGTTCGAGAAGGCGGATCGGTTCGTGGGCATGAGGGCGATCCGATCCGGATAAACTTCTGCACTTCGTTCCAGCGACAGTTTCTCGCCATTCGTCGGCGTTTTTGACCAAACTAACACTTCTGAGCAATCACAAAACACACCATAGAGTCATAGCAACATGTACTAGCAACCACAACAGCAAACAATCACTCAAATGAATCAAAATGGATCAAAAAGTGGCCAAAGCTCCTTATTTTCACTTAAGCATGTTTAAGTAAAACTGATCATAGGGTTAGCAAAACTTAATCAAATCGAACCAAATTTCAACCAGAGGCATAAAACCTTATTTAAGAATTTCTAAACATTTTTCCAGAATTTATTAGTGTATAAATTCGCTAATCTTCACTAATTACCCTTAATTACTGTAATTAGTGCAAAAACTATGCAAATCACTCACCTTGGCCACAAACAAAATTCTCAGA
This sequence comes from Allium sativum, assembly GCA_030737875.1. Taxonomy (NCBI): domain Eukaryota; kingdom Viridiplantae; phylum Streptophyta; class Magnoliopsida; order Asparagales; family Amaryllidaceae; genus Allium; species Allium sativum. The sequence goes on from CM060919.1 coordinate 344,033,344, forward strand.
ACTGAAACTCCTCTGATTTGGGCGAATACTGATGTCCAACAGCAGCTCTAACCTTGATTTGGTGCTTTTTCTTCTTAATTTGATGCCTCTAAGCCTTAATCCTTGATTAGGAAGTGATTTTGAGTGTTTTAGAGAGATTTAGAGAGTGGAGGCCATGGCTAAGTCAAGAGAAATGAAAGTGGCGGCTGGAAAATGTCTAAAGAAATGCTTTCTAACCCTAATCAGCCTCCATATACCCCTAAACCCGAAATTCCCCTTGGGCCTAGCTGCTAATCACCCGGTTAAGCCCAATTAAGCTGTTTCTAACCATCTGAAACTTGTTTCAGCCATATCTCCCAAACAGTAAGTCCGTTTGGCTAATGTGACCACTCTACGGAAAGAGAGACCATCATCCGAAGCCAATGGAAGTGGTTTCAGGTCAAAATTCCGTTCCAGTCAAAAGTTATGGCCAAAACAGTGCCAACTAGGGGTAAAATGGTCATTTAAAAATCGAGAAAAATCATGAACATGGGAAATGACCCCAATAGTCGTCTCCCAAAGTTACATGACCATACGACTTCGTATGTGAAAGAAATAAATATCCTACGATCCTATGATGCGTAGAATGCGGGTCGTTACACTCTTCCCCCCTTAAGAAATTTCGCCCCCGAAATTCCTTAACCCAAAACATACAAAGGATCCCGCATGCCTAACAACCATATACAACAATCAAATATGCAAAACAGGCAAACAAGCCTATCCTAGCATGCGGAAAAACTAAATCGAAGTCAAAATCTTACCAGACAAAGAGTTCTGGATACTTCTTTCTTATGTCCTCCTCTGTTTCCCAAGTACAATCACTCTCGTCCTCGCTCCACTGTACCTTGACTAGCTTCACCGCCTTCCTTCGAAGTTGCTTCATGTCGTACTCGACAATACGGGTCGGCTTGCGGTTCCCAACCGCCTCGGGTTCTACTTCGAAGTCCTCTAACTGATCAGGTGAAATAGTCATATCTGAGTCGTGAACGAACTTCCTTAGTTGGGAAACATGAAACACGTTGTGAACTCCCGCCATCTTCTCTGGTAAGTCAATTCTATATGCCAAATTCCCGACTAGTTCAAGAACAGGGAATGGGCCAACAAATCTTGGTGCCAACTTGCCCCTCCTGCCAAATCGTATTACGCTCTTTAACGGGGAAATCTTGACAAACACCAAGTCACCAACGGAGAATTTTAAGTCTCTTCGCCTCTTATCAGCATAACTCTTCTGCCTATCTTGGGCAGCCTTCATTCGTTGTTGAATGATCTTGATCTTACCTGAAGTTTCCCTCACCACTTCTGGTCCAAGCATAAACTTCTCGCCAGTCTCTATCCAACATGATGGTGAGTTACACGGCCTTCCGTACAAAGCTTCAAACGGAGCCATACCGATACTAGATTGGTAGCTATTATTATATGCAAACTCTACTAGATGCAAATGGTCATCCCATGATCCTCCAAAATCCAATATACAAGCTCTCAAGAGGTCTTCCAAAATACGGTTCACCCTCTCCGTCTGACCGTCGGTCTGAGGATGATATGCGGTACTGAGATGTAACTCTGACCCTAGAGCCTCTTGTAAGCTCTTCCAAAACCCACTAGTAAACAACGGGTCTCGGTCGCTCACAATGCTTTTAGGTACTCCATGAAATCTCACTACCCACTTCATATACAACTCTGCTAACTTAGCTGCCGTTCTGGTCGATTTGACTGGTATAAACCTTGCACTTTTAGTCAGTCGATCTACAATTACCCAAATGCTGTCATATCCCGATCTAGTCCTTGGTAAACCATCGATGAAATCCATCGAGACTTGCTCCCATTTCCATTCGGGAATTTCTAAGGGCTGTAACAAACCACTAGGCTTCTTTTGCTCGGCTTTAACTAGCTGGCAATTCATGCACTTGGATATAAACTTCCCAACGTCTCGTTTCATCCCTTCCCAGTAGTAGGTCTGCTTCATATCTCGATACATCTTATTACCACCGGGGTGTATAGTCAACTTTGAGTGATGACATTCTCTAAGCACTTCATCCCTCAATCCATTGATATTGGGTACAACAAGCTTTCCATTCTTTCTAAGCCATCCATCTCGCTCAAGCCCATACTTGTTCACCTCCTCATCGATACCCATCTCTAACTTGGAGATGATTTCCAATAGGTTAGGATTGTCCCTCTGACTAGAGCCGATCCGCTCAATCAAAGTGGGTCTGATCGTCAAACTTGCTAACATTTCTGGATCCAATTCGCACTTTAGTCTGAAATCAAACCCCGCGATAAACTCCAGTTGCTTCCATTCAAGGAACATAGTCCCTAAGCTGGCATGTCTTCTACTCAATGCATCAGCCACCGCATTGCCCTTTCCTGGTGTGTATGCAATGTCAAAATCATAGGAAGCAAAGAACTCTAACCATCTCTGCTGACGGAGATTTAAATCCTTCTGGGAGAATAGATACTTCAACGACTTATGATCTGTAAACAGCTCAAATCTTTCTCCCAAGAGATAGTGTCTCCACATCTTTAACGCGAACACGATCGCTGCCAATTCTAAATCATGGGTAGGGTATCTTCTCTCGTGCGGTTTCAATTGACGACTTGCATAAGCTACAACCCTACCGCCTTGCATTAATACAGCACCCAGTCCGGTACCACAGGCATCCGTGTATACCGTCATCTCTTCATCCCCCTTAGGAATGACTAACACTGGTGCGCTTGTTAACTTGTCCTTTAGACTTATGAATGCATTCTCGCACCTTTCATCCCAGACAAAAGCTTGATTCTTCTTGGTCAACTGGGTCAATGGTGCTGCTATCTTGGAGAAACCTTGGATAAACTTACGATAATATCCCGCTAACCCCAAGAAACTCCTTACATCTATTGCATTCTTGGGCGTAGGCCAATCCTGTACCGTAGCCACCTTCGCCGGGTCCACGGCAATACCGTTCTCTGATACAACATGGCCCAAGAACCTCACTTCCCTCTTCCAGAAGTGACACTTAGAAAACTTTGCTTTCAATTGGTGTTTTCTCAACACCTCCATTGCTACTCTTAAATGCTCCTTGTGTTCTTCCTCTGTCCTCGAATAGACCAAAATATCATCAACGAACACAAGGACAAACTTATTCAACTGATCTCTGAATACCCTATTCATAAGATCCACAAAATATGTCGGGGCATTAGTCAGCCCAAATGGCATAACCAACCATTCATAAAACCCAGACGGCGTTCGAAATGCCGTTTTAGCTATACTCTCAGCTTCCACTCTAAGCTGATGAAAACCTGTCGCGAGATCCAACTGAGAAAATACTCTCGCGCCACTCAGCTGATCAAACAAATCATCTATCCGCGGTAGAGGATACTTGTTCTTCCTCGTCACTTTATTCAACTCGCGGTAGTCTACACACAAACGAAGGGAACCATCCGCCTTGGTAGCAAACACAACTGGTGCTCCCCATTCAGAAACACTCCTTCTGATAAATCCCTTCTTCAAAAGATCGCTGACTTGCACCTCGAGCTCTCGCTGCTCTCTTGGTGCCATACGACGAAGTGGCATCACTATAGGTCTGGCATCTTTTACCAAATCAATACGAAACTCAATCTCTCGGTGTGGTGGAAGTCCGGTCACTTCTTCGAAAACATCCGGATACTGGCCAACCACGGGCAAACCTGACAACTCACTATGCGGAATGTCGAGGGAGTTTAGAAAACTAGCCAATACCCCCTTACTGGGTAGACCACCAAACACTATCCTCCGCCCATCATCCGCTCTAGCTGTCACCAACAAGCCCTCACAGTCTACCACCACCCCGTATCTTTGGAGCCAATCTACTCCCAAAATAATGCCAAACCCAGTAAAGCCCAAAACAAAGCAATCACAAACAAACATGCATCCATGACTCGATAGAATTACATTACGACAAATCATGCTAAGACTAGTCGAACCACCAATCGGGTTCGTCACTACTAAAGGTCTATCAACAATCTCGGGCTCCAATCCCAACCTATCTACCAGGTCACTAGATATGAAAGAACTGGAAGCTCCGGTATCAAAGAAAACTCTAACGGGAACATCATAAACAGAAAGCATACCTTGAATGACGACATTCTTTCCCTTCTCCGCCGCAGTTGGGGCATTCGACGAAGAAGGAATAGCATTAAGAGCATATGCTTTCACCATTTGCTTTTCCTTAGGGGGTTGCGGACACTTGTCCTTGTGATGTCCCAATTGGCCACAATTGAAGCACTTCCTATCCGCTGGCTTGGCCCGACAATTACTAGCATAATGGCCCTTCTTACCACAGCTGAAGCACTCCACATCTTGCTTATTCTTTTTCTTCTGGCCATCCTTAGCCTGATTCTGCTTTCTCTTATTCTGAGAACCACCTTTGCCTCCACCACTAGCTTGTGGCTTTGGCTCATCTGCGGATGTAACTTCAGTCTTCGGCTTAGGGTAGAGACTTTCTGACCTTAACGCTTTCCCCACAATCGATTCAAACGTCTCATCGATGTGGTTAATAAGTTTTTCCCCCAAGTACTGATCCAAACCAGTTATGAATTTCTCATTCTTTTTCTCGGCAGTATCTATAAGAGATAACCCATATTTTGACAAAGTGTCAAATTCAGCAATATACTCCGAGACAGCCCTGCCATTCTGCTTGAGCTCCAAGAATTTCTTGAACAACATTGACTTCTGAGCAGCTGGAATGAACTTCTCACTAAAGCGAGCCTTAAACTGCTCCCAAGTAATCTGATCTTCGGGAGTAGCTGCCTTTATAGCATTCCACCAATTCATTGCCCGCCCTTGCAGCTGACGGGACGCTAGCCTTCTCTTCATCGCATCCTCGATACCCAAATCCTCGAAGATACGTTCGCAACTATCCACCCAATCCTGAACATCTGTAGCCGACTCCGTTCCGTGGAACGGCTTCCCACCAAGGCTAGTATAATCCTTATTCAGCTTGGCGAAGTCGACTCTTGGCGCTTGCACCATCGGACCACCACCATTTCCACCATTGGGAGCTGCCCTCTGTACATCTCTAAGCATCTCTCTCATGAGGTCAGTAAACATCGTCCTCACGTCAGCAGCATTCCCATTGTTGGCTCCCCTACCAGCACCTCTAGTATATCGGCTCATCGTCAATCTGAAAAAGGAAACGATTAACGACTCCATAGTGGTGCTAGTGCAGTACGACTTCATTCTTATACTAGTGATAGTATATATATATAGCTTTTAAAAACCAAAGTAATCACAAATACGCTCTCTCGTATACGTATAATATCTCTCCCTAGGTTAACTACGCAACCTAGAGCTCTGATACCAAGTGTGACGGCCCGCCCCGCACCAGCCTGCATTTCCTCCGAAAGTGCGCTGTACACATGCCCGACTAGCACAAGACGGTCGTCATAAGAAAGGAAAGAAGGGAATGAACTAATCAAGAAACCTGTAGAATGTCTCACAGCGCATGGGATAAAATATAATAATAACATACTTGACACAAAACAGGCGAGACAGTGCATAAGCTGATAATTAAAATCAACATCAATCATCAAAGCAGCGGAAATCCAAATACAGCTTATTACAATTTTCCAAATTTACTGTCTCTAAACAAAGAAAGCTGAAGTAGAAGATACACCAACAATGCCCAAGCCGTGATCTTCAACAACACAGGGAGGATACTATATATATTACGTGGAAGCCTCCTGCTCGTCTCCGGATCATCTACCCATGCATCACCAGCTAACCTGTCTCTAGTCTGCTCGTGTGAGCACCCAGAGTAATAAGAGGAGACATAAAACTCTGGGTCAGACATAAAGCCTGGTATGAGCGATAAGCATCTAAACAGAATAATAACAGGTATACTAAACCATACCTGAACCTGGACCTGCAACCAAAGAGTTAGTACCACATACCGTACAATACTCCAAGGTGCCATAATAAATAGTGTAAGAATACGGGGGGTGGGGTGTGCATGTCAAAATGATAGCAACAAATCATCCATAGCAACCATCCTCACATCTCTCACTCGGTGCGTAAAGCGTACGGCATCTACCACTTTGGGACACTAGACAAACTGAGGTAACGACGAATCCCGACTTGTAGGAACCCTGCTGTGACCAAGCCAAACACTTGGAGTCATGACCAAACATTTCAATGACCCACTTCATTGGTCGTAGCCCTTGGTTCTACCGATGCCATAATGGCCCTGAATCCGCCTTCGTACCTCCTACCATAGTGGTCCAAAGCTATAGACGTCGATAACTCCTTGGCACGCGTCCCGCAGCAAAGCCCAACCATGAAGCGAACTCGTTGATTCCCATCTGAATCTTGAGCTCTAACTTCTCATTTGGACTTCCTTTGCATCTCGGGTTATAGTCTTCACTTCAAGATCGGTCTTCATTCAGTTCGTAGTCATCACCGTCGGATCGGTTCGGATCATCCTTCACGCTCGGGTCGGATCGTGGAAGCCTTCCTGGTTCGGTTCGCCAGCGTCGGATCGTGTCGCACCATATGGATCGCACCCCGTCAGCTCGTGGCGCCTTGTCGGGTCGGTTCGGGCTCATCAGTTCGTGGCAACCCACTGGTTCGGGTCGAGCTACCCATCTGGATCATGGCGCTTCTTAAGTGGATCGGTTCGGGTCGGAGTAGCTCATTCTCACGAGAGACGAATCGGATCGGATCATCGGATCGGGGTCTTCAGCCATCGGCAGAGCGAGTCGCGCCATCGGATCGGGTCGCAGTCTTCCCTTCGTGGCTCCGAACTCTAGCGCGCGGCGCGGTTCGAGAAGGCGGATCGGTTCGTGGGCATGAGGGCGATCCGATCCGGATAAACTTCTGCACTTCGTTCCAGCGACAGTTTCTCGCCATTCGTCGGCGTTTTTGACCAAACTAACACTTCTGAGCAATCACAAAACACACCATAGAGTCATAGCAACATGTACTAGCAACCACAACAGCAAACAATCACTCAAATGAATCAAAATGGATCAAAAAGTGGCCAAAGCTCCTTATTTTCACTTAAGCATGTTTAAGTAAAACTGATCATAGGGTTAGCAAAACTTAATCAAATCGAACCAAATTTCAACCAGAGGCATAAAACCTTATTTAAGAATTTCTAAACATTTTTCCAGAATTTATTAGTGTATAAATTCGCTAATCTTCACTAATTACCCTTAATTACTGTAATTAGTGCAAAAACTATGCAAATCACTCACCTTGGCCACAAACAAAATTCTCAGAACTGAAACTCCTCTGATTTGGGCGAATACTGATGTCCAACAGCAGCTCTAACCTTGATTTGGTGCTTTTTCTTCTTAATTTGATGCCTCTAAGCCTTAATCCTTGATTAGGAAGTGATTTTGAGTGTTTTAGAGAGATTTAGAGAGTGGAGGCCATGGCTAAGTCAAGAGAAATGAAAGTGGCGGCTGGAAAATGTCTAAAGAAATGCTTTCTAACCCTAATCAGCCTCCATATACCCCTAAACCCGAAATTCCCCTTGGGCCTAGCTGCTAATCACCCGGTTAAGCCCAATTAAGCTGTTTCTAACCATCTGAAACTTGTTTCAGCCATATCTCCCAAACGGTAAGTCCGTTTGGCTAATGTGACCACTCTACGGAAAGAGAGACCATCATCCGAAGCCAATGGAAGTGGTTTCAGGTCAAAATTCCGTTCCAGTCAAAAGTTATGGCCAAAACAGTGCCAACTAGGGGTAAAATGGTCATTTAAAAATCGAGAAAAATCATGAACATGGGAAATGACCCCAATAGTCGTCTCCCAAAGTTACATGACCATACGACTTCGTATGTGAAAGAAATAAATATCCTACGATCCTATGATGCGTAGAATGCGGGTCGTTACACATACACATGACGGTTAAGAATTTAACGCATGCAATTAATTACGTGCATATGAATATATGCATAATTAAGAATAAAATTAATAAATGGAAGTTTGTATTGTTTATGCATGCAATCATACATGTGCATGAACATAAATTAAAATAAAAAGATGAATTAGTAAATTGATTGAAATGACGGCGTGCAATTTAAACAGAAAGAAAGCAATTAAATAATTTCAGTAATGAATTAATTAAAAGAAGGAGGTAGATCACAATATATATATATATATAGGAAGATAAGCAATAAATCTAATGGCACAAAAGAAACGCCATAAGTGTATGAAAGAGAAAGAAAGAGCAATTAAAGTAAGCAAATGTCGAAAGAATTAAATTCATGAAGGAAAGAGGTTACTATACTTTAAAAATAGTATAGTAACGCATTAATTAGAAAGAAGTAATGCGGTTTCTTTTTAATTAAAGGAGCACTAAGTGTGAAAAGGGTTAAGGTGGTTTCTTTTTAAAAGAGCACTAAGTGTGAAAAGGGTTAAGGCGATTTCATTTAAGAGCATTCAGTGGTTAAAAAGAGAATTAAATCATCTAATTGATTAGAGGAAGAATAAGAAAAATAATTGTTCACATACAATTACTTAGTTTACGCACAAAGGTGGAATATAAATAAATATAAGTTTGAAAAAGCATTGCACGCGAACAAAGGAGCAACCAAACAAAGAAAGAAAAGATTGTCTTGAAATTTTATTTATGTGCATTGAATAAAATTTCAAATCAAAAAGAGAACAAAATATATAATAATAATAGCATATGCCCATGTGCATGGTCTATTGGTGCAACGCACCTTGGCTGTGTCGGCTGGGTTCTGGAATATTCTTTTCTAGGGTGAGGTGGACGGTTTAGATGAGTTTTTATTTAATCCTAAGGGCCCAGTTCTTCCAACCCACCTATAAATAGATGGCTAGGTTTTCTTCCACTCTCATAATCTCAGAAGAGATGTCAAAACTCTGCTCTTTTCTTCCTCAAGCAATTCTCTTCTCTTCTCCTCCAAATCCTATTCTAAAAATAAAAATTAGATTTAGGCTTCTTCTGCTTCAGAATTAGAGAAAGAGAATTTAGATTATTCAAGAGCTGAAGGGGAGAATTAACGTTAATAAAAGATTATTAAGAATTGGGAAAGCAAATCAAGGTGAGTTGGTTTAAATTATAATTTTGAATAATAGTATACCTATCATTCGATGTTCCCCATTTATGTAAAGATTAATTTGATAAATATACTAGTTATTATAGTCTTAATTTTATGTTTATTCTGTTCTTCTCCCTCTATTTCCCCTTTTTATTTTTAAGACTAGGCTACCTTCGAGCCTAGTCCAATCTCACTGAAATATGCGCCCGAACTAAATTGAGATAACTGGAAAAGTTTGGGTATAATAATGAAAAAGGGAATATGGGATATCGCTTAGATGAGAATATAAGGCTACAATATAGGGCATAACTGTAAAGAATATGAACAATTGGTAGAATTGGAATAAGTACACTATTTGAGAATTATATGTTATTTTAAATGATGTTAAATAAATGTAGAAAGACATGCGGCATATATGGGAAATTGGGCATAATTTATATATAGGATTATAGGCATAAATTGGATTGGGAAATTATGGGTAATTAGTATTCACTATAATACAAGATTTGAAATTGGGCATGAATTAAGGAAAAGATAATGAACGCCTAAGACATGAGGTTAGATTTGGTTTGCGGTAGAAGCCTACTGTAACACCCCGTATTTTCTGAGAATATTAAAATAACAAATTAAAGAATAATTTATTTGAAAAAGAGGAATGAGAAAAGAATGATGTTTTTCATTGTTCTAAGGTTTGTAAGCAAAAGACTTAGCACTTAATTTGGTTAGAACATGTGACTTGCATACAAGAGGTGCAGAGTTCGATCCCCGCCAGCACCATATTTTTGTTTTAGGGGAATGGCTAAAAAGTGGCTTAGTGTGAACGCAGTTCAAAAAGTGGTTTAGTGTGAAAATGGTTAATTATGTAGAAGTTATTAAGCCATGAAGTTTGTATGCATATGAGAGAAATATATATAGATATATATAAAAACTAAATAAATAAATATTCAAAAAAGTTCAAAACAGCGAATCGGGAGGGGGAATAGCCGAACCGCACCATTTTTGGAGTCGACCCAAGCCCCGCTGGGTCCACTAGAGATCAATCCAGGGTGTTTGGCTGCCAACCCGTGGCCCGATTCGCCCTAAGGGCTGATATGGCATCTGAGTGGTCCAGATCAGTTCTAGGGTTAATCCTAAGGCCTAAATAACTTCCTACACCTATATATACACCCTAAGACCTAACCCTAATTCATAAATATTATCTTTGACACCATTATGCTGTCAAATTCTCTCTTAAACCCTAGCAGCCGCCTCTAAATCAAATCTCAAGTGTTCAACTTCAACTCAAATTAAAGATTAGAGCTTCTACAACAATTCAAGAAGATAAATCAGCAACACTGCAACGTTTCTACACCAATTTCAGTGCATAATTCTATTCTTTAACCACGAAAGTTGAGTACGGTGATTTTCACAATATAATGGGATTAAAAGTAACATGATGAAGTTGTAAAGAGGATTCATATGTATGTAATTAAATCTCATCCAAGTCTTCACCTTTTTGATTCATGTCATCATATGCCTATGTTTCTATGTAAAGTTCATACCTTTATCAGTTTATTCATGTTGAATCTGTCATTATGCCTCTATGCCAGTTTACATGCCCCTTTATTTCATGATGTTGTGTTAATTCCAATTTTCTGTGATTTGATTCTTTCTTCTTATCCCTATTCCTTTTATTTTTGGATCTAGGCTACCTTCGAGCCTATGTTAAAAATACGCGTGAATGCAAATACGTGGGAACGATGGGAATATGTGAAATATGGAAAATTGGATATTATTGGATATTTTGGATAATTGGATAATATGTGAAATTGGCATATTTGGGTATGAATTACATGGAATTGATGAAATTGCCTATAATTGTAAATTTGTAATTGAGGCTAATTAATATGTAATTAGTGACAATTTGGAGTAGGCAATATTATAAACATGATTATATGTTTAATTGGATATACATGACATGAAAATTGGGTATCGGTGAAATACGATTATTAATAAACCTTTGACACGAGGTTAGGCGCAATTGTGGCGTAAGACTTCCCGGAACCGCCCGGCAAATCCAGCTGCCACAATTGGACGTCTAATGTGAGAGGTCAAAGGAATGAATTGTAGGTGCAACGGTTAATGACACGAGGTTAGACCCAGTTTGAGGCGTAAGACTGCCCGGAACCGCCCGGCAAATCCAGCGGCCACAAAGCGTTCGGTCTAATATGGGAGGTCATGCACCATTCATCATAAGGAATGAATTAAGGAATACTAACCATAATGAGACATGGGTATGGTTAGAGGGTTAAGTGGGGTGACATGTAAATTATGACATGTAAATATGGACTTAACCGGTATAAGATAAGACATGTAAATTATGACATGTAAGTATGGACTTAACCATAGCATGTGTAAGACATGGACATTTAAATTAAAATGGTTAAGTGGGATAAAAACCTAGTGGGGACCAAGCATAGGTGGGAGGCTTGTGTCGGATGGGGGACCCGTTTCAACCAGTAACCCGTTTGAGTAACTAATTGGGCCCGGTACTATGCCGGGGTTGGGGCACGCTTATTGGGCCTGAATGTAAGAGGTCAAAACATGAATAGCGGTGGCAACGCGAGTCCAACGGGTTCATGTGCGTGCATGGAACTGGGCTGGTAGGTAAGACGTTGTTGCATCGTGTAGGTATGGCTGTGCATTTTATGTTGGTATCGGGGTTGCCACTTTGGGGAGTGATACACCCCACTGTGGGGCCAGCACGGGTGCCTACAGGGTTTAGGAAGCCGATAGAATGGGTAGGGTAAGGGTACCTTAGCGGTGGTAGGAGCAAGCCGGCACCTACGATAGCAGCTAGGTACAAGTAACTACCAAGTTTGTCATGTGGGTACAGTTAGTCGGAAGGGATCAACCTTTAGTAAATAGAGGCTAGTAGATGTGCGGTGTAATTAAGTAATGTGGTGTAACTTAGCAAAAGTGCGGTGTAACGAAATACATGTTGGTTGAGTTGGATAGTCCTTTGGGTGCTAGTCTGATGTTGACTTCGGTCTTCGGGGTTAGTACTTGGAGGGTTGTTCGCTTAGCCAAGGTGTAGGATTGTCTTAGTACTTAGGAACGGAATCATCTTGTCCATCCTTTGTATCTACCTTACCTATGTTACAGCGATATCATGATGCCTATTTATGTCTTGATCATTTACCTTACCTATTATTTGTTAAAATTACTGGACTCGCCAGACTTTATGTCTGACCCGTTTTGTTTCCACCTCTTTTCTTTCCTCCCCCCTCCAGGTTTGCAAGGAGGGAATACTACAGCTTAGTGCCGATTTCTTTCTGTTGCTTGAAAAGAGTATATGTATCACTCAGAACTCTCTTATCTTTATGGCTTTGCTTATGCTCAGTGGGGATTTATGTATTTATGTTATTTAAGTATTTGCTTCTTTATGTACTTTGAAGTTTTTGGAAAATACAATTGATCCTGTTGTAATGGTTTTTGGAGACTACTTATGTAAGCTTGTTTTGAAGTTATGATGCTATGAAATAAGTTTTATCTTCCACTATGTTTTATTTATTTATTCTTGTAATTTATATATTCTATACAACAATAACGCTTCATGGACATTGATGCATTCCCTTTGTGGGTGACATTAATGGACATGGGGTGTTACACCTGCCTGGACCGCCTGGCATATCCAGCAACTGCAGATGATAATCTAATGTGAGAGGTCAAAGGCAGAAACTAGATGGGTAATAGTGATAAGACACGAGGTTAGATTTGGTTTGCGGTAGAAGTCTGCCCAGAACTGCCCGCATATCCAACAACAGCAAACGGTAATCTAATGTGGGAGGTCTTGCACGATTACGGGTATAATGAATTAATGAACACTTTACCAAGATAAGACATGCGGTAAAGATATGGGAATAATAAAGGGGGTTAAGTGGGTAACATGGGCAGTATGGATAAATTGGTAAATTTGAATACTTAACCTAATTAAACCTGTAGTGGTGTTACGAACCAGTTGAATTGAGAAGGGGTTAAGTAAACTTGTAAAAAAAATTGGGAAGGATTAAGTTGATCTCAATTAATTTCAAAATGGGGATTGATAATAATAACCTATTATGAATGAACTTGAATAAGAAAAGAAAAGATAATAGGTAGGCTTGTCCTAGGGACAAGTGGGAATTATAACTTATGAAATAAGGTAAGTTATAAGGAACGATAAGGGAAATGAAATAACTTATGTAATAAGATAAGTTGTACTTAATTGTAAATTAAGTAATCTGTAAAGGCATAAATAAATCTACGAATGAAGATAACATAAGTTATATGAATGGAAAGGGATTGGGACATAAGGAAAGACTGGTTGAGTTGAGTAATTCTTTGAGTGTCAATCTGATGCTGATTTCGGTCTACGAGGTTGATACTTAGGGAGTTATTCTCTTACCAATGTATATGTGAATTAAGATGTACTTAATTATAAATTTAGTAGAACATGTTATGGTAACCATAAGATGGAATAATGAATAGATTATGAGAATAACATGTTATAGGCTTATTAATAAACTTAAATGGGTTATGTTATAAATGGAATTAATAAGCAAGGGTAACTTGGTAAACTTGAAAAGGAAGTCAATGTGAATGAGAATGAGAATAACCAAGTTAATTGAGAAGACTGAAGAGATGGCGCAAGCGCGTAATTTATGATTGGATGTAGGGTCTAATGACATATTAAACTGAGGCGCTTCGAGAAGTTCGTACGTTATAGGATGAATAGCCCAACGAGGTAGATCATCACGGTGCCATAAGGCATGAGGGAAGCACACGTTCATCTCATTATTCTGGCGGCTCCAACAGACTGAAAGGGGAAGCACGCGGCTTCTTGAGACGTTAAAGGTGCTCCTAGTAGTCCTCTATGTGGTGGTGGATATTTAAGGCTGTGCCCGTAGTGTTCGGGTATGCGCATAACTACTAGGTGGGTGGGCAATTACTGCAAGAATAACTTGGCAGTCAGAATGTTGTATGTGGTGACGGAAAAGGTGATTCGGCGGCTGCCTCAACGGAGGCGGAGGGTCAGGACCAACAAGGATAGTAGGTCGTCGAGTGCCTGTCACCATAGCCAGTTGGATGCGGAAGGACTAGAGCTAGACCCAAGATACCATTAACCATTCACTATCGTTGGATTATGGTCGAGGGGAAACTCCATATAGATGTTTAGATTGTTTTCTTAGGAGCTTGTCGCTTAGCTCTTAGAGTCTTTACTAGTTGAGGGAGGGGCTGAGGTGGGTCCATAGCCACCATAGAAAACAGACCCTAGGGATATTTGTGTGAGAGGCTCTTAAAGGCGGGCCTGCACATATATGAGGAAAGCTCTCGACTGAGTTCTGTATTTCTTGTGTAGCCCTGCCACGGAACTCGGGCACGCACACGATAGGTGTGCGGGTTAAGCGTCGAATACGTTTGATGATACGTACGTGGAAAAGTCTAGGTACATGCGTGTCTTCTCTGGGTGGTGTATCGTAGACTCTGGGGCATTACTCGATGAAGGAATCTAACTCGATGGAAAAGTTCGAGGATAGCAGTCGGTACACGTATATAGTACATCGATATTGGTTCTATGCGGATGTAGCGTTGTTATATATGTAAAGAGATATGTACATTACTATGGCATAGGATGAGGGACTGCGCACATAAATTTGGTGTTACGGAGGAGACCATGCGAGTGGGGTACCATGGGATGTACCTCAGTTTGGGGGTAGATACATATACATTATATTACATTAATCTACTAGGGAGTAGATGGGTGCGACGTGTGTGTGTAAGCATTGAGCGCTAAAAACATAGATAACCTAATAAATAAGAAATGTGATTGAATGGTATGTGTAGGATTATCCATTAGATGTTATGGTAACCATAAGATGGAATAATGAATAGATTATGAGAATAACATGTTGTAGGCTTATTAATAAACTTAAATGGGTTAAGTTATAAATGTAATTAATAAGCAAGGGTAACTTGGTAAACTTGAAAAGGAAGTCAATGTGAATGAGAATAACCAAGTTAATTGCGAAGACTGAAGAGATGGCGCAAGCGCGTAATTAATGATTAGACGTAGGGTCTAATGACATATTAAACTGAGGCGCTTGGAGCAGTCCGTACGTTATAGGATGAATAGCACAACGCGGTAGATCATCATGATGTCATAAGGCATGAGGGGAGTGCACGTTCATCCAATTATTCTGGTGCCTCCGACGGACTGGAAGGGGAAGCATCAGCTTCCTGAGACGTTAAAGGTGCTCCTAATAGTCCTCTGTGTGGTGGCAGATGTTTAAGGCTGTTCCCACAGAGGTTGGGTTTGCGCGTAACTACTAGGTAGGTGGGCCTTGACTGCAAGAATAACTTGCCAGTCAGAATGCTACACGTGGTGACAGAAAAGGTGATTCAGCGGCTGCCTCAATGGAGGCGGAGGGTCAGGACCAACAAGGATAGTTGGTCGTCGAGTGCCTGTCCCACAGCCAGTAGGATGCGGAAAGACTAGAGCTAGACCCAAGATATCATTAACCATTCACTATCATGGGACGGTGGTTGAGGGGAGATGCCACATGGATGTTTAGATTGTTTTCTTAGGGGCTTGTCACTTAGCTCTTGTAGTCTTTACTAGTCGAGAGAGGGGCTGAGATGGGGCCATAGCCACCATAGAAAACATACCCTATGGATATTTGTGTGAGAGGCTCTTAAAGGCAGGCCTACACAGATATAAGGAAAGCTCCCGACCAAGTTCCGTGTTTCTTGTGCAGCCCTGCCACGGAACTCAGGCACGCACGCGATAGGTGTGTGGGTTAGGCATCGAAGACGTTTGACGATACGTATGTGGGAAAGTCTAGATACATGCATGTTTGCTCTGGTTGGTGTATCGTAGACTCTGGGGCATTACTCGATGAAGGAATCTAACTCAATGAAAAAGTTTGAGGATAGCAGTCAGTACACTTATGTAGTACAGTGATAGTTGTTCTATGCAGATGTAGCCTTGTTATATATGTAAAGAGATATGTACGTTGCTAAGGCATAGGATGAGGGACTACGCACATAAATTTGGTGTTACGGAGGAGACCATGCAAGTGGGGTACCATGGGGTGTACCTCAGTTTGGAGGTAGCAACATATACAATATATTAGGTTAATCTACTAGGGAGTAGATTGTGCGAAATGTGTGTGTAAGCCTTGAGCGCTAATAATGCAGATAACCTAATAAATAAGAAATGTGATTGAACGGTATATGTAGGATTATCCAAAAGTGTAATTTAAGTCCAGTCACCAGAACTTGTGTTCTGACCCCCCTCCTCATAACATTCGCATGTTAGGTTCATGACAGAGAGTGTATAGCTTTGGATACTGGTTTAGCAGTATTGTTATTAAGGTAAAGCTTTGTTTAAATTACATTATATTTTATTCCTTCTGCTGTGAGATATTTTCCGAACTCTGACATGTTATATGTCTCTGTCTTTTCTGCAGGATATCAGAGCAAACCAACTCGGGTTTCGATGGATTGGGTTTTCGAAAAAAAACCGGTCCATCGGAATTTGGGTTGTTACACTTAGTATCAGAGCTTCAGTTTAGGATCCTATATAGATAATGAGTGAACGTATTTGTGTTTTCAAAATGTAAATATATATTATATATATAAACCAAAATCCATAGAGGAACCCAGTAAATAGAAAGAGGAAAATGGATTAAGAATATATATAGTTGAGAGAATTGAATTTGTGGGGGGTGTATGGAAAGCCTAGTTGAGTTGGAGACCCACTTTGAGTCTAACCCAATGATTAACTTTTAAGAACTTGAAATTATAAAAGTTTTGGCGAAAGAATTTGTGGTGTTTTCAAGTTTTAATTTTAAAAGTATTTTTGACGTTTGAAAGAGATATGTAAGAAACATATTTGAGAAATGCATATTGGGTTTTAAAGTAAAGTGGGGTATACTTTGTAAAATAATAGTTATTGTTTTAAAAAGAAATTTTGTTAGGTGGACAAAATAAGTTGTAAAAAGTACGAATAGAGTAGATTTTTACACCTTGTAGAAAGCAGTCAAAATTAACATTGTAGGTATAAACAATGTAACCCTATAGTTTTCCTTGTTTGCTCTAGTTTTGCGACTTGAAAAAAAATGTTTTGCATTTTTATTTTGTGACATGTTTTTATGGTTTGGCAAAAGTAAGTTTTGGAAAAGAAAATAAAGTTCTAAAAACTTTTAACTTTTGGAAGAAAAATGTAATGAAAAGAAGGGGGGCAAACCATGTTTTAAAAAGAATGAAGTAGAAGGATTAGTGCCTAGAAAGAACGAGAAGAAGTTTGAGGCTATGAAGTAAATAGCAAGGACTACCTTAGAATAGTAGAAAATTCCCATAGAATGCATAAGCATTGTAAAGCCTAGGACTGTTGCTTGAAAAATAAAGTGTAGGCTAGTAATACAAAGCAAGGACTAGTAGTGACTACTAGGTGGTGAAAGGCAAGTAAGAATATAGATTCTGTTGTTTGAACTTGTGGTTGTCGAAAGTGACATACTCCTAAGATTCTTGGCCCGTAGTAGTAGCTGTGTAGGATGTTGTTTGAGTTGAAAACAGAAAAGCTTATTTGGAAAATAAATTAAATAATTGGATCAAGTCAAGTAAGCTAAGAAAGAAAATAGCCTAATAAAAAAGAAAACAACAAATTCAGTAAAGCAACAAACGTGACGAGAAAAGAAAATGAAAATTTTAAGAAAAGATGGATAAAAATGATTTTTTTTCCAAGATAAGTTGAAAAAGAAAAGAAAATTTTCTTATATGGGCTGTGCTTGGATAGGAAAATAGGAAATCTTTAAAGAGTAGTTACATAAAATCCAAACAAATAAGAAAAGGTACATAAAAGAAAAACGAAAAATTTAAATTCTTCCATTTTATACCTTTTTGTAACATAAGAAATCGAATTTAGAAAATTAGATTTTTCTAAATTTTGAATTTAATGATGGTTGGTAGGGTTTTGTATGCAACAATTGGATGAACTATGCTCTTATTCTGTAAGAGTGTGGGAAAATTTGGGTGAAAAATGTTTTGATTTTCAAAAATATTGCATTTATATAGAGCTGCAAGTATATTTAAGATGTGAGCATAATGTTTTAAAAAGAGTTTTTGAAAGTTTGCATACATATAGGTAGTACCAAATTAGGCATACATGCATTACTATGATGTATTTCACTTTGCACATGTACACAATGTTTGCAAAAATTGGATGCACATGTGATAGATGGATATTATGTGAGGGATTATCTATTTAATCCCTATCAAATTTCGGGGATGAAATTCCTTAAGGGTGGGAGAATGTAACACCCCGAATTTCTAATGAAATTAAAAATGTGTAAATATGTATATATATTATATGCATAGATATATTTAAGAGAAAAATTAAATAATGACAATTAAATTGCATGTAAAAAGTTCACGCGGTGAAATGAAGACAAGATTAATAAAAGAAATTACATGCAATACATGAAATGCAAAGAAATGCATGCGAACAATTAAAAAGAAAAAGGAAAATTTGAAGATCTTCCAGAATTTGGTCACGGGATTAGTGTCATTGCGTTCGTGGCGATTTTCAGGTCAATTTAGACCTATGGTTTGCAGAAAACCAATTTAAAACGAAAGAGATATCTTTAAATTAAATATTGCAACAAAACATGAAAAAAAGGAATGAGAAATGAATAATGGTTACCATTGCCCCAAGCCTTGTAGACAATAGACTAAGTAGCCTAATTGGTTAGAGCATGTAACTCGTATACAAGAGGTACAGAGTTCGATCTCCACCAACACCATAATTTTTGTTTTAAGGGAAATGGCTAAAAAAGTGGCTTAGTGTGAATGCAGTTTAATTAAAAGATGATGTTTAAAAAGAAGAAGGTAACGAGCAATTAATAAATAAATTTAAATGCATGAAAATAAGAAAGATGTGTGTGTATATACATACATACACATGACGGTTAAGAATTTAACGCATGCAATCAATTACGTGCATATGAATATATGCATAATTAAGAATAAAATTAATAAATGGAAGTTTGTATTGTTTATGCGTGCAATCATACATGTTCATGAACATAAATTAAAATAAAAAGAAGAATTAGTAAATTGATTGAAATGAGGGCGTGCAATTAAAATACAAAGAAAGCAATCAAATAATTTCAGCGATGAATTAATTAAAATAAGGAGGTAGACCGCATATGTGTGTGTGTGTGTGTGTATATATAGAAAGATAAGCAATAAATCTAATGGCACAAAAGAAACGCCATAAGTGTATGAAAGGGAAAGAATGAGCAATTAAAGTAAGTAAATATCAAAAGAATTAAATCTATGAAGGGAAGAGGTTACTATACGTTAAAAATGGTATAGTACTGCATTAATTAGAAATAAATAAGGCAGTTTCTTTTTAATTAAAGGAGCACTTAGTGTGAAAAGGTTAAGGCGGTTTCTTTTTAAAAGAGCACTAAGTGTGAAAGGGTTAAGGCGGTTTCTTTTAAGAGCATTCAGTGGTTAAAAAGAGAATTAAATCATCTAATTGATTAGAGGAAGAATAAGACAAATAATTGTTCATATACAATTACTTAGTTTACGCACAAAGCTGGAATATAAATAAATATAAGTTAGAACAAGCATTGCATGCGAACAAAGGAGCAACCAAACAAAGAAAGAAAAGATTGTCTTGAAATTTTATTTATGTGCAATGAATAAAATTTTAAATCAAAAAGAGAATATATATATATATATATATATATATATAATAATAATAATAATAATAACATATGCCCCTGCGCACGGTCTATGGGTGCAACGCACCCTGGGTGTGTTGGCTGGGTTCTGAAATGTTCTTTTCTAGGGTGAGGTGGACGATTTAGATGAGTTTTTATTTAATCTTAATGGCCTAGTTCTTTTAACCTACTATAAATAGATGACTAGGTTTTCTTCCACTCTCATAATTTCAGAAGGGACGTCAAAACTCTGCTCTTTTCTTCCTCAAGCAATTATTTTCTCTTCTTCTCCAAATCCTATTCTAAAAATAAAAGTTAGATTTAGGCTTCTTCTGCTTCAGAATAAAAGAAAGAGAATTTAGATTATTCAAGAGCTGAAGGGGAGAAATAACGTTAATAAAAGATTATTCAGAATTGGGAAAGCAAATCAAGGTGAGTGGGTTTAAATTATAATTTTGAATAATAGTATACCTATCGTTCGACGTTGCCTATTTATGTAAAGATTAATTTGATAAACATGCTAATTAATACAGTCATAATTTTATGTTTATTCTGTTCTTCTCCCTCTATTTCCCCTTTTTATTTTTAAGACTAGGCTACCTTCGAGCCTAGTCCAATCTCATTGAAATATGCGCACGAATGAAATTGAGATAATTGGAAAAGTTTGGGTATGATAATGAAAAAAGGGAATATGGGGATATCTCTTAATTGAGAATATAAGAGTGTAATTTGGGGCATAATTGTAAAGAATATGAACAATTGGTAGAATTGGAATAAATGCACTATTTGAGAATTACATGTTATTTTAAATGATGTTAATTACATGTAGAAAGACATGCGGCATATATGGGAAATTGGGCATAACTTACATATGGGATTAGAGGAATAAATTGGATTGGGAAATTATGGGTAATTAGTGTTCACTATAATACAAGACTTAAAATTGGGCATGAATTAAGGAAAAGATAATGAACGCCTAAGACACGGGGTTAGATTTGGTTTGCGGTAGGAGTCTTCCCGGAACCGCCCGGCATATCCAGCAACCGCAGACGGTAATCTAATGTGAGAGGTCAAAGGCAGAAATTAGATGCGTAATAGTGATGAGACACGGGGTTTGATTTGGTTTGCCGTAGAAGTCTGCCCGGAACCTCCCGGCATATCCAGCAATCCCAAACGGTATTCTAATGTGGGAGGTCTTGCACGATTACGGGTATAATGAATTAATGAACACTTTACCAAGATAAGACATGTGGTAAAGAAATGGGAATAATAAAGGGTTAAGTGGGTAATATGGGCCGCATGGGTAAATTGTTAAATTTGAATACTTAACCTAATTAAACCTGTAGTGGTGTTACGAACCAGTTGAATTGAGAAGTTGTTAAGTAAACTTGTAAAAAAAATGGGAAGGGTTAAGTTGATCTTAATTAACTCCAAAACGGGGAATGATAATAATAACCTATTATGAATGAACTTGAATAAGAAAAGGAAAGATAATAGGTAGGCTTGTCCTAGGGACAAGTGGGAATTATAACTTATGAAATAAGGTAAGTTATAAGGAACGATAAGGGAAATGAAATAACTTATGTAATAAGATAAGTTGTACTTAATTGTAAATTAATTAATCTGTAAAGTCAGGAATAAATCTACGAATGAAGATAACATAAGTTATATGAATGGAAAGGGATTAGGACATAACAGGAGACTGGTTGAATTGAGTAATTCTCTGAATGTCAATCTGATATCGATTTCAGTCAACGGGGTTGATATTTAAGGAGTTATTCTCTTATAAATGTATATGTGAATTAAGATGTACTTAATTATAAATTATGTAGAACATGTTATGGTAACCATAAGATAGAATAATGAATAGATTATGAGAATAACATGTTGTAGGCTTATTAAAAGACTTAAATGGGTTAAGTTATAAATGGAATTAATAAGAAAGGGTAACTGGGTAAACCTGAAAAGGAAGTCAATGTGAATGAGAATAACCAAGTTAATTGAGAAGACTGAAGAGGTGGCGCAAGCGCGTAATTAATGATTATACATAGGGTCTAATGACATATTAAACTGAGGCGCTTGGAGCAGTCCGTATGTTACATGATGAATAGCCCAACGAGGTAGATCATCATGGTGTCATAAGGCATGAGGAAAGCGCACGTTCTTCTGATTATTCTGGTGGCTCTGACGGACTGGAAGGGGAAGCATATGGCTTCCTGGCACGTTAAAGGTGCTCCTAGTAGTCCTCTGTGTGGTGGCAGATGTTTAAGGCTGTGCCCGCAGAGGTTGGGTCTGCATGTGACTACTAGGTGGGTGGGCCTTGACTGCAAGAATAACTTGGCAGTCCGAATGCTGTATGCGGTGATGGAAATGGTGATTCGGTGGCTCCCTTAACAGAGGCGAAGGGTCAGGACCAACAAGGATAGTAGGTCGTCGAGTGCGTGTCACCACAGCCAGTAGGATGCGGAAAGACTAGAGCTGGACCCAAGATACCAATAACCAATCACTATTGTGTGACTGTGGTTGAAGAGAGACGCCACATGGATTTTTAGATTGTTTGCTTAGGGGCTTGTCGCTTAGCTCTTGTAGTCTTTACTAGTTGAGGGAGGGACTGACGTGGGACAGACCCTAGGGATATTTGTGTGATAGGCTCTTAAAGGCGGGCCTGCACAAATATGAGGAAAGCTCCCGACCGAGTTCCGTGTTTCTTGTGCAGCCCTGCCACGGAACTCGGGCATGCACACGATAGGTGTGTGGGTTAGGCATCGAATACATTTGACGATACGTACATGGGAAAGTCTAGATACATGCATGTCTGCTCTGGGTGGTCTATCGTAGACTCTAGGGCATTACTCGATGAAGGAATCTAACTCGATGAAAAAGTTTGAGGATAGCAGTCGGTATACTTACGCAGTACAACGATTATGGTTCTATGCGGATGTAGCATTGTTATATATGTAAGGAGATATGTACGTTACTATGGCATAGGATGAGGGACTGCGCACATAAATGTGGTGTTACGGAGGAGACCGTGCGAGTGGGTACCATGGGGTGTACCTCAGTTTGGGGGTATCTACATATACATTATATTAGGTTAATCTACTAGGGAGTAGATAGGTGCGACGTGTGTGTGTAAGCCTTGAGTGCTAATAACACAGATAACCTAATAAATAAGAAATGTGATTGAATAGTATATGTAGGATTATCCAGAAGTGTAATTTATGTCCAGTCACCAGAACTTGTGTTCTGACCCCCCTCCTCATAACATTCGCAGGTTAGGTTCATGACAGAGACTGTATAGCTTTGGATATTGGTTTAGCGGTATTGTTATTAAGGTAAAGCTATGTTTTAATTAGATTATATTTTATTCCTTTCGTTGTGATATATTTTCCGAACTCTGACATGTTTTATGTCTCTGCCTTTTCTGCAGGATACCAGAGCAAACCAACACGGGTTTCGATGGATTGGGTTTTTGAAAAAAAATCAGTCCATCGGAATTCGGGTTGTTACATTGTGGGCACCAAATGTACGAATCAAAAAATGACTCAAACACCAATGATGTGAAATCACACTTGACCGATTATGGTTAGAAATTGAAAGAGCCACAATCGCAAAATAAACGGGAAAAAATAAGTAAAAGACACGGGATTTTTATAGTGGTTCGATTCAAAATGAATCTACATCCACTTTGAACACTTTTCTCATTAGCACTTTGGCGATTACAAAACACATGAATTCTTCTATCTACTCTCTTTTTACAATGATCTCTCCTATTTGCACTTTAATTTGCTTGAAATCACGTATGGACGGACGAGATCTTTTGGTTTGTGATAGTGGATGCGTAGATCCTTGCTCACTTTACCAATTGGACGATCTTTGCGGATTTCATAGTGGTTTTGTGCTTAATCTAGGCTTTAGAGGAGAATGATGGCGATTGAAGATCATTAGAGTTGAATTAGAGAGCTTTCTAATGAAGAACGACGATGATTTGATCACTTTATTGTTGGATCAAGCTTCATTGAATTGGAGAAGCCATTAATGGAGTTTGAAGTGCTTTAGAATGGTCAAGGAATGATTTGAGCAGCCTTTCGAGGTAGTGGAACTTGAATTGTGGAGAAAGGGGCTATTTGTAGGTGAAGTTTGAAGGTAGTGGCAGTCTCGTAATTATGGAGTGCAGAGTTTGGGTCGGCCATAAACTTGGGTCGGCCTCTATTTACAGAAATGCCATTGGTCCACTTTACAGTTGTCAACAGCTATCATGTCCCATATTTACAGTTCTGCCACCGCTTTTATCAATGTACTGACCCACTTTATTATAATAGTACCGACCCATTTCTTGTTCTAACATAACCGATCCAAAAAAAATTTGGAGCTTCCGCCTTTTGAATCATGGGACTGACCCGTTTTTACCCCAATGTACTGATGCACTATTGAGCTGCCACGTAGCCTTCCGCATGCTGTTATATACGTTAAGCATTGTTTTACTGGCATGCCTCAAACTTTGTTGCATGTTTTTCCATACCGACCCACTTTATAATTTCGTACCGGTCCACATTACTTTTATAATACCGATCTGCTATTCTCTTTACAACATGCCCATTGTTCTTTTATACACGTGATTTGTCAGCTCTTTCAATTTGCAGACCAACCAAATGCTCGTTGACTAATCACACTATATCATGGCCTATATGAACTGATCCAACAGTTTGGTTTTATGGTGCCATTATGTTTTGACGCAGCAAGAATAGTGACATGTGTCTTTTCTTTGTCCATACTACTCGTGTAAGGATGCCATGTCAACTCATATACTAATGTCAATATTCCATGCTTCAATTTTATTGATCCATGTAACAACATGTTATCAGCAAACTAATATTGAAACATGTTTCAATATTTCCACATATTTGTATGTTCAATCTTTTAACTTAATTATCAAGTCATTTAGGAGGTCACCACGTATTCAGTCTTCATGTATAATATTTGCATGTCCATGTAAATGATTGCTTCGTTCTCATATACGTTGTACATGATTTACATTCACATTTATATCACCAATACCATTTGAAAGTATCAAGTCCCTTCCACGTGTACACCCATTTTACATTGCTTTTTATATTTTGGTACATGCCTTCCATATATATGAGCATAGGAATGCACCGATCCATATATCTTAAATGTTGGAGCCAACCCGGTGTATATGAGAGGAGCGACCGACTCAGAGTTTTGGAATAGTGTCGAACCAGCTAGTGCCGACCCGGTTAGCCTCTTATACAACCGACCCGAAAATTGTGCCGACCCTGTGCTTTAGTACTGACCGACCCGGTCCATTGAACTGACCGACCAGATTTGAAACACCCCACCTCCGTTAGGGTCACTCTCAACGGGAATGCCCTAATTTTGGTGGAGGTTTATAAGTATAAGTCACAGATATACAAGACAGATATAAGAACACATATTTTTGAACAGCGGAAAACAACAGCAATTTTTATTTCAACAAAATACGTGTTACACAAACCATGTCATAATTTGTCTTACAACCCTTCCAAAAACATAACATCATCATAACTGTCTTGATTACATTATTTAAAGAAGCATAAAAACATAAGTAAACTGCATAAGTCCCACAATTTCTGTCCAAAGCCATAGTCCAAAACGAAAAAGATCCAAGAAATACATTCTTTCTTTTCAAGCTGGATGTGAAAGCTGGTCAAGCTGCGGTATTCCCTCCCTGTGGACCTGGGGGGGGGGGAAACGAAAGAAAAGAAGACGAAAGAAAAGTAGAGTCAGACATAAAGCCTGAGTAAGTCTAGGACTATTCAATCTATGAATAAAGAATTGGGCATGATAAGTATAGACTGGAAATGAAAAACACTATAAACTAGGTTAAGTTATCTAGGGTTGAATGTACTCATCGTACCCCATATTAATCTCTGCATCCATATAAAGTAGTTCCCAACAGGCACCCCATAATCAGGGTGAAGTGATCCGTTTCTAATGATCGGCTCCTACTCGTATAGTTACATGTGTCTTACGGCCCCCGTTGTTGTAGTTACCTATGCTGGTCCCACCATGGGGTGTATCAAGTCCCATAGTGGCGGCCCGACACAATCCTAGAATGCACAGGTATGCTACTGGTGCCCAGTGCCTTATTTTTATGCGCCGGAGTGTGTGCACGCCCGCACCCCGTTAGAACCTACACTGCTGCACCACCGCCGTCGATTTGACCTCTTACAGTCAGCCCAGTAATCGTGCCCCACCCTGCCTAGTTCAGCGTATCCTGATACACCTTATAGGGTTATTGCTGAAAAGGGTCCCCCGCTACTAGGTTTTCTATTTCTAGCCAACATGCTAAGTTGGTTAAGTGTTTTGTAAACCTAACCCCCAATCAGTCTGTATAGTTCAGCATGTTCCATTTTGATTAAGTATTAATTCAATTTACTTAATCCTATCAATCCTGACTCTGCCTTAATTGTCTTATTAAAGCCTCGACCTATCACATTAGACAGGTATTGTTGTGGCTGCCTGTTGCCGGTTGGGTCCGGGCAGTCTTATGCCACAACTCAGTCTAACCTCGGGTCCTTATTGGGCTCCGTGTTTAACCACCCACATTGGATAGGTATTGTTGTGACTAATTGACAGCCGGGCGGTTCCGGGCAGGTTTACATCACAACTCAATCCAACCTCGGGTTAAACACATCGTATTTTCTAAATTTACATAGTTTGTCTCTTTCCTTTTTATATGTAAATATTTGCGGCCCATTATTCAAATTCATCTTTATTGGGTAAAATTAATTTATACAACTTAATTGTTTTTCAAGGTTGTTGGCATGCGTCAAACATGCCAACACATATGTTTTATATTTTACCCCAAACGTCAGTACCCCCGTTTTATACGTTCGCTAAAATTTAACATATGTTGGGTTTAACACTTAAACCCAACTTAGCCACATGAAAAAGGGGAGGCTTATAACATGGTGTTAATATATTCTAAGTAACATAAAAAGGGAGTGCGAACGCATGAACTTGCAACATAACGATCAAATTAACATGAATTAGGCACATGTGAACTTGCATTGTAATAGCATATAATCATGGCATAAACATATTTAAACATGAATCATTCTATTCATATAATCATGGCATAAACATCCCTAAACATGAATCATTCTATTCATATAATCATGGCATAAACATACCTAAACATAAATCATTCTATTCATGTAAACTTGCAATTGGAATGTAAATCTAACTTAATTATGTGTCACATATATCACCATATGATTTTGATAACAACATAGGCCTAAAACATGTTTCAACTAGGCATAACACCAAACATAGTTTAGTCATATTCATAAAGATGCTTACTTTTGTCTCTAATACAAAAGTATGGTTTTACACTTGAATCACGATGCCAATTCCAACATAAATTCATATAAACCATAGTACTTAGTTGAATCCAATTTCACACTAAAAGTGATCATAAAAGTATGTACATCATATTGGCATAATGGTGAATCATATACTTGCATGAATCTCAAATAAACTACCACAACATATGGTCGTTAACATGAATCATATACTTGCATGAATCTAAATTAAACCACCACAAACATGTAGTTGTTAACTTCCAACATAAATCGCATACTTGCAAATATCCAATCGTCATACCATAACATTTCCAAATCGTTTAGAATCAAAGCAACATACAAATATAGATTATTATCACCACAAATCGAATACAATTCTATTTCTCATTTTACACAAATCAAAACACAATTATTTATTCACATCGGAATAGCACTCTACTTACAACGTATGACGAATCTTCAATTCAGGAATCTGAATTCTGAATTTGGAGATGCTATCCTTTGTTGTAGGCGTTGTTTTGATTTAATTGACGTTGCTTTAAGCTTTCGAATTGTCTCCTAATTATCTCTCAATTTCTGATGGCTATTCCTAGTCCTTCCTCAGCAGCATGACAGTCTCATCTCCATTTTTGTTTGTGTGAATTAGGGTGAGTCTTAGGTCCTTTTTATAGAGTTTGTGAGTTGATTAGGACCGTCGATGGAGCTTGGTTCAATAATAGCCGTTCGTTTGAAGGAGAGACCAATCAGGAGCTGACACCTAGCCCTAGTGACAAGGCAAGGCTCAGAAAATCGACCAAGCACAGACCAGGCCAGCCGGGGGGGCTGGGTTCGACCTGGCTCAGGGGCCAGGTCGACCCCCAGGTCGACTACCCAGTCGACCTGGGTGTCTTGGGCGGGAAAATTCCCGCCCTGGCCAATCCGGCCTGATTTTTAAATTTTAAATTTGTTTTCTAAGCTGTTTTGGTCTGTTTGAATTTTAAACTGATTTCTGAAACTTCCGGAGGCCATAACTCCCTCATACGGAGCCCGTTTTACGCAAACTCGGACTCTATTTCAAGAAGAATTCCGAGACGAACGCAATGGTGTATCCCTTTTCCCTTTATTCTTTGATTTGAAATTAGTTATACTTTAATTTGTGAATTTCACTGTTATGGAATACACGGGGTGTTACATTCTCCCCCACTTAAAAGGATTTCGTTCCCGAAATCTTCAAGTTCAGGAAGAATGTACGTCCTAACATCAAACATCCATCTACTCATCCATCAAACACGAGCATCCATTGTCCTTAAAAGACTTCTAATGCTTCATGATCATATGTGAAGTGTGTGTACATGTACTTATCTAATGCAAAATCATTCGGTCTACTGATTCAGTTGACCTCCTTAATGCAAATTATGTAAGTGCCATGAATCCATTATGTATGCAAATTTTCCTATTCATGATTCTACATGAGTGCACAATCATTCATATATAAATGCAACATCCATATGGTAACACATTAAACTCCAACCATATACGAATATAAATACATTTATGCATATGCAATATGAAGTGACTGAGCCGATCTAAAACCTAGATTGTGTGTGTATATGCAACCACGAGCAACCACTAGCAATCACTTGCAACCACTTGCAACCATCATCCATAACATGTTTCTGTAACACCCCACCTCCGTTAAGGTCACTCACAAAGGTAACGCCTTAACTTTGGTGGAGAGTTTTAGTAAACAGAACATAATATTACAAGACAGATAAACAGTACTTGAAAAATAATAACTTTATTACAGCGGAAAACAGAAATCAGTATGGTTACATCTTTATCAAAAACTCAAGTACATAAATATCAGCCTTGTTCAAACTATCAGAGTACAAAACTTTAAAAGCATAATCCCCACAGAAGAGAAGCTATCATGAGCCAAGCCATACTTTAAGCACTTCAAGCAGAAGGAATCCGGATCAAGCTAGAGTATTCCCTCCTTAGAAAACCTGGGGGGGAATGGAAGAAAAGGGGCGAAAACAAGCAAGGTCAGACATAAAGTCTGGCAAGTCCAGTGATTTTCAGTTATGAACAGATAATAGTAATGATGACATGAACATAAAGCTGGACAAGAGATAACGTAACAGAAGCAAAAGATATACTTAAGTTAAACAGAAGAAACAGAATTACATAAGCTATTACTTTTCACTTCTCTGCACTAATACCAGTATAAAAGAATTAGGTGTTACCCTGGCGTTCAGACTACAACAGAAACGGAGTCAGAATAATTTCTACAGAAACAGAGTACTAGTAAATGGGCTTTTACCGCCCAAGCAGAAACATATGGTACAGAAACAGAAACAGAGTGCTAGTATTGGGCCTTTACCACCCAAACAGAAATAATGGGCCTTTACCACCCGAACAGACGGTACCACACTGAAGCGGATAAGTATTACACCCAACAGAAACAGACGGTACCCCAACAGAATTAGATAGAATTAGATGTACCCTAAATTCTACCCCAAGCGATCGGCTCCCTAATACATAAATACCCTGTGCCAGCCCCACAGAAGGGTGTATCGTTCCCTAAAGTGGCAACCTTTGAACGACACAGACCTATTTATGGATGTCACGGCGTCTTACATCCACAGAGGCAGACCGGGATCCATGCACGCACATGACCCGGTTGGAACGCACCATCAACACCCCTCGCCATTATCAGAATGAACCGCTTATAATTAGTTCAGTAAGCGTGCCCGGACCCTACCTACTGTTGGGTCAAAGTTTTGATACCAGAAAGGGTTACTGACTAATATGGGTCACAAACAACAGATGACACAAGTAAATTCCCTCCTAACCTTGTGTCCCCAAACTAACAGGTTTCAGATTAACTTGTTTACAAGTTCAGACATACAGAGTTCAGATTTACCAGTTCACAGATCAGAAAATCCAATCAACAAGTTTTCAGACTAACGGGTCAGATGTACAGATTTAGCAGATTTGTCTAACTTTGTATTGGGCCTACAGATTCATGAACGGGTTTATCACATATATTAGTCTAGTTGGTTTAACCCTATCCACCCAACACGTTTTTGATGTCATATTACTTAACCCACTCATTCTTACCATATTGGTTAAGTGTCATTAGCCTAATCATATTACTACCGCAACCCTGTAGGACCTCTCACATTGGGCTACCATTTATGGTTGCTGGATTCGCCGGGCTAGTCCGGGCAGTCTTATACCATAAATGAGTCCAACCTCGTGTCCATACAGTTGTCACGCATCTAATTTTCAAATTAGGTTTTTTAAGGTAACCATCCCGTCCATCGGATCAGTTAGGGATAGCCAGGGAGGGCAGGAAACTTGTATTTTCCAAACCCAAGCCTAGACACTATCCTCTCTGTCACCCTAGAACATTCAGGTATATGTGTCATTAATCTATTCATAAATTCACTATAAAGTTATGCCAATTTATAGCCTTTTATTCACACGTAAGTTATTTCTAATTTACTTACTCCATAATTTACATTAATAAACATTTATTATTATGGCCCACCTTCCCTTCAAATCATGTTTATAATTTTTGGTATGTAAATTATACCAAATTAAATGTCACTAACCATGATTATGCTAACATGACAGTTACATGTAATTTCAAATTGTTAATCAGAGTAGGCCGTACCCTACCTTCCCAAACTTGCCATAATAGCCATGCCCAAAATTACTATGTCATATATTTGGCGTTCCAAATCAATAGTTAAGCCTAATCTAGATTTAATGTTTATATTTACATTTTATACCAATCTAGATTAAATATCCAAATTCACAATTCATGTCCAAACTATATCTAGTTTACAGTTTATGCCTAAAACTTGATTTACCTGCCAAACCTACGCATATACCCAAAATTATATGTACACCATATTTACACCAATTTACCTATAACAAGTTCTAGCTTTTTACATATATCATGATACATGTCAAATACATATACTAATTTATATATGCCTAATCCTAGCCAATTTACATATATACCAAGTTTCTTGCCTTTCTACATTACATAGATCCAATTTATGCCAAATATCCAAAATCTATATTTAGGCGTGTTCACATTAATAGTTATCCTATTTTAATATAGGTCTTTTATGCCTAAGCCACACATTCCTTTTTGTTCAAGTCATAGTCCGTTATATAAAATATGCCCAAGGATCTAGGTCTAACATGTATTATGTCTTTTAATTCAGATCTTAATTTTTAATTTGCCTTATATTCCAAATTTACAAGTCATATATTATCATATGATAATCCCAAACTGACATATATGCACAGATCTAGATCTAATTTACAACCTATTTCCTTTACTCAAATCAGTCACAAATCAATCCAATTTTGCATCATTCATTGCATTGTCCCAAATATTTTAGCGTATGTTAATCTCTTATGAGATTGGCTCAGGCTCGTGGTAGCCTGGCTATAGAACAGAAAGCAGAAAGAAATACAGAGTAAAATAGATCAGAACAGAACATCCTCAAATTCAGATTTACAATCATGTCATAATTATAATTAAAGTTTATATCGGAAAATAACTGTGCTTGCCTTGATTGGATTAAAGAAAGAATCTTTAATTGTTGTAGAATCGTTGCAGAAGCTTTAATCTTTTACTTAGCTTTGTTGTTCGTCTCTTTCAAATGGAGGCTCCCTCTAATTCTCATTCGACAGCATGGCGGCTTCAACTCTTATTTTCATGTGAATATTTAGTTGGAGACCTAGGGTCTTTTTATAGAGTTGCATTTTAATTTGAGCCGTCCGATAATGCTAGGGTTAATCAAGGCCATCAATTTCAAAAGAGGCTAATTATGTTCACAATTAAGGACTGTAAATTACTCCCATTTTAAATTATGTCATAATTACTATGCATGCAAATTACCCCCATTTTGAATTATGCCATAATTACTATGCATGCAAATTACCCCCATTTTGAATTATGCCATAATTACTATTTCAATTACATGTAATTTCATGTTTTAGCATATATATATATACTCTACAATGTACACATTTCTCATAGGACAAATCCTATATGTAAATAATTCCTAATTTTACTTATGCCATAATTACTCTCTTAATGTACATTATCAACATTTACTATTATTTGTTTATCCATATAAATATGTACACATTAGATACATCCCCCCTTTACTCACTTATTATTATTTTTGTATGCATATTAGATACATCCCCCCTTTTACAAACTTATTATTGTTTTTGCAACCTTAATGTTAACAGAAAATTCGGGGTGTTACATTCTCCCCTCCTTTTAGGATTTTGTCCCCAAAATCTTCAAGTTAGGAAGAATGTGTCCTACCATCCAATCATCCATCTATTCAACCATTCAATCACAGGAATCCATTGTCCTTAAAAAGACTTCTAATGCTTCATGATCATATGCAAAGTGTGTGTATATGTCCTTATCTAATGCAAAATCAGGCGGTCTACTGATTCAGTTGACCTCCTTAATGCAAATTATGTCAGTGTTATGAATCCATTATGTATGCAAATTTTCCTATTTGATACATATCATTTCTATATGAGTGCACAACCATTCACTCATATGCAACATCCACGTGCTGTTTCAACCAATTTTCACCCATAAAAATTTAAAATGCTCACACATCCATATGCAGCATGAGAGTGTTTTCGAGCCGATCTAGTGCCTAGTGTGTGTATATGCGTCCACGAGCAACCACTAGCATCCACTTGCATCCACTTGCATCCACTTGCAACCATCAAACATAACATGTCTCAAACACATGTTTACATCCATAGGATCCCTATCTATAGGTTGAATATTCGATCGATAGGATACAGTCGAGTGATGGAAGCGAGTACAGATAAAACAAAAACTTGGTTCCCATTAGACATTGGTTGAGAAAATAATTCCCCTAAGTATCAACCCCGAAGACCGAAATCAACATCAGATTGACACCCAGAGGATTACCTTCTTTAGACAATGTCACAACTGGAAATCAGAATTATTCAGATTTTTACAGATTACAGGTAAATATCAGATTATCAAATGATCTTTTTTTTTTTTAGGAAACTAAGCATGATAAAATCATATCCCACAAAAACTCAGAATGTATGCGTCATACTTGACGCCTAACACAGATATCTCTCAAACCTTAATTTAAAACAGATGAGTCATAACCCTTATGGGTCTAAGTCTATAGCGGAATCAGAAACAATACTAGTATTGAAGTGCAGAGTACCAATTACAGAATCAAAATACCAGAATCAGAAAGATTCTTAAACTCCATAACCAGATAAGAAAATTAAACCTTATACGGAAATTTTCCCTATTTCTATCCTATCCACTAGCCTCGAGAGTGTTTGCCTGCCCTCCAGAAGTTGTCCCTGCCCTCTGCCCTTGCCCTCGTTTCTTCGGGCAGTCCCTAGTGAAGTGTCCCATCTCCCCACAATTGAAGCAAGCGCCCTTCCTCTTTCTGCAATCCTTGTTCAGATGAGTTGAGCTTCCACAGGTAAAGCACTTTTTCTCCTTCTTATCTTCAGATTCCTTACCTTTCCTTTGGGTCTCTTTTTTGGGCCATTCCTTCTTGTTCTGTGGTTCTTCCTTCCTTGCCTCTTTCTTCTCGGGTGCCTTATCAGCTTTAGTGCCTTTTTCTTCATGCATGTATGCCATTTCTACTAGCTTCTCAAAGGTGGCCCCCATAGGGATGTGGGTCATAGCCAACCCTTGCAACGGCTCATTCAAGCCTTGAACGAACCTCAGAGCCTTCTTCTCTGGTGTGTTCACCAAGTCCATGCCAAATCTTGCTAACTGATTAAATTTGTTAACATATTCTTTCACTGATGAGCTTCCTTGCTTTAATGTCAAGAACCTTTCCATATACAGATTTTCTTCTGCCCGTGAGAGAAACTTCGCCACAAACCTACGTCTGAAATCCGCCCAAGAGTCAACAGGACGCTCCCCATTAGTGACCTCCCACCAAAACGAGGCCTCTCCCTTCATCAACCAAGCCGCTAAACGGACTTTCCTTTCGTCTTCTACTTCAAAGATTCCAAGCAATTCCTCCGTCTCCTTAAGCCAGTCTCTGGCTTCTACAAACGACTCTGAGCCTTGAAAAGTTTTTCCGCCCATAGCCTTAAATTCCTTGCACGTCTTTGCAAAAGTATCAACGCGAGGAGGAGGAGGAGGAATGGGTGCAACAGGGGGTGGAGGAACATCTGCTGGGCCTGCGGCGGTGGCCCTAGCTTCCAAATACCTCCTAAACCATCCTGGTACCGTTACACCCTCCGGAAGGTTCAAATCTTCAGCCATGCTGAAACGAAAAAGGAAAGATTCAAAAAGGAGAATTCGAAAGATAAGATATATGGCTTTTTGGGGACTATGTTTTTTTTTCAAAATGAGCTTTACTTTTGAAAATACCTCCTTTTTCAAAACCTTTTTGGAAATAGTTTTCAAAAACTTCTATCTAATCTGGTAACCTTAAGCTCTGATACCAAGTGTAACACCCCACCTCCGTTAAGGTCACTCACAAAGGTAACGCCTTAACTTTGGTGGAGAGTTTTAGTAAACAGAACATAATATTACAAGACAGATAAACAGTACTTGAAAAATAATAACTTTATTACAGCGGGAAACAGAAATCAGTATGGTTACATCTTTATCAAAAAACTCAAGTACATAAATATCAGCCTTGTTCAAACTATCAGAGTACAAAACTTTAAAAGCATAATCCCCACAGAAGAGAAGCTATCATGAGCCAAGCCATACTTTAAGCACTTCAAGCAGAAGGAATCCGGATCAAGCTAGAGTATTCCCTCCTTAGAAAACCTGGGGGGGGAATGGAAGAAAAGGGGCGAAAACAAGCAAGGTCAGACATAAAGTCTGGCAAGTCCAGTGATTTTCAGTTATGAACAGATAATAGTAATGATGACATGAACATAAAGCTGGACAAGAGATAACGTAACAGAAGCAAAAGATATACTTAAGTTAAACAGAAGAAACAGAATTACATAAGCTATTACTTTTCACTTCTCTGCACTAATACCAGTATAAAAGAATTAGGTGTTACCCTGGCGTTCAGACTACAACAGAAACGGAGTCAGAATAATTTCTACAAAAACAGAGTACTAGTAAATGGGCTTTTACCGCCCAAGCAGAAACATATGGTACAGAAACAGAAACAGAGTGCTAGTATTGGGCCTTTACCACCCAAACAGAAATAATGGGCCTTTACCACCCGAACAGACGGTACCACACTGAAGCGGATAAGTATTACACCCAACAGAAACAGACGGTACCCCAACAGAATTAGATAGAATTAGATGTACCCTAAATTCTACCCCAAGCGATCGGCTCCCTAATACATAAATACCCTGTGCCAGCCCCACAGAAGGGTGTATCGTTCCCTAAAGTGGCAACCTTTGAACGACACAGACCTATTTATGGATGTCACGGCGTCTTACATCCACAGAGGCAGACCGGGATCCATGCACGCACATGACCCGGTTGGAACGCACCATCAACACCCCTCGCCATTATCAGAATGAACCGCTTATAATTAGTTCAGTAAGCGTGCCCGGACCCTACCTACTGTTGGGTCAAAGTTTTGATACCAGAAAGGGTTACTGACTAATATGGGTCACAAACAACAGATGACACAAGTAAATTCCCTCCTAACCTTGTGTCCCCAAACTAACAGGTTTCAGATTAACTTGTTTACAAGTTCAGACATACAGAGTTCAGATTTACCAGTTCACAGATCAGAAAATCCAATCAACAAGTTTTCAGACTAACGGGTCAGATGTACAGATTTAGCAGATTTGTCTAACTTTGTATTGGGCCTACAGATTCATGAACGGGTTTATCACATATATTAGTCTAGTTGGTTTAACCCTATCCACCCAACACGTTTTTGATGTCATATTACTTAACCCACTCATTCTTACCATATTGGTTAAGTGTCATTAGCCTAATCATATTACTACCGCAACCCTGTAGGACCTCTCACATTGGGCTACCATTTATGGTTGCTGGATTCGCCGGGCTAGTCCGGGCAGTCTTATACCATAAATGAGTCCAACCTCGTGTCCATACAGTTGTCACGCATCTAATTTTCAAATTAGGTTTTTTAAGGTAACCATCCCGTCCATCGGATCAGTTAGGGATAGCCAGGGAGGGCAGGAAACTTGTATTTTCCAAACCCAAGCCTAGACACTATCCTCTCTGTCACCCTAGAACATTCAGGTATATGTGTCATTAATCTATTCATAAATTCACTATAAAGTTATGCCAATTTATAGCCTTTTATTCACACGTAAGTTATTTCTAATTTACTTACTCCATAATTTACATTAATAAACATTTATTATTATGGCCCACCTTCCCTTCAAATCATGTTTATAATTTTTGGTATGTAAATTATACCAAATTAAATGTCACTAACCATGATTATGCTAACATGACAGTTACATGTAATTTCAAATTGTTAATCAGAGTAGGCCGTACCCTACCTTCCCAAACTTGCCATAATAGCCATGCCCAAAATTACTATGTCATATATTTGGCGTTCCAAATCAATAGTTAAGCCTAATCTAGATTTAATGTTTATATTTACATTTTATACCAATCTAGATTAAATATCCAAATTCACAATTCATGTCCAAACTATATCTAGTTTACAGTTTATGCCTAAAACTTGATTTACCTGCCAAACCTACGCATATACCCAAAATTATATGTACACCATATTTACACCAATTTACCTATAACAAGTTCTAGCTTTTTACATATATCATGATACATGTCAAATACATATACTAATTTATATATGCCTAATCCTAGCCAATTTACATATATACCAAGTTTCTTGCCTTTCTACATTACATAGATCCAATTTATGCCAAATATCCAAAATCTATATTTAGGCGTGTTCACATTAATAGTTATCCTATTTTAATATAGGTCTTTTATGCCTAAGCCACACATTCCTTTTTGTTCAAGTCATAGTCCGTTATATAAAATATGCCCAAGGATCTAGGTCTAACATGTATTATGTCTTTTAATTCAGATCTTAATTTTTAATTTGCCTTATATTCCAAATTTACAAGTCATATATTATCATATGATAATCCCAAACTGACATATATGCACAGATCTAGATCTAATTTACAACCTATTTCCTTTACTCAAATCAGTCACAAATCAATCCAATTTTGCATCATTCATTGCATTGTCCCAAATATTTTAGCGTATGTTAATCTCTTATGAGATTGGCTCAGGCTCGTGGTAGCCTGGCTATAGAACAGAAAGCAGAAAGAAATACAGAGTAAAATAGATCAGAACAGAACATCCTCAAATTCAGATTTACAATCATGTCATAATTATAATTAAAGTTTATATCGGAAAATAACTGTGCTTGCCTTGATTGGATTAAAGAAAGAATCTTTAATTGTTGTAGAATCGTTGCAGAAGCTTTAATCTTTTACTTAGCTTTGTTGTTCGTCTCTTTCAAATGGAGGCTCCCTCTAATTCTCATTCGACAGCATGGCGGCTTCAACTCTTATTTTCATGTGAATATTTAGTTGGAGACCTAGGGTCTTTTTATAGAGTTGCATTTTAATTTGAGCCGTCCGATAATGCTAGGGTTAATCAAGGCCATCAATTTCAAAAGAGGCTAATTATGTTCACAATTAAGGACTGTAAATTACTCCCATTTTAAATTATGTCATAATTACTATGCATGCAAATTACCCCCATTTTGAATTATGCCATAATTACTATGCATGCAAATTACCCCCATTTTGAATTATGCCATAATTACTATTTCAATTACATGTAATTTCATGTTTTAGCATATATATATATACTCTACAATGTACACATTTCTCATAGGACAAATCCTATATGTAAATAATTCCTAATTTTACTTATGCCATAATTACTCTCTTAATGTACATTATCAACATTTACTATTATTTGTTTATCCATATAAATATGTACACATTAGATACATCCCCCCTTTACTCACTTATTATTATTTTTGTATGCATATTAGATACATCCCCCCTTTTACAAACTTATTATTGTTTTTGCAACCTTAATGTTAACAGAAAATTCGGGGTGTTACATTCTCCCCTCCTTTTAGGATTTTGTCCCCAAAATCTTCAAGTTAGGAAGAATGTGTCCTACCATCCAATCATCCATCTATTCAACCATTCAATCACAGGAATCCATTGTCCTTAAAAAGACTTCTAATGCTTCATGATCATATGCAAAGTGTGTGTATATGTCCTTATCTAATGCAAAATCAGGCGGTCTACTGATTCAGTTGACCTCCTTAATGCAAATTATGTCAGTGTTATGAATCCATTATGTATGCAAATTTTCCTATTTGATACATATCATTTCTATATGAGTGCACAACCATTCACTCATATGCAACATCCACGTGCTGTTTCAACCAATTTTCACCCATAAAAATTTAAAATGCTCACACATCCATATGCAGCATGAGAGTGTTTTCGAGCCGATCTAGTGCCTAGTGTGTGTATATGCGTCCACGAGCAACCACTAGCATCCACTTGCATCCACTTGCATCCACTTGCAACCATCAAACATAACATGTCTCAAACACATGTTTACATCCATAGGATCCCTATCTATAGGTTGAATATTCGATCGATAGGATACAGTCGAGTGATGGAAGCGAGTACAGATAAAACAAAAACTTGGTTCCCATTAGACATTGGTTGAGAAAATAATTCCCCTAAGTATCAACCCCGAAGACCGAAATCAACATCAGATTGACACCCAGAGGATTACCTTCTTTAGACAATGTCACAACTGGAAATCAGAATTATTCAGATTTTTACAGATTACAGGTAAATATCAGATTATCAAATGATCTTTTTTTTTTTAGGAAACTAAGCATGATAAAATCATATCCCACAAAAACTCAGAATGTATGCGTCATACTTGACGCCTAACACAGATATCTCTCAAACCTTAATTTAAAACAGATGAGTCATAACCCTTATGGGTCTAAGTCTATAGCGGAATCAGAAACAATACTAGTATTGAAGTGCAGAGTACCAATTACAGAATCAAAATACCAGAATCAGAAAGATTCTTAAACTCCATAACCAGATAAGAAAATTAAACCTTATACGGAAATTTTCCCTATTTCTATCCTATCCACTAGCCTCGAGAGTGTTTGCCTGCCCTCCAGAAGTTGTCCCTGCCCTCTGCCCTTGCCCTCGTTTCTTCGGGCAGTCCCTAGTGAAGTGTCCCATCTCCCCACAATTGAAGCAAGCGCCCTTCCTCTTTCTGCAATCCTTGTTCAGATGAGTTGAGCTTCCACAGGTAAAGCACTTTTTCTCCTTCTTATCTTCAGATTCCTTACCTTTCCTTTGGGTCTCTTTTTTGGGCCATTCCTTCTTGTTCTGTGGTTCTTCCTTCCTTGCCTCTTTCTTCTCGGGTGCCTTATCAGCTTTAGTGCCTTTTTCTTCATGCATGTATGCCATTTCTACTAGCTTCTCAAAGGTGGCCCCCATAGGGATGTGGGTCATAGCCAACCCTTGCAACGGCTCATTCAAGCCTTGAACGAACCTCAGAGCCTTCTTCTCTGGTGTGTTCACCAAGTCCATGCCAAATCTTGCTAACTGATTAAATTTGTTAACATATTCTTTCACTGATGAGCTTCCTTGCTTTAATGTCAAGAACCTTTCCATATACAGATTTTCTTCTGCCCGTGAGAGAAACTTCGCCACAAACCTACGTCTGAAATCCGCCCAAGAGTCAACAGGACGCTCCCCATTAGTGACCTCCCACCAAAACGAGGCCTCTCCCTTCATCAACCAAGCCGCTAAACGGACTTTCCTTTCGTCTTCTACTTCAAAGATTCCAAGCAATTCCTCCGTCTCCTTAAGCCAGTCTCTGGCTTCTACAAACGACTCTGAGCCTTGAAAAGTTTTTCCGCCCATAGCCTTAAATTCCTTGCACGTCTTTGCAAAAGTATCAACGCGAGGAGGAGGAGGAGGAATGGGTGCAACAGGGGGTGGAGGAACATCTGCTGGGCCTGCGGCGGTGGCCCTAGCTTCCAAATACCTCCTAAACCATCCTGGTACCGTTACACCCTCCGGAAGGTTCAAATCTTCAGCCATGCTGAAACGAAAAAGGAAAGATTCAAAAAGGAGAATTCGAAAGATAAGATATATGGCTTTTTGGGGACTATGTTTTTTTTTCAAAATGAGCTTTACTTTTGAAAATACCTCCTTTTTCAAAACCTTTTTGGAAATAGTTTTCAAAAACTTCTATCTAATCTGGTAACCTTAAGCTCTGATACCAAGTGTAACACCCCACCTCCGTTAAGGTCACTCACAAAGGTAACGCCTTAACTTTGGTGGAGAGTTTTAGTAAACAGAACATAATATTACAAGACAGATAAACAGTACTTGAAAAATAATAACTTTATTACAGCGGGAAACAGAAATCAGTATGGTTACATCTTTATCAAAAAACTCAAGTACATAAATATCAGCCTTGTTCAAACTATCAGAGTACAAAACTTTAAAAGCATAATCCCCACAGAAGAGAAGCTATCATGAGCCAAGCCATACTTTAAGCACTTCAAGCAGAAGGAATCCGGATCAAGCTAGAGTATTCCCTCCTTAGAAAACCTGGGGGGGGAATGGAAGAAAAGGGGCGAAAACAAGCAAGGTCAGACATAAAGTCTGGCAAGTCCAGTGATTTTCAGTTATGAACAGATAATAGTAATGATGACATGAACATAAAGCTGGACAAGAGATAACGTAACAGAAGCAAAAGATATACTTAAGTTAAACAGAAGAAACAGAATTACATAAGCTATTACTTTTCACTTCTCTGCACTAATACCAGTATAAAAGAATTAGGTGTTACCCTGGCGTTCAGACTACAACAGAAACGGAGTCAGAATAATTTCTACAGAAACAGAGTACTAGTAAATGGGCTTTTACCGCCCAAGCAGAAACATATGGTACAGAAACAGAAACAGAGTGCTAGTATTGGGCCTTTACCACCCAAACAGAAATAATGGGCCTTTACCACCCGAACAGACGGTACCACACTGAAGCGGATAAGTATTACACCCAACAGAAACAGACGGTACCCCAACAGAATTAGATAGAATTAGATGTACCCTAAATTCTACCCCAAGCGATCGGCTCCCTAATACATAAATACCCTGTGCCAGCCCCACAGAAGGGTGTATCGTTCCCTAAAGTGGCAACCTTTGAACGACACAGACCTATTTATGGATGTCACGGCGTCTTACATCCACAGAGGCAGACCAGGATCCATGCACGCACATGACCCGGTTGGAACGCACCATCAACACCCCTCGCCATTATCAGAATGAACCGCTTATAATTAGTTCAGTAAGCGTGCCCGGACCCTACCTACTGTTGGGTCAAAGTTTTGATACCAGAAAGGGTTACTGACTAATATGGGTCCCAAACAACAGATGACACAAGTAAATTCCCTCCTAACCTTGTGTCCCCAAACTAACAGGTTTCAGATTAACTTGTTTACAAGTTCAGACATACAGAGTTCAGATTTACCAGTTCACAGATCAGAAAATCCAATCAACAAGTTTTCAGACTAACGGGTCAGATGTACAGATTTATCAGATTTTCAGATTTGTCTAACTTTGTATTGGGCCTACAGATTCATGAACGGGTTTATCACATATATTAGTCTAGTTGGTTTAACCCTATCCACCCAACACGTTTTTGATGTCATATTACTTAACCCACTCATTCTTACCATATTGGTTAAGTGTCATTAGCCTAATCATATTACTACCGCAACCCTGTAGGACCTCTCACATTGGGCTACCATTTATGGTTGCTGGATTCGCCGGGCTAGTCCGGGCAGTCTTATACCATAAATGAGTCCAACCTCGTGTCCATACAGTTGTCACGCATCTAATTTTCAAATTAGGTTTTTTAAGGTAACCATCCCGTCCATCGGATCAGTTAGGGATAGCCAGGGAGGGCAGGAAACTTGTATTTTCCAAACCCAAGCCTAGACACTATCCTCTCTGTCACCCTAGAACATTCAGGTATATGTGTCATTAATCTATTCATAAATTCACTATAAAGTTATGCCAATTTATAGCCTTTTATTCACACGTAAGTTATTTCTAATTTACTTACTCCATAATTTACATTAATAAACATTTATTATTATGGCCCACCTTCCCTTCAAATCATGTTTATAATTTTTGGTATGTAAATTATACCAAATTAAATGTCACTAACCATGATTATGCTAACATGACAGTTACATGTAATTTCAAATTGTTAATCAGAGTAGGCCGTACCCTACCTTCCCAAACTTGCCATAATAGCCATGCCCAAAATTACTATGTTATATATTTGGCGTTCCAAATCAATAGTTAAGCCTAATCTAGATTTAATGTTTATATTTACATTTTATACCAATCTAGATTAAATATCCAAATTCACAATTCATGTCCAAACTATATCTAGTTTACAGTTTATGCCTAAAACTTGATTTACCTGCCAAACCTACGCATATACCCAAAATTATATGTACACCATATTTACACCAATTTACCTATAACAAGTTCTAGCTTTTTACATATATCATGATACATGTCAAATTACATATACTAATTTATATATGCCTAATCCTAGCCAATTTACATATATACCAAGTTTCTTGCCTTTCTACATTACATAGATCCAATTTATGCCAAATATCCAAAATCTATATTTAGGCGTGTTCACATTAATAGTTATCCTATTTTAATATAGGTCTTTTATGCCTAAGCCACACATTCCTTTTTGTTCAAGTCATAGTCCGTTATATAAAATATGCCCAAGGATCTAGGTCTAACATGTATTATGTCTTTTAATTCAGATCTTAATTTTTAATTTGCCTTATATTCCAAATTTACAAGTCATATATTATCATATGATAATCCCAAACTGACATATATGCACAGATCTAGATCTAGTTTACAACCTATTTCCTTTACTCAAATCAGTCACAAATCAATCCAATTTTGCATCATTCATTGCATTGTCCCAAATATTTTAGCGTATGTTAATCTCTTATGAGATTGGCTCAGGCTCGTGGTAGCCTGGCTATAGAACAGAAAGCAGAAAGAAATACAGAGTAAAATAGATCAGAACAGAACATCCTCAAATTCAGATTTACAATCATGTCATAATTATAATTAAAGTTTATATCGGAAAATAACTGTGCTTGCCTTGATTGGATTAAAGAAAGAATCTTTAATTGTTGTAGAATCGTTGCAGAAGCTTTAATCTTTTACTTGTATTAGCTTTGTTGTTCGTCTCTTTCAAATGGAGGCTCCCTCTAATTCTCATTCGACAGCATGGCGGCTTCAACTCTTATTTTCATGTGAATATTTAGTTGGAGACCTAGGGTCTTTTTATAGAGTTGCATTTTAATTTGAGCCGTCCGATAATGCTAGGGTTAATCAAGGCCATCAATTTCAAAAGAGGCCAATTATGTTCACAATTAAGGACTGTAAATTACTCCCATTTTAAATTATGTCATAATTACTATGCATGCAAATTACCCCCATTTTGAATTATGCCATAATTACTATGCATGCAAATTACCCCCATTTTGAATTATGCCATAATTACTATTTAAATTACATGTAATTTCATGTTTTAGCATATATATATATATACTCTACAATGTACACATTTCTCATAGGACAAATCCTATATGTAAATAATTCCTAATTTTACTTATGCCATAATTACTCTCTTAATGTACATTATCAACATTTACTATTATTTGTTTATCCATATAAATATGTACACATTAGATACATCCCCCCTTTACTCACTTATTATTATTTTTGTATGCATATTAGATACATCCCCCCTTTTACAAACTTATTATTGTTTTTGCAACCTTAATGTTAACAGAAAATTCGGGGTGTTACAGTTTCAATTACATGTTTTCATCCAAAAAGTTTCTACCTAAAAGATAAGGTCGAGGAGATATACCTAAAAAGATAGATAAAAGCGCAACTTAAGGAAAAAGAAAGATCAAAGATGTACCCTCGAAAAGAAAAGGGTAGGCTGCGCGTATTCTAGCTTCAGTTTCCCAAGTTGCGTCTCCCTCGGTGTCGCTCCACTGAACTTTGACGAGCTTGACTTCGCGGTTGCGTAGCTTCTTCACTTCCATTCCTAATATGCGGGTTGGAACTTTCCTCACGGTTGCTTCGCGTTCCACTTCAGCTTCTTCTAGGATATTTGGCTCTACCACTTCAGCGGATTCATGTAGACATTTTCGGAGGTGCGAAACATGAAAGACGTTGTGAACTCCGGCCAGCTTTTCGGGTAGGTCTAATCTATAGGCCATTTTCCCAATTTTCTCAATAATGGGAAACGGTCCTATGAACCTTGGTGCTAGCTTTCCTGTGGTTCCAAAACGAACAACGTTCCTTAACGGAGATACCTTAAGAAAAACTCTGTCCCCAACCTCAAATTCAAGGTCGGTCCTTCTCTTGTCGGCGTAGGATTTTTGTCTGTCTTGGGCTGTCTTCATTCTTCTCCGTATTAAGTCTACTTTCTCTGAAGTCTCTCGGATCATATCTGGCCCAAGTATG
This sequence comes from Allium sativum, assembly GCA_030737875.1. Lineage (NCBI taxonomy): Eukaryota > Viridiplantae > Streptophyta > Magnoliopsida > Asparagales > Amaryllidaceae > Allium > Allium sativum. The sequence goes on from CM060919.1 coordinate 344,078,179, forward strand.
AGTTTATCAGTAGTCTCCCACCAACAAGTGGGCGATCGGCACAGTCTTCCATATAAAGCTTCGAAGGGTGCCATTCTGATGGTTGCTTGGTAGCTGTTGTTGTAGGCAAATTCTACCAAAGGAAGGTGGTCTTCCCACGTCCCTCCGAAGTCAAGGACGCACAATCTTAAAAGGTCCTCCAAAACCCTGTTCACTCTTTCTGTCTGGCCGTCAGTTTGGGGATGATAGGTTGTGCGCAAGCATAACTGTGTGCCTACCGCTTCTTGCATACTCCGCCAAAACTCACTTGTGAAGATAGGGTCTCGGTCACTAACAATGCTGGATGGTATTCCTTGGAGTCGAACAATTTCCTTTAGGTAAAGAGATGCTAGGAATGAGGCAGTTCTTCTACTTTTGACAGGTAAAAAGTGGGCGCTTTTAGTAAGCCTATCCACTATTACCCAAATGCTAGTGTTGCCTCTTCTAGACCTAGACAGCCCATCAATGAAGTCCATTGAGATGCAATCCCACTTCCACTGCGGGACCTCTAGAGGATGGAGCAGACCGCCAGGCTTTCCGCCTTAACCTGTTGGCACACCATACACTTAGAAACGAAATATGCCACGTCCTTCTTCATGCCGTTCCAAAAGAAAGTTCTCTTTATGTCCTTGTACATTTTATCTCCGCCTGGATGTATCGTCATCTTGGAGTGATATGCTTCCTCGAGAACCTTCTTTACTAAATCCCTTGTCTGTGGGACGCATAGTCTTCCGTCTCGCCTTAGCCAACCCTTGTCGTCGATGGAGTATCTGCTGAGGTGACTTGAAGTCTCACACCTAATGAGCCTATCAATCGTCTCCACAAGCTGAGGGTCTTCGCGTTGTGCTGTCCCTATTGCGTCCACTAAAGTCGGGCGTACTTCGAGAGATGCTAGCAAGCCCGGTACAAAATCGGAGGAGGGCCTAAAGTCAAAGCTGGCTATAAACTCTAGGCTTTGTCTTTCAACAAACAACGGGCTTAGGGTTAGTTTCTTTCGGCTCAACGCGTCTGCCACTACGTTGCCTTTGCCCGGAGTGTAGGAGATCTCGAAATCGTACGAGGCAAGAAACTCCATCCATCTCTGTTGCCTCAAGTTAAGGTCTTTCTGCGAGAAAAGATATTTCAACGATTTATGGTCAATGTAAAGTTCAAACTTCTCACCTAGGAGATAGTGCCGCCAAGACTTGAGTGCAAAGACGATGGCAGCTAACTCAAGATTGTGGGTTTGGTAGTTCTTTTCGTGCACTTTCAACTGTCTTCCGCCATAAGCTACTACCCTTCCTTCTTGCATTAAGACAGCGCCTAGCCCTGTCCTACATGCATCTGTATAAACTGTGAACATCTTGCTTCCATCTGGCAACGTCAAAACTGGGGCTGTTGTAAGAGCCCTTTTCAGTCGTTGGAAAGCAAATTCGCAATCCAAGTCCCAATTGAACACTAGATTCTTCTTGGTCAGCCTTGTGAGCGGAGCTGATATCTTTGCAAAGTCTCTGATGAATTTTCGATAGAAGCCTGCTAGCCCTAGAAAACTTCGGACCTCAGTTGCGTTTCTTGGTGTCTTCCAGTCCTGTACCGCTACCACCTTAGCAGGGTCCACAGCTAACCCATTTTTGGATACTATATGCCCAAGAAATCTTACTTCCTCTCTCCAAAAGTGGCATTTGGAGAATTTGGCTTTTAGTTGATGGACTCGCAGAGTTTCCATGATTGCCCTTAGGTGTTGAGCATGCTCTTCTTCACTCTTTGAGAAGATCAAGATATCGTCTACGAAAACCACTACGAACTTATTGAGGAAATCTCTGAACACCCTACTCATCAGGTCCACGAAGTAAGCGGGTGCGTTTGTCAAGCCAAAAGGCATGACAAGCCATTCAAAGAAGCCGTCTGGGGTTCTGAATGCTGTTTTATCGATGCTATCTTCAGCCACCCTTAGCTGATGAAAACCGGTCGCCAAATCGAGTTGGGAGAAAACAGACGCTCCTACAAGCTGATCAAACAGATCGTCAATTCTGGGGAGAGGGTGCCTATTCTTTTTCGTTAGCTTGTTGAGCTCCCTATAGTCGACGCACAGACGGAGCGAACCATCCGCCTTTGTAGCGAACACCACTGGAGCGCCCCATTCTGAAATGCTCCTTCTAATGAACCCCTTCTCTAGAAGCTCTTTAATCCGTTTACTGAGCTCCATTCTTTCCCGTGGAGCCATGTGTCTAATGGGCAACGCAACGGGCTTTGCATTATCTACATGATATATGCGGAAGTCTATCTCCCGCTTCGGAGGCAAGCCCTTCACCTCTTCGAAGACATCCGGATATTCCCGGACCACTCTAACCGATTGCAAATTTTCAACAGAGGCATCTAGCGATTCAAGATAACTAAGAATAACCGCGTACGAGGGATTACAAGTAATTTCCAGAGTGTTACCAAGTTGGGTTAGAAGCCTAACCACCCTTTTCTCACAATCCAGGATGGCATCATTACTGGATAGCCAATCCATGCCCAAAATCAAACCATATCCCGAGAAGCCCAAAACAAAGGCACTACATCTAAATTCTACGCCTAGAATAGAAATTTTCAATCCCACACAGATCATAGATAAATAAGCTGGGCCCCCAATTGGATTTGAAACAATTAAGGGGTCCTCTACCATTCTAGTTTCTAGGTGCAGAGATTCTACTAAAGCAGATGAGATAAAGGAGTGTGATGCGCCAGAATCAAATAAAGTGCGAACTGGGTGATCTTAAAGATAAACTACACTTTCTACAGAAGTATTTATACCTCGCTGCTGCAGAGGTGGCGCTTCTAGCGCATGAACTTGTGCCCCTGAGGTGGATCCAGCCCTCTGCCCCTGCCCTCGTTTCTTTGGGCAATCCTTAGCCAGATGGCCTGTTTCACCACAAGAAAAGCACCCACCATTCATCTTGGCCTTCTTTTTCCGGCAATCTTTCACCAAGTGCCCCACTTTGCCACAGAAATTGCACTTCCTCTTCTCTTTGTTTTCTTTCCCGCCCTTCTTAAAGTCTGTCTTCTTAGGCTGTAAACCCTCTTTCTTCCCTTGAGAGCTTTCTGCCTTTGCCTCCTTCTTGCCCTTATCCTCTTCGTTCAGCAATGCCATCTGCACCAGCCTTTCATACGTAGCCCCCATGGGTATATGGGTCATGGCCAAACTGTGTAATGGCTCATTCAACCCCTTGACAAAGCGGAGAGCCTTCTTGTGCGGGGTGTTGACTAGGTCCAGTCCGAACCTAGCCAGCTGATCAAACTGATTAACATACTCTTTGACTGTCATATTCCCTTGCTTAAGAAATAAGAATTTTTCCAACTGAAGACTCCTTTCAGCTTCTGAGAGAAATTTAGCTTCAAACTTTGCCCTAAAGTCCTCCCACGTTTCCACTGGTCTTTCTGCATTGGTGACTTCCCACCAGTAGGAAGCCTCGCCTTTAAGTAGCCATACTGCCAGTTGTACTTTCTGCCTATCTTCTACCTCAAAGATGACGAATAAGTCTTCGGTTTCCTTCAGCCAATTCCTGGCTACCACGAAGGACTCGGTTCCATGAAAGTCCTTTCCTCCCATAGCTTTAAAGTCTTTACATATTTTTGCAAAAGTATTTCCCCGTGGAGGAGGTGGAGGAAGAGGTGCTGCTGCAGCTGGATGATTTCCTGCAGCTGGGGAAGGAGGAACAGTAGGACCTGGCTGAGTGGCCCTTGCTTCTAAGAATCGTCTAAACCAAACAGGTATTGGTATACCCTCTGGCAAGTTAAGTTCTTCGGACATGCTGAAACAAAAGAGATAGATTCAAAAAAGAAGGATAAAAGATAGTACCTATGGCTTTGGGGGACTATGCCTTTTTAAAATGAAATAATATTTTATCTTTAAAAATGCTTCTTTAAATTTTCTTTTGAAAATAATTTTTCAAAACTTTTTATCTTATCTGGTAATCCTATGCTCTGATACCAAGTGAAACACCCCACCTCCGTTAGGGTCACTCTCAACGGGAATGCCCTAATTTTGGTGGAGGTTTATAAGTATAAGTCACAGATATACAAGACAGATATAAGAACACATATTTTTGAACAGCGGAAAACAACAGCAATTTTTATTTCAACAAAATACGTGTTACACAAACCATGTCATAATTTGTCTTACAACCCTTCCAAAAACATAACATCATCATAACTGTCTTGATTACATTATTTAAAGAAGCATAAAAACATAAGTAAACTGCATAAGTCCCACAATTTCTGCCCAAAGCCATAGTCCAAAACGAAAAAGATCCAAGCAATACATTCTTTCTCTTCAAGCTGGATGTGAAAGCTGGTCAAGCTGCGGTATTCCCTCCCTGTGGACCTTGGGGGGGAACGAAAGAAAAGAAGACGAAAGAAAAGTAGAGTCAGACATAAAGCCTGAGTAAGTCTAGGACTATTCAGTCTATGAATAAAGAATTGGGCATGATAAGTATAGACTTGAAATGGAAAACACTATAAACTAGGTTAAGTTATCTAGGGTTGAATGTACTCATCGTACCCCATATTAATCTCTACATCCATATAAAGTAGTTCCCAACAGGCACCCCATAATCAGGGTGAAGAGATCCGTTTCTAAAGATCGGCTCCTACTCGTATAGTTACATGAGTCTTACGGCCCCCGTTGCTGTAGTTACCTATGCTGGTCCCACCATGGGGTGTATCAAGTCCCATAGTGGCGGCCCGACACAATCCTAGAATGCACAGGTATGCTACTGGTGCCCAGTGCCTTATTTTTCTACGCCGGAGTGTGTGCACGCCCGCACCCCGTTAGAACCTACACTGCTGCACCACTGCCGTCGATTTGACCTCTTACAGTCAGCCCAGTAATCGTGCCCCACCCTGCCTAGTTCAGGGTATCCTGATACACCTTATAGGGTTACTTCTGAAAAGGGTCCCCCGCTACTAGGTTTTCTATTTCTAGCCAACATGCTAAGTTGGTTAAGTGTTTTGTAAACCTAACCCCCAATCAGTCTGTATAGTTCAGCATGTTCCATTTTGATTAAGTATTAATTCAATTTACTTAATCCTATCAATCCTGACTCAGCCTTAATTGTCTTATTAAAGCCTCGACCTCTCACATTAGACAGGTATTGTTGTGGCTGCCTGTTGCCGGTTGGGTCCGGGCAGTCTTACGCCACAACTCAGTCTAACCTCAGGTCCTTATTGGGCTCCGTGTTTAACCACCCACATTGGATAGGTATTGTTGTGACTACTGGACAGCCGGGCGGTTCCAGGCAGGTTTACATCACAACTCAATCCAACCTCGGGTTAAACGCATCGTATTTTCTAAATTTACATATTTTGTCTCTTTCCTTTTTATATGTAAATATTTGCGGCCCATTATTCAAATTCATCTTTATTGGGTAAAATTAATTTATACAACTTAATTGTTTTTCAAGGTTGTTGGCATGCGTCAAACATGCCAACACATATGTTTTATATTTTACCCCAAACGTCAGTACCCCCGTTTTATATGTTTGCTAAAATTTAACATATGTTGGGTTTAACACTTAAACCCAACTTAGCCACATGAAAAAGGGGAGGCTTATAACATGGTGTTAATATATTCTAAGTAACATAAAAAGGGGAGTGTGAACGCATGAACTTGCAACATAACGATCAAATTAACATGAATTAGGCACATGTGAACTTGCATTGTAATAGCATATAATCATGGCATAAACATACTTAAACATGAATCATTCTATTCATATAATCATGGCATAAACATCCCTAAACATGAATCATTCTATTCATATAATCATGGCATAAACATACCTAAACATGAATCATTCTATTCATGTAAACTTGCAATTGGGATGTAAATCTAACTTAATTATGTGTCACATATATCACCATATGATTTTGATAACAACATAGGCCTAAAACATGTTTCAACTTGGCATAACACCAAACATAGTTTAGTCATATTCATAAAGATGCTTACTTTTGTCTCTAATACAAAAGTATGGTTTTACACTTGAATCACGATGCCAATTCCAACATAAATTCATATAAACCATAGTACTTAGTTGAATCCAATTTCACACTAAAAGTGATCATAAAAGTATGTACATCATATTGGCATAATGGTGAATCATATACTTGCATGAATCTCAAATAAACTACCACAACATATGGTCGTTAACATGAATCATATACTTGCATGAATCTAAACTAAACCACCACAAACATGTAGTTGTTAACTTCCAACATAAATCGCATACTTGCAAATATCCAATCGTTATACCACAACATTTCCAAATCGTTTAGAATCAAAGCAACATACAAATATAGATTATTATCACCACAAATCGAATACAATTCTATTTCTCATTTTACACAAATCAAAACACAATTATTTATTCACATCGGAATAGCACTCTACTTACAACGTATGACGAATCTTCAATTCAGGAATCTAAATTCTGAATTTGGAGATGCTATCCTTTGTTGTAGGCGTTGTTTTGATTTAATTGACGTTGCTTTAAGCTTTCGAATTGTCTCATAATTGTCTCTCAATTTCTGACGGCTATTCCTAGTCCTTCCTCAGCAGCATGACGGTCTCATCTCCATTTTTGTTTGTGTGAATTAGGGTGAGTCTTAGGTCCTTTTTATAGAGTTTGTGAGTTGATTAGGACCGTCGATGGAGCTTGGTTCAATAATAGCCGTTCGTTTGAAGGAGAGACCAATCAGGAGCTGACACCTAGCCCTAGTGACAAGGCAAGGCTCAGAAAATCGACCAAGCACAGACCAGGCCAGCCAGGGGGGGCTGGGTTCGACCTGGCTCAGGGGCCAGGTCGACCCCCCAGTCGACCCCCAGGTCGACTATGTAGTCGACCTGGGTGCCCCAGGTCGACTACCCAGTCGACTTGGGTAGCCCAAGTCGACTACCTAGTCGACCTGGGTGTCTTGGGCGGGAAAATTCCTACCCTGGCCAATCCGGCCTGATTTTTGAATTTTAAATTTGTTTTCTAAGTTGTTTTGGTCTGTTTGAATTTTAAACTGATTTCTGAAACTTTTGGAGGCCATAACTCCCTCATACGGAGCCCGTTTTACGCAAACTCGGACTCTATTTCAAGCAGAATTCCGAGACGAACGCAATGGCATATCCCGTTTCCCTTAATTCTTTGATTTGAAATTAGTTATACTTTAATTTGTGAATTTCACTGTTATGGAATACACGGGGTGTTACAAGATTCTTCGATATTGACCGACCCAGTCCGTTGGTACAGACCTATCCGGTGCTTTGCAACCGACCGTCCAGGTGCCTTGGTGCTGACCGACCAAGTCCGTTAATACTGACCGACCCGACCCGTTCTGAATGAAATGGACCAACCCGATGCTTTGCAGAATACGCCGACCCACTATTGAGGTCGATCCATATTTGCGACCTATCCGGATTGTTAAGGCCGACCCATATTTGTGACCAACCCAGTGCTTTGCAACTGACCGACCCGGTGCCTTAAGGCTGACCCAGTGTTTTAACAGGGTTAACACTTCGGTTTCATTCAGACCCAGAATGAACTTGTAAATGGATGTGTGTCTGACGTTGGATTTTATTCTGTGTTGATTGATTTCTATTAAATATATATCTGTTTGGTGGCGGAGAATTTATTCTCTTTCTTAACACCCTTCACTGAGACGTACGAGCTTAGAGGTTATATATTAATAGACATCAGTTGCATGGCGTGAATTGTCAGTGTGGCATGCTGAGATGAAAATGTTCAAGGCTTTTGTTGAAAAGCAAAGTCTTGTGGTTGATGATCAAAGCACGGCTTCAATTAGCATGGCTTTGTGTTGTAGCGTTAATTTGCGAGCCTCACACCCGGTATGAGTCAAAAACGGGATAGTGACCATAGGGAGTGCACAAAATTTCTTTCTTGGTATCATGGTATGGAGCCTAGACATTTTTACTTATGTGGATGATGGAATGACGCGCCTCGGATATTGAGTCCCAAGTGGCTCAGAGATAGGTCCGATAGGACTGGAAAACATGTGTTTGGGAATAGCTAATCCACTAAAGTAAGTGTTGACCAGCCCTACCGATTGCAAGGGCTCGCCAGCGTCCGAGTCCTGAGGAATTTGCTAGAGTGTCTCGAAACCGATGAGGAGCCATCGCTTGCCTCGACTCATAGATGGAATCCAATTTCCAATACGACATTTTTAGTTTTTAGTTGTAGAACTAGTATGGCGACATGATATATGGTACCCATGCCGTCTTTGATTGATACATTTATATTTGAAATTATTTCAACACTATGCACTTATAGTAATATCAAAATGATTTGTTTTAAACGTACCAAGCATATTTGGCTATTATAAGGGAAACTCTATCCTCCATCTTGTGTTGCATTGTGTGATGGGACTTGAGTCTTATAATAGCTTCATTTTCCAAAAATCATTGCGTTGTTTTATTGTATGGAGTAAATCCGTTCCATGTTATACGGCGTGGTCGCATAATTTCCCAACTTTTAAAGTAAAAATTTAGTTAACTTTTTTGTTCTCACACCAGTCCCATGACCGACTCGGAGTTTATTGTTTTAATCTAAACTCTGGGTGCCCATATTTTCCACATGGGCCGCTTGTCGTTTTGGTTTTTGTAGATATTTCTTTTCATAGGACCCCGGATTACAGCTGGAGCTATATTCAGAAAGATTTGTATCCGCATCTCTTTCAGTTGTGGTCGATGTATTTTCCACTGCTATGTATTTTAATCTCTGATATTTTCCACTGTAAACTATTTATTCATACTCTGAAATATTCTTGTATTCTAATGTAAATTTTTGTAATAGCAATGAAATTTTCTATTGTTTGTGTTCTGATGCGTCGTGTTCTCAAAGCAATCTAGGCTTTCCCGATAGGGGAAGTTTGGGTTGTTTCAAGTATTGTTTCTGATCCTATAGTAGTCTCAAACCCCATAGGAGAAACGACTCATTTATCTATGATATGTAGGGATTTGAGAATTTCTATTATGGGTGGAGAATTTGAATGCGATGCATATGTCCATGGCTTAATGGGCTATGGATTGGTTCTAGGAATGGACTGGCCAGCCATTTATGGTGCCAACCTTGATTGCAAGAGGGCAGTTGTTACACTTCTAACATGCCAAGGTAGAACTCTCAAAATTTCTTGTGACCCACGAAGGTCAGTTATGCTTAGTTTCCTAGATTCTTTTTATGCTTCCATTGACGATCTTCGATCAGTACCTATAGCCAGTGGTTTTTCGGACGGGTTCGATGAGGTTAGAGTATTAGCTGTCAAATGAGAGATAGATTTCAGAATTTACTTGGTGGAGTATGTGAAACCAGTCGCTTACCAGTGCGCCACCTGGCTTCTAAGGACAGGAGGAATCTCAACAAACAGGTAGGTGCATTATTTGAGAAAGGATTCATTAGACGGAGCATTTCTGAGTGGGAATCTCTAGTCATCTTTATAACCAAGGCGTATGGCTCTCTTCGTCTATGCGTGGACTATAGAGAGTTGGATAAACTCACCAAGAAGAATAGACACCCACTTCCGAGGGTTGATATCTTATTTGACCAACTACTAGGCGCTTCGGTTTTCTCACAATTGGATCTAACCACGGGCTTTCATCAGCTTAGGGTAGCGGATGATAGTATTGACAAGACAACTTTCAGAACTCCAGATGGTTTCTTTGAGCGGTTAGTCATGCCTTTTGGCTGAACATTGCACCCACATACTTCATTGATTTAATGAGTCAGGTGTTTACGGAATATATGAACAAGTTCGTGGTGGTTTTCTTGGATGATATTCTAGTTTTCTCAAGGAGCGAGGAAGATCATGCTAGACATCTAGAGGAGGTTCTCGGCACACTCAGACAGCATCAGCTTAAGGCTAAATTTTCTAAATGTCATTTAGGAAAAAGGAAGTAAGGTTCCTATGGCATGTAGTCTCCAAGGATTGAATAGCGGTGGACCCCGCTAAAGTTTTCGCAGCTCAAGATTGGAAAACTCCTAAGAATGCGACAGAGGTAAGGAGTTTCCTTGGATTGGTGAGTTATTATAGAAAGTTCATTGAGGACTTTGGAAGGGTATCAACTCCAGTCACCCATCTGACGAAGAAGAACTTGGCTTTCGCTTAGATCATTGATTACGAGGATGCATCCCAGAGGATAAAGTGGGCTCTGACATCATCATCCATTCTGACTCTTCCCGATGGTAGCAAGGTGTTTACGATCTACACGGATGCTTATAGCATGGGATTAAGTGTTGTATTGATGCAAGAGAGTAAGGTGGTCAGCTATGGAAGTAGGAAATTGAGAGTTCATGAGAAGAACTGCCCCACCCACAACTTGTAGTTGGCAGCAATTGTGTTCGGACTTAAATCTTGGCGACACTATCTACTTGGAGAGAGGTTTGAGCTATACACAAATCACAATTCTCTCACATATTTGTTCTCGCAGAAGGATCTCAACTTAAGGCAGCAACGATGTATGGAGTTCCTTACATCCTATGATTTGAGATAGCTTATACCCCAGGCAAGTGTAATATGGTTACGGACGCGTTGAGTGGTCAAAGGATGGCCTTGAGTCCCTTGTTTGTAGAGAGGCAGAGCTTTGAGTTTATCTCAACCTTTGATTTTAGGCTATCTACGAATTTTACGCCTGGTTTGTTGGCATCATTTGAGGTGCGACCAACTCTTTTGGACTGCATTGGATCCATGCAGCGAGAGGATCAACAGTTAGTGGACATCTTAGATAGACTCGGTAAAGGAGTGACTCTAGTCATATAACTGCTATGTATTTTAATCTCTGATATTTTCCACTGTAAACTATTTATTCATACTCTGAAATATTCTTGTATTCTAATGTAAATTTTTGTAATAGCAATGAAATTTTCTATTGTTTGTGTTCTGATGCGTCGTGTTCTCAAAGCAATCTAGGCTTTCCCGATAGGGGAAGTTTGGGTTGTTTCAAGTATTGTTTCTGATCCTATAGTAGTCTCAAACCCCATAGGAGAAACGACTCATTTATCTATGATATGTAGGGATTTGAGAATTTCTATTATGGGTGGAGAATTTGAATGCGATGCATATGTCCATGGCTTAATGGGCTATGGATTGGTTCTAGGAATGGACTGGCCAGCCATTTATGGTGCCAACCTTGATTGCAAGAGGGCAGTTGTTACACTTCTAACATGCCAAGGTAGAACTCTCAAAATTTCTTGTGACCCACGAAGGTCAGTTATGCTTAGTTTCCTAGATTCTTTTTATGCTTCCATTGACGATCTTCGATCAGTACCTATAGCCAGTGGTTTTTCGGACGGGTTCGATGAGGTTAGAGTATTAGCTGTCAAATGAGAGATAGATTTCAGAATTTACTTGGTGGAGTATGTGAAACCAGTCGCTTACCAGTGCGCCACCTGGCTTCTAAGGACAGGAGGAATCTCAACAAACAGGTAGGTGCATTATTTGAGAAAGGATTCATTAGACGGAGCATTTCTGAGTGGGAATCTCTAGTCATCTTTATAACCAAGGCGTATGGCTCTCTTCGTCTATGCGTGGACTATAGAGAGTTGGATAAACTCACCAAGAAGAATAGACACCCACTTCCGAGGGTTGATATCTTATTTGACCAACTACTAGGCGCTTCGGTTTTCTCACAATTGGATCTAACCACGGGCTTTCATCAGCTTAGGGTAGCGGATGATAGTATTGACAAGACAACTTTCAGAACTCCAGATGGTTTCTTTGAGCGGTTAGTCATGCCTTTTGGCTGAACATTGCACCCACATACTTCATTGATTTAATGAGTCAGGTGTTTACGGAATATATGAACAAGTTCGTGGTGGTTTTCTTGGATGATATTCTAGTTTTCTCAAGGAGCGAGGAAGATCATGCTAGACATCTAGAGGAGGTTCTCGGCACACTCAGACAGCATCAGCTTAAGGCTAAATTTTCTAAGTGTCATTTAGGAAAAAGGAAGTAAGGTTCCTATGGCATGTAGTCTCCAAGGATTGAATAGCGGTGGACCCCGCTAAAGTTTTCGCAGCTCAAGATTGGAAAACTCCTAAGAATGCGACAGAGGTAAGGAGTTTCCTTGGATTGGTGAGTTATTATAGAAAGTTCATTGAGGACTTTGGAAGGGTATCAACTCCGGTCACCCATCTGACGAAGAAGAACTTGGCTTTCGCTTAGATCATTGATTACGAGGATGCATCCCAGAGGATAAAGTGGGCTCTGACATCATCATCCATTCTGACTCTTCCCGATGGTAGCAAGGTGTTTACGATCTACACGGATGCTTATAGCATGGGATTAAGTGTTGTATTGATGCAAGAGAGTAAGGTGGTCAGCTATGGAAGTAGGAAATTGAGAGTTCATGAGAAGAACTGCCCCACCCACAACTTGTAGTTGGCAGCAATTGTGTTCGGACTTAAATCTTGGCGACACTATCTACTTGGAGAGAGGTTTGAGCTATACACAAATCACAATTCTCTCACATATTTGTTCTCGCAGAAGGATCTCAACTTAAGGCAGCAACGATGTATGGAGTTCCTTACATCCTATGATTTGAGATAGCTTATACCCCAGGCAAGTGTAATATGGTTACGGACGCGTTGAGTGGTCAAAGGATGGCCTTGAGTCCCTTGTTTGTAGAGAGGCAGAGCTTTGAGTTTATCTCAACCTTTGATTTTAGGCCATCTACGAATTTTACGCCTGGTTTGTTGGCATCATTTGAGGTGCGACCAACTCTTTTGGACTGCATTGGATCCATGCAGCGAGAGGATCAACAGTTAGTGGACATCTTAGATAGACTCGGTAAAGGAGTGACTCTAGTCATATAACTAGATATTCTATGAACGAGAGTGGGTGGCTAAGACGAGATGGGAGATTGTGTGTTCCCAAAGTTAAGTATTTGCTGAGATCAGTTCTTGAGGAGGCTTATAAATCTCGGATGAATATCTATCTGGGCGGTGACAAGATGTACCGAGACATGAAGCGAGTTTTTCATTGGACTGGCATGAAGAAAGATGTGGAAGAGTTCACAGCCAGATGTTTGACTTGTCAATAAGTCTAGGCTGAACAAAGGAAACCTGGTGGATTACTCAACCCTCGGATATCCCACAATGAAAATGGGAAAGCGTCTCTACGGAGTTTGTTAATGGATAACCCCGATCGAGGAAAGGCAACATGAGTATATAGGTTATAGTAGACAGACTTACCGAGAGCGCTCACTTTATTCCTGTATAGAGAAAGAGGACGGTGGCTTGGCTACCGTCGGTTTACCTAAGAGAGATCGTCCGACTTCATGGGTACCTTCCAGTATAGTAAGTGAATGTGACCCCATCTTTACAAGTGAATTTTGGAGCAGCTTGCAAGAGGCCCTAGGTACACAATTAAGATTTAGCACAACTTATCACCCTCAAACTAATGGCAGACCAAGAGGGTCAATAAGGTTCTCGAGGATTTATTAAGGTTGTGTATCCTAGAATTCGGAGGGACTTGGGAGGAGAATCTCCCATTAGTCGAGTTCGCCTACAATAATTGTTATCAGTTGAGCATTGGTATGGCAACCTTCGAGGCACTTTATGGACGACCCTACAGATCACCGACATGTTGGTGGGAGTCTACAGACAGACTTCTACTTGGACCAGAGATGGTTAGAGAGACTTATGACAAGATAGAGCTTATTCGAAGAAGGATGAAAGTAGCTTAAGATAGGCAGAAGTCATATGTCGATAAGAGGAGGACTGAATAAGAATTCGGGGTAGGAGATATGGTCGTTATCAAAGTATCACCTCTGAGGAACGTAGTTCTATTTGGCTTGGTAGGGAAGTTGGCACTAAGATTTGTAGGACCATTTCCCACAGTTGAGAGGATATGCCAAATAGCCTATAAAGTTAGACTATTGGAGAGGCTGACGGGAGTTCACAATGTGTTCCGTGTTTCCTGCTAGAGGAAATGTCTACATGATTCAGTAGAGGTAGTAGAGCTAAGTACGTTTGAGGATGTCGAAGTAGAGAAGGAGGCATCAGTTCGGAAAGCTACTACCCTTATTCTTGAAACGGAAGTTAAGAAGCTACGCAACAAAGAGATCTAGTTAGTAAAGGTGAAATGGGAAGAAGATCGAGATTATGCAACGTGGGAACCCAAAGACAAGATTCGCACTTCTTACCCTTTTCTCTTATAGAGTACATTCTTAATTTCTTTCTAAGCTTTTGAGTTTGAATTGTTTTATCCATATCGTTTGAATCATCGATCCTTAGGTAGAAACCTATGTTTGAGACATGTTGTGTTTTAGGCATGTTATTATTTATGATTGCAAGTGTTTGCTCATGGATGTCAATGGGTGCATATACACACTCATTATGCACTAGATCGGCTCAAGCACTCACATATTGCATATGGATGTGTGTGCATTTTAAAATATCAATGGATGAAAATAGTTGAATCATCACAAGGATGTTTAATTTGGTGAACGCATATAGAGCTTATATGTACTATTAGGATTCTTTTGCGTACATATTGGATACATGGCACAAACATTTATTGCATTAAGGAGGTCAACTGACTTAGTGAACCACCTGATTTTCACATTAGTTTAGGTACATATAAAGAACACCTTTGCATATGTTCATATTAAGCATTAGAAATTCTAAGAACAATGGATGCCTGTAGATGATGGATGAGTAGATGGGTGTAGTTTTTAAGTAATAACATTCTTATTAACTTGAAGATTTCGGTCACAAAATCCTTTAAGGAAAGGAGAATGAAACATCCCATATTTTAATACACAGTAATTATATTAAGAGGATAATAAAAGGATAGGTAAAACAGACTTTACCGTTGCGTCCAATACGAAATTTTGGTTTAGATTGACCCTTGGTTTGCATAAATTGGATTAAGTATGAAGAAGTTATTATCTTAAGAAGATTGAACGAAAATATACACAAAATACATATATATATATATATATTAAATTAAATTAAATAAGCAGTGCAGAAAAGCAACGGTCACTGGGCGACTCAGCCCGACCGGGTCAACACTTGGGTCAACCCAGTTCTAAGGTAGGTCGACCCTAGAGTCGACACAGGTCCAGGTGGGTCGACCCACCTGCATGCAGAGCAGGTTCAAGCTTCTGTATCTGGACTGTTTTATACACAACGTTCATATGCTGACTCAGCATGAGGTTTACGGTCTTATTTGAAAACCTAAAATCTAATGGTTTAAAATTATCCTAACTTGTAACACCCCACCTCCTTTAAGGTCACTCACAAAGGGAATGCATTAACTTTAGTGGGGGTCATAAGAGTATAAAACAGATAAAATTTCAAAACAGACAAATTTAAGCAGCGAAAAATAATTAGAACTTTTATTCCATAGTAGCATAATAGGATAAACTTTCATAATGGTTCTTTCATACATCAACACCAAAACATCAAAACCCATTACTTCAAATATCTGTCTTGTTTCTCAAAAGAAGCATAATACAAAAAACATAACATAATTCCCCAATTAAGCTGTAATGATCCGCATTGGCAGAGGTATTATAATTAATTTATTTAATTATATAAATGGTGGTTTAGAGAATTTAATGGTCGAGGAATTAAATAATGGTGAATATTTAATTAAAATAAAAAATAAAAAATATTAAATTCTGAAATAATCAGAATTGGCTGAAATGGCGATATGGTGTGAACTGGATCATCTATGATATTTAATTCAGTTTAGAATTGAATTAGAATAACGAATATATTATATAAACGACAGTTGAACGAATAAATTATAATATAATTATAATCGAGCTTGAAATGGCGCTGCAGTTTGTAATTTGGCGATTCGAACTTCAACTGAATGTACGGGATTCATTTTAAGCCGGATTTCTGTAAAACAAGGAACGTTGGGAGCTGGTGAAGTATATCTTTCTAGTGGAAGAGAAAAATCAGTATTTCATTGTGTAGATTTTGATATATGGCTAAATCAAATTTTAAAATAGTCGCTATAGAATCGTTTATCGACCGTAACAGTTTATTCGATATAACTGGTGATCGGGTTTGAATTTAGACAAGGTTCTTTCGGGAAGTAGTTATAATTTAATTTTTAGAATTTTACTGTAATTTTTAATTAATTAAATAAGCAACTTTTTATTTGGAATATTTTGCACCTTGTATCAATATTTTAGGATTTCACGATATGAGTTAACCTACCGATATTTTTATATTTTTGAGATCACGGCACGTTTCTCGATTTAATGATATTTTCATATCAGTCCATGGACAAATAGAGTTTCGCATAATGGGGTACTCTCAAACGTAAAACAAATATCCTAACAGATTCCAGCGACCAAACAAAGGCCACGTTCATTCTTCTCAAACCGCTAGATTCCTTGGCCCTTAAAACAAGTGCGTGGCATTCAGGAATCCACAAGAGAAATCAACCTTTACTGATAAATACCCCTCCTTAAACCTAACTCTATTGTTTCCACGGCCAAACCTTTCTCAGTCACCGTCCTCTAAAGCAAAACAAAAGCATCGTGAATTCTAGATCCTCAAACAAATACAAATCAAATCTTTAAAGCCCCAAACATAGATTTATAGTTTCGATAAGGACTGCTCTTCACCTTCGTGTGATTTTCAAGAGCTTCCATCAACTTTTGTTCGACTTGTGTTAAACCACCGTGCGCCAGAGTTGTCGATTGCGGGTTCCTTGAGCATAGGATTTGGAAATGAACTTCGTAGTTGGATTTGTGCTGCGATTTAGCACCTCATGTCATTGTTTGGTGGATTTCTGTTCTTAAAAGGATCGCTCGATCCTTGTAATTGACCGTCGACGGCAGGGAGCCGCAGTCACCAGGGTACGGCAAGAAGGGGTTGCGAAGTAAAAGTAAACGAGGGGGGTCAGCCTGTGGTATCACGATTCTCTGTTGCTTCTAAAGGTTGGAAGGGGCTATGTTGGTGTATTCTATTTGAACGTATGAAGGAGAGAGCATCTGAGAAAAGAAGGGGAAGGAGGACCGCAAATAGATGAAAGGAGGGGGAGCAAGTTTCTGTAACTTGCGTTTTGAGTATAGGGGAAGAAGGTGATGTAACGGATGGTTGTCGGTTAAGGGTTGCAATGTGTTTGCACCTTGCTGTGTGTGAGGTATGAGAGGGCGTACTTGTACACAGGATTGGAGAAGTGCTACTCTATGCGGTCAAAGTGGATTTGTACTGGAGTTGGGCGGAAGGTTTGGTTGTTGGAAGGGATGTAAATGTGGACTGACAAGGAAGTTCGGAGAGAAGTGGAGTAGTAGGATCGGTTTTTGGTTTTCTGGCAAAAATGAAGGTGTTATAGCAATTGAAAGGGACGGAATGGCTTGCTTCATGCGGGTTGGAAAAAGATCTGAAGTGGGATGAAGGAGATGATGTTGTTCATACGGGTCTGAGTATATAAAGATGGGTTGGGCCGGAAAATTGAAAGGTAAGGCCCGTTTTAATTTATTTAAGTTTAAATTAAAATAAAAAGTATATTAACTTATAGATGTAGTATCTCATTAATACAGTATCAGTTTGACGAACGGTCTGATTCGTTGGGATCGTACGGACGAGAGCTCCCCAATGGAACTAACTGGAAGTGGATTTGAGCTCGTTTGAATTTATAACGAAATAAAATGTTTGATTTAAATCAAACAACAGTTTATCGTTCTTTAACGATGAATTGCCAATGTGAGTAAATCTCACTAACTCTGAACAGTTTATAATTTCATGTTGTATTTTTAGAACTGTTAAATATTGGCTGATTGACTGTGTGTTGACTGTTTGATTGAACTGCTAGTCAGTTAGTTGAATTTTTATATTGATTCTGTTTAACATAATATATCATATGGAACTGAAAGTGATGTTATCTATATTGTTTAACATCTGTGGATGCAGGGAAACAGGTTGGAGGAATCCAACTGGATTCCTCAACATTTATTTTACTGTTTTTCATCTATTGTGATATATGATGTGATATATAATCTGTTGTCGATTATATGTGTTTGGACAATACTGATCATCGTGATTTGATATGTTGAATACCATAACATACCGAAATGTTGATAAAGGAATATTTTCAAAGTGTATTTTGAAGATGAATTATTTATATAAAATCGATGGATTTTATATAGAAAAGGAAAAGGATTTTTATAAAAGAAATATTTATAAACTCAAAGGATAAGTTAGAATAAAAGGAAATCATTTGTAAAGTGAAGAACCGTTACTAAAAGTAAATCTTTATAAATGAATAGTTTATTCGAAAAGGAGTTATTCGATCAGAATTCATCGAATAGAATAAATTAGTTAGAGTTAATTGGTTAGAGTAAATCAGTTAGGGTTAACCAGTTAAAGTTAATTGGTTAGAGTAAATCATTTAGGGTTAACCAGTTAGAGTTAATTGGTTAGAGTAAATCAGTTAGGGTTAACTGGTTAGAGTTAATTGGTTAGGTTAAACCGTAGAGTTAAACAAGTTAGAGTTTATCAGTTAGAGCTAAACCAATAGGAGTTAATCGAACATAGTTAATTCGAATAGAGTAAAAGGAGTTAATCGAATATATAGTTTATTCGAATAGAGTAAAAGGAGTTAATCGAATATATAGTTTATTCAAATAGAATAAAGGAGTTAATCAAATATAGTTTATTCGAATAGAAGCAAAGGAGTTAAACGAATATAGTTTATTCGAAGAAAGTAAAAGGAGTTATCGTATATAGTTTATTCGAAAGGAGTTAAGTGAAATGAGTAAATCAATAGCGTTAGTCAAATAGAGTTAATCCAATAGTGTTATTCCAATAGAGTTAATTGATAAAGGGTTAATCGAATAGAGTTAAGTAAAAAGAGTCAATCGAATATAGCGATTCGAAGGAGGGTTAAGTAAGGAAGTTAGTAAAAGGAATATAAAGTGAACTTTGCCTATTTCAAAGTTAGAAATGTTGTTCAGTTAAGGTCCGATAGGTAGTTCTACCCCAACTTGATTGGCTTCGTTTTTAACTAAGGAATAGTTAAGGTTCGGCAGTAAAGGAAATGGTTTGAGTTGGCATCGCGATGGTTTGTGTAAACATCTGTCTAAGTCCAATGAAGAAGCTTTGGAAATGTTTTCCAAATAAAAAACCAGAAATGTTTTCTAATAAAGAAAACAAGAAATGGAAATGTTTTCCATTGTTAATAACGTATATTTTCCAAATTTAGAAAATAAGAAATATTGAATATAGGGAAACAGGAGATAAGTAAATTAATGAAATAAAGAGATAAATGTTGAATGATGTTTGATCGATATAAATTTCCATTTGGAAATAATATCGTTGTTTGCACACCTGTTTTTCTTCGATAGTTAAATCACAGACCATTCGAAGTTTTGACCATTTTAACGTTGTTAATATGGAGAGACCGGTTGGATTATTATCCAAAGAACCACTCTGTATTGGCATAAGCACTGCGAATCATATATGCCAAGATAATTGAAAATGGAGTTATGCAAGGGCTATCTTGTTTACAGAATAGTGCCTTCGGTTCATCCTATTCCTGGATGACTTGTATGGACGGATGTCTGACAGAGTATTTCCACACGATCACGTATATTGATTTCTCCAACCGTACCAAGAGTGGAAGCGGAGAAGGAAACTTCTTTTAGCTAACACATAATGTATGGTTGAGGACGTCAATCGGTGATTTGATGGATTTGACGATGTGGCATTCAAAGTGAATCTGGTATGATGATAAAGCGTAGCTTCTAGCCTCATCAACCGGTAAATGACAGAAATCGGGCAGGCAGCATGGCTAAGTCGGTTGCACCGAAGTAGGGTGTATAATCACCTGATCTCGAGTTTCATTTACTTCTAAAAATCTATTGTTGATGCTGTCCCATTCGGGAAACGGTTGCTGATCCCAACCGTTGGTGATATACATTCGATACACTCAAGCGAAATGAGTGGTCGGTCATGTGTGGCTGGGTTGCAAGATGTTCTTGTTGAACCCAGTGTATTCCTCTCTAGAGGTACACTAGCGAAAGGTGGTTCCATACCTTGTCATAGTTGGAAATCCATTACCCAATACGTGCTTGCGGTTTTGATTGTATACTATATATGTAGAACGTGATATGAAAGCGTTTCTGCTAGATGATTATTATATTGTGTTGATAGACATTATTATAAAATCAAAAGGTTTTTGATATAAAGATAATTTGGATTCTCATAAGGGAAAACCCGTTCCGTTATGCGGCGTGGTCTTATAGGATATCGTTTACTTGTTTGAACTGTTTTAAACTGTTTTACTCATACCAGTCTCATGACTGACCCGGAGTTTATTTTGTTGTTTTCCCTAAACTCTTGGGTGCCTAAATTTGTACGGGCAGTCAAGTAGTCGGGATTTTACAGATATAGTTGAAGAGCTGGAGCAGGAGGCTTCAGGATCATATAGCTATAGTTTATTTCTGCTGTGTTGTAAGTGTTGTACTTTGATAATGATATGTATATTCAAGTACAGATTTGTATTTCAAAGTTATGTTATGAAATATATTTATTCGTTCCGCTGTAAGATTCGTGTTACTCTGATATTGTGTTCTTCTTCTTCTTCTATTCTAAGTTCCTATCTTATCTATCCTCACCCTCTAATTTCTTTCACTAATGACTGGTATTTTCGACGTTTGGTTTGTCATCGTTGAGTTTATGGCGATAACCAAAGTCGCTCAAAATCCCGGGTCATTACAGTTGGTTTCAGAGCTTAAGTTAAGAATTACTTGGCTATGTGGCGTGACTCGGTAGAGATAGGGTTAGTAATACCCTAGACTGAGATTGAGTGTATATATACGAGTGAACGTATTTGTTATTGATATAAAATTTGTTTTATATTGTGGAGATTTATTGGTTGAGTTGTTTGTGAATTCTGGTCGATCAGTTTGATCCACTGTATCGGTAGGAGTTACTAAACACTCGAATACGATGGGTCAGCACGATATGTTTTGAAAAGATGGTAAATTAAAATAAGTTTACCCATGGTATATCTTGATATAGAGAAGATATATACATCAAAATTATAATATAGTGGATATATTGGTTGCTATTATAATCAAGTAAGATTACAAATTAAATGGTTATGTAAATAACCAATCAGAATTCATATAAGTGAAATACGTGAAATCAGATGAGTTAAATCTGAAATTTAAACCAGAAATTGAATTTAAAACTCTGGAAAATTGGATAAGTGTTTGTAAATAGATTTGGATTAAAAATAAGGAAAATTTAAGATCCTGGTAGATTTTAAATTGTTTTACAAGCAGTGTGAATTATATTTTGAAATACAATTCAAGGTGGAAATGGTTAGAAATGGTTTTATAGTATTGAACTCACTTTGATCGCTGGAAAATAGATTCTGATGATGATAGCTACATCATCAGTATTCATTTTCGAGTTGTAAGTGACGAATTACTACCAAAGATACTGTTTTGAATTTGTTTTGGGAAAGACAAGTTGTGTTGAATTTCAAAATGGGATTTAAAATATAGAATTTGAATTTTTAAATAAATTTGAAATATTAACTTGTTTAAAAGAAATAAAACGAGAAGTTCCTTTATAAACGAAGTTTATAAATACTTCTTTTATAAACGAAGTTTATAAATGAAGTGAAAAGGATTATCATTGGATAATTCAGAAATAAAAATACAAGTGTGAAATTGAAAGGGAAATCTATATTCCAAAGGTAGAAATATCGATTTCAAAAGGAATTGAAATCGAGACTTATGTAAAGAATGAATAAAGAAAGTTTGAAAAAGGAATTTGAATAAAGGAAGTTCAAACATAGAATGTAAATAAGAAAATTCAAAGGGGATTTGAATATAGAAATTCAAATGAAATTTGAATAAAGAAGATTCAAATAGAATTGAAAAATGAAATTTGAATAAAGAAGATTCAAATAGAATTGAATTTGAAATTTGAATATAGAAGATTCAAATAGAATTGAAATGAAATTCAAATATAGAAGTGATATAAAATTTGAATAGAAATTGAATAAAATTAACTAAGTTGAAGAGGAATTAGTTAATCAAGTTTTGAATTTGAAGTTGAACTTTGAAAGGTGAATTGGATTTGTATATGGATATTCGAAATTGAATATTGAACTTAAATTTGAAATTTGGATTCAAATTAGTCAATAAGCAAGTTAAAATATATTTGAACATGTCATGTTCAAATATAAAAGTGAAATAGACTAAAGAGTTAATTAACAAATTAATTAACGAATTGAGTTAAAACGATCAGGTATAGTTAAAATAGGTTGGGCAGGTATAAATATACAAGAGATAGGTATGGATAAGGTATGAAGGTATATAAATAGAATGCTCGACAAAAGGTATGTATTTAATTCATATATGAGATTTTATGCGCCGTATCGGCAAGCCGCTTGGCTTTTTCTTTTTCTTTTGGATTGGTGAGGGCCATGGGAGGCTATTTGAAATATCCCGATGCTCCTAGTACAAAGGAGGTTATGGCGAATTTTTTCGAGAATTTAAGGAGTTAGAATATTTTTAAGATAATTTGATAGTTAGAAATCAACGTATCGATATATATATAGAAGTCGATAAGGAAACGAACTTAGAAATAGAATAGTATAATCAAAAAGGAAGACTAAGAATAAAATCTAGTAAGAATAGAAAGAGGAAGCGTATACGTGTTTAAAAGTGAATAAGCAGTTGTATGGTATTGATTATTCGAGTAAGTAGTCATATCTGTTTTGACGTTATAAATGTTATTCAGTCAAGGTCTGAGAGGTAGTTATACCCCAACTTGATTGATTTCATTATTAACAAATAAATATTAAGATTTCAAGCTCGAAGATCAATGTTGAATAAGAGTTAGTTGAATATAGTATTTGGGTTGTCGTAACGATGTTTTACACAATATCCGTTTTAACCCAAATAAGTGTAAGCTTGAAAATATAATAAAGAATATTTCCTAAGTATAGAAATAAACGAGATCGGAAAAGAGATAAGTAATTGGAATATTTTCCAATTATAAATAGCATATATTTTCCAAAGTTTAGAAAATAAAGGAAGGCGATATTCGGAAATGTTTTCCAAATAACATAAAAGGCCAATATGGTTATTGAAAATATTTGGTAAAAAAATATTGATAAAGAAATAGAGAAGTGATTTAACTAATGGAATATTAATTAAGGGCTCAATGACATGTTCAAAAGGAAATTTTGATTTTTGAAAAGAGTAAACTGTTTAAAAACTCTCAGGGAAAGACTGTTTGAATTAAAAACAAATTTAATAGAAATTTGTGAAAGCAAATTTGAATTAAAGTAAAGCCAGTAAAGTGGTAACTGAGATTGAATTAGAATGATATCAAGACAAATTGGATTATGAGATTCAAATTTGAAGTGTAATGTGATAATCAAGTTAAGGATTCGGGATCAAGAACAAAACTTGAGTTTGAAATGAAAATTTGGCTTGGTAGAAAGCGAATGGTTGTGTTGGAGATAAAAGTGATTTCAGAATTTGATTGGGATAACTTTGGTATATGCTGAGTTGATAGCATATGGAAGTGATAGAGTTGAAACGCCCGACAAAAAGGTACAAGTTTATATTTCATATGGTATGAGATTTTGATGACCCGAATTGGCAAGCCGCTTGGCTGTTTGATTTTCTTTTGGGTTGGAGATGGCCCAGAGAGGCGAGTTGGAGTTTGACCTATTGACTAGTACAAAGGAGGTGCTGGTGAATTTTTTCGAAGAGTTAAGGCGTTAGAAAAATTTCAGGATTTTTGAAATTTTCGTTGATAAGAATTAAATAATATTTAATTGAAATTAAATTGGTTCAGTTGAAACTGAAGTTAAGAAGTGAACAAATATTTTCTAACCAGTCGATAGGGTCGTCCTCTACCTTTTAGCAATTTCGAGGACGAAATTATTTTAAGTGAGGAAGATTGTAATGACCCGCATTGGCTGAGGTATTATAATTAATTAATTTAATTATATAAATGGTGGTTTAGAGAATTTAATGGTCGTGGAATTAAATAATGGTGAATATTTAATTAAAATAATAAATAAAAAAAATATTAAATTCTGAAATAATCAGAATTGGCTGAAATGGCGATATGGTGTGAACTGGATCATCTATGATATTTAATTCAGTTTAGAATTGAATTAGAATAACGAATATATTATATAAACGACAGTTGAACGAATAAATTATAATATAATTATAATCGAGCTTGAAATGGCGCTGCAGTTCGTAATTTGGCGATTCGAACTTCAACTGAATGTACGGGATTCATTTTAAGCCGGATTTCTGTAAAATAAGAAACGTTGGGAGCTGGTGAAGTATATCTTTCTAGTGGAAGAGAAAAATCAGTATTTCATTGTGTAGATTTTGATATACGGCTAAATCAAATTTTAAAATAGTCGTTATAGAATCGTTTATCGACCGTAACAGTTTATTCGATATAACTAGTGATGGGGTTTAAATTTAGACAAGGTTCTTTTGGGAAGTAGTGATAATTTAATTTTTAGAATTTTACTGTAATTTTTAATTAATTAAATAAGCAACTTTTTATTTGGAATATTTTGCACCTTGTATCAATATTTTAGGATTTCACGATATGAGTTAACCTACCGATATTTTTATATTTTTGAGATCACGGCACATTTCTCGATTTAATGATATTTTCATATCAGTCCATGGACAAATAGAGTTTCGCATAATGGGGTACTCTCAAACGTAAAACAAATATCCTAACAGATTCCAGCGACCAAACAAAGGCCACGTTCATTCTTCTCAAACCGCTAGATTCCTTGGCCCTTAAAACAAATGCGTGGCATTTAGGAATCCACAAGAGAAATCAACCTTTACTGATAAATACCCCTCCTTAAACCTAACTTTATTGTTTTCACGGCCAAACCTTTCTCAGTCGCCGTCCTCTAAAGCAAAACAAAAGCATCGTGAATTCTAGATCCTCAAACAAATACAAATCAAATCTTTAAAGCCCCAAACATAGATTTATAGTTTCGGTAAGGACTGCTCTTCACCTTCGTGTGATTTTCAAGAGCTTCCATCAACTTTTTTTCGACTTGTGTTAAACCACCGTGCGCCAGAGTTGTCGATTGCGGGTTTCTTGAGCATAGGATTTGGAAATGAACTTCGTAGTTGGATTTGTGCTGCGATTTAGCACCTCATGTCATTGTTTGGTGGATTTCTGTTCTTAAAAGGATGGCTCGATCCTTGTAATTGACCGTCGACGGCAGGGAGCCGCAGTCACCAGGGTACGGCGAGAAGGGGTTGCGAAGTAAAAGTAAACGAGGGGGGTCATCCTGTGGTATCACGATTCTCTGTTGCTTCTAAAGGTTGGAAGGGGCTATGTTGGTGTATTCTATTTGAACGTATGAAGGAGAGAGCATCTGAGAAAAGAAGGGGAAGGAGGACCGTGAATAGATGAAAGGAGGGGGAGCAAGTTTCTGTAACTTGCGTTTTGAGTATAGGCGAAGAAGGTGATGTAAGGGATGGTTGTCTGTGAAGGGTTGCAACGTGTTTGCACCTTGCTGTGTGTGAGGTATGAGAGGGCGTACTTGTACACAGGATTGGAGAAGTGCTACTCCATGCGGTCAAAGTGAATTTGTACTGGAGTTGGGCGGAAGGTTTGGTTGTTGGAAGGGATGTAAATGTGGACTGACAAGGAAGTTCGGAGAGAAGTGGAGTAGTAGGATCGGTTTTTGGTTTTCTGGCAAAAATGGTGTTATAGCAATTGAAAGGGACGGAATGGCTTGCTTCATGCGGGTTGGAAAAAGATTTGAAGTGGGATGAAGGAGATGATGCTGTTCATACGAGTCTGAGTATATAAAGATGGGTTGGGCCGAAAAATTGAAAGGTAAGGCCCGTTTTAATTTATTTAAGTTTAAATTAAAATAAAAAGTATATTAACTTATAGACGTAGTATCTCGTTCATACAGTGTCAGTTTGACGAACGGTCTGATTCGTTGGGATCGTATGGACGAGAGCTCCCCAATGGAACTGACTGGAAGTGGATTTGAGCTCGTTCGAATTTATGGCTAAATAAAATGTTTGATTTAAATCAAACAACAGTTTATCGTTCTTAAACGATAAATTGCCAATGTGAGTAAATCTCACTAACTCTGAACAGTTTATAATTTCATGTTGTATTTTTAGAACTGTTAAATATTAGTTGATTGACTGTGTGTTGACTGTTTGATTGAACTGCTAGTCAGTTAGTTGAATTTCTATATTGATTCTGTTTAACAGAATATATCATATGGAACTGAAAGTGATGTTATCTATATTGTTTAACATCTGTGGATGCAGGGAAACAGGTTGTAGGAATCCAACTGGATTCCTCAACATTTATTTTATTATTTTTCATATATTGTGATATATGATGTGATATATAATCTGTTGTCGATTATATGTGTTTGGACGATACTGTTCATCGTGATTTGATATGTTGAATACAATAACATACCGAAATGTTGATAAAGGAATATTTTCAAAGTGTATTTTGAAGATGAATTATTTATATAAAATCGATGGATTTTATATAGAAAAGGAAAAGGATTTTTATAAAAGAAATATTTATAAAATCAAAGGATAAGTTAGAATAAAATGAAATCATTTGTAAAGTGAAGAACCGTTACTAAAAGTAAATCTTTATAAATGAATAGTTTACTCGAAAAGGAGTTATTCGATCAGAATTCATCGAATAGAATAAATTAGTTAGAGTTAATTGGTTAGAGTAAATCAGTTTGGGTTAACCAGTTAGAGTTAATTGGTTAGAGTAAATCAGTTAGGGTTAACCAGTTAGAGTTAATTGGTTAGAGTAAATCAGTTAGGGTTAACTGGTTAGAGTTAATTGGTTAGGTTAAACCGTAGAGTTAAACCAGTTAGAGTTTATCAGTTAGAGCTAAACCAATAGGAGTTAATCGAATATAGTTTATTCGAATAGAGTAAAAGGAGTTGATCGAATATATAGTTTATTCGAATAGAGTAAAAGGAGTTAATCGAATATATAGTTTATTCAAATAGAATAAAGAGTTAATCGAATATAGTTTATTCGAATAGAAGCAAAGGAGTTAAACGAATATAGTTTATTCGAAGAAAGTAAAAGGAGTTATCGTATATAGTTTATTCGAAAGGAGTTAAGTGAAATGAGTAAATCAATAGCGTTAGTCAAATAGAGTTAATCCAATTGTGTTATTCCAATAGAGTTAATTGATAAAGGGTTAATCGAATAGAGTTAAGTAAAAAGAGTCAATCGAATATAGCTATTCGAAGGAGGGTTAAGTAAGGAAGTTAGTAAAAGGAATATAAAGTGAACTTTGCCTATTTCAAAGTTAGAAATGTTGTTCAGTTAAGGACTGAGAGGTAGTTCTACCCCAACTTGATTGGCTTCGTTTTTAACTAAGGAACAGTTAAAGTTCGGCAGTAAAGGAAATGGTTTGAGTTGGCATCGCGATGGTTTGTGTAAACATCTGTCTAAGTCCAATGAAGAAGCTTTGGAAATGTTTTCCAAATAAGAAACCAGAAATGTTTTCTTATAAAGAAAACAAGAAATGGAAATGTTTTCCATTGTTACTAACGTATATTTTCCAAATTTAGAAAATAAGAAATATTGAATATAGGGAAACAGGAGATAAGTAAATTAATGAAATGAAGAGATAAATGTTGAATGATGTTTGATCGATATAAATTTCCATTTGGAAATAATATCGTTGTTTGCACACCTGTTTTTCTTCGATAGTTAAATCACAGACTTTCGAAGTTTTGACCATTTTAACGTTGTTAATATGGAGAGACCGGTTGGATTATTATCCAAAGAACCACTCTGTATTGGCATAAGCGTTGCGAATCGTATATGCCAAGATAATTGAAAATGGAGTTATGCAAGGGCTATCCTGTTTACAGAATAGTGCCTTCGGTTCATCCTGTTCCTGGATGACTTGTATGGACGGATGTCTGACAGAGTATTTCCAGATGATCACGTATATTGATTTCTCCAACCGTACCAAGAGTGGAAGCGGAGAAGGAAACTTCTTTTAGCTAACACATAATGTATGGTTGAGGACGTCAATCGGTGATTTGATGGATTTGACGATGTGGCATTCAAAGTGAATCTGGTATGATGATAAAGCGTAGCTTCTAGCCTCATCAACCGGTAAATGACAGAAATCGGGCAGGAAGCATGGCTAAGTCGGTCGCACCGAAGTAGGGTGTATAATCACCTGATCTAGAGTTTCATTTACTTCTAAAAATCTATTGTTGATGCTGTCCCATTTGGGAAACGGTTGCTGATCCCAACCGTTGGTGATATACATTTGATACACTCAAGCGAAATGAGTGGTCGGTCATGTGTGGCCGGGTTGCAAGATGTTCTTGTTGAACCCAGTGTATTCCTCTCTAGAGGTACACTAGAGAAAGGTGGTTCCATACCTTGTCATAGTTGGAAATCCTTTACCCAATACGTGCTTGCGGTTTTGATTGTATACTATATATGTAGAACGTGAGATGAAAGCGTTTCTGCTAGATGATTATTATATTGTGTTGATAGACATTATTATAATATCAAAAGGTTTTTGATATAAAGATAATTTGGATTCTCATAAGGGAAAACCCGTTCCGTTATGCGGCGTGGTCTTATGGGATATCGTTTACTTGTTTGAACTGTTTTAAACTGTTTTACTCATACCAGTCCCATGACTGACCCGAAGTTTATTTTGTTGTTTTCCCTAAACTCTTGGGTGCCTAAATTTGTATGGGCAGTCAAGTAGTCGGGATTTTACAGATATAGTTGAAGAGCTGGAGCAGGAGGCTTCAGGATCATATAGCTATAGTTTATTTCCGCTGTGTTGTAAGTGTTGTACTTTGATAATGATATGTATATTCAAGTACAGATTTTTATTTCAAAGTTATGTTATGAAATATATTTATTCGTTCCGCTGTGAGATTCGTGTTACTCTGATATTGTGTTCTTCTCCTTCTTCTATTCTAAGTTTCTATCTTATCTATCCTCACCCTCTAATTTCTTTCACTAATGACTGGTATTTTTCGACGTTTGGTTAGTCATCATTGAGTTTATGGCGATAACCAAAGTCGCTCAAAATCCCGGGTCATTACATAAGCAGTAGCCAGCCATAGCAGTAAAGCAAAGAGTCCAAAGCAATACATCACAATCTTCGAGCTTGAAAAGAATCTGAACTAAGCGGTGGTATTCCCTCCCTGTGGACCTGGAGGGAAAGAAAGAAAGAAGGCGAAACAAAAACAAAGTCAGACATAATGCCTGGTAAGTCCAGTGACTTTCAGCATGTAAACAGGTAAAGGTATCATGACATGAATAAATTGGATACAAGACATAACCATGATAATAAGCATCGCAAGATAACGAGATAAGCATAAGATAAGACTAGAACATGATAAGGTATCGTACTGATTCCTAATTTCTCTACACCACTAACTAGTGTTCAACTAATGCCATTTGTTACAAAACAAGATAAGTGATCCCAATTTCCCACATGATAGTTATAGGTACATATCTCATGATGAGGGTCCCACCTCATATTGACAGTTTACCTGTGCCCACCGTACCTATCTTAATTGATCGACTCCTACTCATAACGTTCTGCATGTGTTTGTATCAACCCGGCCCGTACTTGTAGATACCTGTGCTGGTCCCACCATAAGGTGTATCATTTCCTAGGGTGGTAACCCGATACAGTTCTAGAGTGCACAACTTTATACCTACTTGGTACTCAGTGTCTAAATTTTCCCATGCCGGAATTACGTGCACGCTCGTAATCCATCGGAACCTGCACCTCCGTACCATCTAGCGCTATTTTGACCGCTTATAATCAACCCAGTAATCGTGCCCCACCCTGCTTGGCTCAGGGTCCCGTTGATACCTAATGTGGGTTACTGCTGAAAGGGTCCCGCTAATATGGTTTTCCTAGGGTCTATTCGTATACCCCCTATATTGGTTAAGTGTCATCAATCAATCAACTCAAGTTTACTTAACCCACCCATTCATCAAGTTATATTACTTAAGTGTCATTAATCCAGTCGAGTTACTTAACCCACCCACCTTTCATGTCATATCGGTTAAGTGTTGCATCTTGACTTAACCCTACCATACTTAGCATGTTTGTTTAGCATTAATTATTTATTAATGCATCAACCTCTCACATTGGACTTATTTGTGGTAGCTGGATTGTGTCGGGCGGTTCCGGATAGTCTTACACCGCAAACCCACTGCAACCTCCGGTTCAAGCATTCAATGCGCTAGCCTCTCACATTAGACTTGTTGTTTGCGGTTTTTGGATGTGCTAGGCGGTTCCGGGCAGTCTTACACCACAAACTCATTCTAACCTCGTGTTAGGCATTATTACCCATCTAATCTTCGCCTTTGACCTCTCACATTAGATTGTTGTCGTTGCGATTGCAGGATGTGTCGGGCGGTTCCGGGCAGCCTTACACCACAGCTCAAATCTAACCTCGTGTCTTAGGCAGCCATTAGATTTAATTAAATTATATACTTGCCAATTATGTCCAAATTCCAATTTTTACGTGCCAATTATCATATGCCCAATTATTGATTTACATGCCAATTTACATATGCCCAATTATTGATTTACATGCCAATTTGTATATGCCCAAATATTGATTTGCATGCCAATTTACATATGCCTAAATATTGATTTACATGCCAATTTACCCAAACTTGCAATTATAATAATAACAATACACCATATCCATCAAAATTATGCCCAATAATTCCACCAAACATGTTATGCCCATAAATTCACCCCAAATAGGCAATACCCAATGTTCCCCGTATTCTAAACGTTCGTATTTCGTGATTTCAGCCTAGGTTCGAGGTTAATCTGGGTTCAATAAAAGAAAATAAATAGGGGGAGATAGAAGTTGCATAAAATAAGAACAAAGAGAAAATAGGCATGAAAATACCATCATAGGCCTGAAGGCTAAGACTTGATAAGAACATCATCATGAACATGAAAAACTGATGTACAACAAGATAAACTGATGATAATAGCATCATGAGAATAAGAATAGAAGCAAAAAAACAACTTAGAATCAGGCATAGTCTCAATTTCATCTTATTACATGTCAAGAGGTGTTCAAATCTAAAAATAACTGAACTTACAGCATTTGGATTAGAAAAGATAATTGAATCGCTTGTTGTTGTTAAAGAACTCTAAACTGATATTGATTAATCCTCTAGGTTGATGAAGAGCTTTTTGATTTGATTTATGTTTTACTGGCGGATAGGTTAAGATAAGAGTTTGGCGGCATGGAGGTGTCATGAGAGTGAATAATAGAATTAGGGTTTAGGTTTGGATATGTATTTATAGGTGTGTTAGGAAAACCATGGCCTTTAGATTAGCATAGGAGTCATAAGAGCCATTTAAACCAAAGAGACATGTCACCCAGCCAACCATAGTGCGACACATAAGCACTAAAACACAAAATTTCGTCATAGACCATTCTAGGCCGACGGGGTCGATTCCAAACACCCTGAGTTGACCTTGAGGTCGACCCAGCGGGACTTGGGTCGACCCATAAAATAGGTCGGTTTGGCATTTTACCTTCCCGCTTCCGCTGTTTTCAATTTTTTTCTTGAATTTTAGGTTGATTTTTATTTTATTAATTTATATATATACATATATTTCCCTTATATGTACACAAACTTCCAAGGTCCATAACTTTCTCATACATTATTCGTTTAATGCAAACTTTGGGTCCATCTTGACCAGAATTTTGAGACGAACGCAGTGGTATGTCTGTTTTACTTAATTCTCACTTTTAAAATTAAGTATTCTGATAATTCGTCTATTAATATTCATAGAAAAATATGGGGTGTTACATTCTCCCCTCCTTAAAGGATTTTGTCCCCGAAATCTCTAAGTTAAGAAGAATGCATCCTACCATCCAACATCCATCTACTCAATCATCATTCACAAGCATCCATTGTCCTTTAAAAAAAGATTTCTAATGCTATATGAACATATGCAAAAGTGTGCGTGTATATGTTCCTTATCTAATGCAAAATCAGGCGAACTACTGATTCAGTTGACCTCCTTAATGCGAATTATGTTAGTGTCATGAGTCCAATTATGTATGCAATTATTCCTAATGTACTTCATAACCTCTACATGAGTGCACAATCATTCATCCATATGCAACATTCATATGATAACACGTCCAATTTCAATTTCATCCACAACCAAACATATATATGCATATGCTATGTGAAAGTGACTTGAGCTGATCTAATGCCTAAGATGTGTTTGTAAATGCATCCACGAGCAACCACTAGCAACCACTTGCATCCACTTGCATCCACCAAACATAACATGTCTTAAACACATGTTTACAACATAGGATATTCCTAGCTAAAGGTCGATGATTTAATCAAGAGGACGTCCTAAATGATAGAACAAGTATAAACAAAGCGGTAGAAAAAAGGGAAATTAAGAACATACCCTCAAAGAGAAAAGGATACAACGTACGCATCTTAGCTTCCATCTCCCAGGTAGCGTCTCCTTCATCACTTCCCCATTGTACTTTGACTAGCTTGACTTCTTTGTTGCGTAACCTCTTGACCTCTGATCCAAGGATGCACGTAAGGGCTCGTCTAATCGTGGCATCTCGCTTCACTTCAACTTCCTCAAGTATGCTCGGCTCCACCACTTCCGTGGTGTCAAGTAAGCACTTCCTCAAATGTGATACGTGAAACAAATTATGTACACCACTAAGCTTCTCAGGCAACTCTATTCTATAGGCCATATGTCCAACTCTCTCTGTAATAGGAAACGGTCCTACGAATCTCGGTGCTAGCTTCCCTACTGACCCAAAGCGAACAACATTCCTTAATGGTGATACTTTGACAAAGACCATGTCTCCAACATTGAACTCAAGGTCGGTCCTTCTCTTATCAGCATACGAGTTTTACCTATCTTACGCGGTCTTCATATGTCTTCAAATTAGATCCACTTTCTTTGAAGTCTCTCTAATCATATCTGGCCCAAGTACTAACTTATCTATGGATTCGCACCAACAAGTTGGTGATCTACATGGTCGTCCATACAAAGCTTCAAAAGGTTCTATGCCAATGCTAGACTGATAGCTTTTATTATACGCAAACTCTACTAGTGGAAGGTTTTCCTCCCATGTCCTGCCAAAGTCCAAGATACAAAGCCTTAAAAGGTCTTCTAGAATCCGATCCACCCTCTCGGTTTGGCCGTCCATCTGAAGATGATACGCCGTGCTCAAGCATAACTGAGTCCCTATGGCTTCTTGCAAACTTCTCCAAAATTCACTAGTAAAGATAGGATCATGATCGCTTACTATGCTAGAGGGTACCCCATGCAAACGAACTATCTCCCCAACATAAATAGGTGCTAACGATGATGCAGTCCTCTTTCTCTTGACAGGAATGAAGTGAGCACTC
Organism: Allium sativum; assembly: GCA_030737875.1. Taxonomy (NCBI): domain Eukaryota; kingdom Viridiplantae; phylum Streptophyta; class Magnoliopsida; order Asparagales; family Amaryllidaceae; genus Allium; species Allium sativum. The sequence continues at coordinate 344,111,661 of CM060919.1, forward strand.
TTCATAAGTTTGTCCACTATCACCCAATACTGGTATTGCTTCTTCTAGACCTAGGCAACCCATCTATAAAGTCCACCGAGATACTTTCCCATTTCCATTGAGGAACCTCTAGAGGATGAAGCAGTCCACCGGGCTTTTTCTGCTCAGCCTTGACTTGCTGACATACCAAGCATTTAGAAACGAACTCAGCCACGTCCTTCTTCATTCTGGCCTAAAAGAAAACTCGCTTCATGTCTTTGTACATCTTGTCACCACCGGGATGTATGGTCATCTTAGAATGATGGCCTTCCTTAAGAACTGTCTTCCTCAAGTTCTCGTCTTGTTGTACACAAAGTCTCCCATCCCTATGTAACCAACCCTTGTCATCTAGGGTATACCTACGAAGATGGTTCGAAGACTCCCCTCCTATGAGCTTTTCTACTAGCTCAAGCAACTGTGGGTCATCTCGCTGGGCCTCTCCTATCCGTCCCAAAAGCGTAGGTCTCACCTCTAAGGATGCTGACAAACCGGTCACTTAATCGATAGAAGGTCTAAAGTCAAAGGCCGCTATGTACTCTAAGCTCTGCCTCTCCACAAACATAGGACTCAAAGTCAACTTCTTCCTACTCAAGGCATCAGCTACAACGTCACCCTTGCCAGGGGTATATGCGACCTCAAAATCATAGGATTCTAAGAACTCCATCCACCTTTGTTTCCTCAAGTTAAGATCTTTCTGCGAGAAAAGGTACTTCAACGATTTATGGTCAGTATACAATTCGAACTTCTCATTTAGGAGATAATGGCGCCAAGACTTAAGCGCAAAAACGATGGCAGCTAACTCTAGATCATGGGTTGGGTAGTTTTTCTCATGTACTTTCAAGTGTCTTCCACTATAAGCTACTACCTACCCTTCTTGCATTAAGACAGTGCTTAGTCCCGTACCGCATGCATCCGTGTATACTGTAAACATTTTACTCCCGTCTGGCAATGTCAACACTGGGGCTGTTGTAAGAGCCCTTTTCAATCGTTGGAAAGCAGTGTCACAATCAATGTCCCAAGCAAAGGCTAGATTCTTCTTCATCAGTCTAGTAAGTGGGGCTGATATCTTCGTAAAGTCCTTAACGAACTTCCTATAATAGCCCGCTAATCCAAGAATGCTTCGCACCTCTGTTGCATTCTTTGGGATCTTCCAATCTTGCACCGCAACTACTTTTGCGGGGTCTACAGTTATCCCGTCTTTGGACACCACATGTCCTAGAAACCTTACTTCTTCTCTCCAAAAGTGACATTTGGAGAACTTCGCTTTAAGATGATGTGCTCCAAGGGTATCCGTGACTGCCCTCAAATGTGAAGTATGTTCTTCCTTGTTCTTTGAGAAAATCAAGATGTCATCCACGAAAACTACCACAAGCTTATTAAGGAACTCCCTAAACACCCTACTCAACAAGTCAACAAAATAGGCGGGTGCATTCACAAACTTATTAAGGAACTCCCTAAACACCCTACTCATCAAGTCAACAAAATAGGAAGGTGCATTCGTCAAACCGAAAGGCATGACAAGCCATTCAAAGAAACTGTCAGGGGTCCTAAAAGCAGTCTTGTCTATACTGTCCTCAGCCACTATTAGCTGATGAAAACCCATAGCCAAATCTTGTTGTGAGAAACGGGTGCACCTACAAGCTGGTCAAACAAATCATCTATTTGTGGAAGTGGGTGCCTATTTTTCTTATTCAGATTGTTTAAATCTCTATAATCCACACATAAGCGAAGTGGACCATCCGCCTTAGTAACCAATACTACTGGAGCACCCCATTCAGAAATACTTCGCCTAATAAACCGCTTCTCAAGCAACTCTTTAACTTGTTTACTAAGCTCCTTCCTTTCCCTAGGAGCCATGTGTCGTATGGGTAAAGCAACTGATTTGGCATTATCAACCAAGTATATGCGGAAATCTATTTCACGTTTTGGGGGTAAACCCTTCACCTCATCAAAAACATCAGGATACTCACGGACTACTAGAACAGATTGCAAATTATCAACAGATGCATCAAGAGATTCTAGGTAACTAAGCATGAAAGAACCCTTAGGGTTACCCGAGATTTCGATTGTATTACCAAGACGAGTCAAAATTCTAACTACCCTTCTTTCATAATCGAGAATGGCACCATTTCTGGATAACCAATCCATCCCTAGAATCAAGCCATATCCCATGAAACCAAGAACATATGCATTACATCGAAACTCAACACTAAGTATAAATATTCCCAAATCCAAGCAAATCATTGATAAATGAGCCGAACCCACAATCAGATTTGAGACAACAATGGGATCCTCTACCATACATGTACTAAGGAGCAGAGACTCTACTATAGAAGCGAATATAAAAGAATGCGATGCACCAGAATCAAAAAGAGTTCGTACAGGATGATCAGCAAGAAAAACTAAACTTTCAATGGAAATATTTCTACCCCTCTCTTGAGTGGGTGCCATGAGAGCATGAACTTGCCCTCCAGAAGGTCCTGCCTTTTGCCCTTGCTTCTTTGGGCAATCCTTAACCACATGTCCTGTCTCGCCACAATGGAAATAACTACCCGTCTTCCTCTTCTTCTTTCTACAGTCTTTAGCGATGTGGCCAATGATACCACAATAGTTACACTTCTTCTTGTCGCGTGGCTTGTTGTTCTTTCCACCCTTCTTATTGTCCACCGTCTTATTTTGCCTTCTTCACTTCTTTCTACCCACCCTTGTCTTCTTCATGTAATAGCGCCATGTCGACCAATCTCTCAAAAGTTGCGCCCATTGGAATATGGGACATAGCTATACCATGCAATGGTTCATTCAAGCCTCTAGCAAAGCGTAAAGCTTTCTTGTGAGGTGTATCTACCAACTCCAACCCAAATCTTGCAAGCAAATTGAATTTTTTGACGTATTCCTTGACTGACATACTCCCTTGTTTGAGTGCTAGAAACTTCTCCATATGTAGGCTTTGTTCATCTAGCGAGAGGAACTTCATTTCAAACCTCCGCCTAAAGTCCACCCAAGTCTCAACTGGTTGCTCAGCACTAATAACTTCCCACCAGTAAGAGGCTTCTTCCATCATTAGCCAAGTGGCCAATTGTATCTTCCTCCTATCATCCACTTCAAAGATAGCAAACAACTCTTCTGTTTCCTTGAGCTAGTTCCGTCCTTCAACAAACGTCTCAGTCCCTTTAAAGATCTTTCCGCCCATAGCACGGAAGTCCTTGCGAATCTTAGCAAAAGCATCTACGCGAGGAGCGACAGAAGCTGGGGGAGGAGGAGGAGGAACGTTGGCTAGGCCGCGGTAGTGGCCCTAGCCTCTAGGTATCATCTGAACCAAGCGGGTATCGGAACACCCTCAGGTATCTCGGGTTCCCCAGACATGCTGAAAAGAAAAAGGAAAGGATTCAAAACAAAGAAAGAAGGATAGCGCATATGGCTTTGGGGAATATGCCTTTTCGAAATAACAATACTTTTCCTTGAAAATGCATCTTTAAGTCATGGTTTTAAAAATATTTTCTTTAAAATATGCATTTCAAAATAGTTTTCAAATTCTTTTATCCGTTTTGGTAACGTTCAGCTCTGATACCACGTGTAACACCCCACCTCCATTAAGGTCACTCAAAAAGTGAACGCATTAACTTTACTAGGGGTCATAAGAGTATAGAACAGATAAAATTACAAAACAGACAAATTTAAGCAGCGGAAAACAATTAGAACTTTTATTCCATAGTAGCATAATAGGATAAACTTTCATAAGGGTTGTTTCAAACATCAACACGAAAACATCAAAACCCATTACATCAAATATATGTCTTGTTTCTCAAAAGAAGCATAATACAAAATAACATAACATAATTCCCCAATTAAGCAGTAGCCAGCCATAGCAGTAAAGCAAAGAGCCAAAGCAATACATCACAATCTACGAGCTTGAAAAGAATCTGAACTAAGCGGTGGTATTCCCCCCCTGTGGACCTGGAGGGGGGAATGAAAGAAAGAAGGCGAAACATAAACAGAGTCAGACATAAAGCCTGGTAAGTCCAGTGACTTTCAGCATGTAAACAGGTAAAGGTATCATGACATGAATAAACTAGATATAAGACAAAACCATGATAATTAGCATCGCAAGATAACGAGATACGCATAAGATTAGACAAGAACATGATAAGGTATCGTACTGATTCCTAATTTCTCTGCATCACCTAACTAGTGTTCAATTAATGTCATTTGTTACTAAACAAGGTAAGTGATCCCCATTTCCCACATGATAGTTTTATAGGTACATATCTCATGATGAGGGTCCCACCTCATATTGACAGTTTACCTGTCCCTACCGTACCTATATTAATTGATCGGCTCCTACTCATAACGTTCCACATGTGTTTGTATCAACTCGGCCCCTACTTGTAGATACCTGTGCTGGTCCAACCATAGGTTGTGTCATTTCCTAGGGTGGCAACCCGATACAGTTCTAGAGTGCACAACTTTATACCTACTTGGTACTCAATGTCTAAATTTTCCCATGTCGGAATTACGTGCACGCACGTAATCCGTCGGAACCTACACCATCGTACCACCTGCCGCTATTTTGACCGCTTATAATCAGCCTAGTAATCGTGCCCCACCCTGCCAAGCTCAGGGTCCCGTTGATACCAAATGTGGGTTACCGTTGAAAGGGCCCGCTACTAGGTTTTCCTAGGGTCTATTCGTATACTCCCTATATTGGTTAAGTGTCATCAATCAATCAATTCAAGTTTATTTAACCCACCCATTCATCATGTTATATTGGTTAAGTTTCATTAATCCAGTCGAGTTACTTAACCCACCCACTTGTCATGTCATATTGATTAAGTGTTGCATGTTGACTTAACCCTAACATACTTAACATGTTTGTTTAGCATTAATTGTTTATTAATGCATCAACCTCTCACATTGGACTTATTTGCGGTAGCTGGATTGTGTCGGGCAGTTCCGAGCAGTCTTACACTGAAAACCCATTCCAACCTCGGGTTCAAGCATTGAATGTGCTAACCTCTCACATTAGACTTGTTGTTTGCGGTTGCTGGATGTGCCGGGCGGTTCCGGGCAGTCTTACACCACAAAATCATTCTAACCTCGTGTTAGGCATTATTACCCATCTAATCTTCGCCTTTGACCTCTCACATTAGATTGTTGTCGTTGTGGTTGCTGGATCTGTCGGGCGGTTCCGGGCAGCCTTACACCACAACTCAAATCTAACCTCGTGTCTTAGGCGGCCATTAGATTTAATTAAATTATATACTTCCTAGTTATGTCCAAATTCCAATTTTACATGCCCATTATCATATGCCCAATTATTGATTTACATGCCAATTTACATATGCCCAAATATTGATTTACATGTCAATTTACATATGCCCAAATATTGATTTACATGCCAATTTACCCAAACTTGCAATTGTAATAATAATAATACCCCATATCCATCACAAATTATGTCCAATAATTCCACTAAACATGTTATGCCCATAAATTCACCCAAATAGGCAATATTCAATATTCCCCGTATTCCAAACGTTCGTATTTCGCGATTTCAGCCTAGGTTCGAAGTTAATCCGGATTCAATAAAAGAAAATAAATTGGGGGAGATAGATGTTGCATAAAATAAGAACAGAGAGAAAATAGGCATGAAAATATCATCATAGGAATAAAGGCTAAGACTTGATAAGAACATCATCATGAACATGAAAAACTGATGTATAACAGGATAAAATGATGATAATAGCATCATGAGAATAAGAATAGAAGCAAAATAACAACTTAGAATCAGGCATAGTCTCAATTTCATCTTATTACATGTCAAGACTAGATTTAGGTGTTCAAATCTAAAAATAACTGAACTTACAGCATTTGGATTAGAAAAGATAATTGAATTGCTTATTGTTGTTGAAGAACTCTAACATGATATTAATTAATCCTCTAGGTTGATGAAGAACTTTTTGATTTGATTTAGTGGCGGCTAGGTTTAGATGAGAGTTTGGCGGCATGGAGGCGCCATGAGAGTGAATAATAGAATTAGGGTTTAGGTTTGGATATGTATTTATAGGTGTGTTAGGCAAACCATGGCCTATAGATTAGCATAGGAGTCATCAGAGCCATCTAAACCAAAGAGACATGTCACCGAGCCAACCACAGTGCGACACATAAGCCCTAAAACACAAAACTTCATCACAGACCATTCTAGGCCGACGGGGTCGATTCCGACCCCAGCGGGACTCGGGTCGACCCAGCGGGACCCGGGTCGACCCATAAAATAGGTCGGTTTGGCGTTTTGCCTTCCCGCTTCCACTGTTTTGAATTTTTTTCTTGAATTTTAGGTTGATTTTTATTTGTTAATCTATATATGTACATATATTTCCCTTATATGTATACAAACTTCCAAGGTCCATAACTTTCTCATACATTATCCTTTTAATGCAAACTTTGGGTCCATCTTGACCAGAATTTTGAGACGAACGCTGTGGTATAGTCTGTTTGCTCAATTCTCACTTTTAAAATTAAGTATTCTTGTAATTCGTCAATTAATATTCATAGAAAAATATGGGGTGTTACATAACTAATCAATAAATAGGCTAGCAGGCTCGCTATTTTCCGAAGCACATGTTGGAGAATGGAGTTTTGATGACAACAACCTTATTTCAATTATCACTGATTATAAAATATATACTAACACTTTTTGTATAAAATATATATATATATGTATACATATATACAGTAATTATATTCAGGAAATATTACCGAAGACTGTACAGTTTAAAGATAATAGAGAACCAGAATTCAAAGAAGTATCAAGACTCATGAGTATTCAAGATTTCACGAGTTCAAGAGTTCAAGATTAATATAGTTATAGAGTCTAGATTATGTAAGACTCTAAATAGCACTCCAGGTTTAATATTCAAATTATATTTTCTATCCTCAATTCTCTCTATTTTATTTCTTTAACTTTTCAATTTTTTTCTTTCCTATTTATCTTTGTTTTTCAAACTTAAGTTTTATATATTTATGTATTCTTATACTTCATATTTATATAGTTAAAACTATATAATTTTACAAATGCAGTTATATAGTTAATGTCTATGTTTTCATATGTTTTTCTACTTTATAGTATTGATTTACAACACTATATTTTTATTCAAGAATTTCCAGAATTATATTTATATCAAAACACTTGAAAAATGTTTTAAAATTCAAAAATACACTATAGTAAGTCGACATGCGAAAAACACTATGTCGACATATAATCATCAGAAATTCAAATTTGAAAGGAAGTGTATTTTCACTATTTGAAACGTTTCAGAAACGTTGCAACCTTTCACACTCTATGATAAGGCTTGAATTCAATTTTTTTAAAACATATCTTCTTCTCTACTTTTACTCTCTTTCATTATATAATTATTTTTATGATTTCTACAATTATACTCTGCCGAAGTCAATTCCGTTTTGATCAAACCTCTTCTCTCTACACTCTCTTCTCATCTCTCTCTCTCTCTCTCTGAATCAAGTGCTATTGAAGAGTTATAGGGCTGTTTGTAATTGCTTCGGTTGAGTGAAGTAGGAATCGGTGTGTTCCTTGTAGCCGTGAAACCAAGGAAGTAGGAATCGGTGTTTTCCTTATAGCCGTGAAACCAAGGAAATAGGAATCGGTGGTATCCCTTGTAGCTGTGAAATCAAGAAGGTTGCACTTGACTATTGGAATAGTAATAAAACTCTGTGCAATCCAACGTTGTGCTGGACTAGACGTAGGGGCAATCCGAACTAGTATAAAATCCGGTGTGTTCTTTCCTTTTCTGCATTTTTATTTCTGTTTATTTTTCTTCTGTGTTTGAAACTATGTTTGTGATTGTGTTTGTGGTGTTTGATTCATTCTGTTATTCACATAACTTTTAGATTTTGTTTAAATTCTCGCAAACACTATTCACCCCCCTTCTAGTGTTTGTTTTGCCTTAATGATCCATTCCGCATTCCCTAACAATTGGTATCAGAGCAAGGTCTTTCAAAAAGTTCATAATCTGATTTTTGAAATTTTGGTAAAATGGCAAATTTTGGAATCTCTGTTAATACTAGTTTCAATTCATGCATTGCATCAATATTGGAAGAGTCTGCATATAATTATATTAAAGAGGCATGTGATCTACTGAAATATTGTTTAATTCACAAAAGGACGAGTTCTATAACTTTTGAAAATTCAAAAATTGAAAAGATGGGTAAAGTGGTTGTTGGCAATTCAAATTCTAAAAGGGTGGATGTTGGAAATTCAAATCCTGAACTGATGTGTTACACGGCAATTGAAAATTCAAATTCTGGAAAGAAATTAGTAGAAATGAAAAAGGACAAAGGAATACTGGGTAGTGGTTGTTCGAGATATATGACTGGAAATCCAGAACTACTCAATAATTTAAATATGAAGATGGAGGAATGGTAAACTTCGGAGACAACTCAAAAGGATACATTATTGGAATCGGCAATGTCGGTAATTTTGAGACTCCTACTATTTCTGATGTTTTATTAGTTAGGAATTTAAAACACAACTTGCTAAATAAAAGTCAACTTTGCAATAAGGGTTATAAAATAAATTTTGTAAAGAATAAATGCTCTATAGAAGATAGGAATTCAAAGTTATATTCGAAGGAGATAGAAAGAAAAATAACTATATATTGAGTATGAAAATCTCCAGTGATAATTTATGTCTTATGGCCAATACAAATGATCCCTGGATCTGGCATAAGAGATTCGGTTATACCAATTTCAAATACGTCTCTAGGATTTCCAAATTAGATTCAGTTAGAGGATTACCCAAAATGAAATTTAAAGTTAATCACTTATGTGATGCTTGCCAATTTAGAAAATTAAAGAAGAGTTCATTTAAATCAAAAGAAGAAATTACTACTTCAAAATTATTAGAGTTAATACACATGGATTTATTTGGTCCATCTCAAGTTCAATCAATAAATCATAACAGATATGTATATGTAATATTTGATTACTTTTCTAGATTTACTTGGACTTTGTTTCTTAAAAATAAAAGTGATGCCTTCGATCAATTTAAAACTTTTTCTAAAAGAATTCAAAATTTATTATCACTAAAAATTAACATAATACGTAGTGATCATGGCGGAGAATTCGCAAAAGAGAATTTTGAAAAATATTGTAATAAAAAGGGAATAACCCACAATTTTTCAATTTCAAGAACCCTTCAACAAAACGGAGTAGTTGAACGTAAAAGTAGAAAAAATACAAGAATGTGCAAGAACTATTTTATCCGATTGTAATTTACCATGAAATTTTGGGTTGAGGCAGTTACAACAGCTTGCTATATTATTAACAGAATTTCAATTAGATCTTTAACTCATAAAACTCCATATGAACTTTTGTATAACAAGGAACCAAAAGTATCATATTTTAAAATATTTAAAAGCAAGTGTTTTATACAAACGATAATTTAGACAAATTTGATTCAAAATCCGATAAAGGAATTTTTGTTGGATATTCAGAAAGAAGCAAAGCTTATAGAGTTTTCGATACTCGAACCAATACTGTAGAAGAAACATTAAACATATCTTTTGACAAAAACTATAGAAGTATAACTCAAAACAATGAAGACGATTGTGAAAATTAAATTAATGAAATAAATTATGAGGATAATAAACCAAATAAATGAATTAGATTACTTAGAGATCATCCTATAAAAAATATCTTAGGAGATATTGAATCCATTGTTAGAACTCGTAATTAATTAAATAATATGAGTAATACTGCATTTATATCAACTGTTGAACCCAAAAATCCAAAGGAAACTTCTCCGATGATTCATGGATATTTGCTATGCAAGAAGAACTGAATCAGTTTACTAAGAATGAAGTATGGGAACTTGTTCCTAGACCAGAGGATAAAACAATAATTAGAACCAAATGAGTCTATAAAAAAAATGAATGAACACAGTGAGGTAGTAAGAAATAAGACACGACTGGTAGCACATGGGTATAATCAAGAAAAAGGAATAGATTATGATGAAACGTTTGCCCCCATAGCAAGACTAGAGGCTATTAGGAATTTACTAGCTTTTGCAAACTATAATAAATTCAAATTATATCAAATGGATGTCAAAGGTGCTTTTCTAAACGGATTTGTCAAGGAAGACGTATATGTAGAGCAACCACCCCTATTTGAAGAGGAGAAATTACCAAATCACGTATATAAGCTGAAGAAAGTGTTATATGGATTAAAACAGGCTCTTAGGGCTTGGTATGATAGATTACGAAATCAATCGAACTTTAAAATAAGAAAAATTAGATAATACTTTATTTATCAAGAAGAATAACAAAGATATACAACTAGTACAAATATATGTTGACGATATAATCTTTGGGTCAACAAATGATAAAATGAATAAAGAATTTTCAGAAATTATGACCAAAGAATTTGAAATGAGTCGTATGGGAGAGTTATCATTCTTTTTAGGATTACAAATTCGACTACTAACGAATGGACTATTTATTAATCAAGAAAAATATGCAAGAGATTTAATTAATAAATATAATCTAACAACAACAAATGGTAGACCAACACCTATGGCAACTAATATTGCTTTAAGTAAAAATGATACATCAGAAGACGTTGATCAAAAACTATATAGAGGAATGATAGGATCATTATTATATATATCCGCTAGTAGACCAGATATAATGCATAGTGTATGTCTTTGTGCAAGATATCAATCGCAACCTAAGGAAACACATTTAAAAGCCGTAAAACATATTCTGAGGTATGTAAAGCATACATCAGATTTTGGATTATTTTATCCTAAGAATGATTTATTCGATTTAGTTTCGTACTATGACGCTAACTATGCAGGATGCAAATCCGATCGTAAAAGTACTAGTGGAACATGTCACTTCCTATGACATTCCCTTGTATTATGGTTTAGTAAAAAGCAAAATACTGTATCTTTGTCAACAACTAAAGTAGAATATATCTCTACTGCTTTGGCTAGTTCACAAGTAATATATATGCAACAAACTTTAAATGATTTTGGTTTAAATATAAATAAATCACCTATATACTGTGATAATACAAATACTATAAATATTTCTAAAAACTCAACTCATCATTCGAGAACTAAACATATCGATGTAAGACGTCATTTTCTAAGAGATAACATAAGTAAAGAAAAGATTTCACTCGAATTTATAGAAACAGATAAACAAATTGCAGATATATTAACTAAACCATTAAATGAAGCAACATTCACTAAATTTAGGAGAGAATTAGGCATATGTTCATTAAATGAGTTAGAATAATTAAATATATAAAAATAAAATAAGAAATTCAAATAATAAAATTTAAAACAAGAGTATGTCGACATAGAGTTTCTGGTATGTCGACATATAACTACTAAAATTTCAAAATTTAATTCCTACCAAAAGTTAGTTATTTCAATTATTTAAACCTTATACTTCGACTTTTCCTCCTCATTTTCGTTTCTCTTCTATGTAAAAACTCTAAATTAAAATATACAGTTGTAACAACCCGCATTCTACGTATCTAGGATCGTAGAATATTTATTTCTTTTTTTTGTATGAAGTCGTATGGTCGTGTAACTTTGGGAGACAACTATTGGGGTCATTTCCCATGTTCATGATTTTTGCCGATTTTTAAATGACCATTTTGCCCCTAACCGATATTGTTTTGGCCATAACTTTTGATTTGAAAGGAATTTTGACCTGAAACCACTTCCATTAGATTCGTTTGATGGTTTACCTTTCCGTAGAGTGGTCACATTAGCCAAACAGACTCACCGTTTGGGAGATATGGATGAAACAAGTTTCAGATAGTGAAAAACAGCATAATTGGGCTTAACCGGGTGATTAACAGCTAGGCCCAAAGGGAAATTTCGGGATTAGGGTTATGAGAGGGATGAAAGGGTTAGGAAAATCATTTCATTTCAGTTTTCTCAGCCGCCACAAACCTTCCTTAAGCTCTAGCAATGGCCTCCATCTTCTAAAACACTCCAAAACACTTTTTTGTCATCTCTAATCACAAATTAGCCTAATCTACATCAAATCAAGGCGGATTGGCATAAGGATTGGGATAGTGCTGCTGGAACACATAGAGATTGGATCCAAATCAGAGATTATTTTAGATCTATAGTTTACTTTGTGGCAAAGGTGAGTGATTTGCATTGTTTTTCACTAATTACAGCTAATTATGGTAATTAGCGAAAATTAGTGAAATTATGGCTCAGAAAAATTTAGAAAAATTCCTAAAATTCTAAAACATCATTTTATGCCTCTGATATGAATTTGGGTTAATTTCGACTAATTTAGATAATCCCGGAATTTAGGGGATTAAGGGGTGATTAGTGATAATTAGCGAATTTATGCATGTTAAAAATCTGGAAAAATATTCAGAAATTCTTAAATATTGTTTTAGACCTCTGTTAGAAAATTTGGCTAATTTGGATAAATTTTGCTAATTATATACCCAAACATGATTAAGAGGGATTAAGGGAAAAATATGTGGTTTTGACCATGTTTGATCCATTTTGACATGTCATATTGTTGTTTTGGTGTTTGAGGTCACTTGTACATGCTGCTATGACTGTATGGTATGCTTTGTGATTGTTTAGAATAGTTGGAATGGTCGAAAACGCCGTCGAGAGGCGTATAAACTGTCGCTGGAAGTTTTAGGAAACCGGACCGGATCGTATAGCCCGACCCGACCCGATCGTGGTTAGACCCACGAACCCGAACCGATGTAGTGCCATGCCCCAAACTGAAGTACCTCGACCCGGCTCACGAATGGGCATCATGACCCGATCCGATGGAAGCTTCATCACGTTCCGATCTGAAGCATGGCCACGATCCGAAGGGGGAGGAGCATCACGACCGAAGGGAAGCGCCACGAGACACGGACCACAACCCGATCTGATGGGGTTTCTATTACCCGATCCGCGTAGGTCATTCCGATCTGATCCAGTGAGGGATGATGAAGGCCGATCTGAACCGCTATGACATGAAGGCGACGATCCAATGTTGATAGCCACGACCTGAAGTAAAGTGAATTGAATGAAGACCGATCCGGAGGAGAAGGCCAAAACCCGAGATGCAAAGGTGGTCCAAATGAGAAGTTAGAGCTCAGGATCCAGTTGGGAACCAAGAGTTCACTTCATGAGTTGGGCTTTGCTGCGGGACGTGTGCAAAGGGGTTATCGGTATCCGTACCCTTGGTTCACTATTGACAGATAGATTAGGGGCTTGTTGTGATAGTTATACGGGATTGGATTCCGTCATGGCCCAAAGGATTAGGTGACCAAGGTAGTGGATATCGTATGCTTTACGCACTGAGTGAGAGATGTGAGGATGGTTGCTATGATTGATTGTTTGACATCACTATGACACGCACACCCCCACCCCCATATTTCTTACACCATATGTTAGTGGCACCTTAGAGTATTGTACAGTATGTAGTGCTAACTCTTTGGTTGCAGGTCCAGGTTCAGGTATGATTGGATTATACCTGTTATTGTTTTGTTTTGTTGCTTATGCTCACACCAGACTTTTGTCTGACCCAGAGTTTTATGTCTCTTCTTATTATTCTGGGTGCTCACACGAGCAGACTAGAGACAGGTTATCTGGTGATGCACGAGTAGCTGATCTGGAGGCGAGCAGGAGGCATCCACGTATGATATATATATATATATATATATATATATATATATATATATATTCTCCCTGTGTCGTTGGTGGTCGCTACTTGGGCATTAGTAGTGTACCTCCCTCATCTTGCTTTTGGTTTTTGAGACAGTTTGAAAAGTTGTAATAATGTTGGCTTTGGATCATAAGCTGTACTTGGATTTTCCGCTGCTATGTTAGTTTGTTTTCAGCTTATGAACTGTCTCACCTGTTTTATGTCAAGTATGTTGTTATTATATTTCGTTCCATGCGCTGTGAGACATATTACTGGTTCTTTGTTAGTTCATTCTCTTCTTTCTTTTCTTCTGACGAACGTTCCGTGCTAATTGGACATGTGTACAGCGCACTTTTGGAGTAAATGTCGGTTGGTGCGGGGCGGGCCGTTACAACAGTCGCCTCCACTAATCTAAACACCCAAATCAATTCTGAATCTCACGGTGGACCATCCGAGAGTCCATTTCAACGTTGTATGCTTTCTCATGTCATCAAAATCGAAGAAAAAATGGAGAATGCTTTGCAAATGATGGCTGAGACACAAGTACTTCAGATTAGAATGTGTCAGGAGCTGAATAGGCAAGGGAAAGTGATAAGAAGCCTTCTGAAATTTATAATGGATAACGAGGCTAATTCGATTATCATAGATGATGATAATCAAAACACATATAAGGAGGAAGAACCAGAGGAAGAACCAGAAGAAGAACCTGAAGAAGAAGAAATGATGGAGGAGGAAGAGCATCAAGAGACGCAACAAGCGATTACGGATGAAGATGATAAGGTTGAATTGTAGGAGAAGTTGTATTTGATGAAAATGGGAATGTGTTTGAAAAGAGTGGAGAATTATGTCTCCATTATCCAAATTGTCCAATTCACAAATCCCATTGTGAAAAACAATTAGTGATTAAGGTTTTCTTCAATTTTCGTTGTATTACGTTTCTATGATGTATCGTACATGTATAAATCTATGTAGTTGTACAAATTCGTACCAAATAAATTATCATTTATAGTTAGTTATCTCTCTTTAAAACATTAAATAAATTGAATGTTCAATTAAGGGGGAGTAATCTACTTAGAATTAGTTAATAGATTAAGAGGGAGTATTATTATTGAGTAAGTTACTTAATTTATATTCAGATAGCTATCTAATTTAGGAGGAGTACCTTTAGAATTTCTTTTTGATAATGCCAAAGGGGGAGAAATTATAAAATATAGACATAGTTTATAGGATTCTTACAAACAGGGGGGAGTATTTGAAGGATCATCTACAAGTATATGCAAGTATGATATTTTACAGACTAAGGTTGTCATCATCAAAAAGGGGGAGATTGTTGGAGAATGGAGTTTTGATGACAACAACCTTATTTCAATTATCATTGATTATAAAACATATACCAACACTTTTTGTATATAATATATATGCACACACATATATGTAGAAATTATATACAGGAAATATTACAGATGATTGTACAATTCAAAGATAATAGATAACCAGAATTCAAAGAAGTATCAAAACTCATGAGTATTCAAGATTTCAAGAGTCCAAGATTAATATAGTTATAGTGTCTAGATTATGCCAGACTCTAAATAGCACTCCATGTTCAATACTCAAATTCTGATTTTCAAATTCTATTTTCTATCCTCAATTCTCTCTATTTTATTTCTTTATCTTTTCAATTTTTTTCTTTCTTATTTATCTTTGGTTTTCAAACTTAAGTTTTATATATTTATATATTCTTATACTTTATATTTATATAGTTTAAAACTTTATAATTTTGTAAATGTGTTTATATAGTTTATGTTTATGTTTTTCTACTTTATAATATCAATTTATAGCACTATATTTTTAATCAAGAATTCCAAGATTTTATTTATATCAAAACACTTGAAAAATGTTTCAAAATTCAAAAATACACTAGAGTATGTCGACATGCCAAAAACACTATGTCAACATATAACTGGCAGAAATTCAAATTTGAAAGGAAGTGTCTTTTCACTATTTGAAACATTTCAAAAACGTTGCAACTTTTCACACTCTATAAAAAGGGCTTGAATTCGATTATTTAACATATCTTCTTGTCTACTTTCACTCTTTTTCATTATATGATTATTCTTAATCACTTTTATGATTTCTACACTCATACTCTGCCGAATTCAATTCCGTTTTGATCAAACTTCTTCTCTCTACACTCTCTTCTCATCTCTCTCTGAATCAAGTGCTATTGAAGAGTTATATGGCTATTTGTAATTACTTGGATTGAGTGAAGTAGGAATCGGTGTGTTCCTTATAGCCGTGAAATCAAGGAAGTAGGAATCGATATTTTCCTTGTAGTCGTGAAACCAAGGAAATAGGAATCGGTGGTATCCCTTGTAGCCATGAAATCAAGGAGGTTGTACTTTACTATTGGAATAGTAATAAAACTATACGCAATCCAGCGTTGTGCGGGACTGGACATAGTAGTAATCTGCACCAGTATAAAATCCGGTTTGTTCTTTCCTTTTCTGCATTTTTATTTCTGTTTATTTTGCTTCTGTGTTTGAATTTGTACCTGTGATTGTGTTTGTGGTGTTTGATTCATTCTGTTATTCACATAAGTTTTAAATTTTGTTTAAATTCTCACAAACACTATTCACCCCCTCCCTCTAGTGTTTGTTTTGCCTTAACGATAGATTCCGCATTTCCTAACAACACATAAATTCTTTATTCTTCTTCCTCCGAACTATTTATAAATAAGAAAATGTTGAGGTGCTGCCTAACATAGATCAAAGAGTAAAATTCTAGTTTTTCTACAATAACAATATAAAGAGACCTTTTTCTGGATTTCAATCAAACCATTATGAGTTATTGTTATGTTTAGATTTGATAATTAAAAAGTATTCTGAAAGTAAATATTCTACATCTGAAATTATACGTAGTAACCCGTAATTTTGACAATAAATTAGTTATTTAATTTGATTCTCAAAAATAGGAATTCCTGTAAATTATGGAATTTGGCCACGAAACTTTAACTGATGCGTTCGTCTTGAAATTCTGGTCAACTTTTATGTTTGGAGTTTCATGAATGGAGTCCATATGAAACGGTTATGGACGAAATACGATAAAAGATGGAAATAAATAAATAAAATAATTAATAAATTCGTTTCCCGATTTAACCTTCCTTCATTAGGCATTCTGGCCAAGGGCAGTCGACCGCTTCCTACAGGTGTCGACCGCTTCGGATCTGTAGTTCCCAATGACGGCTAGGTTTTGAGGGGTACTTCCGTTATATCGTATATTATTAATGGACGGATGTCAATTAAAATAAATCTAACGATTCTGGCCAAATACACTCTTATAAATAAAGGGGTAAGGCCTCACTCTTTTCCATACAAATCTGTAGGCAGCAGCGAAAATTTGCCATTTCCCTTTAACTTCAAATCAATTTCTTAATCTAAATTAGATTTATGTATAATCAATCAAATACAAATCATATAGAATTGAAAGGGATTATCAGATCCAATGGAAAAGAGTACGAATTGACGCCTAAAGTGGTTCTACATCAGATTCTCCCCTCTTTTCTTATTTTCTTGCATATCTACAAATCTGAAAGTATCCCCTTTTTAGATTAATTGTAGATTTATAATAATTTGGGAATTGTAGGACTAAAAGATTTTCATATTTCATATTCGGATGCTTTTAGGTGAGGGGGAAATTTGCATATATAATTATAATAGCCTATTTATCTCGTTTGAATTAGATCTCAAAATATATGCCTATTTCATCAGATCTATTCATAATATTGATGCATTCGAATTAACACCTATTAGATCTGCTAATAAATATTATCAAAACTTGTAAATTGTGAATTGTATTTAGGAATAATATTAATTGCAGAATTCTTAATTTTTTTTAATACCTATTGCCTACAATTATGTTGTAAAATGTATTGTAGTTTGTTGAAAAACACTGAGGATTTGGAAATCAGTCCCAATAATACTGTTTAGATGTAGTTTTCTTCCAAATCCCTAGTTTTAGTGTAAATAGATGAATTATGTTACTTTAAGAATTATATCTATTTGTGTTCAGTATTGTTGGGGTTTTGGCTTATTTGTTGTGAATATGCCATTTTCCTCTTAAAAAAAGACATTATTTTGAATTCACAAGAGATATGACAAAAATATTAAAAAGGGAAAAGTTGTGCAAAGGTATGCATAAATATAAATATACATATTTGTGCGTAATTTGCATTAACTATTCCAAAATCTTACATAAACATATATAAATTTCTTGTGGTTTTGAAATATGTCCATTCCGTTAATCAGGCATAATTTACAATAACTATAGCTAACGGTCTTTTTTTAAGATTTAGAACCTTGTGGCAGGATTGAATGTAAAAAGTAATATTTGGATTTTGATTAAACCAAATCGTTAAAATTAAAAATAAACAATAATAAAGGAAGATAACTACGTTGACCGAAATAAAATATAAATATATACCTATTATCCATCCAAATATACGTAAAATGATAAAATATAATTTATATTGAATGTTTTAACGATATTCAATTAAGGAATTATCTATAAAAATGTAATCTATATTGAATTAATATATTTATGACGACCACTGTAGTAATTAATATAATCAATTGCTATAAATAGGGCCGCAAACCAATAAATAACAATTATAACCAATGTTGATTGGGGAAAATAAATATAATAAGATAATGGTTACAATTCATAAATTGATTAGGATTAATGTTATAAACCCCAATTTGAATTATAACCACATTTAGACACGAGGTTAAACTCAACTTGGGGTAGAAGTTTGCCCGGAACCGCCCAGCAAATCCAGCATCCACCGGCGGTCTGCTTAATGTGAGGGGTCTAATGCGTAAATATAAATGTACTAAGGCACGAGGTTAAGTTCAACTTGTGGTAGAAGTCTACCCGGAACCAATCGTCAAATCTAGCATCCACAAGTGGTCAACTTAATGTGAGAGGTCCAGTGCACAAATATTTATATATATATATATATACAAGTGTGTGTGTGTATAGGGAAAGTAAGAGATTAATAAATAAATAAGAATAGTAATTTTCATTTGGGGTACAACAAATAAATACTTCGGGACTGATAAAATAAGGACATCTAGTGTAAATGGTTGCCTTAGAAAAATACGACCGTTATGGTCATAAATGGCAATAAACTTAGGGACAGAAGCAAATAAGTGTCTAAAGGGGATTAATGGATATTGATTGTTGTTTAAATACTAAGTCTAATTAAGGAAATAATGAAATAAATATCCTAGGGAAAAGAGGGTATAACTTTCCTCATTTATACTAGTTAATGTGGAACTTATAATTAAAAGTTAGAGTTGGACTTAGTGGGTTAATGATTTAAAATGGTATTAACCGTAGGAACTCATGACGATAATAAATCATGTGCGTATGGTATTTCTGTGAAGAGAAACTAAATGGAAAGGACTTAATGAAGTATCCCATTTTATCCCAATAGGAAAAGGTATTAAAGGCTAATGGGGTACAAACTTTATAACCTTTGTGTATAGTCCGTTTCCTTGGAATTAAGCGGTTAGGGTTGAAGAGTCCACCTGGGAGTAGGTCTTTATGTTTAGGGGTCATAAATGGCCTGAGTGTGTGGGGCCTAACCAAACCTGGAAACTAAAAAATTCAGATATGGCTACCTATCCTACTAGAAGTAGTAAGCAACTAAGGAGGTTATCCAATAAGTTCATCTAGATGGTACAGCGAGTGATAAATTACAGTCTCTCACCTTATGCAGGAGAATGGGTTAACGCTTGAATGACGGAAGCCTTAACTACTAGGGTCCCGTAGCTAGTGCTCTCTAGTTTATGTTAGCATTGAATAAATTATCAAGGAATAATAAGTGACCAATAGGTCAGTCTAAGGTCTTAAGCGATCAGAGAGAATCCATCCTATTTATTATTAATAGCGAGACATTAAATAATAAAGGATAAGCGAATGAAAGGGTATATACATATAAACTCCATAACTGGGGGTCTAACCTCAGTTAAATAACCAGCCATGTTCTGGTTTAAAGGCTTTACCAATATATGCATAAACATTTTATCTCGGTATTATATCTTGGAAATACTACCCTGAGAAGATTAGTAGAGTCGTGCATAAACAATTACAAGGTTAGGATAGAATCAATAACCTTGGTAGGCATACATCTTGGGTTGAACCAAACGAGATCCATCAGTGTATTATAATTTGTGTTGTACATTTCCTGTTTACTAGAATCTTGATATTTTGACCCCCTCCTCATTACAACCTCCTAGATTTCTAGAGAAGGTCGGTTTCTCACAAGTGCTTTAGTTTGGCTTTCGATTCTCGTTCTCTCTGATGCTCGGTAATGGCAAAGTGACTTATGTTAAAAACGTAGTTACTTGAGTTAATACTAGTCTATCCTATTTTGTTTCCGTTGTGAGTTACCTTTATCGGACTCTGGTTATGCATGTGCTCATTTATTCGCAGGTACCAAATTTACACGCTTTATGCTTGGATGTGTTCAAGTTTCGATTTTTCTAGATATTTGGGCACAGAAAAGTGTGGGTGTTACATTTGGTATAGGAGCATAGGTTTAAATGATCAGACAAATTAGTTAGATTAGGATTCGTGAGAGAATGTAATTGATTTTGTTTTCTGTTTTTCTTTGTCTTTCTTATTCGACTTGAATCGATTTCGATGATGAAATCAGCCGTGGGCCTAACTATATAAAATGAGTTTTAAGCGCCTAAGAGTTGAAATATGTTGAGTTCGGGTTTCTAGGCAATTCTGTTTTACCCCATAGTACGTTGGCAATCTCGTCGTGAAGAGCATGAGGACGACATAAGATGGAGTCCATTGATTTGAGTATGGAGACTGGGCAAAAATCTATCTGCAACCGAGATAGTCGCAGTTTTTGGTTTTTGGTTTTGTTGGTAGTTCCGGTTAAGACTATTGCTTCATCCAAAACGGGAAAGGTTCACGTTAATATGTCATATCCATCAGAAATAAAATTACGAGGTATATCCGTTCGTTACTTCATTGAATTTATGGTTCTACCTTTAATAATAAATTCATTTGAATTCTTGGCCTTGTATTCGAAGAAATTATTTGGAAAAATAAAATTGAATTTGGAAAGTTTTGAAATACAATTTCGGAAAATGGTTTTATAACGACCTAGTTTAATAAATATATGGTTTTTAAATTTCAATCTATTCGTTTTTCAAAATTATTGGGGTTTTGTTTAATTTTTAATATATATAATCCGAGTGGTAGGAAGGAAAGAATTAGAAATGACAAGAAATATGCCACAAAACATAAGAACAATAAATATTCATTCCTTATGATTTTTAGTATCCCTCTTTCTATACATATTGGATAATTTGTTGAAATTATCACAATTAATCTGTAACAACTCGGAAATTTTGATAATAAATAGTTATTTAATTAGAATCTCAAAAATAGGAATTTCTACAAATAATGGAATTTGACCATGAAACTTTAACTGATGCGTTAGTCTCGAAATTCTGGTCAACTTTCATGTTTGGAGTTTCAGAACGGAGTCCGTATGAAAAAGTTATGGACAAAATACAAAAAAAAAGTTGGAAACAAATAAACAAAATAATTAATATGTATGTTTCTTTTGACCAACCCTCATTGAGCAAACTGGCTATAGGGCGGTCGATACCCATTTGGAGTTGTCGACCGCTTCGGGCTTGTAGTGCCCAGTGATGGCTAGGTTTTGAGGGGCAATTTCGTTATATTTTATTAAAATGAATGGACGGATGTTAATTAAAATGAATCCGACAGTTCAAGGCTAATTCTACCTCTATAAATAAAGGGGTAAGGCATCATTCTTTCAACACAAGTCTGTAGTGGCAACGGAGCTCTATCATTTTCCTCCTTCTCCAAACCTAATTTCTAAAATAAAAATATATTCATACACAATAAATAAAATCCAATTCATATGAAATTGAGATGATTAACAAATCAAACGGAAAATATTGCAATTTGACGCTCTAAATCAGATTCTCCCCTCTCTTCATGTTTTCTTACATCTCTACAGATCTGGAATTTTCCCCTTTCCAAATAAATTATAGATTTACAAGAATTTAGGGATTGAAGGCCTAAAGGGTTCAAACTTTGGATTTGGAGGCTATAAGGTGAGTGAGAAATTTACGAATACAGTTATAATAACTTATCTACTTTGTTTGAATTAGATCTAAATTTTTATGTCCACTCTCTATCAAATCTGTTCATTTAAGTATTGTAATTTGATTGATAACCACCAGATCTGATTATAAACATTGTTAAAACTTGTGAATTGAAAGTCATGGTTATGTATAATATCTATTGTAGGATTCTTAAACATGTCCATACATGTTCCTACATTTATGTTGTAAAATATGTTGTAGTTGTTGCATAGCACTGTGGATCTGGAAATCAGTCCCATTAAACACTAATTAAATGTAGTTACATTCCAGATCTTTAGTTCAGTGTTGAATAATGAAGTATGTGAATTTGAGAAAAAAATGAAATTGGTAGATTATGTGATTGTAATATTGAAAGAAATATGTCTATTTGTATTCAATGTTGATGGGTTTTGGATTAATTGTTGTAAATAAGCCATTTTCCTCCTTTTGAATAAAAAGGGATTATATTGAAATCACAAGAGATATGATAAAAAGTATCAAAAAGGGAAAAGTGGTGCAAATGTACATATAAATATAAATATACATTTGTGTGTAATTTTCATTAATTATTCCAAATTATATTTACATATATTTCTCATGATTTGGAAATATGTCAATTCCACTAATTAGGCATTATTTACAATGATTACAACGGACGGTCTTTTGTGAGATTTGAAACATTTTGGCAAGATTGAATATAAAAAGGGAATGTTTGGTTATTGATTAGACCAAATCATTTAATTTAAAAAAATAAAAAAAATAAAGAAAGATAACTACATCGACCGTGCAATAACATAAAAATAAATATATATATATATACATTGTTCGTCCGTACCTACGTAAACGACAAAATATACAAAAATGTTGAATGTTTAAACGTTTGAATATTGAATGGTATTTATTCATGGAGTCATACATGTAATATTCCATATTTAATGGATATATTTATGGTGACCGTTATAGCAATTAGTGTAATTGATTACCATAATAAGACCATAAATAAATAAATAACAATTGTAACCAACACCGATTTGGGGAAGAAGAATATAATAGGATAGTGGTTACAATTCCTAAATTAATTAGGATAAATGTTGTACATGCCAATTAGGAAATTTAAATTATAACCGCATTTATACACAAGGTTAAGCTCAGCTCGTGGTGTAAGTCTGCCCTGAACTGACCGGCAAATCCAGCAACCACAGGTTGTCGGCTCAATGTGAGGGGTCTAATGCATAAATATAAGTGTACCAAGACACGATGTTAAGTTCAACTTGTGGTAGAAGTCTGCCCGGAATCGACCGGCAAATCCAGCATCCACAAGTAGTCAACTTAATGTGAGAGGCATAGTACATAATATATATATATATATAATAGTCAACCAATAAATAAATAAATAAATAAATAAGCATTACAATTATATGTTGGAGTACAACAAAAAGATACCTTGGGACGATAAATAATTGCCTTAGGAAAATATGACTGTTGTGGTCATAAAGGAGACTAAAAATAGAAATAAAAGAAAACAGGTGTCATAAGAGGATTGAAGGATATTGATTATTGTTTGAATACTAAGTCCAAATTAGGGAAGAAATCAAATAAATATCCTCGGGAAAATGAGGACATAACCTTAGTTATTTATATTAATATAGAACTTATAATTAAGAATAGAGTTGGACTTAGCAGGCTGATAATGAAAATTATTATTAGCCATATGAACCCGTGACGATAATTAAGTGTGTGTGTGTGTGTATAAGTTTATTGTGTGTGAAAATAGGCAGGTTTACTACACCTTGAGAAGGTCTTAAGTGGCTAACTCTCTTCTTGTCTAATTTGGGTCTTAAGTGGTTAGAACTAGGATCCCTCCGAAGGTTTATCCCTTGGAGATGAACCAAAGTCATGCGACTCACCCTTATTAGATTCAAAGTAAGTCTTTGGGTCCTTCTCTAAAAGTGGTTACGCATAAGCGGTAACGGGGTAGGGTAGTTCACGGGGGATGTCCACTTCCTCTAGAAGCTTGTAAGGGCTCAACTAGGGATAGGATTGGTATATAAAAGATATGTAGCCATTTCATGCTCACCAACTTTCTAAGGGAAGTCTTAAGTGACATAGGTGTCCAACCGCAATATCAGTTAAGTAGTAAGGTTCACAATACTACTTCTCATATTAAAATTGAGAGTATAGACTTTAAGAATGTTGACATATTAGGATGGGGTCTTAAGGGGCTACGGTCTGCCTTAGGGTTATAAGAGATCATAAAAATTCACCTTTAATAGAGCCATAAGTGACTGAGAATGTCCACCTCGTTGGGTCTTCACCCTAAAAAAACTAATGAGTGATTGACTTGAATATTCCACTTCATTCGTTAGATACCTAGTGTTTGCGTTAATCTTGGGTGTTGCGTAGACATACCTTGACATATGTAACCTGCTAAATATATGCGTAAACTTTCTATCTCGGTATTATACTTTGGGAACGCTACCTTAGGAAGGGTAGTAAAGTCGAACGTAAACATTTACAAGATTAGGCTAGAATCACTAACCTTGATAGGCATACATCTTGGGTTGAACCAAACGGGATACATCTACGTATTATAATATGGGTTGCACATCTCCTATTCACCAGAATCTTGTTTTTATGACCCCTTCCTCCTCATTACAACCACCTAGGTTTTCTAGAGAAGGTCGGGTTCTCACAATTGTTAAAGTTTGGCTTTCGGTTCTTGTTCTCTCTCATGCTCAGTATTGGTAAAGTAACTTACTTCGAAAAAGGTAGTTACTTGATTTAATACTAGTTTATCCTATTTTGTTTCCACTATGAGTTATCTTATCGTACTCTGATTTCGCTCATGCTCATTTATTGTAGGTACTAGATTTACACGCTCCATGCTTGGATGTGTTTGAGTTTCGACTTTTGTAGAAATTTGGGCATAGAAAAGTGTGGGGAGTTACATAATCCTTGATATTTTGAAGTTCCAACATTTTTGAACTCGAAAAGGTTTTTCAGTTTGTAATACAGACTAGAATAGTAATAATAATTGTGATAGTAAATTGGATTTATTAATACGAAACTGTTAGTTTATAATAAATTCCATCTTTGAAATGTTTTAAAATTTTCTTCGAAAATGCTAAGGAAAATTCTTCGTCCTTATTTTTGGGGTATTTGACATCATGAATCGATTGTTTATTGTCAGCCAGGTAAGGAGAAAATCCATTTTAGCTTATATTATGGAATCTAGCTGAATTATCCTTGGAGTTGGTTTGGAGTTTGACTACAATATTTATAATGAGGATAAGTATTTTTCAGGTCACGTTAAATCTTAAAAGGTGACACGGGACGATTAATATTTTAATCCGACTGAATAAGGTGAAGGTTCAATCTTTGTCCAAAACTCATCTAACAGTTGACCGTCAGACGTTATGCAAGAATGGTCAATTAGTTGATGAGTTTTGCTGCAGCTTGAACCTAGGACTCGACCATAAAAGTTGTGTCCAAATCACCCCTTAACTTCCTTCTTTCGTCTTTTTTCCTCATCTAGCAGAACCATATCTCTATTCTTCTTCTCCTTCTTTGTCGTCGCCATGCCTCCTCCTTTTTTGCACTCGTTTGCGCGTTAGATCTTGCCTCACTAGTACCCCAAGATCTATTTTCTTCTCTCCGATCATTTCTTAGTCCGCAATACCTACTTGCACCACCTGGCCTTTATAATACCATTAAGTCTCATCCTTAGGGAGAGATCATTAGGTTGGGTTGGGATGAGCAAAATGGTCTCATGTCTTTAGGGCTAAGAAAATTTGTCTTGGCAATTGGACATGCACCGATCCATTGCTTCAAGAACTAAGAATAGGATTTGTTGTTTTTGCTGCATCCACCTTTGCTATACCTTGTTAGAATAGGTTCTTCCAAAGACGATCATTGTTTCAGAGATGAAGATTAAGCTATCTTTGGATGGTTTTTTTGAGGAAAATCTCGATAAGATTTTAGAGGAATCCGCATTTTAGCGGACTTATATGTTCTTTTGTTCGACCGGCTTTGGAGATTTGTAGAAAATCTGTTCTTCCTAATGTCTTTTTTGCATTCGGGGAACTATTTTCAAACTGCCCATGTAGATGTGTGACCCATTTAGCACATTAATCATCAATGGAAAGTTCTGACTAGATATGTCTCATGGTGCGGAAATTAATCTTTTCTTCGATCGGTGGCGTAACCATCATTCAATGCCGCATCATATTTCATTCAGCTTGCATTCTTGTGTGTTGTCTCATGGAGTTACTTTTTGTAAATTTCACCTACCCAATTTTGTCTTCAGACAATACTTGGTGGATTTCCATGAGAAGCAGTTTTGTGGTAGGTTTCTTTTCTCATCATTAATTCTCTCTTAGAGGAGGTATGATGTGGAAACCTCCAACAACACCAGTAGTGTTTCTAACACGAGATTGAGCATTTTTCTACCACGATATGGTTAATTAAAGATCATAAAAATTGGTTTGAGCACCACCTATGGAGCAAGACATCTCGTTGTTTATAGCCATTGTTTTGGAAGTTTCAGCGTGATTGTTTTATCGTCATCTTTTTTGTTTTCCCCTTTCCAGCATCGGGTTCTTGATTTGTGGTGATTCATGCTTGTAACTGTTAGTGTTGTTTGAATCGCACGACTTAGATTAATGATATTTACATGTTTGGAAGGTTTATGTCGTCATGCATGCCTATTTGAATGAAATCTCATTTTTCTTGTCTAAACTAACAGTTGTCGTTGAGCTGGAAAGAATAAAATTTTTGTTGAATAAATTTTAGCAAAGGGCCGGTTTCGCATTGTTTTCGTCATGGGTATAAATAAATAAACAAACTAACGTCCCTTGTTAAGCAAATATTTATTTGGTCTTTTGTGTGATTCCAGTTTTTTGCATTTTGCATGATTGACTTCCTTTTTTGCCAACATGTAACATAAATCGTTTAAGTTTCCGCAAAATACATTCTTGAAACTTTTAGAAATCGTTATTTAAAAAAAAACTTTTTAATATTTTTAAATTTTTACTGAATTACTTTATTTTATTTCGGTTTGCGCGAAAACGCAAAAATTTGGACATGGCAATTTGTGCATATTTAAGCGTTTGTTTTACATTAAGATGGATGATTCGAATGGCGCAAAGCGCATGTTACTGAATTTTGATTTTTCATACGAATCTCACATGGAAAGCGAAACGGTATTGAAACGTGTAACACCCCGAATTTTTAAACGACATTAAAGAGAATAAATTAAATAATAATTAATTTAATGTTCAAAATTAGAGGAAACGGATTGCACCATTGCATCCATCTCGAAATTCTGGTCAAAATAGACATTTGGTTTGCATAAAACGGACACCGTATGAAGGAAAATGAGAATTTTAAGTTTGAATACGCATAGAGATATTTTATATATATGCATGAGTCAGAGGCGAGTCAGAGATGATCCAAAGTCCTATCTAGAGAGTTCAAATTTGAAATTTTCCTCTAAGCGGGATAATTCCTGCTCTAGGGGGTCGACCCCCCTAGAGGGGTGTCGATCTATGGGTCGACACACCTACAGGGGTATCGACACCCCTAGGGCTGAGGTGGCACTCGGTTTCAGGGGGTCAAGCAGCTATATGTTGTTGGATCTAGATTAACCCTAGAGGGGGGCTGAATAGGGTTTATCACAGTTTTTCGCTGAATTAAAATTCTGAGAGGATATTAAAATAATAAACAGATCACAGAATGCAGCAAAAATAAAAGTGCAGAAAATAAATCACACACAGATATACCCATCTTTGGCAAAACCCTACCAACTGCTGCATTCCTAAGGTTTCTACTAGGTAAAAGAACAGATCCCGCATACATGACCATGTACACTCGTGAACCCCTCGCTCCTATTCTAATCCTACTCTCAAAACCGTAGATTGGTCTATATCTACTAAACCAGATTTTCCCTTAGTTTTAAAGACACTAGTAAACTGTCAGTTAATCCCTAACTAAAACCCCTTGAATTTTACAGACTCTAGAAAACTGATTCAGAAAGATTTACAAATACAAAACAATAAACAGAACAAAACAATGACAAAGCCCTAGAGTTAAAACATAAGGGTTATCCCCTTTGGAAAAACAAAGTCGTCGCTTTTCCTTATTAAACCCTTTGTCTTCAAAAACATGGCGGCTGATGGAAAATAAACTAGGGCTTTGTGGAATTCACAAATCCACTTTGAATGATTGCTGTATGATTTGCTTCTCTATTGATTCTTCAAAATTGGATGCTCTCTTGTGCTTCAATTTGGGATTGCGGCTGATCGAAACCCTAATTCAAAATGTGAGTTTTCTAATTTAGTTCCTTGAGAGAAAAACTGCTTGTGGTTTTGGATTTTTCTATCTTGCCTGTGATGATGTGGCGTAGATATAGGATTTAGGAAACCCTAAATCGACACTCTGATTTCACGTGAATGGCTCGATCTGATTTGTTTGTGTTTCCATTTTTATCTTTCTCGAATGAATTTGATTCCTTGATTAAATCAGTGATTTTCCATTTACCAAATCTACACTATGATTTCTTCAAACAATTACTTGGATGATATAAACCCGTTTGTCACAATAAATTCATGTTAGAAACTATTGAGTGGTTATACCATTTCCAGAAAATATTTATTGCTTGCCAAATATGAATTTCTGCATTTTGAAACCGATTAAACTCTTCCCATAAATATGAAGGAGATAATTTGAAATATCTGAAAATGAATTGCCTTGCATACCAAGTGACTTGCCCTTGTCAAATATTAACTCTGCAATTTTAAAAACTAATCTACCAAACGTTATACATTCGAAACCAAATATGAAAAATATTGGAATCAAATGTGATGAATTCTTGTCGAGTTTGTCCTTCAATACACTTGCCACAAAAGCAAATTTCTGGAAATATAATTGTGATTTCTTGCCAAAACAAATTGTTTCTTCCTGACTCCCTGGATGGATTTTTTCCAAAAAACTTTGCCAAATAAATGATGTGTTTTATGGAAATAATAAAATAACTGGAAAAAAAAAGTTCTTGCCAAAAATCCAATTCTGGAAACAGTCGAATAGTTAGCTAAAAAAAATTAGTTTTCTAAATGGATGATAAGTTCTTGTCATTTTGAAAAGCATTAAAGCAGAACAAATGTTTATGCCAAAATTTATTACTATTAATCAAAGACTGTAAACAATAAAACTTGTGATTAAAAAAATGATTTCTTTGGCAAAAGCATTTGTTTCCATGCTTGCATTCGAACAGTTTGAACTTGAGTTGTTTTTCTCTTCTACTTTGGCTGTGTACACATTCACTTGTGCATATGCCATGAACTTGAAACATTGACCTAACTGTATTCCATTGTACCTGCACTTGAAATTTCACGAGTATGCTTGTCATGTATAAATGAATATACTGATGCACAATTGTACCTACTGCTACCATGATATAACTTGCATGTTCACCGTAAACATTGTGGTCTTGACCAAAACATTGCTTCATTGTATACTTCTTGCATGCACAACTACTGTGTTGATTTGTCCTTGTCTTGTGAGCTTGAGGTTGTGTGTTAATCCATTTATGCTTTGTTTCAGCTATGAACACTTGTGTAGTCAGTTTGTATCTTGAGTTCCTCAACACCCTTGTTTGTTGTGCATATACATGGATCACTGTTTTGACTTGAAAAGTAATGATGTGCTTTGTCTCGACCATTTGTTTGCATATTATCCTGCATTGTCTAGTTCTCACATAAATTTCTTACTGCTCGACCTTTGATCACTACACCATAATGGCCATTTGTTAACCCTTTTTTTGTACAATTGCCAACACTTATTTCTGTTGTATTGTAGTCACAAGAATAAGCGTTGTTATGTTAAAAAAGTGTTACCAAAAATACATAATTTTAATTTTTTTATTGCCAACGCTTATTTGCGTTGGTAGCACTGATTTCTAAGGGTAAAAACGTAAACTAACATCCGTAACCCTATTTCCCATTTGTCATTCGTTTGCCCAACGCTTTTGCAATCAATGGCCGCCTAAATCTATTATCCAAATCCCGATTTCAGAAGAAGAAAAAACGCAGCACGCCAAAAGATTAAACGCTTCTAATCCGTTGTCTATTTGGGTTTCAGAAATCAATAATGCGAGTAGATTGAAACATTCATCCGCTATTAATTATTTGGGTTTCAGAAACATTCAATCTAACCTAGGCACTTCAATCCCGATTTCAGAAGAAGAAAAAAAGCACAGCATTTTGGGGATCTTTGTTCGATTTTTGCTCGCATTATAATCTCATTCAACTCGCATTCAATCCCATTCAGTAGCTTCAGGTATTTTTTTTTTTGATTTTTACTTTGTCGACTTCACGTATAAATTTAATTTATCTGGTCTGTCTTTGTTTTTTTTTTTTGATTTTCGCTTTGTTGATTTTAGAAGATATTTGAAGTCTTTGTCTACATGCAGCTGTATGAAATTGAGTAATTATTTGTGTTTACCTAATGCAGCTGTATGAAATAAACTACATGTCTTATTGTTATAGGGAAGTCTGTTGTTTTCTAATCGAGACCCATCATCCACATACAACAGCAGTCACCCCCAACAAATTGTTAACTTTAGATGACATGAAATCTTATGAAAATAATATATAAAAGAAGAACACAATAAATTAGAACTTTCTAGGATTAAGACCATATATGGATATGCATATTTATCTCTCTAATTGGGTTAATCGATTTATGTGTTGTCTTATATATGTTGACTTGGACATCAAGTAATTCATTTTTATAAAAATCACTTAAAGAGAGTGGCAAAATATTTAATGTCTCTCTTCTCCCACCTCTGTTCTTCTCCAACACTAAAAAGTCATTGCCATAGAAATATGAAAGTTATCCTCAATTAGGTTGCTGGTTTTAGTTTTGTTTTGCTTACATTTGTGTGACAGACTGACTGTACACAATTGCTTTGAGAACCAATATAAAGGGTTCTCGACTGGAATACTGTTTTTTAGTTCATTTTTTTTATTTTTGTGTGTTTTGAACTATTATCATTTTTATCTGTCTTCAAATTTTTTTTTTTGATCTAATAGTACCCCTTTGTGACTTCGATGATATAAGACTATGGAATAGACTTTCGCCACAAATATTTACAGCCCTGTAAATCAATCTCTAGTAGTCCACACTTGATCATATAGTTTTTGAAGTTAATAGTAAAAGATATAGGGATTGGAAGACCACTTTCCTGCCCTTACGGATGGAAGAATTATCAAAATCTCCCACTACTAGCTAAGGCAATTCAATGGCCAATGCATTCATTTAGGTGCTACCAAAAACATCCCATTGTTTGAAAAGCAGCACGTTCCATAACATAATGTTTATTTAATCACATTAGTGCTCTTTGTCTATCTTTTAGGCGGAGTAGTTCTAACAGGGGTAGCTTTCTTATGCTTGGCCTCATACTCCGGATGGGAAACATCAACAATCTTTGACTTTTTTTTTCTGTTCCTGAACTCGCAAAGCAGCACGTTCCACAAAATTTATTGTTTAATCAAATGCATCAATAAAACTAGCTAGAAGCATCTTATTTACAATCATATACTATAACACCGTATATATAACTGAGTAACTGGGTTTGGTACATTAATTGTAGGTGACTTACTTGAGGTGGTTATAGTATTAGATTCGGACACCATGCCTCATTACTCAGTTGTTGATCAGTTTTTAAACAGCTGAATTAATTTGAAGTAGAGACGTTAATAGAGTAATTTGTTTTTCCTTTACCTTTGAGTCTGCATTCACCTCGTGTATTTACAGTAGTAATGTTTTTTTGTGCCCTCGGAGCATACAATTAATATTTTTTTGTGCATGATGCATACTAATGTTTCTCTGTTTTAACAAGAAACTGAAATTTTTAATTTAATGTGATATTTAATGAATTCAGGCACTTTTGGAGGCAGCAGAAGAAAAAAGAAAATTGGATGGTAGTCCTTCGAACAGCTCAGTTTTACTACATTATGTTTAACTGCGTCATGTTCTTCGAACGACTCAGTATTACTGAGCCTATGGCTTAGTTTAACTGCACCGAACGGCTCAGTACTACTGAGCCTATGGCTCAGTTTAATTGCGCCGAACGGCTCAGTACTACTAAGCCAAAGGCGTAGTTAAACAGCGCCGAACCGCTCAGTAATACTGTGCCGTTCGGCGCAGTTTAACTGCGCCTTAGGCTCAGTATTACTGAGCGGTTCGGCGCTGTTTAACTGCGCCTTAGGCTCAGTAGTACTGAGTCGTTCGGCGATGCAGCTCTTGCCATTTTTGTTCTTGTTCTCTTTCACGGTCTGCTAGGACACAAAGTATCAACATCTATGGAACTGCAAAGAGTATCTTGAGAAGGTGCCTTGTATTATTTCAGCAACAGATGTTGATGCCCCTAGTCAAGCATTACCTGAAGAATTAGCAAGACACATCAGTAAAGAAATATGCTGGAGAGTTAAGTGGCCAGTAAAGACTGGTGATGAAGTTTGCAAGGATGCAAATGAGGTGCTAGTATGCCCAGATGCTTTATGCTCTATGGAAAATAAGTTTCAGGTGCATGCAAGGAAGCTACTAGATAAGTACATTGGGAAGCCATTCTTTAAATCCCGCTATGGAGGACAAGTCAGGCGAATGAGCTTTCAGAATCTCCAACAAGGAAAAGAATGGTTAGACAAAACCTTTTATCTGATACGGTGAGTTTTTTTATATTTGCAGGATATATATTTCTTATTAAGAGCTGAAATGTTATAAAACTATTTATTTATTTGGTTAAAAAAATAAACAAAAAACAACCAACATTTAAAGTGTGGGATTGTATAATAGAAGCGGGTTAATTATGTCACGTTGATTGTGATGATATACTACATATTTCATTGAATAACTTTAGGCATAAAACAATGACATGCTAAGACCAGTTTGAAGTCATAAAGTTTGGCAATCACTAAAATGTCGATGCGTGATCACAGAACTCAGTTGACCAAAAAGAAAGTGTTGGGCCTATGATGAAATTGAATAATAGCTGTAAAACATTCATGACAGGTATACCTTCCAGCCAAAACATCAGCTCCACTGAAACCATACAGAGAAGAGCTCTATCACTTGAGAGGAGATGATGTAACTAGACAGCTACAAGAGGCGGATCGAGTGTACAACTACGCTTATTACAACGACCTTGGTAACCCTCATTCCGGAATTATTCGTCCCGTACTTGGAGGTTCTGAAGAATACCCATATCCATGCAGGGGAAAGACTAATCGACCACCTACAAGGACAGGTAAATTCAGAAATGAGTTATTTTATTTAGTTTTTCAGTCTTCATACCGTTATGCATGAATGACTGGGAGGTCAGGCATGTGTGTATCAACACCCGAAAAAGAGAGTTCAACTTCTTTTGATCATTTCAGATCTATGAATTGGATTAGGCATATTTGTTCATGTACCACATTAGTTACTTGTGTCTAATTTCAAAATTGTTTTTTTTACATCTGTCTGTTGTAGGTATCTTTATACATTGTACCAAAAGATTAAATGTCTCGCTAATTTATCTGCTCATAATTTTTCATCGAATGTAATGAAAACCACATTCACAATGTATGCACAATTTGATTTAAAATTGTCTGCATGGTTCCACACTAGTGCACAGATTGACACACTGATATGCTAACAATTTCAATTAACATAAAGTAATGACAAGTATTTAATTTTCTGATACATCAGATCCAAAGACGGAAAGCAGATTACAGTTAACAGGCCTTGACATTTATGTTCTGAGAGATGAAAGGTTTGGCCATCTTAAATGGGCAAAGCTTTCTCAAGTATCTGATTCCTCAACTTATTTAAGGTCTGTGCTAGCATAACCAGTTTTTATTCAACAATTATATTGGTAATGGTAGTTGATACACTAGGCCTATTTACAGATGATAAGGACGCTTGGAGAAGTGATGAGGAATTTGCACGAGAAATGCTGGCAGGTGTGAATCCACATATCATCCGTTTGCTCGAGGTAAAGTTTAGAACAACAATTAATTAGGATAAAAATGTTTTCCTTTTAATTAAATAATTTTATTCTATTGCAGGAATTTCCTCCATCAAGTTCTCTGGATTCTAGCAAATATGGTAACCAAATAAGTTCAATTACAGCGGCAGATGTAGAGAAAAACTTGAACGGCCTAAGTGATCAACAGGTTAGTGTCCTCTTATCATTTGTAAAATTTCCGATTGCTAAAATTTATGTACATGTACTGAAAATTTAGAGATTTTCAGGCCCTGGAGCAGGAAAGACTCTTCATTTTGGATCACCATGATGCATTGATCCCATACTCTTCATTTTCAGTCTGCCTCACCCAGAAGGAGAAAAACATGGCGCTGTCAATGAAGTTTTCACACCAGCAGAACTGACAGGAGTTCAGGGTGCGATATGGGAATTGGAAAAAGCATATGTTGGTGTCAACGACTATGGAATCCAAGAACTCATTAGCCACTGGTAAGCTGACATTCTTAAGTATGGTAACATGATAACCTAACAACATTACTTGCTTAGAATATAAATTTTGCAGGCATAAAACCCATGCAGTGACATAGCCATTTATCCTAGCAACAAACAGACATTTGAGCGCATTGCATGCAATTAACAAACTTTTAGTCCCACACTATCGCGACACCATGTGTGATCGTATTTGATTTTCTGAGGTGCTTGGGTCATTCAAATGTAGAAGTTCTTCCTCCAGATTATAACCGCAAGAACTTTCTGAGGTGCTTGGGTGAGAGATCATAACCGCTAGATTATGGTATTGATTTTTCACCAAAATTTGAAGTGATAAACATACTTTCCACTCATGTAAGTACATTTTGCCTGAACAGTGTATCATACATTCATTCGAATCTCAAAAAGCTGTTTCATACTTTATTGTACAATTAATTTCTACTAAATGACATCGCCAGTGAATGAATATGGTAATTACTTTTTTCCATGAAAGTTCTTTGATAAATTTACAGTCCCTATGAATCATAAATGAGTATTTCATTTGTAAATATCATAGTTTAACGTGGATCAACCCTTTGTTGTTATTTTGTTATCAAATAGAAGAAGAGTTGAAATTATGGTCATATCTAATGGTTAGATATTATATCCAAGTCAGTTGCTTAGATATTATATCCAGCTCTAAAATTGTCAATTTTGTTTACTGATAAATTCTAGTTATGTTCAATAAATAAAAACCATTATTTGTAAATTTGGTTCACTAAAAGTTTGCTCAGCTATTTTCCTTAATGTTGTGTACGTGATAAATCATAATGTGGGAATGAACAAATATGTAACTTCATGAAACCTGTGCAAAATACAACTAAGCTGAGCTGCTCAATTTCTAAATGCAGGCTCAACTGCATTTTGATACCGAGCTGAGCTGCCAGCTCAGCTACAAAGTTGCATTTTGCAACTAAGCATCTCGGCTTAGTTGCAAAAACTGCTGAGCTTCTCATTTGCAAAAATTGGGTTTAGATGGAATTTATGTGTCTAATACAATTGTTGATATTGATGAGTCTGAATAACGATGGATGGATTGAAAGCTGCACCTTGTAGGTTCAGTTTTACGCTCAGTTTAAACTGAGCTTCGGCTCAGTTTCAATTGAGCCTTGTAGGCCTAGTAATGGCTTAATAAAACTGAAAATTTCAATCAATGAAATGCAGGCACTTCTAGAGGCAGCAGAAGAAAAGAAGAAAATGGATGGTAGTTCAGATGGAGGTTTAGTTGTATGGCTGAAGTTTCATATTTGGTATTTGTAGAATTTCATGTGTATTGAATTTAGCAACTTAATTATACATTGAATTCAGCAATTTAATTATGTATTGTACTTGTGTGGTGTTAATTGATATTATATGTCATTACTTGATTATGAATGTTGTCTAAGGGTCTTTATTGAGTTATACTTTTTAAATTGAGAACAATATTTGTTTTGGATTCATATTAAATACTGTCTATGTTATAATAATGTTAGCTATTAATTGACTATTAATGTTAGAATATGGGAATTACTAATATTTGTTACTATTATATTTGTTTTGAATGGAAATCTTGCAACATGTATAAGCGTTGCAAACAAAGAGCGTCCAACGTTTATAAGCGTTGCAAACAAAAAACTACCAACGCTTATAAGCGTTGCGAATGAAAATATACCAACGCTTATAAGCGTTGGGAAAGAAAATCTGCCAACGCTTATAAGCGTTGGTACTACATTGTCACCCCCTCGTAGCAACACTAATAAGCGTTGCTGAAATTGTTTACGATGGTTATACTCATTGGCAATCACCTGTTTTGGTGTAGTGGATGATGTATGTTGGCTTGTCTACACTCTGACGTTTGTTGTGCGCACTCTGTTGTGCATTCATATGAGTTGTATCATGCTATGCTGTAGCATTTCCAAAATAATCTTGACCATTGGCTTGCTTTGTTTGGTCTTCATTGAGCTGAACCAAGTTTTGAACTGAACCATGCTATTTTAGCTTGTTGTATTTGAGCATGCTCGGCCAACTTGAAAATCTCTACCCTTTGTATTCACTGATATGAGTTGCACCTTATTTGTAAACTGCTATGCTCTGATGCTCGACCATGCTTTGCTAGTTGTATTGCCTTGTGAATCTGCCATGAATATGCTCGCTGATTTCCATGTGTATTCACTGCATATTTTTGGTGCACACTCTATTTGAAAACTTGGTTATTTGGCATGACTATGAACTATGCACTGAGTCGAGATGGTCCACGTGGCTACTCCTCGACTGCACACTGAATTGGCGTGGCAGTGCACATGTGTATATATATATACACGTGTGTATATGCAGTCATTCAGAAAATATTCTTGTCCCTGCACTGAAATATTTTGTATATACACTGACTGCCTTGTGGTATTTACAGTGTATCACTGTGAATATCACAAGCTGTCTAGACACAGTCGGATAAATTGATAAATCCAATCGAGTCATGAAAAATGTTGAGAAACACACCAGAAATCTGAGGCAAATAAAATTTAAAAATAAATTTATATTTGCATGTATTCAGTTTTATTTCTATTACAGTGTACTCTGTGCGTATGTGTGTGTTTCATGTGACATGTAAGAAGATGATGACTGGACTGATAGTGAAGATGCTGGACTGACTGAAGCAGAAGACTAAAGACAAGTACATTGCAGTGTCAATGTGTGACTGAAGCAGAAGATAGAAGACAATTATATTGCAGTGTCAGTTTGTATAACAGTAAACGAATGTATATATGAAAAAGTACTGAGTGATGAGTGATGTAGTGAGGAACACTATATATGAAACTGTATTTGATATGTAACACAGAGATGTACAAATAGTGGAGTTATAAAAATTTGTATTGTTTGAGTATTGAAATAAAATATTTTATTTAAATAAAATACTGTGTTAATATTTGAATTTCTATACAGTAATATTTCACTTAAATATAAATATTATATTTCTGTCTGTGATGTAATGTAACAGTACAATAACAAACACATTTAAAATAATATATATTTGGTTGTTATCATCAAACAAAAATCATATAATTGTGTATACAACTACGTTATATACAACAATCTCCCCCTTTTGATGATGACAAACAAATGAAAGATTTTGAACATAATAAATGTGTTTGTACGTGAATTGTGGAACTCCCCCTAAATATATGCTCCCCCTACGACTAAACTCCCCCCAACTCTGATACCATATGTGCGAGAGTGAACAGAATAAATCAAATGATTTTTCAACGATAAAACTATTTATAAAATATTCACTCGTAAACAAAAATATCAACAATTCTCCCCCTTTTGTTATCATCAAAAGGATACAGAAATTAAAATAGCGATGAAAAATGACCAGAAAAATAATTAAGAGAGGGAATGTTCACTAAAATCTCAATAAATCAAGCAAAAATCATAATAATCTAAGGATCGTTGGCAAATTTCACATTTTAAAATGATGAATTTATGATGAAATTTATAAGAATGGGGAGAGTTATAAAAATACGGATTTCAATTATTTTCAAAAATAGATTTTTAAAATTGAAACATAAAAACAGTGATGGGTTTTGGACTATGATTATAAATTCAACTTAAGTGAGTAAATCGAATAGTCTCAAATCCTAGTAGCTATCAATCAACAAATCATAATACGTCATAAAATATCCACACATTTCACAAATTAGAATATGGATTGATAGGCTGGTTTTTATACACCAAGGAGAATTTCATATAAAAAGTTTATTTATAGCACAATATTTCCTTTTCTTTTATTTAAGAGCACACTGACCATGCATAACCAAAGCTTGGATTTTTAAATGAGGTCAGTCGCATATTAAAATATAAGTTGTCTCTTAACCATGCATGACCAGAGCTTGGATTTTTAAATGAGGTTAGAGACACACTTACATATTAATTATATATTTATTATTTTCAGTTTCAAAACGAAAACTCCTCAGTATATAAAACCAAAAATGGATGATAGAAATGCGGTAGGTACAGAAATGGTCTGTAAAATAAATTTCTAAATTAATTATATTATGAAATGTGCTCGACTGTACCGGGATCATTGAAAATTTTCAATTATCACTAATTCTGAATAATAATACAGTCCCATTTCTATCACAAAAATTTTCACTGTTTATTTTAGATGAGTTTTAAAAAATATTAAGCTCTCCACATTAATATAAAAAACATGACGGATGGAAGAATGATGATAGATAAAGGAGATGATCGTGAAATAATTGCCAATTCAAAGATATTATAATAACTGTTCAACCATCATGAAAATCTAAATAAAAACTCCCCTTATTGTGAGATATATTGTAGTCATAACCCATCACAATTTCAAAATCTGATAATTGTTTTGATGAATTATAAATACAGTTCAATTTGGATATTGATTTCAATTTCTAACTGAATAATCAATAAATAATTTTTAAAATTGAAAATCAATTACAAGAGGGATATGGGGATCTATAAAAAACAAGAGGAAAAAACTTGTACAAGGCAAAAAGAGTGTGTGGATCTATACAAGGTGAAGATTAGAATCTAAGTACAGATGGGTGAGACAAATACAAGGCACTTCTGATACCACTTGGTGTCCCTATTAATGAGGATTGTAAAAAAACACTGGAGATAAACAAGTATATCACAGACAAACAAAAATTCAATCATACGGTCCAAGTAGACAAGACAAGCAAAATAATTTCAGCAGTAGTCAATTTAATCAAAACAAGTAGTTATCTAAGATCATTTTCAAAAGCAGTATCAGAGCAGCACAAAAACCAATAGCACAGCAGACTTGTCAGAAAATGTTACTGATGGTCACAAAATATATTCCATTATCCAAGATTATGAAATTTAGTTTATTTTAAATCATTTGAGGAAAATTGAAAATCTGAATCAATCACACCAGATTATAAATTTCAGATCTAAGATATGTGTGTGATTCAATAAATCAATAATTTCAAATGATTTTAAACAAACATATATTCAAATCAAATAATCATGAAATAACAGTGAGTTTCTAGACCGGATTTTTAAAGATTTTTTCCAAATTATTTCTGACAAGCCCAAACAAAATTCAGATCATTTACATCAATTTTGAGAGGTATTCATGATACAAAAAAAATTAAAAATAATTTATTTGAAATCACTTGAATCAATGTCAAGTTTGAGATATAATGAATCAGTCACACAAGAATGATAATTTCAGATTTAAGAGGTGTGTGATATTAAAAATATCAAGAATTTCAGATGATTTCAAACAAACCAATTTCAACCTTGATGATCATGAATATAAGATGAATTTCTAGATGTATCACTATAATTCAAGAAAAAAATCAAAATATCCAAGCCAATCTGAATAATAATGAAATTATCACAACTGATAAATATTGGTGTGCTGTAATGAGTATGTTATTTCAAGCCTTTCTAAAATGAATTAGAAGAAACCCAAAACAGCAGAGGTGTGTGAAATTTCATTAAATATTCAGATTTTAAAAAAAAAATAGTATTCAGAATTAACAGTGTTCAAGATATGACACGAATACATCAACACTGTTAGGAATTCAGAAATCAGAAATAAAGTTCAAATCAATTGCAGATATTTACAAGTTTAGATTCAAGATCTGAAAATGATTTAAAACATTAGAGTTTTATTCGAATGAAGTGAATTTCCAGAAAAATATAAATTCTGCAATTAGAAGTTAAGGAAGGTCAAGAAGTTACAAAGATATGACAGTGACAAATCAAATAAAAAAAACAAACTAAAATAAATAGAAGGGACAGAAGGAGAAATAAACAAAGAAAATAAAAACAGAGAATATTTACACATGTGAGTTTAGAGATCATACCAGAATCTAATGTAAATCAGAATCTCCAACACAATCTTGGTTAAGGAACTCTGAATGATACAGAAATATGGAAGGGCTTGAATTCAATTTCCTTTTAGTAAAGCAGTTCCTTAGCCTCCTCAAGTACCGAACAGTTGAGAGGATCGAGTGGTCTAACAAAACTAGTGAAACCACTCACAGATGTATTTGTATGTTTTGGTACCCAAATCTGTTTGTATAACAGTCCATCGAAATTAACTTTTGTACCCTTACGAACCCAAATCTATTTAGTTTTTCCAAAAATCATTTTATTTCTTTTTGGGGTCCACAATTGTTCAACGGGATTGTTATCAAACCATTTCTTGTCTCGTTTGTGATTCAAAAACCTTTTGGAATTTTCAAAATTTCAGAATAACCGTTTTTGAAGGATTTTTAAAATCACAAGAGTTCAAATTTTCAAAAACATTTCTTTTCCCAAAACCAAGACCATTTTTATTTTTCGACGAAAATTGGTTTTTCAATAACATATTCAAAGATTTTTCACCGTTAGAAAATTTAGCCAATGTTGTTTCAAGTTATTGATTTTTAAATTTAAGATCACCATTTTCTTTAATTAGATCTGAACAACGGTTTTCAGTGATCTCACTCTTTCCAAAATCAGTTTCCAAAATCAAATATTCATCATTCACTAATTTAATTTTGGTTTGGAACTCAGCAATTTCAAATTCAAAATGTTTTCGATTTTCAGATTCAAATTTCTTGAAAATTTCAATCTCATTTTCAAGTTCTTTCAAAATCGAATCACTTTTCAACAAAATTTCTTTTTCAGCTGTTTCAAATTTGGAATTTATATCAGTCTAAAAAATTTCAAATTCCATTTGCAGAAGGTTATTCAAACTTGATAACTCAGACTTGTTCTCATTTAAGATCAAAATTTCATTTTAAAACTTTTGAATATTTTTATTGAGATGAACAAGATTGGTTTCCAATTTCAAACAATTTTTGCAAACTGAATTTGAAGAATTTTTAAAATATTCAAGTTATGATTCCAAATCATCAATTTTGCTGGTCAACTCACGATTCTTAGATTTAAAAGATTTATTTTTCAGTTGGAGTTTATCAATAGATTTAGTTAAATCGGTGCACATATAAACCAAATCTTCGTACGTGAGATTTTCAGTTTCAGCATCTGGTGATTCTCCATCATTTGATTCATCTGTTTCTCCTTTTAAGCACAGATCTGAAACTGAGTTGACATTCTGGGGTTTTGAGCAGTCGTCAGATTTTCCATATAGCTTATTTAGAGTCCTCTAGATTTCCTGCGTAGTTAAACAATGGGAAATAAGGCTATATTGGTCATCATCCATATAAGAATATAAAATATGAGTAGCGCGAAAATTAAATTCAATATCAACCCTATTTACAATATCGTACCCATATAAAATACTATTCTAGCATTTAATATCAATAGATTTTAAATAGGATTTCATTTCTGATTTCCAATTAAAAAATTCTGTACCATTAAAAATAGATGGAGTACAACTGGACTGACTCTCTATGGACTGACAACAAGGGATCACCATTACTCTAGAGTTAACAGAAAATACCTGCTCTGATGCCACTTGTTGGATCTAGATTAACCTTAGAGGGGGGTGAATAGGGTTTATCATAATTTTTCGCTGATTAAAATTCTGAGAGGATATTAAAATGATAAACAGATCACAGAATGCAACAAAAATAAAAGTGCAGAAAATAAATCACACTCAGATATACCCAGCTTCGGAAAACCTTGCCTAATGCTGCATTCCTAAGGTTTCTACTAGGTAAAAGAACAGATCCTGCATACAAGACCATGTACACTCGTGAACCCCTCGCTCCTATTCTAATCCTACGCTCAAAGCCGTAGACTGGTCTATATCCACTAAACCAGATTTTCCCCTAGTTTTACAGACACTAGTAAACTGTCAGTTAATCCCTAACTGAAACCCCTAAAATTTTATAGACTCCAGAGTATTGATTCAGAATGATTTACAAATACAAAACAAAATACAGAACAAAATAATGACAAAGCCCTAGAGTTAAAACATAAGGGTTATCCCCTTTGGAAAAACAAAGTCGTCCCTTTTCCTTATTAAACCCTTTGTCTTCAAAAACATGGCGGCTGATGGAAAATAACCTAGGGCTTTGTGGAATTCCCAAATCTACTTCGAGTGATTGTTGTATTGTTTGCTTCTCTTTGATTCTTCAAAATTGGATGCTCTCTGATGCTTCAATTTGGGATTGCGGCTGATCGAAACCCTAATTCTAAATGTGAATTTTTTTGATTTAGTTCCTTGATAGAAAATTTGCTTGTGGTTTTGGATTTTTCTATCTTGCCTGTGATGATGTGGTGTAGATATAGGATTTAGGAAACTCTAAATCGACACTCTAATTTCACGTAATTGGCTCGATCTGATTTGTGTATGTTTCCATTTTTGTCTTCCTCAAATGAATTTGATTCCTTGATTAAATCAGTGATTTTCCATTTACCAAATCTACACTACGAAGATACTGGGATGATATAAACCCGTTTGTCACAATAAATTCATGCCAGAAACTGTTGACTGGTTATAACATTTCTAGAAAATATTTATTGTTTGCTAAATATGAATTTCTGCATTTGGAAACCGATTAAACTCTTCCCATAAATATGAAGGAGATAATTCGAAATCTCTGAAAATGAATTGCCTTGCATGCCAAGTTACTTGCCCTTGTCAAATATTAACTCTGTAATTTTAAAAAATAATCTGCCAAAGGTTATACGTTCGAAACCAAATCTAAAAAGTATTGGAATCAAATGTGATGAATTCTTGTCGAGTTTGTCCTTTAATACACTTGCCATAAAAGCAAATTTCTAGAAATATAATTGTGATTTCTTGCCAAAACAAATTGTTTCCTTCCTGACTCCCTGGAAGGATTTTTGCCAAAAAACTTTGCCAAAATAAATGATGTGTTTTATGGAAATATGAAAATAACTGGAAAAAAAATGTTCTTACCAAAAATCCATTTCCAGAAACAGTCGAACAATTAGCTAAAAAATTGCTTTTCGAAATGGTT
Source organism: Allium sativum (assembly GCA_030737875.1). Taxonomy (NCBI): domain Eukaryota; kingdom Viridiplantae; phylum Streptophyta; class Magnoliopsida; order Asparagales; family Amaryllidaceae; genus Allium; species Allium sativum. The sequence continues at coordinate 344,155,057 of CM060919.1, forward strand.
GATAAGTTCCTACCATTTTGAAAAGCATTGAAGAAGAACAAATGTTTATGCCAAAATTTATTACTGTTAATCAAAAATTGGAAACAATAAAACTTGTGATTAAAAAAATAATTTCTTTGGCAAAAGCATTTGTTTCCATGCTTACATTCGAACAGTTTGAACTCGATTTGTTTTTCTCTTCTACTTTGGCTATGTACACATTCACTTGTGCATATGCCATGAACTTGAAACAGTGACCTGATTGTATTCCATTGTACCTGCACTTGAAATTAATCGAGTATGCTTGTCATGTATAAATGAATATACTGATGCACAATTGTACCTACTGTTGCCATGATATAACTTGCATGTTCATTGTAAACATTGTGGTCTTGACTAAAACATTGCTTCATTGTATACTTCTGACATGCGTAACTACTGTGTTGATTTGTCCTTGTCTTATGAGGTTGAGGTTGTGTGTTAATCCATTTATGCTTTGTTTTAGCTATGAACACTTGTGTAGTCAGTTTGTTTCTTGAGTTCCTCAAAACCCTTGTTTGTTGTGCATATACATGGATCACTGTTTTGACTTGAGAAGCAATGTTATGCTTTGTCTTGACCATTTGTTTGCATATGATCCTGCATTGTCTAGTTCCCACATACATTTCTTGCTGCACGACCTTTAATGATGTATGTTGGCATGTCTACACTTTGACTTTTGCTGTGCGTACTCTGTTGTGCATTCATATGAGTTGTATCATGCTATACTGTAGCATTTCCAAAATAGTCTCGACCATTGGCTTGCTTTGTTTGGTCTTCATTGAGCTGAACCTAGTTTTGAACTGACCATGCTGTTTTAGCTTGTTGTATTTGAGCATGCTCGACCAACTTGAAAATCTCTACCCTTTGTATTCATTGACATGAGTTGCACCTTATTTTCAAACTGCTATGTTGTGATGCTCGACCATACTTAGCTAGCTATACTGCCTTGTGAATCTGCCATGAATATGCCCGCTGATTTGCATGTGTATTCACTGCATATTTGTGGTGCACACTCTATTTGAAAACTTGATTATTTGGCATGACTTTGAACTGTGCACTGAGTCGAGATGGTCCACGTAGCTACTCCTCAGTTGCACACTGAATTGGCGTGGTAGTGCACACGTGTATATATATACACGTGTGTACATGCAGTCGTTTAGAAAATATTCTTGTCCCTGCACTGAAATATATTGTATATACACTGACTGCCTTGTGGTACTTACGGTGTATAACTGTGAATATCACAAGCTATCTAGACACAGTTGGATAAATTGATAAATTAGAACGAGTCATGAAAAAAGATGAGAAACACACCAGAAATCTATGGCAAATAAAATTTTAAAAATAAAATTTATATTTGCATGTATTCAGTTTTATTTCTATTGCAGTGCACTGTGTGTGTGTGTGTTTCATGTGACAGGTAAGCAGACGATGAGTGGACTGATAGTGAAGATGCTGGACTGACTGAAGCAGTGCACTATGTGTGTGTGTGTTTCATGAGAGTTTTAAGTTTGTATACACACAGAGATATTTTATATATACGCATGAGTCAAAGGTGAGTCAGAGATGAGTCAGAATCCTATCTAGAGAGTTCAAATTCTAAATTTTCCTCTGAGCAGCAAAATTCCCGTCTAGGGGGTCGACCCCCCCTAAAGGGGTGTTGACCTAGGGGTCGACCCACCCACAGGGGTGTCGAAACCCCTAGGGCTGAGGTGGCACTCGGTTTCAGGGGGTCTGGCAGCTATATATATGTGTCATATTTCTCATATTCTCTTTATTGGGAGTCATGGAGGCCATATGCTACTGGAGTGCGAACTGAACCATTTCTACAATAACATACTCTACAAAGCCAATTCATAAATTCTAGATCCTTTCTTCCTAAATTCCCTAAACCTAACGTTGTAAGTTTCTAGATCACTTTTAGGTTTAGATAAATAAAAGTATGCTTTGATAGACAATGAATTGGATATGTTGTAAAGTATGATTCTGTGTTAATATGAGATTTTATCCTATGTCATGACAGATCTAATTTCCTAGATCTAATATAATTGTGGTGATTCGATTATGATGTTTATATGGATCTTGAATTGTAACCATGTTATGACGGAAGTACATCTATTAATTTGGATAATTGTGACATTGCTTGGATCTAGACCTTTATATCAATCACCTTTCACCTGTCACATTGTGATACATTGATATATGTTGTAAATTGGACATGTGAATCTACCTTTTGATCCAAACATTTTGCTATGTCACCTTAACTATGCTAGATCTAGGTAATTGGACACCTAATGTTAAATCTAGATCTTATTATGCTTGCTTAAACATCATAATGATTGCCATAAGTTACTAGTTTGATGTCCACTTTATTACGATGTTAATCACATGTCCATTCACTTTGTTACTATGCCAATTTATGTTCATGTTTAGGCCAAGACATGTTGAAACTACCACCCTCGTCATATTCCCTTTTTATTATTATAGCTAGGTTACTTTATAGCCTAGATGCCGCCAAAATTACGCACGAATATGATAGAGAGAGAACGGGGAAAAAGTGATTATAATTGGCATGATTTATGTAATGTTTAATATGAAAAGGGACATGTAATTCAAATGGGGAAAACATAGAAATAGTTAGTGACATAGGTAGATTTGGATTAATTTGGAATGTTTAGTAATTTATGATTAGGAACAATAAATTGTACTTATGACACAAGGTTAGGTTACATTAGTGGTGGAAGTCTGCCCGGTCCCGACCGGCAAATCCAGCAGCCACTAATGTTGAACCTAATGTGGGAGGACTAAGTACGCAAATACGAATCGAGCTAAGACACGATGTTAGGCCCAACTATGGAATAAGACTGCCCGGACTCGACTGGCATATCCAGCATCCACACGTTGTAGGCCTAATGTGGGAGGTCTAGCCCATTATAACCATAATTGGACATGGTAATGAAATGGACTACTTAACCTAATTTAATATGATTATGGACTTAAGTTAGGGTTAAGTAAAATTGGATGGGTAGTGGTGGGTTAACTAAATTAGATGGGGTGTGTAATATGTATATATATATAGGCTCACGAACTTAACCAATAAGGTTATGTAATTAAAGACACCTAGTGGTATACATAACCAGTAAATAATGTAATAGGATTATGTAATTAAAGACACCTAGTGGTATACATAACCAGTAGATGATGTAATAAAGTTATGTAATTAAAGACACCCTTTAGGGTAAGCATAAATAGTATAGGGCTATGTAATTAAAGACACCTAAGGGTATACATAGTCAGTAGAAAACCTAGTGGGGATACAAGACAAGGGGGAGAGCTTGTATCATATTGGGACGGACCCATTTCAATCAGTAACCCGAAGATGGTATCAAGTAAAGACCTCCGTACTAGGCAGAGAAGGGCACGCTTACTGATTGATTGTAAGAGATCCAAACGAGGCCGATGGTGTGGGCGGCGCAAACCGACCGGGGACATGTGCGTGCGTGGGCTGCACAGAGGGGGCTAAGACGACCGTGACACCAGTAGATACGATTGTGCACACCATAGGTTGCCTCTTTAGGAAGTGATACCTTCTATAGTGGGGCCAGCACAGGATATCTACAAGGTAGGGAGCCAATCGATTAGGGTAGTGGTTAGGGTATACTTGGACCTATTACCTAAGCCTACCAGCTTATAGTGGAAGGGATCATTTCTTTTCAGTTATACTAGTAATAATGCAGAGTAATCATTGTGAGGCACATATACCTTAACTTGCTTACCTTGTCACACCTGCCATTTATGTAGTGACCTCTCTCTTATCCACTTTATATGCCTATCAAGTTGCTTTTAATTATCTACTGGCTAAAAGTAACTAGACCCGCCAGACTTTATGTCTGACCCTGTTGTTTCTCCTTTTTTCTTCCGTTCCCCCCCCCCTCAGGTTCTCAGGGATGAAACACTCAGACTTAACCAGGAATCAGATATCATCTTGCTAAGAGCTACTTCCGAAGTATGGCTCAAGTTCTTATCTCTTTTTATTGGGGGAATGATACTTTTTATTTACTTATGTACTCTGATGGTGCAAGACAGAAGTATTTTTATTGTAATTGTTTTTGTGACTTATAAAATTGTGGACCGTGGTATTATGAGTTATGTTTGAAATAAAAGTTTAAATTTTCCACTGCAGCCCTATTTATCTCTGTCTTGTAATTATTATGTGTATGTTTACCTATTGCGCTTTACGAAACTTAATGCATTCCCTTGGTCAGTGACATTAACGGATGTGGGGTGTTTCAAAAAGATATTTTCAAATTGAATATAAGTGGTTTTAAAGAGGAAATTTATTTTTATGAAAATTTTGATTTTTGGTCACATGAATAGCGTAAGGAAGATGTTTGGATGGATGGTGTGCGCGTTCTACCGGTGCAATAGGACCGATGATGTGATAAAAACGTTAACGCAACAAGAAAAATGTTGTTTTAGCTCATTTTACAGCTTATTTTAAGCCTTCTATACAGTCTACAGATGGAAATTTTAAGAGTATTTTGTGCAGTTGAGGTGAAAATTCCACTGTAGAGCGGAAAATGAAATATTTGTAATAGGGGAAAACGTTAAAATACTTCGCTTTGATTTCCTTTTGTAACAACCCGAAAATCTGGGCCAGTTTAAAATTTTTATTTTGGCAATTTTAGCGAATTTAGTATATTTAAAATAGATTATTTTAAATAATATCGACGGGAAATTTATTTTGAACATAATTCTAACGTATATATTATATACGTCGTCATTAGAATATAAATATTTATATATAATTATAAATAGAATTGAAAATGGCGCGGTAGTTCGATAATTCGATTTCAAACTTCAATTGAATGTACCGGGTGCAAAACAATCCGGATTTTAGTGAAACCAAAAATGATAGGATCTATTTGAGGGTATCTTTCCAACGAATCTGAAAAATCAAAATTTCATAGCGGGAATCAAAAGATATGTCCAGTTGAAAATTCTGAATAGTCGCTATGGAATTCAGGCCCTTAAAAATGGACATTTTGCAAATGACCTCGGATCTCGACGAAACCAGTTTTGTTGGGTCCGTGATGTAAAGTTATTGCTAGGTTTAAAATTTCATAATTTTTCGAATCAATATGTGAGCGTGGCAAAGGAAAACGCGTTTGACCAGTTTCAGTTGATTTTAATCGACTGGAAATTGGCCATTTTTCAAACAGTCTCAGAATTCGACGAAACTAGTTTTGTTAGGACCGTATCGTCAATACGAAGCTAGAAAATATTTTTCGAGAATTTTTAGAGTCCGTATGTGGCCCCGGTAAATTAAAATGTACGTTTGAAATTAAAATATAATGATTTATATTTTAAATTTAACGGAAACTGATTGTAACAGACGAAAGGGGTTACGAAACATATCCCATTGCGTTCGGAATGGGGCTAATTAGCTAGGGGCGACAGTCGTTGGGCCTCGATTGGAGTTCGAATGGGAAGATAACTTTTAGGTAGATTAAATTAATAAAAAAAAAGTCAACTCCTTGTTTCCACTAAAGCCCCCCCGGTCGTTCATACCCTTTTCAAAACCGATTAAGAGAAAAAAAAATACCCCAGTTCTCGATCTCGCCGTCGTGACCCCCACCCATCGCGCCGCCTTGGTCGGAGCCTCCCTCCTCAGTCGCTGCTCGACCTCACCCTTTGGCCAACCCGTCGCCTGGCCCTCTTCTCCAACGCGAGGACCCCAAAACCGCGCCTCCCTGAAACCCTAGGACGTCGCCGCCTCAGCCACCTGAGGGTCCACCGCAACCAGGCCGACCTCCATCAGTTCGCCAGCGGCCTCCCACTCCGACGATGAGCTCCCATTCGACCGAAAATGCTGTGAGTTTTATGATGTTCATTTTAAATTGTGTTTTATATGTAAATAAACATTGAATTAAAAACTGATTTTGCTTTGGTTCAAAAACTGATTTTTTACTCACTTAAAGACTCGATTTTTACTTACTTAAAGACTCGATTTTTATGTCCTTGAAGACATGATTTTTAAAGTGAACATATGGTTTTTAAAAATAAAGCTAGGAGGTTTAAAATAAAATTAGAACTCTTTTGAAAATAAAATTAGAATTGGTTTTTAAATTTATATATAGCATTGATTTTGAAATATATAAATTTGTTAAAGAAATATATAAATTTGTTAAAGAAATATATAAATTTGTTAAATAAATATATAAACTTGTTAAAGAAAAAAAAATATAAACTTGTTAAAGAAAAATATAAACTTTGCTAAGAAAAATATATATATACCTTGTTTAGAAAAATATATTTTGTTTAGAAATATAAAAATGTACATTGTTTTAAAATTAAATTTAGCATTGGGTTTTTATAATGAAGTAGTAATAAAAATGTGATTTTTATCCATGTAGCGGTGAAATAAAAATGTGATTTTTAATAATCAACTGCGTGAAACAGATGGCGGTGGATCAGACTGAAAATAAAACGATGTCCGAACCGTTCAGAAATAATATGGCGGAGTGGAACCCCAAGGTGAGAATTTCTCACCTTTCAATTTCATTTCTATTTATATATATATACTAGGATGCAGACGGTGCTTAGTAGCACCCGACACAATCGTCCACAGACCATGGACTTGTTTGTTTGGTTGCATAGCTTAGTTATATGATTTGATTTGAATTTGGTTGTTTGGTGATTTTGATTGATGTGTGAATGGCGTGGGCCTTCACTAGACCGGGGATAAGGCTAGGCCTCGTCCCGTTTCTAGTATCGTGCCGTTATGCTGCCGAAATTTTCTAAAATATGTTAGAAAATAAAAATATCATTTTATTTACTAAATGAACTGAATAGAAATTCATATGTTAAAATAAAATTTTTTATCGTTAAAAATATAATTTTTAACGTGAAGTGAATAAAATAAAATATTCATTTATAAACCGAACGGTTTGTTTATGTACACCTATTTGAATGACATTGATTGGGATGATAAATTTTACACATCGCCCGACTGCACAAATAAAATATGTGTTTGATTGTTTGAAACCCCACACGGGTGTTAGGATGAAATTTGAAGTTCACTTATCCTGATTGATTAAAAATGTCGATCGGTTGATTGACAGGCTGTTATAAGCATTAGATATCTATATTTGATGCTTATACAGTGTAGTGCACTTTGGTTGATGGTTGATTATTTTTCAATGCTATTATACATGTGTTGTATGAAAATCCATATAATTAACTTTATATGGTAATTGATCGGGCCTCATTCCAATTTGAAAAATAAAGAATATTATAAAATAAAGGTTCATGTGTTGACAGTACTCATCCATTGAGATTGGTCATGTGTTGAACGAAATATTTTAGTAATAAAATTTACATCTTTATCAATATAAAGTAAAGGTTCATGTGTTGACTGTACTCATCCGTTGAGATTAGTCATGTGTTGAACGAAATATTTTAATAATAAAATTTATATCTTTATTACTATAAAGTAAAGGTTCATGTGTTGACTGTACTCATCCGTTGAGATTAGTCACGTGTTGAACGAAATATTTTAATAATAAAATTTATATCTTTATCACTATAAAGTAAAGGTTCATGTGTTGACTGTACTCATCCGTTGAGATTAGTCATGTGTTGAACGAAATATTTTAATAATAAAATTTATATCTTTATCACTATAAAGTAAAGGTTCATGTGTTGACTGTACTCATCCGTTGAGATTAGTCATGTGTTGAACGAAATATTTTAATAATAAAATTTATATCTTTATCACTATAAAGTAAAGGTTCATGTGTTGACTGTACTCATCCGTTGAGATTAGTCATGTGTTGAACGAAATATTTTAATAATAAAATTTATATCTTTATCACTATAAAGTAAAGGTTCATGTGTTGACTGTACTCATCCGTTGAGATTAGTCATGTGTTGAACGAAATGTTTTGACAATAAAATTTACATCTTTATCATATATGAAATTAGAAACTAACTGGAAAATAGATGAGATGAGTGGTCTCCTGAATATTAATCTGATGTTGGTTTCGGCCTTCGGGGTTAATATTCAGGAAATCGTTCTCTTACTAATTTACGGTTGGAGTCTGGTTTTAAATCAAACGATAGACACCATAATTTTTATAAAATATATCAAATAACAAAAATAGTCACATATGGACGGTACTCATCCGTTGAGATTAGTCGTGTGTTGACAAAAATAAATATTCATTTATTTGAAATAGAATATTTGAAAATAGAAATATAAGAAGCCGTGTTGATTAGATTGACGCCATTTTAACGTGAATGATATTTATATCGATTTTATTCATTTTAAGATGAATATTGAAAAGTGATTTCGAAATCGCATATTTTGAAATGAAATTTGAATCAAATTCAAATTGAAAACGAATTGAATTCGAATTGAATATAAAACGAATTTGATTTCAATTGAATATATAATGAATGTGATTCAAATAGAAAATTGAATTGAATTGAAAACGAATTGAATTGAATTGAAAACAAATTCAAATTGAAAACGAATTGAAATGAATTCAAATTTAATTGAAATTTGAATTGAATAGAAATGAATTTTAAAACGAATTTATAAGGAAAAATTCAATTTTGATTTGAATTGAAATGGAAGTGAATTTGTTTTTGAAACAAAATTAAAACGATTTATAAAACTCGTTTTAAATAGAAATCGATGAAATTTATATTATATATATTATATATATAATATAATGGCCTGAATAGAACGCGCCGCGCCGCGGCAGTTCGTGAATTTCGACCATTTATTTCAAACGGACATTACGGGAGATCCGACCGTCGGATTCTCCTAAAACCGGAACCGTTGGGTTCGTATCGAAAAGAGATTTCTAACGAATATTAGAAATTTGAAATCTAACGGTTGGATTTGGAGATACGTCCAAATCAAATTTGAAAAAGGTCGCTGTAAGTGCAGTTCGATGGCCGTTGATGGAAATCGACTGTACGGGCATTGATAAAATTATTAAAAATATCAATAATTTGTGTAAAATCATTAGAAATGATTTGGGAAAATTTGGGATGAAAAACTCCATATTTGAAAAGATAAAAATAGATTTTTATTGAAATGAACTAGTTTGAACTAAATTTAAAACCCGATTTGTTTTTAAATAAATTAGATTTAAAAAGGGGTTTTAAATAATCGGAATTCTTAACATATTTGAATTAAATTAAACTAGAATTGATTCATGGGTTTATCGTGAGCTGTGTTTTAAATAACACCTAGTTCTTTAACCCAGTAAAGGAGTTTTAATGAATCTGCAAATTGATTGAAATGTGAATTGATAATTTAAATTATCAAATTTGGAAAGTGAGCGAGAATGGAGTATCGCCAGTTTTGCTCCAAAGCGATAGTTAAATCTTTAATTAGATTTGAACGTGAAATGGTAATTAATTTTACCGATAACACTGTGGTGTTAGATATGGGGTATTACCTGTTTTGCTTCATGGGATGAATAGGTTGGGATTGGGAAATAAAATAAATAATTACTTCGTAGTGGTTCGCTAATCTCGACTAGTTGGTAAAACCATAATTTGGTTTTAAACGACATCCAAAGGAAGATTACAGGATAAATTTTAAAGGATTTATCTTGGATAAAATTAATGGGAACCTTTCCCTAAGAATGTGGAGTTTAGAAACTAGCTGTAGGTTGGCTAAGAAGAATGGTTTCCTGGGTATTGATCTGATGTTGGTTTCGGCCTTCGGGGTTAATGTTTGGGGAATTGTTCTCTTGCTAATTTGCGGTTAGTGACTAATGAATTGGAATGAGGTGTATGCTGTGTTTGTGTAACATTCGTTTTTAATATACACGGGTTGTTCGGGAAGGCCGGGTTTACACCCATTCTGAATAACCGATTCGACGATAAGTCGAAGATGAAGACGGTGGTCGAAGACCGGAAGTCTTCACATCGTTTGGATAATTACTGACGATCCTGATTGGGCTGTACACCCAAGAGGATGGAAATAGTTGGTGGTCGTCCAGACGTACTTGGAGATGGATGGATATGCGAGGAAAGTGCCTCCGGTTTCGTTCAGACCTAGAACGGACTTGTAAATGGATGGTGTGTCTGACATTGTATTCCTTTATATTGTATTTGTTGATCTCTGCTAAATATATATCTGTTTGGCGGTGGAGAATTTATTCTCTTGCTTAACGCCCTTCTCTGAGACATATGAGCTCAGAGGTTATATATTGGCAGAAATCAGTGGTACGATATGGATTGATAGTGTGGCATGCTGAGATGCAGTGATCCAGACTTTTGTTGAAAAGCAAAGTTTGGTGGTTGATGATCAAAGCGCAGCTGATATAGCATGGCTTTGTGTATAGCGTTGATCCGCGAGCCTCACACCCCGGTATGGTGGCAAACTGATGGTTTGATCAGTATGCTTTTTCGTGGATGGGCACCTTAGTGGTGTCGTGGATTCGGTCGACCGAGATGAGCCTAGTGCTCAGGGATATATAGAGTAAGCGGTGTTTTCTCTCGCTGGGACGTAAGCCGCGGTGGTACTCTGGTCCCAAATGTGCGGATGCAGACGGTGTTTTCTCTTGTGGAGACGTAACCCGTGGTGAATTGCATTCCGCGATCGATCTTTCGAATCAGGAGCCACCATGATGGAAATCCAATTTCCGATACGTGTATTTCGGTTTTAATTGTAGAACTAGTATGGCGACATGATATATGGTACCCATGCCGTCTATGATTGATATTTATGATTGGAATTGTTTTGACACTATACACATATTATAGTATCGAATGATTTGTTTTTAAACGTATCAAGCATGTTTGGCTATTATAAGGGAAAACCCTATCCTCCGGCTTGCGTTGCATTGTGTGATGGGACCTGGGTCTTATAATAGCTTCATTTTTCGAAAAAGCATTGCGCTGTTTATTCTATGCACTAGTATTCTTGGGAGGAAACCCGTTCCGTGTTATACGGCGTGGTCCCTTGAATTACTCTCTTTTAAAGTAAAGTTTTAAATAACTGTTTTAGTTCTCACACCAGTCCCATGACTGACCTGGAGTTTATTGTTTTAACCTAAACTCTGGGTGCCCTCATTTTCCACACGGGCAGCTAGTAGTTTTGGTTTTGCAGATTTATATTCACAGGATCCTGGTTTACAGCTGGAACGATATCCGGAAAGCTTTGTATCCGTATATCCACTTCTAGTTGTGTATTGTATTATTTTTCCGCTGCAATATATTTAAATGTAATTTAAATCTCTGATATTTCTGTGTAATATTCATTTATACTCTGTATATTCTTGTAATCTGGTGCATTGTTGTAATATACAATGAAATGTTCTTCTGTATGCGTTCTGTTGTGGCTTGTTCTCGAACTATCCGTCGCTTTCCTTTACGGGAAAGTTACGGGTTTTCACAGTTGGTATCAGAGCTTTGGTTTACAAAGCTCAGAGAACAAGACACATTAGAACCCTACGAAAGAATTCATCATATATTGGATTAGTAATATCCAATTAGAATGACTCGTTAGAGATGGGATCAGTAGTATCCTAGGACGAGTGTGAAGAGTATATTTTTCAAATGAAAACAAATTTTGTTTTGAAAATCTAAATCAACTATTCGTATTTGTTTATTTATTTATATTAAATTTGGACAATCCAATATATAAAGACTTTGCATATACGCCTTGCAAACGTGTATTCGAAGTTTTAATATATTGAATAGATATAGAATCACACTCTAGTCGCCCGGAGATGATACTGATGGTTGAGATCTCATCATCAGTGTGTATGTTCGAGTTTCGAAAGTGAGATATTTATATATTTCCAATCGACTGGTGTGAGAACCAAACTAGATAGATTTATTGTTGTGATTTGGCATCAAAAACATGATTTTTAGTATATATATAAAAAATTATACCTTTGAAAGTTAACCAACACATTGATTGCTAGCTGTGATGATTGTTAATTCAACTAATAGAAATACTGGAATGATATATAAAGCATAAATCAAGATATTTGTTAATGAAAAGTAATGCAAACTCTCTTGATAAAATCCTCAAATATAATGTAGGAGATGGTTCTCTATGGCTTATCTTATGCTGACTTCACTATGACCCCGAAACAAACAAGGAGGGCCCAGCAGAAAGCAGAAAAAGAAAGGGAGTTGAACTTAGGAACATATGTGGGTGTTTATTGTCGTATATGCAGAGAAGAAGGGCATTATGCGGTTCGGTGCCCTGAGAGAAAGAGAAGCAAGGAGAAAGAGATAAGAATGGACATAGTTTGTTTTAAGTGCAAGGAAGCGGGACATTTTGTGGATAAGTGTCCAAACGTTAAGAAAAAATCCAGAAAATTAGGAAAAGAAAAGAAGTGCTTCCGATGCAAAGATATAGGGCATCTAGCCCGAAATTGCCCGTTAAAGAAGGGTGATAAGAAATCCAAAGGAAAGGAGATATCTACTTTGGAAATTATGCAAGGAGGAGGCACGACTTCCTAGAAAGTTGGGTTTTAATGTAATAAACTAGCATTTTGGATATATGTATGGATGTGTATGATGCTTGTATGAACGTAAGTATGCTTTTGTTTTAAAAATGTATCGATATTGTATAATATAGCTAGTGTAAGCAGAATGTTGAACTAAGGCAAATTTAGCACTGCATATTAGAATGTTTTGGAATTTGATTGAAATTTCTTGCATATACATGTACTTACATTGAACAGGTCATAGCAAGGAGGCTAGAGCAGAGAATAAAATTTGTTTGCCTGACAAATAGGTACATGTTTACTACATAATTTACTGTTTTGTTTGGGTGATGATGATTTTATGAGCCTATTGGCTAGCCGCTTGGCTTTTTCTTTTTCTTTTTAAGATCTGAAGGACCGGGGGAAGCTATTGGAAATTCCCCGATGCTCCCATTGCAGGGGAGGTTATGGCGAAATTTTTCAAAAATTTAGGGTGTTAGCCAAATTTTTGAAAATTTGAAAATTCTCAAAAACTGAAAAGTTGGAGAATGGAAGCCAGATCGAACGTAGAGTTGATTAATCAAACCACTTTCGACTTTGTTCCTTTTCGGGGACGAAAAGTTTTAAGTGGGGGAGATTGTAACAACCCGAAAATCTGGGCCAGTTTAAAATTTTTATTTTGGCAATTTTAGCGAATTTAGTATATTTAAAATAGATTATTTTAAATAATATCAACGGGAAATTTATTTTGAACATAATTCTAACGTATATATTATATACGTCGTCGTTAGAATATAAATATTTATATATAATTATAAATAGAATTGAAAATGGCGCGGTAGTTCGATAATTCGATTTCAAACTTCAATTGAATGTACCGGGTGCAAAACAATCCGGATTTTAGTGAAACCAAAAATGATAGGATCTATTTGAGGGTATCTTTCCAACGAATCTGAAAAATCAAAATTTCATAGCGGGAATCAAAAGATATGTCCAGTTGAAAATTCTGAATAGTCGCTATGGAATTCAGGCCCTTAAAAATGGACATTTTGCAAATGACCTCGGATCTCGACGAAACCAGTTTTGTTGGGTCCGTGATGTAAAGTTATTGCTAGGTTTTAAATTTCATAATTTTTCGAATCAATATGTGAGCGTGGAAAAGGAAAACGCGTTTGACCAGTTTCAGTTGATTTTAATCGACTGGAAATTGGCCATTTTTCAAACAGTCTCAGAATTCGACGAAACTAGTTTTGTTAGGACCGTATCGTCAATACGAAGCTAGAAAATATTTTTCGAGAATTTTTAGAGTCCGTATGTGGCCCCGGTAAATTAAAATGTACGTTTGAAATTAAAATATAATGATTTATATTTTAAATTTAACGGAAACTGATTGTAACAGACGAAAGGGGTTACGAAACATATTCCATTGCGTTCGGAATGGGGGTAATTAGCTAGGGGCGACAGTCGTTGGGCCTCGATTGGAGTTCGAATGGGAAGATAACTTTTAGGTAGATTAAATTAATAAAAAAAAAAGTCAACTCCTTGTTTCCACTAAAGCCCCCCCCCCCCCCCCCCCCCGGTCGTTCATACCCTTTTCAAAACCGATTAAGAGAAAAAAAAAATACCCCAGTTCTTGATCTCGCCGTCGTGACCCCCACCCATCGCGCCGCCTTGGTCGGAGCCTCCCTCCTCAGTCGCTGCTCGACCTCACCCTTTGGCCAACCCGTCGCCTGGCCCTCTTCTCCAACGCGAGGACCCCAAAACCGCGCCTCCCTGAAACCCTAGGTCGCCGTCGCCTCAGCCACCTGAGGGTCCACCGCAACCAGGCCGACCTCCATCAGTTCGCCAGCGGCCTCCCACTCCGACGATGAGCTCCCATTCGACCGAAAATGCTGTGAGTTTTATGATGTTCATTTTAAATTGTGTTTTATATGTAAATAAACATTGAATTAAAAACTTATTTTGCTTTGGTTCAAAAACTAATTTTTTACTCACTTAAAGACTCGATTTTTACTTACTTAAAGACTCGATTTTTATGTCCTTGAAGACATGATTTTTAAAGTGAACATATGGTTTTTAAAAATAAAGCTAGGAGGTTTAAAATAAAATTAGAACTCTTTTGAAAATAAAATTAGAATTGGTTTTTAAATTTATATATAGCATTGATTTTGAAATATATAAATTTGTTAAAGAAATATATAAATTTGTTAAAGAAATATATAAATTTGTTAAATAAATATATAAACTTGTTAAAGAAAAAAATATATAAACTTGTTAAAGAAAAATATAAACTTTGCTAAGAAAAATATATATATACCTTGTTTAGAAAAATATATTTTGTTTACAAATATAAAAATGTACATTGTTTTAAAATTAAATTTAGCATTGGGTTTTTATAATGAAGTAGTAATAAAAATGTGATTTTTATCCATGTAGCAGTGAAATAAAAATGTGATTTTTAATAATCAACTGCGTGAAACAGATGGCGGTGGATCAGACTGAAAATAAAACGATGTCCGAACCGTTCAGAAATAATATGGCGGAGTGGAACCCCAAGGTGAGAATTTCTCACCTTTCAATTTCATTTCTATTTATATATATATACTAGGATGCAGACGGTGCTTAGTAGCACCCGACACAATCATCCACAGACCATGGACTTGTTTGTTTGGTTGCATAGCTTAGTTATATGATTTGATTTGAATTTGGTTGTTTGGTGATTTTGATTGATGTGTGAATGGCGTGGGCCTTCACTAGACCGGGGATAAGGCTAGGCCTCGTCCCGTTTCTAGTATCGTGCCGTTATGCCGCCGAAATTTTCTAAAATATGTTAGAAAATAAAAATATCATTTTATTTACTAAATGAACTGAATAGAAATTCATATGTTAAAATAAAATGTTTTATCGTTAAAAATATAATTTTTAACGTGAAGTGAATAAAATAAAATATTCATTTATAAACCGAACGGTTTGTTTATGTACACCTATTTGAATGACATTGATTGGGATGATAAATTTTACACATCGCCCGACTGCACAAATAAAATATGTGTTTGATTGTTTGAAACCCCACACGGGTGTTAGGATGAAATTTGAAGTTCACTCATCCTGATTGATTAAAAATGTCGATCGGTTGATTGACAGGCTGTTATAAGCATTAGATATCTATATTTGATGCTTATACACTGTAGTGCACTTTGGTTGATGGTTGATTATTTTTCAATGCTATTATACATGTGTTGTATGAAAATCCATATAATTAACTTTATATGGTAATTGATTGGGCCTCATTCTAATTTGAAAAATAAAGAATATTATAAAATAAAGGTTCATGTGTTGACAGTACTCATCCATTGAGATTGGTCATGTGTTGAACGAAATATTTTAGTAATAAAATTTACATCTTTATCAATATAAAGTAAAGGTTCATGTGTTGACTGTACTCATCCGTTGAGATTAGTCATGTGTTGAACGAAATATTTTAATAATAAAATTTATATCTTTATTACTATAAAGTAAAGGTTCATGTGTTGACTGTACTCATCCGTTGAGATTAGTCATGTGTTGAACGAAATATTTTAATAATAAAATTTATATCTTTATCACTATAAAGTAAAGGTTCATGTGTTGACTGTACTCATCCGTTGAGATTAGTCATGTGTTGAACGAAATATTTTAATAATAAAATTTATATCTTTATCACTATAAAGTAAAGGTTCATGTGTTGACTGTACTCATCCGTTGAGATTAGTCATGTGTTGAACGAAATATTTTAATAATAAAATTTATATCTTTATCACTATAAAGTAAAGGTTCATGTGTTGACTGTACTCATCCGTTGAGATTAGTCATGTGTTGAACGAAATATTTTAATAATAAAATTTATATCTTTATCACTATAAAGTAAAGGTTCATGTGTTGACTGTACTCATCCGTTGAGATTAGTCATGTGTTGAACGAAATGTTTTGACAATAAAATTTACATCTTTATCATATATGAAATTAGAAACTAACTGGAAAATAGATGAGATGAGTGGTCTCCTGAATATTAATCTGATGTTGGTTTCGGCCTTCGGGGTTAATATTCAGGAAATCGTTCTCTTACTAATTTACGGTTGGAGTCTGGTTTTAAATCAAACGATAGACACCATAATTTTTATAAAATATATCAAATAACAAAAATAGTCACATATGGACGGTACTCATCCGTTGAGATTAGTCGTGTGTTGACAAAAATAAATATTCATTTATTTTAAATAGAATATTTGAAAATAGAAATATAAGAAGCCGTGTTGATTAGATTGACGCCATTTTAACGTGAACGATATTTATATCGATTTTATTCATTTTAAGATGAATATTGAAAAGTGATTTCGAAATCGCATATTTTGAAATGAAATTTGAATCAAATTCAAATTGAAAACGAATTGAATTCGAATTGAATATAAAACGAATTTGATTTCAATTGAATATATAATGAATGTGATTCAAATAGAAAATTGAATTGAATTGAAAACGAATTGAATTGAATTGAAAACAAATTCAAATTGAAAACGAATTGAAATGAATTCAAATTTAATTGAAATTTGAATTGAATAGAAATGAATTTTAAAACGAATTTATAAGGAAAAATTCAATTTTGATTTGAATTGAAATGGAAGTGAATTTGTTTTTGAAACAAAATTAAAACGATTTATAAAACTCGTTTTAAATGGAAATCGATGAAATTTATATTATATATATTATATATATAATATAATGGCCTGAATAGAACGCGCCGCGCCGCGGTAGTTCGTGAATTTCGACCATTTATTTCAAACGGACATTACGGGAGATCCGACCGTCGGATTCTCCTAAAACCGGAACCGTTGGGTTCGTATCGAAAAAGCTTTCTAACGAATATTAGAAATTTGAAATCTAACGGTTGGATTTGGAGATACGTCCAAATCAAATTTGAAAAAGGTCGCTGTAAGTGCAGTTCGATGGCCGTTGATGGAAATCGACTGTACGGGCATTGATAAAATTATTAAAAATATCAATAATTTGTGTAAAATCATTAGAAATGATTTGGGAAAATTTGGGATGAAAAACGCCATATTTGAAAAGATAAAAATAGATTTTTATCGAAATGAACTAGTTTGAAATAAATTTAAAACCCGATTTGTTTTTAAATAAATTAGATTTAAAAAGGGGTTTTAAATAATCGGAATTCTTAACATATTTGAATTAAATTAAACTAGAATTGATTCATGGGTTTATCGTGAGCTGTGTTTTAAATAACACCTAGTTCTTTAACCCAGTAAAGGAGTTTTAATGAATCTGCAAATTGATTGAAATGTGAATTGATAATTTAAATTATCAAATTTGGAAAGTGAGCGAGAATGGAGTATCGCCAGTTTTGCTCCAAAGCGATAGTTAAATCTTTAATTAGATGTGAACGTGAAATGGTAATTAATTTTACCGATAACACTGTGGTGTTAGATATGGGGTATTACCAGTAATGCTTCATGGGATGAATAGGTTGGGATTGGGAAATAAAACAAATAATTACTTCGTAGTGGTTCGCTAATCTCGACTAGTTGGTAAAACCATAATTTGGTTTTAAACGACATCCAAAGGAAGATTACAGGATAAATTTTAAAGGATTTATCTTGGATAAAATTAATGGGAACCTTTCCCTAAGAATGTGGAGTTTAGAAACTAGCTGTAGGTTGGCTAAGAAGAATGGTTTCCTGGGTATTGATCTGATGTTGGTTTCGGCCTTCGGGGTTAATGTTTGGGGAATTGTTCTCTTGCTAATTTGCGGTTAGTGACTAATGAATTGGAATGAGGCGTATGCTGTGTTTGTGTAACATTCGTTTTTAATATACACGGGTTGTTCGGGAAGGCCGGGTTTACACCCATTCTGAATAACCGATTCGACGATAAGTCGAAGATGAAGACGGTGGTCGAAGACCGGAAGTCTTCACATCGTTTGGATAATTACTAACGATCCTGATTGGGCTGTACACCCAAGAGGATGGAAATAGTTGGTGGTCGTCCAGACGTACTTGGAGATGGATGGATATGCGAGGAAAGTGCCTCCGGTTTCGTTCAGACCTAGAACGGACTTGTAAATGGATGGTGTGTCTGACATTGTATTCCTTTATATTGTATTTGTTGATCTCTGCTAAATATATATCTGTTTGGCGGTGGAGAATTTATTCTCTTGCTTAACGCCCTTCTCTGAGACATATGAGCTCAGAGGTTATATATTGGCAGAAATCAGTGGTACGATATGGATTGATAGTGTGGCATGCTGAGATGCAGTGATCCAGACTTTTGTTGAAAAGCAAAGTTTGGTGGTTGATGATCAAAGCGCAGCTGATATAGCATGGCTTTGTGTATAGCGTTGATCCGCGAGCCTCACACCCCGGTATGGTGGCAAACTGATGGTTTGATCAGTATGCTTTTTCGTGGATGGGCACCTTAGTGGTGTCGTGGATTCGGTCGACCGAGATGAGCCTAGTGCTCAGGGATATATAGAGTAAGCGGTGTTTTCTCTCGCTGGGACGTAAGCCGCGGTGGTACTCTGGTCCCAAATGTGCGGATGCAGACGATGTTTTCTCTTGTGGAGACGTAACCCGTGGTGAATTGCATTCCGCGATCGATCTTTCGAATCAGGAGCCACCATGATGGAAATCCAATTTCCGATACGTGTATTTCGGTTTTAATTGTAGAACTAGTATGGCGACATGATATATGGTACCCATGCCGTCTATGATTGATATTTATGATTGGAATTGTTTTGACACTATACACATATTATAGTATCGAATGATTTGTTTTTAAACGTATCAAGCATGTTTGGCTATTATAAGGGAAAACCCTATCCTCCGGCTTGCGTTGCATTGTGTGATGGGACCTGGGTCTTATAATAGCTTCATTTTTCGAAAAAGCATTGCGCTGTTTATTCTATGCACTAGTATTCTTGGGAGGAAACCCGTTCCGTGTTATACGGCGTGGTCCCTTGAATTACTCTCTTTTAAAGTAAAGTTTTAAATAACTGTTTTAGTTCTCACACCAGTCCCATGACTGACCTGGAGTTTATTGTTTTAACCTAAACTCTGGGTGCCCTCATTTTCCACACGGGCAGCTAGTAGTTTTGGTTTTGCAGATTTATATTCACAGGATCCTGGTTTACAGCTGGAACGATATCCGGAAAGCTTTGTATCCGTATATCCACTTCTAGTTGTGTATTGTATTATTTTTCCGCTGCAATATATTTAAATGTAATTTAAATCTCTGATATTTCTGTGTAATATTCATTTATACTCTGTATATTCTTGTAATCTGGTGCATTGTTGTAATATACAATGAAATGTTCTTCTGTATGCGTTCTGTTGTGGCTTGTTCTCGAACTATCCGTCGCTTTCCTTTACGGGGAAGTTACGGGTTTTCACACCTTTTTCCAGTTTAGGGGAAATTAAATAGGGAATAATTAGATTGCATGACAATCTGGATGATGGGGTTTAGATCCAAAAATTGGTTGCTTCACACTTTTATTCGTAATTGTGTGAAGGTTATGGATGAAAAAGTGTTTTCAAAATTTACATTCATATAAAATAGCCAGTATATTCAGGTTGTTTTGCATCATGTTTTCAAGAGTGTTTTAAAAATTTCAATGCACAAATATAGATGGCTCAATTTAGAATCATCTTGCATACATGTTTTGTGGTTGTGTATTATGTACACCGTGCACATATACACATGGTTGCAAAGTGGATTTACACAAATTGGTTGCATAGGATATGATAGGTAGATGTTAGAATTTCGGGATGAAGCTCCTTTTAAGGGGGAAAGAATGTAACAACCCAAAATTTTGACAATAAATTAATTATTTTCAAAAATAGGAATTTCTGCAAATGATGGAATTTGACCACGAAACTTTAACCGATGCGTTCATCTCAAAATTCTGGTCAACTTTGAAGTTTGGAGTTTTGCGAAGGGAGTCAGTACGAAAAAGTTACGGACGAAATACGAAAAACGGACGGAAATAAACAAATAGAATAATTAATAAATTCCTTTCCTGTGACGATCCCAAAACCCCGTGACACGGTGTTAAGGATAATCATTGGAATATAACACATTAATCATCATTAGCAGATCACAGATAATAGCATAAACAGAAAATAGAATAATTTACACACATATGACAGCGGAATCATATAGATATCACCACATCAGAGAAGCACAGTACAGGATACAACTTAGTGCATAATGATACATAATCAGTCACCATCGCCTGAGGCAGAATCATACATAAAGAGTACACAAAATAAATATCAGTCTACATCGCCAATGGCGGAATCATAATATAGATACAATAATGGCGGAGAAAATCCAAGTCAGCACGGTGTTGTCAAGCCTCGCCATGAGCCAAAAGGTGCGTCAGAAACCTGTAACTAGGCTGCCCATGTGAAAATGAGGGCACCCGAGTTTGCAAGGTAAAACAAACTACGAGTCAGTCATGAGACTGGTATGAGAAATCTACTTAACTTATTAACAACAATAATAAGGCAAATCAAAGGACCACGCCACTTTCGCGGAACGGGTTTACTCCAATGAGTGCTAGTGCATGAAATAAAGTAAATGATTAAATCATCGTAATGCTTTTTGAAAAATGAAGCCATTATAAGACTCAGGTCCCATCACACAATGCAACGCAAGCTGGAGGATAGAGTTTTACCTTATAATGGCCAAAAATGCTTCATACGAATAAAACCAAAGTGTTTGATATTATTACTAGTGTATATATGTTTCAAGAGCAAATTCAATCATAAATATCAATCCTAGATGGAATAGCTACCATCTACTACGTCGCCATACTAGTAATACAATCATGTCCGCATATTTCGTATTGGAAATTGGATTCCTTCATGAGTCGAGGCAAGGGGCAAGCTCCTCTCCGATTCGAGACACTCTAGCAAATGTCCCAGGACCCCACTATGATCCTTGGATCTTCGGGGCCGGTCCTCTCTTACTTTTGAGGATTAATTATTCCTGAACACACGTTTCCCGGTCCTTACAGACCTATATCGAGGCGCCTCACATTCCAACAACCACACAGGTGAAAAGTATATATAATGTCAGGGCTGGTAGGTCACTGACACCACCTTAGCTAGAAAGAAACGTTGTGCTCTCCCTGCAGTCACTCTCCCGTTTTTGACTCATACCGAGGTGTGAGGCTCGCGAATTCACGTCATACACAAAGCTACGTCACACCGACCATGATTTGATCATCAACCCCAAGACTTTGCTTTGCAACAGAAGCCTTGATCATATGCCACTTAGGCGTGCCACACGGGCAATCCACTCCATGCGACTGATTTCTATCAATACATAACCTCTGAGCTCGTACGTCTCAGAGAAGGGCGTTAAGCAAGAGAATAAATTCTCCTCCGCCAAACAGATATATATTTAACAGAGATCAATCAACACAGAACAAAATCCAATGTCAGACACACAATCCATTTACAAGTCCGTTCTGGGTCTGAACGAAACCGGAGGCACCAAATCCTCGCATATCCGTACAATCAACAGTATGTTTGGACGGCTACTACTTCAGTTCCTTCATGGTAGCTACTCCAATCACGAGCATCAGTAGCGCCCATCCATCCAATGTGAAGATCGTCGGTCTTCAACCGTCTTCGACTCTTCGACTTCTCAACGTCGATCGATTATTTGAAATGAGATGAACTCGGCCTTTTCAAATAATCCACGAATATTTAGATTTTCAAATCAATTTATCACATGGTTGGACTATTCGACATTCACATTTCAATTCTTTAGTTATAATTCTCATGTTAAATATATTCAACCATCACATATCAAGCAAACACAACGAAATTGGTTTATTTCCACTCTATATTGTCTACAGTATTTTATAACGATATATCGGCATTTTTATTTAATTTAAAACGGCCCAATTTAGTTAAACGACGATTCAGGCCATGTCGATGCACTGGCGCTGTTTTTCACTAATTTTTTTTACACATATCTGAAAATCTAACCGTTGGATCTTCACAAATTTTATATCATTAGGAAGGTCATTTCAAAACGAATCCAACAGTTTCGGTTTTGGGAAAATCCGACGGTCGGATCTTCCACACTAGCCATTTGAAGTTATGATTTCAATTTACGAACTGCAGCGTCGTTATTCGATTTAATTTAATTATATTTATATATATAAAAATATAATCGTTTCTGGCGCTGTTTTTCTTCAGATTTGAATTAAACATTCCAGACAATCCAACCGTCGGATCTTCACAAAGTTGGTGCCGTTGGAAAGATATTTCCAAGGCGAACCCAACGGTTGCGGTTTCGGGAAAATCCAATGGTTGGATCTCCCGCACTAGTTGTTTGAAATCACGGTTTCAAAACACGAACTGCACGGCCACGTTTCGTTTTAATTTTATTTATATTTATATATTTACATAAATATAGCTCATTCAAAAATTCCTATATCGTTTTCACTTCAATTATTTCACTAACGCCTTTAAATTTTGGAAAATTTCGCCATAACCTCCTTTGTACGGGAGGGGCTGGGAAAATTCCCAAATAGCCACACGGGCGTCTCATGTCAAAAAGAAAAAGAAAAAGCCAACAGGCTCATAAAATCATCACCCAAACAAAACAGTAAATGTGTACCTATTTGTCGGGCACAAAATTTTATTCCTCTTCTCTAGCCCCTTTGCTATAACCTGTTCAATAAATATGCATGTACATATATACAATTTATATCACTTATCATTTTCCATTCAACTTCATATTTGATTTACTTTGGTTTAAAAACACCATTCATTCTAATGTTGCATGCATAGGCTAAAATCATATCATTAGCTAATTAATGTATATTTCAACTCATGCATCTTTTATTTGAACAAGTGGCTATTTTTAACACTTTACGTTTCAAAGATGTAATTTTGGCGAACTAAAATAGATTTCAACACATGACTATTTTATTTTGTTCCTATGCATGTAAAAAAAAAGTATTTCTTCACAAATAACTATTTCAATGTCCGCATATCTTTAGCATATCACATATATGATAAAAATGATATTTTTATCATTTAAAATATTTATTCGACAAATGGATGTTTCCAACACTTCATAGCTTCAATAAAAATGTAATTTTTATAGTTCGATCTTTTTATTCAACACATGAACTTTTCCACTACATACACTTCTCAACACATGATCATTTCCACACGTGGATATTTTATCAATGTTGTTCATATTAGAAAGATGGAATTTTTATTGTTGAAACTATTTATATATAAGGCGAATATTTTACATACTTCATATATATTATAAAAATGTGATTTTTATTGTTTAAATACTTCATTCATTCACAAATGAATTTAATTTTCACACATCACTTTTCAACACATGAACATTTCCACACATGGATATAGTTTCAACATTTGGCTTTAATTTCAACGCATGAAGATAATTTCAACATATGAAAATAATTCTAACACATAAAGATTATTCAAAATTTCGGCAGCATAACGGCAGGGTAGTTAAAACCGGCACCGTCCCTAGTACGGCTCCTCGCTCTACCTTAAAACCTCGCGGTTTTTGACAATGGGGATTCATGCATCTAATTCGCACGCAGGCGGCATGTTTTATTTTTATTTCCACAAATATTTCCAATTCATTTCAATCACCAATGGGTATTTTTCAACCACAACCAAACAATATCAACCACAAACAATTATTCAACCATTCGTATTTTTCGTCCAATATTTCACACCAATTCACAACAATAAATATCGTCCATGGTTTGTGGACGAGGGGAGTATATATATATATTATAATATTTCACTTGCATTTCCACACATATATCAATTATTCAATGCATGTATAATTCATACTTCGTTTATATAGCTTACACTGCGCATGTACATGAGGTATACAACACGTGTGTAATTTATATTTCGCTTATATAATTTATACATGATATTTTTCCATTCAAATTCTATTAAATTAAATTTCTCACATTGGTTTTCGGGTGCTAAAAATCGTAGGTGTCTAAGAAAAATCCGCGGCTTCTTCTATGTGGTAGAGAGCTTCCTTGCGGTACCGATGTTTCCTGTTTCATCGAATTTCGTCAACACACCAAAAAGATATGATTTTTCAAAGTGAAAACATCAAAAAGAACTCACCTTTCACGATCGTTCAAAACTAGGTTTACGGTTTTCGCGAGAACCGAGGCACGACGGGATGATCGGCGGGTTGGACGTGGAAGAGGGAAGAGAGGGCTTCCTATCGGTGGTGGTTTGGTGGCGTTCGGTGGTCGAGATCGTCGGCGGTGGCGATGGGAAGGTCGGAGCTTTCTGGCCTTGATTCAGGCGGAGGAGGCGTCAAGGGTGGTCGAGCTGGGGGCGGATCTGACGAGGGGGCGGAGGCGAAGCGAACGGCGGTGGTGGCGGTGTCTGGAAGCGGCGGTAGCGGCGGCGATCGGGCCTGGAAGGGGGGGAACGGGTTTCGCCGTTGGTTCTGGGGTTTTTTGTTTTTATTTTTATTTTTAAAATAATGAATGGAGAAATATGATTGGTCGATGGTTTTAATAAAATTCTAAATAGTGTTTTCTCAAACGAACTCCTTTTTAAACCCAACGACTGTCGTCCCCAGCTAAATACCCTCATCCCGGACACAATGGGATATGTTTCGTTAGCCAATTCGACTGTTATAGTCAGTTATTTTTCAAATTAAAGTATAAAACATTTAATTTTTAACTTTGAACGTACATTTCAATTTGCCAAGGCCACAAACTGATTCGAAAAATTCCAGAAAAATAAATCTAGCTATGTTTTGACGCTACGGTCCCAACAAAACTAGTTTCATCGAATTCTGAGATCGTTTGAAAAATGGCCATTTTCTGGTCGATCCAATTTAACAGAAATTGACCAAACGCATTTTCTTTTGCCACGCTCACATATTAGCTTTAAAAATTATGAAATTTGAAACCTAGCAATAGTTTGACATCCCGGACCCAACAAAAGTGGTTTCGTCGAATTCCGAGGTCATTTGCAAAATCCGTTATATTCTCCACCCTGCATAATCAGTCAAAGTTTGAATTCAAATTTTCAAACTGACTCACTATTTCTAATTCACTATTTTATTGAAATATTCTATTTCAATTGTTCAAATTCCTTTGAAATCACCAATTTAAAATTTTTAAATTGGCTCCTATTTTCCGGGTTATTACATTTCCCTATTTGATCCGCCTTCATTGGGAATTTTGGCCGAAGGGCGGTCAACTGCTCCCCAGGGGCGTGTCGATAGCTTTGGGCCTATTATGCCCAATGACGGTTAGGTTTTGCGGGGCATTTGCGTTATATCATATATTATTAATTTATAGATGCTAATTAAAATAAATTGAATGACTCATGGAAAAATCAACTCCTATAAATAAAGGGTTAAGGCTTCAGTCTTTTCCATAAAAATCTGTAGGCAACAGCGAAGCTTTGCCATTTCCTTTCTCTTCAAATCAATTTCTTAATCTAAATTTAATTTATATACAATCAATCAAATGCAAATCATATAAAATTTAAAGGGATTATTAGATCCAATGGAAAAGAGTATGAATTGACATCTAAAGCGGTTCTACATCTGATTCTCCCCTCTTTTCCTATTTTCTTGCATATCTGTAGATCTGAAAATATCCCCTATTCAGATTAACTATAGATTTATAAGAATTTGGGAATTACAGGCCTAAAAGATTATTCAGATTTCAAATTTGGATGCTTTCAAGTGAGTGAGAAATTTACATATATAGTTATAATAGTGGATTTATCTCGTTTGAATTATATCTCAAAATATATGCCTATTTTCATCAAATATGCTCATAATATTGTTGCATTTGAATTGACACCTATCAGATCTACTAATAAATATTGTCAAAACTTGGAAATTGTGAATTGTAGTTAGGAATAATATTAATTGTAGGATTCTTATATTTGTTTATACCTATTACCTACAATTATGTTGTAAAATGTATTGTATTTTGATGTAAAACACTGAGGATTTGGAAATCAGTCCCAGTAACACTATTTAGATGTAGTTTTCTTCCAAATTCCTAGTTTCAGTGTAAACTGATGAATTATGTGACTTTAAGAATTATACCTACTTGCATTCAATGGTGTTGGGGTTTTGGCTTATTTGTTGTGAATATGCCATTTTCCTCTTTAAAAAGGCATTATTTTGAATTCGCAAGTGATATGACAAAATGATTAAAAAGGGAAAGTTGTGCAAAGGTATACATAAATAAAAATGTACATATTTGTGCGTAATTTGCATTAACTATTCCAAAATTATATAGAAACATATATATATATATTTCTTATCGTTTTGAAATATGTATATTCACTTAATCAGGCATAGTTTACAACAACAATAGCTAACGGTCTTTTTGTAAGATTTCGAACCTTGTGGCAAGATTGAATATAAAAAGGAATGTTTGGATTTTGATTAAACCAAATCATTAAATTTAAAAATAAATAATAATAAAGGAAGATATGACTGCGTGAAAATATAAATATATACTTATTATCCATCTAAATCTGCGAAAAATGATAAAATATACATTGTGTTGAATGTTTGAATGTTTGAACGATATTCGATTATGGAACTATATATAAAAATGTAGTCCATATTGAATTAATATATTTGTGGTGACCATTGTAGTAATTAATATAATCGATTTCTATGAATAGGGTCGCAAATCAGTAAATAACAATTGTAACCAATGTTGATTGGGGAAAGCAAATATAATAGGATAATGGTTACAATTCCTAAATTGATTAGGATTAACGTTGTAAACCCTAATTAGGAATTTTAAATTATAACCGCATTTAGACACGAGGTTAAACTAAACTTATGGTAGAAGTCTTTCTATAACCGCCCGGAAAATCCAGCATCCACAGTTGGTCAGCTAAATGTGAGGGGTCTAATGCATAAATATAAATGTATTAAGGCACGAGGTTAAGTTCAACTTGTGGTAGAAGTCTGCCCGGAACCAACTGATAAATCCAGCATCCATAAGTGGTCAACTTAATATGAGAGGTCTGGTGCACAAATATATATATATATATATATATATGGTAAGCAATAGATAAATAAATAAGAATAGTAATTTTTTGCTGGGGTACAACAAATAAATACTTTGGGACTGATAAAATAAGGATATCCAGTGTAAATGGTTGCCTTAGGAAAATATGACCGTTATTGTAACATCTCGTATTTTTTCGAGTTATGTTTTAATATTTAAATTAGTTTAAATATTGGATTCGTAATATAAATGGATTTTTATATTAATTAAAATGAAGTTCAAAATGTATAAATATGTATTAGGGTACTTTTGGCTCACGTCCCAATTATAGTTTTAAATACACGGCACATCTTTGTCATGTTTCATATTCAAAGCCGCCCCGCCCCCTGTTTTTAAAGTTCCGCTCCACAGTTTGCTACCTTCCACCTTTTACAATTTCTACCTAGAATTTTATCCGCTGACATTAAAAAAAATCTAAATTCTGGAACCTCCACAGAAGTCCACGCAAATTAAAAAAAAGTTGCATACATGTGTGCAACTTTTACCAATAGTTGCACACATGTATGCAACTATTGCATACGCTGCTTGTGTTGAAAAATCTGGACGGAAACTTGCATATGTGTGTGCAATTATTCTGATATACTTGCACACTTATATGCAAGCATTTCATGAAGAAAAGTTAACTGAATTTTTGCTTGTGGATTGTTGCATGCATGCGTGCTACTTTTATGTTCTATCTGCACACGTGAATGCAAAAAATTCGAACTGATTCGCAAGTGTGTGAAATATTGCATATTTTCATGCAAGAATTATGCTATACTTGCATAGATGTATGCAAATATTTTCAACACAGATGCATAGGTGAAATTCTTTCTCAGATGTATGCATGAAAATCCAAATATAAGCATACTAGTATGCATTTAACTGCCGTTTTCGTTGTTTTTGACATGGATTTTGAATTTTTTTTAGGCTGATTTATTTTGCTTTTACCTATTTTAATTAAATACGAATTTACGTGATTTTTTATATTTTTTTACTGAATTTTCTAAAAATAGGGACTAAATTTACAATAAGTTTATGACCGGACTTGAGCCTAATTAAGTTTTGTTTTAGGGATGTGTGCCTAATATTCACTATATATTAAATACAAACGAGCTCGAAATGGCACAGTTGTTCGTAATATTGAGATTTGAACTTCATCTGAGTATATAGAATTCGTTATAAGTCCGAATTTGCTGAAACAAGAAATGTTCGAATCTGTTGAACCATAATTTTGTAATAAAAGAGAAAAATCGAGGTTTCGTATTGTAAATCATTAGTTATAGCCAAATCAAATTTCTAGAAAATCACTATGGAATTATTTATAAAACGATACAGATTTATTTAATAAAGTAAATCGATTTTAAATCAAAAAAATGTTGGTTTAACATGAAAATGAAATATCAAGTTCGAAATTTCGAGTTAGTTTATTTTTGAAATTATATGAATTCATTTTGTGTATATTTATATGATAATAATAATTTATTTGTTATTTTTGAGTCGATTTATATTAAATCGAATTTAATGTAAAATCATCGATTTAATTTATTATCTTTTTTATATGGTCGAATTAGACTACGAAACATGTTCCAGTGTGCTCAGAATAGGGGTAGAACCTTAGGAATGTCATTCGTTGCGCTCGAATAGGGGTTTGAAATCACAAGATATTGGCACATCGGTTAAAATAAAAATTAAAATGAAATAAAATAAATATTATAATAGGGGACGACCTATTCCTCCTACTGCAAAAGCTATAACCGTCTTCTCTTTTCACTCTCACATACGAATTCAATTTCTTTCCCCCCTAAGCTTCACAGCGGTGGTACACTGCATCCCAAATCTACCCACAGCCTATTGATTTCGACATAGTTTCTTTCTTATACCTTCGCGCCTATATAACCAACCATTCCCTTCGTTAGTCTCTCCATCCTCAAACCAATTAAGTTCATTTGCTCTTTCTGCAAATCGCGAGAAAAACATCCGCTACAAATAAAAAAAGGGGAAAATCCTGAATCACAAATCAAAATCGCGATACACACTGGAGTTCAAAAACCACTATCCTCTGGAACTCGGCACAGATGGAAACACTCACGAAATGGGAATAAAAATCGAAGCTGTGATATCTCGAGAAGCTCGAAAGCACGCTGGCGACACTAGCGAAGTAGTGGGGATGGATTTCGGCTTTGTGGAGGCATGCGATTTGATGGGAAGAGGGTCATCGTGATTTGTATTTATCATGGAGATCTGGAAGTGGCCGAGGCTAGTATATGTGGAGTTGTACGGGTCTGCAGGTTTGAGGAAGCGGTCTTTGTGTTTTTATGGAAAAGTGGGGTGAAATTTGACTGTCCATGAAGTCTGGTAGTGGGATTTGAGTAGTGCAATGGTTGAACGGTTGAACTGGAGTACGACTGAGAAGACAATTTGTGTTTTTGGGATGATGGAGGCTTGGACGAGGAACGATGATGGGTTGAACTGGGAAGGTTTGGGTACAGTGTTTAGACAGTGGGGTTCGAAGTTGCTAATGGATTGACTAAGATGGGGTAATGCAGTAATGGTGAGGTCTGTTTGATGGTTTAAGTGGTAAGTGGGTGGCAGAATTTTGGTTAAGTGACAATGCTATTGAGAGGAGGTCATGAGACTGGAACTGGAAAGAGGATGAAGTTTGCCTGGTGATGTAGCTGCGGTAGAGCAGCAGGGTGGGATGTAGCATTGAGTTGGTGGAATTGTTTGCGAAGTATTCAATGATATATTGAAGTGGGTTAGGCAGTATTTAGGGGCTATTCGCAGTAGAAGTTTGAGAATATAATGCATGGGTGGTCGAGTAAATTGAAGTAGCAGCAAGGTAAATGTTTTTTTTCGAAAATTAAAAAAATATACATAGATTTAATTAATTTATTTATATGTAAGTTAGTCAAATAAATACTCGTTAATCATTAAATAAAAATAAATAAATCGTAGGTGATAAATTTTATTCAAGGCAACGAAGTAGATGTGTAGCTCAGGCGATGTGGAATTTTAAACGGATATTCGACAAAGGGAAATCGAGGTGAGTTAAACTGTAACGACCCAAGTTTTTAGTCGATCTATTTTACATATTTAATATTATTTTAAATATTGAGTTGATAATATAAATCGATTTTCATATTGAGTTATTGATTTAACAATCGAAATATGATTTATTTCGAATATATATAATTTTTATAATACAAGAATATAAAATAATTCAATTCAAAATTAAAATTGAGTCAAAATGATTTAAAAAAATTAATCGAAACGCTATTTGAATAGAAATGATGATAATAATAATTTATTATAAAGGGATTATTTATTTTGAATTTAATTTATATCAATTTAAATTTATAACTTCTCCATATGATCGAACTGGGCTTCGAAACATGTACCGGTGTGTTCGGAATGGTGGTATAACGCTAGAAACGTCAGCTGTTGTGTTTCAATTGGAGTACAGAACTCGAAAATATATTATTATAAAATTTAAATAAATAATTATGAAATCACTTCAAAGAAATCAAATCATGTTTAAATCAAATCCAATCGAATTAAATTATATGTACTTAAAACTATAGCTGCTTATAAAATATCGCAGACCGATTCCTTAGTGGCCAAGTCCTCCTCCTTCTTTAAAATCGTGTTGTTCTCTTCAGTGTTTGGAAAATAACAAATCAACCAAAAGCATTGAAATCAATCAAACTAAAATGGCCGACGCATGCTTTAATTTCCATTCTCAAATTCGATTCATTTCGATTCCTCTTCTTTCTTTTTCCTATCAATTGCGAAAACCATCCTCTGAGAAAAAGGGAGAAAATCCAAAAATCGTGATTCTTAATCACCGCGAGGCTAAGCTTGAACATAGTCACGCGATTAAAGCAAAAAGGGTAACGCCGTGATTGGAAACGAGTACGGTTTTCTGGGTTTTTTCTCGATAACTATGGAGATTAGTCATTGTCTTCACAGTGCTAGTAGAGTAGTAATGACGAGATGCTGCAGTTGACGGTTTTGGGGAGACAGGGTTTGCGACTTTTTCTTGTTAATGGAGTGAACGCAGATGAGTCGCGATGGGCTTTTAGGTTTGGAGATACAAAGGAAACGAGGTGCGTTCAGTCTTGGGGAGGGACGCTGCGAGTAGAAAAGGAGTTCACCAGTACACTTGGTCTTAGATTTAATGGAGAAATATGGAGTTCGACATTGGCAAATTTCGGTGAAAGTCAGTGACTGGTTTCTTTTTCCTGGGGTTGGTCAATCATGAGTTCAGCACTACTTCGAGATTATCAGTGATTGGAAGAGGGTTCAGTCAGATTATTGTCTGTAGGCCTTGTGATTTACGGCTAAAACCATGGGTTTAGATCTTACAATCTGAGAAAAGGAGGTATAACATATTTTAAATTTAATCACATAGGAAAATTAGTTTTTAGTTTCATTTAAATTGTTTTAAATTTCAAGTCAAATGTATAACACGTCTATATATTTAGGATGAATGACTTAGGTAGAATGTACATGAAGCGGTTAAGGGTAATTGAGGAAAACAGACTACATTTTTTATCAACAAGGAGCGAGAAACGAGGGTAGAACATTTTCAAAAGCTTCTTAGATCTGATTAGACAGTGAAGGATGTTGATGAAGTTCGAGAAATGGAATGGCAAAGTGGCGCGGTGATGCTGGAGTCGCGTTGAAGGGGTTAAACATGGATTTAGGATGTTAGGTAATTTATTTTTATTTAAATAAGAATTCAAAATTTCAAAAATTATAATTGTAAATCTTATAAATCGTACATCTTGCTTATATAAGGATATATTTGCACGAGATGGTTCATGCTGAATTCATGATGACATCGACTGCGAAATGACGTTTGGATTACCATAGATTATGATTTAAAATCATTGCGAGTAAACTCACTCTCTGGATTATTTAATATAGTATTATATATTGTTTGTTGGTTGATTGGATGCGTTTAAATATTTTTCTGGCTAGTCTATATATTTATTAGTTATATAGGATTGGTTTTTGTAGCTACTATATATATATATATATATTGGTGGTTGGATATTTCCCGCAATACCATTAGCGGATGCCCGTAGTATCATTAGCGAATGACCCTTGCGCCCCAGAGTATGAAGTGGATGACTTCTATACTGTGATATCTTGCCTCGAAGTAGGATGGGTATTATTTATGTTGGCTAACGTCTGTGGATGCAGGAGAACAAGATGGTGGAATCCAACTGGATTGCTCAAATTGTTATTATTTGTTTGTTTTTCATATATATTATCATATATGATGTGTTAGAAAACCTGTTATTGATAGTTGAGTGTTTTTGAATGTATTTAAATATCACTGGGCCTAAATGTTATTTATAAAATTTTGTGAAACAAGATTTTTGAGATTTAAAAGGGAAAATCTATTTTTCTAAAAATAGAATTTGTATTTCGAATGGGCTAAGAAATATTAACTTGTTTGAATAATAAAAACAAGTAGTGAATTTATAAATGATGCGTATAAATTAAATAATGCAGAAATTGAAGTGAATTTATAGACGTTGTTTATAAATGAAATGGAATAATTATCATTGGATAATTTGAATATTTAAATTCAAATGTGAATTTAAAAATGGAAATTTGGAATCGTTTTAAAGAAGTAAATGATGAAGTTTATTTTGATGTTCATAATGTAAATTGAACTAAAATAAATCTATATGGGTTTATGATTTGAACTCGATTAGCTCAAGTTCAATGAAATAAAATATGTCTAGAAACAAATATTAGGATTGTATTAAATAGAAGTTAAATTTAAATATGAAAATAGATTATATGCCATATATGGATAAGTTATAATAAATAGAATATTCCAAAATAAGATTTTGGTTTTAAATAGATTTTGAAATGGAACTTGTTTTAAATTATAAAACAAGGAAGCTAAATTTATAGTGTTTATAAATTAAGTAGGATAATTATCGGGGGATAATTTGAAATTTTAAATTTGAGTATGAATTTAAATGTGAATTGGAAAAACGTGTTGAAATAAAGAACGATTGGCTGTATTTTGTAATTCGAAATATAAACTGAATTGAGATAAATCTCAGGATTTATAAACTAGAATTCGATCATATCGAACTTTAAAAAATAATTTATTTACTTTTAAATAAATTAGAATTTGGTATAGAAATTAAGTTATAAATAAATTTATAACTGAGTTATGAAATAATCGACAGATAGGTATAATCGAGAATATTAAGTTGGGTTTGGTAAATGGGCTGAACTCATATTAAAATATATAAGAAATGGAATAGGAATATATATAATAAATGAAGTTTACTGTTTATATTTAAATATAATTAAAACGAGCTTGCCACAGCACAGTAGTTCGTAATTTGGCATTTCGAACTTCAATTGAGTATATATAACTCAATTTAAGTCAGAATTCTTTGAAGCAAGAATTGTCAGGACCGATGTGCTAATAGTTTTCTAATGGAAGAGAAAAATCTGGATTTCGTCTTATGGATTTTGAGCTATGTCAAAATCAAATTTTCAGAAAAACAGCACCAAAACTATTATAAAACCATAACGGTTTACTTAAATAAATAAAATCTGAATTTCCTTTTGAAAAATCTAGACTTGAGATATAAAATAAATATGAACTCAAGTGGATTAATTGATTGATTTCATTATTAACCGATAAATAACATGATTCATTCTCGAAGATAAAGGTTTGAATAAGATTTAGTTCAATGCAGTATTTTGGGTTGTCGTAGTAGTGTTTTACACAGCATTCGTTTTAACCCAGATAAGTGGAATTTTGGAAATATAATAATTAATATTTCCTAAGTTTAGAAATGAATGGTCGTGATAGGGAGAAGTACTTGGAATGTTTTCCAATTATTAATGGAAGATATTTTCTAACTATAGAAAATAAAAGAAGGCGATATATAACACCCCATAATTTTACAACACTAAAGAGGAAAAATTAAAGAATAATTAATTTAATATTCAGAATTAAGGGAAAGGAACTGCGCCATTGCGTCCATCTCGAAATTCTGGTCAAGATAGACATTTGGTTTGCGTAAAATGGACACCGTATGAAGAAGTTATGAAGGTTTGAAGTTTGTATACGTGCAAGGGAATATATACATATATAAGTTCCAGAAATTCAAAATTTAGTTCAGAAAATTCAAAATAGCACATATTGGGGTGAGCAGTGAAAATCCCGCCCAGAGGTGTCGGGGGGTGTCGACCCCCTAGGGCAGACGTGGAAGTTAGGGTTTGGGGGCTGGCGGCTATAAATATGGCTCCATTTCTCTTGTTTTCCACACTGAAAAATAATGGAGGACTAGATGCTGTCGATGCCCAGTCTAAATCAAACCTTTTCCTTCTTCTACAATCAAGTTAATCAAGTTGTTCAAGTGTAGATTTGTGATTCAACCTCTGTTGTTCTCCTTCTATCTTTCTAGATCCAAACACTATGAGTTTAAGTTACTTTTAGATTTAAATAATTAAAAAGTAAAACATGATATGACTGTAATTTGGATCTATGCCTCTGACTCCTTGAATCATATCAGATCTGTAATAACTTGTGAATCCTTATATTCTGGCATAACTACGACTTGGATCTTAACCTTTATCATGTTAGATCTACCTTTGATTATAGATATAATTCACTATTTAGATCACCTTGTGCCTATCATATTGTGGTTAAATTGAATATGTTACTAGTTGGACATCTAAATTATTGTTTAGATCTTATCATGTCTATTATGACATCCCTACTATGTTAGAATCAGTTCTATTATCTCATGTTCACCAGATCTGTTCTTATATGCCCATCTTATCAATATGCCACTGTATGTTTATGTCAGTTTTGTATAATCATTTATGTCATCTCCCCTACATCTTTCCCTTTTTATTTTACATAGCCTGGCTACTTTCGAGCCTAGGAATGCCGCTGAAATATGCGAATGCGTTAAATGGGGAACGAGGGGGAAAAAATTGAAACTGGGCATAACTTGTAATTGGGAATTTGGCATAACTTGAATAATGTTTATGAATATGAAGTTAGGGCATATAATTCATTATGAACATAATTGGGGAAAAAGTGGCATGAAAACTTATAACGACATAGGTAAAAAAAATGGCTAAAAATGAAATGCCTAGGATTACGGTAATTAGAAACTGTAACTACGCCTAGACACGAGGTTAGATTACACTTGTGGTGGAAGTCTACCCGGAACCGCCCGACATATCCAGCTACCATAAGTGGTGAATCTAATGCGAGCGGTCTAGGTGCACAAATACGAGACGTGCTAAGACACGAGGTTAAGCCTGACTTGTGGAAGAAGCCTGCCCGGAACTGCCCGACACATCCAACATCCACAAGTTGTAGGCTCAATGTGGGATGTCTAGCTCATTACAATCATGAATGGGTAAATGGTAATGAATGGGAGTAAATAGGGAATGATAGTAACCTATTATAATTAATTACTTTAATAAGAATGTTATATAATAGGTAGGCTTATCCCAGGGACAAGTGGAAATTATAACATATGTTATAATAAAAAGGAAAGGAAGCCTATTAAAAAACCTTAGTTAAGAAAACTAAGTTAATAAGTAAACAACATCAAGTTGTAGTGATACGTTTAACAGAAAATAGGTGAACTAAGATGAAGTATACTTAATTACATATTAAGTAAAACATGTTATTGTAAATATGGAATCAAACAATGAATATTAAAGAGGGATTATTTACGATCCAGGGGTGAAAGATTGTTGATCAATTTCATTAATTACAATCTAAAGAATAATATGTGATGAGGATTATTAATAAACTTAAATGAATTAAGTTGTATTTATATGAAATTAATAAGCAAGTGGAACTTGGCAACTTGAAAAGAAGTAAACGTGAATTGGGATAACCTGTTAATCTGTACTACTTAACCCGTTTGAATCCATAGGGATTGTATGAACATGATAATTTGAATAGAGGTTAAGTAAACTTGGTTGAAACAGTGGGAGGGTTAAGTATATCTGGGGTGGGTGGGTAATATTTATATATAGGCCCACAAACTTAACCTATTGGGGTTATGTAATTAAAGACGCCGTTAGGTAAGGATAACCTGTGGAAAACCTATTGGGGTTATGTAATTAAAAACACTGTTATTTAAGCATAACCTATAGAAAACCTATTGGGGATATATAACTAAAGACACCGTTAAGTAAGCATAACCTGTGGAAATTGAAACACCCCACCTCCGTTAAGGTCACTCACAAAGGGAATTCCTTAACTTTGGTGGAGGGTTATAGGTACAAGACACAGAAAATTTTACAAGATAGATAAGTATTAGCAGCGGAATTCAAATTATTTATTGAATACGTGGTTCAATACAAAAGCATTACATCAAATTGTCTCAAAACAACTTCCAAAACATTACAACATAATTTCTGTCTTGATTATTTAATATAGAAGCATAAATCATAAATAAAACTGCATAAATCCCTAGGGATAATGTCCAAGAGCCATAGCCAAGATTGAAAGAGAGTCCAAATCATACATCTACTTTCTTGAAGCTTACAAAGGGTCTAACTAAGCTGCAGTGTTCCCTCCCTGTGGACCTGGGGGGGAAACGAAAGAAAAGAGGACGAAGAAAACGGGTCAGACAATAAGTCTGGTAAGTTCGATGATTACTAGTATTTAAACAAGGAAAGGGATCATGACAGTAATAACAGAACATAGGACAATACCCTAATATAAGATAAGAGGAACATGTGATCGCACCCATTACTATAATCTCTGTACCTACTTAATCATTGGATCCACCAGCCCTACGTGTTTATAACAAACGATCCCCTTAATGATCGGCTTCTACTCGCATGTATTCATATCCTGTGTCATTCGGCCCTGCTTGACCGTGGATACCTGTACTGGTCCCACCATGGGGTGTATCAGTCCCTCTGGTGGCAACCCGACACAATTCAGGATGCACAATGTATACTACTGATGCCTAGTGCCTGATTTTTCCACTCCGGAGTACGTGCACGCCCATACTCTGTCGGAACCTACACTGGCCCACCAACCACCGACATTTTGACC
This sequence comes from Allium sativum, assembly GCA_030737875.1. NCBI lineage: Eukaryota > Viridiplantae > Streptophyta > Magnoliopsida > Asparagales > Amaryllidaceae > Allium > Allium sativum. Next base: position 344,192,774 of record CM060919.1, read on the forward strand.
ACTTATACTCAGCCCAGTAATCGTGCCCCACCCTGCCTAGTTTTAGGGTACCATGATACATCTATGTGGGTTACTGCTGAAATGGGTCCCCGTTACTAGGGTTTTCTAATCAACATGTTTATTTGGCTAAGTGTCCAAGTTTACTTAACCCCACCCATTCATTTAGTTAACATGTTGAATCGGTTAAGTGTTTTCCTAATTGACTTAACCCTACCAATCCTGACTTAGCTTTAATTTGTTAAAGCACCAACCACTCACATTAGAAAGGACTTGTTGTGGTCACTGGATGTGTCGGTCGGTTCCGGGCAGGTTTACACCACAACTCAGTCTAACCTCGGGTTCTTTTTGGGCTTGATGCACTAACCACCCACATTAGACAGGTCTTGTTGTGGTCACTGGATATGCCGGTTGGTTCCGGGCAGATTTACACCACAACTCAGTCTAACCTCGGGTTAGGCATATTCATCTTTTTCTAAATTCACATTTTTCTATAAATTTCTTTATGTAAATTTAATTTAATTTACTCATGCCATAATTATCCTTTGATTATGCTCACCATAAATGGTATATCAAATATACCATTTTATGAACAAATCTATGCCATGAATTTTCACATTTTTCCCATCACTACCCCCGTGGAACGTACGCACAAATCACATAAAATGTTGGGCTAGTAAATTAGCCCAACCCATAAACAAGAAAAGGGGTAATAAACAAGAGACATGAAATAAACATAAAATAACAAAATTTCAACTTATCATGTGTAACTTGGCATAGACGTATCATTTAACTTTAACTAAATGGGTAAAGGTGAACTTATGACTAAATTGGGTCTAATTGTTATGTAAACTTGACAAAGGTCTAGCATGGAGGTTTTACATATAATCATAGTTTTAAACCACAACTTAGCATATTAACTTATGTACGTCAAAACATAAGAAAGCTTCTATAATCATTTTTAAATCGCAACTTAGCATATTAACTTGTGTGTGTTAAACATAAGAGAACTATTATCAACATATTCGAACCATAACTTAACATGATGACTTATGTGTTAAAACATAAGAGGACTACAATTCCAAATTTTATAACATAATTAGATTCAACCTAACATGAATATACATGAGTGTTGATCTAACATATAAGCATGTGTTTTAGATCATAAACTTGCAAATAACCACCAATTTATAACCTGACATGTTTCACCATTTAATTGGTAAAATAAATCCATTACCCAATCATAATAGATTCCAATAACATACAATATGTTCATCACCACAAGCATATAGACATGATTAATATACAACATGTTCATCACCACAAGCATATAGACATGATTAATTACAACGATACTTTAAGATAAACGAGAATCAAATCTTATACGTAAGCATCATTCTATCTTCAAATTACAACATGTCATGATTCAATTGAAAGAACGTTTAAATCTGCGTAATAACCAACTTACAAACTAAAAAGGAATTCTTGCGTTCTGTAGTCTGAATTCTGAAATTGGTTAGCTCGCCTTTGATGTAGATCGTTGAATTTGATAATCTTTTAATTGGATTTAGGTTCTTATCTTGTCTTTGAATTGGTGACGTCTACTCCAAGTTTTCCATTGACAGCATGATAGTTCTAGGATTATTTTTGTGTGATTTTTAGGTTTGAGCATAGGGTTGTTTATATAGAGTTTCAACTCAATTTGGGCCGTCGGATGATCCTAGGGTTAACCACAGCCATCCAGTGAAGATAGGGTGACACCTCAGCCCTAGTGACTCGGCTCTGAGTCACAAAATCGTCACCTTTCAGATCTGCTAGGAGAGGGGAGGTCGACCCCCAGGTCGACCTGAAGGGGGGAGGTCGACACTAGGGTCGGCCCCCTGGTCGACCTGGGTCCTGGGCGGGAATTTTCCGGCCCAGCCCGCTTCTGTCTTCTGATTCGAATTTGAATTTGTTTTCAAGCTGTCTGAATTTATTTGAATTTTCTGGAATCTTCCGATAGCTATAACTTCTTCATACGAAGTCCAATTTACGCAAACTCGGACTCCATCTCAACTAGAATTCCGAGACGAACACAATGGCGTAACCCATTTCCCTTAATTCTCACATTTTAAATTAATTATTGTTTAATTCATTACTATAACGTTAACAGAAAAATACAGGGTGTTACGTTCTCCCCTCCTTTCAGGATTTCGTCCCCGAAATCTTCAAGTCGAGAAGAACTTATATCCTACCATCCAAACACCCATCTACTCAACCATCAAACACAGACGTACATTGTCCTTAAAAGATTTCTAATGCTTCATGATCATATGCATTGTGTGTGTATATGTCCTTATCTAATGCAAAATAAGGTGGTCTACTGATTCAGTTGACCTCCTTAATGCAAATTATGTCAGTGCCATGAGTCCATTATGAATGCAATTTTTCCTACTCAAAATTTTCTACATGAGTGCACAATCATTCGTACAAATACAACGTCCATATGATAACACCTCAATTTTTAATCCATACACCAATACATATATGCATATGCAATATGGAAGTGACTGAGCCGATCTAATACCTAACGTGTGTGTATATGCATCCACTAGCAACCATTATCAACCACTTGCAACCACTTACAACCATCAATCATAACATGTTTCAATTACATGTTTACATCCAACTGGGTTCCTTCCTAAGGATAAAGGATAGGATCGAGGAGATAAAGATAGATACGAGCATAAACTTAAGGAAAAAGAGATTAAGAATGTACCCTCAAAAAGAAAAGGGTAGGCTGCACGTATTCTGTCCTCAGTTTCCCAAGTGGCGTCCTCCTCGGTGTCGCTCCATTGAACTTTGACGAGCTTAACTTCACGGTTGCGTAGCTTTTTGACTTCTATTCCCAAAATACGGGTTGGAACTCTCCTCACAGTTGCTTCTCGTTCAACTTTAACTTCCTCTAGCATACTTGGTTCTACCACTTCCGCAGACTCATGTAAGCATTTCCGCAGGTGAGAGACATGAAAGACATTATGAACCCCAGCCAACCTTTTGGGGAGTTGTACCCTATAAGCCATCTTCCTCATCTTCTTGATGATAGGGAACGGCCCTACAAATCTTGGTGCTAACTTTCCTGCGGATCCAAAGCGAACGACGTTCCTTAAAGGAGATACTTTAAGGAACACCTTGTCTCCAACTTCGAACTCAAGGTCAGTTCTTCATTTGTCTGCGTAGGACTTATGTCTGTCTTGGGCAGTCTTCATTCTTCTTCGTATCAAGTCTACTTTCTCTGAAGTTTCCCTAATCATGTCTGGTCCAAGTATGAGCTTTTCTGTAGACTCCCACTAGCAAGTTGGTGACCTGCACGGTCTTCCATATAAAGCTTCGAAAGGCGCCATGCCTATGGTGGCTTGGTAGCTATTGTTGTAAGCAAATTCCACCAAAGGTAGATGATCCTCCCATGTACCTCCGAAGTCAAGAATGCATAGTCTAAAGAGAACTTCTAATAGTCTGTTGACTCTTTCCGTCTGGCCATCGGTTTGAGGGTGATAGGCCGTGCTTAAGCATAACTGTGTGCCTACAGCCTCTTGTAAACTCTTCCAAAACTCACTTGTGAAGATAGGGTCTCGATCACTCACTATGCTGGAGGGTATCCTATGAAGTCGAACTATCTCTTTGAGATATATGGATGCTAGAGATGAGGCAGTCTTCTACTCTTGACGGGTATAAAGTGGGCGCTTTTTGTGAGCCTGTCCACTATTACCCAAATGCTGGTATTGCCCCTTCTTGACCTAGGCAACCCATCTATAAAGTCCATCAAGATGCTATCCCATTCCCACTGTGGGACTTCTAGAGGATGGAGCAGACCACCAGGCTTCTTCTGCTCCGCCTTGACTTGTTGGCATATTAAACAATTAGAAACAAATCTAGCTACGTCTTTCTTCATGCCATTCCAAAAGAAAACTCTTTTGATGTCTTTATACATTTTGTCTCTGCCTGGGTGTATAGTCAGCTTGGAATGGTGTGCCTCTTCTAGAACCACCTTTACCAAATCCCTTGCTTGGGGGACGCATAGTATTCCATCTCGTCTCAACCAGTCCTTGGCATCAATGGAGTATCTATTGAGGTGATTGGAAGTCTCACCCGTAACTAACTTGTCCATCACATCGGCTAGCTGAGGGTCTTCTCTTTGCTTGGCTCCGATTGAGTCTAATAGAGTTGGTCACACTTCCAATGTTGCTAGCAAGCCAGGTACAAAGTCAGAAGAGGGTTTGAAGTTAAAGCTTGCTATAAACTCCAAGCTTTGCCTTTCCACAAAGAGAGGGCTTAAGGCCATCTTCTTTCTACTTACGACGTCTACTACTGCATTGCCCTTGCCAGGAGTGTAGAAAATATCAAAATTGAATTAGGCAAGAAACTCCATCCATTTTTTATGCCTCAAATTGAGATCTTTATGCGAGAAAAGGTATTTCAACGATTTATGGTCAGTATACAGTTCAAATTTCTCACCTAGGAGATAATGGCGCCAAGACTTAAGCGCAAAAACGATGGCTGCCAACTCTAGGTCGTGGGTTGGGTAGTTTTTCTCGTGTACTTTCAACTGCCTTCCACCATAAGCCACTACCTTCCCTTCTTGCATCAGAACAGCGCCTAGTCCCATTCCGCAAGCATCTGTGTAAACTGTAAACATCTTGCTTCCATCAGGCAATGTCAGAACTGGGGCTGTTGTTAGAGGCCTTTTCAAGCGTTGGAAAGTAGTATCGCAATCCAAATCCTAATTGAAAGCTAGGTTCTTATTTGTTAACCTTGTCAGTGGAGCTGAGATTTTTGCAAAATCTTTGATTAATTTTCGATAAAAGCCCGCTAGCCCGAGAAAGCTTCGGGACTTCGGTTGTATTTCGAGGAACCTTCCAATCTTGCACAGCAACCACTTTTGCGGGGTCCACACCTATCCCCTCTTTTGACACCACGTGTCCAAGAAACCTAACTTCTCCTCTCCAGAAATGGCATTTGAAGAACTTCGCCTTCAACTGATGTGCACGGAGAGTATTCATGACTTCTTTTAGATGTTGAGCATGCTCTTCCTCATTCTTTGAGAAGATCAAAATATCTTCTACGAAGACCACCATAAACTTATTGAGGAATTCTCTGAACAACCTGCTCATTAAATCAACGAAGTAAGCGGGTGCATTTGTCAAGCCGAAGAGCATGACAAGCCACTCGAAGAAACCATCTGGAGTTCTGAACGCGGTCTTATCAATGTTGTCTTCAGCCACCCTTAGCAGATGAAACCCGATAGCCAAATCTAATTGGGAGAAAACTGTTGCACCTACAAGTTGATCGAACAAATCATCTATCCTCGGGAGTGGGTGCCTATTCCTTTTGGTCAGCTTGTTTAGCTCCCTATAATCAATGCACAGCCGAAGCGAACCGTCCGTTTTAGTGGCGAAAACTACTGGAGCACCCCATTCAGAAATACTCCGCCTTATAAACCCCTTCTCAAGCAATTCTTTAACTTGCTTGCGGAGTTCTTTCCTCTCCCTCGGTGCCATGTGTCTAACGGGTAAAGCAACGGGTTTTGCGTTGTCCACGAGGTATATGCGGAAGTCCATCTCCCGCTTTGGAGGTAAGCCTCTTCAAACACATCCGAGTATTCACGGACTATCCTTACAGACTGCATGTTCTCAATGGACGCATAAAGAGATTCTAGATAACTAAGCATAACGGAGTTCATGGGATTACAAGAAATTTTGAGAGTTACCGAGGCGATTCATGAGTCTAACCACTCACTTTTCACAATCGAGGACGGCACCATTACTGGATAGCCAGTCCATGCCTAGAATCAACCCATAGCCCGTGAAGCCCAAAAAAAAAGCATTACATTTAAACCCAACGCTTAGTATAGATAATTTCAAATCCAAACAAACCATTGACAAATAAGCTGAGCCCCCAATTGGATTTGAAACAACCAAGGGATCCTCTACTATACTGGTGTCTAGGTGCAAAGATTCCGCGGTAGATATAAAAGAGTGCGATGCGCCTGAGTCAAATAGTGTACGAACAGGATGATCAAAAAGATAGACTAAACTTTCGACAGAAATATTTCTACCTCGTTCTTGCGGAGGTGCCGTTAGAGCGTGAACTTGCCCTCCAGAAGAAGGTCCAGCTCCCTGTCCTTGCTTCCTTGGGCAAGCCCTAGCCATGTGTCCTGTCTCCCCACAGTGAAAACAGCCACCCATCTTCCTTTTCTTCTTCTTGCAGTCTTTGATCAGATATCCGGGAATGCCACAGAAATTACACTTTCTCTTTTCATGGGGTTTGTTGTTTTTCCCGCCTTTCTTTGAATCAGCCTTCTTGTTCTGCGACCCCTCCCCCTTCTTATCTTGAGGCACTTCCGCTTTTGCCTCGTTCTTGCCCTTGTCTTCCTCATGTTAGAGTGCCATGTCCACAAACCTCTCGTAAGTAGCCCCCATAGGTATATGGGTCATAGCCAAGCTATGAAGTGACTCATTCAATCCTTTAACAAAACGGAGAGCCTACTTATGAGGAGTATTCACTAAGTCCAGTCCGAATTGGGCCAGCTGATTGAATCGATTAACGTACTCCTTGACCGTCATACTTCCTTGCTTAAGAGATAAGAACTTTTCTAGATGTAGACTTCGCTCAGCTTGTGAGGGGAATTTCATCTCAAACCTTATTATGAAATCCATCCATGTGTCAACTGGTCTTTCAGCGTTAGTGACTTCCCACCAATAGGAAGCTTCATCTTTGAGCAACCATACAGCCAGCTGTATCTTCTGCCTATCGTCCACCTCGAAGATAACGAACAGATCCTCAGTTTCTTTGAGCCAGTTCCTAGCTTCTACAAATGATTCAGTTCCCTTGAAATCCTTTCCACCCATGGCCCTAAAGTCCTTACAAATCTTTGAGAAAGCATTTGCACTAGGAGGAGGAGGAACTGTTGCAGCTGGAGAAGGAGGAATATCTGTTGGGCCTGCGTCGTTGGCCCTAGCCTCTAAGTACCTCCTGAACCAGCCAGGTATCGGTACACCCTCTAGAAGGTTAAGATTCCCGGACATGCTGAAACGAAAAAGAAAAGATTCAAAACGAAGGATAGAAAGATAGTGCATACGGCTTTGGGGATTATGCCTTTTTAAATTTAAAACAACACACTTTCTTGTAAAATGCTTCTTTATATTTCTTTTTTTTGAAAATAATTTTCAAAAACTCTTATCTGATCTGGTAAACCTTTGCTCTGATACCAAGTGAAACACCCCACCTCCGTTAAGATCGCTCACAAAGGGAATGCCTTAACTTTGGTGGAGGGTTATAAGTACAAAACACAGAAAATTTCACAAGACAGATAAGTATAAGCAGCGGAATTCAAACTATTTATTGAATACGTGGTTCAATACAAAAGCACTACATCAAATTGTCTCAAAACAACTTCCAAAACATTACAACATAAAATCTGTCTTGATTATTTAATAAAGAAGCATAGATCATAAATAAAACTGCATAAATCCCCAGGGATAATGTCCTCGAGGCATAGACAAGATTGAAAGAGAGTCCAAATCATACATTTACTTTCTTGAAGCTTACAAAGGGTCTGACTAAGCTGCAATATTCCCTCCCTATGGACCTGGGGGGAAACGAAAGAAAAGAGGACGAAGAAAATGGGTCAGACAATAAGTCTGGTAAGTTCGGTGATTACTAGTATTAAACAAAAAAAGGGATCATGACAGTAATAACAGAACATAGGACAATACCCTAATATAAGATAAGAGGAACATGTGATCGCACCCATTACAATAATCTCTGTACCTACTTAACCATTGGATCCACCATCCCTACATGTTTATAACAAATGATCCCCATAATGATCGGCTTCTACTCGCATGCATTCATATCCTATGTCATTCGGCCCCGCTTGACTGTAGATACCTATACTGTTCCCACCATGGGGTGTACAAATCCCTCTGGTGGCAACCCAACACGATTCAGGATGCACAATGCATACTACTAATGCCCGGTGCTGTATTTTTCCACTCCGGAGTACGTGCACGCCATACTCCGTCGGAACCTACACTGGCCCACCAACCATCGATGTTTTGACCACTTATACTCAACCTAGTAATCATGCCCCACCCTGCCTAGTTTCAGGGTACCATGATACATCTATGTGGGTTACTGCTGAAATGGGTCCCCATTACTAGGTTTTCTAATCAACATGTTTATTTGGCTGTGTCCAAGATTACTTAACCCCACCCATTCGTTTAGTTAACATGTTGAATCGGTTAAGTGTTTTCCTAATTGACTTAACCCTACCAATCCTGACTTAGCTTTAATTTGTTAAAGCACCAACCGCTCACATTAACAGGTCTTGTTGTGGTCACTAGATGTGTCGGTCGGTTCCGGGCAGGTTTACACCAAAACTCAGTCTAACCTCGGGTTCTTTTTGGGCTTGTTGCACTAACCACCCATATTAGATAGGTCTTGTTGTGGTCACTGGATATGCCGGTTGGTTCCGGGCAGATTTACACCACAACTCAGTCTAACCTTGGGCTAGGCATATTCGTCTTTTTCTAAATTCACATTTTTCTATAAATTTCTTTATGTAAATTTAATTTAATCATGCCATAATTATCCTTTGATTATGCTCACCATAAATGGTATATCAAGTATACCATTTTATGAACAAATCTATGCCGTGAATTTTCATATTTTTTCCATCGCTACCCCCGTGGAACGTACGCATGAATCACATAAAATGTTGGGCTAGTAAATTAGCCCAACCCATAAAAAAGAAAAGGGGTAATAAACAAGAGACATGAAATAAACATAAAATAGCATAATTTCAACTTGTCATGTGTAACTTGGCATAGAGGTATCATTTAACTTTAACTAAATGGGTAAAGGTGAACTTGTGACTAAATTGGATCTAATTGTCATGTAAACTTGACAAAGGTCTAGCATGGAGATTTTACATATAATCACAGTTTTAAACCACAACTTAGCATATTAACATATGTACATCAAAATATAAGAAAGCTACTATAATCATTTTTAAATCGCAACTTAGCATATTAACTTATGTGTGTTAAACATAAGAGAACTATTATCAACATATTCGAACCATAACTTAACATGATGACTTATGTGTTAAAACGTAAGAGGACAACAATTCCAAATTTTATAACATAATTAGATTCAACCTAACATGAATATACATGAGTGTTGATCTAACATAGAAGCATGTGTTTTAGATCATAAACTTGCAAATAACCACCAATTTATAACATGACATGTTTCACCATTTAATTGGAAAAATAAATCCATTACCAAATCATAATAGATTCCAATAACATACAATATGTTCAACACCACAAGCATATAGACATGATTAATATACAACATGTTCTTCACCACAAGCATGTAGACATGATTAATTACAACGATACTTTAAGTTAAATGAGAATCAAATCTTATACATAAGCATCATTCCATCTTCAAATTACAAAATGTCATGATTCAATTGAAAGAACGTTTAAATCTGCGTAATAACCAACTTACAAACTAAAAAGGAATTCTTGCGTTATGAAATCTGAATTCTGAAATTGGTTAGCTTGCCTTTGATGTAGATCGTTGAATTTGATAATCTTTTAATTTGATTTAGGTTCTTATCTTGTCTTTGAATTGGTGACGGCTACTCCAAGTTTTCCATTGACAGCACGATAGTTCTAGGATTATTTTTGCGTGATTTTTAGGTTTGAGCATAGGGTTGTTTATATAGAGTTTCAACTCAATTTGAGCCGTCGGATGATCCTAGGGTTAACCACAGCCATCCAGTGAAGATAGGGTGACACCTCAGCCCTAGTGACTCGGCTCTGAGTCACAAAATCATCACCTTTCAGATCTTCCTGGGGGGGCAGGTCGACCTGAAGGGGGGAGGTCGACACTAGGGTCGACCCCCTGGTCGACCTAGGTCCTAGGCGGGAATTTTCCCGCCCAGCCCGCTTCTGTCTTCTGATTCGAATTTGAATTTGTTTTCAAGCTGTTTGAATTTATTTGAATTTTCTGGAATCTTCCGCCAGCTATAACTTCTTCATACGAAGTCCAATTTACGCAAACTTAGACTCCATCTCAACCAGAATTCAGAAAGAACACAATGGCGTAACCCGTTTCCCTTAATTCTCACATTTTAAATTAAGTATTGTTTAATTCGTTACTATATCATAAACAGAAAAATACGGGGTGTTACAGAAATCCTAGTAGGGATGCAAGACAAAGGGAGAGCTTGCATCATCTTGTGTGTGGGACCCGTTTCACTCAGTAACCCACATAACGGTATCAAACGAGTACACTGCCCTAGTTCGGTGTTGGGGCACGCTTATTGGGCTGATTGTAAGAGATCTAAAGGTGGAGGACGGTGTGGGCGGCACAAGCCAACCGGGCCATGTGCATGCATGGTCCGGGCAAAGGGAGATAAAGCGATGTGTGACCGGATGTCAATTCCTTACAAGAGCACCTTATAAGGACCTTAAAGAACTAACAGTGAATTAAGGCACTAAAGGTGAGCCACATACTACTGTTAGGTGTAATGCTGCTACGCACCTCTTGATTTCGGCTTTGTAGTGGTTACAATGCCCCAAGCCTTAGCCGTCCAACGAATGAAACCCTATGATGGTTCGAGGTTTCAGGAACGTCCCGTTGGTTGTAGTATACTAGACCTCCGAGAACAATGGACTCTTTAACGGCTTATTCAGTCGGTTCGAGTAGTCATTCTATTCTTTTTTATGGAATAACATCTTCAATTCAATAGTTGGGCCTAGTATATTAATTGTGCCTCTGGAACTCTGTATTTCGTGCCTTGAATGAAGTGAACAAGCGACTGTGACACCTATAGATATGGTCACGCACATCATGAAGACGAAGGGTTGCCACTTTAGGATGTGATACCTCCTACTGTGGGGCCAGCACATGATATCCACGTGGATTAGGGAGCCGATCGATTGGGGTAGTAATTAGGGTACATCTAGACGTATGCCTAAGTCTACCATTTGGTATTTGTTAGGATCATCTTGTTCTTGTTATACTAGTATTGGTGCAGAGCAAGGAAAGTATTAAGAAGGCGATATCTATTCTACCTTGTTGTCTTGTTACCTTATCGTACCTGCCTTTTATGTTGTTATCTCTCTTATCCACTTTATATGCCTGTCATGATACTTTTACTTATTTATATGCTAAAAGTAACTGGACTCACCAGACTTTATGTCTGACCTATTTTGTTTCCTCTACTTCCTCTTCCGTTTCCCTCCCAGGTTCTTAGGGTGGGAATACTCAAGCTTGATCAGGATTCTTCTTAGACTTGCTTAGAGCTGCTTGGATGTACGGCTTGATTTGCTATCTCTCTACTATGGCTTATGTTTTAGGGAATTATGCTTCTTTTATTATTGTACTCTAATGTTTTAAGTACAAGACAGAAATTTTAATAATGTACTTGTTTTTATGTATCTCAGACATATAATGTTTTGAACCACGATGCTTTACGATTAATAAAGTTTTTAATTCCGCTGCTATTTTATATTTGTCTTGTAATGTTTCTGTTTCTATTTACCTATAATGCTTCACGAAACTTAATACATTCTCTTAATGAGTGACATTAACGGACGTAGGGTGTCACACTTGGTATCAGAGCTGAAGGTTACCAGATTGGATAAAAGATTTTGAATTTTTTTTTCAAAATGGTTTTAAAAGAAAGAATTTTCAAAAGAAAAAGTCTGTTTTGAAAAACATATTTCCCCAAAGCCATAGGAAATATCTTTTGACTCTCTATTTGAATCCCTTCTTCCTTTTTCGTTTCAGCATGTCTGGGGAACCGAATATTCCCGAGGGCGTTCAAGTACTGGATTGGTTCTGTAGGTATCTTAAGGCTACGACACTAATTGGGAGCCAAGGAGACGTCCCTTCCCTAGGTGCAATCGTTGTTCCTCCACCGTTACGAGTGGTTGATTTCTCTAAAAAGAAAGAAGCTAGGGTTGGGGAAACACAAAACAAGAAAGTATGGCCCAAGAAAGGACAACAGCAACAACAGAAAGGCGGAAAGAACAACAATGCTAAGGATAAGAGGAAGTGTTACAGTTGTGGACGTGAGGGTCACTTGGTAAAAAACTGTAAAAGAAGGAAGAATACTTGCTTCAATTGTGGAGAAGTCGGACACTTTGCTAAGGAGTGCCCGAAGAGGCATGGACAGGGCCAAAGGGGAGGATCCTTTGGAGGGAAGGTGTATGCTCTCGAGGCCATCGTACCGGATAGAGGTAAGAAAGTTTTTGTTAAAGGTTTGACTTCTCTTTCCAATCAACCTATTAGAACTCTTTTCAATTCTAGCGCTTCACATTCATTTATATCTGATTTTGTGGTTGAGTCTCTGCACCTTAGTACTAGTATGGTAGTGGATCCTGTTGTTGTCTCAAAACCTATTGGTGGTACGGCTCATTTGTCTACGATTTATCGGGGTTTGAGAATATCTGCGTTAGGCATCAAGTTTGAATGCGATGCATATGTGCTTAGTTTTATTGCCTATGGTTTGATTCTAGGGATGGATTGGCTAACCACGTACGGTGCCATTCTCGATTGTGAGGGGAGGGTCGTTAGACTTTTGACTTGCCATAGGAGGACTTTCGAGATTTCAAGTAACAAAAAAGGGTTTGTCATGCTTAGTATCCTAGAGTCACTTGATGCATCTATCGATGATTTGCGATCAGTACTAGTAGTCTGTGAGTATCCTAATGTTTTTGATGAGGCTCGAGGTTTACCTTCGAGGCGCGAGATTGATTTTTGTATATACTTGGTGGACAATGCAAAGCTAGTTGCATTGCCTGTGCGCCATATGGCTCCAAGGGAAAGAAGGGAGCTCAGCAAGCAAGTAGGGGAGCTACTTGAGAAAGGGTTTATTAGGCGAAGCATATATGAATGGGGTGCTCCAGTCATATTCGCAATTAAGGCGGATGGTTCGCTTCGCCTATGTGTGGACTATAGGGAGTTAAATAAACTCACTAAGAAGAATAGGCACCCACTTCCGAGGATAGATGATCTGTTTGACCAGTTTGTTGATGACATCTTGATTTTCTCAAAGAGCGAAGAAGAACATGCCTTACATTTAAGTATGGTTTTGAAAACTCTCCGTGCGCATTAGCTTAAGGAGAAGTTCTACAAATACTATTTTTAGAAAAAAGAAGAGAGATTTGTGGGACATGTGGTTTTTAAATATGAGATAGCAGTAGATCCCGCAAAGGTAGTTGTAGTTCAAGATTGGCAGATCCCAAACAATGTAACGGAAGTGAGAAGTTTTCTTTGATTGACAGGCTATTATAGAAGGTTCATTAAGGACTTTGCAAAGATATAAGCCTCACTCATTAGGCTGACGAAGAAGAATCTGACGTTTTCTTGGATGTAGATTGTAACGATGCTTTCCAGCAATTGAAGAGGGCTCTGACAATAGCTCTAGTCTTGACTTTGCCTGATGGGAACAAAGTGCACATGGTATACACTGACGCATGTGGTACAGGGCTTGGTGCGGTTCTGGTGCAAGAGGGAAGGGTAGTATGTTATGAGGGTAGACATTTGAGAGTCCATAAGAAGAGCTACCCTACCCATGTTTTGGAATTAGCTGTTATAGTATTCATGCTTAAAATTAGGCAGTAATATCTTCTTGGAGAGAGGTTCGAGTTATACTTGGACCACAAGTCGCACAAGTATTTATTCTCATAGAAGGATCTCAAATCGAGATAGTAGAGTTAGGCTTTTACTTGGACCTAAGACGATTAGAGAAGCTTCAAAATCGATCATATCCATAGGCGTATGAAGATAGCTCAGGACAAGCAGAAGTCATACGCAGATAAAGAAAGAACCAATATCGAGTAGAGGTGGGAGACATGGTTTCATCAATATATCACCTCGGAAGGATGTGGTTAGTTTTGGAACCATAGGGAAACTGGCGCCAAAGTTCATAGGACCGTTTCCCATAATGGAAAGAATTCAAATAAGGTAAAACTACCAAGGAGATTAGCGGATGTTCATTCGGAAATGTTAGCATGATACAGTAGAAGTAGTGAGACGGGTATGCTTGGGGGAAGAAGAAGGGGAACAGGAGGCAACAATTAAACGATTTCGTACTCGTATTCTTGGTTAAGAAGTTATGTAACCAAGAGGATGCAATTTGGGAGACCAAAGACAGGATTTTGCGCTTCGTACCCTTTTCTTTTCAAGGGAATGTTCTTAACTTCTCTTCCAAAAGCTTTTATTCGTACTTGCTTCTATCATTTAGGTATATCTTATCAATCGAATCTTCGACCTTTAGGTAGGAATCCCATGGATGTAACACGTGTTTGAGACATGTTATGTTTGATGGATGCAAGCGGATGCAAGTGTTTGCTAGTGGTTGCTCGAGGATGCACATACACACACATTAGGCACTAGATCGGCTCAATCACTCTCATACTGCATACGGATTTGTGTGCATTTTTCTTCTTTTAACGGCTGGAAATGGATGTATCATCATATGGATGTTGCATTTGGACGGATGATTGTGCACCAATATAGAACTTACATGTTATAATAGAATTATTGCATACATGTTGAATTCATGGCACCAACATACATTACATTAAGGAGGTCAACTGAATCAGTAGACCGCCTGATCTTCGCATAAGTATTAGGACATATACACACACCTTTGCATATGTTTATATAAGCATTAGAAATCTTGTAAGGACAATGGATGCTTGTGATTGGTGGATGAGAAGATGGGTAATGGATGGTAGGATATACATTCTTCTTAATTTGGAGATTTCAGGGATGAAATCCCTTGAGTAGGGGAGAATGTAACACCCCATAATTTTACAACACTAAAGAGGATAAATTAAAGAATAATTGACTTAATATTCATAATTAAGGGAAATGGACTACGCCATTGCGTCTGTCTCAAAATTCTGGTCAAGATGGACATTTTGTTTGCATAAAACAGACACCATATGAAGAAGTTATGAAGGTTTGAAGTTTGTATACGCGTAAGAATATATATATTTATATTTATATAGGGTCCATTTATTCAAAATTTGGTTCAGAAAATTCAAAATCGCACAGATTGGGGTGAGCGGGAAAAATCCCACTCCATTTCTCTTGTTTTCTACACTGAAAAATAATGGAGGACTAGATGCTGTCGGTGCCCAGAATGAATCAAACCTTTTCCTCCTTCTGCAATCAAGTTAATCAAGTGTTGACTTGTGATTCAACCTCTGCTATTCTCTTTCTATCTTTCTAGATCCAAACATTGTGAGTTTAAGTTACGTTTAGATTTAAAAAATTAAAAAATAAAACATGATATGACTGTAATTTGGTTCTATGCCTATGACTGCTTGAATCTTATCAGATATGTAATAACTTGTGAATCTTGGTATTCTGTCATAACTTTGACTTGGATCTTAACCTTTATCATGTCAAATCTATTTTTGATTATAGATCTAATTCACTATTTAGATCATCTTGTACCTATCATGTTGTGGTTAAATTGGATCTGTTGCTAGTTGGACATCTAAATTATTGTTTAGATCTTATCATGCCTATTATGACATCCCTACTATGTTAGAATCAGTTCTATTATCTCATATTCACCAGATCTGTTCTTATATGCCCATCTTATCAATATGCCACTATATTTTTATGTCAATTTTGTTAGTATAATCATTTTTGTCGTCTTCACTTCATCTTTCCCTTTTTATTTTATACGACCTGGCTACTTTCGATCCTAGGCATGCCGTTGAAATATGCGAACGCGTCAAACGGGGAACGAAAGGGAAAACATTGAAATTGGGAATTTGGCATAACTTGAATAATGTTTATGAATATGAATTTAGGGCATATAATTCATTATGAACATAATTGGGGGAAAAGGGGCATGAAAACCTATAACGGCATAGGTAAAAAAATTAGCTAATAACGAAAAGCTTAGGATTACAGTAATTAGAAACTGTAACTACGCCTAGACACGAGGTTAGATTACACTTGTGGTGAAAGTCTACTCGGAACCGCCTGGCATATCCAGCTACCACAAGTAGTCAATCTAATGTAAGGGGTCTTGGTGCACAAATACGAGATGTGCTAAGATGAGGTTAAGCCGGACTTGTGGAAGAAGCCTGCTTGGAACCGCCCGGCACATCCAGCATCCACAAGTTGTAGGCTTAATGTGGGAGGTCTAGCTCATTACAACCACGAATGGATAAATGATAATGAATTGGAGTAAACAGAGAATGATAGTAACCTATTATAATTAATTACTTTAATAAGAATGTTATATAATAGGTAGGCTTGTCCCAGGGACAAGTGGAAATTATAACACATGTTATAATAAAAAAGGAAAGGAAGCTTATTAATAAACCTTAGTTAAGAAAACTAAGTTAATAAGTAAACAATGTCAAGTTGTAGTGATACGTTTAACAGAAAACAGGTGAACTGAGATTAAGTATACTTAATTACATATTAAGTAAAACATGTTATTGTAAATATGGAATCAGACAATGAATATTAAAGAGGGATTGATTACGATCCAGGGGTGAAAAATTGTAGATTGGTTTCATTAATTACAATCTAAAGAATAACATGTGATGAGGCTTTTTAATAAACTTAAATGAGTTAAGTTATAATTATATGAAATTAATAAGCAAGTGAAACTTGAAAACTTTAAAAGAAGTCAATGCGAATACAGATAACCTGTTAATCTATAATACTTTACCCGTTTGATCCATAGGGATTGTATGAACATGATAATTTGAATAGGGGTTAAGTAAACTTGGTTGAAATAGTGGGAGGGTTAAGTATATTTAGGGTGGGTGGGTAATATTTATATATAGGCCCACAAACTTAACCTACTGGGGTTATGTAATTAAAGACACCGTTAGGTAAGCATAACCAATGGAAAACCTATTGGGGTTATGTAATTAAAGACACCATTAGGTAAGCATAACCTATGTAAATCCTAATGGGATACAAGACAAGGGGAGAGCTTGCATTATCTTGTGTGTGGGACCCCTTTCAGTTAGTAACCCATATAGCGGTATCCAACGAGTACTCCACCCTAGGTCGGAGTCGGGGAACGCTTACTGGCCTGATTGTAAGAGATCCAAACGTGGGGGACAATGTGGGCGGCACAAATCAATTGGGCCTTGTGCATGCATGGTCCGGGTTGAGGGGGATAAGACGGCCATGACACCTATAGATATGGTGTGCACATCATGAAGACGAAGGGTTGCCACTTTAGGAAGTGATATCTCCTACCGTGGGGCCAGCACAGGATATTTATGTGGATTAGGGAGCCGATCGATTGGGGTGGTAATTAGGGTACATCTAGATGTATGTCTAAGTCTACCATCTGGTATTTGTTAGGATCATCTGGTTCAAGATATACTAGTGTTGGTGCAGAGCAAGGAAAGTATTAAGAGGGCGCTATCTATTCTATCATATTGTCCTGTTTACCTTATCATATCTGCCTTTTATGTTGTTATCTCTCTTATCCACTTTATATGCATGTCATGATACTTTTACTTATTTATATGCTAAAAGTAACTGGACTCGCCAGACTTTATGTCTGACCTATTTTGTTTCCTCTTCTTTCTATTCCGTTCCCCCTCCCCCCTTCAAGTTCCCAGGGTGGGAATACTCAATCTTGATCAGGATTCTGCTTAGTCTTGCTTGGAGCTACTTAAATGCACAGCTTGATTTTCTATCTCTCCACTATGGCTTATGTTTTGGGGAATTATGCTTCTTTTACTATTGTACTCTGATGTTTAAGTACATGATAGAAATTTTAATGATGTACTGATTTTTATGTATCTCAGACATATGATGTTTTAAACCACGATGCTTTATGATTAATAATTTTTTTAATTCCGCTCCTGTTTTATATCTGTCTTGTAATGTTTTTGTTTCTATATACCTATAATGCTTCACGAAACTTAATGCATTCTCTTAATGAGTGACATTAACGGACGTGGGGTGTCACACGATATATGAAAATGTTTTCCAAATAGCGTAAGAGGTCAAGATGATTATTGAAAGTATTTAGTTAACAAATATTAATATGGAAATGGAGAAGTGATTTAATTAACAAAATATTAATTAAGGGGCCAGTGATTATTTGATGCTTTGAATGGATATTTGTTTTCTTCGATAGTTAAATAACCGACTATTGAAGTATGTACCAATATCGTTGTTAATATGGAGAGAGTGGTTGGATTATTATCCAAGAACCACTCCGTATTGGCAGTAACGTTGTGAATCATATTATATGAGATGGAGTAAAGTGAAAGAGCTTTCTCTGTTAATCCTCAGTAGAAGTTTCCTAAGATGGGTTAGTGGAAATCATGCCTTCGGTTTCGTTCAATCTCATAATGAACGTATATGGACGAATGTCTAACAGAGTATTTCCAGTGATTGCATATGTTGGTATGTATAAATATATATGGTGACGGAGAATTTATTTTCTTTACATAATATCCAGATTATATTTACGCAAATCAATTAATGGTTAACGGAATTGACAATGTGGCATTCAAAGTGATTGTGCTATCAATGAAAAGTAAGCAAGCGTAGCCTCCGGCCTCATAAAGGGGAAATGACAAAAATCAGGCAGGCATCATGGCTAAGTGGGTTGCTCCCAATTAGGGTGTATTATCACTTATCTAGAGAAATTCATTTCATTCTTTATTCTATTCGATGTTGTCCCATTTGGGAAAACGGTTGCTGATCCCAACTGTTGGTGATATACATTCGATGCACTCAAGCAAAATGAGTGGTCGGTCATGTGTGGCCAGGTTATAAGATGTTCTTGTTGAACCCAGTGCATTCCTCTCTAGAGATACACTATCGGAAGGTTGTTCCACACCTTGTTATAGTTGGAAATTAATTACCCAATAAGTGCTCACGGTTTTGATTTCATATTATATATATGGAGTGCGGGATGCAAACATTCCACCGGATTGTTATTCATTTGATTTAGACGCTATTATAATATCAAAAGAGTTTTGATATAAAGATTATGGTTTCTTTCAAAAGGATTTTGAAAGTTAAATCAAGTTTTTTAGATTCTTATAAGGGAAAAACCCGTTCCGAGTTATATAGCATGGTCTTATGAGATATCGTTTATTTTCTCAAACTGTTTTAAATTGTTTGCTCATACCAGTCCTATGACTGACCCAAAATTTGTTTTGTTTTGTTTTACCTAAAATCTTGGGTGCCCAAATTTTTATGGGCAGTTAAGTAGTTCAGGATTTTACAGATTTATCTGAAAGAGCTTGGAGCAGGAGACTTCAGTATTGATATTTAGAGTCTTATTTCACTGTGTTGTATTAGTGATATACTCTGATAATGTATGTAAGTCCAAATACAATTGTATTTCAAAAGTGATTATTTATATATTATATTTTATTCCGCTGCGATTGTCAGATTTTGTGTTGTTGTTTCTGTTATTCTTCTATTTTTTTCTTCTTATTTCTTTATGATTCGTAATTTTGTACAATTTGGGTTGGACGTGTGGTGTATTTAGTCAACTCAAATAGTATGGATTTACGGGCCACTATAATTTGTATCAAAGCTTGAGTTGAGCGCATACCTAGGCTTTGGTGGGGGTATACTCATTAGAGATAAGGTCAATAGTACCCTAGAATGAGTTGAGTGTATAGATATGAGAGTGTGTATTTGTAAATTAATATTAAAAAATTATTTTATATTGTGTTAGCTAGTCTGGTGAGTGGTTTATTAATTCTGATCAAATCATGGGATGCCACGAAGTCGATAAGAATTTCTAAACACTTGAACAGAGAAATTCAACATAATAATGTTTTAAAGTGGATACATGAAATAATTTTACCCAAAACTATATTTTGATATAGAAAGGATTAATTTTCTAAAATTATCGTAATATATGGATGTGTTGGTTGTTAGTATTATAATCAAATGAGATTATAGAATTGGAAAGGTTATCTATAACCAAATATAACTTGTATATGAATTAAATATACAAATAGAATGAACTGAAATTGGATTTAAACCAAAATTTGAAATTTAAATCCTGGGAAGTTGGAAAATATTTTCTGAAGTATATTAAAATACTATAGCTTGGGTTTGTAATGGTTTTTTATATTAAAATCATTTCTGAATGGATTTAGAAAGTGATAATGCGTTAAACTCACTTCAGTGGCTGGAAAATAATTCTGATGATGACTGCAACATCATTAGTATTTATTTTCGTGTTTCTAGGTGATAAATTGCTACTCTAGAAAAGTTTCGATGGAAATTTGTTTGAAAGGAAACAAGTTGGTTTGAAAATTCAAATGTTTTTGAATTTAAGATGGTTATATATATATATGTATATATTTATATGATTTCAAAAGGATTTGGAATAAAAACCCAGGGATTTGGATTCTGGAATTTAAATTTTAACTTAAGCAAGATAAATGGATCGAAGTGTATAAATTGATTAAAATTAGTTTGAATGGAATATGAATTGGATGTGACTATCTTGATTGTAAATCATTCGAAAAAAATTGTCGAAATATGAAGAGTTGATTTCAACATAAGCAAATCTTTGAAAAGTAAATGGGTTTGTACCATTTTTCCTACCTTAGTAATTTTGGGAACGAAATTCTTTTAAGGGGGAAAGAATGTAAAGACCCAGATTTTTGGGAACGAAATTCTTTTAAGGGGGAAAGAATGTAATGACCCAGATTTTTGGTCGATGTATTTTAAATAATTAATACTATTTTAAATATTGAGTTGATAATATAAATCAATTTTTATATTGAGTTATCTATTTAATAATCGAAATACAATTTATTTCGAACAAATATAATTTTTGAAATTAGAGAATCTGAAATAATTCAATTCAAAATTTAAACTAAGTCAAAATGATTTAGAAAATTAATCGAAATTATATTTGAATAGAAACAACGATAATAATTATTTTATTATTAAGGGATTAATTGTTTTGAATTTGATTTATACCGATTTAAATTTAAAACTTCACCATATGATTGAATTAGGCTTCGAAACATGTCCCGGTGTGTTCAACACAGTGGTACAACGCTAGAAACGTCAGTTGTTGTGTTTCAATTGGAGTTCAAAACCCGGAAATATATTATTATAAAATTTAAAAAGATAAGTACGAAATCACCTCAAAGAAATCAAATCACATTTAAATCAAATCTAATCAAATTAAATTATATGTACTTAAACCTATAGCTACCTACATAATATTGCAGACCTATTCCTTAGTGGCCAAGTCCTCCTCCTTCTATAAAATCGCGTCATTCTCTTCAGTGTTTGGAA
Source organism: Allium sativum (assembly GCA_030737875.1). Classification (NCBI taxonomy): domain Eukaryota; kingdom Viridiplantae; phylum Streptophyta; class Magnoliopsida; order Asparagales; family Amaryllidaceae; genus Allium; species Allium sativum. The sequence continues at coordinate 344,214,134 of CM060919.1, forward strand.
AATAACAAATCAAATAGAAGCTTTGAAATCAAACAAATTAAAATGGCCGATGCCTGTTTTAATTTCCCATTCTCAAATCTGATTCATTTCCATTCCTCTTCTTCCTTTTTCCCACAATCACGAAAACCATCCTCTGAGAAAATGGGAGAAAAATCAAAAATCGTGATTCTTAATCACCGTGAGGCCAAACTCGAACATAATCACGCAATTCAAAGCAAAAAAAGGGAACGTCGTGATTGGAAACGAGCTCAATTTTCTGGGTTTTTTTCTCGATAACTGTGGAGATTCACGGTGCTAGCAGAGTAGTAATGACAAGATACTACAGTTGAGGTTTTTGGGGAAATAGGGTTTGGGTTTGCTACTTTTTCCTGTTAATGGAGTGAACGCAAATGAGTCGATATGGGTTTTTAGGTTTGGAGATACAAAGGAAAGGAGGTGGGACTAGTCTTGGGGAGGGATGATGCGAGTAGAAAAGGAGTTCACCAGTACGCTTGGTCTTGGATATAATGGAGAAATATGGAGTTCGACATTGGCAATTTCGGTGAAAGTCAGTGACTGGTTTTCTTTTTCGTGGGGTTGGTCAATCACGAGTCCAGCACTAGTTCGAGATTATTAGTTATTGGAAGAGGGTTCAGTCAGATTATTGTCTGTAGGCCTTGTGATTTATGGCTAAAACTATGGATTCAAATCTTACAATCTGGGAAAAGGAAGGTATAACATATTTTAAATTTAATTAAGTAGGAAAATTAGGTTTTTAGTTTCATTTAAATTGTTTTAAAATTCAAGTCAAATGTATAACACGTCTACATATTTAGGATGAATGACTTGGGTCGAATGTACATGAAGCGGCTAAGGGTAATTGAGGAAAATAGACTGCAGTTTTTATTAGTAAACAAAGAGCGGGAAACAGGGGTAGAACGTGTTCAAAAGCTGCTTAGATCTGATTAGACAGTGAAGGGTGTCGATGAAGTTCGAGAAATGGAATGGCAAAGTGGTGCGGTGATGCTGGAGTCGCGGTGAAGGATTAAACATGGATTTACGATGTTAGGTAATTTATTTTTATGTAAATAAGAGAATTTTAGAATATAAATTTATAATCGTAAATCTTATAAATCGTACATCGTGTTTGTATAAGGATATATTTGCACGAGATGGTTCGTGCTGAATTCATGATGACATCGACTGCGAAATGAAGTTTGGATTACAATAGATTACGATTTAAAATCACTGTGAGTAAACTCACTCTCTGGATTATTTATTATAATATTATATACTGTTTGTTGGTTGATTGGATGCATTTAAATATTTTTGTGGGTTGTCTATATATTTATTAGTTATATAGGATTGGTGTTTGTGACTATATATATATATATACATTATATATTAGTGGTTGGATATTTCCCGTAGTACCATTAGCAGATGCCCGCAGTATCATTAGCGGATAACCCTACAAGCCCCACAATATGATAGTGGATGACCTTCTATACCGCGATATTCTATCTCGAAGTAGGATGAGTATTATTTATGTTGGCTAACATTTGTGGATGCAGGAGAACAAGTTAGAGGATTCCAATTGGATTCCTCAAAATTATTATTATTTGTTTGTTTTCATATATATTATCATACTAGTGTGTGGCCCGTGCTACGCAACGGGAAGTCGTTTGGTTTATGTGATGTAGCAATATTTTGTTCCTTTTTTAAAATCAAATTGACTATTTGTATGAAGCATCAACATATGTATTATTACAACTTCAATTCATCCATTCAAAAGATTGTGTTGACTTAAGTTTGTTAGATAAATGTATGCTTGTTACTATCTTGGTACGGTGAACTGCATTGTATGTTGTTTATGAAGTATGTATAACTCTACATATTTTTTAAAAAATAAGTATAGTTTTATATATGGTTGAAAATTTGGAGTGACAGAGTAACATACCTTCCAAAAGGAAAAAAAATTGTTAGGCATGTTTTTTTTTTTTTTTTTTGAAAACATAGTCGGACATGTTTAGTTTTGAAAACATAGTGGGTTGGTCATACATATGGAACATAAATTGATTATAAACTTCATGCATAATCCTGTAATCCTGTGCAGTAGTACATTTTTTCTTTCTTTCTTTTTTATAGAAACTACTGTATACTCATAGTAAAGATTCACTTGATGCAATATTAGTAAGCACGCATACAAATTACCATAGTTTCTTTGGCAATACAACAGTTCAGCAAAAATGAACACATTCCCTGCAACACAGACAAAACTTGGTTGTAAAAAACCAAAATTAAAGAAAGCCTCTAATACTTCAATGGAGCCAAAACATCAGGTTATGAGCCAAGTTTCTCATCAGCCGTTTTCTCTGCCTCAAAGGCTCTCGAGCATATAGTGATGGCCATTGAATACATCATACCTTACAGGAAGGCCAGAGCCGGAGACTATTATTTTCGTAGATTGGGATTTTATAAGACAATAAGGTTTTATTCAGGGATAGGCCAAAACTTTCCATAAAAATTTCTTCAAACTCCCCCAAAAGATTGACTTTCCGAGCTTCAAAATTCTCAGCACATGCAACTTACACCCTTTAGAGTTGTTGAACCAGTCAATCACATATCAGCTAAGGTCAGCAGCCAAAAAGTAATAAAAAGAATAATATATCAACCGACATGTGAATGATAAATAAAAAATAATGCATTGATGGTTAAATAACATGGAACATATCATTTCCATTGTATTTTGAAAGTCTAATAATATACTTATCCCAAACTCTATTTTTTAATATCGAAACAACAAACGATAAAGTTAGAACAGGGAAGTATGTTCTAAATATAGTTAGAATTATTAACAATAAAAAATGAATTTGTGAAACGGTTTAAGACTTGTACAATCATTTCCATTGTATTTTGAAACTCTAATAATACCTATTGTAACACCCCGAATTTCAGTTAATGCTAAAATTCACTAATTGCAGAATAAATAATCTCAGATGTGAGAATTGGGGGAAAACGGGCTGCGTCATTGCGTTCGTCTCGGAAAAATACGCAAAATAGAGTCCGAAATTTTGTAAATCGGAGTCTGTATGGCCCAGATATGGCCCAATGAAGTTTGCAGAAAATTCCAAGTTCAAAACAGATTTAAAATTCAGGTTTAAATTTCGAAATTGGGGCCATTGGGCGTATGAGGGAAAAATTTCCGCCTAGCTACCCAAGTCGACAGCCCTGTCGACTGGGCAGTCGACTTGGCTAGGACCAAGTCGACAGCCCTGTCGACTTGGGTGTCGACAGGGGGTGCTCGGCCAGTTTAACCTGGTGCACCATTTTAAGGTTTAGCTGTGTTTTGGGCTATTCTCTAGAAGCTTCCGAGATCTGATGGTCCTACTCTAATTTAGGGTTAATCTAATGGCCTAAAACACTTGCCTAATCTATAAATACACCCTAACACTACCCTAATTCATACTAAAAATAGATTCAAGGGCCTCATGCCGTCAAATCAAAACTAGAAGGAGCCTCCACCAATTTTGAGAGGAAGTTGGCATCTCAAATCAACTCTAATCAAGTTCTAATCCACTCTAGCAACTTAATCTTCCTCATTGGAGTGCTAATTAGTTATTTGTGAGTTCCTATGCCTTTAGCAAGCAATTGCTAAACTAATTAAGATAGGATATTAGGAGGCTATGGATGTAAATGAGGATTTATGCATGTTGTGGTTGTCATATGTTATAAGTTCATATGCAAGTTTGTCTCTTTTTATGATATGACATGTTATGCAAGTTCATATGCAAGTTTGTCTCTTTTTGTGATATGCGTAACATATGCAAGGTTGCCTCTATGTATGACATGTTATGAAGTTCATATGCAAGTCTATATGCAAGTTCATATGCAAGTCTATATGCAAGTTCATATGCAAGTTTATATGCAAGTTCATATGCAAGTTTGTCTCTTTTTATGATATGCATAACATATGCAAGGTTGCCTCTATATATGACATGTTATGTAAGTTCATATGCAAGTTTATATGCAAGTTCATATGCAAGTTTATATGCAAGTTCATATGCAAGTTTGGGTTAATGATTTATGCTAGTTGGGTTTAATGTTATGATGCAAGTTGACACTTTTTAAACCCATGTAAATGCCAACGTTGGGCTAAGATTGAACCCATTACATTCATAGTGAATCTTCCCATTTATATGACATGTCATGAGAACGAATTACGTGGGAAACGATGGGGTTAATATGCATGTTAATAGAAATGTGTAAAGTTGGTGTGCTTAAGCATAACATAAAATGAATGGGCATAATTGGGAATTTACCTATTAAGTTAGGTCTACCCATATTATGGAGTTGGGAATTTACCTATTAAGTTAGGTCTACCCATACTATGGAATTGGGAATTTACCTATTGAGTTAGGTCTACCCATATTCCTAAAAATGTGTAATTAATTAGGGATAATTAATACAAATTATGGGGGTGATTAATTAGGTGTAATTAATCAACTAAGACACGAGGTTGGACCCTTTTGTAGCGGAAGTCTGCCCGGAACCAACCGGCAAATCCAGCTGCTACAAATGATTGGCCCAATGTGAGAGGTCTTAGTCATAAATTAAATAGGTGATTAAGGTAAAGACACGAGGTTAAACCTTTTTATGATGGAAGTCTGCCCGGACCCAACCGGCATATCCAGCAGTCATAAAAGGTGGTCTAATGTGAGAGGTCTTTATGAGGTCATGATCTTAATTAATTAATTAAGAAACACTTAACCAGATTAGCATGTAGAGGGACATGAGGGGTTAAGTGGGTGCCTTGGGTGGCATGTGGAAATCTAGTGGTTGCCTTGGGTGGCAATAGAAAATACGATTAGAATACTTAACCAAAGTGGAACATGTAATTAAAACATGATAAAAGGGTTAAGTGGTATACACTAGAAATGACAAGCTTAGGTGGGTAGCTTGTGGGGGCCCATTTCAACCAATATCCCAAACGTATCTTTGTGGGCTCGACCCAAGTCGAGGACGGGACACGCATATTGGGCTTGACTATAAGAGGCCAAAACGGGGTAGCGGTGGCAACGCGAGTCCAACGGGTTTCATATGCGTGTGTGGACCCGGGCTGGTAGGTAAGACGTTGTTGCATCGTGTAGATATAATCCGTGCACCATTTGTTGTATCGGGTTGCCACTATGGGGAGTGATACACCCCATTGTGGGGCCAACACGGGTATCTACGGTAGGGAGCCGATCGCTTGGGAGTAGTGGGTACACCTAGTGGAGATAGGGGCAGGCGGCACCTATGTAGTCAGCTAGGGGTACACGAAACTACTGGGTAATTTACTAAGTCCTTGGGAGGGATCAACCTTCAAGTAGGAATGACTGGTGTGGTGCAGTGTAGTAATTATCCTTGGGTGGGTAAATGCGTCTTTATCGTTATCTTAGTTCATTCTAAGTCTGATTGGCTACTGAGTGTAGTCATTTATCCCCAGTCACACCGTACCAAGTTATATCATACCCTAATTACTTTAATGATTGCATTGTTAAAGTTATAGGACTCGCTCAGACTTATGTCTGACCCCGTTGTTTTTATCTTTTTCCCAACCCTCAGGTTCTCAGAGTGGGCCCAGCACGAGTGGGCTTTGATCAGGCTGCTTTTATTACTCACTTGGAGCTTGGACCCTAGATGTAGAGCTCAGCTTACCCTTTTCTTTTATGGCTATCAGTTCATGTATTGGGATTATGTATTTTTATTTATCAGGATGGATATTTTGTACTTGACTCTTATTATGGTTTTGTGATGTAACCAAACAAGTTTTACTTTCCGCTGCAATGAAATGATGTTTTAAATTTTCAAGTATTACTTATATCTGTCTTGCTGTAACTTCTCTGTTCTATATTCACCTAAAATACTCCACCGATGTTATGGCATTCCCTTAGCGAGTGACCATAGCGGGAGTGGGGTGTTACACGTGGTATCAGAGCGAGGTTACCGGAACAGATAAAATTTTTAGAAAACTATTTTTCTAAAAACATTTTTGGAAGAGATATTTTCAAAAACATGTCTTTAAAGAGAAAAGTTTTTGAAAGAAAAGCATAATCCCCAATAGCCATATCTTTCTCTTTCGAATTCTCCGTTTTGAATCTTTCCTTTTTCGTTTCAGCATGGCTGAGGATCTTATCTTTCCGGAGGGTGTGACGATACCAGTATGGTATAGGAGATTGATGGAGGCTAGGGCCACCGCTGCGGGTCCAGCAAATGTTCCTCCACCAACGGTAGCACCCGATCTTCCTCCTCCCCCTCCTCCTCGCACGGATACTTTTGCTAAGACTTGTGAGGAATTTAAAGCTATGGGAGGGAAACCTTTTCAAGGATCTGAAACTTTTGTGGAGGCTAGAGATTGGCTTAAGGAGGTGGAAGAGTTGATAGATATCTTTGAGATGGAAGAAGGAAAGAAAGTCAAGTTAGCTGCTTGGTTAATGAAGGGAGAGGCCTCATTCTGGTGGGAGGTCACTAATGGAGAACGCCCCGTTGACTCTTGGGCGGATTTTAGGCAAAGATTTGTGGCAAAGTTTCTCTCAAGGGCGGAGGAAAACTTGTATATGGAAAGATTCCTGACTCTAAAGCAAGGGAATCTCTCAGTGAAGGAATATGTCAACAAGTTTAATCAATTGGCAAGGTTTGGCCTAGACATGGTGAATACACCGGAGAAGAAGGCTTTGAGGTTCGTGAAAGGCTTGAATGAACCGATGCATGGGTTGGCTATGACTCATATCCCTATGGGGGCCACCTTTGAGAAGCTAGTTGACATGGCACTCATGCATGAAGAAGAGAAGGGTCCCAATGCTAATAAGGCACCCGAGAAGAAGGGAGATCAAAAGAGACCTCAGCAACAACAGCAAAACAAAGGTGGGAAAGGCAACGGTGGCAAGGGGAAGAAGAAGTGCTTCAATTGCGGGATACCAGGCCACATAAGCAAAGATTGTCGAAAGAAGAAGAAGACTGGTTGCTATCATTGTGGCGAAGCAGGGCATCTAGAGAAGAATTGCCCTAAGAAGGGGCAAAGGACGGGATCTACCTTAGGAGGACAGGTGCAAGCTCTTATGGCACCGGGTCAGGCTAGGGGGCAAGTACAGGCTCTCGCGGTTCCACCAATTCAGGAAAGAGGTAGAACTATTTCCGTTGAAAGTCTGGTTTTTCTATTTGATCATCCTGTCCGTACATTGTTTGATTCTGGCGCATCGCATTCGTTTATCTCATCATCATTAGTTGAGTCACTGCACTTAGACACCAGTCTAGTAGATGATCCCTTGGTTGTTTCAAACCCAATTGGGGGCTCCACTTATTTGTCCATGATATGTTTGGGTTTGAAGATTTCTATACTTAGCATTGAGTTTAGATGTGATGCTTTTGTTTTGGGCTTCACGGGCTATGGGTTGATTTTGGGCATGGACTGGTTATCCAGTAATGGTGCCGTTCTTGATTGCGAAAGGAGAGTTGTTAGGCTCATGACCCGCTTGGGTAACACTCTCGAGATCTCTTGTAATCCCATGGATTCTGTTATGCTAAGTTATCTTGAATCGCTTGACGCTTCGGTCGAGAGTTTGCAATCTGTTAAAGTGGTCTGGGAATACTCGGATGTGTTTGAGGAGGTGAAGGGCTTACCTCCGAAGCGGGAGATTGACTTCCGAATATATCTGGTGGATAATGCTAAACCTGTATCTTTACCAGTGCGCCACATGGCTCCTCGTGAGAGGAAGGAACTCCATAAGCAAGTAGGGGAGTTGCTTGAGAAGGGGTTCATAAGACGAAGTATATCGGAGTGGGGTGCTCCAGTAGTTTTTGCTACGAAGGAGGATGGGTCCCTCAGACTTTGTGTAGACTATAGAGAACTCAACAAGCTCTCAAAGAAGAATAGACACCCATTGCCAAGGATTGATGATCTTTTCGATCAGTTGGTTGGCGCTTCAGTATTTTCTCAGTTGGACTTAGCCACGTGGTTTCATCAGTTGAGGGTGGCTGAGGATAGCATAGACAAGACTGCCTTTAGGACTCCGGATGGCTTCTATGAGTGGCTGGTGATGCCATTTGGGTTGACGAACGCCCCTGCATACTTTGTTGATTTGATGAGTAGGGTGTTCAGGGGGTTCCTTAATAAGTTCGTGGTGGTCTTTGTGGATGATATCTTAGTATATTCTAAGAGTGAAGAAGAGCATGCCCTACATCTTAGGGAAGTATTGGAGACTCTTCGAGTGCATAGCCTTAAGGCTAAATTCTCTAAATGTCACTTCTGGAGGAAGGAAGTGCGGTTCTTGGGGCATGTGGTCTCCAAGGAAGGGATAGCTGTGGATCCCGCGAAGGTAGTATCAATTCAAGATTGGAAGGTTCCTAGAAATGCTACCGAAGTAAGAAGTTTCTTGGGGTTGGCGGGTTACTATAGGAAGTTTATTAAAGACTTCGCGAAGATATCAGCCCCATTAACCCGCTTAACGAAGAAGAATCTTGTTTTCACATGGGACGTAGATTGTGATGATGCGTTCCGACGGTTAAAGAGAGCTTTAACCACTGCTCCAGTTTTAGTGTTGCCAAATGTAACACCCCGTATTTCAGTTAATGCTAAAATTCACTAATTGCAGAATAAATAATCTCAAATATGAGAATTGGGGGAAACGGGCTGCGTCATTTTGTTCGTCTCGGAAAAATACGCAGAATAGAGTCCGAAATTTTGTAAATCGAAGTCCGTATGACCCGGTTAAGGCCCAAAGAAGTTTTCGGGAAATTTGAATTTCGAAACATGCAGAAATGGGGGCCAGGCGGGAAAACTCCCGCCCAGCCAAGTCGACTTGGCTGTCGACAGGGCTGTCGACTTGCCTGTCGACATGCCTGTCGACTTGGCAGTCGACAGGGCTGTCGACTTGCCCTGTCGGCTGATTCTGGCCTGGGTGCACCTGGTTGAGTTTTGGGCTGGGTTGGAGGGCTTGGGACGAAATCTGACGGACCTAAACTAACCTAGGGTTAATCTAAGGGTCTAAAACACAACCTAATCCTATAAATATACCCTAAGACTACTCTAATCCATACTAAAAATAGAATCTATGCCATCATGCCGCCAAAATGCAACTTAGAAGGAGCCTCCACTAATTAGAGAAGAGGATTGCAAGCTAATCAACTACTAATCCACCTCTACTTCAACTCTAGCAACTATCTAAGGAGCTAATCTTGGAGTTTGTGAGTTTCTATCACTTTAATAACCAATTGCTAAACTAAGTAGATGAGACGTGATGAGATCATATGGTTTTGCTTGCGGATCAATGGGTTTTAGGTCATATGTTATGATGCTAGTTTGCTAATCACTATGTTTAACACTTATTCATGATGACACTATGTTCATGCAAGTTAAGTGTTTGGGTTTATGCATGTTAAGTGGTGGGTTTTATGCATGCTAAGTATTTGGTTTTATGCATGCTAAGTGTTTGGTTTTATGCAAGTTAAATGCTTGGTTTTATGCTAGAATCATGTGTGAAATAAGTGACATGACATGCAAGTTTAACCTATGAGTTTGGATCTATAATATGCATAATCTATGCAAGTTGTTTGGATTAGTGATATGCATAACATATGCGAGTTTACCTTTGTATGTCATACATACATATGTAACATGTTATGCAAGTTATGTGTTTGGTTATATGCAAGTTATGTGCATGATTATATGCAAGTTCATATGTAACATGTTATGCAAGTTATGTGTTTGGTTATATGCAAGTTATGTGCATGATTATATGCAAGTTCATATGTAACATGTTATGCAAGTTATGTGTTTGGTTAAATGCAAGTTAACATGTGACATGCTATGCAAGTTCACACCTTTGTATGACATAAGAATCATATGCAAGTTACCCCTTTGTGACATATGTGCTTCATGCAAGTTTGGGTTAAATGCTAGTTGGGTTTAATGTATGCTCATATATGCAAGTTGACACCTTTTAAACCCATGATAAAGTTATATGCTATGTTGGTTAAACCCATGGCATTTGTGATGAATCTTCCCTATATTATGTCATGTTATGAGAACGAATTACGTGGGGAACGATGGGGTTAATATGCATGTTAATAAAATGGTGTGAAATGGGTATGCTTAAGCATAACATAAAGTGAATGCACATAATTGGGAATTTACCTATTAAGTTAGGTCTACCCATATTATGGAATTGGGAATTTACCTATTAAGTTAGGTCTACCCATATTATGGAATTGGGAATTTACCTATTGAGTTAGGTCTACCCATATTCTTGAAATTGGTAATTAATTAGGGATAATTAATACAAATTATGGGGGTGATTAATTAGGTGTAATTAATCGACTAAGACACGAGGTTGGACCCTTTTGTAGCATAAGACTGCCCGGAACCGACCGGCAAATCCAGCGGCTACAAATGATTGGCCCAATGTGAGGGGTCTTAGTCATAAACTAAATACGTGACAAGTGTAAAGACACGAGGTTAGACTCTGTTATGGTGTAAGGCTGCCCGGAACCAACCGGCATATCCAGCTGCCATAAAAGACAGTCTAATGTGAGAGGTCTTTACAAAGGTTACGATCTTAATTAATTAAGAAACACTTAACCAAATTAGCATGTAGTGGGGCATGAGGGGTTAAGTGGGTGCCTTGGGTGGCATGTAGTAACTAGTGGGGGTGCCTTGGGTGGCATGAGGAAACTAGTGGGTTGCCTTGGGTGGCAATAGAAAATACGATTAGAATACTTAACCAAAGTGGAACATGTAATTAAACATGATTACAGGGTTAAGTAAGTGCCTTGGGTGGCATGTGGGAATCAAGTAAGTGCCTTGGGTGGCATGTGGAAATCTAGTGGGTGCCTTGAGTGGCAATTAAAATATGATTAAAAGACTTAACCAAAATTTATAACATGTAAGTGGACATGGTTAAAGGGTTAAGTGGGATTCACTAGAAATGACAAGCTTAGGTGGGTAGCTTGTGGGGGCCCATTTCAACCAATATCCCAAACGTATCTTTGTGGGCTCGACCCAAGTCGAGGACGGGACACGCATATTGGGCTTGACTGTAAGAGGCCAAAACGGGTTAGCGGTGGCAACGCAAGTCCAACGGGTTTCATATGCGTGTGTGGACTCGGGCTGGTAAGTAAGACGTTGTTGCATCGTGTAGGTATAAGCCGTGCACCGTTGATATTATCAGGTTGCCACTTTGGGGAATGATACACCCCACTGTGGGGCCAGCACGGGTATCTACGTTAGGGAGCCGATCACTTGGGGAGTAGTGAGTACACCTAGTGGAGATAGGGGCAGACGGCACCTATGTAGTCCGCTAGGGGTACACAAAACTACTATTAAAAATTACTAAGTACACTTAGTGGGATCAACCTTTAAGTAGGAATTACCCTTGGGTGGGTAGAACTGGTGTGGTGCAGTGTAGGAATTACCCTTGGGTGGGTAGATCTGGGGTGGTGCAGTGTAGTAATTATCCTTGGGTGGGTAAATGCGTCTTTACGGTTATCTTAGTTCATCCTAAGTCTAGTTGGCTGCTTAGTGTAGCCATTTATCCCCAGTCGTTACCGTATATCAAGCTTATGTCTTACTCTGGTTACTTTAATGATTGTATTGTTAAAGTTATAGGACTCGCTCAGACTTATGTCTGACCCCGTTGTTTTTATCTTTTTTTCCCAACCCTCAGGTTATCAGAGTGGGCCTAGCACTAGTGGGCTTTGATCAGACTGCTTTATCTATCTTTTGGAGCTTGGACCGTGGATGTAAAGCTCAGTTTATCTTTTCTATTATGGCTATTAAGTTATGTAGTGGGATTATGTACTTTTGTTTTATCAGGATGGATATTATGTACTTGACTCTTGTTTATGGTTTTGGTGTAACCAAACATGTTTTACTTTCCGCTGCAATGAAATGATGTTTTAAATTCTCAAGTATTACTTATATCTGTCTTGTTGTAATTTTTCTGTTCTATATTCACTTAAAATACTCCACCGATGTTATGGCATTCCCTTAGTGAGTGACCGTAGCGGGTGTGGGGTGTTACACGTGGTATCAGAGCTTAAGGTTACCAGAACAGATAAAATTTTTAGAAAAACTATTTTCTAAGAATATTTTTGAAAGGAGTATTTTCAAAAACATGTCTTTTAAGAGAAAAGTTTTTGAAATAAAAGCATAATCCCCAATAGCCATATCTATATCTTTCAAATTCTCCGTTTTGAATCTCTTCCTCTCTCGTTTTGAGTTTCCCCTCCGCGTATAGATGATCTTTCTAAGATAGATAAGAATGGAAAACCACTTCAAGGGACTTAGACATTAGTCGGACTAGAAGTTGGTTCAAGAAGGAGGAGGACTTGTAGGTACCTATTGGATAGACGATGGGAGGAAGGCTCAAATAGTTGTTTGGTTAATGGAGAGTGAAACCTCATTTTGATGGGAGGTTACGAGTGGAGAATGGGAAGAAGAAGGCGAGTAGTTATCCTTTTGGGAGGAATAGGACACCTTATTAGGGTTGTCCAAAGGGGCAAGGGCAAGGTATGGAATCTTCTGGAGGGTAGTTGTATTCCCTCACGGCTAGTGTACCAGATGGGGATAAGACCGTCTAGGTTGGAATTTGGATTTCTTTATTATCCGGTTCGAACTTTATTTGATTCTGACGCATCAAGTTCGTTTATCTCATCATTGTTAGTTGAGTCACTGCACTTAGACACCAGTTTAGTAGATGATCCCTTAGTTGTTTCAAACCCAATTGGTGCTCCATGATGTGTTTGGGTTTGAAAGTTTCTATACTTAGCGTTGAGTTTAGATGTGATGCTTTTGTGTTGGGCTTCACGGGCTATGGGTTAGTTTTGGGCATGGACTGGTTATCCAGTAGTGGTGTCGTTCTTGATTTTGAAGGGAGAGTTGTTAGGCTTATGACCCGCTTGGGTAACACTCTCGAGATCTCTTGTAATCCCATGGAATCTATTATGCTAAGTTATCTAGAATCGCTTGACACGTCGGTCGAGAGTTTGCGATCTGTTAAAGTGGTCCGGAAATACTCGGATGTGTTTGAGGAGGTGAAGAGCTTACCTCCGGAGCGGGAGATTGACTTCCGAATATATCTGGTAGACAATGCCAAACCAGTATCTTGGCCAGTGTGCCACATGGCTCCTCGTGAGAGGAGGGAACTCCATAAGCAAGTAGGCGATTTGCTTGAGAAGGGGTTCATAAGACGAAGTATATCGGAGTGGGGTGCTCCAGTAGTTTTTGCCACGATGGCGGATGGGTCCCTCAGACTTTGTGTAGGCTAAAGAGAACTAAATAAACTCACAAAGAAGAATAGACACCCATTGCCGAGGATTGATGATCTCTTTGATCAGTTGGTTGGCGCCTCAGTGTTTTCGTAGTTGGACTTAGCCACGGGGTTTCATCAGTTGAGAGTGGTTGAGGATAGTATAGAGAAGACTACATTTAGGACTCCGGATGGTTTTTATGAGTGGCTGGTGATGCCATTTGGTTTGACGAACGCCCCCGCATACTTTGTTAATTTGATGAGAAGGGTGTTCAGGGAGTACCTAAATAAGTTTGTGGTGGTCTTTGTAAATGACATCTTGGTCTTTTCTAGGAGCGAAATGAGTTTTCGTGTGTGCTTAATAGGTTGAGCAAAGCCAGTTATGGGAAAAACGGTGGTTTTGGAGCGAGACTAGCGAGGACATCCAAAGTTGGTCAAAGGCTTAATTGTTTAGCCATTTTTACTAGTATCATCTCACGTAGGTCGTCTGGACTCGAAGGAGATATCCCTTGGGTGTTTGTCTGATATTGGTTTAGGCCTTTGGGGCTTGCACTTGGGGGATGTCAAGTTCGACTAGGATGGTCTGCGTGAGAGATGGACAGTTGTGATGATTTTAGATGGGGTAATATCCTGGTTTTCTCTAAAAGTGGAGAAGAGCATGCCCTACATCTTAGGGAAGTGTTGGAGACTCTTCGAGCGCATAGTCTTAGGACAGCAAAAGTGGATGGGATTCTTAGCGTCCTATGAGTTTGAGATAGCGTATACCCATGGCAAGGGTAACGTGGTAGCGGACGCCTTAAGTAGAAAAAGGTTGTCCTTGAGTTCATTGTTCGTTAAACGACGGAGCTTAGAGTTTATTTCTATGTTTGACTTTAGACCTTCCGTTGACTTTGTACCCGGTTTGCTAGCCTCCTTGGAGGTTAGGCCTACTCTTTTGGGGCGGATTGGCAGAGCACAGCGAGACGACCCACAGTTGGTTGAGTTAGTAGAGAAGCTCATGAGGAGGGGGAGTCGTCCAGCCATTTGAGTAGGTACACCCTAGATGGTAAGGGGTGGTTGCGTAGAGACGGTAGACTTTGTGTACCGCAAGACGAGGGTTTGAGGAAGGCTATACTTGATGATGCACATCGGTCGAAGATGACCATTCATCCCGGTGGGGACAAGATGTACCAAGACATGAAGCGAGTTTTCTTCTGGGCCGGTATGAAGAAAGATGTGGCCGAATATGTCGCTCGATGCTTGGTCTGCCAACAGGTGAAGGCGGAGCAAAAGAAACCAGGTGGATTGCTTCACCCATTGGAAGTTCCGCAATGGAAGTGGGATAGCGTCTCGATGGATTTTATTGACGGGTTACCCAGATCGAGAAAGGGTAATACGGGAATTTGGGTTGTGGTAGACAGACTTACTAAAAGCGCCCATTTCATACCTGTGAAGAGCAAGAGGACTGCTCCATGGCTAGCTTCAGTATATCTTCGAGAGATAGTTCGATTGCATGGGGTACCCTCTAGCATAGTGAGTGATCGAGATCCTATCTTCACTAGCGAGTTCTGGAAAAGTTTGCAAGAAGCAGTAGGGACTCAATTGTGTCTGAGCACCGCATATCATCCTCAGACGGACGGCCAGACTGAGAGGGTGAATCGTGTCCTAGAAGACCTTTTAAGGCTTTGTATCTTAGATTTTGGAGGTACATGGGAAGAGCATCTTCCATTGGTGGAGTTCGCATATAATAACAGCTTTCAGTCCAGTATTGGTATGGCTCCTTTCGAAGCTCTTTATGGAAGGCCTTGTCGATCACCTACATGTTGGTGGGAATCTACGGATAAGATCTTGCTTGGGCCTGATATGGTTAGGGAGACTTCTGAGAAGATCGACTTGATTCGAAGAAGGATGAAAGCAGCGCAGGATAGGCAAAAATCCTATGCGGACAAGAGGAGGACGGACCTTGAGTTTGAGGTTGGGGACATGGTCTTTGTCAAAGTGTCTCCATTACGAAATGTGGTTCGCTTTGGATCTGTTGGGAAGTTAGCACCAAGGTTCGTAGGGCCGTTTCCTATTAAGGAAAGGATTGGACGAATGGCATATAGAGTGGAGTTGCCCGACAGACTTAGTGGTGTACATGATGTATTCCATGTGTCACATTTGAGGAAGTGCCTACATGAGACTGCAGAGGTGGTAGAGCCAAGCTTGCTTAGAGAAGTGGAAGTAGAGCGTGATGCAACGATTCGACGAGCTCCTACTCGCATCCTTGGGTCAGAGACTAGGAAGTTGAGAAACAGAGAGGTTCAACTAGTCAAAGTGCAATGGGGAGAAGATGAGAGCAACGCAACTTGGGAGACGGAAGCGAAGATGCGTTCATTGTACCCATTTCTTTTTTAGGGTATGTCTTTAATTTCTCCTCTATCGTTGTCTAGTACTTATCTTATCTTTAGTATGTCCTCTCGTTAGTACTATTTGACCTTTAGATAGGGTAAACCTATGGTTGAAACATGTGTTTGAGACATGTTATGGTTGATGGATGCAAGTGGATGCAAGTGTTTGCTAGTGGTTGCTCGTGGATGCATATACACACACTCTGGGCACTAGATCGGCTCAGTCACTTCATATTGCATATTGCATATAATTGTGTGTAGATAGCTATATTTATGGATGTATAATGGTTGTGTTATCATATGGATGATGCATTTTGGTGAATGATTGTGCACTCATGTAGATGTTGTATGTGTCGATAGGGTTCTCTCGCATACATAATGGATGCATGGCACTATCATGGTTTGCATATGTTCATACATTAGATAGGGAACATATACACACACTCTTTGCATATGCTCATACATCATTAGAAATTGTTTTACGGACAATGGATGCCCGTGTTTGATGGATTGAGTAGATGGTTGTTTGGATGGTAGGATATGCATTCTCCTTAGCTTAGAGATTTCGGGGACGAAATCCTTTAAGGAGGGGAGAATGTAACACCCCGTATTTCAGTTAATGCTAAAATTCACTAATTGCAGAATAAATAATCTCAAATATGAGAATTGGGGGAAACGGGCTACGTCATTTTGTTCGTCTCGGAAAAATACGCAGAATAGAGTCCGAAATTTTGTAAATCGAAGTCCGTATGACCCGGTTAAGGCCCAAAGAAGTTTTCGGGAAATTTGAATTTCGAAACATGCAGAAATGGGGGCCAGGCGGGAAAACTCCCGCCCAGCCAAGTCGACTTGGCTGTCGACAGGGCTGTCGACTTGCCTGTCGACATGCCTGTCGACTTGGCAGTCGACAGGGCTGTCGACTTGCCCTGTCGGCTGATTCTGGCCTGGGTGCACCTGGTTGAATTTTGGGCTGGGTTGGAGGGCTTGGGACGAAATCTGACGGACCTAAACTAACCTAGGGTTAATCTAAGGGTCTAAAACACAACCTAATCCTATAAATATACCCTAAGACTACCCTAATCCATACTAAAAATAGAATCTATGCCATCATGCCGCCAAAATGCAACTTAGAAGGAGCCTCCACTAATTAGAGAAGAGGATTGCAAGCTAATCAACTACTAATCCACCTCTACTTCAACTCTAGCAACTATCTAAGGAGCTAATCTTGGAGTTTGTGAGTTTCTATCACTTTAATAACCAATTGCTAAACTAAGTAGATGAGACGTGATGAGATCATATGGTTTTGCTTGCGGATCAATGGGTTTTAGGTCATATGTTATGATGCTAGTTTGCTAATCACTATGTTTAACACTTATTCATGATGACACTATGTTCATGCAAGTTAAGTGTTTGGGTTTATGCATGTTAAGTGGTGGGTTTTATGCATGCTAAGTATTTGGTTTTATGCATGCTAAGTGTTTGGTTTTATGCAAGTTAAATGCTTGGTTTTATGCTAGAATCATGTGTGAAATAAGTGACATGACATGCAAGTTTAACCTATGAGTTTGGATCTATAATATGCATAATCTATGCAAGTTGTTTGGATTAGTGATATGCATAACATATGCGAGTTTACCTTTGTATGTCATACATACATATGTAACATGTTATGCAAGTTATGTGTTTGGTTATATGCAAGTTATGTGCATGATTATATGCAAGTTCATATGTAACATGTTATGCAAGTTATGTGTTTGGTTATATGCAAGTTATGTGCATGATTATATGCAAGTTCATATGTAACATGTTATGCAAGTTATGTGTTTGGTTAAATGCAAGTTAACATGTGACATGCTATGCAAGTTCACACCTTTGTATGACATAAGAATCATATGCAAGTTACCCCTTTGTGACATATGTGCTTCATGCAAGTTTGGGTTAAATGCTAGTTGGGTTTAATGTATGCTCATATATGCAAGTTGACACCTTTTAAACCCATGATAAAGTTATATGCTATGTTGGTTAAACCCATGGCATTTGTGATGAATCTTCCCTATATTATGTCATGTTATGAGAACGAATTACGTGGGGAACGATGGGGTTAATATGCATGTTAATAAAATGGTGTGAAATGGGTATGCTTAAGCATAACATAAAGTGAATGCACATAATTGGGAATTTACCTATTAAGTTAGGTCTACCCATATTATGGAATTGGGAATTTACCTATTAAGTTAGGTCTACCCATATTATGGAATTGGGAATTTACCTATTGAGTTAGGTCTACCCATATTCTTGAAATTGGTAATTAATTAGGGATAATTAATACAAATTATGAGGGTGATTAATTAGGTGTAATTAATCGACTAAGACACGAGGTTGGACCCTTTTGTAGCATAAGACTGCCCGGAACCGACCGGCAAATCCAGCGGCTACAAATGATTGGCCCAATGTGAGGGGTCTTAGTCATAAACTAAATACGTGACAAGTGTAAAGACACGAGGTTAGACTCTGTTATGGTGTAAGGCTGCCCGGAACCAACCGGCATATCCAGCTGCCATAAAAGACAGTCTAATGTGAGAGGTCTTTACAAAGGTTACGATCTTAATTAATTAAGAAACACTTAACCAAATTAGCATGTAGTGGGGCATGAGGGGTTAAGTGGGTGCCTTGGGTGGCATGTAGTAACTAGTGGGGGTGCCTTGGGTGGCATGTAGTAACTAGTGGGGGTGCCTTGGGTGGCATGAGGAAACTAGTGGGTTTCCTTGGGTGGCAATAGAAAATACGATTAGAATACTTAACCAAAGTGGAACATGTAATTAAACATGATTACAGGGTTAAGTAAGTGCCTTGGGTGGCATGTGGGAATCAAGTAAGTGCCTTGGGTGGCATGTGGAAATCTAGTGGGTGCCTTGAGTGGCAATTAAAATATGATTAAAAGACTTAACCAAAATTTATAACATGTAAGTGGACATGGTTAAAGGGTTAAGTGGGATTCACTAGAAATGACAAGCTTAGGTGGGTAGCTTGTGGGGGCCCATTTCAACCAATATCCCAAACGTATCTTTGTGGGCTCGACCCAAGTCGAGGACGAGACACGCATATTGGGCTTGACTGTAAGAGGCCAAAACGGGTTAGCGGTGGCAACGCAAGTCAAACGGGTTTCATATGCGTGTGTGGACCCAGGCTGGTAAGTAAGACGTTGTTGCATCGTGTAGGTATAAGCCGTGCACCGTTGATATTATCAGGTTGCCACTTTGGGGAATGATACACCCCACTGTGGGGCCAACACGGGTATCTACGTTAGGGAGCCGATCGCTTGGGGAGTAGTGGGTACACCTAGTGGAGATAGGGGCAGACGGCACCTATGTAGTCCGCTAGGGGTACACGAAACTACTATTAAAAATTACTAAGTACACTTAGTGGGATCAACCTTTAAGTAGGAATTACCCTTGGGTGGGTAGAACTGGTGTGGTGCAGTGTAGGAATTACCCTTGGGTGGGTAGATCTGGGGTGGTGCAGTGTAGTAATTATCCTTGGGTGGGTAAATGCGTCTTTACGGTTATCTTAGTTCATCCTAAGTCTAGTTGGCTGCTTAGTGTAGCCATTTATCCCCAGTCGTTACCGTATATCAAGCTTATGTCTTACTCTGGTTACTTTAATGATTGTATTGTTAAAGTTATAGGACTCGCTCAGACTTATGTCTGACCCCGTTGTTTTTATCTTTTTTTCCCAACCCTCAGGTTATCAGAGTGGGCCTAGCACTAGTGGGCTTTGATCAGACTGCTTTATCTATCTTTTGGAGCTTGGACCGTGGATGTAAAGCTCAGTTTATCTTTTCTATTATGGCTATTAAGTTATGTAGTGGGATTATGTACTTTTGTTTTATCAGGATGGATATTATGTACTTGACTCTTGTTTATGGTTTTGGTGTAACCAAACATGTTTTACTTTCCGCTGCAATGAAATGATGTTTTAAATTCTCAAGTATTACTTATATCTGTCTTGTTGTAATTTTTCTGTTCTATATTCACTTAAAATACTCCACCGATGTTATGGCATTCCCTTAGTGAGTGACCGTAGCGGGTGTGGGGTGTTACACCAGATGGGAATAAGCCATTTGTTGTCTATACCGATGCTTGTGGGACAGGACTGGGCGCAGTCTTAATGCAAGAGGGAAGGGTAATAGCCTATGGTGGAAGGCAGTTGAGGGCACATGAGAAAAATTACCCTACCCATGATTTAGAGTTGGCCGCTATTGTTTTTGCACTTAAGATTTGGCGCCATTATCTTCTTGGTGAGAGATTCGAATTATTCACTGACCACAAATCATTGAAGTACTTGTTTTCTCAGAAGGATTTGAATTTGAGACAGCAAAGGTGGATGGAGTTCTTAGCATCCTATGATTTCGAGATAGCGTATAGCCCTGGCAAGGGTAACGTGGTGGCGGACGCCTTGAGCAGAAAAAGGTTGTCCTTGAGTCCATTGTTCGTGGAACAATGAAGCTTGGAATTTATCTCGATGTTTGATTTCAGACCTTCCATTGATTATATACCCGGTTTGCTAGCATCCTTGGAGGTCAGACCTACTCTTTTGGGGCGAATTGGAGAAGCATAGAGGGACGACCCACAGTTGGTTGAGTTGGTAGAGAAGCTCATAAGGGGGGAGTCGTCCAGCCATTTGAGTAGGTACACCCTAGACGATAGGGGGTACTTGCGTAGAGACGGTAGACTTTGTGTACCGCAAGACGAGGGTTTGAGGAAGGCTATTCTTGATGATGCACACCGTTCTAGGATGACCATTCATCCCGGTGGGGACAAGATGTACCAAGACATGAAGCGGGTTTTCTTCTGGGCCGGTATGAAGAAAGATGTGGCCGAGTATGTCGCTCGATGCTTGGTGTGCCAACAGGTGAAAGCGGAGCAAAAGAAACCAGGTGGGTTGCTTCACCCATTGGAAGTTCCGCAATGGAAGTGGGATAGCGTCTCGATTGATTTTATTGACGGGTTACCCAGATCGAGAAAGGGTAATACGGGAATTGGGTTGTGGTAGACAGACTTACTAAAAGCGCCCATTTCATACCTGTGAAGAGCAAGAGGACTGCTCCATGACTAGCTTCAGTATATCTTCGAGAGATAGTTCGATTGCTTGGGGTACCCTCTAGCATAGTGAGTGATCGAGATCCTATCTTCACTAGCGAGTTCTGGAAAAGTTTGCAAGAAGCAGTGGGGACCCAATTATGTCTGAGCACCGCATATCATCCTCAGACGGACGGCCAGACTGAGAGGGTGAATCGTGTCCTAGAAGACCTTTTGAGGCTTTGTATCTTAGATTTTGGAGGTACATGGGAAGAGCATCTTCCATTGGTGGAGTTCGCATATAATAACAGCTTTCAGTCCAGTATTGGTATGGCTCCTTTCGAAGCTCTTTATGGAAGGCCTTGTCGATCACCTACATGTTGGTGGGAATCTACGGATAAGATCTTGCTTGGGCCTGATATGGTTAGGGAGACTTCTGAGAAGATTGATTTGATTCGAAGAAGGATGAAAGCAGCGCAGGATAGGCAAAAATCTTATGCGGACAAGAGGAGGACGGATCTTGAGTTTGAAGTTGGGGACATGGTCTTTGTCAAAGTGTCTCCGTTACGAAATGTGGTTCGCTTTGGATCTGTTGGGAAGTTAGCACCAAGGTTCGTAGGGCCGTTTCCTATTAAGGAAAGGATTGGACGGATGGCATATAGAGTGGAGTTGCCCGACAGACTTAGTGGTGTACATGATGTATTCCATGTGTCACATTTGAGGAAGTGCCTACATGAGACCGCAGAGGTGGTAGAGCCGAGCTTGCTTAGAGAAGTGGAAGTAGAGCGTGATGCGACTATTCGACGAGCTCCTACTCGCATCCTTGGGTCAGAGACTAGGAAATTGAGGAATCGAGAGGTTCAACTAGTCAAAGTACAATGGGGAGAAGATGAGGGCAACGCTACTTGGGAGACGGAAGCGAAGATGCGTTCATTGTACCCATTCCTTTTTGAGGGTATGTCTTTTAACTTCTCCTTTATCGTTTGTCTAGTACTTATCTTATCTTTAGTATGTCCTCTCGTTAGTACTTTTGACCTTTAGATAGGGTAAACCTATGGTTGAAACATGTGTTTGAGACATGTTATGGCTGATGGATGCATATGGATGCAAGTGTTTGCTAGTGGTTGCTCGTGGATGCATATACACACACTCTAGACACTAGATCGGCTCAGTCACTTCATATTGCATATTGCATATAATTGTGTGTAGGTAGCCATATTTATGGATGTATAATGATTGTGTTATCATATGGATGATGCATTTTGGTGAATGATTGTGCACTCATGTAGATATTGTATGTGTCGATAGGGTTCTCTCGCATACATAATGGATGCATGGCACTATCATGGTTTGCATATGTTGATACATTAGATAGGGAACATATACACACACTTTTTGCATATGCTCATACATCATTAGAAATTGTTTTAAGGACAATGGATGCCCGTGTTTGATGGATTGAGTAGATGGTTGTTTGGATGGTAGGATATGCATTCTCCTTAGCTTAGAGATTTCGGGGACGAAATCCTTTAAGGAGGGGAGAATGTAACACCCCGAATTTCAGTTAATGCTAAAATTCACTAATTGCAGAATAAATAATCTCAGATGTGAGAATTGGGGGAAAACGGGTTGCGTCATTGCGTTCGTCTCGGAAAAATACGCAAAATAGAGTCCGAAATTTTGTAAATCGGAGTTCGTATGGCCCAGTTATGGCCCAATGAAGTTTGCAGAAAATTCAAAGTTCAAAACAGATTTAAAATTCAGGTTTAAATTTCGAAATTGGGGCCATTGGGCGTAGGAGGGAAAATTTTCCGCCTAGCTACCCAAGTCGACAGCCCTGTCGACTGGGCAGTCGACTTGGCTAGGACCAAGTCGACAGCCCTGTCGACTTGGGTGTCGACAGGGGGTGCTCGGCCAGTTTAACCTGGTGCACCATTTTAAGGTTTGGCTGTGTTTTGGGCTATTCTCTAGAAGCTTCCGAGATCTGATGGTCCTAATCTAATTTAGGGTTAATCTAATGGCTTAAAACACTTGCCTAATCTATAAATACACCCTAACACTACCCTAATTCATACTAAAAATAGATTCAAGGGCCTCATGCCGTCAAATCAAAACTAGAAGGAGCCTCCACCAATTTTGAGAGGAAGTTGGCATCTCAAATCAACTCTAATCAAGTTCTAATCCACTCTAGCAACTTAATCTTCCTCATTGGAGTGCTAATTAGTTATTTGTGAGTTCCTATGCCTTTAGCAAGCAATTGCTAAACTAATTAAGATAGGATATTAGGAGGCTATGGATGTAAATGAGGATTTATGCATGTTGTGGTTGTCATATGTTATAAGTTCATATGCAAGTTTGTCTCTTTTTATGATATGACATGTTATGCAAGTTCATATGCAAGTTTATATGCAAGTTCATATGCAAGTTTGTCTCTTTTTGTGATATGCATAACATATGCAAGGTTGCCTCTATGTATGACATGTTATGCAAGTTCATATGCAAGTCTATATGCAAGTTCATATGCAAGTCTATATGCAAGTTCATATGCAAGTTTGTCTCTTTTTATGATATGCATAACATATGCAAGGTTGCCTCTATATATGACATGTTATGTAAGTTCAAATGCAAGTTTATATGCAAGTTCATATGCAAGTTTATATGCAAGTTCATATGCAAGTTTGGGTTAATGATTTATGCTAGTTGGGTTTAATGTTATGATGCAAGTTGACACTTTTTAAACCCATGTAAATGCCAACGTTGTGCTAAGATTGAACCCATTACATTCATAGTGAATCTTCCCATTTATATGACATGTCATGAGAACGAATTACGTGGGAAACGATGGGGTTAATATGCATGTTAATAGAAATGTGTAAAGTTGGTGTGCTTAAGCATAACATAAAATGAATGGGCATAATTGGGAATTTACCTATTAAGTTAGGTCTACCCATATTATGGAGTTGGGAATTTACCTATTAAGTTAGGTCTACCCATACTATGGAATTGGGAATTTACCTATTGAGTTAGGTCTACCCATATTCCTAAAAATGTGTAATTAATTAGGGATAATTAATACAAATTATGGGGGTGATTAATTAGGTGTAATTAATCAACTAAGACACGAGGGTGGACCCTTTTGTAGCGGAAGTCTGCCCGGAACCAACCGGCAAATCCAGCTACTACAAATGATTGGCCCAATGTGAGAGGTCTTAGTCATAAATTAAATAGGTGATTAAGGTAAAGACACGAGGTTAGACCTTTTTATGACGGAAGTCTGCCCGGACCCAACCGGCATATCCAGCAGTCATAAAAGGTGGTCTAATGTGAGAGGTCTTTATGAGGTCATGATCTTAATTAATTAATTAAGAAACACTTAACCAGATTAGCATGTAGAGGGACATGAGGGGTTAAGTGGGTGCCTTGGGTGGCATGTGGAAATCTAGTGGTTGCCTTGGGTGGCAATAGAAAATACGATTAGAATACTTAACCAAAGTGGAACATGTAATTAAAACATGATAAAAGGGTTAAGTGGTATACACTAGAAATGACAAGCTTAGGTGGGTAGCTTGTGGGGGCCCATTTCAACCAATATCCCAAACGTATCTTTGTGGGCTCGACCCAAGTCGAGGACGGGACACGCATATTGGGCTTGACTATAAGAGGCCAAAACGGGGTAGCGGTGGCAACGCGAGTCCAACGGGTTTCATATGCGTGTGTGGACCCGGGCTGGTAGGTAAGACGTTGTTGCATCGTGTAGATATAATCCGTGCACCATTTGTTGTATCGGGTTGCCACTATGGGGAGTGATACACCCCATTGTGGGGCCAGCACGGGTATCTACGGTAGGGAGCCGATCGCTTGGGAGTAGTGGGTACACCTAGTGGAGATAGGGGCAGGCGGCACCTATGTAGTCAGCTAGGGGTACACGAAACTACTGGGTAATTTACTAAGTCCTTGGGAGGGATCAACCTTCAAGTAGGAATGACTGGTGTGGTGCAGTGTAGTAATTATCCTTGGGTGGGTAAATGTGTCTTTATCGTTATCTTAGTTCATTCTAAGTCTGATTGGCTACTGAGTGTAGTCATTTATCCCCAGTCACACCGTACCAAGTTATATCATACCCTAATTACTTTAATGATTGCATTGTTAAAGTTATAGGACTCGCTCAGACTTATGTCTGACCCCGTTGTTTTTATCTTTTTCCCAACCCTCAGGTTCTCAGAGTGGGCCCAGCACGAGTGGGCTTTGATCAGGCTGCTTTTATTACTCACTTGGAGCTTGGACCCTAGATGTAGAGCTCAGCTTACCTTTTTCTTTTATGGCTATCAGTTCATGTATTGGGATTATGTATTTTTATTTATCAGGATGGATATTTTGTACTTGACTCTTATTATGGTTTTGTGATGTAACCAAACATGTTTTACTTTCCGCTGCAATGAAATGATGTTTTAAATTTTCAAGTATTACTTATATCTGTCTTGCTGTAACTTCTCTGTTCTATATTCACCTAAAATACTCCACCGATGTTATGGCATTCCCTTAGCGAGTGACCGTAGCGGGAGTGGGGTGTTACACCTATCCCAAAATCTAATTTCTAATATTGAAACAACCATCAATAAGGTTAGAAGAAGGAAATATAATTTGAATTATTAACAATTAAAAACGAATTTTTGAAGCCATTTAAGACTCGTACAATCATTCTCATTAATCATGCACATGCTGCTATAAATGCCTTGGGATAATGTAAAATAATTTAAAAAATAGAAGAGTATATGAAGAAATAAGTGTAAACAATGGTTAAGTAACATCGGTTGTACTAAACAACCTTCATGACGTATGTTTATTACCTCAACGTTAAAAAAAATTATTTTATATGATATGTAAGCTATTAATTTAATAGCATGATACACTGATGTTCAATGATAAGGTTGACTGACATTTTTTGGTTTGATTTGACCTATGTTTGCTCCAAATACTGGGCACACTACCTAAACATTAACCAAACTAATGTCTTTTTTTTGAAGAATTTTTCTTCAAATGGTAATAGCCGTTTAACACCCACCATCGAGTTCATCACGCCTAACCCCAAGTAGTATGACCAAATTAATTTTATTTTGTTAAATAGAAATTTATCAAATTCCTAGTTCATGAGTGTACCTAAAATCAGTAAAAGCAAAACTTAAGTCCAAACTATTGATTTTTGGATGCATACATTGAATTGAATATGTTTGATTGTTGTGGTCTTCATTTACAAATATATGCATATATTTTTCATTAAAAACAATAAATTCCAAATTTTACAAATAGTATGTATTATAACACATTGCAGAAATGTTTTGAATAGGTAATTCACCAAGAATAATGAGATGTTAAATGTGAAGCTAAATAATATAGTGAATCAAAAACGTACATATCCATATAAAAAATAATATGTTCATCACTATTTCAAAATTGAGTAAGAACGTCTTAGAGTTTTCAAAGAGATACAAAGTTCCATGAAAGATAAAATTTACAATTACATTGTTTGTGATCACAACCTACCATAGTTAGCGTAAGTCAACTGTTCAGTTTCAACTATGCATTAAATTGGCATATGTCCTTGTTTGTACAAATACAACGTTGGTATGTGCATCATATCAATTACTAAAAGTTCTAACTAATTTACCATTCTACTATAAATATATGAAAGATAATAAATATATATGAAATTCATATGTGCAGTATATCTCAAAAGAACAATGATTGATTCAAATATTTGTAGCATGCTAAAGACAGAACCTACATTACTGATGAATTAACCACATTATATAGATTCAATATAACTCCGCCTGTGTAGTTTTCTATGCAGCCTGTCCCAAGCCAGGGTAAAGGAGGAGGGTTGTGATAGGCTTGGCGAGCCAACGTAAAAACTTAGCGACTCTTATGGATATAAAACCTTATGATATATCGTTGGGGCGTAACCCTCTTAGCGATGCGCTATATCGAGGCTCGGATATGGTGTTAAATATGCAAGGGCTGGGCCGCCATTCTCTTAGTGGCGCGCTACACCGACGCCCCAGTGTAGTGGTAAGTGAGCAAGGGTCCTCGCATTTTTCTCGGCGGATGCGAGGGGCAAGGAAGCTAGTCGACGATAGTAGGGTTCGGTTAGGTAGTTGGAATGTAGGGTCCTTAACAGGAAAATTAAGAGAGATAATGGATACTATGATTAGGAGACGGGTTAACATCTTGTGCGTTCAAGAGACTAAATGGGTGGGTCAGAAGGCGAAGGAGGTGGAGAACACTGGCTTCAAATTGTGGTACACGGGAGAAGTACGTAACAAGAACGGGGTAGGCATATTGATTGACAAGAACCTTCAGAACAATGTGGTTGACGTTAGAAGACGAGGGGATAGGATCATCCTAGTTAAGCTAGTAGTTGGCGAGGCAGTTTTGAATGTCATTAGCGCATATGCCCCACAGGTAGGTCTAAGTGAAGAAGCCAAAAGGAAGTTCTGGGAAGACTTGGATGTCATGGTTAGGAATGTGCATAGTAGCGAGAAACTTTTTATAGGAGGAGACTTCAATGGCCATGTTGGCTCATCTAGCGGGGGTTTTGAGCGAGTGCATGGTGGTTTTGGATTTGGCAGTAGGAACCAAGAGGGTGAAGATATTTTGAATTTCGCTCTCTCTTTTGATCTCATGGTTGCTAATACCTTCTTTAGAAAGAGGCAATCACATCTGATCACCTTCAGTAGTGGCCAACAGGCTAGCCAGATTGACTTTGTCCTAACTAGAAGAGATAGTAAACGAGATTGTGTTGATTGCAAGGTCATACCTGGAGAATGTGTCGTCTCACAACACCAGCTGTTGGTATGCGTGTTTCGTCTTCGGGTGGTGAAGGATAAGAGAGCGAAGATTAGCAGGACGAAATGGTGGAAACTCAAAGGAGATGCTTCACGAGTGTTTAAAGATAGAGTGATGGGAGAAGGAGCTTGGAATGTGGAAGGAGAAGCAAATGTCATGTGGAATGCGATGGCAACTTGCATTCGGAGAGTCGCCACTGAGGTATTTGGGATAACAAGAGGAAGCAGGCGAGAACCCAAGGATTCGTGGTGGTGGAATGACGAGGTGCAAAAGGCTATCAAAGAGAAGAAGGAATGCTACAAATGCATGTACCTTCATAGAAGTGAAGAGAACATGCATAGGTACAAAGTGGCAAAGAAGACTGCAAAGAGAGCAGTGAGCGAAGCAAGGGGACGAGCGTACGAAGATTTGTATCAAAGGCTAAGTACAAAGGAGGGCGAAAAAGACGTTTACAGAATAGCTAGGCTACACGAGAGGAGGACAAGGGACTTCAATTAGGTTAAATGCATTAAGGATGAGAATGATAGACTTTTGGTGAAGGAAGATGAGATAAAGAATAGGTGGAGAGAATACTTTGATAAGCTTTTCAACGAAGAAAGTGATAGCTCTTCGATCGAGTTGGAAGACATAGCCGATAGCACCAATAGACATTTTGTGCGGAGATTTCAAGAAGCTGAGGTAAAGGGGGCGTTGAAACGTATGAAATCAGGCAAGTCGGTAGGGCCTGATGATATTCCTATTGAAGTGTGGAGATGCTTTGGAGATGCAGGGATAAAATGGCTAACTAAGTTGTTCAACAATATTTTCAAATCAAACAAAATGCCAGATGAGTGGAGGAGAAGCATTTTAGTTCCAATCTTCAAGAATAAAGGAGATATTCAAAGTTGCACAAACTATAGAAGAATTAAGCTTATGAGTCATACAATGAAGCTTTGGGAGAGAGTTTGCGAACAGCGTTTGAGGAGGTTGACAAGTGTCTCTAGGAATCAATTTGGTTTTATGCCGGGAAGGTCAACCACTGAGGCGATTTTCTTGGTTAGGCAACTTATGGAGAGATACAGGGAGCAAAAGAAAGATCTCCACATGGTTTTTATTGACCTGGAGAAAGCTTATGACAGAGTATCGAGGAGGGTTATGTGGTGGGCGCTAGAAAGGAAGAGAGTGCCATCAAAGTATATTACCCTTATTAAGGATATGTACGAGGGGGTTGTGACTAGTGTTAGGGCATGCGATGGTGAGACAAGAGACTTTCCAATTAACATAGGGTTACATCAAGGTTCGGCTTTGAGCCCCTATAATTTTGCATTAGTGATGGATGAAATCACAAAAGATATACAAAGGGAGATTCCCTGGTGTATGCTCTTTGCCGATGATGTTGTGCTGATTGATGAAAGTAGAATAGGGGTTAATCGACAACTGGAGTTGTGGAGGGAGACCTTGGAATCAAAGGGTTTCAGGCATAGCAGAACTAAAACAGAGTATATGAAGTGTGAGTTTAGCAGTGTCAGGTCAGATGACGGAGATGTTACCCTGGCCGGTAGAGTAGTACCCAAGAAGGAATCGTTTCGATACTTAGGATCTATGTTGCAGTTTGATGGAGAGATTGATAAGGATGTTAGTTTTAGAATTCAAGCAGGATGGATGAAATGGCGACTAGCATCTAGCATTCTCTGTGATCGGAAGATTCCTCAGAAGCTTAAAGGAAAGTTCTATAGGACAGCAATCAGGCCTGCAATGTCATATGGTTTGGACATACCAGACGAGATCGGATTAGAAATGAGGATATTCGGGAAAAACTTGGAGTTGCATCTATTGAAGAGAAGTTAGTCCAATACCGCTTGAGATGGTTTGGACATATCCAACGTAGACCATACGATGCACCTGTACGCGCTAGAATTCTAGGTCGCGCCGAAGGCCCAAAGAGAGGTAGAGATCGACCTAAAATGACATGGGAGGAGATAATAAAGAGAGATTTAAGTAACTGGAGTTTATCGGAAGAGCTGGTAGTTGATAGGAGTGCATGGAAATTGGCAATCCAGGTACCAGAACCATAGGTTATATATATATATATATATACACTTTATTTCACGTTTACTTAACCTTTTTACTTTTTATTTACTATTTCAGATTTTATTTCACTTTTATTGAACATTTTTACTTATTATTATTATTATTATTTAAAAAAACCTTTTATCGGACGACTTTTTATTTGATTGGTTATTTTAAACCCTTTATATATATATGTATTATCATCATTATTAATTTTATTTCATTTTAATTTTGGGTTCCATATCTAGCCAACCCCAACTTGTTTGGGATATATGGCATTGTTGTTGTTGTATATATAGATTCAATATACATTAACGTTCAGATGACCTTCCCTATGTGGCAATATGTGGCATCAAAAGAATAACCAAACACAAAAGCAATGCATGTTATAATTTGCAGCAGAGGAAATTAATTGTAAAAAATGCAGTAGTTCAAATAAACGAAAAATAGTAAAATGCACAAAATATAATAGCTGATAATATATATGTTATAGTTAACCGGATGTTACCTATATTGACCTAGACATCATCACAACCTTGTGAAAATCATGCCATCTAGGGAAAATGAAATTTTATTTTTATAGATAAATCATGATGCCCTTTAATGTATAATTATTTATTTATAGATAAATATAAGAATACATATTTTTGTAAAAGTTTTATACTCTAAGTGACAGAAAACGAAATTCAGTTTTCTGACACTCTTCTGAATCAGTCACTAAATACAAAGTTCTTTTGATGAAAGCGCTGTAAGATGGAAATATAGAAAGCTAATTTAGATTAGTTTCCTGACACATATGTCAATTTTGATAAATTGCAAATTGTTGCAAATTTACTGCATGTGATACTATAATGGAGCTTGTGTCCTATAAAGACCCTAAATTGATACATAAACATACACACTTCATAAACCCTATAAGGATAAAAAGAAGAGGCACTCAATACCATCCCAAACAGTACAATATCCCAAATGCACCCTTATTTCAACTCCAAGTTATGAAGCAAAACTTATTTCTCTTCTATGTGCTGACTCCGGTATTCAAATAGGAACTTGACTTAAAATCAGGGATGCGGTTATGAGTGTTGCTCTGTTTGAGGTGTTATTAAACACTTCTCATGAAAGAAAAAAATATATTAAAATAAGACACTTTATTTGTAAAAAATAAGTGACTCGAAAATGAATATCAATACATATACATATATATATATATATATATATATATATGTTGTTTTAACCAAATGAATTTGTTATATGATTTTGGAGTTATGCTTTTCTGGTAGTATGATTGTTGTTATTTTTTCAATTTTAATTTCCAGTATGATTGAAGAGTTATGTGACGAGAAAGAATTTCGCTCGGTCCGAACCAGTCGCTAAACCGACCCAGACCGTTCGAAACGCCCTATCGTTTGAGAACATGACAAAATAGAATGCATACAGAAGAACATTTCACTGTTCATTACAACAATGCATCAGATTACAAGAATATACAGAGTATAAATGAACATATATTACACAGAAATATCAGAGATTTAAATTACATTTAAATACATAGCAGCGGAAAATAATACAATACACAACTAGAAGTAGATATACGGATACAAAGCTTTCCGGATATCATTCCAGCTGTAAACCAGGATCCTGTGAATATAAATCTGCAAAACCAAAACTACTAGCTGCCCGTGTCGAAATAAGGGCACCCAGAGTTTAGGTAAAAAAATAAACTCTAGGTCAGTCATGTGACTGGTGTGAGAACTAAAACAGTTAATCTTTATTTTTAAAGTTAGGTAAATCAAGGGACCACGCCGTATAACACGGAACGGGTTTCCTCCCAAGAATACCAGTGCATAAAACAAACAGCGCAATGCTAAATAAAGAAAAATGAAGCTGTTATAAGACCCAGGTCCTATCACACAATGCAACGCAAGCCGGGGGATAGGGTTTTCCATTATAACAGCCAAAGAATGCTTGATACGTTTAAAACAAATCATTTGATACTATAATAAGTGCATAGTGTATAAAACAACTTCAAATCATAGGTACCAATCATAGGCGGCATGAATGCCCCATAACACTATGTCACCATATATAGGTTTACAATCAAAATCGCAAAGTCACGTATTTGGAAATTGGATTTCCGTCTGTGAACCGAGGCCAGGGACCGTCCTCTACCGATTCGAGACAATCTAGCCTACCATGTCTCAGGAACAGCCGCAACTGCCCCCTGGATCGTCAGGGTCGGTCCACCGATGTGGATTATTATGCCTGAACAATATGTCTCCCCGCCCTTTGGGGCGCAAACGAGCCAACGAATGACTCCATCGGACCCGGATCGTCCGATCAACCGAGGCGCCTCGCAACAGCAACAACCACACAGGTGAAAAGTATATAATTGTCAGGGCTGGTAGGTCACTGACACCACCCTAGCTAGAAAGAAACGCATGCCCTCCCTGAGGTCCTCTCCCGTTTTGGTTCACAACCGGGGTGCGAAACTCGCGAAGTAAACGTTACACAAAGCTACGCCACAAAGGCCGTGCTTTGATCATCACCACAAGACTTTTTGCTTTTCAACAGAAGCCTCGATCAATTGCCACTTAGGCATGCCACACAGGCAAACCATTCTATGCAACCAATATCAGTCACAGAGAATGGAATCCGATGTCAGACACACAGTCCATTTACAAGTCCGTTCTGGGTCTGAACGAAACCGGAGGCACCTAGTACCCCGCATATCCATCGATCTCCAAGTACGTCTGGACGATCACCAACTGTTTCCATCTTCTTGGGTGTACAGCCCAATCAAGATCTTCAGTAATTACCCAAACGACGTGAAGACCTCCGGTCTTCGACCATCGTCTTCATCTTCGACTTATCGTCGTATCAGTTATTCAGAATGGGATAAACCCGGTCTTCTCGAATAACTCGCGTATATTTTAAATAAGTGTTACACAAACACAACATACGCCTCATTCCAATTCATCAGTCCCTAACTGTAAATTAATCAAGAGAATAATTCCCCAAATATTAACCCCGAAGGCCGAAACCAACATCAGATCAATATCCAGAAAACCATTCTGCTTAGCTAACCGACAGTTAGTTTCTAATTCTCACATTCATAGGGAAAGGTTCCCACTAATTTTATCAAAGATAAATTCCTTGAATTTATACTTTAATCTTCTTTTGAATTTCGATTCAACTAGTCGGGATTAACGAACCTTACCGAAGTAATCATTTGTTTTAATTTCCCAATCCCAACCTATTCATCCCATGAAGTAAAACTGGTTAGTACTTCATATCTAACACCACGGTGTTATCGGTAAATTCAATTACCATTTCACGTTCAAATCTAATTAAAGATTTAACTAACGCCTGGAGCAAAACTGGTGATACTCCATTTCGATTATTTCAATCTAATTAAAGATTCATTAAAACTCCACTTAGTTTTAACCTTCGACTGGGTTAAAGAATCAGTGTCATTTAAAAAAACACGGTTCGCGATAAACCCAAAGTCACATTCCATTAATTATCGGGTTAAAGAACGAGTGTTATTTAAAACACTGTCCACAATAAACCCAAAAATCAATATCAATTTAATTCCAGTTAAATATTATTTAATTGGTACACTTCATTAAATCTAAATAAAAAGATTTAATCTTTTCTCAACTGGGTTCAAGAACAGTGTTAATGAAGACACCATTCACGACAAACCCAAATCACATTTGATATTCAATACAAGGCTCTGAATAGAAAATATATCGGCTTATATTCAATATCAAATTCTACGATTAACAAATGTCGTATTGGAAATAACGATATAAATATATATCTTTCAAATTTCCATAACAACATCCGTATAATCACGAATTCCAACATCGAAATATTCCGAAGACAATTTCGATTCAAATCCACTCCAATGCAATCATTGGAAATTCTGGTTATTTTTAAAACCCTTTTTCAAATTCAATTTATTTAAAAATAAATAGAATTATAATTCTAGTTCAAAACTAGTTCATTTCGATAAAAATCTATTTTTATCTTTTCAAATATGGAGTTTTTCATCCCAATTCTTTCTAAATCATTTCTTATGATTTTACACAAATTATTACTATTTTTAATAATTTTATCAAGGCCCGTACAGCCGATTTCCATCAACGGCCATCGAACTGCACTTACAGCGACCTTTTTCAAATTTGATTTGGACATAATTCCCAATCCAACCGTTAGATTTCTAATTTCAAATATTCGTTAGAAAGCTCTTTTCGATACGAACCCAACGGTTCCGGTTTTAGGAGAATCCGACGGTCGGATCTCCCGTAATGTCCCTTTGAAATCAATGGTCGAAATTCGCGAACTGCCGCGGCGCGGCGTGTTCTATTCAGGCCGTTATATTATATATATAATATATATTTCGTCGATTTCTATTTAAAACGAATTATATAAATAGTTTTAAAATTCGTTTCAAAAGCAATTTCAACTTCCATTTCAATTCAAATCAAAATTGAATTCTTTTTTATAAATTCGTTTTAAAATTCATTTCTATTCAATTCAAATTTCAATTCAATTTGAATTCATTTCAATTCGCTTTCAATTCCATTTGAATTCGTTTTCAATTCAATTCATTTCGAAATCGTTTTCAGTTCAATTCATTTTGAAATCGTTTTCAATTCAATTCATTTCGAAATCGTTTTATATTCAATTCATTTCGAAATCGTTTTATATTCAATTCATTTCGAAATCGTTTTATATTCAATTCATTTCGAAATCGTTTTATATTCAATTCATTTCAAAATCGTTTTATATTCAATTCATTTCAAAATGAATAGAATCGATATAAATCGTTTACGTCAAAATGGCGTCAATCTAATCAACACGGCTTCATAAATTTCTATTTTCAAATATTCTATTTCAAATATTTCTTTTTCAAAATAGTTGTTATTATCAAAATATTTCGTTCAACACATGACCAATCTCAATGAATGAGTACTGTCAACACATGAACCTTTATTTTATATTGATAAAGATGTAAATTTTATTACTAAAATATTTCGTTCAACACATGACCAATCTCAACGGATGAGTACTGTCAACACATGAACCTTTATTTTATATTGATAAAGATGTAAATTTTATTACTAAAATATTTCGTTCAACACATGACCAATCTCAACGGATGAGTACTGTCAACACATGAACCTTTATTTTATAATATTCTTTATTTTTCAAATTGGAATGAGGCCCAATCAATTACCATATAAAGTTAATTATATGGATTTTCATACAACACATGTATAATAGCATTGAAAAATAATCAACCATCAACCAAAGTGCACTACACTGTATAAGCATCAAATATAGATATCTAACGCTTATAACAGCCTGTCAATCAATCGATCGACATATTCAATCAATCGGGATGAGTGAACTTCAAATTTCATCCCAACACCCGTGTGGGGTTTCAAACAATCAAACACAGATTTTATTTGTGCAGTTGGGCGATGTGTAAAATTTATCGTCCCAATCAATGTCATTCAAATAGGTGTACATACACAAACCGTCCGGTTTGTAAATGAATATTTTATTTTATTCACTTCACGTTAAAAATTATATTTTTAACGATAAAACATTTTATTTTAACATATGAATTTCTATTCAGTTCACTCTTTAAATAAAATGATATTTTTATTTTTCTAACATATTTTAGAAAAATTCGGCGGCATAACGGCACGATACTAGAAACGGGACGAGGCCTAGCCTTATCCCCGGTCTAGTGAAGGCCCACGCCATTCACACATCAATCAAATCAATTTCATTTCACCAAACAATTCAATTCAAACCAAATCATCGAATTAATTTATGCAACCAAACAAACAAGTCCATGGTCTGTGGACGATTGTGTCGGGTGCTACTAAGCACCGTCTGCATCCTAGTATATATATATAGCTAGAAAAAGAAATTGAAAGGTGAGAAATTCTCACAGATAGCTATCCAATCATCTTGACTCTTCTTTGATAGAAATCTTCATCTTTATCGCATTTTTGTAATCTGATGCATTGTTGTAATGAACAGTGAAATGTTCTTCTGTATGCGTTCTATTTTGTCATGTTCTCAAACGATAGGGCGTTTCGAACGGTCTGGTTCGGTTTAGCGACTGGTTCGGACCGAGCGAAATTCCTTCTCGTCACAAGTTATATGCTAAACATAACAATTAAATCTCGATCTTTACCCACTCATCTCAAATATGCAACTCACATATTTTTATGCTCAAATGTTAAGCCTTTGAAATATTGAACTATGTAACTGTAACCTAAAAACAATTTTATATTTTCATTGTCCACACTGAGAATTTGGTTTGTTGTAGCATACCCAAAGTTAATCTTACTTCAGTGTATCCATTGTGATATATCAATTTATAGTATGTAAGTATTGCCAAGTTACACACTTGTGATCAAAGGGTAACTATACGAGAGCTGGTTTGTTAGTTAACCAATTTTACTGAATTTTTCTGTTGCAACATTATAGCTTTTATCATAAGAAAAGAACTATACTCGGAAAATTGGATAGGCATACACATGAGTGCATTGTGACAGTAGTAGATGAAATAAATTATGATAAACTTCAGTAACATTACTGACTGTTCCCTCAAGTTCTACTTATTCCCTTCATAAAAAAGTCTACGTAAAATTAGAATAATACAACTACATTAGTATACTTAACAACAATAGCCTAAGTTAGTACAGTTTACATTCTATATGGAAACCAGCTAACTTATTATATCCATCGTCAAGTATGAACTCATTCCTATCTACTGATGGCCTGCTGTGAAGTTATAGATATTATGCAAATACAGCGGCAGATGGTAGAAAAAATGGAAATGAAGTGCAAATTTAAGAGGGCATTTCAATTTTTTTAGATGCATTGAAGTAGGATAGTCTCGTTGTAGCTAGATTATAAATAGATGTATACACAAGCAAAAATAAATATCCATTTTAGTCCATGCTCACTTGGAAAACTCAATGAGAAGGAAACGCAAGAAAACAAAACTATATGTCATTTCCATTATGTAGTTTATAATCAGCAAGTTATAACTAATATAGACTGTCTTCAAACTTTAGTTATGTATTATTGCATCAATTAGTCCACAATAATGTTACGATGAAAAAGATTATACCCTGCTTAAAAAGGAGACCAAATGCTCTGTACCCGTTTCCCATGTACCCCTCTGTTCCCTCAATCTGAACCGTTGATCAATGGGTTTTTTTGCACTTAAATCCTTCTACAATAAAAATTGTTCAGGGACTGATGTGCAAAATGGCGGAAATCAGTGGTTTAGATTGGATGGGGATAGGAGGTACATGGGAAACGGGGACAGATCATTTGGCGGGCTTAAAAAGCACCCACTGTTTCAACCTTCAGACGTACGTGGGTCATAACCAATCCTTCCACCTAATGAAGTTGCACTACTTTTGCTGACAGATGAGTCGCTATGTGAAAACTGTCCTAGTCAGTTTTGGTGGTTCTCAAAGCTCCATCAATGTCTGCACAGTAGCACATTAGTGATTCTTCTTCAAGACCTTAAGTTTTAAGTAACAAAGTTGATTTTCTGCTGAAACGTATACGACATATAACCTTTTCTATGAGCTGAAACCAGCACAAAAATTTAAAATCATTTACTGATGGATAAACTACGTCTAAATGCAAGTAATAAAAGAATACATCCAAATTACATAAAAAATCATAAAAGTTTAGATGTGTAAATAATATGATATCAAAAATAATTAAAAAGCCAACTTGCATAAGCTTACCGGCCTTATCTACAGCAAATGATTAAAAAAAGACCATTAATATTGTGGTTGTAATCTAACTTTAGAATAAATAAAATAGGTTTGAGCGATCCAATATTTGTTGAATTTCCTTTATACTATATGCGTTGAACGGTATACTACAAAGAGTAACTTACAATACAATTTCAAAAATTCCATATTGCCAGGTGACTTTACAGGCTCACATACCGTAAATCTATAGTAAAGGCTTTTTACTAATCTATTTTGGTTAACTATAAGCTTTAAAAAAATTACAATTCATGCTTTAAGGGATTTATGAAAATAAACGTCGTGATTACTTTGTGAAAAATGTAATAGCATACGAACATGTAGTTAATAGATTTTATTTCACGGCGCCTTTTAGAATTTGGTTATCTTTTGTTAAAAAACAGCCCTTGTTTATTTGTTCGATAAAAGATTACTATAAACTAAATGATCAGCTCTACGAATTTTGAAGAAAAAGAAGGCATTACTGGTAAGTTAACTTGATCATGTTGAAATTGTACCCGAGTTTTTGAGTGTGCCCATCACTCGCCCAGTGCCTATGCTTAAAGCATACTGTCTTTTGGAAAGGAACAAATCTGAGAACAACAGTGTATCTAATAATGAGATCCCATTCGAAATATGATTGAGCATTATATAATCTTTGGAGGTAGCTTTAACATTGAATTGTGCAGTACATAGTATGAAAAATCAATTAATTCATGATAGAGATTTAGGCTTTTATAATTACACGTCAAAGTTGGGCGTGAATACAAATTGAATGATTTATCAAATGATTCAAACTGAACTGCCATTGCCAACTTCTTAAGAAAACAACAACGAAAAAGTCAGGTTGGAAGCATAACCTAATAAAATAAGCATTCAAACTAAAATTTGAACGAATTCTCCAAATAAATGACAAAAAAAACATATTATAAACTGAAATTAATAATTATAGAGTTATGATGAAGGCAACAATGAATTTGGTTTGAAATTCCCTTTCATACCCTTCATTTAAACTACTCATCTTAAAAAATTAGAATTTTAAGTCTCGGTTGAAACAAATTTTAATCGTTTTTTGATTAAAGATTAAACAAATATACCATTCAATTCCAATGTGCAGATCTTATTTGAGACTGATACATTCGAATTGAGTTATCAATCGATCAATAATAGCTCAAGCTTCAAGATGTTCAACCGAAAACACTGACCGAAATTAACAGAATAACTTGCATAAATTGGATTATCTTCAACCAAAGAAGGATCCCTATCCGACTCAACAATTATGGTAAAATAAAGAAAGCCAAAAGTTGTTCAACACTTATTAAATCGAGGGAAAACTGGTTGTGGTGAATAAAATGGGGAACATGAAAATGAAATCAGGTACAAAATCGTTGTGAAGTAACCGTTGAAAAATAGTTATTAACTATAAACAAAATGCAGAAACTGATTCGAAAACTTTATCCATGCCTATGGTATTTGGTAAAATTAAAATGGGAGAATTGAAAGTTGAGGAGGCTATGGATAAAAAGGGGAGAACCATTTAAGGGAAGAGATGGAAAACTTAACAATGGAAATGTAGATAAGTCGATTAATTGGGGAAAAAATGATGAAAAAATGAATTTGAAACACGTAAGCAGGATTTCTGAAACCTTGTTGAGAAGAAAATGTGAACGGACATTTCTTCTTCTACTGCATATTTCGAAGAGCGGAATGGACAAAGTGGATGAAGAACAGAAGAAGTGGAATGGGGAAAGGGGATGAAGTTAACGATGATCAGTTGTTTCGAAATAAAGAGCAGTCATTTAAAAAAAAACCAAAGTTGAAGAAGGCAGTCAATCAGCGATTGTAGAAGAAATTGGATTAGTTCTGAAGGTGGGAGAAAAACAAAATTCAGGCAGTGTAAAAAAGTATTGGCCAACGGAAATGAGAAAGGAGCTTGCTGAAACAACCGGAATAAAGCAACCGGGAATAAGCGGAGTACACGTGGCGGCTGGATGTGAGGAAGGGAAGACGTGCAATTCACGTGGCGTATGGATATCACGAGATGCAAAATCATTTAACGGTGCAGATTGCTGCCGCATTATTTCACCGCATTAACCATCGGTCGATCTAGCATTTTTGAATGAGAAATACCTCTTGCACATCAATTAATCAGTGGAAACAATAGCAAGATATACATGGAACGTTATGTAATTTTGGTAGCATAGCGTAATAGTTAATACCAATACTGTCAAAGGAATCAAATCCAAAATTATTGTGTAGAACACGAACAAACTATGCAGTCAAGTCAGAGCAATAAATACAAAGATGCATACTAACATTGTCCGAATCCAAAAAAAAGGTAAATAAATGATTTTAAAAATTTTAGGAAAATTGGTACCCTGAAAAGGAAGAGATGAGAGTTCTATTATGAGGCGAGAAGGCATGATGTTGCAAATCAAGAAAAAGGTGCCACCTCCATCCGAGTGATTTGCACTCCCGCCTCCATGGAAGTCTGTAACGACCCGTGTTCTACGCATCATAGGATCGTAGAATATTTATTTCTCTCACATTCGAAGTCGTATAGTCATGTAACTTTGGGAGACGACTATTGGGGTCATTTCCCATTTTCATGATTTTTATCGATTTTTAAATGACCATTTTACCCCTAGTTGGTGCTGTTTTGGCCATAACTTTTGATTGAAAAGGAATTTTGACCTGAAACCACCTTCATTGGCTCCGGATGATGGTTTAGAATTCCGTAGAGTGGTCACATTTGCCAAACGGACTTACCGTTTGGGAGATATGGCTGAAACAAGTTTCAAATGGTAAAAAACAGCTTAATTGGGCTTAACCGGGTAATTAGCAGCTAGGCCCAACGGGGATTTCGGGATTGGAGATGTATAGGGGCTGGTTAGGGATAGAAAACATTTCTTTCAGCCGCCACTTTCATTCTTGGAACCCTAGCAATGGCCTCCAACACCCAAATCACCTTCTAATCACTTTCTAATCAAGTTTTGGCTTAATCTACATCAAATTAAGAAGAGAAAACACGAAAGCAAGGTTAGAGCTACTGTTAGACATCAGTATTCACCCAAATCAGCGAGGTTTCAGTTCTGAAAATTTTATTTGTGGCCAAGGTGAGTGATTAGCATTGTTTTGACACTAATTACGGTTAATTAAGGGTAATTAGTGAAGATTAGCGAATTTATACACTAATAAATTTTGGAAAAATATCTATAAATTTGAAAATAATATTTTATGCCTCTGGTAGAAATTTGGTTTAATTTGGTTAAGTTCTGTTAACCCTAGGATTAGTTTTGCTTAAACATGCTTAAGGGAAAATATGAGGTTTTGGGTATATTTGATCCATTTTGACATGTAAATTCATTGTTTTGGTGTTTGTGGTTAGTTTGCTATGTTGCTATGACTGTATGAACTGTTTTGTGATTGATTAGTATAGTTAGATTGGTCGAAAACGTCGTCGAATGGCGTAAACAAGTTGCTGGAAAAAGTTGCAGAAAGTT
Source organism: Allium sativum (assembly GCA_030737875.1). Lineage (NCBI taxonomy): Eukaryota > Viridiplantae > Streptophyta > Magnoliopsida > Asparagales > Amaryllidaceae > Allium > Allium sativum. The sequence continues at coordinate 344,255,043 of CM060919.1, forward strand.
GTGCAGGGTTTCGGATCGGATCGGGTATGGGCTCGGATCGGATATGAGAGCTGGGCAAGGAACCCGACCCGAACTGGAATCTGGCACAAAAGAAGTTTGGCAAGAAGGAAGGCCACTGCTTAGAGTTGGAGTTGGACAGAGGATCGGATCGGAGCTATGGAGCAGGATCGGATCGGAGTAGGCAAGCGAGGAGGATCGGATCGAAGTAGGCAAGCGAGGAGGATCGGATCGGGCAGGCAAGCTGGAGCAGGAGGGACGAACCGAACCGAATGGAGCGTGACATCCGAACCGAACCGAATGGAGCGTGACATCCGAACCGAATCGACGTCTGAAGGGGGAAGATCACTGAACCGAACCGCATCCAGGAGTACTATGAAGCATTGCACCGAACCGAACCGTGTTATACGTATGTATCCGAACCGAATCGAATTCTGGTCCACTTCTACGCGACGACTCTTTTGAAGACCAACTCCAATTCGATCAAAACCCGAGATGCAAAGGAAGTCCAAATGATGAGCTTTGACTCAGGATCTAGCTGGGAACCAATGAGTGAGCTTCATGATTGGGCTTTGCTGCGGGACGTATGCCAAGGGGCTATCGATGTCTATGACTTTGGATCACTATGTATGGGAGGTACGTGAACGGATTCAGGGCCACAGCGGCCTAGGTACGAATAAAGGGCTATAGACTAATGAAGTGGGGTCATTTGTAAAGATTTGGTCATGACTCCATGTGGTAAGCTTGGCAGTAGCCGTAGTTGTACAAGTCGAACTCCGTCACTGCTTCGATGAGTCTAGTGATTGACAGTGGTGGACATTGTATGTTTTGCGCACTGAGTGAGAGATGTGAGGATGGTTGCTATGGTTGATTTGTTTGCCATCATTATGACATGCACACCCCAACCCGTATCCTTTACACTATTTGTTATGGCACCTTAGAGTATTGTACGGTATGTGGTGCTAACTCTTTGGTTGCAGGTCCAGGTTCAGGTATGGTTTAGTATACCTGTTATTGTTCTGTTTAGATGCTTATCGCTCATACCAGACTTTTGTCTGACCCAGAGTTTTATGTCTCTTCTTATTACTCTGGGTGCTCACACGAGCAGACTAGAGACAGGTTAGCTGGTGATGCACGGGTAGATGATCCGGAGACGAGCAGGAGGCTTCCACGTATGATATATATAGTATTCTCCCTGTGTTATTGAGGGTCACTGCTTGGGCATTAGTAGTGCACCTTCTACTTTAGCTTTCTTTTGTTTTAGATACAGTAAATTTGGAAAGTTGTAATAAGCTGTATTTAGATTTCCGATGCTCTGATGTTGATGTTGGTTTTAGTTATCAGCTTATGCACTGTCTCACCTGTTTTATGTCAAGTATGTTATTATTATATTTTATTCCATGCGCTGTGAGACATTCTACAGGTTCTTGGTTAGTTCATTCTCTTCTTTCCTTTCTTTGGCGACCATTCCGTGCTAGTCAGGCATGTGTACAGCGCACTTTTGGAGGAAATGTCGGCTGGTGCGGGGCGGGCCATCACACTTGGTATCAGAGCTCTAGGTTGCGTAGTTAACCTAGGGAAAGACACCAGGGAGAGATAACATACGTATATGAGAGAGCGTATTTGTGAATACTTTGGTTTTCAAAAGCTATATATGTATATACTATTAGTAGTATAAGAATGAAGTCGTACTGCACTAGCACCACTATGGGGTCGTTAATCGTTTCCTTTTTCAGATTGACGATGAGCCGATATGCTAGAGGTGCTGGTAGGGGAGCCAATAATGGGAATGCTGCTGACATGAGGACGATGTTTACTGGCCTCATGAGAGAGATGCTTAGGGATGTGCAGAGGGAAGCTCCTAATGGTGGAAATGGTGGTGGTCCAATAGTGCAGGCGCCGAGGGTCGACTTCGCCAAGCTGAATAAGGATTATACTAGTCTTGGTGGGAAGCCGTTCCACGGAACGGAGTCAGCTACGGATGTTCAGGATTGGTTGGATAGTTGCAAATGTATCTTCGAAGATTTGGGTATCGAGGATGCGATGAAGAGAAAGCTAGCGTCCCGTCAGCTGCAAGGGCGGGTAATGAATTGGTGGAATGCTAGGATCAGATTACTTGGGAGCAATTTAAGGTTCGCTTTAGCGAGAAATTCATTCCAGCTACTCAGAAGTCAGTGTTGTTTAAGAAATTCTTGGAGCTCAAGCAGAATGGCAGAGCTGTCTCGGAGTATATAGCTGAATTCGACACTTTGTCGAAGTATGGGTTATCTCTTATTGATACTGCCGAGAAGAAGAATGAGAAATCATAACTGGTTTGGATCAGTACTTGGGGGAAAGGCTTATTAACCACATCGATGAGACGTTTGAATCTATTGTGGGGAAAACATTGATATCAGAAAGTCTCTACCCTAAGCCGAAGACCGAGGTTGCATCTGCAAAGGAGCCAAAGCCACAAGCAAGTGGTGGAGGCAAGGGTGGTTCCCAGAATAAGAGAAAGCAGAATCAGACTAAGGATGGTCAGAAGAAAAAGAATAAGCAAGATGTTGAGTGCTTCAGCTGTGGTAAGAAGGGCCATTATGCTAGTAATTGTCGGGCCAAGCCAGCGGATAGGAAATGCTTCAACTGTGGCCAAATGGGACATCATAAGGACAAGTGTCCGCAACCCCCTAAAGAAAAGCAGATGGTGAAAGCATATGCCCTTAATGCTATTCCTTCTTCGTCGAATGCCCCAACTGCGGCGGAGAAGGGAAAGAATGTCGTCATCCAAGGTATGCTTTCTGTTTATGACGTTCCTGTTAGAATTTTGTTTGATACCGGAGCTTCTAGTTCTTTCATATCTAGTGACCTGGTAGATAGGTTGGGATTGGAGCCCGAGATTGTCGATAGACCTTTAGTAGTGACGAACTCGATTGGTGGTTCGACTAGCCTTAGCATGATTTGTCATAATGTGGTCTTATCGAGTCATGGATGCATGTTTGTTTGTGATTGCTTTTTTTGGGCTTTACTGGGTTTGGCATTATTTTGGGAGTAGATTGGCTCCAAAGATACGGGGTGGTGGTAGACTGTGAGGGCTTTTTGGTGACAGCTAGAGCGGATGATGGGCGGAGGATAGTGGTTGGTGGTCTACCCAGTGAGGGGGTATTGGCTAGTTTTCTAAACTCCCTCGACATTCCGCATAGTGAGTTGTCAGGTTTGCCCATGGTTGGCCAATATCCGGATGTTTTCGAAGAAGTGACCGGGCTTCCACCACATCGAGAGATTGAGTTCCGTATTGATTTGGTGAAAGATGCCAGACCTATAGTGATGCCACTTCGTCGTATGGCACCAAGGGAGCAGCGAGAGCTCGGGGTGCAAGTCAATGATCTTTTGAAGAAGGGATTTATCAGAAGGAGTGTTTCTGAGTGGGGAGCACCAGTTGTGTTTGCTACCAAGGCGGATGGTTCCCTTCGTTTGTGTGTAGACTACCGCGAGTTGAATAAAGTGACGAGGAAGAACAAGTATCCTCTACCGCGGATAGATGATCTGTTCGATCAGTTGAGTGGCGCGAGAGTATTTTCTCAGTTGGATCTCGCGACAGGTTTTCATCAGGTTAGAGTGGAAGCTGAGAGTATTGCTAAAACGGCAATTCGGATGCCGTCTGGATTTTGTGAGTGGTTGGTCATGCCATTCGGGCTGACCAATGCCCCAACATATTTTGTGGATCTTATGAATAGGGTATTCAGAGATCAATTAAATAAGTTTGTCCTTGTGTTCGTTGATGATATTTTGGTCTATTCGAGGACAGAGGAAGAACATAAGGAACATTTAAGAATAGTGATGGAGGTGTTGAGAAAACACCAATTGAAAGCAAAGTTTTCTAAGTGTCACTTCTGGAGGAGGGAAGTGAGGTTCTTGGGCCATGTTGTTTCAGAGAATGGTATCGCCGTGGATCCTGCGAAGGTGGCTACAGTACAAGATTGGTCTACGCCGAAGAATGCAACGGACATAAGAAGTTTCTTGGGATTAGCTGGATATTATCGTAAGTTTATCCAAGGCTTCTCCAAGATAGCAGCACCGTTGACCCAGTTGACCAAGAAGAATCAAGCTTTTGTCTGGGATGGAAGGTGCGAGAATGCATTCAAGAGTCTAAAGGACAAGTTGACATGTGCACCAGTGTTAGTCATTCCTAAGGGGAATGAGGAGATGATGGTATATACAGATGCCTGTGGTACCGGACTAGGTGCTGTATTGATGCAAGGCGGTAGGGTTGTAGCTTATGCAAGTCGGCAATTAAAAACGCACGAGAGAAGATACCCTACCCATGATTTGGAGTTGGCGGTGATCGTGTTTGCATTGAATATGTGGAGACATTATCTCTTGGGAGAAAGATTTGAGTTGTTTACAGATCATAAGTCGTTGAAGTATCTTTTCTCTCAGAAGGATCTAAATATCCGGCAACAAAGGTGGTTAGAATTCTTAGTTTCCTATGATTTCGACATTACATATACACCAGGAAAGGGCAATGCGGTGGCTGATGCGTTGAGTAGGAGACATGCCAGTTTAGGGCTATGTTTCTAGAATGGAAGCAACTGGAGTATATCGCGGGGTTTAATTTCAGACCAAAGTGCGAATTGGATCCAGTCATGCTAGCTAGTTTAGCGATCAAACCCACTTTGATAGAGCGGATTGGTTCCAGCCAGAGGGACGATCCTAATCTCTTGGAAATCATCTCCAAGTTAGAGATGGGTATCAATGAGGAGATGAACAAATATGGGCTTGATCGATACAGATGGCTTAGAAAGGATGGAAGACTAGTTGTACCCAATGTCAATGGATTGAGAGATGAAGTGCTTAGAGAGTGTCATCACTCAAAACTGACTATACACCCCGGTGGTAATAAGATGTATCGAGACATGAGACAGACTTACTACTGGGAAGGGATGAAAAGAGATGTTGGAAAGTTTATATCCAAATGCATGAATTGCCAGCTAGTTAAAAGCGAGCAAAAGAAGCCTAGCGTGTTGTTGCAACCATTAGAAATTCCCGAATGGAAATGGGAGCAAGTCTCGATGGATTTCATCGATGGTTTACCAAAGACTAGATCGGGACATGATAGCATTTGGATAATTGTGGATCGATTGACTAAGAGTGCAAGATTTATACCAGTCAAATCGACCAGAACGGCAGCTAAGTTAGCAGAATTGTATATGAAGTGGGTAGTGAGATTTCATGGAGTACCTAAAAGTATTGTGAGTGACTGAGATCCGTTGTTCACTAGTGGGTTTTGGAAGAGCTTACAAGAGGCTCTAGGGTCAGAATTACATCTCAGTACCGCATATCATCCTCAAACCGATGGTCAAACAGAGAGGGTGAATCGTATATTGGAAGACCTCTTGAGAGCATGTATATTGGATTTTGGTGGATCATGGGATGACCTTTGCATCTAGTAGAGTTTGCATATAATAATAGCTACCAATCCAGTATCGGTATGGCTCCATATGAAGCTTTGTACGGAAGACCGTGCAACTCACCATCGTGTTGGATAGAGACTGGCGAGAAGTTTATGCTTGGACCAGATGTGGTGAGGGAAACTTCAGATAAGATTAAGATCATTCAACAACGAATGAAGGCTGCCCAAGATAGGTAGAAGAGTTATGCTGATAAGAGGAGAAGAGACTTAAAGTTCTCCGTTGGTGACTTGGTGTTTGTCAGGATTTCTCCGTTGAAGAGCGTGATACGATTTGGCAGGAGAGGCAAGTTAGCACCAAGATTTGTTGGTCCATTCCCTGTTCTTGAACTAGTCGGGAATTTGGCGTATAGAGTTGGCTTACCAGAGAAGATGGCGGGAGTTCACAACGTATTTCATGTTTCCCAACTAAGGAAGTTCGTTCACGACTCAGATATGACTATTTCACCTGATCAGTTAGAGGACATCGAAGTAGAACCCGAGGTGGTTGGGAACCGCAAGCCGATCCGTATTGTCGAGCACGATATGAAGCAACTTCAAAGGAAGGCGGTGAAGCTAGTCAAGGTTCAGTAGGGAGAAAACGAGAATGACTGTACTTGGGAGACAGAGGAGAGTATTAGAAAGATGTATCCAGAACTCTTCGCCTGGTAAGATTTTAACTTCGATTTAGTTTTCCACATGCTAGGATAGGCTTGTTTGCTTGTTTGCATGTTTGATTGTTGTATGTGGTTGTTAGGCATGCGGGATCCTTTATATGTTTTGGGTTAAGGAATTTCGGGGACGAAATTTCTTAAGGGGGGGAGAGTGTAACGACCCGTGTTCTACGCATCATAGGATCGTAGAATATTTATTTCTTTCACATACGAAGTCGTATAGTCATGTAACTTTGGGAGACGACTATTGGGGTCATTTCCCATGTTCACGATTTTTGTCGATTTTTAAATGACCATTTTACCCCTAGTTGGTGCTGTTTTGGCCATAACTTTTGACTGGAAAGGAATTTTGACCTGAAACCATTTCCATTGGCTCCGGATGATGGTTTACAATTCCGTAGAGTGGTCACACTAGCCAAACGGACTTACCGTTTGGGAGATATGGCTGAAACAAGTTTCAAATGGTGAAAAACAGCTTAACTGGGCTTAACCGGGTAATTAGCAGCTAGGCCCAAAGGGGATTTGGGGATTGGAGATGTATAGGGGCTGATTAGGGTTAGAAAATATTTCTTTCAGCCGCCACTTTCATTCTTGGAACCCTAGCAATGGCCTCCAACACCCAAATCACCTTCTAATCACTTTCTAATCAAGTTTTGGCTTAATCTACATCAAATTAAGAAGAGAAAACACGAAAGCAAGGTTAGAGCTGCTATTAGACATCAGTATTCACCCAAATCAGCGAGGTTTCAGTTCTGAAAATTTTATTTGTGGCCAAGGTGAGTGATTAGCATTGTTTTGACACTAATTACGGTTAATTAAGGGTAATTAGTGAAGATTAGCAAATTTATACACTAATATATTCTGGAAAAATATCTATAAATTCGAAAATAATATTTTATGCCTCTGGTAGAAATTTGGTTTAATTTGGTTAAGTTCTGTTAACCCTAGGATTAGTTTTGCTTAAACATGCATAAGGGAAAATACGAGGTTTTGGGTATATTTGATCCATTTTGACATGTAAATTCATTGTTTTGGTGTTTGTGGTTAGTTTGCTATGTTGCTATGACTGTATGAACTGTTTTGTGATTGATTAGTATAGTTAGATTGGTGGAAAATGTCGTCGAATGGCGTAAACAAGTTGCTGGAAAAAGTTGCAGAAAGTTGTGCAGGGTTTCGGATCGGATAGGAGAGCTGGGCAAGGAACCCGACCCGAACTGGAATCTGGCACAAAAGAAGTTTGGCAAGAAGGAAGGCCACTGCTTAGAGTTGGAGTTGGACAGAGGATCGGATCGGAGCTATGGAGCAAGATCGGATCGGAGTAGGCAAGCGAGGGGGATCGGATCGGAGTAGGCAAGCGAGGGGGATCGGATCGGGCAGGCAAGCTGGAGCAGGAGGGATGAACCGAACCGAATGGAGCGTGACATCCGAACCGAACCGAATGGAGCGTGACATCCGAACCGAACCGACGTCTGAAGGGGGAAGATCACCGAACCGAACCGCATCCAGGAGTACACTACGAAGCATTGCACCGAACCGAACCGTGTTATACGTATGTATCCGAACCGAATCGAATTCTGGTCCACTTCTACGCGACGACTCTTTTGAAGACCAACTCCAATTCGATCAAAACCCGAGATGCAAAGGAAGTCCAAATGATGAGCTTTGACTCAGGATCCAGCTGGGAACCAATGAGTGAGCTTCATGATTGGGCTTTGCTGCGGGACGTATGCCAAGGGGCTATCGATGTCTATGACTTTGGATCACTATGTATGGGAGGTACGTGAACGGATTCAGGGCCACAGCGGCCTAGGTACGAATAAAGGGCTATAGACCAATGAAGTGGGATCATTTGTAAAGATTTGGTCATGACTCCATGTGGTAAGCTTGGCAGTAGCCGTAGTTGTACAAGTCGAACTCCGTCACTGCTTCGATGAGTCTAGTGATTGACAGTGGTGGACATTGTATGTTTTACGCACTGAGTGAGAGATGTGAGGATGGTTGCTATGGTTGATTTGTTTGCCATCATTATGACATGCACACCCCAACCCGTATCCTTTACACTATTTGTTATGGCACCTTAGAGTATTGTACGGTATGTGGTGCTAACTCTTTGGTTGCAGGTCCAGGTTCAGGTATGGTTTAGTATACCTGTTATTGTTCTGTTTAGATGCTTATCGCTCATACCAGACTTTTGTCTGACCCAGAGTTTTATGTCTCTTCTTATTACTCTGGGTGCTCACACGAGCAGACTAAAGACAGGTTTGCTGGTGATGCACGGGTAGATGATCCGGAGACGAGCAGGAGGCTTCCACGTATGATATATATAGTATTCTCCCTGTGTTGTTGAAGGTCACTGCTTGGGCATTAGTAGTGCACCTTCTACTTTAGCTTTCTTTTGTTTTAGAGACAGTAAATTTGGAAAGTTGTAATAAGCTGTATTTAGATTTCCGCTGCTCTGATGTTGATGTTGGTTTTAGTTATCAGCTTATGCACTGTCTCACCTGTTTTATGTCAAGTATGTTATTATTATATTTTATTCCATGCGCTATGAGACATTCTACAGGTTCTTGGTTAGTTCATTCTCTTCTTTCCTTTCTTTGGCGACCGTTCCGTGCTAGTCGGGCATGTGTACAGCGCACTTTTGGAGGAAATGTCGGCTGGTGCGGGGTGGGCCGTCACAAAGTCGTTGCAGTTTCACCTGTAGAGAAATATTGTCATTTCCGCCTCTCATCGAAGTAGTTGCAGAAAAAATTGTATGTGTATTTGAGGTCCACTACAGATACTGTAGTTGGAATACCACAGTACAAAAGGATTTCGCCCATTGCTTATCCTAAGATCTGTAGATTACAAAAGATGCAGAGGAACATGAATAGTTGGTTGCCGGTAAGCATAAAACATATCATGTAACACATGTGCAGTTGCCAGTTATTTCATGTAGAAAATAGAAAACGGTGGCAAACAACGTGATCAAGAGTCGTGTAAAATGACATGTGCTAGCCAACCGACAAATCGAAGCTTTGGAAAACAAAAAGTCAAAAGAATGATAATAACATCTATGTTATGTATTTGTATTAATCAGATAAAAAAAGATTATGAATCCAATATAAAAATGACGTTAAATCCTTCCAAAATTGGAGATAGCAATATACAATGAAATGCAACTTAACAATTTTTAGAATGTCTTATTAAACAATCATTGAATTATTTAAAAACATGTGATCCACAAACAAAATACACACTTACTTATACAGATTTTCATTTGTTTATCCTTTTATCTTGAGATGAATAATATTATGAAATTACATGAATCATAATTCAGATATTTAGCAATGGCCTTGTATCATGCTAGACATCTCATTGGTGACATTAAAGAATTCATAACTATCAAATGTAGCGCTGGTGTTAATTATCCAGACACAACCCATAGGCAAAAGCAACTTAACCTGTGTAGAAATCATTTTTCCGCACATAAATATATTGAGACATCAAGTCCATCAGATCTAAAGTTACATATGTAAACAATAAAAATTCATATTTGATTTTGGATTAAGAAGTCAAAAGTTAAATAAAGACCTCTTTGTCTCGCATAGAAGCCAATAATTTGTTGTGAAATCAAATTAAGCATACATAGTATACAATTAGGGTTGAAGCATGAATTGGAAAAAATCAGTGTTGGACATAAAGCAATCTTCTACCAAAAATCAATCTGAACTATGAAATTAATCCAGACATAAAACACAGAAAACAACCATCGGAGTTAAAAAAGTAATACCTCAAGTAAATTCAAAACCGTGACGGGAGAAGTGATTGACGTTGACAGGTTAAGAAGCTGGCGATGGAGCCAGCGAGGATGCGTTGGCCATCAAATTTTTGTACACGTAATTGTTAATTTCGATTATGAAATCTTTGATGGAAACGGATAAAAAAGGGCAGAAGGGAATAAAACCGCCGTGGTTCTGAAGTGCTCCTGAAAGCGGTGTGACTCAGCGATTTTGTGGTTGATGAAGGAGATGTCGCTATTGTCTACTATCTTAGGTAGGGTTTTCAGTGGTGAACAGGGCGGGGAATTGGGGAAGGGGAAAATGGCATGAAATCGACAATCGAAGAAGGGACCGTTGCAAGCGTCATAAGTTGTGAAAATGGCGTAGATCTGAAGCTGGATAAGAGGAGTGAAACTGAAGGAAGTAGGAACAAAGAGAAGGCGTGGTATTGAAAAATGTGGAAGCAGATAGCAGTTCGAAAACAATGTATAGATGGAGAAACTGATAAAAGGCGTAAAATTGAAAAAAAAGGACAGATGTCAGAATAGAAACGCATTGGTTCTTGCTTTCCAGTATAAGTAATAGATAGATATAATGTATTAAAAAACCTATGATTGATAATTGAGTGTTTTTGAATATTTAAATATCACTGTGCCTAAATGTTGATTTATAAAATATCGTGAAACGAGATTTTGAGATTTAAAATGGAAAAACTATTTTTCTAAAAAAAGAATTTGAATTTCGAATGGGCTAAGAAATATTAACTTGTTTGAATAATAAAAACAAGTAGTGAATTTATAAACAATGTTTATAAATTAAATAATGCGGAAATTAAAGTGAATTTATAAACGGTGTTTATAAATGAAATGGAATAATTATCACTGGATAATTTAATATTTAAATTCAAATGTGAATTTAAAAATGGAAATTTGGAATCGTTTTAAAGAAGTAAACGATGAAGTTTATTCTTATGTTCAGAATGTAAATTTAACTAAAATAAATCCGTATGGATTTATGATTTGAATTCGGTTAGTTCGAATTCAATTAAATAAAATATGTCTAGAAAAAATATTAGGATTGTATTAAATAGAAGTTAAATTTAAATATGAAAATAGATTCTATGTTATATATGGATAAGTTATGATAAATAAAATATTCCAAAATAAGATTTTGGTTTCAAATAGATTTTGAAATGGAACTTGTTTTAAATTATAAAACAAGGAAGTTAAATTTATAAAGTGTTTATAAATTAAGTAAGATAATTATCGTGGGATAATTTGGTATTTTAAATTCGAGCATGAATTTAAATGTGAATTGGAAAAACGAGTTGAAATAAAGAACGATTGACTATATTTTGGAATTCATAATATAAACTGAATTGAGATAAATCTAAGGATATATAAACTAGAATTCGATCATATCGAATTTTATAAAATAATTTATTTATTTTTAAATAAATTAGAATTTGATATAGAAAATTAAGCCATAAATAAATTTATAACTGAGTTATGGAATAATCGATGGATAGGGATAATCGAGAATATTAAGTTGGGTTTGGTAAATGAGCTGAATTTATATTAAAATATATGAGAAACGAAATTGGAATTTATATATTAAATGAAGTTTAACGTTTATATTTAAATATAATTAAAATGAGCTTGCCGCAACACGGTAGTTCGTAATTTGGCATTTCGAACTTCAATTGTGTATATAGAACTCAATTTAAGTCGGAATTTTTTGAAATAAGAATTGTCGGGACCAATTTGATTATAGTTTTCTAATGGAAGAGAAAAATCTGCATTTTGTCTTATAGATTTTGAGTTATGTCAAAATCAAATTTTCAGAGAAACAACACCAGAACTATTATAAAACCATAACAGTTTATTTAAACAAATAAAGGATTTTAAGTAAATAAAATCCGAATTTCTTTTAGAAAAATCTAGACTTGAGATATAAAATAAATATGAACTCAAGTGGAGTAAGTGAACTGATTTTTGAGACAAAAATCAGATTCTTAATGATTGAATAGAATTAACTAATTTGAAGAAGAATTAGTAAATCATGTTTTGAATCGAAATTGAGCGTTAGATAAGTGAATAGGGGTTATGAATTTAAATTCGAAATTGAATATGAAACTTGAGTTGAAATGGAATTATATTGGGTTTTAAGTAAATTAAAAATATATCCAAATGTGTTATGTTCAAATAAAAAGTGAAATGGGCCAAAGAGCTAATTAAAGAATAAATTAGCGAATTGAGTTAAAAATGATTGACTTGAGTTAGAATAAATTGGGAATGGACGTACATGGGTTAGACAGGTATGGAATAAAGTGTATCAAGATTTAAAATTCGTGTGCTCGACAAAAAGGTACACATTTAAATTCCATATGAGTTTTTATGCGCCAAATCGGCAATCCACTTGGCTTTTTGATTTTCTTTTTGAATGGAAAGGGCTAGAGAGGCGAGTTGAGGTTTGAGCTATTGACCGGTACAAAGGAGGTGTTAGCGAAATTTTCTGGAAATTTAAGGAGTTATAATATTTTTAAGAAAATTTGATAACTAGAAAACAATATATCGATATATATAGAATTTGATAAGGAAACGAACTTAAATATAATATTATAAACAAAAGGGAAATCTATTATTAAATCTGGTAAAGATAGAAAGATAAACGTATACATGTTTTAAAAATGAGTAATTGGTTTATATGATGTTGATTATTCGAGTTAAGTCGTCTTATCCGTTTTGAAGTTAACAATGTTATTAAATCAATTTATGAGGGGTATTTATACCCCAACTTGATTGATTTTGTTATTAACCAATAAACAGCAAGATTTATTCCCGATGATAAAGGTTTGAATAAGATTTAGTTGAATGTAGTATTTTGGATTGTTGTAGCAATGTTTTACACAACATTCGTTTTAACCCAGATAAGTGGAATTTTGAAAATATAATAATAAATATTTCCTAAGTATAGAAATGAATGGTCGTGAAAGAAAGAAGTATTTGGAATGTTTTCCAATTATTAATAGAAGATATTTTCTAAGTATAAAAAAAATAAAAGATGGTGATATATGGAAATGGTTTCCAAATAGAGTAAGAGGCCAAGATGATTATTGAAATTATTTGGTTAAAAGATATTGATAAGGAAATGGAGAAGTGATTTAATTAATGAAATAAGGGGCCAGTGATTATTTGATGCTTTGAATAGATGTTTGTTTTCTTCGATAGTTAAATAACGGACTATTGAAGTATTTACCAATATCGTTGTCAATATGGAGAGACCGGTTGGATTATTATCCGAGAACCACTTTGTATTGGCAGCAGTGTTGCGAATCAGATTATTTGAAGATCATCGAAGACAGAGTAAAGTGCAAGGGCTTTGTCTGTTAATCCTAAGTAGAAATTGCCTAAGATGGGTTAATGGAAATTGTGCCTTCGGTTTCGTTCAATCCCAGAATGAATGTATATGGACGAATTTCTGACAGAGTATTTCCAATTATCGCATATGTTGGTCTGTATAAATATATATGTGGATGTTGGTCTGTATAAATATATATGTGGTGGCGGAGAATTTATTCTCATAGCATAATATCCAGATTATATTTATGCAAATCAATTAATGGTTAACGGAACTGACAATGTGGCATTCAAAGTGATTGTGCTATCAATGAAAAGTAAGTGCGCCTCCGGCCTTAAAAACTGGGAAATGACAAAATCGGGCAGGCAGCATGGCTAAGTGGGTAGCTCCCAACTAGGGTGTATTATCACCTATCTAGAGAAATTCATTTCATTCTTTATTCTCTTAGATTTTGTCCCATTCGGGAAAACGGTTGTTGATCCCAACTGTTAGTAATATACATTTGATACACTCAAGCGAAATGAGTGGTTGGTCATGTGTGGCCGGGTTACAAGATATTCTTGTTGAACCCACTGTACTCCTCTCTAGAGATACACTATGGAAGGTGGTTTCATACCTTGTCATTTAGTGTCTTATTCCACTTGGAGCAGGAGGCTTCAGTGTTGATATTTAGTGTCTTATTCCACTGTGTTGTATTTGTGATATACTCTGATAATGTATGTAAGTCCAAATACAGTTGTATTTCAATAGTGACTATTTATATATTATATATTATTCCACTGCGATTGTGAGATTTTATGCTTTTGTTTCTATTTCTCTTCTATCTTTTTCTTCTTATTTCATAATGATTCGTATTTCTGTACAATTTGGGTTAGACGTGTGGTTTATTTAGTCAACTCATATGGTACAGATTATGTGGGCCACTACATAAACTCACTCAGTTAAATTATTGGGAACTATTTTAATAGTTCAAATTTATTTTATTGTTCATTGGCTAATAAATTGATTGATATAAAGTGATATTGGTATATAATAATATTGGTGATTGGTGATTGGATATTTCCTGCAGTATCATTAGCGGATGCCTGCAATACCATTAGCGGATGATTTTCCTATGCGCCCCACAATATATATAGTGGATGACCTTCTATACCGTGATACCCTGCCTCGAAGCAGGATGGGTATTATTATTCTTGACTAACATCTGTGGATGTAGGAAAAACAGGTTGGAGGGATCCAACTGGATTCCTTACATTTTAAATTATTTGTTTTCACATATATGCCGATATATGATGTGTTTTATAACCTGTGATAGCTTATGGTATAATTGGATGTGTAAGTAACATTGATCGTTAATTTTAGATTATTTGAATGTCATAAATTATATATATTTCAAATTAGAAATAAAATACAAAAAAAGAATTTTAAAGGAAATATTTACTTTTAAGCAGAAATGTTATTTAGAAATCGAGTTTCAAATTGAATTTAAAAGTAAATATTTGTTTAAACAAATGAGATACGGGGTTGATTGTATAAACGACGTTTATATTTAGAAATGAAACGATTACGATATGAGAATTTGGAAAGAATGAACTTTGAGTGAGAAGTTGAAAGAAAAGTTGGAAATCGGGTTTATATATCAATACTTTAAATAGATTAAAAAAATTTCCAATTTGTAAAAGGAAAATATAAAGAAGATTTTACAATAAAATAGAAGTTATAAATAGAAAAGAAACTTGAAGTTTCCAGTATGGAATCAAGTTGACTAATTAAGTCAAGTAAGTTTATATTAAAGAATATTATTCACAGTTCAGGTGCATAAGGGTTTAAAGCAAAAAATTTACAAAAATAGAGATTTATTAAAAGTAAGGAAGGGTTTTTAATTATAAATTCTAATTGAATTTAAGTCAAACTAATTTGAATAATATAACATAAATTATATTGAAGACTTTTATATAAGATTTATAGATAAAAAATATGAATAGTAAGGAATTTACAAATGATATTTATATACGTATCTTTTAGATATAGAATGCAACATATTGAAATAATGTTGAGATAAATAAATCTATAAAGAGGTGAATGAAAATTATTTAATAAAACTTGGTTTTACAAAAGTTAAACTAAAATTGAGTTGATGAATGAAAATGATATCGTTATAAGAAAATCCTTGTTCCAGTTTAGAAATAAATAAATATTTAGCAAACGTTTTGCAAATCATATCTGTAAATGGAATATTTGATATTGGTAGTAGTAAACATTTTGAAATCATATTTGTAAGTAGAATGTTTGAAATGGTGATTTATTTAAAATAAAAATCTCATTTAAAGTGATAAATGAATATTTAGAATTTCGGTTTGTTTAGAAGTTAAGAAATGAAGTTAAGAAAATTAGAAATTGACTGGAGATTAGTTGAGATGAATGGTTTTATGAGTATCGATCTGATATTGGTTTCGAAATTCGGGGTTGATACTTAGGGAGTTATTCTCTTACTAGTTTACAGTTAATAACTAATGACCGAGATGAGGAATACGTTCTTAAAAGTATTTTAAGATGATAGGGTTTTAAATATTCTTATGTATTAATATAAGAAGAGAAATGAGAATTCCATTTATTGGAAAATAGGGAAGTTTTAAAATAACGAATGGTTAATTATAAAGACGCTAAAGTGATGGAGAATATTAAATTAAAGAATTTAGTATTTCTTTTATGGATGAATCGTTGTTTTATTTGATAGTCAAATAACCGACTATCAAATCTAGCCTATACGATTGTTGGTACAGAAAGACCGGGATCGAATTTATATTCGAAAACCATTCTGAACCAATCAATACGAAAACGTAGAAAATACGCTTGAAGAAGGAGCAGTGAAGACCGTAGATCTTCATAAGAGAAAGGAATACTTATCGAATTCTCTAGAGTCGCGCCTGGAGATATTTTGATGGTGATCCTATCGTGGTTGAAATCAATGGATTACAAGGACTACTCGCTGCTAATCCATACAGTGATTCCTAGGATGTGGTAGGAGAGTGCCTTCGGTTTGTTCAGTCTCAGGACAACTTGTATGGATGAATGTCTGATAGAGTATTTCCAAAGGACCACGTATGTTGATTTCGTCAAACTTGTTTCTGTTGATGTAGGTGAAGACACCTTCTCTTAGCTTGAACACTAGAATATTTTTGTGGGCATCAATTAGTGATACCTGACTAATTTGACGATGCGGCATTCTAAGTGAATGGTTTCCAGATGTTATAAAAAAGGTAAATTTAAACCTCAAGCCTCACAACCGGGAAATGACAAAAATCGGGCAGGCAGCATGGCTATGTGGGTCGCCCCCATTAGGGTGTATTGTCACCATCTAGAGAATATTCAATTTTGTTCTTCTTTTCGCTTCTGTATCTCCCAAGAACGGTTATGTTGGTACCGACCGTAAGGTGACAATATATTTGATACACTCAAGAGAAATGAGTAGTCGGTCATGTGTGGCTGAGTTGCAAGATGTTCTTGTTGAACTCCATTGTATCCCCTCTAGAGTACATTGATCGGAAGGTTGTCTCATACCTTGTCATAGTTGGAAATTCAATCTCCAATACGCATCTGTGGTTTTCGAATTTATATTATGTATGTAGAGTGTGAGATGTAAGCGTTCTGCTAGATGATTATTTATTTGATTTAGACACTATCGTAATATCAGAATAATTATGATTTGAATAAAATGGTTTGGGTTATCGTAAGGTAAACACAACCAGTGTTTATGTATGGATTGGTCTTACGATTATCCTTTTCTTTTGAATGGATTTTTAACTTTAAAATCAAGATGGATGATACCAATAACTTAAATGAGGTTTTCTCACGTTGGTTCACCAGACTGACCTGTGGCGTTTGTAATGCTCGGGCCAGTCTGAGTTTTACGGGATCAGGATAAGATACAAATTTCAGGAGACAAGCTAGAGGAGATCACGCGTATTATATATATATATATATATATATATATATATATCTGTGTGTGTGTGTGTATGTATGCATGTATGTATGTATGTATTATTCCGCTGTGTGCTGTAAATAAATACAGGTTGTTATAACTATCCAAATGAATTGAATGTCCGTTGTACTCTGATAAATTATAAGTATTATTTCAAGTTTTCAATAAAAATTCATTTCTATATTATATTTTATTCCACTGCGATGTGAGACTCTGATATTATGGTTAGTTGTTCTTCTTTTTCTTCTATTCTAATCTTTCTTATCATTTCTCATCCTTTAATTTATTTCCCCTTACTATCTGCTTTCTGTGTAATTTGGGTTGGACTTGGGTTGTAACTGTCAGCTCAAAGGATACAGAAAAGTCAGTATGTAACAGTGGTATCAGAGCTATTGGTTTAGGAATAACCTTATCTTTGTGGCGTAACTCGATAAAGATGGGGTTAGTAATACCTTAGATTTAGTTTGAGTGTATATATATAAGAGCGTATTTGTATATTTTATAAAAATGTTTTATATTGTGTTAATGGATTGGTTCAATTTTGAATTGTCAACTGACATGATATTGTTTTGTAAAGAGGGTAAATGAAATGTTTTTGCCCAAAGTATATTTTTATAGAAAAATAATAATTCTATATTATTGTTGATATTTTATTTCTTGATTGGAATGAAATTCAAATGGTATTATGGAATTGAACTAGTTTAATATCACCAGAAGATGAAGTAAATGATTTTTGAAATAAAAATCAAAATTTGGGTATAAATTGGAAGCTAATAAAACAAATTCCAATATAAATGAATGGATTGAAACTTGGCTGAAAAGTAAGTTAAGCAAATTTGGGTTGAAATTAAAACCATATTAAACGAAAATGAATTATTGAATCAATATGGATGGAAATTCATGAATTCAAGTTGAAATGCAAATAAATTGATTGTTGATAATCTAAATAGAACTCGACACATACAGTTTGAATGTATCGAGTGGAATAAGAAGTGAATTAAAATAAATCCATTTTGAGTAGTAATAGTGGAATATAACCTAAAATATTATTCAGTTGAGTTTGACTATGAAATCGAGTTTTGAAATGGAAGTGACTATGTTTGTATATATTGAATAGTAAATACAAACTTGAGTTGAATAGAAAGATGAAGCATGAATCAAATTGAGTTTAACTAAATTTGGAACTCAAGTGAAAATTTAAATGAACTTGTAAATTGGAAATAAAACATGGAACTTGAGTATAAATGAAACTCGAATTGGTTGTAAGCAAAAAATATATGTGAACATGGTTGTCTTAAACTATAACGAGTTAAGCAAGAAAACCAATTAATGAATAAACGGGTAAAATTAAAGTAAGACTTAATTTGATTGTAATCAAATGGGAATGGATATGTATATGATTGAGCAGGTTTATTAGATAGAAGCAAGTGTGAAGAATTAGTATTAGATGCCCAACAAAAAGGTACATGTTTAATTTAATATGGGATTTTCTTAGCCTATTTGGCAAGCCGCTTGGATTTTTAATTTTCTTTTTGATTGGAGAAGGCCCAGAGTGGCATTTGGTAGTTGTACCAATCAGACCGTACAAAGGAGACACTAGCGAATTTTTTCGACAATTTAGGGAATTGGCAGTTTTGGAAAAAATTTGTTAATAAAAAGTTAATTGAAGTTAAGGATTTTTGTAGTGAAATTGGAACTAGTGAGTTGGTTGAGTAGTAACGAAGTTGAAGTGAGTATTGATTTGCATTAATGGGTTGTGGGAAGTGAATAAGGTATAGCTACATTTCCTACTTAGGAATTTTGGTGGAGAAATTCTTTTAAGAGGAAAGGAATGTAACGTTCCACATTTTTATCAATTTATGTTTGAATATTTAAATTAGTTTAAATATTGAATTCATAGTATAAGTGGATTTTTATATTAATTAAATCGAAATTTGAAACGTAATTTATTACCTATAATAGAAAACAAAATACTAACTTTGCCTACATGTAAGCCTAAATTTCTTTCTTTTGTGAGTTACCCGCATCTCAACGGCTCTTCCCCTTTTTATTCATCGAACAAAAACGTAACTTCCCACTGTCTCCCCAACTTCCCACTGTCTTTCTGAATATGAAACGTCTTTCGTTTGTGTAGTTCATCATTTTTCCTCAGGTGAATCCCCTCTTCATCAAATAAATCTCCTTTTCATTCATCAAACAACTGAACCTTTTATTTTCTTCACTTTGAATTCATTGGTCTCCTCTCCGATTCAAATCTCCTATTTGGCCGAATTAGGGTTGCTTAGCGGAAGCAATAAAATAGTTTGCTGTGTAACCCTAATTCTAACAATACTAACAACGATTCATCAGCAACGAATCATTTAGATTGCTCTGATAAAGATGCATATTGAAGACGAAAACTCTTTAATTCAGGTTACCCTTTTTTATTCCTTTTCAGATTTTTTTTATACAAATGACTATTGTTGCATTTGGAACTTAGGAGAATTGAGGGAACATAATTGAAACCATTTGTATCCTACCTTTCAATTTAAAATTCTCTGTAGTTTCACTGTTTACAAATTTTATTTAGCTTGGATACTACCTACATAAAGGATCCCTCCTGTTTCATATTTTAGCATTATGTAGATTTTTTGTTGTTCTTAAGGCTAGGGTGATCATGGAATCACAAAATATAAGGATGCCTTAATAATCTTGTAGATATCAAAGCACAGAACATAATAGCAGGCATAAGTCAAATTGCTTAAGCCAAGGTTGTAGATTTTGCAGGTTTTTTTAATTTTATTTAATTACAATTGGTCAGATATTAAATGCATGTCATTACAAAAGCCAAGGTTAGAATGCTAGAGCAAAAAAATGAGATAAGAAAGGTAAATCAACTGTTGAAGTGGAGATGATGGACACAAAGCATACCAGCAATCAGTTTGTTACATTGCAGTAGCATTCAGTACTGCATGCAGATAAAGATACATGAATACAGAAAGTGGAATATATCTTTCAACATGATTTATGCCCACTTTTTGGTGCTTAATAAGCTTTTTTTCCTAAGGCATGCCATAATATTTTTTAAACTTCATTATATGCACGTGGATCTGAAATGCAATGGATTTTGTAATGTTGGTCTGCTGTATATAATCTGCTAATAATTTTGCTAATGTCAC
Source organism: Allium sativum (assembly GCA_030737875.1). Classification (NCBI taxonomy): domain Eukaryota; kingdom Viridiplantae; phylum Streptophyta; class Magnoliopsida; order Asparagales; family Amaryllidaceae; genus Allium; species Allium sativum. Next base: position 344,275,400 of record CM060919.1, read on the forward strand.
CGGGAATGCAATGTGAAAATGATCCATTTTTAACATGATGTAATGTGAGTACAAAATAAAATGGCCTCTGTTGAGGATATTTCAAATATGCATTTCGCATCTGTCTCTACACGGTTGGTATGTGAGTGCGTAGGGGGAGTGAGATGGGGTTGGTGAACAGGGCCTCAATTATTCTTCTTTTCTTTTTCGAGCATGATAAGCACAATAACTGTACTTCCAATGAGCTCGAATATATTATATATAGGGGGTCTAAGGGTTAATGGAGAAGAATGAAACCGTTTCTAATATTTTATTATTTTTTTCACCCAAAAATTGTTATTAGTATAAATGATGTGGATTCACTTGGCACACCGGACAGAGAGGCACACAAGTAGGAGGTTTGTGCTAAATAATAGTATGCTTTATGCTACTGTATTGTGGGCACATTATATAGTTTAAGTAGTTATCTTCAGTTTTTTTTAGAATTATATGGCCCCTACCATATTTATGTATGTCTTAGTTAAATGTTTTAAGGATGAATTTTGAAATTCAACACACACTCACTCTCTCTCTCTCCCCCCCTCCCCCTCTTTCTCTCTCGCGCCCTCGCCCTCCCCCTCTCCCCCGCTCTCTCTCTAATGGTATCAGTCTACTGTGGTTATATGATTTGAACATTTCTCTTAAACTTGGAAACCAACATAATTGATAAATTATTAATGGTCTTAACATAATTGATACCAGTATATTCACCTTGAAGGAATCTGGTTTGTCTTTATGATTGCTCGGAAGTTTTTGACGATTATCCGCGAAGGCAACTAATACTAGCCATCAAATAGAAATCCATGTAGATGTGTGGAAGATCGAAAATGGATTTTAACCAAAAGGAACTGCCCAAATCATGAAATAAAAATTATATAACATACAAACTCCAGTTTGTAATATCACGTATGAAGAGACGGGAATATTTGTTAAGTTAGGAATATAACTCTGGTATCGTTGTTCCTAAATTTATTATAAAATTTATTTATACACAAATTAATATTCACGTTATGTTATTTATTATACTTTGTCCACATTTTGGATCTGTGACGGTGTTTCATGTATCAAAATTGGGATCTGTGATGGTGTTTCACTTAAGCAAATAGTGAGTAAGGATTTGTAACATATGTCAGGTCCATTTTTGTCACTTCAGCATCAAGATGATTACTTGCTTTTTCCTTGTACTTTTTCTTTCCTGTGTGTGATATAGTTTAGTCCAGGTTAGTTATCAATACAATTACGCTTTTGAATATAATCACCTCGAAAAAGTTGCGATGTTCAATTCTAATGAAGGAACAAATTACTTATCAGAATTGTTGCAAACGTATGACTATTATAAAAAATAAGGTAACATTTCAGTTTTATTACTGCTAAATATATTTTCATACTTCGGTCTTTTTTACTTACAGCTAACATAATAGTTGCATTTCAGTACCAACCTGTCCACTATTGCAATTGTAAAGATATAAGCCCTTTGTTATATTATGGGTTGCTAGTAATGCATAAATATTTTAAAAAAAAATCATACAAATATAAAACTTAATATATGTAGTTTGATGCAAGGGCTTCCACTTTAAAGATACTAGAATTAGATACCAGTCTTCGTGGCAATGCAGCTCAACACATGGAGGCACATGGGCAAGAGATTTAGAAATTCCTATTATATTTTGGATTTACATCATTCTTTAACTAGGAGTTGTTACTTTTAGACATAAACACGATGAGATCAACCAGGTTGAGCAGTGAACACAATTAATCATTTGTATAGGAAAGCATGTGGTCAAAATCAAAGTAAGTTTGTTATTTTAAAGATGATTCTTTAACAAGAGAATTAACTGTGACAAACAAATGTCACACTCCAAGTTGGAATATTGGTTTTTCCCTCTTTTTTCCTACTAAATATGGGAGAATTTTCCTATTATGTAAAGAGAGGAGACATATGAGACAAAAGTACAGCACAAACGCTAATTTACCATAGCTAAACTTCATGTACATGAGTGAAGATTAGATAAGTATCGTGTCGTGAAGAACATGCTATTACTTCTCATTTTACTTAGGGAGTTTTCTTTTTAGCATTGAAAAGAATTTTGTATGCATTCTCACAGTGGCTTAAATATTAATTATGTTTGTTACAATCTAACAATATCTTTGAATTGGCAACGTTATCCATAGTGCTTTTTATATTGTATACCTTATACTTCCCAATTTAGTTTGTACGCTTATATAAATTTGGAGAAAACCTGAATAATTAAAAGGTGGCTTTACGATCTAATAGTAGAAGTAGGTTTGTAATGCCAAATATTTCCATGCATATAATGGAATTGTGCTATTTTCAAAACTTCACATGTGGTTTTATATTCTCTACCCTTTGAGTGTACATTTTATGGCAATGTGCTAAAAAAAACTTTTTTTCTCTGAGTTTCCAGTTGTTAATATCCATGAGATTGTTGTTCTTGCCAACTTTGACTACCAATGTTGTAACTTCATCACTATCCTAAATTAAACTTCAAATACATTTAGATGTATATATAGTTTTTGTATTATGTAAAGAGGAACTCATGAAAGGAGTAGGTAAGGCTGTAAACAGATACTTTCATATATGGATAATCTCAAGTAAGGGTATCAATATCATATATCCATATTTGTAAGTACAGGAGAATATCATATATTTATCCCCTACATGCGTATTTGGTAATGTTAAAAATGAAATTTTCTATCCCACACAATTCGTTTTCAATAATAATGTCAACATTTATTAAAAAAAAGTACAATGGTGATAACGATCCATTTTTGATAAAAATATTCATTCACATGCATAGTATGAATTATTATCATAGTAAAACAGTATATATCATTTACTTTATGTTATAAAACATGCATAAACTCAACTCTTATTTTAATAACAACCAAGCGGATAATTTCCAAAAGCCGAATGGTTCAAGGACAATTAGTTTATGGCATCATTTTCTCTAAAATTGATATTAAATGTATTTGTTATACAATGCACTTCATATGTTAAACTATGTTGTGTTAGCATATAGCATCTTATAAATTATGTAATACACGATTATGCCATCTTAATGAAGAACATATTGACCATAATCAACAATGAATTGTTTATGATAGTAATAAATGAAACATTTATCATATCCATTTCATCATGTAAAAGCTCGGTTTAAATTTATGCGTCCTTCTATTTCCGTTTCATTACATGCATATTTGCTTATTACTTCCATATCGAGCGGGAGCAGTTTATCCGAGGCTGTATGTGTTCCATGTTACTTCAATCTGCACCACAATATCGAGCAGCGGGTATACAAATCATAATTTCGTTAAGGCTATCTCTTCCGGTGGTAAGAAGTATGTTAAAGGCCTTCACTTTTTTTTATTCTTATATTTAATTTACTGCATTGGAACTATATAGTTAGTAGTATAATCATGGAGTCCAGAATAAGTTATATACTAAATGCGGAAGTGTATGACCGAGTTTCAGGATGTCCTCTGTCAAATCTCAATTTTGTCCAAAACATGTTTTATGTTTTGGCAGATTAGCGACTTTTGGTTCACACCTTTTTGGGATCGCTTTCACTACAAATTGATGCGATATGAATTTGATTACTATTTACGTTTTCATATTATATAATTGGGAGTTTAGATACTTAAAACTGTATTTCAACAATGAATATGAATTCACTGTACTGTCACTTTATATGTCAGTACACTGTGTTAGTACATGTGAGTTAGATTTTGATCTAACTATATGGGTTTATTTTTATTTTTTACACCTGACGAATATTTAATTGCTTGAGTGCTTATAGATAGTGCTGTTTTATCTAATTAGTCATGCATTTTGCTATGAATATTTAATGTCGGTGGTTGGGAAAAAATATTCCTTCATATTGAGAAGAAGAAAGAATGCATGCTGAATCAAAACTTTTGCAAATCTTATAATTATAGTACTGTACAAATTATTAACTAATCCTAAATAATAATTTATTTATTTTGAACCATTAATTCGAAAACTAAACTAAAACTTTCATATCTGACTGAATTACAGCAGTATACAAACCTATTACACTACTACTGTAACAGTAAAGTGGATTCTGCTGCAGTTTATATTTAATCTATTTGATTGGATTTGCTTCCCACATACCACTTTATATTTTTCAGAAGGTTAATTGAAAAAGTAAATATAACTCTTAGAATAAAAGATGTTCACTTAGAATAATTATATTTTATGGATTAAACGTTATTTCTTCACATATTTTTTTTTACACAAAAGCACAAAGCATGTTAGATGATCAACATTTTGTAGCTCCTTTTTAGTTTATTTCTGAATCTCATGGTCTGCATGTAGCTAGTGCTTCTGCTATATCTTTTTCTAATTTCGGCTAATGTTTGTCCGAATTTTATTTCATGCTTCGTATCATTCGTTTTCGATGATGCATTACATTGAACATTTGCCCATCTTGCCATGCCATATATGTGAGAATAGAAGCAAATAAAGAGGACTTTTCATTAATTAGTGGAATCACTGGCTTCTCATAAACTCTGTATTTTGCTTCTAATATTTTCAACCATACAGTCCCTTAGCTATGTTATCCTCTGATTACTATATCGTATACCCTTTTTTCTCGTGATTTTTCCCTTTTTTTAGCATAAGTAAAAATAATACTTTTCAAATATGAGATGTGGTTTCTCTTCTCTTTTGTTCAGTTTGGTTTTGTTGTCAGCGGTCTCTCTGTAATTTAGTCTACATGTGCTATTTTTAACATGTTGTCTGTATTTGTACTATAAACTAATTCAATTTTTTTGTTTATGCGCCAATGACTTCAAAACTTTTTTTTTGGTGCGTTGACCTACCTGTATAATTGAAATGCATTTATTTCTCTATTTCTATATTTGTGGATGTCCTCTATTTTTATAAGCTTATTTAAATTTATAATGCTCACTAGTCGCCTTTCCGTTGAGTTATAAAAATTTTGTTTGGTTAAAGATAAAAAAGTTAGTTCAGCTGTACATGATTTAGATATCGTGTGTTTTCTAAATTAATTCATAATATAGTATATAAACTGAAATTTTGGAAATGATTATTATTAACGTTGAAATATATGGAACCAATTATGGAACATGGAACCATACCTATGGTATGGATATTAACATGCTTTTGGCATTGTGGACCTGTGGTCCTCTGTTGTTGCCTTATTTTGAATGCAGTAAAGTTTCATATTACATACTTTTATATGCTAAGGCCAATAGGTGAAACTATTTCCTCTGTTGTAATCATATTTTGCAAGTCCCCTAATTTTTCACACATAATGCTCCTGAAGTTAGAATTGTAGCAGAAAATAAAAGATAAAAACTTGCCTTCGTTATAATATCGTCCGTGCATCACATCCTTTTTTTTGCATTCAAAAACTATACGCTATTTATAAACCTTTGTAAAAGTTAGAAACAAGCCATAACAGCATGCATTAAATGTGTTTTAGGCCCATTAATTTATTATTCTATTTTTATTTGCTATAGCAATATAAAATCAACCATTAGTTTTCTTATTGATGCACTAATTTATGTGTAACGTTTACATTTCTACAAATATGAACATTAACTTTCTAATCACATTTATTACACATGTATACTGATGTCGTACTAATCCATCTTTGAAATTAAAAAACAACTTGACTTGATTTCTGGACTCAGCCAATGGAGAAAAATATAAATATCTTTCCTTTGTGGAAAATAGTTTGTCCAAAACAAACACTGACAAAGATGTTGGCTACAACAGGCCATTTTTACACTGAAAAAGTATCATAACATATTCTTATAAGAATAAAGGGGAAGGTAAATATAATAATAGACCAAAAATGAAGTTATTGGTCGTGTGCTGCAATTCATTTTTGGTCTTTTTGACCTTCAACTCTTTGGAACAACTATTTTGTATGGGACGTCTTGGTATTTCTTCCAGGGAGCATCTATACTATCTCTTAGGTTTAGATTTGGAATGTGTTATTTTGTCTGTAATAACCCGGAAATGCGAGCCAGTTTAAAAATTTTATTTTGGCAATTTTAGCGAATTTTGAATATTTAAAATAGATTATTTTAAATAATATCGATGAAAAATTTATTTTGAATGTAATTCAAACTAATATATTTATATAGATCGTCGTTAGAATATAAATAATCTATTATATTATATGAAAGCACAATCTTTCTCTGAAGACCTTTCAGATCCAGATTCTTCAAAAATTTCATAGACCGACACGTGTCTAGCGTTTTTATCCTCACCGTTCAGTTCACTAACCGTCCTTATGTGTTCCTTGACTGTTTAAACCCTTTCAATTGAATTCTCCCATGCCTGCTATCAAAATACACCATCCGCCGCCCTACGTCTATTTTCTTCGAATTAGATCTCGCACCTACTTCAGTTTAAAAAGAACGCTTCATTCCTCACTTCTGAACCCTCTTCCATCGTCGTCATTGTCAGAATTGAAGCAGCGGAAATCTCCGGATTCGAGCGGAATTCCTCACTCCTCAGCCCACACGCGATTAAGAAAAGAGCACGGCGTCGACTTCAGGTAAGTTTTTACGTCCATGGAAGCCCTACTTTTTTAATTCAGATGAACCTCTAATCTGAAAATGGTTGATCGACCGTTGTATTAACCTTAGAATATAGTTATCGGCTTCTTCCTTTGCCTTGGCTGCCCTCCTCCTCCACTATGCGACAGGTGCAAATACTTCTTCCTTTTTACCCGATATTGTTTATATTTTTTTGATTCACTTATTAGTATCTTTCCTCAGTTTTATATATTTTTGCTTTGCGGTGGATATTGCTTTATTTAGAAGCTAAGTTATTTGTCACATTTTTGTAGTACAATTTCTGATAAGTTTAACTGCCGTATTTCTGTTTTTTGTTTAGTTCTTCGTTATGATTCTGGTTCTAGCTTAAAATTTTGTTTAGCGATCATTTTGAATACAGAGTAAACGAATATGTTCTACTACAGATCCATCGTTGTCTCTTGCAAGATTCTCCCATTCCATAATCCCTGCGCTTTGATCGGTTTCGTTGCCGATAGCTGCACAATCTACTCGGCTGACCGAATCTGCTCCTTCTCTGATTTGTCGCTATCGGGGTTTTCTACGGTTGGCACTTGATTTCCAGTAATTACTCTTCCTCTTCCATGTCTTATAATGTCATTTCTATTATATTCGTTTTCCATTTGTGCAATATGTTTTTGGATCCACCGTATTTCTATTATATATGTTTTGATCTACATTCGTGAGAATTAAGTCTCACTATTCAGGATAAGTTATTTTTCCTCCTAGACAAACGACACTGACTCAAAAAGATGACATTGTTATTTTTTTAATGAAATCCAATTGACTGTCTAATGTCAACTTATTGTATGTATTTAGTATCTCTATATTATTTTAATGCATATAGTTTTAGGATTTGAAACTTGTGATTTGATATTCCTTCCTCTGAAATTGAACTTTATTTTTAGTGCCTATTAGTTTTATAATAGTGTGCTGGTTTGTGATATGATCTACTTTGTTCCTTAATTTGTCATATGATCTGATTTTAGCATCCCATTTGTCTTAGGCAATTTTTTTTATTTCTATACGTCGCACTGCAGCAGATGAGTTCACCAATAGCTCGATGTTCCACCAATTTATGCATTGCATGATGAAGAGTCCTTTTTTATATGACAAATTATGTTGATTGGTATGAAATGTGGAAGTTGGAAGTTCTATTCAAGTTAATAGGTCTACATAAGTGTATAATGATAAGTTTACATGATTTTAAGATGAAGCACCATATTGCTATATGGAAAAAGTTTACTGTTCGGTCTGAATTTGGGAATTTGGAGGTTTATAGAGGTTAATAGGTCAAAGTAAGCATACAATGATTAGTTTACATGGTATTAAGGGTTTTAGTCAAATCAGAACTAAGAACTAATTCATTTTTGCTCTCATTGATTCTTTATTAAGCTAAACGAAGTTAGAATCTCAAAAAAATATGTCCAGTTCCATATAGCAATAATTTAATACCTGGTTCTTGGACTTTGCGTAAAAATTAAAGGCGAAAAGCCTATATGCAAATAACCAATTGTTTAAGAATAAGATACCTCAAATTCAAAAGCTTGGGAACTATAAAAACAACTTAAAAGATTACATTTTAGTAGTTTTATATTACATTTTGAAAATATAGAGATTACGTTGAAATGGGATATAGCTCATTAGCATGTTTTCTATTAGCGGAATAGCATGGCAGCAAAGACCCACTTTCACGAAAACAATGATTATGTTGCTTGCATTGTATGCTACTAAATGAATATTATTTTACTTATACTTCTTAGATAATTTCTAAATAGTGAAACTGCCATAACTGTATTTTATCCACGTTTCTATCACAAGGGAGAAAAAGACGAAGCTCCTGTCATGTTAACTATTACATAGCTATAGCAGAAATTTAATTTCTAGCCAAAGAAGGTAGCAATATCATTTCTATTTTGCAACCGTGGATGTGATTTTTAACATGAATTGTTGTAGAGAAGTTTTTCATTTTTCCTTCTTTGTTAGTTGATCAGTGGATTGCAAAATCGTTGCCAATGTGGTAGCTTCATTACATTTAATTATTTTTGAATTCAATGCTGTAATGCAAGTTATTCAACAATTATAAGTAGTTATATGAACACATAATATTACCTCTCTTATGTAACGATCCTTTTGCTATCAAATATATGTTACATATAAAGTACTAAAATTCTACAGTGTCATATGCTAACTCTGAGTATATCCACTCATTTTGAGGTGAAGTTTACCTCAAAATACTTGAGATGAATGGATAACGCAGTGAATGCTGCAATTATAGCGTGGATGATTTATATTTACCAACTTTCCGACCACACAATATATTTTTGCTTCATGCTTGCAAGGCAAGCAACTAAATGAAGATAGTTACATATTTTTTCCAGACAAGAGCTTAATAGTGAAACTGTCATAATTCCATTTTAACCACGTTTCTAACATATCATGTTAACTATTGGGTAGCCAAAATAAAATTTTAACTTCTAGCCAAACAAGGTACCTATATAATTTTAATATTACAAACATGGCTGTGATTTTCGTATGAAATGTAATAGATATGTTCAATTTTTTTTTTTTTTTACTTTATTGGGTGATCAGAGTACTCTAGAAGCTGCTGGCAATTTGGCAAAATCATTACTTCTGATTGTTCATGAATTGAGAACACCAATGCAAGTGATAAGACAATTACCAGTGTTTTTATGAACTCGAACACATCTCTTATATAATGATCCTTTAACTATCAAATATATGTTATACCTATAGTAGGAAAGTCATAAGAACTATGTTATTAATTACATCTAAATGAAGTGGTAAGGAAAATAGAGTGTTAGTAGGCATCTTGATAAAAACAATATTCCTTTTGTGGTTTTCTTTTAAGTCAAATCAATTTGGGTTAGAATAGTATCAAGTGGTTTTCCTTTTAAGCATTAAAGGTTTACCCTACTTCTTTTTTGGCAACAAATGTAATTTGATGTTAAAAGATATATATGGTGAAAATTGTGTGCATAATAATTTAGTAAGCACATTTTGGTCAATCCTTATAGCAATGTTTTGTGGGTATGTGTTTCCTGTCTTGAAGATTGAATTTTCTAAATGGATGTAACATAATCCTTAAATTTAATTAGTCTTCCAACCTCCAGTTATGACAAGACTTTGAAATTTTATGTCTCTTTAATTTATGCTATGTATACAACCTGGTATTTATGCACAAATATTTGTAGTGATAAAAGGAATTGAATAAGCTAGCATGATATATTTTTAATGTTAAAATCACAAATGTAGATACTAAAATTAAATGGCATTTTCTGATATTTATTACCTTAAAAACTACTATAAGTCTATAACATATAGAAGTTGACTGGATTTCAGTAATATGAATGCTATAAAAGTGCATTTTTGCATTACTACTCATTAGTTGAAAGATTAAGATGGTAAGAATGAGATAACAGCAATATAGAGTTGCTGTTAATTAATCATGGAGCATAAATTTTCTGTACAAATTGTAATAAGCTGTTTGTTTTTAATATTTAATTTTTGACATCTTTCAAGAAGGGTTGGAGGTTGTATATGTAAAGTCATTATTACTCAGTAATATGGTAATATATACCTGTTGGAAAATTGGGCTGAGCAGTCAATTTATAGAATGCTAATTTTATATGCAAAGGTTCTGCATTATTGTCAATTTTGTTGCTGCAATTGTGATAGCCGAACTTAGTAGGTTTATGTTGTAGCATTGAAATTTTACTTTGTAGATCATCCATGTTATTCAGAGACATAAGTATTTTTATCTCCATTTTATCCAAAAAAATCCAGATTTTTCTATGTGGCTATCGCCCAGACCGAATGACTTCTGTTTTCCCTTCTCCTGCTTTTGCCCAATCTGGCAAAAGCTTTCGTATTTCCCCGTCTATGCCCTCCCGCATTATCACCTTATATGAAGAAAAAATCCTATTTATTAATCAAAACAATCTCTAACCAGGTTATGTAATACTTTAGGAAAATCATTGGATTAATTAAGGTACATAATATTATTTGTAAAATGTGTCTTATTACAACATTCTCCAATTAGTCTAGCTGCCATAAGACTTTGACATTTTATGTCTCTTTAATTTATGCTATGTATACGACCTGGTATTTATGTACAAATATTTGTGGTGATAAAAGAATTGAGTAAGCTAACATGATATATTTTTAATGTTAAAATCACAAATGTAGGTACTAAAACTAAATGGGAATTTTTGATATTTATTACCTTAAAACCTACTATAACATATAGCAGTTGATTGGATTTCAGTAACATGAATGCTATAGAAGTGCATTTATGCATTAATACGCATTAGTTGAAAGATTAAGATGGTAAGAATGAGATAACAGCAATATAGAGTTGATGTTAATTAATCATGGAGCATAAATTTTCTGTACAAATCGTAATAAGTCATTTGTTTTTAATATTTAATTTTTGACATCTTTCAAGAAAGGTTGGAAGTTGTATATGTAAAGTCATTATTACTCAGTAATATGGTAATATATACCTGTTGGAAAATTGGGCTGAGCAGTCAATTTATAGAATGCTAATTTCTTATGCAAAGGTTCTGCATTATTGTCAATTTTGTTGCTTCAATTGTGATAGGCGAAGTTAGTAGGTTTATGTTGTAGCATTGAAATTTTACTTTGTAGATCATCCATGTTATTCAGAGACATAAGTATTTTTAACTCCATTTTATCCAAAAAAATCCAGATTTTTCTATGTGGCTATCGCCCAGACCGAATGACTTCTGTTTTCCCTTCTCCTGCTTTTGCCCAATCTGGCAAAAGCTTTTGTATTCCCCCGTCTATGCCCTCCCGCATTATCACCTTATATGAAGAAAAAAAACCTATTTATTAATCAAAACAATCTCTAACCAGGTTATGTAATACTTTAGGAAAATCATTGGATTAATTAAGGTACATAATATTATTTGTAAAATGTGTCTTATTATAACATTCTCCAATTAGTCTAGCTGCCATAAGACTTTGAAATTTTATGTCTCTTTAATTTATGCTATGTATACGACCTGGTATTTATGTACAAATATTTGTGGTGATAAAAGGAATTTAATAAGCTAACATGATATATTTTTAATGTTAAAATCACAAATGTAGGTACTAAAACTAAATGGGAATTTTTGATATTTATTACCTTAAAAACTACTATAACATATAGAAGTTGATTGGATTTCAGTAACATGAATGCTATAGAAGTGCATTTATGCATTAATACGCATTGGTTGAAAGATTAAGATGGTAAGAATGAGATAACAGCAATATAGAGTTGATGTTAATTAATCATGGAGCATAAATTTTCTGTACAAATCGTAATAAGTCATTTGTTTTTAATATTTAATTTTTGACATCTTTCAAGAAAGGTTGGAAGTTGTATATGTAAAGTCATTATTACTCAGTAATATGGTAATATATACCTGTTGGAAAATTCGGCTGAGCAGTCAATTTATAGAATGCTAATTTCTTATGCAAAGGTTCTGCATTATTGTCAATTTTGTTGCTTCAATTGTGATAGCCGAAGTTAGTAGGTTTATGTTGTAGCATTGAAATTTTACTTTGTAGATCATCCACGTTATTCAGAGATATAAGTATTTTTAACTCCATTTTATCCGAGAAATCCAGATTTTGCTACGTGGCTATTGCCCAGACTGAATGATTTCTGTTTTCCCTTCTCCTGCTTTTGCCCGATCTGGGAAAAGCTTTCGTATTCCCCCGTCTATGCCCTCCCGCATTATCGCCTAATATGAAAAAAAAAATCTATTTATTAATCAAAACAATCTCTAACCGGGTTATGTAATACTTTAGGAAAATCATTGGATTAATTAAGGTACATAATATTATTTGTAAAATGTGTCTTATTATAACATTCTCCAATTACTGTGGCTGCCATAAGTTATATAGAATATATGGAATTATAATATGATTACGATTACAACAATGCCGTCATAATCCCAGCTAAATAATGGTAACCTTTGGACTTGCCTTAACTGTCATATATGGATTACATTTATGTCCTTAATTCGAAATAAATGCACAATTGTGTATTTCTGGATGTAATAGTAGTTATTTAAATGCACAATGTAACTTATTTGTTAATATTTTTTCAAATATTTGTATAGTTATAATGACATAAATGCACTATTTCCACAACTAATATCACACATAATTTGCTCTAATTTTCATTTCATTCTACTTACCAACAAGAACTTTACCATTATAGTGGATAACCACATCAAACATGTAGCGACAAGTATGTTTTACTATGTTATATGAGACGAGCTCATATAAGGTACCTTTCTAACCGCATAATGAAAATCAAACTTGCTAGAAAACCAACAAAATCAATCTAATGCAGAAATTTGCTACAGCAACCACAATAATATATCCTCATTATGTTAGAAAAACTACAATGAAGAAGAAGCGTAGAATTGCTAGGACTACTGGTTTGCAATACAATTGCTTAACTATACGCAACTTAGGGAAGACAGCCTTTCGAGAAAATATAGACAGACACATTAGTATTGTGACATCACATACTACAACAGCAATAGCTTGAAAATGAAAAATATGGTTAGCATAATTTTTTGAACCATTAGTGTTTCATTCATATAAGATCGTAACTATACTTGGAAAATTAAAAATAACCATCATATATTCATAGGTAACAGTCAATTCAAAGTTCAGACCCATATGGAACATTGGTGAATATGGATAAAGAAAGCTTTTTCAACTCAAGGCCCCTTGCCGCCTCAATACACCGGTGCACAACATATTACTTATACATTCAGGTGTTTAGAACTCATATAATTCCATTAACCTGTTAATACCAGTACTTAATAAACTTTCATTTTCAAGTTCTCAATCCTCCTAACTGAAGTACACATTCCATCCAGTGTACCTTTAGTCCTTAAAGGCAATTCACAATGCTAAAACCTGCTCAGCAAAACATGATATTTCAACATTTAAATATATGTTTTTCCCCAAGCTTTTAGCCTGAATGTTAATAAACTGTTTGCATATTACATATTTGGTTCGTGCGAACAAAGGTAGAATGTTGCGATATTCTGACGTGTACAAATGTGGTTCGGTACCAAAAGTAAATTTGTACAATAGATATTACACAGTATTTAATTGCTATAGAAGCTATAAATTTTCATAATTTCGAATATATATCAAGTTAAATAGTTCGTTCATAGTATACTGCGTAGCTAGAGCTAATTATTCTCCTGTCTTTATGTGTTTTCCAAATTATCTATTTTCATTCAACTTTGTATATACATTAAGCATGTCTGTACATGCAACAAAGTAACTGGAATTTTACAAATAGTGGCAAAATAACTTTTACTGATATCGTGTCTTTCTACTAAGGCTAGAATTTTGATCTTCCCTTATATAATTGTCCACATGATAACATGATTTTTATTCCAACTTCATTTTTTGCATCCATCCATTTTCAGGTTGTGTAAAGCAAAAAGCTACTAGAACAGAAAACCTGTTGTTCAAGCAACCTGCCAGATCATAGTTCGTCAATATATCTGCTTGATGAAAGGAATTTGTCTTCAACTTAGATTTATTTTCAATGTGTTAAGTCTTCTTTTGTAGTTTTTGGTTATGCTATGATTTGTTTTGTTCTTGAATGTTATGAATTTGTTATTAGTATTGTTTCTCAAGCATGTTATGACATCATTGTCAGGTATTTATGAATGGCTTTATTTGTATGCTTCTCCCTACGATTAGGTTTACATGGTTTGCTACTATATTTGTTTAGAAAAGGTTTTTTGCTTGCTGTCTTTAGGCCAACCACCCATGACGGTAATATTTGGTCTCAGCATCCATCCTTGGGGATTTCCTTATCATTTTCCAACAGTTTTCAACTAGCTTTACTGTCCAGCACATTCACCTACACTATTTATAGTGTTAAAATATCCATGCTACGATGTTTACTTGATCCAACTACCGATAGCAAATTCCTTAAACGAAAATAGTTCAAGGCATAGATGCTAACAAATCAGACGATGTGTCATTCCAACCTCATTTTGATAACTTCAACATAGCAACTAATAATACACATCATTGGTGTGGACTGACAATTTATGAATTTAACAGGTGCAAAATTTTGTCCTATTCTTTTTCTACAATTTAATTGCCACGGGCTTCCTCCAGCGACAAAATTCCTATTTTTGGAATGCTATTTCCCACTTAGAATAAATTTTGAATTCCATATATATAATAGTATAATTATACTAAATTCATGCATATTTTAACTTATACAGTATATTAAATGAATCCATTTTTTAATTTATGCATCACTTAGGCGGTGTTTGGGGGAGGAAACAGAGAGAGAAATGCTCTGTTTTCTCTTTGACGCGTCGGACGCATCTGGACGCGTCAAAGCAGAAACGGACCATTTCTCTTTGGCTCGATTTTGGTGCGTTAGCTCCAAACGTGCCTCCGTTTGGTTTAATTAGGTTATTAATGATTTTAATTAGTATTTTATAGCTTTTAAATATTAATAATTTCTGCAAATTAGATCCGTTTGCGATGGTTTTTTTGCGTTGTGATCGTATCGAAGTGCTCTGCGTAATGAAGTTGATTTGAACTAAATTGGAGTAATTTATAATTTTTCTATTCTACTAACACACTGTTAACATTCTCCGTTCAAATGGTCCGCTTAACGCACCAAACGCATTCTCCGCTAGCTCCAATTCTCCGCTATAATACTCCGCTGAAATACTCTGATGTCCGCTTGCAAAGAACACACCCTTAAGTTATTATGCATGACCAAATAAGAATAGATGACATGTGATGTTAATTTTTTCTATAAATATGTATTTCTCTAAAATAATTGTTATGTTGTGTGGGCTTTAAGATTATTTAAATGGATTTATTGGTAAACATTTTTTTATCGGTATTCAATAAATAAGCCAATCAAAATTAACTCAATCCAAAAATGTTCATTTTTATCTTCATATGGTTAAAACACAAAAATATGTCAGTAAACCAATTTCGGTGAAGCCCGTGTGCGAAGTACGGGTTCGCACTAGTTATATATAATTATAAAAGGAATTGAAAATGGCGCGGTAGTTCGATAATTCGATTTCAAACTTCAATTGAACGTACCGGGTGCAAAATAAACCGGATTTTACTGAAACCAAAAAATAATAGGATCTAATTGAGAATATCTTTCCAACGAATCCGAAAAATCAAAATTTCATAGCGGGAATCAAAAGATATGTCCAGTTGAAAATTCTGAATAGTCGCTATGGAATTAAGGCCCTTAAAAATGGAAATTTTGCAAACGACCTCGGATTTCGACAAAACCACTTTTGTTGGGTCCGTGATGTCAAATTATTGCTATGTTTCAAATTTCATAATTTTTCGAATCAATATGTGAGCGTGGCAAAGGAAAACGCGTTTGACCAGTTTCAGTTGATTTTAATCGACTGGAAAATGGCCATTTTTCAAACGGTCTCAGAATTCGATGAAATTAGTTTTGTTATGACCGTATCGTCAATACGAAGCTAGAAAATATTTTTTTGGAATTTTTTGAGTTAGTATGTGACCCCCGGTAAATTGAAATGCGCATTCAAATTCAATATATAGAGTTATAGGTTGATTTTGACGAAAACTGATCGAAACAGCCGAATTGGCTTACGAAACATATCCTATTGTGTTCGGAATGGGGGTAATTAGCTAGGGGCGACAGTCGTTGGGTCTCGTTTGGAGGACGGATGAAAAGTCAACACCTTTGGAAAATAAATATTAATATTATATATATATATAATAATATCCATACCCATACCTTCTCTCTCCCACTCAGATCGATTTAGAAAAAAAACAAATGAAGCCGCTCCCTCCCCTTCGCCATTGATGATCGTCCGCCATGCCTGGGTGGCCGCCGCCCCTCTGGCATCGCCTCTGCCACTTCCCTCTACTCGCCCCCTCGCTCCTCTCCCCCATACGAAACCCTACCCCCAAATAACCCAGCGTCGCCACGCCCTAGCCAACCGCCCACCTCGACACACCACGCCAACGGCCTCCCCAGCACCGGACCCCACTCCTCCGTCCCCTCTCTCTTCTTTCCCGCGTCCGACCCTCAGACCAACCCAAAACGCGAAGCACCCAAACCCATCGCCTAAAGCCGCCACCTCGACCTAGCCGCCACGAGCTGCTCCGACCACCTGAGCTACCACCAGCGACTCCTTCGACCTCCAGTCAGTATGTAGGCCACCCTTCGCTGTGGGTTTTCAATTTTATTTACTTACAGTAATTAGTAAGGTGAAAAGATGGAATTTTTATATTGGAAAAGCAACGATCTTTAAATTGGGGCAGCTATGATTTTTGAATTGGAAAAGCAACGATCTATAAATTGAAGAAGCTATGATTTTTTAAACTGAAAAGGAATTGATTTATTTATATGAAAGATAAGATTTTTATTAAGAAGTTAGAAAGAGAAAGATAAGATTTTTATTAAGAAGTTAGAACGATAAAGATAAGATTTTTTATCATGAAGTTAGAGGAATAAAAATATAATTTTTATTATAGTAGAAGATTAAAAATATAATTTTTATATAGGACGTAGATAGTAAAAATATTATCTTTATATATGCAGCGAAATAAAAATCTGATTTTTATTATAAAAATGTGATTTTTATAGTGATGAAATAAAAATTAAATCTTTATATTTGAAAGGGTGAAATCTTTATATAGAGAATAACGTGATAAAAATAGAATTTTTATCTATATAGTAGCGTAGTAAAAATAGAATTTTTATCCATTTAGAGTGATAATAAAAATATGATTTTTATATACATTGCAACAGTATAAAAATGTGATTTTTATATATGTAGTGGCTACGGGCAACGAAAGTGACAAAAGGCGAGAACGATAAGATTTTCTACATTAGAAGTGTCATGGAGTTGGATTAGCTTTGGTGAGAATTTCTCACTCTTCAATCCCTTTTTCTAGTTATATATATATATACTAGGATGCAGACGGTGTTTAGTAGCACCCGACACCCGTCATCCACAGACCATGGATGGCTTGTTTGTTTGATTGATGTGTTGTGAAAATTGTTTGTGATGTTGATGTGAAATAGATTATAAAATATATTCATAGGTTGAATAAAATAATTTGGTCGTTAAAAATATAATTTTTAACGTGAATGTGAATAAATAAATATTCATTTACAAACCGAACGGTTTGTTTATGTACACCTATTTGAAGGACATTGATTGGGATGATAAATTTTACACATCGCCCAACTGCACAAATAAAATCTGTGTTTGGTTGTTTGAAACCCCACACGGGTATTGGGATAATATACGGCATACACTAATCCCAATAATTAGTTGTATGTCGATCGATTGATTGACAGGCTGTTATAAGCGTTAGATATCTATATTTGATGCTTATACAGTATAGTGCACTTTGGATGATGGTTGATTATTTATTGTTTCTATTATATACATGTGTTGTATGGAATCCATATAATTAACTTTATATGGTGATTGATTGGGCCTCATTCCAATTTAGAAAATAAAGAATATTATAAAATAAAGGTTCATGTGTTGACAGTACTCATTCGTTGAGATTAGTCATGTGTTGAATGAAATATTTTAACAATAAAATTTACATCTTTATCATATATAAAATTAGAAACTAACTGGAAAATAGATAAGATGAGTGGTCTCCTGGATATTGATCTGATGTTGGTTTCGGCCTTCGGGGTTAATATTTAGGGAATCGTTCTCTTACTAATTTACGGTTGGAGTCTGATTTGAAACCAAACGATAGATACCATAATTTTTATAAAATATATTAAATAACAAAAATAGTCACACGTGGACAGTACTCATTCGTTGAGATTAGTCATGTGTTGGCAAAAATATAGATTCATGTATTGAATAGGATAAATATTCATTTGTTGAATAGAATAACGGAATTATTGAAATATATAAAGCCGTGTTGATTAGAGATGCGCTATTTTGACGCGAACGATATTTATATCGATTATATTCGTTTTTATAATTCAATTGAATAGAAAACGAATTTGATTTGAATTGAATAGAAAACGAATTCGAATTGAATTGAAAAGAAAATTAATTCGAATCGAATTAAAATCGATTTGAATTGAAATCAAATAGAAATGAGAGTAAAAAGGATTTATAATAGAAAATTCAATTTTGATTTGAATTAGAAATAAAAGTTGAATTTATTTTTGAAACGAATTTAAAACTATTTATAAAATTCGTTTTAAATAGGAATCGACGAAATATATATTATATTATTATATATATAATATAATGGCCTGAATAGAACGCGCCGCACCGCGGCAGTTCGTAAATTTCGACCATTGACTTCGAACAGACATTACGGGAGATCCGACCGTCGGATTCTCCTAAAACCGGAACCGTTGGGTTCGTATCGAAAAGGGCTTTCTAACGAATATTAGAAATTTTAAATCTAACGGTTAGATTTGGAAATACGTTCAAATCAAATTTGGAAAAGGTCGCTGTAAGTGCAGTTCGATGGCCGTTGATGGAAATCGACTGTACGGGCCTTGATAAAATTATTAAAAATAGTAATAATTTGTGTAAAATCATAAGAAATGATTTGGTGAAAATTAGGATGAAAAACTCCCTATTTGAAAAGATAAAAATAGATTTTTATCGAAATGAACTAGTTTTGAACTAAAATTAAAACCCATTTATTTTTAAATAGATAAATTGGATTTGAAATGGGTTGTAAATAGAATTGATTTGTGGGTATATCGTGAACGGTGTTTTAAATGACACTTGTTCTTTAACCCGATAATAAATAGAATGTGATTTGGGTTTGTCGTGAACTGTGTTTTAAATGACATTAGCTCTTTAACCCAGTAAAAGGAGTTCTAATGAATCTGTAATTAGATTGAAATGTGAATTGATAATTTAAATTATCAAATTTGGAAAGTGAGTGAGAATGGAGTATTACCAGTTTTTCTCCAAAACGATAGTCAAATCTTTAATTAGATTTGAACGTGAAATGGTAATTAATTTTACCGATAATACCGTAGTGTTAGATATGGAGTATTACCAGTTTTGCTTCATGTGATGAATAAGTTGGGATTGGGAAATAAAATAAATAATTACTTCGGTGTGGTTCGCTAATTCCGACTAGTTTGAAAAACCATAATTTGGTTTGAAATGACATCCAAAGGAAGATTAAAGAATAAATTTAAAGAATTTATTTTTGATAAAATTAATGGGAACCTTTCCCTAAGAATGTGAAATTTAGAAACTAGCTGTAGGTTAGTTAAGAAGGATGGTTTCCTGGGTATTGATCTGATGTTGGTTTCGGCTTTCGGGGTTAATATTTGGGAAATTATTCTCTTGCTGATTTACGGGTAGTGGCTGATGAATTGGAGTGAGGCGTATGTTGTGTTTGTGTAGCATTTGTTTACTATATACGCGGGTTGTTCGGAAAGGCCGAGTTTATACCCATTCTGAATAACCGATTCGACGATAAGTCGAAGATGAAGACGGTGGTTGAAGACCGGAAGTCTTCACATCGTTTGGGTGATTACTGATGATCTTGATTGGGCTGTACACCCAAGATGAGGGAATCAGTTGGTGGTCATCCAGACGTACTTGGAGATCGATGGATATGCGAGGAAAGTGCCTCCGGTTTCGTTCAGACCCAGAACGAACTTGTAAATGGATTGTGTGTCTGACATTGGATTTTATTCTGTGTTGATTGATTTCTATTAAATATATATCTGTTTGGGGGCGGAGAATTTTTTCTCTTCCTTAACGCCCTTCTCTGAGACGTACGAGCTTAGAGGTTATATATCGATAGATATCAATCGCATGTCATGAATTGCCTGTGTGGCACGCTGAGTTGCATGGATCAAGGCTTCTGTTGAAAAGCAAAGTCTTGTGGTTGATGATCAAAGCACGGCCTACGTGGCAGCTTTGTGTATAACGTGAATTCGCGAGCCTCACACCTCGGTATGAGCCAAAAACGGGATAGTGACTGCGGGGAGAGCACGACGTTTCTTTCTAGCTTTGGTGGTGTCAGTGACTTACCAGCCCTGACATTTATATACTTTTCACCTATGTGGTTGTTGGATGAGGCGCCTCGATTTTAGGTCTGTAAGGACCGGGAAACGTGTGTTCAGGAATAATTAATCCTCAAACGTAAGAGAGGACCGGCCCTAAAGATCCAGGGGTTACCCAGAGTGTGTAGTCCTGAGGCATTTGCTAGAGTGTCTCGAAGCGGAGAGGAGCTTGCCCCTTGCCTCGACTCATGACGGAAATCCAATTTCCAATACGTGTGTTTCAGTTTTATTTGTAGAGCCTAGTATGGCGACATAGTGGGATGGGGCACTTATGCCGTCTATGATTTATATTTATGATTGAAAATGTTTTGACACTATACACTTATTATAGTATCAAATGATTTGTTTTAAACGTACCAAGCGTGTTTGGCTGTTATAAGGTAAAACCCTATCCTCCGGCTTGCGTTGCATTGTGTGATAGGACCTGGGTCTTATAATAGCTTCATTTTTCGAAAAAGCATTGCGCTGTTTATTCTAAGCACTGGTATTCTTGGGAGGAAACCCGTTCCGTGTTATACGGCGTGGTCCCTTGAATTACTCTCTTTTAAAGTAAACTTTTAAATAACTGTTTTAGTTCTCACACCAGTCACATGACTGACCTGGAGTTTATTGTTTTAACCTAAACTCTGGGTGCCCCTATTTTTTTCACGGGCAGCTAGTAGTTTTGGTTTTGCAGATTTATATTCACAGGATCCTGATTTACAGCTGGAACGATGCTCGGAAAGCTCTGTATCCGTGTATTACTTTCAGTTGTGTTTTCTATTGTTTTTCTGCTGCTATGTAATTTATTGTAATCTCTGATATTTATCGAATGTATAGTATTCATTTATACTCTGTATATTCTTGTATCTGATGGAATTGTTGTAATAGCAATGAAATGTTCTTCCATCTGCGTTCTGATTGGTCTTGTCCTCAAAGTATCCGCTCTTTCCTTCACGGGGAAGTTTGGGTCGCTTCATTTGGTATCAGAGCTTTGGTTTACAGAGCTCGAGAACAAGACACATTAGAACCATACGAAAGAATTCATCAGATATTGGATTAGTAATATCCAATTAGGATGACTCGTTAGAGATAGGATCACTAGTATCCTAGAACGAGTGTGAAGAGTATATTTTTCAATTGAAAACAATTTTGTTTTGAAAATTTAAACCATTTTATACGTATTTGAATATTTTATTTGTATTGAATTTAGACAATCGAGTATATAAAGATTTTGCATATACGCGTCATGAACGTATATTCGAAGTTTTAATATACTGGATAGATATAGAATCACACTCTAGTCGCCCAGAGATGGTACTGATGATAGCACGTGCATCATCAGTATTTATTTTCGTGTTTCGAAGGTGTGATATCTATATATTTCCATTAGACTGGTGTGAGAACCAAAACTTATATAGATAGATTTATTGTTGTGATTTGGCATCAAAAATGTGATTTTTGTATATATATCAAAAATTATGAATTTGAAACGTTAATCCACTAATTGATTGATGTTTGTGTTGTTTGATTATTGTTTGTCTAATTGAATTTTGAACCATTATGCCTAATTGTATCAAATATTGAATTGTATTGAAAATTGGTCGCATTTGCTTGCATATACATGTACTTACATTGAACAGGTCATAGCAAGGAGGCTAGAGCAGAGAATAAAATTTGTTTGCCCGACAAATAGGTACATGTTTACTATAATTTACTGTTTTGTTTGGGTGATGATGATTTTATGAGCCGATTGGCTTTTTCTTTTTCTTTTTGAGATCAGAAGGCCTGTATGGCAATTTCGGGATTTTCCCGGTGCTCCCGGTGCAGGGGAGGTTATGGCGAAATTTTTCGAAAATTTAGGGTGTTAGCCAAATTTTTGAAAAATTTGAAAAGTTTTTAGAAACTGAAAAGTTGAAGAACTTAAGCCGTAATCAAAATACTGAAAGTTGAGTTGGTTTGTTAAACAACTTTCGGCTTCGTTCCTTTTCGGGGACGAAAAGTTTTAAGTGGGGGAGATTGTAATAACCCGGAAATGCGAGCCAGTTTTAAATTTTTATTTTGGCAATTTTAGCGAATTTTGAATATTTAAAATAGATTATTTTAAATAATATCGATGAAAAATTTATTTTGAATGTAATTCAAACTAATATATTTATATAGATCGTCGTTAGAATATAAATAATTATATATAATTATAAATGGAATTGAAAATGGCGCGGTAGTTCGATAATTCGATTTCAAACTTCAATTGAACGTACCGGGTGCAAAATAAACCGGATTTTAGTGAAACCAAAAATAATAGGATCTAATTGAGAATATCTTTCCAACGAATCCGAAAAATCAAAATTTCATAGCGGGAATCAAAAGATATGTCCAGTTGAAAATTTTGAATAGTCGCTATGGAATTCAGGCCCTTAAAAATGGAAATTTTGCAAACGACCTCGGATTTCAACGAAACCACTTTTGTTGGGTCCGTGATGTCAAATTATTGCTAGGTTTCAAATTTCATAATTTTTCGAATCAATATGTGAGCGTGGCAAAGGAAAACGCGTTTGACCAGTTTCAGTTGATTTTAATCGACTGGAAAATGGCCATTTTTCAAACGGTCTCAGAATTCGATGAAATTAGTTTTGTTAGGACCGTATCGTCAATACGAAGCTAGAAAATATTTTTTTGGAATTTTTCGAGTTAGTATGTGACCCCGATAAATTTAAATGCGCGTTCAAATTCAATATATAGAGTTATAGGTTGATTTTGACGAAAACTGATCGAAACGGCCGAATTAGCTTACGTAACATATCCCATTGTGTTTGGAATGGGGGTAATTAGCTAGGAGCGACAGTCGTTGGGTCTCGTTTGGAGGACGAATGAAAAGTCAACACCTTTGGAAAATAAATATTAATATTATATATATATATAATATCCATATCCATACCCATACCTTCTCTCTCCCACTCAGATCGATTTAGGAAAATAAAAAAAGAAAAGAAAAACAAATGAAGCCGCTCCCTCCCCGTCGCCATCGATGATCGTCGACCACGCCTGGGTGGCCGCCGCCCCTCTGGCATCGCCTCTGCCACTTCCCTCTGCTCGCCCCCTCGCTCCTCTCCCCCGTACGAAACCCTACCCCCAAATAACCTAGCGTCACCACGCCCTAGCCAACCGCCCACCTCGACACACCACGCCACCGGCCTCCCCAGCGCCGGACCCCACTCCTCCGCCCCCTCTCTCTTCTTTCCCGCGTCCGAGCCCTCAGACCAACCCAAAACGCGAAGCACCCAAACCCATCGCCTAAAGCCGCCACCTCGACCTAGCCGCCACGAGCTGCTCCGACCACCTGAGCTACCACCAGCGACTCCTTCGACCTCCAGTCAGCATGTAGGCCCCCCTTCTCTGTGAGTTTTCAATTTTATTTACTTACAGTAATTAGTAAGGTGAAAAGATGGAATTTTTATATTGGAAAAGCAACGATCTTTAAATTGGGGCAGCTATGATTTTTGAATTGGAAAAGCAACGATCTCTAAATTGAAGAAGCTATGATTTTTTAAACTAAAAAGGAATTGATTTATTTATATGAAAGATAAGATTTTTATTAAGAAGTTAGAAAGAGAAAGATAAGATTTTTATTAAGAAGTTAGAACGATAAAGATAAGATTTTTTATCATGAAGTTAGAGGAATAAAAATATAATTTTTATTATAGTAGAAGATTAAAAATATAATTTTTATATAGGATGTAGATAGTAAAAATATTATCTTTATATATGTAGCGAAATAAAAATCTGATTTTTATTATAAATATGTTGAAATAAAAATGTGATTTTTATAGTGATGAAATAAAAATTAAATCTTTATATTTGAAAGGGCGAAATCTTTATATAGAGAATAACGTGATAAAAATAGAATTTTTATCTATATAGTAGCGTAGTAAAAATAGAATTTTTATCCATATAGAGTGATAATAAAAATATGATTTTTATATACATTGCAACAGTATAAAAATGTGATTTTTATATATGTAGTGGCTACGGGCAACGAAAGTGACAAAAGGCGAGAACGACAAGATTTTCTACATTAGAAGTGTCGTGGAGTTGGATTAACTTTGGTGAGAATTTCTCACTCTTCAATCCCTTTTTCTAGTTATATATATATACTAGGATGCAGACGGTGTTTAGTAGCACCCGACACCCGTCATCCACAGACCATGGATGGCTTGTTTGTTTGATTGATGTGTTGTGAAAATTGTTTGTGATGTTGATGTGAAATAGATAATAAAATATATTCATAGGTTGAATAAAATAATTTGGTCGTTAAAAATATAATTTTTAACGTGAATGTGAATAAATAAATATTCATTTACAAACCGGACGGTTTGTTTATGTACGCCTATTTGAGGGACATTGATTGGGACGATAAATTTTACACATCGCCCAACTGCACAAATAAAATCTATGTTTGGTTGTTTGAAACCCTACACGGGTATTGGGATAATATACCGCATACACTAATCCCAATAATTAGTTTTATGTCGATCGATTGATTGACAGGCTGTTATAAGCGTTAGATATCTATATTTGATGCTTATACAGTATAGTGCACTTTGGATGATGGTTGATTATTTATCGTTGCTATTATATACATGTGTTGTATGGAATCCATATAATTAACTTTATATGGTGATTGATTGGGCCTCATTCCAATTTAGAAAATAAAGAATATTACAAAATAAAGGTTCATGTGTTGACAGTACTCATTCGTTGAGATTAGTCATGTGTTGAACGAAATATTTTAACAATAAAATTTACATCTTTATCATATATAAAATTAGAAACTAACTGGAAAATAGATAAGATGAGTGGTCTCCTGGATATTGATCTGATGTTGGTTTCGGCCTTCGGGGTTAATATTTAGGGAATTGTTCTGTCACTAATTTACGGTTGGAGTCTGATTTGAAACCAAACGATAGATACCATAATTTTTATAAAATATATTAAATAACAAAAATAGTCACACGTGGACAGTACTCATTCGTTGAGATTAGTCATGTGTTGGCAAAAATATAGATTCATGTATTGAATAGGATAAATATTCATTTGTTGAATAGAATAACGGAATTATTGAAATATATAAACCGTGTTGATTAGAGATGCGCTATTTTGACGTGAACGATATTTATATCGATTATATTCGTTTTTATAATTGAATTGAATAGAAAACGAATTTGATTTGAATTGAATAGAAAACGAATTCGAATTGAGTTGAATTGAAAATAAAATGAATTCGAATCGAATTAAAATCGATTTGAATTGAAATCAAATAGAAATGAAAGTAAAAAGGATTTATAATAGAAAATTCAATTTTGATTTGAATTAGAAATAAAAGTTGAATTTGTTTTTGAAACGAATTTAAAACTATTTATAAAATTCGTTTTAAATAGGAATCGACGAAATATATATTATATTATTATATATATAATATAATGGCCTGAATAGAACGCGCCGCACCGCGGCAGTTCGTAAATTTCGACCATTGACTTCGAACAGACATTACGGGAGATCCGACCGTCGGATTCTTCTAAAACCGGAACCGTTGGGTTCATATCGAAAAGAGCTTTCCAACGAATATTAGAAATTTTAAATCTAACGGTTGGATTTGGAAATACGTCCAAATCAAATTTGGAAAATGTCGCTGTAAGTGCAGTTCGATGGCCGTTGATGGAAATCGACTGTACGGGCCTTGATAAAATTATTAAAAATAGTAATAATTTGTGTAAAATCATAAGAATTGATTTGGTGAAAATTCGGATGAAAAACTCCCTATTTGAAAAGATAAAAATAGATTTTTATCGAAATGAACTAGTTTTGAACTAAAATTAAAACCCATTTATTTTTAAATAAATAAATTGGATTTGAAATGGGTTGTAAATAGAATTGATTTGTGGGTTTATCGTGAACGGTGTTTTATATGACACTTGTTCTTTAACCCGATAATAAATAGAATGTGATTTGGGTTTGTCGTGAACTGTGTTTTAAATGACATTAGCTCTTTAACCCAGTAAAAGGAGTTTTAATGAATCTGTAATTAGATTGAAATGTGAATTGATAATATAAATTATCAAATTTGGAAAGTGAGCGAGAATGGAGTATTACCAGTTTTGCTCCAAAACAATAGTCAAATCTTTAATTAGATTTGAACGTGAAATGGTAATTAATTTTACCGATAATACCGTAGTGTTAGATATGGAGTATTAGCAGTTTTGCTTCATGGGATGAATAAGTTGGGATTGGGAATAAAATAAATAATTACTTCGGTGTGGTTCGCTAATCCCGACTAGTTTGAAAAACCATAATTTGGTTTGAAATGACATCCAAAGGAAGATTAAAGAATAAATTTAAAGAATTTATTTTTGATAAAATTAATGGGAACCTTTCCCTAAGAATGTGAAATTTAGAAGCTAGCTGTAGGTTAGTTAAGAAGGATGGTTTCCTGGGTATTGATCTGATGTTGGTTTCGGCCTTCGGGGTTAATATTTGGGAAATTATTCTCTTGCTGATTTACGGGTAGTGGCTGATGAATTGGAGTGAGGCGTATGTTGTGTTTGTGTAGCATTTGTTTACTATATACGCGGTTTGTTCGAAAAGGCGGGTTTATACCCATTCTGAATAACCGATTCGACGATAAGTCGAAGATGAAGACAGTGGCTGAAGACCGGAAGTCTTCACATCGTTTGGGTGATTACTGATGATCTTGATTGGGCTGTACACCCAAGATGAGGGAATCAGTTGGTGGTCATCCAGACGTACTGGGAGATCGATGGATATGCGAGGAAAGTGCCTCCGGTTTCGTTCAGACCCAGAACGAACTTGTAAATGGATTGTGTGTCTGACATTGGATTTTATTCTGTGTTGATTGATTTCTGTTAAATATATATCTGTTTGGCGGCGGAGAATTTATTCTCTTGCTTAACGCCCTTCTCTGAGACGTACGAGCTTAGAGGTTATATATCGATAGATATCAATCGCATGGCATGAATTGCCTGTGTGGCACGCTGAGTTGCATGGATCAAGGCTTCTGTTGAAAAACAAAGTCTTGTGGTTGATGATCAAAGCACGACCTACGTGGCAGCTTTGTGTATAACGTGAATTCGCGAGCCTCACACCTCGGTATGAGCCAAAAACGGGGTAGTGACTGCGGGGAGAGCACGACGTTTCTTTCTAGCTTTGGTGGTGTCAGTGACTTACCAGCCTTGACATTTATATACTTTTCACCTATGTGGTTGTTGGATGAGGCGCCTCGATTTTAGGTCTGTAAGGACCGGGAAACGTGTGTTCAGGAATAATTAATCCTCAAATGTAAGAGAGGACCGGCCATGAAGATCCAGGGGTTACCCCGAGTGTGTAGCCCTGAGGCATTTGCTAGAGTGTCTCGAAGCGGAGAGGAGCTTTCCCCTTGCCTCAACTCATGACGGAAATCCAATTTCCAATACGTGTGTTTCGGTTTTATTTGTAGAGCCTAGTATGGCGACATAGTGGGATGGGGCACTCATGCCGTCTATGATTTATATTTATGATTGAAAATGTTTTGACACTATACACTTATTATAGTATCAAATGATTTGTTTTAAACGTACCAAGCATGTTTGGCTATTATAAGGTAAAACCCTATCCTCCGGCTTGCGTTGCATTGTGTGATGGGACCTGGGTCTTATAATAGCTTCATTTTCCGAAAAAGCATTGCGCTGTTTATTCTAAGCACTGGTATTCTTGGGAGGAAACCCGTTCCGTGTTATACGGCGTGGTCCCTTGAATTACTCTCTTTTAAAGTAAAGTTTTAAATAACTGTTTTAGTTCTCACACCAGTCACATGACTGACCTAGAGTTTATTGTTTTAACCTAAACTCTGGGTGCCACTATTTTTTTCACTGGCAGCTAGTAGTTTTGGTTTTGCAGATTTATATTCACAGGATCCTGATTTACAGCTGGAACGATGCTCGGAAAGCTCTGTATCCGTGTATTACTTTCAGTTGTGTTTTCTATTGTTTTTCCGCTGCTATGTAATTTATTGTAATCTCTGATATTTATCGAATGTATAGTATTCATTTATACTCTGTATATTCTTGTATCAGATGGAATTGTTGTAATAGCAATGAAATGTTCTTCCGTCTGCGTTCTGATTGGTCTTGTCCTCACAGTAATTCGTTCTTTCTCATCTTTTCGGAGACCGGGGAAGTTCGGGTCGCTTCATTCTGTTCTCTTCACATGGCCTAGGACATTTGCTTTTTGGGTTTCATTTGGGTTACAGGCATCGCATGGGTCCACCTGTTGTAACATTTTTTTCTTCTACACTATGTTGGTTTCAACTTGGCGTACATTTATACGATTTCTCTCAATTGGGTTGTTGGTGTCGTATGTATGTATAATATACCTTTTTTTGTTACAATGGTTTTTTGGAATCATTTAATGATAGGAAAATGTAAAACAGTGCAAACACCATCGACGAACTCAATATAGTTTATTCATATATTTTATATCTTGCTAAGTTCCTTTTCACGTACAATATTATTCTCATAAGCTCATAAAAAAAAGTATGTATCCTTATTTAAATTGATACACCAAACAAAAAGATAAATTCAATATTTCAAGCATTGAAACATTGCACATGATTGACTTGGTTTCGTTCACTTATTAAATAGACAAGAAATATGCAACCATAAAAAGGATTTTGGTAACAATAATAGAATGTAGAAATAAGCGAACAAAGGAAGAGTCTGATGTTGCGAAGCTCAGTGAAGTGACTAAGAGTCATCTTCTCTTATGATGGCTTGGATCCATTAGCAGTTACTCCTCTTACACCTTTCGGGTGAGGATTTACTAGCTTCGGATTCAGCTTTCGTATTCTTTCTTACCCATGTGCTTCGCAACACTGGTTATGGATAAAGGTAAGATGTTAGAAGTTAAATATCATGTGCAATAGGCTATTACTCGAGTTAAAATCCAAAAATGATCAGGCTGCTTTTCTTTTAAGATTAACTCCATAAATTGAGATTTCTTATTCTCCTTCTGTATTTTTACATTTTTACCCATATTGTAACATCATTTTAAATCAATATATGTGAACACATATGACTACATAAGATGTACGAATTTATAGTCGTTGCAGTTTTAACACACATGCGCTTATAAATGCCTCCCATTTATATTATCTATGTTTTTTTCTTAAGTCTAACACATTGTTGTTTACTTAGTCTAAACCAGAATAAGAGTTTAAGTTGATGTTTCATGTACTACCTACATGGCCATCACTACCCAATGTTGTTTATCCCCCTTATTTTTAAATAAATTAATTTCTTTCGTTTATGAGCAGTGTTTTCTAATTGCATTGCAGAGGAAACCTTGACCTCATGTCTTGTCGTGTTCTACGAATTGTGGCAGCATACGAAAGAGCGGGAAAAAAATAGTTGTGCTGCTTCATCAAGTTATGCTGTGCAAACGGATCATAATTTAAACCTTCCATCAACCAAAGTTCACGAAGGTACATACTATGAAAGATAATAGGTATAGGTTTGTGGTTAGAATTAATAATGTCTTATGGTTATTTTTACCAGCAAGACGATGGGAGCGATCACGCTTAGAACATGCCATTCAAACAGGAAGTGAGAGCCTTAATGTTAGACGTTATTGACTCGACCAATATAACATCGGCATTGATGTTTCTATGGATTTTGGTATATTTTGAACTTCGAATGATCCCCTTTGTTTAGTGGTGCGTAAAATTTAGTTTAACACATGGCAGAACGACTATAAATCCGCAGTGTACACATGTTGTCAAGATTAAAATCCCGATTGTTATCTTTGACAATTATTATAAGATTTTTTAGTTGATGTTTCCGTGGATTTTGGTATATTTGAAACTGAAGGTTTGAGCTAACATTGTAGATATGTGTTTCATGTTTGTAAATATGTTTCGTTCGTAGCTTCTATGTTTATCCGTACTTTTTTACGAGTCATTTTTTTTGTTTTCGTCCCTTTTACATCCTTTTTTGCTTCACTGTTCATTGCACGTGAATTAATATTATATGCAACTGTAGCTTTCTGTTCATAGTTTGACTTAACCTTTTCCATATATCAACTTTCATTTTATGTTTCTTTGTTTAATACTCCCTCCAGTTTGGAATATTAGTCGTTTTAAAGATTTTCACACATATTAACGAAAGTTAAATCTGCATTAATTAACCATAAATTTGCGTCATTTACAGCTAGCATTATGCCATTATGGCAGAAGCCCTTTACAACTGGCCAAGATTTAGAATGCAGCTCGCTGGATTAATGGCCAAGATTTAAAACTGCATTGATTACAACATCATTTACAGCTAGCATTGGAGGTAGCTGCTGCATTGAGAAAATGAAAATCTGTAGAACGACATATATTTAGAAAAATGGATAACTTAATAAAACGTCAATTATTCCGAACTGGAGGGAGTATTACACTACAAATGATCAGCCTCCTTTTGTTGATGTTGCTAAGGGTGTAAACGGTCGGACCGGACGGATGGAGCTATGTTCAAGCTCTGTCCTATAAGAGATTCGGACGGACACGGACCAGACAAGCTTTAAGTTCCAACATCGTTCGTACGTGCCGGACAACGGAGGACAAAGTTTGAACAACATGAAAACATCGAACATTTTGGTCAGTCCGAAACATGGTGTGTTCAAGCTCTGTCCTATAAGAGAATCGTACAGATACGGACCAGATGCCTTATAGCCTCGAACCGAGCCGGACAACGGACTGTCATGTTCAATATACATCCTTACATGTTGCTTAACATTTCATTCCATTTTAAAACTTTGGCTTTTCAGATATCATTTCCCTTTAAATTTTCTACTCTTAGTCAATTTGATTTAGGGCGCATTCTTTGGTCCATAACGGACCAGTTATCAAACGGACGCGTCCATTTGATAACGGTCCATTATGGACCGGTTGCCCAACGGCTCAAAATCGAGCTGTTGGGCCCCGACGCGTCCGGTCCAACAGCCCAATTTTGGGCCGTTGGGCATATAAATATATTTATTTGTTTAATAAATTTAACTTTTTATAAATTTCAGAAATTAATAACTTGTGCAAAAATGATCCGTTTGAGACGTGGTTTTTTGCGCTGCGATCGTATCGAAATGCTCTAAGTAATGGAGTTGGTTTGAGCTGAATCGGAGCAACTTATAATTTTTCAATTTTTTTATTTTTTATTTATTTGTGTAAATTATTGATACGTATTATTTATTAGAAACAAATAATAAATTAATTAACCATTAATTAATTAAATTACAAAATAAAATTAAAATGATCCGCTTGAATGCTGTGCTCAAATTCTTCTCTTAACGCGCCAAATGCATTCTCCGCTAACCACAAATCTCCGCTTAAATTCTCCATTCAAATTCTCCGCTTCCGCTTACGCCAAACACACCCTTAATAATACTCCGTAAATAACAGTAGTATACTAGACAACATACAAAATACATAATGGGATGCCTTTACCAATTTAGTCTTTAACACCGATTATTTCAACAGCGTTGAAACTGACCAGTTTGATTGGTTTGATCACTCTGTATACCTTATCAAAATCCAGAGAGTGAGTTCCTTCATGTTAGTTAGTTCATCAACTAAATATGTTTGGCTTGCAGGTTTTTGGACCGAATACAACCTTGAAAAAAGTCTGGGAAGCTACAAAAGTGGAAATGCAATTATAAAATCCTTGTGAAGTTATAGTCATTGTAGCTAGGGCTGTATATATGACAGGTTAGTCCGTTATCCAGCTCGGTCCGAGGCTATAAGGTGTCCGGTCAGTGTCCGTCTGATTTTCTTATAGGACAGAGCTTGGACACACTAATGTTCGGTTCGATCTAAAATGTTCGATGTTTTTCTATTATCCAAGGCTATATCGGACAGGACAGTCCGTTGTCCGGCTCGGTCCAAGACTATATGATGTCCGGTCCGTGTGCGTACGAATTCTTATAGGACAGAGCTTAGACACGCCTCCGTCCGGTCCAGTCTGACCCGTTTACACACTTAATTGTAGCACTGTATTTTGCGATACATATGTATAATGCATCCACCGGATAATATATACTATTTTGACTACCTGGTGATACAACATTGTTCATTACTAACGAATTATATATAATGCATGGAGCCTGAGATAATTAACGAAGGGCCTTAAGCTTTCTAACATCAATCGTTCTCTACCCTTATGTCGTGTGCACTTATACCCAGCTCCCACAGTACGACCCCACAAAACTTGCTTTATTTTTTAAATTTCATAACATGCTATTCTCAATCTTTAGAAGTACAAACGTACGTGTATTGCTGGTATCACCACAGACATTCAACACATGGTTATTTTTTTCTTTTTTATATAAAAAAATGTCAAAAAACATTTAGATTTTGGGTAGACATGACATAGTATGTTGAAAGGTTTTGACTGAAGCTTTAATTCAAGTGGACATTACGTAAAAGGAAGCCCATGTTGCATGCAGTTTTATTCTTAGTATGTTATGAAATGTGCATTTTACAATCGTCAAATGATGAAGAAACCAAGTTCATGAACAAATATTTCACTAAGCTGAATTGGGCAGATCTTTATTTGCCTCACACCTATGTGGATTTAACGAAATTAGAACTTCAGTTTTGTTTATAGTACACCGACATTATTCTACACTATTTCTACAACATGATTTTGAAAGAAAAAATAAAATGATTTATGAATTTGCAATTGAAATCTTATTCTTATACTTCATTGATATTTATTCAGTTAAAGACAGATCTTCAATAATTTGTTGCAACACAGATGTACTCATAGTAAATTGCTTATGAATCTTTCAATCACTTTCGTACATAATTAAAAATGCTTTCTTTTTTTAAGATGTTCTTATATCAAATCAAAGAGAGTAGATAAAGTGAAAGAGTTATCAACACAACTAAATAAAATGTTGTTCAATAAAAAATTATAAAAAAAGAAAATTAACAAACTAAGTAGCAAGTCATACAAATAAACATTGTTTCGTGCACGACTAGATGGTTGACTAACGTGCACTGAATAATTGTCCACAACATTGCTTAATTTTTGACTTTTATTACGTTAAAAAAAAACAAATCAACATTTTTTTTTGCCCCATCATCTTTTGAAGGAGAAATTAAAATAATAAATGTTTTTATATATGGATAACCCTTTTTTAATTTAAATTATGAAAACTAATAATTTAAACCTAATTACAATATTGATGGGATGGTCTAAATATCATCGCTACACATTATCTATCAGTAAAATTTAATTACTCAACATCCCTTCGCTTAGTTAACCTATCCACTTTGTCCTATCAATGTCAACGAAAAAGGACCTGTCCTCTACTTCTAATTCACTCTACCATCATACCATCATTTCATTTTTCATCGCTACACATAATGCCATTATAACCTACCTTCCTTTTTCAACGCATATGTCGTTCCACAAAAATACGTAAACTAATCTTTAATGCTCTAAAAAACTCAATTTACCCTTTTCAATTCTCAACAGATACAACACTTCTACAACCATGATTTTATCTTCCTTCTAACACCTTCACATCATAAAATCCACATCTACCCGTATGCGTAGCACGGGTTCCAACATAGTAATATATATTAAATATAAACATGCTCGAAATGGCGCAATAGTTCGTAAAATTGAGTTTTGAACTTCAACTGAGCATACAGAATTCGTTATAAGTCGGAATTCGCTGAAACAAGAAACGTTCGAATCTGTTGAACTGTAATTTTGTAATAAAAGAGAAAAATCGAGATTTGATATTGCAAATTGTTAGTTATAGCCAAATCAAATTTCCAGAAAATCGCAATGGAATTATTTATAAAAAGATAACGATTTATTTAATAAAATAAATTGATTTTAAATAAAAAGAATATTGGTTTAACGTGAAAATAAAATATCAAGTTTGAAATTTCGAGTTAGTTTATTTTGGAAATTATATGAATTCAGTTTATGTATATTTATATGATAATAATAATTTATTTGTTATTTTTGAGTCGATTTATATTAAATCGAATTTAATTTTAAATCGTCAATTTAATTTAATATCTTTTGTATATGGTCGAATTAGACTATGAAACTCATTCCAGTTTGTTCAGAATAGGCATAGAACCCTAGGAATGTCATTCGTTGCGCTCAAATAGGGGATCGAAATCACAAGATATTAGCACATCTGTAAAAATAAAAATAAAAATGAAATAAAATAAATATTATAATAGGGGACGACCTATTCCTCCAAACGCAGAAGCTATAACCGTCTTCTCTTTTCACTATCACATACAAATTCAAATCCTTTCTCCCTAAGCTTCACAGCAATGGTGCACTGCATCCCTAATCCACCCACAACAAATTGATTTTGACATCGTTTCTATCTTATACCTTTGCTCTTATATAAACAACCGTTTCCTTTGTTAGTCTCTCCATCCTCAAACCAATTAACTTTGTTTCCTCTTTCTTCTAATCACGAGAAAAACATCCACTGCAAATAAAAAAAGGGAAAATTCTGAATCACAAATCGAAATCGTGATACACACTGGAGTTCAAAAACCACGATCCTCTGGAACTTGACACAGTTGGGAACACTCACAAATTGGGAATAAAAATCGAAGCTGTGATATCTCAAGAAGCTCGAAAGCACACTGGAGACACTAGTGAAGTAGTGAGGAGGGAATGTCGGCATTTTGGAGGCATGCGATTTCATGGGAAGAGGGTCACCGCGATTTGTATTTATCATGGAGATATGGAAGTGGCCGAGGCTGGTATATGCGGAGTTGTACGGGTCTACTGGTTTGAGGAAGCGGTCTTTGTGTTGTTTTGGAAAAGTGGGGTGGAATTTTATTGTCGATGAAGTCTGGTAGTGGGATTTGAGTAGTGAAATGGTTGAAGGGTTGAACTGGAGTAAGACAGAGAAGTTGATTTGTGTTTCTTGGGATGATGGAGGCCTGGACGTGGAACAATGATGGTTGAACTGGGGAGATCTGGGTACGATGTTGAGACAATGGGGTTCGATGTTGCTAATGGACTGACTGAGATGGGGTTATGCAGTAATGAGTGAGGTTTGTTTGATGGCGTTATTGGTATGTGGGTGGCAGAATTTTAGTTAAGTGACAATGTTGTTGAGAGGAGGTCATGTGATTGGAACTGGAAAGAGGTCGAAGTTTGTTTGGTGATGTAGCTGCGGTAGAGCAGCAGGGTGGGATGTAGCGATGAGATGGTGGAATTATTTGTGAAGTATTCGATGATATGTCGAAGTGGGTTAGGCCGTATTTAGGGGCTGTTCGCAGTAGGAGTTTGAGGATATGATGCATGGTTAGTCGAGTAAAGTGAAGTAGCAGCAAGGTAAATATTTTTTTTTTCAAAAATTAAAAAATATACATAGATTTAATTAATTAATTTATTTTGTGTAAGTTAGTTGAATAAATACTCATTAATCGTTAAATAAAAATTGTAAGTGATTAATTTTATTCAAGACGATGAAGTAGATGCGTAGTAGAGGCGATATGGAATTTTAAACGGATATTCAACAAAGGAAAATCGCAGTGAGTTAAACTCACTCAGTGAAGTTATTGGGAATTATTTTTAATAGTTCAAATTTATTTTATTGCTCGTTGGCTAATAAATTGATTGATATAAAGTGATAATAGTATATAATAATATTATATAATAATATTGATGATTGGTGATTGGATATTTCCCGCAGTAACATTAGCAGATGCCCGCAGTACCATTAGCGGATGATTTCCCTATGCACCCCACTATATATATAGTGGATGACCTTTTATACCGTGATGTCCTGCCTTGAAGCAGGATGGGTATTATTATTCTTGACTAACATCTGTGGACGCAGGAAAAACAGGTTGGAGGGGTCCAACTAGATTCCTCGCATTTTAAATTATTTGTTTTCACATATATGCTGATATATGATGTGTTTTATAACCGGCGATAGGATATGGTATATTTGGATGTGTAAGTAACATTGATCATTGATTTTAGATATTTTGAATATCATAAATTAATATATAGATTTCAAATTATAAAAATATAAAAAAAGAATTTTAAATGAAATATTTATTTTCAAGTAGAAATGTTATTTAGAAATCGAATTTTAAATAAAGACACTATCATAATACCTTGTCATAGTTGGAAATTCAATCTCCAATAAGCGCCCACGGTTTTTGATTTTGTATTATATATGTAGAGCGTGAGATGTAAGTGTTTTGCTAGATGATTATTGATTTTATTTAGACACTATCATAATATCAGAATAATTATGATTTAAATAAGATGGTTTGGGTTATCGTAAGGTAGGAACCATCCGTTTTTATGTGCGTATTGGTATTACGATTATCCTTTTCTTTCGAAAGGATTTTTAACTTTAAAATCAAGATGGATGATACCAATAATTTAAATGAGTTTTTCTCATGCTAGTTCACCAGACTGACCTATGGCGTTTGTAATGGTCGGGCCAGTCCGAGTTTTACAGGTTCAGGATAAGATGCAAATTTCAGGATAAAAGCTGGAGGAGTTCAAGCGTATGATATATATATATATATGTGTGTGTGTGTGTGTGTGTGTGTGTGTGTGTGTGTGCGCGTGTTATTCCGTTGTGTGTTGTAAATAAAGACAGGCTGTTATAATTGTACAGATGAGTTGAATGTCCGCGGTACTATGATAAATTGTAAGTATTATTTCAAATTTCTATAAAGATTTATTTCTGTATTATATTTTATTCCGCTGCAATCTGAGACTCGGATATTATGGTTAGTTCTTCTTCTTCTTTTTCTTATATTCTAATCTTTCTTTCTTTCTTATCTTTTCTCATCCCCTAATTTCTTTCTCCAAACTACCTGCTTTTCCGTGTAATTTGGGTTGGACTTAGGTTGTAACTGTCAGCTCAAACGATATAGAAAAGTCGGTATGTTACAGTTATGGTCGTAAATGGCAATAAACTTTGGGATAGAAGCAAATAGGTGTAAAAAGGGGATTAATGGATATTGATTGTTGTTTAAATACTAAGTCCAATTAGGGAAATAATGAAATAAATATCCTAGGGTAAAGAGGGTATAACTTTCCTCATTTATACTAGTTAATATGGAACTTATAATTAAAAGTTAGAGTTGGACTTAATAGGTTAATGGCGTAAAATAGTATTAACCATAGGAACCCATGACGATAATAAATCATGTGCGTACTGTATTTCCGTGAAGAGAAACTAAACGAAAAGGACTTGATGATGTAGCCCACTTTTTCCCAATAGGGAAAGGTACTAAAGGCTGATGGGGTACGAAATTAATAACATTCGCGTATAGTCCTCTTCCTAGGTCTTAAGAGAATAGGGTTGAAGAGTCCACGTGGGAGTAGGTCTTTCAGTTTAGGGGCCTTAAATGGTGTGAGTGTGTGGGGTTTACCCAAACTTGGAAACTAAAAACATCATATATGGCTACCTATCCTACGGGAAGTAGTAAGCGACTAAGGAGGTTATCCAATAAGGTCAGCTAGATGGTATAGCGGCAATAAAATACCATCTCTCACCATACGCGGGGAATGGGTTAACACGTGAATGACAGAAGCCTTAACTAGTAAGGCCCCGTAGATAGTGCCCTCTAGTTTATGTTGACATTGAATAAATTATCGAGGAATAATAAGTGACCAATAGGTTCGCCTAGGTCTTACGCGATCAGGGAGAATCCACCCTATCTATCATTAACAGTGAGGCATTAAATAATAAAGGATGAGCGAATGAAAGGGTATATACATATAAACTCCATAACTAGGGGTTCTGGTATAAAGGCTTCACTAATGAATACGTAAATGTTTTATCATGGTATTATATCTTGGAAATACTACCTTGGGAAGATTAGTAGAGTCGTGCATAAACCAGTACAAGGTTAGGCTAGAATCACTAACCTTGGTAGGAATAAATCTTGGGTTGAACCAAATGGGATACATCTGTGTATTGTAATCTATGTTGTACATTTCCTGTTCACCAGAATCTTGTTGTTCCGACCCCCTCCTCATTACAACCTCCCAGGTTTCTAGAGAAGATCGGGTTCTCATAGGTATTTTAGTTTGGCTTTCGGTTCTCGTTCTCTTTCATGCTCAGTATTGGCAAAGCGACTTACTTTAAAAACGTAGTTACTTGAGTTAATAATAGTTTATCCTACTTTGTTTCCTCTACGAGTTATCTTTATCGTACTCTGATTATGCTCAGGTTCATTTATTTGCAGGTTCCAGATTTACACACTCCATGCTTGGATGTGTTCAAATTTCAATTTATGTCAAAATTTGGGCATAGAAAAGTGTAGGGTGTTGAATTATACAATTTATATGTTATTGTTTTACTGTCAGTTATCTATGTAGTTTTCAGTTGTTTTACCATTACATGTATGTACCTATTATCCCTTTTTCTGTCTTAGTTTTTTTAGTATCTTATGCCTATTTATTCAGTTTATGTGTTTCTGAGTTAAGTCTATATTTTCTCCTTTTCCTTTTTTCTGCACTACGCCTAGGCCATCAAATGCCTAGGATATTCATGTTAGAATCGCATAAAATTGGAATAACTTATAATGACAGTAAAAAGGAGAATTAGGCATATTGAAACGTGAAATCCAATGACTATACAATTGGGATAATATGCAAAACTTGTTAATTTGAATTGCCTAAATGAATTTAATAATTAAGTAGAGCATGTTAGGAGAATCAGATGTAATTAAGTAAAATCAATAACTTAATATATATACATCTGAGCAAGTGCTTATCTGTTTTGGGGAAGGAGTTGTACATGGAATAAAATTTATAGGAAATATCATTTACAACCACTAACGGACCCAATTAGTAGGCCGGGTGGGCAATTGCCCTACCCACGTTTTCTCTAAAATTCGAATACCGCAGCTCAAAAAATCAAAACCATCTCTCAAGGGAAAAAAAACCAATGCGCCCAATTGATCGAATGGCAGAAATTGCAACAAAACCTCGCCTTCTCTATCTCAGAGCATCTTCTCTTCTTACTTCCTCAACCGCCTCTTGCGACTTGCTTCCACTTTCAGTCAGCTATTTTATAGAAGTTTTATGGTATTTTTTTCCTATTTTATTTTGCTTTCTTGTTTGGAATTGAATCTGAATGTTTGTTGTTTTGAGGTGACTTTTTTTGCGGCGAATTATGCGAATTATGTGAAAACTGAAACCATCTTATTTGGCTATGAGTTGCAGACCTGCGGTGAATTTTGTTTGCGAATTGTGTTAACAGGGTTTTAAGGTACTGTATTCTCTTGGGTGTTTACTGCTCATTTTCTGTCTAGTCGATTTCCGCAAACTTACATGAATTGTGTGAATAGAGTTTGTGAAATGCTGTTTGCGAATTGTGTGATTGAAACAAATACTTTATTTTTTGAAGCTATGTCGAAGAAACCGTTGAAGACATTATTTTCATTTTATGCAAAAAAACCAACAATATCGGGATTCCATCTTCTTGTCTTCCTTTGAATTTGGGGTCAAATAGCTCATATATTGTAGATCGCCCCACAAAAATTCAAAAAAGTGAAGATAATATCAAACATGATTCAGGATTATGACAACGAACATGGATGTATCATTTTAAAGAACAAGATGCAATTCATCGTCGTTGTATCGTAATGGGACCATGTCAATCTGATTTAAAAGAAAAATTCAAAAAAAAATGAAGATGGACATCGTATGCGATTTGAATGGTTTAAGGATCATAAATGGCTTGAGTATTCAGAGACAACCCAAAAAGGTTATTGCTTTCCATGCTTTCTTTTTGAAAAAAACGTTTCCTAACAATATAAACAAGATATATGGATTTCTAGTGGGTTTAATAGCTGGAAAAGATTCAGTGGAAAGGATTGTTGTCTTAAAAAACACAAAGGAGGACCAAACTCCTTACATTCAAATAATGTTAGATTATTAGATTGTTTGAGTAACCCATCTCAAAGTATTGAGAAGCAACTGACTTTACAATCAGAAGTAGAAATTATAAAAAAAAATTGTGAGTCATTACTTCTGTAAAAGCTATTTTATAGCTAGCATATCAAGGTTGTACTCTTAGAGGAAATGATGAATCCACTGATTCTTCAAATCGCAGAAACTTTCTTAAATTGCTCAAGTATACTGCTTCCCTCTCTCCTGAAATTGAAGAAGTTATTTTAGAAAATTCCTCTGGAAATGCCTCGTATACTTCTTCAAAAATTCAAAAAGATATAATGGAAATTATGGGCGATCTATTTGTAAGCTTTTTTATTTCTATGCATGTACAATAGTTTCATATTCCACTACATTTTCATTAATTTAATTGTCTTCGTAGAACATTTGAACATTATTTTAGTTTTGCCCACCCAAAACTAAAATCCTAGTTTCGTTGTTGTTTACAACTATGCTTATTAATGAACTTAAATCTACTAAGTTAAACATGTTAATTAATAAGCTAAGAGGTCCCACGTATATCTGTTTGTATCAGGTTTTAGGGCTCTTAAAATCCTAGTTTGGGGGAACAAGCCTAGGGGTTGCTTGTATCAATCTTGTTGTGTGGAACCCGTATCAGTATCCCTGTTGGTATACTAGAGAGGGGGCCTCACACTAGTTAGGGGCCAGGGCACGCTTTACTGATCTGGATTGTAAGAGGTTCAAAGGTGGAAGGTGGGTACGGGCACGTGCCGGTGGAGTCATGAACGTGCATGGGTCCAATGGGGGAAACTAAGATGTTGTAACACAAGCGAATAGGTTTGCATCTTATAGTTGACGGGTTAGGGATTGATAACCCCTACTACCATGGCTAGCACAGGATACTTGCATAGTAGGGAGTCGATCACATGGATAGTAATTTGGGTATCACCTATTCATGATAATCTAGTAATTGGTGCAGAAACTTGTTCTTAGGATACGAATGAGAAGCGTACATGATCTTTACCTTACCTCGTTATCATGTTATCTCATTTACTTCGTACTTGTCTATTTACTGTATTTTCATGTTCAACATTGTTTACTTGTCTTGATACTCTCTATCATATCTTATAACTGAAAATCACTGGACTCACCAGATTTTTTGTTCGACCTATTTTGTTTTCCCTTCTCTCTCTTCCTTTTTACCCTTCAAGTTCTCAAAGTGGTGGTGGATAGTAGTTGTGACCGTGATTCTATTCTTGTTGAATTTGGATTGCTTTCATTTCTATGTATTTCTTCAGTTTATTTATCTACTTTTGTTGTTATGGCATATGAGGGTATGGATTTTGTACTCTGATGATGATTTGTGAGACAGATACATATGGTTTTGACATTGATGGTTTACTTGAAAAAATCTAATGCCATATTTTATTTGAAATAAAAAGTTGAATTTTTTTGTTGCATTTTACATTCTATCTTGTTTAATTAGTCTATGTATTATTATTGCGCTTCACGAAACTTAATGCATCCTCATATGGGTGACATTCATGGATGTGGGGTGTTACATGAGGTAAGTGTGACTAGGGCCGGTTCGAATGTTCGGGTTGCCCTAGATGAAGAAGTGATTATAAAGGGGAAAAACTATAGTTATGTTGGTTGTAGACTAAGAAGCGATAAGATGATAGAAAGAAGAAATGAAAAGAACTTAAGAAGGAAAAGGCTGTATGGCGGAAATCAATGGGGGAAGGGAAGAAGTGGGAAGAAGGAGAGAGAAAGGAGAGAAAACAGAAACCTGCTAGGATTGAAAATGGAGAAAAAAACAGTCTGCTACTGGGATTGAACCCAAGTTCTAGAGATTTAAATACAACTGCTCAACCAACTACACCTGGCAGAATAAAGCCCATCAGTTATTTCTCGTTATAACTTTATATTTATCTCCACCAAACACCACCTCCATTATTGCCTCCGTCGAGGGGGGTTTCCCTAGGCGGCTTGCACCGCCTAGGCCAGGAGCCGACCCTGAGTGCGGCTGAGAACTACCCACAGAACTATACTGTTTTCACCAAAAAAATGGCTTAAACACTGAAGGTACTAAAATTGTACTTCACCAATATGGTAGGGAATAAATGGAGCCGTACTTAATAACAATTGAAAATGAAAATGCGAGGAAGATAAAATAGAGACAACATTTAGAGTGGTTTAACCTTATATTAGGCCTACGTCCACTATGAAGATAGCTTGCATTCTTATAACAGGGATACATAAAATCTCTTTTTTTATACATCTCTATATCCACTCAATATACTCTCATTCAACATTTCAATCCTGGGATTTTATGAGAGAATGGTAGAGTTCGAGGAGGAGAAGGATAAGTGAATGACTGAGAAGAAGGATGTCTTTGTTTCACCTAGTTACAAGGTTGTACTTGACGCCATAGCCAAATGGGTGATGGAAATTCGAGTGGAGAATATGATCATTACTTCCCAGTGTTTGAGGAGTGACTGAGAATAGAATTTAGCAGCACTTTGTGTTTGAAAATATTCGATCCCCTTTACTCGGGCAGCCATGGCGTATTTATAGGTGAGCTCTCTTCAGGAAATGATCTGAAGTCTGTATATGCAAGCTATGGGTCGTTCATCCCATTAATTACAAACATGCCATCGCCTAGCTGTAGCCAGCTGTTCGTAGCTGTATCCAGTTCTCATGTGTAAGCGATTCTATAAGAGCAAGCATTTTGAGTAGTTGAGTGGGTGACTTTAATCGGTGTTCTTCGGGCATGGGTGTATCTGGTAATCGATGAGTGGTTATCTGATTCGCTTGATTGTGAGATGAGCGGACGGACGATCACAGTTCCTTGATGCAGCTATGTCTGAACCTGAGTGAGCAGGCGATGATCTTTTTAGTCTGGAGGTGATTGACCAAGGCTTGCGACTTGAGATGTAAGTGCGCTCTTTCTAAGAGATGATGCACGACTGACCGGTAGATGATATCTGGCCAAAGTATTGGCGTTTGACTAGTAGGAACATTCGAGCGATAGGAGTTGCTATCCATGAGCGGTTGTCAAATGTACGTGCGACCTTGAATCCTGCCCTGATACGTACGACCGAACTTTGGTACTAGGTCAAGCGTCTTCGATTGTTGTGGACGAATTCTACAAGATATACGACCTTTATCTTTATTGAGCTGTACTACTCATAATATATTGTGCCATCATTCCCGGTCGCGTTGGGCAACTGACTTGTCTTGGATTTTATGTTTGAATCTTGTTCTGCACAGTTGCTTCCTATCTTTCGTGAGTCGTTTAGGTGACTCAGATAACACTGTGCACGACCGACCCTGATGGTGTCTGTTCTGTAGCTCCTGCTCAGATCTTGTAACTCAATATGCGTATGGATTATTAGGGATCAACATTTGCCCCTCAAAGCTGTTATTTTCTTTG
Source organism: Allium sativum (assembly GCA_030737875.1). NCBI lineage: Eukaryota > Viridiplantae > Streptophyta > Magnoliopsida > Asparagales > Amaryllidaceae > Allium > Allium sativum. The sequence goes on from CM060919.1 coordinate 344,319,537, forward strand.
GTAGAGAGTTACTGGCTTCGACACGATTGATCGCGACATTGCTTGGCAGATCTAACCTGACTCATCGAAGGGTCGTTCGTGCAAAACTTAGGATTGTTTCATTGTGGTTGATTGGTGTCGTTTCCTTCGGGTAAGACATTTAAACTATCTTTTCGTCATTGCAAATAGCTGAATCATGGGGAAGTGGTCATGCCAGCTGGATTCTGATGGGACACTTATCTCTGCAATCGCGAGTATTGAGCTGACGTGGTGAGGAATTCTCTTGATGTATGTCCTTTAATCTCCCCCTTATTTTCTTATTTCTCATTCTATTTTGTTCTTATTTTCCTTCAACAAGGTTTCTCAACCAAAAATCTCCATGTTTCTTTCCATTGCCATTTTGTATAGCACAGGTTTGTCGATTTTAACTTATTCTTGTTCTTCTCTTGGAACTTACGATTATTCTCTGATCCGTCTGCATGATGGTTTCGTCTCCAGAACGACGTCAATTGGAAAGATTATTTGATTTTTATGTTCCAACAGATGAGATTCAGCCAACTGGTCAACCGTCTGTGAATTCTCCCTTTAGTCCATCTCATACAGAGCTTCAAACTATCATCAATAGGCCGCGTTATGCTCCTAGGCCATGTAGTCCTAAGCTTGCTAAGTAGTTTCGGGGGTGGAACTTACAGGGAGTACCTTCTGATGGATATATCTCCGTCTGATTCTCAGACCTTCTCTTGTGAAATGATTGCCGCAAAAGGTCAGATGTTAGCCCGTCTCGAGACTGTTGTGCATCAATTTGGAAAACAAATGGATTTGCTAAAAAACCATTCTGCAAAATAGATGAATGGTTGTCATACATTGGCTTGCGATCTCCCAAAGCTTCACAAGGACAATCTCGAGCGTATCTCTATTTTAGAAGATGATAAGGCGTCGTGCCCTTAGATCCAAAGATAGCATGGTTGCTTCTTTTGCCCTAGGAGATGTCGAGTCGGTGGTTTCTAAACGTGCTGATGAACTTCCATCCTTCTCAGCTCAGACTAAGAGGAAGGTAGGTAGGCCCAGGAAGATCAGGGATCTGTAGTCTTCTTTTCCTGTCTTTGGTTGTTCCCTCTTTGAACTTTGAGACCTGTTGTGTAAGTGGGTGCCGGCCCTCGTTCATGACATTATGTTGGTTTGTGACACGTGTTGACCTTTGATGCTTTTGCGGACTTGACGAATGGTTGTTTTGCTGGTTTTATGATGCTCTTCGTGCCTTTGTCTGCCACACCATGTCTCTTTGCCCTGCTTAGCAACATATATATATATATATATAATAATTTATACTATAATTTCCCTGACGATCGTACGTTAGTATCGTATTAAGGGTCGATTGTATGTTAGTATTGTATTTATGACGCGTTACTATTAGCGTTACTAATACGTTGTTATGATTGGTTTTATTATGGGTTTATTAAGCCGGGATCGTCTAGCTTTTTAGTATTTGTATTGACCAGTGAGCTTCTCGTCGTTCTTTATTTTAGTAATTAAGCCATTCGGGCATTTTAATTAAACGTATGTTCGTATATATGTTATGGTAAATTTAGGATTCATTTAGATGCGTGCCCCCATGGGTTCTTGGCTCTGTTTGACTCAGTTAACAACAAAGAACAAGAATGGATACCCCCTTTCGGCTGGGATTCTGTTTTGCACTGGTCCTTCCAGCATGTTTGATCCTTTCCCTTTTTTATGCTTCATCCCGAGGAGCGGACACTTATTATCTCATCGAGTTTCTATTCAATTCAAAAAAACTCGTGTCCTTCACCTAACAAGGTGCCACCCATTTTTGGATTGGTAATTTTCTTTTTCCTTTTTGGGACATGTCGGTTTTTTCCAACTTTATGCTTCACCCCAGGAAATAGACACTAGTTCACCTTATTGAGTTTTTTCTCAAGTCAAAGAACCTATGTCCTGCACCTAAGAAGGTGCCCCTTTTTATGGGCTCAACAATTTTAACCGTGGGATATTTTTAACCATGGGACATTTTTAACCATGGGACATTTTGAACCATGGGACATTTTGAGTTGCTTTCACCCCAGCATTGATTCTTTAATCTGGTACCAAGCATTTTGTTGGTCATGGGCCAAAAGATTCGGTATTTCTTGATGAAAGTCGAAACTCCTTGAGTTGGCGCCCCCTAGTCGCTTGTTTGCCTACATAAAGAAGTCAACTTTTAGTAGGAACTTGTGAATGAGTGATTCGTACATGTAAACGGAATTCTATATTCATTCATTTTATGTACATCATATAAATGTGAAATTTTTTGTAAATATTATAGTCTTTCCTACGTATTCGAACAATGTGTTATAAAAAATAACGAAGAATATACTCACTATTCCTTGCTCGTGGAATCTGGATTCCATCTGTGGTGGCCAATTTGAAAGTACCATCCTGAAGATTTTGACTTATAACATAAGGCCCTTCCCAATTGGGTCCAAAAACCCCAGTACCGGTCATTATCTTCTTCAAAACAAGGTCTCCAATTCCGAAAGTCCTATATTTGACTTTTGAATTGAAATGCCTCGCCACCCTTCTTTGATGTGTAGCTACTCTGAATTCTTCTTCCTTTCTTCTTTCCTCAAGCTGGTCGAGGGCTTCAAGTTGTAACTTCTCATTTTATTTGTGATCAAACTATATACTTCTATGGGTAGGGACTTCTAGTTTCACTGGTATCATGGCTTCAGAGCCGTAAGATAAAGAAAAGGGAGTATGCCCGGTCGCAGTTTTACGTGTGGTCCGATAAGACCACAATGCTAGCAGGAGTTCATCTACCCAACCACCTTTAGACTTCTCTAGCCGTTTCTTAATGACCGTTTTGATGATTTTATTTACTGCTTCCACTTGACCGTTCGCTTGCGGATGAGCGACTGCTGAAAAGCTTTTCTGGATTTTATACTTGGCGCAAAAATTTTGGAACTCTTCACTTTCAAATTAGGTCCCGTTATCTGTGATTATCTTTTATGGTACCCCAAACTTGCATATGATATTTTTCAAGACAAAGTTAATAACTTTCTTTGAAGTTATGGTGGCCAACGGTTCTGCTTCGGCCCACTTTGTGAAGTAATCAATGGCGACAATTGCATATTTAAAATCAGATTTTGTAGTAGGAAGGGCTTCTATGAGGTCAATGCCCCAAATAGCAAATTGCCATGGGCTGACCATGTGGGTTATAGCTGTGGATGGCATCCTTGGAATCTTGGCAAATCTTTGGCATCTGTCACACTTTTTAGTGCAGGCCATGGAATCTTTATCGATATCTGGCCATAAATAACCGTATCGCAGGATTTTCTTAGCCAAAGTTTGTCCACCAGTATAACCTCCGCATTCCCCTTCGTGTTATCCTGCCATGATCTCTTTTGACTCCTTTTCCGTAACACAACGAAGTAAGGGTGTAGAAAATCCGCATCTGTACAGTCGTCCGTCCTGAATGAGGTAGAAAGAGGCTTTTCACAAAATCTTCCTTCGCTACTTGGCTTCCACCGGGAGCGTCCCGGTGATGAGGTATTCTTTGATTGGCGACGTCCATGAGTTTGGTTCATCAGTCGTTTCCATGATTCAATCCATCTCGGTCTGCCTCGTGCTTGGGCTGGAAAGGAATTCCACTGGAACTAACCCCATGAGTTGTGCATCTCCTATGCTTGCATATTTTGCCAATGAATCAGCTTTGGTATTTACTCCTCTAGGAATGTGAGATATGGTGTAATGCTCGAAAGCTTCCAATAGTTCCAAGGCTTTGGAAAGATAATCCGGCAAGTTACCCATTTTGGCTTGGAATTCTCCTAGAACTTGGCATACTACGAGCTTAGAGTCGCTGAAGATTTGTTTAGTTTTATCTGTAATTCTTTTGCTAATTTTAGTCCTGCGATGAGGGCTTCATACTCAGCTTCGTTATATGTCGATGGAAATTCTAGCTTAGTGCATAACATAAAGATCTTCATTCAGGGGTTTCCAAGACTACCCCTGCCCCAGAACAGTAATCATTCGAGGCTCCATCAACAAATAACTTCCACTGGAAGTCAGTTTCAATATAATCTTCCTCTTTTATCTCCCCTCGGTCAGTAAATTCTGCGATAAAGCCAGCAAGTGCTTGTTCGTCGATCGCTTTTCGAGGGTGATAAGTAATATCGTATGGACTAAGCTCTATATTCCATTTTAATAACCTTCCGGAGGTCTCTGGTCGGGACAAAACTTGCCTCAAAGGCTGGTCCGTGAGAACTTTGATCGGATGAGCCTGAAAGTAGGGCCGAAGTTTCTTCGATGCAATAAGCAAACAATACGCGAGTTTTTCAAGCTTTGGATAATTCAGCTCTGCCCCAGATAATCTCTTACAGATGTAATAGACTGGTTTTTGTACCTTCAAATCTTCCCTAATCAATGCTACACTCAAGGCATGGGCAGAGGCCGCTAGGTATAGAAACAAGTTGTAACGACCCATCTTTTTGCCCGGTTCTTGCCGGTAATTAAACCGACTCAAACCGTTCATAAAGATGAATTGTTATGGGTACATACATATATTGAACAAAAATAATCGAAATTTTCATTTAAAGTACAATGTTACATCAGAGTCATATAGAATATCAGAGTTACAACATATACAGCGGAAGAAAAGAAAATATACTCTTAGCGGAAGAACCTTATGATATAGCGGAAGCTCCAAACTCTAGCATGGACTCCAACTCTAAAAGCGCTCTGAATCCTGCTCCAACGATCTATAACTGCAAAACTAAATAACTAGCTACCCATGTGGAAATTAATGGGCACCCAGAGTTTAGAAAGGAACAATAAACTCCAGGTCAGTCGTGGGACTGGTGTGAGAACTCAAAACAGTTATTATTTAGGATTCATTTTAAAGTTGGGTAATTCAACGGACCACGCCGCTAACGCGGAATGGGTTAAGTCCATATGAATTCCCGTGCATAGAAATTCGATATGACTTTTGAAAATGAAGCTATCATAAGCTCGTCCCATATCACACAATGCAAGCACACACCAGATGGGCGAGTTTTATCTTATGATAATCAAACGTGCTTTCATACATGAAAACCCTCTTCTAATATTATCATATAGTGTGGAAACAAATTTGGCAAATAAATGTATTAATCCTAGATGGCATAATACCATTAATATTATGTCACCATATATATATACAAATCAAAACCGTATGGCTCGTATTGGAGATTGGATTTCCAACTCGATGATTCTTGGCATGAAAGATCAATCAGGGATACAAAATGAAGTGCCTCAACGGCTTTTTCGTCCATTCGCGGACACCAATTACACATCGTCAGGGCATATCAATGGTTTTCGACCAGACGCGACCCCCCGAACATACCCAACTTCCCCAGGTTCATAAGTGGTTTTCCACTGCTGCACAGCTTCATCATCAATTCATATATAAGTATAAACCTAACCGCCTGTTTCTCATCAATCCGGGGGTGTGAGGTTTGTCGATGTCACGTCATACACAAAGCGATGCTTTGATAAGCCATTATTTGATCATCATTAGCTCGTTCCATAACTCAGGTATGCCACATTAACAGTTCACGACATATCACTGATTTCAATCAATGCATACCTGCTAAGTTCATATGACTTAGAGATGAGGATAATATATTGCCACAAATCCGATATACATTAACGGAAATCAGTGCTATGCGGTCAATTTCAACGTTAGACACACCATCCATACAAATCCGTTCTGGGTCTGAACGGAACAACAACCCGAAAATACTTAAATATGTTCAGGTCTCATGTAACTCATACCTCGTATCGGTGGCCTACCTAACCGAGACATTAGTCAACAATAAATCTAAACAAATTTAAATATTCTCGGTCTTCATTCGTCGTTTACCGAGTCTTGAATTGCTTCATAACGTCGTATTATTACTTGGAATGGTTTTCGAACATATATTCGATCCCGGTCTTTCCAAGTAACGAGCGTACTTTAAAACAGTAGCTATGGTTTACACATGCTTTTCGATTCAAATCTCCTTCCAAATGATTTTCAATTCATATATAACTCAAGATTTGAATTATTTTAATTTCATACATCTCATTATCATCTTATCTCTTCTTTGAAATCAAAGATTATGCCTTCGCTTTTATTTCTTACCTTTAATTCCCTCGAATCAAAGATTTGACTAAATCCTCAATTATGAAATGAATTTCCACCATGCAATCTCATTGGGTTCCAAAAATGGTATTATTAAAGATACGATTCATGACAAAAACCCAAATCAGTTTATATTAAATCATAAATTTCACATAAATTTTTATCCACTTATATTCGATATAATTTCTCATAATCAACGAATACGATGAGTGGAATAGCGATATAATAATGTCTTTCAAATTCCCCAGATAGTATTCATTTACACCATGAAATTTTATACCAAATATCGAAGATTATTTTTATCTAACTTACTTCAATCAGGTGGATAAATCCATATCTTAATTAAAAGATTTATTCAAACCTTTGATATTTGATCTGGATAGAAATAACATCAACTTATCTTCAATATTAATCTCCGTATCCAACTCATATTATAAGTAGAATAATGGTGAATTTACCTTTTAAATTCCTCAGATAATATGAATTTTCATCCACCGAGTTAATATCAAACATCCGAAGATTTATCTCCAACCATATCCAAATTCAAAATTGGAAAAACCCATTTCAGTCCCATATAGGTATTCTCAATACTTTAATAATCTTCGAACTATTTTATAAATCATTCTTATAGTCAAATAATAGTTCCTGCTTTAAATTTCAAACCAATAATAACATTTGGAAATGTTACCAAAGTACTGTTATAAAAATAGCCCTTTAAATCAAATAGATTTAAAATTACACGAAATACAATTATTCCAATTCTAATCATAAATTTTCTCCAACTTAATAACCTTCTTTTATTCGATTTCCATTATGATTGGCAACTACACGTATTTCAAATTTGTTTTGAATATAACTCGGAATTCATATGTCGAAAATTGAAATTGTTCTTTCTATTCATAGTTTGAAATCGATATTTATGAATTGTCGCATCATAGTGCGTTCTATTCAAACCATATAATGATTATGATTTTTCACGTCCTTTCCAATTTAATTTATATTTCCAAATCATTTGAAAAACAGGTTCAAATTATATTTCAAATTAGATTTCGAATTTACCATCCCATTGTTGGACCAGTTGTAACAACCCGGAAAATCTGGGCCAGTTTAAAAATTTTATTTTGGCAATTTTAGCGAATTTTGATTATTTAAAATGAATTATTTTAAATAATATCGACGAGAAATTTATTTTAAATAGAATTCGACGTATATATTATATACGTCGTCGTTAGAATATAAATATTTATATATAATTATAAATAGAATTGAAAATGGCGCGGTAGTTCGATAATTCGATTTCAAACTTCAATTGAATGTACCGGGTGCAAAACAATCCGGATTTTAGTGAAACCAAAAATGATAGGATCTAATTGATAGTATCTTTCCAACGAATCCGACCAATCGAAATTTCATAGCGGGAATCAAAAGATATGTCCAGTTGAAAATTCTGAATAGTCGCTATGGAATTCAGGCCCTTAAAAATGGACATTTTGCAAACGACCTCGGATTTCGACGAAACCAGTTTTGTTGGGTCCGTGATGTAAAGTTATTGCTAGATTCCAAATTTCATAATTTTTCGAATCAATATGTGAGCGTGGCAAAGGAAAACGCGTTTAACCAGTTTCAGTTGATTTTAATCGACTGAAAAATGGCCATTTTTCTAACGGTCTCAGAATTCGGCGAAACTTGTTTTGTTACGACCGTATCGTCAATACGAAGCTAGAAAATATTTTTATGGAATTTATAGAGTTGTTATGTGACCCCGGTAATTTGAAATGTACGTTTAAAATTCAATATAATGATTTAAATGTAAATTTAACGGAAATTGATTGTAACAGCCGAATCAGCTTACGATACAAGTCTCATTGTGTTCGGAATGGGGGTGAAACGCTATAGACGACAGGCGGTGGGCCTCGTTTCGAGTTCGTATATAAAGGTCAACTTTTTTTCGAATTAAATAATTAAATAATAATAATAATAATAATAATATCTTCCCCCTTTTAACTCTGGCCCCCCCGTTTCAAAACAGAAATCAGAAGAAAAAAAAAAAAAGAAAAAAAAAATCGACGGAGACCGCATCGATCCCCAGCCACCATCGGCGCCGTCGACCTCCCTTCGCTCCTCCCTCCACGAGCCTGCGCCTCCATCTCTCGACGAGCCCAAACCCTCCGACCCCAAAATCGAACACCTCCCTCAGCCATTTGGCCACCACCGCAGACCCCTACCACTCCACCGCCGCCAGCCCTAGGCCACCGCTCCGACCATCCGCCGTCAGCAGCTCCAACGGGAACACCCCCCTCTGAAAGATGTAAGTCCTCCCTTCCCTTTTTCTTTTTATTTTTAGTTAGGGTAAAAAAAAAAATATGATTTTTATCATCTAGGTTGTAGATAAAAATATGATTTTGAGCGAAGTAATTTTATATATTTAAAACAATATAAAAATATGGTTTTAATATATAAAGCTAAGATTTTTATAACATAGAAAAAAATTTTGATTTTTAAATATAGAAAAACAAAGAAAAAAAATATGATTTTTATATACCGAACATCGAAGAAAAAAATATGATTTTTATATACCGAACATCGAAGTAAAAATATGATTTTTATATACCGAACATCGAAGTAAAAATATGATTTTTATATATTGAATAGCGAAGTAAAAATTCGATTTTTACATAGGTAGTGAAAGCGGGCAACGAAAGCGACAAAAAGGCGAGAACGAAGGAGATTTATATCAAAGAAGAGCCAAGATGTTTGGATAGCTATCTGTGAGAATTTCTCACCTTTCAATTTCTTTTTCTAGTTATATATATATACTAGGATGCAGACGGTGCTTAGTAGCACCCGACACAATCGTCCACAGACCATGGACTTGTTTGTTTGGTTGCGTAGATTAGTTGGATTATTTGATTGAAATTGAATTGTGTGGTGAAATAAATTGATTTGATTGATGTGTGAATGGCGTGGGCCTTCACTGGACCGGGGATAAGGCTAGGCCTTGTCCCGTTTCTAGTATCGTGCCGTTATGCCGCCAAAATTTTCTAAAATATGTTAGAAAAATAAAAATATCATTTTATTGAATAAATGAATTGAATAGAAATTCATAAGTTAAAATAAAATGTTTTATCGTTAAAAATATAATTTTTAACGTGAATATGAATATAGGGAATGTGAATAAATAAATATTCATTTACAAACCCGACGGTTTGTTTATGTACACCTATTTGAAGGACATTGATTGGGTCGATAAATTTTACACATCGCCCAACTGCACGAATAAAAATCTGTGTTTGATTGTTTGAAACCCCACACGGGTGTTAGGATGAAATATGCAGTTCACTCATCCTGATTGATTAAATATGTCGATCGATTGATTGACATGCTGTTATAAGCGTTAGATATCTATATTTGATGCTTATACAGTGTAGTGCACTTTGGTTGATGGTTGATTATTTTTCAATTCTATGATATACATGTGTTGTATGAAAATCCATATAATTAACATTATATGGTAATTGATTGGGCCTCATTCCAGTTTAGAAAATAAAGAATATTATAAAATAAAAGTTCATGTGTTGACAGTACTCATTCATTGAGATTGGTCATGTGTTGAACGAAATATTTTAGTAATAAAATTTACATCTTTATCAATATAAAATAAACGTTCATGTGTTGACAGTACTCATTCATTGAGATTGGTCATGTGTTGAACGAAATATTTTAGTAATAAAATTTACATCTTTATCAATATAAAATAAACGTTCATGTGTTGACAGTACTCATTCATTGAGATTGGTCATGTGTTGAACGAAATATTTTAGTAATAAAATTTACATCTTTATCAATATAAAATAAACGTTCATGTGTTGACAGTACTCATTCATTGAGATTGGTCATGTGTTGAACGAAATATTTTGATAATAACAACTATTTTGAAAAAGAAATATTTGAAATAGAATATTTGAAAATAGAAATTTATGAAGCCGTGTTGATTAGATTGACGCCATTTTGACGTGAACGATATTTATATCGATTTTAAACGATTTCGAAATGAATTGAATTGAAAACGATTTCGAAATGAATTGAATTGAAAACGATTTCGAATTGAATTGAATATATAACGATTTCGAAATGAATTGAATTGAAAACGATTTCGAAATGAATTGAATTGAAAACGATTTCGAAATGAATTGAATTGATAACGATTTCGAAATGAATTGAATTGAAAACGATTTCGAAATGAATTGAATATATAACGATTTCGAAATGAATTGAATATATAACGATTTCGAAATGAATTGAATATATAACGATTTCGAAATGAATTGAATATATAACGATTTCGAAATGAATTGAATATATAACGATTTCGAAATGAATTGAATATATAACGATTTCGAAATGAATTGAATATATAACGATTTCGAAATGAATTGAATTGAAAACGATTTCGAAATGAATTGAATTGAAAACGATTTCGAAATGAATTGAATTGAAAACGAATTCAAATTGAATTGAAAACGAATTCAAATTGAATTGAAATTTGAATTGAATAGAAATGAATTTTAAAACGAATTTATAAAGAAGAATTCAATTTTGATTTGAATTGAAATGGAAGTTGAAATTGCTTTTGAAACGAATTCAAAACTATATATAAAATTTGTTTTAAATAGAAATCGACGATATATATTATATATATTATATATATAATATAATGGCCTGAATAGAACGCGCCGCGCCGCGGCAGTTCGTGAATTTCGACCATTTATTTCAAACGGACATTACGGGAGATCCGACCGTCGGATTCTCCTAAAACCGGAACCGTTGGGTTCGTATCGAAAAGAGCTTTCTAACGAATGTTGGAAATTTGAAATCTAACGGTTGGATTTGGAATTATGTCCAAATCAAATTTGAAAAAGGTCGCTGTAAGTGCAGTTCGATGGCCATTGATGGAAATCGACTGTACGGGCCTTGATAAAATTATTAAAAATAGTAATAATTCGTGTAAAATCATAAGAAATGATTTGAGAAGAATTGGGATGAAAAACTCCCTATTTGAAAAGATAAAAATAGATTTTTATCGAAATGAACTAGTTTTGAACTAGAATTAGAATTCTATTTATTTTTAAATAAATAAATTGAATTAGAAAAGGGTTTTAAAAATAACCAGAATATCCAATGATTGCATTGGAGTGGATTTGAATCGAAATTGTCTTCGGAATATTTCGATGTTGGAATTCGTGATTATACAGGTGTTGTTATGGAAATTTGAAAGATATATTTGTATCGTTATTTCCAATACGACATTTGTTAATCGTAGAATTTGATATTGAATATAAGCCGATATATTTTCTATTCAGAGCCTTATATTGAATATCAAATGTGATTTGGGTTTGTCGTGAATGGTGTCTTCACTAACACTGTTCTTGAACCCAGTTGAGAAATGATTAAATCTTTTTATTTAGATTTAATGAAGTGTACCAATTAAATAATATTTAATTGGAATTGAATTGATATTGATTTTTGGGTTTATCGTGAACAGTGTTTTAAATAACACTCGTTCTTTAACCCGATCATTAATGAAATGTGATTTTGGGTTGTCGTGAACGGTATCTTCAATAATACAGTTCTTAGACCTAAAGGAGTTAAGAAAATCAGAAACTAACTGGAGATTAGTTAAGTTGAATAGTTTCCGAGGTATTGATCTGATGTTGGTTTCGGCCTTCGGGATTAATACTTAGGGAATTGCTCACTTGCTAATTTACAATTAGGGACTGATTGAAATGTGATGTGATTTTGGGTTTATCGTGAACCGTGTTTTAAATGACACTGATTCTTTAACCCAGTCACAGATTAAAACTAAGTGGAGTTTTAATGAATCTTTAATTAGATTGAAATAATCGAAATGGAGTATCACCAGTTTTGCTCCAGGCGATAGTTAAATCTTTAATTAGATTTGAACGTGAAATGGTAATTGAATTTACCGATAACACTGTGGTGTTAGATATGAAGTATTACCAGTTTTACTTCATGGGATAAATAGGTTGGGATTGGGAAATTAAAACCAATGATTACTTCGGTAAGGTTCGTTAATCTCGACTAGTTGAATCGAAATTCAAAAGAAGAATAAATTCAAGAAATTTATCTTGGATAAAATTAATGGGAACATTTCCCTATGAATATGAAATTTAGAAACTAACTGTCGGTTGGCCAAGCAGAATGGTTTTCTGGATATTGATCTGATGTTGGTTTCGGCCTTCGGGGTTAATATTTGGGGAATTATTCTCTTGATTAATTTACGGTTAGTGACTAATGAATTGGAATGAGGCGTATGTTGTGTTTGTGTAACACTTTTATAATATATACGCGAGTTATTCGGAAATGCCGGGTTTATCCCATTCTGAATAACTGATACGACGATAAGTCGAAGATGAAGACGATGGTCGAAGACCGGAGGTCTTCACGTCGTTTGGGTAATTACTGATGATCTTGATTGGGCTGTACACCCAAGAAGATGGAAACAGTTAGTGATCGTCCAGACGTACTTGGAGATCGATGGATATGCGGGGTACTAGGTGCTTCCGGTTTCGTTCAGACCCAGAACGGATTTGTAAATGGACTGTGTGTCTGACATTGGATTTTAGTCCGTGTGTTTGATTTCTATTAAATATATATCTGTTTGGCGGTGGAGAATTTATTCTCTTGCTTAACGCCCTTCTCTGAGACGTACGAGCTCAGGGGTTTTATATTGATGGATATCAAACGCATGGAGTGAATTGCCTGTGTGGCATGCCTAAGTGGCAATTGATCGAGGCTTCTGTTGAAAAGCAAAGTCTTGTGGTTGATGATCAAAGCACGGCCTTTGTGGCGTAGCTTTGTGTAACGTTTACCTCGCGTGTTTCACACCCGGTATGAACCAAAAACGGGAGACGGACCTCAGGGAGGGCATGCGTTTCCTTCTAGCTAAAAAGTGGCGTCAGTGGTTTTACACACCCTGACGAGTTTGACTTATGTGGTTGTTGCTGTTGCGAGGCGCCTCGGTTTGATCGGACGATCCGGGTCCGATGGAGTCATTCGTTGGCTCATTTACGCCCCAAAGGGCGGGGGAACGTAGTGTTCAGGCATTTTAATCCACATCGGTGGACCGGCCCTGTCGCTCCAAGGCTTGACTGAGTACTTGCCTGAGACATGGGCTAGATTGTCTCGAATCGGTTGAGGATCTTGCCCCTAGCCTCGGTTCATAGACGGAAATCCAATTCCCAAATACGTTACATTTGCGGTTTTATTTGTAAACCTATATATGGCGACATGATATATGGTACCCATGCCGCCTATGATTGATACTTATGATTTGAAGTTGCTTTATACACTATGCACTTATAATAGTATCAAACGATTTGTTTTAAACGTATCAAGCATTCTTTGGCTGTTATAAGGGAAAACCCTATCCCCCGGCTTGCGTTGCATTGTGTGATAGGACCTGGGTCTTATAACAGCTTCATTTTTCTTTATTTAGCATTGCGCTGTTGTTTTATGCACTGGTATTCTTGGGAGGAAACCCGTTCCGTGTTATACGGCGTGGTCCCTTGATTTACCTAACTTTGAAAATAAAGATTAACAACTGTTTTAGTTCTCACACCAGTCACATGACTGACCTGGAGTTTATTGTTTTAACCTAAACTCTGGGTGCCCTTATTTTGACACGGGCAGCTAGTAGTTTTGGTTTTGCAGATTTATATTCACAGGATCCTGGTTTACAGCTGGAACGATATCCGGAAAGCTTTGTATCCGTATATCTACTTCTAGTTGTGTATTGTATTATTTTCCGCTGCTATGTATTTAAATGTAATTTAAATCTCTGATATTTCTGTGTAATATTCTTTTATACTCAGTATATTCTTGTAATCTGATGCACTGTTGTAATAAGCAGTGAAATGTTCTTTTATATGCGTTCTGTTGTGGCTTGTTCTCGAACTGTCCGACGCTTTCCTTTACGGGGAAGTTACGGGTTTTCACAGTTGGTATCAGAGCTTTGGTTTACAAAGCTCAGAGAACAAGGCACATTAGAACCATACGAAAGAATTCATCAGATATTGGATTAGTAATATCCAATGGGAATGACTCGTAAGAGATGGGATCAGTAGTATCCTAGAACGAGTGTGAAGAGTATATTTTCCAAATGAAAACAAATTTTGTTTTGAAAATTTAAAATCAATTATTCGTATTTGATTATTTAGTATATATTGATTTGGACAGTCCAGTATATAAAGATTTTGCATATACGCCTTGCAAACGTATATTTGAAATTTTAATATACTGGATAGATATAGAATCACATTCTAGACACCCGGAGATGGTTCTGATGATTGATCGATCATCATCAGAATCTATGTTCGTGTTTTGAAGATGTGATATTTATATATTTCCTATTGACTGGTGTGAGAACCAAAATTAGATAGGACCTATTGTTGTGATTTGGCATCAAAAATTTGATTTTTGTATATGTATCAAAATTATGAATTTGAGACTCTAATTCACTAATTGATTGATGTTTGTGTTGTTTGTTTATTTGTTTGCTAATTTTGAACCATTCAGCCTAAGTGAATCAAATATTGACTTATATTGAAAATTGGTCGCATTTGCTTGCATACATGTATATCTTTTGAACAGGTCATAGCAAGGAGGCTAGAGCCAGAGAATAAAATTTGTTTGCCCGACAAATAGGTACATGTTTACTACATAATTTCCTGTTTTGTTTGGGTGATGATGATTTTGTGAGCCTATTGGCTAGCCGCTTGGCTTTTTCTTTTTCTTTTTGAGATCTGAAGGACCGGGGAAGCTATTTGAAATTCCCCGATGCTCCCGGAGCAGGGGAGGTTATGGCGAAATTTTTCGAAAATTTAGGGTGTTAGCCAAATCTTTGAAATTTTGAAAATTCTCAAAAACTGAAAAGTTGGAGAATGGAAGCCGGATCGAACGTAGAGTTGATTAATCAAACCACTTTCGACTTTGTTCCTTTTCGGGGACGAAAAGTTTTAAGTGGGGGAGATTGTAACAACCCGGAAAATCTGGGCCAGTTTAAAATTTTTATTTTGGCAATTTTAGCGAATTTTGATTATTTAAAATGAATTATTTTAAATAATATCGACGAGAAATTTATTTTAAATAGAATTCGACGTATATATTATATACGTCGTCGTTAGAATATAAATATTTATATATAATTATAAATAGAATTGAAAATGGCGCGGTAGTTCGATAATTCGATTTCAAACTTCAATTGAATGTATCGGGTGCAAAACAATCCGGATTTTAGTGAAACCAAAAATGATAGGATCTAATTGATAGTATCTTTCCAACGAATCCGACCAATCGAAATTTCATAGCGGGAATCAAAAGATATGTCCAGTTGAAAATTCTGAATAGTCGCTATGGAATTCAGGCCCTTAAAAATGGACATTTTGCAAACGACCTCGGATTTCGACGAAACCAGTTTTGTTGGGTCCGTGATGTAAAGTTATTGCTAGATTCCAAATTTCATAATTTTTCGAATCAATATGTGAGCGTGGCAAAGGAAAACGCGTTTAACCAGTTTCAGTTGATTTTAATCGACTGAAAAATGGCCATTTTTCTAACGGTCTCAGAATTCGGCGAAACTAGTTTTGTTAGGACCGTATCGTCAATACGAAGCTAGAAAATATTTTTATGGAATTTATAGAGTTGTTATGTGACCCCGGTATTTTGAAATGTACGTTTAAAATTCAATATAATGATTTAAATGTAAATTTAACGGAAATTGATTGTAACAGCCGAATCAGCTTACGATACAAGTCCCATTGTGTTCGGAATGGGGGTGAAACGCTATAGACGACAGGCGGTGGGCCTCGTTTCGAGTTCGTATATAAAGGTCAACTTTTTTTCGAATTAAATAATTAAAATAAAAAAAAATATCTTCCCCCTTTTAACTCTGCCCCCCCCGTTTCAAAACAGAAATCAGAAGGAAAAAAAAAAAAAAAAATCGACGGAGACCGCATCGATCCCCAGCCACCATCGGCGCCGTCGACCTCCCTTCGCTCCTCCCTCCACGAGCCTGCGCCTCCATGTCTCGACGAGCCCAAACCCTCCGACCCCAAAATCGAACACCTCCCTCAGCCATTTGGCCACCACCGCAGACCCCTACCACTCCACCGCTGCCAGCCCTAGGCCACCGCTCCGACCATCCGCCGTCAGCAGCTCCAACGGGAACACCCCCCTCTGAAAGATGTAAGTCCTCCCTTCCCTTTTTCTTTTTATTTTTAGTTAGGGTAAAAAAAAATATGATTTTTATCATCTAGGTTGTAGATAAAAATATGATTTTGAGCGAAGTAATTTTATATATTTAAAACAATATAAAAATATGGTTTTAATATATAAAGCTAAGATTTTTATAACATAGAAAAAAAATTCGATTTTTAAATATAGAAAAACAAAAAAAAAATATGATTTTTATCATCTAGGTTGTAGATAAAAATATGATTTTGAGCGAAGTAATTTTATATATTTAAAACAATATAAAAATATGGTTTTAATATATAAAGCTAAGATTTTTATAACATAGAAAAAAATTTTGATTTTTAAATATAGAAAAACAAAGAAAAAAATATGATTTTTATATACCGAACATCGAAGAAAAAAATATGATTTTTATATACCGAACATCGAAGTAAAAATATGATTTTTATATACCGAACATCGAAGTAAAAATATGATTTTTATATATTGAATAGCGAAGTAAAAATTCGATTTTTACATAGGTAGTGAAAGCGGGCAACGAAAGCGACAAAAAGGCGAGAACGAAGGAGATTTATATCAAAGAAGAGCCAAGATGTTTGGATAGCTATCTGTGAGAATTTCTCACCTTTCAATTTCTTTTTCTAGTTATATATATATACTAGGATGCAGACGGTGCTTAGTAGCACCCGACACAATCGTCCACAGACCATGGACTTGTTTGTTTGGTTGCGTAGATTAGTTGGATTATTTGATTGAAATTGAATTGTGTGGTGAAATAAATTGATTTGATTGATGTGTGAATGGCGTGGGCCTTCACTGGACCGGGGATAAGGCTAGGCCTTGTCCCGTTTCTAGTATCGTGCCGTTATGCCGCCGAAATTTTCTAAAATATGTTAGAAAAATAAAAATATCATTTTATTGAATAAATGAATTGAATAGAAATTCATAAGTTAAAATAAAATGTTTTATCGTTAAAAATATAATTTTTAACGTGAATATGAATATAGGGAATGTGAATAAATAAATATTCATTTACAAACCCGACGGTTTGTTTATGTACACCTATTTGAAGGACATTGATTGGGTCGATAAATTTTACACATCGCCCAACTGCACGAATAAAAATCTGTGTTTGATTGTTTGAAACCCCACACGGGTGTTAGGATGAAATATGCAGTTCACTCATCCTGATTGATTAAATATGTCGATCGATTGATTGACATGCTGTTATAAGCGTTAGATATCTATATTTGATGCTTATACAGTGTAGTGCACTTTGGTTGATGGTTGATTATTTTTCAATTCTATGATATACATGTGTTGTATGAAAATCCATATAATTAACATTATATGGTAATTGATTGGGCCTCATTCCAGTTTAGAAAATGAAGAATATTATAAAATAAAAGTTCATGTGTTGACAGTACTCATTCATTGAGATTGGTCATGTGTTGAACGAAATATTTTAGTAATAAAATTTACATCTTTATCAATATAAAATAAACGTTCATGTGTTGACAGTACTCATTCATTGAGATTGGTCATGTGTTGAACGAAATATTTTAGTAATAAAATTTACATCTTTATCAATATAAAATAAACGTTCATGTGTTGACAGTACTCATTCATTGAGATTGGTCATGTGTTGAACGAAATATTTTAGTAATAAAATTTACATCTTTATCAATATAAAATAAACGTTCATGTGTTGACAGTACTCATTCATTGAGATTGGTCATGTGTTGAACGAAATATTTTGATAATAACAACTATTTTGAAAAAGAAATATTTGAAATAGAATATTTGAAAATAGAAATTTATGAAGCCGTGTTGATTAGATTGACGCCATTTTGACGTGAACGATATTTATATCGATTTTAAACGATTTCGAAATGAATTGAATTGAAAACGATTTCGAAATGAATTGAATTGAAAACGATTTCGAAATGAATTGAATATATAACGATTTCGAAATGAATTGAATTGAAAACGATTTCGAAATGAATTGAATTGAAAACGATTTCGAAATGAATTGAATTGATAACGATTTCGAAATGAATTGAATTGAAAACGATTTCGAAATGAATTGAATATATAACGATTTCGAAATGAATTGAATATATAACGATTTCGAAATGAATTGAATATATAACGATTTCGAAATGAATTGAATATATAACGATTTCGAAATGAATTGAATATATAACGATTTCGAAATGAATTGAATATATAACGATTTCGAAATGAATTGAATATATAACGATTTCGAAATGAATTGAATTGAAAACGATTTCGAAATGAATTGAATTGAAAACGATTTCGAAATGAATTGAATTGAAAACGAATTCAAATTGAATTGAAAACGAATTCAAATTGAATTGAAATTTGAATTGAATAGAAATGAATTTTAAAACGAATTTATAAAGAAGAATTCAATTTTGATTTGAATTGAAATGGAAGTTGAAATTGCTTTTGAAACGAATTCAAAACTATATAAAAAATTCGTTTTAAATAGAAATCGACGATATATATTATATATATTATATATATAATATAATGGCCTGAATAGAACGCGCCGCACCGCGGCAGTTCGTGAATTTCGACCATTTATTTCAAACGGACATTACGGGAGATCCGACCGTCGGATTCTCCTAAAACCGGAACCGTTGGGTTCGTATCGAAAAGAGCTTTCTAACGAATGTTGGAAATTTGAAATCTAACGGTTGGATTTGGAATTATGTCCAAATCAAATTTGAAAAAGGTCGCTGTAAGTGCAGTTCGATGGCCATTGATGGAAATCGACTGTACGGGCCTTGATAAAATTATTAAAAATAGTAATAATTCGTGTAAAATCATAAGAAATGATTTGAGAAGAATTGGGATGAAAAACTCCCTATTTGAAAAGATAAAAATAGATTTTTATCGAAATGAACTAGTTTTGAACTAGAATTAGAATTCTATTTATTTTTAAATAAATAAATTGAATTAGAAAAGGGTTTTAAAAATAACCAGAATATCCAATGATTGCATTGGAGTGGATTTGAATCGAAATTGTCTTCGGAATATTTCGATGTTGGAATTCGTGATTATACAGGTGTTGTTATGGAAATTTGAAAGATATATTTGTATCGTTATTTCCAATACGACATTTGTTAATCGTAGAATTTGATATTGAATATAAGCCGATATATTTTCTATTCAGAGCCTTATATTGAATATCAAATGTGATTTGGGTTTGTTGTGAATGGTGTCTTCACTAACACTGTTCTTGAACCCAGTTGAGAAATGATTAAATCTTTTTATTTAGATTTAATGAAGTGTACCAATTAAATAATATTTAATTGGAATTGAATTGATATTGATTTTTGGGTTTATCGTGAACAGTGTTTTAAATAACACTCGTTCTTTAACCCGATCATTAATGAAATGTGATTTTGGGTTGTCGTGAACGGTATCTTCAATAATACAGTTCTTAGACCTAAAGGAGTTAAGAAAATCAGAAACTAACTGGAGATTAGTTAAGTTGAATAGTTTCCGAGGTATTGATCTGATGTTGGTTTCGGCCTTCGGGATTAATACTTAGGGAATTGCTCACTTGCTAATTTACAATTAGGGACTGATTGAAATGTGATGTGATTTTGGGTTTATCGTGAACCGTGTTTTAAATGACACTGATTCTTTAACCCAGTCACAGATTAAAACTAAGTGGAGTTTTAATGAATCTTTAATTAGATTGAAATAATCGAAATGGAGTATCACCAGTTTTGCTCCAGGCGATAGTTAAATCTTTAATTAGATTTGAACGTGAAATGGTAATTGAATTTACCGATAACACTGTGGTGTTAGATATGAAGTATTACCAGTTTTACTTCATGGGATAAATAGGTTGGGATTGGGAAATTAAAACCAATGATTACTTCGGTAAGGTTCGTTAATCTCGACTAGTTGAATCGAAATTCAAAAGAAGAATAAATTGAAGAAATTTATCTTGGATAAAATTAATGGGAACATTTCCCTATGAATATGAAATTTAGAAACTAACTGTCGGTTGGCCAAGCAGAATGGTTTTCTGGATATTGATCTGATGTTGGTTTCGGCCTTCGGGGTTAATATTTGGGGAATTATTCTCTTGATTAATTTACGGTTAGTGACTAATGAATTGGAATGAGGCGTATGTTGTGTTTGTGTAACACTTTTATAATATATACGCGAGTCATTCGGAAATGCCGGGTTTATCCCATTCTGAATAACTGATACGACGATAAGTCGAAGATGAAGACGATGGTCGAAGACCGGAGGTCTTCACGTCGTTTGGGTAATTACTGATGATCTTGATTGGGCTGTACACCCAAGAAGATGGAAACAGTTAGTGATCGTCCAGACGTACTTGGAGATCGATGGATATGCGGGGTACTAGGTGCCTCCGGTTTCGTTCAGACCCAGAACGGATTTGTAAATGGACTGTGTATCTGACATTGGATTTTAGTCCATGTGTTTGATTTCTATTAAATATATATCTGTTTGGCGGCGGAGAATTTATTCTCTTGCTTAACGCCCTTCTCTGAAACGTACGAGCTCAGGGGTTATATATTGATGGATATCAAACGCATGGAGTGAATTGCCTGTGTGGCATGCCTAAGTGGCAATTGATCGAGGCTTCTGTTGAAAAGCAAAGTCTTGTGGTTGATGATCAAAGCACGGCCTTTGTGGCGTAGCTTTGTGTAACGTTTACCTCGCGTGTTTCACACCCGGTATGAACCAAAAACGGGAGACGGACCTCAGGGAGGGCATGCGTTTCCTTCTAGCTAAAAAGTGGCGTCAGTGGTTTTACACACCCTGACGAGTTTGACTTATGTGGTTGTTGCTGTTGCGAGGCGCCTCGGTTTGATCGGACGATCCGGGTCCGATGGAGTCATTCGTTGGCTCATTTACGCCCCAAAGGGCGGGGGAACGTAGTGTTCAGGCATTTTAATCCACATCGGTGGACCGGCCCTGTCGCTCCAAGGCTTGACTGAGTACTTGCCTGAGACATGGGCTAGATTGTCTCGAATCGGTTGAGGATCTTGCCCCTAGCCTCGGTTCATAGACGGAAATCCAATTCCCAAATACGTTACATTTGCGGTTTTATTTGTAAACCTATATATGGCGACATGATATATGGTACCCATGCCGCCTATGATTGATACTTATGATTTGAAGTTGCTTTATACACTATGCACTTATAATAGTATCAAACGATTTGTTTTAAACGTATCAAGCATTCTTTGGCTGTTATAAGGGAAAACCCTATCCCCCGGCTTGCGTTGCATTGTGTGATAGGACCTGGGTCTTATAACAGCTTCATTTTTCTTTATTTAGCATTGCGCTGTTGTTTTATGCACTGGTATTCTTGGGAGGAAACCCGTTCCGTGTTATACGGCGTGGTCCCTTGATTTACCTAACTTTGAAAATAAAGATTAACAACTGTTTTAGTTCTCACACCAGTCACATGACTGACCTGGAGTTTATTGTTTTAACCTAAACTCTGGGTGCCCTTATTTTGACACGGGCAGCTAGTAGTTTTGGTTTTGCAGATTTATATTCACAGGATCCTGGTTTACAGCTGGAACGATATCCGGAAAGCTTTGTATCCGTATATCTACTTCTAATTGTGTATTGTATTATTTTCCGCTGCTATGTATTTAAATGTAATTTAAATCTCTGATATTTCTGTGTAATATTCTTTTATACTCAGTATATTCTTGTAATCTGATGCACTGTTGTAATAAGCAGTGAAATGTTCTTTTATATGCGTTCTGTTGTGGCTTGTTCTCGAACTATCCGACGCTTTCCTTTACGGGGAAGTTACGGGTTTTCACACCAGTTAGGGATAGCCAGGGAGAGCAGGAAACTGTATTTCCAGACCCAAGCCTAGACACCATCCTCTCTGTCATCCTAGAACGTTCTGGTGTGTATATATTACCATATTATGTTTTCAAAAACATATAAAACCATATTCAAATTTTAAAAAATCTTATTTCGAATTTAAATTGAAAATATTTTTACCAAAACCAGTTTCAAATAGATATAAAGTTCGTTATACAAAATCAATACATAATTCAAATCATTATCCAAATCCTAATTTAATATTTAAAAGTTGATATTTTATTCAAAACCAAAATTTTAAATATTATTTAATAATTAAATAAAATCGTATATAGGAAGGAGATTCTAAATTGATCACCCATATATTCCACAACCACGGTGTATGTGTGTATATTATCATGCAATGCAATCATATTTACCCAAATGAACAATACGATCAGATGGATACGAATTCATTCATCACAAACAACATTTTAACTGTGCACAAGCGTTACAGACAATAACGCTTACTAGTGTTTAGTGTATTATCTAATTCATGAACAACCATTCAAACATCAACATCCATCACACAATCATCATCAAATAATTATAATTAAATCTCAGCTAATTATAATTAACTAATTTAAATAAATAATTTAAATTAGAAGTTCTCGCCATAATAGCTCCACATATCTTCAATGTCTGAGTTCTCTTACGGACAAACAATGTTATCGCTACACATATATCTTCCGATCCATTCCCCTTTAGCAGCTAGTGATCTATCTCTGCTAATTAATATTGAGTTAAGTTAACATCGATGTTCGCCATAATACATATGAGGACTTTTATTTTCATAAATTTATATTTAATCGAAGTTATCAATATCCTATAACAATGTATTCTATTTTCCGATATGATTTCAACGGACTCAAGATCGAGTTAATCGGGTTAAAACCGAATGAGATCTAGGTATTTAAAGTTTAAACTAATTAACTTTAATTAAATCATACCCTTAGCATTCCCTTTTTTTTTAGCCCAAAGCCCAACAATCCAACAGCACTTTTCACGTGAAAGCCTGATCCAAACCGAGCCCATACCCTTCCTCCTTCCTTCTTCTTCTCGCCTTCCTGTTCCCTCTTTTCACGCTTCCAGGAATCACGGAAAACCGTGTGCGGTGTGCATGTGTACAACCATTTTAGTCCACCGTTCAACTATCTGACTTCACAAAAATGTTTCTCTTCACGTCCTCACTCGAACGCACCTGCTTGCCCGAACTCCGGTCTCCCACATCAAAAAGCGACGCCTCGACAGGAACTGAAACCCAAACAAAACTCGCGTGAATCATAATGTCGCACCATCCAAACCCATACCGAACTCCGCCAATTTTCGTGAGATCAAAGATTTCTCCATCCTCGTCATAACGTCACACTGCGTTTCTCCGATTGTCGCCTCCACCACCAACAAATTCCAACCCTAGTTTCGAACATTTCAAGTTGTCGATACGGAATCGCTTCAGTTTTACATGAAAAATACTATGTCCTCCACTAATCCTAACGGTGCTGACGGCGCGATCTACCTCTTCCTAGATTGAGAGTTACGAATTTTCGAAGCTTGCAACTCATATTTTAAGTTTTCTGAAATTTTGCGATTTCTCTCTCGATGACTCATGAGATTTCGATCCGCAGATTTCAAAAAAATCTGAAAAGATGATAGATCACTTTCGTGTTGATCATTTGGGTTGAAATTTGATGGATTGGAAGATTTGGACTTTCAATTGAAGAGGGAATGGAATTTTCATTTACTGTAAACCACAAAGTGGAAGAAGAAAAAGGTACGGGAGAAGTTGCTGAGGGAAATGAAGTGTGCGGCCTTTCTCCTTTGTATTAAATGAATTTTAAATTAGCTATTATTTAAGTTAAAGCCAGTTGGCACAACATTTACATGTACAAGGACAAATATGCTTGTATTTAATTTTATAAATTTTTTAACCAATGCATGCTTAATAAAATGACCTTTTTTTTATATATAAATTTGGAATTTTAGCCACATCCTTATAACACTTACATTTGAAACAAATTTGCAACTCTTATAAATGTGAATTCTTTATAACTTAAGGTTTTAACAAAAATATTTATAACTAACTAATATTTTAAAAATTCTTATCTATATTATTTATTAAGTATATATACATGTATGATTTACCCAAAAAAATTGGTCTAAAACGAACGCATAATAACCCTTATAACATCTTATAAACATCATTTAATAATTCTGCTTAATACCATTCAAAAATAAAAAAAATCATTTAGATAAGATATTAACTAACTTATGCTTTACCAAATCCATATCTTATATCATTATTAAATCAGATAATGTCATTACTTATAATATTGAAATTATTCATAAAATCTTTAACAAAGTTTTAAAAGTAAGTTTTCCGTATATTTAAATAAATCTAAACAAAATAATTATTCAAACTTATATATATAGAATTATCAAGTTAAACTTTATATTTAAATCCTATTAAATTCATTTTATAGAATAAAATCCAAATTAACTTAGTTAAAATCTTAGGTTGTTACACAAGTCTTCTCTATCACTAGCCTTTAATAGCATAGGAGGTGTTGCCAAGTGTTGGATCAGCTCTTTGAAGGCTTTCTGACATTCAGAGGTCCATTGTATCTCTTTCTTTCCTTTCCTAAGGGCATCGAAGAATGGAAGACATCTGTCCGTTGCCCTGGATATGAAGCGATTTAAAGCCGCAACCTTCCCATTCAAACGCTGAAGTTCCGTCTTGGTTCCTGGGGCACGCATTTCTCTTAAAGCTGATACTTTGGCAGGATTAGCTTCTATACCCCTACCGTTGACCATGAATCCCAGTAACTTGTTCGAACCAACTCCGAAAGAATATTTCAAGGGATTCAACTTCATGCCATATTGGCGTAAGATATCGAACATTTGGGCTATATCCTCCAGATGGTCTATTGGTCTTTTTGATTTCACCAACATATCATCGACGTAGACTTCCATCGTCCTACCGATTTGCTTTTTGTACATAGTGTTTATCAGTCGCTGATAAGTTGCCCCTGCGTTCTTTAGACCAAACGGCATCACCTTATAGCAATATAGGCCGAGATCAGTAGTGAAGCTCGTGTCTTCCTGGTCCGGGCTATGCATCATGATTTGATTATAGCCTGAATATGCGTCCATGAAGGGCAACAACTCATGACCGGCCGTAGAATCTACCAATTGGTCGATTCTGGGAAGAGGGAAACTATCTTTCGGACTAACTTTATTACGGTCTGAATAATCTACACAGACTCGCCATTTACCGTTTGATTTCTTTATGAGAACAGGGTTGGAGACCCATTTTGGATAGGTAGATTCCCTGATAAAACCATTTTCCATTAACCTGTTGACTTCTTCCTTTAACGCGCGCGACCTCTCCGGCCCCTGGGTTCTCCTTTTCTGTTTGATAGCCGGAACGCGCGGGTCAATGTTTAGCTTATGGACCGCAATGTCTGGACATATGCCACATATGTAGGAATGGTTCAACGCGAACACATCTAAATTAGCTCTTAGGAAGACAATCAACTGATTTGTTAATTCAGGGCTTAACTAAGATCCTATATTCAACACATGGTTCGGGTCTTTCGGAATTACTGCTATAGGAATTGTGATTTCGGCCGATGCCGCCCTTTCTTCCTCTGCACTAGCTTTCCTAGGGTTGATTTCTTTTTGCTCTCCACTATGCTCGCCAGTGCATTGACCCTTCTTTAATTTCTATAAAGGGGGGATTTTGGATGTGGGGAAGAGCCTCCACATCCTTTCCCAAGTCTTTTTCTTAGCCTCCCTTAGCTCTATCACATAACAATCTCTTGCAACCATTTGGTCGCCTTTAATCAAACCGATTCCCTTTTCAGTTGGGAACTTCATAGTCGAACACCATGGAGCTAGTGCAACCTTAAAACCCGAAAGAGTTTGAAACGACCCGAACTTCCCCGGTGAGGAAAGCCCGGATTGAGTCGAGGACAAGCCACATCAGAATGCAGACGGAAGAACATTTCATTGTATATTACAACAATTCATCAGATTACAAGAATATACAGAGTATAAAAACAAATATTATACAACAGAAAATATCAGAGATTACAATACATTACATAGCAGCGGAAAATAATACAATACACAACTAGAAGAGATATACAGATACAAAGCTTTCCGGATATCATTCCAGCTGTAAACCAGGATCCTGTGAATATAAATCTGCAAAACCAAAACTACTAGCTGCCCGTGTCAAAATAAGGGCACCCAGAGTTTAGGTTAAAACAATAAACTCCAGGTCAGTCATGGGACTGGTGTGAGAACTAAAACAGTTATTAATCTTTATTTTAAAGTTCGGTATATCAAGGGACCACGCCGTATAACACGGAACGGGTTTCCTCCCAAGAATACCAGTGCATAAAACAAACAGCGCAATGCTAAATAGAGAAAAATGAAGCTATTATAAGACCCAGGTCCTATCACACAATGCAACGCAAGCCGAGGGATAGGGTTTTCCCTTATAATAGCCAAACATGCTTGGTATGTTTAAAACAAATCATTTGATACTATTATAAGTGTATAGTGTCAAAACAATTTCAAATCATAAGTATCAATCCTAGACGGCATGGGTACCATATATCATGTCGCCATACTAGGCTCTACAATCAAAACCGCAAATGTCACGTATTTGGAAATTGGATTTCCATCTATGAACCGAGGCAAAAGATAGTCCTCAACCGATTCGAGACTGTCTAGCCCGAGCCTCAGGAACAGCCGCAACTGCCCCTTGGAGCGACAGGGACGGTCCACCGATGTGGATTAAAATTCCTGAACACTGCGTTTCCCCGCCCTTTGGGGCGTAAGTGAGCCAACGAATGGCTCCATCGGACCCGGATCGTCCGATCAAACTGAGGCGCCTCGTAACACCAACAACCACATAAGTCAAACTCGTCAGGGCATTTAAAACCACTGACGCCACTTCTAGCTAGAAAGAAGCGCATGCCCTCCCTGAGGTCCTCTCCCGTTTTTGGTTCATACCGGGTGTGAAACTCGCGAAGTAAACGTTACACAAAGCTACGCCACAAAGGCCGTGCTTCGGTCATCAACCACAAGATTTTGCTTTTCAACAGAAGCCTTGATCATTTGCCACTTAGGCATGCCACACAGGCAATTCACTCTATGCGTTTGATATCCATCAGTATATAACCCCTGAGCTCATACGTCTCAGAGAAGGGCGTTAAGCAAGAGAATAAATTCTCCGCCGCCAAACAGATATATATTTAATAAAAATCAATCACACAGACTAAAATCCAATGTCAGACACACAGTCCATTTACTAGTTCATTCTGGGTCTGAACGAAACCGGAGGCACCTAGTACCCCGCATATCCATCGATCTCCAAGTACGTCTGGACGATCACCAACTGTTTCCATCTTCTTGGGTGTACATCCCAATCAAGATCGTCAGTAATCACCCAAACAACGTGAAGACCTTCGGTCTTCGACCACCGTCTTCATCTTCGACTTATCGTCGTATCAGTTATTTCAGAATGGGATAAACCCGGTCTTTCCGAATAACTCGCGTATATTTTAAATAAGTGTTACACAAACACAACATACGCCTCATTCCAATTCATCAGTCACTAACCGTAAATTAATCAAGAGAACAATTCCCCAAATATTAACCCCGAAGGCCGAAACCAACATCAGATCAATATCCAAAAAACCATTCTGCTTAGCTAACCGACAGTTAGTTTCTAAATTTCACATTCATAGGGAAAGGTTCCCATTAATTTTATCAAAGATAAATTCCTTGAATTTATTCTTTAATTTTCTTTTGAATTTCGATTCAACTAGTCGGGATTAACGAACCTTACCGAAGTAATCATTTGTTTTAATTTCCCAATCCCAATCTATTCATCCTATGAAGTAAAACTGGTAATACTTCATATCTAACACCACGGTGTTATCGGTAAATTCAATTACCATTTCACGTTCAAATATAATTAAAGATTTAACTATCACCTGGAGCAAAACTGATGATACTCCATTCTCGATCATTTCAATCTAATTAAAGATTCATTAAAACTCCACTTAGTTTTGATCTGTGACTGGGTTAAAGAATCAGTGTCATTTAAAACACGGTTCACGATAAACCCAAAATCACATCACTTTTCAATCAGTCCCTAACCGTAAATTAGCAAGTGAGCAGTTCCCTAAGTATTAACCCCGAAGGCCGAAACCAACATCAGATCAATACCCCAGAAACCATTCAACTTAACTAACCTCCAGTTAGTTTCTGATTTCCTTAACTTCTTTGGGTCTAAGAACAGTATTATTGAAGATACCGTTCACGACAACCCAAAATCACATTTCATTAATTATCGGGTTAAAGAACAAGTGTTATTTAAAACACTGTTCACGATAAACCCAAAAATCAATACCAATTCAATTTCCAATTAAATATTATTTAATTGGTACACTTCATTAAATCTAAATAAAAAGATTTAATCTTTTTTTCTCAACTGGGCTTAAGAACAGTGTTAATGAAGACACCATTCACGACAAACCCAAATCACATTTGATATTAAATACAAGGCTCTGAATAGAAAATATATCGGCTTATATTCAATATCAAATTCTACGACCAACAAATATCGTATTGGAAATAACGATATAAATATACCTTTCAAATTTCCATAACAATATCTGTGTAATCACGAAATCCAACATCGAAATATTCCAAATACAATTTCGATTCAAATCCATTCCAATTCAATTATTGGAAATTCTGGTTACTTTTAAAACCCTTTTCAAATTCAATTTATTTATTTAAAAATAAATAGAATTTTAATTCTAGTTCAAAACTAGTTCATTTCGATAAAAAACTATTTTTATATTTTCGAATATGGAGTTTTCATCCCAATTCTTCACAAATCATTTCTTATGATTTTACATAAATTATTACTATTTTTAATAATTTTATCAAGGCCCGTACAGTCGATTTCAATCAACAGCCATCGAACTGCACTTACAGCGACCTTTTCCAAATTTGATTTGGACATAATTCCAAATCCAACCGTTAGATTTCTAATTTCTCATATTCGTTAGAAAGCTCTTTTCGATACGAACCCAACGGTTCCGGTTTTAGGAGAATCCGACGGTCGGATCTCCCGTAATATCCGTTCGAAGTCAATGGTCGAAATTTGCGAACTGCCGCGGCGCGGCGCGTTCTATTCAGGCCATTATATTATATATATATAATATATATAATATATACTTCGTCGATTTCCTTTTAAAAACGTACTTTTATAATTCGTTTTAAATTCGTTTTCAAAACGATTTCAACTTCATTTCTAATTCAAATCAAAATTGAATTTTTCCTTATAAATTCGTTTTAAATTCATTTCAAATGGATTTCAATTTAAATTGATTTCTAATTCAATTTCAGTTCGTTTTCAGTTCAATTCAATTTCAATTCGAATTCATTTATATTTAATTTCTATTCGAATTCATTTCTATTCAATTTAATTCGAATTTCTATTCTTTTCAAAATATCAGATTTTGAAATCACTTTCGATATTAATTATAAAATGAATAAAATCGATATAAATATCGTTCACGTCAGAATCGCGTCAATCTAATCAACACGGCTTCACATATTTCTATTTTCAAATATTCTATTTCAAATATTTCTATTTCAAATATTTCTTTTTCAAATATTTCTATTTCAAATATGGAATGAGGCCCAATCAATTACCATATAATGTTAATTATATGGATTTTCTACAACACATGTATACAATAACAACGATGAATAATCAACCATCATCCAAAGTGCATTCTACACTGTATAAGCATCGAATATAAATATTTAACGCTTATAACAGTCTGTCAATCAATCGATTGACATACAACTAACTATTGGGATTAGTGTATGTCATATATCACCCCAATACCCGTGTGGGGTTTTCAAACAATCAAACACAGATTTTATTTGTGCAGTTGGGCGATGTGTAAAATTTATCGTCCCAATCTATATCAGTCAAATGTGTGTATATAAACAAATCGTCCGATTTGTTTATTTTTATTTCATTTCATATACACGATAAAAATTCTATTTTCAACTATAAAATATTATTGACTGTATAAATATTTTATTTCATTTCACATCACATCACACAATCAACTACACATCAAAATCAAACGAACAAGCATACAAGTCGTCCATGGTCTGTGGACGACGGGTGTCGGGTGCTACTAAACACCGTCTGCATCCTAGTATATATTTTAACTAGAAAATTAAATTAAAAGTGAGAAGTTCTCGCCGACTAGCCAATCCAAACGCCACGAATCTTCGTATGTAGGAAATCTTCGCCACTCTCGCCTTTCGTCACTTTCGTTGACCGTATCCACTACATATATAAAAATCACATTTTTATATTGTTGCTATGCATAAAAAAAAATCCTATTTTTTTACTCTAATAAAAATCATATTTTTAATTTCAAAACTTTATTATAAAAATTCGTATCTTTCTAATGTTAAAAATATAATCTTTTCCCCCCTGTAACAATCAAATTTTTTCTATGTTTTATTACAAAAACTAATAAAAATCTACACTCTTCTAGGAATAAAAATCATACCTTGAAGTAAATAAAAAAAAATCTCCCGATTTTAAAAAAAATCTAATTTTTCCTATTTATTTACCGATTTAAATAGCATAGTAACATTATAATAAAACAAATAAAAAGAAAAGAAACAGACTCACTTTTCGTTTGATTTCTCAGAAGAGGAGGGAGGGGAAGTTGCGTTCGTCGGAGTCGTTGGGGGCTGCTGTGGCGTCGAGGTAGTGGTGCGGTCGCGAATCCAGGTGGATGGGTGGTCTAATCGAGGTGGCTGCGACGAGGGGGGGGGGGAAGAGGCTAGCGCGGCGGTTTCTCGGAGGAAAGGGGATTGGGCGCGGTCTGCAGCAGAGAGAAGGGGAGGAGAGGGAGAGAGAGGCGGAGCGGGGTGGTCGTGGGGGAGCAGGCCGGAGGCGATGGTGAACTCCGGTGGCGCGTCGGCGATGGGCAGAGGGAGCAGCGCGTTGGGTTTTTTTTATATTTCTTTTTCGATTTAGATATGGTCAACGGGGGAAGAGGTAGGTAAGGGGTGTGGGGTTTATATAATTTAATTAATTATTTTATTTTTCTCCAAAAAGCAACTTTTTAATTTGAAACCCAAATCGGACCCAATGACTGTCGTCCCTAGCTAATTACCCCCATTCCGAACACAATGGGATATGTATCGTAGGCTGATTTGATCGTTACGATCAGTTTCCGTTCAATTTAAAATATAAATCAGTATATATATTTAGTTTGAACGTACATTACAATTTACCGGGGCCACATGCTAACTCGAAAAATTCCAGAAAAATATTTTCTAGCTTCGTATTGTCGATATGGTCCTAACAAAACTCGTTTCGTCAAATTCTGAGATCGTTGGAAAAACGGCCATTTTCCAGTCGATTAAAATCAACTGAAACTGGTCAAACGCGTTTTCCTTTGCCACGCTTTCATATTGATTCGAAAAATTATGAAATTTGAAACCTAGCAATAATTTGACATCGCGGATCCAACAAAAGTGGTTTCGTCAAAATCTGAGGTCGTTTGGAAAATTTCCATTTCTAAGGGCCTGAATTCTATAGCGACTATTCAGAATTTTCAACTGGACATTTCTTTTTATCCCCGCTATGAAATTTCAATTTTTCGGATCCGTTGGAAAGATATTCACCAATAGATTCAAATATTTTTGGTTTCACTAAAATCCGGTGTATTTTGAATCCTGTACATTCATTTGAATTTTGAAATCGAATTATCGAACTACCGTCCCATTTTCAATTCCTTTTATATTTTAAATATATATTTATATTCTAACGACGATCTATATAATATATACATTCGAATTCTGTTCAAAATAAATTTCTCACAATTTTTATTTAAAATAATCACTTTAAATATTCAAAATTAATTAAAATTGCCAAAATAAAAAAATTTAATTGGCCCAGATTTCCGGGTTATTACAATCTCCCCCACTTAAAACTTTTCGTCCCCAAAAAGGAATGAAGCCGAAAGTTGTTTAACTAATCAATTCAACTTTCATTATTTTGATTACGGCTTAAGTTCTTCAACTTTTCAGTTTCTAAGAACTTTTCAAAATTTTCAAAAATTTGGCTAACACCCTAAATTTTCGAAAAATTTCGCCATAACCTCCCCTGCACCGGGAGCACCGGGAAAATCCTGAAATTGCCAAACAGGCCCTCTGATCTCAAAAAAAAAAAAAAAGCCAAGCGGCTCATAAAATCATCATCACCCAAACAAAACAGTAAAATATGATAAACATGTACCTATTTGTCGGGCAAACAAATTTTATTCTCTGCTCTAGCCTCCTTGCTATGACCTGTTCAGTAGATATACATGTATATGCATGCAAATGCAACTAATTTTCAATATAATTCACTTTTTGATCAATTTGGCTATAGGGTACAAATTTTAATTAATCAACCAATAATCAAACAACACAACCATCAATCAATTAGTGAATTAATGTTTCAAGTTCATAACTTTGATATATAGTCAAAAATCAGATTTTTGATGCCAAATCACAACGATAAGCCCTATCTAATTTCGGTTCTCACACCAGTCAATTGGAAATATATAGAAATCTCACTTTCGAAACTTGAAAATAAATACTGGCGATGGTGTCCCGTCACCAGAATTATCCCCGGGCACTAGAGTGCGATTCTATAACTATCCAATACATTAAAACTTCGAATACACGTTTGCAAGACATATATGCAAAATCTCTATATATTGGATTGTCCATATCAATTTATAATAAATAATCAAATACGAATAATTGATTTAAATTTCAAAACAAAAATTGTTTTCATTTTAAAAATATACTCTTCACACTCGTTCTAGAATACTACTGATCCCATCTCTAACGAGTCATTCCCATTGGATATTACTAATCCAATGTCTGATGAATTCTTTCGTATGGTTCTAATGTGTCTTGTTCTATGAGCTTTGTAAACCAAAGCTCTGATACCACGCTGAAACGACCCGAACTTCCCCGGTGAGGAAAGCCCGGATTGAGTCGAGGACAAGCCACATCAAAACGCAGACAGAAGAACATTTCATTGTATATTACAACAATTCATCAGATTACAAGAATATACAGAGTATAAAAACAAATATTATACAACAGAAAATATCAGAGATTACAATACATTACATAGCAGCGGAAAATAATACAATACACAACTAGAAGAGATATACGGATACAAAGCTTTCCGGATATCATTCCAGCTGTAAACCAGGATCCTGTGAATATAAATCTGCAAAACCAAAACTACTAGATGCCCGTGTCAAAATAAGGGCACCCAGAGTTTAGGTTAAAACAATAAACTCCAGGTCAGTCATGGGACTGGTGTGAGAACTAAAACAGTTATTAATCTTTATTTTAAAGTTCGGTATATCAAGGGACCACGCCGTATAACACGGAACGGGTTTCCTCCTAAGAATACCAATGCATAAAACAAATAGCACAATGCTAAATAGAGAAAAATGAAGCTATTATAAGACCCAGGTCCTATCACACAATGCAACGCAAGCCGGGGGATAGGGTTTTCCCTTATAATAGCCAAACATGCTTGGTACGTTTAAAACAAATCATTTGATACTATTATAAGTGTATAGTGTCAAAACAATTTCAAATCATAAGTATCAATCCTAGACGGCATAGGTACCATATATCATGTCGCCATACTAGGCTCTACAATCAAAACCGCAAATGTCACGTATTTGGAAATTGGATTTCCATCTATGAACCGAGGCAAAAGATAGTCCTCAACCGATTCGAGACTGTCTAGCCTGAGCCTCAGGAACAGCCGCAACTGCCCCTAGGAGCGACAGGGTCGGTCTACCGATGTGGATTAAAATTCCTGAACACTGCGTGTCCCCGCCCTTTGGGGCGTAAGTGAGCCAACGAATGGCTCCATCGGACCCGGATCGTCCGATCAAACTGAGGCGCCTCGTAACACCAACAACCACATAAGTCAAACTCGTCAGGGCGTTTAAAACCACTGACGCCACTTCTAGCTAGAAAGAAACGCATGCCCTCCCTGAGGTCCTCTCCCGTTTTTGGTTCATACTGGGTGTGAAACTCGCGAAGTAAACGTTACACAAAGCTACGACACAAAGGCCGTGCTTCGATCATCAACAACAAGACTTTGCTTTTCAACAGAAGCCTTGATCATTTGCCACTTAGGCATGCCACACAGGCAATTCACTCTATGCGTTTGATATCCATCAGTATATAACCCCTGAGCTTATACGTCTCAGAGAAGGGCGTTAAGCAAGAGAATAAATTCTCCGCCGCCAAACATATATATATTTAATAGAAATCAATCACACAGACTAAAATCCAATGTCAGACACACAGTCCATTTACAAGTTCGTTCTGGGTCTGAACGAAACCGGAGGCACCTAGTACCCCGCATATCCATAGATCTCCAAGTACGTCTGCACGATCACCAACTGTTTCCATCTTCTTGGGTGTACATCCCAATCAAGATCGTCAGTAATCACCCAAACAACGTGAAGACCTTCGGTCTTCGACCACCGTCTTCATCTTCGACTTATCGTCGTATCAGTTATTCAGAACGGGATAAACCTGGTCTTTCCGAATAACTCGCGTATATTTTAAATAAGTGTTACACAAACACAACATACGCCTCATTCCAATTCATCAGTCACTAACCGTAAATTAATCAAGAGAATAATTCCCCAAATATTAACCCCGAAGGCCGAAACCAACATCAGATCAATATCCAGAAAACCATTCTGCTTAGCTAACCGACAGTTAGTTTCTAAATTTCACATTCATAGGGAAAGGTTCCCATTAATTTTATCAAAGATAAATTCCTTGAATTTATTCTTTAATTTTCTTTTGAATTTCGATTCAACTAGTCGGGATTAACGAACCTTACCGAAGTAATCTTTTGTTTTAATTTCCCAATCCCAACCTATTCATCCCATGAAGTAAAACTGGTAATACTTCATATCTAACACCACGGTGTTATCGGTAAATTCAATTACCATTTCACGTTCAAATCTAATTAAAGATTTAACTATCGCCTGGAGCAAAACTGGTGATACTCCATTCTCGATCATATCAATCTAATTAAAGATTCATTAAAACTCCACTTAGTTTTAATCTGTGACTGGGTTAAAGAATCAGTGTCATTTAAAACACGGTTCACGATAAACCCAAAATCACATCACTTTTCAATCAGTCCCTAACCGTAAATTAGCAAGTGAGCAGTTCCCTAAGTATTAACCCCGAAGGCCGAAACCAACATCAGATCAATACCCCAGAAACCATTCAACTTAACTAACCTCCAGTTAGTTTCTGATTTCCTTAACTTCTTTGGGTCTAAGAACAGTATTATTGAAGATACCGTTCACGACAACCCAAAATCACATTTCATTAATTATCGGGTTAAAGAACAAGTGTTATTTAAAACACTGTTCACAATAAACCCAAAAATCAATACCAATTCAATTTCCAATTAAATATTATTTAATTGGTACACTTCATTAAATCTAAATAAAAAGATTTAACCTTTTTTTCTCAACTGGGCTTAAGAACAGTGTTAATGAAGACACCATTCACGACAAACCCAAATCACATTTGATATTAAATACAAGGCTCTGAATAGAAAATATATCGGCTTATATTCAATATCAAATTCTACGACCAACAAATATCGTATTGGAAATAACGATATAAATATACCTTTCAAATTTCCATAACAATATCTGTGTAATCACGAAATCCAACATCGAAATATTCCAAAGACAATTTCGATTCAAATCCATTCCAATTCAATTATTGGAAATTCTGGTTACTTTTAAAACCCTTTTCAAATTCAATTTATTTATTTAAAAATAAATAGAATTTTAATTCTAGTTCAAAACTAGTTCATTTCGATAAAAAACTATTTTTATCTTTTCAAATATGGAGTTTTTCATCCCAATTCTTCACAAATCATTTCTTATGATTTTACATAAATTATTACTATTTTTAATAATTTTATCAAGGCTCGTACAGTCGATTTCCATCAACGGCCATCGAACTGCACTTAAAGCGACCTTTTCCAAATTTGATTTGGACATAATTCCAAATCCAACCGTTAGATTTCTAATTTCTCATATTCGTTAGAAAGCTCTTTTCGATACGAACCCAACGGTTCCGGTTTTAGGAGAATCCGACGGTCGGATCTCCCGTAATATCCGTTCGAAGTCAATGGTCGAAATTTGCGAACTACCGCGGCGCGGCGCGTTCTATTCAGGCCATTATATTATATATATAATATATACTTCGTCGATTTCCTTTTAAAAACGTATTTTTATAATTCTTTTTAAATTCGTTTTCAAAACGATTTCAACTTCATTTCTAATTCAAATCAAAATTGAATTTTTCCTTATAAATTCATTTCAAATGGATTTCAATTTAAATTGATTTCTAATTCAATTTCAGTTCGTTTTCAATTCAATTCAATTTCAATTCGAATTCATTTATATTCAATTTCTATTCGAATTCATTTCTATTCAATTTAATTCGAATTTCAATTCTTTTCAAAATATCAGATTTTGAAATCACTTTCGATATTAATTATAAAATGAATAAAATCGATATAAATATCGTTCACGTCAGAATGGCGTCAATCTAATCAACACGGTTTCATATATTTCTATTTTCAAATATTCTATTTCAAATATTTCTATTTCAAATATTTCTATTTCAAATATTTCTTTTTCAAATATTTCTATTTCAAATATGGAATGAGGCCCAATCAATTACCATATAATGTTAATTATATGGATTTTCTACAACACATGTATACAATAACAACGATGAATAATCAACCATCATCCAAAGTGCATTCTACACTGTATAAGCATCGAATATAAATATTTAACGCTTATAACAGTCTGTCAATCAATCGATCGACATACAACTAACTATTGGGATTAGTGTATGTCATATATCACCCCAATACCCGTGTGGGGTTTTCAAACAATCAAACACAGATTTTATTTGTGCAGTTGGGCGATGTGTAAAATTTATCGTCCCA
Organism: Allium sativum; assembly: GCA_030737875.1. Classification (NCBI taxonomy): domain Eukaryota; kingdom Viridiplantae; phylum Streptophyta; class Magnoliopsida; order Asparagales; family Amaryllidaceae; genus Allium; species Allium sativum. The sequence continues at coordinate 344,357,012 of CM060919.1, forward strand.
ATCTATATCAGTCAAATGTGTGTATATAAACAAATTGTCCGATTTGTTTATTTTTATTTCATTTCATATACACGATAAAAATGTTATTTTCAACTATAAAATATTATTGACTATATAAATATTTTATTTCATTTCACATCACATCACACAATCAACTACACATCAAAATCGAACGAACAAGCATACAAGCCGTCCATGGTCTGTGGACGACGGGTGTCGGGTGCTACTAAACACCGTCTGCATCCTAGTATATATTTTAACTAGAAAATTAAATTAAAAGTGAGAAGTTCTCACCGACTAGCCAATCCAAACGCCACGACTCTTGATATGTAGGAAATCTTCGCCACTCTCTCCTTTCGTCACTTTCGTTGACCGTATCCACTACATATATAAAAATCACATTTTTATATTGTTGCTATGCATAAAAAAATCCTATACTCTAATAAAAATCATATTTTTAATTTCTAAACTTTATTATAAAAATTCGTATCTTTCTAATGTTAAAAATATAATCTTTCCCCCCTATAACAATCAAATCTTTTCTATGTTTTATTACAAAAACTAATAAAAATCTACACTCTTCTAGGAATAAAAATCATACCTTGAAGTAAATAAAAAAAATTTATCTCCCGATTTTAAAAAAAAATCTAATTTTTCCTATTTATTTACTGATTTAAATAGCATAATAACATTATAATAAAACAAATAAAAAGAAAAGAAACAGAATCACATTTCGTTTGATTTCTCAGAAGAGGAGGGAGGGGAAGTTGCGTTCGCCGGAGTCGTAGGGGGCTGCTGTGGCGTCGAGGTGGTGGTGCGGTCGCGAATCCAGGTGGAGGGGTGGTGTAATCGAGGTGGTTGCAATGAGGGGGGGGGGAAGAGGCTAGCACGGCGGTTTCTGGGAGGAAAGGGGATTGGGCGCGGTCTGCAGCAGAGAGAAGGGGAGGAGAGGGAGAGAGAGGCGGAGCGGGGTGGTCGTGGGGGAGCAGGCCGGAGGCGATGGTGAACTCCGGTGGCGCGTCGGCGATGGGCAGAGGGAGCAGCGCATTGGGGTTTTTTTTATTTCTTTTTCGATTTAGATCTGGTCAACGGAGGAAGAGGTAGGTAAGGGGTATGGGGTTTATATAATTTAATTAATTAATTATTTTATTTTTCTCCAAAAAGCAACTTTTTAATTTGAAACCCAAATCGGACCCAACGACTGTCGTTCCTAGCTAATTACCCTCATTCCGAACACAATGGGATATGTATCGTAGGCTGATTTGATCGTTACGATCAGTTTCCGTTCAATTTAAAATATAAATCAGTATATATTCAGTTTGAACGTACATTACAATTTACCGGGGCCACATACTAACTCGAAAAATTCCAGAAAAATATTTTCTAGCTTCGTATTGTCGATACAGTCCTAACAAAACTAGTTTGGTCAAATTCTGAGACCGTTGGAAAAACGGCCATTTTCCAGTCGATTAAAATCAACTGGAACTGGTCAAACGCGTTTTCCTTTGCCACGCTCTCATATTGATTCGAAAAATTATGAAATTTGAAACCTAGCAATAATTTGACATCGCGGGTCCAACAAAAGTGGTTTCTTCAAAATCCGAGGTCGGTTGCAAAATTTCCATTTCTAAGGGCCTGAATTCTATAGCGACTATTCAGAATTTTCAACTGGACATATCTTTTTATCCTCGCTATGAAATTTCAATTTTTCGGATCCATTGGAAAGTTATTCACCAATAGATTCAAATATTTTTGGTTTCACTAAAATCCGGTGTATTTTGAATCCTGTTCATTCATTTGAATTTTGAAATCGAATTATCGAACTACCGTGCCATTTTCAATTCCTTTTATATTTTAAATATATATTTATATTCTAACGACGATCTATATAATATATACATTCGAATTCTGTTCAAAATAAATTTCTCGTCATTTTTATTTAAAATAATCATTTTAAATATTCAAAATTTATTAAAATTGCCAAAATAAAAAATTTAAATTGGCCCAGATTTCCGGGTTATTACAGAGTTGGCCTCCCAAGGAGTGCATTGTAAGACGAAAACTCGTCTATCAGGACGAAAGTTTGTATCATAGAGACCCTACATTCTCTATCTGCCAATTCCACGAGTAAGTCTATTGTTCCGATGGGTTTCGTAGGTTGACCCGTAAAACCGTGGATCTTATTTGGATATGCGCACACTTCCGCTATAGGAGATTCGTTTTTTGGAAAGTGCTTATGAAAATCATATTAATAGATGCTCGTGTGTCAACTGGGACCCTTTTTACAATTGCAGGACCGAGAACAATTGTGATCACCATGGCATCAATAGTTGGTGCCACTAACCTGTCTGCATCTTTTTCTTTGAATATCACTTCATCTGTCGAAGTTTTGGGCATTTTCATCCCGAGCTCATTGCTCAAGATCATGCATCTTTCCTCTTTCGAGGCATCCTTCAATTCGTTAGCGTACTTTTCCATATCCCCCAACTATTCCCAGCCGGGTGGGGCCCCCAAAATATCATATGGATTACTGGCCTCGAATCGACTGATATTTGAGCTTCCTCACTCGAGCTGGGTTGGCTAACCATATTATTATGCCCCTGTGCAGCTGGAGTACTTTGAGGATTTTTCACATACTGCTAGAGTTGATTCCTCCTGATAAGCTCTTCAATTAAACTCTTCAGGTGCCGACATTCATTGGTGTTGTGTCCTAGTTGGTTATGAAACCGGCAGAATTTGCTGGAATTTGCTTGTTGCTAAGTTATCTTTTGTGGCGTCATCTGAGGAAAGATACTATAATCCTTTGCGGTGGGCTAAATTCTTTCTGGAGTATCGTTTAGGAGGGTTAATTCGGATAGTTTATACAGCCTCGTCTTTTTATAGGCTTTGCTATCCTTCTCATCACTTCCCCTCTTTTGTCCTGCATCATTCTTCTGCTCAACTCCGGACTCATTGCTTTTTCCTTCTCTAGTGGCATTATTTTCCATAACCTTATGGATGCTTGGAGCTTCATCTTCTACACTCATGTATTCCTCAGCTTTCTTATAAAACTTCTTCAGAGTTTTGGTTTCTTCATCTTAAGCCACTTCCCAAATTCTGACTTCTTATCGATATCCCATTTCAGGGCTGCCAATAAGTACCAAGGCTCTGGTTTTATGACTTTTGCTGCTGCCGCATGGAAGCATGTAAGGAAAGCTCTGATGGTTTCCCTAGGCTTTTGTTCTATCTCGCATAGTGACATCACATCCCTTGCTTCGGTGGTTTGTAGTCGGAATTGATCTTGAAATCTCCGTGTCAAGTCGGTGAACTGATCAATACACTTAGGTAGAAGTCTGGTGAACCATAGCGAGGCCACACCTTCTTGGTACATGGGAAAGTATAAGCACTTTATTTCATCAGTAGCCCTAGCTCCATTCATGTGTTGGTCGTATTTGAACAGAAAAATGTTCGGATCTCCAGCTCCGCTATAAGGTGCTATTGTTGGGGGCATGAATTTCTTGAGGAATTTTGCTTGACGGATTTTCTCTGTGAACAGATTTTTGCTGGGTGATAACTCCCATTCTTTCTCTTCATCCTCTAGGGTTGCTTTCTCCTTCATTATTCGCTGGATCATGTTTGTGATGCGCCTCTCGTCTCATGCTTGTTCATCGGGATCGGGATCGGTGTTCTTATCTGTGCGACCGTGATTTGAGCCTCGACGCTTTGCATCTTTTTTGGGAGATGCTATGTTGATGGGAATTGCGACAGCCTGAGTCGTACATTTTTCTTTACGGCATGGAGATAAGGCCTTAGAGTCCTCAACGCCGGCCTCTCCTTTGTCTCCCACTAAATAGTGAGATCGGCCAGGGTCTGAGGCTGATGAGTTCTCTTTTTCGCCAGCATTTAGTGGCAGTAAATTGGTTTGAGCATTAATTAGGCCATCAAACCATTCCATCATCATCTTCGTCGTAGTGTCCGTCTTTTCGTTCAAGTCGGTTACAACCACATTCAACTCGTATCGCATTACAGATGGTCTAGGAGTTTCCCTAGCCCCTTGGTTCAGAGTTTGTGGTGCAGTTTCAATATTATCCTCACTGATAGTGGTAGCTTTAGCAGATTTGCTGCTTTTCTTCGATCCGGCCATGGCTTTCAAGGGAGAAAGCGATTTTGGATATTTTTTTAGGTTGCTCTACTCTGAAAGAAAGTACGAGGCAGGGAGTTATGAACACGACCCCACGGTGGGCGCCAAAATGTTTTCACCAAAAAATGGCTTAAACACCGAATGTACTAAAATTGTACTTCAACAATATGGTAGGGAAATAAATGGAGCCGTACTTGATAACAATTGAAAATGAAAATGCAAGGAAGATATAATAGAGACAAGATTTAGAGTGGTTCAGCCTTAAATTAGGCCTGCGTCCACTATGACGATAGCTTGCATTCTTATAACAGGGATTACAAATTACATAAACTCTCATTTTTCATACATCTCTATATCCACTCAATATACTCTCATTCATACATTTCAATCCTGGAATTTTATGAGAGAATGCTAGAGTTTGAGGAGGAGAAGGATGGGTGAATGATTGAGAAGGAGGATGTCTTTGTTTCCCCTAGTTACAAGGTTTTACTTGACGCCATGGCCAAATGGGTGATGGAACTTCAAGTGGAGAAGATGATCATTAATTCCCAGTGTTTGAGGAGTGACTGAGAATAGAATTTAGCAGCACTTTATGGTTGAAAAGATTCGATCCCCTTTACGCTAGTAGCCATGGCGTATTTATAGGTGAGCTCTCTTCAGGAAATGATTTGAAGTCTGTATATGCAGGCTATGGGTCATTCATCCCATTAATTACAAACATGCCATCGCCTAGCTGTAGCTAGTTGTTCGTAGCTGTATCCAGTTGTCATGTGCAAGCGATTCTATAAGAGCGAGCATTTTGAGTAGTTGAGTGGGTGACTTTAATCGGTGTTCTTCGGCCGTGGCTATATCTGGCAATCGATGAGTTGTTATCTGATTCGCTTAATTGTGAGATGAGCGGACGGACGATCATAGTTCCTTGATGCGGCTATGTCTGAACTTGAGTGAGAAGGCGATGATCCTTTTAGTCTGGAGGTGATTGACCAAGGCTTGTGACTTGAGATGTAAGTGCGTTCTTTCTAAGAGATGATGCACGACCGACCAGTAGATGATATATGGCCAAAGTGTTGGCGTTCGACTAGTAGGAACATTCGAGCGATAGGAGTTGCTATCCATGAGCGGTTGTCAAATGTACGTGCAACCTTGAATCTTTCCCTGATACGTACGACCAAACTTTGGTACTAGGTAAAGCGTCTTCCATTGTTGTGGGCGACTTTTATAAGATATATGACCTTTACGTTTATTGAGCTGTACTACTCATAATATATTATGACATCATTCCCGGTCGCGCTGGGCTACTGACTTGTCTTGGATTTGATGTTCGAATCTTGTTCTTCACAGTTGCTTCCTATCTTTTGCGAGTTGTTTAAGTGCCTCATATAACATTGTGCATGACCGACCCTGATGATGTATGTTCTATAGCTCCTGCTCAGATCTTGTAACTCAATGTGCATATGGATTTTTAGGGATCAACATATACATAGAAGGAGGAGACCAAATCTTCCTATATTTTAATAAAGGACTTGTGATTAATTGCAAAAACTTTAAATTGGAGCACGCTTATGGCATGTTGTCAATTTGGAAATTTTGAAATATATAATGTTTGCCTGAATTATATGTATCTATCATTAGTACGCTATCATGATGTTATGTTATAGTTGTGTTATGGGGTAGTTTCATTATAGTTTAGAAATAGTTAATTTGTGCAATAACCATCCTTTTGGGACGATTTAAGTCAATAATAAACGACACATGTCAAACTCGAACAATCCAAAAATGATGAATTATTAATGGGTTTTGCCGAAAGGAAAGAAAATAAGAAAAGAAGGAACAAAACAAAACACAGAACCTCATAGCGGAACAATAAAATATAATAATAACATAGGCAATTCAAGAAAACTACTAAACATTATACATTTGATCTCATTTTACAATAAATCAGAGTTACACATTTACTATAACATACCAATAATGCAGTGTAGTAAAATAGCAGTAAATATGGTCTAACAGACTCCAAATTCGTCTTTAAGTAACTAAAATCTTTGATAATTGAAGAAAAAAACTCGGACTGACTCGACTATAATGCAAACAAAAAACTCGAGCCAGGACTATATATTCTTGTATTTGTCAAATCAAATCAGAAATTTAAATTGCAGTAATTTCAATGTCAATACAAGAGAATTCTAATTACTTAGATTTTCAAATTAATAGTCATTTCGATGATAATCCTTTCAAAATTTAATCCAACTTATTTCGACATTCATAAAATAAAAAATACATTCAATTTCATGACATAATTTATATTCGAGATTTAAATGAAATCCTTTAAAGCTAGATTAATTTATAGTTCAAACATTACGAACAATCGTATAAAAATATGAAATTAAATTGGGAGATTCCATCCAGCAACTAGGCCAGCAAGTTATAGCCTATTAATTTCAAAAATCAAATGAAGTGTATCCTTGATGGATCACACTCAGGTTCAAAAGAAAACCTCGAATCAAAATTAATTTCTCAACAATGGGTTAATCATTTCGTTGGTAAAATATAAGGTCAAATTAATACCTGAAGCTGCAACATTTAGGAAAAAATATTCATAAACATTTCATAATTTTTAACATCAATAATTTTCAAAATTATCGGAAATCATTTCAGATTCAATAAGGTTTACATTCTCAACATAATAATACAAAACATTGTTCATTTATAAACTAGTTTTATAGATTATATAGCTTCGAAAATACTTGATTTCCAGTATCTTATCATCTGAATATCAACATTTAGTTTATACCATTTGATAATATTATTTCCAAAACATTTTTTATTTCAAATATCGATATAAAGCCATTTAAACTTCAAATTTAAGGTAAATTCGAATTCCACTTTAAATTAAGTGAGAATCCTGAATTAAACAAATTCATACTTCATATTCATTTAAACAAATTTATATTTCATTTCTATTTTTGAAATTATTTATAATTCAAATCTAATTTAACGTAACTCAAATTTAGTTCAAAATTTTAACTTAAACTAGTTTAATTTTCTTCAATACAAAACTTGTTTAAACGCCAAAATTCAGTAAATCAACTTTAAATTTTCAAATAAAATTTCAACAAATTTCATTAACAAATCAAATATTTAAATTTAACTTCTTTATAATTTGGTTTGAATAAATCATGTAACTGAGTATAAATATCATTTCAACTCCGTTCGGGTCTCCAAGTCCAAGTATGTTACATAACCATTCAAAATAAACATTATTTCGATAATTATAAATATATTAAGAGAAATATATCCTAATAAAAAAAATAACAAACACCATAATAATCAACCAATTCAAGCATACAATCCAAATACGAGCGAACATATGATATAACAATCATATCGATACTACTTAATTTTAATATTAAATTATAATTTAATTCAATGAGTCTCAAATTTGTGAAATTATATATTTTCAATTCAATATTATATGTCAATAAATCCAAATTCAAAGCTAATTTTTACACTTGATTAAAGCAACCTATCCATCATGAATTTGAAAATTTCACTTAGCATAAAATATAAAAATCATGAGTTAAAAAAGCACCTTGCATATGAGATAATGCATAATTTCCACGATATATGTATGTGAAAACAAAAAACACCAATGCAAATACAACTGATGCTAGCATCGCCTCGCATATAAACACATTCCTCGTTTCACGCATCATTCTACTGCTGAACTACCCAGTAGGCTGGAGTGTCCAAATTCAACCCAAAGATGCATTTTCCTTTCTTACAAGGATCCATTTCAAGTCAACATCTAGTAGCATAATACAGTTCACTCACAATCACTGTAGTTGTAATGACCCATATTTATAGTCATTTAAAATATGGATTTAAAGATGTTTAAAAGGATTTTACATGGATAAGTCTGATTTAAATTTCAGAATTTCCGTAAATACTGAATTTGGACTTGAAAATTCTAAAAAATAAATTCAAATTTGGTTTCATATGTTACTGGGATTAAAACGAGGTTAGTAAACTTTTAAAATCGATTTGAAAATGAAAATATTGAAAATCAATAATTTGATATTATTTTAATGACTTGAAAATAGACCATTTTCGAGACAGTCTCAGAATCTGACGAAACCAATTTTATCAGATCCAAAAGTTCAAAATATGGTAAGATTTCAAATTTCAAGTCGATCAGAGTAACTATGTAAACATATGTAATATAAACGTACATTGAAAAACTAGTTGAAATTCAGTAAAAGCTAAAAATGAGGCCATTTTTCAAATGGTCCCCAAATTTGATGAGACTTATTTGACTGGAATTGTATTATTAAAATATAGTATTGTTTCAAATTTCGTATTGATCGGACTTACGGTTTGGTCATATGAACTGAAAACGTATAGAAATCATTTTATTGAAATTTGACTTAAATTAAGCAGTTTTGTTTAATTTGGAACAATTGGAAAATATTATTAAAATGGTAAATGACAACTTAACTGACATATTAACATGTACTAATGATTTCATAAGTATTAGGATTAATTTAAATATAGATACAACCTTCCTAAGTTAGACCTTTGAATTAAATTAACCGTTTATTTAATTTCATCCTTATCCTTTCTTCACAATTTCATACATCTCCTACAATTTAGACAACACAATGTCCTTCATTACACATTTTCCCCGCTTCCTTAAACACCTTTCCCTAAGTCTTACTCAAGCCATGTAAGAGAGAGACCCATTCTTATCCCATTTCATTTCTTTTTCCAATTTTCCTTTTTCTTTCCTTTAAACTTTCATGTCAACCTCTTCCTCTCTAAGCTCCACCGCCACCTACCTCCTCCACTCCAGTCCACTTCGCCTACTCCTCGCCCTTCTCCCTGCCTGCATAAGCTATTCCAATCCCCTCCTTGCACCATGTCCTCCCCTTCTCTCCAAAACCAAGTTTTCCCCTTTTATAAACACTAAACCAACTTCTATATACTTCACCCAAATCTCCACCTCTTTACACCCCACCTACCCAAGTCGTGGGCCCTACTAAGCCTCCAAGCCTCTTAAAACCCCTAAAATCTGATTATTCCTCTCTCGATTTCAATTATAAGTATAAATATATTTATATTATTAGTAGTTGGCGAATTAGTGTGAAAAGGTGTGAGCTTGGGTAGAAAAGTCCCACATACGAAGAGTCATGGTGTTGGATCATTATGGTGAGAACCCCTCACTCAAGTTTTTTTTAGCAAAGCCGACCGGTTTTTAAGGTGACCGAAAACACCTTTTATTATAACCAATAATAAAAAAGTACAATATAGTATAGGGGATTGTGGTTAACAATCAGCAAATTCGATTTTTAAGTTGGACCGTCCACTGCCAATAGAATTTATAGTTTTCCATCCACTCTACCTTATAGGCTTACAACACTAGGTCTAGCCTTAATAAACTAGACTAAACAAATTACATTTTGCATAAGGTAAATCATTACATATGTTTACAACAGGAAAAATAAAAAAATACAAAGTACACAAGGTACAACCGAAAGAATAGGGTAACACTATGTAAAACATAAGATGACTTGTTCAGCAGCACGTTGCTCCATGACTTGTGTCTTTTCACATGAATAGAATCCATGTAGGCTTCTAGGCACAGGCCTGAGAAGTCCCATTAGATGGCAAGTGCAGCAAAACCACAAAAGTACCATCAGATAACATGTTAGAACTACATGGAAACACTCACGATGATCGGGAAACAGCTCATTCAAGCATAAACCACCATCGAACAAACAGCTAAGGCCAGTGCAGATTCTTCTCGTGTGTAGCCCTCACTCAAGTTTTTGTTAAGTAGTTTAGCTAATATAACAAGTTTACTATGTTTGGGAGATTAGTTAATGCTTATGATATTCATAATTTATTATGGTGATAATTTGGTTTTATGATAGGGTTTAATGATGTTTAACATGATAAAAATGTGTGATTTTTAAGTGATATACATGTAGTTGCTTGGGTATGTGACAACTAGAACTAATAGTGTTGACTTGGAAATTTGGTGACCCTAAAATGGTCATGAGAAAACAATTAACTAATTATTAGTTAATGGATATTGATGTGAACCCTATTTTGATAATTGATTAATGATTGGTTGACATTGATGGTTGAAATATACCTCATTGATTGATATTGCGGTTAATCTACTAATTAACAAACCCATATAAGTGTTAATCGTTTAGACTTAGATGGTATGTACCACGATATGTGGTAATTGGATGCTAATAGTTAGTAATAACTATTATTGGATGCTTATGATGTGTGAAATCCACATAAATTGAATTATATGGTGATTGGTTGAACCTCATTCCAATTCAGAATTAATTTGAATATTTTATTAATAAAATATTCATTGAAAAATAAAAGTATGAATGTGATGTCCGATTTTGGATGGACACAAAGATTATAAAATTATGATGAATATGCTAATTAAAAGGAATTGATTTGAATCTATTTTCATATAGTTTTGGCTTGTTCAAGTTTTATTTTTAAAATGAATAGTAATGGGTAAAAGTGAAGTTCGGTTGACATATATGGCACAGGTTCTAACACAAGTTCCTTTTCAAAATTTTCATATTTTTTTTATAACGAATGTCAGGAAAAATTGGATTTCAAATAATAAGTTCTAAAAAATAATATAGTTTCAATGATTAAAATAATACAAAAATGATTAAATATTGGAATATTTGATTTTCAAGAGAAATAATTGAAATATTGTTTCCAAAAATAATTATATATGTTTTATATAGTTAATAAATTATTTTGGAAGGGTTTCGATTTAATTTTAATAATAAATCGAATTTGGTCTAGATAGGACTTGTCACGCAGCAATAGTTCGCAAACTTCGACCAATAACTTTGAGTTGACATACCGGGAGATCCGACCGTCGGATTCTCTCAAAGCGAAAATCGTTGGGTTCAAAATGAAAAGAGTTTTCAAATGGAATAGAAAGTTTGAAAATACAATGGTTAGATTTTAAGATAAGTTCAAATATATTTTTGAAAATGTCGCTATAAATGCAGTTCAATGACCGAAATTGGAAACCGACTGAAAGGGCCATATAAAAAATATAAAAAATATGGAAAAATCACGATAAACCATAATTAATGATTTTTAAAATGATTTAGGAAAGAATTATGAAGATTTGAATTATGATTTGAATTTTTGGACTTTAGACCTGACTTACAGATTAACATGAAAATGTGTTCATTTTATGCTCTTATATCTTATCTTTTGTATGTAAATAAATATTATTTGGGTATTATTTTGTCACTTTTATAGATATATGCTGACGAAGCCACATGCAGTCAGAAAAATAGAACATAGAGATCAATTTGTTGTGTGTGGGTGTACACACACACACACACATATATATATATATATATATGTATATATATATATATATATTTGAAGACTTGTAGATGAGGATCTCATATCAAGATGCTTGTTGGACAAGAAAATATTTGGCAGAAAGGCTATGCATATCACACATCAATGAAGAATGATCATAGAAGCACGAGGAAAAGAGAATAGGCCCAATTTTAATTGAATTAAGTGATTATATTAGGGTTTAGGTTGCCTATCTATCCCATAAATACCCTTGTATTCTCATTGTAAATCATATCCATGAATTGGGAGTTTTCTTCTACGTTTCTACGTTTTTATTTTATTAGCAACTAGTGTCATCTACACAATTTGGTTTGGTGGAATACTATTTGTCTTTTGCACTTGTTTTCATTAGTGATTGACCGTCTGATTAGATTCAGCAGTAATCCTAATTTTATTCTTGTTTGTTATTTAATTTTTGCAATTTTAATTTCTGCTTTTTAGTTGCTTTCCTACGTCATATTTAATTGAATATAGATTCGATTAGATTCAGATCTGATTCAATTCAATAATAGTTTTATTTGCAGTTTCAATTTTTTTTTCAAAACCAATTTCCTAGTTTTGTCTAACTCGCCCACGAAATATATTAATAATAAAATTTAATTTCCTCCTTGTGTTCGACATGCATACTACACACCTGTGCGCTAACAGTTATTATTAAATAAATTGCACTTTTCTAGTTCATAGAAAGCATCGATCAAGTTTTTGGCGCCATTGCCGGGGAGGTAAACACTGAATTTTATTATTTATTTAATTTCTGAATCGTGTTAGTTTTTATTTTATTTTATTTCCTTATTTTCCTTTCATATATAGAAGAAAATTCTTGCTTAGTTGATTGGGTACAACATATTGATACTACAATCTCGAAAATAAGAGAAAAAACATCTTGTTATTTTCTTTCTTATTTTTTTCCCTTTTTCAATTTTTTTCCTTTTACATTTTTTCCCTTTTCTACTTTTATAATTAAAAAAATTCTTTTTCAATTCCTTTCTTCGTTTACAAGTGCTTGCCTTTTCTGTACATTGCTTCCCTATCTTCTCTTTACAAATTTATTCTCCGGCCATACCCAAACCCATTAGACTTCACAACTGAACCGTGCCAAACCACACCCCATCGAACATCTCATTCCCATACAATCACTTGAACAACCCTTATCATCTTCCACAATATCACTGCATTAGCTCCACTATCATCCCGCACCAAAACAGGTCCACATCACGCCACTGTAAAACCAACACTTTGTCTCCCCTCATCTTCATCACGCAGCACTACAATACATTCCTACCACCCTGAAACGCAGCAAACCACAAAGCCACAACATCCACCCACCAATTTCTTAACAAACCCACATCACAGTTAACCATCTCTGTCATCACAACCAATCTTTATCAGCCAAACCCTATTCGCATCCCTTCTCTAGCAAAGCTGGAACCCACACCCAATTCACATCACACAAAAAATCCAATTCTCGAAGCCTCAAAAACCAAATTCAAGAGCAAAATCTCGGAACCCGAACCAGTGCTTGAAAACATCAATAGCATCAACCCCGTTTACACAGTTAACAAACCAACTCTCCTACCATACCATCATCATACAATTCTATGCACTGAACATCACACAGACCTCCCTTACATTTCCTCAACATCAATTCCTGTAACGAAACGCCAAATTCCCGATCCTGAATATCGATATAAATACCATATCGACTAGCCAAGCACCAGAAATTTACCAGGCCATTAAAAGAAAGAAGTTAGAGGGTGAGAGTAGAAAAGATAGAAAAGTAGAATTAAAGAAAAAGAAGAACACAAAAGAATCAGAGTAACACGAATCTTATAGCGGAATGAACAAAATATAAAAAATATATATAATATCATTTGAAATACAAAATGGTATTTGCACTTACATACATCATCATAGTACATCATATACACAGTAAGTGACGGTCCGCCCCGCACCAACTGGCATTTCCTCCGAAAGTGCGTTGTACACATGTCCGACTTGCACAGAACGGTCGCCAAAAAAAGGAAAGAAGAGAATGAACTAATCAAAGACCTGTAGAATGTCTCACAGCGCATGGAACAAAATATAATAATAATATACTTGACATGAAACAGGTGAGACAGTGCATAAGCTGATAACTAAAACCAACATCAACATCATCATCAGAGTAGCAGAAATCCAAATACAGCTTATTACAACTTTCCAAATTACTGTCTCTAAACAAAAGAAAGAAAGATACACTACTAATGCCCAAAGTAGTGACCGCAGCAACACAGGGAGAATATCTATATAAATGTATCATACGTGGAAGCCTCCTGCTCGTCTCCGGTACAGCGACTCGTGCATACCGCCTAACCTGTCTCTAGTCTGCTCGTGAGAGCACCCAGAGTAATAAGAAGAGACATAAAACTCTGGGTCAGACAAAAAGTCTGGTATGAGCGATAAGCAGCCAAACAGAACAATAACAGATATACTAAACCATACCTGAACCTGGACCTGCAACCAAAGAGTTAGCACTACATACCGTACAACACTCTAAAGTGCCACTAAACAGATGGTGTAAAGATAACGGCGGTGGGGGTGCGCATGTCATAATGATGGCAAACAAATCAACCATAGCAACCATCCTCACATCTCTTACTCAGTGCGTAAAGCATACGATGTCCACCACAGTCAATCACTAGACCCATCGAAGTAGTGACGGAGTTCGACTTGTACAACTACTGCTACTACCAAGCTTACCTCATGGAATCATGACCAAATCTTTACAAATGACCCCACCTCATTGGTCTATAACTCTTTAGTCGTACCTAAGCCACTGTGGCCTGGAATCCGTTCACGTACCTCCCATACATAGTGATCCAAAATCATAGACATCGACAATTACTTAGCACACGTCCCGCAGCAAATCCCAATCATGAAGTGAACTCGTTGGTTCCCAACTGGATCCTGAGCTCTACTTCCTATTTGGACTTCCTTTGCATCTCGGGTTTTGGTCGAATTGGAGTTGGTCTTCAGAAGAAGTCGTCGTGATGAAGTAATAGTATGCATCTGGTTCAGTTCGGTGCTCCCAACCCGGTTCGCTTCGGTGGTCCTAGTCCATGCCTTGATCAGTGCTCCATCCCTCCTCGATTCGGCCCACTCACACTTGCTTGGTTCGGTTCGGAAGTATAGTGCCTATCCTCTGTTCGGTTCGGTGGTTGCTCCCTTCTAGGTATCCCGATCCGATCCCATCCTTCCCCATTCCCCCGATCTGATCTCCTTTTGGTCTCTCCGATCCGATCCCCTTATCCAACTCCAACTCTATGCAAATGGCCTTCCTTCTCGCCAAGTCTCCTTTAGTGCGAAGATGAGATCTAGTTCGGTTTCTCTACCTAGTCCACCATCCGATCCGAGCCTCCTATCCCGATCCGATTCGAAACCCTGCACATTTTCCTGCAACTTTTCCAGCGGTTGTTTTACGCCATACGACGGCGTTTTCGACCAATCTAGCACTTCTAGGCAATCACAAAGCATACCATACAGTTATAGCAACATGTATAATCATCAAAAAACAGCAAAACAACAATCATAGCATGTAAAATGGATCAAACATACCCAAAATCCCATAATTTCCCTTAAGCATGTTTAAGAAAAACTAATGATATGATTAGCAAAACTTCCCCAAATCAAACCAAATTTCTAACAGAGGTCTAAAACATTATTTCGAAATTTATAAATATTTTTCCAAATTTTTATCATGTCTAATTTCATTAATCTTCACTAATTACCCTTAATTAACCGTAATTAGTGCAAAACTATGCAAATCACTCAACTTGGCCACAAATAAAATACCAAATCTGAAATTCTCTGTTTGGCACTGTTCCCAATGCAACACAGCAGCTCTAACCTTGGTTTGGTGCTTTCTCTCTTTAATTTGATGTAGTTTAAGCCAAAACTTGAGTAAGAAGTGATTAGAGGTGTTTTAAAGGTTGGAGGCCATTGTTAGGTTGATGAGAGGGTTTGTGGTGGCTGGAAAATGAGTGAAAAACCGAAATCCTAACCGTAGCAGCCCTTAAATACCTCTAATCCCGAAATCTCTCATTGGGCCTAGTTTTTAATCACCCAGTTAAGCCCAATTAAGCTGTTTTTCACTATCTGAAACTTGTTTCAACCATATATCTCAAACGGTAAATCCGTTTGGCCAATGTGACCACTCTACGGAATTGTAAACCATCATCCGGAGCCAATGGAAGTGGTTTCAGGTCAAAAATCCTTTCCAATCAAAAGTTATGGCGAAAACAGGATCAACTAGGGGCAAAACGGTCATTTAAAAATCGGGAAAAATCATGAACATGGGAAATGACCCCAATAGTCGTCTCCCAAAGTTACATGACTATACGACTTCGTATGTGAAAGAAATAAATATTCTACGATCCTATGATGCGTAGAATGCGGGTCTTACACTCTCCCCCCCCCCCCCTTAAGAAATTTCATCCCCGAAATTCCTTAATCCAAAACATACAAAGGATCTCGCATGCCTACCAATCATATATAACAATCAAACATGCAAAACAAACAAAACAAGCCTATCCTAGCATGCGGAAAACTAAACCTAAAATGAAATCTTACCAGGCGAAGAGTTTTGGATACGTCTTCCTAATGCTCTCCTCTATCTCCCAAGTACAGTCATTCTCATTCTCGCCCAACTGAACTTTGACTAGATTCACCGCTTTCCTTCGAAGTTGCTTCGTATCATTCCCAACAATACGCATAGGCTTGCGGTTCCCAACCGCCTCGGGTTCAATTTCGATATCATCCAACTGATCAGGTGAAATAGTCACGTTTGGGTCGTGTACGAACTTCCTTAACTGGGAAACATTAAATACGTTGTGAACTCCTGCCATCTTCTCCGGTAATTCAACTTTGTATGCCAAATCCCAATTTGCTCAAGAACTGGGAATGAACCAACAAATCTTGGTGCTAACTTGCCTCTCCTGCCGAATCGTATCACGCTCTTCAATGGAGAAATCTTGATAAACACCAAGTCGCCAATGGAGAACTTTAATTCTCTTCTCCTTTTATAAGCATAACTCTTCTGCCTATCTTGGGCAGCCTTCATTCGCTGTTGGATAACCTTAATCTTAGCTGAAGTTTCTCTTATCACATCGGGTCCAAGCACGAACTTCTCACCAGTTTCTACCCAACATGACGGTGAGTTGCAGGGTCTTCCATACAAAGCTTCAAACGGAGCCATACCGATACTGGATTGATAACTATTATTATATGCAAGCTTCAAACGGAGCCATACCGATACTGGATTGATAACTATTATTATATGCAAGCTTCAAACGGAGCCATACCGATACTGGATTGATAACTATTATTATATGCAAACTCTACTAGATGCAAATGGTCATCCAATGATCCACCAAAATCCAATATTCAGGCTCTCAAGAGGTCTTCTAACATACGATTCACCCTCTTTGTTGACCATCAGTTTGAGGATGATACGCGGTACTGAGATGTAGTTATGATCCTAATGCCTCTTGTAAGCTCTTCCAAAATCCACTAGTGAACAATGGATCTCGGTCACTCACAATGCCTTTGGGTATTCCATGAAATCTCACTACCCACTTTACATATAGTTCAGCTAACTTAGCTGCCATCCTGTTTGACTTGATGGGTATAAACCTTGCACTCTTAGTCAATCGGTCCACAATCACCCAAATGCTATCATGGCCCTCTCTAGTCCTTGGTAACCCATCAATGAAATCCATTGACACTTGTTCCCATTTCTATTCTGGAATTTCTAATGGTCGCAACAAACCACTAGGTTTCTTTTGCTCAGCTTTAACTAGCTGGCAATTCATGCATTTGGATATATATTTCCCAACATCTCTTTTCATCCCTTCCCAGTAGTAGGTCCGCTTCATGTCTCGGTACATCTTGTTACCACCGGGGTGTATAGTCAGTTTTGAGTGATGACATTCTCAAAGCACTTCATCTCTCACTCCGTTGACATTAGGTACAACTAGTCTTCCATTCTTCCTAAGCCATCCATCTCGATCAAGCCCTTACTTGTTCATCTCTCCGTCGATTCCCATCTCTAACTTTGAGATGATTTCCAATAGGTTAGGATCGTTCCTCTGACTGGAACCAATCCGCTCCATCAAAGTGGGTCTGATCGTCAAACTTGCTAACATTTCTGGATCCAATTCACACTTTGGTATGTAATCATACCCAGCGATGTACTCCAGTTGCTTCCATTCTAGAAACATAGCCCCTAAACTAGCATGTCTTCTACTCAATGCATCAGCCACCACATTGCCTTTTCCTGGTGTATATGCGATGTCGAAATCATAGGAAGCCAAGAATTCTAACCATCGTTGTTGCCGGAGATTTAGATCCTTCTGAGAGAAGAGATACTTTGACGATGTATGATCGGTAAACAACTCAAATCTTTCTCCCAAGAGATAATGTCTCCAAATCTTCAATGCGAACACGATCGCTGCCAGTTCCAAATCATGGGTAGGGTATCTTTTCTCATGCGGTTTCAGTTGCCGACTTGCATAAGATACAACCCTACCTCCTTGCATCAATACAACACCTAGCCCTGTGCAACACGCATCCGTATATACTGTCATTTCTTCATTCCCCTTAGGAATGACTAACACTGGTGCACATGTCAACTTTTCCTTTAGGCTCTTGAATGCATTCTCGCACTTTTCGTCCCAGACGAAAGCTTGATTCTTCTTGGTCAACGGTGCTGCTATCTTGGAGAAGTCTTGGATAAACTTACGATAATATCCAGCTAACCCCAAGAAACTTCTTATGTCAGTTGCATTCTTGGGCGTAGACCAATCTTGTACCGTAGCCACCTTCGCAGGATCCACGGCAATACCATTCTCTAAAACAACATGGCCCAAGAATCTCACTTCCCTCCTCCAGAAGTGACACTTAGAGAATTTTGCTTTCAATTGGTGTTTTCTCAACACCTCCATCACTATTCTTAAATGTTCCTTGTGTTCTTCCTCTGTCCACGAGTAGACCAAAATATCATCCACGAACACAAGGACAAACTTATTCAACTGATCTCTGAATACCCTACTCATAAGATCCACAAAATATGTTAGGGCATTGGTCAGCCCGAATGGCAAGACCAACCACTCATAAAAATCCAGACGACGTCTGAAATGCCGTTTTAGCTATACTCTCAGCTTCCACTCTAAGCCGATGAAAACCTGTCGCGAGATCCAACTGAAAGAATACTCTCACGCCACTCAACTGATCAAACAAATCATCTATCCGCGGTAGAGGATACTTATTCTTCCTTGTCATTTTATTCAACTCGCAGTAGTCTACACCCAAACGAAGGGTACCAGCCGCCTTGGTAGCAAACACAACTGGTGCTCCCCATTCAAAAACACTCCTTCTAATAATTCCCTTCTTCAAAAGATCGCTGACTTGCACCCCGAGCTCTCGCTGCTCCCTTGGTTCCATACGACGAACTGGCATCACTATAGGTCTGGCATCTTTCACCAAATCAATACGGAACTCAATCTCTCGGTGTGGTGGAAGCCCGATCACTTCCTCGAAAACGTCCAGATACTGGCCAACCACGGGCAAACCTGACAACTCACTATGCGGAATGTCGAGGGAATTTCAGAAAACTAGCCATTACCCCATCATCGAGTAGACCAACAAACACTACCCTCTGCCCATCTTCCGCTCTAGCTGTCACCAAAAAGTGCTCACAATCTACCACCACCCCATATCTTTAGAGCCAATCGACTCCCAAAATAATGCCAAACCCAGTAGAGCCCAAACAAAGCAATCACAAACAAACATGCATCCATGACTCGATAAGACCACATTACGACAAATCATGCTAAGGTTAGTCGAACCACCAATCGGGTTCGTCACTACTAAAGGTCTATCGACAATCTCGGGTTCCAATCCCAACCTATCTACCAGGTCACTAGATATGAAAGAACTGGAAGCACTGGTATCAAACAAAACTCTAACTGGAACATCATAAACATAAAGCTTACCTTGAACAACAACATTCTTTCCTTTCTCCGCCACAGTTGGGGCATTCGACGAAGAAGGAATAGCATTAAGGGCATATGCTTTCACCACCTGCTTTTCTTTAGGGGATTGCGGACACTTTTCCTTGTGATGTCCCACTTGGCCACAGTTGAAGCACTTCCTATCCGCTGGCTTGGCCCGACAATTACTAGCATAATGGCCCTTCTTACCACAGCTGAAGCACTCAACATCTTCCTTATTCTTTTTCTGGCCATCCTTATTCTGGTTCTGCTTCCTCTTATTCTGAGGACCACTCTTGCCTCCACCCCTTGCTTGTGGTTTTGGCTCCTCTGCAGATGCAACCTCAGTCTTCGAATTAGGGTAAAGACTCTCGGACCTCAATGCTTTCCCACAATCGACTCAAACGTCTCATCGATGTGGTTAATAAGCCTTTCCCCCAAGTATCCATCCAAGCCAGTTATGAACTTATCATTCTTCTTCTCGGCAGTATCAATAAGAGATAGTCCATACTTCGATAAAGTATCGAATTCTGCAATATACTCCGAGACAGCTCTGCCATTCTGCTTGAGTTCCAAGAATTTCTTAAACAACACTGACTTCTGAGCAGCTTGAATGAACTTATCGCTATAGCGAACCTTAAACTGTTCCCAAGTAATCTGATCTTCGGGAGTAGCTACCTTATAGCATTCCACCAATTCATTGCCCGTCCTTGCAGCTGACGGGATGCTAGCCTTCTCTTCATCGCATCCTTGATACCCAAATCTTCGAAGATACGCTCGCAGCTATCCAACCAATCCTGAACATCCATAGCCGACTCCGTTCGGTGGAACGGCTTCCCACCAAGACTAGTATAATCCTTGTTTAGCTTGGCGAAACGTCCCTAGGCGCCTGCACTATTGGACCCCACCA
The DNA here is from genome assembly GCA_030737875.1 of Allium sativum. Taxonomy (NCBI): domain Eukaryota; kingdom Viridiplantae; phylum Streptophyta; class Magnoliopsida; order Asparagales; family Amaryllidaceae; genus Allium; species Allium sativum. Next base: position 344,377,494 of record CM060919.1, read on the forward strand.
TTACCACCATTGGGAGCTTCCCTATGCACATCCCTAAGCATCTCCCTCATGAGGTCAGTAAACATCGTCCTCATGTCAGCAGCGTTCCCATTATTGGCTCCTCTACCGGCACCTTTTGCGTATCGTCTCATCGTTCAATCTGTAAAGAGAAAACGATTAACCATCTCCATAGTGGTGCTAGTGCAGTGCGACTTCGTCCTTAGCTGTACTAATAGTATATATAGCTTTTGAAACCCAAAATAATCACAAATACGCGCTCTCGTATACGTATACTATCTGTCCCCGATGACTTCCCTAGGTTAACTACGCAACCTAGAGCTCTGATACCAAGTGTGACGGTCCGCCCCGCACCAACCGGCATTTCCTCCGAAAGTGCGTTGTACACATGCCCGACTAGAAGGGAACGGTCGCCAAAGAAAGGAAAGAAGAGAATGAACTAATCGAAAACCTGTAGAATGTCTCACAGCGCAAGGAACAAAATATAATAATAATATACTTGACATAAAACAGGTGAGACAGTGCATAAGCTGATAACTAAAACCAACATCAACATCATCATCAGATTAGCGGAAATCGAAATACAGCTTATTACAACTTTCCAAATTACTGTCTCTAAACAAGAGAAAGAAAGATACAATACTAATGCCCAAAGTAGTGACCGCAGCAACACAGGGAGAATATCTATATAAATGTATCATACGTGGAAGCCTCCTGCTCGTCTCCGGTACACCTACTCGTGCATACCACCTAACCTGTCTCTAGTCTGCTCGTGAGAGCACCCAGAGTAATAAGAAGAGACATAAAACTCTGGGTCAGACAAAAAGTCTGGTATGAGCGATAAGCAGCTAAACAGAACAATAACAGGTATACTAAACCATACCTGAACCTGGACCTACAACCAAAGAGTTAGCACTACATACTGTACAATACTATAAGGTGCCACTGAACAGATGGTGTAAAGATAACGGGGGTGGGGGTGCGCATGTCATAATGATGGCAAACAAATCAACCATAGCAACCATCCTCACATCTCTCACTCAATGCGTAAAGCATACGATGTCCACCACTGTCAATCACTAGACCCATCGAAGTAGTGACGGAGTTCGACTTGTACAACTACTGCTACTACCAAGCTTACCTCATGTAGTCATGACCAAATCTTTACAAATGACCCCATCTAATTGGTCTATAGCTCTTTAGTCGTACCTAGGCCACTGTGACCCTGAATCCGTTCACATACCTCCCATACATAGTGACCCAAAGTCATAGACATCGACAACTCCTTAGCACATGTCCCGCAGCAAAGCCCAATCATGAAGTGAACTCGTTGGTTCTCAACTAGATCCTAAGCTCTACTTCCTATTTAGACTTCCTTTGCATCTCGGGTTTTGGTCGAATTGGAGTTGGTCTTCTGAAGAAGTCGTCACGATAAAGTAAAAGTATGCATCTGGTTCGGTTCGGTGCTCCCAACCCAGTTCGGTTCGGTGGTCCTAGTCCATGCCTTGATCATTGCTCCATCCCTCCTCAGTTCGGCCCACTCACACTTGGTTGGTTCGGTTCGGAAGTATAGTGCCTATCCTATGTTCGGTTCGATGATTGCTCCCTTCTAGGTATCCCGATCCGATCTCATCCTTCTCCATTCGCCCGATCCGATCCCCTTTTGGTCTCTCCGATCTGATTCCCTATCCAACTCCAACTCTAAGCAAATGGCCTTCCTTCTCACCAAGTCTATTTTAGTGCGAAGTTCCGATCCGGTTCGGTTTCTCTGCCCAGTCCACCATCCGATCCGAGACTCCTATCCCGATCCGATCCGAAACCCTGCACATTTTCCTGCAACTTTTCCAACGGCTGTTTTACGCCATACGATGACGTTTTCGACCAATCTGACACTTCTAGGCAATCACAAAGCATACCATAAAGTCATAGCAACATGTATAATCATCCACAAACAGCAAAACAACAATCATAGCATGTAAAATGGATCAAACATACCCAAAATCCCATAACTTCCCTTAAGCATGTTTAAGAAAAACTAATGATATGATTAGCAAAACTTCACCAAATCAAACCAAATTTCTAACAAAGGTCTAAAACATTATTTCGAAATTTATAAATATTTTTTCAAATTTTTATCATGTCTAATTTCATTAATCTTCACTAATTACCCTTAATTAACCGTAATTAGTGCAAAACTATGCAAATCACTCACCCTGGCCACAAATAAAATACCAAATCTGAAACGATTCTCTGTTTGGCGTTGTTCCCAATGCAACGTAGCAACTCTAACCTTGGTTTGGTGCTTTCTCTCCTTAATTTGATGTAGTTTAAGCCAAAACTTGATTAAGAAGTGATTAGAGGTGTTTTAGAGGTTGGAGGCCATTGTTAGGTCAAAGAGAGAGTTTGTGGCTGCTGGAAAATGAGTGAAAACCCGAAATCCTAACCCTAGCAGCCCTTAAATACCTTTAATCCCGAAATCCCCCATTGGGCCTAGCTGTTAATCACCCGGTTAAGCCCAATTAAGCTGTTTTTCACTATCTGAAAACTTGTTTCAGCCATATCTCTCAAACGGTAAGTCCGTTTGGCTAATGTGACCACTCTACAGAATTGTAAACCATCATCCGGAGCCAATGAAGCGATTTTAGGTCAAAACTCCTTTCCAATCAAAAGTTATGGCCAAAACAAGATCAGATAGGGGCAAAACGGTCATTTAAAAATCGGGAAAAATCATGAACATGGGAAATGACCACAATAGTCGTCTCCCAAAGTTACATGACTATACGACTTCGTATGTGAAAGAAATAAATATTCTATGATCCTATGATGCGTAGAATGTGAGTCGTTACACAGTACAGCAGAACAAACTCTATATATCAAATACTGAAGCTTCCTGCTCCAAGCTCCTTCCAGTATCTAAAAAATACTGAACAACTTGACTGCCTGTACAAATTTGGGCACCCAGGAGTTTAGGTAAAACATGGAAAAATAAACTGTGGATCAGTCATGGGACTGGTGTGAGCAAAACGATTTATAAACCGAGTTAAGGAAATAAAAATAACTCATAAGACCACGCCATAAGTTGAACGGGTTTTTACCTTATGAGATCAAAAACATTTTTGTATATTTAAATCAGATATTATGATAATGTCTAGGGTTTGCCATTAATAATTAGAATCTAGAAGAATGCTTACATCTCACATTCAACTATATAGTATACAAAAAAATCCACTTGGCGCTTATGGATAACGGATTTCCAACTATGACAAGGTATGAAACCACCTTCCGATAGTGTATCTCTAGAGGGGAATACACTGGGTTCAACAAGAACGTCTTGCAACCCGGCCCACACATGACCGACCATTCATTTCGCTTGAATGTATCGAATGTATATCACCAACGGTTGGGATCAACAACCGTTTCCCGAAAAGGGACAGCATCGAAATAGATTAAAGAATGAAATGAATTTTCTCTAGATAGGTGATAATACATCCTAATGGGAGCGACCCACATAGCCATGCTGCCGCCCAATTTCTATCATTTCCCGGTTGATGAGGCTTGAGCTTTAAACTACCTTTTTGAGCATCTGACCACCATTCACTTTGAATGTCACATCATCAGATCCGCCAAATCACCAATTGACGTCCATAAAATTACTCTGGGAATTACCCTGGAGAAGAGTCTTCTTCGCCACCGAACAGAAGTACGTTTGTAAAAATCAATGCATGTGACTCTTAAGAAATACTCTGTCAGACATTCGTCCATACAAGTTGTCCTGGGACTGAACAAACCGAAGGCACTATTCTGTAAATCCATCTTAGGCAATTTCTACCTAGGATTTACAAAACAGCCCCTGTATAACTTTGTCTTCAATTGTCTTCAATAATCTCTAACTCGTATAAATTGAATCGAAGTGGAATATAAATTCCAGACTATTCGAGACGTTAACATTAATATCTTTTAGGGTCAAGTGATACTTAATAGCAATCAATCAACATGTTTTATTTGGTTCCTATATCCTAATTGATTTACAAGACTTATTTAATAAAATCATTATAAATATAAGATTCAACTCACAGATTTATATGGTGATCTATTACAGGATAGGTTAACATTAGTGTTTACTTTAATATTTAGAATAATCATATTATAACATAAACATTAATCAATTGTAATTAATCGACAATCAACTTCCACAACATATCTAACATCTCTGGTTTGGTAATTCAAATTCAATAAATCGTCGTTTATATATTGTTAGTCTTGGATAACGATTTATTTCCATATTATATCCATCTAGAATTTACTTTCTTTAGATAATTCAATAATAAATTTATTGAGTCTTTATTTAAAACGGACGGTAAATGATACTTTCCTGAATTCGATATAATCGATTACCAATTCAACTCCTTTTCCCAGTTCATCTTTATTTTATTTATTCTTCTGAATTTTGAAATAGCCTTATCATTTCAGGGTTTTCCTTATTCCCTATTTCTAATTCCTCTTACCACCATCTTCATTTACAACATTTGTTTTAAATGTTGTTAACTTAGAAATGTGTGTCCTCAACTCGTTTTATTTAATCAACTTGATTTTATTTTAAAATACTATTACCAGTTGTTCACCGAGTCATTCTATAATTTTTACATTTAATCATTATTAATTCGATTTTTAATTTATTACCTGATTTCAAAATGATTATCAACTTGTGTTGATAAAATATTATATCAATGTTTCTTTCAAAACATTTAAGCTCATTAGTGGTAGTCGACCCTCTCCTAGAAATCATGTTATATTGATAATTGTAATTCAGTCCGTCGGATCTCAACCAATTATTCCGTTTCAAGAATAATTGAATAGCTCATGTTCCTTATTATTTAAATTAAAAGAATAATTTAATTTCTAAAAAAATATAACTTTGACAGATAAATTTATTTATTTAAAGTTCAACTTTAATAAATGTTGATGGTTTGTATTTGCTATTCCCAACTTGTCATTTAATCAATATGATCAAATTTATTATGCATACATATATATATATTACATTTTCCTATTTTTGTAAAATAAACAACTCGTTAAAATATAAACTTGAAGATTTAAAAACCATTTGATTTTCCTCAACGTATACACTCCCTTATTCTTTCTTCTTTTCTTTCTATCTAATTTCCCATATTTAATTTCATCAGGCCATTTCTTCGTCCGATTTCCCTTTCCTATTATTTTTAGTTACTGGCCCAAAGCCCAGTCTCATATACGAACCGCCAACCTTCCCTTAAACACGATCAGGTAAAACTTGGCCAACTCCCCATTTCTTTCCTGTTGTTTGGTTTCCTCTCTTTCAATCCCTTTACTTTCTTCCTCTTCTGATAAGCCATTTCACGCACACAACCCCCAGGTGAACGCTACTTGGTGGTATACTACTTTCCTATTTCCATGCATCTACCTGATGCATATAACACAGACCCTCTTTCATTTATTTTCTTTGTCCTGCTGCCTTCCCATTTCCAATTTGTTTACTTCCCATTTACAGTTCTCAAATTATACGTGCCCATTCAAGCTCCTGGTTAAACCATTGAAACACGTTCATCCCCTTCTTCTCTTTATTTTTATTTTATTATATTTTTATTTTCATTTTATGTTACTGTCTTTTCGTCCCCTTTTTGGTTTCCCATTTCAGTGCATAACCCGTGCACATTGTGCACACATACACGGCCTTCGATCATCGGAGAGCCGTAGAACCCCAGCTGCACCTCCCTTGCAATTATGAGCACCACTAGCAATGCCACTAGCCTACTGCTTTCTCTTCTCTTTTGCTGTTTTGTTTTACTATTGTCTTCTCTTTCGATTATTGTTGCATTCCCATTTCTTGCCAGCTACACCCACCCTTTCTTGCTCGACAATATCGTTTAAATTTAAGAGAGGTAGTAAAAGAGTAAAATATTGAAAGAGATGTAAGATTGTACTATTAATGATAGAATGGTTATTTTATATTGAGAGATTTTTGCCGCTTATATAGATGTAGTACATAGTAAAACAGGTAACTTTTGTACATAACAGTCATTATATAATAAGGTAAACTAATGTAATGCGGATCTAAATGTAACTGGTTCAATATATTTGGGCTTGCTCTTGTATAGCTGAACCGTTATCATTTTGTGTAGTTGGACCATTAGTATCGGGTACCCTTAACAAGTACTTGTTTTTTCTTTTTCCTTTTTTCCTCTACCGTTCTCTAATTGATTTACTGGGTAGCAGGAAAAAAACTGTCAAACTGATGAACACATTTACAAACCACATTCTTTTGGTATAAAGCAACCATTTTATCTAACACTGGTTTTGTCAGTACAACTTTAAATCCGAACAGTTTACAACATAAATCAATTTCCCAGATACTGATAACTAACTTTTATTTGTTGATGAAAATTGCTTTACTGGATCCTACAAACGGCTCTCCAAAGGAACTGAATAACATTTAGAAATGGCTTTTCAAAGGATGACATAGCCAAGAGCATCAACCAGGTGTTTACTCACCTTTACTCTGTTATAAGTGGTTGATGTTTTCCCAATTGAAGTGAATGACTTTTTTTTCTCAATTTCATGTTTAAAACTAATTAAACTAGCCAACTCTTCTTTTTGCTAATTCCAACCTTGAACGCTGTTGAGGCTGACTTGGAATTACCATAGGTCTCGCCCTCTTATTCACAGTTTCATTCAGAGTTGACTTATACATTAGATCATGATTCATATAAGTGGTTATTTTTCTTTGTAATTTAAGTAAATTGACTCACTTTTTGGAAATCACTTGTAGCATGGCGAACATGAAAACAAAATTTCCATCACCATGATCAGCCCATTCACCACATTCTACCGAATCATTGTTGCGAGAAATTTTCCAAGAACAGGATGGCATAAAGCAGTGCCCCTTGTGTAACACCCCACCTCCGCTAGGGTCACTCACAAAGGGAATGCACTAGTTTTGGAGGAGCGTTATCGAGGTAAACAAACACAGAAATATTACAAGACAGAACATAGATAAAACAGCAGAAGAATCAAAAGATAAATTTCATTACTTTCAAAAAGAGTCAAAACCGTTTCATCCAAATTACCAAATAGCCAAAGTCATTATTTTCCATTACAACAAATTCTGTCTTGCATAAATAAAGAAGCATAAACTCAAAACAACAAAAGTAGCTTAATTCCCCAAAAGTAGCAGAGATGCAGCCATAGCATAGCTTAAGTTCAAACCGTACATGAGCTGAACCGAAAGCAAGCGAAATCCAAGCTAAGTGCTAGAGTTTCCTCCCTGAGAACCTGGGGGGAAAGAAAGGAAAAGAGGCGAAAGAAAACGGGTCAGTCATAAAGACTGGTAAGTCTTAGTGACTTTCAGCATAAAAACAGGTAAAGGTAACATGACATGTATAAACTGAAAGTAAACATAAGGACGATGACAAGATGGGAAAGATAGACTAAGATAACATGATAAATCAAGTATAAATCATGTATAGCATCGCATGTTCGAGGTTCGCTGCACCTACTATACTAGTATCCCAACCCATGTAAAATGTTAACCATGAAGTGATCCCTTGGCCCAATATCATGAATAACCCATTATTAGGTCCAACGGAACGATCCACTGATCGATCGGCTCGCTACAAGTTCTAGCTCGTTGTGTGCCTGTGTCATACGGCCCTATCACGAATGTAGTCACCTGTGCTAGGTCCACCATAGGGTGTATCAAGCCCTAGGGTGCCAACCACCGACACGAATCAAGCATGCACAGGTAAACCTACTAATGCCCAATGCCTACTTTTTCAACTCCGGACTACGTGCACGACCATAATCCGCCTGAACCTACACTGGCGCACCAACTTAGCCGTCGTTCTGGTCGCTTACAATCAGCCCAGTAATCGTGCCCCACCCTACCTAGTTCATGGTACCAAGATACATCTAGTGGGTTACTGCTGAAATGGACCGCGTAACTAGGGTTTTCGTCCAATAGGTTAAGTGTTGTCATTTAAATTCGTGACTTAACCCGCCTACGTGTCATGTCAAATTTGACTAAGTGTTGTCATTCAAGTTCATGACTTAGCCCTACGAATCATGTATCAAGTTGGTTAAGTGTTGTCTTTCATGTTCATGACTTAACCCTATCATGTGGCACTAATTCATTAATGCACCCCAACCTCTCACATTAGACCTGTTGTTGTGGTCACTGGATATGCCGGGCGGTTCGGGGCAGATTTACAACACAACTCAGTCTGACCTCGGGTTTCAAGCGCGATATGACCAACTACCCACATTGGATCCTATTGTTTGTACTAACTGGATTTGCCGGGCGGTTCCGGGCAGAATTACACTGCAAACTCAACCCAACCTCGAGTTGGCCATTTTCAAGTTCATTCTAGTGTCATGTCCATGTTCAAATTTCATATCAAGTTCGTGACAAGTTTCAGGGCAAGTTTCATGTCCATATCCAGATTCAAGTTATAACAATGTTCATGTTTCAATTTATGCCTATTATCAAGTTCATGATTTATGTTCATAACCAATTCATGTTTTTCCTAATCTACCCAAATCGTATTCCCATCGTATGTAAACGTGAATCGATCTAAATTACAAGTAAATCGTAATCCCGAAATAAAGGTAATAACATCAAAACTATAATAGGCAAAAAGGACGAGCATAAAGTGATAAAAGGGATTACAAGTCTAGCATGATCTAACTTGAGATAACTGATTACAACATCACTGACATATGGAATAATAGCCTCAAAACATTAGGATTTCTAATCTAGTATGATAAGGTGATAGTCATGATAAAAGTTGACATAAGGGGATAGTCCCAAACTTGTGAATAATAACTGATTCAACATCACAGGCATGATAATATTATGGACATGAAAGGATTCGATTTACAACATGAATAGGCCCAAATTAATCTCATAGCAATATTACCAAAATTCAAGATCCAAGATGAACAGGAATAGATATGAATCAATTATCATACATAGATCCAATTCCAATTTACAACATGTCCATATTAACTTTGTAGTTTTTATCTAAAAGTAACTTAGACTTACAGATCGTGGTCTAAGAAATTGAGATGCAGAAGTTGAATCTATAAACTAGTCGTCAAATAGTTGAATCGTTGAATCTTGATTTGATTGTAGAAGCAAATCCCCAATATGCAATTCCTAGCCGTAGTCTTCAAGAAATAGTCTTCGTGTTTTAATTTAATTTAATTTAATTTAGAGGAAGAAGAAGAAGCCATGTCCATCAAGAATTTGTGCAGCATAAGGTTAGAGAAGAATGGTGTAAACAGAATGAGGCTAGGAGGCTGTTTATATAGGATTAGGCGAACAAATCTAGACAAAAAATGAGACCAGATACATCAGAATGAACCCAAGCTCAAAACTGGGCTTCAGCACCAGGTCGACCCCCAGGTCGACCATAGGGTCGACCTGGTCCCTGGGAGATCAACCATAGTGTCGACTCCCAGGTCGACCTAGTCCTGGGTGGGAAAATTCCCGTCCAGTCTGCGCTGGAGTTTGAATTCGAATTTCGAGCTGTTTTTTATTCTGAAAATTCCTGAAACTTCGAAGGGTCATATCTCCCTCATACGAACTCCGATTCTCGAAAACTCGGACTCGTTTCCAAGCAGAATTTCGAGACGAACGCAATGGCACAACCCGTTTCCCCTGATTCTTATTTTAAAATTTAATTCTGCCTTGATTTATGGTTTTAACATGTTATTAAAATTCAAGTTGTTACATTCTCCCTTCTTTAAAGGATTTCATCCCCGAAATCTTCAAGTTAAGAAGAATGCATCCTATCATCCAATCAACCATCTACTCACCCATCATCCACAAGCAACAATTGTTCTTAAAAGATTTCTAATGCTATATGAGCACATGCAGAAAGTTTGTGTATATGTTCCTTATCTAATGCAAATGATCAGGCCTGATTGATCTTCTTAATGCGAAATACGTTAAGTGCCATGAATCCAACATGTATGCAAATAGTCCTAATCACATAAACACTATATGTGTGCACAAACATCCATCCATATGCAACATTCACATGATAACACATTCAATTTCATCCATAAACAAGTATAAACACTTATGCATACGCAATATGAAAATGTGTCTGAGACGATCTAGTGCCTAATGTGTGTTATGCAACGACTTGCAACCAATTGCAACGATTTGCAAACATCAACCATAACATGTTTCAATCACATGTTTACATCCAAAAGGGTTCTACCTAAGGTTCTCAAGATAGGATTGAGAAGATAAGCAAGATAAAACAAAGCATCAAGGAGAAGAAGTTAAAGATGTACCCCCAGAAGGTCCTGCTTGCGGGGCTTGCCCTTGCTTCTTAGGGCAGTTCTTGTTGATATGTCCAGTATCACCACACTAAAAGCGTGCTCCCATCTTCATCTTCTTCTTTCTACATTCCTGGACTATATGCCCCTCAATACCACAGAAGTGGCATTTTCTTTTCTCACGTGTCTTGTTATCATTATTGTTGTTGTTGTTCTTGCCTCCTTTCTCGGAGTCTACCTTCTTGTTTTGAGACTCATTCGCCTTGACCTCCTTCTTTCCATTCTTTTCATCTTCATTTAAGAGCGCCATGTCCACTAACTTTTCGTAAGTAGCCCCTACAGGTATGTGGGTCATAGCCAAGCTGTGAAGTGGCTCATTCAATCCCTTGACAAAACGGAGAGCCTTCTTATGAGGAGTATTCACTAAGTTCAGTCCAAATCGGGCCAGCTGATTGAATTGATTGACGTACTCCTTGACAGTCATATTTCCTTGCTTAAGAGATAAGCACTTTTCCAGTTGTAGACTTCGTTCAGCTTGTGAGAGGAATTTCATCTCAAACCTTATCCTGAAATCCATCCATGTGTCAACAGGTCTTTCAGAGTTAGTGACTTCCCACCAATAGGAAGCTTCGTCTTTGAGCAACCATACTGCCAACTGTACCTCCTGCCTATCGTCCACCTCGAAGATAACGAACATATCCTCAGTTTCTTTGAGCCAGTTCCTCGCTTTTACGAATAATTCAGTTCCTTTGAAATCCTTTCCATCCATGGCCCTAAAATCTTTACAGATCTTTGAGAAAGAAATTGCACGAGGAGGGGGCGGAGGAGGAGGAATCGCTGCAGCTGGAGGAGGAATATCTGCTGGGCCTGCATCGTTGGCCCTAACCTCTAAGTACCTCCTAAACCAGCCAGGTATTGGCACACCCTCTGGAAAGTTAAGAATCCCAGACATGTTGAAATGAAAAAGAAGAGATTCAAAATGAGGAAACAAAGGGTAATGCTAATGGCTTTTAGGAATAGCCTTTAAATAAAACAAGACTTTTCCTGAAAAATGCTTCTTTGTAGACGGTTTTGAAAATAATTTCAGAAGGTTTTTTTTAAAAAAAAACTTTTGCTCAGTCTGGTAACCTTCTGCTCTGATACCAAGTGTAACACCCTACCTCCGCTAGGGTCACTCACAAAGGGAATGCACTAGTTTTGGAGGAGCGTTATCGAGGTAAACAAACACAGAAATATTACAAGACAGAACATAGATAAAACAGCGGAAGAATCAAAAGATAAATTTCATCACTTTCAAAAAGAGTCAAAACCTTTTACATCCAAATTACCAAATAGCCAAAGTCATTATTTTCCATTACAACAAATTCTGTCTTGCATAAATATAGGAGCATAAACCTAAAACAACAAAAGTAGCTTAATTCTCCAAAAGTAGCACAGATGCCGCCATAGCATAGCTCAAGTTCAAACTGTACATGACATGAACCGAAAGCAAGCGAAATCCAAGCTAAGTGCTAGAGTTTCCTCCCTGAGAACTTGGGGGGAACGAAAGGAAAAGAGGCGAAAGAAAACGGGTCAGTCATAAAGACTGGTAAGTCCTAGTGACTTTCAGCATAAAAGCAGGTAAAGGTAACATGACATGTATAAACTGAAAGTAAACATAGGGATGATGACAAGATGGGGAAGATAGACTAAGGTAACATGATAAATCAAGTATAACATCGCATGTTCAAGGTTCGCTGCACCTATTGTACTAGTATACCAACCTATGTCAAATGTTAACCATTAAGTGATCCCTTGGTCCAATATCATGAATGACCCATTACTAGGTCAAACGGAACGATCCACTAATCGATCGGCTCGCTACAAGTTCTAGCTCGTCGTGTGCCTTTGTCATACGGCCCTATCCCGAATGTAGTCACCTGTGCTAGGTCCACCATAGGGTGTATCAGGCCCTAGGGTGCCAACCACCGACACGAATCAAACTTTCACAGGTAAACCTACTGATGCCCAATGCCTGCTTTTTCAACTCCGGACTACGTGCACGACAATAGTCCCCCTGAACATACACTTGTGCACCAACTCAGCCATCGTTCTGGTCACTTACAATCAGCCCAGTAATCGTGCCCTACCCTGCCTAGTTCCAGGGTACCATGATACATCTAGTAGGTTAGGGTTTTCATCCAATAGTTTAAGTGTTGTCATTTAAATTCGTGACTTTACCTGCCTACGTGTCATGTCAAATTTGACTAAGTGTTGTCGTTCAAGTTCATGACTTAGCCCTACGAATCATGTATCAAGTTGGTTAAGTGTTGTCTTTCATGTTCATGACTTAACCCTATCATGTGGCACTAATTCATTAATGCACCCCAACCTCTCACATCAGACTTGTTGTTGTGGTCACCGGATAAGTCGGGCGGTTCCGGGCAGATTTACACCACAACTCAGTCTGACCTCGGGTTTCAAGCGCGATATGACCAACTACCCACATTGGATCCTATTGTTTGCAGTAACTGGATTTGTCGGGCGGTTCCGGGCAGAATTACACTGCAAACTCAACCCAACCTCGAGTTGGCCATTTTCAAGTTCATTCTAGTGTCATGTCCATGTTCAAATTTCATATCAAGTTCGTGACAAGTTTCTGGGCAAGTTTCATGTCCATATCCAGATTCAAGTTATAACAATGTTCATGTTTCAATTTATGCCTATTATCAAGTTCATGATTCATGTTCATAACCAATTCATGTTTTGCCTAATCTACCCAAATCGTATTCCCATCGTATGTAAACGTGAATCAATTTAAATTACAAGTAAATCCTAATCCCGAAATAAAGGGAATAACATCAAAACTATAATAGGCAAAAAGGACGAGCATAAAGTGATAAAAGGGATTACAAGTCTAGCATGATCTAACTTGAGATAACTGGTTACAACATCATTGGCATATGGAATAATAGCCTCAAAACATTAGGATTTCAAATCTAGTATGATAAGGTGATAGTCATGATAAAAGTTGACATACGGTGATAGTCCCAAACTTGTGAATAATAACTGATTCAACATCACAGGCATGATAATATTATGGACATGAAAGGATTCGATTTACAACATGAATAGGCCCAAATTAATCTCATAGCAATATTCCCAAAAGTCAAGATCCAAGATGAACAGGAATAGATATGAATCAATTATCATACATAGATCCAATTCCAATTTATAACATGTCCATATTAAGCTTATAGTTTTTATCTAAATGTAACTTGGACTTACAGAACGTGGTCTAAGAAATTGAGATGCTGAAATTGAATCTATAAACTAGTCGTCAAATAGTTGAATCGTTGAATCTTGATTTGATTGTAGAAGCAAATCCCCAATATGAAATTCCTAGCCGTAGTCTACAAGAAATAGTCTTCGTGTTTTAATTTAATTTAATTTAGAGGAAGAAGAAGAAGCCATGTCCATCAAGAATTTGTGCAACATAAGGTTAGAGAAGAATGGTGTAAAGAGAATGAGGCAAGGAGGCTGTTTATATAGGATTAGGCGGACAAATCTAGACAGAAAACGAGACCAGATACATCAGAATGAACCCAGGCTCAACACTGGGCTTCAGCACCAGGTCGACCATAGTGTCAACCCCCAGGTCGACCTGGTCCTGGATGGGAAAATTCCCGCCCAGTCTGCGCTGGAGTTTGAATTCGAATTTTGAATTCGAATTTCGAGCTGTTTTTGATTCTGAAAATTCCTGAAACTTCAGAGGGTCATATCTCCCTCATATGGACTCTGATTCTCGAAAACTCGGACTCGTTTCCAAGTAGAATTTCGAGACGAACGCAATGGCGCAACCCGTTTCCTCTGATTCTTATTTTAAAATTTAATTCTGCCTTGATTTATGGTTTTAACATGTTATTAAAATTCGGGTTGTTACACCTTGTATTCACTCTTAGCTTTCCATAACCCACTAGTTGATTCCTTAAAAGTGACCATTGAGCTTCACTTCTTTCAACTTCCAGAACCATAAAATGATGGGTACTTCTAAGACCTTAATTTACACAAATACCTGTTACGACAACGGATTTCGCTCGGACCTAATCGATCGCTAAATCGACCAAGACCGTTCGAATCCCGTATAAGCTAACTCTGGGCATACAACACATCAGAAAAAATAACAGAAGACTTCTATAAACATCATAATAATGTTACATCAGAGTACAAAATATATCAGAGTATATCGAAATATAATAATACAATGAAAGATAATTTTACAAAAATTTAATACAATGCATAGCGGAAAATAAATAAAGTAACACGGCGGAAGACGATAATTGTACTGGACATAGCTTAAAGCTTCAATCCAAAATCCCGCTCAATATATCTGCAAAATAAAACTACTCGACTGCCCGTGTGGAAAATAGGGGCACTCGAGTTTACAAGGGAAAAGCAAACTACAGGTCAGTCATGGGACTGGTGTGAGAAACTCTACAGTTAAAATTAACTTATATAAAATGATAAGGCAAATCACGGGACCACGTCGCTAACGCGGAACGGGTTTACCCCCATGAATGCCAATGTATAAACAACAATCAATATAGATATATGGATCTACTATGCATCAATCAACATGCAATATCCCAATCTACCCATTTAGATTAATCACCACACTTAGATTTTCCAAATCCAATTCAATTTACAGAAATTATTCCTTTGGATTTTATTCCCGATTTCTTATTTCAAATCATTTGAAATACATATCTAACTTTCTATATCAAAGTAGATTTCACTTCGGGATCTAAAATCAAATTGTCTGGAAATATGAATTCCAAAACATAACAATGCATACAAATAAGTATGCAACCAAATATCGTGCTCCCCATTGACAAGGCAAAGGGTACACACCTAGCAACTCGATATATATAAATGTGCACCTACCCCACATTGGAGCAGGCTACACCGACGATGCACCTTCCACACATGGAGAGCATACACCGCCCTCTCACCCATACTTTTAGTCTCAGGGTTACCCGAATCTTTAGCCACATACTAAATCATTTCATATCGCGAAGTAGGGAAAATCATTTCACAATATAATAATCACAAGTACTTTCAAAATATAGTACTTCACATCAGTAATTCACACATATGATCAGTCACTATTAATCACATAACCTTTGAGCTCGTACGTCTCAAAGAAGGGTGTTAAGCAAGAGAATAAATTCTCCGCCACCAAACAGATACATCATTAATAGCAACTAATCAAATATGTGATGAACCACAATGTAACACATAATACATTTCAAAATCTCTTCGATAATATCGGGTTTAGGCCTCGAAATCCTTTCTGTTTTATAAAACATTTTTATAAAACATTCCCTGTCCAAAATTGGGAATACATTTCTTTTCACTTAAGAAAAATATATCATTCCACAATCATTCATTAAATTTGAAATGAACACAACATCGCTAAACACCTTATCGTCAAATCGTGATGTGTTTCACAAGGTGTTAGCACAGAGATATCTTTACCCAACCCAATGCTAAATGTAAAGGCATATTCTGCTCATAAACTGGTCGAGCACCATCCAAACAATCAATCAACCACAATCAATATCAACAACTAAGTAAATTTGGTTTAATCACATCACGTGTCTTGGTAAATTTAATCACCATTCATTCATCCAAATCTAATTAAAGATTTGTTCAAACCCCAATTGGTTTCATCTCTAAAATCGTTTCATATTGATTGTTCTACTTTTTGGAAATTAATCCTGCTTTTATGCGGGTTAAAGAACTAATGTCATTTAAACACAGTTCACGAAAAACCCCAAATCCAATTTGATATTAAACACAAGGCTCTGAATAGAAAATAGTATCGGCTTATATTCAACATTAAATTCTGAAACCAACAAATATCGTATTGGAAATAACGATATTAATATATCTTTCAAATTTCCACAACCATATCTGTATAATCACGAAATCCAACATCGAAATATCCCGAAGATAATTTCGATTCAAATCCATTCCAATTCATATATTGGAAATTCTGGTTATTTTTAAAACCATATCAAATCCAATTTATTTATTTAAAAATAAATAAATTATTATTCTAGTTAATAACTAGTTCATTTCGATAAAAATCTATTTTTATCTTTTCAAATATGGGATTTTTCAGCCCAATTCTTTCCAAATCATTTATTATGATTTTACACAAATTAGTGATATTTTAATAATTTTATCAAGGCCCGTATAGTCGATTTCCATCAAAGGCCATCGAACTGCACTTACAGCGACCTTTTCCAAATTTGATTTGGACATAATTCCAAATCCAACCATTAGATTTCAAATTTCTCATATTCGTTAGAAAGCTATTTTCGATGCGAACCCAACGGTCCCGGTTTCAGGAGAATCCGACGGTCGGATCTCCTACAACGTCAATTGGAAGTCAATGGTCGAAATTCGCGAACTGCCGCGGCGCGGTGCGTTCTATTCAGGCCATTAAATATATAACATAATATATATTATATATATTTCATCGATTTCCATTTAAAACGTATTTTATAAATCGTTTAAATTCGTTTTCAAAACAATTTCAACTTCATATTCAATTTCAAATCAAAATTGAATATTCCATATACATGAAAATCTTATACAGTGTATATATATGTTAAAAAATTATATTTTTAACGATCAATTCATTTTCACATTTCATATATATTATTTTCACTTTCTTATATATATTATTTTCTCTTTTCATATATATATATATATTGATTTCACATTTCATATATATATTATTATCACTTTCTTATATATATATATATATATATTTCACTTCTTCTATATATATGTTTCACTTCATATATATATATAATTCATTTCATATATACATTTTTCACTTCTTATATATATTTTTCACTTCTTTTATATATATAATTCGTTTCATATATATATTTATTTTCATTTCATATATATATATATTTCATTTCAACTATACATTTTTCACACATCATATATATATATTTTTCATTTCAACTATACATTTTTCACACATCATATATATATATATATATATATATATATATTTCTTATATAAATATATATATTTATTTTCATCCCATATATATACACATCTCATTCACAGTTCATATATATTTTTCATTCGCATTTCATATATATGTATATGTCTCATTCAAAGTTCATATATATTTTTCTTTTATATTTCATATATATGTATACATCTCATTCATAGTTCATATATACTTTCATTGACAGTTCATATATATATACATCTCATTCACAGTTCATATATATATATATATCATTCACATCGTATATATATATATACATATTTTTTCATTCACACTTCATATCTATATTATATTTATCGTTTCACGCATTTGTACATCATGATCAATATTCACAAAGAACACAATCAAACAAGTCATCCATGGTCTGTGGACGATGGGGAGCAGTTCATATATGCAGTTATATAATAAATAACTGTACTGAAATAATATAGTGAGAGAATTCTCACTTTCGTTGGTTTCAGAAATCGTGATTGATTTAACTGAACTAAACAGTGCGTTCCATTCAATTAAAAATTGCATCTAGCTATGTTTCGTTTCTGGTCAGTTCTGTTGTGTAGTACTCGTGAAGAGGATTCCAACGGTACCTAGTTTGCAAAATTCTGATATCGGATGAAGAATATACGGTTATCTAAACTTTTATTACTTAAATAAATCATTAACAATAACAATTAATTATAAATTGAATTAATCTTCATTTTAATCCCTCTAATCACATCGTTTAACAAAATCTGGCCCGTAACCTTCATCTTCCCCGTTCAGTATTCAAACCGAATCCATCCATGACCATTAGGGCTTTAAATCGCCCCTTATTTACAACGCCGGACCCTACTCGAACCCCTCCCCAACGTCGCCACAGACCGGCGCCTCCACCAGGCTGAACACGGTCAAGCTTGTCGCCCCCCACCATCCGCAAAAACCCATGAAAGTCGGCGCCTTTAGGTGTTGAAATCGCCCAAATCTCGAAATGATTTTCGATCTAAACCGTACCATATTGAAGAGCGAAAATTCCTCTTCGATTTTTGTTCTGAAATTGTGATTTAATTCGAACCGGATTGTGGACGATTGAGGGAATAAAAATCGATAATATCGGCCCTTAGATGAAGTTCCTAGCGGCTGTGAATTGATGAGGGTTAGGGTTACAATTTTGGCCTTATATAGAAAATATTTTATATTATTAAATTCTTTTAAATTCGAAGTTACATGTTTATCCATACGAACTCGAAATCGAACCCAACGACTGTCCCCCTAGCTAAATACCCCCATTCCGAACACAATGGGATATGTATCGTAAGCTGATTCGATCGTTTCGATCAGTTTCCATCAAAATCAAAATATAAATCTATATATTGAATTTGAACACGCATTTCAATTTACCGGGGCCACATACGGACTCTAAAAATTCCCAAAAAATATTTTCTAGCTTCGTATCGACGATACGGTCCTAATAAAAGTAATTTCGTCAAATTCTGAGACCTTTTGAAAAATGGTCAATTTCTGGTCGATCCAATTCAACTAAAATTGACAAAACACGTTTTCTTTTGCCACGCTCACATATTGGTTCAAAAAATTATGCATATTGGAATCTAGGAATAATTTGAAATTCCGGTTCCAATAAAAGTGGTTTCATCGAAAATAGAGGTCGTTTGCAAAACGGTTATTTTTAAGCGTTTTATATATATATATATATATATATATATATTAAAATATATATAAATTTCACAACGACTTTTCTGAATTTTAAACTGGACATATCTTACACTCTATAAAGTGAAATATTGATTCCTTAGATCTGTTAGAAAGATATGATTAAACAGAGTCAAATATTTCTGGTTTCGTTCAATTCTGACTTATATTGAATTCTTTATATTCAATTGAAATTCGAAATCGAATTTTCGAACTGCCATGCCATTTCAGGCTCGTTATATAATTAAAATAAATTTAATCGTTTTAACTTCGTTGAAAATAAATTTTTCGTCGTTATTATTTAAAATAATTCATTTTAAATATTCAAAATTCATTAAAATTGCCAAAATAAAAATTTTAAATTGGCTCAGATTTTCCGGGTTATTACAATCTCCCCCACTTAAAACTTTTTGTCCCCGAAAAGGAACGAAGCTGAAAGTTGTTTAATTAATCAACTCAACTTTCATTATTTTCATTATGGCTTAAGTTTTTCAACTTTTCAGTTTCTAAGAACTTTTCAAATTTTTCAAAAATTTGGCTAACACCCTAAATTTTCGAAAAATTTCGCCATAACCTCCTTTGTACCGAGAGCATCGGGAAAATCCCCAAACCGCCACACAGGCCTCTCATCTCAAAAAGAAAAAGAAAAAGCCAATCGGCTCATAAAATCATCATTACCCAAGAAATTAGTAAACATGTACCTATTTGTCAGGCATACAATTTTATTTCTCTGCTCTAGCCTCCTTGCTATGACCTGTTCAATGTATATACATGCAATTCCAATCACTTTTCAATTCAGTTCAACATTTGATACAATTTGGCTAATTTTACCTTACATTCACATAAGGGTTGTATTAGTGAAATTAATAATTAAACATCTCAACCATCAATCAATTTGTTGATTAACGTTTCAAATTCATAATTTTTATATATTCAAAATCATATTTTTAAAATCTGATTATATATAATCAAAAATACGTTACTTATAAACATATAACTCTCAACTCATTCTAGGGCATTTCTAACCCCATCTCTAATGAGCCACTTATTCTAGAATGCTACTGATTCTATCTCTAATGAGGATTCTATCATAGGATATTACTAATCCAATCTCTGATCAGCCTTTTATTCTATTCTAACGAGTTGTACCCCAAAGATTTGAGTTTAACCAAAGCTCTGATACCAGCAGTTACGACAACGGATTTCACTCAAACCTAATCGATCGCTAAATCGACCAAGACCATTCGAATCCCGCATACGCAAACTCCGGGCATACAACACATCAGAACAAATAACAGAAGACTTCTATAAACAACATAATAGTGTTACATCATAGTACAGAATATATCGGAGTATATCGAAATATAATAATACAACGAAAGATAATTTTACAAAAATTTAATACAATGCATAGCGGAAAATAAATAAAGTAACACAGCGGAAGACGATAAATTTACTGGACACAGCTTAAAGCTTCAATCCAGAATCCTGCTCAATATATCTGCAAAATAAAACTACTCGACTGCCTATGTGGAAAATAGGGGCACCCGAGTTTGCAAGGGAAAAGCAAACTACAGGTCAGTCATGGGACTGGTGTGAGAAACTCTATAGTTAAAATTAACTTATATAAAATGATAAGGCAAATCATGGGGCCACGCCGCTAATGCGGAACGGGTTTACCCCCATGAATGCCAGTGTATAAACAACAATCAATACAGATATATGGATCTACTATGCATCAATCAACATGCAATATCCCAATCTACCCATTTAGATTAATCACCACACTTAGATTTTCCAAATCCAATTCAATTTACAGAAATTATTCCTTTGGATTTTATTCCTGAAATCTTATTTCAAATCATTTGAAATACATATCTAACCTTCTATATCAAAGTAGATTTCACTTTGAGATCTCAAATCAAATCGTTTGGAAATATGAATTCCAAAACATAACAATGCATACAAACAAGTATGCAACCGAATATCGTGCTCCCCATCGACAAGGCAAAGGATACGCACATAGCAACTCGATATATATAAATGTGCACCTATCCCACATAGGAGCAGGCTACACCGACGATGCACCTCGCACACATGGAGAGCATACATCGCCCACTCACCCACTTTTAGTCTCAGGGTTACCCGAATCTTTAGCCACATACTAAATCATTTCATATCCCGAAGTAGGGAAAATCATTTCACAATACAATAATCACAATTACTTTCAAAATATAGTACTTTACATCAGTAATTCACACATATGATCAGTCACTATTAATCACATAACCTTTGAGCTCGTACGTCCCAAAGAAGGGTGTTAAGAAAGAGAATAAATTCTCCACCACCAAACAGATACATCATTAATAGCAACTAATCAAATATGTGATGAACCACAATGTAACACATAATACATTTCGAAATCTCTTCGATAATATTGGGTTTAGGCCTCGAAATCCTTTCTGTTTTATAAAACATTTTTATAAAACATTCCCTGTCCAAAATCGGGAATACATTTCTTTTCACTTAAGAAAAATATATCATTTCACAATCATTCATTAAATTTGAAATGAACATAACATCGCTAAACACCTTATCGTCAAATCGTGAAGTGTTTTACAAGGTGTTAGCACACAGATATCTTTACCCAACACAATGCTAAATGTAAAGGCATATTCTGCTCATAAAGTGGTCGAGCACCATCCAAACAATCAATCAACCACAATCAATATCAACAACTAAGTAAATTTGGTTTAATCACATCATGTGTTTTGGTAAATTTAATCACCATTCATTCATCCAAATCTAATTAAAGATTTATTCAAACCCCAATTGGTTTCATCTCTAAAATCATTTCATATTGATTGTTCTACTTTTTGGAAATTAATCCTGCTTTATGCGGGTTAAAGAACTAATGTCATTTAAACATAGTTCACGACAAACCCCAAATCCAATTTGATATTAAACACAAGGCTCTAAATAGAAAATAGTATCGGCTTATATTCAACATCAAATTCTGAAACCAACAAATATCGTATTAGAAATAACGATATTAATATATCTTTCAAATTTCCACAACCATATCTGTATAATCACGAAATCCAACATCGAAATATCCCGAAGATAATTTCGATTCAAATCCATTCCAATTCATATATTGGAAATTCTGGTTATTTTTAAAACCATTTCAAATCCAATTTATTTATTTAAAAATAAATAAATTATTATTCTAGTTAATAACTAGTTCATTTCGATAAAAATCTATTTTTATCTTTTCAAATATGGGATTTTTCAGCCTAATTCTTTCCAAATCATTTATTATGATTTTACACAAATTATTGATATTTTTAATAATTTTATCAAGGCCCGTATAGTCGATTTCCATCAAAGGCCATCGAACTGCACTTACAACGACCTTTTCCAAATTTGTTTTGGACATAATTCCAAATCCAACCGTTAGATTTTAAATTTCTCATATTCTTAGAAAGCTATTTTTAATAAGAACCCAACGGTCCTGGTTTCAGGAGAATCCGATGGTTGGATCTCCCGCAATGTCAATTCGAAGTCAATGGTCGAAATTCGCGAACTGTCGCGGTGCGGTGCGTTCTATTCAGGCCATTAAATATATAATATAATATATATTATATATATTTCGTCGATTTCCGTTTAAAATATATTTTATAAATTATTTTAAATTCGTTTTCAAAACAATTTCAACTTCATATTCAATTTCAAATCAAAATTGAATATTCCATATACATGAAAATCTTATACAGTATATATATATGTTAAAAAATTATATTTCTAACGATCAATTCATTTTCACATTTCATATATATTATTTTCACTTTCTTATATATATTATTTTCTCTTTTCATATATATATATATATTGATTTCACATTTCATATATATATTATTATCACTTTCTTATATATATATATATATATATAATTTTCACTTCTTCTATATATATTTTCCACTTCCTATATATATATATATAATTCATTTCATATATACATTTTTCACTTCTTATATATATTTTTCACTTCTTTTATATATATAATTCATTTCATATATATATTTATTTTCATTTCATATATATATTTTTCATTTCAACTATACATTTTTCACACATCATATATATATATATATCATTTCAACTATACATTTTTCACACATCATATATATATATATATATATATTTCTTACATATATATATATATATTTCTTTTCATCTCATATATATACACATCTCATTCATAGTTCATATATATTTTTCATTCGCATTTCATATATATGTATACATCTCATTCACAGTTCATATATATTTTTCTTTTACATTTCATATATATGTATACATCTCATTCACAGTTCATATATATTTTCATTGAGAGTTCATATATATATACATCTCATTCACAGTTCATATATATTTATCATTCACATCGTATATATATATATATTTTTCATTCACACTTCATATATATATTATATTTTTCATTTCACGCATTTGTACATCATGATCAATTTTCACACAGAACACAATCAAACAAGTCGTCCATGGTCTGTGGACTACGGGGAGCAGTTCATATATGCAGTTATACAATAAATAACTGTACTGAAATAATATAGTGAGAGAATTCTCACTTTGGTTGGTTTCAGAAATCGTGATTGATTTAACTGAACTAAACATGCGTTTCATTCAGTTAAAAGTTACATCTAGCGCTGTTTTGCTTCTGGTCAGTTCTGTTGTGTAGTACTCGTGAAGAGGATTCCAACGGTACCTGGTTTGCCAAATTCTGGTACCGGATGAAGAATTTACGGTTATCTAAACTTTTATTACTTAAATAAATAATTAAAAATAACAATTAATTATAAATTTAATTTATCTTCACCTTAACCCCTCTAATCACATCGTTTAACAAAATCCGGCCTGTAACCTTCATCTTACCCGTTTAGTATTGAAACCGAACCCATCCATGACCATTAGGGCTTCAAATCGCCCCTTATTTACAACGTTGGACCCTAATCGAACCCCTCCCCAACGTCGCCACAGACCGATGCCTCCACCAGGCTGAACATGGTCAAGCTCGCCGCCCCCTCCATCCGCAAAAGCCCATGAAAGTCAGCGCCTTTAGGTGTTGAAATCGCCCAAATCTCGAAATGATTTTCGATCTAAACCGTACCATATTGAAGAGCGAAAATTCCTCTTCGATTTTTGTTTTGAAATTGTGATTTAATTCGAACCGGATTGTGGACAATTGAGGGAATAAAAATCAATAATATCAGCCCTTAGATGAAGCTCCTGACGGCTGTGAATTGATGAGGGTTAGGGTTACAATTTTGGCCTTATATAGAAAATATTTTATATTATTAAATTCTTTTAAATCCGAAGTTACATGTTTATCCATACGAACTCGAAATCGAACCCAACGATTGTCGCCCCTAGCTAAATACCCCTATTCCGAACACAATGGGATATGTCTCGTAAGCTGATTCGATCGTTTTGATCAGTTTCCGTCAAAATCAAAATATAAATCCATATATTGAATTTGAACGCGCATTTCAATTTACCCGGGCCACATACGGACTATAAAAATTCCCGAAAAATATTTTCTAGCTTCGTAATTGACGATACGGTCCTAACAAAAATAATTTTGTCAAATTCTGAGACCGTTTGAAAAATGGTCATTTTCTGGTCGATCCAATTCAACTGAAATTGACAAAAACACGTTTTCTTTTGCTACGCTCACATATTGATTTAGAAAATTATGCAAATTGGAATCCAGCAATAATTTGACATTCCGGTTCCAACAAAAGTGGTTTCGTCGAAAATAGAGGTCGTTTGCAAAACGGTTATTTTTAAGCGCTTTATATATATATATTAAAATATATATAAATTTCACAGCGACTTTTCTGAATTTTAAACTGGACATATCTTACACTCTATAACGTGAAATCTTGATTCCTTAGATTTGTTAGAAAGATATGATTAAACAGATTCAAATATTTCTGGTTTCGTTCAATTCTGACTTATATTGAATTCTTTATATTCAATTGAAATTCGAAATCGAATTTTCGAACTGCCATGCCATTTCAGGCTCGTTATATAATTAAAATAAATTTAATCATTTTAACTTCGTCGAAAATAAATTTTTCGTCGTTATTATTTAAAATAATTCATTTTAAATATTCAAAATTCATTAAAATTGCCAAAATAAAAATTTTAAATTGGCTCGGATTTTCCAGGTTATTACAATACCGTTCCACTTCTTTTTTTGTAAATGGTGTCTATGTAAGGAAGATTTATTCACTATATCCTAATAGCAATATCCTCTTTTCTTGTGCAACACACAAATGCATGCATTCAGTTTATACATATACATTTATTAAAAGATATCCTTTATTTTAAGATCCTCATACACATGCATCCAAACATAATTAAATGCATAAAGGTGTATATGCAGTTTATTCAAACAAAGGCCGAACCGTTATTACAAAAACACAAACTCAAGTCATGCGTGTACTCAAATGGAACGCAGGTTCTTCATGTATGACAGGGGAGTGGGGGTTCATTTTCTGTTTTCTGTTTCAATCTACATGACTTGTTTCCCTAGCTTGCTATTCTGATTGATTTAACTAAATACATCCTATTTAAAAGCGTATATGCATGTGTGTGTGTGTGTGTATATATATATATATATATATTTCTGTATCATATCTCATACAATCAGTAATAGATTGAATAGGTAAAAGGGAATTTACTTACTCGAAAAACACTACTGCTGCTTTGAAATATTGTACACTGGTTTTAAAGTTAAATTTCAGATTTGGTTTTGTTTTTAGATTGACATAAAGATCTTAACTAAGATATTCAAACATATAGCTATACATAAGTGCACCGAAGTCATAAAATCAAACAGTTTAAAATAGGAAACAAGGGAGAGTTTTCTCACAAATTGGTTTACTGCTTGTTCAAGTGCTCCAGGCTTTTTTTCTCTTTAACCATCTACTTGCTACCACTACCACTTACAGACTTTGGGTTTGAGTTGTGTGTGTGTGTGTGTGTGTGCAAAGTATAGTGTATTTATAGACGATAAGGCTTGCACATGAAGATATAGATTAAAGATAGGGCTTGACTTTAGGGGTACGACTGCTGTTAGCAGTGATTGAAATGAAGGCTAAAATCTATATTTGATCTACTCGATGCTCCACACAGCTACTTCTTGGCAGTGTACAACATGGCACAAAGCTCATGCATTTGTATGCTTAAAAAATAAAAATTAGCTCTCAAGTTTTGGGTTATGAGATGTGACTGAAAAGAAGTACCCCTATATACATAGGCTGTTTTAAAGCTTGTAGCTGCTGTTAGCAGTGATTGAAAAGAGAGGAACAACAGCAGAAAATATTTATTTGATATCTCCTACTTGATGTTGTACACAGTTGGTTCTTGGCAGTGCAATATGGTACAGAGCTTAGGCACTCATATGTCTACACTATTCAAACTTAACTCTTAAGTTTTGCAGGTCCATGTCAATTGAAAAGAATCTATGCTTAGACTGTTGTTAGTTAGCTAGTCTATGCAATTGAAAAGAGGTTGGGGAAAATCGTTCATTGATCTTCTGCATAGCTATTGTATAGTTGTGCGTTTATTACTTATCACATGCAAAATATTTAATTTATCTTCACTGGAAATGTACACTTCTATTTTGTCTTCCATCACATTCCAATGAAGATAAATTATAATATCTCGCTTTAGTTTACTTAGTTTTGCAAGTTATAGATCACTTTATTCTTATAATTTTCATACATTTCTGTGTGAATCAAAACAAGTATGTACATATATATATATATATATATTTATTTACAAAAGTAAAAAACAAGTTTTTACCAGAACAAAATGACACCATACTTATATCTGCATTTGTTTATGTAATTTAAAATAACTTAAATAATGATTTTAATGTAACAAATGTTAAAACGGCATTTCATATATATGTACATACATATGACTTTAAGACAATGATGATTCTACATTTTCTAAAATATTCAAATTAAATATTATTCAACTGAATTTAATTGTGAGTTATAATCTAAATTTATAGATTATAAAATTAGTTTGAAATCCGGGACGTCACATTCCTTCCCCCTTAAAAGAATTTCATCCTCGAAATTAAAGTGTAACGAGACAATTCTAGTTATACTCAGAATCATATACTTATATCAAAACCACATATGGGTCATCCCCTAGAAATCACAACGAACAAGACATTCAAAACACATAGGTTACCTACCATAACATTTTACTGCAATCAAAACTTTTAATACATCAGCGATGCTGTCAAATCACGGTCATTTTCTTGATTAGAAATATCTATTACTATAATTTGGAAAACATTTCCATTACAAATTCTTGTATTCAAATATTCAACATTCATCAGTTCCCTAACTGTAAATTGGTAAGAAAATGATCCTCTAAGTATTAACCCTAAAGACCGAAATCAACATCAGATCAACACTCAGAAAATCATTTAACTCAACCAGCTTCCAGTTGTGTTCTGATTCCTTAACTTCATATAATAATTCCTCATCAACTCATACTATCTCATTTTAAATTCAAAACTTTTGAGTTTTTGAAACCTCTTGTTTAACTTAAACAATTTTCCAACTCTCCATAGTTTCAAATTAAATATCTAGTTTGTCTTATTTATATATTCCTTCTTATACAAATTTTAATTTGGTTATAAATAACCATCTCAAGGTCATAATCTGATTATCAGATTATAACAGTAATCAACATAGCCGATTAAAATGATTTCAGAAAATTATTCTTTTCATAGAAATTTTTTGGGTAAAGTTATTCCATTTACCCGGCTTTTTAAAACAATACTATGTCGAATTACTCTGTTCAAGAGTTTAGAAAAATTATTTTCTATCTGATTTTGGACCTACAAATGGTATAACTATATTGGCAAGCTCCGTTGTAACTTTAACTACTCTCTCTGCGCATTTAACTTCAGCCTTGTATTTAGTTATCCAATCCAGTCCAAGAATGATATCAAACTCAGAGAAATTCATGACGATCAGGATACAAGGAAATCTATAATAGGAGAAAGAGACAGGCACTCTACAAATCCAACTGAGATCGATGGAACCCCTAATCGGATTATGGACACTGATGGGATCAGTGAGCTTTCTTAATTTTAAATCCAATTTCTTAACCACATTAGTTCAAATAAAGCTTCGTAATGCACCTGTATCAAACAGTAGACAGTAAGCGTGCCTTCCAAAACATCTAGCCTTTCCTGACTAGCTGAGGATGTTGGAATTTCTATCGTGCTATTGATTTGAGCTTCTTTAGCCATTTCATTTACATGTGCGGCTTAAGATTTTTTCTTTAATAGCTGGCAATTCTTTGCAATATGCATAGCCTGGTGGCACTAATGGCATTTCCTGCTCTCTTGGAACTTTTTGCCGGATTTAGAACCAACATTCCTTTGTTTTTTTTAGAGATTTGCAACTTATCGCCATATGTCCTTGCTTATTGCAGTTAGAGCATAAGGTCGTTGTTACTGGTTCTTTCTTAGATTTAACCCCTTTCTTATTGACTCCGGACTTCTTACTGACCTCCGGCTTTGTACTTGCCTCAGGGCTATCAGTTTCAAATTTCCTTTTGCTGCTAGAACTGCCTTCCTCTTCATCGTCTAGAAGACCTTGCTTATCGAGGTCCTCATAGTGACAAGCCATTTCTATCACCTCCAAGAAAGGAAGCTTCAGATGTGCCATTACACTACTCTGGTATTTTCTTTGAAGACCGTTCCGAATCTTCCTCTTAGGATATTGAATTAGATGCAGGCCGAAACAAGAAAGTTCATCGAATTTATTATGATACTCCTGAATGGTCAAATCTCCTTGTTCCAGATTGTAGAACTCATCATATAGCTGCTCAACATCTTGTTGGGGAATAAATCTTTCTTCGAAAAGTTCTTTGAATTAATCCTAGGTAATATTACCTTCTGGATTTTGCATCTCGATCAAATCCCACCAGATTAAAGCTTCTTCTTTGAGTGCCCAAGATGCCAGTAATACTTTCTTATCATCTCTCAGCTTTAAGCCCCGAAAAATTCTCTCTGATGAATGCATCCACGCTTGTGTTTGAACAACGGATTCTTTGCCTGAGAGCTGTGCTCCGCCCATATTTCGATATTTATTTACTAAAGCGTCTAAATCTGGTTCTGGTTGAGGGAGCACAACTGGCTCATTAAATTGCCGAGTCATAGGATTATTCCTTATGTTTCTGCCACTCATTTTCTATAATGTATGCAAATAGCAGACAAAGTGTCAGGTCAGTAGAAAAGGTATTGTAAAGCACAGAGACATATAATTGAATGTAAATGTGTCTATTGGGCTGTATTTTATTCTGCTGTACTCATTCTAGGACCTTACTGATCCTAATTCTAATGAGTTATTCGCCCTAGAACACTATTGGTTATATTTTTGACGAATTCGTTAATATGTTATATCCCGGGGATAAGGTTAACCAAAGCTCTGATACCAACTGCGACGACCCAAACCCCCGTACAACGGTGGCAAGGATAATCAGTGGAATATAACACATAAACAAATAACAGCATAATAGAAATATAGAATTACACTAGATAATGTACATCAAATTACACTGGAAATAATAACACCATCAGAGTTACACAGCATAATAGGATCATACTTAGCACAAGATATAGTTTCAGAGTAATATAAAATGTCTGCAGCGGAATCAAACATAATATACATAATGAAATCTGAAACAGTACAATAGAAATGATATCCTAAGCTATCCAGAATGAGCCTGCTAAAACCTGAATAAAAGGTTGCCTGTGTAGAAATAAGGGCACCCGAGTTTGCAAAGTGAAACAAACTTCGAGTCAGTCATAGGACTGGTATGAGAAATCTACCTAACTGGTTAAACAATACTAATAAGGCGAATCATAGGACCACGTCGATAACGCGGAACGGGTTTACTCCAGTGATCGCCAGTCCATGAACAACGTAAATTATTTCAACAACGCAATGCTTTTTAGAAAAATGAAGCCAATATAAGACTCAAGTCCCATCACATAATGCAACGCAAACCGGAGGATAGAGTTTTACCTTATATTAGCCAAAATATGTTTAATACGTGTAAAACAAAGTCATTTGGTTTTATTACTAGTGTTTATATGTTTCATAAACCATTCAATCATAATATATCAATCCTAGATGGCATGGGTACGATATATCATGTCGCCATATAGAGGTTTACAATCAAAACCGCACAATGTCGTATTGGAAGTTGGATTTCCATCATGAACCAAGGCAAGGGATCGTCCTTACCGCTTCGAGACACTCAAGCCCATGCCTCAGGACTCAGACTTAGGTGAGCCCTTAGGAGCCACAGGGCCGGTCCACATGTATTGGATTAAAAATCCCTGAACAATACGTCTCCCCGCCCTATGGGGCATAAAACCATCGGCACCGCAGTGACCAATAGATTCGAGGCGCCTTGCATTTCAACAACCACATAGGTAAAAATATATAAATTTCAGGGCGTGTAAAACCTTGGCACCACCTCCAGCTAGAAAGAGACGCATGTCCTCCCTGGATCCTTCTCCAGTTTCTGGTTCACACCGGGGTGTGAGGCTCGCGAATTAACGCTATACACAAAGCGGCGCTATATTAAAGCTATGCTTTGATCATCAACAACAAGGCTCTGCTTTTCAACAAAAGCCTTGATCATTTTCCATACAGGCATGCCACACAGGAAATTGATTAGATGCGACTGATGTCTATTGATATACGACCTCTGATCTCGTACGTCTCAGAAAAGGGTGAAGTAAGAGAATAAATTCTCCTTCACCATGCAGATGTATATTTAATAGAAATCGATCAGCACAGAATAAAATCCAATGTCAGATACACAGTCCATTTACAAGTCCGTTCTGGGTCTGAACGAAACTGGAGGCACCTTATTCCTTGTCCCATATGTCCAATAAAGGAGAGAGGCCCTCGCATATCCGGTTGATCTCCAAGTACGTCTGGACGACCACCACTTATTACCTTGTCTTGGGATGCCTCCCAATAAGACATCAGTAATCAACCGAACGATGTGAAGACCTCTGGTCTTCAACCACCGTCTCCATCTTCGACTTCTTATCGTCGATCAATTATTTGAAATGAGAATTAACTCGGCCTTTTCAAATAATTCATGTATATTTAGAATTCAAATCAATTCATTTCATGGTTAAATTATTTGACATCCATTTTCAGTTCATTAATGTGATTTTCATGTCAAACATATCCAACCATCAAAATATCAAACGAACCAAGTAAAATCAGTTTATTTCCATTCCATATCATTTATAATATTTTATAATGATATATCGCTATTTTTATCTATTTAAAAATAGTCTGTTTTAATTAAACGGCGCTTCAGGCCATAACGCAACCATGGCGCTGTTTTTCTTCAGATTTGATTTACACATATCTGAAAATCCAATCGTTGGATCTTTACAAATTGTATATCGTTGGAAATATCTTTTCAAAGCGGATCCAACAGATCTAGTTTTGGGAAAATCCGATGGTCGGATCTCCCGGTACAATCGTTTAAAGTTACGATTTTAAAACGCGAACTACAACGTCGTTATTCATATTATTTTAATATATATATATATAATTCAATCTGGCGCTGTTTTCATTCAGATTTGAAATAAACATTCCTTAAAACCTAACTGTTGGATCTTTACAAACTTTATATCGTTGGAAAGATCTTTTCAAAGCGAACACAAAGGTTTCAATTTTGGGAAAATCCGATGGTCAGATTTCTTGGCACAATCCTTTAAAATTACGATTCCAAAACGCGAACAGCAAGGGCTCGATTCATTTTAGTTTAATTTTTATTTATATATACATATACATATACATATACATATATATATATATATAAATAATTCTTTCGTCGATTTCTAAACCATTTTTACTCCATGTACAGGTTAAATATAATATTTTAACCAACAAAGGTTTATCTCAACACATGAACATTTTTAGTGATTCATATCCACAATAAAAAATGTCAATTTTATTGTTCAAACCATTTATTCAACATATCAATAGTTTTAACTTCTCTCATACTAAAAAGGTGATTTTTATCATTCTAACCCTTTATTCAACATATGAATATTTTCTATACTTCATTCAAGCGATAAAAATGTGACTTTTATCGTTCTAATATTTTATTCAACATATGAATATTTTCCAACACATGAATATAAATCAAACACATGAATATTTCAGAAAATTTCGGCAGCATAACGACAGGGGTTTAAAACCGGCACCGTCCCGAGTACGGCTCCTCGCGCTACCTTAGGCCTCGAGGCGGTCCCTAAGGGGCTTATTCCTATGATCAAAATATTTCAATCACTTTCATTTCACAATGCATATTTTTCCACAAACAATTCTAATTTTGTTTCATTCCAATAACCACAAACAACCATATCCACCATTCACATTTATTAATCAAATTTCACATCAACTGAAATCAAGTCATCCATGGTTTGTGGACGACGGGTGTTGGGAGTTTCTAAACTCCATCTACATCCTAATATATTTTATTTCTAAATTAAATTGAGTTTAGAAATCTCACATTGCTTTTCTCTTTGCCAAAAATTATAGCAAGCTCTAAAAATTCTCCGGTCCCTTCTAGAATGTAGAGGACGTCCACACAAGCCTATTGTCTCCTATTTCATCGAATTTTGTTTTTGTATGATAAAGATATGATTTTTATAAACAAACATGGATTTGCAACACTTTTAAACTATTGAAAACAGTTTAATTATTCACAACCGTTACCTTGCCAAATCATTCAAATTTAGGTCTTCATTTAACTTCAAATCAGTAGCTCTTGGTCCTGATCAGGTTATACCATGTCGAAGGACTTGGAGTAGGCTACCCGCGCCTAGTGGTGCCGCTGGGCTCGAACCACCATGGAGGGGAAATCACGGTCGACGCAGTCGACCTTTCTGAGCGTAGTACTCAAGGAATACGCGATGATAGGTCACGAGGCTTATATGGATTCGAAGCTGGAGAGGAGCTCTACAAATTTCCTAATTGGAGCTAAGAGTATTGGTGCTTGGATTTGAAGAAAAAGAGGAGAGAAGGTCAGAAGCAAAACCGCCATTCGCGATAAGGAGTTACGGGTTTTGTCAGATCCAAGAAGAAAGGAAAATGAATTTTCATTGGCTAGGAATTTTATTTATGTATTTATTTCTTTAATTTCCAAAAATACCCATCCTTTCATACGAACTCCAATTCAAACCCAACGACTGTCGTTCCAAGCTAATTACCCCCATTCCGGACACAATGGAATATGTTTTGTAAGCCCATTCGACTGTTTTAGTAAGTTATTCTTCAAATTAAAGTATAAAACACTCAATTTTAGATTTGAATGTACATATACTGATTCTAAAAATTCTAGAAAAATAAATCTGGCTATGTTTGGAAGATATGGTCTCAACAAAAGAGATTTGGATGAATTTGGAGACCATTTGAAAAATGGACTTTTTCTGGTCGATCCAATTTGACTGAAATTAACCAAACGCGTTTTCCTTTGCCACGCTCACATATTAATTCCAAAAATTATGGAATTTGAATCCTAGCAGAAATTTGACATTCCGGATCCAACCAAAGTGGTTTTGTCGAAAACGGAGGTCATTTGCAAAATGTCTATTTTTATGGGCTATATTTATTCCATAGCGACCATTCTGAATATTCAACTGGCCATAACTTTTGATTCCCGCTATGAAATTTTGATTTTTCAGATTCGTTAGAAAGATATTTTTAAACAGATTTAAATATTTTTGGTTTCACTAAAATCCGGTTTATTTTGGATCCTGTACACTCAGTCAAAGTTCAAAGTTGAATTTTCAAACTGTCGCGCTATTTCTAACTCCTTTTAAAATTTAAAATAAATATTTATATTCTAACTTCGATTCAGATAAATATATACGTTCTAATTCTATTCAAAATAAATTTCTTGTCGTTATTATTTAAAATAATTCATTTTAAATATTCAAAATTCATTAAAATTGCCAAAATAAAAATTTTAAATTAGTTCTGATTTTCCGGGTTGTTACATTAAAGATAGGGCTTTACTTTAGGGGTATGACTGCTGTTAGCAGTGATTAAAAAGAGAGGCTAAAATCCATATTTTATCTACTCGATGCTCCACGCAGCTACTTCTTGGCAGTGTACAACATGGCACAAAGCTCATGCATTTGTATGCTTATAAAAATAAAACTTAGCTCTTAAGTTTTGGGTTGTGAGATGTGATTGAAAAGAAGTACCCCCATATACATAGGCTGTTTTAGAGCTTGTAGCTGCTATTAGCAGTGATTAAAAAGAGAGGAACAACAACAAAAAATCCTTATTTGATATCCCCTACTTGATGTTGTACACAGTTGGTTTTTGGTAGTGTAATATGGTACAGAGCTTATGCGCTCATATATCTACACTATTCAAATTTAACTCTTAAGTTTTGCAGATCCATGTCGATTGAAAAGAAGTTATGCTTAGACTGTTGTTAGGTAGCTAGTCTATGCAATTGAAAAGAGGTTGGGGAAAATCCTTCATTGCTCTTCTGCATAGATGTATACTTGTGCGTTTATTACTTATCACATGCAAAATATTTAATTTATCTTCACTGGAAATGTACACTTCTATTTTGTCTTCCATGACATTCCAGTGAAGATAAATTTTTAATAACTTGATATAGTTTACTTAGTTGTGCAAGTTATAGATCACTTTATTCTTATAAACTTCATATGTTTCTATGTGAATCAAAACAAGTATGTATACATATATATATATATATTTACAAAAGTAAAAACATGAAAATGATGCCATACTTATATCTGCATTTGTTTATGTAGTTCAAAATAACTTAAATGAAGATTTTAATGTAACAAAAGTTAAAACGACATTTCATATATATGTACATACATATGACTTTAAAACAATGATGATTCTATATTTTATAAAATATCAAATTGAATATTATTCAACTGAATTTAATTGTCAGTTATAATCTAAATTTATAGATTATAAAATTAGTCGAAAAACCGGGACGTTACATTCCTTCCCCCATAAAAGAATTTCGTCCTCGAAATTAAGCTGTAACGAGACAATTCCAGTTATACTAAGAATCATATACTTATATCAAAACCACATATGGGTTATCCCCTAGAAATCACAACAAACAAGACATTCAAAACACACTGGTTACCTACCATAACATTTTACTGCAATCAAAACTTTTAATACATCAGCGATGCTGTCAAATCACGGTCATTTTCTTGATTAGAAATATCTGTTATCACAATTTGGAAAACATTTCCATTTCAAATTCATGTATTCAACTATTCAACATTCATCAGTTCCTAACTGTAAATTAGTAAGAAAATGATCCTCTAAGTACTAACCCCGAAGACCGAAATCAACATCAGATCAACACTCAGAAATTCATTTAACTCAACCAGCTTCCAGTTGGGTTATGATTCCATAACTCTTCATATCATAATTCCTTATCAAATCATATTATCTCATTTTAAATTCAAAACTTTTGAATTTTCGAAACCTCTTGTTTAACTTAAACAAATTTCCAACTCTCCAAAGTTTCAAATTAAATTTCTGGTTTGTCTTATTTGTATATTCATTCTTATACAAATTTTAATTTGATTATAAATAACCATCTCAAGGTCATAATCTGATTATCAGATTATAATAGTAATCAACATAGTCGATTAAAATGATTTTAGAAAATTATTCTTTTCATATAAAAATTTCAGGTAAAATTATTTCATTTACCCGGCTTTTTAAAACAATACTATGTTGAATTACTTTGTTCAAGAGTTTATAAAAACTTTTCGATCCAGTTTTCAACGGCAGTATCGACCAGAATTTTTAAACCACTCGACAAACCAATCATCATAGTATAAAACATTTTTTCTATAAATCAACAAATACGCACTCATATATATACACTCAATCTCAATCTAGGGTATTACTAACCCCATCTCTATCGAGTTATGCCACAGAGCCGAGGTTAATACACAACCTTATGCTCAGATACCACTGTAATAAACCGCCAAATTCCCGATCCTAATATCGATATAAATACCATACTGAATATCTAAGCACAAGAAATTTACCAGCTCATTAAAAGAAACAAGTTAGAGCGTGAGAGTGGAAAATATAGAACAATAGAATAGAAGAAAAATAAGAACTTGAAAGAATCAGAGTAACACAAATCTCATAGCGGAATGAACAAAATATAATATATATAATATCATTTGAAATACAAAATGGTATTTGCACTTACATACATCATCAGTGTACATCATACACGCAATACGTCTGAACAAATTCTATATATCTAACACTGAAGCTTCCTGCTCCAAGCTCCTTCCGGTATCTGAAAAATCCTGAACTACTTGACTGCTCGTACAAATTTGGGCGCCCAAGAGTTTAGGGGAAACATAGAAAAATAAACTCGGGATCAGTCATGGGACTGGTGTGAGCAAAACGATTTTTAAACCGAGTTAAGGAAATAAATATAACTCATAAGACCACGCCGTAAGTACGGAACGGGTTTTTACCTTATGAGATCAAAAACGTTTTTTTATATTTAAATCAGATATTATGATAATGTCTAGGGTTTCCACAAATAATTAGAATCTAGAAGAATGCTTGCATCTCACATTCAACTATATAGCATACAAACAAAACTGCTTGGAGCTTATGGATAACGGATTTCCAACTATGACAAGGTATGAAACCACCTTCTGATAGTGTATCTCCAGAGCGGAATACACCGGGTTCAACAAGAACGTCTTGCAACCCGGCCCACACATGACCGACCACTCATTTCGCTTGAGTGTATCAAATGTATATCACCAACGGTTGGGATCAGCAACCATTTCCCGAAAAGTGACAACATTGACATAGATTAAAGAATGAAACGAATTTTCTCTAGATAGGTGATAACACCCTAATGGGAGCGACCCACATAGCCATGCTGCCAACCCGATTTCTGTCATTTCCCGATTGATGAGGCTTGAGGTTTAAATTACCTTTTTGAGCATATGGCCACCATTCTTTGAATGTCACATCATCAGAGCCGCCAAATCTCTAATTGACGTCCACAAAATTACTCTGGGAATTACGCTAGAGAAGTGTCTTCTCCGCCACCGAACAGAAGTACGTTTGTAAAAATCAATGTACGTGACTCTTAAGAAATACTCTGTCAGACATCCGTCCATGCAAGTTGTCCTGGGACTGAACAAACCAAAGGCACTATTATGTGAATCCATCTTAGGCAATTTCTACCATGGATTAACAAAACAGCCCGCGTATAACTCCGTCTTCAATTGTCTTCAATAATCTCTGACTCGTATAAATCGAATCGAAGTGGAATATAAATTCTGGATTATTCGAGACGACAACGTTAATATCTTTTAGGGTCAAGTGATACTTAATAGCAATCAATCAACATGTTTTATTTGGTTTTTATATCCTAATTGATTTACATGACTTATTTAATAAAATCATTATACATATGAGATTCAACTCACAGATTTAAATGGTGATTTATTACAGGATAAGTTAACGTCAGTGTTTACTTTAATATTTAGAATAATCATATTGTAACATAAACATCAATAAATTGTAATTGATCGACAATCAACTTCCACAACATATCTAACATCTCTGGTTTGGTAAATCAAATTCAATAAATCGTCATTTATATATTGGTTAATCTTGGATAAGGATTTATTTACATATTATATCCATCCAGAATTTCCTTTGTTTAGATAATTTAATAATAAATTTATTGAGTCTTTATTTTAAACGGACAGTAAATGATACTTTCCTGAATTCGATATAATCGATTACCAATTCAACTCCTCTTCCCAGTTCATCTATATTGTATTTATTCTTCTGAATTTTGAAATAACCTTATTGTTTCAGGGTTTTCGCGATTCCCCTTTTCCAATTCCTCTTACCACCATCGTCATTTGCAGCATTTGTTTTAGATGTTGTTCACTTAGAACTGTGTGTCCTCAACTCGTTTCATTTAATCAACTTGATTTTATTTTAAAATAATATTACCATTTGTGCATTGAGTCATTCTATAATTTTTACATTTAATCGTTATTAAATCGATTTTTAATTCATTACTTGGTTTCAAAATGATTATCAACTTGAGTTGATAAAATAGCATATCAATGTTTCTTTCAAAACATTTAAGCTCACTAGTGGTAGTCGGCCCTCTCCTAGAAATCATGTTACATTGATAATTGTAATTCAATCCGTCGGATCTCAACCAATTATTCCATCTCAAGAATAATTGAATAACTCCCGTTACGTATTATTTAAATTAAAAGAATAATTTAATTTCTAAAAACAATATAACTTTGACAAATATATTTATTTATTTAAAGTTTAACTTTAATAAATGTCGATGGTTTGTATTTGTTATTCCCAACTTGTCATTTAATCAATATTATCAAATTTATTATATATATTACATTTTCCTATTTTTGTAAAATTAACAACTCGTCGAAATATAAACTAGAAGATTTAAAAACCATTTGATTTTCCTTAACGTATACACTCCCTTATTCTTTATTCTTTTCTTTCTATCTAATTTCCTATATTTAGCTTCATCAGGCCATTTCTTCGGCACGTTTCCCTTTCCTATATATATATATATATATATATATATATATATGTGTGTGTGTGTGTGTGTAGTTACTAGGCCTAAGCCCAGTTTCATATAGGAACCGCCACCCTTCCCTTAAACACGATCAGGTAAAACTTGGCCAACTCCCCATTTCTTTCCTGTTGTTTGGTTTCCTCTCTTTCAATCCATTTACTTTCTTCCTCTTCTGATAAGCCATTTCACACACACAATCCCCAGGACCTTTTTTCCCTTATTTTCTTTGTCTTGCTGCCTTCCCATTTCCAGTTTGTTTACTTCCCTTTATAGTTCTCAAATTATACATGCCCATTCAAGCTCCAGGTCAAACCATTGAAACACGTTCCCCTTCTTCTCTTTATTTTTATTTTATTATATTTCTATCTTTATTTTATGTTAATTTCTTAACGTCCCTTGTTTGGTTTTCCATTTTGGTGTGCAACCTGTGCACGTTGTGCACACAAACACTAGCTTCGATCATCAGAGAGCCGTAGAACCCCTGCTGCACCACCCTTGCAAGTATGAGCACCACTAGCAATGCCTCTGGCCTAATGCTTTCTCTTCTCTTTCACTGTTTTTTAATGTTGTCTTCTCTTTCGATTACTGTTGCATCCCCATTTCTTACCAACTGCACCCATCCTTTCTTGCTCGACAGTATCATTTAAATTTCAGAGAGGTAGTAGAAGAGTAAAATATTGAAAGAGATGTAAGATTGTACTATTAATGATAGAATGGTTATTTTAGATTGAGAGACTTTAGTCGCTTATATAGATGTAGTACATAGTAATACAGGTAACTTTTGTACATAATGGTCATTATATAATAAGGGAAACTAATGTAATGCCGATCTAAATGTAACTGGTTCAATATATCTGGGTTTGCTCTTGTATAGCTGAACCGTTATCATTTTTTGTAGTTGGACCATTAGTATCGGGTAGCCTTAACAAGTACCTTTTTTTCCTTTTTTCTCTATCGTTCTCTTATTGATTTACTGGGTAGTAGGAAAAAGAACTGTCAAACTGATGAGCACATTTACAAACCACATTCTTTTGGTATAAAGCAACCATTTTAGCTAACATTGGTTTTATCAGTACAACTTTAAATCCAAACAGTTCAAAGCATAAATCATTTTCCCAGATACTGATAATTATCTTTTATTTGTTAATGAAAATTGCTTTACTGGATCCTACAAACGGCTCTCCAAAGGAATTGAATAACATTTAGAAATGGCTCTTCAAAGCATGACATTGCCAAGAGCATCAACCAGATGTTTACTCACCTTTACTCTGTTATAAGTGGTTG
Organism: Allium sativum; assembly: GCA_030737875.1. Taxonomy (NCBI): domain Eukaryota; kingdom Viridiplantae; phylum Streptophyta; class Magnoliopsida; order Asparagales; family Amaryllidaceae; genus Allium; species Allium sativum. The sequence goes on from CM060919.1 coordinate 344,417,669, forward strand.
ATGTTTTCCCAGTTGAAGTGAACGACTTTCTTTTTTCTCAATTTCATGTTTACAACTAATTAAACTAGCAAACTCTTCTTTTTGCTAATTATAATCTTGAACGCTGCTGAGGCTGACTTGGAGTTACCATAGGTCTCGCCCTCTTATTCACAATTTCATTCAGAATTAACTTATACATTAGATCCTGATTCATATAAGTGGTTATTTTTCGGTGTAATTTAAGTAAACCGACTCCCTTTTTGGAAATCACATGTAGCACGGCGGACATGAAAACAAGAATTTCCATGACCATGATCATCCCATTCACCACATTCTACCGACTCATTGTTGCGAGAAATTTTCCTAGAACAGGATAGCAAAAAGCGGGGGCCCTTGTATTCACTCTTAGCTTTCCGTAACCCACTAGTTGATTCTTTAAAAGTGACCAATGAGTTTCAATTTTTTCAACTTCCAGAACCATGAACTGACAGGTACTTCTAAGAACTTCATTTACACTTATACCATTCCACTTCTTTGTTTGTAAATGGTGTCTATGTAAGGTAGATTTATTCACTATCTCCTAATAGCAGTACCCTCTTTTCTTGTGAAGCATACAAATGTATGCATTCAGTTATATATATATACACACATATACATTTATTAAAAGATATCCTTTATTTTAAGATCCTCATACACATGCGTCCATACACAATTAAATGCATAAAGGTGTATATGCAGTTTATTTAGACAAAGGCCGAACCGTTATCACAAAAACACATACACAAGTCATGCATGTACCCAGATTGAACGCAGATTCTTCACGTATGACATGGGAGTGGGGGTTCATTTTCAGTTTTCTGTTTCAATCATCATGAAGTGTTTCCCACGCTTGTTATGCTAATTGATTTAATGAAATACATCCTATTTAAAAGCATATATGCAAGTATATATATATATATTTCTGTATCACATCACATATAATCAGTAATTGATTGAATAGGTAAAAGGGAATTTGTTTACCCAAAATACACTACTGCTGCTTTGAAATTTTGTACACTGGTTTTAAAGTTAAATTTCAGATTTGACTTTGTTTCTAGATTGACATAAAAGCTTAACTAAGATATTCAAACATATAGCTATGCATATGTGCGCTAATGTCATAAAATCAAACCGTTTAAAATAGGAAACAGGGGAGAGTTTGCTCACAAATTGGTTTACTGCTTGTTCAAGTGCTCCAGGCTTTTTTCGCTTTAATTATCTACTTGCTACCATTACCACTTCCAGACTTTGGGTTTGAGTTGTGTATGTGCACAGTATAGTGTATTTATTGACGGTAAGGCTTGCACATGAGGATATAGATTAAATCGATAACCCAAACCCCTGTACAACGGTGGGAAGGATAATCAGTGGAATATAGCACATAAACAAATAACAGCAGAATAGAAATATAGAATTACACCAGATAATGTACATCAAATTACACTAGAAATAATAACAACATCAGAGTTACACAGCATAATAGGATCATACTTAGCACAAGATACATTTTCAGAGTAATATAAAATGTCTGCAGTGGAATCAAACATAATATACATAATGAAGTCTGAAATAGTACAATAGAAATTATAAAGTCAGCTCCAGCTCCTTAGCTATCCAAAATGAGCCTGCTAAAACCTGAATACAAGGTTGCCCGTGCAGAAATAAGGGCACATGAGTTTGCAAAGTGAAACAAACTTCGAGTCAGTCATGGGACTGGTATGAGAAATCTACCTAACTGGTTAAACAATACTAATAAGGCGAATCATAGGATCACGCCACTAACGCGGAACGAGTTTACTCCAGTGATCGCCAGTGCACGAATAACGTAAATTATTTAAATAACGCAATGCTTTTTAGAAAAATAAAGCCAATATAAGACTCAAGTCCCATCACACAATGCAACGCAAACCGGAGGATAAAGTTTTACCTTATATTGGCCAAAATATGTTTAATATGTATAAAACAAAGTCATTTGATATTATTGTTAATGTTTATATGTTTCAAAAACCATTCAATCATAATATATCAATCCTAGACGGCTTGGGTTCCATAAATAGTGTCGCCATATATAGGTTTACATTCAAAACCGCACAATGTCGTACTGGAAGTTGGATTTCCATCGTGAACCAAGGAAAAGGATCGTCCTTACCACTTTGAGACACTTTAGCCCATGCCTCAGGACTCAGACTCAGGTGAGCCCTTAGGAGTGACAGGGCCGGTCCACACATAGTGGATTAAAAATCCCTGAACAATACTTCTCCCTGCCCTATGGGGCGTAAAACCATCGGCACCGCAGTGACCGATACATCCGAGGCGCCTCTCATTCCAACAACCACATAGGTAAAAATATATAATTTCAGGGCGTGTAAAACCCTGGCACCACCTCTAGCTAGAAAGAGACGCATGTCCTCCCTGGATCCTTCTCCCGTTTCTGGTTCACACCGAGCTGTGAGGCTCGCGAATTAACGCTATACACAAAGTGACACTATATTAAAGCTATGCTTTGATCATCAACCACAAGGCTCTACTTTTCAACAAAAGCCTTGATCATTTGCCACTCAGGCATGCCACATAGGCAATTCATTTCATGCGACTGATGTCTATCGATATAAGACCTCTAATCCCGTATGTCTCAGAGAAGAGTGAAGTAAGAGAATAAATTCTCCTTCACCAGGCAGATGTATATTTAATAGAAGTCGATCATCACAGAATAAAATCCAATGTCAGATACATAGTCCATTTACAAGTCCGTTCTGGGTCTGAACGAAATTGGAGGCAACTTATTCCTCATTCCATATGTCCAATACAGGAGAGAGACCCTCGCATATCCAGTCGATCTCCAAGTACGTCTGGACGACCACCACTTATTACCTTGTCTTGGGATGCCTCCCAATCTAGACATCAGTAATCATCCAAACGATGTAAAGACCTCTGGTCTTCAACCACTGTCTTCATCTTCAACATCTTATCGTCTATCAATTATTTGACATGAGAATTAACTCGGCCTTTTCAAATGATTCATGTATATTAAGAATTCGAATCAATTCGTTTCATGGTTAAATTTTTTGACATCCATTTTCAGTTCATCAATGTGATTTTCATGTCAAACACATCCAACCATCAAAATATCCAACAAACCAAGTAAAATCGGTTTATTTTCATTCCATGTCGTTTATAATATTTTATAACAATATATCGCTATTTTTATTAATTTAAAAATAGCCCGTTTTTAATTAAACGACGCTTCAGGCCAGAACGCGGCCATGGCGTTGTTTTTCTTCAGATTTGATTTACACATACCTGAAAATCCAACATGTTGGATCTTTACAAATTTTATATCATTGGAAAGATCTTTTCAAAGCGGACCTAACGGATCTAGTTTTGGGAAAATCCGATGATTGGATCTCCCGATACAATTGTTTAAAGTTATGATTTCAAAATGCGAACTACAGCATCGTTATTCATTTTATTTTAATTTATATATATATAAAATTATAATTCATTCTGGCGCTGTTTTCATTCAGATTTGAATTAAACATTTCTGAAAATCTAACTGTTGGATCTTTGCAAACTTTATATCGTTGGAAAGATCTATTCAAAGCGGACTCAATGGTTCCAATTTTAGGAAAATCCGATGGTCGGATTTCTCGGTACAATCGTTTAAAATTACGATTCCAAAACGCGAACTGCAGGTGCTCGATTTGTTTTAGTTTAATTTATATATGTATATATATAATTCTTTCATCGATTTCTAAACCATTTTTACTCCATATACAGGTTAAAATAATATTTTAACCAACAAAGGTTTATCTTAACACATGAATATTTTTAGTGATTCATATCCACAATAAAAAATATTAATTTTATTGTTCAAACCATTTATTCAACATATGAAAAGTTTTAACTTCTCTTATACGATAGAAAGGTGATTTTTATCATTATGACCCTTTATTCAACATATGAATATTTTCTATACTTCATTCAAGCGATAAAAATGTGATTTTTATTGTACTAATATTTTATTCAACATATAAATATCTTCTATACTTCATTCAAGGGATAAAAATGTGATTTTTATCGTTTTAATATTTTATTCAACATATGAATATTTTCTATACTTCATTCAATCAATAAAAATGTGATTTTTATCGTTCTAATATATTACTCAACATATGAATATCTTATATACTTCATTCAAGCGATAAAAATGAATTTTTATTGTTATAATATTTTATTCAGCATATGAATATTTTCTATACTTCATTCAAGCGATAAAAATGTGATTTTTATTGTTCTAATATTTTATTCAACATATGAATATTTTCCAACACATGAATATTTCAGAAAATTTCGGTAGCATAACGGCAGGGGTTTAAAGCCAGCACCGTCCGGAGTACGGTTCCTCGCGCTACCTTAGGCCTTGCGGCGTTCCCTAAGGGGCTTATTCCTCTGATTTAAATATTTCGATCACTTTCATATCATAATGCATATTTTTCCACAAACAATTCTAATTTTGTTTCATTCCAACAACCATATCCACCACTCGCATTTATCAACCAAATTTCACATTAACCAAAATCAAGTCATCCATGGTTTGTAGACGATGGATGTCGGGAGTTTCTAAAATCCGTCTACATCCTAATACGTTTTATTTCTAAATTAAATTGAATTTAGAAATCTCACATTGCTTTTCACTTTGCCAAAAATTGTAGCAAACTCTAAAAATTCTCCGGTCTCTTCTAGAATGTAAAGGACGTCCACACGAGCCCAATGTCTCCTATTTCATCGAATTTCGTTATCGTATGATAAAGACACGATTTTTATAAACAAACATGGATTTGCAACGCTTTTAAACTGTGGAAAACAATTTAATTATTCACTGTCGTTACCTTGCCGAATCATTCAAATCTAGGTCTGCATTTAACTTCAAATCAGTAGCTCTTGGTCCAGATCAGGTTATACCACGTCGAAGTCCTTGGAGCAGGCTACCCGCGTCTGGGGGTTGCGCTAGGTTCGAACCACTGTGGATGGAGAAACCGCGGTCGACGCGGTCGATCTTTCTGGGCGTAGAACTCAAGGAATACGCGACGACAGGTCATGAGGCTTAAATGGATTCGAAGCTGGAGAGGAGCTCTACAAATTTCCTAACTGGAGCTAAGAGTATTGGTGCATGGATTTGAAGAAAAAGAGGAGAGAAGGTCAGAAGCAAAACCGCCATTCTCGATAAGGAGTTACAAGCTTTGTCAGATCTGAGAAAAAAGGAAAATGAATTTTCATTGGCTAGGAATTTTATTTATATATTTAATTCTTTAATTTCCAAAAATACCCATCCTTTCGTACGAACTCCAATTCAAACCCAACAACTATCACCCCTAGTTAATTACCCCCATTCCAAACACAATGGAATATGTTTCGAAAGGCCATTCTACTATTTCAGTAAGTTATTCTTCAAATTAAAATATAAAACATTCAATTTTAGATTTGAACGTACATTTTAATTTGTCGGGGCCACATACTGATTCTAAAAATTCCAGAAAAATTAATCTGGCTATGTTTGGATGATACGGTCCCAACAAAACTGATTTCATCGAATTTGGAGACCGTTTGAAAAATGGACTTTTTCTGGTCGATCCAATTTGACTGAAATTAACCAAACGCGTTTTCCTTTGCCACGCTCACATCTTAATTCCAAAAATTATGGAATTTGAAACCTAGCAATAATTTGACATTCCGGAACAACCCAAAGTGATTTCATCGAAAATGGAGGTCGTTTGCAAAATGTCTATTTTACGGGCTATATTTATTCCATAGCGACCATTTTGAATATTCAACTGGCCATAACTTTTGATTTCCGCTATGAAATTTTGATTTTTCAGATTCTTAGAAAGATATTTTTAAATAGATTTAAATATTTTTGGTTTCACTAAAATCCTGTTTATTTTGAATCCTGTACACTCAGTCAAAGTTCAAAGTTGAATTTTCAAACTGTCGCGCTATTTCTAACTCCTTTTAAAATTTAGAATAAATATTTATATTCTAACTTCGATTCAAATAAATATATATATGTTCTAATTCTATTCGAAATAAATTTCTTGTCGTTATTATTTAAAATAAATCATTTTAAATATTCAAAATTCATTAAAATTGCCAAAACAAAAATTTTAAATTGGTTCTGATTTTCCGGGTTGTTACAATCTCCCCCACTTAAAATCTTTTCATCCTCGAAAAGGAACGAAGCTGAAAGTTGTTTAACTAACCAACCCAACTTTCATTATTTTAATTATGGCTTAAGTTCTTCAACTTTTCAGTTTCTAAAAACTTTTCAAATTCTTCAAAAATTTGGCTAACACCATAAATTTTTGAATTTTTTTGCCATAACCTCCTTTGTACGGAGATGGGTTTGGAATTTTATTGTGCCGTATTAGGCAACCAATAAATTCTAAAAGCATATACATATTTATAGTGATATATTCCTGTGTCCACAAGGGAGTGTGTATAGATCACAACTCCAGAGAATAAATTCTCGTCACCCTATAAATAGTTTTTGTGCCTTAATGACTAGAGAGACGTGATTATTGTCAACTCCAGACCCATATGGGGTTTTTATTAATTTGGCAATTTATCGTTACATTTTATATAGTCCATATCAGTCTTCGGTTCTACCTGAAATATAGTCATCGCCATACAAGCCTCTCGCTTGTATGGTAAATCTTCAACCTCGTCACATAAGCTCCAAATGCTTATATGGTATATGATAGAGTATGCTATCTTCACGACGTATGCCATAAAGTGTAGTTCAAAATTAATTGTTACTATCCTATGTCAATGTTTATGATTTCACACAGAATAACCAGCACTCCGCATCCAATGGCATTCACAGGAGTTTATATAATAAATAAAATTGCGCATCCAACTAATTAAGGTTTACCTATTTGTCGGGCACGCAAATAAATTATTTACTCAACAACAAATCCAATAACCTGTTTAACAGTGTGTATATATATGCACATCTAAGCTAAGAATAATATTTTAGCGAACAAACATTTATTTCACTACACAGCTATTTTTAACACTACATATACATGTCAAAAATAATACTTTCAATCATCAAACAATTACTTGGTTAAATTTTGAAATCTATAATTATTTTTATATACTTAGGGATCAATTTGTTAATATTGGATTATATATAATTATAAAAAGAAACAATAGAAAGTGTGAAAACAATACGGAAATGCAGAATATGGTAAATGTACCTTGCACCAGAGTTAATCAGAGATATCCACTCTGCAATTGGGATAGGATCGCTTAATGCTCTCCTCAGTTTCCCAAGTATAGTCTCGAGGATCTCCACTGCACTTTGACTAAGTGAACCTTCTTGTACCTCAGCTCTTTAGTTTCTTTGCCAATAATCTTTATCGGCTCTCTTCTCACAGTTAACTCTGGAGTAATTTCCAAGTCCAGTTGTGCGGCTTTTTCCACAATCAAGTCTGGATCATGTACATACTTTCTAAGTTGAGATACGTGAAATACATCATGTACACTAGGCAACCAGTTAGGTAGTTGAACTCTATAAGCGAGAGTTCCAATTCGTTCAAGTATAGGAAATGGACCAATAAATCTGGGCGCCAACTTCCCAGTTTTACCAAATCGGATTACTCCTCTCATCGGAGAAACCCTCAAATAAAAATAATCACCAACAAAAAAGCCAAATCTCTTCTTCTTGAATCTACATAGCTCTTCTGTCGGCTTTGAGCTATTTGCAATCGTTTCTTGATGAAATCGACTTTGTCTGAAGCTTCATGAATCATATCTGGCCCCAATACAAACCTATTTCTAGGTTCTACCCAACATGCGGGAGATCTGCACGGTCTACCATACAGTTCTTTGAATGATGACATTTGCAAGCTCACTTGGTAACTGTTGTTGTATGAGAACTCAGCCAAATGAGAGTGGTCTTCCCATAATCCGCCAAAGTCAATAATACAAGCTCCCAATAAATCTTCTAGTATTATGGTTCACCCTCTCAGTTTGGCCATCTGTTTGAGGATGATATACGGTGCTCAGATTCAATTTTTTCCCTAGTTCAGCTTGGAATGCTTCCCAGAATTTACTAGCAAAAATTGGGTCCTAATCACTAATGATACTCATGGGAACTCCATGAAGTTCAACAATTTCTTTAAAATAAATCTATGCCAGACTTTGAGCCGTTCTATTCGATTTGACGGGTATAAAATGGGCGGTCTTTGTGAAACGATCTACGATCACCTATATACCGTCATTCCCTCTCTTGGTTCTGGGCAAGCCATCTACGAGGTCCACGGTAAATTGCTCCTACTTCCAATTTGGAATTTCTAACGGTTGCAACAATCCAGCCAATATCTGTTGATCGCTTTTGACTTGTTGGCCAGTAGAACACCTGCTAATGTATAAGGAAATGTCCCTTTTCAACGATCTCCACCAGAAAGTGCGTTTGATATCATTATACGTTTTACTCACTCCTGGATGGATACTGAGTTTGGATTTGTGACACTCATCCAGTACTTCTCTCCGGAGCTCTGAGATGTTTGGAACACAAATTTTACCTTTTAACCTTAGAACCCCTTGGTTATCAATTTGGAAACTCGAGGGTTCGCCTTTCTGAATTCTTTCTTTGTTCCTATGAATGAAGTGATCATCCTTCTGAAGAGCAGAGATTTTATCAATCAAGGAAGGCACAATTATAAGATTGGCGATGATTGCGGTTTTCTGCTAAGTGCATCAGCTGCAACATTGGCTTTTCCTGGAGTATACAGAATATCTATATCATAAGCTGCAAGAAATTCTAACCAACGCTGTTGTCTCAAGTTCATGTCTTTCAGTGTGAACAAATACTTTAATGATTGATGATTGGTATATAGTTCGAACTTCTCACCCAATAGATAATGTCTCCAGATATTCAGAGCAAATACAACGGTTAACAACTCAAAATCATGAGTAGCGTACTTCTTTTCATGTGGTTTCAACTGATGGCTAGCATAAGCTACTACTTGGCCCCTTTACATTAATACCACACCAAGACCTCCAATAGAAGCATCCACCCAGACCATCAAATACTGATTGCCATCAATAATCGTTAATACTGGAGCAGTTGTTAATAACAATTTCAGCTCCTGGAAAGCGTTTCACATTCCGGAGTCCATTTAAACCTTGAATGTTTCTTAGTAAGCTGTGTCATCAGACCAGATAGCTTCGAAAAATCTTTAACGAATTTCCAATAATAACTAGCCATCCTAGAAAACTTTGGACTTCTGTGGGTGTAGTAGGCTGTTTCCAATCTTGAATAGCTGTGATTTTACTTGAATCCACAGAAATTCCTTCCTTTGTTACGACGTGACCAAGGAACTTCACTTCATCTTGCTAGAATATACATTTGGAATATTTGGCTTTTAAAACATTCTTTCCCAGAATTTCTAAAACTCGTTCCAAATGTTTTTGATGCTCGGCATTTGACTTGGAGAAGATTAGAATATCATCGATGAAAACCAACACGAATTTACTCAATACTTCTCGAAACACTTTGTTCATTAGATCGACGAAATATGCAGGAGCGTTACATAAGCCGAACGGCATTACTAACCACTCGTAAAACAAGTCTAGACCTTTGAATACTGTCAAAGGAACACACTCTTCGGCAATACGAAGCTGATGGAAACATGTAGCTAGGTCCATCATTGAAAACACTTGCGCTCCATTCAGTTGATCTAATAAGTCATTGATTCACGACAATGGATATTTGTTCTTTAGTGTATGCTTATTCAAATCACGATAATCAACGCATAGCCTGAGAGTACAGTCAGAATTTGGAATAAATACCACGGTAGCTCCCCAACTAGAAAAATTAGGCCTGATCAGACGTTTCCACAAGAGCTGTCTAGTTTGATTGCCCAATTCTTCTTTTTCTTTTATGGTCATCCTCCGAATTGGATGCACTACTGGCCTGGCATTCGGAGCTAAATCAATTTTGAATTCGATTTCTCTTTGCGGAGGTAAGCTATCGACTTCTTCAAACACATCTTCTTAGTTTTTGACGATAGAAATATTTTCAATAGAGCAAGGAATATTTTCTATAGAAGCAGGAGTATTTTCTATAGCAGCAGAAGTATTTTCTATAGCTGTGGGAGAAACATTTAGAGCTGACCAAAATTCTTTTCTATCTGAATTTGGACCTACACATGGTATATCTATATTGGCAAGCTCCGTTGTAACTTTAACTACTCTTTCTACGCATTTTACTTCAGCCTTGTATTTAGTTGGCCAATCCAGTCCAAGAATGATATCAAACTCAGAGAAATTCATGACGATCAAGATACAAGGAAATCTATAATAGGAGAAAGAGACGGGCACTCTACAAATCCAACTTAGATCGATGGAACCCCCAATCAGATTATGGACACTGATGGGTTCCGTGAGCTTTCTTAATTTTAAATCCAATTTCTTAACCACATTAGTTGAAATAAAGCTTCGTGACGTGCCTGTATCAAACAGTAGACAGTAAGTGTGCCTTACAAAACATCTTGCCTTTCCTGCTATTGATTTGAGTTTCTTTAGCCACTTCATTTACATGTGCGGCTTTAGACTTTTTCTTTAATAGCTGGCAATTCTTTGCAATATGCACAGCTGCTCTCTTGGAACTTTTTATCGGATTTAGATCCAACATTCCTTTGTTTCTTTAGAGATTTGAAACTTATCGCCATATGTCCTTGATTATTGCAGTTAGAGCATATGGCCGTCGTTACTGGTTCTTTCTTAGATTTAACCCCTTTCTTATTGACTCTGGACTTCTTACTGACCTCCGGCTTTGTACTTGCCTCAGGGCTATCAGTTTCAAACTTCCTTTTGTTGCTAGAACTACCTTCCCCTTTATCGTCTAGAAGACCTTGTTATCGAGATCCTCATAGCGACAAGCCATTTCCATCACCTCCAAGAAAGGAAGCTTCAGATGTGCCATTACACTACTTTGGTATTTTCTTTGAAGACCATTAATAATTCTCCGATTCTTCCTCTTAGGATCTTGAATTAAATGCAGGCCGAAACGTGAAAGTTCATCGAATTTATTCTGATACTCCTGAATGGTCATATCTCCTTGTTCCAGATTGTAGAACTCATCATTTAGCTGCTCAACATCTTGTTGGGGAATAAATCTTTCTTTGAAAAATTCTTTGAATTTATCCTAGGTAATATTACCTTCTAGATTTTGCATCTCGATCAAATCCCACCAGATTAAAGCTTCTTCTTTGAGTGCCCAAGATGCCAATAATACTTTCTTTTCATCTCTCAGCTTTAAGCCCCGAAAAATTCTCTTTGATGAATGCAACCACGCTTGTGTTTGAACAACAGATTCTTTGCCTGAGAACTGTACTCCACCCATATTTTGATATTTCTTTACTAAAGCGTCTAAATCTTGTTCTGGTTGAGGGAGTACAACTGGCTCATTAAATTGCTGAGTCATAGGATTATTCCTTCTGTTTCTGCCACTCATTTTCTATTATGTCTGCAAATAATAGACAAAGTGTCAGGTCAATAGAAAATGTATTGTAAAGCACAGAGACATATACTTGAATGTAAATGTGTCTATTGGGGTGTATTTTATTCTGCTATACTCATTCTAGGACCTTACTAATCCTATCTGTAATGAGTTATTCGCCCTAGAACACTACTGGTTATATATTTCTGACGAGTTCATTAATATGTTATATACCGAGGCTAAGGTTAACCAAAGCTCTGATACCAACTGCGACGACCCAAACCCCCGTACAATGGTGGCAAGGATAATCAGTGGAATATAGCACATAAACAAATAACAACAGAATAGAAATATAGAATTACACCAGATAATGTACATCAAATTACACTGGAAATAATAACACCATCATAGTTACACAGCCTAATAGGATCATACTTAGCACAAGATACAGTTTCAGAGTAATATAAAATGTTTGCAGCGGAATCAAACATAATATACATAATGAAGTCTAAAACAGTACAATAGAAATGATAAAGTCGGCTCCATCCCCTCAGCTATCCATAATGAGCCTGCTAAAACCTGAATACAAGGCGCCCGTGTAGAAATAAGGTCACCCAAGTTTGCAAAGTGAAACAAACTTCGAATCAGTCATGGGACTGGTATGAGAAATCTACCTAACTGGTTAAACAATACTACTAAGGCGAATCATAGGACCACGCCGCTAAAGCGGAACGGTTTTACTTCAGTGATCGCCAGTGCATGAATAACGTAAATTATTTAAACAACGCAATGCTTTTTAGAAAAATGAAGCCAATATAAGACTCAAGTCCCATCACACAATGCAACGCGAACCAGAGGATAGAGTTTTACCTTATGTAAGCCAAAATTTGTTTAATACGTATAAAACAAAGTCATTTGGTATTATTACTAGTGTTTATATGTTTCAAAAACCATTCAATCATAATATATCAATCCTAGACGGCCTGGGTACCGTATATCATGTCGCCATATATAGGTTTACAATCAAAACCGCACAATGTCATACTGGAAGTTGGATTTCCATCGTGAACCAAGGCAAGGGATCGTCCTTATCGCTTCAAGACACTCTAGCCCGTGCCTCAGGACTCAAACTCCGGTGATCCCTTAGGAACCACAGGGCCGGTCCACACGTATTGGATAAAAAATCCCTGAACAATACGTCTCCCCGCTCTATGGGGCGTAAAACCGTCGGCACCACAGTGACCGATACATCCAAGGCGCTTCGCATTCAAACAACCACATAGGTAAAAATATATAAATGTCAGGGCATGTAAAACCCTGGCACCACCTCCAGCTAGAAAGAGACGCATGTCCTCCCTGGATCCTTCTCCGGTTTCTGGTTCACACCGGGGTGTGAGGCTCGCGAATTAACACTATACACAAAGCAGCGCTGTATTAAAGTTATGCTTTGATCATCAACCACAAGGCTCTACTTTTCAACAAAAGCCTTGATCATTTGCCACTCAGGTATGCCACACAGACAATTCATTCCATGCGACTGATGTCTATCGATATACGACCTCTGATCCCGTGTGTCTCAGAGAAGGATGAAATAAGACAATAAATTCTCCGTCACCATGCAGATGTATATTTAATAGAAATCGATCAGCACATAATAAAATCCAATGTCAGATACACAGTCCATTTACAAGTCCGTTCTGGGTCTGAACGAAACCGGAGGCACCTTATTCCTTGTCCCATATGTCCAATACAGGAGAGAGGCCCTCACATATCCGGTCGATCTCCAATTACGTCTGGACGACCACCACTTATTACCTTGTCTTAGGATGCCTCCCAATCAAGACATCAGTAATCATCCAAACGATGTAAAGACCTCCGGTCTTCAACCACCGTCTCCATCTTCGACTTCTTATCGTCGATCAATTATTTGAAATGAGAATTAACTCGGCCTTTTCAAATAGTTCACGTATATTTAGAATTCAAACCAATTCATTTCATGGTTAAATTATTCGATATCCATTTTCAGTTCATTAATGTGATTTTCTTGTCAAACACATCCAACCATCAAAATATCCAACAAACCAAGTAAAATTGGTTTATTTCCATTCCATATCATTTATAATATTTTATAATGATATATCACTATTTTTATTTATTTAAAAATTGTCTATTTAATTAAACCTGCTTCAGGCCATAACGTGGCCATGGCGCTGTTGTTCTTCAGATTTGATTTACACATATCTGAAAATCCAACCGTTGGATCTTTATAAATTGTATATCGTTCAAAAGATATTTTCAAAGCGGATCCAAAGGATCTAGTTCTGGGAAAATCCGATGGTCGGATCTCCCGGTACAATCGTTTAAAGTTACAATTTCAAAACGCGAACTGCAGCATCGTTATTCATTTTATTTTAATTAATATATATATATATATATATATAATTCAATCTGGTGCTGTTTTCATTCAGATTTGAATTAAACATTTCTTAAAACCTAACTGTTGGATCTTTACAAACTTTATATCGTTGGAAAGATCTTTTCAAAGCGAACTCAAAGGTTTCAGTTTCGAAAAATCCGATGGTCGGATTTCTCGGTACAACGGTTTAAAATTACGATTCCAAAGCGCGAACTGCAGGGGTCAATTCATTTTAGTTTAATTTATATTCATATATACATGTATATATATATATATATATATATTTATATAAATATAATTCTTTCGTTGATTTCCAAACCATTTTTACTCCATGTACAGGTTAAATATAATATTTTAACCAACAAAGGTTTATCTCAACACACGAATATATTTAGTGATTCATATCCACAATAAAAATGTTAATTTTATTGTTCAAACCATTTATTCAACATATGAATAGTTTTAACTTCTCTTATACGATAAAAAGGTGATTTTTATCATTCTAACCCTTTATTCAACATATGAATATTTTCTATACTTCATTCAAGCGATAAAAATGTGATTTTTATTGTTTTAATATTTTATTCAACATATGAATATTTTCCAACACATGAATATAAATCAAACACATGAATATTTCAAAAAAATCGGCAGCATAACGGCAGGGGTTTAAAACTGGCACTGCCCCGAGTACGGCTCCTCGCGCTACCTTAGGCATTGCGGCGGTCCCTAAGGGGCTTATTCCTATGATCTAAATACTTCGATCGCTTTCCTATCATAATGCATATTTTTCCACTAACAACACTAATTTTATTTCATTCCAATAAGCCCAAACAACCATATCCACCATTCGCATTTATTAACCAAATTTCACATCAACCAAAATCAAGTCATCCATGGTTTGTGGACGATGGTTGTTGGGAGTTTCTAAACTCCGTCTACATCCTAATATATTTTATTTCTAAATTAAATTGAATTTAGAAATCTCACATTGCTTTTCGCTTTGCCAAAAGTTGTAGCAAGCTCTAAAAATTCTCCGGTCTCTTCTAGAATGTAGAGGACGTCCAAACGAGCCCATTGTCTCCTATTTCATCGAATTTCGTTATCGTATGATAAAGATACGATTTTTATAAACAAACATGGATTTGTAACGCTTTTAAACTGTTGAAAACATTTTAATTATTCATAGCCGTTACCTTGCCAAATCATTCAAATCTAGGTCTTCATTTAACTTCAAATCCGTAGCTCTTGGTCCTGATCAGGTTATACCACGTCGAAGGTCTTGGAGCAGGCTACCGCGCCTAGTGGTGGCGTTGGGTTCGAATCACCATGGAGGGGGAAATCGCGGTCGATGCAGTCGACCTTTCCAAGCGCAGTACTCAAGGAACACGCGATGATAGGTCACGAGGCTTATATGGATTCAAAGCTGGAAAGGAGCTCTACAAAATTCCTAACTGAAGCTAAGAGTTTTGGTGCTTCGATTTGAAGAGAAAGAGGAGAGAAGGTCAGAAGCAAAACCGCCATTCGCGATAAGGAGTTACGGGTTTTGTCAGATCCAAGAAGAAAGGAAAATGAATTTTCATTGGTTAGGAATTTTGTTTATATATTTAATTCTTTAATTTCCAAAAATACCCATCCTTTCATACAAACTCCAATTCAAACCCAACAACTGTCGCTCCTAGCTAATTACCCCCATTCCGAACACAATGGAATATGTTTCCACTCGACTGTTTCAGTCGATTATTCTTCACATTAAAATATAAAACATTCAATTTTAGATTTGAACGTACATTTTAATTTGTCGGGGCCATATACTGATTCTAAAAATTCCAAAAAAATAAATCTGGCTATGTTTGAACGATACGGTCTCAACAAAACAGATTTCGTTGCATTTGGAGACCATCTGAAAAATGTACTTTTTCTGGTCGATCCAATTTGACTGAAATTAACAAAACGTGTTTTCCTTTGCCACGCTCACATATCAATTCCAAAAATTATAGAATTTGAAACCTAGCAATAATTTGACATTTCGGTTCCAATCAAAGTGGTTTCGTCGAAAACGGAGGTCGTTTGCAAAATGTCTATTTTTACGGGCTATATTTATTCCATAGCGACCATTCTGAATATTCAATTGGCCATAATATTTGATTCCCGCTATGAAATTTCGATTTTTCAGATTCGTTAGAAAGATATTTTTAAACAGATTTAAATATTTTTAGTTTCACTAAAATCCAGTTTATTTTGAATCTTGTACACTCAGTCAAAGTTCAAAGATGAATTTTCAAACTGTCGCGCTATTTCTAACTCCTTTTAAAATTTAAAATGAATATTTATATTCTAACTTCGATTCAAATAAATGTATACGTTCTAATTCTATTCAAAATAAATTTCTTGTCGTTATTATTTAAAATAATTCATTTTAAATGTTCAAAATTCATTAAAATTGCCAAAATAAAAATTTTAAATTGGTTCTGATTTTCCGGGTTTTTACATTAAAGATAGGGCTTTACTTTAGGGGTATGACTGCTGTTAGCAGTGATTAAAAAGAGAGGCTAAAATCTATATTTGATCTACTCGATGCTCCACGTAGCTACTTCTTGGCAGTGTACAGCATGGCACAAAGCTCATGCATTTGTATGCTTATAAAATAAAACTTAGCTCATAAGTTTTGGGTTGTGAGATGTGATTGAAAAGAAGTACCCCCATATACATAGGCTGTTTTAGAGCTTGTAGCTGCGGCTAGCAGTGATTGAAAAGAGAGGAACAACAAAAAAAATCTTTATTTAATATCTCCTACTTGATGTTGTACACAGTTGGTTTTTGGTAGTGTAATATGGTACAGAGCTTATGCACTCATATGTCTACACTATTCAAATTTAACTCTTAAGTTTTGCAGATCCATGTTGATTGAAAAGAGCCTATGCTTAGACTGTTGTTAGGTAGCTAGTCTATGCAATTGAAAAGAGGTTGGGGAAAATCCTTCATTGATCTTCTGCATAGCTATTGTATAGTTGTGCGTTTATTACTTATCACATGCAAAATATTTAATTTATCTTCACTGGAAATGTACACTTCTATTTTGTCTTCCATCACATTCCAGTGAAGATAAATTTTTAATAGCTTGCTATAGTTTACTTAGTTGTGCAAGTTATAGATCACTTTATTCTTATAATTTTCATATGTTTCTATGTGAATCAAAACAAGTATGTGTATGTGTGTATATATATATACACAAAAGTAAAAACATGTTTTTACCAAAACAAAATGACACCACACTTATATCTGCATTTGTTTATGTAATTTAAAATAACTTAAATGAAGATTTTAATGTAACAAAAGTTAAAATGACATTTCATATATATGTACATACATATGACTTTAAAACAATGATGATTCTATATTTTATAAAATATTCAAATTGAATATTATTCAACTGAATTTAATCGTCAGTTATAATCTAAATTTATGGTTATAAAATTAGTCGAAAAACCGGGACGTTACATTCCTTCCCCCTTAAAAGAATTTCGTCCCCGAAATTAAAGTGTAACAAGAAAATTCCAGATATACTAAGAATCATATACTTATATCAAAACCACGTATAGGTTATCCCCTAGAAATCACAACAAACGAGACATTCAAAACACACAGGTTACCTACCATAACATTTTACTGCAATCAAAATTTTTAATACATCAGCGAGGCTATCAAATCATGGTCATTTTCTTGATTAGAAATATCTGTTATTACAATTTGGAAAACATTTCCATTTCAAATTCATGTATTCAACTATTCAACATTCATCAGTTCCTAACTGTAAATTAGTAAGAAAATGATCCTCTAAGTACTAACCCCGAAGACCGAAATCAACATCAGATCAACACTCAGAAAATCATTTAACTCAACCAGCTTCCAGTTGGGTTATGATTCCATAACTTCATATCATAATTCCTTATCAAATCATATTATGTCATTTTAAATTCAAAACTTTTGAATTTTCGAAACCTCTTGTTTAATTTAAACAATTTTCCAACTCTCTAAAGTTTCAAATTAAATTTCTGGTTTGTCTTATTTGTATATTCATTCTTATACAAATTTTAATTTGATTATAAATAACCATCTCAAGGTCATAATCTGATTATCAGATTATAATAGTAATCAACATAGCCGATTAAAATGATTTTAGAAAATTATTCTTTTCATATAAAAATTTTGGGTAAAATTATTTCATTTACCCGACTTTTTAAAACAATACTAAGTTGAATTATTTTGTTCAAGAGTTTAGAAAAACTTTTCGATCCAGTTTTCAATGACTGTATCGACTAGAATTTTTAAACCACTCGACAAACCAATCATCATAGTATAAAACATTTTTTTCTACAAATCTACAAATACGCACTCATATATATATACACTCAATGTCAATCTAGGGTATTGCTAACCCCATCTCTATCGAGTTATGCCACAGTGCCGAGGTTAATACTCAATCTTATGCTCTGATACCACTGCAACAAACCGCCAAATTCCCGATCCTGAATATCGATATAAATACCATACTGAATAGCCAAGCACAAGAAATTTACCAGGTCATTAAAAGAAAGAAGTTAGAGGGTGAGAGTAGAAAATATAGAACAGTTGAATAGAAGAAAAATAAGAACACAAAAGAATCAGAGTAACATGAATCTCACTGCGGAATGAATAAAATATAATATATATATATATTATCATTTGAAATACAAAATGGTATTTGCACTTACATTCATCATCAGTGTACATCATATACACAATACAGCTAAACAAACTCCATATATCTAACCCTGAAGCTTCCTGCTCCAAGATCCTTCCGGTATCTGAAAAATCCTGAACTACTTGACTGCTCATACAAATTTGGGAACCCAAGAGTTTAGGGGAAACATAGAAAAATAAACTCTGGATTAGTCATGGGACTGGTGTGAGCAAAACGATTTTTAAACCAAGTTAAGGAAACAAATATAACTCATAAGACCACGCCGTAAGTACGGAACGGGTTTTTACCTTATGAGATCAAAAACGTTTTTTATATTTAAATCATATATTATGATAATGTCTAGGGTTTGCCACAAATAATTATAATTTAGAAGAATGCTTGCATCTCACATTCAACTATATAGCATACAAACAAAACTGCTTGGCGCTTATGGATAACGGATTTTCGACTATGACAAGGTATGAAACCACCTTCCGATCGTGTATCTCTAGAGGGGAATACACTGCGTTCAACAAGAACGTTTTGCAACCCAGCCCACACATGACTGACCACTCATTTCGCTTGAGTGTATCGAATGTATATCACCAACGGTTGGGATCACCAACCGTTTCCCAAAAAGGGACAACATTGAAATAAATTAAAGAATGAAATGAATTTTCTTTAGATAGGTGATAATACACCCTAATGGGAGCGACCCACATAGCTATGATGCCTGCTCGATTTCTCTCATTTCCCGGTTAATGAGGCTTGATGTTTAAATTACCTTTTTGAGCATCTGGCCACCATTCACTTTGAATGTCACATCATCAGATCCGCCTAATCACTAACTGACGCCCACAAAATTACTCTGGGAATTACGCTAGATAAGAGTCTTCTACACCACCGAACGGAAGTACGTTTTTAAAAATCAACGCACGTGACTCTTAAGAAATACTCTGTCAAACATTCATCCATACAAGTCGTCCTGGAACTGAACAAACCAAAGGCACTATTCTATAAATCCATCTTAGGCAGTTTCTACCTAGGATTAACAAAACAGCCCCTGTATAACTCCGTCTTCAATTGTCTTCAATAATCTCTAACTCGTATAAATCGAATCGAAGTGGAATATAAATTCCGGACTATTCGAGACGATAACGTTAATATCTTTTAGGGTCAAGTGATACTTAATAGCAATCAATCAACATGTTTTATTTGGTTTCTATATCCTAATTGATTTACAGGACTTATTTAATAAAATCATTATACATATAAGATTCAACTCACAGATTTAAATGGTGATTTATTACAGGATAGGTTAACATCAGTGTTTACTTTAATATTTAGAATAATCATATTATAACATAAACATTAATCAATTGTAATTAATCGACAATCAACTTCCGTAACATATCTAACATCTCTGGTTTGGTAATTCAAATTCAATAAATCGTCGTTTATATATTGGTTAATCTTAGATAAGGATTTATTTCCATATTATATCCATCCAGAATTTCCTTTCTTTAGATAATTTAATAATAAATTTATTGATTCTTTATTTAAAACGGATAGTAAATGAAACTTTCCTAAATTCGATATAATCGATTACCAATTCAACTCCTCTTCCCAGTTCATCTTTATTTTATTTATTCTTATGAATTTTGAAATAACCTTATCATTTCATGGTTTGCCTGATTCCTCTTTTCCAATACCTCTTACCACCATCGTCATTTGCAACATTTGTTTTAAATGTTGTTCACTTAGAATTGTGTGTCCTCAACTCTTTTTATTTAATCAACTTGATTTTATTTTAAAATAATATTACCAGTTGTGCATCGAGTCATTCTATAATTTTTACATTTAATCGTTATTAATTCGATTTTTAATTCATTACCTGATTTCAAAACAATTATCAACATGAGTTGATAAAATAATATATCAATGTTTCTTTCAAAACATTTAAGCTCATTAGTGGTAGTCGACCCTCTCCTAAAAATCACGTTATATTGATAATTGTAATTCAATCCGTCAGATCTCAACCAATTATTCCATCTCAAGATGAGACGACCCCAAACCACTCAATGAAAAAATCCAAACTATATATGGATTTGAAGATCTTCTCGAGAAAATTTCAATATATTGCTGAGTTGCTTCTTCCACGATCAAGTCTGGATCATGAACGTGCTTTCGAAGTTGAGATATATGAAATACATCATGCACCCAAGGCAACCAATCAGGCAATTTAACCCTATAAGCGAGAGTTCCGATCCGTTCCAGAATATGAAACGGACCAATGAATTTGGGCGCCAACTTCCCTGTTTTACCGAACCGGATAACCCCTCTCATCGGCGATACTTTCAAATATACATAGTCGCCAACAGCAAATGATATATCTCTTCTTCTCCTATCGGCATAACTCTTTTGTCGGCTTTGAGCGGCCAATAATCGTTTCTTGATAAAATCGACTTTGTCGGCAGCTTCTCGGATCATATCAGGCCCTAACACAAGTCTATTACCAGGTTCGACCCAACAAGCAGGGGATCGGCACGGTCTACCATACAATGCTTCGAATGGCGACATTGTCAGGCTCGCCTGGTAGCTGTTGTTATATGAGAATTCAGCCAAATGTAGATGGTCTTCCCATGATCCACCGAAATCTAGAATACAAGCCCGCAATAGATCTTCTAAAATACGATTCACCCTCTCAGTCTGACCATCTGTCTGAGGATGATAGGCGGTGCTTAGGTTCAGCTTTGTTCCCAGCTCTACTTGAAATGCCTCTGAGAATTTGCTAGTGAATATTGAGAGCCGCTCAAGATTATCGGCAAAGAAACCAAGGAGCTGAGGAACAAGAAGGTTCACTTAGTCAAAGTGCAATGGAGTGGAGATCTGCGAGATTGTACTTGGGAAACTGAGGAGAGCATTCAGAAAGCCTATCCTAGATGCCGAGTGGATATCTCTGATTGACTCCGGTGCAAGGTACATTTACCATACTTTGCATTACCAATTAGTTCTCTATTCTGTTGTTATTTTCTTTCCAAGGATTACCCTTGCCGCCGTCAGTACGGGGTTTGGGGCCGTCACACAAGAATAATTGAATAACTCCCATTCCTTATTATTTAAATTAAAAGAATAATTTAATTTCTAAAAAAAATAACTTTGACAATTTTTTTTAAAAGTTTAACTTTAATAAATGTCGATGGTTTGTTTTTGCTATTCCCAACTTGTCATTTAATCAATATGATCAAATTTATTATATATATATATATATTACATTTTCCTATTTTTTAAAATAAACAACTCGTTAAAATATAAACTTGAAGATTTAAAAACCATTTGATTTTCCTTAACGTATACACCCCCTTATTCTTTCTTCTTTTCTTTCTTTCTAATTTCCTATATTTAGTTTCATCAGGCCATTTCTTCAGCCGGTTTACCTTTCCTATTTTTTTTATTTACTTGCCCGAAGCCCAGTTTCATATACGAACTGCCACCGTTCCCTTAAACACGATCAGGTAAAACTTGGCCAACTCCCCATTTCTTTCCTGTTGTTTGGTTTCCTCTCTTTCAATCCCTTTACTTTCTTCCTCTTTTGATAAGCTATTTCACGCACACATCCCCCAGGTGAACACTACTTGGTGGTATACTACTTTCCCATTTCCATGCATCTACCTGATGTGTATAACACAGACCCTCTTTCCTTTATTTACTTTGTTTTACTGCCTTCCCATTTCAAGTTTGTTCACTTCCCCTTAACAGTTCTCAAATTATACGTGCCTATTCAAGCTCCAGGTTAAACCATTGAAACACGTTCATCCCCTTCTTCTCTTTATTTTTATTTTATTATATTTCTATTTTTATTTTATGTTAATTTCTTTTCATCCCCTGTTTGGTTTCCCATTTAGGTGCACAACCCGTGCACGCTATGCACACATACACGACCTTCGATCATTGGAGAGCCGTAGAACCCCTGCTGCACTACCCTTGCAAGTATGAGCACCACTAGCAATCCCACTGGCCTTCTGCTTTCTCTTCTCATTCGCTGTTTATTTTTTTTACTGTTGTCTTCTCTTTTGATTACTGTTGCATCCCCATTTCTTGCCAACTGCACCCATCCTTTCTTGCTCGACAGTATCGTTTAAATTTCAGAGAGGTAGTAGAAGAGTAAAATATTGAAAGAGATGTAAGATTGTACTACTAGTGATAAAATGGTTATTTTATACTGAGAGATTTTAGCTGCTTATATAGATGTAGTACATAGTAAAACAGGTAACTTTTGTACAAAACGGCCATCATATAATGAGGGAAACTAATGTAACGCGGATCTAAATGTAACTGGTTCAATATATCTGGGCTTGCTCTTGTATAGCTGAACCGTTATCATTTTGTGTAGCTGGACCATTAGTATCGGGTACCCTTAACAAGTACTTTTTTTTCTTTTTCCTCTTTTTTTTCTCTACCGTTCTTTAATTGATTTACTGGGTAGTAGGAAAAAGGACTGTCAAACTGATGAACACATTTACAAACCACGTCTTTTGGTATAAAGCAACCGTTTTAGCTAACATTTGTTTTGTCAGTACAACTTTAAATCTGAACAGTTCGCAGCATAAATCATTTTCCCAGATACTGATAAATATCTTTTATTAGTTGATGAAAATTGCTTTACTGGATCCTACAAACGGCTCTCCAAAGGAACTGAATAACATTTAGAAATGGCTCTTCAGAGGATGACATAGCCAAAAGCATCAACCAGGTGTTTACTCACCTATACTCTGTTATAAGTGATTGATGTTTCCCAATTGAAGTGAATGACTTTCTTTTTTCTTAATTTCATGTTTACAACTAATTAAACTAGCCAACTCTTCTTTTTGCTAATTCTTACCTTGAACGCTGCTGAGGCTGACTTGGAGTTACCATGGGTCTCGCCCTCTTATTCACAATTTCATTCAGAGTTGACTTATACATTAGATCATGATTCATATAAGTGGTTATTTTTCTGTGTAATTTAAGTAAATCGATTCCCTTTTGGAAATCACATATAGCACGGTGGACATGAAAATATGAATTTCCATGACCATGATCAGCCCATCCACACATTCTACCGACTCATTGTTGCGAGAAATTTTCCTAGAACAGGATAGCAAAAAGCGGTGCCCCTTGTATTCACTCTTTGCTTTCCGTAACCCGCTAGTTGATTCCTTAAAAGTGAGCAATGAGTTTCACTTCTTTCAACTTCCAGAACCATAAACTAACGGGCACTTCGAAGACCTTCATTTACACTTATACCGTTCCACTTCTTTATTTGTAAATGGTGTCTATGTAAGGTAGATTTATTCACTATCTCCTAATAGAAGTACCCTCTTTTCTTGTGCAACATAGAAATGTATGCATTCAGTTTTATACATATACATTTATTGCAAGATATCCTTTATTTTAAGATCCTCATACACATGCGTCGAAACACAATTAAACGCATAAAGTTGTATATGCAGTTTATTCAGACAAAGGCCGAACCGTTATCACACAAACACAAGTCATGCGTGTACCCAAATTGAACGCAGATTCTTCATGTATGATAGGGGAGTGGGGGTTCATTTTTTTTTCTGTTTCAATCTTCATAACTTGTTCCTCAGGCCTGCTATGCTGATTGATTTACCTATTTGAAAGCGTATATGCAGGTGTTTATATATATATTTATTTATCATATCTCATACAATCAGTAATAGATTGAATAGGTAAAAGGGAATTTACTTACCCAAAATACACTACTACTACTTTGAAATTGGGTACACTAGTTTTAAAGTTAAATCTCAGATTTGGTTTTGTTTTCTGAATGACATAAAAATCTTAACTAAGATATTCAAACATATAGCTATACATATATGCGCCGAAGTCATAAAATCAGATAGTTTAAAATAGGAAATAGGGGAGAGTTTGCTCACAAATTGGTTTACTGCTTGTTCAAGTGCTCTAAGATTTTTTTTCTCTTTAATTATCTACTTGCTACCGTTGCCACTTCCAGACTTTGGGTTTGAGTTGTGCGTGTGCACAATATAGTGTATTTATAGAAGGTAAGGCTTGCTCATGAAGATATAGATTAAATATAGGGCTTGACTTTTGGGGTATGACTGTTGTTAGTAGTGATTGAAAAGAGAGGCTAAAATCTTAATTTGATCTACTCGATGGTCCGCATAGCTACTTCTTGGCAGTGTACAGCATGGCACAAAGCTCATGCATTTGTATGATTATAAAAATAAAACTTAGCTCTTTAGTTTTGGGTTATGAGATGTGATTGAAAAGAAGTACCCCCTGTATACATAGGCTGTTTTAGAGCTTGTAGCTACTATTAACAGTGATCGAAAAGAGAGGAACAAGAACAAAAAATCTTTATTTGATATCTCCTACTTGATGATGTACACAGTTGGTTTTTGGCAGTGTAATATGGTACAGAGCTTATGCACTCATATGTCTACACTATTCAGACTTAACTCTTAAGTTTTGCAGATCCATGTGATTGAAAAGTAACTATGCTTAGACTGTTGTTAGGTAGCTAGTCTATGCAATTGAAAAGAGGTTGGGGAAAATCCTTCATTGATCTTCTGCATTGCTATTGTATAGTTGTGCATTTATTACTTACCACATGCAAAATATTTAATTTATCTTTACTTGGAAATGTACATTTCTATTTTGTCTTCCGTCACATTCCAGTGAAGGTAAATTGTTAATATTTTGCTGTCGTTTGCGTAGTTGTGCAAGTTACAGATCACTTTATTCTTATAATTTTCATATGTTTCTGTGTGAATCAAAACAAGTACATACATATATGTACACACAAAAGTAAAAACAAGTTTTTACCAAAACAAAATGACACCATACTTATATCTGCATTTGTTTATGAAATTTAAAATAACTTAAATCAGGATTTTAATGTTACAAATGTTAAAACGGCATTTCATACATATGTACATACATATAACTTTAAAACAATGATGATTCTATATTTTCTAAAATATTCAAATTAAATATTGTTCAACTGAATTTAATTGTATATTATAATCTAAATTTATAGATTGTAAAATTAGTCGAAAAACCGGGATGTTACATTCCTTTCCCCTTAAAAGAATTTCGTCCCCGAAATTATAGTGTAACGAGACAATTCCAGTTATACTCAGCTAAGTCGAACGATTTGGACATAATTGGAACACTAGGAAAACCGATTCGAAAACCTATTTGAACAACCAAGTCGAACAATCTTCTGCTACTCCTATACGCGATTCCATACCCAATCCGATACCCTACTCCAAATCCATCGCCGCCAAGACCAACTGAAAACAAACAAGGGGATTTGTTGTTGCGATAAATAGCTTGGAGTTGTTGTTTTTTTTTAATTCCTTTTGGTTGCATGTTAGAGTGAATGTATTGAGTAATCGACTGGTTTGTTTCCTTGACAGCATGGTGCATGCATGGTGTGAAATTGGTAGGCTCTAGTTTGTTCCATTTTCTTTGGTTTGTGTGTAAGTTGAAACCGTGCAGGCAAGTGGGTTTGAATTTTTTTTTTTTGGGTTCTTAGTTTTGAGTTTTGGTTCTTGCGTGCAGTTTTCGTTTATTTTAATTCTGCCCTAGTTTCTATTTTATTTTTGATTGTTTTATTTTCTTTTTAAAAAAATCATAGGATCAAGGTAAAGAAAGAATTAAAGCAAAAAAATCAAAGAAATCGAAATTAAGCAAAGCAAATAATGAATTCTAATTGCTCAGGAAGGACTGCCATACCCCATTGTAAAAAAAATTGAACTCTACAGGTGCTCTACTGCAAATAAAAATATATAGAAATTGCTTGTAAAGATTTCCTGCAGGTGCCGCAGCTCGCTTGTGAAAATTTTATTTCTGTAATTTATTATTCTGTGACTGTTCTATGATTGAAATATCTGAATCTGTTTGTTAGGAATTAATCCCCATAACTTAAATCATCACTCTCATTGGTTTTCAACTTTAAAGTTCATTAAACATTGATTCTAGAAAAATACGAGCTTATATAAAATAATGTAATTGAAAAATGGTGCTTTGTCAAGTTGACTGTCTCATATAATGGGATCGCGGTATATAGTAGTTCAATTTGTTGAACTATTAGCAAAAGAGGTTGCATACTACTCGTTAAACATTGGTCGTATTCCTTAGTATTTATACTATACATGAACGACCATAAGACCCTCTCCCCCTTCTAATTGAGTCAGTTAATTAATAGAGCACAAGTTAGTATTTTACACTATTTTGAAGTGAGAATAATTTTTGTCTTGCCTTGACTTCATTCTAATGTCTGATTCAAAAAAATCCTTGAGAGAATTGTGGGTTAATAACCTGAGAGTATCTCATTGACTCAAGGATTATGAGTTTGATTTAGAATTCGTAAGGCAAAATTCTTCAAAATTTCATGAGCCCATTGCCTACAATTTTCGAAATTTTCCAAATGGCCAACATTTTCAAAATCATACAGATAATCAAAACGGTGATTTCAATTCAAATTTCAATAATTTCAATTGTGGGACACATCCATATCAGAATAGATTTGAATCACAATATACCTTTGATCAAAATCAATATGGGGTTGTAAATCAATTTTGAAAATGAAAATGATTTTCAAATCGATCAAAATTTTCAAAATTACAACCCATATCAACATCATAAGAATGACCAAAATTTCAATTTTCCCTCTAACTTTAACTGTTTTGGTTACGAAACCTAATTTTCAAAATCAAAATGATTTCCAACATCATTGTCATTTTTCTGAAAATTCAAATAGTTTTGAAAATCAAGGAATCCAAAACGAGAGCTCTCAAAACAACGATTATGAAACATATCATCTTAACATTCCTAGAGAGAGGGTTGAAAGGAGAGGGTTGAAAGGCTAGATAAACAGTTTGATGAACTTCTTTGTTTAGTGACATCTTTTGAAGAACAACGAGAGCAACAAAATCAAATGGGCATTGAATCAGAAAATAATTCAATGTTTACTGATAGTGAAAATTTTCAAATAACAACTTTGGAAATTGAGAATAACCATCTAAATGAAGTTGTTCACAATCTAATAAACGACTTGGATTTCAAATCTTTTATGTAAAACAATTTAAGCTCCAATGTTGATCCTTCTTTTTTTGGTTGTGAGAAACTTGAAAAAAAAAATTGAAAATTGAGAACTTCGAAAATGTTGAAGCTATCAACAACTCAAAATTTGAGAAAGAATCTAATGTACATGAATTTTTTGTGTTGTATGAGGATGAATTGTCAGACGAGTAAGAAGTAGAATCAAGCCACGAGTTCGAAAATTTTAACTTTGAGAAAACTTCCAACGAACTTGACGTTGTCAGAATCGAAAATATGTTGTTCAGTAATGAAATTGAGAAATGTGATTGAATAGTCTTAAATAATAGTCAGCGTCTGAATTTCATGATTGCAACTGAATTTATATGCGATCACAAATTTTTGAACAATTACACTAATAAATCTGTTGAACAACTGAATTATTTTTGGAATGTTAGCTTGGTTGAAAAACTTCATGTTAGGATGACACTGGACCTATGCAGTTAAATCCCCGCAATATCACCGTTATAGCCCATAGCGCTCTTCAACCGCTACATTATTTCAATTTAGCGTAGATGAATAGTAAATCCGCTTCTAGCCCTACTATTTTCCACTGCATCCGCTAAATCAAGGCTTCTTAGCGTCCGCTTTAGCAGTATTAATATAAAGAGCTTGATTTGACTAGTGCTCTATTTATAAAATTCAGTAAATTTAGTGTAAATGGATAAATTTAAGACATAAGTTCCAAACATATGGTAACAATCAATTACACTCATTAAATTTAGCATGCATAACTATGATATTCCTTGATTTTATTATATAAGATTATTTCATATTAGTTTCTTGTACACATATAACATGAGAAAGATGATTAATTAATTTTCAGATATTTGGTTTTACATCTAATGAACCTTTTCATGTCTCCGCTATATCTACGTTATTTCCCTACTTTATCCCCGCTGCACGTTTTTGCACCTTTGCTGTTATAGAACCGCTAAGTGCTTTAACTGCACAGCACTGGACATTTATCTACTGGACTTTAAATCTAGGTATAAAGATGAGATGGTTCTCAAAACCTTTTCTTATTAGAAAACATGCCTAGACATAGTGGGAATGGGATTCATTGGGCTAGAACCAAGTGTGAGGGAAAAAGTTGGTGACATTCTTTGCATCGCATGCATCACAAACACATATATCATTGTACATATGATCCATTCTTACATATAGTTGGACTGCATTTCATTCTACAAATAATTTTGCATCTCATCCGTCTTTGGATGTTATCTTTCGCATGTAGAAAATGTGTTTACAATGTGGACACTGTTTATGAAACACCCCACCTCCGTTAGGGTCACTCTCAAAGGGAATGCCCTAATTTTGGTGGAGGTTTATAAGTACAAGTCACAGATATACAAGACAGATATAAGAACACATATTTGTAAACAGCGGAAGAACAACAAACTTTATTTCACAAAGTCAAATACGTGTTACAACAACATCCTTTCCAAAAGCATAACATAACACTTTCATAATCTGTCTTGAGTACATTATTTAAAGAAGCATAAATAAAACGTAGATAAACTGCAAAAGCCCCATAGTGGATTGTCCAAAGCCATAGTTCAAAACAGGAAAGTCCAAGCAATACATTTCTCTTCTTCAAGCTGGATGTTGAGGTTGGTCAAGCTGCTGTGTTCCCTCCCTGAGTACCTGGGGGGGAAACGGAAGAAAGAAGACGAAAGAAAAGTAGAGTCAGACATAAAGCCTGAGTAAGTCTAGTACTATTTTGTCTATGAATAAAGAACTGGGTATGATAAGTATAAACAAGAAGTGGGCAAGCACAATAAACTTGGTCAAGTTGTCTAGGGTCGAATATACTATCGTACCCCATGTTAATCTCTGAACCCATATAAACTAGTTTCCAACTGGCACCCCATAACCAGGGTGATGTGATCCATTCTATGATGATCGGCTCCTACTCGCAAAGTTACATGTGTCTTACGGCCCCCGATGTCTGTAGTCACCTATGCTGGTCCCACCATGGGGTGTATCAAGTCCCATAGTGGCAACCCGACACAACCTTAGAGTGCACAGGTATGCTACTGGTGTCCAGTGCCTTATTTTTCTGCGCCGGAGTGTGTGCACGCCCGCACCCCGTTAGAACCTACACTGCTACACCACCGCCGTCGATTTGACCTCTTACAATCAGCCCAGTAATCGTGCCCCACCCTGCCTAGTTTCAGGGTATCCTGATACACCTTTTAGGGTTACTGCTGAAAAGGGTCCCCCGTTACTAGGTTTTCTATCTCTAGCCAACATGCTAAGTTGGTTAAGTGTTTCCTAACCTAACCCCACCAGTCCGCTTAGTTTAGCATGTTCCATTTTGATTAAGTCTTTAGTTCACTTAATCCTATCAGCCTTAATTGTCTTATTAAGGCCCGGACCTCTCACATTAGACAGGTATTGTTGTGGCTGCCTGTTGCCGGTTGGTTCCGGGCAGTCTTACGCCACAACTCAGTCTAACCTCGGGTCCTTGCTGGGCTCCATGTTTAACCTCTCACATTGGATAGGTATTGTTGTGACTACTGGACAGCCGGGCGGTTCCGGGCAGGTTTACATCACAACTCAATCCAACCTCGGGTTAAACACATCGTATGTTCTACATTTACATATCTTGTCATTCCTCTTTATTTCTTATATGTAAATATTTGCGGCCCATTATTAAGTTAATGGTGTAAAGGTTACACCAATCACGGGCCCAACCCATACTTGAATTTGGGCCCTTTTTACTTTAGTTTTCATTCATTGAATTAATTTAGCCCAACGTTATTTACCCCCGTTTTTACACGTTCGTTTATATATATTGGGCTTAGCCTTTTAAAGCCCAATTTAGCCATGCGAAAGGGGAGGCTTAAAGCGTGATTACATACACAAAGAGGGGAAGGTGAGCGCATGAACTTGCATATGACGTTGGAAATACATACTAGAAACTGGTGTACTTGCAAAGTGGTAACATAGGTGACATGGATCAAAGCATGTGAACTTGTAATTGAGATATCATTATTGACCCATGAACCTATATTTTTACTTAGGCATAATGTCAAGCATAAGCATGGCATAAATACTTCTAGCATAAACATGGCATAATATCAAACATAAGCATGGCATAAGTATAGTTAAATTTGTTCATAAGGTTTCTACATGTTTACAAAGGGGATACTTTGTTACTAACACAAAAGCATAGTTCAACTTAATCATGATTTAAGTTTAATCACATAACGATGGTATAAATATACTTATGCATAAATATTCCTAATCTTGGTGTCTGCTTAAACTTGCAAAAAGGGATTTTTGAGTCTAACCTAGCCATGTCTCACATATGTCATCATATAATTCTTTTAAACAAGATAGACTTAATCATGGATTTTAATTATGCCAAATATCATTCATAGCCTAGCCATATTCACAAGTTTTGCAAAAGCATGACTTAATACATGGATTATGGTGTCAAAATTCCAACATAGTTTCATATGAACTATAACAACCAAACTTGTTTCAATTACTTGCAAAATGATTATGCACTAAAAATATACATCATGATGGCATAATAACAAAGCCTCAAACTTGCATAAATTTCAATCAACTACATACATGTAGCTTCAACATAGATTACATAAATTGCGCAATATTCCAAACGTATATTTGCATAGAACTACCGCATGTAGTTCTTTATAATTGAATGACATAATTCAGAATATCCAACCGTATATAAATTGATAAGAACGCACAAATATGAATTTTATTGCCACAATTCAAGCATACATATCTACACAATCATTTGTTCATACCAAAGTAATACTCTACTTACAATGGTGTGATGAATTCTCTAGTTTAGGGATTGAAGACGCAAATTCCTTTGTTGAATTGATTTGCTTTAGGTTGCTTGAATTGCTTTAGGCTTTAGAACTTTCTCCCTAATCCTCCCTCTAGTTGGCGGCTACTCTTAGTCGTTCCTCAGCAACATGGCGGCTATGCTCTTAATTTGAATGAATAGATTAGGGTTTAGTCTAGGGTTGTTTATATAGAGGTTAGGAATTGATTAGGACCATTGATGTTGCTAGGTTAGATCGTAGCCATTCATTAGATAGAGAGACCAATTAGAACCCGCCACCTAGCCCTAATGACAAAGCAGACCACAGAAAATCGACCACACACAGACCTGGCCAGCCAGGTTGACTGGGCTCGACCAGGTCGACACCCCTGTCGACAGGGCTGTCGACAGCCCTGTCGACATGGGTAGCCCAGGTCGACAGCCCAGTCGACCTGGGTGGCCCAGGCGGGTGTTCTTCCACCCTGGCCCATTGGGCCCCACTTCGGAATATTTAATTATTTAATTCTGTTTGAATTTTAAATTAAATTCAAAACTTCCGAAGGCCATATCTTCTTCATACGGACTCCGTTTTTCGAAAACTCGGACTCTATTTCGCGTATTTTTCCGAGACGAACGCAATGGCGTATCCCGTTTCCCTTGGTTCTTTGATTTCAGATTAATTATACTTTAATTTGTTAATTTCACAGTTATAGAATTCTCGGGGTGTTACATTCTCCCCCACTTAAAAGGATTTCGTCCCCGAAATCTTCAAGTTAGGAGGAATGCATATCCTACCATCCAATCATCCATCTACTCATCCATCAAACACGAGCATCCATTGTCCTTAAAAGATTTCTAATGCTTCATGATCATATGCGAAGTGTGTGTATACATGTACTTATCTAATGCAAAATCAGGCGGTCTACTGATTCAGTTGACCTCCTTAATGCGAATTATGTAAGTGCCATGAATCCATCATGTATGCAAATTTTCCTATTCATGATTCTACATGAGTGCTCAATCATTCAATACAAATGCAGCATCCACTTGACAACACATTAAAGTTCAACCACATACGAATGCAAACATATATGCATATGCAATATGAAGTGACTGAGCCGATCTAAAACCTAGATTGTGTGTGTATATGCAACCACGAGCAACCACTAGCAATCACTTGCAACCACTTGCAACCATCATCCATAACATGTTTCAACTACATGTTTCCATCCAAAAAGATTCTATCTAAAAGATACGGTCGAGGAAATATACCTAAAAAGATAGATAAAAGCGCAACTTAAGGAAAAGGAAAGATCAAGGATGTACCCTCGAACAGAAAAGGGTAGGCTGTACGGATTCTAGCTTCAGTTTCCCAAGTCGCGTCTCCCTCGGCGTCGCTCCACTGAACTTTGACGAGCCTGACTTCGCGGTTGCGTAGCTTCTTCACTTCCGTTCCTAGTATGCGGGTTGGAACTTTTCTTATGGTTGCTTCGCGTTCCACTTTGGCCTCTTCGAGGATATTTGGCTCTACCACTTCAGCAGACTCATGCAGACATTTTCGAAGATGTGAAACGTGAAAAACGTTGTGGACTCCAGCCAACTTCTCGGGTAGCTCTAATCTATAGGCCATTTTTCCAATTTTCTCGATGATAGGGAATGGACCTACGAACCTTGGTGCTAGCTTTCCTGTGGTTCCAAAACGGACAACGTTCCTTAGCGGTGATACCTTGAGAAAAACTCTGTCTCCAACCTCGAATTCAAGGTCGGTCCTTCTCTTGTCGGCATAGGACTTTTGTCTGTCTTGGGCCGTCTTCATCCTTCTTCGTATTAAGTCCACTTTCTCTGAAGTCTCTCGGATCATGTCTGGTCCAAGTATGAGCTTATCCGTAGACTCCCACCAACAAGTGGGCGATCGGCACGGTCTTCCATATAAAGCTTCGAAGGGCGCCATTCCGATGGTTGCTTGATAGCTGTTGTTGTAGGCAAATTCCACCAAAGGAAGGTGGTCTTCCCATGTCCCTCCGAAGTCAAGGACGCAGAGTCTTAAAAGGTCTTCCAAAACTCTGTTTACTCTCTCTGTTTGGCCGTCGGTTTGCGGATGATAGGCTGTGCTTAAGCATAACTGCGTTCCTACTGCTTCTTGTAGACTCCGCCAAAACTCGCTGGTGAAGATGGGGTCTCGGTCACTAACAATGCTAGATGGTATTCCATGGAGTCGAACGATTTCCTTGAGGTAAAGTGATGCTAGGGATGAGGTAGTTCTTTTACTTTTGACAGGTAAAAAGTGGGCGCTTTTAGTAAGCCTATCCACTATTACCCAAATGCTAGTGTTGCCTCTCCTAGACTTAGGCAGCCCATCGATGAAGTCCATTGAGATGCTATCCCACTTCCACTGCGGGACCTCCAGAGGATGTAGTAGTCCGCCAGGCTTTTTCTGTTCCGCTTTAACCTGTTGGCACACCATACACTTAGAAACGAATTCTGCCACGTCCTTTTTCATGCCGTTCCAGAAGAAAGTCCTTTTTATGTCTTTGTACATTTTATCTCCGCCTGGATGTATCGTCATCTTGGAATGATGCGCTTCCTCGAGAACCTTCCTTATTAAATCTTTCGTCTGTGGGACGCATAGTCTTCCATCTCGCCTTAGTACACCCTTATCGTCAATGGAGTATCTGTTGAGGTGACTTGAAGTCTCACCCCTAATTAGCCTATCAATTATTTCCACAAGCTGAGGGTCTTCGCGTTGTGCTGTCCCTACTGAATCCACTAAGGTTGGGCGCACTTCGAGAGATGCTAGCAAGCCTGGTATAAAATCGGAGGAGGGCCTAAAGTCGAAGCTGGCTATAAACTCTAGGCTTTGTCTTTCAACAAACAACGGGCTTAGGGTCAATTTCTTTCGGCTCAACGCGTCTGCCACTACGTTGCCTTTGCCCGGGGTGTAGGAGATTTCGAAATCGTACGAGGCAAGAAACTCCATCCATCTTTGTTGCCTCAAGTTAAGATCCTTCTGCGAGAAAAGATATTTCAACGATTTATGGTCAGTGTAAAGTTCGAACTTCTCACCTAGGAGATAGTGTCGCCAAGACTTGAGTGCAAAGACGATGGCGGCTAACTCAAGATCGTGGGTTGGGTAGTTCTTTTCGTGCACCTTCAATTGCCTTCCGCCATACGCTACTACCCTTCCTTCTTGCATTAAAACGGCGCCTAGCCCTGTCCCACATGCGTCCGTATAAACAGTGAACATCTTGCTCCCATCTGGCAGCGTCAAAACTGGGGCTGTTGTGAGAGCCCTTTTCAGTCGTTGGAAAGCAAACTCGCAATCCAAATCCCAATTGAACACTAGATTCTTCTTAGTCAATTTCGTGAGTGGAGCTGAGATTTTCGCAAAATCCTTTATAAATTTTCGATAGAAACCTGCTAGTCCTAGAAAGCTTCGGACCTCAGTTGCATTCCTTGGTGTCTTCCAATCCTGTACCGCCACTACCTTAGCAGGGTCCACTGCTAACCCTTGTTTGGATACTATGTGCCCAAGGAACCTCACCTCTTCCCTCCAAAAGTGTCATTTGGAGAATTTGGCTTTTAGTTGATGGACTCGCAAAGTTTCCATGATTGCCCTTAAGTGCTGAGCATGTTCCTCTTCACTCTTTGAAAAGATAAGGATATCATCTACGAAGACCACTACGAATTTGTTGAGGAAATCTCTAAATACCCTACTCATCAGGTCCACGAAGTAAGCAGGTGCATTTGTCAAGCCGAAAGGCATGACAAGCCATTCAAAGAAGCCGTCTGGGGTTCTGAAAGCCGTTTTATCGATGCTATCTTCAGCCACCCTTAGCTGATGAAAACCGGTTGCTAAATCGAGTTGGGAGAAAACAGACGCTCCTACGAGCTGATCAAACAAATCGTCAATTCTAGGGAGAGGGTGCCTATTCTTTTTCGTCAGCTTGTTGAGCTCCCTATAGTCAACACATAGACGGAGTGAACCATCCGCCTTTGTAGCGAACACCACCGGAGCGCCCCATTCTGAAATGCTCCTCCTAATGAACCCCTT
Source organism: Allium sativum (assembly GCA_030737875.1). NCBI lineage: Eukaryota > Viridiplantae > Streptophyta > Magnoliopsida > Asparagales > Amaryllidaceae > Allium > Allium sativum. The sequence goes on from CM060919.1 coordinate 344,453,326, forward strand.
TTCTAGAAGCTCTTTAATCTGTTTACTGAGCTCTTTCCTTTCTCGTGGAGCCATATGTCTAACGGGTAACGCAACGGGCTTTGCATTATCTACAAGGTATATGCGGAAGTCTATTTCCCGCTTCGGAGGCAAGCCCTTCACCTCTTCAAAGACATCCGGATATTCCCGGACCACTCTAACTGATTGCAAATTTTCAACAGAGGCATCTAGCGATTCAAAATAACTAAGCATAACCGCATACGAGGGATTACAAGAAATTTCCAAAGTATTACCGAGCTGGGTTAGGAGCCTAACAACCCTTCTCTCACAATCAAGGATGGCCCCATTACTGGATAGCCAATCCATACCCAAAATCAAACCATAACCCGAAAAGCCCAAAACAAAGGCACTACATTGAAATTCTACACTTAGAATAGAAATTTTCAATCCCAAACAGATCATAGACAAATGAGCTGGGCCCCCAATTGGGTTTGATACAATTAAGGGGTCCTCTACCATACTAGTTTTTAGGTGCAGAGATTCTACTAAAGCAGACGAGATAAAGGAGTGTGATGCGCCAGAATCAAATAAAGTGCGAACGGGGTGATCATAAAGATAAACTACACTTTCTACAGAAGTATTTATACCTCGCTGTTGCAAAGGTGGCGCTTCTAGCACATGAACCTGTGCCCCTGGGGTGGATCCAGTGCCCTGCCCCTGTCCTCGTTTCCTTGGGCAGTCCTTAGCCCTGTGGCCTGTCTGACCGCACGAAAAGCACCCACCATTCTCCTTGGCCTTCTTCTTCCGGCAGTCCTTTACTAAGTGCCCCACTTTGCCACAGAAATTACACTTCCTCTTCTCTTTGTTGCCTTTCCCGCCCTTCTTAAAGTCCGTCTTCTTAGGCTGCAAACCCTCTTTCTTCCCTTGAGAGCTTTCTGCCTTTGTCTCCTTCTTGCCCTTATCCTCTTCATTCAGCAATGCCATTTGCACCAATCTTTCATACGTGGCTCCCATGGGTATATGGGTCATGTCCAAACTGTGTAATGGCTCATTCAACCCTTTGACGAAACGGAGAGCCTTCTTGTGCGGGGTATTGACTAGGTCAAGCCCAAACCTAGCCAGCTCATCGAACTGATTCACATACTCTCTGACTGTCTTGTCCCCTTGTTTAAGAAATAAGAATTTTTCCAACTGCAAACTTATTTCCGCATCTGAGAGAAATTTGGTCTCAAACCTTGCCCTAAAGTCCTCCCATGTCTCCACTGGTCTTTCAGCATTAGTGACTTCCCACCAGTAGGAAGCCTCGCCCTTCAATAGCCATACTGCCAATTGTACTTTTTGTCTATCTTCTACCTCAAAGATGATAAATAGGTCTTCAGTCTCTTTCAGCCAATTCCTAGCTGCCACGAAGGACTCAGTTCTATGGAAATCCCTTCCTCCCATGGCTTTAAAATCTTTACATATCTTAGCGAACGTGTTTCCCCGAGGAGGAGGTGGAGGAAAAGGTGCTGCTGCAGCTGGATGATTCCCTGCAGCTGGGGGAGGAGGAACGGTAGGACCTGGCTGAGTGGCCCTAGCTTCTAAGAATCGTCTAAACCAACCAGGTATTGGCACTCCTTCAGGCAAGTTAAGATCTTGGGACATGCTGAAACAAAAAGGATAGATTCAAAACGAAGGATAAGAGATAGTTCCTATGGCTTTGGGGAGTGGACTTTGCCTTTTAAAATAAAATAATATTTTATTTTTTTAAAAATGCTTCTTTAAATTTCCTTTTTGAAAATAAATTTCAAAACTTTTTATCTTATCTGGTAAACCTATGCTCTGATACCAAGTGAAACACCCCACCTCCGTTAGGGTCACTCTCAAAGGGAATGCCCTAATTTTGGTGGAGGTTTATAAGTACAAGTCACAGATATACAAGACAGATATAAGAACACATATTTGTAAACAGCGGAAGAACAACAAACTTTATTTCACAAAGTCAAATACGTGTTACAACAACATCCTTTCCAAAAGCATAACATAACACTTTCATAATCTGTCTTGAGTACATTATTTAAAGAAGCATAAATAAAACGTAGATAAACTGCAAAAGCCCCATAGTGGATTGTCCAAAGCCATAGTTCAAAACAGGAAAGTCCAAGCAATACATTTCTCTTCTTCAAGCTGGATGTTGAGGTTGGTCAAGCTGCTGTGTTCCCTCCCTGAGTACCTGGGGGGGAAACGGAAGAAAGAAGACGAAAGAAAAGTAGAGTCAGACATAAAGCCTGAGTAAGTCTAGTACTATTTTGTCTATGAATAAAGAACTGGGTATGATAAGTATAAACAAGAAGTGGGCAAGCACAATAAACTTGGTCAAGTTGTCTAGGGTCGAATATACTATCGTACCCCATGTTAATCTCTGAACCCATATAAACTAGTTTCCAACTGGCACCCCATAACCAGGGTGATGTGATCCATTCTATGATGATCGGCTCCTACTCGCAAAGTTACATGTGTCTTACGGCCCCCGATGTCTGTAGTCACCTATGCTGGTCCCACCATGGGGTGTATCAAGTCCCATAGTGGCAACCCGACACAACCTTAGAGTGCACAGGTATGCTACTGGTGTCCAGTGCCTTATTTTTCTGCGCCGGAGTGTGTGCACGCCCGCACCCCGTTAGAACCTACACTGCTACACCACCGCCGTCGATTTGACCTCTTACAATCAGCCCAGTAATCGTGCCCCACCCTGCCTAGTTTCAGGGTATCCTGATACACCTTTTAGGGTTACTGCTGAAAAGGGTCCCCCGTTACTAGGTTTTCTATCTCTAGCCAACATGCTAAGTTGGTTAAGTGTTTCCTAACCTAACCCCACCAGTCCGCTTAGTTTAGCATGTTCCATTTTGATTAAGTCTTTAGTTCACTTAATCCTATCAGCCTTAATTGTCTTATTAAGGCCCGGACCTCTCACATTAGACAGGTATTGTTGTGGCTGCCTGTTGCCGGTTGGTTCCGGGCAGTCTTACGCCACAACTCAGTCTAACCTCGGGTCCTTGCTGGGCTCCATGTTTAACCTCTCACATTGGATAGGTATTGTTGTGACTACTGGACAGCCGGGCGGTTCCGGGCAGGTTTACATCACAACTCAATCCAACCTCGGGTTAAACACATCGTATGTTCTACATTTACATATCTTGTCATTCCTCTTTATTTCTTATATGTAAATATTTGCGGCCCATTATTAAGTTAATGGTGTAAAGGTTACACCAATCACGGGCCCAACCCATACTTGAATTTGGGCCCTTTTTACTTTAGTTTTCATTCATTGAATTAATTTAGCCCAACGTTATTTACCCCCGTTTTTACACGTTCGTTTATATATATTGGGCTTAGCCTTTTAAAGCCCAATTTAGCCATGCGAAAGGGGAGGCTTAAAGCGTGATTACATACACAAAGAGGGGAAGGTGAGCGCATGAACTTGCATATGACGTTGGAAATACATACTAGAAACTGGTGTACTTGCAAAGTGGTAACATAGGTGACATGGATCAAAGCATGTGAACTTGTAATTGAGATATCATTATTGACCCATGAACCTATATTTTTACTTAGGCATAATGTCAAGCATAAGCATGGCATAAATACTTCTAGCATAAACATGGCATAATATCAAACATAAGCATGGCATAAGTATAGTTAAATTTGTTCATAAGGTTTCTACATGTTTACAAAGGGGATACTTTGTTACTAACACAAAAGCATAGTTCAACTTAATCATGATTTAAGTTTAATCACATAACGATGGTATAAATATACTTATGCATAAATATTCCTAATCTTGGTGTCTGCTTAAACTTGCAAAAAGGGATTTTTGAGTCTAACCTAGCCATGTCTCACATATGTCATCATATAATTCTTTTAAACAAGATAGACTTAATCATGGATTTTAATTATGCCAAATATCATTCATAGCCTAGCCATATTCACAAGTTTTGCAAAAGCATGACTTAATACATGGATTATGGTGTCAAAATTCCAACATAGTTTCATATGAACTATAACAACCAAACTTGTTTCAATTACTTGCAAAATGATTATGCACTAAAAATATACATCATGATGGCATAATAACAAAGCCTCAAACTTGCATAAATTTCAATCAACTACATACATGTAGCTTCAACATAGATTACATAAATTGCGCAATATTCCAAACGTATATTTGCATAGAACTACCGCATGTAGTTCTTTATAATTGAATGACATAATTCAGAATATCCAACCGTATATAAATTGATAAGAACGCACAAATATGAATTTTATTGCCACAATTCAAGCATACATATCTACACAATCATTTGTTCATACCAAAGTAATACTCTACTTACAATGGTGTGATGAATTCTCTAGTTTAGGGATTGAAGACGCAAATTCCTTTGTTGAATTGATTTGCTTTAGGTTGCTTGAATTGCTTTAGGCTTTAGAACTTTCTCCCTAATCCTCCCTCTAGTTGGCGGCTACTCTTAGTCGTTCCTCAGCAACATGGCGGCTATGCTCTTAATTTGAATGAATAGATTAGGGTTTAGTCTAGGGTTGTTTATATAGAGGTTAGGAATTGATTAGGACCATTGATGTTGCTAGGTTAGATCGTAGCCATTCATTAGATAGAGAGACCAATTAGAACCCGCCACCTAGCCCTAATGACAAAGCAGACCACAGAAAATCGACCACACACTGACCTGGCCAGCCAGGTTGACTGGGCTCGACCAGGTCGACACCCCTGTCGACAGGGCTGTCGACAGCCCTGTCGACATGGGTAGCCCAGGTCGACAGCCCAGTCGACCTGGGTGGCCCAGGCGGGTGTTCTTCCACCCTGGCCCATTGGGCCCCACTTCGGAATATTTAATTATTTAATTCTGTTTGAATTTTAAATTTAATTCAAAACTTCCGAAGGCCATATCTTCTTCATACGGACTCCGTTTTTCGAAAACTCGGACTCTATTTCGCGTATTTTTCCGAGACGAACGCAATGGCGTATCCCGTTTCCCTTGGTTCTTTGATTTCAGATTAATTATACTTTAATTTGTTAATTTCACAGTTATAGAATTCTCGGGGTGTTACAGTTTAGGTCAAGTGTGGGGGGAGTCTGCATTGCATTCTTTTCACTTTTCTTTAAAAAAAATCTTTCTTTTTGTATAGGACCATCATGCATTTTAGGTCATAGAAACATGCATTTTTTTACGACTCATTTTAGATTGATACAACAAAATAAGTTAACAATTTTAGTCAGTTGATAGTATTTTTTTCTCCCAACTAAGATCGAATAAGAAATATAATGAAAAGTTGAATTTTGAGGGTTAATACTGTAACCGGTACATAGGGAGATTCTTAGGTGATGGCCATGAAGTTTATTCTAAATTGTAGTTTTGTTTAATGAGTGGAGGACTTAAAAATACTTATATTGGCTTTTCGAATCTTTAAAACTAAGTTGTGTTAAGCTGAATTTGCGTAACTCTCTCTTGTTCTTATATTTTCAATAATAATAATAATAGTAATAGTAATAGTAATCCAAGGGTATCCAACATTGCTTTTAAATCTAGCATTGGTGTGCAAACCTGTCAAGATCTATCCGACATGTTGTTGACAAAGTCAGCATCGGCATATCTTAGTCTCATTTTATGAGTTGGACACCTAAGGATTACCAACATGTTGTTGACAAAGTCAATGTCGGTCTGCACAATCCGCTAAGCTCTGTTCCATATATCATGGGTGGTATACCTTGGTCTTTTAAGTTAGGTGTATGCAATTAATCATAAATTTCAATTTTCTATAGACATAGAGAATAAGCGATGATTCCCAAGCACTTCTTGACCTATTAATTTGACTAGTCATACACAAGGAAATTAGAATACCACTTTACGAACTGTGATATGCAAACTAAGAATTTATTTCATGGCTACACTATGTTATCAACCGAACCAACTGGCCAAACTAGAACATAGCTTTGATAACTTGAATTATGTTAAAAATTTGTAACAAGTTGAGGTATCTAAAATAAAATCAACTGACTAAAATTTGTTAACTTACCTTGTTGTACCATTTTACTGAAACAAGTTGTATTTTTCATTTTTGTTTTCATTTGCATATGTCCATTGCACTCATGTAGTTGCATTAGAACCATAATATATTGCATTTGGATTTTGTGGGTAGTATCCGTTGAAAACCCTCACGAGTCACCACTCGTCCTACTAGGGACACCAAGAGGTTTAACGGCTTGTTGCATACGCTCAATGCAATTGTGCTTCCAACGAAAGTGTGACCTATCTAGTTTAGTTTTTCGTTTTAGTTTCACTTGAGGACAAGTAAAAGATAAGCATGGGGGTATTTAATTAACATGAAAATGTTTTTTTTATGCTTTTATATCTTATGTTTTGTATATAAATAAATATTACTTGGGTATTATTTTGTCACTTTTACAGGTATGTCGACTAAGCAACATGTAGTGAGAAAAATAGAAAATAGAGACTAATTAGTTGTGTGTGTATATATATATATATTTGAAAACTTGCAGATGAGGATCTCAAATCAAGATGCTTGTTGGACAAGAAAATACTTGGTAGAAAGGCTATGCATATCAACAATCAATGAAGAATGATCAAAGAAGCAAGAGGAAAAGAGGAAAGGCCCAATTTTAATAAAATTAACTAAGGCCCATTTGTGATTGTATTAGGTTTTAGGTTGGCTATCTATCCTACAATACCCATGTATTCTCATTGTAAATCATATCCATGAATTAAGAGTTTTCTTTTACTTTTCTGCGTTTTTATTTATTAGCAACTAGTGTCATCTACACAATTTGGTTTGGTGGAATACTAGTTGTCTTTTAAACTTATTTTCAGTGATTGGCCGTTAATTAGATTCAACGGTAATCCTAATTTCATTCTTGTTTGTTATCTAATTTCTACAATTTTAATTTCTGCTTTTTAATTGCTTTCCTAGGTCATACTGGATTGAATATAGATTTGATTAGATTCAAATCTGATTCAATTCAATAATAGTTTTACTTGCAGTTTCAATTTTTTTTTGTTTTCAAAACCAATCTCCAAGTTTTGTCTAACATGCCCATGAAATATATAAGTAATAAATTTTAATTTTTCTCCTTATGTTCGACCTGCATACTACATACCTATGCGCTTGCAGTTATTATTACATAAATTGCACTTTTCTAATTCATAGAAAGCGTCGATCACTTACTTAACATAGTAATCAATATTTTGAAATATAGTTTAAAGATAAACATAACGTTTTCAAACTTAAGTTCATTCGGCTTGAGTGAAATAATCTTCTGATATTTCAATAATGGATTTCGTAGATATATGGATACTATTTGAAGAATTTGGAAGATATAGATATTGATATTTCATATACGGTCGGCTGATTTCGAAATTTGATGTTGAATATAAGTCGATATGATTTCTATTTAAATCCTTATATTTGATATCAAATTGGATTTTGTGTTTGTTGTGAATGGTGTCTTCAACAACACTGTTCTTAAACCCAGTTGAGAATGAAGTTTATGAAATAAATCTTTTAATTAAGATTAATGAATTTTTCCAATGTGTAGTTTTCCAACTGATAAATTTAATTGGAATTGAATGGAAGTTTGATTTTTTGTTTATCGTGAACGATGTTTTAAATAACACTTATTCTTTAACCCAATTAAAGGAAAGATGATTTCTCAAGTTAGAGTTTTAATAAATCTTTTAACAAATATTTGATTGAATGAAATGGAGATTAAAACTATGTTAGAGTTTTAATAAATGTTTCAAAAAAGATTTGAAAAGAAAGAAGGTAATTAAACTTACCAAATACGAGGGTATTAGATATGAATTACTACCATTTTTCTCCATTGGATGAAGAGGATGGGAATGGGATAACGATACGATAGATTACCTTTATGTAAGGCTCGATAATCCCTATAAGGCTGATAAACCTTTTTTTTATTACTGCAACTTCTGCTTCTAATATTACAAAGTATGCTCCTACAAACAATTCACCATATTCGCACATAACACTTACTCCACACATTATTTTGCCTCCACCTTCTAATTCAACTCCACCATCTTCAGCTCCTTCTAAATCTACGTCAAAAAATACTAAGAGGCGAGCTAGAAGGAAGAAGGAAGCTGAGAGTGTGGATGACTTGGATAATTATCCTTGTTTTTATTATTAATTATGGATTAATGACTTTGGTTTTGAGACAACAAATTCGAATGGAAATCTGGTTAAGTTTGCTGATGCCATTACTATATGCGTGACATTTAGAGTTTTGATGTGAGTTTAGTAATTGGAGTTCTTACGGAGTTTTGTATTTCATTGCTGGGTGTTCTTATGGAGGTTTTGCGTATCACTGCTGCTACAGGGTATTTTGTTGATACTTGGTATAATGATAGTAATTTGTGGATTTCTGGATAGTTGTTCTTATGGAGTTTTTGTGTATCATTGTTGCCACAGGGTGTTCTATTGATAACTTGGACTAATGATAGTAATTTTTTGTGGATATGAGGATTCCAGGAGATGGATAGTTTTCGGAGGGTATTTGATTAGCAGTATTGATTTTTTTAGGTTTCATTTGTATGTAAGCCTTTTTTTCTCAACACTGCTATTGCTGAGTGATTCATGTTGCATTGTTAGTGTATAGTTTGTGGTTTTTTGTTGTAATCCCTTGTAAAAGTTACTTAGTGCTAATAAATTTTTACTTGCCTTTCAAAAAACCTTATAAACCATGATTTGAGTTAAGTTTGAGAAAAGAGAACATTATAAATCTTTGATAAGATTTAAGGGAATAGCTCCCAATATAAAGGATATTTGAGTAAAAGTATATTCTGAATTGGAACGAGTCGTATGATATGCTTATATATCACTTGATTTTAATGATGCGATAGTTATACGGAAAGACCCGGTTTCAACCCATTTTGAATAACTAATATGATGATTGTCGAAGATATTGAAGACAGTGGTACAAAACTGGAGATCTTCACATCGTTTGGATGCCTTGGGCAGTTCCTATTATAAGGTTAAAGTGGTGGTAATCCAGGCGTACATAGAGATCGACCTGATATGCAAGGGCTTCTCTACATTAGGGGACGAAGAATAAGGTTCCTTTGGTTTCGTTCAGACCTAGAACGAAGTTGTAAATGGATATATGTCTGATGTTGTATTTCATAACATAACTGATTAGTTGTTATTGATGATATATCTGTGGTGGCTAGCTTATCACCATTTTTTGAGGCATATGAACTCAAATGTTTTATTGTTAATAGAAACTGATCATATGTGTGAATTGACAATGCGGCATGCTAAGATGCTAATAGATCAAAGATTTTATTTAAAAGCAGAGCTTTGTGGATGATGATTAAAGAAGGCTGATATAGTATAGCTGTGTTGAGATGTGACTTCGACAAGCCTCACAACTTGGGAATGGCCTAAAACAGAATGAAAAACAATAGAGCGGACCAACGTTTCCTTATAGCAAAAAATGATGCCATGGTATGGAGCCCAGGAAATTTACTTATGTGGATAATGGAGTTGAGGCGCCTCAAACGATTGTCAATCAATGAGCAAGATGACGATTAACAACGACCGGGGGAATGTTATGTTCAGTTAAGATTCTAACCAGTCATGTATAGTGTTGGCCGGCTCTGCCGATCTAAGACTCACACACGCCTAAGTCCTGAACATCTTGCTAGAGATTGGCTGAACTGGATAAGGAAGATCATTTTCCTTGGTCATTGGTGGAAATTCAACTTTCAATACAAGCTTGCGTTTTCAGTTGTAAACCTATATGGCGACATAATAGGATGTGGTATTATGTCATCTAAGATTGATACATTTATTTTCGAAATTGATTTTCACACTATGCACTAGTACTAATAAAAGAAAATTTTCGTGTATCAAGCATGTTTGGCTATTATAAGGTAAAAGTCTATCCTCTAGTTTGTTCTTGCATTGTGTGATAGGACTTGAATCTTATAATACCTTCATTTTTCAAAAAGCATTGCGGTTTTTTATGACTGGTATTTATGTGGAAAAAACCCGTTCCATGCTATGCGACGTGGTCCCGTGATTTACCAAACTTTAAAATGAAGTATAATAATTGTTTTGGTTCTCATTCCAATCTGATGACTGACTGGGATTTAATTTTTTCCACCTAAACTCTGGATGCCTATATTTTCCATATGGGAAACTAGTAGTTTAGGTTTTGCATATATCTTATAGAGTAAGATTCTGGATTGAAGCTGTCCAGAGCATTTGATAGTCTTCCATTGTGTATTGTATTGTATTTTTTATTTTCCGATATTTGTGATGTATTCTGATGTAAGATTGTTGTAATAGCAATGAAATGTTCTTTTATGTTTTTGTTCTGATGTGTTGTATCCCATAACGGTTCTAGGATTTCTTCCCTTTTGGGTCGGACCTGTGTGGCTTACGGTCGATTCGAAAGGCAGGAGTTTTTGGGTCGTCACATTTGGTAACAGAGCTTTGGTTTACAAAGATTTGGGGATACGACTCATTAGAACATGAAGAAAGGAATCATCGGTGATAGGATTAGTAATATCCTATAAGAATAACTCATTAGAGATAGGGTTAGTAATGCCCTAGAATGAGTTTGAAAACTATTATATATAAAAGAATACAAATTGGTGTATTCATAAAAATGAATTTGATTATGAAAAATTATATCTTATAATAATAATTTGAGTATTTATTTGATGATTGAGTTTGGACTATTAAGTATAAGAAGATTTTGCATATACGTTTGGTCGAACGACGTGATGTAGAATCACACTATAGTTTCTCGGGGATGATTATGGTGATTGTTTCAACATCATCAGTGTTTATTTTTGAGTTTTGAAAGTGGGATGTCAATATAATTCCAATTTACTGGTGTGAGGACCAAGAACTTAGCTAGAGTTCAATGTTTGTAATTTGACTTTGAAAATATACTTTGAGTATATAAAAGATATACGTTTTGACAACATATAAATTTGAAAATTTAATCAACAACTTTATTGCTGATTATGATGTGTGATAATTAGTTTAACTAATAAAAATATTGGAATGATAAAACTAATATGAGAATGGATCATAAATTGATCCAAGCCAGATTTAATGTTGAATTGGTTTAGAAATTAGTTGGGATTGGGTATATGTACATCGGACAGGTTATTGCATGGGAGTTAAGAAGAGGAATAAAATTACATGCCCAACGCAAATGTACAAATTTACTATATTGATTGGGTTTGACGATTTTATGAGCCAATTGGCGAACCTCTCGCTTTTGGATTTTCTTTTTGATTGATGAAAGCCCGAAGAGCCAAGTTGTAATTGTAATGGTTGACCAGTACAATGGAGGTTACGGCGAATTTTTTTGAAAATTTAAGGCGTTAGCCAAATTTTAAGAAATTGGGAAGTTCTTAGAAACTAGAAAGTTAAAGAACTGAAGTAAGTTAAAGTGAAGGCTGAGTTGATTAAGTAAACAACCTTCAGTTTCATCTTCCTTTTCGAGGATGAACTTTTTTTAAGTGGGTGGATGTAATAACCCATATTTTTAGTCAATTTAAAAAAAGGATTTAAAGATGTTTAAAAGGATTTTTACATGAATAAGTCTGATTTAAATTTCAAAATTTCAGTAAATACTGAATTTGGACATGAAAAATATGAAAAACAAATTAAAATTTGGTTTTATATGTTACTGGGATTAAAATGAGATAAGTAAACTTTTAAAATCAATTCAAAAGTTCAAACATAGAAAATCAATAATTTAATATTATTTTGATGACCTGAAAATAGACCATTTTTGAGATAGTCTCATAATCAGACGAAACCAATTTTATCGGACCTAGAACATCAAAATATGGTAAGGTTTAAAATTTCAAGTCGATTAGAGTTAGTATGTAAACATACATAACATAAACGTATATTGAAAAACTAGTTGAAATTCAGTAAAAGTTAGAAATAAGGCCGGTTTACAAAATGTCCCTGAATTTGGTGAGACTAATTTTATTGGAATCGAGTTAGTAAAATATAGTAAGGTTTCAAAATTCGTATTGATCGGACTTACGGTTTGGTCACATGAATTAAAAACGTATAGAAATTGTTCTATTGAAATTCGACTTGAAATAAAGCAGTTTTGGTTAATGCAGAGCAATTGAAAAATATTATTAAAATGGTAAATGACAACCTAACTAACACTAACCTGTACTAATTATTTCATAAGTATTGGGATTAATTTAAATATAGATACAACCTTCCTAAGTTAGACCTTAAAATTAAACTAACCATTTATTTAATTTCATCCTTATCCTTTCTTCACAACTTCCCACATCTTCTCCACTTTAGACAACTCAGTGTCCTTCATTACACATGTCCCGCTCTTCCTTAAACATTGTTCCCTAAGTCTTACGCAAGCCATGTAAGAGAGAGCCATCGTTATCCCATTTCATTTCTTTTTCTAATTTTACTTTTTCTTTCCTTAAACTTTCACGTCTTCCTCCCTAAGCTCCACCGCCACGTACCTCCACTCCAGCCCACTTCCGCCCACTACTCACCCTCCTCCCCACCTGTGCAAGCTATTCCATCCCCTCCTTGCACCATGGCCTCTAATTCTCTCCAAAATCAATTTTCCCCTTTTACAAACACTAAATCACCTTCCATATACTTCACCCAATCACCCAAATCTCCACCTCTTTACACCCTCACCTCTGCAAGCCGTGGGCCCCACTAAGCCCCCAAGCCCCTTAAAACCCCTAAAAATATGATTTTCCCTCTCTCAATTTCAATTATACGTATAAATATGTTTATATTATTAGTAGCTGGTGAATTAGTGTGGAAAGGTGTGAGTTTGGGTAGAAAAGTCCTACATACGAAGAGTCGTGTTGTTGGATCGCTATGGTGAGAACCCCTCACACAAGTTTTTTTCAACTAGTTTAGTTAATATAACTAGTTTACTATGTTTGGGAGATTAGTTAAATTTTATGATATTCGTAAGTTGTTATTGTGATAATTTTGGTTTGTGATAGGGTTTAATGATGTTTAACATGATAAAATGTGACTTTTAAGTGATATACATGTAGCTGCTTGGGTATGTGACACCTAGAAATAATAGTGTTAACCTGGAAATTTATTGAACCTTAAATGGTCATTAGAAAACAATTAACTAATTATTGGTTAATGTATATTGCTGTTGACCCTATTTGGATAATTGATTGATGATGGGTTGATACCAATGGTTGAAATATACCTATTGATTGATATTGCGGTTAATCTGTTGATTGACAAGCATATGTAAGCGTTAATGGTTTAAGGCTTATACGGTATGTACCACGATATGTGATAATTGGATGTTAATAGTCAGTAATAACTATTATTGGATGCTTATGATGTATGAAATCCATAAAAATTGAATTATATGGTGATTGGTTGAACCTTATTCCAATTCGGAATTAATTTGAGTATTTTATTAATAAAAAATTTAGTGAAAAATAAAAGTTTGAATTTGATGTCCGATTTTGGATGGACGCAAATTTTATAAAATTACGAGGAATCTACGTAACTGAAATGAATTTATTTGAATTTATTTTCATAAAATTATGGCATGTTCGAGTTTCATTTTTAAAATGAATGTAATGGGTAAAAGTGAAGATTGGTTAGGGTATACTGAAAAGGTTTTAACAAATTTTCCTTTTTAGAATTATATGGTGGTCAAGCAGACGTTCCCCCTCTGTAACAACCCGGAATTTTGGAACCAATTTAAAATTTTTATTTTAGCAATTTTAATGGATTTTAAATATTTAAAATAATTTATTTTAAATAATAACGATTAAAAATTTATTTAAATCGAAGTTTGGATGAATACATTTATTTTAATTTAAAAGGAGTTAGAAATAGCGCGGCAGTTTGAAAATTTGAATTCGAACTTTGACTGAACGTACAGGATTCAAAATAAGTCGGATTTTAGTGAAACCAAAAATATTTAAATCTATTTAAAAATATCTTTTCAACGAATCGTTACACCCTCCCTCCCCCCTCCCTCCAAGCTGCACCCGTCGTTCCTCGTCCTCCTCCGCGAGAAGATAATTTCGCTAAGATCTGCAAAGACTTCTATGCTATGGGCGGAAAGACATATAATGGAACTGAGATATTTTGTAGAGGAAAGAAATTGGCTCAAAGAAATGGAGGATTTGTTTAAAATTTTCAAAGTTGATGATCGTAGGAAGATTCAGTTAGCCACTTGACTACTGAAAGATGAAGCTTCGTTTTGGTGGGAAGTGACGCAAGCAGGGTGTCCGGTGGACACTTGGGATGATTTTAAACAGAGGTTTGAAATGAAATTTCTTTCTCAAGCTGAGAGAAGAATGCAAAGGAAAGGTTCTTGGTGCTCAAGCAAGGAGGTGTGACAGTCAAAGAGAATGTTAACAAATTCAACCAATTAGCAAGGTTTGGGTTGGAGCTGGTAGATACTCCGCATAAGAAGGCTTTGCGGTTTGCTAAAGGACTGAATGAACCCCTCTATGGGTTAGCTATGTCTAATATTCCAATGGAAGCAACTTTTGAAAGGATCGTTGATATGGCCTTGATGCATGAAGAAGATAAAGCTGACAAGAAAGAAGTTAACGTTGAGGAAACATAAAACGAGAAAGTATGGCCAAAGAAGGGACAACAACAGCAACAACAACAAAAGAAAGGTGGAAAGAATGACAAGGCTAAGGATAAGAGTAAGTGCCACAATTGCGAATGTGAGGGTCATTTAATAAAGGACTGCAAAAGAAGGAAGAATTCTTGCTTCAGTTGTGGAGAGGTCGGACACTTTTCTAAGGAGTGCCCAAAGAAGAAAGGACAAGGTCAAAGGGCAGGAGCTTCTGGAGAGCAAGTGCACGCTCTCTCGGTCAGTGCTCCAGATCGAGGTAGGAAAGTTTCCGTGGAAGGTTTGATTTCCCTTTCCAATTACCCTATTAGAACTATTTTTTATTCTGGCGCTTCGCATTCATTTATATCTGATTCTGTACTTGAGTCTCTGCACCTTAATACTAGTATGGTAGTGGATCCCATTGTTGTCTCAAACCCCATTGGTGGTTCGGCTCATTTGTCCATGATTTGTTGGATTTTGAAAATATATGTGTTAGGCATCGAGTTTGAGTGTGACGCATGTGCTTGGTTTTATGGGCTATGGTTTGATTCTAGGGATGGATTGTCTAGCAGGTATGGTGCCATTATAGATTGTGAGAGGAGAGTCATCATACTTTTGACTTGCCATGGGAGGACCCTCGAGATTTCTTGTGTCCCTTAGTGGTCTGTTATGCTTAGTTTCCTAGAGTCTCTGGATGCGTCTATCGATGATTTGCAATCTGTACCAATAGCCCATTTGTATTCTGATGTTTTTGAGGAGGTTCAGGGCTTACCTCCAAGGCGCGAGATCGACTTTCGTATATACTTGGTAGACAATGCAAAGCCAGTTGCATTACCTGTGCGCCATATGGCTTCAGGAGAAAGGAGAGAGCTTAGTAAGCAAGTAGGGGAGCAACTTGAGAAAGGGTTATTAGGCGAAGCATATCTGAATGGGGTGCTCTGGTAGTATTCACAACTAAGGCAGATGGTTCTCTTCGCTTGTGTGTGGATTATAGAGAGTTGAATAAACTTACAAAGAAGAATAGGCACCCACTCCCGAGGATAGATGATTTGTTTGACCAGCTTGTTGGTGCATCAGTATTCTCTCAATTAGACTTGGCTATGGGGTTTCATCAATTGAGGATGGCCGAAGAAAGTATAGACAAGACCGCTTTTAGGACTTCAGAAGGTTTCTTTGAATGACTCGTTACCTTTTAGGTTGGCGAATGCACCTGCCTACTTTGTTGATTTGATGAGTAGGGTGTTTCGGGAGATTTTAAATAAGTTCGCCGTGGTCTTTGTTAATGATATCTTGATCTTCTCAAAGAGTGCGGAAGAGTATTCCCAACATTTAAGAGAAATTTTGAAAACTCTGTGTGCGCATCAGCTTAAGGCGAAATTTCCAAATGCCATTTTTGGGGAAAAGAGGTGAGATTTTTAGGGCATGTGGTCTCTAAGGATGGGATAGCAGTAAATCCCGCAAAGGTAGTTGCTGTTCAAGATTGGAAAATTCCTAAGAATGTAACGGGAAGTAAGAAGCTTTCTCAGATTGGCAGGCTATTATGGGAAGTTCATTAAGGACTTCGCGAAGATATCAACCCCACTCACTAAGCTGGAGAAGAAGAATTTGACGTTTTCATGGGATATGGATTGTGATGTTGCTTTCCAATGATTAAAGAGGGCTCTGACAACAACCCCAGTCTTGATTTTGCCCGATGGAACAGTGTACACTGATGCATGTGGTACAAGGCTTGGTGCAGTTCTGATGCAAGAGGGAAAGGTAGTATGTTATGGGGGTAGACAGCTAAGAATTCATGAGAAGAACTACCCTATCCATGATTTACAACTAGCTGCCATAGTATTCGTGCTTATGATGTGGCGTCATTATTTGCATGGAGAGAAGTTCGAGTTGTACACCGATCACAAATCTCTCAAGTACTTGTTCTCGCAGAAGGATCTTAATTTAAGGCAACAAAGGTGGATGGAGTTCCTAGCATCTTATGACTTTGAGTGTGCTTATACCCCTAGCAAGGGTAATGTGGTGGCAGACACACTAAAATGGCAGAGGATGGCCTTAAGTCCTCTGTTTGTAGAGAGGAAAAGCTTGGAGTTCAAATTGACTTTTGACTTTAGACCCTCCATCGAGTTTTTGCCTAGCTTATTTGCATAACTGGAGGTGCGACCTACTCTTATGGATTAGATAGGTGCTTCGAAGAAAAAGGATCCACAGATTTTAGACATCTTGGATAGGCTCAGTAAAGGGGAGACTTCTAGTTACCTCAGTAGATATGCCGTAGACGATAAAGGGTGGTTGCGACGAGATGGAAGACTTTATATTCCCCAAACAGGGAGTTTGTTAAAGACAGTCCTAGAAGAAGCCCATCATTCTAAGATGACTATTCATTCAGGAGGTGATAAGATGTACAGATATATGAACAGGGTTTTCTTTTGGACTGGGATGAAGAAATATGTGGCAGAATTTGTTTCTCAATGTTTGGTTTGTTAGCCAGTTAAAGCTAAGCAAAAGAAGCCTGGTGGTTTACTTCATCCTTTGGAGGTTCCGCAGTGGAAGTGGGAGAGCATCTCTGTGGATTTCATAGATGGGTTGCCTAGATCGAAGAAAGGCAACACCAATATTTGGGTTGTAGTAGACAGAATTACTAAGAGCGCTCATTTCATTCCGGTTAAGAGCAAGGGGACGACAGCTTGGTTGGCAGCAGTTTATGTTCATGAGATAGTCCATCTTCATGGAGTACATTCCAGCATTGTAAGTGATCGTGACCCCATTTTCACCAGTGAATGTTGGAAGAGCTTGCAAGAAGCATTAGGTACACGGTTGTGTTTAAGCACCGCTTATCACCCACAGACCGATGGACAGACAGAAAGGGTGAATAGAGTTCTTGAGGATCTTTTAAGGCTTTGTATCCTAGACTTTGGAGGGACTTGGCAAGAGCACCTTCCTTTAGTAGAGTTCACCTATAACAACAGCTATCAAGCTAGCATTGGCATGGCAGCCTTCGAAGCATTATACGGATGACCCTGTAGATCACCGACTTGTTGGTGGGAATCTACAGAAAGACTACTACTTGGACCAGAAATGGTTAGAGAAACGTCTGAGAAGATTGACCTTATTAGATGGCGAATGAAGACCGTGCAAGATAGGCAGAAATTCTACGCAGACAAGAGAAGGACCGACATTGAATTTGAAGTAGGAGACATGGTTTTTATTAAGGTGTCCCCTTTGAGGAATGTGGTTTGCTTCGGATCTGTAAGGAAATTGGCGCCAAGATTTGTACGGCCATTTCCCATAACAGAAAGGATTGGCCAAATGGCCTATAGAGTAAAGCAGCCAGAGAGGCTATCAGGCGTTAATGATGTTTTCCACATTTCTCATTTGCAAAAGTGCTTGCATGATGTCGTGGAAGTAGTTGAGCCAAGTATATTGGAGGAACTAGAGGTGGAACGGAAGGCGACAGTCAGACGAGTTCCTACCCGTATTCTTGGATCATAAGTTTAGAAGCTACGCAATAGAGAAGTCAAGTTGATGAAAGTTCAGTGTGGAGGTAACCCAGAGGATGCAACTTGGGAGACCGAAGACAAGATTTGTGCTTCGTACCCTTTTCTTTTCGAGGGTATGTTCTTAACTTTCTTTCCAAAGCTTTTATTTATACTTGTTTCTATTATTTTGGTATATCCTATCGATCGAATCTTCGACCTTTAGGTAGACATCCCAAGGATGTAAACATGTGTTTGAGACATGTTATGTTTGGTGGATGCAAGTGTTTGCTAGTGGTTGCTCTTGGATGCATATAAACACACATTAGGCACTAGATCAGCTCAATCACTCTCATACTGCATATGGATGTGTGTGTGCATTTTTCTTTTTTAAATGGATGAATGTGGATGTATCATCATATGGATGTTACATTTGGATGGATGAGTGTGCACACATATAGAACTTACAAGTTATGTTAGGATGATTTGCATACATATTGGATTCATGACACTAACATACATTGCATTAAGGAGGTCGACTTAATCAGTAGACCGCTTGATCTTCTGCATTAGCGTCGGGACATATTCACACACCTTTGCATATGTTCTTATAAGCATTAGAAATCATTTAAGGACAATGGATGCCTGTGATTGGTGGATGAGCAGATGGATGTGGATGGTAGGATATGCATTCTTCTTAATTTAGAGATTTCGGGGACGAAATCCTTTGAGCAGGAGAGAATGTAACATCCCGAATTTTAACAACACTAAAAATGATAAATTAAAGAATAATTGACTTAATATTCATAATTAAGTGAAACAAATTATGCTATTGCGTTCGTCTCGGAATTCTGGTCAGTTGCGTAAAACGGACACTGAAGTTATTAAGGTGTGAAGTTTGTATACATGCAAGAAGAGCATACATACATACATACATATATAAATATGTAACGACCTAGAAAATATGAACCAATTTGAAAATTTTAAATTGGCTAAAATAGTGGATTTTAAATATTTAAAATAAATATTTTAAATAATAGTGATGAAAAGTAGGTTTGAATCGACGTTTGAAAATAAATATAATTAATTTTAATGATAAACAAGGCCTGAAATGGCGCTGCAGTTTCAAAAATTGAATTCAAACTTTGTCGGACTGTACTGGGTGCAAAACAAAACGGATTTAAGTGAAACTAGAAATATTTAAATCTGTTAGTGAATACCTTTCTAACGAATCTGAAAAATCGAAGTTTTATAGCGGAAAGCAAAAGTTATGGCCAAATGAATTTTCAGAAAGGTCGCTATGGAATTTATATAGCCCGTGAAATTGGCCATTTTGCATACGACCTCGGAATTCGACGAAACCACTTTTGTTGGATCCGGGATGTGAAGTTATTGCTAGGTTTCAAATTTCATAATTTTTGAAGCTAGTATGTGAGCGTGGCAAAGGAAAACGTGTTTTGGTCAATTACAGTTAAATTGGATCGACCAGAAATGGGCCTTTTTGCAAAAGGTCTAAGAATTCGATGAAACCAGTTTTGTTGGGACCGTATCGTCAAAACATAGCCAGATTTATTTTTTTGGAATTTTTCGAATCAGTTTGTGGCCCTGGCAAATTGAGATGTACGTTCAAATTGAATATGGAATGTTATATATTTTTAATTTGAAGGAAAACTGACTGAAACAATCGAATGGGCCTACGAAACATATCCCATTGTGTTCGGAATGGGGGTAAAACGCTAGGGACGACAGTCGTTGGGTTTGGATTGGTGTTCGTATGAGATAAGGGGTATTTTCGAAATTTTAAAAAAATATATAAATAAAAGAAAAAATATGATTGGGCCATATCCTCTTCTCTCTCCCCGACACTCCAGATCGCGCGGCGGAAATGAACTCAACCCCTTCTCTCCTCGATTGCTCTCAATCCGCTCAAAATTAGGCCTCCATCCTGTTGAGGATTTTGTAGAGCTAGTCAAGATCTTCAAATCCATAGCAAGTTTGGATTTTTTCATTGAGTATCCTTCGAGTTTCGAAGCCCCGAGGTCGCGGACTTTGCACCGCCGCCAGCATCACCTCCGACCACCGAGTTCAACGAGGTTGCCCTCGTTCTGCGCGCCTCTCTTTCCTCTTCCAGGTGGCAGTGGCCGATTGTCCTATAGTGCAACGGTTGTCGAGCAAAAATCAAACCTAGTTTTGAATGTTTATCGTGAGGTACGGCTGATTAATTATATAAACTATTTAATATCAGTTCTAAGTGCTACCGTTTTATATTTCACTGTAAAAATCATATCTTTTTCGTTTCTTGACGAAATTCAGTGAAACAAGAGACAGTGGACTCGTGTGGACGTCTTCTACATTTTAGAAGAGACCGCATATTTTTCTGAGCCTTCTGCTATTTTTGGTGGAGTGGAACCCAATGTGAGATTTCTAATTTATAAATGATATGGAAAACGACGATGTATAAATTATATAGTCGATGTATGAGTTATATAAGCGTTGTACACCCATGTATAAGCGTTGTATAAGTTGTACGATCGATGTATAAGTTATATATGCGTTGTAAAATTTATATATGTGTTGAAATAGAAGTAAATTGCTATATATAAATATATATATATATATATATACATACGCCCCTCGTCCACAAACCATGGACGATATTTATTGATTGTGATTGGTGTGAAAATTGATTGATAGCGATTGATTGATTGGGATTGTTTGTGGTTAATATTGATTGATTGTGGTTGAAAAATACCCGTTTGTGGTTGAGAAATATTTGGTTGAAACCACATAGGATTAGTTTGTGGAAATGAAATAAATATACATGCCGCTTGCGTGCGAACTAGATGCATGATTCCCCATTGTCAAAAACCGCGAGGTTTTGAGGTAGAGCGAGGAGCCGTACTAGGGACGGTCCCGGTTTTAACTACCCTGTCGTTATGCTGCCGAAATTTCGAATAATATTCATGTGTTTGAATTATTTCGTTTGTTGAAACTATATTTATTCGTTGAATTGAAATTCATGTGTTGAATGGTGTTCGTGCTTTAAATATAAAAATCACATTTTTATCATTTATTTGAACTATATAAAATAATCAAGTTTTGAAATAAATTGTTTTATAATAAAAATCCCATTTTTATCACCAAGATGAACTATATAAAATAATCTGGTCTTGAAACGAATTGTTTTACAATAAAAATCACATTTTTATTATATACGCGAATTGTTAAATATAGTGGACTGTTGAAATAGAAGACAGTTGGATAAAAATATTTTTTTTATCAAATGTATGAAAAGAATATAGCTTTGAAATCGAAGAATCGATATATATATTTAAATAGAAGTGAAATATATCGAAAAACGACACTGCAGTTCGTATTTTGAAATCGTGATTTCAAATGATTAGTGCGGGAGATCCGACCATCGGATTTTCCTGAAAATGCAACCGTTGGGTTCGCTTTGGAAATATCTTTCCAACGGCACCAACTTTGTAAAAATCCAACGGTTGGATTGTCTGGAATGTTTAATTCAAATCTGAAGAAAAACAGCGCCAGAATCGATTATATTTATATATATATTAATATAATTATATTTAATCAAATAACGACGCTACAGTTCGTATTTTGAATTCGAAACTTCAAACGATTATACCGGGAGATCCGACCGTCGGATTTTCCCGAAACTGGGACCGTTGGATTCGTTTTGAAAAGATCTTTCTAATGATGTAAATTTTGTGAGGATCCAACGGTTAGATTTTCAGAG
Organism: Allium sativum; assembly: GCA_030737875.1. NCBI lineage: Eukaryota > Viridiplantae > Streptophyta > Magnoliopsida > Asparagales > Amaryllidaceae > Allium > Allium sativum. The sequence continues at coordinate 344,475,209 of CM060919.1, forward strand.
ATGTGTAAATCAAATCTGAAGAAAAACAGCGCTACGGCCGCGTTATGGCCCGAAGCGTCGTTTTGAATAAATTGGGTATTTTAAAATAAATAAAAATAGCGATAAATCGTTATAAAATATCATAAACGATATGGAATGGAAATAAACTGAATTTGCTCGATTTATGTGGTATTTGATGGTTGAATGTGTTTGGTGTGAAAATTACATTAAAGAACAAAATTGGAGTTGTCGAATGATTTAACCATTGAAATAAATTGATTTGAAATTCTAAATATACGTGAATTATTTGAAAGGGCCGAGTTAATTCTCATTTCAAATAATTGGCCGACGATTGAAAGTCGAGGATGAAGACGGTGGAAGAAGACCGGAGATCTTCACCTCGTTTGGATGGTAACCGAGGTCTTGATTGGGAGGCATCTCGAAATATGGATAATGCGTGGTGATCGTCCAGGCGTACGTGGTGGTCGATGGGTTTGCGAGGTATTTAGTGCCTCCGATTTCGTTCAGACCCAGAACGGACTTGTAAATGGACTGTGTGTCTGACATTGGATTTTATTCTGTGTTGATTGATCTCTATTAAATATACATTTATTTGGCGGCGGAGAATTTATTCTTTTGCTTAACGCCCTTCTCTGAAACGCACGAGCTCAGAGGTTTTATATCGATGGACATCAGTCGCATGGCATGAATTGCTAGTGTGGCATGCCTAAGTGGCAAATGATCAGGGCTTTTGTTGAAAAGCAAAGTCTTGTGGTGATGATCAAAGCACCGCCTGTGTGGCGTGGCTTTGTGTATAACGTGAATTCGCGAGCCTCACACCCCGGTATGAACCAGAAACGGGATAAGGACCTCAGGGAGGGCGTGCGTTTCCTTCTAGCTAGGAGTTGTGTCAGTGTTTTTACACGGCCTGACATTTTACTTATGTGGTTGTTGCTGTTGCGAGGCGCCTCGGTTTGATCGGACGATCCGGGTCCGATGGAGTCATTCGTTGGCTCACTTATGCCCCATAGGGCGGGGAAACGTAGTGTTCAGGCATTTTAATCCACATCGGTGGACCGGCCCTGACGCTCCAAGGGTCGATGCGTTCTGATCCTGAGACACGGGCTAGAGCGTCTCGAATTTGGTAAGGACTATCTTTTGCCTTGGTTCATGACGGAAATCCAATTTCCAAATACGTGACTGTGCGGTTTTGATTGTATATATATATATATATATATATGGCGACATGATATATGGTACCCATGCCGCCTATGATTGATAGTTATGATTCGAATTGTTTTGAAACATATAAACACTAGTAATAATATCAAATGCTTTTGTTTTAGTCATATCAATCATATTTTGGCCATTATAAGGTAAAACTCTATCCTCCGGTTTGCGTTGCATTGTGTGATGGGAACTGAGTCTTATAATGGCTTCATTTTTATAAGAAGCATTGCGATGTTTAAAAGAAAGATTTGTTTTTAAAGCACTGGCAATCCGATGGAGTAAACCCGTTCCACGAAAGTGGCGTGGTCCTGTGATTAGCCATATTTTAAATGTGTTGAGTAGATTTCTCATACCAGTCCCATGACTGACTCGTAGTTTGTTTCACTTTCAAACTCGGGTGCCCCTTTTTCTACACGGGCAGCCTTGTATTCAGGTTTAGCTGGCTATTTCTGAATAGCTGGAGCTGAAGATGGATTCTATTATTTATCTCTTTTATGTTGTTCAGCTCCTATTGTACATATTATGTTTGTTTTCCGCTGTAGACATTTATGTATAGCTGAACTGTATCTGTACTAAGTATGATCCTGTATACTGTGTAACTCTGATGATTACTCTTATCCAGTATATTCTATCGTTCATTATCTGGTATATTTATTTAATTCTGTTCCGCTATTATCTGTTTCTGTGTTATATTCCAAAGATAACCCTTGCCACCGTCCGTACGGGGTTTGGGGTCGTCTCATTTTGGTATCAGAGCTTTGGTTAAGCTTAGCTCTGGAATATAACATATTAACGAACTCGTCAGAAATAGAACCATTAGTGTTCTAGGATGGGCAACTCTATACAGATAGGATCGGCAATATCCTAGTATGAGTACAGCAGAATCAGAACAACTCGTTAGAGATGGGGTCAGAAGTGCCTCAGAACGAGTCGAGGGTAATATGTTTTTAAATAACGTACTTGTGATTACATATATAGTATGGTTTTAGAAATATAATTTTTGAATATATAAAAGATATATTTTTGAAAAGTTGAAAACAATTTGAGTGTTGTTTGTGTTGTGTGATAGTAGATTAGATTAATTAAATTATTGAAACGATAGTTAATTTAATCACTAATAGAATGAATGGTAGAATCTATTCGATTAAATCACACATTGAACTGATTAGAAAATAGATAGAAATATATATACTTGTGCATTATATATGTTTGAACAGGTAAATGGATTAGCTATTGAGTAAAGATTTTATTTGCGTGCCCGATAAATAGGTAAACCTTAATGAGTTGGATGCGAAATATTATTATATCAACTCATGTGAATGCCATTGGATGCGGAGTGCTGGTTATTATGTGTGTAAAAATAAATATCGCCATAGGATAGTAACAATTAATTTTGAACTATATTACATAGCATACTTCTGAAGATAGGCATACTTCATCATATACCACATAAGCATTTGGAGCTTGTGTGACGAGGTGGAAGATTTACCATACGAGCGAGAGGCTTGTATGGCGATGACTGTATTTTACAGGTTGAACTGATGACTGATATGGACTATTTAAATTGTAACGATAAAATTGCCAGATTAATAAAAAAACCCACACGGGTCTGGAGTTGACAATAATCACGTCTCTCTAGTTACTAGATACGGCACATGGACTATTTGTTTCCCACACGGGACGAGGTGACGAGGATTTATCCTCTGGAGCATTTAAAATACACACTCCCTCAGGCTTTGACAGGGTGACGAGAATTTATTCTCTGGAGTTATTATCAATACACGCTCCCCTGTAAACACCAGAATATATCACTATAAATATGTGTATTCTTATTAGAATTTATTGGGTACCTAATACGGCCCAATAAATTTCCAAACCTCTCTCCGTACAAAGGAGGTTATGGCGAAATTTTTCGAAAATTCCGGGTGTTAGCCAAATTTTTGAAGAATTTGAAAATTCTCAGAAACTGAAAAGTTGGAGAATGGAAGCCAGATCGAACGTAGAGTTGATTAATCAAACCACTTTCGAATTTGTTCCTTTTCGGAGACGAAAAGTTTTAAGTGGGGGAGATTGTAACGACCCAGAAAATCTGAACCAATTTGAAAATTTTAAATTGGCTAAAATAGTGGATTTTAAATATTTAAAATAAATATTTTAAATAATAGTGATGAAAAATAGGGTTGAATCGACGTTTGAAAATAAATATAATTAATTTTAATGATAAACAAGGCCTGAAATGGCGCTGCATTTTCAAAAATTGAATTCAAACTTTGTCGGACTGTACCGGGTGCAAAACAAAACGGATTTAAGTGAAACCAGAAATATTTAAATCTGTTAGTGAATACCTTTCTAACGAATCTGAAAAATCGAAGTTTCATAGCGGAAAGCAAAAGTTATGGCCACATGAATTTTCAGAAAGGTCGCTATGGAATTTATATAGCCCGTGAAATTGGCCATTTTGCATACGACCTCGGAATTCGATGAAACCACTTTTGTTGGATCCGTGATGTGAAGTTATTGCTAGGTTTCAAATTTCATAATTTTTGAAGCTAGTATGTGAGCGTGGCAAAGGAAAACGTGTTTTGGTCAATTACAGTTAAATTGGATCGACCAGAAATGGGCCTTTTTGCAAACGGTCTCAGAATTCGACGAAACCAGTTTTGTTGGGATCGTATCGTCAAAACATAGCCAGATTTATTTTTCTGGAATTTTTCGAATCAGTTTGTGGCCCTGGCAAATTGAGATGTACGTTCAAATTGAATATGGAATGTTATATATTTTTAATTTGAAGGAAAACTGACTGAAACAGTCGAATAGGCCTACGAAACATATCCCATTGTGTTCGGAATGGGGGTAAAACGCTAGGGACGACAGTCGTTGGGTTTGGATTGGTGTTCGTATGAGATAAGGGGTATTTTCGAAATTTGAAAAAAAAAATATGATTGGGCCATATCCTCTTCTCTCTCCCCGACACTCCAGATCGCACAGCGGAAATGAACTCAACCCCTTCTCTCCTCGATTGCTCTCAAGCCGCTCAAAATTAGCCTCCATCCTGTTGAGGATTTTGTAGAGCTAGTCAAGATCTTCAAATCCATAGCAAGTTTGGATTTTTTTCATTGAGTATCCTTCGAGTTTCGAAGCCCCGAAGTCGCGGACTTTGCGCCGCCGCCAGCATCACCTCCGACCACCGAGTTCGACGAGGTTGCCCTCGTTCTACGCGCGTCTCCTTCCTCTTCCAGGTGGCAGTGGCCGATTGTCCTATAGTGCAACGGTTGTCGAGCAAAAATCAAACCTAGTTTTGAACGTTTATGGTGAGGTACGGCTGATTAATTATATAAACTATTTAATAGCAGTTCTAAGCGCTGCCGTTTTAGATTTCACTGTAAAAATCATATCTTTTTCGTTTCTTGACGAAATTCAGTGAAACAAGAGATAATGGACTCGTGTGGACGTCTTCTACATTTTAGAAGAGACCACATATTTTTCTGAGCCTTCTGCTATTTTTGGTGGAGTGGAACCCAATGTGAGATTTCTAATTTATAAACGATATGGAAAACGATGATGTATAAATTATATAGTCGATGTATGAGTTATATAAGCGTTGTACACCTCATGTATAAGCGTTGTACAAGTTGTACGATCGATGTATAAGTTATATATGCGTTGTAAAAATTATATATGTGTTGAAATAGAAGTAAATTGCTATATATAAATAAATATATAAATATATATATATATATATATACGCCCCTCGTCCACAAACCATGGACGATATTTATTGATTGTGATTGGTGTGAAAATTGATTGATAGCGATTGATTGATTGGGATTATTTGTGGTTAATATTGATTGATTGTGGTTGAAAAATACCCGTTTGTGGTTGAGAAATATTTGGTTGAAACCACATAGGATTAGTTTGTGGAAATGAAATAAATATACATGTCGCATGCATGCGAACTAGATGCATGATTCCCTATTGTCAAAAACCGCGAGGTTTTAAGGCAGAGCGAGGAGCCGTACTAGGGACGGTCCCGGTTTTAACTACCCTGCCGATATGCTGCCGAAATTTTAAATAATATTCATGTGTTTGAATTATTTCATTTTTTGAAACTATATTTATTCGTTGAATTGAAATTCATGTGTTGAATGGTGTTCGTGTATTAAATATAAAAATCACATTTTTATCATTTATATGAACTATATAAAATAATCAAGTTTTGAAATAAATTGTTTTATAATAAAAATCCCATTATTATCACCAAGATGAACTATATAAAATAATCTGGTCTTGAAACGAATTGTTTTACAATAAAAATCACATTTTTATTATATACACGAATTGTTAAATATAGTGGAGTGTTGAAATAGAAGACAGTTGGATAAAAATATAATTTTTATCAAATGTATGAAAAGAATATAGCTTTGAAATCGAAGAATCGATATATATATATATATTTAAATAGAAGTGAAATATATCGAAAAACGACGCTGCAGTTCGTATTTTGAAATCGTGATTTCAAATGATTAGTGCGGGAGATCCAACCATCGGATTTTCCTGAAACCGCAACCGTTGGGTTCGCTTTGGAAATATCTTTCCAACGGCACCAACTTTGTAAAAATCCAACGGTTGGATTGTCTGGAATGTTTAATTCAAATCTGAAGAAAAACAGCGCCAGAATCGATTATATATATATATATATAATTATATTTAATCAAATAACGACGCTGCAGTTCGTATTTTGAAATCGAAACTTTAAACGATTATACCGGGAGATCCGACCGCCGGATTTTCCCGAAACTGGGACCATTTGATTCGTTTTGAAAAGATCTTTCTAATGATGTAAATTTTTGAGGATCCAACGGTTAGATTTTCAGAGATGTGTAAATCAAATCTGAAGAAAAACAGCGCTACGGCCGCGTTATGGCCCGAAGCGTCGTTTTGAATAAATTGGCTATTTTAAAATAAATAAAAATAGCGATAAATCATTATAAAATATCATAAACGATATGGAATGGAAATAAACTGAATTTGCTCGATTTATGTGGTATTTGATGGTTGAATGTGTTTGGTGTGAAAATTACATTAAAGAACAAAATTGGAGTTGTCGAATGATTTAACCATTGAAATAAATTGATTTGAAATTCTAAATATACGTGAATTATTTGAAAGGGCCGAGTTAATTCTCATTTCAAATAATTGGCCGACGATTGAAAGTCGAAGATGAAGACGGTGGAAGAAGACCGGAGATCTTCACCTCGTTTGGATGGTAACCGAGGTCCTGATTGGGAGGCATCCCGAAATATGGATAATGAGTGGTGATCGTCCAGGCGTACGTGGTGGTCGATGGGTTTGCGAGGTATTTAGTGCCTCCGATTTCGTTCAGACCCAGAACGGACTTGTAAATGGACTGTGTGTCTGACATTGGATTTTATTCTGTGTTGATTGATCTCTATTAAATATACATCTGTTTGGCGGCGGAGAATTTATTCTTTTGCTTAACGCCCTTCTCTGAAACGCACGAGCTCAGAGGTTGTATATCGATGGACATCAGTCGCATGGCATGAATTGCTAGTGTGGCATGCCTAAGTGGCAAATGATCAAGGCTTCTGTTGAAAAGCAAAGTCTTGTGGTGATGATCAAAGCACCGCCTGTGTGGCGGGGCTTTGTGTATAACGTGAATTCGCGAGCCTCACACCCCGGTATGAACCAGAAACGGGATAAGGACCTCAGGGAGGGCGTGCGTTTCCTTCTAGCTAGGAGTTGTGTCAGTGTTTTTACACGGCCTGACATTTTACTTATGTGGTTGTTGCTGTTGCGAGGCGCCTCGGTTTGATCGGACGATCCGGGTCCGATGGAGTCATTCGTTGGCTCACTTACGCCCCATAGGGCGGGGAAACGTAGTGTTCAGGCATTTTAATCCATATCGGTGGACCGACCCTGTCGCTCCAAGGGTCGATGCGTTCTGATCCTGAGACACGGGCTAGAGCGTCTCGAATTCAGTAAGGACTATCTTTTGCCTTGGTTCATGACGGAAATCCAATTTCCAAATACGTGACTGTGCGGTTTTGATTGTATATATATATGGCGACATGATATATGGTACCCATGCCGCCTATGATTGATAGTTATGATTCGAATTGTTTTGAAACATATAAACACTAGTAATAATATCAAATGCTTTTGTTTTAGTCGTATCAATCATATTTTGGCCATTATAAGGTAAAACTCTATCCTCCGGTTTGCGTTGCATTGTGTGATGGGAACTGAGTCTTATAATGGCTTCATTTTTATAAGAAACATTGCGATGTTTAAAAGAAAGATTTGTTTTTAAAGCACTGGCAATCCAATGGAGTAAACCCGTTCCACGAAAGTGGCGTGGTCATGTGATTAGCCATATTTTAAATGTGTTGAGTAGATTTCTCATACCAGTCCCATGACTGACTCGTAGTTTGTTTCACTTTCAAACTCGGGTGCCCCTTTTTCTACACGGGCAGCCTTGTATTCAAGTTTAGTTGGCTCTTTCTGGATAGCTGGAGCTGAAGATGGATTCTATTATTTATCTCTTTTATGTTGTTCAGCTCCTATTGTACATATTATGTTTGTTTTCCGCTATAGACATTTATGTATAGCTGAACTGTATCTGTACTAAGTATGATCCTGTATACTGTATAACTCTGATGATTACTCTTATCCAGTATATTCTATCGTTCATTATCTGGTATATTTATTTAATCCTGTTCCGCTATTATCTGTTTTTGTGTTATATTCCAAAGATAACCCTTGCCGCCGTCCGTACGGGGTTTGGGGTCGTCTCAATAAATAGTCTAGAAATTCAAAATTTAGTCAAAACAGTTTAAACCACGTAGAAATAAGTTGAGCGGGAAATATCCCGCCTAGGGGTATCGACTACTTAAGGGGGTGTCGACCCCTAGGTCGACCCCCCTAGGGCAGACATGGCAAATTAGGGTTTGGGGCTGGTAGCTATATATGGCCTCATTTCTCATGTTTTTGCACACCAAAAATAATGGAGAACTAGATGGTGCCTCTGCCCAGATCAAATCAAGTCTTTTTCTTCTTCTGCAATCGAGTTATTCAAGCTTAAAGATCTGTGATTCAACGTTAGCAATCCCATCTCTATTTTTCTAGATCCAAACATTGTGAGTCCATGTTAATTTTAGATCTAAATAATTTAAAAGTAAAACTTGACATGACTACAACTTGGATCTATGTCTGTGACTGCTTGAATCATATCAGATCTATTATAACTTGTGCATCTATGATATTCTGACATGACTATGACTCGGATCTTTATCTTTATCATGTCAGATCTGTTTTTGATTGTAGATCTAATTCACTGTTTAGATCACCTAATGTATGTTCTATTTTGTTTATGACCAAATCAAATCTGTTGTTAGTTGGACATCTAAATCATTGTTTAGATCTCATCATGTCTATCCTCATTATATTAGAATCAATTCTTGTGTCGTCTGTTCATCAGATATGTTCCTATATTCCTATTTGTCACCATGCCACTATATGTTTATGCATGTTTCTACCATCATATGCCAATTTTGGTATTATGTTCATTTCTGTCTTTTTTCCTTCTTGTTTTTCCCTTTTTATAGTCAGGCTATCCTCGAGCCTAGGCATGCCGCTGAAATATGCGAATGTTTGATATTGGGAACAAGGGGAAAACGATAAAATTCGGGCATAATTTGTAATTGGAATTTTAGGCATAACTTGAATAAAATATCTACACTATACTATAATTACTGGGTTTGCTTTCGGAAGCTCATAAGCATTCTAGCTAATTAAAACCAAACCATCTCGCTTTTTTAACGAAGTTATTCGTCTCAAAATCCGGATCTGGGGTCCCATCTATTTCACTCTGTTTCGGCTGTTATACCAAAAATTCTTTCGGTAGCCCAGCGAAGATAGTTATTTCATGCGAAACCCATGAATGTTCGTGTCCCTTTTCATATTGAGCTTTCCCTTCCCTTTTCTATTCAAGAAAAATGGCGAAATCTATTTTACCTGCTAATGGCATCTCTTCCTATAATTTTCTTTTCTATTCACCAGAAGTACAATCTCTGCCTTTTCAACATGCTTTTCTATTTTATGCTAGATCTAATGCTCATTCGCCCCACAGCCCAAACATCGTCATTGCATCGACATCATCCTCGATCCCTTACCCAAACATTCTCTCGTAGCAAATCCTTACCATCATCGATGGTAATTTTTTCCCAATAAATATTTTGCTTTAATATTATTTATTCCTTTAACCTTTTAATTTGGTTTCGATTTTTGCATAAGTTCTCCGTATTTGCCTTTTGAACCAGTATCGCCATTTTCCATATATTTTATGGTCCACTAACTATTTATTTACATTTCCATACCTAAAAACTGCCCTGCTTATTTTGTCGGGCTTTTAGATTTGTAAACTATTTATTCGTAAATAATAGTTTTGAATTATACTATATATCATGCATTGCATGTACTACACCATTTGAAATGTACTACCTTCATATAAATTAATTCAGCAGTATATTATGTATTGCCTAATGTAAGTATGTTTCATTTTTTGTATATTCTTATCTATTGGTTTAGATATTAGAATTATTAACTCATGGTTAGAGTAATTTAATTTGAGCAAGCGTAGAGAGTTCACAGTTCTTTCGTTTGCTTGGTTATTAATTTTCTGGTACTATCTGTTTTTGCTTGATTCTGTTTTTTGATATCTTCTTACATTGCTCATAATTAGCATAAATGAAATACTTCTCAAGCACTCTGTGTTTTTATGAGGATGTTTATTACAATGGCCACTTATGTAGCTTACTGTTACGAGTTTATTAAACTCAAAACTGAATAAAAAAAGGCAAAATGAAAGCATGTTTGACGTAACATAATCGGTTTAAATTGTCAAAAAGAATGCAAGGAGTTTGTTCTTCTGACATAACTACACAAATTTGCCACGCAAGAATGAAATTTGTTTGTACTGGCCTTCTCCTACATTTTGATTTGGAATGTTATAGTTTTCCCGGAATATTTAACCAGCAATTAATAACACCCAATCGGTAACCAAAGGTCAAATGTACCTAAGCTGCAATTGTATATGAGCACACAACCCGCTATGCATTTCACATCCGTACTATATCAGGAGAAAAAAGAACCTTCCTATATTAATTATCACAATACCCTTCTCCACTGTAGATTTTCTATAGCTAACAAAAGTTGTACATACTAATCATAATTCTAGCCACATTTCATTTCCTGCTCTACCAATAGATAATGACCAATGGAGACTCAACATACACCGCTCAACTCATTAAGGTTGACAGCATAAGAGAAATAGTAAAGGGATTGGTGGCAAAGAATTGAATTCCGTCAACTTCAGGAGTAAGATATTTTTGGGATCATCTTGCAACTATTGATAATGAGGTATGATTATCCATATAAATTGGTTTGCCACTGACAAATTATGCATGTAATTGATTATCAAGGTAACATGTTTACCTCAAATTATTTCATGAAGAATGCTAACATCACTCGCGCACAGGCGAGTGATCTGGTACTTGCGCATTGATTGGGCAAGTACAAATTTTTTATTTTTTCATTGAATTAGTGCGGGTCCCACTATCTTCTTGTTGGCCACTAACTCGCTGCCTAATCAGCGAGTATGGCATCACTCGCGTAATGCGCGAGTGATTGTAGAATTCCCCTTATTTCATTATGATAATAAATGCATCAACATTGTTCAAAAAATTGATAATTATGGTACACATTTTATATACTACATTCATCACTGATTACCAGTTGTCAATACTCGCTACCTTTTTAAAATTTAACAATCTGCATTAACTGTCAACCAAATTTTGTGTTCGTTTGTGAATTTAATCTGTTATTTGTCTTTTTGACTTCGCTTAGCATGATCGACTTGCTGCATAACATATGTTGATTAACATAGAAATGTGTTTATTTTATACTCTTATATTTTATTTTTTGTAAATAAATAAATGTTACTTTGGGTATTTTCCTCGTATGTTTTCACAGGTTCAATAATAGTCTCCTTCATTTTATTAAAGACCACTTGATAAGAGAAATAAGCTACTTTCCCATCTCAACAAGTTTTCAATCACAAAGGAAGCTGTAGCACACTGGTTAAGGCACGGAAATCTGGACAGAGAGATTTGGGTTCAATCCCCGTCAAACTCACTTTTTGCTAAAGAAAAGAACATTCACACTGCCTTCTTTGCTTTGAAGAATATATGGAATAGTGATGTGTTATATGTATATATTCTTATGTATGTATATAATGCATGCACTTAAGGATTTTTTGAAATTTGGCATAATCCCTTCAGGAATTCAATTCAAATTAATCATATTTAATTGCCATGCGAAAAGAGGGGAAGGTTTTAATTACACATCTTCAATTAAACACATCCTTATCTTCTCACTAACCGTGCAATGCATCACAAGGAAGGACATTGATTACAATTCTTCAATCAAGCAAGGAATATTCCATCATTTTTGGAAATGATATTTTCAAATATTTATTTTGTGCGCCTTGTTTTCACATAGAAAGAGGAGACTACATCCTGTATATAAAGACCATTGTATCATTGTAAAAAGGAATCAATCCTATTTTCTCTTCTTCTCCATTAATAAAGTTTCTAGTTCTCTTTTATTTTTCTGCATTTTTTCTTTTTCTTAGCAATCGGTGTTTTCTTCACAATTAGTTTTGGAAGAACACCAATTGTATTTTACATTTTTTTTATTAGTGGTTAGTCGTTTAATTAGTTTCAACGACAATCCTAATTTACTTTTTGTTGTTCTTCTTTTCCTACAATTTTAATTTCTGCATTTTATTTCTGTTTGCATTTCATTTTCCAATTGATAATTGTGATTTGATCGTCGGTTCAATTAGATTTGTTCTGAATCGGATCGCAGTTTCAATTTTTATTGTTTTCAAAATCAACCTCCAAATTTTGTCTAACTCGCCCAAGAAATTAGATAAATAATTTGATTTTAATTTACCTCCCTGTGTTCGACCTGTATGCTACACACCTGTGCGCTTGCAGAATTTATTACAAATGTCGCGCTTTTCTAATTCATAGATTAGCGACGATCAAGTTTTTGGCGCCGTTGCCGGGGAGGTAACGATTAAATTTTATTGTTTATTTAATTTCTGATTCGTGTTATTTTTTTTTTTCTCTTTTGTTTTCAAGTATATATATAAAAAAATCTTGATTAGTAAAGTGGTGTATCAATTACATTGGTACTCTCATGAACTGAGCAAGAAAAAAAAAACTTGTCAAGTTTCCTTGATTTTATTTCTTTAATTTTCATTTATTTCTTTCCTCTTTTCGGTCTCCTTTCCCATCTTTACATTTCTTCTTTCCCATATATTTAAAAAAAAAATCTCTATTAAAATCTTTCCCCTTTCTGCCTTGTAATTAATTTTCTCTGTTTGATTGGATGTCATTTAATTTTTTTTCTTTTTGTTTCTTGTATATATAGAAGAAGAAAAACTCTTGATTGGTTAGATTTGGTATGATACCGTAATCTACCAAATAAAAAAAAAACTTACCAAATTTCCTTAATTTTATCTTCTTCTTTCTCATTTATTTCTTCCCCCTTTCAATTTTTTCCTTTTATATTTCTTTTTCCTTTCCTACTTTCAAAGCAATAAAAAAAAAAACTCATCATTTAATTTCTCAAACTCTTTCCCCTTTTTCAATTTCATTCCCAGTTTCTACAACCTCTCTTTCAATAGCTTTCATATAAAAAAAAAAAAAATGAAAACTTTCCATTCTTTCTTCCTTGTAGTTAATTCTCTGCTTTGTCATTTGATTACTACCCTCTTTTGCTATTTCTTTATTTCTTTCCATTCTTTTTCTTTTTGCAATTACAACAGCAATCTCTTCTCATCTTCTTGCCATTCCGTACATCTTCTTCTCTTCCACCAAGACCAAAACCAAAACCATCTTCACGCATACCCATAAAAATCCATATATCTTGCACCAACGAAAACTAATACAGCAAGTCATAACCTCCCCAAAACCATCCTTTCTCACAACCACCAACATCAGCACGTCACCCTCGTCCATCACAAATACCCCACGCACAACTTCTGCGCACCATCACCGCCATCAAATCCGATCACAACGCACTACTCAGCAGTTCCACTGCGTTTACCAGCCTCTATCCACTAAAACCGCTCCACAATACCACCAATACCCACTCCAAATCCGATTCTCCGATCACGACATCATCCTCCAACCTCACGTTCGAATTCCAACATTACCTCCACCACGCAACAGATCCAAGAAACCCATAAATCGCCAATTCGAAACCAAGCCAAAAATCCCAAGTCAACAACGAAAAAGCAAATCGGAGGGGCCTTGAGTTTCATATTGAAAATAGCAAAAAAATAGCAAAAAAAAAAAAAAAATTGTGGTTTGAGGAGCATAATTAAGGCGAGAATTGGATTGTGTTGCCTATTTTTTGGGTGCGTGCGTTTTGATTGAGAATTGACTTTCCAGGAGCAATTCTTTATTTAGTGCGTTAGTGCTTGTTCCCTACTTTTTTATTTTTTTTATTTCTTTTGTTAGGCTTAGCTTTTATTTTAAGTTTAGTTTATTTATTTTTATTTTTATTCTAGGTTTTTATCAGTTTGTAGTTTTCTTTTGATTTTACTTCTTTTCTTTTTCTTTAAAAAAAAAAAGAGTACGTTTTTTTTAGGCTTAATCGAGTAGGTTCGCTTGTTTGTTTGTTTGTATTTTTTTTTCTTTTTTTTCCTTTGTTAGTTTTTTTTTTCTTTTTAGGTTTTCTCCCTTTCAATTGTTTATATTTTTATTTTGTTTTATTTGCGTCTCTTTATTAAAAAAAAAAAAAAAGAGGAAACCTCATTCAAATCAAAGGCAAAAAGCAAAGAATTCGAGCAAAAAAAACAAGAAAACTCGGAAGCCAGGCAAATTTGCAAATCGCCAACGCTACTCAATTGCACTGGACGGACTGCCATACCCCGCTGTAAAATTCTCTTAACTCTACAGGTGCTCTGCTTCAAAATAAAAATATAGAAATTGTTGTAAAAATCTTCTATAGGGGCAGCGGCTTGAATGTAAAAAAAATTAATTCTGCAATTTATATTTCTGTGACTGTAATTTCTGAATTAATTTGGTGCGGACTGACATTTCCATAACTGAAATCTTCATTCTCATTGTTTTCAACAATAAAAATAGACGCTGCAAAATAATATAATTAAAAAGTGGTGTTTTGTGAAGTTGACTGTCTCGTATAATTGGATCGCGGATATATAGTAGTTCAATTTATTGAACTATTAGCAAAAGAGGTTGCATACTACCCGTAAAACATTGGTCGTATCCCTTAGTTTTATAATATACGTGAACGGCCATAAGACCCTCTTCCCCCTTCCAATTGAGTCAGTTAATTAATAGAGCACAACTGAGTATTTTATATTATATTGAAGTGAGAATAATTTTTGTCTTCTGCTGACTTCATTCAAATGTCTGATTCAAAAAAATCCTTGAGAGAAACGTGGGATAATAATCGGAGTAGACATCCTCTTGAAAAGTATGAGTATGAATTGCAACTCATGAAACAAGATTTTCCAAAATTTCGTGAGCCCAATGTCAACAATTTTCAAAATTTTCCAACTGATCAACATTTTCAAAATCACAGATATAATCGAAACGACGATTTCAATTTAAATTTCAATAACTTCGATTATGGGCCACATCCACATCAAAACGGTTTTGAATCGCAACATACCTTTGATCAACATCAATATGGGGTTGTAAACCAATTCGAAAATAACTTTGAAAATGATTTTCAAATCGACCAAAATTTTCAAGATTACAACCCACATCCACATCAAAATTTTCAAGATCAAAATTGCGATTTTCCCTCAAATTTTAACAGTTTTGGTTATGAACAAAATTTCTATGATCAAAATAATTTCCAATATCATTGTCAGTTTCCTGAAAATTCAAACAACTACCACATTGGAAATAATATTGATTGTGAAATTGATGTGGATTATAATTTTGAAAATCAAGAAATCCAAAACGAGAGCTCTCAAATCAACGATCGTCTCAACATTCTTAGAGAGAGGGAAGAAAGACTAAATAAAAAGGCTGATGAACTTCTTTGTTTATTGACATCTTTGAAAGAACAACGAGAGCAACAAAAACAAATTCAAACAAGCGATGAATCAAAAAACAATCCATTCTTTGCTGATAGTGAAAATTTTCAAATAACGACTTTGGAAATTGAGAATAATCATCTTGATGAAGTTTTTCAAAATTCAACAAACGATTTGGATTTCAACTCTTTTCAGAAAAAAGATTTAAGCTTGGATTTTGATCTTTCTCTTTCAAACTACGAGAAACCTGAAAATTTTGAAATTGAACAAAATGAAAATGTTGAATTTTTCAAAAACTTAGAAGTGGAAATGGATTTTAATGAACATGAATTTTTCGGATTGTACGAGGATGAGTTGCCAAATGCGGAAGACGTAGATTCAAGTCACGAGTTCGAAAATTTTAACTTTGAGGAAATTTCAAACGAACTTGAAATTGTCAGTGTTGAAAACATGTTGTCCAGTAATGAAATTGAGAATTGTGATCACATAGTCTTGAACAACAGTCAGATTTCAACTTTCACTGAATTTATATACGATCACAAATTTTTGAAAAATTACACTGACAAATTTGTTGAACACATGAACTATCTTTGGAATGCTGGCTTGGTTGAAAAACTTCATGTTAGGACGACCCTGGATATTTATCTCCTGGACTATAAATCTAGGTTTAAAGATGATATGGTTTTCAAGAACTCTTGCTTGTTAGAAAATATGCCTAGGCATAGTGGGAATGGGACTCATAGGGCAAGAACCAAGTGTGGGGGAAAAAGTTGGTGGCAATCCTTGCGTCGCAAACACATTTATCATTGTACATATGATCCTTTCTTACATATAGTTAAATTGCATTTCGTTTTACAAATCATTTTACATTTAATCCATCTTTGGGTACGATCTTTCAAATTTAGGAAACGTTCACAGTGTGGACACTGTTTAGTTCTAGTGTGGGGGGGAGTCTGCATTTCACTCATTTTCGTTTTTTTTTTGTTTTTTTTCTTTCTTTTCATTTCCATCCATTTAAATAGGACCATCATGCATTTTAGACTGTAGTAACATGCCATTTTTTTTTTTGAAATACGACTCATTTTCAATTGATACAACAAAATAAGTTTACAATTTTTAGCCAGTTGATAGTATTTTTCTCTCTCAGCTAAGTTTGAATTTGAAATATAATGAAAAGTTTAATTTTGAGGGATAATAGTGTAACCGGTACATAGGGAGATTCTTAGGTGATGGCCATGAAATCTATTCTATATTGTAGACTTTGTTTAAATAAGTGGAGGACTTAAAATACTTATAATGGCTTGTCAAATCTTTAAAACTAAGTTGTGTTAAGCTGAATTCGCGCAACTCTCTGTTGTGCTTATAAATTCAATAAAAATAGTAATCCAAGGGTATCCAACATTGCTTGTATATCGAGCGTTGGTGTGCAAACCCGCCAAGCTCTATCCGACACGTTGTTGACAAAGTCAAAGTTGGAATATCTTGGTCTCATTTTATGAGATTGGACACCTAAGGATTACCGACACGTTGTTGACAAAGTCAAAGTCGGCCTGCACAATCCGCCAAGCTCTTTACCCACTCTCCATTAGTCCGCGAGGCAGTGCATGGGTGGTAAACCTTGGTCTTTTTAGTTAGGTGCATGTACTTAATCATAAATCTTAAAATTTTATAGAATAAAGAATAAGCGATGATACCCAAACACTTCTTGACCTTATTGATTTGACTAGCCATACATGAGAAAAATTAGAATACCACTTTGCAAACTGTGCCAAGCAAACTAAGAATTTATTTCATGGCTGCACTATGTTATCAACTGAACCAACTGGCCAAACTGGAATTTAACATTTGAAAACTTGATTTATATTGAAAATTTGTGACAAGTTGAGGTATCTAAAATAAAATCAACTGATTAGAAATTATTAACTTAATTTGTTGTACCACTTTCCCGAAATAAGTCGTGTTTTCATCTTCCGTTTTTATTTGCATATGTCCATTGCATTCATGTAGTTTCATTAGAATCATAGCATACTGCATTTGGATTTTGTGGGTAGTATCCGCTGAAAACCCTCACGAGACACCACTCGTCCTACTAGGGACACCTAGAGGTTTAACGGCTTGTTGCATACGCTCAATGCAATCGTGTTTCCTACGAAAGTGTGACCTATCTAGTCTAGTTTTTTCATTTCTTGTTTTACTCGAGGACGAGTAAAAGATAAGTGTGGGGGTATTTGATTAACATAGAAATGTGTTTATTTTATACTCTTATATTTTATTTTTTGTAAATAAATAAATGTTACTTTGGGTATTTTTCTCGGATGTTTTCACAGGTTCAATAATAGTCTCCTTCATTTTATTAAAGACCACTTGATAAGAGAAATAAGCTACTTTCCCATCTCAACAAGTTTTCAATCACAAAGGAAGCTGTAGCACACTGGTTAAGGCACGGAAATCTTGACAGAGAGACCTGGGTTCAATCCCCGTCAAGCTCACTTTTTGCTAAAGAAAAGAACATTCACACTGCCTTCTTTGCTTTGAAGAATATATGGAATAGTGATGTGTTATATGTATATATTCTTATGTATGTATATAATGCGTGCACTTAAGGATTTTTTGAAATTTGGCATAATCCCTTCAGGAATTCAATTCAAATTAATCATATTTAATTGCCATGCGAAAAGAGGGGAAGGTTTTAATTACACATCTTCAATTAAACACATCCTTATCTTCTCACTGACCGTGCAATGCATCACAAGGAAGGACATTGATTACAATTCTTCAATCAAGCAAGGAATATTCCATCATTTTTGGAAAGGATATTTTCATATATTTATTTTGTGGGCCTTGTTTTCACATAGAAAGAGGAGACTACATCCTGTATATAAAGACCATTGTATCATTGTAAAAAGGAATCAATCCTATTTTCTCTTCTTCTCCATTAATAAAGTTTCTAGTTCTCTTTTATTTTTCTGCATTTTTTCTTTTTCTTAACAATCGGTTTTTTCTTCACAATTAGTTTTGGAAGAACACCAATTGTATTTTACATTTTTTTTATTAGCGATTAGTCGTTTGATTAGTTTCAACGACAATCCTAATTTACTTTTTGTTGTTCTTCTTTTCCTACAATTTTAATTTCTGCATTTTATTTCTGTTTGCATTTCAATTTCCAATTGATAATTGTGATTTGATCGTCGGTTCAATTAGATTTGTTCTGAATCGGATCGCAGTTTCAATTTTTATTGTTTTCAAAATCAACCTCCAAATTTTGTCTAACTCGCCCAAGAAATTAGATAAATAATTTGATTTTAATTTACCTCCCTGTGTTCGACCTGTATGCTACACACCTGTGCGCTGGCAGAATTTATTACAAATATCGCGCTTTTCTAGCGTCGATCATATGTACAAATTTTTTTATACTGCATCATCTTTGTAACCCAAAAAGTACCATTGCATGCACAGGGCGCTTCCAATTTTGCTTAGGTTGCTTCTAGATAAATTTTACACTTTGGTACTTTCCTGCTATTTTAGGTTTTCATATTTAGAGTTCTACATTTTCCATTATGCTGCTTTACTTTGATCTTTCTTTTTCTAATAAACCTATTATTTTTCTTCACTTTTACTCTCCTTGGAAAATCTACCAACATAAATTTCTCTATTATCGTAGTCGGTTTACATGTTGTATTATGGGAGAGACTTGCTAAAGCACTGAGGCATAACTTGGAAATAGGTTTTTAATGCATAGCCAGCTGCACTTTTTGTGTAATGCTAAGCATGCTGCAAAAATGGGGAATGCATGACAGAAGACGTGCAAGTGTGCAACTTGGGTTGATGAAGGCCGCAAAGACTATGACAGATAAAAGATGTTGTAAATAGAAGGTTTGGGAGACTGATAAAAACGTAACAAGTAGGCTTTAATTTCTTTGATGTATTTAAGACTTCTAGGTATGTAATTCATACTCCCTCCGATTCACTATGTAAGAAGTTTTAAGAAGTTTGTTTTGCTTCAAATTATAGGATGTTTAAGCATGTTATTCCAACTTTATCCTTCCTATGATAAATGATAGTAACCCAAATGTTATTCTATAAGTATTTTTTATTATTGAAAAGGTAAAAAGTGGTTGATGGGAATAGGAATAGTAGTTGGCGGATATGAAAAGAAAAATTAATATGTAAGACAAAATTAATTAAGTATGGGTAAATTGTCATTTGATTTTTTTCTTAATTCTTGTGCAAACCTCTAAAACATCTTACATTATGGATCGGAGGGAGTATATAGATAAGCATGATCATTTTAGATGGTTTTCCCAATACAACTTCATATACTGCAGTCTATATAATCAAATTGCATAGAGTTAATTATGAAGACATAAATGGTTTAGATTAATAATTTGCAAAGGCTTCAGGTAGTTGACTGTAATTATCTCACATCAACCACAAATAGATCATGTTAAATATTCACCCAATTGCTTAATCCTATGGTATCATTACCTCTCCATAAACACTTAAATTATCTCATACCAAGCCAAATGGCAAAGACATGAATATATTTTAGTCTTCTCTCCACAAATACTAAAACTAATTGTCATTTGGAATCATTGGTGAATATTCATTATATCATTTCATAGTTTAGTTTTTAATAGTTAAAGATTTAATTGATAATCAATTCATTTAGTTCCTAAGATTTAGTTGTTATGAATCATGCTTATTATCTCATTTTGGAAATGTTGAGCATCTTGATCATCTCTTCATTTATTGTAGGAAAACTATCTTGATTTTTTCTTCTTCTCCACTTTGGTTACCTATATAGATTCCATAACATAAATATATACATTAGCCTCTGTTTTTATGTACTATTAATTTATTGTTTTGATGGTTTGTTCAAGACCTAGAATAGTACTTTCGGTGAAATTAAGATTTGGACGACTTTTGATTTGTCTTAAATACTTGGAAGGAAGCACCTTGCTGATCTCTTCAACTTTTATTGAAAAACTACCTTGAATTCATCCCTTTTATTTTCACCATGTTCACTACCTATGTAGATCCTACAACATAAATATATACAGTAGCGTTTCTGTTTTCCCCTCTGCTAAATTATTTGTTTGAATAATTTGTTTTGAATTTGGAACTGTACTTTGGATCACATAAACTGAATTTGGTGGAATATTGATTTCTTTTACATATTTGGAAGGTGATCTCATAAATGATGCACTGATTGTGTGTTTTAAAATGAAATATGGCAATGATGCAAACAATTTCTATTACACATTATGCACATGAGATGCTCTATGCACATAGGAGTTAGTAAGTGACATATATCTCTAACTTTTTTTTAGCAATTCCAATATGTATATGTTTGTTTTTGACGCTTGGTTTCCCATATTGTTCCAAAATCGACTATCCATTTTTGTTCTTGGAGTGCTTATTCAAAATTGCATGTGTCATGTAACCCGCAAAACTGGAGCTTTGTCCCCAAGAGATGTCGGTGCTTATCTGTCATCCATTATCAGCCTACACAATTAGATGTAGTTATGCAAACTATTTTTTATTATGTTACACATACGTTGGTAGCCACATAATTTGTCATTATTCCCAATGAATATTATTTTCTGTTTCTTCCATTAGTGCTTTTGGACAGTATATGTTAGGTAATCCCTATTGTAGATTGTCATAAACGACATAATTAATTCTATGGGTTTACGATTATTTTAAATTTCAAGTTTCACTATTGAAAGCGTAATTGTAGAAAAACAAAGTTTGACATCATGCAGGTCATGGATATGCTTTTATTGATTTAGATACTTCCAGTTAACTTTGATATAAATTGACTCATCAAAATTTATTAGATGAAAGTTGCTTTAACAAGGCTGCTTTGAAATTCAAAATGGAAACAAAAGAATTGTCAGTGTTATAAATTATTGAACATAGATTAGTGCAATCTAGGCATTTAAAATTCCAAGATGGAAACACGTGGACGACAGTGGTTTAAGGTTGTTGTGAATAATTTGTGGTACTTTCATTTTGCTGAAAATTCTTGATATAAGTAGAAAACAAAGCATTGTATACAATTATTATGTAGATTCCTACGATTTGTTAAAGAGTAAAAATACATGTCAAAGAAGTGGAAAGTGAAAGGTTGATGTGATTACTATATGACCATTGTAATATATGTTATTAAGCCATTCATATAATATCAAATGTTTTTACTTTTGTATTTGCGTACATGACATTTCCGTGCTTTAATGTCATACCTTGATCATTATTTGTATAAATTTAAAATATTTTTGTATGATTTTATTTCTAAACACAACTTCTTAACATACACTGATATAAAACGTAACATTTTTTATTTTTGTATTTGTGTACATGACATTTTTGTGCTTTAATGTCATACCTTGATCATTCTGTATATAAAATCAAAATATTTTTGTATGATTTTATTTCTAAACAAAACTTCTTAACATATTAATAGTTTATTTCATATACACATTAAAACTCTATTGATTTTCCGATAATAGATATGTAAACGCCTATAAAACTGTGTAATGAAAGTGGAAGCACATGCTTTTATATCCCTGGAATTTGTTATATTTTAAATATGTTTGGAACGAAAGAGGGTATGTAATGTGAAATATAGGAAAATGAAGGCTATTTCTTCATAATATTAAGTTACATCAGCCTTTGCAAAATGTTGATTTTATGATTATTGGTTGTAATGATGTTACAAAAGATATGTGATCATTTATTGTACATGAACATAATATATGAGAAATGAATCATGACACGAAATCATAGATTCAATTTAATCTTTGAAATAAGCTTAAATTTAATAATGTAGAAGTTAAATTCTGGGCACCTTTGATAATATATTACAAAATGTAATATGTACGCTCATTTAAGTCTCCAACAAAGTGCAAATTTAAAATTAGTTACATTTCAACCAATCATCATTACATTTTTGTAATTCAACTTGGCGTCTGTTGAATATACGCGCGATGTCGATGCTAGACGTCTATTGAACAAACGTCAAGGTTTAGAAGCATGGTCAACCAGCATTTGAGTTAAAAATCATAATTTCCATACATACGTAGCTTTTGATGTAATATTGCAGCTGCAGTACTTGTCAAATTGCATGTCCTACATTTTCTTTATCACTGCGGGTGGTTTGTCATGCTACTTCTATTTTATTGCAGTAGGATGAAGTACGCACATAAAGCACTTCAAATGATATACGGTAGCACAATCCATCCTATATCATAAATATTCAAGTTAAAGTTATCATAGCCAAACTTTAATCAACATGGAATGAATAATTTATCGTGTCAATTGATAATTGAATTTGCAAATAATCTATCATAAAGATTTAACACATGTTCTTTGGCTAGGTTATTGACTATGCTAATGTCTGAGGTCGACATGTGACTCACGCACGTTAAATTCTCCTATATTAATGTAAATATGTCCATTCTTTTTTTACACTACTGAATAATTTTGTTCAAACAAATCACGATTGGATCTCCATAGAAAACGTTTACATACTTTACTACGATATAGCGTACTAAGATTATTATTCACCAATGCGTTTGACTAATGTAAATTTAAATAATACAGCATTAGCCTTACCTTTCAAAAACGATTTTTTTCTCTGTCAGGTATTGATAAAATTGGCTATTAAATTTGGTATTTTGCTGGAAAAATCTAATCAATGATTGTATTTAACTCAATTATATATTGACTACAAATGTTACGCATAATTTGTGCCTAAAGTATGTAATTTTTGTAATTGGTGCCATTAACTATATCTTTCTAACAGTTATAAGATTTAATTTTGGCAATTGAAGAGCAAACAAATTTGAGGTATGAAATTTAAATGTTCTACTATTAATCCTTGACGAAGAAACATCTAAGTTGACAACTAATACCTAAGTACGTTTATGAATTAATAAACAAATGAATTTCCTCTTACAAGATTTCTTGCACTTAGAGTAACCTTCTTGCGGTAGTTTGCATGTTGCACTTACATAAATTAACTGACCTAATTTGCTTTCATATTTTTAATCCACTTAATAGACCTATATTCCATTTATTTGCCTTTGTTTTTTCATGTTCTTCCCTGCATCATTAATGTATTATGGAGAAAATCACATATACAAACACTTATCACTATGAATTTTTTAGTTGGTTGCATGTATCTCACGGCCTTAAGTGGTAACTGGTATAAACATTGCATACACTTGGCAAAGTAATATAATATTACATATTACATGGCGCAAGGACAAAGTTTGTGTATATTTGATACCCAAAAAAGTGTCATTGACGTTTCTATAGTATTACTGATATTGATAAATAAGACAAGCAAAACTAATACACTTTTCCCAAACTTGCTTATTTTCTTATTTGTAACATGTAGGCTATGGTTTCCAACCCACAGTAAACTGCTGTCACCAAACTCTTATGGACGAGCACTAACAGTTCAACATCCTTCGTTGGGTTCGGATCGTCTGGACCCAATATTCCACATTCTCATGGACCCAACCAATCACAACCCCCTGATTTCCTCCATTTTGCAGTTAATCCCATATTATTTCGGGGGTTTAACTGCAAAATGGAGAAAATCAGGGGGTTGTGATTGGTTGGGTCCATGGGAACGTGGAATATTGGGTCCAGGTGATTTCTTGCCTCCTTCGTTACATTATTTTCACTATTCATTTTCTACGTTACATTGTGTTATTATACCGTACTGTTACAAACTTCCTTAATATGTACTTTCGACAGCAGTGAATTTCAGTTTTAATTAATTTTGTCAGTTATTAGACAATTTAATTATGTCAAATAACGATTATCTATGTGCAACGGATTTATGCTGCAGGTATAATTTCTGCAAAGTCAAATTTGTTTATTCCTATGTGATTGCACAATGTTGCAGGTTTATTTCTTTATGTCCAAAATTGCAGGTTTATTTCCCTATGTCAAAAATTGCAGGTCTATTTTCCTATGTTATTTGTGCCTATATAAATTTTGTGTGATGCTTAAAATCATAGGGCTCTAATAGTGACAGTGTATGCATGCAGTCTACATAGAAACTAATAACATGTCCTTAAAGTTGCACGGACTGAATTGAATTTCGTATCGCCATTGTTTTCTGGTGATGGATAATGAGATATTACTGACCAGGCATTGACGAAGTTGATTTTTATGATGTTTCCTGTGTTGTCGGTACTTTAATATGGAACTTTAGTCTATCCACTTATAGATTTTGTCACCAAGATATTGCAGGTATAATACTCATATTGCTTGCTTACTTCAAGCATGTCAGCTTTGACTGTTCTTGCTATGAATTTTTTGCACTAACACACGCAACAGCCGACAATTAGTGTTCATCTGCCATCAATGGCTCTTCTAGATCTGCAACCGCTTTTTAAACACAAACTGATGTTGCATAATTGTATGGAACACATTAACTTATACCAACCAGCATACAATGACATCTTTACGTATAGTACAAGATACAATATTCACGTTGCACCTTAAAAATTACCGTGAATGCCCTTCCAGTTGAAATTGACAAAGTCATGAATGCACTGATTTTTAAATTAATTGAAACAAACGAAATACATTATATTCATATCCGACTACCTACAGTGACAACATATAGCGATCGCATTCTAATATGCTCAAAGATATTATGTTGGTATTCTGTTGATTTTATTTTGTTGTGTTTTAGTTAACCCAAAACATTCCTAATCTTTTTTGAACCTATACAACTACTATCCTCCTCTATTCATTGCAAACTTAAACATGCAACTTAAAACAAGTTCCAAATTCAAACCTCTAATTCTACTATATTTTTTACTATAGGTTCGAGAATACATATTTATTAAGATATTAAATGCAAATTATCATTACAAAATTCAAGTATGACGAACTCCCATGTGTGTAGCATGGGTTTGCAATTGTCATATGTGAAGTACACTAGAATATAGTGTGAGTGCAAGTCCGCACAGCAAAATGGATAGAAATTTACCTATTTTATGTGGGTTCAAATCAGCCTAACCATCATGTAAACACATCAAAGCCTTGCTAACCTATCACCCCACCGATGTATCCTAGCAGATCTGATCATATGCATATGGCATTTTCTTTTCCTTGAAGTACATGCGCACATGTTGTGTGCAACAATGATATATTACTCAAAGACTAAGGTTGAAACGACCCAAACCTCCCCGTAAGGGAAAGCCCAGATTGAGTTGAGAACAAGACAAATCAGAACACAAACATAAGAACATTTCATTGCTATTACAATAATTTACATCAGAGTACAAGAATATAACAGAGTATGAATAAATAATATATAATAGAAAATATCAGAGATTTAAATTACATTTAAATTCATAGCAGCGGCAAAAATAATACATAACACAACTGAAAGAAATACACGGATACAGAGCTTTCCGAATATAGCTTCAGCTCTAAATCCCGGATCCTAGAAAATAATAATCTACAAAAACCTAACTACTAGCAGTAAGTGTGGAAAATAGGAGCACCCAGAGTTTAGGTTAAAACAATAAACTCCGGGTCAATCATTGGACTGGTGTGAGAACTAAAACAGTTATTTAATACTTTAATTTAAAATCAGGTAAATCAAGGACCACGCCATATAACACGGAACGGGTTTTCTCCTAAGAATACCAGTGCATAAAACAGTTTATAGCCAACGTAATGCTTTTTGAAAAATAATTAAGTTATGATAAGACTTAGGTCCCATCACACAATGCAACACAAGCTGAAGGATAAAGTTTTACCTTATAATGGCCAAATAGTGCTTGATACGCGGAATTTCGTATTATTTGATACTATTATAAGTGCATAGTGTTAAAAAAAACTTCAAATATAAATGTATCAACCATAGACGGCATGGGTACTATATATCGTGTCGCCATACTATTTCTATAACTAAAATCGCACAAAGTCATATTGGAAGTTGGATTCCATCTATGAACCAAGGCAAGGGATCGTCCTAACCGAATTCGAGACTCTCTAGCCCGAGCCTCAGGATCAGAACGCATCGATCCTTGGATCTTCAGGGCCGGTCACCCGTCGGTGATTAATAATACCTAAACAATATGTTTCCCTGCCCTGTGGGGCATAAACCTGATCAGTATGTCGACCATCATATCCATCGACCCCGTAGTGACCGATATATCCGAGGTACCTCGCTATCCATCGAATAATAAGCAACATCCACATGGGTAAAATGGCTGGGCTCCATACAATGGCACCACTCCTAGCTAGAAAGAAACGCATGCTCTCCCTGCAATCCTCTCCCATTTCTGGTTTATACCGGGGTGTGAGGCTGGCGAATTAACGTTATACACAAAGCTATGCTATTTAAAGCCGTGCTTTGATCATCAACCACAAAACTATGCTTTTCAATAGAAGCCTTGATCATTTGCATCTCAGCATGTCGCACAGGCAATTCACGCCATGCGACTGATGTCTATCAATATTTAACCTCTGAGCTCGTATGTCTCAGAGAAGGGTGTTAAGTATGACGAGCCCAAACCCCGTTCCACGGTGGAAAGGGTAATCTTTGGAATATAGCACATAAACAAATAACAACATAACAGAAATAAATAAATAAATAAATAAATACACCAGATAATATACAACAGAATACACTGGATAAACATAATCATTAGAGTTACACAGTATACAGGATCATACTTAGTACAAAATACAGTTCAGCTTTACATAAAATGTCTACAACGGAAACAAAACATAATATGTACAATAGGAGTTGAACAGCATAAAAAGAAAGAAATGATAGAATCCATCTTCAGCTCCATAGCTATCCAGAAAGAGCCAGCTAAAACCTGAATACAAGGCTGCCCGTGTAGAAATAGGGGCACCCGAGTTTGCAAGTGAAACAAACTACGAGTCAGTCATGGGACTGGTATGAGAAACCTACTTAACTCACTTTATAATATGGCCAATCACAGTATCACGCCGCTAATGCGGAACGGGTTTACTCCATTGGATTGCAAGTGCTTTAAAACAAGTAAATCATTTAAACATCGCAATGCTTTTTACAAAAATGAAGCCATTATAAGACTCGGTTCCCATCACACAATGCAACGCAAACCGGAGGATTGAGTTTTACCTTATAATGGCCAAAATATGCTTGATACGAGCAAAACAAATCATTTGATATTATTTCTAGTGTTTATATGTTTCAAAAACAATTTCAATCATAAGTATCAATCATAGACGGCATTAACGCCCCATACCACTATGTCACCATATATAGGTATACAATCAAAACCACACGATGTCGTATTTGGAAATTGGATTCCGTCATGAACCAAGGCAAGGGATCGTCCTTACCACTTCGCGACTCTCTAGCCCGAGCCTCAGGATCAGAGCTCAAGTGACCCTTGGATCATCAGGGTCGGTCCACACGGAGTGGATTAAAATGTATGAACACTGCGTTTCCCCACCCTATAGGGTGTAAACTGGTCATATCCCGACCAGGCCATCGGCTACGAAGAGACCGAACTAATCGAGGCGCCTCGCTATCCATCATCCACATAAGTAAAATGCCCGGGCATGTAAAACCCAAAGCACCACTCCTAACTAGAAAGAAACGCAGGTCCTCCCTGATGTCCTCTCCCGTTTCTAGCTCATACCGGGGTGTGAGACTCGCGAAACGACGCTAAACACAAAGCTAGCTATTCAAAGCTTTGCTTTGATCATCAACCACAAAGCTATGCTTTTCAACAAAAGCTTTGATCACAGCATCTCTGCATGCCACGTTGTTAATATACAACTTCAGACACACATCCATTTACAAGTCCGTTCTGGGTCTGAACGAAACCAGAGGTACCTTATACCTCGCATATCCGTGCAATCAACAAGTACGTCCGGACGGCTACCACTTTAGCCCCCTTCAAGGTAGCTACTCCCATCGTGAACATCAGTAGCACCCATCCATTCGATGTGAAGATCGTCGGTCTTGCACCGTCTTCATATCTTCGACTTCTAACCTTCGATCAATTATTTGAAATGTGAATTAACTCATCCTTTTCAAATAATTCAGGTATATTTAGAATTTCAAATCAATTCATTTCAATGGTTAAATTATTTGACATCAATAATTTTGTTCTTTAATGTAATTTTTACATCAGACACACTCAACCATCAAATATCCAATAAACCGGGCAAATTCGGTTTATTTCCATTCTATATCATTTATAATATTTTATCACGATTTATCGCTATTTTTATTCATTAAAAATAGCCAATTTATATAAACGACGCTTCAGGCCATAACGCGGATGTGGCGCTGCTTTTCTTTAGATTTGATCTACACATATCTGAAAACCCAACCATTGGATCTTTACAAGTTTTATATCATTGCGAAGATCTTTTCAAAACGAATCCAACAGTTCCAGTTTTGGGAAAATCCGACGGTCGGATCCCCCGGTACAATCGTTTGAAGTTAAGATTTCAAAATACGAAATGCAGCGTCGTTATTCGATTTATTTTAGTTATATTTATATATATAAATATAATCGATTCTGGCGCTGTCTTTCTTCAGATTTGAATTTAACATTCCAGACAATCCAACCGTTGGATCTTTACAAAGTTGGTGTCGTTGAAAAGATATTTCCAAAGCGGACCCAATGGTTTCGGTTTTGGGAAAATCCGATGGTCGGATCTCCCGCAATAGTCATTTGAAATCACGGTTTCAAAACACGAACTGCAGCTTCGTTATTCGATTTATTTTAATTATGTTTATATATATATATATAATTCGTTCTTCGATTTTAAAACCATTTCATTTCATATATGTGATAGAAATGATATTTTTATCCCACAGATATTTATTTCAACATATGACTATTTTAACATTTCAAATATATCATAAAATTGTGATTTTTATGGTCAAAACAATTTATTTCAAACACGATTATTTTATATACCTCATATAGATGATAAAAATGTGATTTTTGTTGTTAAAACAATTTATTTCAAAAACGATTGTCTCATATACTTCATAAAGATGATAAAAATGTGATTTTTATTGTTAAAACAATTTATTTCAAAAATGAATGTTTTTCTATACTTCGTACATACAATAAAAAAATTATTTTTATCGTTCTAACCATTTCATTTCAATCATTTGATAAAAATGTTATTTTTATCGTTCAAACCATTTCATTTCATTCATCACATGAATATATTTCAATACATGAAGATAAATCAAACACAGAAATATTTCAGAAAATTTCGGTAGCATAACGGCAAAGTAGTTAAAACCGGCACCGTCCCGAGTACGGCTCCTCGCTCTACCTTAAAGCCTTACAGCTTTGGACAATGGGGATTTCAATATCTAGTTCATACGTAGACGAATTTTCCCATATACTAATCCTATTGGGATTTCAACCACAATCAATCATTTCCAATCAACCATTCATGATATTCACCAAATTTCACATCAACCAAATCCAAACAATATCACAACCAATATATATCATCCATGGTCTGTGGACGAGGGGAGTATACATATATATATATATATATATTCGTATATAAATATATTTCGATTTTATTTCAATTTCATTCAACGCATATATGATTTCTACAGCGCATATATAACTTATACATCGAACATACAACCTATACAACGCTTATACATGAGGTGTACAACGCTTATATAAATCATACATTGACTATATAGTTTATATATCGTCCTATTTTCATATCATTTATAAATCAGAAATCTCACATTGGGTTCCACTCCTCCAAAAATTGTAGAAGGCTCAGAAAAATTTCCGATCTCTTCTAGAATATAGAAGATGTCCACACAATCCTGGTGTTTCCTGTTTCATCGAATTTCGTCAACATAGCAAAAAGATACGATTTTTATTTGAAAATCAAACACTTAAAAGTGTTATTTTCTATTCAAAAGTTAAAGGCCGCATACCCTTCTTGAATGTTCAAATCTAGGTTTTGAATTTGCTCGCTGATCTTTGCACGAGGTCGGAATCAGGTCGCATCACGTGGTAGGGGGTCGAGAGCGCTTCTAGGCGACAGGGGTGACGTGGAGTTCGAAGGCGGCTAGGAGCTATGATCGCGCTCTAAAGGTCTGGAATTCCTGATGATATATCTCCTCCAATTTTGAATGAGAGAAGACGAGGCGGGTATGGATTCGAAGCTGGAGAGGAGCTCTACAAATTTCCCAACTGGAGCTATGAGTATTGGTGTGCGGATTTGAAGAAAAAGGGGAGAGAAGGGGGAGCACGGTTTCCGTCGAAATCGAGAGGCTTACAGGGGAGAGAGATAAAGGTGGGAGATTGTGATTGGCCCCTCTTTTTTTTATATTTTTAAAATCCCAAAAATACCCCTTACCCCATACGAACTCCAATCCAAACCTAACGACCATTGTCCCTAGCCAAATACCCCTATTCCGAACAACCCGGGATATGTTTCGTAGGCCCATTCGATTGGTTCAGTTAGTTTTTCTTCAAATTAAAATATAAAACATTCAATATTTGATTTGAACGTACATTTCAATTTGCCGGGGCCACATACTAATCCCAAAAATTCCAGAAAAATAAATCTAGCTATGTTTTGACGATACGGTCCCAACAAAACTATTTTCGTCGAATTCTGAGACCATTTGAAAAATGACCATTTTCTGGTCGATCCAATTTAACAGAAATCGACCAAACACATTTTCCTTCGCCACGCTCACATATTAACTTCAAGAATTATGGAATTTGAAGCATAGCGATAATTTGACATCCCGGATCCAACAAAAGTGGTTTCGTCGAATTCTGAGGTCGTTTGCAAAATGTCCATTTTCACGGGCTATATAAACTCTATAGCGACCTTTTTGAAAATTCATTTGGCCATAACTTTTGATTCCCACTACGAAATTTTGATTTTTCAGATTCGTTAGAAAGATATTCATAAACATATTTAAATATTTTTGGTTTTACTAAAATCCATTTTATTTTGCACCCGGTACAGTCTGTCAAATTTTGAATTCAAATTTTGAAACTGCCGCGCCATTTCAGGCCTTATTTATAATTAAAATAAATATATTTATTTTCAAACATCGATTCAAACATACTTTTCATTGTTATTATTTAAAATAATTTATTTTAAATATTTAAAATCCACTAAAATAGGCAAATTAAAATTTTTAAACTGGTTTTGATTTCTCGGGTTGTTATAATCTCCCCCACTTAAAATCTTTTCGTCCCCGAAAAGGAACGAAGTTGAAAGTTTCTTAATTAACCAACTCAACTTTCATTCTGGCTTTCATTCTTCAACTTTTCAGTTTTTAAGAATTTTCAAATTCTTCAAAAATTTGGCTAACACCCTAAATTTTCGAAAAATTTCGCCATAACCTCCTTTGTACAGGGAGGGGTTTGGAAATTTATTGGGCCGTATTAGGTATGCAATAAATCCTAATAAGCATGCACATATTTATAGTGATATATTCCGGTGTCCACAGGGGAATGTGTATAGATCATAACTCCATAGAATAAATTCTCATCACCTTATAAATGGTTTTTTGCGTTAATGACCAGAGAGACGTGTTTATTGTCATCTCCAGACCCGTGTGGGGTTTTTATTAATCTTGCAATTTACCGTTACATTTTATATAGTCCATATCAGTCATCAGTTTAACCTGTAATATATAGTCATCACCATACAAGCCTCTTGCTCGTATGGTAAATCTTCAACCTCGTCACACAAGCTCCAAATGCTTATGTGGTATATGACGAAGTATGCCTATCTTCAAGAAGTATGCCATGTAGTGTAATTCAAAATTAATTGTTACTATCCTATGGCGACATTTATTATTACACACAGAATAATCAGCACTCAGCATCTAATGGCATTCACAGGAGTTGATATAATAATAAAATTGCGCATTCAACTCATTAAGGTTTACCTATTTGTCGGGCACGCAAATAAATTCTTTACTCAACAGCTAATCCATTTACCTGTTCAAACATATATAATGTAGATGTATATATTTCTATCTATTTTTAAACCAGTTCAATATGTGATCTAATCGAGTATACTTACCATCATTCTCCTATTGATTAAATTAACTATCATTCTAATAATTTAATTAATCAAATCCACAATCACACAACACAAACAACAATCAATTTTTTTTATCTTTCAAAAACATACTAATTAATTCATATACTCTTTTAAAATCATCAGACTATATAACTAGAAATTATACATCCATGAAAAGAAAACAACAATAAAGTAGAGAACAACACGAAAATGTAAAATATGGTAAATGTTCCTTGCACCAGAGTCAATCAGAGATATCCACCCTGCACTTAGGATAGGCTTTCTTAATACTCTCAGTTTCCCAAGTACAATCTCGTGGATCTCCACTCCATTGCACTTTGACTAAGTGAACCTTCTTGTTCCTCAGCTTTTTGGTTTCTTTGCCAATAATCTTGATCGGCTCTCTTCTTACAGCGAATTCTGGAGTAATTTCTATATCCCATTGCGCTGCTTCTTCTACAATCAAATCTGGATCGTGCACATGCTTTCGAAGTTGAGATACGTGAAACACATCATGTACTCCAGGCAACCAATCTGGTAATTGATCCCTATAAGTGAGAGTTCCAATCCGTTCTAGAATAGGAAACGGACCAATAAATTTGGGCGCCAATTTTCCCGTTTTACCGAACCGGACTACTCCTCTCATTGGAGATACCTTCAGATACACATAGTCACCAACAGCAAATGATATATCTCTTCTTCTCTTATCTGCATAGCTCTTCTGTCGGCTTTGAGCGGCGAGTAATCGTTTCTTAATGAAATTGACTTTCTCCGCAGCTTCTCGAATCATATCCGGCCCCAATACAAGTCTATTACCAGGTTCTACCCAAAAGCAGGGGATCTGCACGGTCTACTATACAATGCTTCGGATGGAGACATTTTCAGGCCCACTTGGTAGCTGTTGTTATATGAGAACTCAGCCAAATGCAAATTGTTTTCCCATGATCCGCCAAAATCAATAATACAAGCCCACAACAAATCTTCTAAAATACGATTCACCCTCTCAGTCTAACCATCTGTTTGAGGATGATAAGCGATTCTCAAGTTCAGTTTCGTTCGCAATTCTGCTTGGAATGCTTCCCAGAATTTACTAGCAAAAACCGGATCACGATCACTAACTATACTCATAGGAACTCCATGAAGTTTAACAATTTCTCTAAAATAAATCTGCGCCAGACTCTGAGCAGTTCTGTTTGATCTGACATGTATGAAATGGGCGGTCTTCGTGAAATGATCTACAATCACCCAAATACTGTCATTTCCTTTCCTGGTTGTGGGAAAACCATCTATGAAATCCATAGAAATCTGTTCCCACTTTCCACCTGGAATTTCCAACAGTTGTAACAATCCAGTGAGTTTCTGTTTATCGCTTTTGACTTGTTGACAGGTGGAACACCGGCTAACATATATAGAGATATCTCTTTTCATCGCCTTCCATCAGAAAGTCTGCTTGAGGTCGTTATACATTTTACTAACCCCTGGGTGGGTACTCAGTTTGGACTTGTGGCTCTCATCCATTACTTCTCTTTTTAGCTCAAGATTTCCGAGTACATAAATTCTTCCTTTCAATCTCAGAACTCCTGCGCTATCCACTTGGAAACTGGAGACTTCGCCCCTTTGAATTCTTTTGATCATCTCCTTAATAAAACTATCGTCTTTCTGAAGAATAGCTATTTTATCAGTCAACGATGGTGTAATGATAATACTGGCGATGATCACATTCTTCCTGCTGAGTGCATCAGCCATAACATTGGCTTTCCCCGAGGTATACAAAATATCAAGATCATATGTCGTGAGAAATTCTAACCAATGCTGCTGCCTCACATTCAGATCTTTCTGGGTGAATAAATAATTCAATGATTAATGATCGGTGTATAATTCAAACTTCTCACCCAATAGATAATGCCTCCAGATTTTCATAGCAAACACGATGGCTAACAATTCAAGATCGTGAGTTGCATAATTCTTTTCATGTGGCTTTAATTGACGACTAGCATAAGCGACTACCTGGCCTCTTTGCATTAACACTGCACTGAGACCTTCTTTAGAAGCGTCTGTCTAGACTTTTAAGTCTTGATTGCCATCAATAATTGTTAACACTGGAGTAGTTGTCAGTTTTAACTTCAGCTCTTGGAAAGCTGCCTCACATTCGGGAGTCCAACTGAATCTCGAGTGTTTCTTAGTAAGCTTCGTTAAGGAACTGGATATCTTCGAAAATTTCTTAACGAACTTCCGATAAAAACTGGCCAATCCGAGAAAACTTCGGACTTCTATGGGTGTACGAGGCTGTTTCCAATTCTGAATAGCAGTGATTTTACGGGATCCACAGAAATTCCTTCCTTTGACACGATGTGGCCAAGAAATTTGACTTCTTCTTGCCAGATTATACATTTGGAAAACTTTGCTTTTAAAACATTCTTTCTCAGAATCTCTAACACTTGTTCCAAATGTTTTTCATGCTCGCTTTCCGACTTAGAGAAGATTAGAATATCATCAATGAAAACCGGAACAAATTTATTCAATACTTCTCTGAATACCCTGTTCATCAAATTGACAAAATAAGCTGGAGCGTTACATAAGCCGAACGACATTACTAACCACTCATAGAATAAGTCTGGACCTCTGAATGCTGTCAAAGGAACACACTCTTCGGCAATACGAAGCTGATGGAAACGTGTAGCTTGGTCCATTCGTGAAAATACTTGCGCTCCATTCAATCGATCCAATAAATAATCAATCCACAGCAATAGATATTTGTTTTTCAGCGTCTGCTTATTCAAGTCACGATAATCTACGCATAGTCTGAGAATACCGTCTGACTTCGGGACAAATACCAGTGTTGCTCCCCAATCAGAGAAACTAGGTCTGATCAGACCTTTCCATACAAGCTGTCGAGTTTGGCTGTCTAACTCTTCTTTTTCCTTCAAGGTCATTCTTCGAATAGCGTGAACTACTGCCTTGCATTCAGAACTAAAGAGATTTTAAAATCAATTTCTTGACGCAGAAGTAAGCTAACAACTTCTTCGAATACATCCGCATAGTTCTTGACAACAGGGATATTTCCTACGTTGACCGGAATATTCTCCGTAATGACAGGAATCTTTTTTATTTGAGCAGGAGAGACATCTAGAGCTGACGAAAAATCTTTTCTATCAGAATTCGGACCTTCACATGGAATGGTTATATAACTGCTTGAATTTATCTTCGCCCTTACGACTCTGTTGGCGCATTTAACCTCAGCTTCATATTTGGTTAACCAATCCATCCCCATAATAAAATCAAATTCTGTAAAATTCATGACGATAGAGATAGTAGGGAACCGATAACAGGAAAAGGAAACCGGAACCCCACAAACCCAACTAAGATCGAGGGAACCCCCAACCGGATTGTGGACAGTCATAGGTTCTTTGAGCTTTCTCAAATTCAAATCCAGTTTCTTAATCGCATTCTTTGCAATAAAGCTTCGTGACGCGCCTGTATCAAACAGTACCTTAACTGGGATATTTTTGACAGTAAGCATGCCTTCTAAAACATCTGGCCTTCCCTGGTTAGCTGAGGGTTCAGAAGTTTCTGCCACTTCATTTACTTGTACTGCTTCATATTTCTTGAATAGCTGGCAGCCTTTGAAAGATGACCAGACTGATGGCATTGATTGCACTTTCTGTTCTCTTGAAACTTCTCATGTTTCTTTAGAGATCTGCAACTTATCGATAGATGTCCTTACTTATTGCAGTTAGAGCATATGGCAGTCGTTACTGGTCCTTTTGCTGATTTAACATTTTTCCTATTGACTCTAGGATTCTTTCTGGCCTCAGACGTCGTATTGGCCTCAGGCTGTGTACTTGTCTCTGGGCTATCAGTTTCAAATTTCCTTTTGTTGCTAGTACTGCCTTCCTCTTCGTCGTCAAAAAGGCCTCGCTTATCTAGATCTTCATACTGATAAGCCTTGTATATCATTCAGAAAAAGGAAGCTTCGCATGCCCTCATTACACTACTTTGGTACTTTCTTTGGAGCCCATTAATAAACCTCAGATTCTTCCTCTTCAGATTTTGAATTAGATGAGGGGAAAAATGAGAAAGTTCATTGAATTTCTTATGATATTCCAGAATGGTCATATCTCCTTGTATCGGATAATAGAATTCATCACATAACTGCTCAGTTGCTTCTAGAGGAATAAATCTTTCACTGAAAATCTCTTTAAATCTATCCCAGGTAATATTACCTTTTGGATTATCCCTAATAATCGAATCCCACCAGAACAAAGCTTCGTCTTTGAGTGCCCAAGATGCCAGTAATCTTTTCTGGTCATCTCTCAGCTTTAAACCTTCAAAGATTTTCTCAGCAGAACGAATGCAAGCTTGTGTTTTAATAATAGATTCTTCGCCCAAGAATGGTACTCCACCCAGATTTCTATATTTCTTAAATAGAGCTTCTATATCCGGGTCTGTATTACTTCTTCTATTTCTAACACTCATTTTCTACTGTGTCTGCAAATAGCAGACAAAGTGTCAGGTCAGCAGAAAAGGTATTTGTAAAGCATAGAGACACATACTTGAACGTGAATGCATCTATTGGGGTGTATTTTATTCTGCTATACTCATACTAGGACCTTACTGATCCTATCTGTGATGAGTTATTCGTCCTAGAACTCTGCTGGTTCCATTTCTGACGAGTTTGTTAATATGTTATATTCCAGAATTAAGATTAACCAAAGCTCTGATACCACGTTGTGACGACCCCAAACCCCGTTCCACGGTGGCAAGGGTAATCTTTGGAATATAACACATAAACAAATAATAGCAGAATAGAAATAAATAAATACACGAGATAGAGTACAAAAGAATACACTGGATAAACATAATCATCAGAGTTACACAGTATACAGGATCATACTTAGTACAAAATACAGTTCAGCTTTGCATAAAAAGTCTACAGCGGAAATAAAACATAATATGTACAATAGGAGCTGAACAGCATAAAAAGAAAGAAATGATAGAATCCATCTTCAGCTCCATAGCTATCCAAAAAGAGCCTGCTAAAACCTGAATACAAGGCTGCCCGTGTAGAAATAGGGGCACCCGAGTTTGCAACTGAAACAAACTACGAGATAGTCATGGGACTGGTACGAGAAATCTACTTAACTTACTTTATAATATAGCCAATCACAGGACCACGCCGCTAACGCAGAATGGGTTTACTCCATTGGATTGCCAGTGCTTTAAAACAAGTAAATCATTTAAACATCGCAATGCTTTTTACAAAAATGAAGCCATTATAAGACTCAGTTCCCATCACACAATGCAACACAAACCGGAGGATGAAGTTTTACCTTATAATGGCCAATATATGCTTGATACGAGCAAAACAAATCATTTGATATTATTGCTAGTGTTTATATGTTTCAAAAACAATTTCAATCATAAGTATCAACCATAGACGGCATTAATGCCCCATACCACTATGTCGCCATATATAGGTATACATTGAAAACCGCACAATGTCGTATTTGGAAATTGGATCCCGTCATGAACCAAGGCAAGGGATCGTCCTTATCGCTTCACGACTCTCTAGCCCGATCCTCAGGATCAGAGCTCGAGTGACCCTTGGATCGTCAGGGCCGGTCCACACGGAGTGGCTTAAAATGCCTAAACACTGCGTTTCCCTACCATATGGGGTGTAAACTGGTCATATCCCAACCAGGCCATCGGCTCCGAAGATACCGAACTAACCAAGGCGCCTCACTATCCATCATCCACATAAGTAAAATGCCCGGGCGTGTAAAACCCAAAGCACCACTCCTAACTAGAAAGAAACGCAGGTCCTCCCTGATGTCCTTTCCCGTTTCTGGCTTATACCGGGGTGTGAGGCTCGCGAAACAACGCTAAACACAAAGCTAGGTATTCAAAGCCATGCTTTGATCATCAACCACAAAGCTATGCTTTTCAACAAAAGCTTTTATCACAGCATCTCTGCATGCCACGTTGTCAATATACAACTTCAAACACACATCCACTTACAAGTCCGTTCTGGGTTTGAACGAAACCAGAGGCACCTTATACCTCGCATATCCGTGCAATCAACAAGTACGTCCGGACGGCTACCACTTTAGGCCCTCTTCAATGTAGCTACTCCCATCGTAAGCATCAGTAGCACCCATCCATTCGATGTGAATATCGTCGGTCTTGCACCGTCTTCATATCTTCGACTTCTAACCGTCGATCAATTATTTGAAATGAGTATTAACTCGGCCTTTTCAAATAATTCACATATATTTAGAATTTCAAATCAATTCATTTCAATGGTTAAATTATTCGACATCAATAATTTTGTTCTTTAATGTAATTTTCACGTCAAACAAATTCAACCATCAAATATCCAATAAACCGGGCAAATTCGGTTTATTTCCATTCTATATCGTTTATAATATTTTATCACGATTTATCGCTATTTTTATTCATTTAAAAATAGCCAATTTATATAAACGACGCTTCAGGCCATAACGCGGCCGTGGCACAGTTTTTATTCGGATTTGATTTACACATATCTGAAAATCCAAACATTGGATCTTTACAAATTTTATATCATTAGGAAGATCTTTTCAAAACGAATCCAATGGTTCCAGTTTTGGGAAAATCCAACGGTTGGATCTCCCGGTACAATCGTTTTAAGTCACGGTTTCAAAATACGAACTACAGCGTCGTTATTCGATTTATTTTAATTATATATATATATATATAATCGATCCTAGCGCTGTTTTTCTTCATATTTGGATTAAACATTCCAGGCATTCCAACCGTTGGATCTTAACAAAGTTGGTGTCGTTGGAAAGATATTTCCAAAGCGAACCCAACGGTTTCGGTTTCAGGAAAATCCGATGGTCGGATCTCCCGCAATAGTCGTTTGAAATCACGGTTTCGAAACACGAACTGCAGCTTCGTTATTCGATTTATTTTAATTATATATATATATAATTCGTTCTTTGATTTCAAAACTATTTCATTTCATATTTTTGATAAAAATGATATTTTTATCCAACAGATATTTATTTCAACACATGACTATTTTAACACTTCAAATATATCATAAAAATGTGATTTTTATGGTCAAAACAATTTATTTCAAACACGATTATTTTATATTCTTCATATAGATGATAAAAATGTGATTTTTATTATTAAAACAATTTATTTCAAAAAAGATTATTTTATATACTTCATATAGATGATAAAAATGTGAATTTTATAGTTAAAACAATTTATTTCAAAAATGAATATTTTTCTATACTTCGTACATACAATAAAAATGTTATTTTTATCGTTCTAACCATTTCATTTCATTCATTCGATAAAAATGTTATTTTTATCATTCAAACCATTTCATTTCATTCATTCGATAAAAATGTTATTTTTATCATTCAAACCATTTCATTTCATTCATCACATGAATATATTTCAATACATGAAGAAAAATCAAACACAGAAATATTTCAGAAAATTTCAGCAGCATAACGGCAGGGTAGTTAAAACCGGCACCGTCCTGAGTACAACTCCTCGCTCTACCTTAAAGCCTTGCAGCTTTTGACAATGGGGATTTCAATATCTAGTTCATACGCAGACGAATTTTCCCATATATTAATCTTATTGGGATTTCAATCACAATCAATCATTTCCAATCAACCATTCATGATATTCACCAAATTTCACATCAACCAAATACAAACAATATCACAACCAATATATATCGTCCATGGTCTGTGGACGAGGGGAGTGTGTGTGTGTGTATATATATATAAATATATATTCGTATATAAATATATTTTGATTTCATTTCAATTTCAATTTCATTTGAATTTCATTCAACACATATATAACTTATACATCAAACATACAACTTATACAACACTTATACATGAGGTGTACAACGCTTATATAACTTACACATCGACTATATAATTTATATATCATCATTTTCATATCGTTTATAAATCAGAAATCTCACATTGGGTTCCACTCCTTCAAAAACTGTAGAAGGCTCAGAAAAATATCCGGTCTCTTCTAGAATGTAGAAGATGTCCATACGATCCCGGTGTTTCCTGTTTTATCGAATTTCATCAACATAGCAAAAAGATACGATTTTTATTTGAAAAATCAAAAATTGCAACCCTTAAAAGTGTTATTTTCCATTCAAAAATTAAAGGCCGCATACCGTTCTTGAATTTCAAATCTAGGTTTTGAATTTGCTCGTAGATCTTTGCACGAGGCCGGAATAAGGTCACGTCACGTGGTAGGGAGTCAAGAGGGCTTCCAGGTGATGGGGGTGATGTGGAGTTCGACGGCGGCTAGGAGCTACGGCGGCGCTCTGAAGGTCCGGACTTCCTGACGATATATCTCCTCTAATTTTGAACGAGAGAAGACGAGGCAGGTATGGATTTGAAGCTGGAGAGGAGCTCTACAAATTTCCCAACTGTAGCTATGAATATTGGTGTGGATTCGAAGCTGGAGAGGAGCTCTACAAATTTCCCAACTGGAGCTATGAGTATTGGTGCGTGGATTTGAAGAAAAAGAGGAGAGAAGGGGGGAGCACGGTTTCCGTCGAAATCGAGAGTATAGATTCGAAGCTGGAGAGGAGCTCTACAAATTTCCCAACTGGAGCTATGAGTATTGGTGTGGATTCGAAGCTGGAGAGAAGCTCTACAAATTTCCCAACTGGAGCTATGAGTATTGGTGCATGGATTTGAAGAAAAAGAGGAGAGAAGGAAGGAGCACGGTTTCCGTCGAAATCGAGAGGCTTACGGGGGAGAGAGATAAAGGTGGGAGATTGTGATTGGCCCTTCTTTTTTTATATATTTTTAAATTCCCAAAAATACCCTTTACCCCATACGAACTCCAATCCAGACCCAACGACAGGTGGGAGATTGTGATTGGTCCCTCTTTTTTATATATTTTTAAAATCCCAAAAATACCCCTTACACCATACGAACTCCAATCCAAACCCAACGACCGTCGTCCCTAGCTAAATACCACCATTCCAAACACAATGGGATATGTTTTGTAGGACTATTCGACTATTTCAGTCAGTTTTTCTTCAAATTAAAATATAAAACATTCAATATTTGATTTGAACGTACATTTCAATTTGCCCGGGCCACATACTAATCCCAAAAATTACAAAAAAAATAAATCTAGCTATGTTTGGACGATAGGGTCCCAACAAAACTATTTTCATCGAATTCTGAGACCGTTTGAAAAATGGCCATTTTTCTGGTCAATCCAATTTAACTGAAATCAACCAAACACATTTTCCTTCGCCACGCTCACATATTAACTTCAAAAATTATGGAATTTGAAATCTAGCAATAAATTGACATCCCAAA
This sequence comes from Allium sativum, assembly GCA_030737875.1. Classification (NCBI taxonomy): domain Eukaryota; kingdom Viridiplantae; phylum Streptophyta; class Magnoliopsida; order Asparagales; family Amaryllidaceae; genus Allium; species Allium sativum. Next base: position 344,517,056 of record CM060919.1, read on the forward strand.
TCCAAAAAAACTGGTTTCATCGAATTCTGAGGCCGTTTGCAAAATGTCCATTTTTACGGGCTATATAAGCTCTATAGCGACATTTCTGATAATTCATTTGGCCATAACTTTTGGTTACCGCTATGAAATTTTGATTTTTCAGATTCATTAGAAAGATATTCATAAACAAATTTAAATATTTTTGGCTTCACTAAAATCCGTTTTATTTTGCACCCGGTACAATCAGTCAAAGTTTGAATTCAAATTTTGAAACTGCCTGCCATTTCAGGCCTTGTTTATAATTAAAATAAATATATTTATTTTCAAACATCGATTCAAACATACTTTTCATCGTTATTATTTAAAATAATTTATTTTTAATATTTAAAATCCACTAAAATAGCCTAGTTAAAATTTTTAAACTGGTTTTGATTTCCCGGGTTGTTACATTAAGCATCAGCCACCAAACAGATATATATTTAATAGAGATCAATAAACACAGAATAAAATCCAATGTCAGACACACATCAGTTTACAAGTCCATTCTGGGTCTGAATAAAACCGGAGGCACCTTATTCCTCGTCCCATATATCCAATCAAGACATCAGTAATCATCCAAATGATGTGAAGATCTCCAGTCTTCAACCACCGTCTTCATCGTCGACTTATCATCGAGTCAGTTGCTCAGAATGGGATAAACCCGATCTTTCCGAATAACTCACGTTTAATAAACAAGTGCTATAAAAACACAACATACGCCTCATTCTAATCCAGAATATCCTTTTATTCGAATATTCACATCGTTAGGGAAAGGTTCCCATTAATTTTATCAAAGATAAATTCTTTAAATTTATTCTTTAATCTTACTTTGGATATCAATTCAAATCAAATTAAGGTTTGTCCAAACTAGTCGGGATTAGTGCACCTTACCGAAGTAATCATTTGTTATATTTCACAATCCCAACTTATTTATCCCATAGAGGAAAATTGGTAATACTCCATACCTAACGCCATGGTGTTGTCGGTAAAATTAATTATCATTTCACGTTCAAATTTAATTAAAGATTTAACTATCGCCTGGAGCAAAATTGGTGATGCTCCATTCTCGATCATTTCCCAAATTTGATAATTTAAATTATTAGATTCACAATTCAGTCTAATTAAATATTCATTAAAACTCTAATTCAGTTTTAATCTCAAAAATCATTACTTAATGATTATTCAAAGTTAAGAAATTAATCTTATCTTTAACTGGGTTAAAGAACTAATGTCATTTAAAACACAGTTCACGATAAACCCAAAATCACATTCCATTAATTATGTAATCTTCATGGAAAACGGTTCAATATATATATATAATCGATATAAACTTCCATATCCAACCAGTAATATAAATGGAATAACGGCAAAGCCTTTTAAATTCCATATATAGTAATAGTCTTCCTCCACAGAAGTTCACTTTGATGATTACCAAATCGAATTCCATTCCATTCCAATTTATTTTATTAAATTGGAAAACTTTTCTTTGGAAAATCCCATTAAATCTTAATAGAAATATATATATATTTCAAATCTCATTTCACTGTTAATTGGATTAAAGAATGAATGTCGTTAAAACACGGTTCACAATAAACCCAATTCACATTCCGTTTTATTCCAATTAGTAAATATAATTGGAAAACTCTAATAATCTTAATTAAAAGATTTATTCTTTTCACACGGGGTTTTAAGAACAGTGTTACTGAAGACACCATTCACGACAAACCCAAAATCCAATTCTTTTATTCAATTCCAATTAAATATTAATTAATTGGAAAGCTTCACTAAATCTTAATTAAAAGATTTATTCTTTTCTCAACTGGGTTTAAGAACAGTGTTATTAAAGACACCGTTCATGACAAACCCCAAATCCAATTTGATATTAAATACAAGGCTCTGAATAGAAATTATATCAGCTTAATTCAGTATCAAATTCTGAAACACACGGATATCGTATTGGGAATAACGATATCTGTATCTTCCAAATTCCCATAACAATATCCGTATAATCACGGAATTCAATACCGAAATATTCCGAAGATTATTTCCATTCCAATTTATCCATTGGAAAATTCTAGTAATTTTAAAACCATTTCAAATCCAATTAATTTATTTATAAATTATTGGATTCCAAATCTAGATAAAACTAGTTCATTTTGATAAAAATATATTTTTATCTTTACAAACGTGGAATTTTTCATCCAAATTCTTTCCAAATCATTTATTATGATTTTACACCAATTATTAATATTTTTAATAATTTTATCAAGGCCCATACAGTCGGTTTCCAATAACGGCCACTGAGCTACATCCATAGCGACCTTTTCTAAATTTGATTTGGACGTATCACCAAATCCAACCATTAGATTTCAAATCTCTTATATTCGTTGGAAAGCTCTTTCCGATGGTTCCAGATTTAGGAGAATCAGACGATCAGGTCTCCAGTAATGTCAATTCGAAGTCAGTGGTCAAAATTCGTGAACGGTTGCGGTGCGGCGCGTTCTATTCAAGCCATATATATTATATATATTTCATCGATTTCAATTTAAAACGTATTTTATAAATTCGTTTTAAAAATGATTCTAACTTCATTTCGATTTTAAATCAAAACTGAATATATTTTTATTAATTCGTTTTAAATTCATTTAAAATGATTTCAATTTCATGTCAAATTTTAAATCAAATTTGAATATTCCTTAATAAATTCGTTTTAAATTCAATTTAAAAAGATTTCAATTTCATGTCAAATTTTAAATTAAATTTGAATATTTCTTAATAAATTCGTTTTAAATTCATTTTAAAACGATTTCAATTTCATGTCAAATTTCAAATCAAATTTGAATATTCCTTATCATTATAATATTAAAATGATAATATTTTCAAAATATCAGATTTTGATTGTACACTGAATATTATTTAAAACTATTCGTTAATTTTGAATTAGAATCTGACTCAATCAATTACCATATAATTTCAGTTATATGGATTTCATACATCCCATGTATACAACGATAATGATATACAAGCATTAAAAATTCATACAACATCCAGAGTGCATTTTACAACTGTATAAGCATTAAAATAAATAAATAACGCTTATATAGTCTGTCAACCCGTCGATTGACATACCACTAATTATTGGGATCAGCGTATGTCAAATATCATCCTAATACCCATGTGGGGTTTTCAAGCAACAAATACTGATTATTATTTGTGCAGTTGGGCGATGTGTAAAATATTATTGTCCCAATCATCATCAGTTAAATAGGTGTACATAAACAAATCATCCGGTTGGTAAATGAATATTTATTTTAACACATTAACATTTTATATAGTTTTATTACACATTAAAAATAATATTTTTAATGATTAAACATTTTATCCAATCACATGAATATTTTTATTAATTCATTTCACATCATAATCCCAACATAATACAGTCCAAACAAACAACCATGGTATGTACAGAAAAATAGTGTCGGGTGCTGCTAAGCACCGTCTGCATCCTAGTATATATTTTATTGTAAAATACTGGAGTGAGAAGAAGTTCTCACCTTGATTGGTTTCGAAATCGTTTTAATAACGATTGTTTTTTATAAAATTAAAGACATGTTTAATTTTATCAAAAATCCAAATGGCCACTGTTTCAGTTCTGGTCTACTCCATGTTGTAGACATTTTCATCACGGTTCCAATGAATCTGAAATCACATGATTTCGTTTTCATATGACAAAGTTATAGTAATTTAAAATACATTGTCTGATTTAATAACTAAACGTTATTAATTAAAAATTAATTACATTGGATAGCTTAATCGCTTCAGTTACGGGTTTAAAAACCCGTTGTCTTCCTGTAACAGCCGAACAAAATCCAACCCATTTCATCGATCTGAAACCCTCCCTGCGCACACCTAACGAGGTCACCGCCGGTCGATCCACCAACTCCACCTTGCTCGCCTACCTCCCCTCTCCCTTCGCCGGTCACGCCTTGAATTCTGGTCCCCCAAATCGCTCCAAAAATCGAGCAAAACGCGCTGCTTTTCCCACAAAATTCTGTCCATCTCGGTCCCTTAAATTCGATCACAGCCATACCATTTTAAAGCTCTCGAAATGTTCTTCCATCTTCCTTTTATTTATTTTGAAAATCGTTGAATAATTTAGAAGAAAATGGGGAGGAAAGATCAGAAATCGCCAGCCTTTGATTTCATAGCGGTAGCTGCGTTCAAGTGGGGGTTATGGTTTCTGGGAGATAAGGGGTTATTTATATAAAATTATAATATTATTTAATTCTTTTATTTTCAATTCTCAAAGTTTAATGCTTTGATCTCCAAATCAAACCCAATGACTGTTGTTCCTAGCTAAATACCCCCATTCCGAACACAATGGGATATGTTTTGTAAGCCAATTTGATTGTTTCGACTAGTTTTCATAAATTTAAAATATAAATCAATATATTTTGAATTCAAACGTACATTTTTATTTACCGGGGCCACATACTGACTTCAAAAATTCCATAAAAATAAATCTAGCTTTGTTTTGATGATACGGTCCTAACAAAACTAATTTCGTCGAACTTGGAGACCGTTTGAAAAACAGTTATTTTCCAGTCGATTAAATTCAAATTGACCAAACATGTTTAAATTCACCTCACATATCAATTCCAAAAATTATGAAAATTTGAATCTAACAATAATTTGAAATTCCGGATCCAACAAAAGTGGTTTCGTTGAAAACGGAGGTAGTTTGCAAAATGTTTATTTTTAAGTGCTTTATTTAACTTAAAATATAATTAAATTCCATAACGACTATTTTGAATTTTAAACTGGGCATAACTTTCAATTCATATTATGAAATCTCATTTTTTATCAAATTCGTTAGAAGGATATAATTGAACAGATTCAAATATTTCTTGTTTTACGGAAATTCAATTTATATTGAATTCTGTACATTCAGTTAAAGTTTAAAATCGAATTTTCAAACTGCCGACCCTTTTCAAACTCCTTTTATATTTAAATTAAATGTATATTTTCTAAACTTCGATTAAAATAAATTTTTAGTCGTTATTATTTAAAATAAATCATTTTAAATATTCAAAATCCATTAAAATAGCTAAAATAAAAAAATTAAATTGGTTCTGGAAATACGGTTGTTACAATTTCCCCCATTTAAAATCTTTTCGTCCTCGAAAAAAAACGGAGCTGAAAGTTATTTAACTAACCAACTCAACTTTCATTCTGGCTTGAGTTCTTCAACTTTTCAATTTCTAGGAACTTTTGAGTTTCTCAATAATATGGCTAACACCCTAAATTTTCAAAAAAAAATCGTCATAACCTCCTTTGTACGGTTTATTGTAAAACTACAACCTGCCTCATAGGACCCTCATGACCTGCTCAATATATATACATGTCTATATATGCAATTTCAATCAATTTCCATTTCAGTTCAACATTTGATTCGATTTGGCTTAATTTTTCATTCATTCTCATATTGGTTAAATTAATTATCACACCAATATTTTAATTACTTAAACTAAAAATGAAACATCTCAACTAGCAATCAATTTGTTAATTAACTTTTCAAATATATATATATATATATAACTTTTATATATTCAAAAATCATATTTTCTAAGATCGGATTATATATATAATCACAAATACGTTAATTACAAACTTGTCACTCTCAACTCATTCTAGGGCATTTCTAATCCCATCTCTAACAAGTTTCTCATTCTAGGATACTACTGGTCCAATCTCTAATGAGTTTTCTTTCATAGGATATTATTAATCCAATCTCTAAATAGTCTTTTATTCTATTCTATTGAGTTGCACCCCAAAGATTTGAGTTAACCAAAGCTCTGATACCATATGTAGTGACCCTCCCTTTCGGTCGATCCAAATCGATCGTTAAACCGACTTAAATTGAACCAAAAATGTGGATATGCTAACTTTGGGCGCACAACACATCAGAACAAATAACAGAAGACTTTTATAAACATCGTAATAATGTTACATCAGAGTACAAAATATCAGAATATCGAAAATAATATATGGTGGAAAATAAATTTGCAATAAATGTAATACAATGCAGCGGAAACAAATAAACTAACACAACGGAAGACTATCAATGCTCTGGACACAGCTTTAAGCTTCGATCCAGAATCATGCTAAACGAAATAATCTGCAAAACCAAAACTACTGACTGCTCATGTGGAAAATATGGGCACCCGGAGTTTTGGTTGAAACAATAAACTCCGAGTCAGTCATGAGACTGGTGTGAGAACTCAAAACAGTTATTCAAGTTTTACTTTAAATTATGGTAATTCACGGGACTACGCCGTATAGCACGGAATGGGTTCACCCCTATGAATACCAGTGCATAAACAATAACTAATAATAGACACATGGATCTACCATGCATCATACAACATGCAATTCCTCAATCTACCCATTTAGGCTTAATCCCAAATTTAGATTTTTCCAAATCCAATTCACTTTACAGAAATTATTCCTTTGGACTTTATTTCCTGATTTCTTATTTCAAATCATTTGAAATACATATCTAGCTTTATATCAAACTAGATTTTACTTCGGGGTCTCAAACCAAAATCTTTGGAAATATGAATTCCAAAACATAACAATGGATACAAACAAGTATGCGACCAAATATCGGGCTCCACTTAGACAAGGCAAAGCGTACTCACCTAAGCAACCCTATATATATATATATATACGTGTACACCTCCCAAAATAGAGCAGGCTACACTGACGATGCACAATCGCATGCCCTCGGGGACTACACCGCCCATCTCACCCGTACTTTTAGTCATTTGGGGTACCCGAATCTTTAGCAACATACTAAATCATTTCATATCCCGAAGTGGGGAAAATCATTTCACAACATAATAATCACAAGTACTTTCAAACTATAGTACTTTACATTAGCAATTCACACATATGATCAGTCACTATTAATCACATAACCTTTGAGCTCGTACGTCTCAAAGAAGGGTGTTAAGTAAGAGAATAAACTCTCTACCACCAAACAGATATATCATCAATAGCAACTAATTGGTTATGTAATGAACTACAATGTCAAACACATAATACATTTCTAAATCAATTTAGAAACGTCGGGTTTAAGCCTCGAAATCCTTTCTGTTTTATAAAACATTTTTATAAAACATTCGCTGTCCAAAATTGGGAATACATTTCATTTCACTTAAGAAAAATATCATTTCAAAATCATTCATTAAATTTGAAATGAACTCAAGTATTTCTACCCAACCCAATGCTAAATGTAAAAGCATATCTTGCTCATAAACTGGATGAGCACAATCCAAACAATCAATCAATCACAATCATGAATATCAACAACTAAGTATATTTGGTTTATACCACATCTGTAACCCCCCGTATTTTCGGTAAACATTAAGGTTACGAATTAAAAAATAATTAATTTCAAATGTAAGAATTAATGGAAACGGGTTACGCCATTGCATTCTTCTCGGAATTCTGCTTGAGGTAGAGTCCAAGTTCACGTAAATCAGACTGCACTCCGCATGAAGGAGTTATGGCTTTCAAAAGTTTCAGAATTAAACTAAAAATTCAAACAACTCGGTTTAGAAATTCAAAATTCAAATCTGAAGTAGAAGCGGGCGGGAAACTTCCCGCCCAAGGCTAGGTCGACCAGGAGGTCGACCAGGGGGTCGACCTCCCCCCATACAGGTCGACCTGGGGGTAGATCTGGGGGTCAACCTACCCCTTCGGGCAGATCTAAAAACTGATGTGTTCTGACTCCCTGCTGAGTCTTTAGGGCTGATCTGGCTGTTCTATCTTGTTTAGATGGTCTTGATCACTTCTAGGTTGATATGACGACTCTAAATTAATCAAACTTCTATATAAGCAACCTAAATCTAAACCCTAAGCGACACAAAAATATTCCTAGAGTTGTCATGCCATCAATGGTGAACCTAGAATAGCCGTCATCTCTTTCAACTCAAAGGAAAGATAGAAGCTACACTAAAATCAAATCAAATTCAACTAAGAGAATTCAACGATCTACATCAAAGGCGAGCAATTCATTTTCAGAATATAGATCCCAGATTCAAGTTTTTCCTTTTGTTGTAAGTGTAGTTATCTTTCAGATGTGAATAAATTAAAGACATGGTTTGTAATGAATTGTAAAATAGAATTGTATCAAGTTGTATGTGATGCTGATTCATGTCTATTCTATCATATATGCCTATGAACTATTGTGGTCTATCGAACCTATCATGTTATGTGGAAATTGGTGAATAAACCTATGATGTTGTATGGGAATTTAGGAATGAAATTATCATATGTAAGTTGGTGATATTATGATACATACAAGTTTTAGGTAAAGCCATGTCATTTACGCCAAATTGTTTAGATCCATTATGCATAAATGTTTAGATCTACGACCTTGACGATATTATGATACATACAAGTTTTAGGCTAAGTCATGTCTTTTATGCCTAATTGTTTAGATCCATTATGCATACATGTTTAGATCTACGACCTTATATGTTTATATCTACAACTTTATATGTTAGATCCATATGCTTTTATGTTAGATCCATATGCTTTTATGTTAGATCCATATGCCTTTATGTTAGATCTATATTAACTTGATTCAACCTCTATGCAAGTTCACCACTACATGCCTAGTTTAATTTGTATAGTTTTATGTAAATTCACATGCTTGTGGTTCATGTTGCATAGATCTAATTAGCAAGTTCATAATTAAAAGTATATTGTTTTATGCCAAATTCATGTGACACATGTGTAGTTAGATCCATACTCTTGTATGATGTTGGAATATTGCAAAGCTCCTCTTTTCCCCTTTTTGTTTTATAAGTTAGGCTAAAATATCGAGCCTAACATCCTATGTAATTTTGCGAACGTACAACGGGGGTAACGTTGGGGAAAACTTGAAATTACATGTAATTGGCATGTTTGGCATAATCATGATAAATGGCATGAAAATGGTATAATTTTTATACCTAAAAATTATGAACTTGATTTAAAGGGAAAGTGGGCCATGACAATAAATTGTTGGCAAATTTACATATAAGCATAAAAGGATAAATATGTAAATTTAGAAAAGACGAATATGCCTAACCCAAGGTTAGACTGAGTTGTGGTGTAAAACTGCCCAGAACCGACCGACACATCCAGTGACCACAACAATACCTATCTAATGTGGGTGGTTAGTGCATTGAGCCCAAAAGGTCCCGAGGTTAGACTGAGTTTTGGTGTAAAACTGCCCGGAACCGACCGACACATCTAGTGACCACCACAATACCTGTCTATTGTGGGTGGTTGGTGCTTTAATGAAATGAATTAAAGCTAAGTCAGGAATAGTAGGGCTAAGTCGATTAAGGAAACACTTAACCAATTCAACATGTTAACTAAACTGATGGGTGGGGTTAGGTAAACTTGGACACTTAACCAATTTAACATGTTGGCTAGAAAACCCTAGTAACAGGGACGCATTTCAGCAGTAACCCACATAGATGTATCATGGTACCCTGAACTAGGCAGGGTGGGGCACGATTACTGGGCTGATTATAAGCGGTCAAAACGACGGTGGGTGGTGCGTCAGTGTAGGTTCCGACGGAGTACGGGCGTGCACGTACTCCGGAGTGGAAAAACCAGGCGCTGGGCAACAGTAGTCATACACTGTGCATCTGGAATCGTGTCGGGTTGCCACCATGGGATTTGATACACCCCATGGTGGGACCAGCACAGGTATCTACAATCAAGCGGGGGCCGAATGACACATGGAACAAATGTATACAAGTGGGAGTCGATCGATAAAAAGGGATCATTTCACCATGTATATGAGGTGCTAATTGGGACAAGTATAAATAGGTGCAGAGAAGTAGAATGGGTGCGATAGTATATTCGGTTTAAACTTCCTTATCTCGGTTTATGTTAGTTAGTTATTTTGGTATGGTCCTATTTTCAGTTTATTCCTATCATGACCCCTTTTCCTTATTCACACACTGAAAAGTCACTGGACTTACTCAGACTTGTGTCTGACCCATTTTTCTTTCGTCTTCTTTTCTTCCGCTCCCCCACTTCAGGTAGCCAGATAGGGAATAGCTCAGCTTAATTTGGACTGTTCGCCTTTCCAAGCTTGAAGACTCTGTGATGTATAGCTTGGAACTTCTTATCTTTGGCTATGGCTTTGGACATACTACTACTTGGGGATTTATGCAATTTTATTGTGTTTTATGCTTCTTTATATAATAATCAAGACAGAAATTATGATGTAATGATTTGGAAGTTGGTTTGAAACAGTTTGCTGTAATGTTTTGTTATGAACCATGTTTGAAATGAAGTTAGTTTTATTTTCCGCTGCTTATATGTATATCTGTCTTGTAAATTATCTGTGTCTTTTACCTATAATGCTCCACTAAAGTTAAGGCATTCCCTTTGTGAGTGACCTTAGCGGAGGTGGGGTGTTTCACTTGGTATCAGAGCAAAGGTTTACCAGATCAGATAAAAATTTTAAAAACTATTTTTCAAAAAGAACTTTAAAGAAGCAATTTTCGAAAAAAAATGTTTTATATTAAAAAGGCATAATCCCCTAAATCCATATGCACTATCTTTTTTATCCTTTTGTTTTGAATCTCTCCTTTTTCGTTTCAGCATGTCTGGTGATCTTACCCTTCCAGAGGGCGTGCTGGTACCTGGCTGGTTCAGAAGGTACTTAGAGGCTAGGTCTAATGTCACAGGCCCAACAGACGTTCCTCCTCTCCCAGCTGCTGCGGTTCCTCCTCCTCCTCGTGAAAATGGTATCTCAAAAATATGTAGGGACTTCCGAGCCATGGGTGGAAAGAACTTCAATGGAAATGAATCCTTCGTGGAAGCAAGAAACTACCTCAAAGAAACTGAGGATTTGTTCGATATCTTCGAAGTGGATGACGGGCAGAAGATACAGTTGGCGGTTTGGTTGCTTAAAGACGAAGTTTCCTATTGGTGGGAAGTCACTAACGCTGAAAGACCAATCGAAACTTGGATGGATTTTAGGATGAGATTTGAAATGAAATTCCTCTCACAAGCTAAACGAAGCCTACAGATGGAGAAGTTCTTAGCTCTCAAACAGGGAAGTATGTCACTCAAGGAAAACGTTAACCAATTCAATCAGCTGGCTAGGTTCGGATAGGAGTTAGTGAACACTCCACATAAGAAGGCTCTCCGCTTTGTTAAAGGATTGAATGAGCCACTGCACAGTGTAGCTATATCCCATATACCTATGGGTGCGACTTATGAGAGACTGGTGGACATGGCACTGTTACAAGAAGAAGATAAGGTTGGCAAGAAGGAGACAAAGGTGGAAGCATCTCAATATAAGAAAGGGGAAGGATCACAGAGTAAGAAGAAAGATTCCAAGAAGGGCGGGAAGAACAACAAAACCCGTGACAAGAGGAAGTGTAATTTTTGTGGCATTCCTGGACATCTGGTTAAGGACTGCAGGAAGAAGAAAAGGAAGATGGGTGGCTGTTTCCATTGCGGCGAGGCAGGACACATGGCTAGGGACTGCCTAAGAAAGAAAGGGCAAGGGCAGAGAGCTGGATCTACTTCTGGAGGGCAGGTTTACGCTCTCATGGAACCTCTGCAAGAACGAGGTAGAAATGTTTCTGTTGAGAGTTTAGTTTATCTTTTTGATCATCCTGTTCATACACTCTTTGATTCTAGCGCATTGCACTCTTTTATATCTACTGCTTTAGTTGAATCTCTGCACCTAGATACCAGTTTAGTAGAGGATCCCTTGGTTGTTTCAAATCCAATTAGGGGCTCAACTTATTTGTCGATGATTTGTTTGGATTTGGAAATTTCGATATTAAGTGTGGGGTTTAGATGCAATGCCTATGTTTTGGGCTTGACGGGCTATGGGTTGATTCTAGGCATGGATTGGCTATCCAGTAATGGTGCCATCCTAGATTGTGAAAGGAGAGTGGTTAGACTCATGACTCACCTCGGTAACACTCTCGAAATTTCTTGTAATCCCATGAACTCTGTTATGCTTAGCTATCTAGAATCTCTTGATGCATCTATTGAGGATTTGCAGTCTGGTAGAGTAGTCCGTGAATACTCGGATGTCTTTAAAGAGGTTAAAGGGTTACCTCCGAAGCGGGAGATAGACTTCTGCATATACCTCGTTGATGATGCAAAACCCGTCGCTTTACCCGTTAGACACATGGCTCCAAGAGAGAGGAAAGAACTCAGCAAGCAAGTTAAAGAGTTGCTTGAGAAGGGGTTTATAAGGCGGAGTATTTCTGAATGGGGTGCTCCAGTCATGTTTGCAACTAAAGCGGACGGTTCGCTGCGCTTATGCGTTAATTATAGGGAGCTAAACAAGCTGACCAAGAAGAATAGGCACCCACTTCCAAGAATAGATGACTTGTTCAATCAGCTTGTAGGTGCATCGGTTTTCTCCCAACTAGATTTAGCTACCGGGTTTAATCAGCTAAGAGTAACTGAAGACAGCATTAATAAGACTGCGTTCAGAACTCCGGATGGTTTCTTCGAGTGGGTTGTCATGCCTTTTGGCCTGACAAACGCACCCACTTACTTCATGGATTTGATGAGCAGGGTGTTCAGGGAGTTCCTCAATATATTTGTGGTGGTCTTCATAGATGACATTTTGATTTTCTCAAAGAGTGAGGAAGAGCATGATCAACATTTAAAAGAAGTCATGGATACTCTTCGAGCACATCAGTTGAAAGCCAAATTCTCCAAATGCCACTTCTGGAGAGAGGAAGTAAGATTTCTTGGACACATGGTATCCAAGGAAGGGTTAGCCGTGGACCCCGCAAAAGTAGTTGCAGTGCAAGATTGGAAGGTTCCACGGAATGCGACCGAGGTCTGGAGCTTCCTCGGGCTAGCGGGCTATTACCGAAAGTTCATCAAAGACTTTGCGAAAATCTCAGCTCCGCTTACAAAGTTGACAAAGAAGAACCTAACTTTCAATTGGGATTTGGATTGCGACATTGCCTTCCAACGATTAAAGAGAGCTCTAACAACAACCCCAGTTCTGACATTGCCGGATGTGAGCAAGATGTTTATCGTATACACAGATGCATGTGGTACGGGACTAGGTGCTGTCTTGATGCAAGAGGGGAAGGTAGTAGCTTATGGAGGCAGGCAATTGAAAGTACATGAGAAAAACTACCCAACCCACGATCTAGAGTTGGCTGCCATCGTCTTTGCACTTAAGTCTTGGCGCCATTATCTCCTAGGTGAGAAATTTGAATTGTATATTGACCATAAATCGCTGAAGTACCTTTTCTTGCAGAAAGATCTTAACTTGAGGCAACAAAGGCGGATGGAATTCTTGGCATCCTACGATTTCGAGATTTCCTATACCCCTGGCAAGGGCAATGTAGTAGAAAACGCCTTGAGTATAAAGATGCTGACCTTAAGCCCTCTCTTTGTTGAAAGGCAGAGCTTGGAGTACATAGTCAATTTTGACTTTAGACCCTCCAGCGATCATGTGACTGGGTTGTTAGCATCGCTAGAGGTGTGGCCTACTCTTTTGGATTCAATAGGAACCGCACAACGTGAAGACCCTCAGCTAGTTGATGTGATGGACAAGCTAATTAGGGGTGAGACTTCTAGTCACCTCAATAGATACTCCATTAATGATAAGGGATGGTTGAGGCGGGATGGAAGGTTATGCGTTCCACAAGCAAGGGATTTGGTGAAGAAGGTTCTCGAAGAGGCGCACCATTCCAAGTTGACCATACACCCCAGTGGAGACAAGATGTATAGAGACGTAAAAAGGGTTTTCTTTTGGGATGGCATGAAGAGGGATGTAGCTGAATTCGTCTCGAAGTGCTTAGTATGCCAGCAAGTCAAGGTGGAGCAAAAGAAGCCTGGTGGTTTGCTTCATCCTCTAGAGGTCCCAAAGTGGAAATGGGATAGCATTTCAATGGACTTTATTGATGGGCTGCCTAGATCAAGAAGGGGCAATACCAGTATTTGGGTAATAGTGGACAGGCTCACAAAAAGCGCTCACTTTATACCCGTTAAAAGTAGGAGGTCTGCCTCATCTTTAGCATCCATTTACCTTAAAGAGATAGTTCGACTCCATGGGATACCCTCCAGCATTGTTAGCGACTGAGATCCTATCTTTACGAGCGAGTCTTGGAAGAGCTTGCAAGAGGCGGTAGGCACACAGCTATGCTTAAGCACGGCCTATCACCCCCAAACCGATGGTCAGACGGAAAGGGTGAACAGAGTATTAGAAGACCTCTTGAGATTATGCATTCTTGACTTCGAAGGAACATGGGAGGATCATCTTCCTTTGGTGGAGTTTGCCTACAACAATAGCTATCAAGCCACCATAGGCATGGCACCCTTCGAAGCTTTATATGGAAGACCGTGCCGATCACCAACTTGTTGGTGGGAGTCTATAAATAAGCTCATACTTGGACCACATGTGATTAGAGAATGTAACACCCCGTATTTTCGGTAAACATTAAGGTTACGAATTAAAGAATAATTAATTCAAAATATAAGAATTAAGGGAAACGGGTTACGCCATTGCATTCATCTTGGAATTCTTCTTGACATAGAGTCTAAGTTACCATAAATTGGACTCTGTATGAAGGAGTTATGGCCTTCAGAAGTTTCAGAATTAAATTAAAAAATTCAAACAGCTTGGTTCAGAAATTCAAAATTCAAAATCTGAAGTAGAAGCGGACTGGGCGGGAAACTTCCCGCCCAAGGCCAGATCGACCAGGAGGTCGACCAGGGGGTCGACCTCCCCCCATACAGGTCGACCTGGGGGTCGACCTACCCCCTCGGGCAGATATGAAAACTAATGTGTTCTAACTCCCTGCTGGGTCATTAGGGCTGATCTGGCTGAGTCATTAGGGCTGATAAGAAAACATGCGTGTGCCCACGGATTATGAACCTAGCATACACAAATAAGTGGCAAGCACAAATACAACTAGACAAGCTTCCAAATACATATATCTCAGTTCAAAGCATAGCCACAAAATTGCACAAATGGATCGCAGTCAAAACATAAACCATATAACCGTCCAAAACAAAAGCAGGATTTCCGCAATGTAAGATTAATCGATAGAATTCCTACTATTATACTCTAGTTTAAAACAAAATTAAACTACTTGAAACAGTAATTGACCGTGAGTAAAATACTCACCTACAATAGTAGGCAACGCAGAAGATAAAGGACAGCAAGCGTTGTTGAGCCAGGCGTGGCGCAATGACTTTGGTCACGGTGGTTGCGCGAGACTTTGAGGCGTAGCAGTTCGACGCCGGAGGGGACATATTTAAGAAGGCCGAACAGCGACGCGAAGGACTAATGGATGGTTGCTCGCTGAGGAGGCAGTTTGCGGTAGAAGGGGGTGGTTCGAATTATATTTGAGGAAATGGTTTTCTTTTCTTTGCAGCCATTATTAGGTTTGGGTAGGAATTGATGTCAGCTGCCATTTTGCTTGATTTGGAAAAAACCAAGATTTTTGGGGAAAGAAGTAAATAGGTTCTGAGTCTTTATAGATGAAAAGAAGGGCAGTTTGAATGGAAAAATAAACGGATAACGTGTGTAACGACCCGCATTCTACGCATCGAAGGATCGTAGAATATTTATTTCTTTCACATACGAAGTCGTATGGTCATGTAACTTTGGGAGACGACTATTGGGGTCATTTCCCATGTTCATGATTTTTGCCGAATTTTAAATGATCGTTTTGCCCCTAGCTGATCTTGTTTCCACCATAACTTTTGATTAGTAAGGAGTTTTGACCTGAAACCACTTCCAATAGATGCGGATGATGGTTTACCTTTCTGTTAAGTGGCCACATTAGCCAAATGGACTCACCATTTGGGAGATATGGCTGAAACAAGGTTTAGAAGGTAAAAACAGCTTAACCGGGCCTAATTAGGGTGATTAGCAAGAGGGCCCATAACCCATTTCGGTATTAGGATTATGGGAGGGCTGAGATGTGTTAGTAAATCAAATTTTATTTCAATTCCTAGCCGCCACTTACATACTTTGAACCCTAGCAATGGCCTCCACTTGCTAAAACACCCCAAATCACCTTCTAATCGCTAATTAAGCCAAATCTACATCAAATTAAAGCGGATTAACACAAAAATCGAGGTAGAGCTGCTGGATTGTATTGGAATCCAAACCATTTTGTCAAAAAGTTTCAGATCTGAGTTTATTTGTGGCTAAGGTGAGTATTAGCATTGTTTTTACACTAATTACAGTTAATTAGGGTGATTATTATTAATTAACGAAATTATGCATGTTAAAAATCTGGAAAAATGTTTATAAATTCTTAAATATTATTTTAAGCCTCTGTTAGAAGTTTGGGTTAATTTGGTTAAGTTTTGCTTATCCTATCATTAGATTTGCTTAAACATGATTAAGGGAAAAATATGGGTTTGGGTAGGTTTGATCCATCTTTAACTTATTGAAATTGTTGTTTTGGTGTTTGTGGTTGATTATACATGTTGCTATGACTTTTTGGAATGTTTTGTGATTGCCTAGAACAGTTAGAATGGTCGAAAACGCCGTCGTGTGGCGTAAAACAGTTGATGGAAGATGCACGAAATTATGCAGGAGACCGGATCAGATCGGTGGAGAAGGACCGGGCCGGGTCACGTAGCCCACCCACAAGCCGCCTCAAGTACACGAACCAAACCTCCTGCATGAGGTCATCAAACACCATCACGAACCAAACCGACCTGCTTGCATTGGAAGAACACGACCCGATTCCCCAGAGAGGAGTCACGATCCGAACCAACCAGGACCATGGAGCTCATGATTTGAATCGCTGGAGGAAGGATATCACGAATCAAACTGCTTACACCACGAGTTGGTGTATTAGCCATGAACCGACCCGATAGGGATGACCACGATCCGAATCGACCTGGAGAGTGTCCCACGAACCAAACTGGAAGTTGCCACGAGCCTGAGCCAGGGTGTGCCACGAACCGAAGAGATACCCGAACCGACCTGAGGTGGGTAATCACGAACTAAACCAGTGAGCAACTCACGAATCGTCCCTCCGAGGCGAAGCATGTATCACGACCGAACCGAGGAAGAGGAGAAGTGCCTAACCGATCCAGAGATGATGACCAAAACCCAAGATCCAAAGGTAGTCCAAAGGAGAAGTTTGTACTCAGGATCCAGATGGGAACCAATGAGTTAACTTCATGAGTTGGGCTTTGTTGCGGGACGTGTGCTAAGGGGTTATCGACGTCCATAACTTTGATTCACCATCAAGATGGATGTTAAGATACGTATTAGTGCAGTGGGGTAGTTATTACTCCATGGGGCAGAGTGATCGTAGCATGGCTATGAGCCAGTGCGGTGGAGTCGTCATGACTTCATGGGGAAGAGTGGGAATAGCAAGGACTAGTGGCTATGGATCAGTGCAGTGGAGTCGCCATGACTCCATGGGGAAGAGTGATCATATCAAGGATTTGGGTGATCAAAGTGGTGGATATCGTATGCTTTATGCACTGAGTGAGAGATGTGAGGATGGTTGCTATGTTTGATTGTTTTCCATCACTATGACATGTACACCCCAGCTCTGTTATCTTGATACCTTATGCTAGAGTTACCTTAGAGTATTGTACATCCTGTTGTGCTAACTCTTTGGTTGCAGGTCCAGTTCAGGTATGGGTTAGTATACCTGTTATTGTTCTGTTTTGCTGCTTATCGCTCATACCAAACTTTTGTCTGACCCAGAGTTTTGTGTCTCTTCTTATTACTTTGGGTGCTCTTAAACGGGCAGACTAGAGATAGGTTAGGTGGTATGCACGAGTAGCTGTCCAGAGACGAGTAGGAGGCTTACATGTACTATTCTATATATATGCTCCCTGTGTCGCTGTTGGTCACTACTTTGGGCATTAGTAGTGTACCTTTCCTTTACTTTGCTTTAGAGACAGTTTTAAAAGTTGTAATAAAGATGATGTGGAACATAACTGTAATTTTGGGATTTTTGTTGCTATGATGTTTTAAGTTTTCAGCTTATGCACTGTCTCGCCTGTTTTATGTCATGTTATTATTATATTTTATTCCATGCGCTGTGAGATATACTGCAGGTTCCTTGTTAGTTCAAATTCCTTTCTTTCCCTTTCTTTGGCGACCGTCCCGTGCTAGTCAAGCATTGGCACAACGCACTTTCATTGGAAATGTCGGCTGGTGTGGGGCGGGCCGTCGCATTTGGTATTAGAGCTCTAGATTGCGTAGCCAACCTAGGGAAAGACACCAGGGAGAGATAGTACGTATATGAGAGCGCGTATTTGTTATATTTTGGTTTTCAAAAGTTATATATATATATTAGAATATTTAAGGATGAAGTCGCACTGCACTGACACCACTGAAGAGATGGTTAATCGTTTTCTCCTTACAGATTGAACGATGAGCCGATATACTAGGGGTACTGGTAGAGGAGCAGTTCCCAATGTTGCAAATGGTGGTGGAGCAGCAGTGCAGGCGCCTAGGGCCAATTTCGCCAAGCTATGCAAGGATTACACTAGTCTTGGTGGAAAGCCGTTCCATGGAACGGAATCAGCTACAGAAGTTCAGGATTGGTTAGATAGCTGTGAGCGTATCTTCGAAAACTTGGGTATCGAGGATGCGACGAAGAGAAAGCTAGCATCCCGTCTGCTATAAGGACGGGCGATGAATTGGTGGAATGCTATTAAGGCAGCTACTCCAGAGGATCAAGTTACTTGGGATCAGTTTAAGGCCCAATTCAGTGATAAGTTTATCCCAGCTGCTCAGAAGTCAGAATTGTTTAGGAAATTTTTTGAGCTTAAGCAGAATGGTAGGGCAGTCTCGGAGTATAATGTTGAGTTCGATACTTTATCAAAGTATGGATTATCTCTTATCGACACTCCCGAGAAGAAGAATGAGAAGTTCATAACAGGCTTAGATCAGTACTTGGGGGAAAGGCTTATAAACCATATCAATGAGACGTTTGAAGCGATTGTGGGGAAAGCTTTGAGATCAGAGAGTCTATACCCTAAGTCGAAGACTGAGGTTGCATCTGTAGAGGAGCCAAAACCGCAAGCACGCGGCAGAGGCAAGAATGGTTCTCAGAATAAGAGAAAGCAGAATCAGACCAATGATGGCCAGAAGAAAAAGAATAAGAAAGATGTGGAGTGCTTTAGCTGTGGCAAGAAGGGCCATTATGCTAAAGAATGTCGAGCGAAACCAGCAGACAGGAAGTGCATCAACTGCGACCAAGTGGGACATCACAAGCATAAATGTCTGCAACCCCCTAAAGAGAAGCAGATTGTGAAAGCACATGCTCTTAATGTTGTTCCTTCTTCGTCGAATGCCCCAACCACGGCGGAGAAAGGAAAGAATGTCACCATTCAAGGTATGCTTTATGTTTATGATGTTCCTGCTCGAGTATTGTTTAATATCGGAGCTTCCCGTTCCTTCATATCTAGTGACCTGGTAGATAGGTTGGGATTGGAACCCGAGATAGTCGATAGACCTTTAGCGGTGACGAACCCGATAGGTGGTTCGACTAGCCTTAGCATGATTTGTCGTAATGTGGTTTTATCGAGTCATGGATGCACGTTTGTTTGTGATTGCTTTGTTCTTGGCTTTACTGGGTTTGGCATTATTTTGGCAGTCCATTGGCTCCAAAGGTACGGGGTGGTGGTCGATTGTGAGGGCTTTTCGGTGACAGTTAGAGCGGATGATGGGCGGAGGATAGTGTTTGGTGGTCTGCCTAGTGATGGGGTAATGGCTAGTTTTCTAAATTCCCTCGACATCCCGCATGATGAGTTGTCAGATGTTCCCGTGGCTGGTTAGTATCTGGACGTCTTCAAGGAAGTGACCGGACTTCCAACATACTGAGAGATTGAGTTCCGTATTGATTTAGTGAAAGATACCAGACCTATAGTGATGCCACTTTGTCGTATGGCGCCGGAGTAGCGAGAGCTCGGGGTGCAAGTAAACGATCTTTTGAAGAAGGGATTTATCAGAAGAAGTGGTTCCTAGTGGGGAGCACCAGTTGTGTTTGCTACCAAGGAAGATGGTTCCCTTCGATTGTGTGTGGACTACCGCGAGCTGAATAAGGTGACGAGGAAGAATAAGTATCCTCTACCGCGGATAGATGATTTGTTTGATCAGTTGAGTGGCGCGAGAATGTTCTCCCAGTTGGATCTCGCGACAAGTTTCCATCAGCTTTGGGTGGAAGCCGAGAGTATAGCTAAGACGGCCTTTCGGACGCCATCTGGATTCTATAAGTGGTTGGTCATGCCATTCGGGTTGACCAATGCACCAGCATATTTTGTGGATCTTATGAATAGGGTATTCAGGGATCAACTGAATAAGTTTGTTCTTGTATTCGTGGATGATATCTTAGTTTATTCGAGGACAGAGGAAGAACACAAGGAACATTTGAGGATAGTGACGGAGGTGTTGAGAAAACACCAATTGAAAGCAAAGTTTTCTAAGTGTCACTTCTGGAGGAGGGGATTGAGATTCTTGGGCCATGTTGTTTCAGAGAATGGTATTGCCGTGGACCCTGCGAAAAGTGGCTACGGTACAAGATTGGTCTACGTCCAAGAATGCAACAGACGTAAGAAGTTTTCTGGGATTGGCAGGATATTATCGTAAGTTTATCCAAGGCTTCTCCAAGATAGCGGCACCGTTGACTCAGTTTACTAGGAAGAATCAAGCTTTCGTTTGGGACAAAAGGTGTGAAAATGCATTCAAGAGTCTAAAGGAAAAGTTGACGCGTGCACCAGTGTAGTCATTCCTGAAGGGAATGAAGAGATGATGGTATACACATATGCATGTGGTACCAGACTAAGTGCTGTATTGATGCAAGGAGGTAGGGTTGTAGCTTATGCTAGTCGGCAACTAAAACCGCATGAGAAAAGATATCCTACCCATGATTTGGAATTGGCAGCGATCGTGTTCGCATTGAAGATGTGGAGACATTATCTCTTGGCGGAAAGATTCGAGTTGTATACTGATCATAAATCGTTAAAGTATCTTTTCTCTCAGAAGGATCTAAATCTCCGACAGCTAAGATGGTTAGAATTCTTGGCTTCCTATGATTCGATATCGCATATCTATTACCTATAATAGAAAACAGAATACCAAACATGCTTACGTAGATAGCCTGAAATCCCTTCTTTTTCTCTTTTTCTCCCTCTCCGCTTTTATCTTTCACTTCTTCGTTAACAAAAAAAGCCGGTCACAACCCCACGTTCTTCCCCTTTCCATCCCTACCGCATTCTCGACTCTTCTGCTATTTTCAACTTTTTCCTTTTTTCCTGCGCTATTAACTTCCTGCCCCAATTTCACGCTCATACGTTTGATTCCTACTCTACAACCCTATTTTCAGCTTTTAATTTCATCCCACATTCGATTTAAGTTACATTCCCAAAACGTTTCACCAATTCGCTTATAGTTTCAATCTCAAATTATTTTGGAATCTGTTTTTCAGATTCCCATGATAAATAAAAGGTAAATAAAAGCTTGATCAATTCCCACAACGCAATCTGTTTTTCAGATCCTTTCCTTCTCCAATTTAAATTCACCAATTTACTGCTTTCTCCTAATGGTTCGTTTTATGCTTCGCCCACAAACCATGGCACCCGACGGACGACCATTCATTAAACGTAGACTTTCTACGCCGATTTTCGGATCTGTATGATGAGGTAATGATTTTTTTTTTTTCCAATAACTTCTACTGAGCATCAATTTGATTTCATTCAGATTACCCAAATTTTGTTGTTCTACCCTTGCTTCCCTACAGATTGAGTACCATGCTTCATCTGTACCCCAAAATATCACAATTTTGGTCTAATTAAGTTTAGTTATACGACTGATTAAGTGAATCTTTTGGTCTAATTGTCCATATTTAGAAGAAGAGTATGGTGAAATACCTGCCATTGCAACAGTAGACGAAGGATCTTTTAAAAGTGTGAAATGTAAAAGTACAAGTCAATGCAAGTCTATTGAAAAGGGAAGTGATGTATTAGAATGAAAGATGATCTGAAATAAAAGAATGAGTTTTTTTTCAAACTAAACTCAACATGATTATTTGGTTGAAACTTGATTAAGAGGTATACCATGGCAAAGGAAAGCATGATTGTTTTCACATGGATGTAAATATAAGGTTTGTTTTAGTATTGAAATAATGCATTGGAGTGAGTCCTGATAAGACAACATTTGCGCATCCAGGCACCTTTTAATTTAGCATTACTGCCATTATATCATTTAAAAGATTTTTAGGTGAGATTGGTTGATTAAAATGTATTAATTTTTAAGCAAGACAAGCTATGTATATACATAGAGTATTATGGCTTCTTTAAAGCTTCATAAAAATGTGTCTGTAGCATACCCACACATACAAAATGCACATATACTACATGTTTGCAAATCATTTTTGCTTTGATAATACATACATGGCATGGATAAAATTTGAATAAAATATTGGGTTACTACGTTAGGTGATTATTTCCCAATTTTGTATGGTCTGAACTTATATTAGAACCTACCTATAAATTTGTCTTGCTCCAAATGAACATGCATTTATATCAACCAATAAGTTATATTTTATCTCATTTCTATTGTATTTGCTTGCTGTTGTAATTTTTATTGGCATCGTTTTCATTTTGGAATTCGGATTGTGCATTGGGTGTAATTGCCTAATTTTTGTGATCCTATATTCAAAATGGTATGTTCCATGTAGTTGATATCATAAAAATAACTGGATAATTCAGTTGAATTTTGAACAGTAGAGCGTAAAATGAAGCATCATTAGTAAGATGAATATTACTGGAAGAACATATTCTACCGAAACATTTGTCCTCAAAACATTAATACCTTATGCATAATAATTTACAGTTGCCAGTTATTAATCTATAACTGGCATATCTTAATTTGTAAGTACATTTAAACAGATGTAAATGCTCATAGCTTAGGAAGAGAGGAATAAATAATGTGTTGGAAACATTTTTAATTTATTTCATCACATAAAAGTAAACATACTATTTTAACTTTCATTTATTTAAATGTTGAAAAGTCCAACCGAATGAAAAGCTATGTAGGTTATATAAGCATATAAGCTAAGAAAAGAAACATAGCAATTAATAATACAAGGAAAAAGTTTAGGGCCTACTATAAAAAGCTTGATGCGAGTCTTTTTGAATTGTTGTTGATTTTTTGACGTTCATAGTCATTAATGAAGTAGATAGTAAATGTGTACTGTTTTTTTAGATCACGGATGTTGAACGCAGCCAACTACATCTTTATATGATCTTCTAAATTGTGTCAGTATCTTTTATAAAATTGTAAATAAAACATCTGAGTTTGTACGCATGAGGCTTAAGATGGCCAAAAAAAAAAATCCTAAAGATGTTAGGATAAAGCGAAGAAAACCGTCCACCATAAGGAAAAAAACTGAAATAATCATCGAAACTTGGCATAAATATGGATTGTTTGAAATAATACAAATAAGCAGTTAAACTTAGGTTCACACATTAACCCACATTTTCGAGAATAGAAAAATGATGAAAAGCAAAAGAAAAACTATTTACTTATGATAGTTCCTTGCATCAGTATTACTGGTCATGGCTTTATATCTAAAGACAAATTAGTGCACATTTGTATTTGCTAATTAGTGGTATTTCATGGTCATAATGAGCGTAGTTTATGCGTTTGTTTTTGTATGTAAATGTAAATTTTCGATGTTGGTCTGGTAAAAATCGTTTCGTCCAGATATTCCATGCGTGGACTATGGACAAAATTGTGTATCTTTTGGTTGTTAGGATTGCCTCGCATGTTTTAAGGAGGAATGACGGGTTGGAATTAATAGTCTCACATCATGGATTAAATTGAAGGAATTGTGTACAAATATGAGTTGGTAGGCACGTAATATAAGGGATTCCTTTTGTTATATGAGAGTTGTGTGTCAGCTCATATGCGTGCAAGGAAGGGGGACTTTGTTCCGACCGTCGTTACATAACAGTGGTATCAGAGCCGAAGGTTACGCACTGGGTCATGCAGGCAAGGCAGTGCTCTCAAAAGATACTCGTAGGATGCGAGTCAAGGGGGAGACTGTTAGGATTGCCTCGCATGTTGTTAAGGAGGAATGACGGGTTGGAATTAATAGTCCCACATCATGGAATAAATTGAAGGAATTGTGTACAAATATGAGTTGGTAGATACGTAACATAACGGATTCCTTTTGTTATATGTGAGTTGTGTGCCAGCTCATATGCGTGCAAGGAAGGGGGACTTTGTTCCGACCATCGTTACATAACATTGGTTGTTTGCAATTGTTTTCCGGACTTTGTTATGTTTACTAATTATTTATATTCCTCTAATACAATTGTTTCTTTATCCTTCCAGCAACTATGTTCAGCTAGCGCTTCGCCAAAACTATAACAGGTTGGAGGACAATAAAAGAAGAAATCAAAGATAATTTTTTCCTTAATTTTCCTATTTGTTTTCAATACTACAATCTCTTTTTTATATTGTTTCATATATATTATGCTACAACTGATTTTATTTCCGAAATTACAAAAAAACTGTTATATTTTAACTTTTAAATGTTCTTCCTCCTATAACCAATTTGCAGTATTATATCCACTAAATAACATGTGCTTTCTAAAAAGGTACCATAATAAACTTCATTTAATACATTATAAAATGCAGAAACAAGCAATTTATTTGTAATTGAATTATTTAACCAGTATTGCAATAATGGGGGAATTAAATACAACTCCCTTCTATTTGAGTAATGTTAAATACACTACATTTTTGTTTGCATTTTTGAATCAACGGATGAAATCTAAACAACAAATTGTTTTATACTCCTATATTTTACAGTATCTATATATTTTTGTAAATGCAATCTCGGATTGTGGATAAAAGTGGTTGTTGGGAGTTGAATAATCAAACCGACTTTGTCTACTGAATATGTGTGTTCCAATAAATTTTGTCACTGATCTCTCCATCACGAACAGTTCCGTCAAATTCTTCCCATCTATTCTTTCGCTGCTAACTATTTTCGCGTTTTTTCTCTTTATTGTCCGCAAATCTCCTTCCCTATACCATTTCTTCTCCGATTTTACTGAGAACAAAGCTCCTTCTAATCTAAATCAAGTTTCTGATTAGTTGAAAAAACAAATGGATTGAGCCAGCAGAAACAGCCGCTTAGGCACCGACAAATCTAGGGCATCAATCGATCTTAAAATGCAATTCTCAAATTGCTGAATCAAGTTTGAACGAACTGATAATTGCAACTCTTTAGGCGGAGCAGGCAATCGTCGACATCGGCGAGCAAATCTAAATTCCAATTTCAGCTTATTCCATGATTTGTATATATTAGCAAGGAAGACCTCAAAAGCTGGTTCAACTGCCGCTGGTGTTGGATTTGGATTGAATGTTGGCGAGCTTAGCCAGTTTTTGGTTGTTTCTAGTGGTTTGTGGGTTCTGCTCACACTCTTTGAAGGTCGGGAATTGTTTCTAGGACTCCGTTGTTGTGTTGAGGTTTGGCTTATTTCTTTTGGTTTATTTTGATGCATTGGATTTTTTTTGATCTAGTCAGGTTTTAATCCTTTGGTTGATGGTTAGGTAACACAATTTGCTTTGGGTTTCTGTAATTGTGAGAGCATCCAGTGTTTCTCTGGTGTGTTGTTTCATGTTATATGCTTGAGGGTATATGGTTGTGGCGACTAATATTCGTTTGCTGAGTTGGTTGTCTCTGTGCAACTGCCATCTTAAGATAACATCATTTCTTTTTAAAGACTTTATTTCCGATTCATTGGACAGGCATTGCTTCAAATCAGTGCACTCGTAAGATAGCATTTTTAAGGGTTCGTATCCTTATTACAAGCTGTTGCCTTTCACCTTCCACTTCCGCAAACTTCAAGCTCATCTCCGAGTATCGTTCTTGCATTTCTCTTAGTTCCGCTTCCATTGATTTATTTTGCTGTTCCAGTTCTTCCATTCTGGACAGCACTTTGCTCATTTTGCTTTGATAATAGGTGAAGGGAGTGCATTCTTCTCCTTAAGGCTTTGCGTCAGCAGTGAGATTACTTCGGTTTCTCCTGCAGCAGTTTTCATGTTTATACTTCTTCAGTTCATCATTTTGTGCAACTGAATCCTGCAAATGATTCCCTCTAATACTTGTACCATTATCAAATTGTTCGGAGTATGCACGCATGCTGTTAACAATTTCACAACCTCTTGCATCCACTGTATTTGTCTCAACATTTGAGACAATGTCTGCTTCATGCTCTCTTAAGATAACATCATTTCTTTTTAAAGACTTTATTTCCGATTCATTGGACAGTCATTGCTTCAATTCGGTGCACTCTGTAGCAAGTGTTTGTACGTTAAAGTTAAAGAGTTTTAATTGTGACATCTTGCTCAACCTTCAACTGTCTCAAATATTTGAGTTCTTCAATTGACTTTTGTGTTTCTTCCTTCAAAGACAGAGAGCTCTTTTCCGAGGTTGTCATTCTCTAATGTTTTTTCTAGCAATATAATTTCTTATTCATGAATAGACGCCCGTAGTTTGTCTACCGCGATTTCCATCTTCTCTTTAAGCTCCATCTGTTCAGAAAGATAACATTTATCTCTAGTGCCTTTCTCCAGTTCAGCCTTTACAGTTGCCATTTCATCTCTCGAAGCCTTTTGATTTGCTTCTTCAGATTTTATTTGGTTATGGAGCTCCTCTCTTGTTTTTTTTTAGTTCAGAAAGCATCCTATCTACCTCGGTTGTTTTAAATTCAACCAATCTACGTAGCTACTGATATTTGAGTAGGTGTTCACGCCTTTGTGACGAAAGTTCCTCCTTATTCTTTTCCAACAAATCCGCCATATGGAATTTCTCTAACCTAAGTTCTCTGCATCCTTATAATGTTTTCATTACCATCTCTTCATTTGCATGAAGTCCGGTGGAAAGTTGGGAAGAAATATTTAAAAATTCTTTACTGATATTATCTAAGGTGTTTGCATCATGCCATCTGCTTTGTCTCAGTTTTTCCTCTGCTTAAATATCTTTTTTCTCCTGCTCAACTTTAGCCTGTATCACTGCTGCAAGTTTAGCTTCGTAAACAGCTTCTTGCTTCTCGATTTCTTTCTCCAAACACTCAACTTGTGATTCAAGATCATTAATAACAGCTAAATGTGTTGAACATTCATACTGCATACTTAATTGTTATCTTAACTGAATTTGATCTAATCTTGAAGACATGTCATGGTTTTCTTGTTTCAAAATCTCATAATCCAGCGCTAGCTGTTCCAATTGCATTTCAGTATCTTTACGATCCTTCTTATATAATTCTAGTTCATTCAGTATATCTATGTAATTTCTTTCTTGTGAATATGCTTCATTGATATCATCATACTCCTTGACTAATATATCCAAATCATCATTCTCGTGTTCTTCTTCATGGTAAGAACCCATTTCAATTGATTCTTGCTTGATTATTGGATCTTTTGAATTAGTTACTTTATTGTCATATTCTGTTCCTTCGTGGTTTTCCATGTTTCTCTGCTCAAGCAACTCTTCAAGATCTCTCACAGCAAATAGTAATTTGGCGTTTGCTTCCTGTGTTTTCTGTAGCTATAATTGAAGGCTATCGTTCGTTTTCATTTGATGATCGATCTCTTCTTTTGTTTCCTCCAGCATCAACCACGGATCTTTAGTACCCGTAACGCAACATACTTGAAAATTTGTTATCATCTGCAGCCTTCTGCTTGGCAGCCTTGAGTTCTTCACATTCCTTTTCAAGCGAACCCCTCTCCTCTTTCAAACTGTTTACTTCAATTAGAAGATCTATTATCCTGCTATCCTTCACAACTTGTTTTCTAAGCGTGCGCAACTCAATATCTGATACCTCCAGCTGCTTTGCTAAAAAATCAACATCGCTATTTTGCTTCTCGAGAGTAGTGTTAGTCTCTCCAAAAGTATATGTTGAACTATTAGTATTATGAGCTTCACCATTGCTGGGCGGTGAAAGAAAGCTTGCATTATGTTGATGACCGTTGTTGTTCTTGATTCGGGATTCACTAGGCGTATATTGTCCTGAACTGTATTCAGATCCTGAAGCTGATATTGCATCAAAACTGCTTTATTTCCTCATATTTCCACTCAAGTCATCACTAGGTATATTCCTGCATGAATGAAATTTCAGTGGTGCCTTGCTATTTATGACAGATCCTTCTTTTGTAGAAGGATTTATGTCAGCAACACCTTTGACAGCTCCACTACCTTCACAGTTTTAATTGCTTAATTGGCTCATCAAAGTTGTTATGTGTTGTTTGGTAGCAGGACCTCTGTTTCCAGTGGTTTCCTCGAATATCTCTTCATTTTCACAGTTTTCCCTTCCTTCCATCCCACCATGCACTCTCTGGATGGTCACATGCAGAATGGCTCCATGATTGAAATCCTGAAGAGGCAAAGACACTGAGATAGGCTTAAATGCATCAGCATATTCTGCTACATTTATTTTGACCGCCCCTAAAACTCCAGATCTTGATAATCCAACTGCAGAAACTATGAATTGGTGAATTTTATCAGCAATCTTTCCATTTTTCGCGTCTTGGGTATGCTCTACTGTCACATAAACTGGATTCAGCCATCTGCATTCTCCATTAACAATAGCAGATTTCTCAAATTTTGCACTTGGTTTTCCAATGTCTATAAGCATTATAGTCACCATGATTGATTCCCATTCTACTAATGGCACCTGGGTTGCTTTGAACTGCAGTTTGAACTCATCTTTGATCTTTTTCTTCTCATTTCTCCATATCGCTGCTTTGAACATCTTTGAATTGATTTTTAAATCACATAAATTTCATACTAATGCATTGAGTTTTTAAGCCGCAGTGAGGAGAAAAGAGGAGCAGAAGAGAATAAGCTCAGATCTCGGAGTTGAGATCAAATGTTCGATTCTCCTTTGTCTCTGTAACAGACAGTCTTGTTTAAAATGTAAGCAGGTGGGGTTTGCTTGCTTCAGGATCAAACCAGCAGCAAAAGAGAAAGAAGGGTTTGAATGCCTTTACAATTTAGGAAAATAAAAAATTGTTTTTTGTTATTTATTTGTTATATATACTTTTATCGTAACATAATATTTAAACTGAGGACTAACCATATTGTATATTAAGTTTCAATAAAAGAAATTTAAAGTTTAAAAAAAATGCATGCTTAGTACTATATAATTCTGAATAAGAATGCCTGTTATTTATCGATTTTAAATAGAATAGTTGAAAGTCAAGATCTACATGTGTTCTATATAGTATTTTGCCATTTTAGTAGCGTTATGAACTACAATATTGTAGCCTTTTCTTAAGCGATTGAAATGTGACATCTCAATAATAATGCATTGAGTTTATTGTTCTCGCCATTTTCCAATTTTTATTGTAAATGAAATTCAGCTAAGGTCTTAGTGTATCTATTGGCCTCACCATTTTCCCATTTTTATTGGTTGTCGTACTCCATGGATTAAATTCATTCTTTGTTAGGCAGTTATAATATGGCAATGTAACTTGTAGTGATTGTAACCTGTAAAATATTCGTAGGAATTGGCACATACGCAACAGTACCTCTTCTAGAAAAATTACAGAAACAATAGACTAAAGCATATAGTATCCCCGACCTCTCCCTGAGCATATAGAAAAATTACAGAAAAATTCAAGGTTCTGTTATCCACAATTTGCCGATCCAGTCGACCGGGAAACCCGTAAGTCGATTGGTATTAGTCATTTGAAAAAGGTTTCCAATCGACTACAAAAGGCCTTTCTCACCAGGTCCTTAAATTCTATTCAAACATCGTAAATTATTTTACTTACACTATGAAATTTTAAATAAACCTTTAGATCAAAATACCCTTATTAAAAAAAGAATCAAAATAAAAGAATGACAATTATACACGATTCTTCCTGAATTGCATTGTGTATACTCAATATAATTCTCCCATAAAGTTAGTAAATTAACATATATCATCGATTAAATCAAATTTAAATTTCTTTCGAGTATTAAAGTATATTCGTATTGTTATAAGCAATATTTATATGCAGCCAATTTTAACAGGTTTCGCTTTAATAAAATATAGAAATTGAAGCAAGAAAACATATTTTATTTGTTATCAGAATTTGTTACTGAAGTAATATTTTGATTGATGAAATAATTCAGAACACGCCTAAGTTATATATTATGTATCGTTGCTGTTTCGTGAAACTTTAAATACAGACAGTGTGTGTGTCTATATATATATTCATATTGTTTACTGAAACAGAGCATATTTAAATTATACTTAAGAATTGAGTTCACATTTTAATTTAAATAACATGTCATATGATAGCAAAGATGTGGGAAAGTACGAAAGCAGAACACTCAATGGGTTCATGGTAAATTTGGTAGAAAAACAATATTATATGTTCAGTGTCTAAGTTTATTAGGATTGACCATGGTATAACAAGTCTACTTAATAATTTTGATCCTTGTTATTATGCAACATCTATTTTATGATTTGAAACCCATCTAGGTAGTATCCTATATTGATGGCTTGATATGATAAGGTAATTCCTTTTATTTCCTTATTAGCTAGAGTTAAATGGTACTCACACATGATGATGTGTCCCACGCATTATTTGTTGTTTACATCCTCATGATTCCATGCTCTTACATTTGACTGTCCAGACTCATCCTGCACGAGTGTGCACCATTTACACATAGCAGGCAGATATTTACCTTTCAGCATCACTTCTCTACTCCTTCCTGTAAACTCTTGGCCTGTATATCCTGCTTCTTGCATCAGTTGTTTCATCGGATGTCTAATCATTGGGCACCTACATTCTTCACTCAATTTCCGTAGTTGCATGCAACACTCTTGCGGAACTTGTTTGTTGTCCTCTTCATCATCGATATATTCTGCACCTGCCATTAAAAGGCTCCGCCGTCTCCCAAATTCAAATAAAGGACGGCATTTGCTAAGTGAATAGCATTTGGTGATGCTTCTGCTTTGGCAAAGATAATTGCAGAAGCTCTATCCGTAGGGGCTGATATAGGAGAGCAATCCGTATTGAAAAAGTACGAGAATGAAAGAAAGACTGCAAATATGGCTATGATGGGAATCCTCGATGGCTTTCGGAAAGCTTACTCTATTGATTTGGGTCTCATCAATAGATTGAGAGCTGCTGCCCTACATGGTGCTCAGTACTTTGTGACTCTCAAGAGAAATATAATACAATATGCAATGGGGGATCGAAGGTGGCCAATATTCTCATAAGAAGAATAAATTCTGCTTCAGTAAGTTCCTAATGTATAAACTTGAAAATCTTAGTTTAAGTAGCTAAGCAATAAACAAGCAAGCAATTCTAAGGAAGAAAGCTATGGTCTACCAGCATGCATTTAGAGTTTTATTCTGTTAGCAGTCATTTTACTTTTTACATGATGCCTTTGGCGAGCAATCAGAAGACATTCTTTCTTACAAAACTGTTATGTGGTCCGTGCTACACACAGGTTCGACTTTTCAACTGTAATTCTCTGTTTGTTGAATGACAAATACATTAGCTTAGCAGTTGGGTCGCATGGCAGTACATGTAGTAAGTAGCAGGGCCAGTGGCTTATATTTCTTCAGAACGTAGTTTTCCTTTTTTTATAAAGTGAATAGCATTTCACTTCCTGCATGAGGTGTTTACTCCTCTGCAGTTGCAGCAAAAGCAAAGACCAAAACGAGGAAAGCATAATTTATTATATGGATAACTAACATGCATGGTTTCAGTAATTTGATCCCTCGTCATATTTTGCCTAATTATTTGTTAAATTAGTTGTATATATTCTGGTATCATGACTGTTGACCCATATAATCTGTTTTTCTTGATACTAAATAGCATGTCTTAAGCTTCATTCAAAGTATAATTATCTCTTGATTATTCACGAACCTGAATGGTTCCCTCTAGATATTATAGTTGTACCAAAAAATTCTTCGAATTTACTCACTAGTAATCCCAGTTGCTAATTTTGTTGCATTTATTATGCAGGTAAAATGGTTGAGCCACTATTGATGGTTTTGTTTTCCCATGGATTAGAGAGCCTTAAGCTGATTTACTGCCGTGTTCACAGATTCGTGGAATGAAATCACGCATGCAGCCTTTGTATTCTCTGGTTGGGTCTATGAGAATGTTGTGAGGAGTTCGAGGAAGGCATTGTCCATTTGTTGATGCCTGAAGTTCATTTGCTGTACTAT
This sequence comes from Allium sativum, assembly GCA_030737875.1. Classification (NCBI taxonomy): domain Eukaryota; kingdom Viridiplantae; phylum Streptophyta; class Magnoliopsida; order Asparagales; family Amaryllidaceae; genus Allium; species Allium sativum. Next base: position 344,549,333 of record CM060919.1, read on the forward strand.
ATCTTGGAATTGTTATCTGAGTATGTAACATTCTTTAGCCTCTTCGAATGTATATTAGAAAATTTTATTTAGCATTTTCAATGGTATGTTTTTTATTATTTTATGATAATATTTATTTTGATTCTTAAATTTATAGGAATGGCAGCCTATATATTTTATAGGTGTCAAATGTATATATTTTATAGCGGCATATACATGCTATCGAGTTAATATTTTATAGCAGCTATACAGTGTTATAGAAATTCGTTATTTCATGAAAAATGACACATATCATAGCGGCAATAACGAGCTATTATCCTTACGTATCATAGGGGCACATAGCCGTTATAAAATGAGACACTTTATAGCGGTAGTTTCTGTGTTATAATTATTTAATTGTTTTTTATAACATGTCGATATACAACGTTTTTCGGGCCGTTATGGTATTGTTTAATAGCGGCTATATGCCGCTATAAAAGACTATTTCTGTTGTAGTGATATGATGGTTAGAGTGTTGCTGAAGTTTTGATCAGTTGAATAGTTTTTGAAATGCGGATTTCGAAGTTTCATCACTATGTATCATTCCAGCCACATTGATAAGTGCCATGGTGATAGGGTTTTTCAAAGTAATAATCCTTTCTATATTAATTTCTTCTCATTTCTGCTTACCATACGTTGCTTTGTTAATGTTATTTTTGTAAGTCTCTGCCATTTTATGTAGAAGGATATGAAAGTACTCATGTGCATAATTGAATTCATTTGATCAGGTAACTGTAGTGGTTATGTATATCCTTTTTTCATGGTGAAATGTAACAAAGTGGATGGTCAATGAAGCAATTACTTTGTAACAATAGTACACAGTTATTATACTGTGCAAAATCGACATCAATACTGGAACTAAATCTTTATTTTTTGGAAATAAAGCTTTATGGTTCTTTGCAGTTATATTGATACATCAGGAAGTGACAAGGGAAACATAGAATTTATGGTTCCATTCCACTGACAGAAAATACAGTTGCACGTTATGCATTTGTAATATTAGATTGACACTTTATGTTTAAGGTTTCCTTCTACTGTTATAAAATATTTCCTTTGCTTTAAATATTTCCTTTGCTTTAAATGTTTGAACAGAAAACATATTTAATTAATCAGATATGGTTACTAAATGGCTTTTTTGCTTTACAACATGATTTTTTTGTGGTGGAAGTGCTTCCACAAGTTGCAACTGAATGGAGATGGTTACTGAAATTGTACATGTTATTTGCTTGCTGAGTCAATGCTAAATATATTGCAGGGATATCATCATGTTCATCTGAATGCAATGATGCAGTTAGTCCATTGACACCGATAGAAGTTCTTGGGGATATTTGCATTATCACCTAGCTAGCACAATTGACTTCCATGTTATAGTATTTTATTTTTTATATGAAATGCGCTAAGTTTAGATATGTTTTAATACCTTCAATTCTGTTCACAGGTTACTGGATTTGATGCTGCAAAAAAACGATGAAGGTTGTGAGCTTTTGGTGCCTTTCCAATACAGCAGAAAAATGATTGAGAAAAATCCTATATGTAAAAATTGTGCAAACGAGATTATTCTTCCAATACATATTATGAATGCTTGTTGTATACCCTTTTATTGTTTCTGCATTAAGTCCACTCACTGTAACAACATAACCTTTTACAATATTTTTTTAATTCTTTCATTTTAAGCTGCCCGACCTTGCATTTCCATCATGCATTTAATTTTCATAGCAATTTTTTTACATTTTACTGCATATGTACATGTTTTTGCAAGGAAAAATATGAAGAGCAATAAATTTTCCTTTTCGCTTATTAAATGCTTATGGATGCTTTGGCGCGATGCAACATGTCAAGATATATATGTGGTTTTGCACTCTGTTTTCTAAAATCATAATAAGCATGGAAAAATAGAAAAAAATTCTATCCAACTGGGGATGCAGTTCAGCAGGTTTATGTATCAAGCTTCACTTCTACGGAGCTTCCATTATGTATATTGTATTTACAGTGTTGAGCAGCAGTTCCAAAGTTAACTCACTTCCACCTTTGGTCATATTAAATTATGTACGCGTATGGACGTACTTGATGTTAGAACTTCTATGTCCAAACACAAAACTCATTTTTGTCTTTTGCTAAAAAATTATTTTGGTTGAAAAACATTGGAATTGAAACTGTGGATCCAAGTAATTATTTTGAATATGTTAATGTGGTTAAAATTTATTTTTTCTCAGCTGAAAGTAAGCAAATCGTAAAGAAGGAGATTGACCTGAAATGGGATTTGAATCGTAAAATTTCAAGATTTTTAATAATAATGGTTTGAATAATAAGATATCAGTGTCCGACGGAAAGCCTTGTAGAGTTATAGGGCACCAGTTTTGATTGGTTTATTTTTAGTTTTATTTTTACAGAAGATCTCCCTTTGCTTGGTTTAATAAACACATATACTGTGGATATCAATCAAACTGTAGTTTGACATCGTTAGTTGCCTCATTGCCTGTGAAGTGAAAATTTCTTATTTCAGGAGTTTATAATGAAACTCTATCATTGAAGGTAAGAAAACATGCATTTCACTCATATATCTTTTTTTAACTTCTGTTCTTTATAATGCTTTATTTTGTTTTCATTTAAATTATGCAGGGTTTGGAAATCGTGAAAGCTATTCGCAATAGAAGAGTTTCTCTAATTACATAATATTTGCATTCATTTTCATTTTTTTCTCTATTAACACAGTGAATTTTTCATTAATTTGTTGTATAAGAAAATTGTTAATAGAAATATTTCTTTTGATATCATATAATTTAACGGTCAGTTTTCCCACCGTTGTACGGTAATACTAGTATATTATGTGATCTCATACTGGTTTTGCTTTACATATGGCACATGTTCAAAATTATAATGAAGCAGAACAGTTTCCTATTTTCAGTTTGATTGCATGGATTTCCTCCTCTTTCTTTGATTTTTCTCGAACAATATCATCACGAATCTTTGACTGCTTTTCTCAATCTTATGTTATTTCCATGGCTTAGTTAGTATGTATATATAATATGCAAGGTTAAAATACGAATTAGAGCGAACCTTTTTGTTAGTATGAATAACATAATGGATTTTGCCATTAAGTGATTTTTTTTGGAATTAATTTAGTTTAATTTCCTAACAATGCATGTTTAAAGGCTTGGAAAACATGGTAGATCTGTGTTCTTGCTTTTCACAGAAGATGTTAGGACCCTTCTGCTGATGATCTTTTATTAATATCAGTCGCTTTCTTCATGTTTTTTTTCCTTCTGAGAACTCCCTTTTTCCCTATTCAAAGTTATAAGATACCTAATAACTGTGTATACTCCATAATCAAAACCGATGCATAATTTCTGGGACTACTATAAATTTGACAATTTGAAATGATCTTGGTCTTAGTAATGGAATTTGAAAATTTGTTTCCTGATTAGTTTAATAAAGTGGATTTTTTTTCCTTTTAAACGAATGATCAATTTGCTCTCAAAAGTAAATAATTTATCCTTTTATAATTTGCACAATCTAGCGTTCACTATTTATACTGGGTTTTTGGCATTAACATCCCAACATTATTGCAATCGTTTTCTTGCAGTTGCTCTTTGCTTGCTTCTCTATTTAGTTGTGCATATGAAGTTTTCAGATATAGATCACAGATGATTTTTGCTAGATTTTAGATTCATACTATATTTGTAGCTTGGACTGAAAGATTCAAAATAATCAGTTATTATGCCATATATCATTTTAGATCTTTGAAATTTGACCGAGCAGTATAAGATTCTAATCCTAGCTTTATAACTTGGATTAATCAATTATCATCTTAAAATCATTGTTTCTTCTTATTTTATAGTCTATTAGCTCTATATCTCCAGGCTACAAAAAATATTTTGTTTTTCCTTAATAAGTATATAATTCCCACAGTTATGTGGGAAAAGCTAAGATTTAAATTCTTTATACTTTATACGAATCAGCTTTACAAAGTGAAAACCTCCATATGTTTATTATATAGATCGTAGACGTGTGCTTGGCTACAACCATTTCATAAATTATGCAGATGGGTTTTTTAGGCCATTTACTTACCTGACTACCTAAATAAACTGATTATGAAAAATCTATATACTAGCTTAATTTGTTGCATAAACATGTATATCTTTCCTATTTTACCTATGTGATTCAAAAAATCTTATTCCTTAAACATAGGTTTTTATTATTTACTAATACAGGATATAGTGGTGAACTTGGCATTAAACCAGGGAGTGCAAATTCCTTTACTTACACATTTTACTATTGAATTTAATTAGTGTGCATAAAAGGAAATAATTGATTCAAAACCATAGAATATTTGTATTTAATGAATGTGTTTAGCATATATTAGCAGTAAAACAATCTATCAAGATATGATTGGTAAATATGTTACAATACATGGAAAACAAAATGTTTAATTGAAAGATATAGTATAAGTATTTAAAAACAAAATTTATACAACAATACGGTAAATTAACAAACTTCATCACTAAATACAACCAACAAAAAAGATAACTTTTCTACTCATGGTGCAACCAGAAATATTTTACGTACTGCAATATGCTCCGTCTACACGCTTATTTCGGTATGATGTTTCTATGTAACATGTCATAAAGACAGCTTTTAATATTTTAGAGTTTTAGTGACCTCTAAAATTTAATTTGGAAATTTGATTTTATAGTTTAAGTGTGTTTGACATTTGAGAAAATAGAATCTTTATGAATAAAATTGAATTTGCTGTTATATTTCAATAATTGGTATCTTTTTTGTTGCATGATTTTATGAATACATCATTGAAAGTCATATCTTTTACTGATATTGAGATTAGTATTTATAATAATTTTGTTTGGCAACATTTCAAATATCATTGCAATCTTAAATGTCTTTTATTTCTCTCCATAACTATTTTTAGGTTTAACTTTACTTTATTATTTCCCAACACTAGCTCTACCGCTTCAAATGGTAAATGATACAAATCATGCAAGTTATTTTTACGCATTGCATTTTTCCTTTAGAATTTTCTCCAGTCTTCATGTTTGATGTTTATTAAAAAAAATGTTTTCATCTTAAATAAGAAGTACCATGATGTGTACAACAATGGAAAATTTAAATAGGCAAAAGAACAAAAATACCTTTGAGCAATTATTCATGGCCTTATTATCTCATGCAGTGAAAACAGGAAATAACTTTGAGCAATTATTCCTGGCCTTATTATCTCATGTAGTGAAAACAGGAAATATCTTTGAGCAATTATTCCTGGTCTTATTATCTCATGTACTGAAAACAGGAAATATCTTTGAGCAATTACTCCTGGCCTTATTATCTCATGCAGTGAAAACAAGAAATATCTTTGAGCAATTATTCCTGGACTTATTACCCCCGGCAAGCTCAAGCGAGGGACGATCTTGAAGCTTGGAGCGTAACTGAGGTATTCGATCTTTACTTAAAGGCTTGGTGAAGACATCCGCCAACTGATCAACAGATGAAACATGACTGATACGAAGATCACCAGCTTCAACTTGCTCTCTAACGAAGTGAAAATCCAGTCGGATGTGTTTTGAGCATGTACCGATGACCGGATTTTTGGACATGAACAAAGCACCTACATTATCGCATAGCAGAGTAGGCGCGTCTGGAAGATAAACATTAAGGTCTTTAAGAAGTTGCTGAATCCAGATAAGCTCAGCTGAAGTATACGCAAGTGACCGATATTCCGCCTCCGTGCTTGATCGGGCTACAACCCGTTGTTTCCGAGATGTCCAACTGATTAGATTAGTACCATGGAAAACAGCAAATCCATACTGAGAACGACTATCATCAGAGTCTGACATCCATCCTACATCAGAATATGCTAGAAGTGATGTTGCTTTGGTAGGCTGAAAGTGCAGATGGTGAGTAATAGTTCCTTTGAGATAGCGTAATATCCGTTTCACGGCTTGCCAATGCGATGTTGTCGGAGCATGCATATATTGACATACCCGATTGACGGAATAAGCGATGTCGGGGCGGGTTATGGTTGCATATTGAAGAGAACATACAACATGTCGGTAAAGCTTAGGATCAGAGAATGCTTCACCTGCTAGTTCAAGCTTGGAGGATGGATCTGCCGAGGTAGAAATGGGTTTAGCATCCTGCATTTTGCAACGAGCTAGAATATCATTGATGTAGGCATCTTGAGAAAGTGTGATACCTGCTTTGTCTTGCTGAATTTTGATGCCAAGAAAGAAATTTAGAGCACCAAGATCTTTGAGAGCAAAACATTGATGGAGATTTTGGATGAACTGTTGAACCAAAAAAGGACCGCTACCCGTGACGATTAAATCGTCAACATTCACTAGCACATAGATAGGAGCTGAAGGAGTGACACTCACAAATAAGGAAGTAACAAACAGACAAGCTCCAAACCTATGTGAGACAAGATAAGTTTTCAGCTTAGTGAACCATGCTCTGGGCGCTTGCTTAAGCCCATATAAGGCTTTGTGTAGCTTGCATACATGGTTGGGCAGAGAAGGGTTTTCGAAACCACGTGGCTGGACCATGTAAACTACTTCTGACAGATCACCGTTTAAGAAGGCGTTGTCAATGTCTAATTGACGAACCAACCAACCACGAGAGAGCGCAATGGACAACACCAAACGGATTGTTGTAGGCTTAATTACAGGACTGAAGGTCTCAAAAAAATCAAGACCGGCCTCTTGACTAAATCTTTGCGCCACCAAGCGAGCTTTGTAACGCTCTACCGATCCATCAGACCATCTTTTAATCCTGAAAATCCATTTAGAACCCACAGCATTAGCATTACAAGGAGGAATAATAAGTGACCAAGTTCTATTTCTCATAAGTGCATCTAATTCCGCTTTCATTGTGGTTTGTTAACATGGGATACGAAGGGCTTGAGAAACGGTGCGGGGTTCTGTTTGTTGGTCAATGGAGATAGAGGATAAAAAAGCTTTCGGTTTGAGGGAGTTTGTGGCGGCTCGAGTAACCATGGATTGCTGGTTATTTTCTGCTGGACGGTAATGACGAGGATATGATTGTTTGTCTTATGAGCTGAGAGTGGGACGTTGATAAGGTGGATTTGGAGATGTGGATATCGGTGATGAAGTATGTTGAGGAGTGTGAGTATGAGCAGTTTGTATGGGAGGTTGTGGAGGATTAGGAGGTGGTGATGGTGTATTTTGAGGAATGGGAGTGTAAGCAGTTTGTATTGGAGGTTGTAGAGAATTAGGAGGCGGTGATGGTGTAGTGTCGATTGAGGTGATATGATCAAGAAGGCTGGTGTTGACAGATTCCTGGGCTGGCCTAGATGACGGAGGAACTACGCACTGTGAATCACAGGCATATGGGAAGATTGATTCATTGAAAACCACATATCGGGACACATACAATCGAGACATAAGCTTGTGATAGCAGAGATATCCCTTGTGAGATGTACTATAACCAAGAAAGGTACATGGAAATGATCTAAAGTCCATTTTGGTAGAGTTATATGGGCGAAGGAAAGGATAGCATAGACATCCGAATGTTTTGAGGAAGGTGCAATCGAGATTTTTATGATAGAGAATGGTGTATGGTGATTTGTAGGCAAGTAGTGGTGTGATGGTTCTGTTATGTAAGTATGTAGCAGTTTTAAAAGCATGTTCCCAAAATTGTTTTGGAAGGGAGGAGTGAGCTAAGAGTGTTAAACTCTTTTCAACGATGATGCGATTCCATCGCTCAACGGCACCGTTTTGTTCGGGTGTATATGGACATGAGATACGATGTTCAATTCCACATGTTTTTAGAAAAGAGGATACATTACGATACTCACACCCCAATTTTTTTGAAGTCGTTTAATGTCACACTGGAATTGTGTTTTGATCATCGAACGAAATTGGATAAATGTAGATAGAACTTGTGATTTGTGAGAAAGAAAATATATCCAAACGTATTTAAAACAATCATCAATAAAAAGAACAAAATAACGATTTCCATTAATTGAAAATAAGGGAGACGGACCCCAAACATCAGAATACACAAAATCAAAAGGTTCAATAGATGAAACATGAGAATTTAAAAGAGGCAATCTATGGCTTTTGCCTAACTGACATGGCTCACACATTGTGGGATGTTTATTTGATGTGACAGGAAGCTGGAAATCAGAAACAAGACGCCGCAGGAGATGTTGATGAGGGTGTGCAAACCTATTGTGCCAACCAGCCAAGGAGGTTCGAACACCAGTCAACGCCATCATCCGGTTATTAGGAGGTACCGACAACCTATACAGACCATTACCTACTCGCCCTTGGAGGATGATTCTGCCCTGAAAATCCTTAACACAACAAAAATGAGGCCAAAGCTCCATGTATACATTGTTATCTTTAGTTAATTTGGATACAGATAGTAAATTTTTGGTTAAGGCAGGGACAACTAAGACGGTTGGCAAACGCAAATTAGGTAAAGAATGAGATGTAATATGAGAGATAGATAATTGGTTATCGTTACCAACTAGAAGCTTGTCGTCGCCATTGTAGTCATCAGAGACTGTCAATTTGCGCACATCAGGAGAGGCATGATCAGTTTCACCCGAATCGAAGTACCATAAAGGGTCCAAGGCAGATGGACTGTTGAAATTTGCAATGTTGGTTTGCCGATTCCGAGCTCTAGGATTGGGACGACGAGATGGATAATCTGCTTGATTACCTCGATGCCAACAATCAATGGCTTCATGTCCTTGACGACTACATATCTGGCATTGAAGATGACATCTTCGCTGATCACCACCACGGAAATTGGAGGAGAAAGAGCTTTGATATGTGTTATGTGGGGTAGAACGATTCGATTGGCGGGATGCAGTGTTGGCTAATGGAGGCACCGTGGGAGTAGGAAGAATAGCAGCAGCCTGGCGGGTAGTTTCATGATCCAAGCGAGCTTCCTCCTGAAGCAGGAGTCCAACCAGATCATCAACAGAGGAATTTTCAGAATTAATCATGAAGGCAGGACAAATGGAGCATAGGAAGAGTCCATGCCTGCAAGGATATGACTGATGAGATCTTCATCTGAAACCGGATGAAGATTCTCAGCAAGAGAATCAGCAATGGCGCGCTTCTTTTCGATATATTTGATCATGGGTAACGCTCCTTTGGAAAGCGACTGAATCTAAGTCTTCATGGCCATGCGATGGGTCCTAGTTTGCGTTTGGAAAGAGCGATCAAGAGCAAACCACGCCGTGTAAGAGGTGGAGCAGTGAGCAACAATGGACAGAGCTCGCTCAGAGAGGGTTGATTTGATACAAAGCAAGACAAAACGATCCCGTTTTTTCCAATCGAGAAATGCCGGATTTGGATTGGTGGACATAGCACCATCTGGAGTGGGAAGAAACTCGGGTGGGGAATTAGAAGATAAGACGAAGGATTCAAGATCGAAGGTCTCAAGGGCTGAAATGATTGTTGTACGCCACAGTGAATAATTTTCTCGGTCTAGTTTGATGCTAATAGGAGGAATCTGAAAATTGAGTTGAGAAGGGGTTATGGTAGCAGCTGCAAGTAGATTTTGATTTGTAGAATTATTGAGAGACATGGCAGCAATTATTTGTGAGTGTTTAGAAGAGCTCTGATACCATGTAGAGAAGAAGAGATATTGTGAAAGATTTCATTCAGGCAGTACTGACAAATACAAAGCAATAAATAGGCAAAAGAACAAAAATATCTTTGAGCAATTATTCCTGGCCTTATTATCTCATGCAGTGAAAACAGGAAATATCTTTGAGCAATTATTCCTGGCCTTATTAAAACCTATAGTATTTGACAGTAAGTTTTCATCAAATTTAAAACCTATTTTATCCTCCCATTGATACAAAATTCTCATAGAAACCTTCTCCAGTTATAAGCAGGGAGTTCAATGCAAAATCTATCTACATAATAGGATATATAATTTGTTGATCAAGCAAAAAGGAAGTATTCTACAAAATTTATAGCTTGACATATGCAGCACATTTACTAGATTCTTATATTTGGGAAAGGCTGACAATCGGTTTTGAACACCTGGTGATAGTCTATAACTAAAAGTTGAATTATTTCCCATCGTCGAGTTTCTATTACTTTTTTAATTTGTTACACATAAATGAATTAATGGTTGTGGTTAAGTAGACTTCAAATATTAGCTATTTTTTATTCTCTATTTGTGAATGACTCATATACTAAATCATGTAAATATTCTTCGATGCACCTACATAAGTTTATATATACAATTAAGTATACCTAAACATATTGACTCAGTTGGATATAAATGAAAAATGCATTGTACCATCTGTTTTGATAGTTCAGTGGCAGTCTACTATATATTCTTTATCAAAAATCTTAGCAAAATATCAAAATATATCTCATGGTCAAGTTTTTATTATTCTTTTATTTGTCAAAAAAACACAAATCAATGGTTGTGGTTCAGTGCACTTTCTTTTAATATTTAATATTGATTCTTCATTTGTAGATGGCAAATTTACTTAATCATGCAAATATTGAAAGGTTCACATGTACAGGTTGGTGTTTGTAACTCAAAATACTTTCATATATTGATTTAGCTAGGTGCAAATGAAAATATACAGTATATCAAACTTCCAGTATTTCTTTTTTGAGAAATAAAATAGTCCAAAACAACATTATGTTTTCTTGGAGTGAACATTTTTATTTGAATAAAAATCATATACCGTGAATGTGGATCCTATGAATGCTTCAGGAAAAGGAAGCATGGTTGATCCAAGATATCCCAGCAAAGATTACTCTTTTCATCTTGAAGGCATTTTCCCTTTGTATTTATCTGTGATAGTTGAACTAATGCCAATTTAATGTATGCTAGCTGTACCATTTTAACTTGAACATGAAAGGGATTTGGAAGAAGTATACCGTCAGTACACATTAAATTTTTTCCACTAATCTATTAAATAATAGTAAAGCAGAAGCTTTTAAAGCTGCCTCCTCAATTCTCTACCTTATCTCTTCTCTCCTTAAAAGTCTCTAGATTTTAAGGGTTATCTCTTTTACCCTTAATTGTCTCTTGATATTTAATTTTTTAATTTTTTAATTATCAATTCAATTATTTAACTAAACCTAATCTATACTATTCTATACTATGCTGTAAAAATTGTGTTTGGCTTCAACCTCTACATAATTAAAACTCAATCGTCCTACAAGTTGTTTTTTGTTTCCTTCGCGTCTTTTTTTCCACTCTCCTTGCCTTTCGGCCCGGAATATTCTTCTGCCTCTAAAATTCATGCCTCTTCCTACATGTCCACCTCTTCGATGAATGTCGCAAAACCCTTCCTCATGTTTCTGCATCCCTCCAGGCATCGCAATTTCAAGGACGCAAAAGCTTTCTCTTGGTTTTGGTGAAATAAACAATAGCATTTCTGATTTCTCTCTTTTCTCTTCCAGCTCTCCCCTTTTTTCGTTATCCTCCACACCCCCAAATTAACGAAATTCGCAATTTAAATTTGTTCCCTCAAACCTAAAAGTTACTAATTTTCCCTCAATTTTGTACCCGTGGCTCTATCCAAATCTTGGATCGTCATTTCTAGGTCTTCTTAAAAATTAGATGGCAGTTCTTCACCTCGAGGTCCCTACCTACAATCGTTTGGACCGAGAAAGCAAAGCATTTATTGTGGTACGACGGCGTAACGTGGTAGATTTCTATTTCGCAGCTAAACTTATCATTTTTGAAAGCAAGATGAGCTGCTGAATATAGAAGCATAATGAATTATTTTTGATCTGAAAAGTGTATTATTATGTTTGCTTAATATTCGTTGATTTATTATCGGGATCCCTTTGACTTAACATGTTTTCTCATGGTGATTACCTGTCTTATAATTTGATATGATATCAGTGATATCTACATACAATTCTATTTGTATTCAGGCCATTATTATTCATGTAAGAAATATCATAGATCATGCAAAAAAAAATTTACTGACCTGTGTTAATTAGAAATTGTGTTTTTTCTCAATTTTTCTGTAAGTTTCTCATTTTTGGACTAAATAAAAATCATTTTTAGTGTTTTTATGCTCCTAAGAAGATGCAAATGGTTTAAATCATAATAAATAAGTTATAGTTGGAGGTTAAAATGTGGTATTTTGCTAATTTGATTAAGAAGACGGGCTTATTTGCGTATAGTGTTAGCACAACTGGAGGTTAATGCGTTGATTAAGTTGGCTATTATTTTGTGTGGTGGCTCAATCATGAGATGCTATAAAATAAAGCTATGATTCATTAACAATTATTTTGAAGTGAGTAAAGAGAAGCATATTTTCTATAGCATGATTATCCATTGGTGCTAGATAAACTCATATGATATGGTTTTTCTAACTAAATTCATAGTTTGCTTAAATCTTTAAACGAGTTAGTTGTTTAACCATGAAAACCTGAAAATTGGTTAAACTTGGATTATATCAATTGGTATAAAATATGCTATTAGCTCAACCATGAAAATCGTAATTTTGTTCTCCTTTGTATATATACTATAGAGTGGAGAAAATGATAACAACAAAAATAGAGTATAAAGAGAGTTGTTTTGAAATACTGCACACCTTTCTTTAATAAATATTTTCTTCTGTGTGAAAGATATCCAGTGCCAACAACAAATTCCACAAAGTTTCTGTTTAAACATTCATATTTGATTTTGCAGATCAAAATATACAAGAAGAACAACAGATTGCTTGGCTAAATCTTCCCATGTTGATTTCACATTTTGTCTTATCATTCTTTCGAGTTTAACCTTTCTTATATCTCCATTTTTGTTTATCATATGAATTGCGATATGATTTATTTTGTCAATTTGAGCACTGACATAATTAAATCTGCAAGCATGCTTATTTACCAATTAAAACACTCAAATGTCCGCCTGTAAACTGTAAAGTACACGGCTTTTCCTTGCTCCTGCTCTATAATGCGTATGTGCTTCCTCAAATTAATCGTGTCATTTTTATTATGTTCTTCGCTATTAGTATACGTAACTTTATATAGTTTAAAGGATAAAAACTTTGATTTACACATTAATGAAGTGAAGTTGCTTTATGTCCAATTATTGCTTCACCTGTGCAACCACTTCTGCTTTGGTATTTCCATTTCTACAATTTTAGCCATTAGGAGCATAGCTGAAAATTTAGCTTAATTAACCAATAAGTTCTAAAATATATGCGTAGGCATACGATTCTCTGACAAATGTGTCGTTTCCCCCAGTTTCTTGCCATGCCTCCATTTATCATTTTGTTATCCATCTCCTAAGATAATACGGTGACATAAACCAAGTATATTATTTGTCACCATTTCATATTTGTTTCGTTTGCAAACTTTTTGTGCATGGTATTTATTTGCAGTGGAGGAACATCAGTTGATGGATTTTGCTCATTCTACACCGAGTTTAGCTGGTAAGACTTAGATTTGTCCATTTGTACGGTTTAACTTTCCTTTTATTTTGCTTGCATTCCATTGTTTCATTTAGTTATATCCATAACCTATACAGTCAGAACAATTAATGTTTCTATTTTTTTTGGTATGTCTTACTTAATTGAAGACTTTTACATAGTTTCGCTCACTGTTTTCCATTATATGCCTACATAATCCATTGTACATTTCCATAAACTGATTGGTATTTATCTGTAATGTGATGAATCTTGGATTGATACTTTGAATTCAATATCCAGCAACAACCCAATGTCGGGGTATGCTCATAAGTGATAACATATCCAACTTTGGCAACATGTATCTTGAAACAAGTGTTGAAATTTTTCGAATGACATCTTATTTTTACATGTTATTTGGGTTTCTGGTATTATGAACTAAAATTACAATATAAATGCATGCTTCGGGATAGTGGGGAGGCTAACATAGATTTTCTACTACACTTCAACTACTAGATGTGAGCTCCATTATTTCTTGCCATGTTTTAGAATATGATTGAAACGAATGCCGTAATTCAATCATTTATATCCAGGCCTATAATATTTCACCTGAGGAAAATTCCTTAGCTACCCTATTACCAGCTTACCAGACTAAGCTTTGAAAGGATTTTAAGTTGGTCAGTAATGCATGTAAATTTTGTTATATATTTTTTTGTATGTTGGGTTGCCATGGTCAATAATTAATATCCTTCGCATTATGTTGTATTGTGAATGTTAAATATAACTATTATTAAATGACTTATTTATTGGTTACTTTTCACATGTACATAAAGGTAGATAGTTTGTTTCCAATTACGATTTTCTTTTTACAATAGTCACTGCCATGATTACTGACATGTTCTGAAATTATAAGCTTTAAATTGAAACTGGGCCATGTAGCTATTATGCAATTCTTCAGTGAATTAGGCGAGTATTTACATTATGCAATTTCATATTGGGCTGCATGATCAGGCAAAGTTCCAAGAGAAATAGTTGAAGGGTCAACATATAAACATATTTATCTACATGTGCAACCAGACACCCAGGACACGTCACAAACAAAACATTGGACTGTAACAGTGCATTTTGTGCTGATATATTTTCCATAATGTGTTCTCATTCAACGTAGAACATTCTTAGTATGCAATGCATGGTAATTCCTCTTTATGTCTATGTTCTCATTCCATATCAAAGTCATTGAAAATTGAAGTTTTGTCATAAGTTTCAACATTCTTCTGTTTTCTAAGTGAATTATAATGCTAACAATTTTTTATTATGAAGTGAATTTGCTAAAGAAGGTAACAACAACTTTTATGTTTTTATAATACCTACAATTTATAAGTCAAGTTTCAAACCTCAATCCATTAAGAATTTTAATTTTATGTTATGCAGCTAATAGAAGGTTCATTATAGCGTTGTACAGGTTGAGTTCTTGATTGAAAAAACCAAGTCTAAATTGTAGTTTGTTGCCATTCATAGTTTTAGCATACAAGGTTCAACTATCATTAATTTTGTCATGTTTTCTAAAGCCAAGATATAATTAACATTGAGTTATGGAATGTAATTGTAAAAACCCGTAACTTCCCCGTAAAGGAAAGTGCGGATAGTTCGAGAACAAGCCACAACAGAACGCAGACAAAAGAACATTTCATTGTATATTACAACAATGCATCAGATTACAAGAATATACAGAGTATGAATAAATATTACACAGAAATATCAGAGATTTAAATTACATTGAAATACATCGCAGCGGAAAATAATACAATACACAACTAGAAGGAGATATACGGATACAAAGCTTTCCGGATATCGTTCCAGCTGTAAACCAGGATCCTGTGAATATAAATCTGCAAAACCAAAACTACTAGCTGCCCGTGTCAAAATAAGGGCACCCAGAGTTTAGGTTAAAACAATAAACTCCAGGTCAGTCATGTGACTGGTGTGAGAACTAAAACAGTTATTAATCTTTATTTTAAAGTTCGGTAAAACAAGGGACCACGCCGTATAACACGGAACGGGTTTCCTCCCAAGAATACCAGTGCATAAAACAAACAGCGCAATGCTAAATAAAGAAAAATGAAGCTGTTATAAGACCCAGGTCCTATCACACAATGCAACGCAAGCCGGGGGATAGGGTTTTCCCTTATAACAGCCAAAGAATGCTTGATACGTTTAAAACAAATCATTTGATACTATTATAAGTGCATAGTGTATAAAACAACTTCAAATCATAAGTATCAATCATAGGCGACATAAGCGTCCCATGCCACTATGTCGCCATATATAGGTTTACAAATAAAACCGCAAATGTCACGTATTTGGAAATTGGATTTCCGTCTATGAACCGAGGCTAGGGGCAAGATCCTCAACCGATTCGAGACTGTCTAGCCCGAGTCTCAGGATCAGAACGCATCGACCCTTGGAGCGACAGGGCCGGTCCACACGGAGTGGATTAAACTTAAACCCTGAACATTCGTTTCGCCGCCCTTTGGGGCGTAAGTCTGGTCCGTCTGCCGACCAGAATGCATCGGCCGAAACCGATATAACCGAGGCGCCTCGCAACAGCAACAACCACATAAGTCAAACTCGTCAGGGCGTGTAAAACCACTGACGCCACTTTTTAGCTAGAAGGAAACACATGCCCTCCCTGAGGTCCGTCTCCCGTTTTTGGTTCATACCGGGTGTGAAACTCGCGAAGTAAACGTTACACAAAGCTACGCCACAAAGGCCGTGCTTCGATCATCAACCACAAGACTTTGTTTTTCAACAGAAGCCTTGATCATTTGCCACTTAGGCATGCCACACAGGCAATTCACTCCATGCGATTGATATCCATCAATATATAACCCCTGAGCTCGTACGTCTCAGAGAAGGGCGTTAAGCAAGAGAATAAATTCTCCGCCGCCAAACCGATATATATTTAATAGAGATCAATCACACGGACTAAAATCCAATGTCAGACACACAGTCCATTTACAAGTCCGTTCTGGGGCTGAACGAAACCGGAGGCACCTTGTACCTCGCATATCCATCGATCTCCAAGTACGTCTGGACGATCACTAACTGTTTCCATCTTCTTGGGTGTACAGCCCAATCAAGATCATCAGTGATTACCCAAACGACGTGAAGACCTCCGGTCTTCGACCATCGTCTTCATCTTCGACTTATCGTCGTATCAGTTATTCAGAATGGGATAAACCCGGTCTTCCCGAATAACTCGTGTATATTTTAAATAAGTGTCACACAAACACAACATACGCCTCATTCCAATTCATCAGTCACTAACCGTAAATTAATCAAGAGAATAATTTCCCAAATATTAACCCCGAAGGCCGAAACCAACATCAGATCAATATCCAGAAAACCAGTCTACTTAGCTAACCGACAGTTAGTTTCTAAATTTCACATTCATAGGGAAAGGTTCCCATTAATTTTATCCAAGATAAATTTCTTGAATTTATTCTTTAATCTATTTCTGAATATCAATTCAAACTAGTCGGGATTAGCGAACCTTACCGAAGTAATCATTTGTTTTAATTTCCCAATCCCAACCTATTCATCCCATGAAGTAAAACTGGTTATACTTCATATTTAACACCACGGTGTTATCGGTAAATTCAATTACCATTTCACGTTTAAATCTAATTAAAGATTTAACTATCGCCTGAAGTAAAACTGGTGATACTCCATTCTCGATCTTTTCAATCTAATTAAAGATTCATTAAAACTCCACTTAGTTTTAATCTTTAACTGGGTTAAAGAATCAGTGTCATTTAAAACACGGTTCACGGTAAACCCAAAATATCATTCCATTAATTATCGGGTTAAAGAACAAGTGTTATTTAAAAACACTGTTCACGATAAACCCAAAAATCAATATCAATTCAATTCCAATTAGATATTATTTAATTGGTACACTTCATTAAATCTAAATAAAAAGATTTAATCTTTTCTCTACTGGGTTCAAGAACAGTGTTAATGAAGACACCATTCACGACAAACCCAAATCAACTTGATATTAAACACAAGGCTCTGAATAGAAAATATACCGGCTTATATTCAATATCAAATTCCACGACTAACAAATATCGTATTGGAAATAACGATATATATATCTATATCTTTCAAATTCCCATAACAATATCTGTATCATCCCAAAATCCAACATCGAAATAATCCAAAGACAATTTCGATTCAGATCCATTCCAATATAATCATTGGAAATTCTGGTTATTTCTAAAACCCTTTCAAATTCAATTTACTTATTTAAAAATAAATAGAATTATAATTCTAGTTCAAAACTAGTTCATTTCGATAAAAATCTATTTTTTATCTTTTCAAATATAGAGTTTTTCATCCCAATTCTTTCTAAATCATTTCTTATGATTTTACACAATTTATTATTATTTTTAATAATTTTATCAAGGCCCGTACAGTCGATTTCCATCAATGGCCATCGAACTGCACTTACAGCGACCTTTTTCAAATTTGATTTGGACGTATCTCTAAATCCAACCGTTAGATTTCAAATTTCTAATATTCTTTAGAAAGCTCTTTTCGATACGAACCCAACGGTTCCGGTTTTAGGAGAATCCGACGGTCGGATCTCCCGTAATGTCCGTTTGAAATAAATGGTCGAAATTCGCGAACTGCCGCGGCGCGGCGCGTTCTATTCAGGCCATTATATTATATATATAATATATATAATATATATTTCATCGATTTCTATTTAAAATGAAATTTATAAATCGTTTTAAATTCGTTTCAAAAGCAATTTCAACTTCCTTTTCAATTCAAATCAAAATTGAATTCTTCTTTATAAATTCGTTTTAAAATTCATTTCTATTCAATTCAAATTTCGATTCAATTTGAATTCATTTCAATTCGCTTTCAATTCAATTTGAATTCGTTTTCAATTCAATTCATTTCGAAATCGTTTTCAATTCAATTCATTTCAAAATGAATAAAATCGATATAAATATCGTTCACGTCAAAATGGCGTCAATCTAATCAACACGGCTTCATAAATTTCTATTTTCAAATATTTCTTTTTCAAAATAGTTGTTATTATCAAAATATTTCGTTCAACACATGACCAATCTCAATGGATGAGTACTGTCAACACATGAACCTTTATTTTATATTGATAAAGATGTAAATTTTATTACTAAAAT
Source organism: Allium sativum (assembly GCA_030737875.1). Taxonomy (NCBI): domain Eukaryota; kingdom Viridiplantae; phylum Streptophyta; class Magnoliopsida; order Asparagales; family Amaryllidaceae; genus Allium; species Allium sativum. The sequence continues at coordinate 344,567,948 of CM060919.1, forward strand.
ATTTCGTTCAACACATGACCAATCTCAATGGATGAGTACTGTCAACACATGAACCTTTATTTTATATTGATAAAGATGTAAATTTTATTACTAAAATATTTCGTTCAACACATGACCAATCTCAATGGATGAGTACTGTCAACACATGAACCTTTATTTTATATTGATAAAGATGTAAATTTTATTACTAAAATATTTCGTTCAACACATGACCAATCTCAATGGATGAGTACTGTCAACACATGAACCTTTATTTTATAATATTCTTTATTTTCTAAATTGGAATGAGGCCCAATCAATTACCATATAAAGTTAATCATATGGATTTTCACACATCACACGTACATAATAGCATTGAAAAATAATCAACCATCAACCAAAGTGCACTACACTGTATAAGCATCAAATATAGATATCTAACGCTTATAACAGCCTGTCAATCAATCGATCGACATATTTAATCAATCAGGATGAGTGAACTTCAAATTTCATCCCAACACCCGTGTGGGGTTTCAAACAATCAAACACAGATTTTATTTGTGCAGTTGGGCGATGTGTAAAATTTATCGTCCCAATCAATGTCAGTCAAATCAGTGTATATAAACAAATCGGCCGATTTGTTTATAAATATTTATTTGTTCACTTTCACGTCAAAAATTATATTCTTAACGATAAAACATTATATTCAACCTATGAAAATATTCTATTCAGTTCATTTATTCAATAAAATGATATTTTTATTTTCTAACATATTTTAGAAAATTTCGGCGGCATAACGGCACGATACTAGAAACGGGACGAGGCCTAGCCTTATCCCCGGTCTAGTGAAGGCCCACGCCATTCACACATCAATCAAATTCACCAAACAACCAAATTCAAATCAAATCATCTTACTAATTTATGCAACCAAACAAACAAGTTCATGGTCTGTGGACGATTGTGTCGGGTGCTACTAAGCACCGTCTGCATCCTAGTATATATATATAACTAGAAAAAGAAATTGAAAGGTGAGGAATTCTCACCAAAAGCTATCCAATCATCTTGACTCTTCTTTCATAGAAATCTTCGCCAATCTCGCCTTTTGTCGCTTTCGTTGCCCGTATTCACTACATATGTAAAAATCGAATTTTTACTTCGCTATTCAATATATAAAAATCATATTTTTACTTCGTCATTCAATATATAAAGATCATATTTTTACTTCGATGTTCAATATATAAAAATCACATTTTTACTTCGATGTTCAATATATAAAAATCACATTTTTACTTCGATGTTCAATATATAAAAATCACATTTTTACTTCGATGTTCAATATATAAAAATCACATTTTTACTTCGATGTTCAATATATAAAAATCACATTTTTACTTCGATGTTCAATATATAAAAATCACATTTTTACTTCGATGTTCAATATATAAAAATCTAACCTTTCACATATTAAAAATCTGATCTTTCTAAATTAAAAATATAATCTTTTCTAAATTAAAAATATAATCTTTTCTAAATTAAAAATAAAATCTTTTCTATCGATAAAAATCGAAACTATCAATATAAAATAAAAATCCTACATTTTCTTTCTAATAAACTAATTACCTTAGTTAGTGAAATAAACAACAATTAAAAAGAAAATGATGAAACAAAGTTAAATAAAGAAAATAAGGGCTTACATTGAATCGGAGAGGAGGGGGAGGCGTCAGTGGGAAGCAGTGCAGGCGGTGGGGTCTTGAACAAAAGTGGGTTGCGCTGTCTGGAGGAGGAGCGGTGGTGGAGCGGTTTTCAGGTGGAAAAGGGGGCTAGGGTTCGGTTTTGGGGAAGATGGAGGATCGCTCTGGGGGGGTTTCGAGATGGAGGAAGGAGGGAGAGGGCGCACGCGTCGGTGGGGGGGGGGGGGGGGAGGGGGTCAGGAAGGCGGCGCCGCCACTGGAAGGGGAGACGCGATTTTCCGCCGATCCCCTTTTTCTTTTTTTTCTCTTTTTTTTTATTTCGGTTTAAATGAAGAGAGAGAGAGGAGTGTAAGGGCTTAAATGAAAATATATATTTTAATTTATTTATTTCAAAAAAAGCAACTTTGAAATTCGAACTCGAAATTGAGCTCACCGACTGTCGTCCCTAGCGTAATAACCCCATTTCGAACACAATGGGATATGTATCGTCAGCTGATTCGGCTGTTTCGATTAGTTTCCATCAAATTTATGATTAAATAATTATATTGAATTTTAAACGTACATTTCAATTTACCGGGGTCACATACGAACTCTATAAATTGCAGAAAATATTTTCTAGCTTCGTATTGACGATACGGTCCTAACAAAACTAGTTTCGTCGAATTCTGAGACCGTTGGAAAAATGGCCATTTTCCAGTCGATTAAAATCAACTGAAACTGGTCAAACGCATTTTCCTTTGCCACGCTCGCATATTGATTCGAAAAATTATGAAATTTGGAATCTAGCAATAACTTTACTTCACGGACCCAACAAAAGTGGTTTTATCGAAATTCGAGGTCGTTTGCAAAATTTCCATTTTTAAGGGCCTGAATTCCATAGCGACTATTCAGAATTTTCAACTGGACATATCTTTTGATTCCCGCTATCAAATTTCGATTTTTCGAATTCGTTGGGAAGATATTCACAATTAGATCCTAATGCTTTTAGTTTCACTAAAATCCGGATTGTTTTGCACCCGGTATGTTCAATTGAAGTTTGAAATCGAATTATCGAACTACCGCGCCATTTTCAATTCCTTTTATAATTATAAATAATTATTTATATTCTAACGACGACGTATATAATATATACGTTCTAATTCCATTCAAAATAAATTTCTCGTCGATATTATTTAAAATAATTCATTTTAAATAATCAAAATTCGCTAAAATTGCCAAAATAAAAATTTTAAACTGGCCCAGATTTTCGGGTTGTTACAATCTCCCCCACTTAAAACTTTTCTTCCCCGAAAAGGAACAAAGTCGAAAGTGGTTTGATCAATCAACTCTATGTTCGATCTGGCTTCCATTCTCCAACTTTTCAGTTTCTGAGAATTTTCAAATTTTCAAAAATTTGGCTAACACCCTAAATTTTCGAAAAATTTCGCCATAACCTCCCCTGCACCGGGAGCATCGGGAAATCTCAAATAGCTTCCCCGGTCCTTCAGATCTCAAAAAGAAAAAGAAAAAGCCAAGCGGCTAGCCAATAGGCTCATAAAATCATCATCACCCAAACAAAACAGTAAATTATGTAGTAAACATGTACCTATTTGTCGGGCAAACAAATTTTATTCTCTGGCTCTAGCCTCCTTGCTATGACCTGTTCAATGTAAGTACAAGTATATGCAAGCAAATGCGACTAATTTCAATACAATTCAACATTTGATACAATTAGGCATAATGGTTCAAAATTACCAAACAATTAAACAAACAACACAAACATCAATCAATTAGTGAATTATCATTTGAAATTCATAACTTTGATATATAGTCAAAAATCTCATTTTTGATGCCAAATCACAACAATAGGCCCTATCTAATTTTGGTTCTCACACCAGTCAATAGGAGATATATAAATATCACACCTTCAACACTCGAACACTAATTCTGATGATGTAGCTACAATCATCAGAATCATCTTCGGGCGACTAGAGTGTGAATCTATATCTATCCAGTATATTAAAACTTCAAATACACGTTTGCAAGGCGTATATGCAAAATCTTTATATACCGGACTGTCCTAATCAATACAAATAAATAATCGAATACGAATATTTGATTTAAATTTTCAAAACAAAATTTGTTTTCATTTTAAAAATATACTCTTCACACTCGTTCTAGGATACTACTGATCCCATCTCTAACGAGTCATTCCATTGGATATTGCTAATCCAATATCTGATGAATTCTTTCGTATGGTTCTAAGGTGTCCTGTTCTCTAAGCTTTGTAAACCAAAGCTCTGATACCAACTGTAAAAACCCGTAACTTCCCCGTAAAGGAAAGTGCGGATAGTTCGAGAACAAGCCACAACAGAACGCAGACAAAAGAACATTTCATTGTATATTACAACAATGCATCAGATTACAAGAATATACAGAGTATGAATAAATATTACACAGAAATATCAGAGATTTAAATTACATTGAAATACATCGCAGCGGAAAATAATACAATACACAACTAGAAGGAGATATACGGATACAAAGCTTTCCGGATATCGTTCCAGCTGTAAACCAGGATCCTGTGAATATAAATCTGCAAAACCAAAACTACTAGCTGCCCGTGTCAAAATAAGGGCACCCAGAGTTTAGGTTAAAACAATAAACTCCAGGTCAGTCATGTGACTGGTGTGAGAACTAAAACAGTTATTAATCTTTATTTTAAAGTTCGGTAAAACAAGGGACCACGCCGTATAACACGGAACGGGTTTCCTCCCAAGAATACCAGTGCATAAAACAAACAACGCAATGCTAAATAAAGAAAAATGAAGCTGTTATAAGACCCAGGTCTTATCACACAATGCAACGCAAGCCGGGGGATAGGGTTTTCCCTTATAACAGCCAAAGAATGCTTGATACGTTTAAAACAAATCATTTGATACTATTATAAGTGCATAGTGTATAAAACAACTTCAAATCATAAGTATCAATCATAGGCGACATGAGCGTCCCATGCCACTATGTCGCCATATATAGGTTTACAAATAAAACCGCAAATGTCACGTATTTGGAAATTGGATTTCCGTCTATGAACCGAGGCTAGGGGCAAGATCCTCAACCGATTCGAGACTGTCTAGCCCGAGTCTCAGGATCAGAACGCATCGACCCTTGTAGCGACAGGGTCGGTCCACACGGAGTGGATTAAACTTAAACCCTGAACATGCGTTTCGCCGCCCTTTGGGGCGTAAGTCTGGTCCGTCTGCCGACCAGAATGCATCGGCCGAAACCGATATAACCGAGGCGCCTCGCAACAGCAACAACCACATAAGTCAAACTCGTCAGGGCGTGTAAAACCACTGACGCCACTTTTTAGCTAGAAGGAAACGCATGCCCTCCCTGAGGTCCGTCTCCCGTTTTTGGTTCATACCGGGTGTGAAACTCGCGAAGTAAACGTTACACAAAGCTACGCCACAAAGGCCGTGCTTCGATCATCAACCACAAGACTTTGCTTTTCAACAGAAGCCTTGATCATTTGCCACTTAGGCATGCCACACAGGAAATTCACTCCATGCGATTGATATCCATCAATATATAACCCCTGAGCTCGTACGTCTCAGAGAAGGGCGTTAAGCAAGAGAATAAATTCTCCGCCGCCAAACCGATATATATTTAATAGAGATCAATCACATGGACTAAAATCCAATGTCAGACACACAGTCCATTTACAAGTCCGTTCTGGGGCTGAACGAAACCGGAGGCACCTTGTACCTCGCATATCCATCGATCTCCAAGTACGTCTGGACGATCACTAACTGTTTCCATTTTCTTGGGTGTACAGCCCAATCAAGATCATCAGTAATTACCCAAACGACGTGAAGACCTCCGGTCTTCGACCATCGTCTTCATCTTCGACTTATCGTCGTATCAGTTATTCAGAATGGGATAAACCCGGTCTTCCCGAATAACTCGCGTATATTTTAAATAAGTGTCACACAAACACAACATACGCCTCATTCCAATTCATCAATCACTAACCGTAAATTAATCAAGAGAATAATTTCCCAAATATTAACCCCGAAGGCCGAAACCAACATCAGATCAATATCCAGAAAACCAGTCTACTTAGCTAACCGACAGTTAGTTTCTAAATTTCACATTCATAGGGAAAGGTTCCCATTAATTTTATCCAAGATAAATTTCTTGAATTTATTCTTTAATCTATTTTTGAATATCAATTCAAACTAGTCAGGATTAGCGAACCTTACCGAAGTAATCATTTGTTTTAATTTCCCAATCCCAACCTATTCATCCCATGAAGTAAAACTGGTTATACTTCATATTTAACACCACGGTGTTATCGGTTAATTCAATTACCATTTCACGTTTAAATCTAATTAAAGATTTAACTATCGCCTGAAGTAAAACTGGTGATACTCCATTCTCGATCTTTTCAATCTAATTAAAGATTCATTAAAACTCCACTTAGTTTTAATCTTTAACTGGGTTAAAGAATCAGTGTCATTTAAAACACGGTTCACGGTAAACCCAAAATATCATTCCATTAATTATCGGGTTAAAGAACAAGTGTTATTTAAAAACACTGTTCACGATAAACCCAAAAATCAATATCAATTCAATTCCAATTAGATATTATTTAATTGGTACACTTCATTAAATCTAAATAAAAAGATTTAATCTTTTCTCTACTGGGTTCAAGAACAGTGTTAATGAAGACACCATTCACGACAAACCCAAATCAACTTGATATTAAACACAAGGCTCTGAATAGAAAATATACCGGCTTATATTCAATATCAAATTCCACGACTAACAAATATCGTATTGGAAATAACGATATATATATCTATATCTTTCAAATTCCCATAACAATATCTGTATCATCCCAAAATCCAACATCGAAATAATCCAAAGACAATTTCGATTCAGATCCATTCCAAGATAATCATTGGAAATTCTGGTTATTTCTAAAACCCTTTCAAATTCAATTTACTTATTTAAAAATAAATAGAATTATAATTCTAGTTCAAAACTAGTTCATTTCGATAAAAATCTATTTTTATCTTTTCAAATATAGAGTTTTTCATCCCAATTCTTTCTAAATCATTTCTTATGATTTTACACAATTTATTATTATTTTTAATAATTTTATCAAGGCCCGTACAGTCGATTTCCATCAATGGCCATCGAACTGCACTTACAGCGACCTTTTTCAAATTGGATTTGGACGTATCTCCAAATCCAACCGTTAGATTTCAAATTTCTAATATTCGTTAGAAAGCTCTTTTCGATACGAACCCAACGGTTCCGGTTTTAGGAGAATCCGACGGTCGGATCTCCCGTAATGTCCGTTTGAAATAAATGGTCGAAATTCGCGAACTGCCGCGGCGCGGCGCGTTCTATTCAGGCCATTATATTACATATATAATATATATAATATATATTTCGTCGATTTCTATTTAAAATGAAATTTATAAATCGTTTTAAATTCGTTTCAAAAGCAATTTCAACTTCCTTTTCAATTCAAATCAAAATTGAATTCTTCTTTATAAATTCGTTTTAAAATTCATTTCTATTCAATTCAAATTTCAATTCAATTTGAATTCATCTCAATTCGCTTTCAATTCAATTTGAATTCGTTTTCAATTCAATTCATTTCGAAATCGTTTTCAATTCAATTCATTTCAAAATGAATAAAATCGATATAAATATCGTTCACGTCAAAATGGCGTCAATCTAATCAACACGGCTTCATAAATTTCTATTTTCAAATATTCTATTTCAAATATTTCTTTTTCAAAATAGTTGTTATTATCAAAATATTTCGTTCAACACATGACCAATCTCAATGGATGAGTACTGTCAACACATGAACCTTTATTTTATATTGATAAAGATGTAAATTTTATTACTAAAATATTTCGTTCAACACATGACCAATCTCAATGGATGAGTACTGTCAACACATGAACCTTTATTTTATATTGATAAAGATGTAAATTTTATTACTAAAATATTTCGTTCAACACATGACCAATCTCAATGGATGAGTACTGTCAACACATGAACCTTTATTTTATATTGATAAAGATGTAAATTTTATTACTAAAATATTTCGTTCAACACATGACCAATCTCAATGGATGAGTACTGTCAACACATGAACCTTTATTTTATAATATTCTTTATTTTCTAAATTGGAATGAGGCCCAATCAATTACCATATAAAGTTAATCATATGGATTTTCACACATCACACGTACATAATAGCATTGAAAAATAATCAACCATCAACCAAAGTGCACTACACTGTATAAGCATCAAATATAGATATCTAACGCTTATAACAGCCTGTCAATCAATCGATCGACATATTTAATCAATCAGGATGAGTGAACTTCAAATTTCATCCCCACACCCGTGTGGGGTTTCAAACAATCAAACACAGATTTTATTTGTGCAGTTGGGCGATGTGTAAAATTTATCGTCCCAATCAATGTCTGTCAAATCAGTGTATATAAACAAATCGGCCGATTTGTTTATAAATATTTATTTGTTCACTTTCACGTCAAAAATTATATTCTTAACGATAAAACATTTTATTCAACCTATGAAAATATTCTATTCAGTTCATTTATTCAATAAAATGATATTTTTATTTTCTAACATATTTTAGAAAATTTCGGCGGCATAACGGCACGATACTAGAAACGGGACGAGGCCTAGCCTTATCCCCGGTCTAGTGAAGGCCCACGCCATTCACACATCAATCAAATTCACCAAACAACCAAATTCAAATCAAATCATCTTACTAATTTATGCAACCAAACAAACAAGTTCATGGTCTGTGGACGATTGTGTCGGGTGCTACTAAGCACCGTCTGCATCCTAGTATATATATATAACTAGAAAAAGAAATTGAAAGGTGAGGAATTCTCACCAAAAGCTATCCAATCATCTTGACTCTTCTTTCATAGAAATCTTCGCCAATCTCGCCTTTTGTCGCTTTCGTTGCCCGTATTCACTACATATGTAAAAATCGAATTTTTACTTCGCTATTCAATATATAAAAATCATATTTTTACTTCGTCATTCAATATATAAAGATCACATTTTTACTTCGATGTTCAATATATAAAAATCACATTTTTACTTCGATGTTCAATATATAAAAATCACATTTTTACTTCGATGTTCAATATATAAAAATCACATTTTTACTTCGATGTTCAATATTTAAAAATCACATTTTTACTTCGATGTTCAATATATAAAAATCACATTTTTACTTCGATGTTCAATATATAAAAATCACATTTTTACTTCGATGTTCAATATATAAAAATCACATTTTTACTTCGATGTTCAATATATAAAAATCACATTTTTACTTCGATGTTCAATATATAAAAATCACATTTTTACTTCGATGTTCAATATATAAAAATCACATTTTTACTTCGATGTTCAATATATAAAAATCACATTTTTACTTCGATGTTCAATATATAAAAATCTAACCTTTCACATATTAAAAATCTGATCTTTCTAAATTAAAAATATAATCTTTTCTAAATTAAAAATATAATCTTTTCTAAATTAAAAATAAAATCTTTTCTATCAATAAAAATCGAAACTATCAATATAAAATAAAAATCCTACATTTTCTTTCTAATAAACTAATTACCTTAGTTAGAGAAATAAACAACAATTAAAAAGCAAATGATGAAACAAAGTTAAATAAAGAAAATAAGGGCTTACATTGAATCGGAGAGGAGGGGGAGGCGTCAGTGGGAAGCAGTGCAGGCGGTGGGGTCTTGAACGGAGGTGGGTTGCGCTGTCTGGAGGAGGAGCGGTGGTGGAGCGGTTTTCAGGTGGAAAAGGGGGCTAGGGTTCGGTTTTGGGGAAGATGGAGGATCGCTCTGGGGGGGTTTCGAGATGGAGGAAGGAGGGAGAGGGCGCACGCGTCGGGGGGGGGGGGGGAGGGGGTCAGGAAGGCGGCGCCGCCACTGGAAGGGGAGACGCGATTTTCCGCCGATCCCCTTTTTCTTTTTTTTTCTTTTTTTTTATTTCGGTTTAAATGAAGAGAGAGAGAGGAGGGTAAGGGCTTAAATGAAAATATATATTTTAATTTATTTATTTCAAAAAAAGCAACTTTGAAATTCGAACTCGAAATTGAGCTCACCGACTGTCGTCCCTAGCGTAATAACCCCATTTCGAACACAATGGGATATGTATCGTCAGCTGATTCGGCTGTTTCGATTAGTTTCCATCAAATTTACGATTAAATAATTATATTGAATTTTAAACGTACATTTCAATTTACCGGGGTCACATACGAACTCTATAAATTGCAGAAAATATTTTCTAGCTTCGTATTGACGATACGGTCCTAACAAAACTAGTTTCGTCGAATTCTGAGACCGTTGGAAAAATGGCCATTTTCCAGTCGATTAAAATCAACTGAAACTGGTCAAACGCATTTTCCTTTGCCACGCTCGCATATTGATTCGAAAAATTATGAAATTTGGAATCTAGCAATAACTTTACTTCACGGACCCAACAAAAGTGATTTTGTCGAAATTCGAGGTCGTTTGCAAAATTTCCATTTTTAAGGGCCTGAATTCCATAGCGACTATTCAGAATTTTCAACTGGACATATCTTTTGATTCCCACTATCAAATTTCGATTTTTCGAATTCGTTGGGAAGATATTCACAATTAGATCCTAATGCTTTTAGTTTCACTAAAATCCGGATTGTTTTGCACCCGGTATGTTCAATTGAAGTTTGAAATCGAATTATCGAACTACCGCGCCATTTTCAATTCCTTTTATAATTATAAATAATTATTTATATTCTAACGACGACGTATATAATATATACGTTCTAATTCCATTCAAAATAAATTTCTCGTCGATATTATTTAAAATAATTCATTTTAAATAATCAAAATTCGCTAAAATTGCCAAAATAAAATTTTTAAACTGGCCCAGATTTTCGGGTTGTTACAGTAATCCAAATAAAAGCTAATCTACTTTATTTCCTGCCATTAATGCTGATTTAGAGAAATATTGATCCATGCACAAGATATACAATATTTTGCATTTACAAGGCGGATCGAGAAACTTTAATTTGTTTACTTATTTTTAGAGCAGCTATGGTTTGCATTCATATTGTTGTAAATAACTTCCAACCTAAAATGTATCTTTTATTTCTTTCATGCTCAAATTGTGTAATATATCCCCATTTTGTACAGAAATTGGAGAGCCGTAGAGCTCGGATTAGTTTGGCAATAGAGCTGATGTGTCATATTTAAGGTAAGTTATTTGTTCATTCTAAAATTACTCCATGTGGTATTGTTTGTTGCGGTGTACAGATAGTAGCATGAGCCACAAAGTTCTTTTTTTGTTCCCCTTTTTTGTTCTCCTTTTTTGTTCAGATTTGCACTCATATATATGGGTTAACAAAATGGTTGAAGCGGTGATCCAAATGATTATATGAAACATGATTTTTTAAAATCACTCAAGAAGACAAATAGTGTACTATTTGTGGAACAAATGGAGAAGCTCAAGTTCTTTATGTCATATAGAGACCAGGAGCTTTCAAAAATAGAAAATCTCGATGATAAAACCAGATCGAACAGTTCAACGATAATTATATTGAGTTTCAGGTATGCTTACTATGCTTTGGGTTTTATTTCCACCTATTAGTATTATTACAGTTCGTATGTACTATATATGGTTATTGGATAGTTATATGTGCATCATTAAATTTTGTAGACTAAACTGTTATGGAAAATATATGATGCAAACGTGGGTTTTTTCCTTAATTAATATGTAGATTATTTCGATGTGTATAACTCAAAAAAGAAGAAAAGTGGATGAACGCATAATATAATAAATTTGATAAAGTTGACGTAAGGTTCAGTAGTATAAAAACTTTGTTTTTTGTCACATTATCTGAGAACTTGACTGTATATAATAATTTTGCTATGTACAGTTCACTGTCTATATTATTATTTACTTTGTATATAAGTTTCTTTTGAGAGTACATATTTTCTGTTGTACGAATGTCCGAAAGCTACAGGGAGCATATGTGTTTTGAAAAGTTTGATGCTGCACATGTTACATGTTGCTTTTGGAAATTATTCCTGCAATGTCTTCTGCTGCGCTACTGTGGCAATATGAATGAGATTATACAAATTTAACTTTTTAGATAAAACAAAAAATAATAGCAAAAGGTTTATCAAAATAACTATCAACAAATTTGCCGTGCATTACAAAATTATGTTTTTTTAATAGCAAAAACCTCAATTTTAAAATTTGCTCAACCTCTTACTGACTATCTCAGTTCTCTTTTAATATTTTATGTTTAACTTCATATATTACAGTGAATTACGAATCTTAAAACTATAATTAAACTTAGTAAACTATTAGCTGTTTTGTCAAATAAATCATAAAAATATGAAAATTTCAATATTTGCATAGTATTCACATTAGAAAAAGGATATAAAATTCATTTGGATATACAACTACATCAGTTACATAGCATAATTACATGCATGAGCAATGATTACAAATTTAATTGATAATTCACCCATGTTGATACATTGATGCTTTACGTTGTGAAACTATTATTTTGACTAAAAGTGCCTACATTCTGAAATTTCTAGGACTGCTTACAAAACCCACCTCAATATCACATAATTTTGTAAATTTACATCAATATATTTTAATTAACCATGTAATATTAGTTTTATTTTGTTAGAAGAAATTTAATTAATAAATATTCATTAATTCATCTGATAAATCCGTAAATGTGATGGTTTCAATTTGTATCTCACATTCATATCAAGAAAAGCGATTAAATAGAGTTTTCATTTAAATATAAAGATATATAATTCCGATACCATAAATATTTTACGTGAATAACATTAGAATAACTAATTTATTATTCATTTATCTCATTAAATTTATCTACACTTTTGAATTCTGTTTTTAACTTTAAATATCAATATTTTGACATTTCTATAGTTATTTACAACTTCATTGTCTGTTTCCTGATCTTTCATGTTTAGATCTATGTATTCAAATGTCTTAAGAAATCTCAAATTTAAAGTGTTTTAATAATCCATATATCAATCATATATGTAATCCATATATCAATCATATATGTATACATACATATACCAATAAAAACAAAAATGAAAATTTTGTGCTTAACCATATAGATTTATAGATCCAATGCATATATTATGTACATAAACAATAATAATAAAGTTAATTTGTAGATTGACTATAATCATTTATGTACACAAACAATAAATTTATCATACAAAACATCAAAAAGTCCTATTTTTAACTTTAATAACTCCGCATTAAAATGTCCGCGATCTTTTTACAAAATCCTTCTAAATTGATTCGTATTATTTGCTCTTAAGTCAATATACTTTTAACTAATTACGTATTTTCAAATTAAATATATATATATAAAAGAAATAAGTTAAATAATATTTGCTAATTCAATCTAATTTTTTTTATAATATGTCAATTTCAACAAGAATACTTGCTCATAGTAAGAATAATAGTATTATTATTTTATTTCAAAGAAATATTAAGTTACATAACACATACCATGTATAAACAACAACAACAATAATGTACATTTAGTTTGCCGATTTTACCATGTGTTGTATAATAAAGGTCCAATTTTAATATTAAATTTTTTAAATCTATATTTTATAATATGTTCGTGTGCAACGCACGGGTTACACACTAGTAAAAATATAAAATAAAAGCATCATGAATCTCTGTAAGCCTTGAAATTTCTTTACTTTTTTCGTCAATGGCTTTGCATCAAATTTTCTTTTGAAAATAATTTACACGTAATGATACTCAGTAAACGTCAAGCAGTAAAACCACTATTATCTACAAATTTCTCTAGCTTTTACTTCTCAACAGCTGTTATATCTTGAATGCTATTTGTTTGTGGGTTCCTCGCTATATTTATAAGGTTATAATTGAAACAAATTTTATTACAATAAACCTCCTTAAATAGATATTTACTTCTCATTTGAACAGCATATTTTCACAGACTCAATATAGGCATTTGCAGCTTTGTACTGCATTTTGATGCATAAATTATCGAGCTAAGATTACTATATGCATGTAACTCAAGTATAACTCAAACTTACCTTATACATTCCTGGATGGTAATACAGGCTGTCAAACAAGCACCTTAATGGATAACCTGGGTTACGCGTTTGCTGACTACTAGATTACTCAAATAATCTTGGAACCCATTTTTATACAACATTATAATTTTTAATCTGTATAACAGAAAATAAAATTGAGAATAAATCAACTTTTGGTCTACTTTTCAAATTCCTTTTCCAGTCAAAATTTATCATATTTCAATACAATATAGAATTCAATGAAATCTGTAACAATATTAAAAAACTGATAAAATTAAGAATGAATAAGAAGAAAGAGAGATGCAAAATATGATTCTTCAATGATTCATGGAACAAAAAGAAAATGTACTATCATTTGCATGTAACACCTTTGAGTTATTGCATAATAGATGTGTCATTCACGAGAAATTATACTTGAAACAATAGAGCGTGCTCTAATTTTGTTTACACCATATAATCTTAAATCAATTCTAAATTATTTTTCATATACTTTTTAGTTTATTTTTAAACATAATTTTGTGACTCTAGGTGTCTTTTGAACTCTTATGGTAGGACTATTCTTTCCAGGATGATTTTTAGCAACTTTGAGACGGTTAAATTTTCCATGGTATCCATTTGGTTTGTGTCAATTTTCATGAATTGAAGATTTGCTTCTCTTTTTAAGTTCTTCACAGTTGCATTGTATTGTTTATTATCAGTTGAATACTTGGATCATGCTTTTCAATTTCTTTGTAAAAGATTAAAGAAGGATCGGGAATGTTGCCTCTAACTCAATTGAGTTAGTTCCTCTCTTTTTTCCTACTGTGGACTTTGCTCCATTTTTCCTTAACATTCTTTTACTTACACTACATAATGGGATACAAAGAATTCTAATTTGCTATTTTATTTTATGTTAAGTCATAATGCATTATAATATAAAGATACTAAGCGTTAGTTTCTTAGTCTGGCTAAATCGCAGCACATTCATCTACTATTCACTTTCTTTGATTGCTCAAATTTATTTGTCATTATCATTTTTTTAATTTTGCAAACTTTTATAATCATTCGAATTGAAGAAAATTATGTTAAATCAATTTCTTTTTTGTATTTATGTTTCTTCGTTACTCAATAATCGACAAATAGGATAATTAGCAGATATCCATTCGTATCTGCATGTGTAGACAGGACACTATATCTACAACTAAATGTATCGATAATTTACATGTTACAATTACAGATTTGATATCGTGTCATTTTGCATAATGGTCAATTATAACTGAGCATTATTTTTAAATTACAAATTTTGTGGTAGATAATTAAACATTGGAATGAGATCATTCCATTCATTTGTGTCCACTTTCAATGTTTACTGATCAAAATTAATTTCATCATACTTCTTACGGTTTAATTAGTAAATGGGTTTGATGGTGCTATTAAAGTAAATAAAAGATAACAAGGAATTAATCTCCAATCTAATATATGTATCAATATATATCAGTAAAATGTATTCAAATTGTATTCATGGAGAGTTCACTATATCATCCAATTTAGTTGCGTCTCATTCCAATATTTACTGTATCCAGTTTAATTTTAGCATGCACCGTATGATTTAACTACTTCTTGGATTTGATGACTAATCAGTAGATAACAAGTAATTAGTCTCATGACTAATATACATATAACTGAGATATGTATGAATAACATGTATTCAAGTTGTCTGCATGGAGGTATCGACTCAAATTTGTGTGTACCATTTCAATGTTTAATGTATCCAATTGGATTTCACCATACATCGTATGGTTTACCTACTAAATGGGTATAACCAAACTAATCAAAGATTGCTTACCGCGATACATTTGACGCATGGGTAAAGGGATTGAGCCAGTCTAAGAAGGGCAGAGGTGATCTCTGATGTATTACAATTTTTTTTTTTTTTTTTTTTTTTTTTGGTCTTAACATAGATATCATCCCTAATATTTAGACAGTATCCAGTTGTAGTTTTGGTCCCAATCTACGTTTTGCTAGGACCGCTTTATATTCTGCGTTATTGTCGTTGTTCAGCAATGATGAGGTTTTCTCCTACGATTAAAGGTTAACATTTTAACTAATTTACTACCCAACAATACAACTTATGCAATAATTTTATCACTACAGTTCACATGGTTCCCCCTTCTATAATATTTTTCTCCCTTCATTAAGTTCATTAAACAAATTTGTTCCCAAATTATGTGCCCTATTTTTTTTCCAACAAAAAGCTAATGTATTGTGTTGACTAACTAAGCTGACTATTCTCTCTCTACAGATAAATATGACCGACGTCCTTTAACCATTCCTCCCATAGAGAGTAGCTACTAAAGCAAACTGAACCTGAACGTGGACTTAAACTGTGCTCTAGTCTTTTGTTTGCATCACCTCGATTACTATTCAAATTGTTCATATTATGTACTATGTACCTGTACCTGAATCGTGATCTTATTTCTGCATTTTCGGTTGCTGCATAATTCACGTTGAATATCTTCCAACAAAATTAAATACATTAGTTTACATGTACTATTCACTGAGTTTACTGCTGTCCTGTTAATATAACTTTCTTACCTATCTACCATTTCAGAAATATAAGCGTGATTTTTACATTGCCATTGCTGGCTACTTTTCTAACAAAATATATCACTTGTTGTGGTTGACATTAACCGCCTATTTGTTACTCCTATCTATACTTCACTCATTGAATACAACATCAGTTGTGCAAGTTTTTTCTACCTTTTAGCTCTGCACCATCCACAATATACAATTTGGTCTCTTTAGAATTTGCACGGTTTACATTTTTGTTAAATCGTTTCATGTTTCTTCCCTTTACAATAAAAATAAAAAATATAAACACATATATAGGTGGTGAGATTTATATATGTTTCAATTTAAAATGGTAGTAAGATTTATACAATACAAATTTGTCTACTCATTTCATAAATATTGAACCAAATCGTGTGTGTAGCACGGGTCACACTAGTACACCAAGAAAGGGCAATGTGGTAGCTGATGCATTGAGTAGAAGACATGCCAGTTTAGGAGCTATGTTTCTAGAATGGAAGCAACTGGGATACATCGCTGGGTATGATTTCAGACCAAAGTGCGAACTGGATTCAGAAGTATTAGCAAGTTTGACGATCAGACCCGCTTTGATTGAGCGGATTGGTTCCGGTCAGAGGGACGATCCTAGCTTATTGGAAATCATCTCCAACTTAGAGATGGGTATCGACGAGGAGACGAACAAGTATGGGCTTGATCGAGATGGATGACTTCGAAAGAATGTAAGACTAGTTGTACCCAATGTCAATGGATTGAGAGAGGACGTGTTAGAGAATGTAATCACTCAAAACTGACTATACACCCCGGTGGTAACAAAATGTATCGAGACATGAAGCAGACCTACTACTGGGAAATTTATATCCAAATGCATGAACTGACAGTTGGTTAAAGCTGAGCAAAAGAAACCTAGTGGTTTGTTGCAACCATTAGAAGTTCCAGAATGGAAATGGGAACAAGTCTCAATGGATTTCATTGATGGATTAACAAAGAATAGATCGGGCCATGATAGCATTTGGGTGATTGTGGACCGACTGACTAAGAGTGCAAGGTTTATACCAGTCAAGTCGAATAGAACAGCAGCTAAATTAGCAGAACTGTATATGAAGTGGGTAGTGAGATTTCATGGAGTACCAAAAAGCATTGTGAGTGACCGAGACCCGTTGTTTACTAGTGGGTTTTGGAAGAGCTTACAAGAGGCTCTAGGGTCCGAATTATACCTCAGTACCGCGTACCATCCTCAAACCGACGGTCAGACAGAGAGGGTGAATCAAGTATTAGAGGATCTCTTGAGAGCTTGCGTATTGGATTTTGGTGGATCATGGGATGACCATATGCATCTAGTAGAGTTTGCATATAATAATTGTTATCAATCTAGTATTGGTATGGCTCCAAATGAAGCTTTGTACGGAAGACCATGCAACTCACCGTCATGCTGGTTAGAAACCGGTGAGAAATTTGTGCTTGGACCAGATGTGATAAGAGAAAACTCAGACAAGATTAAGAGCATCTGACAACGAATGAAGGCTGCCCAAGATAGGCAAAAGAGTCATGTTGATAAGAGGAGAAGAGATTTAAAATTCTCCATTGGCGACTTGGTGTTTGTCAAGATTTCTCCATTAAAGAGCGTGATACGATTTGGTAGGGGAGGCAAGTTAACACCAAGATTTGTTGGTCCATTCCCAATACTCGAGCAAGTTGGGAATTTGGCATATAAAGTCGAATTACCAGAGAAGATGGCAGGAGTTCATAACGTATTTCATGTTTCCCATTTAAGGAAATTCATGCACGATCCCGATATGACTATTTCACCTGATCAGTTGGATGATATAGAAGTAGAACCCGAGGAGGTTGGGAACCGCAAGCCGATTCGTATTCTCGAGCACGATACGAAGAAACTTCGAAGGAAAGCGGTGAATTTAGTCAAGGTTCAGTGGGGCGAGGATGAGGATAACTGTGATTGGGAGACAGAGGAGAGCATTAAGAAGACGTATTCAGAACTCTTTGCGTAGTAAGATTTTAATTGCGACATAATTTTCCGCATGCTAGGATAGACTTGTTTTTTTTTGTATGTTTGATTGTTGTGAATGGTTGGTAGGCATGCGGAATCCTTTGCTTGTTTCTTAGTTAAGGAATTTCGGAGGCGAAATTTCTTAAGGGGGGAGAATGTAACGACCCGCATTCTACGCATCGAAGGATCGTAGAATATTTATTTCTTTCACATACGAAGTCGTATGGTCATGTAACTTTGGGAGACGACTATTAGGGTCATTTCTCATGTTCATGATTTTTGCCGATTTTTAAATGACCGTTTTGCCCCTAGCTGATCTTGTTTCGGCCATAACTTTTGATTGGTAAAGAGTTTTGACCTGAAACCACTTCCAATAGATCCGGATGATGGTTTACCTTTTCGTAGAGTGGTCACATTAGCCAAACGGACTCAATGTTTGGGAGATATGACTGAAACAAGGTTTAGAAGGTAAAAAAGCTTAACCGGGCCTAATTAGGGTGATTAGCAAGAGGGCCCATAACCCATTTCGGGATTAGGGTTATGGGAGGGCTGAGATGGGTTAGAAAATCAGTTTTATTTCATTTCCTAGCCGCCACTTACAACCTTTGAACCCTACCAATGGCCTCCACTTGCTAAAACACCCCAAATCACCTTCTAATCGCTAATTAAGCCAAATCTACATCAAGTCAAAGCGGATTAGCACAAAAATCGAGGTAGAGCTGCTGGAGTGTATTGGAATCCGAACCATTATGT
Organism: Allium sativum; assembly: GCA_030737875.1. Lineage (NCBI taxonomy): Eukaryota > Viridiplantae > Streptophyta > Magnoliopsida > Asparagales > Amaryllidaceae > Allium > Allium sativum. The sequence goes on from CM060919.1 coordinate 344,587,135, forward strand.
CCGAAAGTTTCAGATCTGAGTTTATTTGTGGCTAAGGTGAGTGATTAGCATTGTTTTTACACTAATTACAGTTAATTAGGGTGATTAGTGTTAATTAACGAAATTATGCATGTTAAAAATCTGGAAAAATGTTTAGAAATTCTTAAATATTATTTTAAGCCTATGTTAGAAGTTTGGGTTAATTTGGTTAAGTTTTGCTAATCCTATCATTAGATTTGCTTAAACATGATTAAGGAGTAAATATGGGTTTAGGTAGGTTTGATCCATCTTTAACTTATTGAAATTGTTGTTTTGGTGTTTGTGGTTGATTATACATGTTGCTATGACTGTTTGGAATGTTTTGTGATTGCGTAGAACGGTTAGAATGTCGAAAACGCCGTCGTGTGGCGTAAAACAGTCGCTGGAAGCTGCAGGAAATTATGCACGGGACCGGATCAGATCGTGGGGGAGGACTGGGTCGGGTCGCGTAGCCCACCCACGAGCCACCTCAAGTACACGAACCGAACCGCCTGCATGTGGTCATCAAACACCATCACGAACCAAACCGACCTGCTTGCATTGGAAGAACACGACCCGATGCCCTAGAGAGAAGTCACGATCCGAACCGACCAGAATCATGGAGCTCATGATTTGAATCGCTGGAGGAAGGATATCACGAATCGAACTGCTTACACCACGAGTTGGTGTATTGGCCACGAACCGACCCGATAGGGGTAACCACGACCTGAACCGACCTGGAGAGTGTCCCACGAACCAGACTGGAAGTTGCCACGAGCCTGAGCCAGGATGTGCCACAAGCCGAAACGAAGAGATACCCGAACCGACCCGAGGTGGATAATCACAAACTGAACCAGTGAGCAGCTCACGAATCGTCCCTCCGAGGCGAAGCATGTATCATGATCTAACCGAGGAAGAGGAGAAGTGCCGAACCGATCCAGAGATGATGACCAAAACCCGAGATGCAAAGGTAGTCCAAAGGAGAAGTTTGTACTCAGGATCCAGATGGGAACCAATGAGTTAACTTCATGAGTTGGGCTTTGCTGCGGGATGTGTGCTAAGGGGTTTTCGACGTCCATAACTTTGATTCACCACCAAGACGTATGTTAGGCTACGTATCAGTGCAGTGGGGTAGTTATTACTCCATGGGGCAGAGAAATTGTAGCATGGCTATGAGCCAGTGCGGTGGAGTCGTCATGACTTCATGGGACAGAGTGGACATAGCAAGGACTAGTGGCTATGGATCAGTGCAGTGAAGTCGCCATGAATCCATGGGCATAGTGATCATAGCAAGGATTTGGGTGATCAAAGTGGTGGATATCGTATGCTTTACGCACTGAGTGAGAGATGTGAGGATGGTTGCTATGTTTGATTGTTTGCCATCACTATGACATGTACACCCCACCTCTGTTATCTTGACACCTTATGTTAGTGTTACCTTAGAGTATTGTACATCATGTTGTGCTAACTCTTTTGTTGCAGGTCCAGGTTCAGGTATGGGTTAGTATACCTGTTATTGTTCTGTTTTGCTGCTTATCGCTCATACCAGACTTTTTTCTGGCCTAGAGATTTATGTCTCTTCTTTTTACTCTGCGTGCTCTTAAACGGGCAGACTAGAGACAGGTTAGGTGGTATGCACGAGTAGCTGTCCGGAGACGAGCAAGAGGTTTACACATACTATTCTATATATATTCTCCTTGTGTCGCTGCTGGTCACTACTTTGGGCATTAGTAATGTACCTTTCCTTTACTTTGCTTTAGAGACAGTTTTAAAAGTTGTAATAAAGATGATGTGGAACATAAGCTGTAATTTTGGATTTTCCGCTGCTATGATGGTTTAAGTTTTCAGCTTATGCACTGTCTCGCCTTTTTATGTCAAGTCATGTTATTATTATATTTTATTCCACGCGCTGTGAGATATACTACAGGTTCCTTGTTAGTTAAAATTCCTTTCTTTTCCTTTCTTTGGCGGCCGTCCCGTGCTAGTCAGGCATTGGCATAGCGCACTTTCATTGGAAACGTCGGCTGGTGCGGGGCGGGCCGTCACAACGTGTGTAGCCATTTAAATGTATCTCCCCAAATACCAAAAGAACCGGACAATGATTTACCAATTCAAACATTTACTTTATTTTTTTCTTTTTCTTTTTTTATTTTTTTTTTATTTTTTAAGAGGAATGGTTTGCGCTGAATAGAAAGAAAGGAGGAGTGATGCGTGAGCAAATCTGAGAAGAAGAATGGCAAGAGTTAAATAAAGAAGGGGAGAGAGAAGCGGTCAAACGGTAGATAAACCAAAATGATGCAATTTCCTTTTATTTGTTAATTTAAAATGACCGAACGTAGCCAGATTCACAAGAAGGAATGGGACAAATTTTGGAGAAACGGTAAATTTTAAATATGTATTTAAACGAGGTCCCACATTTCCAAATCCTAATGTTTACCGTTTCAATTGCTATATTAAATTCAATTTATTGGTAATGGTCTAATTTATTTAAAATTTTCTCTATATTACAAACGAAACGAACTTTTGTACATTACTACGAAAATTCCTTCATTGCTATATTAAATTCAATTTATTGGTAATAGTCTAACTTATTTAAAATTTTCTCTATATTACAAACGAAACGAACTTTTTGTACATTACTATGAAAATTCCTTCATTGCTATATTAAATTACACATATTCCTAATATCAAATTTTCGTAATTAAATTTGACTGCAAAATTTTACATAATATTTCGAGTAACTGCACCATTTAAATCCTACATTGTTAAAATCGTTGAAACTTCCATTATTAATGTTTAATTTAAATTTACTTAAATTAAACAAACATATGTATTTTCATATACGAAATTAAAGTTTGAATTTAAATTCTAATGCTAACCATTTCAATATTATTACGGTTATATTTCACGATTTACAACTCTCTTTCCTTTTACAAATAATACTTCAAAGTTAATAATTCCACAAAATTTAATAATCATTTCCATTGTAATAAATCATCATTCATTTAATCATAAATTGCTGTTTATTAGAAATAAATTTGAAATCATTTATTAATAATATCCTAAAATTTATTTTCAAACCATTTTAAATTCAAGGATTAAATTCAATTAATTCAATAATTAAACGATCTAAATTTGCGGGATGTTACAATTTTATATATCGCATATATAATTTTGTACAACGCATATATATAATTTACTTCACAACGCAAATATAATTTCACAACGCATTTATATTTTAATACAACGCATATGTATATTTTATTTCACAACGCATATATATATAATTTCCACAACGCATATATATAATTTTCACGACACATATATATTTTATTATACAATGCTTATATATATATATATTTACTCCATTTCACATCACAATCACAACACAATTTAGTCAAATAAATCGTCCATGGTCTGTGGACGTGGGAGGTGAGCTAACAGGGACTGTACAACATTTTCGATAATTAAAAACTGATAAAAATCAGTGCTGGCAGTTCATATATGCAGTTATAAAATAAATAACTGTACAAAAATTATAGTGAGAAGTTCTCACCTTGACTGGTTTTTGAAATCGTTTAAATAACGATCATTTTCTATTAGTTCAATCAAACATTTTTCTTCGACAAAATTTGCTACGAGCTCCAAATCTCTCCTAATTAGTTTCATTGCGAAGCTCTCGTTGATATGGTTCCAATGGATCCTGTTTTGCTGAATTCCGATAACGTATGAAGAAGTTATGTATTTTTCAATATTGAATAAATTTATATGTCATTAACAATTAAATTAAATAATTAACTAACCTAATTACTTTCTCCTAACCTACGTTTTCTCCCACTCATCATGCATAACAACAGGAATTCACGCAAAGAACAAGGCCATTGCCTCAACTCCTGTTGATCCAATCTCCTTCCTTTCACCATTATTAATTACACAAAAATCACCAAAATTCTCCTCTCAAACTCCTCTTTAACTCTATCCCGACATCATGAAATTCGAACTCACGCATCCAAATGCATTCTCCATGGGCTGCTACAGGCATGCGCATAATTTTATCATGAAATCTTCCAAGAATTCGCGCGCAAACTCTATTCTCTACCCCAAGTTTAAATAGAATACTCAAAATACGCATCGATGCTTCAATCATTCACAAAACTAAACCCTAGCTCGCATACATTTACTTTTAAAATTTTCCAGCGACTTAAGAGGTGTCGAACCCAATAAAATTTACACTGGAAGGAAGAGAATCCTCTTATGATTCCAAAGATATATGTTTTACGATTTATAGAGGAGTATATGATTTTCTATGATTTTACAAAGATGGAATTGCTTATGTTTTGATTTTTCTGGAGGCATCATGAATTCGTTTGATTGTAAAAGAGATGAAGAGGGTTTAAGGGAGTTTAGGATATTTTTTAGTAGGAGGAAAAAAAATATTTTTTATTAATTTTATATTTTTTTATTCAATTATTCTCAATTATGGCTCATTTTCATCGATTAAAAATTCATGTGGTCACCTACGATCCCGTTTTCGATGAAAATTGACATGCAGATACTCTATGACATTACAAACCCAACAAAACTGGTTTCGTTGAATTCCGAGTCCATATGCACCAACAACGAATTTTTAAAGTCAAAATATTGTTTGTTTTTCACTTTAAAAATCACGTCCAGCCGTATAATTATTCTAAAAATCATGAAACTTGGAATCTTACCATTATTTGACATTACAGATCCAATAAAAAAATTTGTCGAATTCTGAGGTCGTCTCAATAATGTTCCTTTGTAAAATTGCTCAAATCAGCTTCAAAATTGCGATTTTAGCGTACCTTTTCTTCTTGTACGCATAAACGATAATTCCAAAAATCATGGCCTTTTTTATTTAACCATTATTAGCTGATACGAATCCCAAAAAAATGGAATCGAATTCTGGGATCGTCTCAATAATGTTCCTTTGTAAAATGACGGCCTATTTTTAAACAAATGGTTTTGCTTCGTACGTCCACATACTAACTCCGTTCGACGTGCATTTTGAAACTCAACAATGATTTGTCATTATGAATCCAAAAAAAATTATCTCATCAATTTCTGAGCTTCCTAGCAAAATTTCACTTTTTAAGGGCTATGCGATGATTTTAAAAATCGAATTTTCAAAATTCTAAAAACAAAGCTTATAAATCATTTTAAAATTTTTACTGAGTTCTTTTCGAGTTTGATAAAATACAAAAAATAATTTTAATATTATTCTCAAACTTTATTTAGCAAAAAATAACTAATTTATATTCGCATATTCCTTAAAATAGCTTAAATCAAAATTTTAGATTGGTTTTGGAAATACGGGTTGTTACAAAGGTTGAATATATATACATATATATATATATATTTGTAAACATGGAGTATACATATGCATATGTACATAGTTTGCAAGAATTAAATGGGTGATAAGTCTAAACATCACTTTCTTTTCAATCAACAAGCTGTCTTTACTCTAGAACTAGATAGAAATGTATAGTCTATATTTGCTTAGGAGCTAAGGAATGGGTATTTAATACATATATGCGCACATGGTCTGCGCATATACTCATGCCTAGTATGAACATGAATTTGGGGGCATAAGTGAACTTGTGATTAAAGACCTTCATTATGAACACAACTTGGGAAAGGGGCATGAAAACTTATAATGACATAGGTATCATTGATTAATAATGGAAATGCTTAGAATTACAATAACTGAAATTGTAACCGCGCTTAGACACGAGATTAGATTACGCTTGTGGTGGAAGTCTGCCTGGAACCGACCGGCATATCCAGCGACCACAAGTGATAAACCTATTGTGAGGGGTCTATATGCATAAACACGTAACGTGCTAAGACATGAGGTTAAGCCCAATTTGTGGAATAAGTCTACCCGGACCCGCCCGGCATATCCAGCATCCACAAGTTGTAGGCTTAATGTGGGAGGTCTAGCATATTATAACCATAAATGAATATATGGTAATAAGCTTGAATACTTAACCAAGTTGAATCCATAGGGATTGTGTGAACATGTCCATTTGAATAAAGGTTAAGTAAACTTAGTTGAAACGGTGGGAGGGTTAAGTATATTTGTGTTGGGCGGGTAATATTTATATATATAGGCCCATAAACTTAATCGGTTGAGGTTATGTAATTAAAGACACCATTAGGTGAGCATAACCTATGGAAATCCTAGTGGGGATGCAAGACAAAGGTGAGAGCTTACATCATCTTGTGTGTGTGGACCCGTTTCAGTCAGTAACCCATATAACGGTATCAAATGAGTACTGCATCCTAGGTCGGAGTCAGGGCACGCTTACTGGGCTGATTGTAAGAGATCCAAACATGGGGGACGGTGTGGGTGGCGCGTACCGACCGGGTCATGTGCGTGCATGGTCCGAACAGAGGAAATAAGACGTCATGGCACCTGTAGATATGGTCGTGCATCCTGAAAACTAAGGGTTGCCACTTTAGGGAGTGATATACCCTATTGTGAGGCCAGCATAGGGTATCTACGAAGTAGGGACCCGATCGATTAGGGTATTAGTTAGGGTACATCCGGACGTATGCCTAAGTCTACCATCTTGTAGTTGTTGGGGATCATCTTGTTATAAGCACTAGTATTGGTGTAGAGAGTAAAGAGAAATCATTAGAGCAGTGTTGTTTATTTTATCCAGTTGTCATGTTTACCTTGTCATACTTGCTTTATATGCTATTATCTCTCTCTTATCCACTTTATATGCCTATCATGATACTTCTACTTATTTTTATGTTAAAAGTAACTGGACTCGCCAGACTTTAGGTCTGGCCCATTTTGTTTTCTCTTCTTTCTCTTATGTCCCCTACCCCCTAGTTTCTCAAGGTGGGAATACTCAAGCTTGACCGGGGTTCTGCTTGCTTGGAGCTGCTTAGGTGTATTGCTCATGTTCTTATCATTTCTACTATGGCTATGTTTTATTTTGGAGAATTATGCTTCTTTATTTATTGTACTCTGATATTTAAGTACAAGACAGAAATTTTAATGATGTACTAGGTTAGGTATTTTCAGACCTATGATGTTTTTGAACCACGATGTTATGCTTTATGATTAATAAAGTTTGTTTTTAAATTCTGCTGTTATTTTATATCTGTCTTGTAATGTTTCTGTTCTTGTTTACCTATAACGCTTCATGAAACTTAATGCATTCTGTTAATGTGTGACATTAGTGGACGTGGTGTGTCACATTTTCCAAGTTATATTACCTCATAGATTACCCACTGTAACTATTGTTGAGTCAAGGAATTCATGATGTTTTGATTACTGACAAAGAGATGATTCATTATCGACAAAAAGAGATGATCAATGGTGACAAAGACAAGAAGAGCTTCATATGGTATTTTATATAAAAGGTTGATTATTTGGTAGTGTTATTAATGTTAAAATCTATCCTCAAATAATCATATCCCCCAGTATTGGGAATATATATATATATATATATATATATGTGTGTGTGTGTGTGTGTATGTGCACATCCATATGGCTTTCTGGTCAAAACCGGTCGACCAGTCAAATACCAGCGGTCGATCGATTCTACCCAGAAAGCCCTATGAACATGCACACATATATATAACGTATATATATTTTCAAATTCCTGTCTACTGGTGATTTTTTACCTGTCAACCGTTTTTAAACAGAAGCAACTATTCGAATAGTCACTTCCATTTCTTCAAGAGTTGCTTCTTTTCCTTTTCACCAATGATCATATCCATTGTTTGTAACTCTTTACTAACAGTTACAACTGTTTATCTCCTATATAAACATCTTGAAATCATCAATTCAAGACACCAGTTCTTTCTATCTAAATCTCTATACTATTGATTCTATTCTTGAACTCTCAAGTATTCAATCGCTCATATTCTTCACAATATCGTTCTTGAATCCTAGAATTTATATATTATTCTTTTGATTCAAATACGATATCATCTTCCAAAATCTTCATAAACATAAATTCTATTTGAGGATAAGATTATGGGAAGGTTGTACATGAATTGACAAATTCATGTTATTGAAAACACACATTATCAAACTACAAGTCTACTCATCTTGTTTGAAGTCCTCCGTGTTGTAAGAGGCAAGTTTGAAGTCCTCCGTGTTGTAAGAGGAAAGTTTTGAAGTCCTCATGCTGATAGAGGTGTGAAATTCCCGTTCGGCTGCTCGGGTGTTGTAAATCTGTTCTTCCGGGTGAAGTGAGGTTGTTGTTAGTGAAAATTCAGATAGAAGTCTGGGACTGGACGTAGGACGGTGCTCCGAACCAGTATAAAAATCTTTGGCGTGATTTTTCCTATTTTTTACTGCATTTACTTTTATATAGTTCTGTGATTAGTTGTTGCTTCATACTTTAATATTGTTCGTCATATTACACGATCCTTGTGAGTGTATTATACTTGACAAGTACACACGCATACTTTCATTTTGTATCAGAGCACGGTCATCTTATAACCATAACACAGTTATTTGATATATTCTTGTAATATGGCAAATAACCCAAGTTCTAGCACTCAAAACACCACTTACACGGAAGGTCAATCAACACAAAGACCTTCATTCTTCAATGGCCTTTATTATAGCTATTGGGCAACACATATGTCATTTTACATTCAGTCAAATAGCTATGATGCCTGTAATGCTACACAAAAATAAATAGTGATTCCAACAACTGATTATTCAGAATGGACACTGGCTGAGAAAACGGCAGCAGCCGTAAATGCAAAAGCAATAAATATGTTGTTTTGTGCATTAGATCAAAATGAATATAACCGTGTTAGTATCTGTACCACCGCATATCAAATTTGGCAAATGCTTAAAACCACTCATGAATGTACTAACATGGTTAAACAAGCCAAAATAGCCATACTGAAAAGTCAGTTCCAAAATTTCAAAATGAAACCAAATGAAACAATCAATGATATGTATTCACGGTTTCAAACTATTCATCATGCACTTATTGGTTTAGGACAAAATATTCAGATTTTGATGTAGTCTCGACAGTCCTACATTCTCTGATTAGTGAATGGGAAGGAAAAGTATTAGCAATTGAAGAAGCTAATGACCTTTCTATCATGAAGCCAGATGAATTGATAGGAAATCTAATGTCCTATGAAGCAAATTTACAGGCTAGAAAGGAACATAAAGAAGAAAAGAAAATTGTAGCATTTCATGTCGGAAAAGATGAAGATGAATCAAAATCTGAAGATGAAGACTTATCTTTTATGGCAAAAGGTTTCAAAAAGTTTTTGAAACAACGAAAAGCTAGTCAATATAACAAGAGAAAATCTGGATCAAATAAACCATCATCATTAGTTATAGAATGTTTCAACTGCCATAAAAAAGGGCACATGCACAAAGATTGTCCGGCGCAAAAGAAGAAGTCAGAAAATGACAAGTTCAAATACAAGAAGGACAAATCAAAGAAACGAGCTTTCTCAGTCACATGGGATAATTCAGACTCGTCTTCATCAGAAAGTGAAAGTGATTCAGTAGATGAACAAGCAAATGTTTGTTTCATGGCAACAGAAGATGAGGTACAAATTCCTACATTTGATGAAGTTCTTGATATTAATGCTGAATTGATAGTTAAATTTAAAAATATGAAACGACAATGGAAAGAAGCCAAAGCAGATTTAAGTAGAGCAGAGTTTGGACGAGATATGTTAAAAGACGAGAAGAGACCTAGAAAAAGCTAGTTTACAAACCAAGTTAGATAATATTATTCAAAATGTTTCTAACTTCAATAAAGGTCGAGAAAATTTGACAAAAATCATTGGAAGTTCACAATCTGCTTCAAATAAACAAGGCTTGGGATATAAGAAACAAGAAACCCAGAAACATCTTGGTTTCAAAAAGAAAAAGGTAAAACAAGATAAATTTAAGAAAAATCTTAGTTTGTTATATTCCAAACCAAAACCAGTTGTGAAGTTTTAAAAGAAAAATGTCAAGACTATCAAGATATGGGTTCCTAAAAAGAAAATTGATTAGGAACAAATATATTCAACACTTTATGAATACTGTGCATTTCAATTCTAATTATGTATATAAAGGGGATACCGGATCCGTATGGGTTTGGACTCCTAAGACCTAACTCTTAGGACCCTATGAAAAGGTGGATACCATGGACTTAATTTTATTTTTTGCACATCCCACTTAAGAAAACGGGAAAGTGGATATTGGACAGTGGTTGCTCGAAGCATATGACTGGAGTCAAGAGTTTATTGACAAATATTACTTACTCAGATGGTGGCTCCGTCACTTTTGGAGATAATTCAAAAGGCTATATCATCGGCAAAGGCGATGTGAGCAATTGTGGTACATCTAACTTACCTCTTATTACTAATGTCATGCTAGTTAGAAATTTGAAACACAATTTACTTAGTATTAGTCAGTTATGCGACAAGGGTTTTACCATTTCCTTTTCCAATAATAAGTGTAGTATCTTAGATAAAGATCATTAGATAGTTTTCGAAGGATATAGAGACACAAATATTTACATTCTGAATATGAATATCAATCATAATTCAGATATGTGTCTTGTAGCAAATGATAATGATCCATGGCTGTGGCACAAACGTTTTTGTCACATAAACTTCAGAACTATTAACAAGTTAGCCAAAAACGATCTAGTTAGAGGACTACCCAAAATGAGCTTTACAGTTGATAACGTTTGTGACGCATGTCAATTAGGAATATTGACTAAATCATCCTTTAAATCCAAGAAAGTAATATCAACATTACAACCACCTGAGCTACTACATATGGATTTATTCGGACCAACACAGGTTGAGTCAATAAACCATAGTTGATATGTGTTTGTAATTGTTGATGATTACTCTCGTTACACTTGGACGATTTTCTTGAAAAACAAAAGTGACACTTTCGATCATTTCAAATCTTTTGTCAAAAGAATTCCGAAATCGAAAGGGATTAAAGTTAAAAATATAAGAAGCGATCATGGCGGAGAATTCGAAAATAATGAATTTGAACATTTTTGTACAAAGAAAGGTATACATCATAATTTTTCGTTTTCTAGAACTCCACAACAAAACGGAGTTGTTGAACGGAAAAACCGGACTTTACAAGAATGTGCAAGAACATTATTAAATGGAACCACTTTACGAAAACATTTTTGGGCAAAAGCTGTTGTAACTGTGTGTTATGTTTTGAATCGTGTATCCATTCGACCTCTCACCAAGAATACAACTTATGAATTATTTAGTCAAAGAAAGCCAAATATCTCATACTTCATAGTTTTCGGTTCTAAGTGCTTTATCTTAAATACAAAAGACCATCTTGGAAAATTGGATCCAAAGTCTGATGAAGGCATATTTGTTGGTTATTCAGAATGAAGCAAGGCCTACTGTATATTTAACAAAAGAACCAAAACTATTGAAGAATCACTTCAAGTTTCATTTGATGAATTCTGTCAACCGTCTCATAACATAACGGATGATGACGAAACTATATTCACTGATAATCCGATCATCACAAATGTTGATTTTGACTCTGAAATAATTGAGAATATTCCTCAACCATGTGTGTTACCTTCTCCACCAAGATTACGATCTCCTCCAAGGATATTAAGAGATCATCCAGTTCAAAATATAATTGGAGAATTAACATCACAAATTAGAACACGGAGTCAACTCAATCAAATGGGTCATGTTGCGTTTCTTTCGAATATCAAACCTAAGAATCCAAAAGAAGCTGCTACTGATGATTACTGGATCATTGCCATGTAGGAAGAATTAAATCAGTTTGAACGCAATGATGTTTGCGAACTTGTTCCAAGACCAACTGATCAGTCGGTTATTGTTACTGAATGGGTCTATAAAAATAAGGCCGATGAACAAGGAAATATCACCAGAAATAAAGCAAGATTAGTAGCACAAGGATATAATCAGGAAGAAGGTATCGATTATGAAGAAACATTTGCACCCGTTGCTCGACTAGAAGCTATCATAATCTTATTATCCTTTGCTTGTCATCATAATTTCAAACTTTATCATATGGATATCAAAAGTGCTTTTCTAAATGGATTTATCAAAGAGAATGTATATGTCGAACAACCCCCCTTGTTCGTACATGAAAAGCATCCTTACTACGTATGCAAACTCAAGAAGGCTTTGTATGGTTTAAAATAAGCACCTCGTGCTTAGTATGAACGATTACGCAGCTATCTTACTGATTCAGGATTTCAAATAGGCAAAGTCGATCAAACTTTGTTTATTAAACATTCTCGAAAAGATATATTGGTTATCCAGATATATGTATACGATATTATCTTTGGTTTGACAAACGATAAACTCTACAAAGAATTTGCGGATATTATGACCAAAGAGTTTGAAATGTCTCATATGGGAGAAATATCATATTTTCTTGGTCTTCAAATCAAACAACTTTCGAACGGTATTTTTATTAATCAAGAAAAATACTGTGGAAATCTTATCAAGCGCTTCGGTTTAGAAAATACGTCTGGTAAACCTACTCCTATGAGTATAACTACACATCTTGGAAAAGATGAGAATGGTAAGAGTGTTGACCAAAAATTATATCGATGCATGATTGGTTCTCTTCTTTATCTTACAGCATGTCGTCCAGATATAATGATGAGTGTTTGTCTATGTGCACAATTTCAAGCAAATCCAAAGCAGTCACATTTACGAGCTGTAAAACGTATAATTCATTATCTCAATAATACCAAAGATTTCGGTCTTTTCTACCCAAAAGAATGTCCATTCGAATTAGTATCATATAGTGATGCTGATTTCGGAGGTTCTCGTACGGATAAAAAGAGTACAAGTGGTCCATGCCGCTTTATTGGAAAATCACTTGTCTCTTGGTTTAGTAAGAAACAGAATTGTGTTTCACTATCAACATGTGAAGCTGAATATATATCGGCAGCACTTGCTTGTACTCAAGTAATATACTTGCAACAAGCACTTCGAAATTTTGATATCCATTTATCAAATTCTATTATATACTGTGATGACACCAGTGCTATAAACTTATCAAAAAATCCAGTAAATCATTCTCAAACCAAGCATATTGATATCCGTCATCATTTCTTGAGAGGCAATATTGAAAAAGGAAACATATGTCTCGAATATGTCCAAACTGATCGTCAACTAGCGGACATTTTTATTAAGCCTCTACTTGAATCAAGTTTTGTTACATTGCATAGAGAGCTTGGCTTAATTTCTAGAAATGAACTTGATAAGTAAACACTGAAGTTATATATCACTAAGTTCATTTCTATATTCGGTTCATTCACTTTCAAAAGTTTAGCTATTTTATAGCTATTTCTATCTTTAGTAAAAGAATATGAGCTATTCATTGTTTGTACGGCAACTATTCCTGGACACTTCTCATCCACTAATCTATATATAGACAACTCTATATAAGCTTATCATTCATTCTTCTTTTTTTTGGCATCTTCTCAAATTCGAGTCTATATTTTAAAGGTTTAAATACTTAAATATGGCTCATATCTGCGATGAGTGCACACAAAAGTCTCATATTTTAGTTACTAGTTCTGAACCAGAGGAGTATTACTCTCCTGAGACTCCGAAAAGCAAATCACACTGCACTCATACCCCTGGTAATACGCCTTCATCTAAACATGCAAAGAAAGCACTGTTTTGCTCACCTCGAACTAGAGAAAAGATCAGTGAGATACATCATTATCAGAAGCATCAAATGGATCTTCAGCGACAACTTCATTATGAGCAACGACTTACTTCCGAACGATTATCATTATTATAACGCATGGCATCATTTTTCTGTAGCACAAACAAACATGGCGTTTACGAACCAATGCCACATGCTCCTTCATCCTCTAGGAGTCCAAACTCTTGGGATCATATCTATAATCGTAACGAAGGTGCAAAGGAAAAATGGTCGCCATGGACACCTCGTATTAACGAGGCCAAGGAAGAGTCAACCGAGCATAATTCGGCTACATCTCATTAGTTTTGTTTTTAAATATGTTATGATTATATTTATGTGTTTTCCCTATGTTATAACATATATGTACTTCCTTTTGAAAGAATTTAATAAAGTTTAGATCGTTACAAAAATAGAAGAAGAGAAAAAGGGAAGAAAAACAAAACTATGAAGGACCAGTCGACCGGCAAAAATAGACCAGTCGACCGTTTTGATCTCTGTTCAAAAACACCCGACCAGTATATTTCCAGCGGTCGACCGGTCGAGCTTTTTACTGTTTTTAAATTGAAACAACACGTCGGTTCCACCCTCTCACCCATTCATTTCTATTTTCAACGTTCAAACAAACAAAACCCCAATAGCCCTAGCTTCAAAATTCTCCAATCTCTTTCAATTTCATCATGGCTCCTCCACAAAAAAGATCAAAGAAATCTTCTACATCTGAATCTCAACCACAACCTATTGATTCCAACATCAAAAAATGGCTAATGGATCCCATAACTGTAAAAAGATGGAATCAAATGAAGGATTACAAAATATACCAAGGTTCATATATTAAATTCTTGGATTTTTCAAGTTATCACGTTCTTAATCTTGCAAGGAAGCTGAACTCGAGTCTCTACTAGATTTCGACAAAAATAATGTAGAGACTAATCATGTTATGATTAAACTTTTCTATGCTAATCTAAATTTGGAGAAATATAAACCGAAGAATCTGATGCAATGCCTTTGGTCGGTTGTTTGCGGTAAAGAAGTTTTCATTTCATGTGCAAGGATGGCACAAGTTCTCGAATCATCATTTTATGGTAAAAAATTCTCAAGTAATCTCTGTTCGGTTCATGTATGAAATAGTGTAAGTCATCAATTCATTGAAGATGATGGCAACGACACAAAATCTATTGGTTTAAGGCCTACGGCAAGATTTTTACATCATGTACTTATGCATTCCTTGTTCCTGAGATTAGGGAATTTCGATGCCATTTACAAAGAAAACTTTAAGGCATTATACGCTATTTATGGAGATGTCAATATAAACTGGATTGAAATGATTTTTGACGAAATCTTCGGTGTTAATGATTCTACAAAGCCAACAGTATTCTATAATGAATACCTTATGCTTCTCCTACTCGTTTGTGGTATTATTCCTCCCGAGTCTCCATCCTCACGACCTAAGTGCATCAACAAAGCATCAATCAAAAGGATGAAGCTACCTCCACCTTATTTCTCAATTAGTTCATTTGAACAATGGAAGGAGAGAAGTCATGAAGGCACCACTTCACAATCATCTAGGCCAAAACCGGAAGAAGTAAAACTTCTTGGACCATCTTCTTCGACTAAAGAATCGCTTGACCAAATTGCGCGTAATCAATTCTTGCTTGAAGCACGTCTTAAGCGCATGGATACGAAAATGGAAAAATGCTTTAACAAAATAAAATCCTTCTTTGGAACTTTATGGGAAGCGATTTCTTGTGGTCCTTCAACATCGCAAGCTCAAGATCTCGGAAAACGTCCGGCACCTCCTTCTTACAATTGGACATCTTCCGATGAAGCAACAAGCTCCGGGACTAGCCATGGACGTGGTCGTGGTAAGTCTCATGTTGAAGAAGAGGAAGAGGAAGAAGATGAGGAAACCGAATCCGAGTCTTAGATTTACATCTCACTGGTTTATTTTATCTCTTGCTTATGTTTTTCACGACTTTATCTTGCTATCTTAAGACATCAAGTAGCATTTGTACATAAACAGTGCTATGTATTTTATTTGACATAGACTTGGTTGTGTATGTTATGAATCTTGGGTATGTTTGTTGGTACGTTTTGTGTGGTATGTTGTATGATACAATTACGATATGTTTGTTGGTATGTATTTCATTTGACTATATCATATTCACTCTTATCTACTTTGTTTATCTACTCCTTTTTGTCGATGACAAAGGGGGAGAAAAGTGGACTAACAATGTTGTGCAGGAATTATATTATAAGTGCTTAAATTCAGGAGGAGATTATATACAAGGGGAATTCTTAAAGCTTCAAGAGCTATGTTGTCATCAATCAAAAAAGGGGAGAATTTTGAGTCAAGGAATTCATGATGTTTTGATTACTGACAAAGAGATGATTCATTATCGACAAAAAGAGATGATCAATGGTTCGACAAAGACAAGAAGAGCTTCATATGGTATTTTATATAAAAGGTTGATTATTTGGTAGTGTTATTAATGTTAAAATCTATCCTCAAATAATCATATCCCTCAGTATTGGGAATATATATATAAATATGTGTATGTGCACATTCATATGGCTTTCTGGTCAAAACCGGTCGACCAGTCAAATACCAACGGTCGACCGATTCTGCCCAGAAACCCTATGAACATGCACACATATATATAACGTATATATATTTTCAAATTCCTGTCTACTGGTGATTTTTTACCGGTCGACCGTTTTTAAACAGAAGCAACTATTCGAATAGTCACTTCCATTTCTTCAAGAGTTGCTTCTTTTCCTTTTCACCAATGATCATATCCATTGTTCGTAACTCTTTACTAACGGTTACAACTGTTTATATCCTATATAAACATCTTGAAATCATCAATTCAAGACACCAATTCTTTGTATCTAAATCTCTATATTATTGATTCTATTCTTGAACTCTCAAGTATTCAAATGCTCATATTCTTCACAGTATCGTTCTTGAATCATAGATTTGTATATTATTCTTTTGATTCAAATACGATATCATCTTCCAAAATCTTCATAAACATAAATTCTATTGGAGGATAAGATTATATGAAGGTTGTACAAGAATTGACAAATTCGTGTTATTGAGAACACACATTGTCAAACTACAAGTCTACTTATCTTGTTTGAAGTCGTCGGTGTTGTAAGAGGCAAGTTTGAAGTCCTCTGTATTGTAAGAGGCAAGTTTTGAAGTCCTCGTGTTGATAGAGGCGTGAAATTCCCGTTCGGCTGCTCGGGTGTTGTAAACCTGTTCCTCCGGGTGAAGTGAGGTTGTTATTAATGAAAATCCAGATAGAAGTCTGGGACTGGACGTAGGACGATGCTCCGAACCAGTATAAAATTCTCTGGTGTGATTTTCCTATTTTTTTTTACTACATTTACTTTTATATAGTTCTGTGATTAGCTATTGCTTCATACTTGAATATTGTTCTTCATATTACACGATCCTTGTGAGTGTATTATACTTGACAAGTACACATGCACGCTTTCAACTACTTCCCACCAAATCAGGGATTCATATTTGAGTAACCAAGATGCAAGAAACCGCTTCTGATGATCATTAAATTCTAAGTGTTCGAAGATGCGTTCACAAGACCTCATCCAAGCTTGCGCTTCAATTATTGATTCTTTGTCCAGGAATGTAAATCCTCCCAAGTTCTTATATTTCTTAGCAAGCGTATCTAGATCAGGTTGTTGTTGCTGCGGTTGTTGTTGTTGTGGATGCAATACTAGTGCATTAACAGCTTCTATGAGGTCGGGCTGTTGGTCCTCATCCGGAACATCTCCACGTCCTCTTTCCTTTTCCTCCTATGCCTCTGTCTCTTCTACTCATTTTCTTTTATGATCGCAAGTAGTAAGAAAAGAGTCAGGCCAATAGAAAAGACATCTTAAGGAATTGTAAGAGCATAAAAACATATGCATAAATAAAGATGTATTTACTGAGTTATATGCTATACTATTGTAGTTATTCTAGGATTTTACTAATCTTATCTCTAATGAGTTACTCATCCTAGAATACTACTGATTCTATCTCTGATGAGTAAGTTAATGCGTTATACCCAAAATTAAGGTTAATTCTTAGCTCTGATACCCCTGTGACAACCACAAACCCCAAATCTCTACGGAATGGATAGTCTTTGGGATATAACACATTAATTACATCAGCATATCACAGAACATAGCATAAATACATTACATCTTAGAATAATTTACGTCATCTTACAATAGCAGAAATAAACATCGTCATCAGAGTTACTCATCATAACAGGATCATTTTTAGTACAAATACAGTTTCAACTTAAGGTAATAAGTTTGCAGCGGAATCAAACATAATTAAGCATAAAAGAGTGTCTTATAAGTCAAAAGAAATATATGTAAGTTACATTTTCAGCTCCAAGCCAAAATAGATATAGATGCTCCAATACACATCTCAAAAAGAAAGTTTGCTAAACCTATTCATTAGGCTGCCTGTGTAAAAATAATGGGTACCTGAGTTTGCAGGGGAAAAACAAACTATGAGTCAATAATGGGACTGGTATGAAAAATCCTAGCTAACTTAACTTATTTAAAGTAAGCATATCATAGGATCGCGCCATATGTCATGAAACGGGGTTTATTCCGCAAGAATGTGGTGCATACAAATAAATAAAATAGCGGAATGCTTTTTGGTAAATGAAGCCATTCTAAGACTCAGGTCACATCGCATAATGAAATGCAAGCCAGAGGATAGAGTTTTACCGTATAATGGCCAAACATGCTTGATACGAGAAATAAAATCATTTGGTATTATTAGTGTCTAGGTGACTTCAAAAAATTTCAAAATAAATGTATTAATCATAGACGGCATAATACCCCAATCTTATTATGTCGCCGATAGTATACAACTAAAACCGTAAATTCATATATTGGAATTTGGATTTCCATCATGAGCCAAGACAAGGGATCTTTCCTCTATTCGAACCATCACTAGCAAGATATCTAGGACCACATGCATATGACCCATCGGCAGGGCCAGGCAGCTGTATGTCGCTGATTGGATAATTGCCTGAATACTACATTTCCCGGTCCAAGCGGACCTCTTGGTCAGTACGTCGACCATCTTGGCCTTTTATAGCCATATCCGAGGCGAACTAGCTTCCCAATATCCACATAAGTAAATATGCATGGGCTCCATACCATGGCACTACTTCTAGCTAGAAAGAAACACAAGTTCTTTGTATGGTCCCTCATCCTATTTTTGACTCATAGCGGGGTGTGAAGTTCACGAATTAACGCCATACACAAAGCTGCACTGAATCATCCATCCTTTGATCATCATCCAAAAAACTCTGCTTGAAGCTTTGATCACTGCATCTCAACATGCCACATAGTCACCATACAAATTATATCTACTAATATATAACCTCCAAGCTCGTACGTCTCAGAGAAGGGTGTTAGGATAAGAGAATAAATCCTCTTCCACTAAACAGATATATATACATATATAGCAGACATCCATTGATACATCTCAGACTAATGTGTCAGACACACAATCCGTTTGCAAGTTCGTTCTGGGTCTGATCGAAACCGGAGGCACCTTGTTCCTCGTCCCATATGTCCAATACACGAGAGAGGTCCTCGCATATTCGGACTATCAACAAGTAAGTCCGGACAACTACCACTATAACTCCTTCAAGGGAGCTATACAAATCCAGGGTATCAGTAGTAATCCTTTCGATGTGAAGATTGTAGGCCTTACGCCATCTTTAATATCTTCGACTTTTAATCATCGTTCAATTATTTGAAATAAGATTTAAGTTGGTCTTTCCAAATAATTCTCGCCAAAACAAATCAAATTCTTATTTGAATTATTGATTCTCCAATTAAACTTCCTTTTAATTGGTTCTTTTTCATAAGTTGTAAAATTTTATTCTCAAATCTGATTATGCTATTTGGTTTACATACTTCAATTCTTATCCATAGTTAAAAGGGGTTACTTAAGAATTTAATTCAAATCAAGAGTTAAAATTCTTACTTCCAAATTCTTTCTCAAATCAGTTATATAAGCATTTACATAAAAATTGCCAAATTCAACTTAATCTTTTTTATCTTTACAAACCATGTGAAATTGGTTTATACTCATCTCAAATCATTTATAATATTTAAAAATGACTTTTTCCTATTTTTATATATTTAAAAATAGTCCATTTTAATTGAACGACGTTTCAGGTCATTCAACTGCACTGGCGATGTTTTCATTCAAACTTGAGTTAGATATTTTTAAAGATCTAACCATTGTATTTTAACATTCTTATTATCATTTTAAATATCTTTTCGAAGCAAATCTAACGGTTCCAATTTCCGGAAAATCCGACGGTCGGATTTTCCGGTATACTCGTATAAAGTTACACGTCGATAACACGAACTACCGCTATGCGATACGTTCTATTTTAATTTATATTCGATGTATATATTTTCAAATATTGAATTTCGTCATTTCTATAACAATTTATTAATTATTTGGCTAACGCCTTAGATTTTCGAAAAATTTCGCCATAACCTACTTTGTACGGAGTGCTTGGAAAAACAACAACTCGCTCTCTAGGCCCTTATATATATATACACACACACATACACACATATATACATACATAAATATATATATCCAACCAAAATCAATCGAGAGATGTTTCAAAAATTATCATCTCGACACCCATGTTGGGTTTACATCATGTTTACAAATAATTGTGACCTATATACACACTAGGGAGATGTGAAAAAATAATCCCAGTACTTGTGTGGGGTGTACATCATGATCCATGTTGCTTACATACACACAAGAGAGATGTATATATTTCTGTCATCTCATGACCCATATGGGGTTTGTTATTAAATCCTGTGATTTATCGTTATATGGTTATTAAATCCACAACATATAAGCATCAACAATTACTTGCCGTATGGTTCTGTTGTCCAGTCCACATCGCGTTTCTTCTTCTTTAGTTCTCGTCGTATAAGCATCAAACAATTACATGCTATACAGTTCACATCATATAAGCATCAAATAATTACATGCTTATATGGGTATGCTATGTAGTATGGTCCACAATTATTGTTCACTATCCAAGGGGTATGCTATGAAGTCGGGATTCTAGGTGACATTCCAGTGGCCTACGGAGCTTAAACACCTCGCTAACACTCGCTAACTAGCGATACTTAAAGATTCGGCAGTTTAGAACTAAACGGAGGAAGAAATGGGCACAAAAGGCATTGTGGAGCTCGCAGGGTCCATTGTCTGGGTTTGTGCTAAAGGGAAGGGTTCTCAGGCTTCGTATGTGGTATAAGAGGTGGCTAAGGGGTGTAAGGAGGTGGTGGTGTGTGTAGAAGGGAAGAAAGGAGGTGTTTTCAACAAAAAAGGGAGTGGGGATCCCAATGGTGGTGGCCAGACAGCGTATGGGGGCGGAGGGTTGCAGGCCAGACAGTGGTGGCTGGTCCGTGGGTGAAGGAGGGGGGAGGAGCCATTGTTGGAGGAAGAAAGGTAAAGGGAGCAAAGTGTAAAAGTGAAGGAGAAGGAAGAAAGGAAGAAGAAAGAAGAGATGGGTTTATTTGCAAAATTACCACCACTCACGCAGATCGTTGGCATGGGGTGATCCTGCGGCCTTCAACAAAACCACCTTGACCCATTGGATGACCTCCGTTTCATTTCAAGTTTTATAATTTTATGTTTATAAAAGTGTGATAGTTATCCTCCACCTCTTTTGATCGCACGATCACAAATTAATTCTGTTTACCGTGAAAATTTGGATTTTGACAATAAACATAATTCTAGACATAATGGAATAGGTTTCATCGAATTTCGAATTCGTTTGACCTTCCTTTTTATTTTTCGGTCGTGGTTTAGCTTAATTTTAATATGTGATTTTAGCGTACGTTTTATTCTTGCATGCTCGCATGCTAGCTCCAAAAATTATGAAATTTTGGATTCTACCATTTTTTGGTGCTACGGATTCAATAAAATCGTTTCATCGAAATCCGAGGTCATCTTAATAATGTTCCTTTGTAAACTGATCAAATCAACTTTAAGTAACCGATTTTTGAAATTTAATCGTATTTCCATATAAAATTATATTAAAAATAAATTTTAAATTAGTTCTAAAATTCTGGGTTGTTATAATCTCCCTCACTTAGAACTTTTCGTCCTTGAAAAGGAAGAAAAACAGTAAAGCAGAAAATAAAATGATAACATAACATTAGTTTACCTTTCACTAAAGAGTTACTTAGAGATAACCACTCTGCACCTGGGTTAAGCATGTCTAATGCTTTCTTCTGTCTCCTATGTGCAACCTCTAGGATCTACACCCCATTGTACCTTGACTAAGTTCACTTTCTTAATTCTTAGTGCTCTGGTCTCTCGTCCGGTTATCTTCATTGGCTCTCTACGCATAGCTTAATTCGGAGTAATTTCCAAAAATTCTTGTGATGCCTCTTCTACAATCAAGTCTAGATCATGAACATGTTTCCAGAGTCGAGAAAAGTGAAATACATCATGTACTCCGGGTTACCAATCTGGAAACTGAACCCTGTAAGCTTGAGTTCCTATCCTTTCCAGTATCGGGAATGGACCAATATACTTAGGTGGTAACTTTCCCATTTTTCCGACACGGATCACTTCTCTTAACGGAGAAACCTTTAAATATACTAGATCTCCAACAGCAAATGCTACATTTCTTCTTCTAAAATCCGCATAACTTTTCTGTCGGCTCTATGCAGCTTTTAATCGCTTCCTTATAGTGTCTACATTATCTATGGCTTCTTGGATCATATCTGGACCCAACACTAGCCGATTACCGGGCTCAGTCCAACACGTAAGAGGTCTACATAGTCTACCATATATTGCCTAAAACGGTGACATCTTCAAACTTGCCTGGAAGTTGTTATTACATGAGAACTCAACCAGATGCGTATGATCTTCCCAAAATCCCCCAAAATTGTGAATACAAGATCGTAACATATCTTTCAAAATACGATTCACCCTTTTAGTCTGACCAACTGTCACGGGATGATATGCAGTTTAAGATTCAGTTTGTTGCCAAGTCAGACTGAAATGCTTCCCAGAACTTACAGGCGAAAATGGGATTGTGATCACTGCCAATACTATTGGGAACTTCAAGCAGGCTAACAATCTCTTTAAAATATAACTGAGCCAAACTCTAAGCTGTTTTGTTAGCTTTCACTAGAAGAAAATTGGAATTTTTTGTTAAACAATCAACAATAACCCATATGCCTTTATTACCTTTCTTGGTTCTTGGTAGATTGTCAACAAAATCCATAGAAATCTGATCTCGCTTCCATTTCGGAATCTCTAATGGTTGCAACAATCCAGCGGCCTTCTGCCAGTCACTCTTATTATGTCGGCAAGCTGGACACCTGTTAACATATATCGAGATATCTCTCTTCATCGATTTCCACCAAAATGTACATTTTAAATCTCGATACATTTTACTCACCCCTGGATGGATACTAAACTTAGACTTGTGACATTCATCCATTATTCCTCTTCTGAGCTCAGGATTATTTGGAACACAAATACGTCGTTACAATCTTAGACCTCCTTTACTATCAATCTGAAAATTCGAGACTTCACCTTCTCGAATCTCCTAGCTAGTCAGATTTTAAGGGATTAAATTTGATGGTTCAGACCTTCTTGTGCACCTATAAATAGGTTAGCAGAGCCTAGCCTAAATCTCATATTTTATGAGGTACTGTCTAGGATCTGCCATTCTTCCTCCTCAAATCTCTTTAGAAAATAGAATAATTAGTCTTAGGAAGTTTTGATTCAAGATTTCGAGGAAAATTATATATATCTACAATTGGGTGTTCAGAATTCTGATCAGCATGAGGTAAGTCCTTGGATCTGGTTTACATATGTTTTCTTTCTCTTTTCCCCCTTCTTTAGTAACAGATTTGTGAATCCATGGATATTTTTTAATATAGATTCAGTTAGGGATGCCACAGAACAACAAATCTGGATCAGATTCTGGATTGGAAAGCTATTAAGTGAGTGGATCTAAATTATACCATTTAAATAACGGTATACTTATCATTTGTATTCCCCATTATAATTAATCTGCTAAACATTTGATATTTGCGAAAAATTGTGTATTAGAACTGTTTAGGACATGTTAAAAAAGATTAATGTTGTATATAGAACCATCCTAAGAACCCATTAATTGGATGTTGTAAATCAAGTTATAATGAAATAGCGAATAATTGTGGTAAATGGGGTTAAATCTGCTAAGAACATTTATGTCATATAAGCCTGTTTCCATTAAAGTATCCGTCTGAATGGGAAATTATTGCAAATGCTGTAATTATGGAGTTTATGATGAACCTGAATATTTGCTTAAGAATATTATTATGTTAAAGGTTGTAAACAGAATTACAATAAAATTTGGAAGAATATATATATATATATATATGTATGCATGCCTAAATTGGATGGAAAATTTATAGTAATTAAGAAATTGTAATGCACTGAGACATGAGGTTAAATTCAACTTGTGGTAGAAGCCTGTCTGGAACCACCCGACAAATCCAGCATCCGCAAGTGGTCAATTTAATGTGAGGGGCCTGGTGCATAAGCATGCATATAAGGGTAAATAACGGTACTGAGGCACGAGGTTAAGTTAACTTGTGGTAGAAGTCTGCCCAGAACCGCCTGACAAATCCAACATCCACAAGTAGTTAGCTTAATATGAGAGGTCTGGTGCCTATATATATATATATATATATATATATATATATGTGTGTGTGTGTGTGTGTGTGTGTAACAGATGATAAATAAGTGACATTAATTGTAATTAATGGAAGTTACAATAGTACAAGAATTGGAATGAATGGGGAATGATAATAACCTATTATAATTAATTACATTAATGAGAATGTTATATAATAGGTAGGCTTGTCCTAGGGACAAGTAGGAATTTATAATGTAGGTTATAATAAATGGAAAGAAACTTATTGATAAATATTAGTTAAGAGAACTAGGTAAATAAGTAAATAACAACAAGAGATTGTATTAAACAAAGTTATGGTTAATGAAAAAGAATGAAATGGGCTTATTAATAAACTTAAATGAGTTAAGTTATACAGTTTAAATTAATAAGCGAGAGGGGTCCATTCCTAAGAGATATAAGGGGTTGAGAGAGTACTTGATAACTTGAATAAGAAGTTAATATAATTGGAAATAACCAAGTTAAATAGAAATCGGATAAGGAAAAGCAAGCACGTAATTAAACGTTTAGCCATAAGGTCTAATACACGTTAGCATGATGTGCTTGGACTGGTCCGACCGTTTGAGGGTGAAGAACCTAATGGGGTAGATCATCGAGGTGTATGGAGGAACGATAAGAGCATGTCCATCTGATTACTCTGCTGATATTCTGCATGTTGGGTCTGCGGGACTGGAGGGAAGCACGTGGCTTCCGAGGGACATGGTCAGGTACTTCGTGGTGGTCCTCTATTACGGTGCATGCTCAGGATGTACTCGTAGAGGTTGGATTTGCGCGTTACCACCCGGTAAGTATACCTTGACTGCACAGTAGTGGCAGTCAAAAGGCTGTGGTGGTATGGCATTTGGGTGATTCGACGATTTGCCTACAGAGAGGCAGGTCAGGACCAAATAAAGGTAGTAATCGCTGGGTACCTGGCATGGGTAGTTAGTGGGATGTGAAAGACTAAAGCTAAAACCAAGTCACCATCAATCTTTCACTATTATGGCATTGTGGTGGGGGACATGCCAACTGGATGTTTAGATTGTTTGTTAGGGCACGTCACTTATCTCTTGTAGTCTTTACTAGTTGGGGGAGGGGCCTGGGTAGGGCCATAGCCACCGTGAAAAGCAGATCATACTGAATATTTGTATTTTGAGGCCCTTAAAGGTAGGCCTATACAGATATGGAAAAACTCCCGAATGAGTTCCGGGCATTGGATGCAACCCTATTACGAGACTCGGGTTACAATAGACAGTACGTATGGGCGAGGGTCTAGATACATGCATGACTTCTCCAGGTGGTGTATCGTAGATGTTAGGGCATAAGATACGACAGACAGTATGTACGAGTGAGGGTCTAGGTACATGCATGACTTCTTTGGGTGGTGTATCGTAGACGTTAGGGCATTACTTCGTGTTAAGACTGAGCTTGGCAGAGAAGTTTGGATATGGAGATCCACACGTCGCTCTGGCATAGGATGGAAGTTGCATACGCTTCTGTGGCATGACGGTGTAGACCGTGCGAGAAGGTACCATCGGAGGTACCTTGATATTTGGGGTAGCTACATATACGTTATATTAAGGTAATCTACTGGGAGGTAGATGGGTATGACGTGAGCGTAAAACCTGGAGTGCTATTGACCCAAACAACCTAATAAATTAGTAACACGACTGAATGGTGTATGTAGGATTATTTCAGATTGTGTAATTTAGTCAAGTCACCAGAACTTATGTTCAGACCCCCTCCTTATAACACACTCGCAGATTAGGTTTATGGCAGTGATATGATAGCTTTGGGTACTGGTTAGACAGTATTATTACTACGGTAAGGCTATATTTGGTTATATTATATTTTATCCATTCCGCTATGAGATATTTTCTGAGCTCGGATATAATTTATATCTCTGTATTTTCTGCAGGATACCAGATAAGCCAATTCGAGCTTTGATAGATTGGAATATTTGAAGAACAAAATTGGTCTGTCAGGATTCGGGTTGTTACAAGAAGAGGATTTCTGGTCTTCCATCTTTAACACCTGAATCTGGGTTGGTTCGGGACTTCTACTTAATACCAGAGGAGGATTTCTGGTCTTCTATCTTTAATACCCGAATCTGGGTTGGTTCGGGACTTCCACTCAATATCAGAAGAGGATTTCTAGTCTTCTATCTTTAATACTCGAATC
Source organism: Allium sativum (assembly GCA_030737875.1). Lineage (NCBI taxonomy): Eukaryota > Viridiplantae > Streptophyta > Magnoliopsida > Asparagales > Amaryllidaceae > Allium > Allium sativum. The sequence goes on from CM060919.1 coordinate 344,613,790, forward strand.
TGGGTTGGTTCGGGACTTCCGTTTAATACCAGAAGAGGTTTTCTGGTCTTTTACCTTTAATACTCGAATCTGGGTTGGTTCGAGACTTTTGCTTAATACCAGAAGAAGGTTTTTGGTCTTTTATCTTCAATACCCGTATCTGGGTTGGTTCAGGACTCCTGCTTAATACCAGAAGAGGAATTCTGGTCTTCTATCTTTAATACCCGAATATGGGTTGGTCCGGGACTTTTCTTAATACCAGAAGATGATTTCTGGTCTTCTATCTTTAATGCTAAAATCTAAGTTGGTTCGGGTCTTCTACTTAATACCAGAAGAGGATCTCTGATCTTCTATCCACTACACCAGAAAAGCTATTTTGCCACGGCTTTGGACCGTGGCAAAATGATTTTGCCACGGTTCTGAGCCATGGCAAAATGACCTATGGCAATAAATTTGCCACGGCTCAAAACCGTGTCAGAATGAAAATTAGTCGTGGCATAATATCATACGACCACGGTCCGTGTTCTGGCTAATATATATTTAGCCACGGCTCAGAGCGATGGCTAAATATTGGTTCACATTAAAAAAAAAATATCCTTGCACAATTTAAACCATACCAAGTTAAAATATTAAACAAGTTAGTTAGTCAAAATATAATTACTATCATCAAATAGTAGTAACATAAACAAATATAAGAATCCAACTCCAAAGTCTCATTAACAAAAACATAAAATACATGGTTCAACATCAAATACACATACAGTTTTGATAGAAACCAAGACCATCCAAAATTCCCTTACAAATTATGATTTTGAAACTACATATGTTCCAGCTTGAATTTTTACTTAATTGAGATACTTCCTTGCAGTCCTCAAACAAGGTATCGCTTTGCTTTAATGAGCTTTTGACTGAATTCACACTATAGACCACAGACATTACATCGCGCTTGTAGTCTAGCACGAATTTAAGCTTGAAACATGGTCATGCCTTTTAATGCTTTCAGCGCAGTTCTAGCGTGCAAAAAAAAAAATGACACACTCCAAATCTAATGTATTTGGAAACGGATATTTTCTGTGTTGAAAACTATAAAAATTTCGACACAAGATAAATTCTAAATTTTGGTAAAGACATCCAAATTTTGATCGTGTACTGCATGATATTTGTTTTCTATTCCATCTTAGCTGATTGATCTGAGGCTGAAACCTGCGCTTTGCTTTTCATATTTTATGTTGATTTTTTGTCTTACTAAATTTTATTGGGTGTAAATGTTTCGGATTAAGAGTTATTCTCATTCATCATTTATTTTTCTTGTTTTTTTTCCTTGTTTGGTTTATAACTTGGTATGCTTTCAAACCTTAGTAAAAACATAGTTTGCTGGTACCACAAAGTACATACTGCTAAAATACATTGTTTCAAAATCAGCATATTAATCAATTGTTGGATCCGTACCTGGTTAACCTTCACCGTATGATACTATATCTTGATAACATCTTGGACGAGCTCGAACTTACTGCCGCTTGTCCTACTTTTTTGCTCGCTCCCTCAACTCCTGCGTATGCCTCCTGATAGACCCTTTTTCCTCTAGCCATAGGACATGCACGTAGTTTTCATACATTAAAAACCAGTATGTTTTATAAAAGGATTTTTTTCTTTCATTTAGGTCCCTGTTCTTTAAATATAAGATATGAATGTCACTATTTGAAATATTTACAAATATATGTCTGTTTAGGCCACTTGAGCGTTGATTGAGTTAGGAACAGTTTGGTTAAGATATCTATTAAAATTTAAAATACATGAAAATTTCATTTTAAAACTTCATAAATTAGAATTTGGTAAAGACATCCAAATTTTGATTTTACCATGGTACATCCAAATGTGTGTCAATAATTGCGCATGTGAAATTTAGTGAAGTAGCATCCAAATCTTGATATAAAGATATCTATGTCAAAATCCAGTTAACGAAACATCACATGATTAGTATTTTACATTTGTATACACGATATTTTGTCATGATCTGTATGAATAGAGCATATTCACTTCTATTATTCTTGAATTCAAAATGCATAGAGACAAAATCAAAAACAATATGCCTACAAGAAATTCTCGTATCACAATATGGATCTTCAAAGATGCAACGTTTACTAGGAACTTATCATACATCAAAGGAGACATATTATTTGTCGAACTACTTGCACATACAACACAATCGTGCATACCAGTGCAGACCAAAACAAAAACCGGCTATGAAAGTTTAGTGTTCTCTCACAAGATAAATGATATATACTTACATTGCATACCAGAACCTACCATATTGTTTCCAGCACATACACAAAAACCATCAAAGGAATAATGGTTATTCCTGCAATAGAAGGGATGTAACGACCCGCATTTTACGCATCAGAGGATTATAGAATATTTATTTCATTTTCATACGAAGTCATATGGTCGTGTAACTTTGGGGAACGACAATTGGGGTCATTTCCCATATTCACGATTTTTGCTGATTTTTAAATGACTGTTTTGCCCTTGGAGAATCTTGTTTCGCCTATAACTTTTGATTGGTAAGGAGTTTTGACCTGAAACCACTTCCATTAGATCCGGATGATGGTTTACCTTTCCTAGAGTGGTCAGATTAATCAAACAGACTTACCATTTGGGAGATTGGCTGAATTAAGGTTTAGAAGGTGAAAAACAGCTTAATCGAGCAAAATAGGGTGATTAGCAGCAAGGCCCATTGGGGGATTTCGGGATTAGGGGTATTTAAGGATTGAAAGGGACTAGAGAAACCCTTCTTTGTCAATTTTGCAGCTGCCACTTTCATTCCTTCAACCCTAGTAATGGGTTCTACCTTCTAAAAACACCTCTAATCGCCTTCTAATCAAAGATTAAGCTAATTAGCATCAAACCAAGTCTAATCAACATCAAATTAGAGGAAAACGCTGCTATGCGCATTGGAATTCATGCCATTTAAATAATCATTTCAGATCTGAGTTTATATTTTGGCTAAGGTGAGTGATTTGCATTGTTTTTCACTAATTATGACTAACTAGGGGTGATTAGTGTTAATTAACGAAATTATGCATGCTAAAATTCTGGAAAAATATGTAAAAATTCATAAATATTATTTTAGGACTCTGATAAAAATTTGGGGCTAATTTGGATATGTTTTGCTAATCGTACGGTTAATTCATGATTAAGGGGATTAAGGGGAAAACATGGGTTTTGGGTATGTTTGATCCATATAAACATGGTAAATTGTTGTTTTGGTGTTTATGATCAATTCCATATGTTGCTATGACTGTTTGAAGTGTTTTGTGATTTCATAGAAAAGTTAAAATGGTCGAAAACGTCGTCGTTTGGCGAAATTAGCTCATAGGAAAAACTACAGAAATTCGGTTCCTGAAGGGGGTAGGGATCACGACCCGACCCTTATGGAGGATCACGACCCGACCTTTATATAGGGATCATGACCCGACCTCTATGTAGGGATCACGACCTGACCCCTATGGAGGATCACGACCCGACCCCTAGGATCATGCAGCACCCTCACACCCCAACTCCTAGGATGGCGAAGTATCCTCACACCCGACTCCTAGGGTGGTGAAGTATCCTCACAATCCGAGCCCTAGGAACGTGAAGCACCCTCAAGACCTAACCCCTAGGATCGTGAAGCACCCTCACACCGCGACTGTGAGGAAGATGGAGAACCCTCACACCACGACCGCGTGGAAGATGGCGAACCCTCACACCCCGACTGTGAGGAATAGGGCGAACCCTAGAAGGGCAACCCCAAGGATGGCGAGCCAGAAGACCACAACCAAGATAGGGATCACGAGTGGGTCCCATGACCCGAAGGTGGTCCACAATCCGACCATGTGTCATGAACTGGAGCAGACCACGAACCGAGCTTTGGTGTCATGAGTCATGAGCGGAAGGAGGAACCACGAGTTGTATTTGGGGCGAACCACGAGCTGAGGAAGCTGATCACGAACCAGAGCTTCGAAGCACTAGGAGTCGATATGGAGGATCACGAACTGAACTGAAGGACGAACGGGATAATGACCAAAACCCGAGATGCGAACGTAGTCCAAATGAGAGGTTATTACTCAGGATCCCAAGGGGGATCAACGAGTTAACTTCTTGAGTTGGACTTTGCTGCGGGACATGTGCAAAGGGGTTATCGATATCCATAACTTTAGTTCACCATTGAGAGACGGACTAGTGGCTATGGATCAGTGCAAAGGGGTTATTGTGATTCCATGGAGCAAAGTGATCGTAGCAAAGTATTGGGTGATCGAGTGGTGGATATCGTATGCTTTACGCACTAAGTGAGAGATGTGAGGATGATTACTATGTTTGATGTTTGCTATCACCATATCATGAACACCCCATATCGCTTTTACACTTTATGTTAGTGTTACCTTAGAGTACTGTACATCTTGTTGTGCTAACTCTTTGGTTACAGGTCCAGGTTCAGGTATGATTAGATTATACCTGTTATTGTTCTGTTTTGTTGCTTATCGCTCATACCAGACTTTTGTCTGACCCAGAGTTTTATGTCTCATCTTATTACTCTAGGTGCTCCTAAACGAGCAGACTAGAGACAGGTTCGGTGGTATGCACGAGTAGCTATCTGGAGATGAGCAGGAGGCTTCCATGTATGATATACATATATACTCCCTGTGTTGTTGCTGGTCACTACTTTGGACATCAGTAGTGTACCTTCCTATTTTTCTTTAGAGACAGTTTTAAAGTGTAACAATGATGGTTTGGATCATAAGCTGTATTTGAAATTTTCTGCTGCTATGATGATTTAGTTTTCAGCTTATGCATTATCTCGCGTGTTTTATATCAAGTTATGTTATTATTATATTTTGTTCCATGCACTGTGAGATATACTACAGGTTCCTTGTTAGTTCACTGTTTCAAATTCCTTTCTTATCTTTTCTTTTCTTTCGACGACCGTCCCGTGCTAGTTGGACATTGGTACAGCGCATTTCAAAGGAAATGTCGGCTGGTTCGGGGCGGTCCGTCACACTTGGTATCAGAGCTCTAGGTTGCGTAGTTAACCTAGGGAAAGACACCAGGGGGAGATGGTACGTATATGAGAGTGCGTATTTGTGATATTTTAGTTTTCAAAAGCTATATATATACTACTAGTATATCTAAGGATGAGGTCGCACTGCACTGGCATCACTGAAGAGATGGTTAATCGTTTTCTCCTTACAGATTGAACGATGAGCCAATATACGAGGGGTACTGGTTCAGGGGCCAATAATAGGAATGTTCCTGATATGAGGACGATGTTTACTACCTTCATGCGAGAGATGCTTAGGGATGCTCGGGGAGCAGTTCCTAATGCTGCTAACGGTGGTGGTGCAGTAGTGCAGGTGCCTAGGGCCGATTTCGCCAAACTTAACAAGGATTATACTAGTTTTGGCAAGAAGCCGTTCCACGGAACAGAGCAGGCTACGGATGTTCAAGATTGGTTGGGTAGTTGTGAGCGCATCTTTGAGGACTTGGGAATCGATGATGCCATGAAGAGAAAGTTAGCATCGCGTCAGCTTCAACGACGAGCTATGAATTGGTGGAATGCTATTAAAGCAGCTACTCCTGAAGATCCAGTTACTTGGAATCAGTTTATGACTTGTTTCAGCGAAAAGTTCATTCCAGCTGCTCACAAATCTGAATTGTTTAGGAAATTTTTGGAGCTTAAGCAGAATGGTAGGGCAGTCTCGGAATATATTGCTAAATTCGATACTTTATCGAAGTATGGATTATCTCTTATCGGCAATGCCAAGAAGAAGAACGAGAAGTTCATAACCAGCTTAGATGAGTACTTAGGGGAAAGGCTGATAAACTACATCGACGAGACGTTTGAGTCTATAGTGGGGAAAGCATTGAGATCGGAGAGTCTTTACCCTAATTCAAAGGTCGATGTTGCTATTGCATCTGTAGAGCAACCAAAACCGCTAGCAAGCGGTGGAGGTAAGAAGGAGTCTCATAATAAGAGAAAATAGGATCAGACCAAGGGTGGTCATAAAAAGAAGGACAAGAAAGATAAAGAGTGCTTTAGTTGTGGCAAGAAGGGCCACTATGCTAGAGATTATCAGGAAAAGCCTGGGGAAAGGAAGTGCTTCAACTGCGGCCAAGTGGGACATCACAAGGATAAATGTCCACAACCTCCTAAAGAGAAGCAGATCATGAAAGCATATGCTATCAATGTTGTTCCTTCTTCGTCGAATGCCTCAACTGCGGCGGAGAAGGGAAAGGGCATCGTTATTCGAGGTATGCTTTCTATTTATGATGTTCTTGTTCGAGTTTTGTTTGATATCGAAGCTTCCCATTCCTTTGTATCTAGTGACCTGGTAGATAGGTTGGCTTTGGAACTCGAGATTGTCGATAGACCTTCAGTTGTGACAAACCCGATCGGTGATTCGACTAGCCTTTGCATGATTTGTTGTAATATGGTCTTATCGAGTCATGGACGTATGTTTGCTTATGGTTGCTTAGTTGCTTTGCTAGTATCATCTCACGTAGATTGTCTGAATTCGGAGGAGATGTTCCTTGAGTGCTTGTCTGATATTGGTTTAGGCCTTTGGGGCTTGTGCTTGGGGAATGTCAAGTTCGACTAGGATGGTTTGCGTGAGATATAAGTAGTTGTTGTGATTTCCATTGAATGATATCTCGGCTTACTCGAGGAGTGATGTGCAGCCGTGGCATGATAAGATTGTTCAATGGTATGGACTGTCTGAGTTGGATTCGATAAGGCTAGGAGATGACTCGAGTAGGACTTAAGGAAGCTGCAAAGTAATGGATTGTTTCGGACCCTATGTTGATGTTCTCTTTGGTTCAAGAATGGTAGAACTTCTAAGGGATAAGATGTGCTCGTTGATCGTGGAAATACAACGAAGGTTAGGACGATTCAAGTTGGACTTGAACTAATAAAAGAAAAATGGGTGTTCGTTGATCGTGAAGATGCAACGAAGGTTAGGACGATTCAAGTTGGACTTGCACTCGTAAAGGAAAAATGGTTGTTCGTTGATCTTGGAGATGCAACGAATAAGGAGATGACTCATGTTGGACTTGAGTTTGTGCTCGAGTTTGTGGGTAATGGATACTCGAGAGTGGGTCTGAGTATGTGGGTAGCTCTTCTGATGAGAGAACCATGAAATCGTCGATACTTAGAGTGCTCTAAGCGGACTCGAAGCAGGCGTATCTGGGGACGCCCATTACCTTGGATTCATTAGACGTGATCTAGTTATCCTTGGAGGATAAACGTATGTTGGACGTACGGTAGTCCGTATGGAGGCGGGGCTTCCATTAGCCTTGGGATTGGTTGGACCAGTCAAGTAGGCATCGACGTATGTATGAAGGCGGGGCTTCCATTAGCCTTGGGATTGGTTGGACCAGTCAAGTAGGTATTGACTTATGTATGGCTTTGGCACGTGATAGATATGACATGTCTGATGGATGCTATGGTTGTTATGTTTGTTCCTATTTTTATTCCCTTGAGTAGACTATCACCTGTAGGATTCTGGTAATAGAGAACGAAGAGATGACGGCATACAGGATGTCTGTGCTACCGGACTAGGTGCGGTAGGTGATGCATTGAATAGGAGACATGACAGTTTAGATGAAATGTTTCTTGAATGGAAGCAACTGGAGTATATCGTGGGATATGATCTCAGACGTAAGTATGGATTGGATCCAGAAATGTTAGCAAAAGGAGCCTAGTGGTTTGTTACAACCGTTGGAAATTCTCGAATGGAAATGGGAACAAGTCTCAATGGATTTCATTGACGTTTTGCCAAGGACTAGATTGAATCATGATAGTATTTGGGTGAATCGTGTATTAGAGGATCTCTTGGGGGCTTGTATATTGGATTTTGGTGGGTCATGGGATGACCATTTGCATCTAGTTGAGCTTGCATATGATAATAATTATCAATCCAGTATTGGTATGGCTCCATTTGAAGCTTCCTACGGAAGACCGTGCAACTCACCGTCAATTTGGTTAGAGGCCGGTGAGAAATATGTGCTTGGACCAGAAGTAATAAGAGATACTCCCGACGAGATCAAGGTTATTCGACAGCGAATGAAGGCGCTCAAGATAGACAGAAGAGTTATGCTGAAAGGAGACGAAGAAAATTGAAATTCTCCGTTGGTGACTTGGTATTTGTCAAGATTTATCCATTAAAGAGCGTGATTCGATTTGGTAGGAAAAGAAAGTTTGCACCAAGATTTGTTAGTCCATTCCCAGTTCTCGAACAAGTTGGGAATTTGGCATATAAAGTTGAGTTGTCTGACAAGATGGCTGGAGTTCACAACGTATTTCATGTTTCCCAGTTAACGAAGTTTGTGTACGACCCTAATGTGACTATTTCACCAAATCAGTTGGATGATATCGAGGTAGAACCCGAGATGGTTGGGAACCACAAGACGATTCGTATTGTCGGACACGATACGAAACAACTTCGAAGGAAGACGATGAAACTAGTCAAAGTCCAGTGGGGTGGGAATGAGAAAGACTGTAGTTGGGAAACAGAGGAGAGCATAAGAAAGTCGTATTTAGAACTCTTTGCCTAGTAAGATTTTAATAGTGATAGTTTCTTCCCTCGTTAGTAAACCGCATGCTAGGTTAGGCTTGTTGTGTTTGTTCTGTAGGTTTTATTGATTGCAAATAATTGATAGGAATGCGAGAACCTTTATATGTTTTGGTTAAGGAATTTCGGGGGCGAAATTTCTTAAGGGGCGAAGAACGCAACGACCCGCATTCTACGCATCATAGGATCGTAGAATATTTATTTCATTTTCAAACGAAGTCGTTTGGTTGTGTAACTTTAGGGAACGACTATTGGGGTCATTTCCCATATTCACGATTTTTACCGATTTTTAAATGACCGTTTTGCCCCTGGCGAATTTTGTTTCGCCTATAACTTTTGATTGGTAAGGGGTTTTGTCCTGAAACCACTTCCATTAGATCTGGATGATGGTTTACCTTATCGTAGAGTGGCCAAATTAATCAAACGGCTCACCGTTTGGGAGCTATGGCTGAATTAAGGTTTAGAAGGTGAAAAACAGCTTAACCGGGCCAAATAGGGTGATTAGCAGCTAGGCCCATTGGGGGATTTCGGGATTAGGGGTATTTAAGGACGGAAAGGGACTAGAGAAACCCTTCTTTGTCATTTTTTTAGCCGCCACTTTCATTCCTTCAACCCGAGTAATGGCTTCTACCTTCTAAAAACACCTCTAATCACCTTCTAATCAAAATTAAGCTAATTAGCATCAAACCAAGTCTAATCAACATCAAATTAGAGGTAAAGGCTACTGTGTGCATTGGAATTCATGCCATTTAAAGAATCATTTCAGATCTGAGTTTATATTTTGGCTAAGGTGAGTGATTTGCATTGTTTTTCACTAATTACGACTAATTAGGGGTGATTAATGTTAATTAATTATATTTTGCATGCTAAAATTCTGGAAAAATATGTAAAAATTCATAAATATTATTTTAGGGCTCTGATGAAAATTTGGGCTAATTTGGATATATTTTGCTAATCGTATGCTTAATTCATGATTAAGGGGATTAATGGGAAAACATGGGTTTTGGGTATGTTTGATCCATATAAACATGTTAAATTGTTGTTTTGGTGTTTATGGTCGATTCCATATGTTGCTATGACTGTTTGGAGTGTTTTGTGATTTCATAGAAAAGTTAGAATGATCGAAAAAGCCGTCGTTTGGCGAAATTAGCTCATAGGAAAAACTATAGAAATTCGGCTCCTGAAGGGGGTAGGGATCATGACCCGACCCCTATGGAGGATCATGACCCGACCCTTATGTAGGGATCACGACCCGACCCTTATGGAGGATCACGACCCGACCCCTATGTAGGGATCACGACCCAACACCTATGAAGGATAATGACCCGACCCCTAGAATCATGCAGCACCCTCACACCCCGACTCCTAGGATGGCGAATTATCCTCACATCCCTACTCCTAGGATGGTGAAGTATCCTCACGACCCGACTCCTAGGATGGTGAAGTATCCTCACGACCGGACCCCTAGGAACGTGAAGCACCCTCACGACCTAACCCCTAGGATCGTGAAGCACCCACACACCGCGACCGTGAGGAAGATGGCGAACCATCACATCCCGACCATGAGGAAGATGGCGAACCCTCACACCCCGACCATAAGGAATAGGGCGAACCCTAGAGGGGCGACTCCTAGGATGGCGAGCCAGAAGACCATGACCAAGATAGGGATCACGAGTGGATTCGGCGACCCGAAGGTGGTCCACGATCCGACCACGTGTCATGAACTGGAGCAGACCACGAACCGAGCCTTGGTGTCATGAGTCACAAGCGGAAGGAGGAACCACGAGCTGTACATGGGGCGAACCACGAGCCAAGGAAGATGATCACGAACCAGAGCTTCGAAGTACCACTAGTTGATATGGAGAACCACGAACTGAATTGAAGGACGAACGAGATAATGACCATAAACTGAGATGCAAAGGTAGTCCAAATGAGAGGTTATTACTCAGGATCCCAAAGGGGATCAACGAGTTAACTTCATGAGTTGGACTTTGCTGCGGGACGTGTGCAAAGGGGTCATCGATGTCCATAACTTTAGTTCACCACTGAGAAATGGATTAGTGGCTATGGATCAGTGCAATGGGGTCATTGTGACTCCAAGAAGCAAAGTGATCATAGCAAAGGATTGAGTGATCGAGTGGTGGATATCATATGCTTTACGCACTGAGTGAGAGATGTGAGGATGGTTGCTATGTTTGATGTTTGCTTTCACCATATCATGCACACCCCATATCACTTTTACACTTTATGCTAGTGTTACCTTAGAGTACTATACATCTTGTTGTGCTAACTCTTTGCAGGTCCAGGTTCAGGTATGATTGGATTATACCTGTTATTGTTCTGTTTTGTTGCTTATCACTCATATCAGACTTTTGTCTGACCTAGAGTTTTATGTCTCTTCTTATTACTCTGGGTGCTTCTAAATGAGCAAACTAGAGACATGTTAGGTGGTATGCATGAGTAGCTGTCTGGAGACGAGCAGGAGGCTTCCACATATGATATACATATATACTCCCTGTGTTGTTGTTGGTCACTACTTTTGGACATTAGTAGTGTACCTTCCTATTTTGCTTTAGAGACAGTTTTAAAGTGTAATAATGATGGTTTGGATCATAAGCTGTATTTGAAATTTTCCATTGCTATGATGATTTAGTTCTCAGCTTATGCACTATCTCGCCTGTTTTATATCAAATTATGTTATTATTATATTTTGTTCCATGCACTGTGAGACATACTATAGGTTCCTTGTTAGTTCATAGTTTCAAATTCCTTTTTTATCTTTTCTTTTCTTTTGACGACCGTCCTGTGCTAGTTGGACATCGGTACAGCGCATTTCGAAGGAAATGTCGGCTGGTTCAGTGCGAGCCATCACAAGGGAGAAGTTATAAATATCACAATAGAACAATTAAGAAATGAGAAGAATACTACTCACCCAAAAAAATGAAGACATAATCAGCAATACTCACTATATAGTATGCATGATGGCATAGGCATCTCTAGAAGCAGACGACGGAGAAAATATTGTAGTGGCTGATTGACATTACATTTGATATATGGTCCTCTCTCTTGAAACTACTTCATCATTCTCAATACCTAAGTGGATCTGCAATGTGAAATGATAAAATTAAAAGATCATTAGTATCAAATTCTCTTCATTTCACATTGATTGCAGCAGCCGTTTTCCTCAACTTCTAAGAATTTTCAGCAAAAGATGGCCTCATTTGGATCTGCAGACCAACAAGTTTCCATCAAAGCTTTCCACTCAGTATCACACCAACTGGGGACTCGAGGACGTAAAGTGTTGTTCATAATCCACCTTTGAATAACATAACAAAACAGTAATGATTATACTGCACAAGTGCTTGTACATATGTAACAAAAACAGTAATGATTACAATTGGATTAATGTAATGGCCCAATTTCAAATCACCCCATCAAAATAGCTGAAAAATAATAATTAGCACACGTAATTAAATATAGCACTAGTTAGTTTCTAGCTGATGCCATTCTAAATCACACAAACTATATCTTTCGTTCTTAAATAACACCAAGTGAATTGAAGAAAGCTTTGATTGACTATATTTTGGACATGCATAATATTTACTGCATAGCTAGTAATGAGATATGGTGCTTTTTCCAAATGAATGGTGAAAATAAGATACACATGAATGTTTGCGATAGCAGTTAATTATAGCTAATAACCAGTATCGGGAAATTCATTACATGAGAAAATATCAGATTTACTGTGTACATAATTGTTGCATTAACTCTACAGTTTGGATTATATGTATTCCCTTTTGCAGGAAGTGTATGATAACCAATGAACATTTACATTTAGTTAGAAAAGTGAGAGGATATCTAATATGATACATAAATATAATGTGGTCTAAGAAATGACTATATGCTGTACCTTATAAAGGAACCAGCGCAAATACATAAAATTCACGTAAGCAAAATTTTAAACTAGAATTGATTCTGTTAAGCTGCTCTTACCAGTTATTGCCACAGGCTTGTACTATTTCCAAGCAAATTTTCAACAATACATAGGAAAATCCAATCTACTGCCAATTTGCCTATAAATTTGTCAAGGTATCATAGAGTTTCTTAGTTTTCAAAAGGGAAAGCGTAGATAGTTTATAGTTACTTATAAAATACTGTATATCCAACCATATATCTAGTCCATCGAACTCTCTCACATCATAGCATAACATCATTATTTATAATATGTCAATCCTCCTCACAGGTGGAGCAGACCCTATTTATAATATTGAACGATAACATGTACGTCGTGTTATTTACTTCTACGACTTAAACTTAATTAGCGGATTGTATTTTGAGTGATGAGTGTGTTTATTGCAGGTGATGCAACATAATACATAACTGAATACCTGGGAGGTTACCATGGCTGACAATATTAGCAGATCCCTCCATTCAATTTTTGCAAAATGATATCTCTATACTTATTTCTCCCCATCTTTTATGCTTGATGGCCCAACTGTTTATTATAGACTTTAAGCCCATATTACAAATTTATGAATGTACCTTCCCATTTTCCTGTTAATGTATTAAATTAATCCATTTCAGAATGGGTGGTTTGTTAAGTACAGTACTATACGCTTATATGAAAATGTGTTAGAAGTGCCTTTTAGGAGTGCAGAAACATAATTCACATACTAAGCTTCATATGCTATTACACTAGACTCTTCAGAACAAATTGATCACAAAACAGATTATATTCAGTGAAAATATCCAGTAATTTTCTATGAAATGACATGATTTACATGATAAATTGATTGAATTGGTGTAACTTTTGAAAATTGAGACATGACTTCTACACAGAAAATGAAATAATAGATAAGCTTTCAGCAAGAAAGACAAAAAAAGGCAAATTATTTTGGTGTAAATAGCACATTTTAGTTTACTTTGTACTACTCATAAAGTGCATCAACAATTTTTTTTAATAACTTGTCGTATGTGCAAAACATAGCTCTACCCATAAGTTGATACTCCAAGCACAAAAATACAACCAAACCCAATTACCAAGAGATACTATCATATCTCTTAGCATCAGATATATAGGCTCTTCCTCCATATAAATCAACTCAATTCTAGCAAATATGCTTTAAAAAATATTAGTTTACTGATTGATCAAATTTAGATGAATTGCAATTATGATAATTTCTCATTCAATATCTCAACACACAGTTCATGAACATTCAGAGATATTTCAGAAATGATGTAGGATTTATTTTGAATATTTCAAATTAAATGTAATAAAACGTATCTATTTTGTATTCCACTAATCAAAAACTGAATAATTATCAACCCACCAAAGCAAGAAGAACTTACCACGGCATAAACCAATCCCATTGATTTAAAATAAGATAAAATACAAAATGAGATGCAATGTAAAGTGTAAACCTCACCTGATAATGAAAAACGGAACATCAAGAATTAATACCTGATAATTTCAGGTTCTGGACTAGGTCGCCAAAAAGTAATCCAGATTCTAGACTAATTTCGGATAAACCATTTCGACAAAATACCTGATAGAAAATGCAATTTTAATAACAACAACAAAGCAATCCAGTACTCAAAATAAAGGTTTTCGATTTTAATAACAGCAACAAAAAAGTACCTAATAGGAAACGCGATTTCGATAATTGCAGAAATGGGAGGAAAACGCGATTTCGATGTAGCTAATAGCGGTGGAGGATTGTTTTGGGATGAAGGAAGATAGATCTAATAGAAGCATTTTTTTAGGACGTACGAGGCCATTTTTTATGGGAGAGGGGCGTGAAATAACTGGGGAACATGGGCTTTTAATTTTTTTTGGGAAGAGCGGGGCCTGGAAAAAGAGGGGTGTGAAATTTTCTCTCCAAATTGGAATAGTTTTAACCCATTCCAAAACAACCATGGTCCAAAACCATGATAATCCACTTTGCCACGGGCATAAGCCGTTCCTAAATTGCCATGGCTCTAGGCCGTGGCAATTCTTCTGCTCTTGGGTGTAGCAAAACTGGCATTATGGTGTTGTGATCTATAATACCTGAATCTGGGTTGCTTCGGGACTTCTACTTAATCCCAAAAAAGGATTTCTGGTCTTTTATCTTTAAACACCCGAATTTGGGTTGGTTTGGAACTTTTCTTAATTCCAAAAATGGAAATCTAGTCTTCTATTATGGACACTTGAATATGGGTTTTCAGGTGTTCCATGTTGTATCCTATGAATAGTTTCGAAACCCACCATCAGGATAGTATCTTGAATACTTCGTTACGGGGGTTGATAATAAGGATAAAGTCTACTCACGTTTCGACAAACTGCAAGTTTTCTAAGACTTATTAGTCACGAAACCTTAGTTGCAGGCTTAGTATGCTATGGGCTCGGGCTTAAACAATGCCTAGTATGATATGGGAAAAATAGCTGTAAAAACTTTACTAAGATTAAAAGAATAACGCAAAATATAGGTTGTTGAAATTTATGCAGGAGAAACATAGGTAAAAGTTTTAGAAAAGATGTCACAAGTTCAGAAGGAAGGTTTGACTTGAAAAGTCAGAGATACCCCTTCACTAGGGAGAAATTGTTACTGCCAAATTTCAACACTGTAATCCAGTCAGAGCAAAGGGGTATTGTATAGAGGCCATGCCCGAAAGGTGGAAACCAGTATTTGAAAGCACAGTATCAAGACTAGACAAAGGTGGAAGATCCAACAAGTGTGATATCGCTACCAATATCCATTTGGTGGCAACACTGAAAACGTCATAAAGAAAATACAGAAAAATTACTTTTGGAGGCAAGCCAACACCAGGTGTTCATTTCTGAAACAATGAAGGCTCGATGGAGAAAGAATGCCAGACTCAAGGAACATAAAGTCAGTAGCAAATAAAAGGAGTATACCCAAAAGCATTCTCTCTTGTACCGGAAGCAGATAATGAGAGATCGTCGAAAGTATATGATCTGGAACTTAAAGCAGGATAAAGCAAGGGGTTATCGATACCGATCAACTTTTTATCGATACTAATACTGAGACACAAGCTTCAAAAGTTATCAGAAGGTGCACTGAAAGCATGCTGTCGCAGAATGGGAATCAACTCCGAAAGCTCGCCGAAAGTAAACTATTGACGTCAAAAGTTGGTCACTAGTGACAGTGAACCCCCAATTGTGTGGAGAGCACAAGAACAATGACTATAGAATACGATAAAGTAAAGAAAACAGGGAAAATGCAAAACTTTTTATAGTGGTTCGGCAAAGATTGTGCCTACGTCCACTTTATATGTATTCATTTACTTTTGATTACAAGTACAATGCTTTTACTGTTTGAAGAATGATGGAAGATGAGAAGCTTTTTTAAGGAACAAAAGTTGGCTATTTGAGGAATAAGCCGTAGGTTTTCCTTTCTTTAGGGCTTCAATTGCCCAAAACAGCATTCCTTTCTTCTTTGGGGAAGAAGGAATTTATAGATGAAGAAGTCAACTAGGGTAAATGCAACGTGGACCGCCCATTCGGGAAAGTTTCGAAACATAGAGCTTGATCTTTGGGCATAGTTGTGGCTAGAAGACTATTTCCACTGTTGGTTAATAGTATCCTCAGAAAGCATGGCTTACGTGGCACTTGAAACGGGGTGTATTAAAAGGAGAGCTTTAGCTGGTAGCATTTGACCATCTTTATTGCCTTGGGAATTGGTTTGAGTAATGAATGACTTAGTTAGATATTTCCTGATGAATCCGAGATATTTGGTCGATCCGATTTTGAGGGAAGCGGTAAACTCGGTCGGTCGGGAAGAGCGATTCTTCTGGGTTCGATGAGTCGTTTCTTAAAGGAGACTAAGTCTCGGTTCGGGTTGGCTTTGAAGGAAGCTTGCTTGGGCCGAACCTTGCCTGAGCTTTCTGGAGTGTGTATCATTCTATCGACCGATCGATCAACATTAAAGAAAGTTTCTGGATGTTGGGCTTCGATTCATTGAACCGTGATAGCTTTTGCCAAAAAGTTGGTCAACACTTTGCCCCTTAGAAAACATTTTTCTTGGTAAAGGATGTGTGTTCTGATCCTTGCATCAAAGTCCAATGTGCGGGTAGCGATGGTTGCGCTGAACCATATTAAGGCCAGAAGTCCGACAGTCCCGATGGTTGTATTAAGACCAGAAAACCGACGATCGAGATAGATCGTATTAGGGTTAGAAAACGGACAACCATCGAATACCGTATTAAGGCCGAGAAAATAAGCATCAACTCTAGTCATGAGAGCCATCACCTGTAAAGATTGTGTAGGCCATTCTCGGTATAGAGAAGTCTTTGGTCTCGTTTGGGCGAGTATTAACCATACTCGGCTTGAAGATAAGGGCGAGCAGTAGTTACACTTGTCTTTGAGAGATGGCGAGTTTTAACCATACTCGGCTTACATAGATTGCGAGTATTAACCATGCTCGGCTTACATAGATGGCGAGTATTAACCAAGCTCGGCTTACAGAGGTGGCGAGTATTAACCATCCTCGGCTT
The DNA here is from genome assembly GCA_030737875.1 of Allium sativum. NCBI lineage: Eukaryota > Viridiplantae > Streptophyta > Magnoliopsida > Asparagales > Amaryllidaceae > Allium > Allium sativum. The sequence goes on from CM060919.1 coordinate 344,630,871, forward strand.
ACAGAGATGGCGAGTATTAACCATACTCGGCTTATGGAAAGTGTTAACCATGCTTGACTTATATAAGGTCATTTACTAAGTCTTAATAAGTGGAGAGTGCATTCAGTTTAGAGAAAGGGAAAGTATGATCCATACTCGGCTTAAAGAAATCTGACCATACTCAGCTTAAGGAGTAGGTTTAGTTATGGTGGTAGGCTTTTGATCGTGTGTTACGGACGATAGCTTATCACTTACCATATTCGGGTCGGTGAACGTTAGTCACCTTCGATCCATATCATTCAAACATAATCCATGTTTGTAAAAGAAAGATCACTGTTTACTAAAGAATTATTACAAGAATAAATTCTAAGAGGACGAACGTTGATTCCAGAGCATGCCTAGGGGCTAAATCCTAGCCCCGTACATATGTACATCAACACATCCTTTTTATTAAAAGAAATGAAAATATAGTGAAAATAAGAAATCTAAATCTCATTAATTGACGAAGATGCCGCGAGTACTGGGCTCGGGGTCCTTTCCATTTCTAGGAGCTCGAGGACTGACCTGTGAAGCTTGGGCAGAGGATTGTGGCGGCATGGCCTGTGTGTTCCCCTTGACGTATTCAGGAAGCTCCCCTTGTCTGACCCTATCCTCGATGAGATCGCGTAGGTGCCTGCATTCATTGGTGTTGTGACCGACAATATTGTGAAACATGCAGTGCTTTCCAGAGTCGAGCTCTTTCTGGGTCGGCTCTCTTCGGGGAGGCCTTGGGAAAGGCATGGATCCTCGTACATCAAGGTAGACGTCGAGCAAGGAAGAATTGAGCTCAGTATATTGATCGTACTTGTTCTGTCTCCGAGGTTGTACGTTGCATTCATTTTTTCTGGGACCTTTCCTCTTCCTTTATGCTGGCCATTTGTGTTGGATGGACCTCCTTGTTTGGTTGTTAGGACCTCGAGGCTCTCCATCTCAATACTGGCGTCTTCTTGTCGGAGCAACCGTTCGGCCTCTACATCAAAATCTTCTATGTTCTTGGGAGGATCTCTGGTCAAAGAGATTGAGAATTCTGATCGGTTCTTAAAACCTGCATTGGCGGCCATAAGCACCATTGATGGCTCGGGTCGATCGACTGATGCTACGGTTGCGTTGAATCTCTCGAGGAAGGATCGAAGTGTCTCTCCCGGACTTTGCTTGATGAAGGTCAAGAACATGACACCCTTCTTTCCGGAGATGTGAACTCTGAACTATTCAATGAAATGGGTGACCAGCTTGTTCTAGCTGCTAATCGACTCCGTTGTTAGCTGCCGAAACCACATGCCGGCTATATCCGTGATGAAAAGCGGGAAGCACTTGGCCATTACATTAGTCGATGCGCCAAGCACTTCCATATGACGCATATACCACATAAGATGGATTGTGGGGTCGGTCCGCCCGTTGTAGGGTTCAATGGCCGGAAACTTGAAGTTCGGAGGAGTGCAGGAGTTCCTGATTTACCTGGTGAAGGTGCTGCAATGGATATTGTCTATATCTTGCTGAGAAGAATTTCATCGGGTGAAACTTCGAACGGTGCTCGCAAGTTGGCTTCCATCTCCGAGGAGTCGCTGCCATGAATCCAAATATGCTTTCGGGAAGGCTCCTGCCCCAGGGTCCAACGAAAGCATGCTCGGAAGGGTGGTCGTTGGTTGGGCTTGACCTCTTAGTTGAGTGAAGGTGAGGGCGAGGGTTCATCGCAGGAGTTGGCTCTGGGCAGACTAGCGCCTCTTGAACCTGATGAGAATTGGACTGGGCCGTACCCATGACGGAAAGTCCGTGCTGACCCAGCATACCATGTGATGTTCGAGGATCTTTAATGCCCCTGCCCGAATTGATGTTAGAAGGGTCTACAGTTGCCTCACTCAGTGGAGGAATTGACGTTGAAGCGGAAAATCTTTTTTCCATGCAAGCGAGAAGGTGATCCATCAACTATTGTTGTTGTAACACCCCGCATTTTTAAGATAATAAAATATAAGTAACTTAATTAAATAATGAGAATTAAGTAAAACAGACTGCGCCATTGCGTCCGTCTCAAAATTCTGGCTAAGATAGACACCTGGCTTGTGTAAAACGAACATCGTATGATGAAGATATTAAGCTAGAAGTTTGTATAGGCGCAAGAGAATTATATATATACAAATAAAAAAATTCAAACCGGCAAAGCGGAAGCCCCAGAAGCAGAACCGACCATTTTTGGGGGTCGACCCAGGCTCTTTGGGGTCGACCCATGGGTTGACCCTGGGGTCTACACCCAAAGGGGGTTGACCCCCATACATATCTGGGCAGAATTCTGTTTTTGGACGTGGACTCGTTTCTTGACCAAATACGTTGTTGAACACCTATAAATAAGCCTGTAGAGCCTACCATAAGTCTCATATTTCTGGGACAACGCAGAAGATCTTCCATTCCTCTTCCTCCTCAAATCTCTTTAGAAAATTTAGATTATTAGTTTAGGAAAATTCTGAATCTAGATCTGGAGGAAAAGGATGAAAATCAATTAGGTGTTCAGATCTCTTATCGAAGTGAAGTAATTTTCTAGATCTGGTCTATTTCAATTCTCATTTCTTTGTAACGCCCCACGCCCGCTATGGTCACTCTCTAAGGGAATGCCATAGCATCGGTGGAGTATTTTAGTGAATATAGAACAGAAAAATTACAACAAGACAGATATAAATAGTACTTGAAATTTAAAACATCATCTCATAACAGCGGAAATAAACATGTCTGGTTACATCATAAAACCACAATAAAAGTCAAGTACAATATCCATCAAAATAAAGAAGTACATGGCTGTTAGGTTCTGAATCCAATTAAGGGAAAAACCACATAATGCTAGATCTGGACTAGATCCAGGATTTGGAAAGCATATGAGGTGAGTGGATTTAAGTTATATCATTTTAGATAATGATATATTATAATTTAACATTCCCCGTTGTTATACAATGTGAATTTGCTTGAATAATTGAAAGTATTGAAATGTTATTATGACATGTTTAAATATGATATGTTGAAATGTTTAAACATTTGTCAGAAGGATTAAAGTGGCGAATATGACATGTTGGAATATTAATATGCTAAGATATTAATATGTTGGAAAATTTGCCAAAATAGGCGTAGCGATTACTGTTTTTTCAGTTCCATGTTAACTTGTGACATTTATGTACCTTGACCATTAACGGTATAAATTGAGAAAAAAATACATGATTTGGCAATCACATGTTACTGTTAAATTTGAATAATTATTTGATTAATTGATTACATGATGGAATAGAATTGATTATATGTTAGAAAGAACGTATTACATAAAATAGGCATAATATGATGACATGTAAAATATAAATTACAGTGGAAAATTAAAAGAATAGGCATGCCCAGATTATATAGAAGATTTACAGTAAATAAGAAACTGTAACCGCGCTTACACACGAGGTTAAATTACACTTTTGGTAGAAGTCTGCTTGAAATCTCCCGGCATATCCAGCATCCACAAATGGTAAATCTAATGTGAGGGGTTTAAGTGCATAAATAAAACATATAATGGTGCTAAGACACGACGTTAAGTCAACTTGTGGAAGAAGTCTGCTCGGAATCGCCAGGCATATCCAGAATCCACAAGTATGGGATTAATGTGAGAGATCTAGTTCATAAATACATACATACATACATATATATATATATATGCAAATGGAAGGAACGATAAACATCATTAATTGTAATTAATGGCAATAAATGGAATTGAATGAAAGATAATTACAACAGTAAAGGAAAGGGAATGAACGGGGAATGATAAATAACTATTATAAATAAATTACATTAATGAGGATGTTGTATAATAGGTAGACTTGTCCTAGGGACAAGTGAAGATTATAACTTAGGTTACAATAAACTAGTAAGGACATGAGATAACTGGTGAAATGAGATAAGTAGCACTTAATTTTAAATTAAGTAATCAGTAAACGGGGAAAAGTAAAACCAGTTGTTTGTAATAAGTAGAGAAAAGGGGTAAAGTTTATGAAATTTGCTAATAAGAATAACATGTTTAGGCTTGTCCTAGGGACAAGTGGAAATTATAACTTTGGTTATAATAAATGATAAAGGGAATAAAAATAACTTATGTAATGGGATAAGTTGTACATAATTGTAAATTAAGTTATTTACAAGAACAAGAATCTGAAATCAACAGATGAGGACAACATAAATTATACTTATGGGAAGAGGAACTTATTAGTTCGACCTTAGTTAGGAGAACTAAGTTAATAAGTAAACAACGATAAGTTGTAGTGACGGTGTAAAATGAATTCATGATTAAATGAGAAAGAATGAAGAAAACTTATGAAATGAAATAAGTTATATTTGATCATAAATAATGACTGACATGCTAAAAAGAAAACATGTGAATTGAGATATACTTAATTTCATATTAAGTAGAACATGTTATTGTAAAGATGAAATCAAACAAGAATATAAAGGGATTGTGGATTATAAACCTTGGATCACAATCTAGAGAATAACATGTTGTGGGCTTATTAATTAACTTAAAAGGGTTAAGTTATATGATTGAAATTAATAAGCAAGAGAAACTTGGTAACTTGAATAAGAAGTCAATGCGAACGCGGATAACCAAGTTAAATGGAAACCTGGTAAGGTAAAGCAACCATGTAAAAGAATGTTTAGACATAGGGTCTAATGACACATTAGAATGAGGAGCTTGGACCAGTCCGAGGGTGAATAACCCAACAGTTAGATCATCGTGGTGTCATAAGGCACGAGGGGAGCGCACGTTCATATGATTATTCTGTCGGCTCTGAAGGACTGGAACGGGACGCACGTGGCTTCCTGAGATACGTAAGGTGCTCCTAGTAGTCCTCTGTGCAGTGGCAGATGTTTAGGTAGTGCTCGCAGAGGTTGGGGTCTGCGCATAACTACTAGGTGGGTGGGCCTTGACTGTAAAAGTAGATTTGTAGTCAGAATGCTGTGAAGAGGTGACACTAGGGTGATTCGGCGATCGCCTCAACGGGGAGGTAGAGATCGGGACTAACAAGAATAGTAGATCATCGGGTACCCATCATCGGCAGCTAGTGGGGTGCGAAAAGACTAGAGATAAACCCAATAGACCATTCAACTTTTAGTATCGAGGTACGGTTGTTGAGGGGAGACGCCAATTGGATGTTTAGATTGTTTGTTGGGGGCAAGTCGCTTAGCTCTTGTAATCTTTACTAGTTGAGGGAGGGGCTGAGGTGGGGCCATAGCCACCATGAAAATAGACCCTAGGGATATTTGTATTTTGAGGCTCTTTAAGGCGGGCCTGTACAGATATGGAAAAGCTCCCGACCGAGTTTCGTGTTTCTTGTATAGCCCTACCACGGAATTCGGTGTAGATTATGTGCGAATAAGGCATCGAATACGATTGACGATATGTACGTGGTACAGTCTAGATACATGCATGTCGGCTCTGGGTGGTGTATTGTAGAGTTGAGGGCATTACTCTAGTATGTAATCTGATTTGATCGATGGTGGCAGTATGTACGCTTACGTAGCGTAGTAATGATAGATATATGCAAAACGCAACATTATTATGTAGATATATGTATGTCACTCTGGCATTTCATAAGAGACTGTGTTCATTTCTATAGCATTACGGTGGAGACCATGCGAGTGGGGTACCATGGGTTGTACCTCAATATTGAGGGGTAGCTACATATATACTGTATTAGGTTAATCCACTGGGAAGTAAATGGGTACGACGTGTATGTAAGCCTTGAGTGTTGTTAACCCAAGTAACCTAGTAAATAAGAAAATGTGATTGAACGGTATATGTGGGATTGTCCAAAGTGTATAATTTAAATCCAGTCACCAGAACTTGTGTTCTAACACCCCTTCTCATAACATACTTGCAGGTTAGATTTGTGGCAGAGACATGATAGCTTTAGATACTGGTTAGGCAGTATTATTAATATGGTAAGGTTATATTTGATTATATTATATTTTATCCATTCCGTTGTGAGATATTTTCTGAGCTCTGACATATTTTATGTCTCTATCTTTTCTGTAGGATACTAGAGAAAATCAACACGAGTTTCGATAGATTAGAATTTAAAAAAAAAATCGATCTGTCAAAATTCAGGTTGTTACATCTACTATCAGAGCTTTGGTTTAGGATTCCTGTATGAATAATGAGTGAATGTATTTGTATTTTAAAAAATATAAATATATTATATATACACCTAGATCCATAGAGGAACCACTAAATAGAAAGAGTATAACATGGTAAGAAATGGGATGTTTGTTTTGTACACTAAAGGAATGAATATGGAAATCTGAGACCCTTAGGTAATTTTGGGTGGAAAGTGTACAATGTATTATGTATGGAAGGAAAGTGAATCCCATATAATTAGTATTTTGGGTTATTGGGCTTGAAAACCTTATAGATTTGGAAAATGTTAAAAAGAGAAAAATGGGTCAGGAATATATATATATATATATATATATATATATATATTTGAGAGAATTAACCTTAGGGAGTGTCTAAGAAAGCCTAGAAAAATTGGAAACCCGCTTTGAGTCTAACCTCATTTTTAACTTTTAAGAACTTGAAACTATAAAAGTTTTGGAAAAATGGTTTATGATGTTTTCAATTTTTAATCTTAAAAGATATAGTTTTAAATATGTAAAGTATACATATTGAGTAATAAAGTAAAAATGCGTATATTTTGCAAATAGTGATTTCTTGCGAAAATTTTATATAAATTAAAATTATCTCATTAAAAGGTGCATACTATAGAGCGTGTATAGCTCACTAGTTTTCTTGTTTTATTGCATGAAAGGATTAAAAAGCAAAACTTAGAAAGTATTGCATTTTGCTAAAATTCTCTGTAATGAAAGTTTTGAAATCTCTATTCTTTTAACAATCACTCTTGATAAATTGTTTTAAAAGAGAAAATTTTATTGGATGGAAAAAATGAGTTGTAGAAATTAAGAATAGAGTAAATGTTTGCACCATGAAGTAAGAGACTGAACCAACCTTATATAGGTAATAACAAGTCATAAACCGATTCAGAAATAGTTGTCTGTATCTACTCCAGTATTGTGATTTGAAAAAAAATTGATGATTTACATTTTTTTTAAGAAGACATGTTTTTTTATGGTTTGGCAAAAGCAAGTTTTGATGAGGAAATAAAGTTTTGACACTTTTAAATTTCTGGAAGAAAATTTAAATAAAAAGGCCAAACCGTGTTTTAAAAGGATGGAGTAGGTAAGGATTAGAGCCTAGGGAAGACGGGAAAAGTTTTGAGGCTATGAAGTAAATAGCGAGAATTATCTTGGAAAAATAGTAAGTTACCGTAAAATGCTTAAGCATTAGAAAGCCTAGTGTGTTGATTGAAATAACTGTTGGCACACATCTAGAACTAATGGTGACTACTAGATAGTAAAAAGGGCAAGTAAGTGGTTAGATCCTGTTGCTAATTTTCATGTTAGGGGTAAAACCCATTACTGCATTTCTGTTGGGATCGTTTCGTTATTTTATTATTGTTGGGTAGTTAGGGTAACACCTAAACCTGTCGTGGATCCCATGGTTTGGACTTTTCTGTCTGAGAGGGATATAGTCCTGAGATTCTTGGCCCTTGGTAGTAGCTATGTAGGGTGTTTATTCTCCTGTTTTACTTGAAAGACTAGAAAGGCTTATTTAAATTTAAACTTAGATCAGATGATTAAATAAGCTAAGAAAAGAGAAATGGTACAACTAAAAAGGAAACAACAAATTTGGTAAAGCAACAAACATGATAAGTTATGAGAAAATATGGATAAAGATAAAAATTTCCAGGATAGAAAGAAAAAGAAAATCAGTAACAAAGAAAATTTTCTTATGTGGGATGTGCTTGGATAGGAAAATAAGGAATATTTATAAATAGTTACATAAAATCCAAGTACGGTTGGAAAAAGGTACATAAAAGAAAAATGGATGATGTGAAATTTTCCGGTTTCCACCTTTTTGTAACATAAGAAATCAAATTTAGAAAATTAGATTTTTTTGAAATTCGAAAAATAAAGTTGGTTGGTAAGATTATGGATGCAACAATTGGATGAACTAGATCTTACTCAGTAAGAGTGTGGAAAATTTTGGATGAAAAAGCATTTTGATTTTCAAAATATTGCATTCATGTAGAACTACCGGTATATTTAGGATGCGAGCATCATATTTTAAAAGGATTTTTGAAATTTTGCATACACATAGGAGGTACCACTTAGGCATACATGCATTATTATGTTGTATTTCATTTTGCACAAGTGCATAATGGTTGCAAAATTGGATGCACACATGATGGATGGATATTATGCGAGTGGTTATTTGATTTCACCCTTATCAAATTTCGGGGACGAAATTTCCTAAGGGTGGGAGAATATAACACCACGCATTTTTAAGATAATAAAATATAAGTAACTTAATTAAATAATAAGAATTAAGTAAAATGGACTGCGCCATTACGTCCGTCTCGGAATTTTGGTCAAGGCAAACACCTGGTTTGCGTAAAATGGACATCGTAAGAAGAAGTTATTAAGCCTAGAAGTTTGCATATGTGCAAGAGAATTATATATATACAAACAAATAAAATATATGAAAAATCAAATCAGCAAAGCGGAAGCCCCAGAAGCGGAACCGACCATTTCTGGGGGTTGACCCGAGTCCCCGCTGGGTCGACCTAGGGGACGAACCAGGTTTTTTGGGTCGACCCATGGGTTGACCCCCATACGGATCTGGGCAGAATTCGATTTTTTGAACATGGACTCATTTCTTGACCAAATACGTTGTTGAACACCTATAATAATCCTATAGAGCCTACCCTAAGTCTCATATTTCTGAGGCAATGCAGAAGCTCTGCCATTCCTCTTTCACCTCTAATCTATTCAGAAAATTTAGATTATTAGTTTAGGAAATTTTTTAATCTAGATCTAGAGGAGAAGGATGAAAATCAGTTAGAAGGTGTTCAGATCTCTTATCAAGGTGAGGTAATTTTCCAGATCTGGCCTATTTCAATACTCTTTTCTTTCTTTCCTTTTTCTTTTAGTAAAAATTATAGATCCATGGTTGTTATGTTCTTAATCCAATTAAGGGAAAAACCATGGAATGCTAGATCTGGACTAGATCCAGGATTTGGAAAGCATATGAGGTGAGTGGATTTAAGTTATATCATTTTAGATAATGATATATTATCGTTTAACATTCCCCGTTATTGTATAATGTGAATTGGCTAGAATAATTAAAAGTATTGAAATGTTATTATGACATGTTTAAATATGATATGTTGAAATGTTTAAACATATGTTAAAATGATTAAAGTGACAAATATGACATGTTTTAATACGCTAAGATATTATTATGTTGGAAAATTTGCCAAAATAGGCATAGCGATTACTGTTGTTTCAATTCCATGTTAACTTGTGACACTTATGTACCTGGAACATTAACGGTAGAAAGTGAGAAAAATTAAATGATTTGGCAATCACATGTTACTGTTAAATTTGAACAATTATCTGATTAATTGATTGCATGATGGAATAGAATTGATTATATGTTAGAAAGAGCGTATGACATAAAATAGACATAATATGATGACATGTAAAATATAAATTACAGTGGAAATTTGGAAGAATAGACATGCCTAGATTGCATGGAAGCTTTATACTAAATAAGAAACTGTAACCGCGCTTAGACACGAGGTTAGATTACACTTGTGGTAGAAGTCTGCCCGGAACCGCCCGGCATATCCAACATCCACAAGTGGTAAATCTAATGTGAGGGGTCTAAGTGCATAAATAAAACATGTAATGGTGCCAAGACACGAGGTTAAGTCAACTTGTGGAAGAAGTCTGCCCGGAACCACCCAGCAAATCCAACATCCAAAAGTGTGGGCTTAACGTGAGAGGCCTAGTGCATAAATATATACATATGTATATATATATATAAATGGTAGGACTGATAAACATCATTAATTGTAATTAATGGAAATAAATGGAATTGATGAAAGATAATTACAATAGTAAAGGAAAGGGAATGAACGGGGAATGATAATAACCTATTATAAATAAATTACATTAATGAGAATGTTGTATAATAGGTAGACCTGTCCTAGGGTCAAGTGAATATTATAACTTAGGTTATAATAAACTAGTAAGGACATTAGACAACTGGTGAAATGAGATAAGTGGCACTTAATTGTAAACTAAGTAACCAGTAAATGGAAAAAATAAAATCAGTTGTTTGTAATAAGTAGATAAAAGGGGGAAGTTTATGAAATGTAAGAAGTTGTACGTAATTATAAATTAAGTAATCAGTAAACTTGGAAGTATGAAATCTGCTGATAAGAATAACATGTTTAGGTTTGTCCTTGGGACAAGTGAGGTTATAATAAACGATAAAGGGAATAGAATAACTTATGTAAGGGGGTAAGTTGTAATTAATTGTAAATTAAGTTATTTACAAGAACAAGAATCTAAAATCTACGGATGAGGACAACATAAGTTATACTAATGGGAAGAGGAACTTATTAGTGGACATTAGTTAAGAGAACTAAGTTAATAAGTAAACAACGATAAGTTGTAGTAACGGTGTAAAATGAATTTATGATTAAATGAAAAAGAATGAAGAAATCTTATGAAACGAAATAAGTTATATTTAATCATAAATAATGACTGACATGTTAAAAGGAAAATATGTGAATTGAGATATACTTAGTTTCATATTAAGTAGAACATGTTATTGTAATGATGAAATCAAACAAGAATATAAAGGGATTGTGGATTACAGCCTTGGATCACAATCTAGAGAATAACATGTTGTGGGCTTATTAATAAACTTAAAAGGGTTAAGTTATATGTCTGAAATTAATAGCAAGAGAAACTTGGTAACTTGAATAAGAAATCAATGTGAACGGGGATAACCAAGTTAAATGGAAACCTGGTGAGGTAAAGCAAACGCGTAAAAGAATGTTTAGATATAGGGTCTAATAACACATTAAAATGAGGCGCTTGGACCAGTCCGTACGTTTGACGGTGAATAACCCAACGGGGTAGATCAACATGGTGTCATGAGGCACGAGGGGAGCGCACGTTCATCTGATTATTCTATCGGCTCCAAAGGACTGGAAGGGGTAGCACGCGGCTTCCTGAGATACGTAAGGTGCTCCTAGTAGTCCTCTGTGCAGTGGCAGATGTTTAGGCTGTGCTCGCAGAGGTTGGGTCAGCACGTAACTACTAGGTGGGCGGACCTTGACTGCAAAAGTAGATTTGCAGTCAGAATGTTGTGATGAGGTGACACTAGGGTCATTCGGCGATTGCCTCAACGGGGAGGCAGAGATCTGGACCAACAAGGATAGTAGATCATCGGGTACCCGCCATTGGCAGCTAGTGGGGTGCGAAAAGACTAGAGATAAACCCAATAGACCATTCAACTTTCACTATCGAGGTACGGTGGTTAAGGGAAGATGCCAACTGGATGTCTATATTGCTTATTAGGGGCAATTCGCTTAGATCTTGTAGTCTTTACTAGTTGAGGTAGGGGCAGAGGTGGGGCCATGGCCACCATGAAAACAGACCCTAGGAATATCTGTATTTTGAGGCTCTTAAAGGCGGGCCTATATAGATATGGAAAAGCTCTCGACCGAGTTTCGTGTTTCTTGTATAGCCCTTCCACGGAATTCGGTGCACATTATGTGCGGATAAGGCATCGAGTACGACTGACGATATGTACGTGGTATAGTCTAGATACATGCATGTCGACTCTAGGTGGTGTATTGTAGACTTGAGGGCACTACTCTGGTATGAAATCGGATTCGATCGATGGAGGTAGTCCTTACACTCACGTAGCGTAGTAATGATAGATATATGCAGAACGTAACATTGTTATGTAGATATTTGTACGTCACTCCGGCGTTGCATGAGGGACTGCGTTCATTTCTGTGGCATTACAGTGGAGACCGTGGGAGTGGGGTACCATGGGTTGTACCTCAATATTAAGGGGTAGCTACATATATACTGTATTAGCTTAATCCACTGGAAAGTTAATGGGTACGATGTGTGTGTAAGCCTTGAGTGTTGTTAACCCAAGTAACCTAATAAATAAGAAAATGTGATTAAACGGTATATGTAGCATTATCCAAAGTGTATAGTTAAAACCAGTCACAAGAACTTGTGTTCTGACCCCCTCCTCATAACATACTCGCAAGTTAGATTTGTGGCAGAGACGTGATAGCTTTCGATACTGGTTAGGAAGTATTATTAATACGGTAAGGCTATACTTTGATTATATTATATTTTATCCATTCCGATGTAAGATAATTTCTGGGCTCTGACATATTTTATGTTTCTGTCTTTTTTGCAGGATACTAGAGCAAACCAACACGAGTTTCGACAGATAAGAATTTTGAAAAAAAATTAGATCTATCGGAATTCGGTTTGTCAAAGTTGTCGTTCGAGGAGATTGTCCTGGGATGTCATATAGCATATGAACTCGACCATAATTTTGTCCATGTCGTCCCGGGTAAGATAACGGGACACCTCTTCATGAGAGGAGCTTCCAAGCTAGCTTCTGCATCGTTTATCTCGGCTGCATCATCATTTGTGGGGCGAGAAGATGGTGCATCTTTCTTCCGCTTGTTCGCCATGGATTGGAGCTTGTTGAAGGTCGAAGAGTATGTCGGTGCGGCTCCCGTCCTGGCGCGCGAAAGTGTTGACGTCAAAAGTTAGTCACTAGTGACAGTCAACCCCCAATCATGTGGAGAGCACACAAATAATGATTATAGAATATGATAAAGAAAAGAAAACAGAGAACACGCAAGACTTTTTATAGTGGTTCGGCAAAGATAGTGCCTATGTCCACTTTATATGTATTCATTTACTTTTGATTACAAGTGTAATGCTTTTACTGTTTGAAGAATGATGGGAGATGAGAAGTTTTTTGAGGAACAAGAGTTGGATATTTGAGGAATTAGCCGTAGGTTTTCCTTCCTTCAGAGCTTCAATTGCCAAAAAAAACAAGCTTTTCTTCTTTGGGGAAGAAGGTATTTATAGATAAAGAAGTCGACTAGGGTGGATGCAAGGTGGCCCGTCCTTTCGGGAAAGTTTGGACATGTGGAGCTTGATCTTTGGGCATAGTTGCGGCTAGAAGACTATTTCCACTGTTGATTATTAGTATCCTCAGAAAGTGTGGCTTACGTGGCACTTGAAACGGGGTGTATTAAAAAGAGAGCTTTGGCTGGTGGTGTTTGACCGTCTTTGTTGCCTTGAGAATTGGTCTTAGTAATGAATGACTTAGTTGGATATTTCCTGATGAATCCGAGTTGTTTGGTCGATCCAATTTGAGGGAAGTGGTTAACTCGGTCGGTCGGTCGGGAAGAGTGATCCTTCCAGGTTCGATGAGCCGTTTCTTGAAGGAGACTAACTCGAGTCAGCCTCAGTTCGGGTTGGCTTTGAAGGAAGCTGGCTTGGGCCAAGCCTTGCATGGGCTTTCTGGAGTGTGTATAATTCTATTGATCGATCGATCGACGTTAAAAAAAGTTTCTGGATGTTGGGCTTCGATCCGTTGAACCGTGATAGCTTTTGCCAAAAAGTAGGTCAACATAAACCAAAGCTTACAGAAGAAGATCTATCCACACAAACTTGCTTAGTGTCGATACCGAAAGAAAACATAGATCTAAAGTCACAAGAGACAAAAGCATAAGAACACTGCTATGAAGACTCAAAGCCGGAACCAAATCCTATTGTTGAGGACCGAAAGCAACTAGGGATGCAACCCGTACTGAAGGACCAGATAATGATACATATAAAATGCAGCATCAAGGTTAAGGTCCTAAAGCCGAGATCGATACTCCAAAAGCCAAATTGGACCTAGTGACACCGCCAAGCTGAAAGAAAGGCGACCGAAACACTATCACCAAAACCAGAAGATACAAAGAGGATGAAAACTTGTTGCCTCATCCAAAAGAGGCTTCTGCTAAGTTGATGGCAAAAGGGGACCCGATTTGTCTATAAATAAGACCCCAGGGGTCACATTTTAGGGGGATTTTCTCATTCTATAACTTTGTACTCTTTTCTATTGGCGCAAACCTTAATTTCTAATCAAATTGGGGATTTCTTCAATTCTTGTAATATACTCAAAATAATCAAAAGGAGAAGTCTGAGACTTAAATATTTCTTGATCCGATAATCATATTGTGTTTATCTTAATTGAATAGGGTGTTATCACTAACCTCTTTTCGTGGGAGACTTGAGACGTTAATATGTCCAAAAGTGGGAATTCAATGATTAAACTAAATGAATTCATCCTTGTGACTCAAACGTGCATCTCAAACCTTCCACTATAAGCTTAATGTAATCCAACACAGCGGAAGGATCTATTGTAACTCCATGACATGATTACTAACGCAGCTAAGGCCTCCTTACAGCCCGGTTCGATGTGGAAGTATCATTCTAAGTCAAAAAGGGGTTATGATATGTTATAAAACCCATTGTTGTAGTGCATTACTAGTTTCTTCTTTACGCAATGTATATTATTTTATCTTGGATCTAGGGGTCATTGTGTTTATAAAGTTCTCAACCTTCTGTAAGCCTATAACGCCCTTATCCGAAGGTAACTGTTGATTCTTAAGTTTTATAAGTGTGATACTCACCTCTTGAAGGAAGGGTAACTAATCTTTGAACTTAGGGTCTTGATATCTAGGAAACGACAAAATAGGTTGAGCTTGTTGAGGCTGGATTATCATTTAGCATCCTTTAGATCAATTAATCCCTAAATTTCTTCTTATATACATTGACGAACCTTAAATTGGGTGTTGGCGATTTTTATCGTTAACAATTGGAGAGAGCTAATCTCAGTTAAAAATGATGTTTTCCTACTATTGTTTAATAAGGCTCATTACACATGTAATTGGGTTTGGTTATTGACGATGGTTTGATTTGATTGTAAGATAACCATTCCATAATTTGTAACTATAAAGTTATTAGATTTATATTGATTAATTCAAAAAGTTGAAGTAGTGTTTATAGCTATAACGTTCAAGCTAGTATGTTCAAATTTAATTTTTATTTTTTTAATATATTGCTTACATTGTGTACAATTCATTAATCTAGATAAATAGTGTGCGCTCTTCTAGGGGTTACATTATTTCCTTTTAATGAAATTTTATTTTAAGTTATCCAAAAATAAATAAATAATCCATTGTGTAAACATATCTTCTACCAAATGCAAAACACACAAAACAAGCTAGTTTATAAACATTGTAAATTAGGTTTTTGTTTTTTTGGAAATCATCAAAATGTACTTAAAAAAATATTAAATTTCAAAAATTAATGAAGAGTATAATTATTGTTGCATTCATATAAGAAATAAATAAAATGTTTTGAATTTCAAAAAAACACGATTGAGCAAAACATGTAAAAATAACTACTTTCCAGAAAACTGCAGAATCATCGCAATCATGACAAAACTTGCATTCTTCTATGTAATTTTTGTTGATAGCTTACAAATATTAATTTTTTTGTCTACACTTATTTAACATCATATAATTACGGGATTATCGTTAAAAATAATAATGTAAATTGCATACGAATGAAAGTAAATATACAGGAGAATTGCAAGTATATTTGTTTCTTTTTGATATATTGAGACATCTCTACAATACGCTATGAGAATAGCCGTAGATATATCTGTATTTTTTTTATAGGAAATGTATATATTTCTACAATCCTTTTTTGCTTTTTCGGTATATGTAATACATATGAAATAATTGTAGATACGTACGTGCTTTTTTGTAGTAATGTTAATAGTTTTGCAAGTTTTTAATGTATTTTTCTGTTAACTTTATGATTTTTTTAGTTTTTTTTAAGTAGTGGCGCAAAAATGCATGGAAAATACGTCGTCCATAGTAATTGTTGTTCTCTTTACATTTGTTATAAGGAAATGGGCATTATATAAACCTTGATTTTAAGGATCCACCCTTAATATTCATTTCGATTTATTCTCACTTAGATAATTTCTTTTGAGTTCGCATTTACGTTTAGTGTTGGCATAGACCTTTCTGCTATAGTTTTAACTAATAATGAGCAAATACGACGGTATAAATTGTAGCGAGCCATAATTTCGACTAATTTTAGAATACTAATCTGTATGAGATTTTAAATGAAATATTTTGAAATTAAAGTTATATGATTTATCAATGTAATAAACTTGTATTATTAATAAAATTTAGATTAAATTGATTATAGTGTTTCAATCAAAAGAAACCAAAGTTAATTATTACGTACATATTGTGTTAAATTGAAGTAGCGTTTAATTGAAATTAAAATAATATTCAAAGAAAAGTAAATTATACGCTTTCATTCTAAAGTTAATTTTACTTTTATAAAAAGAATAAATATGATTTTTAAAATAATATTTTATATTTGTTAAATAACAGATGTAGCTGATACATAAACGGTTTTTGAAATTGAGTTGCGTGTATTTAGTCAACAGTTAATAATGGAAGTTTGGTTCAATTTTAAAAATATTGTTGTAATGTGAGTCAATTATAGGACGATAAAAGTGGATTTTCAAATATAAATACAATATTTGAATTCGATTTAGGAAATTTAATAATCAAAACGTCGACGTTCGTTTCGTTAAAAATTTAGTTTCGCTAACTCCATTCAATCATTCTAAATAAACCGTTAACATTAACCGGTATAACTCAAAATAGTGAAATTTCACGCAAATAATAAATTATATGTATTTAATGTACCGTCTTGGTTGTATCGACACACCTAGTACAATGATATTTAGTTTTATGTATTTGGACATTCGGTTCGGACTGTAATACAGTCTTAATATATACTATGATGCACATCCATTGTGCTAAATAATAATATATTACGACGCATCTGATTACCTAGTCCACCTCGAAACTCTAGATGGTTCGAAATATAAGGATCATCACCCACGTAAATCAATTAAAATAATAGATCAAACAAAACTTGAGTTATTTAATAATTCATCCACGTTCTTGTTTGCTCAGTTCACATCCTTCTATCTGAAAAAACTATTGCTTCTCTGTCTTCTTTTTACAAATGAAAAAAGAGTGTAACAGCCGAAATTTCAGAACCAATTTAAAAATTATTTTTGATATAATTTTATATGGAAATACAATTAAAATTCAAAAATCGGTTATATAAAGTTGATTACAAAGGAACTTTAATGAGATGACCTCGGATTTCGACGGAACTTTTTTATTGAATCCGTAGCGTCGAATAATGGTAGAATCCCAAATTTCACAATTTCTGGAGCTAGCGCATAGGTGTGCGAGAATAAAACATACACTAAAATCGCATATGAAACACTATCGAAAAATAAAACGGGAGGTCAAACGAACTCAGAATTCAATAAAACCTATTCCGTCGGGTCTGGAATTATGTTTATTATCAGAATCCGAAATTTCATGGCAAACGGAATTAATTTGTGATCGTGTGATCAAAACAGGTAAAGACTAACTAACACACTTTTATAAACATAGAATTATAAAACTTGAAATGAAACGGAGACCATCCAACGGGCCAAGGTGGTTTTGAAAGCCACGGGATCGCACCACCTCAGCGATCCGCATGAGGGGTGGTAATTTTGCAAAAAGACCACTCTTTTTTCTCTTTTTCCTTCCTTCCTTCTCCTTCATTTTTACACTTTGCCCCTACACCTTTCTTCCTCAAACAATGGCTTCTCCTCCCTCCTTCACCTACCGACCAGCCACCACCGCATGACCCACCGACCCGCCGCCCCCGCGGCGTCGTGGGACCCTCATCTCCCCTTTTTGCTAAAAACGCCTCCTTTCTTCCCTTTTACACACACCACCACCTCCTTACACCCCTTAGCCACCTCCTACATCACATACGAAGCCCGAGAACCGTTCTCCTTCGTTGCACGAAACCGGACAGCGGACCCCGCGAGCTCCACAACCCCTTTTGTGCCCATTTCTTCCTCCATTTAGCTATATACTTCCGGATCTTCAAGTATTCGCCAGTTAGCGAGTTGGTCAAGCTCTGTAGGCCACCGGAAAGTCACGTAGGTGCCCGACAATCGTCGTAGAAGCTGTTGAAGTGGTTAGTGTGTCTGCATTCCTTCCTAAACAAAGTCTGGTGGAGTGGAATCCATCGTTGAGAAATCTTAACGCGTAATGGGCTAGTTAGAACTAACTATTTAGAAGTTAAAATAATCTTTATTGATTAATCGTATAAATTTAATATGATATTAAATGATGAGTAATATGATAAAAACAATATTTTTATCTGACGTTGGTAAGAAATTGAAACTAATTTAAAAATGGTTAAATAAAGTAAATGATTAACTGTTAACTGTTAGTAGTTAATAAAAAAATTTACTACAATGTTATATGATGAGTATTAGTTAATAATAATAATAATAATTTGTTATGACGTTAGCTAATGATTGGTAAGATAAAAATATTATTTTTAGTTGATGTATGCGTAGTGACGCGCGTTGGAGCGAAATTGAAATTCGCGTAGAAGAGGGAATATATTTAATTTGCCATCGCTCGATAATTAAAAATATTTAAGAATGTTCATCATTGATCATACAAGTATATTGATATATTAAACATTGAGTAGTCCGATGAAAATATCATTTTATATAATATAGGTGATATCCTTTGAGTTCACTACATGAACTGTGCACCAAGTTTATTGAAAATTTGTGGCACCTTAAATGGCATTGATTGAGTAATTTATTCATTACTGTTGTTGTGTGTGAATTGGATGCGTTGCGATGGTTGCTTGTGTATAATTAAACATACACCATTAGATAATGAACAATAATTGTGCACCACATAGCATACCCATATAAGCATGTAATTGTTTGAAGCTTATAAGATGTGAACCGTATAGCATATAATTGTTTGATGCTTATACGACGAGAACTGAAGAAGAAGAAAAAGAACCACATAACAGGTAAATGTCTGACAATTATTCGATGTAATATAGACAGTAGAACCATATGGCATGTAATTGTTTGATGCTTATATGATGTGGACTAAATAACCATATAACGATAAATCACAGGATTTAATAACAAACCCCACACGGGTCTTGAGATGAAAAAAATATACACGTCTCTCTTGTGTATATGTAAGCAACATGGATCGTGATGTAAACCCCACACGGGTATTGGAATGATATTTTTACACATCTCCCGAGTGTGTAGATAAGCCACAATTGTTTGTGAACATGACGTAAACCCCACATGTGTGTTGAGATGATAATTTTTGATACATCTCTCGATTTATTTTGGTTGGATATATATGTATATATACACATATTTATGAGGGCCTAGAGAGGCAAGTTGTGGTTTTTTCGAGCACTCCGTACAAAGGAGGTTATGGTAAAAAAATTCAAAAATCTAAGCTATTAGCAAAATAATTAATAAATTATTATAGAAAAGAAGTAAGATATTTAAAAATATATACGTCAAATATAAATTTAAATAGAATGTATCCGCAGTGGTAGTTCACGTTTTCGACGTGTAACTTTAAACGAGTATACCGGGAAATCCGACCGTCGGATTTTCCCGAAATTGAAACTATTAGAAGATCTTTCAAACGATAATATGAATGTTAAAATCTAATGGTTAGATCTTTAAAAATGTCTGATTAAAGTTTGAATGAAAATAACGCCATTGCAGTTGAATGATCTAAAACGTTGTTCGACTGAAATGGACTATTTTTAAATATATAAAAATAGGGAAAAATCATTTTTTATGTGTTGTAAATGATTTGAGATGAGTATACGCCAACTTCACATGGTTCGTAAAGATAAAAGGGGTAAAGCTGAATTTGGCAATTTTTGTACTAATGATTATATAGCTGATTTGAGAAAGAATTTGGAAATAAAAATTTTAATTCTTGATTTGAATTAAATTCTTAAGTAACCCCTTTTGAATAAGGATATGAACTGAATTATGTAAGCCGGATAACTTAATCGGATTTGAGAATGAAATTTTACTTTTATGAAAAAGAACTAATTAAAAAGAAGTTTAACTGGAGAATCAATAATTCAAATAAGAATTTGATTTGATTTGTTTTGGCCAGAATTATTTGTGAAGACAGGGTTAATCCCATTTCGAATAATGAATGACGATTAAAAGTCGAAAATATTAAAGACGGTGCAAGCACGACAATCTTCATATCGAAGGGATTGTTGTTGAGGCTCTGGATTTGGGTTGCTACCTTGAAGAGTTTATAGTGGTGGTTGTCCGGACGTACTTGTTGATTGATGAATATGCGAGGACCTCTCTCATGTACTGGACATATGGGACGAGGAACAAGATACCTTCGGTTTCGATCAGACCGAGAATGAACCTGTAAATGGATTGTGTGTCTGACACATTATTCTAAGTTGTATCAATGGATGTCTGCTGAATATATATATTTGTTTGGTGGTGAAGGATTTATTCTCTTAGCTTAACACCCTTCTCTGAGACGTACGAGATTAGAGGTTATATATTGGTAGATATCAGTTGTATAGTCTGGAATGACTGTGTGGCATGCTGAGATATAGTGATCAAAGCTTTTGTTGAAAAGAAGAGCTTTGTGGATGATGATCAAAGCATGGCTGATTCAGCGTAGCTTTGTGTATGACTTAAATTTACGAACTTCACACCTCGGTATGAGTCAAAAATGGGATGAGGGACCATAGGGAAAACTTATGTTTCTTTCTAGCTAGAAGTAGTGCTATGGTTTGGAACCTAGGCATATTTACTTATGTGGATAATGGGAAGCGAGGCACCTCAAACATGGCTGCAAAAGGCCAAGATGGTCGACGTACAGACCAAGAGGTCCATAGGACCGGGAAACGTAGTGTTCAGGCAATTATCCAATCGGCGACATACAACTGACCTACCCTGCTGATACAAGGGTCACATGTGTGTGGTCCTGAACATCTTGCTAGAGATGGTCCGAATCGGAGGATAAATCCCTTTCCTTGGCTCACGATGGAAATCCAAATTCCAATACACGAATTTACGGTTTTAGTTGTATACTATTGGCGACATAATAAGATGGGGTATTATGTCGTCTAGGATTGATACATTTATTTTGAAATTGTTTTAAATCACCTAGACGTTAATAATAATACCAAATTATTTTATTTCTCATATCAAGCATGTTTGGCCACTATAAGGTAAAACTCTATCCTACGGCTTTTGTTGGATTGTATGATGGGACCTGAGTCTTATAATGGCTTCATTTTTCAAAAAAGTACTCCGTTGTTTTATTTGTTTGTATGCACCGTATTCATATGAAGTAAACTCTTTCTGTGACGTACAGCGTGCTCCCATGATATGTTTAATTTAAATAAGTTAGTTAGCTAGGATTTCTCATACCAGCCCCATGACTGACTCATAGTTTGTTTTTCCCTTGCAAACTCGGGTGCCCATTATTTTTACACGGGCAGCCAAGTGAACAGGTTTTGCTTGCTTTCTTTTTGGGATGTGTACTGGAGCATCTATATCTATTTTGGCTTCGAGCTAAAGATGGAGCTTATATATATTTCTTTCGAACTTATAAGGCACTCTTTTATGTTTACTTATGTTTGATTCCACTGCAAACTTATTACCCTAAGTTGAAACTGTGTTTGTACTAAGTATGATCCTGTTATGCTGTGTAACTATGATAATAATGTTTATTTCCACTGTTGTAAGATGATATAAATTATTCTATGATGTAATGTATTTATGCTATGTTCTGTGATCTACTGATGTGATTAATGTGTTATATCCCAAAGAATATCGATTCCGCCGAGATTTGGGGTTTAGGGTTGTCACAGGTAGTATCAGAGCTAAGGGTTAACCTTAGTTCTGGAGTATAACGTATTAAACGACTCATCGGAGATAGCATCAGCAGTATTCGAGGATGAGTAACTCATTAGAGATAGGATTAGTAATATCTTAGAATGACTACAACAGTATAACATATAACTCAGTATACATCTTTATTTATGCATATGTTTTTATGTTCTTACAATTCCTTAAGAAATCTTTTCTGTTGGCTTGACTCTTTTCTTGCTACTTGCAGTCATAAAAGAAAATGAGTGGAAGAGACAGAGGAGGTAGAGGAAGAGGGTGGGGAGATGCTCCTGCAGGGAATCAGTAGTCCTACCCCGTAGAAGCTGTTAATGCAGCAGTATTGACTAAACAATAGCAACAACCGTAGCAACAACAACCTAATCTAGATATGCTTGCTTAGAATATAAGAACTTAGGAGAATGCCATTCTTGGGTAAAGAATCAATAATTGAAGCGCAAGCTTGGATGAGGTATTGTGAATGCATCTTCAAAGGCTTAGAATTGACGGATCATCGGAAGAGGCTTGTTGCATCCTAGTTACTCAAAGATGAAGCCCTGATTTGGTGGGAAGCAGGTACAATGGGTAATCTAGGAGGTAATATGACTTGGGAAAGGTTCGAAGAAATTTCCGAGGAAAGGTTTGCTCCCTAGGAAGAAGTCGAGCGTGTGTACGATGAGTTTGCTAATCTCAAACAAAGGGAAAGGACCATACATGAATATGTGAACAAATTTAATGAACTCTCTCTCTCTTTGGTCCAGAATTGATTTAGAATCCGACTAAGAAGAATAAGAGGTTCATTGAGGGTTTTCATAGAAGGTATTGATGCCGAGTGACAGCTCATATAGAACTCCCATTTGTCGAAGTGGTAGGGGTGGCTTGTCGATATGAGAATATCGAGAGGAAAAATGCTCAAGAAGATAAGGAAAAGGGTTATTTTGGTAATAAAAGAAAAGAAGCCTAAGGCAAGTAAGGCTGATGAAGCAAAGCCCAAGGATGATGGTTAAAGAGGATCAAACATTATAATTGTGACAAGTTGGGACATTGGGCAAGGTATTGTAGAGCTCCCAAGAGGCCGATGAGTAATGAATCTGAATCTTGCTAGAATTATCGAGATAACAGGGAATGCAACAACTGCAACAAGAAGGGGAACATTAAGCCAGATTTTCCATTGCTGAAGAGTGCCGCAATAACTCACGTCTATAATGTGGAAGAACTCCAACGATTTCTGCTGGTAGGGGAAGGCCAGATATTTTGGAACGTACACTTACAGTTAGAGATATTCCTGTTAAAGTATTATTTGATACAGGAGCATCGCGAAGTTTTATTTCAAGTAACATGGTTAAGAAGTTAAATTTAAAGTTGAGGCACCTAAAAGAACCCATTAGTGTCCATAATCCAATTGGGGGTTCTCTCAATCTTTGCCTATGTAGTAGAGTGTCAGTCTCTTATTCTCGCTTCCGGTTTTCCTTCAATTTGATTGTTGTGGATTTTACCGAGTTCGATATTATACTTGGGTTGGATTGGTTGACGATGTACAAAGCAGAAGTTAAGTGTGTTGAAAGAATTGTGAAAGTTAAGATCAAGCTAGGTAATTTTATCACTGCACCATACGGAGGTCCATATTCAGATTGAGAAGAATTTTGGTAAGCTCTTAAAGTTTCTCCCACTTCTATCGAGAATATTCCTGTTGTTAGGGATTATGTGGATGTATTTGAAGAAGTTGATAGCCTTCCGTCACGGAGAGAGATTGATTTCAGAATTGATCTAGTTCCGAATGCGAGGCTAGCTGTGCATGCAATTCAAAGGATGACATTGAAAGAAGAATTGAGTGATCATCAGGCCTAGTTTCTAGAATTGGGGAGCAACAGTGGTGTTCGTTCCGAAGTCGGACGGTACTCTTAGATTATGTGTGGATTGCTGAGGCATCAACAAGTAGATGTTCAAGAATAAATATCCACTGCCACGTATTGATGATTTATTAGATCGCTCGAATGAAGCGCGGGTATTTTCGAAGATAGACTTTGCTACAGGTTTTCATCAATTGAGAATTGCAGAAGATTGTGTTTCTTTTATAGCTTTCAGAGGTCTGGATTTATTTTATGAGTGGTTAGTGATGTTGTTCAGGTTATGCAACGCCCCTGCCTATTTTGTTGATTTGATGAATCGGGTATTCCATGGGGTGTTAAATAAGTTTGTATTGGTCTTCATTGATGCTATATTGATCTTTTCAAAGACAATTAGTGAGCAAGCAAAGCATTTGGAATGTGTATTGGAAATTATGAGAAGGAATATATTAAAAGCCAAGTTTTCTAAATGTATATTCTAGAAAGGAGAAGTGAAGTTCCTTGGTCATGTAGTATCAAAGGAAGGGACACCAGTGGATCCAGGTAAGATTATGGCCATCTGAGATTGGAAGCACCCTGAGACACCTACTGAGGTTAGGAGTTTTCTTGGACTAGCAAGTTATTATCAAAAATTCGTTAAATATTTTTCGAAGTTATCTGGTTCATTGACGAAGCTTACTAAGAAGCATGCCAAATTTAATTGGACATCTGAATGTGAAGCATCTTTTCAGGAGCAGAAAGAAAGATTAACTACCGCACCAGTGTTGACGATTATATATGGCAACCAAGATTTAACCGTCTCTACAAATGCTTCAGGTGAAGGAGTGGGCGTGGTGTTGATGCAAAAAGGCAAAGTCGTTGTTTATGCAAGTCGTCCGTTGAAGCAGCATGAGAAAAGATATGCTACTTATGATTTAGAGCTGTTAGCTATGGTATTTGCCTTAAAGATTTGGAGGCATTACCTATTGGGTGAGAAGTTCGAGTTATTTACAGATCATAAATCTTTGAAATATTTGTTCATCCAAAAAGATCTGAATATGAGACAATAACGTTGCTTGGAGTTTCTTGTAGCTTATGATCTCGATATTTTATATACTCGAGGAAAAGCCAACGTTGCGGCAGATGCGCTTAGCGGACCGAATGCAATCATTGTTAATCTGATTATTACGCCCTCGTTGATCGAGAATACTTCTGTTCTACCAAAGGACGATGAGTTTATTTATAAGATTGCACACATAAGCAAAAACATGTCATAGGGCAAATCTGGACCCGCCCTGGGTCGACCCATATGTTGACCCAGCTACTATGGGTCGACCCATATGGGTCCAGGCACGCATTCGTTGTTGTATTTTACGTTTTTGTTTAAATATTTATTTATATTCCCCCTTATTTCTTCTTCTTGCTTCATATGTCTTTCCTTGATTTATTTTATTCCTACTATAAATCATGGTTACGTTTGAAATTCAAATTTATGTGTGCGCGCACATACAATCTTTCAAATTTCTTGCCTGTTAATAACCACTAAATTAATGCAATCAATTAGATGTTTCATTCCTTTTAATGTATTCCAATCCCAAAGGCAGTTAATTTCTTATCCATTTTTCCTCCATTACGCATAAATTAACTTTTTATCTCAACATTCGAATTTGCACGTATATATATACGCGGAACCTTTGTTTCTTTTTCAAATTTCAAACGGTGTTATTCCGTCATTAAATTCTTACCTAATTTCGTTAATTACGTGTTTATTTTGAATTTCCCTTTTATATATATATATATACACACATACATATGCATATATACATATATTTTTGAACTTACTTTTATGTATAATTCTTATATGTGCTTTCCTCTTAGAACATGTAGTATTTTAGTTGTTCCTCTAAAACAAAAATATGGTGCCGGCGGGATTCGAACTTGCGCTACTCGCTTGGGAGAGACATGTCTTTACCAAGGAGCTACATAGCCTTTTAGTTAACAAGACTAAAAACAATGGTGGTCATTGTTCTTTTCTTGTACCTTCCTTTCATGTTTGTTTGTAATATTTCATTTACAGATATCTCTTATCTTAAATCTACTTTCTATAATCCATTTGTCTAAACTGATCAGAAAATCGCCACAGGCTAATTCTGTGACCAAATTCCGAAAGCTGTTCAAATTTTATTTTATTATTTAATTAAAAATGCGGGGTGTTACACTTCTGGTATTAAGTAGAAGTCCCAAACCAACCCAGATTCGGGTATTTATGCCATTTCTAGGTTTGCTCTTTTAAGGCAGAAGTTGTTTGTGCGTTGTTCCTTTCTTGCATGATGCTTGAGTAAACAGAGGAGACTGCGTGCTTAGAATGCTCCCCCAAAGCTTTTATTCCACTTTCTCGGGATTAGACATAAGCAGAGGATGTACGTGCTCACTGGGCCACTCCCTGGGATTTTAATTAGGAAAGCAGAGGATGGACGTGCCTTGTTAGCCACTCTCCATGCTTTAGATTGTCAAAGCAGAGGATGTACACGCTTTGTTAGCCACACTCCGGGCTTTAGATTGTCAAACCAGAGGATATATGTGCTTTGATTATTCCCTTCTACGGGAAGAGACATAAGCTAGATAGAGCGTGCTCTTCTACGAGCAAATGCAGAACGTACTTAGTCGAAGCAGAGGCAGAGCATGCTCTTCTATGAGTAGAGGCACGGTATGCTAAATTTGTTCCGTTCTGCAGAAAACGCGGAACATAAGCAGAGGTAGGATGTGCTCTTCTACGAGCAGAGGTAGGACATGTTTAGTTCAAAGCAGAGGCATACACACTCTTCTACAAGAAGAATCAGGGCATGCTAAATTAGATAACCTGTCCCGACCGTTTCTGGTGTGGATCGGAGACTTGCGCTTTTGATGCTTTAATTGAGCCCTTTCTGTTTTTGGGCACGAATAAAGGTTTACACCCCACCACCCATCGGGAGATGTCTTGCCCTGGCCATCTTGGCGGTGATAAGGGTTTTTAACCGTTGCTGGCTTTGTTAACCATTTGGGTTTATTCCAAACTTCGAGAGGGCTTCTATACCCTTATTCATGTAGTTGTTCTTATGATTACCTTTTTCATTCATTTACTGTTGGGAAGTATGGTCTCAAGTATTCCGTGTTCTATGTTCTACGTACGAGATCAGCATTTGGTTTACAGAGGCAGTATGCTCCAGGTGCGAGTTTCTGATGCATGATTAAGGGTCCCTCCTAGTTTGGGCCAAGAGGACCATCCGCTGGGTTCTTAGTATTGGCCATTACTCTTCATGATACCAAATCTTCTTTTCGAAAGGCACTTCTCCTTACTTATGAATTGTAGTATTTGGTGATTCTTCTTTGATATTGAACCATTCTAATGGTGGCTTCATCTCTCAATCCTTGGATTAGTTCTAAGAATTCCTTCTTTAACTCTTGATGAGATCAAAAGCATAGGCTATTCTTTTGTGTGAGGGGATCTCAACCTCGACTGGAAGCATAGCTTCACATTCGTACGTTATGGAATTTGGAATATGTCATGTTGCTGTCTTGGCGGAAGTTCCATACGCCCAAAGCACTAAGAGTAATTCATCTGCCCAATTTCCTCTAGCTTAGTTTGGTCGTTTCTTTAAATTATATTTATAGTTTTGTTTGCAGCTTCAACTGCATCATTTTCTCTTGGGTGCGCTACGAAAGAGAAACTCTTAATGATTCCGTTTTTGCCATAAAACCGCGTGTATTCTTCACACCCAAACTATGTTCCATTGTCTGATATGATCGTATAAGGAATCCCAAAGCTTGTGACAATATTCTTTAACACAAACCTCAATACCTTTTTAGATGTGATTGTTGGATGGGAAACTGCGTCTACCCACTTGGTAAATTAATCAATAGCTGCCATAACATACTCAGCTCGTCCCTTGGAGATTGGCAGGGGTCCAATCAAGTCTATCCCCCATACATCGAAAGGCCATGGGCTTGAGATGGTGGTCAAGTCATTTGAAGGTAATCGGGTTATCATCGAATATCTTTGGCATATTTCACACTTCCTGACATACTCGACAGCTTGGCTAATCATCTACGACCAATAAAAGCCTTGTCGCATTACTTTCTTGGTTAGCTTAATTCCATTTAGATGACCTCCGCATAGACACTCATGTGCTTCACTTAACAAACCAATCCCATCCTCAAGGCTTATGCATCTCAAATAGGGAAGTGAATGTCCCTTCTTGTAAAGTACTTTCATTCATGATTAAGAAGGTTGGGGCTTAGGGTTTAACCTTTCTAGCATCTTGCCTATTAGTGGACAATGTTCCTCTCAAGAGATAACCTATGATGGGAGCCATCCAAGTGTTCTCAAGATGGGTTCTTCGCTCAATAGGTACAGTTTTCTCACCGGGAACGATTTCTTTTTCCTTTTCCATTCCGCTTGCTAAACTTTGGGACAGTGTGACAGCCCGCCCCGCACCAGCCGACATTTCTCTCGAAATGCGCTGTGGCAATGCCCAACTAGCACGGGGCGGTCATCAAAAGAAAGGGATTTTAAACTATGAATCAACAAAGAACCTATAGTGTATCTCACAGCACATGGAATAAAATATAATAATGACATACTTGACATATAACAGGCGAGACAGTGCATAAGATGAAAACTAAACCATCATAGAAGCGGAATCCAAAATACAGCTTATGATCCAAACCATCATTATTACAACTCAAAATACTGTCTCTAAAGCATAATGGAAAAAGGTACACTACTAATGCCCAAAGTAGTGACCAACAACAACACAGGGAGAATATATGTAAATAGTACATGGAAGCCTCCTGCTCGTCTCCGGACAGCTACCCGTGCATATCACCTAACCTGTCTCTAGTCTGCTCGTTTAGGAGCACCTAGAGTAATAAGAAGAGGCATGAAACTCTGGGTCAGACAAAAGTCTGGTATGAGCGATAGCAGCAAAACAAAACAATAACAGGTATAAATAATCATACCTGAACCTGGACCTGCAACCAAAGAGTTAGCACAACAAGATGTACAGTGCTCAAAGGTAACACTAACATAAAATGTAAAATGGGGGTGTGCATGTCACGATGATAGCGAACATCAAACATAGCAATCATCCTCGCATCACTCACTCAGTGCGTAAAGCATATGATATCCACCACTTTGATCACCCAATCCTCTGCTATGATCACTTTGCCCTTGGAATTCACAATGATCCCATTGCACTGATCCATAGCCCATAATATATCTCTCCGTGGTGAAACAAAATTATGGATATCGATAACCCCTTTTCACACGTCCCGCAGCAAAGCCCAACTCTAAAAGTTAACTCATTGGTTCCTATCTGGATCCTGAGTAATAACTTCTCATTTGGACATCCTTTGCATCTCGGGTTTTGGTTGAATTGGTTTTGATCTTCAGAAGAGTTCACAATTGTCATCGCGTGGTAGAAGTACGAATCCGGTTCAGTTTGGAGTCATCATCTTGGACGAACTGATAAAGTATAGGAAAGCTCGGAATCCCGTTCTCAGAATCTCGCTCTCGGAAACCCACTCTCGAAATCCCACTCTTGAAATCCCGCTCTCGGAATCCCACTCTCAGAATCCCAATCCCGCTCCCGGGATCCCACTCTCGGAATCCCGCCCCCGGAATCCCACTCTCGAAATCCCGCTCTTGAAATCCCACTCTCGGAATCCCGCTCTCGAAATCCCACTCTCGAAATCCCGCTCCCGGAATCTGCAGCATACTCCCTTCAGGAATCGTCAGCATACCCCCTTCAGGAATCGTCGGCATACCCCCTTCAGGAATCGTCAGCATACCCCCTTCAGGAATCGTCGACATACCCCCCTTCGGGAATCGTCAGCATACCCCTTTTAGGAATCGTCAGCATACTCCCCTTCAGGAATCGTCAGTATACCCCCCTTCAGGAATCGTCAGCATACCCCCTTCATGAATCATCAACATGCCCCCTTCAGGAATCGTGAGCATGCTCTCTTTAGGAATCGTGAGCATGCCTTCTTTAGGAAACGTGAGCATACCCCTTAGCCAAGGCGGGTCGTGACCACCTGGTCAAGGAGGTTCGTGACCACCTGGTCAAAGCGGTTCGTGACCACCTGGTCAAGGCGGTTCGTGAGGCACCCCCTTCAGGAATTCTGGGCAGTTCGTGAGGCACCCCCTTCAGAAATTCTGGGCGGTTCGTGAGGCACACCATTTAGGAATTCTGGGCAGTTAGTGACCCCCTGATCAAGGCGGTTCGTGACCGCCCCCTGGCCACCATCAAGAATTCTGCAGTTTTTCCAACTTGCTACTTTCGCCAAACGATGGAGTTTTCAACCATCTAACCTTACTACCACATCACAAAACATTCTACACAGCGGTAACAACATATAACATCAACTAAAAACATTAAAACATCAATCATGTGAAATATTTTAGATCAAACGTACCCAAAAAGCATGATTTTCCTCTGAATCCTCTTAAGCCTGTTTTAACTATAAGATTAGCAAACTTAATCCAAATTAACCAAATTTTCACCAGTGACATAAAATAATATTTTAGAATTTCTAAATGTTTTTCCAGATTTTTATGATGCATAATATCGCTAATTATCACTAATCACCCCTAATTAGCCGTAATTAGTGAATAAAGGTGCAAATCACTCACCTTTGGCACAAATAAATTTCAAATCTGAAACTCTAATTGATTTGGCATGGTTTCCAATATATTCCAGCAGCTCTATCTTGATTTCTATGCTAATCCGCCTTAATTTGATGTTGATTTGGCTAATATGTAATTAGAAAGTGATTAAGGATGAATTTAGAAGGTGGAGGCCATTGCTAGGTTGGAAGAGATGATAAGTGGCGGCTGAAAAATGAATAAAACTGATTTCCCAAACTCTATCAGCCCTCTCATAACCCTAATCCCGAAATGGGTTATGGGCCTATCCGCTAATTACCCTACTAAGCCTGATTAAGCTGTTTTTCACCTTTCAAACCTTATTTCAACCATATCTCCCAAATGGTAAGTCTGTTTAATTAGTGTGACCACTCTACAGAAAGGTAAACCATCATCTGAATCCAATGGAAGTGGTTTTAGGTCGAAACTCCTTATCAATCAAAATTTATAGGCGAAACAAGATTCGCCAGGGGTAAAATGGCCATTTAAAATTCGGCAAAAATCGTGAACATAAGAAATGACCCCAATAGTCGTTTCCTATAGTTACACGACTATACGACTTTGTATGAGAATAAAATAAATATTCTACGATCCTCCGATGCGTAGAATGCGGGTCGTTACACTCTCACCCCCTTAAGAAATTTCGCCCCTGAATTTCCTTAATCAAAACATACAATGGAGCCCCGCATGCCTATCAGCCATTCACAAACAAACAAACATACATAATATCACAACAAGCCTATCCTAGCATGTAGTTTACTAACAAGGGAATAACTATCATTATTAAAATATTAATAGGCAAAAAGCTCTGGATATGACTTCCTTATGTTCTTCTCGGTTTCCCAAGTACAGTCATTCTCATTATCACACCATCGATATTCATCTCTTCATTTCCCATCGCCAGAATCCTAAAGGTGATAGTCTACTCAAGAGAAGAAAATAGGAACAAACATAGCAACCATAGCATCCATCAAACAATTCCTATTTATCACATGTTAAAGCCATGAATCCGTCGATACCTGTATGACTGGTCCAACCAATATCAAGGGCCCATGGAAGCCCCGGCTCCAAACGGACTTACCGCACGTCCAACGTACGTTTATCCTCCAAGGATAACTAGATCACGTCCAACGAATCCAAGGTAAATGGGCGTCCCCAGATACCCTGCTTCGAGTCCGCCTAAAACACTCCAAACTATCGATGATTCCTTTGCACCTCATCAGAAGAGCTATCCACAACTCCATCTTCAACTCGAGTCCAACCCAAGTCAATCCATTATTTTGCAGCCTTCTCGACCCACTCGAGCCATCTCATAGCCCTATCAAGTCCAACTCAGGGGCAGTCCACATCATCGAACAGTCTTATCATGTGACGGCTGCCCATCACTTCTCGAGTAAACCAAGACATCATCGAATGGAAATCACAACAACTACTTATATCTCACGCAAACCATCCTAGTTGAACTCGACAATCCCCAAGCCCCAAAGGCCTAAACCAATATTAGACAAGTACTCAAGGAACATCTCCTCTGAATCTAGAAAATCTACGTGAGATGATATGAACAAAACAACCAAACACTCGAGCACTCATAACTAACTCTGGCTATACTCGCCATTCCTGCTTTGAAACTATCATTGATCTTATGACGGCCCATGCCGCTCTAGCCAGACTACTGCACGTCCAACATACATTTGCCTCCCAAAGACTATTAGAACTTACGACAACGATAATCTCTCTATAACTCTTATCGGCATGGCCGACGACTATCCACAAACTCAGACCCAGTCTCGAGTATCCATTTCCCACAAACTCAAGCCCAACATGAGTCGTCTCCCTACTCGTTGCATCTCCAAGATTAACGAACAACCATTGTTTATGAGTTCAAGTCCAACTTGAATCATCCTAACTTCGTTGCATCCCCACGATCAACGAACACATCTTATCGCTTCGAGATTTCCCCACTGAATTTACTCCGAAGTAATAACCATTCTTGAACCAAAGAGAACATCAACATAAAGTCCTAAACAATACATAGCAATCACTCATTTACGACGGAATACCACAACGCTCATGCTATTTACCACAGCGTTTAAAAATGCTTCCAAAGGCGCGTCCTTCACGAGTCATGGCCGACCCGAATCTCTTTGTTCCCTTAGTTCCAATTATTATTTCCATCACTAGGTAGGTACCCAATACCACCCTATACCCTTGAAGCCAATCAACTTCCAAAATAATGCCAAACGCAGTAAAGCCCAAAACAAAGCAATCACAAGCAACATACATCCATGACTCGATAAGACCAAATCACGACAAATCATGCAAAGGCTAGTCGAACCACCGATCGGGCTCGTTACAACTAAAGGTCTATCGACTATCTCGGGTTCCAATCCCAACCTATCTACCAGGTCACTAGATATGAAGGAATGGGAAGCCCCGGTATCAAAACAATACTCGAATAGGGACATCATAAATAGAAAGCATACCTTGAATAACGACACCCTTTCCCTTCTACGCCGCAGTTGGGGCATTCGACGAAGAAGAAACAGTGTTGATAAAATATGCTTTCACGATCTGCTTCTCTTTAGGGGTTTGCAGACATTTATCCTTGTGATGTCCCGCTTGGCCGCAATTGAAGCACTTCCTTTGACGATCCTTGGTTTGTTCTTGTTTCTTCTTATTTTGGGAATTATTCTTGCCTCCACCGCTTGCCTGCTGCTTTGGCTTCTATGCAGATGTAATAGCAACCTCGGGCTTCGATTTAGGGTAAAGGCTCTCAGATCTCAATGTCTTTCCCACAATAGATTCGAAAGTCTCATCGATATGGTTTATGAGTTTCTCCCCAAGTACTCATTTAGGCCAGTTATGAACTTCTCGTTCTTCTTCTCGACCGTATCGATAAGGGACAATCCATACTTCGATAAGGTATCAAATTCAGTAATATACTCTGAGACTGCCCTACCATTCTTCTTAAACTCCAAGAATTTCCTAAACAATTCCGATTTCTGAGCGGCTGGAATAAGCTTATCATTGAATCGGGCCTTAAACTAATTCCAAGTAACTTGATCCTCAAGAGTGGCTGCTTTAATAACATTCCACCAATTCATCGCCCGTCCTTGAAGATGACGCGATGCTAGCTTTCTCTTCATCGCATCATCAATTCCTAAATCCTCGAAGATGCGCTCACAACTATCAAGCCAATCTTGTACCTGTGTATCCGATTCCGTTCCATGGAACAACTTCCCACCAAGACTAGTACAATCCTTGCATAGCTTGGTGAAATCGGATCTAGGCGCTTGCACTACTGCACCACCACCGTTAGCAGCATTAGGAACTATTCCCCGAGCATCCCTAAGCATCTCTCGCATGAAGGTAGTAAACATCGTCCTTATATCAGGGACATTCTCATTTCTATCCCCTGAACCCGTACTCCTCGTATATCGGCTCATCGTTCAATCTGCAAAGAGAAAATCATTAACCATCTCCTTTGTGGTGCTAGTGCAGTGTAACTTCATCCTTAGATATAATAATAGTATATGTATATAGTTTTTTTAAAAAAAACCCAAAATGTCACAAATACACGCTCTCATATACGTATATTATCTCTCCATGATGTCTTCCTCTATGTTAACTACGCAGCCTAGGCTCTGATACCAAGTCTGACAGCCAACCCCGCACCAGCCGACATTTCTCTTGAAATGCGTTGTGCCAATGCCCAACTAGCACGGGACGGACGTCAAAGAAAGGGATTTAAAACTATGAATCACCAAAGAACCTGTAGTATATCTCACAGCGCACGGAATAAAATACAATAATAACATACTTGACATAAAACGGGTGAGACAGTGCATAAGCTGAAAACTAAACCATCATAGCAGCGGAATCCAAAATACAGCTTATGATCCAAACCATCATTATTACAACTCAAAATATTGTCTCTAAAGCAAAATGGAAAAAGGTACACTACTAATGCCCAAAGCAGTGACTAGCAACAACACAGGGAGAATATATGTAAATAGTACGTGGAAGGCTCCTGCTTGTCTCTGGATAGCTACCCGTGCATATCACCTAACCTGTCTCTAGTCTGCTCGTTTAGAAGCACCCAAAGTAATAAGAAGAGACATAAAACTTTGGGTCAGACAAAAGTCTGGTATGAGTATAGCAGCAAAACAAAACAATAACAGGTATAAATAATCATACCTGAACCTGGACCTGCAACCAAAGAGTTAGCACAACAAGATGTACAGTACTCTAAGGTAACACTAACATAAAATGTAAAATGTGAGTGTGCATGTCATGGTGATAACAAACATCAAACATAGCAATCATCCCCACATTACTCACTCAGTGCGTAAAGCATGCGATATCCACCACTTTGATCACTCAATCCTTTGCTACGACCACGTTGCCCTTGGTAGTCACAATGACCCCATTGCACTGATCCATAGCCCATAATCTGTCTCTCTATGTGAACCAAAATTATGGATATCGATAACCCCTTTGCACACGTCCCGCAGCAAAGCCCAACTCTAAAAGTTAACTCTTTGGTTCCCATCTGGATCCCTAGTAATAACTTCTCGTTTGGACTTTCTTTGCATCTCGGGTTTTGGTTCAACTGGTTTTAATCTTCAGAAGAGTTCACAATTGTCATCACGTGGTAAAAGTATGAATTCGGTTCAGTTTGGAGTCATCATCTTGGATGAAGTGACAAAGTATATGAAAGCGCGGAATCCTGCTCTCGGAATCCCGCTCTCGGTATCCAACTCTCGAAATTTGACTTTCGCAATCCCACTCTCGAAATTCCACTCTCGGAATCCCACTCTCGGAATTCCACTCTCGGAATCCCGCTCTCGGAATCCCGCTCTTGAAATCCCACTCTCGGAATCCCTCTATCAGAATCATCAGCATACCCACTTCAGGAATCGTCAGCATAACCCCTTTTAGGATTCATCAGCATACCCCCTTCAGGAATTGTCATCATACCCCTTTCAGGAATCGTCATCATACCCCCCTTCAGGAATCGTCAGCATACCCACTTCAGGAATCGTCAGCATACCCCCTTCAGGAATCGTTAGCATACCCCCCTTTAGGAATCATCAGCATACCCTCTCCAGGAATCGTCAGCATACCCCTTTCAGGAATCGTGAGCATACCCCCTTCTGGAATCGTGAGCATACCCCCTTCAGGAATCGTTAGCATACTCCCTTCAGGAATTATGAGCATACCCCCTGGTCAAGGCGGTTCGTGACCACATAGTCAAGTCGGTTATTGACCACCTGGTCAAGGCGGTTCGTGACCACCTGGTCAAGGAGGTTTGTGACCACCTGGTCAAGGCGGTTCGTGACCACCTGGTCAAGGAGGTTTGTGACCACCTGGTCAAGGCAGTTCGTGACCATCTAGTCAAGGCGGTTCGTAAGGCACCCTCTTCAGGAATTCTGGGCGGTTCGTGAAGCACCCCCTTCAGGAATTCTGGGCAGTTCGTGAGGCACCCCCTTCAAGAATACTGGACGGTTCGTGAGGCACCCCCTTCAGGAATTCTGGGTAGTTCGTGACGCCCTGATCAAGGCGGTCCGTGACCACCCCCTGGCCACCATCAGGAATTCTACAGTTTTTCCAACAAGCTAATTTCACCAAACGATGGAGTTTTCAACCATTTTAACCTAACTACGACATCACAAAACATTCCAAACAGTGGTAACAACATATAGAATCAACCAAAAACATTAAAACATCAATCATGTGAAATATTTTAGATCAAACATACCCAAAAAGCATGATTTTCCCTTTAATCCCCTTAAGCATGTTTTAACTATAAGATTAGAAAACTTAATCCAAATTAACCTAAATTTTCACCAGTGACATAAAATAATATTTTAGAATTTCTGAATATTTTTCCAGATTTTTATGATGCATAATACCGCTAATTATCACTAATCACCCCTAATTAGCCGTAATTAGTGAATAAAAGTGCAAATCACTCACCTTAGCTACAAATAAATTTCAGATCTGAAACTCTAACTGATCTGGGATGGTTCCCAATGTATTCCAGCAACTCTATCTCGATTTCTATGCTAGTCCGCCTTAATTTGATGTTGATTTGGCTAATATGTAATTAGAAAGTGATTAAGGATGAATTTGGAAGGTGGAGGCCATTGCTAGGTTGGAAGAGATGATAAGTGGCGGCTGTAAAATGAATAAAACTGATTTCCCAAACCCTATCAGCCCTCCCATAACTCTAATCCCGAAATGGATTATGGGCCTATTCG
This sequence comes from Allium sativum, assembly GCA_030737875.1. Classification (NCBI taxonomy): domain Eukaryota; kingdom Viridiplantae; phylum Streptophyta; class Magnoliopsida; order Asparagales; family Amaryllidaceae; genus Allium; species Allium sativum. The sequence goes on from CM060919.1 coordinate 344,667,525, forward strand.
CTAATTACCCTATTAAGCCGATTAAGCTGTTTTTCACCTTTCAAACCTTATTTCAGCCATATCTCCCAAACGGTAAGTCCGTTTAATTAGTATGACCACTCTACGGAAAGGTAAACCATCATCCGAATTCAGTGGAAGTGGTTTCAGGTCAAAACTCCTTATCAATCAAAAGTTATAGGCGAAATAAGATTCATCAGGGGCAAAACGATTATTTAAAATTCGGTAAAAATTGTGAACATGGGAAATGACACCAATAGTCATTTCCCATAGTTACACGACTATACGACTTCGTATGAGAATAAAATAAATATTCTACGATCCTCCGATGCATAGAATGCGGGTCGTTACAGACCTAATCAAGACTAGCAACTCCTTTCCCATTTCAGGCACTTGTTTCTCAAAGTTAGGCTTCACTTGATACCCTATGGGAATTATTTGACTTTCGGTTGCTTCTCTTGAGCTGGCTAATTTTGCTAAAGAGTCGGCTTGGAAGTTCTCCCCTCTTGTGATTTGATGCATGGTAAAATCCTCGAACTGAAAAAGCATCTTAAGTGTCCTTTTCACATATAGGTCCAACCGAGCATCTTTGGTTTGGTAGGTTTGCTTAACTTGATTAACCATTAATTATGAGTCGCTAAAGATCTTCATCCGAGGTACTTTCAGTTGGAGTGCTAAACTCAACCCTGCTACCACTTATTCATATTCAACAACGTTGTTGGTTGCAGCAAAGCACAGCTTCATTGTGTAATGCAAACGATTCCCGTCAGGGGTAATTATTATATATCCTTCCCCTACTCCTTGTTCATTTGTGGCTCCATTGCTTTCAGATCATTTTCCTTTGTGGATTGCTCCGTAATGAAGCATGTACACTCATTCACAAAATTCGCGAGAGCTTGCCCTTTAATAGCTGATCGAGGTTGAAATTCTATTTCATATTGGCTAAGTTCAATTCCCCATTTCACCAACCTTCTTGAGGTCTTTGGCTTACTAAAAACTTGCTTGAGTGGGAAGCTGGTTAAAACCGTAATGGGATGTGCCTGAAAGTAACCCCTAAGCTTTTGTGTTGTAAGTATTAGGAAAATAAGCTAATTTTTCCACCACACGGTATCGAGTTTCTGCATCTTTTAGCTTTATACTAGCATAGTAGATTGGGAATTGCGTTCCTTTATCTTGTCTGATAAGAACTGAGCTAATCGCATATTCTGCACAGCCATGTAAAGGTATAGATCGTCCCCTCTCTTGAGGCTAGGTAAAATCGGAGGCTTTCCATGTAATCCTTTAACTCATGAAAGACTTTCTGCATTCCTCATTCCATTCAAAGTTCTTATTTTTCTTTATTACATCAAAGAAATGAACACACTTATCAGTTGCTTTGGAGATGAACCGACTCGGGGTCGCTACCTTTCTGTATAAACTCATAACCTCTTTGCTTGTCTTATGTTCTTCCATATATTTTATGGCCTTAATTTGATCAGGGCTAGCCTCAATCCCTTGTTCGCTAACAACATATTCTAAGAACTTTCCAGATTAAACTCCGAAGGAGCACTTTTGTCTGGTTAGTTTCGTTCGGTATTCTCTCAGGATGTTGAAGATTTCTTCCAAATCCTTCAGATGGTTCTCTAAATTGGTAGATTTCACTAACATGTCATCTACATATACCTCCATATTTTTCCTATTTGATCTTGAAACATCCTGTTAACTAGTAATTAATATGTTGCGCCAGCGTTCTTTAGCCTAAAGGGCATTATCTTGTAACATAAGGTTTCCCAGTCGGTAATGAAGCTCGTGTGTTCCTCATCGGTTTTATGCATAGGGATCTGGTTGTACCCCGAGTAGGCATCCATGAGGGACAATAACTTATGCCCACTGGTTGCATCCACCAACTGATCTATCTGGGGAAGAGGGTAGCAATCCTTTAGGCAAGATTTGTTTAGGTAGGGCTGTTATGGTAACGGTTACCGCTACCGTTATGCGAATACCGTTACCATACCGTTTTCGTCGGTAAATCGAAAAAGCTTACCGTTACCGTTACCGATGTTTCGGTATACCGACAGTCGGTATACCGAAACATCGGTAACCGTTACGTCGGTAACGGTAAATTACCGTTATGAATTAGAGAAACATTAGAAATGCTGCATTTTTTTCAACGTCAAAGGCTTACAGATTACAGATTCAGTAAACTACACGCATATACTTGCTACGTATAACATATATTACATAATATCAGCCAGGCAATCTATTTGCGTAAATTACATCATTTTTTTGGCAATGAAAAACTGAAAGTTAGAAATAAATTCTAACACAGAATTTTTCTTACTGAATCGTCTAAATGATAATCATATTATTTGTAATGAGCTCCTTTTTCTAACAGAGAGTCAACTGGGCGAGTTTGAAGATGGTAGATCGAAAGAAGGAGCTCTTCCGTTCAAGTCTGTAAATGATTAAAAAAACACAAAATTAAACAAGAATGATTATTAAGTCTATTTTTTCACAGCTCTATCTATTAATCTCAGTCAGAATCCCCTTCTTTTCATTTTTGTAATAATACGATACAAAGTAGAAAATGTTAATCTGAATAATACAAATGATGACCACTGTATATCTATATGATCCAATTGGAACTCAGTGGTTCCAAATAGGCTTGTCAATCAACAATTATAAGTTAAATTGAAACCAGAACATAGGGAAAAGAAATAAAGAATCAGAGTACCAACTTGTAGAAGCCATCTTCCTTTAATTCCTCCCTTTTTATTTTATTTTGTAACTGTATTGGAAGAAGAAGAAAGGTGCAACGATGACGGTGACCAGCGAGAGCGAGCAAGAGTCCATGGAAGATGAAGAAGAAAATTTAAAAGTAAGAGATGGATGCGGTTGCGTTTCTTTACTGTAAAAGCAAACCCTAGGACTGGAAAAGCAAACCCTAAGAATTGTAAGTATGGATGCCGTGGTTTTAAAAACATAGGAATCGAAAGGCCCAAATTGTTGTATGTAAAATATTAAATTAAGACTGGAAAAACAAAACTAATTTTCGGTAATTTACCGATACCGACGGTACAAATAAAATTTTACCGATATTTTTACCGTTTAGAGCGGTAATATTACCGTTACCGTACCGATTGTATCGGTATACCGTTTTATTGTGTTGTCGGTAACCGATTGATCGGTAACGGTACGGTAACGGTAAATTTACCGTTACCGTAACAGCCTTATGTTTAGGTCTTTACTGTCAACACAAGTCCTCCATTTTTCATTAGATTTTTTCACCAAACACTGGATTAGCCAACTACTTGGGGTAGAGGACTTCCCAAATAAATTTGTCTGTAAGCAACTTCTTGACCTCTTCTTTCAAAGCTTCTGACCTGTCTCTATTCTGTTACCTTTTCTTCTGTTGGATGGGGGTTAAAGACGGAATGATGTTCAGGGCACGACTCATGACTGAAGGGTTGATTCCTACCATGTCTGAGTGGATCCAAGCAAACATATCCTTATTATATTGTAGGAATTGAATCAAGTCGCTTCTTCATGGTTCCTCCAACCTCTTTCCCACCTTGATGGTTTTAGCTTTATCAGTTGAATTAACACTTATTTCCTCCAAATCATATATTGGCTTCATCCATTCTGTATCCCCTCGGGAATATAGTTCTGTCACAATTTCTTCTTCTGTTAAATTTACCTCATCGAGCCTCTTTCTTTTTTTCCTTAAATAAGTGTACCTACTATTCATATGATTATTAGTTTTGTTGATTTTTATTTTTGTTTTGAATGTCAGATGTAAGAATCCGTCATCCGAAGATTGAAAAACCGTGGAAGAATTGAAATAAGCAAAATGCTTTATTGGTCCACGGTTGCGAAATACAATTCACGAGACCTAAACTGCTCCTGCCTCCTCCCCCCTCCCCCCGATCGTGCCCCAACCTTGCTTAGTTAGGGATTTCATCATCAAGTATTTGGATGAGACAAAAAGCATCCACTTCATCCAGAATGGGTCATCCAAAGAAAGCATTGTAGTAGGAAGGTTGGTCAATGACAACAAAGAAAGTCTCAAAAGTTCTACAGAGAGGAGATAACCCAACTTGGACAGAAGCTTGATTTTCCCTATCGGTGTTGATCCTTTGTTCTTGAAGTCGAAGATAGGCTCATTGCTTGGTTCCAGATTGTGCTTAGAGATCCCCATCTGATCGAAAGCATGCTTAAAGATTACATTCACTGTACACCTAGTATCAACAAGAATTTTGGCAACTATAGAAAGTCCAATTTGTGCGGTTATCATAAGTATGTCATTGTATGGATGACGAACCCCCTTTTACATCTCATTTGGGGAAACCACAAGGGTATGCATCTTGATGATGTAGCGAGTATTCTTCAATGATGCTTCCTCTTGGACAGAGAATATCCCTTCGTGGGCCTCTCTCAGGTACCAATTCTGAGCTGCTTGACTATTCCTGCAAGGTGTGGCCTTCCATGAATTACATTGATTCGATTTATTGGTTGGCCCAAATCTAGTTGACCTTCCTCACTTGGAACTTCTACCAAATTAGCTGAAGCTTTTTGGTGTCCATTGGTATGTTGGGTCACCGGTTGCTTATTCAGGACAAATTCTTTCAAGTTCCCTTCACAAATATGCTTATGAATTATGCCTTCAAACACCTTGCATTCGTCAGTCTTGTGTCTGTTTGTCTTGTGGTATTCGCAATATTTTCCTCCACCATATGGTTCTATGTAGTACCTGCCTTTAAAAGATATTGGGAAGTTGTTAACTTTTCTTTGGCCACGACATATACAAAGGAAATGGGCTTAGTCAACGCTACTGAGCTAGAATTAAATTCTTTCCATCTTGGTTTCTTCGAGTTTCCATCGAATCCAAACTTTCCACCTTGAGGTCTTCGGTTGAAGCCCAGTTTCACCCCTTCCCAATAGGGAACAAATTCTTTGTATAGTATAGTTCATCCATATGGATAAACTTGTTAGCTTGGAAATGGAAATCATGTAAGTCATTGCATCCATGAATATACAGCTCCTTCCAGAAAGATGTGTTCTCGATAAGTCCTGAGTGAACTATAGTAAGATTGTCTCTATCATTCATGTCTTTGGCTTTAAATGCCTCCACATTGAACCTCTTCAAGTAATCTCCCAAGGATTCCCCCTATCTTTGCTTTATGTTGGCAATGACAGTATAGTCTACTATTGGGTCCTTACTCCTTACAAATACAAAACTGTGCAGAGAATTCATAAGAGAATTTCATCAATGAGTGGATGGTATTATCCCCGTATCGATGATACCACTTAGCAGCTGCCCCTTGGAGTGTTACTGGAAAGAGTCGACATCGGACGACTCCTAAAGCATTATAAAGGTCCATTTGGCTGTCAAAAGCCATTAGGTGGTCAACTGGATCAGTGGTTCCCTGGTACTTCATGGTTGGAATCTTCCCACGATCTGGTATTATAGTGTTCATAATCTCATCGGTAAAGGGAGCCACCCTTTCGTTGTTGTTGACCCTCTTATCCAAGGTTCTTTTTCGTTTACTTCAAAGTGAATCCTTAATAGATTTTTTGGTTATGTCTTTAAGATAAGCTTCTGTATTGTCATAGTCTGACCTCTTAGGATTGTACCCTTTGGTAGTAGAGCTTCTGGACTGTTCCCTGTTGTGCTGATTTCCTTGATGGTCAATTTCTGATGAATGGAGTCTCTTCTTTTTTGAGGAAGTGGCTTTGACCTTTTCCTTTTCTTCAGACCATTGGTTTGGAGCATTTCTTCTTGAAGAATAAATTTCTTCCGCCTGATTGGGCTTGTCAATTCTAGAGGACTTCAGTGTCTGAGCAGCATCCAACAAGTTTGCATTTCAAGGATCCGACCTTCTAGAGCCTTTAGTTTGATGGCATTTTCCTCCGCAACATTCAGGTTTGGAGGTTGTACTCAATTAGAGGTTCCTCCTACTTCAACAACATTTAAGTCGAATGTAGGAGTTATGTTTTCCTCAAGGGTGACTTCTAGAGATGATCCCCTTTTGAATTCTTCCAGTCTTTTCAACTTCATCTTTCCCTGCCATCAAGCGATGAGTTCGCCAAATTAGTCCATAATAAAGTAAAGGAAGATGGAGGTTCAAGCCCTCTTTCAGCGCCAAAATGTTAATGATAAAAGTCGCCAACACCCAATTTAAAGTTCATCAATGTATATTAGATGAAATTTAGAGATTAATTGATCTAAAGGATGCTAAATGATAATCCAGTCTCAATAAGCTCAACCTATTTTGTCGTTTCCTAGATATCAAGATCCTAAGTCTGAAGAGTAGTTACCCTTCCTTCAAGAGGTGAGTATCACACATACGAAACTTAAGAATCAACAGTTACCTTGGGAAGGGCAATATAGGCTTACAGAAGGTTGAGAACTTTATTAACACAATGACCCCTAGATCGAAGATAAAATAATATATATATATATATATATCGACCAGGGAAGAAATAGGTAATGCACTACAACAATGGGTTTTATAACATATCATAACCCCATTTTGACTTAAAATGATACTTGCACATCGAACTAGCCGCAAGGAGGCCTTGGCTATGTCAGTAATCATGTCATGGAGTTATAATAGATCCTTTAGCAATGTTGTATTACATTGAGCTTATCGTGGAAGGTTTGAGACGTATGTTTGAGTCACAAGGATGAATTCATTGAGTTCAATCATTGAATTCCACCTTTTTGGACATATTAATGTCTCAAGTTTCCCACAAAAAGAGGTTAGTGATAACTCCCTGTTCAATCAAGATAAACACAATATGATTATTGAATTGAGAAATATTTAAGTCTCGAACTTCTCCTTTTGTTTATTTTGAGTAAGAATTGAAGAAATCCTCAATTTGATTGAGAAATTTGAGTTTGCTCCCAAAGAAAAGAGTACAAGTTTATAGAATGAGAAAATCCCCCTAAGATGTGACCCATAGGGTCTTATTTATCGACAAATCAGTCCTCATTTTGTCATCGGCTTAGCAGAAGCCTCTTTCGGACACGACAACTAGCTTTCGCCGTTTTTGCACCTTTCGATTTCGATGATAGTGTTTTGACCGCCTTTCTTTCTGCTTCGCGTTGTAGCTAGGTCCAATTTGGCTTTCAGAGTGTCGATCTCGGCTTTAGTAGCTTAACCTTGATGTTGCTTTCCATATGTATCGATATCTAGTCCCGGGGTATGGATTGCTTTCGGAGTTTCTTTCGGTCCTCAATGATAGGATTTGGTTCCGGCTTTGAGTCTTTATAGCACTGTTCTTATGCTTTCATCTCTTGTGACATCTGATCCATCTTTTCATTCGGTATCGACACTAAGCAAGTTAGTGTGGATAGCTCTTTTCTTCTTGTAAGCTACGATTTACTTTTGGCGTGCTTTCGGAGTTGATTCTGGTTCTATGACACCATGCTTTCAGTGCACCTCTTGATAACTTTTGAAGCTTGTGTCTTGATATTAGTATCGATACCAAGCAGATTGGTGTTAATAGCCCCTTGCTTTATCCTGCTTTAAGTTTCGGATCATATACTTTTGGCAATCTCTCATTATTGCTTCCGGTACAAGAGAGAATGCTTTTGGATATACTCCTTTTATTTGCTTCTGACTTCATGTTCCTTGACTTTGGCATTCTTTCTCCTTCGAGCCTTCTTTGTTTCGGAAACGAACACCTGGTGTTGGTTTGCCTCCGAAAGTATATTTTCTGCTTTTTCTTTATGATGCTTTCAGTGTCGCCACCAAGTTGATGTTGGTACTGATAACACTCCTGCTGGAGCTTCCACCTTCGTCTAGTCTTGATATTGTGTTTTCGAATACTGGCTTCCACCTTTTGGGCGTATTGCCTTTGTACAATACCTATTCGCTCTGGCTTGTTTACGGCATTGAAATATGGTAGTAACACTAATATCAATAACATTAAAACCACAAAACCATCAAAATAATTTATAAGAACCAAAGTTGAAAACTGTACAAATGTTGCTTGGGAATGGGGAAGAATAGAGGTCATTAGCAAAAGATAAGAAAGTGATTTTCTGAAGTAAAGGCAGCAGATTCGTAAATTTACAATCCTTCAATCCAAAATTGCAATTGTAAAATCATTACTTTATATGAACAAACATCATGTAACTAACCGTCCGGAGTGGACCTAAATTCCAACTCAGAAAAGATCCATCAGAACTTAGTCACTCTAAACAAATCGTAGGTTCCTATAAGGAGATACTAAACAGATATCACATAACAGTCTAAACAAAAATATGAATCTCACACAAAGGAATAGATAAAATATAATATCATAAAAATAGATGTACCATAATAAAAACCATAAAGTCATACATTAGGCTCACAACTAATAACAGGTACATCATTCATTATCTCAAGTACATAACAACAATAATAATAAAGCTACTGTCATAATAACTAAGTCTACGTCAAAAGGCTCCTCCTCCAAGCAATCGTTCATCATCATCATTAATCAACCGTCCACACCTACTAGCATGTTTATGTTAAGAGGATGAAGGTCAGAACATAAAGTTCTGGTGAATGAAATACATATAAGTTTAGAAATGACTACTTGCTATATTTGGTAGTGCAAATTCTTTATGTTATGTCTACACAAACAACATACACACAATTAAACATATGAGGCAGACATCCTAATAGTCACTTAAGGCCTATATGTAAATCTAAGCGCAGACATCCCTACAATCACTTAATACCCCCACAAGTAAATCCAAGGGTGGATATCCTTACAGTCACTTAACACCCTACAACGCGGGCTATATACCTAGTCACTTAAGGCCATTATGTAATTTATTAAGGGTGGACATCCTTACAGTCACTTAATACTCATAGCGGACCCATAGCCACTTAAGACCTCGTCCTAACGTCAACGTTACACAATATATATATTATCTCCATGTAGGTTGAGAAATGTATTGGCCACTTGATATCAAGTTTAGGTAGGAACATCATTTAAGACCCTCCTGGCGGACCATCTTGTTACCATCTAGTTGTCCATGCGGGTGAACTCTTACCCACTTAATATTTCCCTTAAATGATGGTTTCTTTAGGCCTTTTATATAAATTGTCCCTAGATCAACCTTCACTAAGCCCCTAGATAAGAAGCGGACATTACTTGGACAATTACCCACTCATACGCTATTGTCTAATATGACCATTTAATACCTTATATATAGAGTGCTGCAAAAAGCACTCAAATTTCTTCTTCTTAATACCATATGTGGTATTAGAAAGTGTAAATCTGGGTGCTTTTAGCATCACAAGGTGGTATTGTGCTAAAAGCACCCAGTTTTACACTTCCTAATACCATTCATGGTATTAGAAAGAAGAAATTGGGATGTTTTTAGCAACATACTATATATAAGAGAAAGCGGACAACCACTACAACCTCAAAAGGCGGGTCCCATAACCTAGGTAATCAAGGAGTGAACCTTAGAAACGAACCGAGTCCTAACCATTTAATACCCAACAAGAGGCAGGTCAGCCACTTAATACCTTTCCCCAAGGTAGGTCTACTTCTTTCTCTCTCTCCCTCACACACACACGCACGCACGCATGCGCACACACACGTGTGTGTGTATATAAATATACATACACACATATATACATACATACATTAGACATCTCACATTAGGCCGATCACTTGTAAATGCGGGATTTGTCGGGTAGTTCCTGATATGCTTCTACTACAAATTGGGTCTAACCTCATATCATAGTGTGCTAAATCTAATGACACATTACACCTCCTAGACCTCTCACATTAACCAGTCGTACTTTAAATGTTGGATATGCCGGTCGATTACGGACAAACTTTTATTATGTAATAGCTAACCTCGTGCCTTTATGTCATCTACAATAATTTGAGTCATTAACTCACACATACATACAATTCCTATGGAGACATTCAAACTATATTTCCTAATTTAAACGTATTTATTATGCACTTAATACGCATAATAATTATGTTTATTATGCTATTAATATATATATATATATATATGTGTGTGTGTGTGTGTGTGTGTGTGTGTGTGAATTTTGCGAACAAAATTAATGTCCTAACCACATTTGAAATGTCAATACCTATTCAAATTAAAGGTGTAAAAGTTACTCCCATATTCCCTTCAGTCATGGCATAAGTATACTTACTAACATGTAATAATCAAAATGGGAAAATAGCAATATCAGTACAAAACTTATAGCCTAGGTTTAATTTGATTATTTCAACAATAAAAGATAAAGAAAGTGTCATACAACCAATGTATACATATAATTCCTATTTTGGTAAAAAAATATCACTTTTTATGTAAGTTTATATGCAAAACCTTAATATTTTGACATCTTGTAAACAATACGTTCAAATACTCCATTTAAAGAAATAGAGATTTAAACTAATACTATTATTATTATTATTATTATTATTATTATAATTATATATCAAAATTACAAAAGTCTAAATCTATAGAAAAACCTAGTTTGAAGAAGGTAGAATTGAAGATGTAACACCCCACCTCCGCTAGGGTCACTCACAAAGGGAATGCACTAGTTTTGGAGGGGTATTATCGAGATAACATCACAGAATTATCACAAGACAGAACATAAATAAATAATTAAGTAAACAGCGGAAGAATTTTCGAGCAAAACAGAACTTCATTTTATTCCAAAGTAAACCATGTCTCTTACAACCATTTCAAATAACTTCATTACAACTGTCTTGTAATAATAGCCAAAGAAGCAGTAACTTAAAAACAGAAAAACAGCTTATTCCCCAAGTGCAGTAAAAAGAAGCAGCCATAGCAAACCGTACATGCTGAGCCAAAGCAAGTGATATCCAAGCTAAGAGCTAGTGTTTCCTCCCTGAGAACCTGGGGTGGAACGAAAGGAAAAGAGGCGAAAGGAAAAGGGTCAGTCATAAAGACTGAGTAAGTCCTAGTAACTTTCAGTGTAAAAACGGTGAAAAACAACCTGTCATGTATGAACTGGAACTAAACTTAAGAATGGTGTCAAGGTGAACAAGATAGACTAAGGTGATCAGGATAAGTCAAGACAAGTCAAGTAAAGCATCACATGTTAGGGATTTGTTGCATCGACTGTACTAGTATACTAATCCCATATCACAAGTTAATCACGAAATAAGTCCCACGGCCTAATATCATGAAATGACCCTGAAACGGGGTCTGACCCAAGTACGGGTTCCTACGGAGCGATTATCTAGTCGATCGGCTCCCTACAAGTTCTAGCTCATCAAGTGTCCGTGTCATACGGCTAATCACGAATGTAGTCACCTGTGCTGGGTCCACCTTCGGGTGTATCAGCCCTAGGGTGTCAACCCCTGACACGATTCAAGATGCACAGATAAATCTACGGATACCCAGTGCCTGCCCCGGAATACATGCACGACCGTAGTCCACCGAACCTGCACTGGCATACCCCACTGCCGTCGTTCACCTCTTACAATCAGCCCAGTAATCATGCCCCACCCGGCCTAGCCCCAGGGTACCTTGATACATCTAGAGGGTTACTGCTGAAAGGGGTCGTGTCTAGGGTTTCGCCTAACGGATTAGGTCATGTAATTCGTGACCTAACCCGCCTAACCGATTAAGTCATGTAATTCGTGACCTAATCCATTTCCAGTCTAGTCGTGTCAAGATGGTTAAGTATGTCATTTAAATTCGTGACTTAACCCGCCTATGTGTCATGTCAAGTTGGCTAAGTGTTGTCGTTTCAAGTTCATGACTTAGCCCTACAAATCGTGTTCAAGTTGGTTAAGTTGTCTTTTCATGTTCATGACTTAACCCTAATTGGCATTAATTGATTCGTTAATGCACCGAACCACTCACATTGGATCTTATTGTTCGTAGCAACTGGATTTGCCGGGCGGTTCCGGGCAGGTTTACGCTATGAACTTAACCCAACCTCGGGTTTCAAGCGCGATGTGACCAACTACCCACATTGGATCCTATTGTTTGTAGCAACTGGATTTGCCGGGCGGTTCCGGGCAGGTTTACACTACAAACTCAACCCAACCTCGAGTTGGCCACTTTCTTGTTTTCAAAAGTCATGCCCATGTTCTTATCAGATTCGTGCTATTTTCATAGCATGTTCATATAAATTTTATGTCCAACTAAGGCATGTTTCAAGTCAAGTTATGGCATGTTCAAGTCAAGTTTTCGTGCCATATTTCACGTTCTACTTATGCCAAATTTCACGGTTTATGATTATAATCAATTCAAGTTTTGCCTATTCTACCCAATCGTATCCCCAACGTATATAAACGTAGTTCGTTCGCAAGCATAAACAATTCAAGAGATAAAGGGGAATAACACCAAACATGTGATAGGCATATGTGACAATTCCAACATCACTTGCATAATAAACAGGCTATAACATATCACATGGTTTCAATACTAACATGATGATAACTTGGCATAATAATGGGTCCAACTTGGTTTAACATGATGATTTCAACTTTACATCATAGGCATAGTAATCCATGCGGGCATAATAATCATTTTATTAAAAACATGAAACATTAAAGGCATGGTAATTCTAATAGGCATAGTGGATTCCAATTTAGCATTTTTAACATAATGATTCTCATCTAGCATTATAAACATAATGATTCCAACTTTTCATCATAACCTAACAATTCCCAATTTGTCATTAACATGATAGGTATATTAACATCACAGGCATAGTTTCATTAACATCATAGACATGGTTTAATTAGCATCATAGGCATGGTTTAATCAACATAAAGACTTCAATAAACATAGTGATTCCATGGACATGTATTAGTCCAACTTGCCATACAATTAAGCCCAAGTGATTCATAACCACACCAAAATCATGATAAGTTTTACTTGCAACATTGACATAGCAGTATTTCCAAATTATGATTCAAAGTTAAACAATATAAACATGGATTAATAATAGTTCCTAAATCCGGTTTCAATTCATAGCATGTCCATGTTATTTTAGCGTTTTTGCCTAAAAAGTGACATAGAACTTACAATATAAAGCAAGCAATCCAAATCAAAACTTTAAATCAAATAGCCCCAAATCCGTTGTCTAAAGCGTCGTAGTTGTTGTAGCTTCTAGTTGTAGCCTTCAACCATCATCCTTCGTCTTCTTTAATTTTTGTTCTTTGTATTTTTAATTTAGAGTTCTAGGTTTAATGGCGGCTGCATGAGTGCTAAAATGAAATAGTATGATTTAGGCTAGGTCTTAGGGTCTTTTTATAGTTGTAGAAAATTGATTTCAGCCTTTAGATTAACCCTAGAATGGGTCTGAGCCATCCAAAATCGCACAAGCCCCTAAAACAAGACCCAGGAGCCAAAACAGGTGCACCAGAAAAACTGGTCCGACCGGGGGGGGTCGACCCCTGGGTCGACATGGGTGTCGACCCATTGGGGGGGGTCGACACTGGTGTCGACCCTGCCTGGGCGGGATTTTTCCCGCCTACCCTGAATTCTGAAAATTTGAATCTGTTTTTGAATTTGAATTTTTCGTGAAACTTTGCGAGGCCATATCTTGATCATACGGACTCCGATTTACGAAATTTCGGACTCTATTTCGCGTATTTTTCCGAGACGAACGCAATGGCGCAACCCATTTTCCCTGATTTAGATTTTAACATTTAATTCTGCCTTGATTCTTGTCTTAACATGTTGTTAAAATTCGGGTTGTTACATTCTCCCCTCCTTTAAGGATTTCGTCCCCGAAATCTCCAAGTTAGGAAGAACGCATCCTACCATCCATCATCCATCTACTCAAAACATCATCCACAAGCAACCATGGTCCTTAAAAGACTTCTATTGTTTTATGAACACATGCAAAGAGTGTGTGTATATGTTCCTTAGCTAATGCTAATGATCAGGCCTGATTGATCTTCTAAATGCAAAATATGTTTAGTGAAATGAATCCAATATGTATGCAAAATTTTCCTATTATAATTCATAATTTCTACATGAGTGCACAAACATTCAATCATATGCAACAACCAAATGATAGCACAACCAAGTTTCCAAAATAAACACTCATGCATATGCAAGTATGAAACTGTGACTGAGCCGATCTAGTGCCTAATGTGTATTCATGCATCCACGAGCAACCACTTGCGACCACTTGCAACCATTTTGCAATCATAACATGTTTCAATTACATGTTTACATCCAAAAAGATTCTACCTATGGTTTTCATGATAGGATCGAGGAGATAACAAAGCATCTAGAAAAAGAAGTTAACGATGTACCCCTAGAAGGCCCGGTCTGCTTTTTAGGGCAGTCCTTGCTGATGTGTCCAGTCTCCCCACAATGAAAACATTCGCCTTGCTTTCTCTTCCTCTTTCTACAATCCTTGGCTATGTGCCCTTCCGTACCACAGAAATTGCATTTCCTTTTATCACGTAAGTTGTCGTTCTTGCCTCCTTTCTCGGGGTCTACCTTCTTATTCTGAGAATCGTTGGGCTTGACCTCTTTCTTGCCCTTCTTTTCTTCCTCATACATTAGGGCCATATCCACCAAGCTTTCAAAGGTCGCCCCCATGGGCAGATGAGACATGGCCAAACCATGTAGTGGCTCGTTCAAGCCTCGTGCAAAACGTAGCGCCTTTTTCTGAGGAGTGTTGACCAACTCCAATCCGAAGCGAGCAAGCTGATTGAACCGGTTCACGTATTCTTTAACAGTCATATTTCCTTGTTTAAGGGCCAGAAACCGTTCCATTTGGAGACTCTCCTCTGCCGATGACAAGAACTTAAGCCCAAATCTCCCTCTAAAGTCCGCCCAAGTCTCAATGGGCCTAGTAGCGTTGGTGACTTCCCACCAATAAGAAGCTTCCTCTTTCATGAGCCACGCCGCCAACTGTACTTTCCTATTGTCCTCTACCTCAAAGATAACAAACAAGTCTTCGGTTTCCTTCAACCAATTCCGTGCCTCAACAAAAGTTTCAGTTCCTAGGAAATCCTTTCCGCCCATGGCCTTAAAGTCCTTGCATATCTTTGAAAAAGCGGTTTCTCGCGGTGGTTGAGGAGGATGAGGAGGAGGATTGGCTGGGCCTGCCACATTAGCCCGAGCCTCGAGGAAACGACGGAACCAAGTGGGTATATTGACACCCTCGGGAAGATTAAGATCGTCGGCCATGATAAGCTGAAAACGAAAAAGGAAAAGATTCAAACGAGGAAACAAAGATAGTGCTAATGGCTTTTTGGGGAATAGCCTTTTAAAATAAACCAACTTTTCTTGAAAAGTGCTTCTTTGTAAATGGTTTTTCAAAAGGTTTTCAAAACTCTTGCCCAGTCTTGGTAACCTTCTGCTCTGATACCAAATGTAACACCCCACCTCCGCTAGGGTCACTCACAAAGGGAATGCACTAGTTTTGGAGGGGTATTATCGAGATAACATCACAGAATTATCACAAGACAGAACATAAATAAATAATTAAGTAAACAGCGGAAGAATTTTCAAGCAAAACAGAACTTCATTTTATTCCAAAGTAAACCATGTCTCTTACAACCATTTCAAATAACTTCATTACAACTGTCTTGTAATAATAGCCAAAGAAGCAATAACTTAAAAACAGAAAAACAGCTTATTCCCCAAGTGCTGTAAAAAGAAGCAGCCATAGCAAACCGTACATGCTGAGCCAAAGCAAGTGATATCCAAGCTAAGAGCTAGTGTTTCCTCCCTGAGAACCTGGGGGAACGAAAGGAAAAGAGGCGAAAGGAAAAGGGTCAGTCATAAAGACTGAGTAAGTCCTAGTAACTTTCAGTGTAAAAACGGTCAAAAACAACCTGTCATGTATGAACTGGAACTAAACTTAAGAATGGTGTCAAGGTGAACAAGATAGACTAAGGTGATCAGGATAAGTCAAGACAAGTCAAGTAAAGCATCACATGTTAGGGATTTGTTGCATCGACTGTACTAGTATACTAAGCCCATATCACAAGTTAATCACGAAATAAGTCCCACGGCCTTATATCATGAAATGACCCTGAAACGGGGTCTGACCCAAGTACGGGTTCCTACGGAGCGATTATCTAGTCGATCGGCTCCCTACAAGTTCTAGCTCGTCAAGTGTCCGTGTCATACGGCTAATCACGAATGTAGTCACCTGTGCTGGGTCCACCTTCGGGTGTATCAGCCCTAGGGTGTCAACCCCTGACACGATTCAAGATGCACAGATAAATCTACGGATACCCAGTGCCTGCCCCGGAATACATGCACGACCGTAGTCCACCGAACCTGCACTGGCATACCCCACTGCCGTCGTTCACCTCTTACAATCAGCCCAGTAATCGTGCCCCACCCGGCCTAGCCCCAGGGTACCTTGATACATCTAGAGGGTTACTGCTGAAAGGGGTCGTGTCTAGGGTTTCGCCTAACGGATTAGGTCATGTAATTCGTGACCTAACCCGCCTAACCGATTAAGTCATGTAATTCGTGACCTAATCCTTTTCCAGTCTAGTCGTGTCAAGATGGTTAAGTATGTCATTTAAATTCGTGACTTAACCCGCCTACTTGTCATGTCAAGTTGGCTAAGTGTTGTCGTTTCAAGTTCATGACTTAGCCCTACAAATCGTGTTCAAGTTGGTTAAGTTGTCTTTTCATGTTCATGACTTAACCCTAATTGGAATTAATTGATTCGTTAATGCACCGAACCACTCACATTGGATCTTATTGTTCGTAGCAACTGGATTTGCCGGGCGGTTCCGGGCAGGTTTACGCTACGAACTCAACCCAACCTCGGGTTTCAAGCGCGATGTGACCAACTACCCACATTGGATCCTATTGTTTGTAGCAACTGGATTTGCCGGGCGGTTCCGGGCAGGTTTACACTACAAACTCAACCCAACCTCGAGTTGGCCACTTTCTTGTTTTCAAAAGTCATGCCCATGTTCTTATCAGATTCGTGCTATTTTCATAGCATGTTCATATAAATTTTATGTCCAACTAAGGCATGTTTCAAGTCAAGTTATGGCATGTTCAAGTCAAGTTTTCGTGCCATATTTCATGTTCTACTTATGCCAAATTTCACGGTTTATGATTATAATCAATTCAAGTTTTGCCTATTCTACCCAATCGTATCCCCAACGTATATAAACGTAGTTCGTTCGCAAGCATAAACAATTCAAGAGATAAAGGGGAATAACACCAAACATGTGATAGGCATATGTGACAATTCCAACATCACTTGCATAATAAACAGGCTATAACATATCACATGGTTTCAATACTAACATGATGATAACTTGGCATAATAATGGGTCCAACTTGGTTTAACATGATGATTTCAACTTTACATCATAGGCATAGTAATCCATGCGGGCATAATAATCATTTTATTACAAACATGAAACATTAAAGGCATGGTAATTCTAATAGGCATAGTGGATTCCAATTTAGCATTTTTAACATAATGATTCTCATCTAGCATTATAAACATAATGATTCCAACTTTTCATCATAACCTAGCAATTCCCAATTTGTCATTAACATGATAGGTATATTAACATCACAGGCATAGTTTCATTAACATCATAGACATGGTTTAATTAGCATCATAGGCATGGTTTAATCAACATAAAGATTTCAATAAACATAGTGATTCCATGGACATGTATTAGTCCAACTTGCCATACAATTAAGCCCAAGTGATTCATAACCACACCAAAATCATGATAAGTTTTACTTGCAACATTGACATAGCAGTATTTCCAAATTATGATTCAAAGTTAAACAATATAAACATGGATTAATAATAGTTCCTAAATCTGGTTTCAATTCATAGCATGTCCATGTTATTTTAGCGTTTTTGCCTAAAAAGTGACATAGAACTTACAATATGAAGCAAGCAATCCAAATCAAAACTTTAAATCAAATAGCCCCAAATCCGTTGTCTAAAGCGTCGTAGTTGTTGTAGCTTCTAGTTGTAGCCTTCAACCATCATCCTTCGTCTTCTTTAATTTTTTTTCTTTGTATTTTTAATTTAGAGTTCTACGTTTAATGGCGGCTGCATGAGTGCTAAAATGAAATAGTATGATTTAGGCTAGGTCTTAGGGTCTTTTTATAGTTGTAGAAAATTGATTTCAGCCTTTAGATTAACCCTAGAATGGGTCTGAGCCATCCAAAATCGTCACAAGCCCCTAAAACAAGACCCAGGAGCCAAAATAGGTGCACCAGAAAAACTGGTCCGACCGGGGGGGTCGACCCCTGGGTCGACATGGGTGTCGACCCATGGGTCGACATGGGTGTCGACCCATTGGGGGGGGTTGACACTGGTGTCGACCCTGCCTGGGCGGGATTTTTCCCGCCTACCCTGAATTCTGAAAATTTGAATCTGTTTTTGAATTTGAATTTTTCGTGAAACTTTGCGAGGCCATATCTTGATCATACGGACTCCGATTTACGAAATTTCGGACTCTATTTCGCGTATTTTTCCGAGACGAACGCAATGGCGCAACCCGTTTTCCCTGATTTAGATTTTAACATTTAATTCTGCCTTGATTCTTGTCTTAACATGTTGTTAAAATTCGGGTTATTACAGAAGATAAGAGAGGAAGAAGAGATCTAAACCTTTCTCTGGACATCGGAAATGGCAGAATGGAGGCGTGGAAAAGAATAGATGTAGGGTTTTGAATAGGAATGACAATGGGGCGGGTTGGGTGAGTTTCTCATTCCCTAGACCCGACCCGGACTTTTTAAACCCTGTCTTAGACCAGCCCCGTAAGCCGTATGCGGGTCTGGAATTTCATCACATACCCGAAACCTGTACGGATCAGGGTAGACCCGACCTGCCTCATGACCAGGTGATATTGTGTTCAAATGTACATCAAATGTACAAAAATTTATGTACTTATATTTTTTATCACTAAATGATAAATTATATACATATTATAATGTGTTCACAATGATAGGAGGATATAATAAAATGAGTTGTAAGATAATAGTTCAAAATGTATGCATTTGTTATTGTATGACTATCATTGATGCAACTTAATACTATGAATAATTTATAGTTGTTGATTGAAAGAATATAGTATTCAAGTTATAACCATGTATGCCTAAGAAGATTAACAAGTAATCATTATATTTATAAAGTGTTTTAATGATGTTTCAATCATGCGGGTCGGGTTGGGCCGGGTTAGCCGTGCCCTAGACCCGACCCTAGACCCGGACCTCCGAAAGCGGGTCGCGGGTCTACCCGCCCCGAACACCCTATGGGGCGGGTCTAAATGGATAGCCTATGGGGTGGGTCTATATGGATCAAAATAGGGGCGGATCAAGCGAGTTTGGACCCTAAACCTGCCCCATTGTCATCCTTAGTTTTGGATGAGGGTTAGGGGCTATATTTATAGTTGACATCGTATATATAGGCCGTTAGATTCATAGATTAAATCTAAGCAGTCTGTTTGATAAAAAATATAAATAAATCCTTCTTTAAAATCACCTTCACTGGCATCATAAAGGAGGGCGATGGACCGCTCCTATAGGAAGGCGTTTGACGCACTCGGTTGACCCCCTCACCCGCTTTTGGGGTTGAGGCTAGGAGACTAGTTCTTTTGCATGTTTCTTTTACATTAATTTCTGAATTTATTTTGTTGATTGGTTAAATAAGGTAATCGATCAATCAAATAAATTCACAAATTGATGAAAAAGAAACGTGCAGAAGAACTAGTCTCTTGCCCGCTACTTCAAAAGAGGGGTCGATCGCCCCCATTGAAGTGGGGTGATCGCCCTCCTGTAGGGTGCCCAATGAAGATGTTTTTAAAAGAGCTCTTACATCAAATGGACTACTTAGATATAATCTATTAAATCTAACGGTCTGTATACACGAGGTCAACTATAAATATAGCCTCCGAACCTCACTTAAAACCCTATATCTATTCTTCTCCACACCTTCATTCTGCATTTCCAATTTCCAAGAAAGGTTAGGTCTCTTCCACTCTTATCTTCATTTCTACCTTCTCTAAACTAAGTTTCTCTATAAACCTAGAATTTTAGAAAATTGGTGTGTGTATATATATATACACAAAAAAAATAGATTCTAATTCTTATATATATTATAGAAGGATTGGAGCTCGTTCGTGTACGCTAAATCAAGATTTTAATTCTTCAGCAAAATCGACTATTTCTATTTCAAAATCACAGTGAGTGAAATTCATCCAAGTTTACTATTTTCCATGATTTAACCTAAGGTTGTTGACAGAAAGCAAGATAGATATGCCTACTTTAGGAAGAGACAAACTCGGAGAAGGGTAATTAATCACAACCAGAAAAGAAAACAAGTCAGGTCAGAGCAGAATGAAGATAAAAAGTTTGAAACTGATGAGATTGATAACCATGATGATTTCGACAGTGCGAGTGAAGAAACAATCCTGCCAAATATTGACTTGAATGATATAAATATTGGGCATGTACGTCTTAATTCTAGAATAGCCTTGCGGAACAATGTTGTGACCTCTTGTGCTGGAAACAATGCACTGTACAGGGTGAATTAGGCTGTTGTTGTGGATTTGAGTCTAACTGTGGAGGTGGCTAACTTGAATAATATTCGGCAAGGGAGCGTTGAGACGATCGACAACAACAATACCGATGCAAGATTTTATAGCAAGAGTTCTGTATTAAAGGAGTAAAATACCAACCATGGAAAATCGAAAGAACAAGACAATGGTGTCAGCTTTAACGTTGGTCGTGTCCCTGATCACCGCTGCGCTAGTGTAAGCAAAGCAAACACGAGGGAGCAAGGTATTGTGACTTTACCTAATACTGGAAACAAGTAGAAGAATGTTAGAGAGGTGGATGAGGGAAAGAGTAATCTCAACAATATTGAGTAGGAGATGCAGCAACAAAACAGTGCTGCTGTTGTTTCGGAAAGCTCAGTTGCAACCATAGATACCACAGTTTTGCTTGAGGATACTAACATTGTTGCTGACAGGATAAGAACTGCAATGGCAAGAGAAGTTAATAGCGAGGAAAGAAGTGCAACTCTTCTACAGCTACTGGGTTAACGCAAAACCATTCGGGTCAAAGTGAACAACAATGAGTTCAGCAAGTCAAATTTAACTTCCATGTCTTCAGTGGTAAAAAGGGTGAAATCATCAAATTTCCATCTATGGGTGCATAAAGCTTCGCCTCAAGCGCAAGGAACAACGTCTTCATACGCTCATATTGCTCCACCTTCAAGGTATAAAGAGAGACCACCGGATTTGCATATCGAACAAGAAGTTACTATCTCTGGTGACAAAGCGAGGCCGAAATCTACTATAACCCTAACATGAAAAAGGAGATATTGAAGAATTTACTTGAAAAAGGTTAGCTGTAGTGAGTGCAGTAAGCAAGAGTCATTTGTTCTTGCATGTCAGAAAATGTAAGCTGTATTATGTATTGCCATTGTAGTATTGGTGTTAGTCATATGAGAATGTTAGAGAATCACTAATCATCTGCTCTCCCTGCAATAAGCGCATAGTTGATATACTTAGGGTATATCACCTGTACTTCCATGTATTTTAATTTTCTTCTTTAATAAACAGTGTTACGGATCATCATAAAAACCAGTCGGCTTTGCCAAAAAAAATTGAATTATTATAAAAAGAAAACAATATCAAATCTCTTAAATTTATTTATGAAAAGAGAATTATATCATTTGTTTATGTTTGTAAGAAAAAATGATAAATTTATTTGTGTATGTTGGTTTGGATTATCGGAATAATAAAAGAAAAGCATTTTGTGTTGTATAATTCTCTATATTGGTCAAATTCATCTTATTTTATTTGTCTAAATTCATATGTGTGGTTTTATGCAAAAGATTAAAATTTAGAAAAATTGTAAATTTGAATAGGTTTAAATCCTACTTTATAAAAAATAATATTTAACCGTATTTCTTAGAACACGTCCAAATATTAAGGTTTTGTATATTGTTAGACCAAAAATTGGGCCTAACACCCAATTGCAGATCACATATCACAAAATGCAGAAAAGAGTAAATAAAGAGGAGACACACAAGGTTTTTATAGTGGTTCGGCTGTAGATGTAGCCTACGTCCACTATATAATCTTATTGTTATACTGACAGATTACAAGAATCAGTTACATGTAGACACACAATTCGTGTGTTAATTGTATTGAAAAGATAAGAATTTGAGTGTATGAAGGTGCAAAGTCCTTGCATTCAGTAATGGTGGAAGCAGTGAAGAAGAATGGCCAAAAGATCCTTGAAAATGCCTTCAAATGGTGTATTTATAGCTGTTTCCTGAAGGCGGTTCATGGGACACATGGCACGCATCCCAAAAATCTTGAAATGTGGTGGAAAACGTCCAGACATCATCTCCAAATCGTCATGTGACATGTGTAATCAGATCCATGCAAGTTGGAGTGAAAATAGCCTTGAGAATAGGTCAGAACAAGCTGCGCAGGAGCAGGTGCGGGGATCGGATCGTGGTGGGGTACGTGGCACACGATCCAGGATAATAGGAGCAAGATGTGGCATGAGAATAGGTCAAAACAGGGAGCGTATCTGTAGGTCGGAAGTTCGGATAGCGATCATGGGGTCGGATCGTGGTCATGGGTCAGATCGTGATATGGCTATCACGAGCCGAGTCTGGTCGTGAGCGGCATAGTGAAGCTGGAGTGAAGTGCTGGCGATCGGGTCGTGGTAACCGCGACCCCTAGGAGGGCGACCCCTAGGATCGGATCGTGACCTAGGGGGGCGACCCATAGGATCAGATCACTACCTAGGGGTGTGACTTCTATGATCGGATCGCTACCTAGGGGTGCGACTCCTAGGGGGCGAACCGGTCTAGAATGGTGAGAAATGATACAAATTCCAAGCTAGCAACGCTCCTCCACTTCATCCAAGTAATTTCCAGTCTACACTCAAGTCCTGAGTTGTTCCATATGATAGAAATTCGTGTTGAGACGATCTTTGCCAAAAGATAGTGTAACAAGTTGCCCCCAGAACATATCTTGCTGATTGAAGGAAGATGTGTTCTGGATAATCTGAGAAATCCAAATTCAGAATGCGACGATCACGCCGGATCGTATTAAGGCCAGAAAACCGACGATCACACGGGATCGTATTAAGGCCAGAGAAATCCAAGAAGGCCAGGAGTTTGGACCCGCAAGAAGATAAAACAAATAATGCAAGAATATTTCCTAGATGGCCTTACCGAAGTAAACCATCTGAGAAGATGTTATAAGGGTTCCAAGACGGCCTTACCGGAGTAAGACGACCAAGGAAAAGCAACGAAGGTTCCAGGACGGCCTTACCGGAGTATGACGACCAAAGAAATGCCATGAAAGTTCCAAGACGGCCTTACCGGAGTAAGATGACCAAGGAAAATCACATGAAGGTTCCAAGACGGCCTTACCGGAGTAAGACGACCAAGGAAAAGCACATGAAGATTTGTTTATACTGGACGGATCCAGTTAGGAGCCGGAGCTCATGTTCGTACTGGACGGATCCAGTTGGGAGCCGGAGCTCAATGCTTATTGCTAATTCAAGAAAGCGCAGCGGTCGTTTGCCGGACACGACTGGAGACCACAAGTAGGTTCCGTGCGTGTGGGCTGATGTGACGGCTCTTATTACATGCAGGGAAAACAAAGGAGGGCGAGAAGTCGCCTAAAAACCTAAAAACATGAACTGTGAACCGGAGTTCAGCAAACTGAAGAGATCCGCTGAGTGGGATCAGCGAATGATAATCCCGCGATTGCTCGATCCAGGATCGTTCCCTCTCTGGGGAATAGGTGGTGGCAGCGCAGGTGTAGGCGTTGTTGGTCGAGTGACATATTCGGGTAGCTCTACTCGTCTGACCCGATCCTCAATAAGATCTCGCAAATGTCTGCAGTCATCAGTGTTGTGACCGTCTATGTCATGAAATATGCAGTGTCTGCTAGAATTGCGTTGTGCTAGTGTCAGCTCCCTCTTGGGAGGTCTCGGATAGGAGGCAGCACCTCCTGTATCCATGTATATGTTGCTCAGAGTATCATTAAGTTCAGTGTATTTGTCGTATCTGGACCCTCTCCGGGGTGGAGCATTACGATCATTTGTAGCAGGGGTCTTTCTTTTACCCTTGTCATTGCCTTTTCCAGGATTGGGCGGTTCTCCATCTCCGAGCATGTTGACTTCGAGGGTTTTCTTCTCGGAAGTTGCATCTTCTTCCCGCAGAAATCTATCTGCTTCAAGGTAAAATTCGCCGATATTTCGTGGTGGATCTCGGTACAAAGATTTTTTTGAACTCCGAGTTATCTAGAACGCTGGATAATGCTGCCATCAGTACCATCGATTGCTCAGGACGATCCACTGATGCTGCTGCAACGTTGAATCTTTCCAGGAAAGAACGCAGAGTTTCTCTGGGCCTCTGCTTGATTGTAGTGAGTGACATGACGTTCTTAGGTCGAGTGATGTGGACCCGAAACTGTTCAAGGAAGCATGCGACCAACATGTTCCAACTGTTGATCGATTCTGTTTCCAGCTGCCGAATCCACATGGCTGCTATATCAGTCAGAAAGAGGGGAAAACACTTTGCCATGACGTTTTCCGATGCCGATTGAACTTCCATATGCCGTTTGTAACGCATGAGATGCACGGTAGGATCTGTTCTGCCGTTGTAAGGCTCCAACTGCGGAAGTTTGAAATCTGGGGGATTGCGAGAATTCCTGATTTCCTGTGTGAACGGATTGTGATTGACGTCGTCCACGTCATTCTGATAGGTGCGGCCTCTCGAGAGGCGTTGAATGAGATCTGCTAGCCGATTTCCTTCAAAAAGCTGTTGTAAACTACCAAAATCAGAGCTGGTGCCCCCAGCGTTGAATGCAGGAGAAGATGGAAGTTGGTGAGCTATCGCCTGGGGATCGCGGCTCGCGGATCGTGGATCGAGGGTAGCGACCCGACCCGGTTCGAGGGGGACGGTTCGTGAGGTAGGTTCGTGAAGTCCAGCTCGTGAGGCCGGATCGTGGAGTAGGGGGGCGATCCGACTGGGTCCAGGAGGTTGGTCACGAACTGGTTGTTGTTGAGCAAGCGGGAGCGAGTTGTTGGGATCGGTTCGTGAGCCTAGTAGTGTTCCACGATCCGGGTCGCGGTGCAGAGGTGTATCACGAGACGAGTTCTGCTGTTGAATGGGGGGTTGCCCCCGAGTCTGGGTGATACTCGAGCCGCGTCAATGGCTTCGTTTCCAGTGATTTGGGCGTTGCTCGGCCTTCCATCCATCCGAGCGAAGAATTGGTTGATCATTTCCTGTTGTTTCTGGAGGAGATCGTCCTGCCTTGCCATCTGGGTCCTCAATTCAGCGAGAACTCCATCCATCTCGTCTCTAGTCAGGTATGCTGATGGGTCTTCATGAGAGGAAGCTTCCTGGCTTGCCTCGTTCCTTGTGCCTTCAGCATCAGCATCATCGGCATGAGAAGAAGTTCCAGTCTTCTTCCTTTTGTTCGCCATTGAGTTTCCTTTCAAGCTAGAAGTTGAAGTTTTTGTTTGCCCCCCTTCCTGGCGCGCCAAAATGTTAGACCAAAAATTGGGCCTAACACCCAAATGCAGATCACAGATCACAAAATGCAGAAAAGAGTAAATAAAGAGGAGACACACAAGGTTTTTATAGTGGTTCGGCTGTAGATGTAGCCTACGTCCACTTTATAATCTTATTGTTATACTGACAGATTACAAGAATCAGTTACATGTAGACACACAATTCGTGTGTTAATTGTATTGAAAAGATAAGAATTTGAGTGTATGAAGGTGCAAAGTCCGTGCATTCAGTAATGGTGGAAGCAGTGAAGAAGAATGGCCAAAAGATCCTTGAAAATGCCTTCAAATGGTGTATTTATAGCTGTTTCCTGAAGGCGGTTCATGGGACACATGGCACGCATCCCAAAAATCTCGAAATGTGGTGGAAAACGTCCAGACATCATCTCCAAATCGTCATGTGACATGTGTAATCAGATCCATGCAAGTTGGAGTGAAAATAGCCTTGAGAATAGGTCAGAACAAGCTGCGCAGGAGCAGGTGCGGGGATCGGATTGTGGTGGGGTACGTGGCACACAATCCAGGATAATAGGAGCAAGATGTGGCATGAGAATAGGTCAAAACAGGGAGCGTATCTGCAGGTCGGAAGTTTGGATCGCGATCATGGGGTCGGATCGTGGTCATGGGTCGGATCGTGATATGGCTATCACGAGCCGAGTCTGATCGTGAGCGGCATAGTGAAGCTGGAGTGAAGTGCTGGCGATCGGGTCGTGGTAACCGCGACCCCTAGGAGGGCGACCCCTAGGATCGGATCGTGACCTAGGGGGGCGACCCATAGGATCGGATCGCTACCTAGGGGTGTGACTTCTAGGATCGGATCGCTACCTAGGGGTGCGACTCCTAGGGGGCGAACCGGTCTAGAATGGTGAGAAATGATACAAATTCCAAGCTAGCAACGCTCCTCCACTTCATCCAAGTAATTTACAGTCTACACTCAAGTCCTGAGTTGTTCCATATGATAGAAATTCGTGTTGAGACGATCTTTGCCAAAAGATAGTGTAACATATATAAACTTACATAAAAAAACATATATGTACCAATTACACACACACACACCTGGTTTATCTTTTATTATTGTAACAATCAATCATAAGAACTAGACAGTAACAAGATGGTCTGCTAGAGCATCATTTCTTTTTGTTTGACCGCGATTTAGGGTTAGCGTTTTCTGTTTGAATCTTGAGTTTCTTCTGCTGAAAACAAATTTTAGTGGAAGAAGTAACAAATGCTGTTGAGAATCTCCACTAAGTGGCGATTCTAAAAAAAGGATCAAATTCAAAGTTTCCAACACCAAAAAGCCACTCTTTTTCTACGTTAATCTCGCTAAGAGGTACACGCAGCAGTATACTGATGTTCAGCTTTCTGCGCTTGAGATTCTCAAGCGCAGAAAGCTGAACATCAATATATTGCTGCGTGTATGGTTGAGATGACAATTCCAATAATTGTTACCATTTGCGAAAATTCTGAAAAACAACGAATTCTCTATTGAGAAAAGGATCATAACATCTACTGTTGACATAAAGGATATGTCCAGAGGACGATAAACCCAAAAGGCTAAGATCGAGATACTGCTTGTGAAATCGAAGCAATTTGATGAACTGATGATGGAAGCTGCTGCTGAGGAAAGAGAACCAGCAAACGCAGACGATACAAATCAGTGTATAAAGTTGAAACTTGAAACATAAGTTGGATATCATATTTTCTATTTCTTTTATTTTTATTGTTACTGTTTTTTGAAGGGAGAAAACCTGAATTTTGTTTGGTGTTGTTTTGATATTTCTTTAATGACGTTTTTAGTATCAGTTATGAGTTGTTATTTGATGAAGTAGAGTTATTATGAACTCATATTTTCCTTTTCCATTTAAGACAATGTTTATTAATGTGTTTGCATGCAATGATAAACAAAAAATATTATTGAGATTTAAAAAAAAAAGGATGGTCCGTCAGAACGATCTTAAATGATATTCCTATCAAGATCTAGTATTAAGTAGCCGTTAATATTTCTCAATGTATAAGGGGAGAATATATATTATGTAATGTTGACGTTAGGACGTGAACTTAAGTAGCTAGGGGACCATCATGAATGTTAAGTGGCTAAGGAATGTCCATTCTTAATAAATTAGACAATGACCTAAAATGACTAGGTATAGCCTACCTAGTAGAATATTGAGTGACTGCAAAGACATTCGCACTTAGATTTACTTATGAAATTATAAGCTACTGTAAGATGTCCACCTTAGATTTACATATAGGTTTTAAATGACTGTTAGAATGTTCGTCTCATATGTTAAATTATATATATTATTTACGTAGACATAACATGAAAAAATTACACTACCAAAATATAGAAAAGTCATTCCTAAAATTGTATGTATTTCATTTACTAGAACTTTATGTTCTGACCTTCATCCTCTTAGCATAAACATGCTAGTACATATAGGACAATTGATTAATAATGATGAACAAATGCTTGAAGGAGGAACCTCTCGACGGACTTGATTACTATGGCAACAGCCTTATTACTATTGTTATGTACTGTACATAAAGAATAATGCACATGTCATCATCTGTTATACTTGTATCTAACTTTATATCATTTAATGTCATTTCCAAGAAATAAATCCGAACTTTCAGATGACTCATCCTTCTAATCCAGTTCATTTAATGTCATTTCCAAGAGCCCGAGAAGATACAACTTAGGTACATCAATAGTACATAAACGACTATCATTGACAACATATATAATTTACAATGCTCGTAAATGAGTCATATATACAAATCATCCAAAAAAACTACGAATACAACACATAAAATTGCTAGATCATTCAAAACTTCTTCAAATTCATTACTTAAAACTATACAAATATTTACAGGTTATAAGCATAAATATAAATAATTAAACTTGGAATGAGGACTTGGAAACAACAATTAAGAACATAAAACACATAAATATTTTTAATGTCTGAATTATCCATCGGAGGTTTTTATTTTCCATTAGACATCAAAAACCATCGAAAAGGACCACCACAAGATAACCTACACATCACCATTAGGAAAAGTAAGCTAGCACCTACACACAATAATGAAAATATACATTACACAGTACACACGGAGATATAAATATATAATTCTGTTACCGCCTAATAACCCATGTTAAAGGATAGGAGATATTAACTGGAAGACGAAAACAGAATGTTGCAGTACTGAAATTAAACTCAAGTTCGAAGGCAAAAGGCACACAAAATAAAAAGGCATTTCAAACGTTTTCTGACCAAAGCCTGTGAAGGACTAGATTAAACACAACAACTTCATTGTGCCACCAAAGCCTACAGAAACTTTTTGCTAACAAATTGATGGAAAAAAGATTTCGAATGTAAATAATAAGGTGAGCATTGTCCGTCCGGTGTGGGGGAAAATCATCAGAAACACCTAAGGTGTCTCAGTTGACCATAATGGATAACAAACAGATCATCCAGAAAGTTAGTCTGCAAGATATGCATGCTTCAAAGAAAAACAAATCACAATTTCCCCTACAAACCCACCACCTAGAATATGAATTTGGATCCATACTGATGCACTAACAATCATTCTAGATTTGAAGATGTCACCCAAAAAGAATGGTTTTCTAATTCACCCCAAGAATAGGATAAATATAATTTCATCACAGCTTCACAAGGTAAAGCGTAAAGTTATCCAACAAATAAATGGGCTGTCAAATAATACTTGAAGACAACATTCGCTCCACCATTAGGAATGATGATCAGAAAATAATCCAATGATTAAAAAAGACACTCAAAATGAAAAGGACTCTGAAATGTTTTATGACACTCACCCAAAAAAGGAATAGGCTGAACATTTTTCTTCATAGTGCATACTTGGAAAAAAAACTACTAGTTAATAGATTGAAATATAAAGAAATAATTCACCACTATATACGGGGATAAGGCCGCCGTCATCAGATAAAAGGGATATTTTCATCAGAAACACAAGATGTTTCGGACGACCATCGTGAGAAAATCCAAATATCATCATTTGACAACTTAATAAACAATAAGAGCACTTATAGCATGAGCAATCATATCTAGTATAAGTATCTAGAAAATTTGTTAAAAGAACATACAACTTTACTACGAGCATCCTATTGAAATATAATCCAATTTTATTTTCCACGGATTATATCTTAGTAGAGAATTATCAAATAACAAAAAAAAATGTGACTGACAAATCATCCATCTCACAAACTATTTTTGTTATTTATACATGACATTTAACATACAAAAGCTTAAGATGAGTATTCACAAACTTGCAAAAATACAGCCATCAATCAGACATAATACATGAATAACACGACAATCTAGTGGAATAATCAAGTGGAATACTTCACAAAGAAACAAAACTGAATACTAAATACAGAAACAAACCTGATGTTGTAATGGCAAACGAGAAACTTAACATGGTGAATGGACTCGAACATTCTAGACTTACTTAATGCAAGAGTCTGAGCACATGTCTCCAGCGAAAGAAGTTCACAATGGCTAGGCCAAACACGTAATACAGATTGTTCAGTGTCACGAGTAAAAGACCTTAATGATTCATGCATCAAAATACTGATTCATCCTCAAATACATGTTTGGTATTTTTCTATCAAAGGTCAAAAGCTGCCAAGTCAAAATAGGGATACAGCTCAATAATACATATTGGGACTTCCATACAATGTGATTTTTAAATGTTTTTTACCATCCAAATATACGAAAAATAAATATCACAAATATGCATGCTTCATTGAGAAAACAATAATTTTCACCGTATAATCTCCGATCTATAGCTTGAAGTTAGATCAATGCTGATGCGCTAAAAATAATAATAATTTCAAGACAACACACTCAAAATAAACGGTTTTTATTTTCCATTAGGCATCATTAATACATAGTTTTGCTAACAAATTGATGAAAAAAATGATTTCAAATGTAAATAATAAGGTGAGCATTGTCCATCCGATTGGGGGGAAAAATCATCGGAAACACCTAAGGTGTCTCAGTTGACCATAATGGATAACAAACAGATCATCCAGAAAGTTAGTCTACAAGATATGCATGCTTCAAGAAAAAAAATCACAATTTCCCCTACAAACCCACTGTTATCAACCAATCAGTAGAAACGTCTGAAAACCGTTTCTATGAACAGCAAAGCCTTTAAGCGTTAGTAAGACTGATTCAATGATATTGCAATTTGCAAGACCATTGAATCAGTCTTACTAACGCTTAAAGGCGTTGCTGTTCATAGAAACGGTTTTCAGACGTTTCTACTGATTGGTTGATAACAATCTTGAAACGAAATCGCTGATTGTTGCTTTTGTTTGCAGACGACGATGTCGCAAAGTAGCAACGACAAATCTGTGCCCGCACGGACTGTGCCACCAGCTCTGCCTCTGGTTCCACCGACTATTCCATATTCACATGGCGAGAGACCAGAGAAGTTTAATGGCCAGGATTTCAAACGCTGGCAACAAAAGATGCTTTTCTACCTGACAACCTTGGGGCTGGCCAAATACCTCCAAGAGGATCCACCGTTCGTTGAAGAACTGGAGCCTTACGCCACAAAAGTCGAGGCTTTAAATACATGGAAGAATTCTGACTTCATCTGTAAGAATTACATTCTCAACGGTTTAGATAACAGTTTGTATAATGTATATTGTACCGTTGAGACTGCAAAGGTTCTCTGGTTATCACTTGAAAAGAAGTACAAGACTGAAGATGCCGGAATGAAGAAATTCATTGTCAGAAAGTTTCTTGTAACAACCCGTATTTTCAATAACCTGTTATAACATAAATCGAGGCAGAATTTAATTTATAAATCTGAATCAAGGGAAACAGGCTGTGCCATTGCGTTCGTCTCGGAAAAATACGCGAAATAGAGTCCGAGTTTTCGAAAATCGGAGTCCGTATGACCCGATTAAGGCCCAACGAAGTTTTCAGAAAATTTCAAAGTAAAAACAGATTTCAAATTCAAGTTTGAATTTGGAAATTAGGGCAGTTGGGCGCAGGCGGGAAATTTCCCGCCAGACCACCCATGTCGACAGCCCTGTCGACTGGGCAGTCGACATGGTTAGGCCCAAGTCGACAGCCCTGTCGACTTGGGTGTCGACTTGGTTCAGCCGGGCAGTTTTGCCTGGTGCACCATTTTGGAGTTGTGTTGAGTTTGGGGGCCAGATTCGGTTTTGAGGGCTGAGATTGGAATTAGGGTTTAATCCTAAGGCTAAAACTAATCCTAATCTCTATAAATAAGACCCTAGACCCAACCTAATCATCATTAATCAACCCTACAACTAAACTATGGCAAAATCATTCCTCTCATGGCCTCCACTCTCTTCATAAAATTCTAAGTTATTTCTATGAGAGATTTTCCATGCATACAAGTGTTTTCAAGCTTGTATGAGTGTCATTAGCTTGCATTCAAGTCAAGTTTCCATATTTACATCATAAAGCAAGGGTTTTGATCATTTTGGCTCAAGGGTTTTTCTATTGGAGCTTGCATTTTGGGTTTATTTGATTGCATAAGGGCTTTGTCTCAATCTATATATATTTTTGTGTCTTCATAAGCATTGTAAGCCCTTTTCTACTTTCATATTTAAACTCTAAAGTTAAATGAATGATGCAAGTTTGGTTGATCATTATGATATGCAAGTTTGCCATGATATGCAAGTTTACTATGTCATGTTATGCAAGTTTGATATGTTATGATATGCAAGTTTGCCATGTTATGTTATGCAAGTTTGCCATGTTATGATATGCAAGTTGTCATGTTATGTATGCAAGTTTGGGTGGATCATTTTACTCATGTTATCATGTTATGCAAGCTTACCTTGAGTATATGAACATAAAGCTTCAAGCTTTATGCTAAAGGTTGCATTTTGGCAACATGTAAGTTATCATATCTCTTATGATAACTTGCATGTGAGGCTAAATGCGAACTTATGGCCATTTCTACATGTCATTTATCACCATGTATCACCAATATGCTAAGTTTGGTTTTATGTATGCTTTTGAGGCCTAAAAATGTAATATGCAAGTATATGAACATATGTACATTTCATATGCCACCATGTTAAACTTGTGGCTTCAACACCTTTATGTCATGATTATGCCAAGTTCCCTCTTTCTATCCTTTATGCGCTATTGCGATATGTAAGCGATGGGATTGCGTTTGGGGTTGGGTAAACTTAAAAGACATAAAAACATAAGATTGGGAATTTACCTATTAAGTTAGGTCTACCCATTGGGAATTTACCTAATAAGTTAGGTCTACCCAAATGCTTGAAAACTTGTAATATGTTTTGGAAACATAATGGACATGACACTTAGAAAATATAAGTGTGACCAACTCGAGGTTGGGTTGAGTTTATAGCGTAAACCTACCCGGAACCGACCGGCTTAACTAGTTGCTACAAACAATAGGACCCAATGTGAGAAGTTGGTCATGTTGTACCTTGAACCCGAGGTTAGACCAAGTTGTGGTATAAAGCTACCCGGAACCGACCGGCTTAACTAGTAACCGCAACGAAGTCTAATGTGAGAGGTTAAGGCACATTAATTAATTAATGCCTCATGGTTAGGGTTTAAGTCATGGTCCACTTAATACTTAATCAATGTGGGCTTGGTAGATTAATCAGGGTTAAGTCATGAACTCATCGTTACACTTAACCAAGTTAATCCATGATTAGAAAGAGGGTTAAACCGTACTTAACCCACTAGAAAATCCTAGCAACGGGGGTCCACTCCAGCAGTAATCCCAAGTTTGTATCATCATGACCCTAGGGACTAGGCTAGGGTGGGGCACGATTACTGGACTTGAGGTAAGTGACCAAAAACGACGGCAGAGTGGTACGCCGGTGTAGTTCCGGACGGACTATGGTCGTGCACGTAGTCCGTAGCCGGAGAAAATCAAGCACGGGTACCAGTAGATCTAAGACTGTGCACTTATATTTATGGTGTCCAGGGGTTGACACCCTAGGGCTTGATACACCCGACGGGAGACCCAGCACAGTCTGACTACAATTATGTTTGGGCCGTATTGACGCCAACACGTGACGAGTTAGGCTTATAGGGAGCCGATCGACTAGACCGTTTGGTTGGACCTCGTATTAGGGTCACTTCATGTTATTGGGCCAAAGCTTGGGCCAAGGGATCAATACTTGTTTATTCAAGTCATGTTAGCTTGCTAGTACACCTGTGGTGCAAAAACCTTAAACCTGATTATGCGATGACACCTTTATCTACCTTGTTAGTTAATCATCATGCTAGTATGTTGTTATCCTTATGTTCATCCCTGCTTCTCATGCCAGTTAACTTTATCAGTTTACATTGATTGTAGTAGGGCTTACTCAGTCTTTTTGACTGACCTGTTTTTCTTTCGCCTCTTTTCTTCCGTTGCCCCCCCCCCAGGTTCTCAGGGTGGGAATATTGGAGCTTAGCTTGGATTTCTGATCGCTTGCTTGTGGGATTTTAGCTCATGTACGGTCTTGACATGAAGCTAGCTATGGTTATCACTTATTTTGGGGATAGTACTTATGTATTTCAGTTTTTCAGTGATGTTGTTTTTATCTAGACTTGTGTATTTGGAAAGTTGACATTATGTTGTACCAGACTTGTTTTGAAATAGTTTGAAATCTTCCGCTGTTTTACTTATCTTATTTACTCTGTTTACATATATACATATGTTCTTGTTCTGCCTTGATATATCATTATGCATGTTTACCCGGTACAAACGCCCCTCCAAAGTCAGAGTGCTTGCAAGAGCCACCCTGGCGGAGGTGGGGTGTTACATTTGGTATCAGAGCATATGGTTTACGAGAAGAAACAAAAAGGTTTTTAAAACTTTTGGAAAACTATTTTCAAAACCAAGTATAAAGTATTTTCCAAAGAAAAGTCTAGTTTATTTTAAAGGCTATTCCCCAAAAAGCCATTAGCAAAATTCCTTCGTTTTTCTCCATTCTGAATCTGTCTTTTTCTTCGTTTTCAGTATGGCCGATAACTTTGCTATTCCGGAGGGAGTACACGTACCTGTTTGGTATAGGAGACTTTTGGAGGCTAGGGTTACCGAAGCCGGCCCCGCAGATGTTCCTCCTCCTCCTCCGGTAGTTAATGTTCCTCCTCCTCCTGTCGCTGATGTTCCTCCTCCTCCTGTCGCTGAGGTTCCTCCTCCCCCTCAGCATCCTCAAGATGACTTCGCAAAGACTTGCAAAGATTTCAAAGCAATGGGTGGCAAGAACTTTCAAGGCACTGAGACTTTTGTAGAGGCCAGAAATTGGTTGAAAGAGACCGAGGATTTATTTGCTATCTTTGGGTTAGACGATCAGAGGAAGATCTTGTTGGCGGTTTGGCTTATGAAGGATGAAGCCGCTTATTGGTGGGAAGTCACCAATGGTACTAGGCCTGTTGAGACTTGGGCCGATTTCAGGGCAAGGTTCGTGCTTAAGTTTCTATCTTCTGCTGAGGAGAATCTGCAAATGGAGAGGTTCATAGCTTTGAAACAAGGAGATATGTCTGTCAAAGAATATGTGAACAAGTTCAATCAGTTAGCTCGTTTTGGCTTGGATATGGTGAGTACTCCTCAGAAGAAGGCTCTTCGTTTTGCTAGAGGATTGAATGAGCCGTTGCAGAGATTGGCTATGTCACATATTCCCCATGGGGCCACATTTGAGAGCTTGGTTGATATGGCGTTACTTCAAGGAGAGGTCAAGAAAGAGATCAAGATGAATGATACTCAAGCCAAGAAGACTGATTCCCAGTGGAAAGGAAATCAGGGTAATCCAAGTGGTCAGAGCAGTCAAGGCAATCAGAACAAGAACAAGAACAAGAGTCAAGGCAACAAGGGGAACAACAACAAGGGCAATAACAACAAAGGGAAGTGCCATTATTGCGGTTCAGTTGGGCATCTTATTAAGGATTGTAAGAAGAGGAAAAGGAAGAATGGTGAATGCTTTTTCTGCGGGGAGACTGGACATTTCAGTAAGGATTGCCCGAAGAAGCAAGGGCAAGGCCAGGGTCAGACTCAGCGTGCTGGACCTTCAGGAGGGCAAGTTCATGCTCTCAATGCCGCTCCAGTTCCCGATCGAGGTAGTATTTCTGTTGAGAGCCTTGTATATATTTCTGATTTTCCAGTTCGTACCTTGTTTGATTCTGGTGCATCGCATAGCTTTATCTCATCTGATCTTGTTGATAGTTTGCACCTTAGTACTAGCTTGGTAGATGATCCCGTCTGTGTCTCAAATCCTATTGGGGGTTCCGCCCATCTGTCTATGATATGTGGGGATTTGAGGATCTCTATACTGAGTGTAGAGTTCTTGTGTAGTGCTTATGTTCTTGGTTTTAGGGGATACGGATTGATATTGGGCATGGATTGGTTGTCCAGATATGGAGCCATCCTTGATTGTGAGCATAGGGTTGTGAGGCTCGTGACTCGCCTCGGAAACACCCTAGAAATTTCTTGTAATCCGAGAGGTCCCGTCATGTTGTGCTATCTTGAATCACTCGACTCGTCAATGGAAACTCTTCAGTCTGTGAGAGTGGTTCGAGAGTATCCGGATGTTTTCGATGAAGTTAGGGGGTTGCCCCCTAAGCGAGAGATTGATTTCCGCATTTATCTGGTGGATAATGCAAAGTCGGTTTCTTTGCCCGTTCGGCACATGGCTCCGCGTGAAAGGCGGGAGCTAAGTAAGCAAGTGAAGGAGTTGCTTGAGAAGAACTTCATTAGACGAAGTATATCTGAATGGGGAGCGCCTGTGGTATTTGCTACCAAGGCAGATGGTTCTCTCCGACTTTGTGTTGACTATCGAGAGTTGAATAAGCTGACTAAGAAGAACAGACACCCGTTACCAAGGATTGATGATCTCTTTGACCAGCTTATCGGTGCTTCTGTTTTCTCTCAGCTTGATCTTGCTACTAGATTCCATCAGCTCAGGGTAGCTGAAGATAGTATAGACAAGACTGCGTTCAGAACTCCAGATGGATTCTTCGAATGGCTTGTCATGCCGTTCGGCTTGACTAATGCACCCGCATATTTCGTGGACTTGATGAGTAGGGTGTTCAGGGAGTTCTTGAACAAGTTTGTCGTGGTCTTCGTAGATGATATTCTGATCTTCTCTAAGGATGAGGAAGAGCACGCAAGGCATCTCGTGGAGGTGATGGATACGCTTAGAGCGCATCAGTTGAAGGCCAAGTTCTCCAAGTGTCACTTTTGGAGAAGGGAAGTTAGATTCCTTGGGCATATAGTATCTAAGCAAGGCTTAGCGGTGGATCCCGCTAAGGTAGTTGCAGTTCAGGATTGGAAGACTCCAAGGAATGCAACCGAAGTGAGAAGTTTTCTAGGTCTTGCAGGCTTTTACCGGAAGTTCATCAAGGACTTCGCGAAGATTTCCGCTCCTCTCACTAAATTGACGAAGAAGAATTTAGTTTTTGCTTGGAGCATAGAATGCGAGCTTGCTTTTCAGAGGCTCAAGAGAGCTCTCACATCAGCACCTGTTCTAGCTTTGCCCGATGGAGGGAAGTTATTTACAGTATACACCGATGCATGTGGCACGGGGTTAGGAGCTGTTCTGATGCAAGAAGGAAGAGTGATATGCTTTGGCGGTAGACAACTCAAAGGGCATGAGAAGAATTATCCCACTCATGACTTAGAGTTGGCAGCAATAGTATATGCACTCAAGGCTTGGCGCCATTATCTTCTGGGAGAAAGATTTGAGCTTTATACCGATCACCAGTCATTGAAGTATCTCTTTTCTCAGAAGGATCTGAATCTGAGGCAACAAAGATGGATGGAATTCTTGGCGTCCTACGATTTTGAGATAGCTTATACCCCTGGCAAGGGGAATGTGGTAGCAGATGCATTGAGTAGAAAAAGGTTGACTCTGAGTCCTCTATTCGTTGAGATGAAGAGTTTAGAGTATGTGGCAACCTTTGATTTCTCTTTGGCGATTGAGTCGATGACCGGTTCTTTAGCATCTCTGGAACTCAGACCTACCCTTCTTGATCAAGTTGGGGCTTCGCAGAGAGAAGACCCTCAGATAGTTGAGATTATGGATAAGCTGATTCGAGGAGAGGCGTCTAGTCATCTCGCTCGATATTCTATTGATGACAAGGGTTGGCTGAGGAGAGACGGAAGGTTATGTGTTCCAATGGTAGAAGATTTAGTAAGAAAAGTTCTTGAGGAAGCGCATCGCTCTAAGTTGACTATACATCCGGGCGGAGATCAGATGTATAAAGATATGAAGCGCATTTTCTTTTGGCCTGGGATGAAGAAGGATGTGGCAGAGTTTGTCTCTAGATGTATCATTTGCCAGCAAGTTAAGGCCGAGTCGAAGAAGCCCGGTGGGCTATTGCATCCTCTAGACGTTCCACTATGGAAGTGGGAGAGTATTTCCATGGATTTTATCGATGGGCTACCAAGGTCAAGGAAAGGGAATACGAGCATTTGGGTTATTGTGGATAGACTTACGAAGAGTGCTCATTTCATTCCGGTGAAGAGCAAGAGGACCGCATCTTGGCTAGCGTCTGTATATCTTCGTGAGATTGTGAGACTACATGGAGTCCCTTCTAGTATAGTCAGTGACCGTGACCCAATCTTTACAAGTCAGTTCTGGAATAGCTTGCAAGAAGCTATGGGCACGAGGTTGAATCTAAGTACGGCTTATCACCCACAGACGGACGGTCAAACCGAAAGGGTGAATAGGGTACTCGAGGATCTGTTGAGGCTTTGTATTCTGGATTTTGGTGGTACTTGGGAAGACCATCTTCCTCTTGTTGAGTTTGCATATAATAACAGTTATCAGGCAAGCATAGGGATGGCACCATTTGAAGCTTTATATGGGAGGCCGTGCAAGTCGCCTACATGTTGGTGGGAGACTACAGATGAGCTTATACTTGGGCCTGATATGATCAGAGATACATCCGAGAAGGTCGAGTTGATTCGGAGATGGATGAAAGCGGCCCAAGACCGATAGAAATCCTATGCTGATAAGCGAAGAACTGATTTGGAGTTTGATGTTGGGGATATGGTTTTCGTGAAGGTTTCTCCTTTGCGGAATGTGGTCCGATTTGGAGCCGTTGGGAAGTTAGCACCGAGGTTTGTTGGACCATTCCCTATTATAGAGAGGATCAGGCAGATGGCTTATAGAGTGGAGTTGCCGGAGAAGCTTGCCGGAGTACACGATGTTTTTCATGTCTCGCATCTCCGGAAGTGTTTACATGAATCAGCAGAGGTTGTTGAGCCAAGTGTTCTGAAAGATGTGGAAGTGGAGAAAGAGGCTACCTTGAGGAGAGCTCCGATTCGTATCTTGGGGACGGAGACCAAGAAGCTAAGGAATCGAGAGGTCAAGTTGGTGAAGGTTCAATGGGGTGAAGCCGAAGAAGACGCAACTTGGGAAACCGAGGAGAAGATGCGTGGGCTTTATCCATTCCTTTTTGAGGGTACACTCTCAATCTCTTTTCTTTGTTAGCATATCTTTCTCTTTGCTATCCATGTTTATCTAGTTTATCGTGTTAATCTCGTCATGAGAACCTTAGGTAGAAACCCTTTGGATGAAACATGTGTTTGAAACATGTTATGCTTGATGTTTGCAAGTGGTTGCAAGTGTTTGCAAGTGGTTACGCGTGGATGCATTATACACATTAGGCACTAGATCGGCTCACACACTCCTCATATTGCATATGCATGAGTGTTTATGCTTATTCATGGATGAAAATTTTTGTGTTATCACATGGATGTTGCATACGGATGTATGTTATGTGCACACATATAGATGTTATACACTATGTTAGGAATTGCATACATATGGATTCATTTCACTAACATAATTTGCATTGATGATATTTGCATTAGATAAGTACATATACACACACCTTTGCATATGTTCATACAACATTTAGAATCTTGTAAGGACAATGATTGCTCGTGGATGATGTTTTGAGTAGATGGATGTTGGATGGTAGGATATGTTCTTCCTAACTTAGAGATTTCGGGGACGAAATCCTTTAAGGAGGGGAGAATGTAACAACCCGTATTTTCAATAACCTGTTATAACATAAATCGAGGCAGAATTTAATTTATAAATCTGAATCAAGGGAAACGGGCTGTGTCATTGCGTTCGTCTCGGAAAAATACGCGAAATAGAGTCCGAGTTTTCGAAAATCGGAGTCTGTATGACCCGATTAAGGCCCAACGAAGTTTTCAGAAAATTTCAAAGTAAAATCAGATTTCAAATTCAAGTTTGAATTTGGAAATTAGGGCAGTTGGGCGCAGGCGGGAAATTTCCCGCCAGACCACCCATGTCGACAGCCCTGTCGACTGGGCAGTCGACATGGTTAGGCCCAAGTCGACAACCCTGTCGACTTAGGTGTCGACTTGGTTCAGCCGGGCAGTTTTGCCTGGTGCACCATTTTGGAGTTGTGTTGAGTTTGGGGGCCAGATTCGGTTTTGAGGGCTGAGATTGGAATTAGGGTTTAATCCTAAGGCTAAAACTAATCCTAATCTCTATAAATAAGACCCTAGACCCAACCTAATCATCATTAATCAACCCTACAACTAAACTATGGCAAAATCATTCCTCTCATGGCCTCCACTCTCTTCATAAAATTCTAAGTTATTTCTATGAGAGATTTTCCATGCATACAAGTGTTTTCAAGCTTGTATGAGTGTCATTAGCTTGCATTCAAGTCAAGTTTCCATATTTACATCATAAAGCAAGGGTTTTGATCATTTTGGCTCAAGGGTTTTTCTATTGGAGCTTGCATTTTGGGTTTATTTGATTGCATAAGGGCTTTGTCTCAATCTATATATATTTTTGTGTCTTCATAAGCATTGTAAGCCCTTTTCTACTTTCATATTTAAACTCTAAAGTTAAATGAATGATGCAAGTTTGGTTGATCATTATGATATGCAAGTTTGCCATGATATGCAAGTTTA
This sequence comes from Allium sativum, assembly GCA_030737875.1. Lineage (NCBI taxonomy): Eukaryota > Viridiplantae > Streptophyta > Magnoliopsida > Asparagales > Amaryllidaceae > Allium > Allium sativum. The sequence continues at coordinate 344,708,008 of CM060919.1, forward strand.
CTATGTCATGTTATGCAAGTTTGATATGTTATGATATGCAAGTTTGCCATGTTATGTTATGCAAGTTTGCCATGTTATGATATGCAAGTTGTCATGTTATGTATGCAAGTTTGGGTGGATCATTTTACTCATGTTATCATGTTATGCAAGCTTACCTTGAGTATATGAACATAAAGCTTCAAGCTTTATGCTAAAGGTTGCATTTTGGCAACATGTAAGTTATCATATCTCTTATGATAACTTGCATGTGAGGCTAAATGCGAACTTATGGCCATTTCTACATGTCATTTATCACCATGTATCACCAATATGCTAAGTTTGGTTTTATGCATGCTTTTGAGGCCTAAAAATGTAATATGCAAGTATATGAACATATGTACATTTCATATGCCACCATGTTAAACTTGTGGCTTCAACACCTTTATGTCATGATTATGCCAAGTTCCCTCTTTCTATCCTTTATGCGCTATTGCGATATGTAAGCGATGGGATTGCGTTTGGGTTGGGTAAACTTAAAAGACATAAAAACATAAGATTGGGAATTTACCTATTAAGTTAGGTCTACCCATTGGGAATTTACCTAATAAGTTAGGTCTACCCAAATGCTTGAAAACTTGTAATATGTTTTGGAAACATAATGGACATGACACTTAGAAAATATAAGTGTGACCAACTCGAGGTTGGGTTGAGTTTGTAGCGTAAACCTACCCGGAACCGACCGGCTTAACTAGTTGCTACAAACAATAGGACCCAATGTGAGAAGTTGGTCATGTTGTACCTTGAACCCGAGGTTAGACCAAGTTGTGGTATAAAGCTACCCGGAACCGACCGGCTTAACTAGTAACCGCAACGAAGTCTAATGTGAGAGGTTAAGGCACATTAATTAATTAATGCCTCATGGTTAGGGTTTAAGTCATGGTCCACTTAATACTTAATCAATGTGGGCTTGGTAGATTAATCAGGGTTAAGTCGTGAACTCATCGTTACACTTAACCAAGTTAATCCATGATTAGCAAGAGGGTTAAACCGTACTTAACCCACTAGAAAATCCTAGCAACGGGGGTCCACTCCAGCAGTAATCCCAAGTTTGTATCATCATGACCCTAGGGACTAGGCTAGGGTGGGGCACGATTACTGGACTTGAGGTAAGTGACCAAAAACGACGGCAGAGTGGTACGCCGGTGTAGTTCCGGACGGACTATGGTCGTGCACGTAGTCCGTAGCCGGAGAAAATCAAGCACGGGTACCAGTAGATCTAAGACTGTGCACTTATGTTTATGGTGTCCAGGGGTTGACACCCTAGGGCTTGATACACCCGACGGGAGACCCAGCACAGTCTGACTACAATTATGTTTGGGCCGTATTGACGCCAACACGTGACGAGTTAGGCTTATAGGGAGCCGATCGACTAGACCGTTTGGTTGGACCTCGTATTAGGGTCACTTCATGTTATTGGGCCAAAGCTTGGGCCAAGGGATCAATACTTGTTTATTCAAGTCATGTTAGCTTGCTAGTACACCTGTGGTGCAAAAACCTTAAACCTGATTATGCGATGACACCTTTATCTACCTTGTTAGTTAATCATCATGCTAGTATGTTGTTATCCTTATGTTCATCCCTGCTTCTCATGCCAGTTAACTTTATCAGTTTACATTGATTGTAGTAGGGCTTACTCAGTCTTTTTGACTGACCTGTTTTTCTTTCGCCTCTTTTCTTCCGTTGCCCCCCCCCCAGGTTCTCAGGGTGGGAATATTGGAGCTTAGCTTGGATTTCTGATCGCTTGCTTGTGGGATTTTAGCTCATGTACGGTCTTGACATGAAGCTAGCTATGGTTATCACTTATTTTGGGGATAGTACTTATGTATTTCAGTTTTTCAGTGATGTTGTTTTTATCTAGACTTGTGTATTTGGAAAGTTGACATTATGTTGTACCAGACTTGTTTTGAAATAGTTTGAAATCTTCCGCTGTTTTACTTATCTTATTTACTCTGTTTACATATATACATATGTTCTTGTTCTGCCTTGATATATCATTATGCATGTTTACCCGGTACAAACGCCCCTCCAAAGTCAGAGTGCTTGCAAGAGCCACCCTGGCGGAGGTGGGGTGTTACATTTCTTGACTTCAAAATGGTCGATTCCAAAACAGTCGTCAGTCAGATTCAAGAACTCCAAGTTATCATTCATGAAATTCACGACGAAAAGATGGAGTTAAGTGAGTCATTCCAAGTCGCTGCCACTATCGAAAAGTTGCCTCCGTCGTGTAAGGATTTCAAAAACTATTTAAAGCATAAGCGCAAGGAAATGACCATGAAGGATCTGATTGTTCGTCTGCGAATCGAAGAAGACAACAGAAAATCAGAGAAAAAAGCTACCGGTTCATTTCAGGCAAAAGCCAACGTGGTTGAGGATGAAAAGACAAATAAAAGAAAGCGCAAGCAGAATCCTAATGCAAAGAAACAAAAGAAGTTTCAAGGATCTTGCCATAATTGTGGGAAGAAAGGCCACAAAGCAGCCGTGTGTCGTGCGCCCAAAAAGAAGAAACCTGAAGCAAATATGGCAGGAAATTCAGATGATGTCGCAGATATGGATCTGTGTACAGTTGTTTCTGAATGCAACCTTGTTGGCAACAACAAGGAGTGGTTTCTAGACACAGGAGCCACTCGTCATATATGTGCTAACAAGTGGATGTTTACAACCTACAGACCTGCCACTGATAACGAGCAACTATTCATGGGTAACTCGTCTACATCAAAGGTGGAAGGCAAGGGAAAGATTGTACTGAAGTTAACTTCTGGAAAGGAACTAAAATTGAATGATGTTCTTCACTTTCCAGAAATCCGCAAGAACCTGATTTCAGGATCGTTGCTCAGCAAACATGGTTTCAAACTAACATTTGTTGCTGATAAGTTTGTAATATCAAAGAATGGAGTGTATGTTGGAAGAGGATATGTGTGTGATGGCTTGTTTAAAGCAAATGTAACCACTGTTGTACCAAATAATGATATGAATAAAATTGAATCTTCTGCTTATATTGTTGACTCTTCTAACATATGGCATTCTAGATTAGGGCATGTAAATTTTGATACATTGCGAAAATTGATTAATCTAGAATTCATACCAAAATGCAATATAGATTCGAACTATAAATGTCAAGTTTGTGCAGAAGCGAAAATAACTAGAACCTCGTTTCATCATGTTGAATGAGAAACGGAACCTCTAGAATTAATACATACTGATGTATGTGATTTGAAAATGTGTTAAACTAGAGGTGGAAAGAGGTACTTTATCACATTCATTGATGATTGTACCAGATATTGTTACGTCTATCTCCTTAGAAGTAAGGACGGAGCAATCGACATGTTTAAACAATATAAGGCAGAAGTTGAGAATCAACTCAACAAGAAAATAAAATCTTTAAGGGGTGATAGAGGAGGAGAATACGAGTCTCCATTTGAGGAATTCTGTGCTGAGCATGGAATTATTCATCAAACTACAGCACCGTATTCACCTCAATCCAACGGTATAGCCGAACGGAAAAATAGAACTCTTAAAGAAATGATGAATGCCTTACTAATTAGTTCTGACTTACCAGATAACTTTTGGGGAGAAGCTAATCTTTCGGCAAATCATATTTTGAATAAAATACCACGAAAGAAAACATCTAAATCTCCACACGAACTTTGGAAAAACAGACCACCATCCTACAAATACTTGAAAGTGTGGGGGTGTCTTGCCAAAGTAGAAATACCAAAACTGAAAAAGGTCAAAATTGGACCAAAGACTATAGATTGCATATTCATTGGATATGCTCATAATAGTAGTACGTATCGATTTTTGGTGTACAAATCTGAAATTGATGACATTCATGAAAACACCATTATCGAGTCACGAAATGCTAGATTCTTTGAACACATTTATCCTCTTAAAATCTCTATTGAAACAATTGTTCAAAAGAGTTCAAGAGATACAGATACTCCTGAGGATAATGATAATCAAAGCTCGAATGAGAGAAATGTTGAAACTGAGGTAGAGGAACCCAGAAGGAGCAAACGTCAAAGGATTTTGAAAACCTTTGGACTCGATTTCTACGCATATGTGATAGAAAATGAACCTCTTACTTATCAACAAGCAATGTCATCTCCTGAGGCTCCATACTGGAAGGAGGCTGTCAACAGTGAAATAGAATCCATTTTACAAAACCATACGTGGGAACTAGTGGATCTACCCAAAGGATCAAAACCACTAGGATATAAATGAATATTTAAGAAAAAACTAAAAGTTGACGGCTCAATAGACAAGTATAAAGCGAGACTTGTAATAAAAGGATTTAGACAGAAGGAAGATCTAAATTACTTTGATACGTATTCACCAGTAACTAGAATAACATCGATTAGGATGCTTATTGCGATTGCATCTATATTAAATTTGGAAATGCACCAAATGGATGTGCAAACTGCTTTTTTGAACGGTGAATTAGAAGAAGAAATATATATGCAGCAACCTGAAGGGTTTCTTAGCCCAGGAAATGAAAATAAGGTGTGCAAGTTAGTAAAATCACTTTATGGCCTTAAACAAGCTCTGAAACAATGGCATGAGAAATTTGATGAAACTATGTTATCAAATGGATTCAAAATAAATGAATCAGATAAATGCGTACATAAAAGATATACGGATATTGGATATGTCATTGTTTGTCTTTATGTTGATGATTTACTAATCCTAGGAAATAATAATGCCATAATAAAATCTACGAAGGATATGTTATCCTCTAGATTCGACATGAAAGACCTAGGAGTGGCTGATGTAATCTTGGGTATGAGAATTATAAAAACACCACAAGGATATGCCTTATCTCAGTCATATTACATTACCAAATTACTTGAAAGGTTCAAGCAGTATAATATAACCATTGCAAAATCACCCGTGGATATGAACCAAAATTGGGTAAAGAACACCGGTGATGTAATATATCAACTTGAATACTCTCGCATACTGGGAAGTATCATGTATGTCATGAATTGCACTAGGCCTGATATTGCATTCGCTATAAGCAAGCTGAGTAGATATACCAGTAATCCTGGAAAACATCACTGGAAAGCAATAATCAGGGTCCTAGGATATCTGAAGTACACACAAAACTATGTATTACAACATGAGAAGTATCCTTCAGTGGTAGAAGGATATAGTGATGCCAATTGGATAACTGACTCAAATGACACAAAATCAACAAGTGGATATGTGTTTACATTAGGAAATGGAGCAATCTCATGGAAATCATCCAAACAGACTTGCATAGCAAGGTCGACAATGGAATCTGAGTTCATTGCTCTAGATAAAGCCGCAGAAGAAGCAGATTGGCTTAGAAGTTTCTTGGAAGATATTCCAAATTGGGAAAAACCTGTACCTCCAATATGTATACATTGTGATAGTCAATCTGTTATAGGAAGGGCAAATAGTACATTATATAATGGTAAGTCTCGACATATTCGTCGTAGACACAAAACCATTAGACAACTTCTCTCTAATGGAGTTATCACTATAGACTATGTAAGGTCAAAGGATAACATAGTGGATCCACTAACAAAAGGCTTGCCAAGAGAGAAAGTTCAAACCTTATCGATGGGAATGGGCTTAAGACCTATGAACTAAGAGTTTTCTAAAACGGAAACCCCACCTAGTTGACTGGAGATCCCAAGATCTAGGTTCAAAGGGACAACTAAGTTTAAGATAAACTTGACAGCACTGTTAAAGACAAACCATTCCTATGATAAGTCAGTTCACAACCCGTTGGAGAATAGGATAAGCTTAGTTTTTAATGATGTCTATACTGTGGTGTTATAAAGAACCAAGTGGAGTATTACGGGATACTCTTAATAGAATCACCTATGTGAGTGCAAAGGCGCCGCTTCAAGAAGAATTGTAAGGTCGAATTCTTCAAGCACTCATGAAACCAAGGCGGTGTTCATGGAAAAAAACGAACACAAACAGAGAACCAAGGGGTTAAAAAATATTTATCATGTGTTATCTTTATAGACTTACACAAACGGCTTACAGTTCAAAGACAGTCCAGTCTACTGATTCGCCAGTTAGTTATAACGATATAACACTAGGAAAAATTCAAGGTCTCTGTGCTACTTTTACAGATATGATAAATGCTTCGCAAAATTTTAAGAACAGATTAGATAATACTCTTTCATGTGGGGGATTGATGGAAATGAATGAGTAATTATTGGAAATGAATGAGTAGGTTTGGCAAAATTCATTTAGTCCCACATTGGGGAAAACTACCACCTTTGCCACTACTTATACTAAGACTTGATATGTTATTACAAAAGAAAAAGGAGATGGAAGAGAGAGGCAATGGCATGAACTATGGCATGATAAGCACTCATATTTAATGGTCAAAAGATAGGGCCTTGGGGCTCTTGGGGTCTGTTGATCAAAATTGGGCCTCCGGATGACGTTGGGCTCGCTGCGCTGCGGAATCGCTATTTTTGAATTTGGCCGCGAAGTTGTCAACGGAAATATCTGTTGGTAAAGGGTCGCAATCTTTCCAACAGTCGTACCCGTTGCAATTCAAACAGAAACGCCTGCTCATGTAAAGGTGCCTCTTCCAGCCTATATAAAGGCCTGCGAAAATCGAAACAAACACACAGTTTAATTCTTATTTTCACTCCTCTTTATCTTCTTCCCCGATTCTCTGTTCTAAAAAGAAAAGAAACTTCCTAGCGTTCGTCGTCGACCTGCGATTGTAGCGCGACATCGCAGGCAGGAACCGTTTCATCCTTGGGAAACGATTGCTCAACCAAGCCTTACATCGCCATTGAGGGAGCAATTTCGTTTCAAGGTAACAGCCTTTGTTGGACTCGGTTATATTACTCTTCTTCTCTGCATTCTTACATAATCAGTACTGCTTCTTTGGTTCCCTTGCAAAACTGTGATTGATAATTGGTCTTGCAAATTGCAATATCATTGAATCAGTCTTACTAACGCTTAAAAGCGTTGCTGTTCATAGAAACGGTTTTCAGACGTTTCTACTGATTGGTTGATAACACCCACCACCTAGAATATGAATTTGGATCCATACTGATGCACTAACAATCATTCTAGATTTGAAGATGTCACCCAAAAAGAATGGTTTTCTAATTCACCCCAAGAATAGGATAAATATAATTTCATCACAGCTTCACAAGGTAATGCGTAAAGTTATCCAACAAATAAATGGGCTGTCAAATAATACTTGAAGACAACATTCGCTCCACCATTAGGAATGATGATCAGAAAATAATCCAATGATTAAAAAAGACACTCAAAATGAAAAGGACTCTGAAATGTTTTATGACACTCACCCAATAAAGGAATAGGCTGAACATTTTTCTTCATAGTGCATACTTGGAAAAAAAACTACTAGTTAATAGATTGAAATATAAAGAAATAATTCACCAGTATATATGGGGATAAGGCCGCCGTCATCAGATAAAAGGGATATTTTCATCAGAAACACAAGATGTTTCAGATGACCATCGTGAGAAAATCCAAATATCATCATTTGACAACTTAATAAACAATAAGAGCACTTATAGCATGAGCAATCATATCTAGTATAAGTATCTAGAAAATTTGTTAAAAGAACATACAACTTTACTACGAGCATCCTATTGAAATATAATCCAATTTTATTTTCCACGGATTATATCTTAGTAGAGAATTAGCAAATAACAAAAAAAAATGTGACTGACCAATCATCCATCTCACAAACTATTTTTGTTATTTATACAGAAATGACATTTAACATACAAAAGCTTAAGATGAGTATTCACAAACTTGCAGAAATACAGCAATCAATCAGACATAATACATGAATAACACGACAATCTAGTGGAATAATCAAGTGGAACATTTCACAAAGAAACAAAACTGAATACTAAATACAGAAACAAACCTGATGTTGTAATGGCAAACGAGAAACTTAACATGGTGAATGGACTCGAACATTCTAGACTTACTTAATGCAAGAGTCTAAGCACATGTCTCCAGCTAAAGAAGTTCACAATGGCTAGGCCAAATACGTAATACAGATTGTTCAGTGTCATGAGTAAAAGACCTTAATGATTCATGCATCAAAATACTGATTCATCCTCAAATACATGTTTGGTATTTTTCTATCAAAGGTCAAAAGCTGCCAAGTCAAAATAGGGATACAGCTCAATAATACATACTAGGACTTCCATTATCCACGCTTGACCATATTCTCCAACAAACATTAATTCTGCATACAATGTGATTTTTTAAATGTTTTTAACCATCCAAATATACGAAAAATAAATATCACAAATATGCATGCTTCATTGAGAAAACAATAACTTTCACCGTATAATCTCCGATCTATAGCTTGAAGTTAGATCAATGCTGATGCGCTAAAAATAATAATAATTTGAAGACAACACACTCAAAATAAACGGTTTTTATCTCAATTATTAGACTAAACATAATCACAACTTCACAGCAAGGTAAAGCATCAAATAATACTTGGGAATAGGACTTTGAAATCATCCATATAAATAGATGGATGAATTTTCATCAAATATAGGATGATAATTTTTTTTCATCAAAAACATTGAAAAGCATATAAAGATGACCATCTAGAGATAGCACATGCATCATCATTAGGAATGATGAGAACATAGTCTAAAGATAAAAAAGACACTCAGAATGAAAAGGACTTCGAAATGTTTTCTGACCTCATCCAATAAAGGAATAGGTTACACTTTTTTCCTCATTGTGCCAACCAAAAACATAAAACTTGTCTGCACATTAACAGCTCAAAAAATAAATAAATATTCCACCGGAAGCGGAGTAAGGATATTACCATCAAATAGAACGGATATTTTCATCAGAAACGAGCAAGGCGTTTTCAGATGACCGTCGTGAGATGATCCGAATATCATCATTTGGAAATTTACTCAACAGTATACAGCAATAGTATTGGAATCAAGTCATATATGGTAAAAATAACCATATAATTTGGTAGAAGAGCAAACAATCCACATACTAAGAAAGTCTACAACAAGACTCCATTCAGCATTAACATTCAGCGCTAAACTGGTCTCCCTCCCCAACAGCATGAATACTGAACTGAATATTCAAAGACCAAATCAAAACTGACCACAAACCCCTACTTAAAAAGGCACCAAACATTGGGAGCTTATTAAATATGCATCTATTGCCTATGTAATAGACACCCAGCACCTGGGCACCTTATAAATTTGGCACCGTCTGTTGAGCATCCCTACAATCTAAAACGCTGAATGTTTAGAGGCTGGATTTTATTCCCCTTGGCTGTTGGAGATGCTCATAAATGGGTTACAGGACTTTATCATGGGGTCGTATTGAAAATTACTTAAATTTCCATTGATTATTTCTCTGTAGGAAAATAAGCAAATAAGCTCCTATGTTTGAGATGTTAAATGAAAAAAATCATACTTGGTAAGAAAATAGCAAGTTAAAATCAAATTTATATGCCAAATTGAAACATTAACCCATTCAACAAAATTGATCTATGAAATCAAATTTCAGCACTTCTATGATACAGCTGCCTTTATGAAAAGGCAGAAACACATATTAGGCTCTCAAATTGATGCATGGAATAAAATTTCAGCATTTCTATAATCTATGTGGCATCATTTATCCACTGTAGATTGGATGATAATTCAGTCGAGCACTGTTTTCTACATAAAGTTTTGCCAGAATAAGAAGACAACTCTTCTCAGGTGATGGAGTATGCTAGTTACAGATAACATGATTGCATGGTGGTGCAGCATGCTTAGCATTTTCAAAATACAACGAAAGAAAGGCCAAATATTATTTATACAGACAATGGTGCAATTATGACTTTGAACTCATATGTTTGAGACATTATAATGGGAATATAAAAATTGAGTTAAAACCAAATTTACCTACCAAATTAAAACATTAATCCATTCAACAAAATTGATATATGAAATCAGATTTCTATAACTTATCTGCCAGTCTAAAATGGCAGATGCACATATCAGGCTCTCATTTGGACAACGGGAATAAAATTTCAGAGCTTCTAAAATCCAGTTGACATCATTTATCCGCTTTGGATTGTATGGTAGTTTGGTCAAGCACCATTTTCTGCATACGGTTTTGTTAGAATAAGGAGACAACTGTTATACAGTCCTGGAGTATGCTAGTTATGGATAACAAAATTATACAATGACACAGCTTGCTTATCATTTTCAACATTCGAATGAACAAATAAAGCAAAATTTTATTTAAACAAACAATGGTACAAACATACGCATTGACACAAACATCTGAAATGACATATACTGACCAAACATAGACAAAAGTAGCATAGTTACCGTAGGATGTAGAAGTTTCAGCTTAAGCCACAATAAAAAATAGAGATAAACATTCTGACGCTTTTTTTTATCAGATTTACTTTAGGTGATCGTGAATTTTAATGCTTTTTTTTTATCGTACTTCAATCGAAAATGATGTCCAAAGGTATAGTGACAACATCACAGATCAAAGATCCAAACAACATAGCAATACCACTACCAAGGATACCGCGGTTTCTTCTTTGGTTTGGTATATGCCCTTCAACTAATCACTAAAGATTTACAGATCGATAAACTGAGTAAGGGTTAAAGAGTTAGATCGGTTAGAGAGTAAGATCTTACAACTGAGATAAAAAGGAGCCATGAACAGCGGTCGTTGACCTTCATCTTTTCAGCCGCTTTCATCATGAAAGAGATACGATGTCTAAGACCATCCCAACGCAAGGTTGGTTGAGGAGGGCGGTCGGTTCCTCTTACGTGGGTTGCTTTGGCAACCCCGAAGGTTGTCCGAACAAACCAGCAGGTTGCTTTGAAAAGCAACCATAGCCGGCTTATTTAAAGCCGGCTATGGTTAGCCGGGTAGAGGAAATTTAATTTCCTCTTACCCGACTTTTTAAAAGCCTTCTAAGCGTGTGGTGTGAATTCACCCCCACACCACACCACGGATTGCAATCGAACGGATACAGATTGCAATCTGTGCTGTACAAGACTGATTTGATGCTCCCCAACACGCTGTGTTGGAGATGCTCTAAACGATTGCTTCACACATTTGTAGAACGATTTTGATTCCTTAGACCCTAAAACCCTAACTGAATCGATGGGCTGAACCTAGCGTCGAGGCTTTCATTTTAATCAACAAAAATAAAATAAAAATGGTGTGGTGCTAAGGGCACCCCAATATGTTCTTAATACAACAACTAAAAAATAGCACAAAAATTTGTATGACACTCTTCTTGATACCACACACTTGAAAGATAGGGGCTACCACACTGTTTTACCTTATTTTTATTTTGCTCGATGTTCGTTCATCCTCATTTGTAAAACTGATCAACGAGCTAAACTCTAGATCTATAACTGATCAATGAATTCGACGCTTCAATATACAAAATCCGTGAATAAGGTTTGAATTAAGCAAACTAAAAGAGGAAGTGAGAGATTAGGGTTTTCAGAATACCAAACAATTGAGAGATTACCGTATAAATTTCAATTTTCCTGCAAGAGATGCGAAGAAGACAGCGATTAAGAGAGATTAGAATATTTAAATTAGCTTAGCATGTGATTAGTTCGACAAATAATGATTGAGTGAGAGGTTAAAATGAAGAGATAATGAGGTATTAGAAAGCATACAAAATTTAATGTGTTTGATTTTTTTAATTACGGTATTAGAAAGAACATATTGATGTGCCCTTAGCACCACACTAAAAATAAATCTCATCCCTACCTTGGAAGCATGTAGCAGCGTAGTTGATGCTCCACCTTTGATAAACGTCGTAATACCTTTGTATCCTTGTGTGTGGTTTTATTTTTTATTTTTTTTAGTGTCAATTGTAGACTATCAAAAACGGCAATAACATCAAATCTTAGAGCAATTCCTATGGATTCAGGGCTGAATATTCAAGACACTAAATATTCAGCCCTGAATCGAAGAGGTTGGGCCAGTGGCCTGACGCTTATAAAATAGGCGTCAGGATTCTAGCCCTATAAACCAACCCCCCCCCCCCTCCATCATTTTTCTTCATTTGTTTCCTCTTTAAGCTCTCGTTTTAATTAGAAAATTGAGTTGAAATGCCGCCGCGACCCACTAAACTTGCAAGGAGAGTTGCTCAAAAGCCGTCAGACGAGCAAGCGGGTGCACTACACACACCTCCGGCTCCTAGAGTAACAACTGATGAGCTTCGTGTCCTTCATGATCTTCCGGAGGGCTACCAGCACAGAGCTGATACTGCATTGTCCACGATACAAGTATAATTTAAACGTTAATGATTTCTATTATTACGCGAGTTATATCTTCGTACAAGCTAAATAGGTGTTATTGAATTGAAAAACATTGCTTATTTCGTTATATATAGGACAAGTACATTCATTACAGAGGTAGTTGGCCGAGACGCATTACATTTTATGACGCACTTCCCACTCCTATTAAGGATAGGCTGCAGCACAGTCCCTTTGGTCAGTTTTCATCTATTAGACCTATTTAGTCATTCGACATACCCCTGTTACAGGCACTATGTGAGCGGTGGTGGCCGACCACACATACTTTCCATTTTTCTGACTTTGAGCTTGGTGTCACTCCTGTCGATTTCTATATATTGACCGGTATAGAGATTGGTCGTCTTGATCGTAGACCGGTTCCTTCTGATGATTTGTACGAGTCACCCCACGTGTTTTCCGTGTTCTTACCCCTTTTTGATGTTACCAAAATTAGTAGTGGGGCGGTTCCGTTGACTTACCTGCAGTAGTACATCACTTCTTATTCGAGTCGACTAGATATTACAGATGGGGTGACTAAGGCATTTTTACTGTACTTGTTTGGTTCGACCTTTTTTCGAACCATAGAAGTACCGTTCGTTTGGGTTATCTAGCTGCGATTACTATGTTGGATCGGCTTGATACGATAGATTGGGGCACAACTATACTAGGTACTCTGTACACCGTTTTAGATTCATATGTGCTACGAGACGTTAGAGAGATACAGGCTTTTTGGTATATTTTGTCCATTTGGTATTATGAGTTCACGGCTAACATACATCCACGCATGGTAGAGATGGCTGCTCAGGTAGGTGAGTAGTTCTTTCCGCGTATGAGACGGTGGGAGAGTATTCATTACGTACATCATGCTCCATTAGGTGTACGTCATGATTTGATGGAGTCTAGAGCACAACTTGACATGCAGTGTCGGGGAAATCTCATACGCACTCCTAGGACCGCACATTTGGCTCATCTGATAGATGCGGGTCTTATGGTCGACGACCACCCGATGGTGATTGTAACACCCCACACCCGTTAAGGTCACTCACTATGGGAATGCCTTAACTTCGGTGGAGTATTTTAAGTGAATATAGAACAGAAAAATTACAACAAGACAGATATAAATAATACTTGAAAATCTAAAACATCATTTCATTGCAGCAGAAGGTAAACATATTTAGTTACAACACCATAAAAGAGTCAAGTACCAAATATCCATCCTGATAAAAACATAAGTACATAATCCCACTACATAAACTAATAGCCATAATAGAAAAGATAAGCTGGGCTTTACATCACGGTCCAAGCTCCAAAAGATAGATAAAGAAATCTGATCAAAGCCCACTAGTGCTAGGCCCAACCTGAGGACCTGAGGGGGAAAAAGATAAAAACAACGGGGTCAGACATAAGTCTGAGTGAGCCCTATAACTTTAACAATACAATCATTAAAGTAATTAGGGTATGATATAAACTTGGTACGGTGATGACTGGGGATAAATGACCACACTAAGTAGCCAACTAGACATAGGATGAACTAAGATAACGGTAAAAACGCATCTACCCACCCAAGGGTAATTACTAACTGTACCACACCAGTCATTCCTACTTAAAGGTTGATCCCACCCAAGGACTTAGAAAATTTACGCAGTAGTTTCGTGTACCCCTAGCTGACTACATAGGTGCCGTCTGCCCCTATCTCCACTCGGTGTACCCACTACTCCCCAAGTGATCGGCTCCCTACCGTAGATACCCGTGCTGGCCCCATAGTGGGGTGTATCACTCCCCAAAGTGGCAACCCGATACAACCAATGGTGCACGGCTTATACCTACACGATGCAACAACGTCTTACCTACCAGCCCGGGTCCACACACGCATATGAAACCCGTTGGACTTGCGTTGCCACCGCTAACCCGTTTTGGCCTCTTATAGTCAAGCCCAGTACGCGTGTCCCGTCCTCGACATGGGTCGAGCCCAACAAGATACATATGGGTTACTGGTTGAAATGGGACCCCACAAGCTACCCACCTAAGCTTGTCTCTTTTTCTAGTGCATCCCACTTAACCCTTTAATCATGTTTAATTACATGTCTCAACTTGGTTAAGTATTCTAATCGTATTTTCTATTGCCACCCAAGGCAACCCACTAGATTTCCACATGCCACCCAAGGCACTTGATTTCCACATGCCACCCAAGGCACTTACTTGATTTCCACATGCCACTCAAGGCACCCACTTAACCCCTCATGCCCCACTACATGCTTATTTGGTTAAGTGTTTCTTAATTGATTAAGAACGTAACCGTTGTAAAGACCTCTCACATTAGACTATCTTTTATGGCAGCTGGATTTGCCGGTCGGTTCCGGGCAGCCTTACGCCATAACCGAGTCTAACCTCGTGTCTTTACACTTGTCACGTATTTAGTTTATGCCTAAGACCTCTCACATTGGGCCAATCATTTGTAGCCGCTGGATTTGTCGGTCGGTTCCGGGTAGTCTTATGCTACAAAAGGGTCCAACCTCGTGTCTTAGTCGATTAATTACACCTAATTAATCACCCCCATAATTTGTATTAATTATCCCTAATTAATTACAAATTTAACGATGTACATAATTGACTTAATTATGTCCATCCACTTTATGGTATGCATAATCATACCAACTTCACACCATTTTATTAACATGAATATTAACCCCATCGTTCCCCACGTAATTCGCTAACATGACATACTTAAAAGGGAAGATTCATCACAAATACAATGGGTTCAACTTGCATAACATTAGCATCAACATGGGTTTCAAAGGTGTCAACATGCATATAGCATCAAACCCAACTAGCATAAATAATCAACCCAAACTTGCATGAATCACATATGTCATAAAGAGGATAACTTGCATAAGCTACTTATGTCATACAAAAGGGTAAACTTGCATATGTATGTATGACATACAAAGGGGTTAACTTGCATATGTATGCATATCATACAAAGGTGTAAACTTGCACATGTTACTTGCATATAATCAAACACCAAACTTGCATAACATGTCATATATGAACTTGCATATAATCAAACACCAAACTTGCATAACATATCATATATGAACTTGCATATAATCATACACCAAACTTGCATAACATATCATATATGAACTTGCATATAATCATACACCAAACTTGCATAACATGGTGTCATAATGGATCAATGTTTATCATAGCGATTTGCATAACTAGCATCATGAACACATAGCTTAAAACCTGCATAACTTGCATAACATCATGATCACATAGCATATGACTTGCATAACATCATGAACATATAGCATATGACTTGCATAACTTGCATAACATCATGATCACATAGCATATGACTTGCATAACTTGCATAACACATAGCATATGACTTGCATAACTTGCATAACATCATGAACACATAGCATATGACTTGCATAACTTGCATAACATCATGAACACATAGCATATAACTTGCATAACTTGCATATCATCATGAACACATAGCATATGATAACATAACTTGCATTGATCCACATTCATAGCCATAACCTCATTATATCCTATCATAATCATTTCAATAATTGGTCATTAAGGCTATAGAAACTCACAACTTGTTGATTAGCACTCCTATGAAGAAGATTAAGTTGCTAGAGTTGATTAGAAGTTGATTTGAGAAGCTATCTTCCTCTTTAATTTGATGGAGGCTCCTTCAAGTTGCATTTTGACGGCATAACGACGTTGTATCTATTTTTAGTATGGATTAGGGTAGTGTTAGGGTGTATTTATAGATTAGTTAAGTGTTTTAGGCCCTTAGATTAACCCTAGATTAGGTTAGAGCCGTCAGATTTCGTCACAAGCCCTAAAACATAGCCCAAACCCCATCAGGTTGCACCCAGGTCACACAGACCGACGGGGGGGTCGACCCCTAGGGAGGGGGTCGACACCCATGTCGACCCTAGGGTCGACACCCTCTGCCTGGCGGGAATTTTCCCGCCTCTTCTGAAATGTGAATCTGAATATTTTAAATCTGTTTTGAATTTTCTGAAAACTTCTTCGGGCCCTAACTGGGTCATACGGACTCCGATTTTCGAAAACTCGGACTCTATTTCGCGTATTTTTCCGAGACGAACGCAATGGCATAGCCCGTTTCCCCTAATTCAGATTTTTAAAATTTAATTCTGCCCTGTTTTATATTATAGCAAGTTATTCAACATACGGGGTGTTACATTCTCCCCTACTTAAAGGATTTCGACCCTGAAATCTCTAAGTCAAAAAGAACGTATCCTACCAACCAAACAACCATCTACTCAACCATAAAACAGTGGCATCCATTGTCCTTAAAGTTTCTAATGCTGTATGAACATATGCAAAGAGTGTGTGTATATGTTCCCTGTCAAATGCAAAATCAGGCGGTCTACTGATTCAGTTGACCTCCTTAATGCAAACCATGATAGTGCCATGCATCCAATATGTATGCGAAAGAACCCTATCGACACATACTATTTCTACATGAGTGCACAATCATTCACCAAAATGCATCATCCATATGATAGCACAACCATTATACATCCATTAATATAGCTACCTACACACAGTTATATGCAATATGCAATATGAAGTGACTGAGCCGATCTAGTGTCTAAAGTGTGTGTATATGCATCCACGAGCAACCACTAGCAACCACTTGCATCCACACGCATCCATTAAACATAACATGTCTCAAACACATGTTTCAACCATAGGTTTACCCTATCTAAAGGTCAAAGATACTAATGAGAGGACATACTAAAGATAAGATAAGTACTAGACAAACGATAAAGGAGAAGTTAAAAAGACATACCCTCAAAAAGGAATGGGTACAATGAACGCATCTTCGCTTCTGTCTCCCAAGTAGCATTGCTCTCATCCTCTCCCCATTGCACTTTGACTAGTCGAACCTCTCTGTTTCTCAACTTCCTAACCTCTGACCCAAGGATGCGGGTAGGAGCTCGTCGAATAGTCGCATCACGCTCTACCTCCACTTCTCTAAGCAAGCTCGGCTCTACCACCTCTGCGGTCTCATGTAGGCACTTCCTCAAATGTGACACATGGAATACGTCATGTACTCCACTAAGTATCTCGGGTAAATCCACTCTATATGCCATCCGTCCAATCCTTTCCTTAATAGGAAACGGTCCTACAAATCTTGGTGCTAACTTTCCAACGGACCCAAAGAGAACAACATTCTGTAATGGAGATACTTTGACAAAGACCATGTCCCCAACATCAAACTCCAATTCCGTCCTCCTCTTATCCGCGTAAGATTTCTGCCTATCTTGCGCTGCTTTCATCCTTCTTCGAATCAAATCAATCTTTTCCGAAGTCTCTCTAACCATATCAGGCCCAAGCAAGATCTTATCCGTAGATTCCCACAAACATGTAGGTGATCGACAAGGCTTTCCATAAAGAGCTTCGAAAGGAGCCATACCAATACTAGACTGAAAGCTGTTATTATACGCGAACTCCACCAATGGAAGATGCTCTTCCCATGTACCTCCAAAGTCCAAGATACATAGCCTCAGAAGGTCTTCCAGAACACGATTCACCCTCTCGGTCTGGCCGTCCGTCTGAGGATGATATGCGGTGCTCAAACACAACTGAGTCCCCACTGCTTCTTGCAAACTCTTCCAAAACTCGCTAGTGAAGATAGGATCTCGATCACTCACTATGCTAGAAGGTACACCATGCAACCGAACTATCTCTCGAAGGTAAACTGAAGCTAGCCAAGGAGCAGTCCTCTTACTCTTCACGGGTATGAAATGGGCACTCTTAGTAAGTCTGTCTACCACAACCCAAATTCCCGTATTACCCTTCCTCGATCTCGGTAACCCATCAATAAAATCCATCGAGACGCTATCCCACTTCCATTGCGGAACTTCCAATGGGTGAAGCAACCCACCAGGTTTCTTTTGCTCCGCTTTCACTTGTTGGCACACCAAGCATCTAGCGACATACTCGGCCACATCTTTCTTCATACCGGCCCAAAAGAAAACTCGCTTCATGTCTTGGTACATCTTGTCCCCACCGGGATGAATGGTCATCTTTGAACGATGCGTATCATCAAGAATAGCCTTCCTCAAACCCTCGTCTTGCGGTACACAAAATCTACCGTCTCTACGCAAGCACCCCCTATCGTCTAGGGTGTACCTACTCAAATGGCTGGACGACTCCCCCCTTACGAGCCTCTCTACCAACTCAACCAATTGTGGGTCGTCCCGCTGTGCCTCGCCAATCCGTCCCAAAAGAATAGGTCTAACCTCTAAGGATGCTAGCAAACCGGGTAAAAAGTCAACGGAAGGTCTGAAATCAAACATCGAGATAAATTCCAAGCTTCGTCGTTCCACGAACAATGGACTCAAGGACAACCTTTTTCTGCTCAAGGCGTCCGCCACCACGTTACCCTTGCCAGGGGTATATGTTATCTCGAAATCATAGGATGCTAAGAACTCCATCCACCTTTGCTGTCTCAAGTTCAAATCCTTCTGAGAAAACAAGTACTTCAATGATTTGTGGTCAGTGAACAATTCGAATCTCTCTCCAAGGAGATAATGGCGCCAAGTCTTAAGCGCAAAAACAATAGCGGCCAACTCTAGATCATGGGTAGGGTAAATTTTCTCATGCTTTCTCAACTGCCTTCCACCGTAGGCTATTACCCTTCCCTCTTGCATTAAGACTGCGCCCAGTCCTGTCCCACAAGCATCGGTATAAACAACAAATGGCTTACTCCCATCTGGCAACACTAAGACTGGAGTTGTGGTTAAAGCTCTCTTTAACCGTTGGAACGCATCATCACAATCTACGTCCCATGCGAAGACTAGATTCTTCTTCGTCAAGCGAGTTAATGGGGCTGATATCTTCGCGAAGTCCTTGATAAACTTCCTATAGTAGCCAGCCAACCCCAAGAAACTCCTCACCTCGGTAGCATTCTTCGGAACCTTCCAATCTTGGATGGATACTACCTTCGCGGGATCCACAGCTATCCCTTCCATAGAGACCACGTGCCCTAAGAACCGCACTTCCTTCCTCCAGAAGTGACATTTAGAGAATTTAGCCTTAAGGCTATGCGCTCGAAGAGTCTCCAACACTTCCCTAAGATGTAGGGCATGCTCTTCTTCACTCTTAGAAAAGACTAAGATGTCATCCACAAAGACCACCACGAACTTATTAAGGTACTCCCTGAACACCCTACTCATCAAATCAACGAAGTATGCAGGGGCGTTCGTCAACCCAAATGGCATCACAAGCAACTCATAGAAACCATCCGGAGTCCTAAAGGCAGTCTTGTCTATGCTATCCTCAGCCACTCTCAACTGATGAAACCCCGTGGCCAAGTCCAACTGAGAAAATACTGAGGCGCCAACCAACTGATCAAAGAGATCATCAATCCTCGGCAATGGGTGTCTATTCTTCTTTGTGAGCTTGTTGAGTTCTCTATAGTCTACACAAAGTCTGAGGGACCCATCCGCCTTCGTGGCAAAAACTACTGGAGCACCCCACTCCGATATACTTCGTCTTATGAACCCCTTCTCAAGAAACTCCCCTACTTGCTTATGGAGTTCCCTCCTCTCTCGAGGAGCCATGTGGCGCACTGGCACAGATACTGGTTTAGCATTGTCCACCAGATATATTCGGAAGTCTATCTCCCGCTTCGGAGGTAAGCCCTTCACCTCCTCAAACACATCCGAATATTCCCGGACCACTCTAACAGATCGCAAACTCTCGACCGAAGTGTCAAGCGATTCAAGATAACTTAGCATAACAGAATCCATGGGATTACAAGAGATCTCGAGAGTGTTACCCAAGCGGGTCATGAGCCTAACAACTCTCCTTTCACAATTAAGAACGGCACCATTACTGGATAACCAGTCCATGCCCAAAATCAACCCATAGCCCGTGAAGCCCAAAACAAAAGCATCACATTTAAACTCAACGCTAAGTATAGAAATCTTCAAACCCAAACATATCATGGACAAATAAGTGGAGCCCCCAATTGGGTTTGAAACAACCAAGGGATCATCTACTAGACTGGTGTCTAAGTGCAGTGACTCAACTAATGATGATGAGATAAACGAATGCGATGCGCCAGAGTCAAACAAAGTACGGACAGGATGATCAAACAGAAAAACCAGACTTTCAACGGAAATAGTTCTACCACTTTCCTGAACCGGTGGAACCGCGAGAGCCTGAACTTTCCCCCTTACCTGACCTGGTTCCATAAGAGCTTGCACCTGTCCTCCTGAGGTAGATCCCGTCCTCTGCCCCTTCTTAGGGCAGTCCTTCACTAGATGCCCTGCTTCGCCACAGTTGAAGCAGCCAGTCTTCTTCTTCTTCTTCCGACAATCTTTGCTTAGGTGGCCTGGTATCCCGCAATTGAAGCATTTCTTCTTTCGCTTGCCACCGTTGCCTTTCCCACCCTTGTTTTGCTGTTGCTGTTGAGGTCTCTTTTGATCTCCTTTCTTCTCGGGTGCCTTATTAGCATTGGGACCCTTCTCTTCCTCATGCATGAGTGCCATGTCTACTAGCTTCTCAAAGGTGGCCCCCATAGGGATGTGAGTCATAGCCAATCCATGCATTGGTTCATTCAAGCCCTTAACGAACCTCAAAGCCTTCTTCTCTGGTGTATTCACCATGTCTATGCCAAACCTTGCCAATTGATTAAACTTGTTGACATATTCCTTCACTGATAGGTTTCCTTGCTTTAGAGTCAAGAACCTTTCCATATACAAGTTTTCCTCCGCCCTTGAGAGAAACTTTGCCACAAACCTTTGCCTGAAATCCGCCCAAGAGTCAACAGGGCGTTCTCCATTAGTGACCTCCCACCAGAATGAGGCCTCTCCCTTCATCAACCAAGCCGCTAACTTGACTTTCTTTCCTTCTTCCATCTCAAAGATATCTATCAACTCTTCCACCTCCTTAAGCCAATCCCTAGCTTCCACAAAAGTTTCTGATCCTTGAAAAAGTTTCCCTCCCATAGCCTTAAATTCCTTGCAAGTCTTAGCAAAAGTATCCGTGCGAGGAGGAGGAGGAAGATCGGGTGCTACTGTTGGTGGAGGAACATTTGCTGGACCCGCAGTGGCGGCCCTAGCCTCCATCAACCTCCTATACCATACTGGTATCGCTACACCCTCCGAAAAGTTAAGATCTTCAGTCATGCTGAAACGAAAAAGGAAAGATTCAAAACGGAGAATTCGAAAGAAAAAGATATGGCTATTGGGGATTATGATTTTCTTTCAAAAACTTTTCTCTTAAAAGACATGTTTTTGAAAATACTTCTTCCAAAAATGTTTTTAGAAAAATAGTTCTTTCTAAAAAAATTATCTGTTCCGGTAACCTTCAGCTCTGATACCACGTGTAACACCCCACACCCGTTAAGGTCACTCACTATGGGAATGCCTTAACTTCGGTGGAGTATTTTAAGTGAATATAGAACAGAAAAATTACAACAAGACAGATATAAATAATACTTGAAAATCTAAAACATCATTTCATTGCAGCAGAAGGTAAACATGTTTAGTTACAACACCATAAAAGAGTCAAGTACCAAATATCCAACCTGATAAAAACATAAGTACATAATCCCACTACATAAACTAATAGCCATAATAGAAAAGATAAGCTGGGCTTTACATCACGGTCCAAGCTCCAAAAGATAGATAAAGAAATCTGATCAAAGCCCACTAGTGCTAGGCCCAACCTGAGGACCTGAGGGAGAAAAAGATAAAAACAACGGGGTCAGACATAAGTCTGAGTGAGCCCTATAACTTTAACAATACAATCATTAAAGTAATTAGGGTATGAAATAAACTTGGTACCGTGATGACTGGGGATAAATGACCGCACTAAGTAGCCAACTAGACATAGGATGAACTAAGATAACGGTAAAGACGCATCTACCCACCCAAGGGTAATTACTAACTGCACCACACCAGTCATTCCTACTTAAAGGTTGATCCCACCCAAGGACTTAGAAAATTTACCCAGTAGTTTCGTGTACCCCTAGCTGACTACATAGGTGCCGTCTGTCCCTATCTCCACTAGGTGTACCCATTACTCCCCAAGCGATCGGCTCCCAACCGTAGATACCCGTGCTGGCCCCACAGTGGGGTGTATCACTCCCCAAAGTGGCAACCCGATACAACCAATGGTGCACGGCTTATACCTACACGATGCAACAACGTCTTACCTACCAGCCCGGGTCCACACACGCATATGAAACCCGTTGGACTTGCGTTGCCACCGCTAACCCGTTTTGGCCTCTTATAGTCAAGCCCAGTACGCGTGTCCCGTCCTCGACATGGGTCGAGCCCAATAAGATACATATGGGTTACTGTTTGAAATGGGCCCCCACAAGCTACCCACCTAAGCTTGTCTCTTTTTCTAGTGCATCCCACTTAACCCTTTAATCATGTTTAATTACATGTCTCAACTTGGTTAAGTATTCTAATCGTATTTTCTATTGCCACCCAAGGCAACCCACTAGATTTCCACATGCCACCCAAGGCACTTGATTTCCACATGCCACCCAAGGCACTTACTTGATTTCCACATGCCACTCAAGGCACCCACTTAACCCCTCATGCCCCACTAAATGCTTATCTGGTTAAGTGTTTCTTAATTGATTAAGAACGTAACCGTTGTAATGACCTCTCACATTAGACTATCTTTTATGGCAGCTGGATTTGCCGGTCGGTTCCGGGCAGCCTTACGCCATAACCGAGTCTAACCTCGTGTCTTTACACTTGTCACGTATTTAGTTTATGCCCAAGACCTCTCACATTGGGCCAATCATTTGTAGCCGCTGGATTTGCCGGTCGGTTCCGGGCAGTCTTATGCTACAAAAGGGTCCAACCTCGTGTCTTAGTCGATTAATTACACCTAATTAATCACCCCCATAATTTGTATTAATTATCCCTAATTAATTACAAATTTAACGATGTACATAATTGACTCAATTATGTCCATACACTTTATGGTATGCATAATCATACCAACTTCACACCATTTTATTATCATGAATATTAACCCCATCGTTCCCTACGTAATTCGCTAACATGACATACTTAAAAGGGAAGATTCATCACAAATACAATGGGTTCAACTTGCATAACATTAGCATCAACACGGGTTTCAAAGGTGTCAACATGCATATAGCATCAAACCCAACTAGCATAAATAATCAACCCAAACTTGCATGAATCACATATGTCATAAAGAGGATAACTTGCATAAGCTACTTATGTCATACAAAAGGGTAAACATGCATATGTATGTATGACATACAAAGGGGTTAACTTGCATATGTATGCATATCATACAAAGGTGTAAACTTGCACATGTTACTTGCATATAATCAAACACCAAACTTGCATAACATGTCATATATGAACTTGCATATAATCAAATACCAAACTTGCATAACATATCATATATGAACTTGCATATAATCATACACCAAACTTGCATAACATATCATATATGAACTTGCATATAATCATACACCAAACTTGCATAACATGGTGTCATAATGGATCAATGTTTATCATAGCGATTTGCATAACTAGCATCATGAACACATAGCCTAAAACTTGCATAACGTGCATAACATCATGATCACATAGCATATGACTTGCATAACTTGCATAACATCATGAACATATAGCATATGACTTGCATAACTTGCATAACATCATGATCACATAGCATATGACTTGCATAACTTGCATAACACATAGCATATGACTTGCATAACATCATGAACACATAGCATATGACTTTCATAACTTGCATAACATCATGAACACATAGCATATAACTTGCATAACTTGCATATCATCATGAACACATAGCATATGATAACATAACTTGCATTGATCCACATTCATAGCCATAACCTCATTATATCCTATCATAATCATTTCAACAATTGGTCATTAAGGCTATATAAACTCACAACTTGTTGATTAGCACTCCTATGAAGAAGATTAAGTTGCTAGAGTTGATTAGAAGTTGATTTGAGAAGCTATCTTCCTCTTTAATTTGATAGAGGCTCCTTCAAGTTGCATTTTGACGACATAACGACGTTGTATCTATTTTTAGTATGGATTAGGGTAGTCTTAGGGTGTATTTATAAATTAGTTAAGTGTTTTAGGCCCTTAGATTAACCCTAGATTAGGTTAGAGCCGTCAGATTTCGTCACAAGCCCTAAAACATAGCCCAAACCCCATCAGGTTGCACCCAGGTCACACAGACCGACAGGGGGGGTCGACCCCTGGGTCGACCCCTGGGGAGGGGGTCGACACCCATGTCGACCCTAGGGTTGACACCCTCTGCCTGGCGGGAATTTTCCCGCCTCTTCTGAAATGTGAATCTGAATATTTTAAATCTGTTTTGAATTTTATGAAAACTTCTTCGGGCCCTAACTGGGTCATACAGACTCCGATTTTCGAAAACTCGGACTCTATTTCGCGTATTTTTCCGAGACGAACGCAATGGCATAGCCCGTTTCCCCTGATTCAGATTTTTAAAATTTAATTCTGCCCTGTTTTATATTATAGCAAGTTATTCAACATACGGGGTGTTACAGTGATTGCATATACACTCTCTACTCGTAGGGTGGTTTTACACACACCCACATATATGCCTATGTGTTATTTGGGCGAAAGGTGTGCGTATCAGATCAGTAAGGATTTACGTATACCAGGAGATTCGTTATCTTGCGAGGAAATGTTTGGCAGACGTAGGTTGATTAGGGTGCAGTACATATAGGCCCTACGGGAGGCTGGTTGGGTTGATATTAGCCCATTCTTCATTGATGACGATTAAGATTCTTATTGGGCTAGAGTTGCTCCATGTAGACTGATATTCCCTGATTATGCCCGGGGGTTAACTCCAATCATTTAGGACCTCATATGGCAGCCGGTAGAGTTCAGGTACCTCAGGTTTCGTTTGACCCTATTCCATCCCAGTTTTCCCAGCCTTCTATGTAGGTAGAGCCTGATTGTACTTTCAGAGCTTACGACATTACAGGTACCATTATTGAGAAACCCGTAGTGTAACGACCCGGATTTTTGGCGGCTTTGGTTATCGACATAAGCTCGATGTCGATAACCAAAACATCGAAAAATCCCGGTAATTAATGAAAGAAATTAGAATGTGAGAATATATAAGATAGAAACTTAGAATAGAAGAAGAAGAACACAACATCAGAGTAACACGAACCTCACAGCGGAACGAATAACATATAATAGATAACATAACTTTGAAATATAACAGTTATGTATACAATAGCACTTATCAGAGTACAACACTTACAACACAGCGGAAATAACTATAGCTATATGATCTTGAAGCCTCCTGCTCCAAGCTCTTCAAGTATATCTGTAAAACCCGACTACTTGACGGCCCGTACAAATTTAGGCACCCAAGAGTTTAGAGAAAACAACAAAGTAAACTCCGGGTCAGTCATGGGACTGGTGTGAGTAAAACAGTTTAAACAGGTATATGAACAAGTAAACGGTATCTCATAAGACCACGCCGCAGAACGGAACGGGTTTTTCCCTTATGAGAATCCAAAATATCTTTATATCAAAAACCCTTTTGATATTATAATAATGTCTATGTACAAATAGATATCAACTAGCAGAAACGCTTTCATCTCACGTTCTACATATATAGTATACAATCAAAATCGCAAGCACGTATTGGATAATGGATTTCCAACTATGACAAGGTATGGAACCACCTTCCGATCAGTGTACTCTAGGAACGATACACTGGAGTTCAACAAGAACATCTTGTAACTCAGCCACACATGACCGACCACTCATTTCGCTTGAGTGTATCGAATGTACATCACCAACGGTTGGGATCAGCAACCGTTCCCGTATATATATGGGACAACATTGATAGATTTAAGAAACAAATGAATATTCTCTAGATAGGTGATTATACACCCTACTTCGGTGCGACCGACTTAGCCATGTTGCCTGCCCGATTTCTGTCATTTACCGGTTGATGAGGCTAGAAGCTACGCTTTATCATCACATCAGATTCACTTCGAATGCCACATTGTCAGATCCATCGAAAATCACTAATTGACGTCTACAACAGTACATTACGTGTCAGCTAAAAGAAGTTTCCTTCTCCGCTTCCACTCTTGGTACGGCCGAAGAAATCAATGTACGTGACCCTTCTGGAAATACTCTGTCAGACATTCATTCATACAAATCATCCTCATTCACTTAGAATGTCACATCGTCATACCCGCCAAATCACAAATTGACTTATTCAAAAATAACACGGGTATACAGCTAAGAGAAACGAATTCCTCCGCCACCAAACGTGAATACGTTTGAACAGATCAACTTACGCGATCCATTGGGTATACACTGTCAGACCTTCGTCCAAACAAGTTGTCCTGGGACTGGACAAACCGAAGGCACTATTCAGTATATCCATCTTAGTCACTGTTATCTAAGACTTATACAACAGCCCTTGCATTTTACTCCGTCTTCAATTATCTTTGGCATATATGATTCGCAATGCTTATGCCAATACAGAGTGGTTCTTCGGATAATAATCCAACCGGTCTCTCCATATTAACAACGTTAAAATGGTCAAAACTTCGATAGTCTGTGATTTAACCGTCAAAGAAAAACAAGTGTGCAAACAACGATATTATTTCCAGATGGAAATTATATCGGTAAATCATCAACATATATCTATATATATATTCACATTGCCTTATTTTCTATGTTTAGAAAATATATTTTATTAACACTGGAAAACGTTTTCCATTTGCTTATTTACAAATCACTACTCTTCCCCAACTATCAGTCCCTGACTGTGAACTAGTATGAGAACAATTCCCTAAGTATAAATCCCGAAGGCCGAAACCAACATCAGATAGACACTTAGAAAACCATTCAATTTACTAATCTCTAGTCAGTTCTAATTTTACTTAACTCTATTTGATTAACTCTGATTGATTAACTCTGATTGATTAACTCTAACTGGTCAACCTTAATTAATTAACCCTAACTGGTTTTACTTGGTTTGACTAACTCCATTTATTAACTCGACTGACAAATTCAACTCGATTAACTGAACTAATCACTTTGATTAACTCGACAAATTCACTTTGGTTAACTTAACCAATTCACTTAACTAATTCACTTAGTTTAACTTAACTAATTCACTTTGATTAATCTAACTATTCACTTAACCCCTGTCGAATACACTATATTCGATAGCTCCTCTAACTCTATTCGAATAAACTATATTCGATTAACTCATTTACTCTATTCGAATAAACTATATTCGATTAACTCCTTTTCTCTATTCGAATAAACTATATTCGATCAACTCATTTGATTTAACTCTAATCGATTAACTCCATCGAATAAACTATATTCGATCAACTCATTAGATTTAACTTTAATCGATTAACTCCATCGAATAAACTATATTCGATAACTCCTTCGATTTAACTAATATTCTATAACTCACTTTGATTAAATAATAATCGATAACTCCTTCGAATAAACTATATTCGATAATCTCCTCTCGAATAAACGATATTCGATAATCTTCCCTTTCGATTTAACAAATCGATAACTCCTTTTCGAATAACTAAATTCGATAACTACTTTCGATTTAACTAATCGATAACTCCTTTCGATTTAACTAATCGATAACTCCTTTCGATTTAACTAATTGATAACTCCTTTCGATTTAACTAATCGATAACTCCTTTGTGTTTAACTCTATTCGAATAACTAATTCGAATCACTCTTATTTATTTAACTCTATTCGAATAACTAATTCGATTAACTCTATTTAACTCCGTTTAACTCTATTCGAATAACTAATATTCGATAACTCTATTTAACTCCATTCGCTTGACTCTAGATCGCAGCGATCACAATGGTTACGCCTGATTCCCTCAGGAAACATCCGACCGCCGTAGGCTATTTACAGCCCTGCGAATTACGCTAGCAGTCGTACGAAATGGCAACTCATTTGGATTAACACTTATTTGATTAACTCTAACTGATTAGCTCTAATTGGTTAACTCTAACTGATTAACTCTAACGGGTTAACTCTAACTGATTAACTCTAACTGGTTAACTCTAACTGATGGTTAACTCTAACTGATTTACTCTAACTCGACTAACCCCTTTCGAATAGCATATTCGTTTTACTAACTTTCGAATACCATATTCGATTTTACTCCCTTCGAATACCATATTCGATTTACTTTATTCACTTTATAAAGATTTCCTTTTTAACAACGTTTTATTCATTTGAAAAGATTTACTTTTAAATAACGGTTCTACACTTTAAAAATGATTTCCTTTTTATAACGTTTCCTTTTCAATTCTATTTGTAAATGGTTTACAAATATTTCCTTTTCAAATTTTTTCTTGAAATATTCTAACTCCTTAAATTCTCTGAAAAATTCGCCATAACCTCCTTTGTAACGGGAGCATCGGGAAAATCCCCAAACCCGCCACACATGCCTTTCCATTCAAAAAGAAAATGGTTTGAAATTATTTCCTTTTTAAATATCTCCTCTTTATAAATATTCCAATTTATAAATATTTCTGTTTTCAATATCACTTTGAAAATTCCCTTATCAACATCCGGTATGTTATGGTATTCAACACATCAAAGCACGATGACTGATATTGTCCAAACCCATATAATCGACAACAGGTTGTACATCACATCATATATTTCACTATATGAAAAACAAATAAAATAACTGTTGAGGAATCCAGTCGGATTCCCCCGACCTGTTTCCCTGCATCCACAGATGTTAAACAATATGATTATCATCACTTTCAGTTCAATACGAAATATTCTGATAGCAGAATCAATATATAAATATTTAACAGTTTATATATATATATATATATAATTTCCACTAACTGACTAGCAGTTCAATCAATCAACCAACACATAGAAATCAACAGATGATTAACAGTTCTAAAAATACATTATAAAAATATAAATGTTCAGAGTTGGTGAGTTTTACTCACTTTGGACGATCATCGTTAATAACGATAATCATCGCTTGATTCTGACGAACAATTTATTTCGCCATAAATTGTAACGAGCTCCAATTGACTTGCGGTCAGTTCCATTGTGTTGCTCCCGTCCATACGATCCCAACGCAACTTACGGTTCTCGATTCTGACCTCGTATGGATGGGATATTCAGTTCACAAGTTTGTACTAAAAAAAATTAAAAAAATAAACTTTAAATCTCTTTCAACCGGGCCTTACCCCCAATTTTCCCCCGGCCCAATTCCATAACGACCCGAGCCCAAAACCTCTTCTCCCCAAAACCGAAATGTCGTGCTCCAGTTTTGTTCCTCAGCCATTTCCCATTTTTAATCCTCCATCTTTCCTCATACACACCACCGAATCATCTCTCGACTTCACCATTTCTCTCCTCACCTCAAACCGCACACCATCATCACCCCAAAGTTCAACTCGTTACTCGAATACTGCCTCGCGTCGAGCAGCCCTAGATCTCGACTTCAGGAAAACCCACGACCCAAAAAGACTTCGAAACCCACCGGAAATCCAGGACAGAGGTTAATACATGCCCTCAATCCAAATACGATCTCAGAAATTCGCACCATGTCTTCAATATCCCGATTTCACTAACCCTAGCAATTACTGTAAACCGACGAGTTCATCCAACATGCATCGCAGGTCACAAATTGGATACCGAATCGAAGAGCAAACATCAGGGAATCCATATATATTGGTTTCAGGATTTATAGAAATTTGGTTGATTTTCTTTTGATTTTTAAGTATGCGATTTTTGCTTTTTCCTGAAACGAGATGGCGGCTTCTTGCTGTGTTGACTTCGGTGGAAAAAAATTGGGTTAAGGGAGTTAAGAGGTGTATTTATAGGATTTTTAGTTTAGATATTTTCAAGGAGATATTTTTAGATATTTTCTTTTGATATTCTTTCTGCCTTCTAAAAATTCGTGTGATTACATACGATACCCAAAAATCACCAAACTGGACATACTACTACAGTTCGACATTACGGTCCCAACGAAACTGGTTTCGTCGAATTCCGACTCCGTCTGCTCACACAACATATTTTTAACCATCAGAATACTGACTATTTTTCACTCTAAAAATCCGTACGGCCACACACTGACTCTAAAAATCACCAAACTTGGAATCTAACAATAATTTGATGTTATGGATCCAACAAAATTAGTTTCGTCGAATTCCGACTTCGTTTGCAAAACCGGCTATTTTTAAAGCTCTGGATGACCCATTTAAATATATAAATATATTTAAATATTATTAAATTAAATATAAATAAATTTATATTATCGTACATCTTCACATATGATATCGTCCAGCTCCAGAATATCATATCAGAATATACAGTTTGATATTTCAGATTCCATATTATCTCGATATTCAGTTTATACTGAAAATCCATTTATAACGTATATAAAGCATCGCAAATTATAAAGGAATTCCACAGCGACTTTTCTGAAATTTGATTTGGACATAAATCAAAATCTAAACGATGAAATCCCGATTTTTCTCTTCCACTAGAAAGATATACTCCACCAGCTCCACACGTTTCTTGTTTCACAGAAATCCGGCTTAAAACGAATCCTGTTCATTCAGTTGAAGTTCGAATCGCCAATTTACGAACTGCAGCGCCATTTTGAGCTTGATTTTAATTATAATAAAATTGTATGTTCAAACTGTCTTCGATTGAATATATTCGTCAATATAATTCAAATCTAAACTGAATTAAATCTAAGGGACGACCCTATTCACAGAATATTGTGATTTCCAATATTTTTTATTATTTCTAAATTAAATATATTATTTAATTATTATTTTAATTAAATATTCCCAGTTATTTAATTCCACGACCATTAAATCCTTTAATTCACCATTTATATAATTAAATAAATTAATTATAACACCTCTGCCAATGCGGGTCATTACACGTAGTGTATCCAGATCCATTCGACTTTCCAGGAGTACCCTCAGCCGGTTTGTACCCTCCATACCAGGTATCTTTAATACATATGTCCATTTATGTACATTTTTTATTTATGTTACTTTATGCAACGCTGGTCACATGTCTTTGTAGTACACACATTGGTTGGACCAGGCTAGAGCAACCCTTGGCGTTTATCGTGATATGACTCTTGCACACACCCACAAGATGCATGATATGTACCTTAGTCATACACAGATGTTGGAATCTAAGATTGATCAGTTATCAGCCAGACTTGTCGTGTATGAGCCTTTTGCACCCGCTGATGTTGCGCCCAGTGGGTTTACGACTAGAGATGTTGGTAAGGACATTGGTCTCGATGATCAACTGAGCCATAATGCCGATGAGTATGACGTTGTTGCTGAGAACGACGATGTTGGTGATGATGATGATGTTGATGTTGATGATGATGAGGACGATGACGGGGTTGACGACGTCGATGTTGATGATCATGACGGAGATGATGATGGTAGCGACGATGATGGAGGTATTCCTATGTAGTGGTATTGATGTATTATTAGCGGACTATTGTATTTTTTCTTTTGTGGACTTTGGTGTTACTGTAGTTTTTGTGGACTTTGGTATTCCTTTTGTGGTTTATTTGTATTATTAAGGGGAATGTTGTATTTTGTCTTCATATTGTCATGTATTTTCTACTAGTACTTCTTTAGTGGATTGTAGTACTGCTTTGTGGTTGTTTTGATGTATTATTAGCGGACGTTGTAGTATTGCAAATTATCATAATGTTTTAGTACGACTCCTTACCAAGTTAAAAATTGTTTACAACTAATTGTATTATGTTGGATAAATGTTGTTTAGTCAGAACGGGGACAACATATAACATACAACTATGATAAAGGATACATCATTATAACAAAATATAGGATACAACATATAACATACAACATACAACGTACAGCATCATTGTAGCCAAATATAAGATACATGATACATTCCGCATTCGACCCAACATACAACATAAAACTACGATACACTACGGCAGAATGACCGAACGTTCTAGATTACTAGTACTCTTAGTTTCGGGAAGAACCGCACCATCCTACAACATTTTTGCTTTTGTTGCAATGTTCAATCTTTCCAAGCGACCGACCTCTGCTTGCATCTCCAGTGCATACTGGACACCCCTCTCAATCAAAGGTGGATCGTACCACGAAAAAAAATTACAACGGTCCAACCCTTGTCGGTTTTGTGCATCAATTTATGCCTTGCACCCATAAAATCGACGACGGGCATTGGTTTGACTTTTAGAAACAACCACATTGCATTCCACTCCACAATAGCACAGAACAGACCGACCCGTCATGCTAGAGCTTGACCTATCGGGGTTCTGGCGAGCAACTACTTCCATCAACCGAGCATGATAAGTTTTTTGAATTGGTCCAATTCTTGGGACAGCAACGATTGGTTGTGTGGCACTAAAACGTTCAAACTCTTCTTCTCCAACTTGGAATTGGACATCCGATTGTGTTTCGGGTATAATCTCTGCATCTTCGATTGGTTGCTTATTCCTTTCGTACTCATTGTAGAGTTGAACCATCGTTTCGTCATCGTATTCCCAACTAGACATTATGTGTAGAGAAAATGTAGATAACAGAAAACCATTGGAGAGTTCGAAATAATGAAGACAAGAAGAAGATGCAGGGTCCTCTTTAATAACGCAAGTCCAATTCCCGATATATTAAAGTATTAAACATTTAGTGCGCTCAGGCATCATTAATTGGGGCAACTTGTCAAGTCCTTTGTATTTTTCCATGGCGCGTTTTTTAAGAATGATGGACAGGAAGTAGAGATTCTCTGTCTCGTTTGTACTAGTGATGTCGACTTTATTCTGAAGCTAGGCCCTAGCAATGATTCCTTGTCTCGTTTCTACTGTGGATGGCGACCAAACCATGTTACTTTGTATACAACAAAGATTCCTTTTGACAGCGACTGTACCCCGCCACATGGCCCTTGTTATAGACTCCTTTAATCATTTATAATGTTGTTAACAAGCATTAAACAAAGATTCCTTGTAAATTAAACACTTGATAACATACAATACACATATACTAATTCGCATAACGATACAATTAACAATAAGCATAATGCCACAACAGATTATAAAGATACAACAACTACTGATATAAGATGCCAACTAAAACAATGTCTCTTTACGTTGAAACTCAAGGGAGTCTCATTACGTGCAATCGCAACTGCTCAATTTCATTTTCGAGGCGTCTAATCTCTCGTTCGAATTCATTTGCATAGGCTATTCCCCTTGGGCGCAGAGGCTCGTCTATCCTGTAACGTCCTAGATTTTAACTGTATTATTTAATATTTAAATATGATTTTAAATATTGTTTTGGGATTTTAAATAGTTGAATTTAATGGTCTTGAATAATTTATAGAATAATAATATAACTCTGAAATAATCACTACGGAATCGTTATGGGCCATAACGATTTATTAAATATAACTAAATATAAATTCTGAATTTGGACAAGATTTCTGAGATGTAGCTATAATTTAATTTTTATAATTTTATTGTAATTTTTAATTAGGAAAATATAACAATTTTTAGTTGGAGTATTTCGCACCCTATATCAACATTTTGGGGTATCACAATATAAGTTAACTTCCCGATATTATCATATATCTGTGATCGTGGCACACTGCTGAACGCGATGGTATATTTATTTCTGTCGATAGCGAGTCATATATGGACGGAATTTTATACAACGGGGGTACGTTAATCTTGAACTAAAAATCGTTAGTCCTTTTCATCGATATCAAATCAAAATTTAATAAAAGAAATAAATACTAGACCCTATTCGCAAGCGGCATTAAGCCTAGAATCAGAAAAAGGGGAAAAGATCTTGACAAAATTCTGAAACCACGTTCTAAATCCATGGTATTGTTTCCATGGTAATAGAACCTTCAATCCCTATAAGTATACATACTACCTTCTCTCTGGCTTTAAACCAAAACAGTACAAACAAATTCTTCTTCCTCTTTTTAGTATAACCGAGCCCAGTATTTAACTTTCTTCACAAAATCATGTACTTATCCAAATCATCTGCCTTCCGATCCGTTGGCCTCACCAAAACTCTAGCTTCAATAAATATCGTAACAAATTTTATCAGCTCGACCAGAAGTCTTTGGGTTCGTAGTATATTTATAGATCGTGATCTTCTGTTGGTGTCTATGGATTTGAACCAGGAGATGACCGAGAGCTCAGCCGTACGGTGTGAAGGACGGGTTTTCAGGAGGAGTTACACTCTTGGGTTGTAGATCTCCCATTAGTGGCTCTCGTTTACATTGCAAACATGGTTTGCTGAAGCTCGAAGTAAGCCAACATGTCTTTGGGCGGTATTCATGGCGAGATCTGCGCGTATAGGGAGACGGTTGCATGTGTGTTGAGTGAAGGGAGCAGTTCGCAGCAAAACAATGGAGAGTAGGATGAGGCGAGGAGTGTGCAACGTGGTGTGTATTACAGTGGTGGAAGGGAGTGTTATTACATGAGGATAAGAAGGGCTTTGTTTGGATTATGAAAGAAAACAAGAAAAAGAAGTTGGCAGCATTTATTTCGAGGAGACTGGGAAGGATTGGTTAAAAACTTGGTGGTGTGTGGTTGTTGAATGCGAGGAGAAAGGTGAGACTGGGCATGTTTTACGTTGGAGAAGTTAGAAGGGGGGGTACTGTTGCATTCAAGAAGCTTAAATGAGGATTGCGCAACTTCATGTTGAGTGAGTGTTGATGAAAATGGCAATATTTTGGGTCCGTTTTGTTTGCTATAGCCATATATGGTAGTAGAGAAAACATGATGGGAATGATGGAACTTGAATGTAAAAGGGTTAGGAGTTGTGTTAAGATAGGAAGGGGAACAGTGAAGATGGTGTAGAGGAAGGAAGTTTACAGCGTACAGAGGTGCGGTGGGGAGTTTGGTTGGTGATGCAGTGGAGGCTTCTATACAGCAAAGCTTTCGATTGTGAACCGAGTAAGTAGCATATTTTAGACATAATTATGAAATTTAATTAGGTTAAGCAGAGTAATTAAAATAAACTAACTACGTTTTACTATATAATATTCAATATTAAAATATTATAATGTTATCATACGCGTACAGAATTACTGAAAAACCGTTAAGTTGGAATCGCGGTACAGATCACTACATTGTTGCGTTGATTCAGAAGGAAACGGGTGCAACTTGATTTCCCGTTTAAGTTCTAGATGTTGGATCAAAAATTAACAAGGCAGCGCGCGAACCGTCAGTCAAAATAAAGTCGATTTAACTCTCACACCTTCTAAAATGCTATGATGTGATTAAATTCATATAATTAAATTTAATCGTTAGTAATTGGATGTCTGGTTGCCTTGGATGCTCATCGTTGATTGAATGGTTGTCGTTAATTAGATTTTAGTCGTTTAAATTATTTAAATTATATGCGTTGTTATTATAATGATCTGTGATGCAGGGAAGAACAGTTAGGAGGAATCAAACCAGATTCCTCAATTATTTAGTACGTTGTTTATTTCGTATTATATAGGAATCGATTGAACTCCACTGACTTTAAAACCCTGTTGAGTGTTGTTTTGATTTAAACCAATAGACAGTATTGATTGAGGGATTGGCAGCAAATGGTCCAAAATCCACCTTTTTGTTTAAACGTTGATTTGCCGATAGACGAATTAACAAAGTGAAGTTTAATATTTATTTTATAACTGAAATCAAAATTTTATTATATCTTATATGATATAATAATGTTAAAAATAAATGTGAGGAATTGGTTTTCCATAAAATAGTAAAATGATTACATGATCAAGATTGAACGGTTAAATCAGTTTATGCTGGTTATTATTTGGAATAATTATATTTAAATAAATGATTTAGTAAATTTTATTAGATTAATTATATTAATCTAATAAGAAGAAGAAATTGAAACAGTTAAGGAGTTAACCAATGATTTAAAGCTGACCGAAGCAACTGTTCGATCAAAAGGTGGTTATTAATAAATAGTTGTTAATTTAATAAAGATTTCTTCAGTGTAATTTATTGTTAATTAACGATATTTAAATATTTATATTATAATTAGATAGTGTTTAATAATTTCAAAGGTGATTAACTAAGCGGTTTTTGTTAATGAAGAAATAAACTGTTTTACTTTAATAAATAATGAAGTTAGTTATGACTGAAGTAATTTCTTCTTAAATGAAATTAATTAATAAGATAATCGAACATGTAATAAGATTGGCTAATCTAGGAAGAAATCAAATAATATAATTGAAAAGGAAATTGGGCCGATGCGATAAACATTTAAATAAATATTCTATTAAATAGTGAATCGAGATAAAGCGTGAAAGTTTCCAAATATAAACTACTTATCGATTGTTAAATGGATTTTAAATTTTAAAATCTACTTTTATAATAGTGGGTAGGAAAATGATTATTATTATAATTAATAATCATTAAAATAATTATTTCTTAAATGATAATCATTTAAGAAAGTGACCAAGTTTGAACTAAGGATTAAACGAATTTTTGAAATATGTGTATAAAGGTTCTCTTCCAAACATTATAGGAAGAGTTACCAAAAGAATTGAGTATAGTCTTTGATAAAGTTTTACTTAAATTAAATTAAGTAATTGATTTGAATCGAAAGAGAAGGTCGGCAACACAACGAAGGATGATATTAGTGGTTTATAAATCATTAAATGGATTTTGATTATAAATCATAATTAGTTTAATAATATGATACTCAATCCGTAATGGATTGTCACAAGATTTTTCCGAATATAAAATGAATTTGTATAACAAGGTGAAAACGTAATGTTAATGTAACGTCCTGCCTTTTTAACTGCTTCAAATTGGTATTTAAACCAATTTAAATCATCCAAATCGACGGAGCGTATTTAGCTTACAGAATTTTAAAATAGAATCAACACATAAAAGTACAGAATAGAAGACACAGTATTTGAACAGCAAAATATCACCTTTATTTATTAATCAGAATTTTGAATACAAGAATTTTCATACAGCGGAATATAGAATACAACTTGAATAGAAAAATATTTACTGTTTTTAAAATCTTCAGAGTGCGCCGTCTTTGAAATCCCCAGTTTCACCAATCTTCGAATCCTAAGCTGAAATCTTTAAATCTGAAATGCTCGGATCTGACCCGAGCATTCCATGCAAAAACATAAAACACTCGAGTTAGGATTAATCATATGTTCAAGTAAATTAACTTCAATATAACTGAATATAATAATTAATCCATGGAAAACTGCTAAGATGTAGCATAGCGACTTGGGCAGTCAAGACAGGATAACATATGGACTTGTGTGTATATATATAAAGACCTATATACGTACCCGATGACATATATACACACATACAGTGGTATATGTATACATATGTGTACAACAGGGTACGTAAATATTTGTGCGTACCAGTTTTATTTCAGGGACAAATGGTCCCGGAAGCCTGCACGTACACACGTATACAGCTATACGTGTGCACTGCCCCAGCATCCCGGGAACAAACACGTATGCAAGGTCAATTATAACAGTTAAGGCAGTGAACAACAATATACCTGCAACATCAAATAGGCAGGGCATACTGGATGATCAAATCAAACAGACTAAGTATAGCCATTTGGTAAAATAAATGCAAGTAGCCCATATTTAAACATAGGGGATAGCAAGGTGGAAGAACAAATGACATCAAAGAGGTGTTCAAGGATCATCACATGCGGTTTCATATGTTTAGGTGGTCAACTTGGTAATTAAAAATACCATATTACTAACAACTTAACACTTGAACTCTGGCCCCACAATGCTACAAGCACGTTTAAATGGGAGGACAAACTCATGTACTTATACACATAACATTTTGTTGCTTCTAAATTCCCTACTAATGTTTCATGTCTAGCAACACAGTAACCAAGTAATATACATAAGTTCATGGCATAACTATCGTTCATGCTATAGGGTGTAAATATGGTAGTAGTGCTTAATCATTCTAGGATATTGTTCTATCCACGTATAATTGATTTTAAAATTTAGTAAATCTTATTTCCCATTAACTTTCAATGTTGGAACATTATTGTTTGGAAACTTGGCAACAATATACTCACCTTATATAACAAATGTAAGCTAATTATCTAAACATGCAGTAAAGCATAACCAAAACTGGGTATCAAAACATGCAATAATGAAAAATATGTGTGAACTGGTTATTCAAAATAAAGAATGTGTTAATGTAGTGTTTCCTTGTCATATTCAGGTAACAAATGATAGAAACGCTAATATATGCATTTGTGTGACTTATTTTGCATACACATGTTGTCGGTACACGGGTTGATGATTTTTGTCACTTGAGAAGATGGTCCGGACACGTTTACTCAACCTCTGTATACTTGGGAACCTTCTGAAGTATATAGGTATGCATCATATTGGTCTACTCTTAACAACCATTTACTGTAGAGTTACATGTTTCTTATAACATGCCCCTCCCTCATTCGAAAGTATAGCAGATATAACTACTGCATAGTTCATTCTTGGAGTGATCATATAACAGTTTAGCCATTCCGAAACTGAAAGGTGGTGATAACTTAAATAATATATATATATATATATATATATATATATGAATGTATTTTACCAACTGTTAGTGCCATTTACCATTATTAATTAAATCACTCAGATTTTTGTTCACTTAGTGTCTGATAGTGCCAGTTACCATCATAAACTAACATGGATATACTTTACTGTTATATTAGAATCAAACATGGATATACTTCCAGTTACCGTCATAAACTAATATGGATATACTTTACTGTTATGTTAGAAGTAAACATGGATATACTTTACTATTATAAGCAAACATGGATATATTTTACTGTTATATTAGAAGCAAACATGGATATACTTTACTGTTATATTAGAAGCAAACATGGATATCGTGATCTTTAATATGCATGTTTTTACACGCATGTATAATTCTCCAAAATTCTGACGTATAGTGTGAATTCTTGAGTGCATGCATAACTTTGATTCCAGCGTGTGTAGCATAATATGTTCATTATGAGTTATTAATGATTTTCCATAGTATAAAATTATAAATTTTCAAACGTAACAGAAATTAGTTTTATGATTATAAATTCATTTCATTTTTGAGAGTCTATGTTTAAATCGTGAAGCAAGTTGTATAAGCACATACATCTAGCATACAATCAAATCAT
The DNA here is from genome assembly GCA_030737875.1 of Allium sativum. Classification (NCBI taxonomy): domain Eukaryota; kingdom Viridiplantae; phylum Streptophyta; class Magnoliopsida; order Asparagales; family Amaryllidaceae; genus Allium; species Allium sativum. Next base: position 344,747,690 of record CM060919.1, read on the forward strand.
AGTTTCAATTGAGAATTCAAGTGAAGTTTACTTACACATATACTACTGTGTTTTCAATTGTACTCACGGTCTTTGCCAATATTTTTGGGTTTTTCAACCCTCTTGCCTTAATCTACTAATTCCACAGATGAAACCCTTTAAAACAACTTGAGTTTGTGAATCGCAAACGTTAGATACATAACACACATATAGTTTGAATAAACTAAAGATGACTAAAACAACAAGGAAAAATTCGATTTGTTCACTCACACTACATTACTACTGTTTTGTAATTTGTTCATTTGTTTTGTTTTCTAGAACTTCACAAAGTCAAACAATATCATGAATTTATATGTAATGCAGTCAATCATCCAACAGTAACCGCAAACAACCAACACGTCACCCAATAATCAACTACTATGTTAAGTTCATTGAGGTTTATACTTGAATCTATGATCAATCGTGAGTGAATGCTCACCGAAACGCAGCAGAAAGATAACGATAGCGGCGACTCCGATTTGATGAATGATGGCTTCATAGAGTGGTGCTCGCAGTGGTGGCGAACCAGAAGGAGCAGGTGGCGCGTGCTAGCACCAGCGACGACTCGCAGACCATCAACTCGAGGCACGGCTTCGATTGGTGGCAACTAGGCTTCAATTGGGAACAACGATTGTAATTAGGGTTGGGGAAAACGATTTTATTTGCAAATTTGGCTTCGACCATTAAAGTGGAAAGGAGTGATTCGATTTTTCTGTTGAATGATTAAGGGAAAGGCGAGATTTTGCTTTCGGAAATGGGGAGAAAAGCGTGATTTTTATAGAGAAGGAACCATGGCATCCAAGAACGTGGGGAGGAAGGAATTAGATAGTGTATGTAACAAGGAACGTCTTTATTTATTAAATTTATAGTTAATGGTTCTTTTTATCTCCTACTGTTATTTGTGTCAATGTTTTATTTTTGTACTGCCACAAACGGACTCCAATTGTGATGGAATTTCACGTACCATCACGCTTCAACATTCTGAATCGGTCTGGTCATAGTCTGACTCCGTTCGTTTATGATGTTATTTTACTTTTAAACTTATTTACCGGTCTATCGATTTTATTTCGTTCGTCTACCGATATCTCTGTTCGCTTCCAAATTTGAAATGTTAAATTCAATTTTCTTTATTTATACAAATATACACATATCCAAGCCACTTTTCCATATATTTTAACAAATAAAACATCCAATTCATTTAACATTAAAAACGTTTATTTTCAAATTCAATTATTCATATTTTCAATCGAATTTCAATCCAATTCAAATATCCAACTAATTCAAATTTACAATAATGAATATTTGATTTCCAATCAACCATTCTGAATTATATTGAGTTTCAGTTTCATATTCACAACCATATATTGGATTTTAATTTCCAAGTATCAATAGAAAAATTGATTATTCATAGCTAAACCTTTAATTAATTATATATTCCAGTGGTCGAAATTTCTGGGATGTTACAGTTAATATAAATGGTCATAATCGACTGAGTTTCAAAGTGAGGTTATGGTTAGGAAACCATGGACTAAATATATAGAAAATAAGTTTGAGATTTGAGTTATGAACTTCTGTTTATTCTAGGATAAGAACATTGTTGATCAAGGTCTGCGAGGTAAATAAAATACCCCAACTTGAACGATTTCACTATTGTCGAAGGATGGTATTAGTTCGTAATGGTAGGAGATGTCGAAATTTAGTTAATTATTCCATAAAAAGAATATTTCGACAATATTTACAAGGTTGTGAAAATGCGATAAACATATTAAGTTTTAAAGAATGATGTATATTTAAACATTGATCGGCAGATTTTGAAGGATAATGATATACATAGATAATGAAAAGAGTTCATAGAATTGTGGTGATATTTTCGAAGTAAAGATGAACAGATAAGAGAATGGTATATATGTTAATTTAAGAAATTTGGATATAGATAATATTTCCAAATTAATGGAAATAACTATGATGTGTCGAGATTAGTAAATAGAAATGTTAATTGAAGAAATGAGTTTTGAGATTCGATAAAAGATTTTATGAAATGATTTTAAATGATAAGACCCGAGCTACCAATATACTCGACCACACTATTTGATATTGATAGTTAAAACACCGACTATTAATAAAATATTACAGGACCTTTTTGATGTGTTGTTTCGAAGAGACCGGGATGGGAACTAGACCCAAAACCACTTCGAATCAATGTTGCGTACGAAACTAATCTGCAAGAATAAAGATGGAGCATTGAAGACCATAGATCTTCATAAAACGGAAGAATTGCTTACAATCTCTAGCTAATCCCTAGAGATACATTGTGGTTTCGTCGTGATTGAAATATGTCGATTGCAAGGACTTCTCGCTATTGATCCTTTGGGTGGTTCCTAGGATGCGGTAGGAGAGTGCCTTCGGTTCTAACTGTTCCTGGATGACTTGTATGGACGAATGCCGGACAAAGTATTTCTTGAAAACTCACGTACGTTCATTTTTAAAAATATACCAAGTTTGGTGGCGGAGAAATCCTCTTGCTTAACACCCAAAGTGTATTTGTGGACGTTAATTAATAATTAGTGAATTGATGGATCTGATGATGTGACATTCAAAGTGAATGATGACCAAATGTTCTAAGAAGATAAACGTAGCCTCTAGCCTCATCAACCGGGAAATGACAAAAATCGGTCAGGCAGCATGGCTAGGTGTGTCATACCCAAGCAGGGTGTATTGTCACCAATTTAGAGAACATTCATATTTGTTAGTTCTTTTCATTTCTATATCTCCTGGGAATTATGGCAGGCGCGCAATAAAAGCCATAGGGTGACAATATATTCGATACACTCAAGTTAAATGAGTGGTCGGTCATGTGTGGTCGGGTTGCAAGACGTTCTTGTTGAATTCCAAAGTATATCTCTCTAGAGTACACTGATCGGAAGGTGGTCCAATACCTTGGCTTGTCGGAATCTAATCTCCAATAAGCGCCTTGCGGTTTTTGATTATATAATAAATATGTAGAGCGTGAGATGCAAGCGTTCTACTATATGGTTATTTATTTGTGATTTGATAGACACTATTATAATATCAATGGATTTTGATGTATCAAAACTGTTTTGGGTTATAGTAAGGTAAAAACCGTCCATGTTTATGTGTGGGCTGGTCTTACTATTATCCTTTTCTTTCAAAAGGATTTCTAAAGATAAACAAGTTGGTTGCTGTATGAATTTATCACTGAAAGTATTCCAGACTGATTCGGGTGAATTTTGCTTTGTTTCAAATGTGCTCGGGTTAGACCGAGCATGTTTACAAGTTAGATTTCACTTAGAGTTCCAGAGATGGAGTCGAAGTTGAGGAGTATTCCATATATTTACTGGTACTAGTTTATTTCTGCTGTGTGTATTGATTGATATGAATGTATACTCTGATGTTGTACTATATATACGGTCAGTTCTTTTGTATAAAGTATTTCGATAAGCTATATTTCGTTCGTTCCGCTGTGAGACTCTGATCTTCTTATTCTTTTATTCTAATATTTCTTTCTTTCTTCTCCCATCCTCTAATTTCTTTCTATTAACAGTCAGAGTTCGATACTTGGGTTTCGACAAGTAATACAAGATTTGTGTTATTGTCGAAAATTCGAGCATCGAATTTTTTCTAGCCGTTACATATCCATTCCGTGTAATTGCATCCGTTCGGATACGATGGACATTTCTGCATGCGGCGACCTATATTATTTCCCTCTGCTTGAACAACTACTTCAACCGCATAACCGTAATAGCAACAAACTGGATAAGAGTCTTGTAATGTCCCGTATTTGCAGTAGTCAGATATTTAATTTATTTTATTATACTAAATATTGATTTGGAATTTTTAATAGATTTAAAATATATAATTTGGTTATTAAAATAAGTTTAATCATTTAAATTATATATAAATATAAATCGAGAATGAATTGGCGCGGTAGTTCGTAAATTTCGATTTGAACTTCAGTTGAATATACCGGATCCGATATAAGCCGGATTTCAATGAAACAAGAAATGTTAGAATCAATTTGATTATATTTTTCTAATGAAAGAGAAAAATGGAGATTTCATTTTATAATTTGGTAGTTAAGTCCAATTCAAATTTCCAAATAATCCCTATGGAATTATAGCGATTAATCTAATAATTTAATTCGATATAAAAAGGGTTTTTGATCATAACTTGAGATAACAATCGAATTAAGCTATGAAATGAATTCCATTGAATTCGTATTGACGTTAAGAGTTAGAAAACATATATTGTTTGTTATTTTTGAAGACCGAGTAATTCGGTGTCCAAAATAACACTTGGTTTGCGTATAAAATAGCGTACTGGGAAACAGTCTCGAAATGCGGCGAAGTGTGTGCCGTTGGATTCGTAATAATTAATTATTGTAAGATTTCAAAGTTTCAAGTCATTTGGATTTATTTTATGATCGTGGGAAATTTAAACGCGTGTTTTCACCGGTGATTTTTAAAGGAATTTTCACAAACGATATCGGAATTCGACGAAACCTGCCCCATTGGGTCTGAAATATTTTTCTGTGCTAAGATTTACAATTTTCGTTGAAAACGGAAATTGTATATGATGTTTTTAAGACATTACTTCGCCGTTAAGCTTTGATTAATGATATTATAATAATTTCATTACAACTATATATACCTGGTAATATACCTAGGTCGCTGTTTCATTTTTTCTCGTGGTCAACAACTTTCCAGCGCCTCCACTTCTAAAGAAAATGAACGACCAAAAATTTATATCCATCTCTGAAACGACCCAAACTTCCCAGTAGAGGAAAGGCTGGATTGCCTTGAGAACAACACACATCAGAACACAAACTGAAGAACATTTTATTGCTGATTACAACAATTACATCAGAGTACAGGAATATAACAGAGTATGAACTTATGATATACATTGGAAATACTATAATATCAGAGTTTAAATTACATATAAATAGCAGCAGAAAAATAATACAAATATACAACAGAAAGGAATACACGGATACAGAGCTTTCAGAATACCGCTTCAGCTGTAAGCCAGGATCCTGTAAATATGTAACGACCCAGGAAATCTGAACAATTTAAAATTTTTAAATTGGCTAAAATAATGGATTTTAAATATTTAAAATAAAGATCTTAAATAATTGATAGGAAAAGTGAGTTTGAATCGACAATTGAAAACGAATATAATTGATTTTAATTATAAACAAGGCTTGAAATGGCGCTGCAGTTTCAAAAATTGAATTCAAACTTTGTCGGAATGTACCGGGTGCAAAACAAAACGGATTTTAATGAAACCAAAAATATTTAAATCTGTTAGTGAATACCTTTCTAACGAATCTGAAAAATCGAATTTTCATAGCGGAAAGCAAAAGTTATGGCCGAATGAATTTTCAGAAAGGTCGCTATGGAATTTATATAGCCCGTGAAATTGGCCATTTTGCATACGACCTCGGAATTCGACGAAACCACTTTTGTTGGATCCGGGATGGGAAGTTATTGCTAGGTTTCAAATTTCATAATTTTTGAAGCTAGTATGTGAGTGTGGCAAAAGAAATTGTGTTTTGGTCAATTACAGTTAAATTGGATCGACCAGAAATGGGCCTTTTTGCAAACGGCCTCAGAATTCGATGAAACTAGTTTTGTTGGGACCGTATCATCAAAACATAGCTAGATTTATTTTTCTGGAATTTTTCGAATCAGTTTGTGGCTTTGGCAAATTGAAATGTTCATTCAAAATAAATATTGAATATTTTATATTTTAATTTGAATGGAAACTGACTGAAACAGTCGAATGGGCCTTCGAAACATATCCCATTGTGTTCGGAATGGGGGTAAAACGCTAGGGACGGCAGTCGTTGGGTTTGATTTCGAGTTCGTCTAAGGAAACCCCAATTTTTGAATTTAATATAACATCGGCCAATAGAATTTTTTATTTCATTAATTTAAAAATATAAAAAAAACAAAAAAACCCGTAAACCCTTATTTCGGCGGCGGAAAGCCTTCTTCCGTTCTTCCCTCGATTCCTCTCTGATCGTTCCTCTAAACCCATCGATCCTTTTGGTGATTTTGAAGATCGTCCTTCGACCTTCGAATCAAGACCAGGATCGACCGATATCATTGCATGGATCTCGAGATATCCTGCTCAAAAGTCGAGCTGCTTCAAGGCCAGCGCCGCAGCCGATCCGCCATCGCACCAGACGCCACCGCCGCCGATAAGAGCGCCGCGCCTAGCTCTTCATCGCAGTGCAGCCCGATCATCACCTCGTGCTACGAATCCGAAGATAAATCCAACCCTAGTTTCGAACCCGTGGGCTGAGGTACGGGTTTATCTATTTTAAACTGATTTTCACACTATAAAGCGTTGCAAACTTTGTAAAAATCATATCTTTTTGCTATGGGGTCGAAATTCAGTGAAACAAGAAACATCGTGACCGTGTGGACGCCTTCTACATTTTGGAAGAGACCGCATATTTTTCTGAGCCTTCGGCTATTTTTGGTGGGGTGGAACCCAATGTGAGATTTCTGATTTAAGAACAATATGGAAAACGACGATGTATAAATTATATAGTCGATGTATAAGTTATATAAGCGTTGTACACCTCATGTATAAGCGTTGTATAAGTTGTATGTTCGATGTATAAGTTATATATGCGTTGTAAAAATTATATATGTGTAGAAATAAAAGTGAATTGCTATATATATATATATACGCCCCTCGTCCACAAACCATGGACGATATTTATTGGTTGTGATTGGTGTGAAAATTGATTGATAGCGAATGGTTGTTTGGGATTGTTTGTGGTTGATATTGATTGATTGTGGTTGAAAAATACCCATTTGTGGTTGAGAAATATTTGGTTGAAACCACATAGGATTAGTTTGTGGAAATGAAATAAATATACACATGCCGCCTGCGTGCGAACTAGATGCATGATCCCCATTGTCAAAAACCGCGAGGTTTTAAGGTAGAGCGAGGAGCCGTACTAGGGACGGTCCCGGTTTTAACTACCCTGCCGTTATGCTGCCGAAATTTTCTGAAATATACATGTGTTAGAATAATTTTCATTCGTTGAAATAAATTACATATGTTGAAACAAATATACATGCGTTAGAATAATTTTCATTCGTTGAAATAAATTACATATGTTGAAAGGATGTTCATGTGTTGAGTTGCAATTCATTCGTTGAGTTGAAATTCATGTGTTGAACATTATTTGAATTTAAACAAATAGTTTTAGCGATAAAAATCACATTTCTATATATATACAAACTATAGAGAATATTCATGTGTTGAATTGAAATTCGTTCGTCGAGTTGAAATTCATGTGTTGAATGTTATCGTATTTTAAAATAAAATGAATAGACAATAAAAACTACATTTTTATTGTGAATATGAAGTGTTAAAAACATTCACGTGTTGAATAAATATTTTTGTTGATAAAAATATTTCTTTTATCATGTATACGCTTTGATAAAATACACACGTGTTGAAATAAATAATAGTTTGCTAGAAATATTATTATTGGCTTTGTTCTGCATATATATACATGTGTTGAACAGGAAAAATGGATTAGCTGTAGAGTAAAGAAATTATTTGCGTGCCCGACAAATAGGTAAGCCTTGATGAGTTGGCTGCGCAATTTTATTTTTATATCAACTCCTGTGAATGCCATTGGATGCGGAGTGCTGGTTATTCTGTGTGAAATAATAAATATCGCCATAGGATAGTAACAATTAAATTTGAACTACGCTACATGGCATACTTCTTGACGCTAGGCATACTTCATCATATTCCACATAAGCAATTGGAGCTTGTGTGACAAGGTGGAAGATTTACCATACGAGCGAGAGGCTTGTATGGCGATGATTATATACTACAGGTTGAACTGATGACTGATATGGACTCTATAAAATATAACGATAAATTGCCAGATTAATGAAAACCCCACACGGGTCTGGAGTTGACAATAATCACGTCTCTCTAGTTATTAGATACGGCACATGGACTATTTATTTCCACGCGGAAACGGGGTGACGAGAATTTATTCTCTGGAGTGATTATCTATACATGCTCCCCCGTAAACACCAGAATATATCACTATAAATATGTGAATGCTTTTTAGGATTTATTGGGTACCTAACACAACCCAATAAATTTCCAAACCCCTCCCCGTACAAAGGAGGTTATGGCGAAATTTTTCGAAATATTAAGGCGTTAGTGAAATATTTGAAGTGAAAACGAAGTTGAAAATATAGAATGAACTATAGTTGGAATTATAGAATGAACTATATTTATATATATAAATATAAATATAATTAAAACGAAACGTGGCCGTGCAGTTCGTGTTTTGAAACTGTGATTTCAAACGATTAGTACGAGGAATCCGACCATCGGATTTTCCCGAAACCGCAACCGCTGGGTTCGCTTTGGAGAAATCTTTCCACCGGCACCAACTTTGTAAAAATCCAACGGTTGGATTGTATGGAATGTTTAATTCAAATCTGAAGAAAAACAGCGCCAGAAACGATTATATTTATATATATATAAATATAATTATATTTAATCGAATAACGACGCTGCAGTTCGTATTTTGAAATCGAAACTTCAAACGATTGTACCGGGAGATCCGACCGTCGGATTTTCCCGAAACTGGAACCGTTGGATTCGCTTTGAAAAGACCTTTCTAATGATGTAAATTTTGTGAAGATCCAACGGTTAGATTTTCAGATATGTGTAAATCAAATCTGAAGAAAAACAGCGCCACGACCGCGTTATGGCCCGAAGCGTCGTTTTGAATAAATTGGCTATTTTAAAATAAATTAAAATAGCGATAAATCATTATAAAGTACCATAAACAATATGGAATGGAAATAAACTAAATTTGCTCGATTTGTGTGGTATTTGATGGTTGAATGTGTTTGGTGTGAAAATTACCTTAAAGAACAAAATTGGTGTTGTCGAATAATTTAACCATTGAAGTAAATTGATTTGAAATTCTAAACATTCGTGAATTATTTGAAAAGGCCGAGTTAATTCTCATCTCAAATAATTGACCGACGATTAAAAGTCGAAGATGAAGACGGTGGTCGAAGACCGGTGATCTTCACCTTCTTTGGATGGTAACCGAGGTCCTGATTGGGAGGCATCCCGAAATATGGATAATGAGTGGTGATCGTCCAGACGTACTTGGTGGTCGATGGGTTTGCGAGGTATTTAGTGCCTCCGGTTTCGTTCAGACCCAGAACGGACTTGTAAATGGACTGTGTGTCTGACATTGGATTTTATTCTGTGTAGATTGATCTCTATTAAATATACATCTGTTTGGCGGCGGAGAATTTATTCTTTTGCTTAACGCCTTTCTTTGAAACGCACGAGCTCAGAGGTTGTATATCGATGGACATCAGTCGCATGGCATGAATTGCCTGTGTGGCATGCTAAGATGCAGTGATCAGGGCTTCTGTTGAAAAGCAAAGCCTTGTGGTGATGATCAAAGCAACGCCTGTGTGGCGTAGCTTTGTGTATAACGTGAATTCGCGAGCCTCACACCCCGGTATGAACCTAAAACGGGAGGAGGACCTCAGGGAGGGCATGCGTTTCTTTCTAGCTAGGGTGGTGTCAGTGACCTACCAGCCCTGACATTTATATACTTTTCACCTATGTGGTTGTTGCTGTTGCGAGGCGCCTCGGTTTGATCGGACGATCCAGGTCCGATGGAGTCATTCGTTGGCTCGTTGACGCCCCAAAGGGCGGGGAAACGTAGAGTTCAGGCATAATAATCCACATCGGTGGACCGGCCCTGTCACTCCAAGGCTTGCCTGCGCGCTTGCCTGAGACACGGGCTAGAGCGTCTCGAATTCGGTAAGGACTATCTTTTGCCTTGGTTCATGACGGAAATTCAATTTTCCAAATACGTGACTATGCGGTTTTGATTGTGTATATATATGGCGACATGATATATGGTACCCATGCCGAATATGATTGATAGTTATGATTTGAAATTGTTTTCAAAACATATAAACACTAGAAATAATATCAATTGCCTTTGTTTTATTCGTATCAAGCATATTTTGGCCGTTATAAGGTAAAACTCTATCCTCCGGTTTGCGTTGCATTGTGTGATGGGAACTGAGTCTTATAACGGCTTCATTTTTTTAAAAAAAAGCATAGCGATGTTTAAAAGAAAGATTTGTTTTAAAGCACTAACAATCCAATGGAGTAAACCCGTTCCACGAAAGTGGCGTGGTCCTGTGATTAGCCAAATTATATATGTGTTGAGTAGATTTCTCATACCAGTCCCATGACTGACTCGTAGTTTGTTTCACTTTCAAACTCGGGTGCCCCTTTTTCTACACGGGCAGCCTTGTATTCAGGTTTAGCTGGTTCTTTCTGGATAGCTGGAGCTGAAGATGGATTCTATCATTTATCTCTTTTTATGCTGTTCAGCTCCTATTGTACATATTATGTTTATTTTCCGCTGTAGACATTTATGTATAGCTGAACTGTATTTTTGCTAAGTATGATCATGTATACTGTGTAACTCTGATGATTACTTTTATCCAGTATATTCTATTGTTCATTATCTGGTGTATTTATTTAATTCTGTTTTGCTATTATCTGTTTCTGTGTTATATTCCACGGATTACCCTTGCCGCCGTCAGTACGGGGTTTGGGGTCGTCTCATTTGGTATCAGAGCTTTGGTTAAGCTTAGTTCTGGAATATAACATTTGAACGAACTCGTCAGAAATAGAACCAGTAGTGTTCTAGGACGGGTAACTCTATACAGATAGGATCAGTAATATCCTAGTATAAGTAAAGCAGAATGGAATATACCCCAGTAGACGCATTTACATTGAGGTATTTGTCTCTATATTTTGAAATATCTTTTCTGTTGACCTGACACTTTGTCTGCTAATTGCAGACGCACTAGAAAATGAGTGACATGAACAGAAGAAATAATCGTATAGCTCGACCAGCTAATGAGCCAGTTGTGCTCCCGCCGCCAGAATCCGATATAGAAGTTCTATTCAAGAGATTTCGAAATCTGGGTGGATCTCCATTCTTAGGCAAGGAGTCCATTATGGAAACACAAGCTTGGATTCGTTCTGCAGAGAAAATCTTTGAGGGTTTAAAGCTGAGAGACGATCAGAAAAGATTACTGGCGTCTTGGGCACTCAAAGAAGAAGCTTTGTTTTGGTGGGATTCAGTTATTAAAGATAATCCAGAAGGTGATATCACCTGGGACAGATTTAAAGAGATTTTCTTAGAAAGATTTACTCCTCCCGAAGCAACCGAGCGATTATGTGATGAATTTTCTTATTTGATACAAGGTGATATGACCATCCCAGAATATCATAAGAAATTCAACGAACTTTCTCACTTTGCTCCTCATCTGATTCAAGATCCAAAGAGGAAAAATCTGAGATTTATTCATGGTCTGCAAAGGAGATATCAGAATAATGTACTGAGGAATGTAAAACTTCCTTTCTCGGAAATGATTTATATGGCTTATCAGTATGAAGATCTCCATAGGAAAGGCATGTTGCGAGATGAAGAAGAAGTCAGTTCTAGCGATAAGGTTGAATCAGAAACTAATCGTCCTGAGGCCAGTACCATGTCTGAGGTCAGTAAGGAACCCAAAGTCAATCGAAAAAGGGCCAGATCAGGAAAAGAACCGGTAACGACCACCGTATGCAATAACTGCCATCTGAAAGGGCATTTGTCGATAAACTGCGGACCTTTAAAGAAGCGATTAAAAGGTGGACTTTGATCCAAAGAAGGATTTCAAGCGAATAGAAAATGCAATCTCTGCCATCAGTCCGGGCATATAAAGCGAGATTGCTGGCTGTTAAAAAGGGCCAAAGAAGCTCAGGTAAATGAAGTGGCCGAAGTGCCTGCATCTTCGTCTGATCAGGAAAGGGCTGATGTTTTAGAAGGAACGCTTACTGTCAAAAACATTCCAGTCAAAGTACTGTTTGACACAGGCGCGTCCCGAAGCTTTATTGCCAAGAGTGCAGCTAAGAAGCTGGATTTGAATTTGAGGAAGCTCAAGGAACCAATGACTGTCCAGAATCCGGTCGGGGGTTCTATCAATCTCAGTTGGATTTGTGCAGTACCTGTCTCCTTTTCTTGCTATAAATTCCCTATTGTCTCTATCGTCATGAATTTTAACGAATTCGATATTATTCTGGGATTGGATTGGCTAACCAAATATGAAGCGGAGGTTAGATGCGCCGAGAGAGTGGTTAAAGCAAAGGCCCAATCGGGGAATTATATAACCATACCATGTGAAGGCCCAACTTCAAATAGAAAGGACTTCTGGGAAGCTTTGAATGTTTCTCCCTCCCAAATGGAAAATGTCCCTGAAATCACAGAGAATATTCCCGATCTAGTGAAAGATATTCTTGTCGTCAATAACTATGCGGATGTGTTCGAAGAAGTTGTTCGCTTACCTCCGCAGAGAGAAATAGATTTCAAGATCGCTTTGATTCCCAATGCAAGGCCGGTAGTTCACGCTATTCGAAGAATGTCCTTGAAAGAAAAAGAAGAACATGACAATCAAACACGACAGCTAGTATGGAAGGGTCTGATCAGACCTAGTTTCTCTGATTGGGGTGCAGCAGTGGTGTTTGTCCCAAAATCTGACGGTACTCTACGGCTATGTGTGGATTATCGTGATCTGAACAAACAGACGATAAAGAACAAATATCCATTGCCGCGGATTGATGATTTGTTGGATCAATTAAATGGCGCACAAGTATTTTCACGAATGGACCTAGCTACAGGCTTCCATCAACTTCGAATCGCCGAAGAGTGTGTTCCAATGACAGCATTCAGAGGCCCCGACTTATTCTACGAGTGGTTAGTAATGTCGTTCGGCTTATGTAACTCTCCAGCTTACTTCGTCGATCTGATGAATAGAGTGTTCAGAGGGGTTTTGAATAAATTTGTTATGGTTTTTATTGACGATATTCTAATCTTCTCTAAATCAAAGGCAGAACATGAAAAGCATCTGGAACAGGTTATAGAAATCCTCAGAAGGAATGTATTGAAAGCGAAGTTTTCCAAATGTATATTCTGGCAGGATGAAGTGAAATTTCTAGGCCATGTCGTATCGAAAGAAGGAATTTCTGTGGATCCAAGTAAAATCACAGCTATTCAGAACTGGAAGCAGCCTAGCACCCCCCACTGAAGTCCGCAGTTTTCTCGGATTGGCTAGCTATTACCGAAAGTTCATTAAAAACTTTTCGAAGATATCTGGTCACTTAACGAAGCTTACAAAGAAGCACTCTAAATTCAAGTGGACTCCAGAATGTGAAGAGGCTTTTGAGGAGCTAAAGTTAAGATTAACGACTGCTCCAGTGTTAACCATCATCGATGGCAATCAGGATTTGAAAGTCTGGACTGATGCTTCTAGAGAAGGCCTTGGCGCAGTGTTAATGCAAAGGGGTCAAGTGATTGCTTATGCTAGCCGTCAACTGAAGCCGCACGAGAAGAACTACGTAACTCATGATCTTGAGTTATTGGCTATTGTGTTCGCTTTGAAAATCTGGAGGCACTATCTTCTGGGTGAGAGATTTGAACTGTTTACAGATCACCAATCGTTAAAGTACCTGTTCACTCAGAAGGACCTGAATCTGAGACAGCAACGTTGGCTGGAATTTCTTGCAGCATATGACTTTGAAATTATATACACTCCAGGGAAAGCCAATGTCGTGGCTGATGCGTTAAGCAGAAAGAATGAAATGATCGCCAGTTTTATTATCACGACTTCATTGCTAGATAAAATATCTGCTCTTCAAAAGGATGATCACTTCATTCAGAAGATCAGAGAGATAATTCAGAAAGGCGAGCCCTCGAGTTTTCAAGTTGATAATGATGGAATTCTAAGGCTCAAAGGTCGAATCTGTGTCCCTAACATTCCTGAGCTTCGAAAGGAAGTACTGGATGAATGGCATAAGTCAAAACTTAGTATCCATCCGGGGGTAAGAAAAATGTACAATGACATTAAACGCACTTTCTGGTGGAAGTCGATGAAAAGGGACATTTCCTTATATGTTAGCCGATGCCCTACTTGCCAGCTAGTCAAAAGGGACCAACAGAAATTGGCTGGATTATTACAACCGCTGGAAGTTCCGGGTTGGAAGTGGGAACATATTTCTATGGATTTCATTGATGGTCTGCCCAGAACCAGAAAAGGAAATGACAGTATTTGGGTGATCGTAGATCGCTTCACGAAGACCGCCCATTTTATACCTGTCAGATCAAACAGAACTGCTCAGAGTATGGCGCATATCTACTTCCAGGAAATAGTTAGACTACATGTAGTGCCGCTCAGTATAGTCAGTGATAGAGATACAATATTCACTAGCAAATTCTGGGAAGCATTTCAAGTCGAGCTGGGAACGAAGTTGAACTTGAGCACCGCTTATCATCCTCAGACAGACGGTCAGACTGAGAGGGTGAATCGTATTTTAGAAGATCTATTGCGGGCTTGTGTTCTAGATTTCGGTGGATCATGGGAAGACCATCTGCATTTGGCTGAATTCTCATATAACAACAGCTACCAGGCGAGTCTGACAATGTCGCCATTCGAAGCATTGTATGGTAGACCGTGCCGATCTCCTGCTTGTTGGGTCGAACCTGGTAATAGACTTGTGTTGGGTCCTGATATGATCCGAGAAGCTGCCGACAAAGTCGATTTTATTAAGAAGCGATTACTCGCCGCTCAAAGCCGACAAAAGAGCTATGCCGGTAGAAGAAGAAGAGATATATCCTTTGCTGTTGGCGACTACGTGTATTTGAAAGTATCGCCGATGAGAGGAGTTATTCGGTTCGGTAAAACTGGAAAGTTGGCGCCAGAATTCATTGGTCCGTTTCCTATTCTGGAACGGATCGGAACTCTCGCTTATAGGGTCAAACTGCCTGATTGGTTGCCTGGAGTTCATGATGTATTTCACATATCTCAACTTCGAAAGCACGTTCATGATCCAGACTTGATCGTGGAAGAAGCAGCTCAACAGGATATTGAAATTACCCCTGAATTAGCTGTGAGAAGAGAGCCGCTAAAGATCATCGGCAAAGAAACCAAAGAGCTGAGGAACAAGAAGGTTCACTTAGTCAAAGTGCAATGGAGTGGAGATCCGCGAGATTGTACTTGGGAAACTGAGGAGAGCATTCAGAAAGCTTATCCTAGATGCCGAGTTGATATCTCTGAGTGACTCTGGTGCAAGGTACATTTATCCTACTTTGCATTACCATTTAATTCTCTACTCTGTTGTTATTTTCTTTTCATGGATGTGCACTTTTAAATCCTATAGGCTGAATGATTTAGAAAAGAGTATAGAAGTTGATCAGTATATTTTTGAAAGGTTAAAACGATTTGATTATTGTTTTGTATTGGGTGATTGTAGAATTATCAAACCACTTTCGACTTTGTTCCTTTTCGGGGACGAAAAGTTTTAAGTGGGGGAGATTGTAACGACCCAGGAAATCTGAACCAATTTAAAAATTTTAAATTGGCTAAAATAATGGATTTTAAATATTTAAAATAAATATTTTAAATAATTGAGAGGAAAAGTGAGTTCGAATCGACAATTGAAAACGAATATAATTGATTTTAATTATAAATAAGGCCTGAAATTGGGCTGCAGTTTCAAAAATTGAATTCAAACTTTGTCGGACTGTACCGGGTGCAAAACAAAACGGATTTTAATGAAACCAAAAATATTTAAATCTGTTAGTGAATACCTTTCTAACGAATCTGAAAAATCGAATTTTCATAGCGGAAAGCAAAAGTTATGGCCGAATGAATTTTCAGAAAGGTCGCTATGGAATTTATATAGCCCGTGAAATTGGCCATTTTGCATACGACCTCGGAATTCGACGAAACCACTTTTGTTGGATCCGGGATGGGAAGTTATTGCTAGGTTTCAAATTTCATAATTTTTGAAGCTAGTATGTGAGCATGGCAAAGGAAATTGTGTTTTGGTCAATTACAGTTAAATTGGATCGACCAGAAATGGGCCTTTTTGCAAACGGCCTCAGAATTCGACGAAACTAGTTTTGTTGGGACCGTATCGTCAAAACATAGCTAGATTTATTTTTCTGGAATTTTTCGAATCAGTTTGTGGCCCTGGCAAATTGAAATGTTCGTTCAAAATAAATATTGAATATTTTATATTTTAATTTGAATGGAAACTGACTGAAACAGTCGAATGGGCCTTCGAAACATATCCCATTGTGTTCGGAATGGGGGTAAAACGCTAGGGACGGCAGTCGTTGGGTTTGATTTCGAGTTCGTCTAAGGAAACCCCAATTTTTGAATTTAATATAACATCGGCCAATAGAATTTTTTATTTCATTAATTTAAAAATATAAAAAAAACAAAAAAACCCGTAAACCCTTATTTCGACGGCGGAAAGCCTTCTTCCGTTCTTCCCTCGATTCCTCTCTGATCGTTCCTCTAAACCCATCGATCCTTTTGGTGATTTTGAAGATCGTCCTTCGACCTTCGAATCAAGACCAGGATCAGCCGATATCGTTGCGTGGATCTCGAGATATCCTGCTCGAAAGTCGAGCTGCTTCAAGGCCAGCGCCGCCGCCGATCCGCCATCGCACCAGACGCCACCGCCGCCGATAGGAGCGCCGCGCCTAGCTCTTCATCGCAGTGCAGCCCGATCATCACCTCGTGCTACGAATCCGAAGATAAATCCAACCCTAGTTTCGAACCCGTGGGCTGAGGTACGGGTTTATCTATTTTAAACTGATTTTCACACTATAAAGAGTTGCAAACTTTGTAAAAATCATATCTTTTTGCTATGGGGTCGAAATTCAGTGAAACAAGAAACATCGTAACCGTGTGGACGCCTTCTACATTTTGGAAGAGACCGCATATTTTTCTGAGCCTTCTACTATTTTTGGTGGAGTGGAACCCAATGTGAGATTTCTGATTTAAGAACAATATGGAAAACGACGATGTATAAATTATATAGTCGATGTATAAGTTATATAAGCGTTGTACACCTCATGTATAAGCGTTGTATAAGTTGTATGTTCGATGTATAAGTTATATATGCGTTGTAAAAATTATATATGTGTAGAAATAAAAGTGAATTGCTATATATATATATATATATATATATATATATATATATATACGCCCCTCGTCCACAAACCATGGACGATATTTATTGATTGTGATTGGTGTGAAAATTGATTGATAGCGAATGGTTGTTTGGGATTGTTTGTGGTTGATATTGATTGATTGTGGTTGAAAAATACCCATTTATGGTTGAGAAATATTTGGTTGAAACCACATAGGATTAGTTTGTGGAAATGAAATAAATATACACATGCCGCCTGCGTGCGAACTAGATGCATGATCCCCATTGTCAAAAACCGCGAGGTTTTAAGGTAGAGCGAGGAGCCGTACTAGGGACGGTCCCGGTTTTAACTACCCTACCGTTATGCTGCCGAAATTTTCTGAAATATACATGTGTTAGAATAATTTTCATTCATTGAAATAAATTACATATGTTGAAACAAATATACATGTGTTAGAATAATTTTCATTCGTTGAAATAAATTACATATGTTGAAAGGATGTTCATGTGTTGAGTTGCAATTCATTCATTGAGTTGAAATTCATGTGTTGAACATTATTTGAATTTAAACAAATAGTTTTAGCGATAAAAATCACATTTCTATATATATACAAACTATAGAGAATATTCATGTGTTGAATTGAAATTCGTTCGTCGAGTTGAAATTCATGTGTTGAATGTTATCGTATTTTAAAATAAAATGAATAGACAATAAAAACTACATTTTTATTGTGAATATGAAGTGTTAAAAACATTCACGTGTTGAATAAATATTTTTGATGATAAAAATATTTCTTTTATCATGTATACGCTTTGATAAAAATACACACGTGTTGAAATAAATAATAGTTTGCTAGAAATATTATTATTGGCTTTGTTCTGCATATATATACATGTGTTGAACAGGAAAAATGGATTAGCTGAAGAGTAAAGAAATTATTTGCATGCCCGACAAATAGGTAAGCCTTGATGAGTTGGCTGCGCAATTTTATTTTTATATCAACTCCTGTGAATGCCATTGGATGCGGAGTGTTGGTTATTCTGTGTGAAATAATAAATATCGCCATAGGATAGTAACAATTAAATTTGAACTACGCTACATGGCATACTTCTTGACGATAGGCATACTTCATCATATTCCACATAAGCAATTGGAGATTGTGTGACGAGGTGGAAGATTTACCATACGAGCGAGAGGCTTGTATGGCGATGATTATATACTACAGGTTGAACTGATGACTGATATGGACTCTATAAAATATAACGATAAATTGCCAGATTAATAAAAATCCCACATGGGTATGGAGTTGACAATAATCACGTCTCTCTAGTTATTAGATACGGCACATGGACTATTTATTTCCACACGGAAACGGGGTGACGAGAATTTATTCTCTGGAGTGATTATCTATACATGCTCCCCCGTAAACACCAGAATATATCACTATAAATATGTGAATGCTTTTTAGGATTTATTGGGTACCTAACACGGCCCAATAAATTTCCAAACCCCTCCCCGTACAAAGGAGGTTATGGCGAAATTTTTCGAAATATTAAGGCGTTAGTGAAATATTTGAAGTGAAAACGAAGTTGAAAATATAGAATGAACTATAGTTAGAATTATAGAATGAACTATATTTATATATATAAATATAAATATAATTAAAACGAAACGTGGCGGTGCAGTTCATGTTTTGAAACCGTGATTTCAAACGATTAGTACGAGGAATCCGACCATCGGATTTTCCCGAAACCGCAACCGCTGGGTTCGCTTTGGAGAAATCTTTCCACCGGCACCAACTTTGTAAAAATCCAACGGTTGGATTGTATGGAATGTTTAATTCAAATCTGAAGAAAAACAGCGCCAGAAACGATTATATTTATATATATATAAATATAATTATATTTAATCGAATAACGACGCTGCAGTTCGTATTTTGAAATCGAAACTTCAAACGATTGTACCGGGAGATCCGACCGTCGGATTTTCCCGAAACTGGAACCGTTGGATTCGCTTTGAAAAGACCTTTCTAATGATGTAAATTTTGTGAAGATCCAACGGTTAGATTTTCATATATGTGTAAATCAAATCTGAAGAAACACAGCGCCACGGCCGCGTTATGGCCCGAAGCGTCGTTTTGAATAAATTGGCTATTTTAAAATAAATTAAAATAGCGATAAATCATTATAAAGTACCATAAACAATATGGAATGGAAATAAACTAAATTTGCTTGATTTGTGTGGTATTTGATGGTTGAATGTGTTTGGTGTGAAAATTACCTTAAAGAACAAAATTGGTGTTGTCGAATAATTTAACCATTGAATAAATTGATTTGAAATTCTAAACATTCGTGAATTATTTGAAAAGGCCGAGTTAATTCTCATCTCAAATAATTGACCGACGATTAAAAGTCGAAGATGAAGACGGTGGTCGAAGACCGGAGATCTTCACCTCGTTTGGATGGTAACCGAGGTCCTGATTGGGAGGCATCCCGAAATATGGATAATGAGTGGTGATCGTCCAGATGTACGTGGTGGTCGATGGGTTTGCGATGTATTTAGTGCCTCCGGTTTCGTTCAGACCCAGAACGGACTTGTAAATGGACTGTGTGTCTGACATTGGATTTTATTCTGTGTAGATTGATCTCTATTAAATATACATCTGTTTGGCGGCGGAGAATTTATTCTTTTGCTTAACGCCCTTCTCTGAAACGCACGAGCTCAGAGGTTGTATATCGATGGACATCAGTCGCATGGCATGAATTGCCTGTGTGGCATGCTAAGATGCAGTGATCAGGGCTTCTGTTGAAAAGCAAAGCCTTGTGGTGATGATCAAAGCACCGCCTGTGTGGCGTAGCTTTGTGTATAACGTGAATTCGCGAGCCTCACACCCCGGTATGAACCTAAAACGGGAGGAGGACCTCAGGGAGGGCATGCGTTTCTTTCTAGCTAGGGTGGTGTTAGTGACCTACCAGCCCTGACATTTATATACTTTCCACCTATGTGGTTGTTGCTGTTGCGAGGCGCCTCGGTTTGATCGGACGATCCAGGACCGATGGAATCATTCGTTGGCTCGTTGACGCCCCAAAGGTCGGGGAAACGTAGAGTTCAGGCATAATAATCCACATCGGTGGACCGGCCCTGTCGCTCCAAAGCTTTCCTGCGCGCTTGCCTGAGACACGGGCTAGAGCGTCTCGAATTCGGTAAGGACTATCTTTTGCCTTGGTTCATGACGGAAATCCAATTTCCAAATACGTGACTGTGCGGTTTTGATTGTGTATATATATGGCGACATGATATATGGTACCCATGCCGAATATGATTGATAGTTATGATTTGAAATTGTTTTCAAAACATATAAACACTAGCAATAATATCAATTGCCTTTGTTTTATTCGTATCAAGCATATTTTGGCCGTTATAAGGTAAAACTCTATCCTCCGGTTTGCGTTGCATTGTGTGATGGGAACTGAGTCTTATAACGGCTTCATTTTTTAAAAAAAAAAAGCATAGCGATGTTTAAAAGAAAGATTTGTTTTAAAGCACTGACAATCCGATGGAGTAAACCCGTTCCACGAAAGTGGCGTGGTCCTGTGATTAGCCAAATTATATATGTGTTGAGTAGATTTCTCATACCAGTCCCATGACTGACTCGTAGTTTGTTTCACTTTCAAACTCAGGTGCCCCTTTTTCTACACGGGCAGCCTTGTATTCAGGTTTAGCTTGTTCTTTCTGGATAGCTGGAGCTGAAGATGGATTCTATCATTTATCTCTTTTTATGCTGTTCAGCTCCTATTGTACATATTATGTTTATTTTCCGCTGTAGACATTTATGTATAGCTGAACTGAATTTTTGCTAAGTATGATCCTGTATACTGTGTAACTCTGATGATTACTTTTATCCAGTATATTCTATTGTTCATTATCTGGTGTATTTATTTAATTTTGTTCTGCTATTATCTGTTTCTGTGTTATATTCCGCGGATTACCCTTGCCGCCGTCAGTATGGGGTTTGGGGTCGTCTCAAAATATATCTGCAAAAAGCTACTCGACTGCCCGTATGGAAAATAAGGGCACCCGAGTTTGCCAGTGAAACAAACTACAGGTCAGTCATGGGACTGGTATGAGAGATCTTAACTTAACTATCTAATAATAAGGCTAATCACAGGACCACGCCACTAACGCGGAATGGGTTTACTCCATTGGATTGTCAGTGCATAAAATAACGTAAATCATTAAACAACGCAATGATTTTTAGAAAAATTAAACCATTATAAGACCCAAGTCCCATCACACAATGCAACGCAAACCGGAGGATAGGGTTTTACCTTATAATGGTCAAAAGATGCTTGATACGATAAACGGATTTGATATTAGTGTGTATATCTATGGGTATATATATATTTAAAAAAAAACAATTTCAATCATAATGTATCAATCATAGACGGCATAGTACCCCATCCTACTATGTCGCCATACTAGTTCTACAATCAAAACCGCAAGGTCGTATTGGAAATTGGATTTCCATCATGAGTCGAGGCTAGGGGCAAGCTCCTCTCCGATTCGAGACACTCTAGCAATGCCTCAGGATCCCCCGCAGTGAACCCTTGGATGCGGTAGGGCCGGTCCCCGCCTATCGGCAGTGGATTGGTTATGCCTGAAAACACGTTTCCCGGTTCCTTTGAACCTATAATATGATCACTATCGGCCTATAAAAATCCGAGGCGCCTCAAAATCCATCATCCACATAAGTAAAATGCCAGGCCGTGTTAAAGCACTGACACTACCACTAGCTAGAAAGAAACGTGTGCACTCCCTACGGTCCATATCCCGTTTTTGACTCATACCGGGGTGTGAGGCTCGCGAAGTCACGATATACACAAAGCTATGCCATAATAGGCTATGCTTTGATCATCCCACAAGGCCCTGCTTTTCAACAAAAGCCTTGATCATTTGCATCTTGGCATGCCACATTGACAATTCACGCCATGCGATCAATCACTATTAATATATACCAGGGTAATAAGTAGAGGATAAATCCTTTACCACCAAACAGACATACATTAACAGAAATCGATTTAATTCACATGGAACAAAATCCAATGTCAGACACGCATCCATTTACTAGCTTATGCTCTGGGTCTGAGCGAAAACCAAATCCGAACAATCAACAATAGTCCGGACGGCCACCACTGAAGCCCCTTCAAGGTAGCTACTCCCATCAGGGTCTCTGTAGCAACACATCCATTCGATGTGAAGATCGTCGGTCTTCAACCACCGTCTTCATCTTCGACTCTTCATCGTCGTAGTAATTATTCGGAATGGGTTAAACCCGGTCTTCCCGAATAACTCTTGTATTTTTATAATTAAAAATCGAGTATTATAAAAACACATCCAACGCCTCATTCCAATTCAGAATATTCTTCTAATAGATATTCGCATTATTATATCCGCGATAAATACTTTAAATTATCCTTAAATCCTTTCTTTAAAGATTTACCCAAACTTCAATTTGGTTTAAATACCAAAAATCTTTATTCAATGATTATTTAAGTTTTAAGAAATTAATCTTAACTTTAACTGGGTTAAAGAACTAATGTCATTTAAAACATAGTTCACGGTATACCCAAAATCATCTTCCATAAAATATGGAATCTTCACATAAATCAAATCAATATATAATCATTATAAATTTCTGTATCCGACCAATAATATAAATGGAATAACGGCAAAGCCTTTTAAATTCCATATGTAGTATCGATCCTCTTTTACAGAAGCTTATCTCAGTTATTATTAATTCGAATTCCATTCCATTCCAATTTAATGTATTAAATTGGAAAACTTTACTTTTGGAAAATTCCCATTTAAATCTTAATAAAAGATTTATAAATTCCAAATCATAATTTCACTGTCAGTTGGGTTAAAGAACATATGTCGCTTAGAAACACAGTTCACAATAAACCCGACTCATATTTCATCTTATTTCAATTACTAAATATAAATTGAAAACCTTTAATAATCTTAATTAAAAGATTTATTCTTTTCTCAACTGGGTTTAAGAACAGTGTTATTGAAGACACCATTCACGACAACCCAAATCCAATTTATTTAATTTAATTTCAATTAAATATTCAATAATTTGAAAACTTCATTAAATCTTAATTTAATGATTGTTTTTAGTTAATAACTAATTCATTCAATAAAAATATATTTTTCCAAAATATATTCTTTTTATCAAAATATTCTTTTCAAAAAAAAAAAAAATTTCTAAAATATTCTTTTCAAAAATATATTTTCTAAAATATTCTTTATTGGAATGTGACTTAACCAACATCCATATATTTTGTATGGAATCAAAAATCATGATAAATAATTATCAAACATCCAAATGACGACCAAAGTGGAATCTATAACTATGTGAGCATAAAAGTAAATAACTGACCCTCATCACAGACTGTCAATCCATCGATTGACAGATAACTAAATATTGGGATTAGTGTGTATCCAATATCATCCCAATACCCGTGTGGGGTTTCATCCATCAAACAAATAATAAATTATTTGTGCACTTAGGCGACGTGTGAAAATTATCGTCCCAATCACATATACAAGTCGGGTGACTTGTAAATGGAAGTGTAATATTCAGTTTGAATATACTAGCATTTTATTTAACACATCAAACATTTCAACATCACAGACATATATTTCAGGCCATCGCTATTATCATATTTTAAGATATTAACTTTCATTCTTTTAAAGTGGCAAAAATGTCCATTTTTACTTCATTCTTTCAAAGTGGCAAAAATGAATGTTTTCTAATTCATTTTTCTAAAGTGACAAAAATGTCCATTACTAATTCATTCTTTTCAATGTATAAAAATATACATTTTCCGAATTCATTCTTTTTAATGAATTCTAGTTATCATTAAAAATGTGAATTACATGTAAATACGTCTTTAAAACAGAATGTTTATATTTTTAATGTACCCTTTACATTAAGAGTGTAAAATCAAATGCAAATGCATTTTATATCAAAATGTGTATTTTCTAATGCCTCATTTACATTAAAATGTAAAATCACATGTTTTATACATTTCATATCAAAATGATGTTATAATTCCAACATAACATTTCTAACAATAATGGTGTTTTTATTTTAATACACATGTTGTAAAAAAAAATGTTATTCTATACTAATGCAACAAAAATAACATTATTCTTTTATCAATTAACAAAATGGCAATTTGGTTTTGTCTAATTCTTCTCATGTAAACAAAATGACAATTTGTCTATTTCTTTTTATGTAAACCAAATGACAACTTGTCTAATTCTCTTTTTATGTAAACAAAATATGAATTTTGTCATATCCTTTTTAATGAAATTAAAATGTTCATGTTAACTAATCCTTTTTAATGAACTCCAAATGTTCATTTTAACTAATCCCTTTTTAATGAAATCAAAATGTTCATTTTAACTAATCCCTTTTTAATGAAATCAAAATGTTCATTTTAACTAATCCCTTTTTAATGAAATCATGATTGCAATTTTGAACAAATACTTTTAATGTAAACATGAATGCAATTTTTGAATAAATCCTTTTAATGTAAACATAACGCAATTTTTGTTCAAATCCTTTTAATGTAAACATAATGCAATTTTTGTTCAAATCCTTTTAATGTAAACATAATGCAATTTTTGTTCAAATCCTTTTAATGTAAACATAATGCAATTTTTGTTTTTCATCTCTAATTACATTGAAAAATGTAATCTTTTTATTTCATTTCTTAATTACATTAAAAAAAATGTAAATTTTCTTCTCATTCTTTAATTTTATTGAAAAATGTAAATTTTTCCTTTCCTTTCTTTAATTTCATAGAAAATGTAATCTTTTCCCTATGTATTCATTTGCAAAAAAAAACGCAAATAAAAATGTGATCCTTTTTCTAAGTTTTCAGTTATCATATAAAAGAGTATTTTATATATAAACATTTTTCTATGTATTCTAAGGTCAAATAAAAGAGTATTTTATTTGTTAACCATTTGTACTCAACATAACAAATAAATAAGAATGATTTATTTGTTACAAATTTCTAATTTAACTTAACAGATAAAAATGAAATTTTATTTGTTAACAATTTCTAATTAACAAAAAAAATGATAATTTGGTTTTATCTAAACTATTATAGCAAGAATGAATATTTTGTCCAACCATTATATTTTGACAAACAGCGCTTCATGTTAACAATAAAGGTGAGATCTTTTTCTTGTCAATCTATATCTAACAAAACGATGTTTTCCTGTTAAACATAAAAGTGAGATTTTTATTATTAATCTAAATTTAACAAAACCATATCTCATGTTTAACAATAAAAGTGAAATTTTACCGTTAGTCTAAATTTAACAAACATGACAATCAACAATCGACAATTCATATTTCAAGCATCACAGAATAAATCAACATTGCAGTGAATATACACACCACATCAACATGAATTTCATGAATATAATTTACACAGTGAAATAAATAAATAATTTTATTTTCAAAATAGAAATCTCACCTCGGGATTTTGAATTCTCCAAAATTGTAGACCGCTTTGTTTCTGCTTTGGTCTATTCCATGATCTAGGTCTCGAATTTACGATTCAAATGCCTCTGAAATCATTCAGTTCTGTTTTCATTTGAGAAAGTTATAGGATTTAAACATTTTACAATTTAATAGCAAAATTAACAAATAATTAACTAGTTTAATTACATGATTAAGGGGTCTTAACCCTCTTTCTTCCCCGTCCAGGCTTCAGGCCTATAATCGAACCCAACCTGCTCCACTAGGGTTTCAGAACGCACGCCAAATCCCATCGTCTGAACCCCATCCTCCACCACCACGTGACTCGCGGTCCTCGACTCCACCTTCGGCCAAAGCCCCGGCCAACTTGCCGTCCTCCAGCGCCGTGACAACGGCTTCAAAGTTCGCAACTTCTAGCACAAAAATCGAACGCTCTGCTCCTCTTAAAACGATCCAACCCGTATGAAATTAAAGTTCCAAGAAGCCTCTATGATTTTGATGTTATAGGATTTCGAAATTATATGAGAATCGAAAGAATTTGAGGATTGAAAATGGAATAAAATTGACCATTGATTTGTTGGTGCGGCGGCTACTGGGTTTGGATTAGGGTTTCCTATTTGTCTTGATATTTATAATATTTTAATCACTAAATTCTTTAATTAACCAAGAAAGCCAGTTAGCTCTTACCAATCCCAAATCCAGCCCAACTAGAGTTGTCCCTAGGCAAATACCCACGTTCCGGATGCAATGAGCCATGTCCCGTCAGCCCAAACTAACGTCTGTAGCCGGTTTTATTTATTTTAATATTTAAATCATTTATTTATTTAATTCAATTGTATATTTAAATTCACCAGGGCCACATATGAACTCTAAAAATTACAGAAAAATTATTTATATTTATGTTTTGACGATACGGTTCTAACGAGACTAATTTCGTTGAATTCTGAGACTGTTTGAAAAATGGTCATTTTCTAGTCGATTAAATTTGACTGAAATTGACAAAACACGTTTTCCTTTGCCACACTCACACATTAATTCGAAAAATTATGAAAATTGAAACTTAGCAATAATTTGACATTCTGGTTCCAACAAAAGTGGTTTCGTCGAAAACCGAGGTCGTTTGCAAAATGGCTATTTTAAGGCCAATATATTTAATATTACAATATATATAAATTCTACAGCGACTTTTCTAAATTTTAAACTGGACATAACTTTTGATTTATAAAGTGAAATTTCTGTTTTTCAGATTCGTTGGAAAGATATGATTAAACAGATTTAAATATTTCTGGTTTCGCTCAATTCTGATTTAAAATGAATCCTGTACAGTCAGTAAAAGTTCAAATTCAAATTTTCAAACTGCAGCACTGTTTCAAACTCCTTTTATAATCAAATTAAATTTATTCATTTTAAAATAAATTTTTAGTCGTTGTTATTTAAAATAAATTATCTTAAATATTAAAATTCCCTTAAAATTTCTAAAATAAAATTTTTAAATTGGCCCCAAAATTCCGGGTCGTTACAATCGCCCCCACTTAAAATCTTTTCGTCCTCGAAAAGGAACGAAGCTAAAAAGTTGTTAATTAACTAATTCAACCTTAAATTTATTGGTTTCCCAAATTTGATTAGTTAAATTAATTATCATTTCTATAATTTTATTAGTTAAACTAATAATCAAACATCACAACCAGTAATCAATTAGGTGATTAATTTTTCAAATATATATGTAACTTTTATATATAATCAAAAATCATATTTTTAGTGCAAATCAAAGCAATTGTGTACTAACTAAGTTTTGATTCTCATACCAGTCAATGGAAATATATAGAAGTCCCACTTTCGATACTCGAACATAAATACTGATGATGGAGCTCCACCATCAGAATTACCCCCGGGCGGCTAGAGTGTGATTCTATATCTATGCAGTATATTAAAACTTCGAATATCCGTTAATTACTCGTATATTCGAAATCTTTATATACTCGATTGTCCACATTAAAATATAATAATATATGCAAATACGTATTTTAGGATAAAATTTTCAAAACTAAATTTGTTTTCACTTTTATTTTAAAGAAAATAATACTCTTCACACTCGTTCTAGGATACTACTGACCCCATCTCTAACGAGTTATTCTTATTGGATATTACTAATCCAATCTCTGATGAATTCTTTCGTTTGGTTCTAATGTGTCTTGTCCTCAAGCTCTGTAAACCAAAGCTCTGATACCAAATGAAACGACCCAAACTTCCCAGTAGAGGAAAGGCTGGATTGCCTTGAGAACAACACACATCAGAACACAAACTGAAGAACATTTTATTGTTGATTACAACAATTACATCAGAGTACAGGAATATAAAAGAGTATGAACTTATGATATACATTGGAAATACAATAATATCAGAGTTTAAATTACATTTAAATAGCAGCGGAAAAATAATACAAATATACAACTGAAAGGAATACGTGGATACGGAGCTTTCTGAATACCGCTTCAGCTGTAAGCCAGGATCCTGTAAATATATCTGCAAAAAGCTACTCGACTGCCCGTGTGGAAAATAAGGGCACCCGAGTTTGCCAGTGAAACAAACTACAGGTCAGTCATGGGACTGGTATGAGAGATCTTAACTTAACTATCTAATAATAAGGCTAATCACAGGACGACGCCGCTAACGCGGAACGGGTTTACTCCATTGGATTGCCAGTGCATAAAATAACGTAAATCGTTAAACAACGCAATGCTTTTTAGAAAAATGAAACCATCATCAGACCCAAGTCCCATCACACAATGCAACTCAAACCGGAGGATAGGGTTTTACCTTATAATGGTCAAAAGATGCTTGATACGATAAATGGATTTGGTATTAGTGTGTATATCTATGGGTATATATATATATATATTAAAAAAAACAATTTCAATCATAATGTATCAATCATAGACGACATAGTACCCCATCCTACTATGTCGCCATACTAGTTCTACAATCAAAACCGCAAGGTCGTATTGGAAATTGGATTTCCATCATGAGTCGAGGCTAGGGGCAAGCTCCTCTCCGATTCGAGACACTCTAGCAATGCCTCAGGATCCCCCGCAGTGAACCCTTGGATGCGGTAGGGCCGGTCCCCGCCTATCGGCAGTGGATTGGTTATGCCTGAACACATGTTTCCCGGTTCCTTTGAACTTATAATATGATCACTATCGGCCTATAAAAATCCGAGGCGCCTCAAAATCCATCATCCACATAAGTAAAATGCCAGGTCGTGTTAAAGCACTGACACTACCACTAGCTAGAAAGAAATGTGTGCACTCCCTACGGTCCATATGCCGTTTTTGACTCATACCCGGGTGTGAGGCTCGCGAAGTCACGATATACACAAAGCTATGCCGTAATAGGCTATGCTTTGATCATCCCACAAGGCTCTGCTTTTCAACAAAAGCCTTGATTATTTGCATCTTGGCGTGCCACATTGACAATTCACGCCATGCGATCAATCACTATTAATATATACCAGGGTGTTAAGTAGAGGATAAATCCTTTACCACCAAACAGACATACATTAACAGAAATCGATTTAATTCACATGGAACAAAATCCAATGTCAGACACGCATCCATTTACTAGCTTATGCTCTGGGTCTGAGCGAAAACCAAATCCGAACAATCAACAATAGTCCGGACGGCCACCACTGAATCCCCTTTAAGGTAGCTACTCCCATCAGGGACTCTGTAGCAACACATCCATTCGATGTGAAGATCGTCGGTCTTCAACCACCGTCTTCATCTTCGACTCTTCATCGTCGTAGTAATTATTCGGAATGGGTTAAACCCGGTCTTCCCGAATAACTCTCGTATTTTTATAATTAAAAATCGAGTATTATAAAAACACATCCAAAGCCTCATTCCAATTCAGAATATTCTTCTAATAGATATTCGCATTATTGTATCCGCGATAAATACTTTAAATTATCCTTAAATTCTTTCTTTAAAGATTTACCCAAACTTCAATTGGGTTTAAATACCAAAAATCTTTATTCAATGATTATTTAAGTTTTAAGAAATTAATCTTAACTTTAACTGGGTTAAAGAACTAATGTCATTTAAAACATAGTTCACGGTGAACCCAAAATCATCTTCCATAAAATATGGAATCTTCACATAAATCAAATCAATATACAATCGTTATAAATTTCTGTATCCGACCAATAATATAAATGGAATAATGGCAAAGCCTTTTAAATTCCATATGTAGTATCGATCCTCTTTTACAGAAGCTTATCTCAGTTATTATTAATTCGAATTCCATTCCATTCCAGTTTAATGTATTAAATTGGAAAACTTTACTTTTGGAAAATTCCCATTTAAATCTTAATAAAAGATTTATAAATTCCAAATCATAATTTCATTGTCAGTTGGGTTAAAGAACACATGTCGCTTAGAAACACAGTTCACAATAAACCCGACTCATATTTCATCTTATTTCAGTTACTAAATATAAATTGAAAACCTTTAATAATCTTAATAAAAAGATTTATTCTTTTCTCAACTGGGTTTAAGAACAGTGTTATTGAAGACACCATTCACGACAACCCAAATCCAATTTATTTAATTTAATTTCAATTAAATATTCACTAATTTTGAAAACTTCATTAAATCTTAATTTAATGATTTATTTTAGTTAATAACTAATTCATTCAATAAAAATATATTTTTCCAAAATATATTCTTTTTTTTAAATATTCTTTTCAAAAAAATAATATTTTCTAAAATATTCTTTTCAAAAATATATTTTCTAAAATATTCTTTATTGGAATGTGACTCAACCAACAATCATATATTTTGTATGGAATCAAAAATCATGATAAATAATTATCAAACATCCAAATGACGACCAAAGTGGAATCTATAACTGTGTGAGCATAAAAGTAAATAACTGACGCTCATCACAGACTGTCAATCCATCGATTGACAGATAACTAAATATTGGGATTAGTGTGTATCCAATATCATCCCAATACCCGTGTGGGGTTTCATCCATCAAACAAATAATAAATTATTTGTGCACTTGGGCGACGTGTGAAAATTATCGTCCCAATCACATAAACAAGTCGGGTGACTTGTAAATGGAAGTGTAATATTCAGTTTGAATATACTTGCGTTTTATTTAACACATCAAACATTTCAACATCACAGACATATATTTCAGGCCATCGCTGATATCATATTTTAAGATATTAACTTTCATTCTTTTAAAGTGGCAAAAATGTCCATTTTTACTTCATTCTTTCAAAGTGGCAAAAATGAATGTTTTATAATTCATTTTTCTAAAGTGACAAAAATGTCCATTACTAATTCATTCTTTTCAATGTATAAAAATATACATTTTCCGAATTCGTTCTTTTTAATGAATTCTAGTTATCATTAAAAATGTGAATTACATGTAAATACGTCTTTAAAACAGAATGTTTATATTTTTAATGTACCCTTTACATTAAGAGTGTAAAATCAAATGCAAATGCATTTTATATCAAAATGTGTATTTTCTAATGCCTCATTTACATTAAAATGTAAAATCACATGTTTTATACATTTCATATCAAAATGATGATATAATTCCAACATAACATTTCTAACAATAACGGTGTTTTTATTTTAATACACATGTTGTAAAAAAAAATGTTATTCTATACTAATGCAACAAAAATAACATTATTCTTTTATCAATTAACAAAATGACAATTTGGTTTTGTCTAATTCTTCTCATGTAAACAAAATGACAATTTGTCTATTTCTTTTTATGTAAACCAAATGACAACTTGTCTAATTCTCTTTTTATGTAAACAAAATATGAATTTTGTCATATCCTTTTTAATGAAATTAAAATGTTCATGTTAACTAGTCCTTTTTAATGAACTCCAAATGTTCATTTTAACTAATCCCTTTTTAATGAAATCAAAATGTTCATTTTAACTAATCCCTTTTTAATGAAATCAAAATGTTCATTTTAACTAATCCCTTTTTAATGAAATCATGATTGCAATTTTAAACAAATACTTTTAATGTAAACATGAATGCAATTTTTGAATAAATCCTTTTAATGTAAACATAACGCAATTTTTGTTCAAATCCTTTTAATGTAAACATAACGCAATTTTTGTTCAAATCCTTTTAATGTAAACATAATGCAATTTTTGTTCAAATCCTTTTAATGTAAACATAATGCAATTTTTGTTTTTCATCTCTAATTACATTGAAAAATGTAATCTTTTTATTTCATTTCTTAATTACATTACAAAAAATGTAAATTTTCTTCTCATTCTTTAATTTTATTGAAAAATGCATAGAAAATGTAATCTTTTCCCTATGTATTCATTTGCAAAAAAAAAAAATGTAATCCTTTTTCTAAGTTTTCATTTATCATATAAAAGAGTATTTTATATATAAACATTTTTCTATGTATTCTAAGGTCAAATAACATAGTATTTTATTTGTTAACCATTTGTACTCAACATAACAATTAAATAAGAATGATTTATTTGTTACAAATTTCTAATTTAACTTAACAGATAAAAATGAAATTTTATTTGTTAACAATTTCTAATTAACCAAAAAAAATGATAATTTGGTTTTATCTAAACTATTATAGCAAGAATGAATATTTTGTCCAACCATTATATTTTGACAAACAGCGCTTCATGTTAACAATAAAGGTGAGATCTTTTTCTTGTCAATCTATATCTAACAAAACGATGTTTTCCTGTTAAACATAAAAGTGAGATTTTTATTATTAATCTAAATTTAACAAAACCATATCTCATGTTTAACGATAAAAGTGAATTTTTACCGTTAATCTAAATTTAACAAACATGAAAATCAACAATCGACAATTAAGATTTCAAGCATCACAGAATAAATCAACATTGCAGTGAATATACACACCACATCAACATGAATTTCATGAATATAATTTACACAGTGAAATAAATAATTAATTTTATTTTCAAAATAGAAATCTCACCTCGGGATTTTGAATTCTCCAAAATTGTAGACCGCTTTGTTTCTGCTTTGGTCTATTCCATGATCTAGATCTCGAATTTACGATTCAAATGCTTCTGAAATCATTCAGTTCTATTTTCATTTGAGAAAGTTATAAGATTTAAACATTTTACAATTTAATAGCAAAATTAACAAATAATTAACTAGTTTAATTACATGATTAAGGGGTCTTAACCCTCTTTCTTCCCCTTCCAGGCTTCAGGCCTATAATCGAACCAAACCTGCTCCACTAGGGTTTCAGAATGCACGCCAAATCCCATCGCCTGAACCCCATCCTCCACCACCACGTGACTCGCGGTCCTCGACTCCACCTTTGGCCAAAGCCCCGGCCAACTCGCCGTCCTCCAGCGCCGTGACAACGGCTTCAAAGTTTGCAACTTCTAGCACAAAAATCGAACGCTCTGCTCCTCTAAAAACGATCCAACCCGTATGAAATTAAAGATCCAAGAAGCCTCTATGATTTTGATGTTATAGGATTTCGAAATTATATGAGAATCGAAAGAATTTGAGTATTCAAAATGGAATAAAATTGGCCATTGATTTGTTGGTGCGGCGGCTACTGGGTTTGGATTAGGGTTTCCTATTTGTCTTGATATTTATAATATTTTAATCACTAAATTCTTTAATTAATCAAGAAAGCCAGTTAGCTCTTACCAATCCCAAATCCAGCCCAACTAGAGTTGTCCCCAGGAAAATACCCACGTTCCGGATGCAATGAGCCATGTCCCGTCAGCCCAAACTAACGTCTGTAGCCGGTTTTATTTATTTTAATATTTAAATCATTTATTTATTTAATTCAATCGTATATTTAAATTCACCAGGGCCACATATGAACTCTAAAAATTACAGAAAAATTATTTCTAGTTATGTTTTGACGATACGGTTCTAACGAGACTAATTTCGTTGAATTCTGAGACTGTTTGAAAAATGGTCATTTTCTAGTCGATTAAATTTGACTGAAATTGACAAAACACGTTTTCCTTTGCCACACTCACACATTAATTCGAAAAATTATGAAAATTGAAACTTAGCAATAATTTGACATTCCGGTTCCAACAAAAGTGGTTTCGTCGAAAACCGAGATCGTTTGCAAAATGGCTATTTTTAAGGCCAATATATTTAATATTAAAATATATATAAATTCTACACCGACTTTTCTAAATTTTAAACTGGACATAACTTTTGATTTATAAAGTGAAATTTCTGTTTTTCAGATTCGTTGGAAAGATATGATTAAACATATTTAAATATTTCTGGTTTCGCTCAATTCTGATTTAAAATGAATCCTGTACAGACAGTAAAAGTTCAAATTCAAATTTTCAAACTGCAGCGCTGTTTCAAACTCCTTTTATAATCAAATTAAATTTATTCGTTTTAAAATAAATTTTTAGTCGTTGTTATTTAGAATAAATTATCTTAAATATTAAAATTCCCTTAAAATTTCCAAAATAAAAATTTTAAATTGGCCCCAAAATTCCGGGTCGTTACAATCTCCCTCAATTAATCTCTTAATCCGTAAATCAAACTAAAATATTTCCAACTACAATTCTCATCAGCTCATCGAGATCCATATGTTGAACTGCAATGATCAATTCTAGTTCGCCATACTAGTTGGATCGAGTTCACGAAGTGGCAGAGTTCGGGTGGGGTTTGTCGGCAATCGGTGTAGCTGAGTTTCAAATGGCTGCTGGAGTTAGGCGAGGAGGCCAAGGCGCAGACGGTGGCAGCCCTGATGACTGTTCGATGGTCGGTTGGTGGGGATCAACGCTGGACTTGATGCTTGGTGGGTTCAGAAACAAAAAGGGAAGGGCTGGAGAAGTCTTGAACGAACTGCATGGTGAAAGAAAAACCAAACTTAAGGTAAACAGTTGAACTAACCATATTGGAGAAGTAAAGTGCATAGGGATTTTGTAAAGCAAAGCAGCGGAATGTTTGAAGAATGATGCTGTGAAGGGGATAACAAACGTTTGCATTTGTATTTAGGCGGTAGGATTAGTTAAGGGAGTGGGGTTCGTGAGGAAAGAAGGTTCAACAGCAAACAGGTGAATATATATAAAAACAAAGTAGAAAAAAAACTAAAGCAACGTGGAGTACTTTGTTAAAAGTTAATAGAAGAGGAGAAGACGGCAGCAAATGGAGGGGCCATGGTTTTCAACTTTCAAAATGAGGAAGTTTCGAACTGTGAATGGAGTTTGTTTTATAACGTGAGGCACCATATGTAGAAATGATGAAGGAAGTGTGAAAGTGTACTGTGCGTGGTGGCGAAGTGCAGTAAGGATTGACACTGGCGACCGAATGTTGTGATGAATATAGCGTGAGCGAATGGAGACAGAAGAATGAAGGACAAGCATTTCGAAAGGGCAGGCACAATTGGATGGAAATAAAAGTGGCATGTGTTCTTTTGAACAGTGAATACAACATGGAGATCATTGGGTTATACGTGGTGAGGAGATTTAACAACAGAATGAAGTGGGGATGGAATGAAGTAATAGTCTGAACGAGGATGAACACGACATTGCTGAGTGCGTTGAAACTAAGTAATGCAAAATGTTTTGTCAGTTTTACATGTGTGAGCAATTGTTTTAACACAAGTAATAAACAAAGTAAAACAATCTAAGGTGGTCAGTTTTCTGAAAAGGGGAGTTACGGGTTGCCAACAAATTGGAACGAAGAGGCAAAAACAATAGGTGGTTTTGTTTCAACGTAAGGCATCAGTTCAAAAGGGAAAAGTAGCAGAAAAAGTTTCGAAGAAGTTGGGCACCTCGTTTTACTGTGAAAGATGGATTTGGACGAACTTGGAGCATTGTTCTGGTTTTGAACTGAAGCAACGAAGCAGGAAAACCAACGAAGGAGGAACAGTAAAGCCTTGGACCTTTTATTTAAACATAGCAAAGGGGATGGGAAATAAGGCGGCTCTTTGTGTTGAAGAAGGCATATGTTGCGGATGATGTAGTGAATTGTGTGAGAAAGAAGCAACCTGTATTAGTTCAATTAAAAACAATTAAGTTTGCCGTTAATTTAAGATACAGTGCATCTGTTAACAGAATGGAACGAAATAAATTACACCAGAATAGTGGTGACGAATACAGCATCCTGGAACAGAATTGGATAGAGTTAGAAGCAGCTGGAGTTTTTAGTTAAATTAAACAACAGTTTAATTTAACTATAACCACACCATTCAACGAATCAAATCAAAGTGAGTTCAACTCACTCAGTTACCCACTTATATTCATATAAGTCGGGTTTATTATTTGTGTGTTATGTTTGTTAATTGTTTGATGGTTGTTATATATATACTTATATGTGTTGAACTGGGTTGATTAAATTAAACGTTTGTTTAATTTAATTTGAACTAGTCGTTATTTTTAACGATTATTTCCAAACGAGGTAACTTACCTCGTTGGTTACGTTTATAATAATATAAACATATTAAATTAAAATATGGATGCTTGGATTACTGTGATATATTTATTGTTGAATATTATCTTTGTTTATTGAATTGAAATTTTGGTAACGTATTTGGATGCAGGGAAAACAAGGTGGAGGGATATAACGGGATTCCTCAAATTATTGTTATTTTCATATTACCATTATATGAACTGTATGGCCAACCTGATTAGATGATTGATTTGTTTATTGTTTTGTTGAATCGTATTTCAACATTTGTAATGATATTAAACAATGGATGGTATTGGATGGGTAATTGGCATCACATGGCCTATAAATCAATCACTTGATAAATATGGATTTACCATCAGGTGAATCGACAAAAATGAAGTTATAAAATTTATTTTATAACTGAGAATAGATTTTTAAATCTATTATTTTAAATTGAAGTTTATTAAACAAAAAACAAATATTTAATATCTATTATTTAAATTTATAAGAAATTATTAAGTGATTTTATAAAACAAACTTCTTATGTTAATAAGAACTATAAACAGATAAGCAAAAAATTTATGTAACGATTAAGTGTGAAATTAATTGTTCTAAGAAACAATTAAATGAAGTTATTTAAACTAATTATATTTTTAATTAATTTAAAAGGTGGAATTATTTGGAATCGATTAACGGAATAATCGTGTTTTGAGTTAACCAAGTCGAGCATTTCAATTGGGGTTTGATTATTAAGTTGAATTGGTTTATTGTCAAGAAATATATTAAAATAGCTTAATGAATAGTTGTTAATTTTAATAAGACTTTAAAAAGGAAATTTATTATTCATTTAGTAAATAAAGAATTTAACTACTTCTACAGTAGTTAATAATAAAGTAAATTATTATTCCATATAAAAAGGATTTAATTGATTATTATTTAAATTAAATTCATTTAAATAAGTAATCTGATTTGAAATGAAATATAGTTAAGGTTTGATAGGAGTTAATGGATGGGTATATATATTTATATATAAATCCCAGTTTTTATAACTAAGTTATAAAAGGGATTTAAAGCGAATGTGATAGCTTAAGATGAAAGGTTACTTAACATTTGAATTAAGTAAAAAGAAGCGAGATAAAAAGGGTTTACATTAAACCTGAGATTTTT
This sequence comes from Allium sativum, assembly GCA_030737875.1. Lineage (NCBI taxonomy): Eukaryota > Viridiplantae > Streptophyta > Magnoliopsida > Asparagales > Amaryllidaceae > Allium > Allium sativum. Next base: position 344,784,984 of record CM060919.1, read on the forward strand.
GTAAACAAGGTTTATAAAAGTAATGAGAAGTCGAAGTGTTGATTTTGAATTGGTGATACTTAACAATGAAATTAAGTAAATGAATGGAATTTGAAATGAGATTTCAAAGTAGAAAATGGTTGAATGAATTAGAAATGGAATATTATGGTTGATAACAAGTTAAGATAAGAATTGGAACCGAACTGGAGATTGGTTGAGTTGAGTGATTTTCTGAATACTAATCTGATGTTGATTTCGATTCGGGGTTGATACTCAAAGAATTGGTTGCTTACCAATTTACAGTCAGGGACTAATGAATGGTTAAGTACAAAGATTTGAGAAAATATGTATATATATATTGGGATTTCCAAAGTAATAGAAATAGAGAAAGTAAGTTGTACGAAATTATAACGATGTTGCGGGGGAAAAAGAAAGTGAAAAGTGGAGTTTTGAAATGAGTTATTTTAAAGAGAATAAGGGTTGCTATTGTTTTCCAAGTAATGAAACAAAAGGGATTTTCGTAATGAGTATTTTACGAATAATAAATTAAACTAGTTTCCTAGTCTGGATAATGAATAATGTTGTGTAAATATTGGTCAAATGGAATATTGGATATTGGTATAATATATTTTTCTATATATAAAAAATGAAAGGGTTTTGCAAATATTAGTATTATTAAAATAAGTAGTGAAAGACTATATTTGAATTATCGGAAGATTTTGAGGTTTATTCAACGAATATTTTTAATTAAAGAAGCCAAGCGATGTTAAGTACTGAACCAGTAGATTTATTTTTATTTTTATGATTGAATGGTTATTTTATTTGATAGTTAAACAACTGACTATCAAATCTGACCTATACGATTGTTAGTACGGAAAGACCGGGATCGAATTTATATTCGAAAACCATTCCGACCAGCAAATACGAAATATTGAAGATATAAGATACTGATCGAGATGGAGAAATTGAAGACTATTGATCTTCAGGAGAGGAAGATCCACTTGTTGAATTTCTCTGGTTTAGCGGCCAAAGATATTTCGATAGTGATTCTGACATGATTGGAATCTACAGATTGCAAGGACTACTCGTTACTCGTCTATAGGGTGTGTAACACCCCACCTCCGCTAGGGTCACTCACAAAGGGAATGCACTAGGTTTGGTGAAGCATTATCGAGGTAAACATGCATAGAAATATTACAAGACAGAACATATATAAAACAGCGGAAGTAAAACAAATTTCATTACCTTATAAAATAAGGTCTAAAGCCTTTACATCAGAATACATCAAAACCTGTCTTGCAATAATAAAGAAGCATAAAAACCTTTTCATAAATTATTCCCCAAGTGAAACAGTAAAGTAGCCATAGCCAAGAAAAGTCCAAGCCATACATGATGACCTTCAAACAGAAGAAGTCCGAACTAACAATAGCATTTCCTCCCTGTAACCTGGGGGGAAACGGAAGACAAAGAGGCGAAAGAAAACGGGGTCAGTCATAAAGACTGGTAAGTCTTATCTACTTCCAGTATAAAAACAGGTAAAGGTAACATGACATGCATAAACTGAAAGTAAACATAAGGATGCCGACAAGATAGATAAGCTACACCAAGATAACTGGATGAACTACTATAGCAAGATAAACTAAGGTATCAGGATAAACTACGGTGTCAAGATAAATCAAGGTATCACGGCGTCAGGTTTCCATCAAGTATAACATCCCAAGGTATCTATCCTGTATAACATCCCACGGTATTTATCATGTATATTTGCTCTGCACCTCTCGTACTAGTATCCCAACCCGCGTCATGTGTTAACTATGAATGTCCCTTGCCCAATGTCATGTAATGGTCCATGTCAACCTAATATATAGCATATGTAGGTTTTCCCAACTCGTATGTTTCTTTCCATGTATAGGTTCAGTCCTTTGCTGCAGGCCATACGGGCTTTCCCATGTAAACGTTTTATCCTTGAGGTTATTTTGGACGGCTACCCTTGATCTAGTTATGTTTCCTTACCATGAACTATCGCGCGTCCACTTAGGATTTATGCCACCTAGGACCACTAGGGATTATGCTACCTAATGAATGTTTCCGTGTCTCGGTTTGGGTTCAGCCACCTAGGGCCACTAGGGATTATGCCACCCGTCAACCACGCCCTTTATCCCACGTATATATCGTGAATCGTTTTCCATGTCTAGACGCACATGTTCCTCAATGTGCCATCCGAGTTCCGTGCCAGGGCAAACCAAGAAATACGGAACTCGGTCGGGAGCTTTAAGTCGTCTGCTGATGCAGATATCAAGGTCTGTTTTTGTACCCGTCGCTATGGTCCCACGTGACCCCTCCCTCAACTACTGAAAGGCAATCCAAGAAAAATCATGTATGAGAACTACACTAAGGCCCATCGATGCCCACTTCCAGATAGCCAACCTCACCCATAATTCGATAGCTAGTATATGGTCTTTTGGGAGTTCCCTGCCTTTCCGTACGTACACGATTGACCAAAGATGGTAGGTAGTCGGCGACATGCTATCCCGGGGCAAAATCAAGTATCGTCGACTCCACGCTAATCCATCCCAGTCTTTAGGTCGCTCGCATAGCAACCAAGGCATACTCTTTGCTCTTCTACCGCAGACCTTAACCTCTGTGAGGCCGGGTTTCATGGACCACTTGCCACCTCACAGAGGGATACCAAGAGTACCCTCACATTCCCCGAAGCTTCCGCTTCGTCACCCAGTTCGCTGGAGCTTTTATCCAAGTTAGATAACTTGCTCCTCCTCGTATACTACGCGATGACCTACCGTACCAGGTTACTCATCTCTTTATGAACTAGTCCCATATCCTTAGCTAAGAATTATTACTTAGTTACCCTTAACTAAGGTTTACCACTTAGCCCCTCTTTCCGCTATCCTTGTTAACTACGATTTCCAACCTAGTCCCCTGAGCTAGGGTTTAGTCAAATGGGTTAAGTGTTGTTATCCAAGTTCATGACTTAACCTTATCAAGTCAAACTGGTTAAGTATTTATTTGTCTTAACCCTATCAGATTATCATGTTAGATTGATTAAGCATAGATTATCTTAATCCCATCAGATTATCGAGTCGGATTGGTTAAGTATGGGTTAGCTTAACCCCATCCACTAATCGTATTACAATGGTTAAGCCTACTTTTAAAAGGTCTTGTGACTTAACCCTATCAGGTCCACCTATTAGATTGGTTAAGTATAGGTTACTTAACCTCATCAAATCATCACATATAATTGGTTAAGTATAAGTTACTTAACCCCATTAAATTATCATGTTAAATTGGTTAAGTATTGGTTACTTAACCCCATTGAATTACCAAGTTTAGATTGGTTAAGTGTTTAACTTAACCCCGTTGAATTCCCGTGTTTAGATTAGTTAAGTATAGGTTACTTAACCCCATCTAATTACCGTGTTTAGATTAGTTAAGTCTTAATTACTTAACCCCATCTAATTACCGTGTTTAGATTAGTTAAGTCTTAATTACTTAACCCCATCTAATTACCAAGTCGGATTAGTTAAGCGTAAATTACTTAACCCCATCTAATTACCAAGTCGGATTAGTTAAGCGTAAATTACTTAACCCCATCCCCTAATTGTCTTGTATGATTAAGTGTCATTAAGAAATCAAGCCCGGTCCCACTTAACCTACCCATTCGTGTCATATCGGTTAAGTGTCATTAGTCAAACTTACTTAACCTTATCATGTGGCACTAATTTAATTAATGCACTCTCAACCTCTCACATTAGACTTTGTTGTGGTTACTAGTTAAGCCGGGCGGGTCCGGGTAGTTTTACACCACAACCTAGTCTAACCTCGGGTCTTAAGCGCGTCATGACCAACTTCTCACATTGGATCCTATTGTTTGTAGCCACTAGTTAAGCCGGGCGGGTCCAGGTAGATTTATGCTACAAACTCAACCCAACCTCGAGTTGGCCACTTTCATGTTTGGTCTAGTGTCTTATTACACTTACAACCCACCCATGTCTAGTTCAAGTTCCATGTTTCCCCACGTGTCATGACCATATTTAAATGTATCATGAATGTCATGTTCTCACGTAAACCCCATGTCAAGTTTTTCATGTCATACCCACGTTTTTCCTAAGCTACCCAAACATATTCCCAACCCAAGTGGAAGCGAGTCACATAGTAGGGTATTATGCCAACATATTGGCCACAAGCATGCATAGTATCATAAGGGGATTTGTCACAAACATGCATAGTATCATAAGGGAATTTGGCCGCAAACATGCATAGTGTCATAAGGGAATTTGGCCACAAATATGCATAGTACCATAAGTGAATTTGGCCACAAACATGCATAGCATTCTAAGGTAATTTGGCCACAAACATGCATAGGCCCCAAAATCAAGTCTTTGCCCATGTTTCACAAGTCAAGTGGTTCCCAAAGGTTCATGCTAACATTTCATAGATAAAGATTCAAACTTGCAAGGTATACTAGGTTAAACATAACATGAATGGCATGATTAAGTCGCTACAACTTAGCCCAAGGTCATAGATCATAGAAAAGGGGCAAATTTAGGTTCACATAAGCTAGCATACTTATGTTTCATCGCATTTTATCCCATGTCACATTAGAACCACCATTAGAATCTACAAGTAGCTAGAACTTACATATCGAGGCTTAGGGAAGGATTATGCATCATCGTGACGAAGAAAGGTGGCTCCTTTGATGAAGAACCGTCATGAAACTCGCATAGCAACGTTGATTTGGCCTCGATTTGGTGTAGCAAGCTTGCACCTTTTGATTTGAACCCGATTTGAATGCATAGTCTCTAGGAATTGGAGATGGAGGCCATGATCACTTGGCATTTGGGCAGCACTTCGTGGCATGAGTGATTTGTGAGGGTTTAGGGTAGGCTTAGGGGTCTTTTTATAGAGATTAGGAGTAGTTTAGGCCGTTAGATTAACCCTAGGATAGATCCAAGCCCTCAAAAATCGTCACAAGCCTCCAAAACCGAGCCAAACAGCAAAACAGGTGCACCAGGCTGCCTGGGTTCGACCAGGCAGGTCGACCCCCAGGTCGACCCTGGGGTCGACTCCCCAGTCGACCTGGTCCCACCCAGGTCGACTCCCAGGTCGACCCCCAGGTCGACCTGGTTCTGGCGGGATTTTTCCCGCCTAGCTTGATTTCTGAAATTTTGAATCTGTTTTCGTTTTTGAATTTTTCGTGAAACTTCGCGAGGTCATATCTTGGTCATACGGACTCCGATTTACGAAATTTCGGACTCTATTTCGCGTATTTTTCCGAGATGAACACAATGGCGCAACCCGTTTTCCCTGATTCAGATTTTATAATTTAATTCTTCCTTGATTCTTGTCTTTACACGTTGTTAAAATTCGGGTTGTTACATTCTCCCCTCCTTTAAGGATTTCGTCCCCGAAATCTCCAAGTTTGGAAGAATGCATCCTACCATCCATCATCCATCTACTCAAAACATCATCCACATGCATCCATTGTCCTTAGACGATTTCTAATGCCATATGAACATATGCAAAACGTGTGTGTATATGCTCCTTAGCTAATGCTAATGATCAGGCCTGAATGATCTTTCTAATGCAAAATATGTTTAGTGCCATGAGTCCAACATGTATGCAAATAGTCCTAGTCATATAAGTACTATATGCGTGCACAAACATTCATTCATATGCAACATCCGCATGATAACACATTCAAATTTCATCCATAAACAAGTATAAATACCCATGCATATGCAACATGAAACGTGACCGCGTCAATCTAGTATCTAATGTGTATTCGCGCATCCACGAGCAACCATTTGCAACCATATCAATCATAACATGTTTCAAATACATGTTTACATCCATAGGATTCTATCTAAGGTTCCCACGATAGGATCGAGAAGATAAACAAGACAAACTCCTTACGGGGTTTGCAACAGAAACAGGATCGAGAGGATATCCACCAAGCGATATCATGCAAGCAAGCTCTACAGGAAAACCAGGGGTCAACGATATACTCTTAAAAAGAGATATGATGCGCGTGTCTAGCCTTAGGTCGTCTAAGTCGCGTTTCCTTGAGCTTAATTCCTCGGTGCCTTGACCATCTTTTTAACTCCACGATCTCGTAGCTCCTTAATTCCTATTTCCGAGATATGAGTTAGAACTCATTTCATTGTCGCCTCTTATTCCACTTTCACTTATCCTTTCCCTAGTATGCTTGGCTCAAACGTATCCACTTACTCATGCAAGCTCTCCAAAATTCACTAGGGAATTCTGGATCTCGTTTGCCGATGCCAATCCATGTGGCCAAGAGTACTTACTAAGGTGATTCCCATAACTCATGCGTAAGCGAAACGAACCATCCGCCTTAGCGGCGAATTCTATTCGAACGGATTACCAACAACTGCATCCCAAGATTCTAGGTAACTAGCCATGACAGAACCTAGAAGGTTACACGAGACTTCGAGGGTATTACCAAAGCAAGTCAAGAGTCTAACTACCCTCCTTTCAAAACCGAGAATGGCATCCCTTATTGGATGACCACTTTATCCCCGGAATCCATCCACGGCCTAGAAACATAGGCATTCTGAAATCCAAACAAGTCATGAATAAATGGACCGATCGTCCAACAAGATTTTGGGACAAAACTGGGATCCTTTACCATGCTAGTACTAAGGTGCAGAGACTCAACTATCCAACCAGACTTAAATGATACGATGATCAAGACAAAGTCTGGACGGGATGATAGAAAAGAACGACTAAACCTTTACCAGGAACGATACCATCCCTCTTTTAGGTACCCTAGAAATGGGAGCGTACAATTGCCCTCTCCGATGATTTTGTCCTTGTCCTCCTTGATGGACTAAGCCATACCAACAAGTTGCTTATCCTTAAGCTCGCGTCCTTTATCCTTGCTCTTATTATCCCTTCTTATAACTTCGGTAACAGGTCTCTCGAGAACTTCCTCCACCGCACGGGAAAACACTTCATAGCTAGACAAGGATTAGTCGCAGTTAAAACTACTGTGACTACAGATGGAGGAAAAGAAAGGAAAAGAGATTCAATCAAGGAATCAAAGGATAGTGCTAATGGCTTTAGGGGAATAGCCTTTAAGAACTTTTCTTGAAAAATGCTTCTTTGTAAACGGTTTTTCAAATAGTTTTCAGAAGGTTTTAAAAACTTTTGCCCAGTCTGGTAACCTTCTGCTCTGATACCAAATGTAACACCCCACCTCCGCTAGGGTCACTCACAAAGGGAATGCACTAGGTTTGGTGAAGCATTATCGAGGTAAACATGCACAGAAATATTACAAGACAGAACATATATAAAACAGCGGAAGTAAAACAAATTTCATTACCTTATAAAATAAGGTCTAAAGCCTTTACATCAGAATACATCAAAACCTGTCTTGCAATAATAAAGAAGCATAAAAACCTTTTCATAAATTATTCCCCAAGTGAAACAGTAAAGTAGCCATAGCCAAGAAAAGTCCAAGCCATACATGATGACCTTCAAACAGAAGAAGTCCGAACTAACAATAGCATTTCCTCCCTGTAACCTAGGGGGGAAACGGAAGACAAAGAGGCGAAAGAAAACGGGGTCAGTCATAAAGACTGGTAAGTCCTATCTACTTCCAGTATAAAAACAGGTAAAGGTAACATGACATGCATAAACTGAAAGTAAACATAAGGATGCCGACAAGATAGATAAGCTACACCAAGATAACTGGATGAACTACTATAGCAAGATAAACTAAGGTATCAGGATAAACTACGGTGTCAAGATAAATCAAGGTATCACGGCGTCAGGTTTCCATCAAGTATAACATCCCAAGGTATCTATCCTGTATAACATCCCATGGTATTTATCATGTATATTTGCTCTGCACCTCTCGTACTAGTATCCCAACCCGCGTCATGTGTTAACTATGAATGTCCCTTGCCCAATGTCATGTAATGGTCCATGTCAACCTAATATATAGCATATGTAGGTTTTCCCAACTCGTATGTTTCTTTCGATGTATAGGTTCAGTCCTTTGCCGCAGGCCATACGGGCTTTCCCATGTAAATGTTTTATCCTTGAGGTTATTTTGGACTGCTACCCTTGATCTAGTTATGTTTCCTTACCATGAACTATCGCGCGTCCACTTAGGATTTATGCCACCTAGGACCACTAGGGATTATGCTACCTAATGAACGTTTTCGTGTCTCGGTTTGGGTTCAGCCACCTAGGGCCACTAGGGATTATGCCACCCGTCAACCGCGCCCTTTATCCCACGTATATATCGTGAATCGTTTTCCATGTCTAGACGCACATGTTCCTCAATGTGCCATCCGAGTTCCGTGCCAGGGCAAACCAAGAAATACGGAACTCGGTCGGGAGCTTTAAGTCGTCTGCTGATGCAGATGTTTTTGTACCCGTGGCTATGGTCCCACGTGACCCCTCCCTCAACTACTGAAAGGCAATCCAAGAAAAATCATGTATGAGAACTACACTAAGGCCCATCGATGCCCACTTCCAGTTAGCCAACCTCACCCATAACTCGATAGCTAGTATATGGTCTTTTGGGAGTTCCCTGCCTTTCCGTACGTACACGATTGACCAAAGATGGTAGGTAGTCGGCGACATGCTATCCCGGGGCAAAATCAAGTATCGTCGACTCCACGCTAATCCATCCCAGTCTTTAGGTCGCTCGCATAGTAACCAAGGCATACTCTTGGCTCTTCTACCGCAGACCTTAACCTCTGTGAGGCCGGGTTTCATGGACCACTTGCCACATCACAGAGGGATACCAAGAGTACCCTCACGTTCCCCGAAGCTTCCGCTTCGTCACCCAGTTCGCTGGAGCTTTTATCCAAGTTAGATAACTTGCTCCTCCTCGTATACTATGCGATGACCTACCGTACCAGGTTACTCATCTCTTTATGAACTAGTCCCATATCCTTAGCTAAGAATTATTACTTAGTTACCCTTAACTAAGGTTTACCACTTAGCCCCTCTTTCCGCTATCCTTGTTAACTACGATTTCCAACCTAGTCCCCTGAGCTAGGGTTTAGTCAAATGGGTTAAGTGTTGTTATCCAAGTTCATGACTTAACCTTATCAAGTCAAACTGGTTAAGTATTTATTTGTCATAACCCTATCAGATTATCATGTTAGATTGATTAAGCATAGATTATCTTAATCCCATCAGATTATCGAGTCGGATTGGTTAAGTATGGGTTAGCTTAACCCCATCCACTAATCGTATTACAATGGTTAAGCCTACTTTTAAAAGGTCTTGTGACTTAACCCTATCAGGTCCACCTATTAGATTGGTTAAGTATAGGTTACTTAACCTCATCAAATCATCACGTATAATTGGTTAAGTATAAGTTACTTAACCCCATTAAATTATCATGTTAAATTGGTTAAGTATTGGTTACTTAACCCCATTGAATTACCAAGTTTAGATTGGTTAAGTGTTTAACTTAACCCCATTGAATTCCCGTGTTTAGATTAGTTAAGTATAGGTTACTTAACCCCATCTAATTACCATGTTTAGATTAGTTAAGTCTTAATTACTTAACCCCATCTAATTACCGTGTTTAGATTAGTTAAGTCTTAATTACTTAACCCCATCTAATTACCGTGTTTAGATTAGTTAAGTCTTAATTACTTAACCCCATCTAATTACCAAGTCGGATTAGTTAAGCGTAAATTACTTAACCCCATCTAATTACCAAGTCGGATTAGTTAAGCGTAAATTACTTAACCTCATCCCCTAATTGTCTTGTATGGTTAAGTGTCATTAAGAAATCAAGCCCGGTCCCACTTAACCTACCCATTCGTGTCATATCGGTTAAGTGTCATTAGTCAAACTTACTTAACCTTATCATGTGGCACTAATTTAATTAATGCACTCTCAACCTCTCACATTAGACTTTGTTGTGGTTACTAGTTAAGCCGGGCGGGTCCGGGTAGTTTTACACCACAACCTAGTCTAACCTCGGGTCTTAAGCGCGTCATGACCAACTTCTCACATTGGATCCTATTGTTTGTAGCCACTAGTTAAGCCGGGCGGGTCCAGGTAGATTTATGCTACAAACTCAACCCAACCTCGAGTTGGCCACTTTCATGTTTGGTCTAGTGTCTTATTACACTTACAACCCACCCATGTCTAGTTCAAGTTCCATGTTTCCCCACGTGTCATGACCATATTTAAATGTATCATGAATGTCATGTTCTCACGTAAACCCCATGTCAAGTTTTTCATGTCATACCCACGTTTTTCCTAAGCTACCCAAACGTATTCCCAACCCCAGTGGAAGCGAGTCACATAGTAGGGTATTATGCCAACATATTGGCCACAAGCATGCATAGTATCATAAGGGGATTTGTCACAAACATGCATAGTATCATAAGGGAATTTGGCCGCAAACATGCATAGTGTCATAAGGGAATTTGGCCACAAATATGCATAGTACCATAAGTGAATTTGGCCACAAACATGCATAGCATTCTAAGGTAATTTGGCCACAAACATGCATAGGCCCCAAAATCAAGTCTTTGCCCATGTTTCACAAGTCAAGTGGTTCCCAAAGGTTCATGCTAACATTTCATAGATAAAGATTCAAACTTGCAAGGTATACTAGGTTAAACATAACATGAATGGCATGATTAAGTCGCTACAACTTAGCCCAAGGTCATAGATCATAGAAAAGGGGCAAATTTAGGTTCACATAAGCTAGCATACTTATGTTTCATCGCATTTTATCCCATGTCACATTAGAACCACCGTTAGAATCTACAAGTAGCTAGAACTTACATATCGAGGCTTAGGGAAGGATTATGCATCATCGTGACGAAGAAAGGTGGCTCCTTTGATGAAGAACCGTCATGAAACTCGCATAGCAACGTTGATTTGGCCTCGATTTGGTGTATCAAGCTTGCACCTTTTGATTTGAGCCCGATTTGAATGCATAGTCTCTAGGAATTGGAGATGGAGGCCATGATCACTTGGCATTTGGGCAGCACTTCGTGGCATGAGTGATTTGTGAGGGTTTAGGGTAGGCTTAGGGGTCTTTTTATAGAGATTAGGAGTAGTTTAGGCCGTTAGATTAACCCTAGGATAGATCCAAGCCCTCAAAAATCGTCACAAACCTCCAAAACCGAGCCAAACAGCAAAACAGGTGCACCAGGCTGCCTGGGTTCGACCAGGCAGGTCGACCCCCAGGTCGACCCTGGGGTCGACTCCCCAGTCGACCTATTCCCACCCAGGTCGACTCCCCAGTCGACCTGGTCCCACCCAGGTCGACTCCCAGGTCGACCTGGTTCTGGCGGGATTTTTCCCGCCTAGCTTGATTTCTGAAATTTTGAATCTGTTTTCGTTTTTGAATTTTTCGTGAAACTTCGCGAGGTCATATCTTGGTCATACGGACTCCGATTTACGAAATTTCGGACTCTATTTCGCGTATTTTTCCGAGATGAACGCAATGGCGCAACCCGTTTTCCCTGATTCAGATTTTATAATTTAATTCTGCCTTGATTCTTGTCTTTACACATTGTTAAAATTCTGGTTGTTACAGGGTGACACCTAGTGTTAGACCAAAAATTGGTTCTAACACCCAAATTAGCTATGATTTTAATGAAATAGAACTAAAAAGTAGCGAAGAACACACAATTTATAGTGGTTCAGCATTAAAGAGCCTACGTCCACTTTCTTTTCTTTCAATTGATGATTTGAATGCAAATACAACAATGATTCTCACTCAACTTCACTATTACAATGCATAAACTCACTCAAATCTCTCAAAAATAGACTTTAAGAGATGATTTTGATCTGAATGTGGTTATGAAATTCGGCTAGGGAGGAAGTTAGAACTGAGAACTTGCCAAAAGATCCTTTCACATGCCTCTTGATGGTGTATTTATAGGTGAAAAATCTCCTCGAAGTGGCTTCGGTTCTGAATTACGTTGCACCCATCCCATAAGAGTCGGGTTTGGAGGCTTCCAGATGGTGACAGCACATCGATTTAGTGGGAGATCGTGGGAGGAAATGGTCGTGCTTGGCCCGAGTCTTCAGGAGACGTGTGTAGCAACAGTCACAGGTTCAGAGAAAAAGGGGTTCGGATCGGTTGCCTCCGATCCGATCCGATGGGGCTGCTTGCTTTCTTTTGGTGTCGCTGAAGCGCTTCACCGAACCGAATCGATGTGATGTCTGTGTCATTGACTCCTGCTCCTTTCCTGCGTTGGTTCCCTCCGATCCGAACCGGTTGATGTCTTTCCCACCATTTGCTCTTTGTGTAGCCTAGTTCACAAAGTAGGCTAATATTTTGCTCCCTCGAAGTACACTCTTATTAAAGATAAAGTGTGCTTCGAAGTAGTTTACAAAACAGTCTTTGAATTAAAGCCATTGAATGATCGCTTCCATTTACTTGTTGAGACGTGCCACTTCATAAAGTCATGCCTTTTGTTGCTCATATATATCCATAAACGATATGAATTACTTTCTTCATTTTCAGACAACTTTGAGAGCTCTTTTTAATGTTCAATGATTCCTCCAGGTAAGCTTTTCTTTTACTTTCCTTGAATTCAACCTACGTGCCAAGTCAATGTGTATAATCCCTTTCGGTTCGGATTCCGACCCGAGCGGAATTCTCTTTTATATTGCTCAACACTGAACTAACAGGCTAGAATGCCTTTGTGGGCCTGAATCCCGGTCCGAACGGGGTAAAGTAGATTGGGAATACGAGTAGTCACCATAAACTTATATAAGTCCTCCTCCCGTCTTCTTCTTCCTCTCCTTCTTTTATTGCTCTCGTCCAACGGATTTTACACCGAAACCCTAAAACTTCGAAAACTCCGAAACTCTCTCGTTCTTCTTTAAATCAAACAATTTGGTAGGTTAAAAGCTTTGATTATCCTTGTAATAATTGATTTCAGTTAAAATTTGTGGTCAATTTCGAGCTATTTGGTCATGGCCTTTGCCTGGCTTCAACGCCTTGGCCTCCTCTCTCCTCGCCGTCATCGTTGGTGGTTTTGTCACCACCTCGAGGCGTTGAGAGAGAGAATTAGGATTCTATAGTATATTTGAGCACGTAAGTGCTTAGTCTTAATTGGGGTTTGTGAAATGGAGCTGGGTTCGGTAATGATTAAGTGAGATGAGAAATGAAGAAGATGAAGAAGAGGAGAGGAACTGAGATCGGTTCGGGTGGCGAAACGTTGGAGTGAAGGAAAGGGAAGTTGTTTACAAGACCGGATCGGGTCAGAGCAGAAAAAGGCAAAAAAGGGAAAACAAAGCCTACCTGATTGGGTTAGATCGGAATAAGAGACAAGGACAAGAAGGATTATTCAAGCTGACCCGATCCGCTCTGAAAGCCCACATCCGAACCGATCCGGTTTTACTCAATGGGTGTGAACGTCCTCTTCAGACCGAAACATGACTTTGCCCCCCGATCTGATCCCAATACACATATCCGAACCAAACCGAAATAGTCCAACTCAATGTGCGAGAATTTTTCCAACTAGCTTAATCAATGCTTGGCATAACCTTCAACTTGATGAACAGTTAGGATAGCGCCTTACGAACATAACAAACATCAAGAACTATTCTGAAACATTATTACTCTTTTGAATCTTTATATCACGCTCTCATGTGTTTACTTTGCATCTTTGTTACACGTAGCACACACTTTAGTTCACATACACACACGGGGGACACGGGCAACTTTACTCTAATCCTTGCTATTGTTTCTTCAATAATCTAGTGATCATGGCCGAGAGACGTTCATCTAGGTTAGCAAAGAGGATGGAAGTTGCGGAAACTTCTGAGAAAGTTACCATTGATGACATATCTTCTTCCTCAGACCCTGAATGGGACGATAAGGGCCCAGATTATGAAGTAGGAGCGCATAACAACGAAACACCTTCCGATAGTGAAGTTTCTCTGGGCGATGAAGAGGAAGGAGGGATAGGAGATAATTGAGCTCCTGATGAGTTTGAGTCTGCCATTATATTGGAATTACCCAAAGACTCTGTTGAATCGACGATCGACGACGACAGACCTATTCGCTTATGTTTAAAGCACGGGATACTGAAAAGGGATACCCTGGTGCCATCGAAAGCTGATCGTCCCCACAATCCTCCGGAAGGATTTATGGCAGTTACCCGATTGATGTGTATGGTTGGGGCTATTCCACCGTTTCCGCCTTTTGTTGTCGACTTTCTGAGACAGATGCGGATTGACCCCATGCAGTTGCATCCCAACTCTTATGCTTACTTATATACCTTATATATAGCATATAGAGAGATTTTAGGTACAAAGCCTACTTTCGACGACGTCCACTTTTTCTATAACTTCAAGCATCGGACTCAAGAGACTCCTTCCTTCTCCTATTTTGAACCAGTCCCAAAAAGGAAAATTATTTCAGCTCCATTTAGCAGCAAGGCAGGCGATTCTAAGCTCGAATGGTTTTATATCAGACAACAGCCGGGGTGCGCCAGGAGATGGACTAAATCAAGTAAAGCATCGATTTTCTAGATCTCAATTTTGAATATTCATGCCAACACATTAACCTGGTTTCTCTTTTGTTTGCAGTTGATAACCCAAAACAAATATCGGATCAATTGTACTTTAATCGGATGCATCAACTTCTCAATGGCGATCAAAAATTTCTAACCATCGATGAAGTTCTTATGGATGAGTACCTCCATCATCACGGGTTATTATCCATTACCCGTAGCATAGGTCATGGGTCGGGTCCATATGTATACATCCCCCCAGTGGACATCATTCCTGAAACGGGCGAGGGCTCGAAAAGTCCAACAATACCTCTTCGGACTTCACCTTCTCCATCTTCAACTTAGGACCATGAGTTGGCCAACATAGCCGAAAAGCACAGAGAAGGGTATACCGTCCCTGATGATGTTATTTCTCCAGAGAAGTCAATGTCCCCTAAAGAGTTGCCAATAAACGCTTCTCAAGGAGATGTCCCTACTACCGATGATTCCACATTCCAGGATTTAGGAGATCTCCCCCTACCTGAAACCATCTATATTTCAGAGGACTTTGGCACAAATCCTTTAATTTTCACTTCTTCAGAGGAGACTACTCCCGTGAAGGCCAAAGAGCCCACTCGCGCTGGCCTGGCTTCGGACTCGGGTTTGTCGGGAGGAACACCACTTAGGATGCACCCAACACAATAGCACCGCACTTCACAACACTTACTTCTCATGTGAACACTGATTCTAAATTCCACTTACATTGTTGCGCAGGTACAATGTCTCGCCCCTACTATGATATCAGGAAAATACGTCGCAGCATGACTAGACCCCCTTCTGATGTCGAGCATGATCGCCATGAAAGCCGGGGTAGAGAGGACAGAAGGCCTCATGATTCTTATCGGCCATACACCTCGCGCTCTCGCTCCCCCGTCCGGTCAGATCCAGACCAATGTAAAAGCTATCAGAGTCGTCGAGGAGAAGACACATCACAGCCCAATGACCGAACTTCTCCTCAAGACAAACACAGTCGGGAAAAAAGTCCACCGAAACATATCGACTCACGAGACAAACATAAGGTTTCTGATAAGCGACCTGAAAAGGGGGATACAGCCATCGTGCCCACTAAACACAGGGACACTGAGCTAACATACTGCAAACCTCCACCACTGGATGCGGAGTCTAAAGTTAAGCGGGCATATCTGGAGAAGTAGTTCCCGGACCATTATTTTGAAAATCTGACTTTCTTACCTGCTCTCGAGCCTATTTCCTCAAAGTGGGCAGATGAGGCTAAAGCGAAGATTGACGCAGTCGAGAAGCAATATTCGGAGATGTTCAAGTATTCACGTAATCTCTCCAGAATCATTCGGACTTCAATTACAGATGTTAACTCGATGAAAAAGACTGTAGATGCCAACGAAAAGGCCTTGAAAAATTTGGAGAAGGACCTTGAGGACACACAGGCTCAACTTGTCATCGCTCAACGAGATGCTAACAACTTCAAACAGCAATTCGAGGAGTTACAAAAGCGTTATCATGACTTGCTGGAATCTCATAGTCAAGAGTGTTTGGAGTTGAAGAAACAAGCGGAAGATGCTAAGTCGGACAATGTCAAAATGCAACTAGCTTACAATACTTTTGAGCGAGAAAAAGCCGAGTTAGCAAGAAAAAATGCTGAATTGGAGAGACGAAACGCTGACTTGGAATCCAAGTTAATGGAAGCCGAGAATAGGGCTACCCCAGCTGAGGGGAATGAGGAAAATGTTATTAAGTCCGCTGAAGAGACCCGTAAACAGCTGTCAGAGGCTCAAGAAGAAGTGCACGGTTTTGGCGAATTACTGACTGAATTTTTCGTGCACATAATTCGTCGCCGAAACATCTCTTGGATTGAAGATTATCCAACTACCTTGGTTCACGTATGGAGTCAAATTATTGAATGGGAGAAAGAGGAACTTAAGGTAGACTTCATCGACGAGGATAAACTTATGGAAAAATATCTGAGAGATGATGAGCCGGCACGTCTGGCCGAGGGACGTCGCCTCATTGCAACTGCTATGGAGGAGGAGAAGCGGATGGCCAAACAAAAGAATATCCCTGAGGCTGGTTCTTCTTCCACTGCTGCTGAAACTTCTGAAATCGAGGGATATGATCCCGAGAACCCGAGAATCCCTCAGGCCTCTCTTTTATCTCCCATACCCGAGTCAGCGTCAGAGACGGCAGTCACTCCAACTGAGAAATCATCGGAAGGTATTTCTACCTTTTCACCTCAATTTGTCAAGGCCGTCTTCACTTTTCACCGCATAATTGGGCAATCGATGGAGGATCCTTTATTTTCTCCTGAGTTGATAACTATTGCTTCTCATTCTGTAGGTGTTGGACCAACCGAGAAGGCTGGCATGCATCAGAGAACCACCACTGGGGTAAAATCCGTGGAAAAGGCTCAAGGAGAACATGATAAGGCTACCACTGTAGAGTCGAGAGGGGAAGCCGAACTGTCTAAGGCCGACACTTCTCATGACGACGAGATGATAGATGCCTTGAAAGACGATGGTGGTAGTGAGGGGCATGAAGAAGACCCTGATGTAGCTATTATTGGGGATTCAAAAAGTGCTGATGACATCACTTTGGCTGAAATGAAAGCCAAACAAGACAAACGTATGCAACTAAAAGTTGAAGACTTGAACCCCGAAAGCCTTAAACCCCTTGCAGTGGTGGATCCTGGATCAAGGTTAGT
The DNA here is from genome assembly GCA_030737875.1 of Allium sativum. Classification (NCBI taxonomy): domain Eukaryota; kingdom Viridiplantae; phylum Streptophyta; class Magnoliopsida; order Asparagales; family Amaryllidaceae; genus Allium; species Allium sativum. The sequence goes on from CM060919.1 coordinate 344,802,183, forward strand.
CGTTAAGCTTTCAACTAGGTCTATTACAGAGGAGCTTGCTGAAAAAATCTTCTCTTGATTCCAGTGTTCCGACTCCTGGGAAAAAATCAACCGATTCTAGCACTTCGATTGCAGAGAAGAAAAAGCCAAAGCGCATTATGACTGATGCTGAGAAAGTGGCTAAGAATTCTCAAAAGGCTACCAAAAAATCCAAGTCCGCTCCAAAGCCCAAGTGATGAAGTGCTTTGTTTTATTTTGATACTCAATTGGTCTAAAATTGTTACAGCGAGTGCGACCCTCGCATCTTTTTTTTTTGGGTACAAACTCACATGTTTGTAAATAAAAATAGTTTATTTCCAGCAATGTATGATAGTTGTTAGTTCAGCACTTAAGTGAAAATACAAAAGTATGTCATATTAAAGTTATATAATGAAGTCATTGTTGAGGGGAATATGTATGCACATATATGCCCCCAGTTAATCTTGGATAACTGAGCAATAATTATTCAAGATTGATTAAATTAAAAAATCCAATTGCCTCCAATTCTCTGACGGGGCCATATTCCTTTTGTCATTGATGCCTATTCTTTCTAGCATCTTTATACTCTCCTGTCTCATAACCAGTTTAGAGTATCGTTGAGGCGGTCTCTCATCTGGGTGCACCTTCACGCCTCAGAGGACGTCGTCTTCCCGTCCTTTATACTCTCTCTCGATTCTTGAGAGTTAGAGTTAAAAATGTCGTCTTCCCATTCTTCTGTGTTTTATCGTACAAACAGTCATTTTATTTATTCCTGCACATAGGTCATCTCCAACTTTCCAAATTTAATTTAACATTTCATGTTTCATGGTCATGATAGAATAATTGTTGAAGATATAAATAATGCAGAAAAGTAAATGACACACGATATTTTTATAGTGGTTCAGCTAAGTCGTAGCCTACATCCACTTCATAATCCTTTGTTCACATGAACAGACTTTTTAAGGCAAGTCGTGCCTTTTTACATAGCTTATAAAAACAAAAGGTATGACATTTCATATTTAGCTCAGATATCGTCGTAAGTGCTGAGCGTTCCAGGCACTGGGAATCTCCTCACCGTCCACGGTCGTTAGCTTGAATGCTCCTGTATCAAGCTTCCGTTGGATGGTGTATGGCCCTTCCCATTTTGGACCCAATTGGGTCGAAGGCGGGAAGACTCGTTTCAGTACTAGGTCTCTCGGTTCAAAGGTTTTGAAGCGGACTTTCCGGTCATAATAACGTGCTACTTGATGTCAATGTCTCGAGACACGCAAGTCGGCTTCATCTCTTTTTTCTTCAATCATATCAAGAGATTCTAGGAGGAGTGCTTTATTTGTCATCGGGTCATAATACGCAACTCGATGAGAAGGGACTTCTAATTCTACCGGGATTACTGCTTCTGACCCAAAGGAAAGTGAATAGGGAGTATGGCCGGTAGCCGTCTTAAAGGTCGTCCTGCAGGCCCATAAAGCTAATGGCAACTCGTCTACCCATCTAGCTTTGGCCTGCTCCAACCGTTTCTTTAGAATTGATTTAATGACCTTGTTTATGGCTTCGACCTGGCCATTTGACTGCGGGTGAGCTACTACAGTGTATCGTTTATCAATCTTATATTTCTGACAGAAGTTTCTGAACTCGATGCTGTCAAGTTGCGTCCCATTATCAGTTATGATGGTCTTCGGTATCCCAAATCAACAAATAATATTTCTGACCACAAAACTGATCACCTTCCTCGCCGTGATGGTTGTTAGAGGTTGAGCTTCCACCCATTTTGTGAAGTAGTCCATGGCCACGATCGCGTACTTAGCTCCTCCTCTAGTAATAGGTAGCACTCCAATAATGTCAATTCCCCACATGGCAAATGGCCACGGACTTACCATCGACTTGAGCTGAGTCGGAGGCGCTCTGGGAACTTTGTCAAATCTTTGACATCTATCGCAGCGTCGTGAATAATCTGCCGCGTCCTTATTCACAGTAGGCCAGAAATATCCATACCGTAATCCTTTCTTTGCTAGGGTTTGGCCCCCAGTGTGATCTCCACACTCATCCTCATGTACTTCTTGCAGTACACGTTTAATGTCGTCGTGTGCGATACACCGTAATAGGGGCATTGAAAACCCTTGACGATAAAGGACGTCGTCCTGTAAAACGTATCTTGCAGCCTTGCATCTTACAGCTCGTCTTTCGCTCTTTTTTAACGGTAGGGTTCCATTCTTGAGAAAATTCTTAATCGATGTCATCCAGGATTCTCTCTCTGGTTCAATTTCCAAGGCTGGCTCTACTTCCATTAGGTCGAAACTCAGTGATTCCAACACCTCTATCGGAACCATTTCAGTTTCTTTAGGATTATCAGAACTAGCTAGCTTCGCCAGTCGATCTGCTTTCTGATTTTCCGCTCTTGGAATGTGTGTTATGCTATAATGCTCTAAACCTTCCAATAACTCCTTTAGGTTTTTGAGATAAGTGATGAGTCGAGGTCCTTTAGCAGCGAATTCTTCCCGAACTTGACATACAACTATCTTGGAATCGCAATATATTTCTATTGTCTTTACTCCCAAATCTTTGACGAGTTTCAGCCCGGTAATTAGGGCTTCATAATCGGAATCGTTGTTAGTAGCAGTGTACTCTAACCGTAATGCATAGTTGATAGATCGTCCTTCAGGAGTTATCAAAACAACTCCGGCGCCGGACTTTCTATCATTCTTGGCCCCGTCCGTATATAATTTCCACGGACTGAGCTCTAACTCTCGATCCAAAGCAACTACCGTGTCACCCACCGTTTTGCTCTTCAGGAATTGTAAATTCAGCTATAAAGTCAGCCAATGCCTGCCCCCTTATTGATCTTCATGGCTGAAAGTTCAAATCAAATTGACTCAGCTCAATATTCCATTTAAGTAACCGCCCCGATGCTTCGGGTTTCTGCAACGCTTGTCTCAAAGGTTGATCGGTATATACAACTATCGGGTGTGCCTTAAAATAATGGCGAAGTTTGCGGGAAGCAATCAGGAGGCTATAAGCAAGCTTCTCTATCTTCGGATAGTTATGTTCTACAGCAGCTAGTTTTTTGCTTACGTAATACACAGGTTTCTGGACTTTATCCTCTTCATGTACTAATGCTGCGCTGACGGCGTGAGATGATACTGCCAAGTAGATGAACAAATCCTCATGTTCCACAGGCTTTGATAATATTGGAGGCTTTTCTAAGAAGTCTAATAGATTCTGGAATGCCTCCACACAGTCGGGAGTCCATTCAAAATTTCGCTTTCCCTGTTTTATGAGATCGAAGAAAGATACACACTTGTCCGTTGCTTTGGAGATGAACCTGCCCAGTGCTGCTACCTTCCCAGCTAAGCTTTGAACATCCCTAATCTTTTGCGGCTCCTCTATATTCCGAATTGCTGTTATTTGGTCTGGATTGACTTCGATTCCTCTGGAACTCACGATAAAGCCAAGGAACTTGCCTGATGCCACTCCAAAAGAACACTTCAAGGAATTCAACTTCATCCCATACCTTCGTAGTATGCCGAACATTTCTGCTAAGTCCTTCATATGATCAGGAGATTTCTTGGATTTCACGAGCATATCATCTACATAAACTTCCATGGTTTTCCCAATTTGATTGTAAAACATGCGGTTGACTAGGCGCTGATACGTGGCTCCCGCATTCTTTAACCCAAATGGCATTACCACGTAACAATATAATCCCAAGTCTATGATAAAGCTTATATGCTCTTGATCTGGTATGTGCATGGGACTTTGATTGTACGCAGAATAGGCGTCCATAAAGGATAAAATCTCATGCCCGACCGTCGAATCTACTAGTTGATCAATTCTGGGGAGAGGAAAGCTATCCTTCGGGCAATCCTTGTTCAAATCAGAAAAGTCAATACACGTTCTCCACTTCCCGTTTGACTTTTTGACCAGGACAGGATTCGATATCCAGTCGGTATATTTCGAATCCTTAATGAATCCGTTACCCTTTAATTTCTCTACTTCTTCTTTTAAAGCTGCTGACCGCTCTGGGCCTAACATCCATCTCTTCTGCTTGACTGGTGGGTGCTTGGGATTAATACACAAAGAGTGTCTCATGATGGTAGGCGAAATCCCACGCATGTCAGCGTGAGTCCAGGCAAACACATCCAGATTTGCCTTTAAGAAATCAGCCAATTCCCTCGCTCTAACTGGATCCAGTTGCGAGCCGATCTTTAGTACTTTTGTGGGATCTGTTTCGTCAATAGTTATATCTATTGTTATTTCGTTGGGAGTTGCCTTCCTGTCCCCGGGTTCTCTATCCTCTCCGGGATTTATATCCTCGAGCACGTCTGAGGGCGACTCTCTTGGGGCAGGACCCCTTAATTGCTATGTTGAGGCCTCCTTTGGAGGGGCAGAATCGTCCTTAGCATCTATATTCAACCCCTTCATTAACATCTTTAACTCTATTATGTAACAAGCTCGTCCCGTAGCTTGGTCGCTCCTCATCACCCAAACTCCTGAGTCAGTCGGGAATTTAAGCAGCAAGCACCAAGGTGCAATACATGCCCTAAATTCGGCAAGGGCCGGTCGACCTAGGAAGGCATTGTAAGGCGACTCCACATCCAAGACTACAAATGGCATGATCCTTACTCTCTGGCGATCTCCCTGCCCTAGTGTGACTGGTAGTTCCATAAAACCCATCGGAGCTGTAGATGCTCCGTTAAAGCCACGTATCCATCCTTCGCATGGCTTTAAGTCTTTTGCTTCGAGTCTCATTTGTTCGAAAGCTTTCTTGAAGAGGATATTGACCGAGCTCCAGTTGTCCACTAATACTTTATGGACTAAAGCAAGGCCAATTGTTGTGGTAATCACTAGTGGATCGTCGGTTGGAGATTGAACTCCAGAATCATCTCTATTGCGGAATACAACATCGTCTGACATCGTCTTTTGTTGTTTTACTGGAGTAACGTCTTCGAGGCTACTGCATTCTCCTACCTCAAAATGCTTGGCAGCGTTGACATACTGATCCATTGCTTTAAAACTACGACCAACTAAGTGAGGTCCGCATATAATAGTATTAATGACGATCCCCTTACCTTTTTGCTGAGCTGTGGGTTTTGAAGCAGGCTAGTTTTGGTTCGGGGCATGTCCCCCTTGCCCCCTGTCCCTTGGAGCGACCTTGTACTCATCCAACTTCCCCTCTCGCAGCAATCTTTTGACGATATCTATCAAATGATGGCGTTCATTGGTGGAATGACCGTGGGTACCATGAAACAATCAAAACTTTCCTGTTGCAATCTCTTTCTCAGTAGAATCTCTGGGTGGTGGTTTTTGTACTACAATATGCTATATGTATCTAAATAAATGTTCTCTAAAGTATCATTTAACGGAGTATAATTTTCAAAAGTCTGGAATCTGGGTTTTTATTAGAGCTATTCCCTCGGTTTCTGTTCCTTCTATTGTCGTTCCCATTTCTGTTGCTATTACCCCCACTCTGGTTGCCAACATTTACTTCCACCTTCCCTGAACTGTCACCAGATTGTTTCACAACAACATTACTCTGGACACCTTCCTTTGAGGCCCCTTCGGACTTTCTCTTCCGATTTTCCTTAGCTTCTTCTCGCCTTAAACGGATATTAGCTTTTTCATAGAACAATTCTTTAGTAGGAGGTGGTTTTCCAGCCAAGTAATCCCCGAACTCTGTGTCAGGATCTACCCCTTCTATCAAGGCCATCAGGATAGTTGGCTCATGGGGATCACTAACTTCGGTGACGACCAGGTTGAAGCGATCCAAATATGACTTCAAAGATTCTCCTGGGGCCTATTTAATCCGTGACAATTCTATGACGGTCTTGGACTTTTGGGCATGGAGTCGAAACTGATTCATGAAGCGCTCACTCAATTCTGTGAAATTTGATACCGACCGAGGAGGGAGTCGGGCGAACCACATTAACGCTACATCTTCAAGATAGATTGGAAAAGCTTTGCATTTTATGGCATCCGGAGCTACTGCCGCGTTCATGAACCATGCATATCTCATCAGATGCTGCCCTGGGTCTGTTCTTCCTGAATATCGATCCATCTGAGGCAAGTTGAATCGCCGGGGGAACTGGAAATTCAGTATGTCATCTGTGAAGGGGGTATCGCTTCGTTCAATGCCCCAATCTTCATTAGTATACCGCCGGCTTTCGGACATAATCTGGCGCACCATTGCCCTTACATCGGCGTTTGTTAATGTCTGCACAGGCTCTTTAGATCTAATGCTCGGATTACCCCTGGGTTCCTGATCAGGGGATAACCTCCTGCTTCTGGCGGCAGCTGCTCTACGTTGCTCTCTGTGCTCCCGGTCGATCTCAGGAGGTAGAGGTTGGAGAAGTTGTTGCTGTGTGGGGTTGGTAATATTAGGATCCCTGGGTAAGACTTGGGATCCGCGCATGGGTAGAAACATAGGCTGTTGCAGGCTCGGGTCATCAGGGCCTAATACACGAGCAGCGTCTTCTGGGGATCCTAAAGATCCAAAAGTCAATTGATCGAGGTTATGAGGTCGCTCAAGCGGCCTTCTCTCGCGAGGACTTTCCTCCTCCAAAGAAGACGAATCATCTGTAGCAAGACGGCGTGTTGGGGAAGGAATTTTCTACCTCCGGAGCTCCTGCAGTTCTCTACCCATAGTGATCATGTTTTCCTACATGTGAAGATTGTCACGCCTTTGGGCTTCCAATGCTTCTTTATTGCTCTGGAGCATGTCAAGAAAATGTGAAAAGTCTCCCTGGGTAATGGGTGCAGATGGATCAGGCTGAACATTAGTCATCGTGGCTGGAATCAGAGCGTTGGAGGGAGCTCGAGTAGAAGTTCCAGCTTCATTCTGGTTCGGATCGGATCGGTTCACAATAGCCTGGTCGGGGCGGTTCAGATGGAGAGAGTGAGTGCCCTCGACCTCATTAGACCGGATCGGATCGGTGCCTTCCACCCGGTTCGGATTGGCGCCTCCCATCCGGTTCGGATCCTCCTGATCGGAGCGGTCTGCTCTAGAGCTTTGAGCGCGTGACCTTGTAAACACGATGGCTTGCTGATCTTCTCTAGCATCATTTCCCCTAGTGCCTTGCACTTCTTTTCAGTTGGTCTTAGCCATGATACTCGATTCTTCAATGGTTAGTCAACAAGTATTGAAAGATGTCAGAGACAAGGGATTAACTTCTTTGAACTTGAAAGTCCAAAAAATAGAATGATAATCCCAAAAAGGCTGAGAATTCGAAGGGTTCTCAGTGAAAGCACCAAAATGTTAGACCAAAAATTGGTTCTAACACCCAAATTAGCTATGATTTTAATGAAATAGAACTTAAAAGCAGCGAAGAACACACGATTTATAGTGGTTCGGCGTTAAAGAGCCTACGTCCACTTTCTTTTCTTTCAATTGATGATTTGAATGCAAATACAGCAATGATTCTCACTCAACTTCACAATTACAATGCATAAACTCACTCAAATCTCTCAAAAATAGACTTTAAGAGATGATTTTGATCTGAATGTGGTTATGAAATTCGGCTATGAGGAAGTTAGAACTAAGAACTTGCCAAAAGATCCTTTCACATGCCTCTTGATGGTGTATTTATAGGTGAAAAATCTCCTCGAAGTGGCTCCGGTTCGGAACTGCGTGGCACCCATCCCATAAGAGTCGGGTTCGGAGGTTTCCAGATGGTGACAGCGCATCGATTTAGTGGGAGATCGTGGGAGGAAATGGTTGATCTTGGCTCGAGTCTTCAGGAGACGTGTGTAGCAACGGTCACAGGTTCAGAGAAAAAGGGGTTCAAATCGGCTACCTCTGATCCGATCCGATGAGGCTGCTTGCTTTCTTTTGGTGTCGCTGAAACGCTTCTCCAAACCGAACCGATGTGATGTCTGTGTCTTTGACTCCTGCTCCTTTCCTGCGTTGGTTCCCTGCGATCCGAACCGGTTGATGTCTTTCTCATAATTTGCTCTTTGTGTAGCCTAGTTCACAAAGTAGGCTAACACCTAGGATGTGGTAGGAGGGTACCTTCGGTTCATCCTAGACCTGGATGACTTGTTTGGACAATTGTCTGTCAGAGTATTTATTAAGAGTCACGCAGTCTTTACAAATATATCGAGTATGATGGCAGAGAAGGAAACTTCTTTTAGCATAAACACCAGAGTATAATTGTGGACATTAACTAGTGATTTGATGGATCTGACAATGTGGCATTCAAAGTGAATGGTGATGTGTTGTTCTAAAGGTAGTGCTAAACCTCAATCCTCTTCAACTGGGAATTGACAAAAATCGGGCAGGTAGCATGGCTAAGTGGGTAGCTCCCAAGTGGGGTGTATAATCACCTATCTAGAGAATTTCATTTCCTTCTTTAATCTATTTCGATGCTGTCCCTTATCGGGAAACGGTAGATCTCACCTAACCTTTGGTGATATACGTTCGATACACTCAAGCGAAATGAGTGGTCGATCATGTGTGGCCGGGTTGCAAGATATTCTTATTGAACCAAGTGTGTTCGCCTCTAGAGATACACTATTGGAAGGTGGTTCCATACCTTGTCATAGTTGGAAATCCAATCTCTAATAAGAGGCCGCGGTTTTGGTTTTTATAATATATATATGTGGAACGTGAGATGAAAGCGTTCCGCTAGATTGATATTTATTTGTGTTTAGACATTATTATAATATCAGAAAGCTATGATTTCAAAAAGAAATGATTTGGCTTAACAATTAAGTTGGGTGTTACTTTAAACTTAGTGTGTTTTCTCACTCTGGTTCACCAGACTGATCCGGCGTTTTCTAAATGCTCGGGTTAGACTGGGTTGTGCAGGTTCAGGTTATCGGATCCGGTGAAGTCCGGAGACGAGCTGAAGGTGTTCAGACATAAAATATACAGTAATTTTTCCGCTGTGTGTTGTATATGAGGACAAATTAAAAATAACTATCCAGATATATTGATGTACTCTGATGATTGCAAATTTTTACTTCAAAGCTCTCAATAAAGTTTTGTTTCTATTATATTTTATTTCGCTGCGATGTGAGCCTCTGATGTTATTGTATTCTTCTTATTCTTCTTCTATTCTAATATTTCTTTCTTTCTTATCTCACCCTCTATTTTCTTTCATTAACTATCTGGTGTTTTCGATACTTGAACTCTGGCAAGTAATACGAGTTTGTGTATTATTGTTGGAATTCCGGAGTCGAATTCCCCCGGTCGTTACAGCGGTATCAGAGCTATTGGTTTAGTAATAACCTTGGCTCTACCACGTAACTCGATAGAGATGGGGTTAGTAATACCCAAGATTGAGTTGAGTGTATATACATGAAAGCGTATTTGTCAATTTTATATACAAATGTTTTGTATTGTGTTATTTGATCAGTTTGATTTTGGACTAGCAACTGATACAATATTGTTTTGCAAAGAGGTTAAATGAAATAGTTCTACCCGGAATATATTTTTGTATAGAAAAAAATAATTTTATTGAATTATTTAGATATTCATTAGTTTGATTGATTTGTAATGGAATTCAAATTGGATTAAAAATTTGAATGGTTTAAAATAAACCGAAGAAAATTCACATATGGAATTTGTAAATGAGAATTTTAATTTGGAATTAAAATGAGTCAGGATTTATCTTTAAATAAGTTAAATAAAATTTGAAGAGGAATTGGATGATATGTGTAATAAAAATAAGGATTTGGATTTTTAATTAGAAGAGAACTAATTTTGAAATTAAATTAGTCAATTGAATATGAATTCAATTGAATATGAAGTTGAAACTTAACTTGGTTAAGTTAAGAATGAATATTGGGGTTAAAATATATTAATTTGGAATTGAATTAATAATGATTGAATGAAAATCAATCGATTGATAATTATAGTCGGAAAAACCCAAGTAAATCTTGATATTGAATATTAATCAAAGTTAATTAAAGTTGAATGATTGGTTATATTGGGTGTGCATTGTTTGTAGATTGTTCGTTAGATTGATTGAATATAGAATTTCATGTATTGGTTATTTACATGATAAATTGAGTTGAGTACAGATGCCAGAAGATTTTAAGGTTGATTTTGGCTGAGTATATCAGAATAAATTGGGAAAGTGTGCTCAATAACGCTCGGATAAGGTACGCTTACGGGAAAATATAATTTTTGGGTTTTGAATTTTGTTTTTCGACCATGTGGGTCGATGCATATATATTTGTTGATCCTGCGATATTGCAGAAGTCACTCCGTACATGGGAGACTCTGCCGAATTTTTCCAGGAATTTAATGTATAGAAAATTTTCAATATTTTTGAAAAGTTTTATTTACCATAGTGAATTGGTTTTCGATTTAAAATAAATTGGATTTTTAAAGTGGATGGGTTCACAACATTTTTCCTACCTTTGTAATTTCGGGGACGAAATTCTTGTAAGGGGGAAGAATGTAATGTCCCATATTTGCAGTAGTCAGATATTTAATTTATTTTATTATATTAAATATTGATTTGGAATTTTAAATGGATTTAAAATATATAATTAGGTTATTAAACGAAGTTTAATCGTTTAAATTATATGTAAATATAAATCGAGCTCGAAATGGCGCGGTAGTTCATAAATTTCGATTTGAGCTTCAATTGAATATACCAGATCCGATATAAGCTGGATTTCAGTGAAACAAGAAACATTAGAATTGATTTGATTATATTTTTCTAATGAAAGAGAAAAATGGAGATTTCGTTTTATAATTCGGTAGTTATGTCCAATTCAAATTTCCAAATAGTCGCTATGGAAATAGCGATCAATCTAATGATTTAATTCGATTTAAAAAGGATTTTTGATCATAACTTGAGATAACAATCGAATTAAGCTACGAAACGAATTCTGTTGAATTCGTATTGACATTTAGAGTCAGAAAACATATATTGTTTGTTATTTTTGAAGAACGGGTAATTCGGTGTCCAAAATAGCACTTCGTTTACGTATAAAATAGCGTACCGGGAAACAGTCTCGGAATGCGGCGAAGCGTGTGCCTTTGGATTCTTATTAATTAATTATTGTAGGATTTCAAAGTTTCATGTCATTTGGATTTATTTTATGATTGTGGGAAATTTAAACGCGTGTTTTCACCTGTGATTTTTAAAGGAATTTTCACATACGATATCAGAATTCGACGAAACCCCATTGGGTCCAAAATATTTTTCTATGCTAAGATTTACAATTTTCGTTGAAAACTAAAATTCTATATGATGGTTTTAAGATGTTACTTTTCCGCTAAGTTTTGATTAATGATATTATAATAATTTCATTACCACTATATATAACCGGTAATATACCTAGGTCACCATTTCATTTTTCTCATGGTCAATAACTTTCCAGCGCCTCTACTTCTAAAGAAAATAAAAAGCCAAAAATTTATATCCATCTCCCTCAATTAATCTCTTAATCCGCAAATCAAACTAAAATATTTCCAACTACAATTCTCATCAGCTCATTGAGATCAATATGTTGAACCGCCATGATCAATTCTAGTTTGCCATACTAGTTGGATCGAGTTCACAAAGTGGAAGAGTTCGGGTGGAGTTTGCCGGCGACCGGTGTAGCCGAGTTTCAGACGGCTGCTGGAGCTAGGCGAGGAGACCAAGGCGCAGACGGTGGCAGCCCTGATGACCGTTCGATGGTCGGTTGGTGGTGATGAACGCTGGAGTTGATGCTTGGTGGATTCAGAAACAAAAAGGGAAGGGCCGGAGAAGTCTTGAACGAAGTGCATGGTGAAAGAAAAACCAAACTTAAGGTAAACAGTTGAACAAACCGTATTGGAGAAGTAAAGTGCGCAGGAATTTTGTAAAGCAAAGCAGTGCAATGTTTGAAGAATGATGTTGTGAAGGGGATAACAAATGTTTGTATTTGTATTTGTATTTAGGCGATAGGATTAGTTAAGGGAGTGGGTTCGTGAGGAGAGAAGGTTCAACAGCAAACAGGTGAATATATTTGTAAACAAAGTAGAAAAAAACTGAAGCAACGTAGAGTACTTTGTTAGAAGTTAGTAGAAGAGGAGAAGAGGATAGCAAATGGAGGCGGCCATGGTTTTCAAGTTTCAAAATTAGGAAGTTTCGAACTGTGCATGGAGATTGTTTCATAACGTGAGGCACTGTGTGTAGAAATGATAAAGGAAGTGTGAAAGTGTATTGTGCATGGTGGCGAAGTGCAGTAAGGAATGACGCTGGCGACGGATATTGAGATGAATATAGCGTGAACGAATGGAGACAGAAGAACGACGTACAAGCATTTTGAAAGGACAGGAACAATTGGATGGAAACAAAAGTGGCATGTGTTCTTTTGAACAACGAATACAACATGGAGATCATTGGGTTATACATGGTGAGGAGATTTAACAGCAGAATGAAGTGGGGATGGAATGAAGTAATAGTCTGAACGAGGATGAACATGGCATTGGTGAGTGCGTTGAAACTAAATAATGCAAAATGTTTTGTCGGTTTTAAATGTGTGAGCAGTCGTTTTAACGCAAGTAATAAACAAAGTAAAACAATCTAAGGTGGTAAGTTTTTTGAACAGGGGAGTTACAGGTTGCCAACAAATTGGAACGAAAAGGCAAAAACAATGGGTGGTTTTGTTTTAACGTAAGGCATCAGTTCAAAAGGGAAAAGTAACAGAAAAGTTTTCGTAGAAGTTGGGCACCTCGTTTTACTGTGAAAGATGGGATTTGGATGAACTTGGGGCATTGTTCTGGTTTTGAACTGAAGCAATGAAGCAGGAAAACCAACGAAGGAGGAACAATAAAGCCATGGACCTTTTATTTAAACATGGCAAAGGGGATGGGAAATAAGGCGGCTCTTTGTTTTGAAGTAGGAAAATGTTATGGATGAAGCAGTGAATTGAAAGAAATAAATTACACTAGAATACTGGTGAAGAATACAACATCTGGAGCAAAATTGGACAGAGTTGGAAGCAGCACGAGTTTTCTGTTAAATTAAACGACAGTTTAATTTAACTATAACAGCACCGTTCAACGAATCAAATCAAAGTGAGTTCAAGTCACTCAGTTACCCACTTATATTCGTATAAGTCGGGTTTATTATTTGTATGCTATATTTGTTAATTATTTGATGGTTGTTATATATATTTATATGTGTTGAACTGGACTGATTAAATTAAATGTTCGTTTAATTTAATTTGAACCAGTCGCTATTTTTAACGATTATTTCCAAACGATGTAACTTACCTCGTTGGTTATGTTTATAATAATATAAACGTATTAAATTAAAATATGGCTGCTTGGATTACTGTGATTTATTTATTGTCGATTATTATCTCTGTTTACTGAATTGAAATTGTGGTAACATATTTGGACGCAAGGAAAACAGGGTGGAGGGATCTAACGGGATTCCTCGAATTATTGTTATTTTCATATTACCATTATATGAACTGTATGGCCAACCTGATTAGATGATTGATTTGTTTATTGTTTTGTTGAATCATATTTCAACATTTGTTATGATGTTAACCAATGGATGGTATTGGTTGGGTAATTGGCATCACATGGCCTATAAATCAATCATTTGATAAATACGGATTTACCGTCAGGTGAATCGGCAAAAATGAAGTTATAAAATCTGTTTTATAACTGAGAATAGATTTTTGAATCTATTATTTTAAATTGAAGTTTATTAAACAGAAAACAAATATATAATATCTATTATTTAAATTTATAAGAAATTGTTAAGTGATTTTATAAAACAAACTTCTTATGTTTATAAGAACTATAAACAGATAAGCAGAAATTTATGTAACGATTAAGTGTGGAATTAATTGTTCTAAGAAACAATTAAATGAAGTTATTTGAATTAATTATATTTTTAATTAATTTAAAAGGTGGAATTATTTGGAATCGATTAAAGGAATAATCGTGTTTTGAGTTAACCAAGTCGAGCATTTCAACTGGGGTTTGATTATTAAGTTGAATTGGTTTATTGTCAAGAAATATATTAAAATAGTTTAACGAATAGTTGTTAATTTTAATAAGACTTTAAAAAGAAATTTATTATTTATTTAGTTAGTAAAGAATTTAACTACTTCTAAAGTAGTTAATAATAAAGTAAATTATTATTTCATATAAAAAGGATTTAAGTGATTATTATTTAAATAAAATTAATTTAAATAAGTAATCTGATTTGGAATGAATTACAGTTAAGGTTTGATAGGAATTAATGAATGGGCATGTTTATTTATATATAAAACCCAATTTATATAACTAAGTTATAAAAGTGATTTCAAGCGAATGTGATAGCTTAAGATGAAAGGTTACTTAACATTTGAATTAAGTAAAAAGTAGCAGATAAAAAGGGTTTACATTAAACCCAAGATTTTTGTAAACAAGGTTTATAAAAGTAATGAGAAGTCGAAGTGTTGATTTTGAATTGGCGATACTTAATAATGACATTAAGTAAATGAATGGAATTTGAAATGAGATTTCAAAGTAGAAAATGGTCGAATGAATTAGAAATGGAATAGTATGGTTGATAACAAGTTAAGATAAGAATTGGAACCGAACTGGAGATTGGTTGAGTTGAGTAAGTTTCTGAATATTAATCCGATGTTGATTTCGATCTTCGGGGTTGATACTTAGAGAATTGGTTGCTTACCAATTTACAGCCAGGGACTAATGATTGTTAAAGTACAAAGATTCGAGAATATATATACATATATATATATTTTGGGATTTCCAAAGTAACAGAAATAGAGAAAGTAAGTTGTGCGAAATTATAGTGATGTTTCGGGGGAAAAAGAAAGTGAAAAGTGGAGTTTTGAAAAGAGTTATTTTAAAGAGAATAAGGGTTGTTATTGTTTTCCAAGTAATGAAACAAATGAGATTTTTGTAACGAGTATTTTACGAATAATAATTAAACTAGTTTCCTAGTCTGGATAATGAATAATGTTGTGTAAATGTTGGTCAAATGGAATATTGGATATTGGTATAATATATTTTTCTATATATATATATATAAATGAAAGGGTTTTGCGAATATTGGTATTATTAAAATAAATAGTGAAAGACTATATTCGAATTATCCGAAGAATTTGAGGTTTATTAAACGAATATTTTTAATTAAAGAAGCCAAGTGATGTTAAGTACTAAACCAGTATATCTGTTTTTATTTTTATGATTGAATGGTTGTTTTATTTGATAGTTAAACAACCGACTATCAAATCTGACTTATACGATTGTTGGTACGGAAAGACTGGGATCGAATTTATATTCGAAAACCATTCGGACCAGCAAATACGAAATATTGAAGATATAAGATACTGATCGAGATAGAGAAATTGAAGACTGTTGATCTTCAGGAGCGGAAGAGCCACTTGTTGAATTTCTCTGGTTTAGCGGCCAAAGATATTTCGATAGTGATTCTGTCATGATTGAAATCTACAGATTACAAGGACTACTCACTACTAGTCTATAGGGTGACACCTAGGATGTGGTAGGAGGGTACCATCGGTTCATCCTGGACCTGGATGATTGTCTGACAGAGTATTTCTTAAGAGTCACGTAAGTTGGTCTTTACAAATATATCGAGTATGGTGGCAGAGAAGGAAACTTCTTTTAGCATAAACACCCAGAGTATAATTGTGGACGTCAATTAGTGATTTGATGGATCTGACAATGTGGCATTCAAAGTGAATGGTGATGTGGTGTTCTAAAGGTAGTGTTAAACCTCAAGCCCTCTTCAACTGGGAAATGACAAAAATCGGGCAGGTAGCATGGCTAAGTGGGTAGCTCTCAAGTAGGGTGTATAATCACCTATATAGAGAATTTCGTTTTCTTCTTTAATCTATTTCGATGTTGTCCCTTATCGGGAAACAGTGGGTCGCACCCAACCGTTGGTGATATACGTTCGATACACTCAAGCGAAATGAATAGTCGGTCATGTGTGGCCGGGTTGCAAGATGTTCTAGTTGAACCTAGTGTGTTCGCCTTTAGAGATACACTATCGGAAGGTGGTTCCATACTTTGTCATAGTTGGAAATCCAATCCCCAATAAGAGCCCGCGGTTTTGATTTTCATAATATATATGTGGAACATGAGATGAAAGCGTTCTGCTAGATTGATATTTATTTGTGTTTAGACACTACTATAATATCAGAAAGCTATGATTTCAAAAAGAAATGATTTGACTTAACAATCAAGTTGGGTGTTACTTTAAACTTAGTGTGTTTTCTCACTCTAGTTCACCAGACTGACCCGGCGTTTTGTAAATGCTCGGGTTAGACCGGGTTGTGCAGGTTTAGGTTATTGGATGTTGTGACGTCCGGAGACGAGCTGAAGGTTTTCAGACGTATGATATATAGTAATTTTTCCATTGTGTTGTTTATATGAGGATAGATTAAAAATAACTATCCAGATATATCAATGTACTCTGATGATTGTAGGTTTTTATTTCAAATCTCTCAATAAAGTTTTGTTTCTATTATATTTTATTCTGTTGCGATGTGAGACTCTGATTTTGTTGTATTCTTCTTCTTCTTCTATTCAAATATTTCTTTCTTTCTTATCTCACCCTCTATTTTCTTTCATTAACTATCTAGTATTTTCGATACTTGAGCTCTGGCAAGTAATACGAGTTTGTGTATTATTGTTGGAATTTAGGAGTCGAATTCCCTGGGTCGTTACAATACAACTTCCTATTCAGAAGGTGGTACTTGATACACCTCTACTTCTTGTGGTGGTTGAGCCACCGACTGTTCGTATGATAGTTGAACATAGGGTACTTGAGCTTCAGGTGGAAGTTGAACGTTCCCCAATTCGTATGGTGCTTGAGCCTGAGGTTTTAGTTGGTTTAGAAATTGGAATTCGTCCTCCATCTCCTTAAGTCTCCTCTCTTCGTGCGCCTCTTCCTCGGAGTCAGTAGCTGATGGCCACGAAGGCATTGCTATGGGAATGAAAAGAGGAGTTGGAAACAAGGTTGTTTGAGTGAGGTAAGTTGGGATATTTTTGAGAGAGTTATATAGTTGCGTGCCACAAAATAATGTAACTGGTCAATGCTCACGTGGAAGAGTACAACAACTCCTACGTGTATTGAAATGTTTAATGCACCCGAGGACGACCCCTATTTTTAACTCATACTTGCATGGAATTGTTAATGCACCTGGGGACGACCCATATTTTTTAACTCCTATGTGTATTGAATTGTTTAATGCACCCAGGGATGACCCCTATTTTTTAACTCCTACATATACACAAACTTGACACTGTGACAAAACAACTCATAATAATGTTTCCAAAGCCTGGTACAGTCAATGAAAGGACTTGACACTGAGACATATTACATAATCACTATAGAAAGATAGTACGAAACAACACATATTAAAAAAACATAACCGCCACTGTTGAAAGATAGGACGAAACAACTAATGTTTTAACACATGCTAACATAAATAGTAGCATATACACCTCTACCAGTCATAACTGAAGCGCATTAGCCAGCTGTATTGAAGTTCATATGCTTCATAGCCTATGAACTCCGTTCCGTGTTCGAATAGGTAATGCGAATCGAAAGTGGCACGATTAGCTTTGAAAATATCTTCCTCTTCTACCGCCTCGATTATCTCGCGGTATCAGGCACAATCATCCCAAAAGGTCCTATGTTTGTTATGAATTTCTTCTTTAGACCTCCACGATGGACATTTGGGGTTTTCTCTGTACTTTTTTTGAATCAATTGCTAGTACATTTCATGGGTTACTCCCCCACTTCCTTGCAGCATTTTGTCGTGCATTTCTTGAAAGTCAATGTATGGCTCCACAAAGTATAAGTAACTCCGATAGAGACCAACTACGAGTGGACAGTCAAACATTGAATACTTCACCATATAATGACTACAGTGCTTGATTTAACATAAGGCGAGTAAAGTACTAACATGGAATACAATCCCCTAACTTTTATAAACCATATAATGACATGGGTATCATACTTTACCACCACAATTCAAAATTAAACTAGACCTCCTCAATAAAAATGTCTGGCCATTTACTAAAAGCTATATTGTTATGCGATAGCGACTCAGAGGATGAAGCCTATGCATTAGCACACCAACAAGAAGAAGAGGAACTTATAGAGATCTACCATGAAGCTTATGATTCAAGTAGTGGACAACACGGTGGCTCAACAATGGGGCGAAGATACTTTCACGGGGATTACGCAGCATTTCATAAAAAGATTATTTCATTTCTAACCCGACTTATGGTCCTATGATTTTTCGCATACATTACAGAATGAGCAGACCCTTATTCTTACGAATTCTTAAAAGTCTTTAAGTGAATAATAAATACTTTGTTTATAAGCAGGATGCTGCCAAAAAATAAGGTTTGACTAGACATCAGAAGATGACCGTGGTTTTGAGAATGTTAGCATATGGCACACCCGTCGACGCTCTTGATGATGCTTATTGTATTGCAAAGAGTAATGCTTTGGAAAACCTAGATGAATTCTGTCAATCAGTGGTGGGCATATATGGGGATGAATATCTTCGTTCTCCAAATGAGGCTAACATAGCTAGGTTGTGTGAAATGCATGAAAGTGGAGGGTGGCCTGGGATGTTAGGGAGTCTAGATTGCATGCACTGGGAGTGGAAGAACTGTCCTAAAGCTCATCATGGAGCTTACAATGGTAAAGAAAAAAGGCCAACTATCATCTTAGAAGAAGTTGCATTACATGATCTTTGGATATGACATGCTTTTTTTGGTATGCCTTGTTCCCTGAATGACTTAAATATTCTAGAATGATCACATTTATTCAGCGATTTTGCGCAGGGTAAATCGATCCCTGTATCATTTACGGTTGGACATAACACATATGATCATGGATACTATCTGGGGGATGGAATTTATCCGAAATGGAGCACGATTGTAAAGACTTTTGCAAACCCATTAACCCCAAAACAGAAAAAATTTGCTTCTATGCAGGAGGGTCAGCGAAAAGATGTAGAGAGAGCATTCGAAGTTCTTCGATCAAGATTTGCAATGGTTAGTCGTCCATGTAGGTTATGGAAACAGTCGAAAATGTTAGAAATTTTGTTCTACTGCATAATTCTGCATAACATGATAATCGAAGATGAACTCTACATCGTTCAACCAAATTACTAATACGAAGGATCCAGACAACCCCCACAAACTTACCGAGCTTCCGATGATGAAATTGAAGGAAAATTTGATTTGTTTCACGTGGATCAACATGAAATATATCGTAATTCAGCACTGCATAATCAGATTTAAAAAGATCTAATGGATCACATTTGGAAGGCTTACAACAACCAGTAGATTATATTTTAGTGGCTATGTTTTATTGCACTTGTTTCTATTTATATTTCAGAATCTTTGTTTTATTATGTATGTTTGCATTGAAGCGTGTTAGCTTTGTCATATGTAATACGTTGAATTATTTTTAGTTATTCGATACATACGAACTGTCTTAAAGAAAATAAGATACCATTGATTAATTCAAACAAGAAAACAATACATAGATGAAAACAGTTAAAGCAGCACAACACTACATAAATAAACTACATACGCCTAGATCCAGCACGATTGTCAACAATACGTTGTTTATAATCCATCCAGTACTGTCTCGACAGTGGATCCATTCCAATGACATCCTTTTCCATTACTAAAGTCTCTTGCTGTTGTCGCTCCAACTCAAACCTACCGCGTTCAATCTTGGTTAACTGTTTTAAGACCTCAAATTTTTCTGCACTATTTCTTTGACGTTCTTCATTTTCTCTGGCATGCTTCTCGTGCATCTGCGCCAACCGCGAATCAAGTTGGGTTTGAACAACATTTTTCTTCTTCGCAGCATGTTGGCCCATAGGTCTTGCATCTTCATCATATTCTGGAGTTGCATCTTCACCCGCATTAGAATCTCTCTACGAAGATTCTCTTGGACTTGAAGTATAGGAATTTCGGCTTGCTTTTTTCTTTGCTTTTGCCTTTGTTTGAACATCTCTTAAGCTCTTTGCATTGCTAGAAGTCCATTTCGGATGAGTAAAGAGCAATTCATAGCAATTAGCAAACTGGCAGTAATGCGGTTTTTTCGCACCATTTTCTCTAGGAAATAATTTCAAGAATTGGTCATTCATCATTCGTTTCTACAAATGATAAAATAACGCATATTGGTATACTTTCGTGGTAGGTACATAAAATAGCGACAAGCAAATTAGAGAGTTACAAATTATTATCAATTTGGCTTCGCTGCCCATTCCACTTGGATTTGCGGTTCTTATTTTGTGAACTTGAGAGTCGAAGAATTGGGTTTGTCGATTAATCTTCCTAAGTCGACCTGATAGTGCAGACATTAATCTCGTCCTCTCTACGTGCTTTTTGTTGTAAGCAGCCCTAACTTTTCCGTAGAATACCTCTCCACTTTGATCATTCCCCTTGACCGAATCATTAGAAAAGTGATAGTACATTAAATAGAGATTTTTATCTTCGTCCCCAGTCCATGGCACAGAAGAATGAAACGAGAGTGGTGGAGCAGAATGAGGGGTAAGATCTTCGATTAGTTGAGAATCGAAATCCCAACTATTCGTATTCATCGCTTCGTTGTAGGAATGGATATGACATTATTTGCTGCTAGATAAAGAGTGTGGTGGATTTGATGATTTGTGTGTTTTAAAATGAGCTACTCATACCGATATATATAGAAAAATAAAAAATATGACCGTTGTAACTTCCATATGATCGTTTATAGCCGTTGTTAGTTCAAAAAAGTGACCGTTTATAGCCGTTGGAAGGAGAAACAAGGTACGAATTCGAGTATAGGAGCAGCACGTGTGGGGGAGAGGGGATTATGGCGCCTATCTTATAGGCGCCTGATCCTGGCGCCTATAAAAAAGGCGCCAGTACCTGGCGCCTATAAAATAGGTGCCAGGATCTGATTCTGGATCCTGAATCTTAGTCTTAAAATTAAGGCTGAAGTGAGCCACTAGCTCGTCTCCCCTTAATTTTGCCCCCTTAATTCCAACGACCGGAGATGCTCTTAGTCTCATGTGAAAATGGAATTTAACGATTAATTATTTAACAAAATTTTAACATTTATTATCTATAAAAATTACCGAACCTTAGGAGCATTCGATTTATTTTGTATTTAAAGTTTTGAGATTTTAATTATAATTGCAAAACGTAGGAAGAGTTAAAGAGGACGAAGAGGGCAGAATAGAAATGAAGGAATTTAAGGGTCGGTGGATGGAGGAATTTGCTAATATTTTTTGTTTTTCGTAAAATACGGAAAATAATAAAAGGTTGTTTTCTGTTTTATTTATTAACTTCATTTTTTAAAGCTGTCGTTTTTCATGGTATATGTGCGTCGTTCGCGTTTTTGTATATAGGAAAATCCAAATCTAAACCAAATGCAACCTTAGTCTTTAGTCGCTTAAAAATTGAATCTAACAAAAAAAGTTATTTCTTCCATAAATACTATTAAATTCACATGCGAATCAAATGTCGCAACGTTCATCAATAAAATAGAAATAAAATTTCATCCATCCCTGCAAGCATGTCAGCCAGTTAGTGATGCCTCATGCAATAAAATAAAATAAAAAACTTCTCCGAATACTAGTACTAGTGTCAATAGTATAAATAAAATAAGAAACATTAAAACCAAGTTGATCCTAAGACCATTCCCAATCATGTGTCGGTTGGGAATCAACTGACCCCCAACAAGGGGTCAGTTGGTTTGTTTTTGCTTCTTTGGCAACCCCCGAAGTTGCCAAAGCAACTTAGGAGGTCGGTTGTAAATGGGGTTTTAGCCGGCTTAATTAAAGTCGACTAAGAATTTTTTAACCCAGCATGCTAAAAGAATAGCCTACTGAAGCATTTTTTGTATTCTAAGATGGCTAAAAGATTTTTTTTAATATATATTTTCTTAGCCATTTTGAGCCGGCTAAGTAAAAAAAAAATCTTCATCAGGTTCGGGATTGCTTTTGATTGACCCAACATGAATCGCCCGAAAGCAACCCCCTACATCGGGAATGCTCAAAATATACTATATCTATGACTAATCCATGATTGGATTATCTACTAAATACAATCAAGAATTGACATAGCTAAATCTGAAAACAAAGAACTTAATCTTAAGATTAGATCTACATGCACACATTTAATGATCAACAACCAAATATTAGTTCAATTTTAGCAAATGTTCAATTTTACACTACAGAAAATATTAGTTCAATTTAGCATTGTTCTTCAGCCAAATATTTCTCAAAGTTTATCCTCGAGCATATAAAAAAAACTTAGTGTCCTTCAGCCTAATTTTTTTTTTAAAGTTTGCCCTTATGCCTATTTTCCACTTTAATTTATAATGAATATTTCAAACCATTTTAGTCTAGTAAAATGGAAGAATCCATATATATATATATAGAGAGAGAGAGGGAGTTATATGCCACCCCTTTTTTGGCACCCCATTTGCACTCGAACCACAACCAAGTATTTATAATTAAATAAGTTAATGGGGGAAGAGAGAGTTAGTGAGAGGAGAGAGAAACGAGAATGTATGGTGGAAATCAATAGTATCTGTGGTGCTCTTGAAGGCTCCTCATATATATATATATATATATATATATGTGTGTGTGTGTGTGTGTGTGTGTGTGTGTGCGCGCGCGCGCGCACATGGTGCATGCGTGCTTGGGTCAAAATTAATGTAAAAAACAAAAGAATTACAAATAAGAATATCATAATCATATAGTTATGTTTTAATTTATAATAAATATTTCAAGCATAAAATATGAAACATTCTAGTTTAGTAAATCAAAGAACCAACCGATGTAACCAAGCTTAATTTGGTAAATTTGATTTGGTTTTCATTTTTAATTATTTTAGTTCGGTTTAATAATTTTCATCATCGGGCCTGCCGAACTAACTAAATGTTCACGCATATTTGTTGTCGCCTAGTATTAGCGACAAATTAATATAAACATTTAGTCGATGTAACATGAAGAGAAAGACTACATATTTAAATAAAAACATGTGGCTAATATCAATATCAAGTGACTACAAAATGATGTTAAGTAAAAAAGATTATTGACCTTAGATTACACACACATATGTTTTAATTAAGTAAAAGGTTAATGACCTTAGACAACAAAATGGGTGTGAGACATGATAAAATAAACTTATTGAATATAGCTATAATCTTAATAAATTAAGTAAAAAGGCATTATAAACTAGGTAGTATAAGAAAAAGGGAGCAAAAATTACACATGTCAGTAAAAATGTTCAAATTAAAATAAACAACTTGATTTGACCATCTAAATTGTAACGATGCTACTTTCTACGTCATAATAAATAAATAAATAAATAAAGATAAAACGATTGAACTTGATTTATAGATAATTTTAAAATACAATTTACTTCAAATATAATGATAAACGAATTTTAAATTTAAGAAATTGTAATTATTTGTTTCAAAAGACATATTGAAATCAAATACAATATTTAAAATGGCATAAAACGTTATTGTATTGTAAGTAACTTTTCATATTGTGAAACTGATGTAGATTTTTTTTTTTAAATTGCCTGATGAAATCGAAGATAGTTAGGGAACTCACGTGTACACCACAGTGGTTCCCCTTTTGATTAGCCCAGCATATAGGCTTTTTATGTCCCCAACCGGTTTATTGGGTTTACAAGGACCCACCTCTGCGCCTTGAACCAGACATAGTTCAAACCTATGAGTCTTTAGTGGGAAGCAGGTATCTTACCATTGGGACACTACTTGTGGACAAATGTAGTACTGCAGATAATTTTTGTTTATATTAATAAAATAATTGAAGAAAAATAACTAGTAAATTTAGATCTTCTGAACATTCCATCAAAATATATCTTGTATATAGCTACATCGGTATCAATACACACACACAAAATATATATATACATATGTATGTATGTATGTAATTTTTATTTTTAGATAAGCAACATTGTCTCGGCTGGTTAGAGCATATGAACATGATCTAAATGATCAAGCATACGATTCTGTTAGACCCTTTGCTAGGTTCATTGTAACAACCCTGATTTTTAGCCATAATTTTTAAAACATTTAAATTTGTTTAAATGTTGTATTAGAAATTTATATGGAAATTATTAATTTAAACGACGTTTAAACGTATAAATATAATTAATTTAAAATGAGCTCGTAACGTCGTGGTTGTTCGTAATTTAAAGTTTTGAACTTCAATTGTGTAATAACCCGGAAATCTGAGCCAATTTAAATTTTTTATTTTGGCAGTTTTGATGAATTTTGTATATTTAAAATGATTTATTTTGAATAATGACGATGAGAAATTTATAGTGAATAGAAATAGAACGCATATATATATATAGATCGTCGTTAGAAAATAAATATTTTATTTTAATTATAAAAGGAATTGAAAATGGCACGGTACTTCGAAAATTCGATTTCAAAGTTCAAATGAATATACAGGATTCAAAATAAACCGTATTTTAGCGAAACCAAAAACATTATAATTTAATTTAGATTATCATTTCAACGAATCCGAAAAATTGAAATTTTATAGCGGGAATCAAAAGATATGTCCAGTTGAAAATTCAGAATAGTCGTCATGGAATTCTGGCCCTTAAAAATGGAAATTTTGCAAACGACCTCGGTTTTCGACGAAACCACTTTTGTTGGATCCGTGATGTCAAGTTATTACTAGCTTTCAAAATTCATGATTTTTCGAATCAATATGCGAGCGTGGCAAAGTAAAACGTGTTTTGACCATTTCGGTTGAATTTAATCGACTGGAAAGTAGCCATTTTTCAAACGGTCTTAGAATTTGATGAAATTAGTTTTGTTAGGACCATATCGTCAATACGAAGTTAGAAAATATTTTTCGGGAATTTCTAGAGTTCGTATGTGGCCCTAGTAAATTGAAATATGCGTTCAAATTCAATATATAGATTTATATTTTGATTTTGACAGAAACTGATCGAAACAGTCGAACTGGCTTACGATACATATCCCATTGTTTTCGGAATGGGGGTAATTAGCTATGGACAACAGTCGGTGGGTTCGATTTCGAGCTCAAAATAAAAAGTTGTCTTTTTGGGAAATAATTAAATAAAATAAAATATATAAATTATTATATAATCTCTCCCTCTCCATCTTCTCTCTCCTCCTAACAGTCAAACCCGAAAACCAAAAAGAAGAAGAAGAAGGGAGAGCGCCGCAGCGCTTAACCGTACGCCACCACCGCCGACGCTCTTCTCCCCCCCCATCACCTCATCGCCCTCTGATCCCCTCTTCCTCCTTCCCCAAATCAAAAGACACGAGACCCACTTCCCCCCAAACCAACTGAAAACGAACGTGCCACAACCCTGAAGGCTGCCGCGCCACTCCATGACGCCGGAGACCCAGCCGTCGACTCCCTGCAACCCAATTCCGGTCTGCGGGCCCCTCCTCCAACTGAGATGCTTTTTTTTGGCAAAGGTGAGTTTTGATTCTTCTATTTTTATTTAAGGTGATTAATTTTAAGGAAAGAAAAAAAATCAGAAATTAAAAATATAAAGAGAATTGATAAAAATGTAATTTTTAAAATATATAACATTAGTTTTAAAAATGAGATTTTTGTTTGTAGAGAAAAATTAGATTTTTAATTATATGAACGATGTAGAAAAATTTGATTTACATATGAATGTGATGTTAAAATCAGTATGTTAAAATAAGAGGTGTGAATTTTAACATTGGAAAAAGCTTGAATTTTTATATAGAAAAGGTTCGGATTTTTATGTAGAGAAAGTTTCGATTTTTAATAAAGTAAAGACGTGATTTTTAATTTAACAAAGTCATGATTTTTGGTCGTATTAAAAATATGATTTTTATATTAGTAAAGTATTAAAAATATGATTTTTATATAAGAAGTGAATCAAAAATATAATTTTTATTATATTACTAGTGGTATAAAAATAGATTTTTTATCTATGTAGTAGCGGTATAAAAATAGAATTTTTATCCATATAGAGTGATTATAAAAATGTGATTTTTATATACATAGCAACAATATAAAAATGTGATTTTTATATATGTAGTGGCTACGGACAATGAAATTGACAAAAGGCGATCACGAGAAAGATTTTCTACATATGAAGAGTCGCGGTGAATTGGTTTAGCTAATTGGTGAGTACTCCTCACTTTTATTTTGATTTCTAGTTGAAATATATACTAGGATGCAGAAGATGCTTAGTAGCACCTGACACCCGTCGTCCACAGACCATGGATGACTTGTTTGTTTGATTGATGTGTGGTGGAATTTGATTGTGTGATGTGGAATGAAGTAAAATATTTTATAATGAAAAATATTTTATAGTTAAAAATATGATTTTTAACGTGTATATAAAATAAATAGTAATAAAAAAATCGGACGATTTGTTTATATACACCGATTTGACTGATATTGATTGGGATGATAAATTTTACACATCGCCGAACTGCGCAAATAAAAATCTGTGTTTGGTGATTTGAAACCCCACACGGGTATTGGGATGATATTTGACGTACACTAATCCCGATTGTTTAGTCGTATGTCAATCTGGTTGACAGACTATTAATTATATATATTTAATGCTTCTGCAGTTGTGTGGTGCACTCTGGATGATGGTTGATGATTTATCGTTGCTGTTATATACATGTGTTGTAGGGAATCCATATAATAAACGTTATATGGTAATTGATTGGGCCTCATTCCAATTTGGAAAATAAGAAATATAAATTCATGTGTTGAATAGAAATAAATATTCATGTGTTGAATAGAAAAATATAAATTCATGTGTTGAATAGAATAAAAATTCATGTATTGAATAAAAATATATATTCATGTGTTGAATAAAATATATATTCATGTGTTGAAGAAAATATTCATTTGTTGAATAGAATAACGAAGTTATTGAAATATATAAAGCCGTGTTGGTTAGATATGCGCCATTTTGACACGAACGATATTTATATCGATTATATTCGTATTTATAATGATAAAAGGAAAAAGAAGTGATTTCAAAATATAATATTTTGAAAATATTATCATTTATATATCAATGATATGGAATATTCAATTTTGATTAGAAATTGAATATGAAGTTGAAATCGTTTTGAAAATGAATTTAAAACAATTTATAAAATATGTTTTAAAAGGAAATCGACGAAATACATATAATATATATTATATATATATATAATGGCTTGAATAGAACACGCCGCGCTGCGGCAGTTCGTGAATTTCGACCATTGTCTTCGAATGGATATTACGGGAGATCCAACCGTCGGATTCTCCTAAAACTGGAACCATTGGGTTCGTATCGAAAAGAGCTTTCTAACGAATATTAGAGATTTGAAATCTAACAGTTGGATTTGGAATTATGTCCAAATCAAATTTGGAAAAGGTCGCTGTAAGTGCAGTTCGATGGCCGTTGATGGAAATCGACTGTGCGGGCCTTGATAAAATTATTAAAAATAGTAATAATTTGTGTAAAATCATAAGAAATGATTTGGAAAGAATTGGGATGAAAAACTCCATATTTGAAAAGATAAAAATAGATTTTTATTGAAATTAACTAGTTTTGAACTAGAATAATAATTTATTTATTTTTAAATAAATAAATTGGATTTGAAAGGGTTTTAAAAGTAACCAGAAGTTTCAATAATTGAACTGGAATGGAATGTGATTTTCGGTTTATAGTGGACCGTGTTTTAAATGACATTGGTTCTTTAACCCAGTTAAAGACAGGATATGATTTCCCAAGTTAAACAATCATTGATATTGATTTTTGGGAAGATTAAAACCAAGTGGAGTTTTAATGAAACTTTAATTAGATTGAAGTGATCGAGAATGGAGTATCACCAGTTTTGCTCCGGGCGATAGTTAAATCTTTAATTAGATTTGAACGTGAAATGGTAATTGAATTTACCGATAACACCGTGGTGTTAGATATGGAGTATTACCAGTCTTACTTCATGGGATGAATAGGTTGGGATTGGAAAATAAAATAAATGATTACTTCATGTGGTTCGCTAATCCCGACTAGTATTGATAAACCATAATTTGGTTTGAATCGATATTCAAAGGAAGATTAAAGAATAAATTTAAAGAATTTATCTTTGATAAAATTAATGGGAACCTTTCCCAAAGTATAAGAATATTTGAATAAAAGAATATTCTGAATTGGAATGAGGCGTATGTTGTGTTTGTGTAACACTTGTTTATTATATACGCGAGTTATTCAGAAACACCAGGTTTATCCCATTCTGAATAACTGATTCGACGTGGTGTCGAGGATGAAGACGGTGGTCGAAGACCGGAGGTCTTCACATCGTTTGGATGATTATTGATGATCTTGATTGGGCTGTACACCCAAGAGGAGGTAATCAGTTGGTGATCGTCCAGACGTACTTGGAGATCAATGGATATGCGAGGTACAAGGTGCCTCCGGTTTCGTTCAGACCCAGAACGAACTTGTATGGACTGTGTGTCTGACATTGGATTTTGCTCTGTGTTGATTGATCTCTATTAAATATACATCTTCCTGGTGAAGGGGAATTCATTCCCTTACTTCACCCTTCTCTGAGACGTACGGGATCAGAGGTTGTATATCGATAGACATCAATCGCATGGTGTGAATTGCCTGTGTGGCATGCCTAAGTGGCAATTGATCAAGGTTTCTGTTGAAAAGCAGAGTCTTGTGGTTGATGATCAAAGCACGGCCTGTGTGGCCTAGCTTTGTGTAGTGTTGATTCGCTAGCCTCACACACCGGTGTGAACCAGAAACGGGAGAAGGATCTAGGGAGAACGTGCGTCTCTTTCTAGCTAGAAGTGGTGTCAGTGGTTTTACACGCCCTGACGAGTTTGATTTATGTGGTTGTTGCTGTTGCGAGGCGCCTCGGATATATCAGTGACTGTGTGGAGCCGATGGAGTCTTTTGGCTCATTTACGCCCCATAGGGCGGGGAGACGTAGTGTTCAGGGTTTTGTTTCATCCACATCGAGTGGACCGGCCTTGTGGCTCCAAGGGACGATGCGTTCTGTTCCTGAGGCTCGGGCTAGAGAGTCTCGAATTTGGTAAGGACGATCCCTTGCCTTGGTTCACAGATGGAAATCCAATTTCCAATACGTGACTTTGCGGTTTTGATTGTGTACTTATATATGGCGACACAGTGGCATGGGGCACTTATGCCGTCTATGATTGATACTTATGATTGAAATTGTTTTGACACTATACACTTATAGTAATAAAAGTTGAAATTTAGCGTATCAAGCATGCTTTGGCTATTATAAGGTAAAACCGTATCCTCCGGCTTGTGTTGCATTGTGTGATGGGACCTGGGTCTTATAATAGCTTCATTGTTCTTTATTTTAGCATTGCGTTGTTGTTTTATGCACTGGTATTCTTGGGAGGAAACCTGTTCCGTGTTATACGGCGTGGTCCCTTGATTTACCTAACTTTAAAATAAAGATTAATAACTGTTTTAGTTCTCACACCAGTCACATGACTGACCTAGTGTTTACTGTTTTAACCTAAACTCTGGGTGCCCTTACTTTGACATGGGCAGCTAGTAGTTTTGGTTTTGCAGATTTATACTCACAGGAACCTGGTTTACAGCTGGAACGATACTCGGAAAGCTCTGTATCCGTATATCTCTTTCAGTTGTGTATTGTATTATTTTTCCATTGCAGTAATGTATTTAAATCTCTGATATTTATTGAATGTGTAATATTTATTCATACTCTGTATATTCTTGTAATCTGATGAAATTATTATAATATACAATGAAATGTTCTTCTATCTGCGTTCTTTTGTGTGTTGTCCTCGAAGTATCCGAGCTTTCCTTACCGGGGAAGTTACGGGTCTTCACAAATTGGATATACATGATCCAATATAAGTCGGAATTCTTTAAAACAAGAATCGCCCTGATCTATTGGATAATAATTTTCTAATGAAAGTGAAAAATCTAGATTTCGTCTTATATATTGTAAGTTATGTCCAAGCCAAATTTTCAAATAGTCGCTATGAAATCATTTATAAATTATAGCGGTTTATTCTATATATAAATCGATTTTAAACAGTCTGAAAGTTGCTTTATTTAGAAATATCAAGTTTAAATTACAAATATGTTTATTTCGGAGCTATATGATATTATATTAGGATATATATACGATAATAATAATATATTATTAGTAAATTGAATTGTTTTTGGATTTATTTATATTTTAATCGATTTTTAAGCCTTAAAAATAGCCTTTTTGCAAATGACCTCCGTTTTGGACGAAATCAGTTTCATTGGATCCGCAGTGTTAAATTATTGTATGAAAGTAAATTTTTTGGCAATTCGATATCGTATGTGAGCACTGTAACCACAAAACGCCTAAATTTTTATTTAATCGTTTTATCGATTTAATATGAAATCTTAAGAATAACCAACTTTCAAACGATGTTGGTTTTCAACAAAACTAATTTTATAAAATCCGTAATGATTATTTATTGTAAGCTTTCCAGTTTGGGTCAATTGGAGTTAATACGTAATCGCATGAGATATAAACACATATTGATTTACGTTTTGGAATTAAAATACGAGTTTTTAGAAAGGTCTCGTAATTTGACGAAACCAGTTCTATCATGTTGGGAATATTAAGTTATTGCAAGGGTTCTAATTTCGTAGTAATCGAACATCGTCAGTGGTCGTACGAATCAAAAACGTCAAGAGATGAATAGTACACGAATTAAATAATAATAAAATTTTCTATAAATCTAACACCAAATACCTAAATCCCCTTTCACGGTCACAACCAATACGTCGATTCTTCCTTCAATTTTAACTTCAAATTCGTTAAGAATTTGAAGAAAACTTCAACTAGAGAATTGAAGGAGATTGCAAGCTCAATATGCTGGTTGAGTTTTGAGTCAAACAAGGAAGCGTGGAGGCTGATTTTTGGGCTCGTATGCATGGTAGCTTTGCTTCGTTTCTGGTGAACTCATGGCATTTCACGCAAAGGTAGGTGGAAGGTAGTCGCATTATCTGAAGGTGGTCGAAGCTTCGTTCACTTGAACGTATTTCGAATAGAGCTCGGTTTTTTAAGGTTTCATGGGGTTTCTGGAGCGTCAGAGCTATATGGTGGATCGGAGATGGTTGGAGGTTCGTGATGGCCACGGCAGGGTCGGAGGCGAGGGTTCCGGTGATTGGATGAGGTGGCGCAGTAGTCTTGAAGGCAGCGATGATGGGTTTTGATTCCTGGAGTAGCGAAGATGGGTTTTTGGTCCGACGAAAGGAATTAAGCGGGCTAAACCAAGGATAAAGAAAGTGGATTAGTGTTTATTACTATAGTTAGTCTTAAAAAGGTAATTAGCGAACATATTGTTTGAAATCAATATTTAAAAACTTATAAACACTATAACTATTGCATTCATTAACAAAAATTCATGAAACAAGATTCGTTGGAATCGTGGCGACGAATACTTCGGGACTGAGTGGAGTGGACTAAATCGGATTCAATTGGAATTTTACATAGTTTTAAACGCACGTTTTAAACTATATAAATCGATTAGAAATCGTCAACCAGAACAAATTATTAGTTAACTCTTAGCTTTCTGAAATACTATGATGTGTTAAATTCATATTTATCGTTGGTAATATAAATTATATGATTTATTTGGTTGTTGATTGTTTATAATGTTGTTGTTTAATCTTTGATTGTCGTGACTTATATTATGTCAAATAAATGATTTAAAATAGAATTTCTATTTCATATGTGTTTATAAAATAATTATCTTTGATGCAGGGAAGAACAGGTTGGAGGGATGCAACCAGTTTCCTCAATTAAAGTGTTTGTTACTTGTTTTTCACATATTTATATATGAATTGTTTATTTAAAGAAATATAAAATCATGTTGGGATGTTGATTGTTTTAATTGGATGTTGAACGGTTGAATTGTATTCAATGTTGATATGTTTTTAATCAATAGACAGTATTGATTAAGTAATAATGGCCTAAAATCCATTTTTAAAGACGTCGTTTGTCATTTGGAGAATCTACATAGTTAAAGTTATAAAATTTATTTTTATAACTAAAGCTTAATTTGTAACTTATATTTTTATAAGTTAGTCAAGATAGAATTTTATTTATAAACAACGTTTATTTTCAAAAATTATTATAAAATGAATTATTATAACAACTCTTGTGTTTTAACAGGTTTTATAAGAAAGAAGTTAGAAATTAACCTACGGGTTAATCATTTGAAACAATTGTTCATATGGAATAATTAAGTGATTTTATTTAATCAATTATATTATTAATTAATTCAAGGAAAGGAACTACCTGAAATCAGTTAACAAGTTAACTAATGATTTTCAGTTGACCAAGTCAACTGTTTCGAACTGAAATTAATCTAATAGAAATGGTTCTGAAGAATAGTTATTTAAAACAAATAAATGTTCTTTAAGGTTAACTAATCTTTTAAATAAATTGTGTTTCAAGTAATTTTTGAAATGTTTATTATTATAAATGTTAATTATTATTTTAATAACTATTTAAAGTGATTAAATATTCTATTTTAGTTAATCAAGAAGTTAACTACATCTACTATAGTTAATATTGAAGTAAAGCCCATCTAGGGATTTTTCTTATTAGCATGCTACAGTTTCCTCTCCCACCCAGGTCGATGCTTTGCCTTCTCCCGTGTGTGGAAATGCCACTTGCCTCCTCCCATTATTTTCTTCCAATGGTGCTTAATTTACTCGTGCGTCAATGCCAAAGATAGACTCTCACGCATGAACATCACCACTGATATCCATTGTTCTCTCTGCTCCCTTCACAATGAAACTCTTGATCATCTTTTCAGGGACTGCGACTTTGCTTTTGTGGTGTGGGCAGCCGTTAGCTCGTTTCTACTGGGTAGCATTCCCTTCATTCCTGCTTTCTTCGATCACTGGCAATACAACCCACCAGATTCCAGACTGGACTCTCTCCTTGCCATTTTTTGCTGGAGTATTTGGAAAGAAAGAAATGCCTATGTTTTCAATAAGCCTAAAAAACGTCTTTTCGGTGTTTGCAACTTCATCATATATGTGTTTTTTATTTGGACAGGTGGTGCCCGCCCAGCTCGCTTCAGATTCACCCTTCTTGCGCCACCCTCTCCTAGCACTCCAAGTAGCAGCTCGGTTGTTCTTTATTAATGGGTCATTTCAGTTCTCTGTCATCTTCTTTTATGTGTGTTTCCTTGTATATATTATCATGATTATGTATCGTTTGGCAACTTTTGTATTTTGGTTTGCTTCTATGACCTAGAACTATTTTGCTACTGGTTGGGCTTGTCAATCAGATTATTATTATTGTATTATTAATATTATGGTAATTGGTTGTCTAGCTTCACGCCACACACCCGTCTCTCTCAAAAAAAAAGATTGAAGTTAATTATTATTTGAATTAATAATAATAATTACGGGGATCTCTTTTTGAATGGATATTCATCATAATGTGTTTTAGTTGAACTTGGAAAAAGGTTATAAGAGATTTATAGTAAATCCGAGACTTATAATTGAAGTTTATTAAGAAGATTCAGAGCTAATGAGATGATTATAATGAACATTTATTAAATATTTAAATTTGAGTAAAGAAGATTGAAATTGGAAGAGAATTTCAAAGTGGAAAATATATATAAAGATATGTTCGAAGCAAACAAAATTAGAAAAGGGTTTGGTAAAATAAAGCAATATTTCTGAGGCAAAGTAAATAAAGAAAGAAGTTTGGTGAATATGTTTATTTAGAAAGTATTAGAATTTAATAACATTTTCAAAAGTAACGAAAACGAAAGAGATTTGTTGGGATAAGTTTATAACATCGATTTTTAAGAATCGATGGAATGATTTGGATAAATTGATTCTAATGAAATGATAAAAATAGACCTGAGTTGCTAGTGTATTTGATTGTACTATTATGATTGGATACTAAAGTACCCGACTATCAATGAATTGATGCTTTTGGACTATTAACGTGTTAGTTCGAAGAGACCGAAATGGGAACTTAACCCAAAACCACTTCGAACCAACTTTGCGTTCGAGAACTAACATTGCAGGGATATTATGAAATGATCTGAAGACATAGATCTTCGGAGCAGTAAACCTCCTGTTTTGAGGTATCTTTAGTTTTGTTCAGTCCCAGAATGAAATGACATGGACAGATGCCTGACAGAGTATTTTCTAAGATCATGTACGTTGATTTATACAAATATACCAAATTTGTTGGCGGAGAATTTATTCTCTTAGCTTAACACCCAGAGTGCATTTGTGAATGTCAATTAGTGATTTGACGGATCTGACGATTTGGCATTCAAAAGATGGAATATGCTGTTCTGAAAGGGAAATGTGACCTCATGCCTCATCACCCGGGAAATGATAAAAATCAGGCAGGCCACATGACTAAGTGGGTCATTCCCATTAGCAGTATTATCACATGATCTAGAGAAAATTCTTTTGCTTCTTATTTTATTCTCTTCTTTATGCTTTCGGTAATGGTTGATGATCACAACCGTGGGTGATAATATGCTCGGTACACTCAAGTTGAATGAGTGGCCAGTCACGTGTGGCCCGGTTGCAAGTTGTTCTTGTTGAACCCCTATGTATCCTCTCTAGTGTACACTAATCGGAAGGTGGTCCTATACCTTGTCATGTCGGAAATCCAATACACGCCACACATTTTTATTTTATTTTATATTAAATATATGGAGCATGAGATGCAAGCGTTCTACTAGATGATTTTTTATTTGTGGTTTCATGGACATTATTATAATATCATCGGATTTTGATATTAAAAATGTTTTGGGTTATCATAAGGTAAAAACTGTCCGTGTTTATATGTGGATTGTTCTTACGATTATGCTTTTCTTTCAAAGGATTTTATAAAGTTAAAAAATTGTTTGTAATGTAAATTTATCACTAAAATTATTCCAGACTGATCCGGATGAATTTTGCTTTGCTTCAAATGTGTTCGGGTCAGACCGAATTTGTTTACAGGTTAGTATTGCTTGGAACTTCGGAAGAGGAGCTGGAGTCGAGACGTATTCCTATATATTATGATATTAATTTATTTCCATTGTGTGTGTTGTATTGTGTACTCTGATATTGTATAATCATATATATATACAGTTTTCTCTTTGTGTAAAGAGTATTGATGTATTATATTTTATTCGTTTCATTGTGAGATTCTAATCTTCTTATTCTCTAATTCTAATATTTCTTTCTTTCTTCTTCTCACCCTCTAATTTCTTTTTATTAACTCTCTGCTTTCATGTGCCTTTGAGTTGGACATGAGTAGTTTAATGTCAGCTTAAACGTTACGGAAAAGTTTGGTCATTACAAGTGGTATCGGAGCTAAAGGTTGAGTAGTAACCTTGGCTCTGTGGCATAACCCAATAGAGATTGGGTTACTAATACCCTAGATTCAGTTTGAGTGTATAAATATGAGATAGCGTACTTTTTAGTGTTAAAAAATTGTTTTATATTGTGTTAAGTGGTATATACATTCCACATCGATACGTTTAGCTGACGTGGTCGATAGGGATATCTAAACACTTAAACAGGGCAATTCGACATAATATTGTTTTAAAGTGGGTAAATGAAACAATTTTGCCCAAAATTAAATTTTGATATAAAGGATTAATTTTCTGAAAATTATTGATGTGATTGGTTGTTAATACTACAATCCAATGAGATCATAATTTTAAAGAGGTTATATATAACCAAACTAAATGAATATAAAAATGAGTTGACTTAAAAATTGAATTGAAACCAGAATTGAGGATTTAAATCCTGGATGTTTAGAAAATATATCTTAAAGTATTTTGAAGTAACATGGCTTTACTTTGAAGAAATTTATGAATAAAAAATCGTTTTGAATGGATTTTGAAAATGATTAAGTACTGAACTCACTTCAACTGCTGGAAAATAATTCTAATAATGGATCACGACATTATCGGTAATCATTTTCAAGTTTATGAGTGAGGGATTGCTAACATAGTGGATTTATTAATGAAAAATTGTTTGAGAAAAACAAAGTTGTTTTAGAAACTCAAATGTTTTGAATTGAATATAAATATATGTGTATATTTATATGATTTCAAGCTGAATTTGAAAAGCCAGGAATTTGAATTCTAAATTTTAATTTAACTTGTGTAAGTTAAATGAATTGGAATGGTAAGTAAATTGAATGTGTTGAAAGTTAACTTAAGTTAAATTATATTGGATTGAAATTTAATTGAGTAGATTATAAATTGAAAATGAACAAATTGATTTAAAATCAATGCGAATGTTTGTAAGTGAACTATGGATTGGATGTGAAAATATGGATTGACGATCATTGGAGACCAAGTGAAATGATATGAATTAAAAAGAAATGAATGACTGTTAAGACTTCAATTATTGAAGCTCACTTGTTTAAATTGAGACCAAGTGAAATGATACGAACTAAAAAGGAAATGAATGATTGTTAAAACTTCAATTATTGAAGCTCACTTGTTTAAATTCAGTAAGCATAGGTACATGGAGCTGTGTGACTTGGTTTGCTTGCATAAATGTCATAAATATGAGGCAAGTTCATAATTCTCATATAAGATACGCCTACATGAAAATTTAAGTTTTTGGTTTTGAATTTTGTTTTCTGACCGAGTGGATCGATGTATATATATTTTTGTTGTTCCTGCAATCTCGTAGAAATCCCTCCATACAGGGGAGATTCTGCTGATTTTTTTTGGAAATTTAAGGTGTTAGAAAATTTTCATGATTTTTGAAATTTTTTGTTAACAGAAATAAATTAGTGTTTTAATTGAACTAATTAAATCAGTTGAAACTAAGAGTTTAGAAACAACCGAAATATTTTAATTATATGGATTTATGAAAGTTAATGGGCTTGTAACATTTCTCTTACCTTAGTATTTTCCAGGTTGAAATTCTTTCAAGAGAGGAGGAATGTAATGACCCAGATTTTTAGCTGTAATTTTTAAAACATTTAAACTTGTTTAAATGTTGTTTAAGTAATATAAATGGAAATTTATAAGGAAATTATTAATTTAAACGATGTTTGAATGTATAAATTATAATTAAATTTAAAACGAGCTCATAATGTCATGGTAGTTCATAATTTAACGTTTTGAACTTCAACTGGATATACATGATTCAATATAAGTCGGAATTCTTTGAAACGAGAATCGTGCGGATCTACTAGATAATAGTTTTCTAATGAAAGTGAAAAATCAAGATTTCATCTTATATATTGTGAGTTATGTCCAAATAAAATTTTCAAATAGTCACTATGAAATCGTTTTTAAATTATAATGGTTTATTCTATATATAAATTGGTTTTAAATCATCCGAAAGTTGTTTTAATTAGAAATATCAAGTTTAAATTCCAAATATGTTTATTTTGGAGTTGTATGATATTCAATTCGGATATATATATATATATATATGATAGTAATTTATTAATATTAAATTGAACTACTTTTTAATTGATTTATATTTTAATCAATTTATTTAAGCCTTAAAATAGTCATTTTGCAAATGACCTCCGTTTTGGACGAAATCGGTTTCATTGGATCCGCAGGGTTAAATTATTGTATGGAAATAAATTTTATAGCAATTCGATATTGTATGTAACCGTGGTAACCATAAACACCTAGATTTTTATTTAATCGTTTTATTGATTTAATATGGAATCTTAAGAATAACAATTTTCAAACGATGTCGGTTTAAAAAAAAAATCATAAAATCCATAATGACAAAATATTGTAAGCTTTCCAGTTTGGGGTCAATTGGAGTTAATATGTGATCGCACGATATAAACGCATATTTGTTTACGTCTTGGAATTAAAATAGGAGTAACCAGTTCTATCATGTTCGGAATATTAAGTTATTGCACGGTTTCTAATTTCGTTGTAATCGGACATCGTATGTGGTCATACGAATCGAAAACGTCAAGAGATGAATAGTACATGAATTAAATAATAATAAAATTTTCTATAAATCTAACACTAAATCTCTAAATTCCCTTTCACGTTCAAAACCAATACATCGTTTCTTCCTTCAATTTTAACTTCGAATTCATTTAGAATTTGAAGAAATCTTCAACTGGCGAATTGAAGGGGGTTGACGCTCTATATGCTGGTTGAGTTTCAAATCAAACAGAGAAGCATGGAAGCTGATTTTGGGGCTCGTATGCATTGGCGGTTTTTCCTCGTTTCTGGTGAACTCGGGGCGTTTCAGACCAGACCCTTTCAACTGAAGATAGTGGAAGATAGGCCCATCGTATGATTGTGGTTGCAGGGTCCTTAAGGCACGGTAGTCGGAGCTTCGTTCACTTGAATGGATTTCGAACAGAGCTCTGTTTTTTAGGGTTTCGATGGGGCTCTAGAGCGCCACAGCTGTCTTGGTGGATCGAAGAAGGTTGGTGGTTCAATGGTGGTCATGGCATGGTCGGAGGCGAGTGTTTCTGTGATTGGATAAGGTGGCGCGGTTGCCTTAAAGGCAGCGGTGATGGGTTTTGATTCCTGGAGTACTGAAGATGGGTTTTTGGTCCGAGGAAATAATTAAGCGGGCTAAACCAAGGGTTACGAAAGTGGATAAGTGTTAATTACTGTATTTAGTCTTAAAAAGGTAATTAGTGAATATATTGTTTGAAATCGATATTTAAAGACTTATAAACACTATAACTATTGCATTCGTTAACAGAAATTCGTGAAACAAGATTCGTTGGAATCGTAGCGACGAATACTTCGCGACTGAGCTGGAGTGGACTAAACCGGATTCAACTTGAATTTTATATAGTTTCAAAAGCATGTTTGAAACTGTATAAATCGATGAGAAATCGTCAATCAAAACAAATTGTGAGTTAACTCTCACGCTTTCTGAAATACTATGATGTGTTAAATTCATATTTATCGTTGATAAAATAAATTATGTGATTGGATGAATTGGTTGATTTATTTGGTTGTTGACTTTTTTGGATGTTGTGCTTTAGTCGTTGATTGTCATGATTTATATTCCATCAAAAAATGATTTAAAATAGAATTTATATTTCTTATGTGCTATAAAATAATGATATGTGATGTAGGGAAGAACAGGTTGAAGGGATCCAACCGGATTCCTCGAATAAATTGTATGTTTTTTTTGGCATAACCAACTGGTTTTGGAGCCATAACACTTTTTTATTATAACCAACAATAAAAATATAGTATGGTACAGGTGATTGTGGTTTACAATCAACTAATTCGGTTTTTAAGGTGGATCGTCCACTGCTTATGGAATTTAAAGTGGGTCGTCCACTATATATATACTAGATTACAGTCCAGGAGCTAGTTGTTTACTAGACTACTATAACATGCTCCACGTAGGGAGACGAACATTGCATTTACAAACATAAGACTTGCTACACATAGTACAACAAATTCCACAGCTACACAGGTAATAAACCAGTAAGCCCCGCGCGCACATGGCACATCACATCCAAACTATTACTTCTTGAGCCACGCGAACACACATCAAAGACAACAATATCACATGAAGCTTCCATCCTATCTCAAGACTGTACAACAGAGTACCATTAAGCAAAAGGAGATAGGACTTTACATGAGAACAAACCAAACAGCTCATGCGAGACCATCTTGCTTGTAGTGACCCGGAAATCCGGTCCATTTTGAGCTGACTAAATAACACAAGTCCAACCCCAAATTGCACTTGAAATTCAAGAAACTAATAGAAAGAAGATAGAGGGTGAGGATAGATAAGGTAGAACTAGTAGAATAGAAGAAGAAGAAGAAGAAGAACATCATCATCAGAGTAAACACGAATCTCACAGCGGAACGAATAAAATATAACATAACTTTTGAAATACAACAGTTATATATACAATAGCACTTATCAGAGTGCAGCACTTACAACAACAGCGGACATAATAATAGCTATATTTCCTGAGGCCTCCTGCTCCAAGCTCTCCATGTGTATCTGTAAAATCCCGACTACTTGACTGCCCGTACAAATTAGGCACCCAAGAGTTTAGGGAAAACAACAAAGTAAACTCCGGGTCAGTCATGGGACTGGTGTGAGTAAAATAGTTTAACACAGTTTAACATATATATGATATCTCATAAGACCACGCCGTGAATACGGAACGGGTTTTTCCCTTATGAAAATCCAACATCTTTGACAAGCAATATCATTCTGATATTATAATAATGTCTAAGTACAAATATATATCAATCTAGCAGAAACACTTTCATCTCACGTTCTACATATATAGTATACAATCAAAACCGCGGGTGCGTATTGGATGATTGGATTTCCAACTCTGACAAGGTATGGAACCACCTTCCGATCAGTGTACTCTAGGAACGATACACTGGAGTTCAACAAGAACATCTTGCAACTCAGACACACATGACCGACCACTCATTTCGCTTGAGTGTATCGAATGTACATCACCAATGGTTGGGATCAGCAACCGTTTCCCGTATATATATGGGACAACATTGATAGATTAAAAGAAGCAAATGAATATTCTCTAGATAGGTGATTATACACCCTACTTCGGTGCGACCGACTTAGCCATGCTGCCTGCCCGATTTCTGTCATTTACCGGATGTGAGGCTAGAAGCTACGCTTACTTTCCATTCATTTATAACACGATCACTTTGAATGCCACATTATCAGATCCGTAAATCATTAGTTGGTTTATACAAATATCCTGGATGTTATGCTAAGGGATAAATCCATTGCAACCATATATATTTATACAGACCAACCCATTCGATCATTGGAAATACTTTGTCAGACATTCGTCCATTTACGTTCGTTCTGGGATTGAACGAAACCGAAGGCACTATTCAGTACATCCATCTTAGTCCATTTGTTATCTAAGATTTATACAATAGCCCTTGCACTTTACTCCGTCTTCAATATATTCAGCATATATGATTCGCAACGCTTATGCCAATACAGAGTGGTTCTTTGGATAATAATCCAACCGGTCTCTCCATATTAACAACGTTAAAATGGTCAAAACATTGATAGTCTGTGATTTAACTATCAAAGAAAAACTCGTGTGCAAACAACGATATTATTTCCAGATGGAAATTATATCAACCAATCATCATTTAACATTTATCTCTTTAGTTCATTAATTTACTTATCTCCAGTTTCCATATATTCAACCTTCCTTATTTTCTAATTTTAGAAAATATACTTTATTAACAATGGAAAACATTTCCATTTTCTGTTTCCTATATTAGAAAACATTTCTGATTTCTTATTTGGAAAAACATTTCCAAAGTTCCTTCTTTGGATTTAAACTGATGTTTAAATAAAACATCGCTATGCCAACTCAAACCATTTACTGAATTCACTTAACCATCATTCACTATCAAACCTTACCATTTCTTAGTTAAGAAGGAAGTCAGTCAAGTTGGGGTATAATTACCTCTCAGACCTTAACTGAACAACGTTATAACTTCGAAATAGCAACAGTTTATCTTTTAAACCTTTAACAACTTGTTCACATAACTCTCGGATTCAATTTACGAATCCACTTCTTTATTGAAAACATTGATTATAACGATAACGTTAAAATCCTTACTTTCGAAATATCTAACTTCAATTATAACCTTTATTCTTTAATTCGAATAATTAAACCTAACCCTACTTTATTAGTGTATACTCTTGATTTAAAAACCGGAAAGTAAATATTACTTTCCCGAATTCGATATAATTGAATTCGACGTATAATTCTCTTTCGAGTAATCTCTATTTGATTAACTCTTCTTCGAATATCCTATATTCGATTATCTCTCTTCGAATAACTTATATTCGAAATCTCTCTCTTTCGAATAAACTATATTCGATCTCTTTCTTTCGAATACGATATATTCGATAATCTCCTTTCGATTAAACTAATCGACAGCTCCTTCCGATTAAACTATAATCGATAACTCCTTTAACTCTATTCGAATAACCTATATTCGACTAACTCTTTTAACTTAACTCATTTGGATTAACTCAGTTTGATTAACTTATCTTGACTAACTTAACTTAATTAACTCGACTTATTTAACTCCACTAGATTAACTCCTGTCGAATAACTAATATTCGATAACTCTATTTAACTCCGTTTAACTCTATTCAACTCCATTCGAATAACTAATATTCGATAACTCTATTTAACTCCATTCGAATAACTAATATTCGATAACTCTATTTAACTCCATTCGCTTAACTCTAGATCGCAGCGATCACAATGGTTACGCCTGATTTCCTCAGGAAACATCCGACCGCCTTAGGCTATCTGCAGCCCTGCGAATTACGCTAGCAGTCATACCAAATGGCATCTCTTTTGGATTAACTATAATTGTTCAATTCTAACTATTTAACTCTAACTGGTTAACTCTAACTGATTAACTCTACGGGTTTACTCTACTGATTAACTCTACTGTTTAACTCTAACTGGATAATTCTAACTGGTTAACTCTAACTGGTTAACTCTAATCGATTAACTCTATTTGACTAACTCGCTCGACTAACCCCTTTCGAATAACGTATTCGATTAACTAACTTCGAATACCATATTCGATTAACTAGCTTTGAATACCATATTCGATTAACTAACATCGAATACCATATTCGATTAACTAACATCGAATACCATATTCGATTAACTAACATCGAATACCATATTCGATTAACTAACATCGAATACCATATTCGATTTCTCCTTTGTGATAACGTTTATCCAATTAAAAAGATCCCCTTTTTAACAACGTTTATTCATTTATAAAGATTCACTTTTTAGTAACGGTTCTTCACTTTATAAATGTTCATTTAATAACGGTTTCCTTTTTATTAACTCTATTTATTTTCTAAATATTCCCTTTCCAATTCTATTTGTAAATGGTTTACAAATATTTCTTTTTTTCTATTTTATTCTATTTGCAAATGGTTTGCAAATATTCCCTTTTCAAATTTATTCTTTAAAAATATTCTAACTCCTTAAATTTCCGGGAAAATTCGCCATAACCTCCTTTGTATCGGGAGTATCGGGAAAATCCCCAAACCCGCCACACAGGCCTTCCCATTCGAAAAGAAAATGGTTTGAAATTATTTCCTTTTCTAAATATGTCCTATTTATAAATATTCCAATTTATAAATATTTCTTATTTATAAATATTTCTATTTATAAATATCTCTTATTTATAAATATTCCATTTTTAAATATTTTATTCTCAGTATCACTTTGAAAATATCTTTATCAACATTCCGATATGTTATGGTATTCAACACGTCAAATCACGATGATCAATATCGTCCAAACACATATAATCGATAACAGATTATATATCACATCATATAACACAATATACGAATCAAAACAGTATTATAAATATTGAGGAACCCAGTTGGGTCCCTCCAACCTGTTTCCCTGCATCACAGATGTTACGCAATAAAATCAACATCACTTTACAGTTCAGTACGAATTATTCTGATAAACAGAATCAATATATATATATATATATATATATATTTAACGGTTTATATATATATATATAATTTCAACTAACTGACTAGCATTTCAATCAATCAACCAACACACAGCAATCAACAGATGATTAACAGTTCTAAAAATACATTATAAAAATATAACTGTTCAGAGTTGGTGAGTTTTACTCACATTGGACGATCATCGTTAATAACGATAACCATCGCTTGATTCAGACGGACAATTTATTTTGCTATAAATTGTAACGAGCTCCGCTGGACTTCCAGTCAGTTCCATCGTGTAGTGTCCGTCCATACGATCCCAACAGATCCGACCGTTCGAAATTCCCTTAAAAATCAGGCCCAACCCGTTTCTATTTGTTTGCCATTTCCTGTTCAAACCCTTCATTTACAAACATCAGTTCCATACTTTCCATTTGTCTTCCAAAATCAGTCCATGCTTTTCGTAAGTGGGCTTTTACCATTTTACTCTTCACATTGGCCCGTAAACTGATCAACATGCCTTCAAATAAAAGCCCACCCAAAATCTTTTGACCCGCAACTTGTACTTACGAGCTGCTCTTTCATCTCATGATGCATTCAAGCATCGTTCCCACTGAATCCCCCAAACATCTCA
Source organism: Allium sativum (assembly GCA_030737875.1). NCBI lineage: Eukaryota > Viridiplantae > Streptophyta > Magnoliopsida > Asparagales > Amaryllidaceae > Allium > Allium sativum. The sequence continues at coordinate 344,846,327 of CM060919.1, forward strand.
GATCGACAACCAGACTGACCTCATCAACCAAGCTCACACCTTCTCTTCGAACGCGTTCTGCCTCGCTAAAACCAATAGAACCCGCTTACAGCTCTCCCCAACAGTTGCTGACCCAACTTTGACTGACCATAGCCTCCACTACCATCACCGCTCGATTCCGCAATCATCACCAATGTTCTCAGCTCCTCAAACCACACCCAGCGATCATTTCCTGCTACTTGCGTTCTACAGCTCCTCAAACTCTGCCCCGGCCACCTATGGCAACCGCAACCATCACCAATACAGTCTGCGCCTCTGAAAACCCATGTCGATGCTCCCTTGATTCACGAGCTCTAACCCTAGCCTACTGCGTTGAATTTCAGCGAGTAAGAAAATGGAGATCGAACCACTTAATATAGCTATAAGCTTAGATGGGATTACCGCAGGACTTCAAATACATACGCTATGGATTTTATTTGATTTTATTTCGAATTGTTTTAGGAGCTTGGAAGAACGATTTCTGCTGTGGAGTATTTTTCTCGTGGCGGCGGGTTTAGTTGGATCTGAGGAATAATAAGAATTAGGTTATAACGAGGGAGTTAAGTCCCTTTTATAGAGAAGATATTTTGGACCATGAATATATTTTATTATATTTAAAAATTACATGTGAAGTCTTGCAAAAATATAACCTCATACGATACCTGTTTTTGACAAACTAAGCTATTCCTGGCATAGAAAAATATTCCGGATCCAATGGGACAGGTTTCGTCGAATTCCGACACCGTTTGCGAAAATCCTTTAGAAAATATCGATGAAAAACACCGAGCAATAATTCCTAACAATTCCAGAAAAAATCCTAAAAATATGAGGCCTTGACGTTTCACTAGACATCTTCCTAAGGTTTCGTATGAAACTTATTTCGTTGAATTTCGAGTTCGTTTGACCAGTTAACCATTCAGTTTAGTTTGTTTTAAGTTAAAAACATAGTGTACCATACTATGAAATATTCTGTTCACGTAGGGACTTATATGGACAGAAACAAAAATACCACTGAAATGAGTGACGTGCTCTGGTCCCAAAAATGTAATAATACCGGTAGATGGACTCATATTGTGAAACCTCGAAATGTCGATACAGGGTGCCAAATACTCCAAATAAAAAGTTGCTTATTAAATTAATAAAAAATTACAGTAAAATTCTAAAAATTAAATTATCGCTATTTCCCAAAAGGACTTTGTCTAAATTCGAACCCGATCTCTAGTTATATCGAATAAGCCGTTACGGCCGATAAACAATTCTATAGCGACTATTCTAAAATTTGATTTGGACATATCTCAAAATCTACACGACGAAATCCTGATTTTTCTCTTCCATTAGAAAACTATTATCAAATCGATCCTGACGGTTCTTGTTTCACAGAAATCCGACTTAAAACGGACCCTGTATATTCAGTTGAAGTTCAAATCGCCAAATTACGAACTGTAGTGCCATTTCGAGCTCTATTATAATTATAAAATAAATTATAAATTCAACTGGCTTATATAAATATATTCGTCAATATAATTCAATATAAACTGAATTATATATATTTCAACTGTCCAGTTTACACAATATTGTGAATTCTGTTATTCCCGATTATTCCGGAAATATATTATCTTATTATTTATATTAATTAAATATAAATATTATTTAATTCCAGTTATTGATATCGTTAAATCGATATTTAATAATTAAATTAGTTAAATATTCTCCTGCCAAATTACGGGTCATTACAATCTTTCCCCCTTAAAATAATTTCGTCCTTGAAATTGCTAAGGTAGAGGACGACCCTATCTACTGGGTAAAAATTTATCTGTTTACCTCTTATCTCTGGTTTTAACTGAACCAATTAATATCGACTAAAATATTAATTTCTTCCGACTAACTAAATTTTCAAAAATTCTGAAAATTTTCTAACACCTTAACCTTTCGAAAAATTTCGCCATAACTTCCTTTGTACAGCCCTATCGGTAAAACTCCAACTCGCCTCTCTAGGCCTTCTCCAACCCAAAAGAAAATCAAACAGCCAAGCGGCTTGCCAATTCGGCTCATCAAAATCTCAAATCCATATATAATATAAACTAGTAGCTTTTTGTGGGCACATCAACTCTATCACTTCCATATGCTACCAACTCAGCATATACCTGTGTTATCTCAATCAAATTCCAATCAGTTCATATCCTCAATCCAATCGAATTTCATTCGAACCCCAATATCAAATTTCAAATTCTTAACTCATCAACCCAATTCCATAACAGATTATTCTCTAATCCAATTCAATTTTGTTTAACTTAGTTCAAGTTAAATTTCAATTCACTTATTCACATTTGCTATTTTAATCCATTAAACTTCACAAGTTAAATTCAAATTTCAAATTCCTGGGTTTATTTCAAATCAATTTGAAATCATAATGCCAATTCAAATCCTTTGAATTTCTAAACAACTTGTTTTCTCAAAACAATTCAAAAACAAAACCCTTGGTAGTAATCCACCACTTAGAAACTCGAAAATGAACATTGATGATGTCACGATTCATCATCAGAATCTATTTTCCAGCTATCGAAGTGAGTTCAATACTATATCACTTTCATTTTGAAAAACATTTTCAAAATCTCCCAGGAACTTAAAATTTCCTTATTTTAATTCCAATCTGATTTAAATTCAGATTTACTTCATCTTATTTCATATAATTTTCTTATACGAATTCTGATTAGTTATTTATAACCATTTCACTTCTTATAATCTTATTCGATTATAATATCATCCAACACAACCAATATACTATATCAAAACATACTATGTCGGTTCATCGTATTCAAGTGTTTAGAAACCCCTACCGATACAGTGGATCAAACTGATCGACCAGAATTCATAAGCCACTTAACCAATGAGTCTCCACAATATAAATCACTTTATATTAACTAACAAATACGCACTCGTATATATACACTCAAACTCATTCTAGGATATTACTAATCCCATCTCTACTGAATCATGCCACAGAGCCAAGGTAATTCACTTAACCTTAAGCTCTGATACCAACTGTAGTGACCCGGAAATCCGGTCCAATTTGAGCTGACTAAATAACACAAGTCCAACCCCAAATTGCACTTGAAATTCAAGAAACTAATAGAAAGAAGATAGAGGGTGAGGATAGATAAGGTAGAACGAGTAGAATAGAAGAAGAAGAACATCATCATCAGAGTAAACACGAATCTCATAGCGGAACGAATAAAATATAACATAACTTTTGAAATACAACAGTTATATATACAATAGCACTTATCAGAGTGCAGCACTTACAACAACAGCGGACATAATAATAGATATATTTCCTGAAGCCTCCTGCTCCAAGCTCTCCAAGTGTATCTGTAAAATCCTGACTACTTGACTGCCCGTACAAATTAGGCACCCAAGAGTTTAGGGAAAACAACAAAGTAAACTCCGGGTCAGTCATGGGACTGGTGTGAGTAAAATAGTTTAACACAGTTTAACATATATATGATATCTCATAAGACCACGCCGTGAATATGGAACGGGTTTTTCCCTTATGAGAATCCAACATCTTTGACAAGCAATATCATTCTGATATTATAATAATGTCTAAGTACAAATATATATCAATCTAGCAGAAACGCTTTCATCTCACGTTCTACATATATAGTATACAATCAAAACCGCGGGTGCATATTGGATGATTGGATTTACAACTCTGACAAGGTATGGAACAACCTTCCAATCAGTGTACTCTAGGAACGATACACTGGAGTTCAACAAGAACATCTTGCAACTCAGTCACACATGACCGACCACTCATTTCGCTTGAGTGTATCGAATGTACATCACCAACGGTTGGGATCAGCAACCGTTTCCCGTATATATATGGGACAACATTGATAGATTAAAAGAAGCAAATGAATATTCTCTAGATAGGTGATTATACACCCTACTTCGGTGCGACCGACTTAGCCATGCTGCCTGCCCGATTTCTGTCATTTACCGGATGTGAAGCTAGAAGCTATGCTTACTTTCCGTTCATTTATAACACGATCACTTTGAATGCCACATTATCAGATCTGTAAATCATTAGTTGCTTTATACAAATATCCTGGATGTTGTGCTAAGGGATAAATCCGTTGCAACCATATATATTTATACAGACCAACCCATTCGATCATTGGAAATACTTTGTCAGACATTCGTCCATTTACGTTCATTCTGGGACTGAACGAAACCGAAGGCACTATTCAGTACATCCATCTTAGTCCATTTGTTATCTAAGATTTATACAACAACCCTTGCACTTTACTCCGTCTTCAATATATTCAGCATATATGATTCGCAATGCTTATGCCAATACAGAGTGGTTCTTTGGATAATAATCCAACCGGTCTCTCCATATTAACAACGTTAAAATGGTCAAAACATTGATAGTCTGTGATTTAACTATCAAAGAAAAACTCGTGTGCAAACAACGATATTATTTCCAGATGGAAATTATATCAACCAATCATCATTTAACATTTATCTCTTTAGTTCATTAATTTACTTATCTCCTGTTTCCATATATTCAACCTTCCTTATTTTCTAATTTTAGAAAATATACTTTATTAACAATGGAAAACATTTCCATTTCCTGTTTCCTATATTAGAAAACATTTCAGATTTCTTATTTGGAAAAACATTTCCAAAGTTCCTTCATTGGATTTAAACTGATGTTTAAATAAAACATCGCTATGCCAACTCAAACCATTTACTGAATTCACTTAACCATCATTCACTATCAAACCTTACCATTTCTTAGTTAAGAAGGAAGTCAATCAAGTTGGGGTATAATTACCTCTCAGACCTTAACTGAACAACGTTATAACTTCGAAATAGTAACAGTTTATCTTTTAAACCTTTAACAACTTCTTCACATAACTCTCGGATTCAATTTACGAATCCACTTCTTTATTGAAAACATTGATTATAACGATAACGTTAAAATCCTTACTTTCACAATATCTAACTTCAATTATAACCTTTATTCTTTAATTCGAATAATTAAACCAAACCCTACTTTATTAGTGTATACTCTTGATTTAAAAACCGGAAAGTAAATATTACTTTCCCGAATTCGATATAATTGAATTCGACGTATAATTCTCTTTCGAGTAATCTCTATTTGATTAACTCTTCTTCGAATATCCTATATTCGATTATCTCTCTTCGAATAACTTATATTCGAAATCTCTCTCTTTCGAATAAACTATATTCGATCTCTTTCTTTCGAATACGATATATTCGATAATCTCCTTTCGATTAAACTAATCGATAGCTCCTTCCGATTAAACTATAATCGATAACTCCTTTAACTCTATTCGAATAACCTATATTCGACTAACTCTTTTAACTTAACTCATTTGGATTAACTCGGTTTGATTAACTTATCTTGACTAACTTAACTTAATTAACTCGACTTATTTAACTCCACTAGATTAACTCCTGTCGAATAACTAATATTCGATAACTCTATTTAACTCCGTTTAACTCTATTCAACTCCATTCGAATAACTAATATTCGATAACTCTATTTAACTCCATTCGAATAACTAATATTCGATAACTCTATTTAACTCCATTTGCTTAACTCTAGATCGCAGCGATCACAATGGTTACGCCTGATTTCCTCAGGAAACATCCGACCGCCTTAGGCTATCTGCAGCCCTGCGAATTACGCTAGCAGTCATACTAAATGGCATCTCTTTTGGATTAACTATAATTGTTCAATTCTAACTGTTTAACTCTAACTGGTTAACTCTAACTGATTAACTCTACGGGTTTACTCTACTGATTAACTCTACTGTTTAACTCTAACTGGATAATTCTAACTGGTTAACTCTAATCGATTAACTCTATTTGACTAACTCGACTCGACTAACCCCTTTCGAATAACGTATTCGATTAACTAACTTCGAATACCATATTCGATTAACTAGCTTTGAATACCATATTCGATTAACTAACATCGAATACCATATTCGATTAACTAACATCGAATACCATATTCGATTAACTAACATCGAATACCATATTCGATTAACTAACATTGAATACCATATTCGATTAACTAACATCGAATACCATATTCGATTTCTCCTTTGTGATAACGTTTATCCAATTAAAAAGATCCCCTTTTTAACAACGTTTATTCATTTATAAAGATTCACTTTTTAGTAACGGTTCTTCACTTTATAAATGTTCATTTAATAACGGTTTCCTTTTTATTAACTCTATTTATTTTCTAAATATTCCCTTTCCAATTCTATTTGTTAATGGTTTACAAATATTTCTTTTTTTCTATTTTATTCTATTTGCAAATGGTTTGCAAATATTCCCTTTTCAAATTTATTCTTTAAAAATATTCTAACTCCTTAAATTTCCGGGAAAATTCGCCATAACCTCCTTTGTATCGGGAGTATCGGGAAAATCCCCAAACCCGCCACACAGGCCTTCCCATTCGAAAAGAAAATGGTTTGATATTATTTCCTTTTCGAAATATGTCCTATTTATAAATATTCCAATTTATAAATATTTCTTATTCATAAATATTTCTATTTATAAATATCTCTTATTTATAAATATTCCATTTTTAAATATTTTATTATCAGTATCACTTTGAAAATCTCTTTATCAACATTCCGGTATGTTATGGTATTCATCACGTCAAATCACGATGATCAATATCGTCCAAACACATATAATCGATAACAGATTATATATCACATCATATAACACAATATATGAATCAAAACAGTATTATAAATATTGAGGAACCCAGTTGGGTCCCTCCAACCTGTTTCCCTGCATCACAGATGTTACGCAATAAAATCAACATCACTTTACAGTTCAGTACGAATTATTCTGATAAATAGAATCAATATATATATATATATTTAACGGTTTATATATATATAATTTCAATTAACTGACTAGCATTTCAATCAATCAACCAACACACAGCAATCAACAGATGATTAATAGTTCTAAAAAGACATTATAAAAATATAACTGTTCAGAGTTGGTGAGTTTTACTCACATTGGACGATCATCGTTAATAACGATAACCATCGCTTGATTCAGACGGACAATTTATTTTGCTATAAATTGTAACGAGCTCCGCTGGACTTCCAGTCAGTTCCATCGTGTAGTGTCCATCCATATGATCCCAACGGATCCGACCGTTCGAAATTCCCTTTAAAATCAGGCCTAACCCGTTTCTATTTGTTTGCCATTTCCTGTTCAAACCCTTCATTTACAAACATCAGTTCCATACTTTCCATTTGTCTTCCAAAATCAGTCCATGCTTTTCGTAAGTGGGCTTTTACCATTTTACTCTTCACGTTGGCCCGTGAACTGATCAGCATGCCTTCAAATAAAAGCCCACCCAAAATCTTTTGACCCGCAACTTGTACTTACGAGCTGCTCTTTCATCTCATGATGCATTCAAGCATCGTTCCCACTGAATCCCCCAAACATCTCAGATCGACAACCAGACCGACCTCATCAACCAAGCTCACACCTTCTCTTCGAACGCGTTCTGCATCGCTAAAACCAACAGAACCCGCTTACAGCTCTCCTCAACAGTTGCTGACCCAACTTTGACTGACCATAGCCTCCACTACCATCACCGCTAGATTCCGCAATCATCACCAATGTTCTCAGCTCCTCAAACCACACCCAGCGATCATTTCCTGATACTTGCGTTCTACAGCTCCTCAAACTCCGCCCCGGCCACCTATGGCAACCGTAACCATCACCAATACAGTCTGCGCCTCCGAAAACCCATTTCGATGCTCCCTTGATTCACGAGCTCTAACCCTAGCCTACTGCGTTGATTTTCAGCGAGTAAGAAAATGGAGATCGAACCACTTAATATAGCTATAAGCTTAGATGGGATTACCGCAGGACTTCAAATACATACGCTATGGAATTTATTTGATTTTATTTCGAATTGTTTTAGGAGCTTGGAAGAACGATTTCTGCTGTGGAGTATTTTTCTCGTGGCGGCGGGTTTAGTTGGATCTGAGGAATAATAAGAATTAGGTTATAACGAGGGAGTTAAGTCCCTTTTATAGAGAAGATATTTTGGACCATGAATATATTTTATTATATTTAAAACTTACACGTGAAGTCTTGTGAAAATATAACCTCATACGATACCTGTTTTTGACAAACTAAGCTATTCCTGGCATAGAAAAATATTCCGGATCCAATGGGACATGTTTCGTCGAATTCCGACACCGTTTGCGAAAATCCTTTAGAAAATATCGATGAAAAACACCGAGCAATAATTCCTAACAATTCCAGAAAAAATCCTAAAAATATGAGGCCTTGACGTTTCACTAGACATCTTCCTAAGGTTTCGTATGAAACTTGTTTCGTTGAATTTCGAGTTCGTTTGACCAGTTAACCATTCAGTTTAGTTTGTTTTAAGTTAAAAACATAGTGTACCGTACTATGAAATATTCTGTTCACGTAGGGACTGTTATGGACAGAAACAAAAATACCACTAAAATGAGTGATGTGCTCTGGTCCCAAAAATGTAATAATACCGGTAGATGGACTCATATTGTGAAACCTCGAAATGTCGATACAGGGTGCCAAATACTCCAAATAAAAAGTTGCTTATTAAATTAATTAAAAATTACAGTAAAATTCTAAAAATTAAATTATCGCTATTTCCCAAAAGGACCTTGTCTAAATTCGAACCCGATCTCTAGTTATATCGAATAAGCCGTTACGGTCGATAAACGATTCTATAGCGACTATTCTAAAATTTGATTTGGACATATCTCAAAATCTACATGACGAAATCCTGATTTTTCTCTTCCATTAGAAAACTATTATCAAATCGGTCCTGACGGTTCTTGTTTCACAGAAATCCGACTTAAAACGGACCCTGTATATTCAGTTGAAGTTCAAATCGCCAAATTACGAACTGAAGTGCCACTTCGAGCTCTATTATAATTATAAAATAAATTATAAATTCAACTGGCTTATATAAATATATTCGTCAATATAATTCAATATAAACTGAATTATATATATTTCAACTGTCCAGTTTACACAATATTGTGAATTTCATTATTCCCGATTATTCCGGAAATATATTACCTTATTATTTATATTAACTAAATATAAATATTATTTAATTCCAGTTATTGATATCGTTAAATCGATATTTAATAATTAAATTAGTTAATTATTCTCCTGCCAAATTACGGGTCATTACATTGCTCCTGTTCAGAGTTTACTCAGGCAAACCTCCACCAGACAGAGAGGCTTCGATCAGAGCCAAATCTTCACTTATGTAGCCAGTCTAATAGCAATAAACCCAAACAAGCATAAGACCATACAAGGAACAAGATGGTAACCGTTGACATGGAACCATAATATCATACGAAAGAACCGAGCATAAAACGCTTGTAAGATAACCAAGCACCAGAAACCGAAGCACTCAGGAGTGCTCAGATCTGATAAGGTGAAGAAAATAATGTTAATGCCTACGGTCCGTTTTCCTCAAAACTTTACAATGAATCCAGCTGCAGCATCACTTAGCATCGTTAATTTCATAAATCCACCGTCCATATAATCACTAACAACCCAAAATATAAACAAGCCCAAGACCAAACAGAGCTTACAAGAACAGAACATTATCTAATCAGATCATCCAAGTGCACAAACTTAACCTAAAAAAATTCGAACCACGCAGCGAAAAATTGCTCTATTCCTTAACCAAACGGAACTTGGGAACCGCGCTTTGGAAGAGCATATCTTGGAGCTGCTAGATTCAGATCATTGGTGCAACAAAGGCCTAATAGCGTCCTCATCTCGAGATACTGCATTTTGGTAGGACCTAATGTTGACAGACGAGGGCACGAAAGTGGCCATACATGGAAACGTCCACTTGAACTCAAGAAGAATTCAGATCTGAGAGAAGAGGCCACAAGGAGTTCAGATGGGCGTGAGCTCGTTACTAAGGATATGGGAGAAAGCTAGGAGAAGAAGAAGAAGCCGAAAGAAAGAGAAAGAGGAGAGGAAGAATACAGTGGATAAAGGCATTGGAGAGAGAAAAGAAACGACTTAAGAAAAAGAAGGGTTTCCTAGTCCCTATGGCTAAAGTAACGAAGCTCTCTTTAAAGAGTATGATATATCAAGAAACATATATTTACGCTGCAAATAAATAGTATGTTACTTGTTTTTCACATATTTACATATGAATTATTTATTTCAAGAAATATAAAATCCTGTTTGGATGTTGATTGTTTGAATTGGTTGTTGAACGGTTGAATTGTATTCAACGTTGATATTTTTTGGGTCAATAGACAGTATTGATTAAGTAACAATGGCCTAAAATCCATTTTTAAAGACGTCGATTGTCATTAGGCAAATCGACGTAGTTAAAGTTATAAAAATTTATTTTTATAACTAAAGCTGATTTTATAAATTACATTTTTATAAGTTAGTCGAGATAGAAGTTTATTTATAAACAAACATTTATTTTCATAAAATTATTATAAAATGAATTATTATAACAATACTTGTGTTTTAATCAATTTTTATAAGCAAGAAGTTAGTAATTAACCTATAGGTTAATCATTTAAAATAATTATTCATATGGAATAATTAAGTGATTTTATTGAATTCATTATTATTATTGATTAATTCAAGGAAAGGAACTAGTTGAAATCAGTTAACAAGTTAACTAACGATTTTCAGTGGACCAAGTCAACTGTTTTGAATTGAAAATAATCTAATAGAAATGGTTCTAAAGAATAGTTATTTAAAATAAATAAATGTTCTTTAAGGTTAATTAATCTTCTAAATAAATTGTGTTTAAAGTATTTTTCGAATTGTTTATTATTATTAAAGATAAATATTATTTTAATAACTATTTAAAGTGATTAACTATTCTATTTCAGTTAATCAAGAAGTTAACTCATCTATTGTAGCTAATATTGAAGTTAATTATTATTTTAATTAATAATAATAATTAAGGTGATCTCTTTTTGAATAGATATTCATTATAATGCATCTTGGTTGAACTTGGAAAAAGGTTATAAGAGATTTACAATAAATCCAAGACTTATAAATGAAGTTTATAAAGAAGATTTAAGCTAATGAGATGATTATAACAAATGTTTACTAAATATTTAAATTTGAGTAAAGAAGATTGAAATAGGAAGAGAATTTCAGAGTGGAAAGTATATAAAAAGATACGTTTGAAGCATAGAAAATAAGAAAAGGGTTTGGTAAAATATGGAAATATTTCTAAGAAAAACTAAATAAAGAAAGAAGTTTGGTGAATATGTTTGTTTGGAAGATATAAGAATTTAATAACATTTTCAAAAGAAACAAAACGAGAGAGATTTGGTGGGATAAGTTTATAACATCGAAATTTTAAGTATCGATGGAATGATTTTTGATAAAATTATTTTAATGAAATGATAAAAAGGGACCTGTTATGCTTGTGCAGTTATGATTGGATAGTAAAAAATCCGACTGTCGTTGAAATGATGCTTTTGGACTATTGACATGTTAGTTCGAAGAGACTAGGATGAGAACTGGACCTAAAACCACTTCGAACCAACTATGTGTTCGAGAGCTAATATTATAGGGATATTATGAAATGATATGAAGGCACAGATCTTTGGAGCAAGAAGGAGTACTCGTTAATGTATCTGGTTAATTATCGAGATTAAACTCTTGGCAGTAAACCTCTTGTTCTGAGGTATCTTTAGTTTCGTTCAGTCTTAGAACGAAATGATATGGATAAATGTCTGACAGAGTATTTTCTAAGATCACATATGCTGATTTTTACAAATATACCAAGTTTGGTGGCAGTGAACTTATTTTCTTAGCTTTACACCCAGATTGTGTTTATGGACGTCAATTAGTGATTTGACGGATCTGACGATGTGGTGCTCAAAAGATGGAATATGTTGTTCTTAAAGGTAAACTTGACCTCAAGCCTCATCACCTGGGAAATGACAAAATCGGGCAGACAACATGGGTAAGATGGTCATTCCCATTAGGGGTATTATCACCTGATATAGATAAAATTCATTTTCTTCTTATTCTATTCACTGTTATATGCCTTCGGTAACGGTTGCTGATCAAAACCGTAGGTGATAATATGCTCGGTACACTCAAGTTGAATGAGTGGTCAATCATGTGTGGATGGGTTGCAAGATGTTCTTGTTGAACCCCAGTGCATCCTCTCTAAAGTACACTGATCGGAAGGTGGTCCCATATCTTGTCATGTTGGAAATCAAATCTCCAATAAGTGCCATGCGTTTTATTATTATTTTATACTAAATATGTGGCACGTGGGATGCAAGTGTTCTGCTAGATGATTTTTTATTTGTGGTTTGATGGACACTATTATAATTTCATCGGATTTTGATATTAAAAATGTTTTGGGTTATTGTAAGGTAAAAACCATCCATGTTTATGTGTGGAATGGTCTTACAATTATCCTTTTCTTTCAAAAAAATTTATAAAGTAAAACAAATTGTTTGTAATGTGAATTTATTACTGAAAGTATTCCAGACTGATCCGGGTGAATTTTGCTTTGCTTCAAATGTACTTGGGTCTGACCGAGTTTATTTCCAGGTCGGGTATTGCTTGGAACTTTGGAAGAGGAGATGGAGTCGAGACGTATTCCTATATATTATGGTATTAATTTATTTCCGCTGTGTGTGTTGTATTGTGTACTCTGATGTTGTATAATCATATATATTTAACTTTCTCTTTGTGTAAAGAGTATTGATGTATTACATTTTGTTTGTTCCATTGTGAGATTCTGATCTTCTTATTTTTCTATTCTGATATTTCTATCTTTCTTCTTATCACCCTCTAATTTCTTTCTATTAACTATCCGCTTTCCTGTGCTTTTGAGTTGGACATGAGTAATTTAGTGTCAACTTAAATGGTACGGAAAAGTTGGATCATTACATTCATATCATCCAAATTTGTTTATAAGCACCTAATTTCCAAAAAAAATGGGTGTGATTCGTTGGACATAAATCTAATTTTCCAAAAATATTGTTTTTGGTTCCTTGGATTTTTTATTTCATTGTCGGTGGTATTAAAAAGTCATTGTGCTAAGATATCATATACATCTCTCTGGAAAAATGAATATCCAAGAAAATAAATCATTTCAATACTTAAATAGAAATTATATTCACATATTTGATAAAATTCATTTACATTTAATATAGAGATTTGGTTTTGTTTATCTACCTTTTAGTAAGGTCGTCAAGGTTCACAAACATTCACGATCATGGTGCTCGAGACTCGAGTGAAGCATGTTCTTGCAATCACGAGACCAGACAAGCTTAGTATGGTGCCACACCCGGTTCAGCATAATTCTGGATCGACTAAGATGAACTTGGGAAGGCGTCGGTTCGGTGTGTATTCGGTTCGACTAAGGGGGGTGAAAGCTAGCCACCGGCTCGATGAAGACATGGGTGGTGACCCCGACTCGATGAAGATCCGGTTCAGTGAAAATTCAAAAGAAAGCACTAGATAAACGATCTCTCAGTTCGGCTGTATGGACCAGAACCAGGTCGTGCCGAACAAATGTCTTCCCGATGACTCGCTCCAACCAAGAACTGACCACCTTTGTGAATTCAGAAAGAGCCGGATCGATCTCCACGTAGCCCGATCAAACTGGCCACGACCCTTCACTATAAAAAGCCTCCAAGAGCATTAAGAAAAGGACCTTTAATCTCATTTTCTTCACTCTACTTGCGGCAACACCATTGTACTCGAGATTATTCAATCTCCTTGCATTGTAATCACTTTTGTTGAGTAATATAAAGAGATTTATAAAGTGGACGTCTGCCATTCAGTGCCGAATCACTATAAATTGTGTAAATTTTTTTTGTTTTTCTCGTTTTAATTTATCATTCACTACAATAAAATGTGGCATCCATCGCAAAAACATACAGCATTGCCGCTAACACCTTCGGCATGCTATATAATGACGAGGGTGCCAACGCTATTTGAATTAGAGAACGCTATTCAATGAAAAGTCACGCGGGACCCAAAAGTTTTGCGTGGGAACCATAAAAATCTTGAATGTTTTAGGGGATTGTTAAAGGGACCCCACATTTGGCTAAGGGGAGGATAATTTTAAAGGGACTCCAGCTTATTTTTTTGCTGTTAAGGGGGGTTTGGTTTATTTGAAAAAGAAAACAAAACGAGACCAAACTACCCAAGGCTTGTCACTTATGTTAAACTCTAACTTACTAAATTCAACACAAATAACAAACTTGGAAATTACTAAACATATCAGTTACTCAAATTAGATACAACACATTAGATTAAATTTTTTGTTTTTGCATTTATTTTAAATTAACCATACCAATTCTAATATGAAATTAAAATTAATTACCTAATCTAATGCATTCCGATCACCATGAAGCTTTCTTGTGTCTCCGTTACATTAAATAAATCTATTTTTTTATTTGGCAAATTCTATTTATACACCGAAAACCACTTAACATACACCATTATTTTTCTATAAATTATATTACTAAATTAATCTTTTCTCATAGTTTCTTTTTTAAAACTTTTGCATATAAAAAGTCAAATTATTCTTAAAAGTATTAAAACTTGATGCAAACAATATATGTTAACAAAGATGTTAATGAATTATTTAATCATGAAATCTAAAATTTCAATTAAGAAAACATTCAGAAATAATGTCTAATTTAGAAGTGCTGATTTATTTTGCAAAATTACAACAATTTTGTTGAAATTGAATTTTTTTTCAAAAAGTTTATAAAAAAACAGTATTAGTAAAAGAAAAAAAATTCATTTTATTAAATTTTACTCAGTTTGATGCAGAATTTCTAATTTTGGTTAATTGTGTTTTAAGTTTGAAAGAGGAAAGAAAAATAAAATGAGAACATTGATAATTTAGTAAAAGAAACGGTGTATGTAAAATAATATATGGTGTATAGTAGTTTATTATATTTTTTGTTTATGTTTAGAAATTTTTGGTGTATAAATAGAATTAGCCTTTTTATCTTTATGTGCATTATTAAATTGTTAGCATTAATTAAGGTTTAAGTTACATGGTTTATTTTAATGAGGATTATAGGGGGTTAATATCGGAATTTTAATTTATATGTTTAAGGGGAGGCTGATTTATTTTGTCCTCCCTATAACAATTATACAATATGTAAAAATTGGTCCTCCCCTTAACCAAATGTGGAGTCTCTTTAACAATACCCCATGTTTTATTTCTTCCTCCTCTAGAAAATATGCATTCTTTTATTTTATCACCTCATTATCATCACCGAGATTCAATTTGCATGACTAAGTTATCGTCATTAATAGCGGCATCTCCGAAATTTGAATTGGGTAATCTCCCTCACGCAGTCATCGCAATCCCTAAATCTAGGCAGCATGCATCTTCAATTTAGGCTACTAATTTTTGTTCACCTGCAGAAATCTTAGCATCACCTATCTAACATCGTCAACGGTGGCTTCTTCGAAATTCAACATTGCACAATTTCTCAAGCAGTCATTCTGAAACCAAGATAGCAGTCATTTCTCAAGCAGTCATTCCGAAACCAAGATAGCAGTCATCTCTAATTTGAATTTCCCTAAGAGGTAATATTTGGTATTTATTATTTTTTCTAAAACTTGGAAAGATATTGTAAGTTATTACTATAACGTGTACCTTCTGAGGCTGATGAGCGATTAGATTAGGCAGGGGGAGACGATTTTTGTTAGTACTGATGATGAAGCTACGATTTCCAAGTGAATAGTAGGGATTATGAAGTTTTGGTTTGGAAAGAGTAAAAGGCTAACATGTATGCACAGCTGATTTTTGATTTTAGCATATACAAGAAATGGGATGTGGATACTTACTTCTGATTCCATTGCTTTACATGTTGTTTGCTTATCATATCAATAAATTATGTGCTAAACAAATACATTTTATTATGTCAATCATCAATGCATTTTGTTGCAGTTAGTCCCTTCCATTTTATTTTTCCTTCTATCATTCAATATGCTGAAATCCAAGAAGAAATAGAGTTTTTGGTTTACAGTGAAGATTTTAATTACTTCTTCCGCCAATACAACTAAGGCATTGACGTAGTCCGAAACAATTTTTAGAGTAGAAAACTCGAAACTTTAGAATAGTAACAGATGGAAGGGAGTAATCTAGAAGATGCAACAGGGGCGCTAAATTTGCATTGAGTGACAATTGATTATGAGAATATGGATGAAATAATTGGGTAACCACTAATAAAAAGAATAAAAAGCAGGCATTTCGCAATAAACTGTCGTTAAAGGGATGGAAACTGCGTTTAGCCTAAGACACAAATGTTAAATAAATGGTGGGTATCAAAAGAGAATTGGGATCACATTTGCATCTTCATTTTATGTTGATGCCTCCTCAGAACACTAAATAATTACACTACTCTTACTGTGAATGACTGATTAATATTTTTTATCTTCATTTCCTTTTCAATTAGGCATGATCATGAATCTGCAAAAATATTTTCTTTAACTTTAATTATTATTACATATATTCGTTGTCAGGATACTGTTAGGATTATAATTCAGCGATGCTTTTGACTACATTGTTGCACTGGTCTTTCTTTCTAAGCATGTCTCTTAATAAACACAATAGTTATAATGGGTATATTGATGAATAGTTATATCAAATCAAGGAAAAAAGAAACTGTTGATTTTTGTAAAGGGCATTTTTCTATATTGGCCCCTTTTTTCCCCATGTTTAGCCCTTTTTTTTTGAAATATTGCATATTTAGCCTCCTTTTGGCCAACTCGGCGCTAAGTTGGCCAAAAAAGGAGTTTTCCTACGGGCGCAATCATTGATTGCGCCCAGAAATAATTTTTTTTTTTAAAAAAACACATGGACGCTATCCTTGTCTGCGCCTAAAAAGTTTTTTTTTTATAAAAGCAGATAGTTATAACCCATTTATACTTACTTTACCTTTCCTTCTCCCGTTTACCATCATAACCCATTTCTCACTCGAAACCCTAAACTTCTAAACCTTTAAAAAATATCAAAATCGAAGTTGATTAAAAGTCAAAGTTAAGAGGAAGCTAGTTTGGCTATTTGGAGTATCAAAAGGTATGAATTTGGTTTTTTATGGTTAATTCTATTTTACCCATCTTAGTTAAAATTATTTTGGTTTTAAAATAGATTAGAATGGCGCCAAATTATATTGGAACTATATGCTATTACGATGGAGAATTGGTTATTGATGAACATAAATGTGGAATATATAATGGTGGATCTAGCAAACTGGCAAAAGTTTTAAAAGGTTCAAATTTCGTACAGTTGAAGCAGGCCGTGTGTAAATGTACTAAAATTAATCCGAATGAGTTTGACATTGAGTTAGTTTGCAATTGGCCAACAGATTCCGGATCTAAGGCAATTAAAATCAAAGACGACGACGACGTTGAAATTATGTTGTCATCTGTGTCAAAATTTATTGAATTATTTGTAATGAAAGAGCAGAGATTGTCAACAGAGCCAGCCGTTACACCAGTGGTATCGGCTCCCGAAGCTTGTTATCTGTATCCGACTATGAGTGTTCCCTCGTATGAGCAACAACAAATGTGTTTTGGGTTTAATCCGTACATGAATTTGCATCATCCATCGCTACCGGGCTATCCATATCCGACGCAGGAAAGTGTCCAAAATATAATGCACGGGTAACTCGAAATTTAGAATTCTCCCCCTTCACAATACTACCATTTTCTTTTGTATGATTCTAAAAAGTATGTATATTTCAGGTTTGTACCGAATTCCCTCACGACACAAGATTCTGCCGGACTATTTACATGTTACCGTTGTTCGCCGATGGAGCCAATGCGCACCGAAGTGTATCGGATGACCCAACAGTAAGTTACTAGTGTTATCGCTATAGATTTATGTAGTGTATTAAATGTACTTCAGAATTTGCCGCTTGCGTACTACAGGTATCCCACACAAGCCACCGAAGCAGAATCTAACGTTGAATCCAATATTCCTGATGTCGACATGGAACTAGATGATCAAGATTTGAGAGAGGTAAATCCAGATCCTTCACTTGACAGCATGACCATTGTTAGCATTCCTGATAATGATATGTCATGGGTTGATGTAATGCGAGTAGACAATGCTCCCCTAAATTTTGATTTGGGAGGCGAAGACAACGCGGCCGAAGATAGTGATGAGAAGTTGCCGGAGTTTGAGATACCTTTGGATGATGATTTATGCAATGCACAAATGGCAGCTAGATCCGTGGTTGCCAATATGCAATTCAACAACGAAGTTTTCTCGTCGTTCTGCCTTCAAAATGATTTCAAAGTAGGTATGATGTTTGAGAGAAAAAGCGAACTCCTTCAACAGTTAAGTGAATGGTCGATTTTGCACGTAGTTTCGTTTAAGCCGATCAGGTCGAACAAAAAGAAATACACTACTATTTGCAACATGGATCCCAATTGCTCGTGGAGAATACAAGCCATAGATTCTAAAAAACGCAGAAAGGTTTGTGGGTTATTAAAAAATACCCAGCTGAACATAGTTGTGTAAACCCGAAAGTAAACTCCAATCATAAACAAGCAACGTCGACTTTTTTGGTTTCGAAGATCATGTCGTTTGTGAAAGCAGATTTGAGTATTACGCCTGGAACAGTGCAAGTTTTAATACAGGAACAACTATTTATAAAAATTGGTTATACGAAGGCATGGAGGGCATTAAGCAGAGCAATCGAAGGTATTTACGGTGACTGGGCTGAGTCATACTCTACCCTCTATCAATATTTTGATGAACTTATCAAAGCTAATCCGGGGAGTGTTGCCCATATTGTAGCCGAACCATGTGGAGTTTTTATCAGGGCATTTTGGGCTTTTGGGCCATGCATTGAAGGATTTGTGCATTGTCGACCTTTGATTTCCATAGACGGCACACATTTATATGGGAAATACAAAGGCACGTTACTGGTTGCGACTGCTGTCGATGCAAACGATTCACTTTACCGTGCACGAACTCAATTTGGTCCGGGTTAGAAGATGCCCCTTTTCTTTTCCCCTTGTCTTTTATTTCGGACTTACGAACAGGAACAACTGGAGGCGATGGTGGTCGAGCAAGCCTGTTCTTCCTCAAAATCGACTGAAGAATGCGGGTAATGCTCATGCACTTAACCTTTGGCGGCTCCGGCACCTCCGCCGATAACTCCTCAACCAACGCGGCAGTATGGTAAATTGCATCGGTCTACAATACACATATTATAAGCTCGTATTTTAAAATATCATTTGTGTTAAAATACCATATGCAAAAAAATGTACATGCAAGACCACGTTCAAGCGGCGCTTTTGGGATGTAAGGTTCATCGCCTTGTGGAACATCTAAAGGTGGATCAATGGAAAGAATAATATACCGCCGCACGATGTTCCAATACCATGTGTAGTACGCCAAATCGGATATTGGTTCTGCACTTTGCTCTTGGACAAATTCGAAGCGATTGTTCCATGTATTAACTGTCGCTTGATAGGCCCCGTTGTCCTCGGCATCAATCAAGTAGTGTGGTGGTTTCTCGGGAGTATGTTGGAGAAGGCCAAACTGTCTCATCACTCTTTCCGGTAGGTGATACGCAACGTCGTTAAAGCAAATGAGCGGAACGCGTGCTTGCCAAAGCTGGACTGAAGCAACGCACAATGCCGGTAAATTAGGAAGTGCCTCGGTGTATGGGGTCCATGAAACAGCGTCGTAATCGAGTACGTCTAACCCGTTACGATAGAACGAAACGTTGTGTCTAGGCGTGAACAACGAGCTCTTCGGCCCAACCCACCAAATGAAAACATTAAATTACATACTTTCTACCGGAATTTTAATAAACCCTATGTTCAATATATACTTTAGTAATATTACCTCGAAGCAAAAGGCAATGAAACATCAATTGGCACTTTCTTCTTCATAGTTACTCTCCCAATGGGGAGATACGACCAAGACCACGTCTGTAGACAAGTAAAAGTATTATAAAACATAAGACACAACGAGTAAAAAAATATCCCTAAAAAAAGAGCACTAAAAAATTAAATACCTGAACTAATGTAAGACAACCTCCAATTGAATCGAGCCGCCCCAAAGCCATCCGTGTTAGCTCTGCATATGTGAAGCTAAGAACGGCACTACCCCAAGCATACTTACGGCATAAATCTAAGTCCTCCATGTAATGTAACCATCTAAGCCAAACACGAGATTTCGAATGGTCGCAAAACAAACGAGAAGTGATAATGTGAAGGATAATGGCCCGCGCATGCTGCTCCATTTGTTCTTGAGAAGCATCCTCAGGAATGTCTTCGGCTAATTGCTGCCTAAACCATGACACACTAATCATTTCGGGCTCGTGCCACTCGACTCCTGGAGGAGAAAGTCCTAGCAAACTATCGCACATTTCCGCATAATCATCGGATTCAGGAGTGGTGAACGGACGACCATCGATGGGTAAGCCAAGCAAAATTGCCACATCCGCCAATGTGATCGTCATTTCACCGCATCTAAGGTGAAATGACGATGTCTCCGGTCTCCATCGATCTACTAAAGCTGTTATATGATGGCGGTCGATTTGTATGGATCCAAGGCGATGTATCAAGAGAAAACCCGCTCGATCAAGTAGCTCTAACACACCGGCGCGTTTTGAAGTGACCAACTTTAAGGACGATGAGTGCTCGATGGTTCCAACTGCAGTTTTGAGCTGGCACACAATAACAAAAGTGAAATTTTGATTAGTTAACACGCACAAATATTCTCGAGCTCTATAATGAAACTAGTATTGAATGGTGAGTTTTGGTTACCGGCATCAACTCCTGTTTGTTCGAACGATGTTGTACCTGTAAATATAAGATGCTGCCATCAACAGGTCCGGGCGCCATCTCCGCATACTCTGAAATATTTCAATGCTAACAAATTCAGATATTTCAATTCGATTATCAAGACATTTATTTGAATCTGACTCTTTGTACTTTACTACTCCTATCTTTCTAATGAAGATATTTATTTCTATGCATATATGTATGCTAAGACATCTACCCCGACATACAACACCAAGTTTAAAAGCATTGAAGGCAAACAAAATTGCCACAATTAACCAGAATAAAGAGCACAAAATTATATTAATCTGTTCCTACTAATAATCAAAGGCAAACTGAACATACAATTTTCCCCAATTTGCTATAAATTTTACAAATAATTTCTAACACAACAATAGATCCTACCAATTTTCAAATCTACACATATATATGACCAAACACATCAACTATATACACCTGTAAACCATCGGTGTATAAAATTACAAGAAAACCCTCAACCTAAAATCTGAGATAAGCACAGAAAAATAATTTCAATAATTACCAATAGCTTGCTCCTGTGTTGAAGAACTTGCCATGTTTACTATAGAAGCTGAAATTTCTTGAATATAATTGGGGTTTTAATTTTGGATTTGGAGTTTTGATTTCGGTTTTGGGTTTTAGGGTTTTTTGGATTTTGATGGATGTTTGAAGTTTTACCAAGGAGACCATCGGTTTAAAAAAAAAGAAACCTTACGGGGCGCAATTAATGATTTCGCCCTTAGGTTTTTTAAAAAAGGGAAAACTTACGGGGCGCAATCAATGATTGCGCCCGTAGGAAAACTTCTTTTTTGGCCAACTCAGCGCTGAGTTGGCCAAAAGGAGGCTAAATTTGAAAATTTTCAAAAAAAAAAGGCTAAATGTGGGAAAAAAAACCGGGCCAAAATAGAAAAATGCTCTTTTGTAAAAGTATTTATGACTTTAATGATGACATGTTCTTTCATATAATAATATCCCAAATAGGACTGGTCAAGGTATACATTTTAAGTATCCATAAATATGCTGCAAACAAGTATACATTTTCATGAGTCACTCTCTAGTCTATATTTTTTCTGACTTATCCAATGATATTTGGATTAGCTGAAATATATTCACGTATAAAATAATGTAACTGGTTTTATTTTATTTAAACGATTCTTATATTAGTTTTGTAAAATATGATAGAGAAGCATACTTATAATTTATTGTACTAATTGGGTGCGTTGGCCTTTCTAGATATATGATTCTTGGTGCGAAAGTCCAGAATTACATTCATCTTAGGTGCGTTGCTAGCTACAACAAAAAAAAAACTAATGCCAACAATGGTACTTTCATGTCCTTTGATTGCTACATATTTAGGTAAGCTATGAAATCCTTAAAATATTACCAGTTTGTATTTTAGCGACAAAGGTGTAATAGTCAATGTTGATTGTGTGAATCTTAATGTTTATCGTGTACGTGTTTATTAATGTATATATGTAATGTGTTTTTCCTGATATGCGATGCTTTGTCTGTTTGCTTTATTTTTTTGGGTTGCATGCTTATTGGGGATTAGGAAAATGTGTAAGTGGTTGTATAGAGGGTTAGCTTTGCATCTATTGTTACCCTGGTGAGGATAATTACTTTGGTAAGAATAGTTTCTCAGAAACTTAACTTTGGTGATTTGTAATGGCATGTAGGCTATAGTATTTGTATTTTTGTCTATAAGTAGTCACCTGTTTCGATTTTGCTAGTATTTATATTGTTTTCCTCCTATAATAAAGCATTGTGAATTAGAAATAGTGTAGATACTGATACAAATCAAAGTTATACGACTAATACCATGAAAACTAATTTAACTAATAACATAAAGATAATGATACTAGGATTACATAATTTTGGTTACTTTTTATACTTAGTGCATGCAACACGTGTACTACGATACACATTAATTTAACAACATAAAGATAATTGTAATACCATATAGATAATTATCTTTTATGCCTAATTATTCATCGAAAATTATTTGTTAAGAAAATTAAATGGAAGTAATAAGTAATTAAATACGTATTATACAATATTTGTGAAAATATGCATGTCAATATTTATTGGATTCAACACATAATAGACGTGAAAGTTCAATATTTGTTTAGTCAAAACGGGTTTTGTTAAAAAATCATTTGCATCGTGATCTTATTTAGAGCGTTCATTATATATACATGGGATGTAAGTATATTTTTTTACATTGATGAGTTGATGAGAAATGAAACTTTTGGGGTGGACTTCAAAATTTTACCCTGGCACATGAGGGATGTATAAATGCCAGAATGCAGTTTTACCGACTATTGGGACATAAAGTGAAACACAGTGCCTTCCAGGAGGCGATTTCGGGTTTCGATTGCAGTTATGATGTTGCAGGTGTTCTGTTTGAGTCTGAATAGTGGAAGCAGGCCGCTACTGATTGGTGACGTTGTTGAGCTGGTGGAAGAAGTTGATATGTGGGGATGAGCAGTTTTGCTATTGAACTGATGACAGTGTTCGTGTTAATGAGGAGTTGCTTGTTTGCTGGTGGTGTCAAGGGAGGATAAGAAAGGAGGAGTTAGCTGTTGTTGTAGCAATGACTGAGTATGCATGATGGAGATGATGCAGTGAGGCCTGATGATTGAAATTGCAAGGACTGAAGATGCAGATTAGTTGCTGGTTGTAATCTTTGAGTGTGATTGAAGTGTAGATGACTAGTTTGGTAGCAGCAGCTTTTTTGTGCGAGGTTGAATGTTCAACTGTGATGAGGTAAGTTGATGTTTTTCTGCAATTTCTGGTGGTCGATGATTTTGATGAGCAGCAGGTCATATGCTATTTGAGGGGTGATAGGCATGTGTTTTTAACATCAAACTATGATGAGGTTAGTTGATGTTTGTGTAATGAGAGTGGTAGCAGGGTTGTTCTTTCCTGAAGGAAGTGTAACTGTTGGATGTTGAAGATGTCGAAAACAAGGAGTTTGTTAAGTATGTGGTGGCAATTGTTATTGGCAAAGGAAGGTAAGGAGCTTGTTGGTTTTCAAGTGGCAGGGGAAATGAAAGATGTGTTGGTGATACTATTAAGCGAAGTGCACATAAATACAGAGAGAAATAGCTTAAGATAGACAATGAAATGCAAAGAGTAGCAGAAACATAGAGTTGTAATGTAAATGCAAAATTAGATGTTACAAAAGTGAGATGGTGATGTTGAATGACATGAAGTATTCTGGCAGGTAGGTGAACTTTGTGATTGTTGTAATGGTGTATGAAATGGTTGAGGATGAGGGAGATGATGACGTTAGTAGGAAATGAGGAATGTTGTCTATTTTTTCCCTTTGCAAGTGACGTGGTGAGGTTGCAAGTGATAAACGAGGTAGCGTCAAGATGAGGGTTTTGACTTCAAGGCTAAAACATGTTTGTTTTTTCCCTCTTAGATAATAGAGGCAGATTAATTAATTGTGAGAGAAGACAAAGAAGAAAGATAAAATGACAGGTTGAATAATATATATGCCTGTAGTTGAAGTATTGATGAATTCTTCATCCATTTTTTCTTCAGAAAAGAAGAAGATTTGTCCGGATATGGCTTGGCTGGTGATGTGATATCAAATGATAATGTGCGCTCTAAGCATATAACTAAGGTATGCATTTGTTTACTTGGTCATGGCAATATTAATACATTGTAGTATTTTCCTATTTTGCTTGCTTAATTTTTTATTCAGTAGTCATTATCTATATACTTTTCTCTTCTAGAATGCAAGAACTGCAAAAGCTAATATTGTTGATATTTCCACAAAAATAAATCAAGTCTAGTTAGTTGGAGTGGATCATCTACTTCAAATGCTAAAGAAAGTGTCCAAAATATTAAAATAGCCAATATGCTAAATAATTTGGTACAGACTGAGAATTTTGGCAAAAACGGGTAAGCAATAATTATGTTTGAAAATGAGAATCGTCCTGCTAAAAAAATGAGAATCATGCTTTTTTTTAAACCGGGTTTACTCAGTATTGAGACTGAGTAACACCCAGTTTAAAACCATGCACTGTACAGTTTAACTGTATATCTGTGGTAAATAAAATATCTAACAAACGTAAGTGGATCTCTATCAATATTACGAGACTAGGCTATTTAGCTTACCATGAAACAACGCACCAACAATTAGTCCTTAGACTCAGATGTCGATGGTCCATCTATGTCATAGACTGCAACGTTGTCCTTGTCATTGCTTTTCTTGCTCATTGTTGGTATCATTTCCATTGTCGCAGGTCAACTCCCATCCTATTGTTTGGCAGGGTTGTCCTTGAGAGTCCATGACATGTACAAGTCCGGTTGGTCCTCCTTGCAAAATGTATATGTTGACGCCAAAAAATGTCGTCAACACCCAAGATTCTTAATTGCTCAAGAACACGATTTCGCGTAAGGAAAGTAAGCGCACAAGAGCAGGAAAACAGTAAATGACACTTGAGATTTATAGTGGTTTGGTCCCGTGAGGGGCCTAAATCCACCTTGGAAGAGCTGTTAATATTTTATTGACAACAATGATTTACGAGCTATAGTCCCCTTCTAGGCATCTAATTACAAGCATTTCCACGCAATTTGAAGTTATAGCCCTTATATGTGATTGTAATGAAAAAGTCAATTGTTTCCTTCTTCTTCCTCAAAGCCAAGATGCCATTAGAGAGGTCCCTTGGAGCTTTAGAGAGATGTCAAATTAGCAAGTTTCCAACCCTTGTAACAAATGAGCTTGGGGGGGATTTATAGTGGAGTGGTTAGGTGGGAGTCGGTAGGATTTGGGGACCACTCAATGGAAAATCGCATCATGGGCTCGTGCACAATAGGAAATCGCATCACATATGGTTACTGGAAGGAAATTCATATCTCTTCATGGGATGCGTTATGAAAGTCGGGGGCACCGTATCCCTTGGATGCGATGGCATCGCATTTTGAGGGATGCGGTGCCATCGCATCTCATTGGAAGTGATGGCATCACACCCTGAGGGATGTGATGCCATCGCACCTATTGGATGCGATGGCATCACATCCGGGGGGACGCGGTACCGTCGCACCTTGTTGGGTGCGATGCGAGCTGTTATGGGGTGATGCGACGCGAGCAATCATGGTACGATGCGAGTTGATGTGGGGTGATGCAAGGAGAGCAAGGCGTTGGTTTGGAGAGGGTGTGAGGCTTTTACTCGTTTGATCTCTCTTCTGCTTGATGCGTCAACATCGTGGTAACACTTCGAGCTTTGGTATTGTGTGACGTGTTGAGTCGAGTGGGTCTTGTATACGAACCGAACGAGAATGCCAGTTAACATTTTCCCCCCTCAGAGTATGTCTTTTCTTGACAGGATGTGCTTTGTGTTGAGAAGACGTTATGGGGGAGTCTTTTAACTTCCTATTTGTTGAGTATTCTGGTTAGTGGATAGCTCTTCTGAGCATCTAATCCCTGTCTTATTCATGAAATTTAAACATTAGTCGTCAACTGTTGTTTACGTCTTAGCGGAAGCGAGCGGTTGTCGATGTGTGCTCGTGCTCACGCTCACATATTTTTGCATGGTTTTACGCGATGCGATCACGGTTTAGAACAAAAAAATTTGGGGAGAAAACATGGGAGAAGCATGTATGTATGGATAGGTATACATGAATACTTCCCGTGTATGTGTGCCCACATGTACGCATACCGAAGGGAAAGAAGACATGTATAAATATATACGTATATACACATTCATTTCTTTATACATACGCACACACACACACATATATTAATATATATATTTATCTTTTCCCTCTTCTCTCTTTTTTCTATGTATATATATACATATACATATATCGCGTCCTTGTGGGATGCGATATATCGCATCCCTGTGGGATGCGATGGACCGCATCCCGGTGGGATGCGTAACAAGGGAAGATGGGCCAAAGCCCAATATCCCCTTGCCCCTATATAAACTAACTCCTCCACCTTCCTTAACACCTTTTGCCCTCGCACCTTCCTGAAACCACATCCAGCTCTCCCCCCTTAGGAATTCGAAAATCGGTTGAAAAAAAAAGGTGGGTTTTGACTTTATGCAATTCGGAGGCGAATCTGAGCTCGATCCACACTTGAAAACACAAATTTCGAGTTGATGGAGTTGAGATTCATGATTCAGGTGGAGGTTGGTTGGGAGGCTAATGGCGGTTGAGGTGGAAGAGAGAGGAGAGGAAAAGACGAGAAGGGAGAAGAAGGGTTGAGGCGCATCGCCGCCCCCACTTCTTGGTGTGATGCGACTCCGCATCACCGTGGTTATGGGATATCGCATCACTGGCAAGATGCAATTTCGCCTCACTGGAGTGATGTGATTTTGCATTACCTAGGTGATGCAATCTTTCATCACCCGTATGAGGCGGGTTCACATCATCTGTGTGATGCGATTTTGCATCATAGGTGTGATGCGATTTCGCGTCACCAATGTAATGCGATTTCGCGTCACCGATGTGATGCGATTTCGCGTCACCGGTGTGATGCGATTTCGCGTCACCGGTGTGATGCGATTTCGCGTCACCTTCTTGACGTGAAATTTCACAACACTAAGTTTGCGGATCTACACACAAGTGATGCGATTTTGCATCGCTTGCGTGATGCAACTTCGCATTACTTGTGTTATGTGGTTCTCGCGCATCTGTTTGATGCCATGGGCCTCGCCTTGCGTTGCGGTTGAACTGTTTTCGTGATTAGACGGGATCAGGAGTTTGCATATAGGGCTTAGAGCATACAAGTTGGACTATAGGCACGAAATTTGGACTTTTAGACTCTAATTTGTTTCCCAATCCCAATCACGACATGGTTGCGACTGAACGCGGGTTTAAGGACATCGGTATATGACGACGATGGTTACTGCCATTAAGAAGCAGTGATCGTCGTCGTGTTCCAAGCCTATTTTAACTATAACTGCATTGCCACCGCACTACATCGCACGTTTGCATGTTATTTCACACCAACACGAGGGGTGCGGGTTTTGCATACGATATCTAATGCAACTATATTGAAGTATAAATATCAAAAGAGATACGATCCAAAAAATAACAACACTTAGAAGCTGAAGCTTCTCAACGTTCACGATCCCAGTCTGGCTCAACTAATATTACTAGTCCTGGGGATATCAAGCTTGAGACTTATTCGGAGTCTACCCCTTCCCAGTCCACAGATTCGCAGAAAGCGCCCGGCCGTGATTTACAACAGATGGCTGAGTGCGCGACTGATCTCTCAGCGATGGGAGGTGCTATTGTAGTTGAGGAGAGGTACAAGAAGGAAGTAGATATTGTGACGAGTGACATACCTAGGGCTCCTTATGTAATGGCAGGCGCTGTCATTGTTGACATTCCGCCGGATTCAGGACGTTCGGGTGTGGATGAGCTAACCTTGAGGTGCATTTGCGTAAGATTCAGCATACCGGGGACCCATGTTCTAATTCCTCAGAAGGGAGACCGAGCACATTCCCTACCCGAAGGATATACCGCATGGAACGAGCACATGTTAATTGTGGGTGCGTGCCCCCGTTTTGCGACTTTATTCGTAACATGCTGAGTTATTTCCGTTTAGCGCCTGTACAGCTTCATCCGAACGAATATGCCTTCCTTCTCGGTGCCTATCGTTTGTTCAGAGAGTACCTACATAAGGAACCTATCGGAGTGGACATCCGGTCCTTGTTTCAGATCAAGAGGAGACCCAAGACTGCGCCTTCCCTTTACTTCCTAGAAGCGATACATAGTGCCCGATTCATTGAAGGGTCATGGACTAGACTTGGATTGTTTAAATCCGAGTGGTTCTTTCTTCGTTGTCCCCTAGGTTTTGCGAGACACTGGCTGGAGGGAAGTATCTTTTTTGTCTCTGGCTCAATGTTGGTCGGTTTACAGACTTTGTCTTAATCTTGACTTTCTTTAATTGGGATCCTGCCAATGCCGAAAGGGGATGAGCACCAGGGGTGTATAGCGCACTTGAAAGCCAATCCGAATGAAGTTTGTTCTACGGAGAAGATTTTGGATGAGAAGTCCCTTCGTCGGACAGGCCTTCTCCCGCAAAACCATACAATGTTAGGGGCGACAACTCCTGGGAAGGGGAGTGAAGATCCTGAGGAGAGAGGGAGCTCTTTGGGTGATAAGCGGAAAGTTCTATCTGCTGTAACTAAATGAATTAAGGCTGCAAAGATCCAGGAGGGAGCCAGCGCGAGTGGTGCTCACGTCGGGGAAATAGTTGGCGGAGGAGATGGTCCGCTATCTACTCCCTTCCCTCCTACGAATGTTGAGGCTAGAGTGGATTGTCAGCAAAGCTGGTTCCACTGATAACCACTTCCGGGACCACCGCTTCTTTAGAGAGAGCGGATCAGTTTAAAAGGTTGGATGATGTTCCAATCTATATTCCACCGTCTTGGCCTAGTAGCACAAGTTCTGGAAGCTTAACCTTACATGTTGGGGGGACAACTCCTCCAAGAGGGTCTCAATCTGGTTTGTGGAGAGAGCACCTAAGGCACACATTCATAAACACAACATTTGCTTATGTGCGCAAAGTGCTTTTGACCTAACTTCTGACTCTTCTTTGTGTACGTGAAATGGTTACCAGAAGTGGCAATGGTAGGTAACGAGGCCATGGATCGGAGGGTCGGCGACCGTCAAAGAGCTCATTTTTGAGTGGTTTCAAGAAAGGGACCAAATTGCCCCAGTCCTCCCAACCTTGTGGTTGCGGTGGCGATCATAGATATCAGAGACACTCGAAGTCCCCACCACCACTTTGATCATTAGGAGCAGATTCAAGGCTTGAGACTACGGGAACCAGACCGTAAGTTTCGAAACTCCCCCTTCCTAACCCTTAGGTGGATACCGTCCATAGATCTACCAATCAGGTTGTACAGTGGTGGATCGTAGACCACCGAGGATGGGCACGTCGAGGGGAGGACCGGAAGTCCCATAGCTAACTAACAAGGAGAAGTTGGCCCTCTTAAAAGAGCAGATCCCAAAGTGCTACTTCGAGGAGTTGATGTTAGTATTGAATCTTAACCCGATCGTGACGACGCCACTCATATCGAAGAAAGTATATCAGGCTTACCACCATGACGCCTCTCGTATGGAAGAATGTGGAGGTTCAGAACCAGGGCCTGACCATTGATGTTGAGCGGACGACTATCTGGAATCTAGAGAAAGAGGTAGGTGAGGCTTGTCCTTGCGTCACAGGTGCTTTTTATGTTCATAGTACCCCGTTCGAACGTTAATATTTTTTGTTGATGCAAAGGAGCTTAAGGAGGCACATAAGGGGCTAAATAGGGAGGCGAAGCATGCAGCTTTGACTTTCAAGGACACCATGGCCTCGTTAACGACTGAGAATACGACTCTCAATAAGAATAAAGCCAATATGGAGCAGATTAATGCTCAACTGAAGAAGGACAACGAGAGAGTATCCCAGCTTCAGATGGAAAATGAGATCCTAAGGAAGGGGAACGAGAGGTTGAGCGCTGAGAATGTGGAGAGTCAAAGGAGAATGCAGGAGAATGCCGAACTGAAGAGACAACTTGAGGAGGCCAAAAAGACAAGGAAATGGCTTGAAATGCATTAGGACAGCTGGATGGAGCGAGGTCGAGCAAGAGAGAGAGGTAGAGGAGCTCAAAATTGCAGTTGAGGATGTCGCTACCCAAGAGGAACAGGATTTGGAGCCCTGTGTTTGGGATATGTATGTCAAGGAGCTTAAGTAACGCGATCTCTCATGGGTTGACCATTATTCCAAGGTACTGGCCAAAGTGTGGGATAATTTGATGGAATTTGAGGCCAACCTACAAGAGGTGGAGGCTATAGACAAAATGCACTTCATGTTCTCGCACTTGAACGAGAATGAGCCTTTGACGTTGGCGGAGGGAAGGCAGTTCCTGAGGGACAATGCTAAGGCGGAACAGGCTGTCGCGAAGGGAAAGACCGTGAACATTGACAGTTTCATAGTAGCCCATGAATTCAGTGGGAGTAGATCTTGTCAACAACCGGATGCGCGGCCTGCTCCAACAACTAGCTCGCAAGTTGCAGTCCCTATATTACGTGAATATAATCCTAATCAGTTGGGGCTGGGACATAAGAGTTTAAACCAACCAGCGGGCGGGAGCTCAGTGCCCGTCGGAGCCGCGCCTTAGGTGTCAATAGGTAAAGTAACATCTCCTTAAGCACTTAGAGGCATGATTGTATGGGAATTGAGCCGACTGACGAGTCTTTTCTTGGTTGTGCAGGACATTTTGGAGCAGAAGTGACCACAAGCCTAGACCCAACTCAGTTTGGACATCTCGGGATCAGAATGGGGGGATTCGTGGACCAGCTTAGCGAGGGGCTAGGAGAGGAGATCACATTTTCTGAAGAGGAGCTAGCACTCTTTAGGTCCTTTTTGGGAAGAAATGGACATGAGGGTCAGGTGGCGAAGATCACTGAACTGAGCGAGCGCACGATGCGCAAGATGTTCAAAGAGAAGCAGACTAACTTACATGCCAAAGCTGAGGAACAGGAGCAGAAAAAGGTAGCTGACAAGTTTGCCTGGCAGACGACTTTGGTGGACGCTAGGAAGAAGGCCGAACAAGAAGTCGCGGCCAAGTTCCAAAGAGACAGGGAGGCCGAGGCAAAGGAACAAGCAGATCTAAAGTAAAAAAAACGATGTTGGAGCCTCTAAGAAGAAGGCCGCGGAGACATACAAACAGCTGCAGGAAGAGGAGGCCAGAAAACTCAGGGCTGGGAAGATAGGCCAGAAAAAGGTGGTCGTGAAGACCGGTCCAAAGGGGAAAGAGAGAGTGTCGTCCGTTCTTGTGCTTTCAAGTGAGGTTGTTCCTTTACTTTTGAGGGAAATCCCGCCAGATGACGAGATCACAGAGATCACGAGTGGTGATGACGATGAGGAGATTTCGCTGGCTTCTCTCAAGTTCTCTTCCCTATCCAAATGGAAGAAGGAGATGGGAGGGAGTAGCGACAAGAGGCGGAGGAAGAGATGTGATGACTCATCGAGCGGAGTCTCGGGCAAGAAGAAGAAAGGAGAGGAAGGGCCCGAGGAAGTGGAGGAGGGCGAGCTGCCCAAGTGACCATGGCATTTATCTTTTGGTGATGTAGGCCGATAATATATGCAGTACGACCCTCGCTTTTTTGCTTTTGAAGGCATAGTGTAGTTTTCATGTACACCCTGTCATTAGAAAGAAAGAAATCAAAGTATGTAGTTTGCTTTAGTTATGTGAATGAAAGCTGTATTTAGTCTTTCTTATATCACATTATTATTAAGTGTTCGAATGTTCTTATGCTTTCCATCATCATGTACTTACACAAGCGTACTGGTTGTTACAATTAAATAAATGTGACTAACAGTTCCACTCTGGGGGTGCCCCCAGTTGTGCGGAGGTTGTGCGCCATTTTCGCTCTTGGGTTTTCCTCTGTTTAGGTGTCTGAGTCGTGCGAAATTTGGGTTAGGTGCCTTCCCTCTTGGACCTCTCGGAGGTCATTGATCCTAAGTCGTGAGAAGGTGTGGATGACATGGCATCATCCAATTTGGCTCTCCCGTCATCCGATCGGGCTTAGAGCTCGGGGGAATCATTAATTTGCCAAATGGTACCAGGATCCAGACTCGGAGGGTCGGATGTAGCCGTGGGGGTAGTCAGCTTTACACTAGCTTGGTCGATGGGTTGCCCCTAAGTCCGGAGATTGGGTGGCAAAACGATTTGTACTCATCCTCGTCGTTGATTCGAGGTTGGAGTGGTACCTAGATCCGGACCCAGTGGGTGGGATAGAGCCGTGGGAGTGGTTGATTTCACACTAGCTTAGCTGATGGGCTGCCCCCAAGTCCGAGGACTAGGTGGCGGGACGATTTATACTCGGCCTCGTCATTGGTTCGAGACTCGAGTGGTGTTAATACTCGGTCTCGTCGTTGATTTAAGACTCGAATGGCGGTACCGGCTCCCATGCTCGGGGTGTCGATCCGGAGTCGTGTGTACGTGCGTGCAAGCTCGTTATTGTTGTCAATCAAACATACTATGCAAGAAGTAAACACATTAAGAACACAAAAAGCTGGAAACTATATTTACTACTAACTTCGGCTGTAACAGCCTTTACAATGCCTTGAATTTTTAAAGAAAACAAAAGCTGTTGGAAAGTGAAAAAACTATACAATAAGTTACGTAAAATAGCGACAGATATGTTCGTTATTCCATGCCCTAGGGAGTTCAGCGCCGTCGATGGTCGTCGGCCTGAAGGTCCCATCTCCGAGCCTCAATTGTATGACCTACGGGCCTTCCCAGAGAGGACTGAGGCCAGCCGGTGTGGGAAAGGTCCGTTTCAGGATGAGGTCACCGACATTGAGGTCCTTGGGGTGGACCCTAGAGTTGAAGTATCAGGCGACTCATTGACGCTGGGTGGCAGCTCTGAGTTCAGCTTCGTTTCTCTTCGACCAAGTCAGGTGAATCCATGAGTAGATCTTGGCCGGTCTTTAGATCATAATAGGTAACTCGGTAAGACTGAAGCTTTAGCTTAATGGGGATAACAACTTCGGATCCATAAGCGAGAGCGAAAGGAGTATGATTGATCATTGACTTGTGGGTGGTCCGATAGGCCCATAGGGCCAGAAGGAGCTGTTCGGCCCACAAACCTCCGCCTTTTTCCAACCACTTCTTGATGATGGATCTGATTACTTTATTGACGGCCTCTACTTGCCCTTTGGCTTGAGGATGGGACACCGCTGAGAATTTTTTCTCGATCTTGTGTAGTCGGCAGAAGTTCTTGAACTCGATGCTCTCAAACTAGGTCTCGTTGTTAGAGACGATGTCTAGGGGAACCCCATAGCGAGTGATAATATTGAGGATGATGAAGTTGATTACCTTCTTGGTGGTGAGGTCCTCAGCTTCTGCCCATTTTGTAATGTAATCAACTGCGACGATAGCATAGCGTGCCCCACCTCTGGCCATCGGGGGGGGTCCCGATGATATCTATTCCCTACATGGAGAAGTGCCAAGGGCTGACCATTTGCGTTAGTTCGATAGGCGGGGTTCTTGGAATCTTTGAGAACCTCTGGCATTTATCGCACTTACGGGCATAATCCACTGCGTCTCGATCGATTGTCGGCCAGAAATATCCGTGTCTTAGAACTTTCCTTGCTAGAGTCTGCCCCCCGGTGTGGTCGCCGCTCTCTCCTTTATTTATGTCTAGCAATACACATTTGGCATCGTTGTGGGCTGCACACTGGAGCAATGGAATAGAGAAACCCCTTCGGTGGAGCACCCTATCCAGAATGATGTAGCAAGATGATTTTCGGGTGAGAGCTCGTTTTTCTTTGCAATGCTCGAGGAGGATTCCATGCTGCAAGTAATTCCTGATCGGCGTCCGTGACACCCCACGTCCGTTAATGTCACTCTTTATCAGAATGCATTAAGTTTCGTGAAGCGTCATAGGTAAACAAAATAGAATCTCACAACACAGATGTAATACTTAGCAGAAAAACAAAGTAGTCTCAAAACCAGTTACAACATCAGGCTAAAATACCGAAACCAAATACATGAAACCAAAACATCTGTCTTGAGCTAAAAGCCATCGGTACAGAAATGTAAAATCATAATCCTCAATAATAGCCATAATAAAGTAGACAAGTAACCAAAGCGATACATCAAAGTAGATCCAAATCCTGGCACAAACAGAGGAGAGAATTCCTAATCAAGCCTAAGCATTCCCACCCTGAGAACCTGGGGGGAGGAAGGGAGAGAAAAGGAAACAAAATGGGTCAGACATAAAATCCGACGAGTTTACTGACTTTTAGCATATAAAGAAATAAAAGTGTCATGACAGGCATGCAAACTGGATGAGAGATAACAGTGTCACATAATAGGTATAAACATGATGACAGGATAAATAGAATATACATGATAATATGAACTAAGTTATGCTTGTTAGTAATATTTCTCTTCCCCAATACTAGTATATCAGGTTATGATAGGATTAGGTGTCCCCTAATTACTTAACAGAAACAGAATGATCCCAACTGAAACATAATGTTTGTTCTAGGTGTACTCTAGTAACGGGTTTTAGCCAAACAGGAATAACAAGCACCTCAACAGAAATAACGGGTGTTACCCCCAAACAGAAATAACAGGTACCTCAATAGAAACAGACAAGACCAGATGTACCCTAATTACAACCCCAAGCGATCAGCTCCCTAACTTGTAAATACCCTGTCTTGGTCCCACAGTAGGGGGTATTACTTCCTAAAGTGGCAACCTACAAAAGGAAACAGACCTATTTATTGGGTGCTATAGCGGCTTATTTCCCCCTATAGACCGAACTCATGCACATACATGACTTCGTTAGAACGCACCCGTATACATCCCCTTTCAGATAAACCTCTTACAATTAGTTCATTAGGCATGCCCTGACCCCTAACTAGTGTGGGGTCCCCGTTTAATACCAAAATAGATTATTGACTGATATGGGTCCCACGCAGCAGATGACACAAGTCAAACCCCTAACTTGTGTTCCCCAATTAACTAGGATTTTTACCAGGTTAAACCTACAGATTAACAGGTTCGCCTAACCCCTAAAGATTAACAGGTTCATTTAACCCCACAGATTAAACAGGTTTACTTAACATCAACAGATTAAACAGGTTTACTTAACCCAACAGATTAGACAGGTTTACCTAACCCTAACAGGTTAAATAAGTTTACTTAATCCTAACAAATTAAATAGGTTCCACAGATTGTTTATAGTTTCATTAACATGTTCCGCTTAATCTATAAATTAAGCCTACAGATTTATATGCCCCAAACATAATTCATAGTATAAGATATTCCCTAAATTTTAGACACATTTTACAGTATAGGTTATGCCCTAAAATTCCAGTCATGATTCATAGTACAAGATATGCCCCCATACTATCATTTCGAAATTGTCCCAATTTCGTTCGTATGCATGTTTCAGCGATATTAGCCTAGATTCGAAGATAGCCTAGGCTATAAAAATAAAAAGAGAATGAGGGGGGGAGAGAGAGAAGAACATAAATAGGCATATGATAGCAGAAATAGGCATATAAGAACTGAACAACAGATTAAGTGTACAGAAGAATACATATAATAACAGAACTATTTAGATATGAATCAGATTTTTAACAGGCATAGGTTCAGATCTAGGTTTATAAACATGTCAGGATTATTATTAAATTTTTATATCTAAAAGTAACATGAACTCACAGAGATTGGATCTAAGCACAAGAAATCTTTCTGATATATGTATTTTTTGACCAAAACGTGGTTCTAACACCCAATTTAGCAATAATTCTACTAAAATGAAATCAAAAAGCAAAGAAAAACACATGATTTATAGTGGTTCGGCGTTAAAGAGCCTACGTCCACTTTATACTTGTTGGATTGATGATTTGAATGTAAGTAAAATAATGATTCTCACTTAATTTCACTCATACAATACATAAATTCACTCAATCTTCTCAAAAATACACTTTGAAAGATGATTGTAATCTGAATTAAGTGATGGAATTCGGTTATGGAGGAAGCTTGAGTTGATAGGTTGCCAAAAGATCCCTTCAAATGACCCTTAGAGGTGTATTTATAGGTGAAAATCCTCTCTGGAATAACCCCAGTTCGGATATACGTTGCCTCTATCCCATGAAAGTTGGGATCGGACATCTCCAGATGATGATAGTGCATCCCAATTGTCGGTGAACGTGGAAAAAAGGGTTTGCAACCGCTCCTAGTTTTCAGCAAACGTGGGTTATAATCACTTCTGCTCTTGGTTCGGATCGGTCGTGCGATGGAGAATAGGTACGGATCGGACTGATCTGAACCGATCCGATTCGGTCTGTGCTTCTTTATTTCCTACTCTACAAAGTCTCAGCTTGGCCACAAAACTATGATCTGGTCTTCTAAAGAGCGTTTTTCTAGTAAACAGTCTTCATCAATTGGTCTTTCAACTTTGTGTAGCCTAGGTCACAAAGTAGACTAACATTTTGCCCCCTCGAAGTGCGCTTTCGAGGATGAAGCGTGCTTCGAAATAATCTATACGTTAACTTTTGAATTAGCCCCATTAAATAGCTGTGTCCATTCATTTGTAGAGGTGTGTCGCTACAAAAAGCTACATCCTTTATTGTCTATAAATAGGTGATGGAATGCGTGAATTACTCCTGTTATTCAAGAGAACTTCAAGAACTTCTTTCATTGCTCGAATAGCTCTTCCAAGTATACTTTGACAGTGCATACTTATTAAATTGTTGTTCCTTTCTTGGAATTGGTTTGAAATGTCGTGTGCTAATCTTGCTATGATAACCATGATTCGGGTGGAGGTTATCCGATTCAGTTCGGGTATGATCTTCGTCAGGCCATAGGACTCGAAGGCTTTATTCTGGCCTGGCCCTTTTTGCTATACGGATCAGCTTGGGTGTCAAATCCCCCAGAACACAAAGGGATACCCTTCACTTCATATAAATATTTTTATCTTCTCTCCTAATTTCTTTATTTTCTGCCATCGCCTCCGACTATCCAGAACCCTACTTCCTTAATCGCGACGAAATTTCCCCAATTTCTTCAAACAATCTCGTAGGTGTGGCTTCAATACTTGCTCAACTTTATTTTAATCTATTTTAACTCAATTTTAGGAATAATTTGAATAATTCCGTTCGCTATCGTATATACCTCGACGCCGTGCCTTCCACCCCCTCGCCACCGTCGTCTTCGTTGGTGGCCATGTCGCCACTTCGAGGCGGTCATGGAGTGGGTCTGAGCTGGCGTGGAAAGTGTTAACTCATGGATGGTTCACTAAGGCTGTGCTTTTGGAGATAGGATGTGCTTGATGTAGTAGAGAGAATGGAGAAGAAGGTGGAGAAGAAAAGGAGAGGAGTGTATCAGTTTGAGACGGAGCGGGGGGCTTTAAAAGTGCCTGGACTCATATGCGTGACATCGATTCGGGTCGGTGGAGATGGTCATGGTTGGGATGTCGGGCTCTGCTGAATGGATGGGTTCTAAGGAATTGGTGCAGTTGGGTTCGGTTCGGTGTTAGCCGATCCGAACATAGTCATCTTCCTTCAACCCCCATCAGATCCGACCCTTTCCTTTCTCATGCTATGAACTAACTTGCTTAGATAGTGCGAACCGAACCACTAAACATGAGGACATCTGAACCGAACCAGTTTCAACCTTAACTTCCGAATCGTTCTGGAGTGATTTAAGATGACATACCAAGAGTGGTTTAACCAACTTAATCAATATTGGCTGTGGTCTATGATTTTATGGACAATTAGGATAGAGCCTCTCTCGCTGAACTTTTCGAACTGTTCATACACACATAATTGCATTGTTCATCTTTGCACTGCATTTCTTTACTCAGCTATCTCATGTTATTGCATATACACTTGTACACTTTAGCTCACACACATGCACGGGGGGATACGGGTAATTTTACTCTAACTCCTACTATTGCTTCTTCAATTGCTTAGCAACCATGGTAGAAAGACGCTCGTCTAGATTAGCAGAAAGGAGAGATGCCGCCAGATCATTTGAAAATCCAACTGTCGAGGATGCATCTTCCACCTCAGATTTAGGATGGGATAGTGAGGGCCCAGATTACGAGATGGAAGTTCATAATACTGAAGTATCTTCTGGAGGTGATGTCTCTCTAGGTGAGGAAGAGGAAGGAGAGATAGGAGATGATCGTGCCCCAGATGAGTTTGGAAACGTCGAAATCTTGGATTCGCCTAAGGATTCAATCGAGTCAACAATCGACAATGACAGACTTTTATCGATATGTTTAAAGCATGGGATTCTTCAAAGAGATACTCAGTTGCCTTCGAAAACGGATCGTCCTCATAATCCACCAGAAGGATATATGGCTATCACCAGATTAATGTGTCTAGTTGGAGCAATACCTCCGTTTCCTCCTTTTGTCGTCCATTTTCTGAGACAACTACGGATTGCCCCCATACAACTGCATCCCAACTCCTACGCTTATTTGTACACTTTGTACATAGCCTACAAAGAGATTTTGGGCGTAGAGCTTACTTTTGACGGCGTTCATTTCTTTTATAATTTCAAGCACCGGACCCAAGAGACTCCATCCTTTTCATATTTTGAATCAGTTCCAAAAAGGAAAATTATCACCGTCCCATATAACAGCAAGGCTAGTGACTCAAAACCCGAATGGTTTTATATTAAACAGCAACCTGGGTGCGCCAGGAGATGGCTCAAGTCAAGTAAGGTACCAACTTTTTGAATTTCAACTTCGAATACTTGCGTCAGCATATTAAATGACCCTTGTTTTTATTTGCAGTTCCTAATCCAAAGCAAGTGACGGGTCAAGTATACCTCGATCACTTGCACCCGCTACTCACTGGTGATCAAAAGTTCTTGACCATCGACGAAGTCCTTAAAGACGAGTACCTCCATCGTCATGGGTTGTTATCTATCACCCGTAGTATAGGCCATGGGAAAGGCCCTTATGTATACATACCCTTAGTCGATATTATTCCTGAGACGCGAGGAAGCTCGAAAGGT
This sequence comes from Allium sativum, assembly GCA_030737875.1. Classification (NCBI taxonomy): domain Eukaryota; kingdom Viridiplantae; phylum Streptophyta; class Magnoliopsida; order Asparagales; family Amaryllidaceae; genus Allium; species Allium sativum. Next base: position 344,885,767 of record CM060919.1, read on the forward strand.
CCAACGGTACCCCTTAGGGACCTCCTTCTCCATCTTCGATTCAGGATGTTGAACTAGCAAACATAGCAGAGAAAGACAGATATATATATATATATCACTCCTAAGGACGCGACTACCCTTGAAAGGCCAATTTCTCCAAAAGAGTTTTAGTCATTCCTTTAGGAGATAATACTACAGTGGATGACTCTATATATCGGGGTTTAGGAAATCTTCCCTTACCCAAGACCATTTATACTGCAGAAGATTTCGCAACAAATCTTCTTGCTCTCACTTCTGAGGAAGAACTTACTCCCGTAAAGTCCAGGGAAATTGCACATACCAGCCTCAGTCCGGGCTATGGTTTGTTTGGGGGAATCACTACTTAGGAAACACACTGCACTGTAGTACTGCACATCACAGCACTTGAGTTTTATGTTAATATTGACTATAATATTCTCTCATTTCTTCTTATAGGACAAATGGTGAGGCAGCGTTACTATATGAGGGACGTTCGTTTGAGTATGCCCCCGATGGATCCTAACGAGAGGCATGACCAGCATGAGAGTAGAGGCAAAGATAATAGGAGGGATCAACTTCCGAGGCCTTATCGGTCCTCCCTTTCTCGATCCCCACACCGCAAAGACTCAGACAAATGTAAGAGTCAGCCTTCACATCACGAGGGGAAAAGCATGGCGTCAAACCTTCTGCCTCATCCAAAAATAAAACTCCTCATGACAGCTCTTCGAAGAAAGTACCCGATCCAACAGAAAAACAAAAGGAATCGAGGAAAGAAACAGAAAAGGATAGGCCATTGTGAAACTCAAGCATCGCATTGTCGACATCACCACTATGAGGCCAGTTATTCTTAATCACGGAAACCAGGCCAAATTGGAAGTTTTGAAGCAACAATTTCCCGATCACCATTTTGGGCACATGCACTTCGTCCCAAAACTTAAACCGGTAAATCCTGATTGGGCCAATGACATTAAGGCTTCCATTGACTTTGAGGATGAACAATATAAGGAGATGAAGAGGTATGCAAGGACTCTCTCCAAAATCATTAGCGATCTGATGGAAGATGTAAAAACCATGGTCGATGCCACTGAGTATGACGCAAGGGCTATCGAAAATTCTGAGAAAGATCTGGAGGAGGCCCAAGCTAAACTTGCTCTTGTATAACGTGACTCAGATAATTATAAGAGGCAACTCGAAGAATTACAAAAGCACTATCATTCTGAGCTTGAGTCCCATAGTCAAGAGCGAATAAATTTAAAGAAGCAGGCTTAGGATGCTAAGTCTGAGAGCACTCGTCTCGCCCAAGAGAAAGCGGACTTAGTCAAAAAGAATGCAGAGCTTGGGGGTAAATTACTGGAGGCTGAAACGAGGGAAGCTCTTGCCGAAGGGAATGCAAACACTGCTTTGCAGCAAGTTGAGAAAGTCAATGAACAGCTTAAAGATGCTCAAAGGGACCTGGATGAGAGCGGTGAAACCATGGTGGGTTTTTCCACTCAGGTGATCTGTCATCGAAACCTTGCTTGGCTTAAAGACTATCCCATTCCCCTTTTGTATGCATGGGACCAATTGGTTGGATGGGAAAAAGCAGAACTTGGAGTGGATTCGATCGATGAGGACAAGTTGACAGAGAAGTACTTAAGGGGCGAAGAGACAGCCCGCTTAGATGAAGGGCGAAAACTTATTGTTGCCGCTATGGAGGAGGAAAGGTGTCAGGCCAAGGGAAAGGATACCCTTGAAGTTGGTTCTTCTTCTACCACAGTTGGGGCTGCTGTAGTAGAGGGGTATGATCCAGAAAGGCCAGAGATCTCTAGGGCTTCTTCCTTACCTCCTACTGCCGGATTGACTCCCGAAGTTCCTACTACTCAAGTCGAGAAATCTGCTGAGGGTATTTCTACTTTTTAACCTTAGTTTTCCAAAGCTATCTCAACCTTTTGTCACATTATTGGACAAACAATTGAAAGCCCCGTGTTTTCTCCTTAGTTATTAACTGTTACTTCTCGTTCTATAGGTACCAAGCCAACTGAGAAGATTGATGATTCACAGAAGACAACTCCAGGTGAAAGATCTACTGAAGAGACCGGGAGAAACGGGATGAAGTCATTGCTACAAAAGCTGGAATGGGAGATGAGGGCATGAAGGAGGAGGTTATCGACAAATCTCCTGTGCCACCCATCACCGAGACTTCTCACCACGGGGAGATGATAGATGCTCTGATAGAAGATGACAGTGACGATGGACATGAAGAGGATGATGACATTGTTGTGAATGGAGATTCAAGGAATGTTGATGACATGACTTTGGCTGAGATGAAGGCCAAACAGGACAAGCGCATGCAGTTGAAGGTTGAGGAAATAAACCCCGAAAGTTTTAAGCCTCTTACGGTCGTGCCTCCTGGATCAAGTTTAGTTGTCAGACTTTCAACTAGGTCAATTACGGAGGAACTTGCTAAAAAATATTCTATTAACCCCAGTGCTCCAATTCCTAAGAAGAAATCTGTTGACTCCAGCACCCCAATTCCGGAGAAGAAGAAGCAAAATCATATTATTAGAGAAGCTGATAAAGAGGAGAAAGAAAAGCTTAAGGCTGCCAAGAATGCGAAGTCTACTATGAAGTCCAAACAAAGGGTGGCTTTGTCCTTTGTTTTGTTTATCTCTTGGTCCACTGTTGTTGTAGCGAGTGCTGCCCTCACATCTTTTGTTTAGTTTTCTTGTGTAAATTCATGTACTTGTGAATAAAATAGTTTATTTCCTGCAATGTCAAATGTTTGCAAATTCATCATTTAAGTAAAAATGTAGATAAACAACATGTTATATTTAAAGTCACTACTACTTAGACGATAGACAATATATGCCGGGGATGTGCATGTGTATGCCCCCTATTAATCTTGAATAAATGGCCTGGCTAAGGCTTTGTTCAAGATTGATTAGCTTTGATACTTAGTTGCCCCAACTCTCTGGTGGGGCCAAGTTTCCTTTGTCATGGATGCTTATTATTTTTGCATCTTTATACTCTCCTATCGCATAATCAGGTTAGAGTGTCATCGAGGTGGTTTCTTTTCGGGTGCACCATCACGCCTCAGAGGACGTCGCCTTCCCGTCCTTTATACTCTCTCTCAATTCATGAGAGTTAGAGTTAGGAACGTTGTCTTTCCGCTCCTTCATTCTTTTATGCACGGTCGTTTTGTTTGCTCCTGCACATGAATTTTCCTCAATCTTTTAAGCTTACTTTAATGTTTAGCATTTCATAATCAGGACAGAACAGTCACAGAAGATAAAAATAATGCAGAAAAATAAATGACACACGATATTTTTATAGTGGTTCAGCTAAGTCGTAGCCTACATCCACTTTATAATGTTTTGTTCATATAAACAGACTTTTCTCGGAAAATCGTTCATTTTTACATAGTTTATAAAAACAAAAGAAAATACTACATATCTAACTCAAATATTGCAGTAAATGCTGAGCATTCCAAGCTCTAGGAACTTCTTCACCGTCCACGGTCGTTAACTTGAAGGCTCCCGTTTCAAATTTCCGTTGGATGGTGTATGGTCCTTCCCGCTTTGGGCCTAGATGGACTGGAGGTGGAAAGACTAGCTTCAGTACCAAGTCTCCTGGTTCGAAAGTCCTAAAGTGAACCGTTCTTTCATAATAACATGCTACTTGGCGTATGCGTTGAAGCACACAAGTCTGCTTCGTCCCTTTTTCTTCAACCGTGTCAAGGGACTCTAGGAGGAGTGCTCTCTTTGTCATTGGGCCATAGTATGTCACCCTATGAAAGGGGACTTTAAGTTCCATGGGGATCACCGCCTCTGATCTGATGGAGAGTGAAAAAGGAGTATGGCCAGTAGCTGTCTTAAAGGTTGTTCGATAGCCCCCACAAAGCTAGCGGCAACTCATCCACCCACATGGCTTTGGCCCGCTCCAACCGCTTCTTAAAAATAGACTTAATGACTTCGTTTATTGCTTCAACCTGTCCATTCAACTGCGGGTGAGCTACAGCGGTATACCTCTTATTAGTCTTATATTTCTGACAGAAGTTTCTAAATTCGGCACTGTCGAAATGGGTTCCATTATCATTTATAATGGTTTTCGGTATCCCAAATCGACAAATAATATTTTTGACCACAAGGCTTATCACCTTCCTTGTCGTAATCGTGGTTAATGGTTTGGCTTCCACCCACTTTGTGAAATAATCCACGACGACGATCGCGTACTTAACTCCTCCCTTAGCAATCGGTAGGGTCCCGATGATGTCTAATCCTTACATCACGAACTGCCATGGGCTGACCATTGATTTGAGTTGTTTTGGAGGTGCTCTTGGAACTTTTGCGAATCTCTGACATTTGTCGCAGCGTCGTGAGTGATCAGCTGCATCTTTATTAATGGTAGGCCAAAAAAATCTGTACCGCAGTACTTTCTTTGCTAGGGTTTGACCCCCATCTCCACACTCACCTTCATGTACTTCTCTTAGTACACGCTTGATGTCATCGTGTGCTATACACCATAACAGACGCATAGAAAATCCTTGGCGGTAAAGGACGTCGTCCTGTAAAACGTATCTTGCAGCTTTATGTGTTACAGCCCGTCTCTCGCTTTTCTTCGATGGGAGAATTTCGCTCTTGAGGAAGTTCTTAATTGGTGTCATCCATGACTTCTTTTCTGGCTCAGCTTCTAGGGCTAATTCGACTTCCATTAGGTCAAGGCTTGGTGACTCCAATATCTCTATTAGAACCATTTCAGTTTTTTCAGGGTTGTTAGAACTTGCTAGCTTAGCTAGTCGGTCTACCTTCTGATTTTCCACTCTCGGAATGTGTGTTATACTGCAATGTTCCAAATTGCCCAGTAACTCCTCTACTTTTCCAAGATAAGTAACGAGTCGAGGTCACTTGGTCACAAACTCCTTTCGAACCTTGCAGACAACTATATTGGAGTCATAGAATATGTTCAATGTTCTTACTCCTAATTCCTTGGCGAGTTTCAGCCCGGCAATCAGGGCCTCATACTTGGAATCATTATTAGTGGCAAGAAATTCCAATCGCAGGGCATAGTAAATGGATCGTCCTTCAGGAGTGATTAAAACAACTCTGGCGCTGGATCTTCGATCATTTTTGGCCCCATCGATAAATAACTTCCACGGACTATGTTCTAACTCGTGCTCTGAAGCAACAACTTTGTCATTCACCGTTTCTTCTTCAGGTATTGTGAATTCTGCTATGAAGTTGGCTAAGGCCTGCCCCCTTATTGACCTCCTTGGTTGGAAATTCAGATCAAATTGGCTCAGTTCGATATTCCACTTAAGTAATCGTCCCGATGCTTCGGGTCTTTGCAAGACCTGTCTCAGAGGTTGATCGGTATACATAACTATCGGATGAGCTTAGAAATACTGTCGATGCTTTCGTGAGGCAATCAAGAGGCTGTAGGCAAGCTTTTCTATTCTTGGATAATTATGTTCCGCTGCTGCTAACTTCTTGCTTACATAATATACTTGCCTCTGGACCTTGTCTTCTTCACGCACTAAAGCTGTGCTGACAGCATGAGATGACACCGCCAGATAGACGAACAGATCTTCATGATCCATCGGCTTTGACAATATTGGGGGTTTCTCCAATAAATCCAATAAGTTTTGGAAGGCCTCTACGCAATTTTGAGTCCATTCGAAATTACGTTTCCCCCGCTAGATTAAGTCATAGAATGGGACATACTTGTGTGTGGCCTTAGAGATGAACCTTCTTAATGCGGCGACCTTCCCTGCCAAGCTTTGTACGTCCCTAATCTTTTGTGGTTCTTCTATATTTCTTATTGCCGCTATCTGGCTAGGATTAATTTCAATTCCTCGAGAACTCCTGATGAAACCAAGACACTTTCTCGATGCCACTCCAAACGAGCACTTTAAGGGGTTCAACTTCATTCCATACCTCTATAACATATCAAACATCTCCGCTAGATCTTGTGTATGACTAGAGGACTGCCTGGATTTCACGAGCATGTCATCTACATAGACTTCCATGGTTTTTCCAATCTGGTTATAGAATATTCGATTTACTAGGCGCTGATATGTAGCTCCGGCGTTCTTTAGTCTGAACGGAATCACCACATAGCAGTACAATCCCAAATTTGTTATAAAACTTGTGTGCTCTTGATCTGGCACATGCATGGGTATCTGGTTATATCCTAAGTATGCATCCATGAAGGAAAGGAGCTCGTGTCCAGCTGTTGAGTCCATAAGCTGGTCAGTCCTAGGGATCGGGAAACTATCTTTTGGACAAGCTTTTTATTAAGTCCGAAAAATCAATGCACGTCCGCCGTTTTCCATTTGATTTCTTGACCAAAATAGGATTCGATTTCCAGTCGGGATACACTGAATCCCTATTGAACCCGTTATCTTTCAATTTCTCCACTTCTTCCTTTAGGGCTGCAGACCTTTCCAGGCCTAATGTATGTCTTTTTTGTTTAACAGGTGTATGCTTTGGATTTACTCAATGAGTGGCTTATAACGGAAGGAGATATCCCACACATGTCAGCATGGGTCCAGGCAAACACGTCCAGGTTTGCCTTTAAGAAGTCAGTCAATTCTTTTGCTCGGAATGGATCCGATTGGGATCCAATCTTTAGCACATTTGTCGGATCAATATCATCAATGGAGACGTCCGCAGTCGTTTCATTGGGGGTCGTCTTTCTGTCCCTAGGCTCTTCATCCTTTCTGGGAACTACGCCCTCGGACAGTCCTCTGGGAAACTCCCTCTGGGCTGGTCCCTTTAATTGCTATGCTGAACCATCCCTTTGAGTGGGGAGGTACCTTTAGCATCTATATTTAATCCCTTCATCTACATCTTCAGTTCGACCATGTAGCAGGCTCATACGGAGACCTAATCACCTCTCATTACTCCCACCCCGGCTTCGGGTAGAAACTTCAGCAATAGGCACCAGGGTGCGATGCAACCCCGAATTCCGCGAGAGCCGGTCTACCCAAGAAAGTGTTATAGAGCGAGTCGATGTCTAAAACTACAAACTGAAGAATTCTTACTCTCCGGCGGTCTCCTTATCCCAACGTCACTGATAATTCTATGTATCCCAATGAAGCCGTCGATGCCCCATTGAAGTCGCGAATCCATCCCTTACAAGGTTTCAAATCTTCTGGCTCGAGTTTCATTCGACCGAACGCTTTCTTGAAAAGAATATTGACTGAACTTCCATTGTCCACCAATACCTTATGAACTAGAGCGGGACCAATACTAATAGTAATGACCAATGGGTCTTCAGTAGGTGATTGAACTCCAAAATCGTCTCTGTTACGGAACACAACATCGTCTTCTGTTGCTTCACCGAAGCGATATCTTCAAGTTTATCGCATTCCTCCATATCGATGTGTTTAGCTGCGTTAACATATTGGTCCATCACTCTGTAACTCTGACTGGTTGGATGAGGCCCGCTTATTATAGTGTTGATGACAATCCCTTTACCTTTCTGTTGAGTTGTGGTTTAGGAGCAGGTTGATTTTGGTTCGGGGTCTGTCCCCATTGCCCCCTGTCTTGTGGAGCGACTTTATACTCATCTAGCTTTCCTTCCCATAATAGCTTTTCAACGACGTATCTCAGATGCCGACATTCATTGGTTGAGTTTCCGTGAGTTCCATGAAACAGGCAAAATTTTCCAGTCGCAATCTCTTTTTCGGTTGAGTCTCTGGGTGGTAGCCTTTCATATTGTAAGATGTTGTAAGCATCCAGGCAGATGTTTTCCAATGTGTCATTCAGCGACGTATAGTTCTCAAAGGCTTGGAATCGAGGTCTTTTGCTGGAGTTATTTCCTCGGATCCTATTCGTCTTATTGTCATTTTCATTCATGTTGTTATTACCTTCGCTCTTATTGCTAACGTTCACTTCAACCTTCCCCGAACTATCGTCGGACTGCTTTACTGCGACATTGCTTTGAATATCTTCCTTATAAACCCCTTCATATTTTCTCTTTCTATTTGCATAGGCTTCCTCTCGCCTTAAGCGAATATTGGCCTTTTCGTAGAACAATTCCCTAGTGTGGGGTCGTTTTCCGGATAGGTAATCCCCGAATTCTGTGTCAGGGTCGACTCCTCCTATTAAGGCCATCAAAATAGTGGGTTCATTGGGGCCACTGACTTCGGTAACAGCCAGGTTGAAGTGGTCTAAGTATGATTTCAAAGACTCGCCTGGAGCCTGCTTAATCCTCGACAACTCAATGACGCTTTTAGATTTTCGAGCATGAAGTCTAAACTGGTTCATAAAGCATTCACTCAGTTCTTTAAAAGTTGATATTGATCGTGGAGGGAGTCGAGTGAACCACATCAACGCCACATCTTTTGGATAAATCGGGAAGGCCTTGCATTTTACAGCGTCTGGAGCTGTTGCGGCATTCATGAACCATGCATATCTCATCAAATGTTGTCCTGGGTCGGTTCTCCCAGAATACCGATCCATCTGTAGCAAATTAAATCGCCGAGGGAATTGAAAGTCCAGTATGTCATCTGTAAAGGGGGTGTGACTTCGTTTAATGCCCCAGTCCCCATTGGTATAGCGTCGGCTATCAGCCATGATTTGGCGCACCATTGCCTCTACATCAACATTCGTTAATGTTGGTTCAGGCTGTCTGGCCCTGATGTTTCGATTGCTCCTGGGCTTCTGACCAAGGGATGTTCTCCTGTTTCTAGCAGCAGTTGCTCTGCTCCGTTCCCTACGATCCCGATCATTCATGGGAGGAAGGGGTTGGAGGAGTTGTCCTTGTGTGGGATTGATAGTATTAGGATCCCTGGGTAGGACGTGAGATCCATGCATGGGCAGCAACATGGGCTCTCACAAGCTCGGGTCGTCAAGCCCTAGCACAGGAGCAGCGTGTTCACAGGATCCCAAAGATCCAAAGGTCAACTGATCAAGATTTTCAGCTCACTCATACGGACTTCTTTCACGAGGGCGCTCTTCATCCGAAGAGGATGATAGGTCTGATGTGAGGCGGCGAGTTGGAGAGGGTGTCTTCTACCTACAAAGTTCACTGATTTCCCTACTCATAGTGATCATGTTCTCTTGGATACGAAGACTGTCATGTTTGTGAGCTTCCAAAGCATCCTTTGTGCTTTTAAGCATATCAAGAAGGCGCGAAAAGTCCCCATGCGTGACTAGTGCAAATGGAGTGGGTTGATCACCAGTCGTCGCGGCCGGTATCGGAGCATTGATGGGTGCTTGAGTAGATGCACCAGTTTTAGCCACGTTCGGATCGGATCGGAGTAGGGTAGCAAAGCCGAATCAGTTCGGGGGAGGCGTAGGAGTAGCTTCAGGGCCTCTGGATCGGTTCGGGTTCATGTCATCAACCTGGTGCGGAGCGCCCGGTTCGAATTAGCCTGTTCCAGAGCCCTGTCCCCGCCACCTCGTCACGACTTTGGCCTGCTGATCTTCGCTAGCCTCATTCTCCTGAGCGCCTTGTACTTCTTTCCCTTTTCCTTTGGCCATAATATCCAATTCTTTAGAGATTAACTGTAATAACCCGGAAATGCGAGCCAGTTTAAAAATTTTATTTTGGCAATTTCGATGAATTTTGAATATTTAAAATGAATATTTTAAATAATAACGACGAGAAATTTAATTTGAATAGAACTAGGACATATATATTTATATACCTCGTCGTTAGAATATAAATATTTATTTATAATTATAAAAGGAATTGAAAATGGCACGGTAGTTCGATAATTCGATTTCAAAGTTCAAATAAATGTATAGGATTCAAAATAAACCGGATTTTAGCAAAACCAAAAATATTAGAATCTAATTGAGAATATCTTTCCAACGAATCCGAAAAATCGAAATTTCATAGCGGGAATCAAAAGTTACATCCAGTTGAAAATTTCGGAATAGTCGCTATGGAATTCTGGCCCTTAAAAATGGAAATTTTGCAAACGACCTCAGTTTTCGACGAAACCACTTTTATTGGATCCGTGATGTCAAGTTATTGCTAGATTCCAGATTTTGTAATTTTTCGAATCAATATGTGAGCATGGCAAAGGAAAACGCGTTTGACCAGCTTTAGTTGATTTTAATCGACTGGAAAATGGCCATTTTTCAAACGGTCTCAGAATTCGACGAAACTAGTTTTGTTAGGACCATATCGTCAATACGAAGCTAGAAAATATTTTTCGGGAATTTTTCTAGTTAGTATGTGGCCTCGGTAAATTGAAATGTGCGTTCAAATTCAATATATAGAGTTATATTTTGATTTTGACGGAAACTGATCGAAACGATCGAATTAGCTTACGATACATATCCCATTGTGTTCGGAATGGGGGTAATTAGCTATGGACGACAGGCGGTGGGTTCGATTTTGAGTTCGAATGTAAAAGTTACTTTTTGAAATAATTAAATAATAAAATATATATATTATATTAACCTTACCCTCTCTCTATACTCACCCCCCCCCCTCGTTCTTCGATCAGAAGTAAAAACTAATAAAAAAAAGGTCGAAGCAGCGCCGCCCACGAACTGGCCGTCGCCGCCGACGGCGACGCACCCCAGGCCTCCCAACGCCCTCTGCTCCACCCTCGACCCCCCTCCCCCCCCGTTCTCTCTTCCTTCTACTTCAAATTGCTCTACCCCCCAATCTCGAAAACCACGAGCCCCATCTTCGGAGACCGCTGGGCCTGTGGGCCCACCGCTGGCTTGCGCGACCTCCCCCACCTCAGTCACGCCCTCCACTGACCACCACTGACCCCGAGCAACACTCCTCCAATCCCTACATCCGGAAAGAAGCGAGTTTTTCTATTTATCTCCATTTATTTTACTTTATTTTCAGTTTGAAAATATAATAACTATGTAGAAAATTTTGATTCTCTTATGTAGAACGGTTTGATTTTCTTATGTAAAGAGATTTGATTTTTAACAACAAAGAGATTTGATTTTTAACAACAAAGAGGTTTGATTTTTGTATAAACCAAAAAGATTTGAATTGTCAGGAGAGAAAGATACGATTTTTATGATCATAAAAATATAATTTTTAAATTATAGAAAGGTTAAAAATATAATTTTTATATTATAGAGAGGTTAAAAATATAATTTTTATATAGTAGAAATAATAAAGATGTGATTTTTATATAGTGGAGAAAATAAAATTTTGATTTTTAAATAGTAGAAAGAATAAAAATACGATTTTTATATTATATAGATGGTAAAAATTTGATCGTTATATATGTAGCGAAAAAAAATCTGATTTTTATTATATATATGTTGAAATAAAAATGTGATTTTTATAGCAATGAAATAAAAACTCGATCTTTATATAAGAAGTAGAAATATAAAAATATATTTTTTATATAGAAATAAGCATTGTAAAAATATATGAAGTAAAAATAAAAATATGATTTTTATTTATTAGAATGAAGTGATAAAAATATAATTTTTATTATGAACAGCGGGACAAGGAATACATTAGAATTTCAAACAGATCCAGACGGTTCAGCAGTTCAAAAGCAAAGCACGGCGGAGTGGAACCCTCTGTGAGAACTTCTCACCTTTAATTTAATTTTCTAGTTAAAAATATATACTAGGATGCAGACGGTGTTTAGTAGCACCCGACACCCGTCGTCCACAGACCATGGATGGCTTGTATGTTTGATTGTTTGTTGTGATGAAAATTGATTGTGTGATATGAAATAAAATAAAATATTTATATAGTTAAAAATATTTTATCGTTAAAAATATAATTTTTAACATGAATGTGAACAAATAAATATTCATTTACAAAACGGACGGTTTGTTTATGTACACCTATTTGAAGGACATTTATTGGGACGATAAATTTTACACATCGCCCAACTGCTCAAATAATATTCAGTGTTTGTGGATTGAAACCCCACACGGGTTTTGGGATGATATTTGGCGTACACTAATCCCAAATATTTAATTGTATGTCGATCGATTGGTCGACAGACTGTGTAAGCGTTAATTATTTATATTTAATGCTTATGCAGTTGTGTGTTGCACTTTGGATGATGGTTGATTATTTATCGTTGCTATTATATACATGTGTTGTATTGAATCCATACAATTAACATCATATGGTAATTGATTGGGCCTCATTCCAATTGGGAAAATATAGAATATTATAAAATAAAGATTCATGTGTTGACAGTACTAATGTGTTGAGATTAGTCATGTGTTGTAAGAAATAAAGATTCATGTGTTGAACGAAATATTTTAACAATAAAATTTACATCTTTATCATATATAAAATTAGAAACTAATTGGAAAATAGATAAGATGAGTGGTCTCCTGGATATTGATCTGGTGTTGGTTTCGGCCTTCGGGGTTAATATTTAGGGAATTGCTCTCTTGCTAATTTACGGTTGGAGTCTGATTAAAAATTAAACGATAGAAATCATAATTTTATAAAATATATTAAATAACAAAAATAGTCACGTGTTGACAGTACTCATTTGTTGATATTAGTCACGTGTTGAAAGAAATATAGATTCATGTGCTGAATAGAATAAATATTCATTTGTTGAATAGAATAACGAAGTTATTGAAAAATATAAAGCCGTGTTGATTAGAGATGCGCTATTTTGATGCGAACGATATTTATATCGATTATATTCGTTTTTATAATGAATATTGAAAAGAGATTTAAACATCGAATATTTATAAAATGAATTCGAATTGAATAGAATATAAAATGAATTCGAATTGAATAGAATATAAAATGAATTCGAATTGAATAGAATATAAAATGAATTCGAATTGAATAGAATATAAAATGAATTCGAATTGAAATGAATTCAAATCGAATTGAAAACGAACTGAAATTGAATTGAAATCAAATAGAAATGAATGTAAAAAGAATTTATAATGGAAAATTCAATTTTGAAACAAATTTGAAACAATTTATAAAATTCGTTTTAAAAGGAAATCGACGAAATATAATATATATATATATATATATATATAATGGCCTGAATAGAACGCGCCGCGCCGCGCCGCAGTAGTTCGTGAATTTCGACCACTGACTTTGAACGGATATTACGGGAGATTCGGCCGTCGGATTCTCCTAAAACAGGAACCGTTGGGTTCGTATCGAAAAGAGCTTTCTAACGAATTCAAGAGATTTAAAATCTGACGGTTGGATTTGGAGATATGCCCAAATCAATTTCAGAAAAGGTCGCTGTAAGTGCAGTTCGATGGCCGTTATTGGAAATCGACTGTACGGGCCTTGACAAAATTATTAAAAATATTAATAATTAGTGTAAAATCGTAAGAAATGATTTGGAAAGAATTGGGCTGAAAAGTCCCATATTTGAAAAGATAAAAATAGATTTTTATCGAAATGAACTGGTTAGGAACTAGAATAATAATTTATTCATTTTTAAATAAATAAATTGGATTTGAAATGGGTTTTAAATAACCAGAATTTCCAATATATGAATTGGAATGGATTCGAATCGAAATTGTCTTTGGAATATTTCGATATTAGATTCCGCGATTATATAGATATTTTGGAGGAAATTTGGAAGATATATTTTATATCGTTATTTCCAAAGCGATATTTGTGGGTTTCATAATTTGATATTGAATATAAGCTGACATATTTTCTATTCAGAGCCTTGTATTTAATATCAAAGGGGATTTGGGTTTATCGTGAATTGTGTTTTAAATGATATTAGTTCTTTAACCCAGTAAAAGGAGTTTTAATGAATCTGAAATTAGATTGGAATGTGAATTGATAATTTAAATTATCAAATTTGGAAAGTGTGCGAGAATGGAGTATCACCAGTTTTGCTCCAAAGCGATAGTTAAATCTTTAATTAGATTTGAACGTGAAATGGTATTAAATTTTACTGATAACACCGTGGTGTTAGATATGGAGTATTACCAGTTTTGCTCCATGGGATGAATAGGTTGGGATTGGGAAATAAAATAAATAATTACTTCGGTGTGATTCGCTAATCCCGACTAGTTTGGTAAACCTTAACATGGTTTGAAATGACATCCAAAGGAAGATTAAAGAATAAATTTAAAAGAATTTATCTTTGATAAAATTAATGGGAACCTTTCCCTAAGAATGTGAAACTTAGAAACTAAGTGTAGGTTAGCTAAGAAGAATGGTTTCTTGGATATTGATCTAATGTTGGTTTCGTCCTTCGGGGTTAATATTTGGGGAATTGTTCTCTTGCTAATTTACGGTTAGTGACTGATGAATTGGAATGAGGCGTAGGTTATGTTTGTGTAACATTTGTTTATTATATACGCGGGTTATTCGGAAAGGCCGGGTTTATACCCATTCTGAAAAACCGATTCGACGATAAGTCGAAGATGAAGACGGTGGTTGAAGACCGGAGGTCTTCACATCGTTTAGGTGATTACTGATCATCTTGATTGGGTTGTACACCCAAGATGAGGGAATCAGTTGGTGATCGTCCAGACGTACTTGGAGATCGATGGATATGCGAGGAAAGTGCCTCCGGTTTCGTTCAGACCCAGAACGAACTTGTAAATGGACTGTGTATCTGACATTGGATTTTATTCTGTGCTGATTGATCTCTATTAAATATACATCTGTTTGGTGGCGGAGAATTTATTCTCTTGCTTAACGCCCTTCTCTGAGATGTATGAGCTCAGAGGTTGTATATCGATGGACATCAATCGCATGGAGTGAATTTCCTGTGTGGCATGCCTAAGTGGCAAATGATCAAGGCTTCTGTTGAAAAGCAAAGTCTTGTGGTTGATGATCAAAGCACGGCCCACGTGGCATAGCTTTGTGTATAGCGTGGATTCGCGAGCCTCATACCTCGGTATGAGTCAAAAACGGGATAAGGACCGTTGGGAGAACACGACGTTTCTTTCTAGTTATGATGGTGTCAGTGCTTAAACTGGGTTGGAACGCGAGGCGTCTCGATTATAGGTCTGTAAGGACCGGGAAACGTGTGTTCAGGAATAACTAATCCTCAAACGTAAGGGAGGACCAGCCCAGCCGATTCCAAGGGTTACCCAGAGTGCGTAGTCCTGAGGCATTTGCTAGAGTGTCTCGAAGCGGAGAGGAGCTTGCCCCTTTCCTCGACTCATGACGGAAATCCAATTTCCAATATGAGATATTTCGGTTTTATTTGTAGAGCCTAGTATGGCGACATGATAGATGGTACCCATGCCGCCTATGATTGATATTTATGATTTGAATTGTTTTGACACTATACACTTATAATAGTATCAAATGATTTGTTTTAAACGTACCAAGCAGGTTCGGTTATTATAAGGGAAAACCCTATCCTCCGGCTTGCGTTGCATTGTGTGATGGGACATGGGTCTTTTAATAGCTTCATTTTTCGAAAAAGCATTGCGTTGTTTATTATATGCACTAGTGTCTTGGGAGGAAATCCGTTCCGTGTTATACGGCGTGGTCCTTTGAATTACTCTCTTTTAAAGTAAAATTTTAAATAACTGTTCTTAGTTCTCACACCAGTCACATGACTGACCTGGAGTTTATTGTTTTAACCTAAACTCTGGGTTCCCTTATTTTCGACACCGGCAGCTAGTAGTTGGGTTTTTGCAGATTTATATTCACAGGATCCTGATTTACAGCTGGAACGATACTCGGAAAGCTCTATATCCGTGTATTACTTCTAGTTGTGTTTTGTATTATTTTCTGCTGCGATATATGTAAATGTAATTCAAATCTCTGATATCTGTCAATTGTGTAATATTTATTCATACTCTGTATATTCTTGTATTCTGATGTAATTGTTGTAATTAACAATGAAATGTTCTTCTATTTGTGTTCTGATTTGTCATGTTCTCAACTCAATCCGTGCTTTCCTTACCAGGGAAGTTCGGGTCGTGTCAGTTTGGTATCAGAGCTTTGGTTTACAGAGCTCGAGAACAAGACACATTAGAACCGAACGAAAGAATCCATCAGATATTGGATTAGTAACATCCAGTGTGAATGACTCGTTAGAGATAGGATCAGTAGTATCCTAGAACGAGTGTGAAGAGTATATTTTTCAAATGAAAACAATATTATTTTGAAAATTTAAATCGTTTTATACGTATTTGAATATTTATTTATTTATTTTGAATTTGGACAATCGAGTATATAAAGATTTCGCGTATACGCGTCATGAACGTATATTCGAAGTTTTAGTATACTGGATAGATATAGAACCGTACTCTAGTAGCCCGGAGATGTTCTGATGGTGGTTCGAAACATCATCAGCATTTATGTTCGAGCTTCGAAGGTGTGATATCTATATATTTCCATTAGACTGGTGTGAGAACCAAAATATAGCTAGAATATGTTGTTATGATTTGGCATCAAAAATGTGATTTTTGTATATATATCAAAATTATGAATTTGATACGATAATCTACTAATTGATTGATGGTTGTGTTGTTTGTTTGTTTGATAATTTTGAACCGTTATGCCAAATTGAACCGAATATTGAACTGTATTGAAAAATGATTACAATTGCATGCATATACATATACTTACATTGAAAGGTCATAGCAAGGAGGCTAGAGTAGAAGAATAAAATTGTTTGCCCGACAAATAGGTACATATTTATTGTATTCCTTGGGTTTTGGATGATTTTGTGAGCCGCTTGGCTTTTTCTTTTTCTTTTGGATTGAAGAAGACCATGGGAGGCTATATGAAATATCCCGAAGTCCCCGGTGCAGGGGAGGTTATGGCGAAATTTTTTGAAAATTTAGGGTGTTAGCCAAATTTTTGAAAAAATTGAAAAGTTCTTAGAAACTGAAAAGTTGAAGAACTCAAGCCATAAAGAAAATAATGGATGTTGAGTTGGTTTGTAAAACAACTTCCAACTTCGTTCCTTTTTGGGGACGAAAAGTTTTAAGTGGGGGAGATTGTAATAACCCGGAAATGCGAGCTAGTTTAAAATTTTTATTTTGGCAATTTCGATGAATTTTGAATATTTAAAATGAATATTTTAAATAATAACGACGAGAAATTTAATTTGAATAGAATTAGAACGTATATATTTATATACGTCACCGTTAGAATATAAGTATTTATTTATAATTATAAAAGGAATTGAAAATGGCGCGGTAGTTCGACAATTCGATTTCAAAGTTCAAATGAATGTACAGGATTCAAAATAAACCGGATTTTAGCAAAACCAAAAATATTAAATCTAATTGAGAATATCTTTCCAACGAATCCGAAAAATCGAAATTTCATAGCGGGAATCAAAAGTTACGTCCAGTTGAAAATTTCAGAATAGTTGCTATGGAATTCTGGCCCTTAAAATGAGAATTTTGCAAACGACCTCGGTTTTCGACGAAACCACTTTTGCTGGATCCGTGATGTTAAGTTATTGCTAGATTCCAAACTTCGTAATTTTTCAAATCAATATGTGAGCGTGGAAAAGGAAAATGCGTTTGACCAATTTCAGTTGATTTTAATCGATTGGAAAATGGCCATTTTTCAAACGGTCTCAGAATTCGATGAAACTAGTTTTGTTAGGACCGTATCGTCAATACGAAGCTAGAAAATATTTTTCGAGAATTTTCTAGTTAGTATGTGGCCCTAATAAATTGAAATGTGCATTCAAATTCAATATATAGAGTTATATTTTGATTTTGAAGGAAACTGATCGAAACGATCGAATCAGCTTACAATACATATCCCATTGTGTTCGGAATGGGGGTAATTAGTTATGGACGACAGGCAGTGGGTTCGATTTCGAGCTCGAATGTAAAAGTTACTTTTTGAAATAATAATACATATATATATATATATTAACCTTACCCTCTCTCTATACTCAACCCCCTCGTTCTTCGATTAGAAGTAAAAACAAATAATAAAAAAAAATGTCGAAGCAGCGCCACCCACGACCTGGCCGCCGCCGCCGACAGCGAGGCACCCCAGGCCTCCCACCGCCCTCCGCTCCACCCTCGACCCCCCTGTTCTCTCTTCCTTCTACTTCAAATCGCTCCACCCCCAAACCCGAAAACCACGAACCCCATCATCGGAGACCGCTGCCGCCGCGCCTGTGGGCCCACCGCTGGCCTGCGTGACCTCCCCCACCTCTGTCACGCCCTCCACTGACCACCACTGACCCTGAGCAACCCTCCTCCAACCCCTAGATCCGAAAAGAAGTGAGTTTTTCTATTTATCTCCATTTATTTTACTTTATTTTCAGTTTGAAAATATAATAACTATGTAGAAAATTTTGATTCTCTTATGTAGAACGGTTTGATTTTCTAATGTAAAGAGATTTGATTTCTAACAACAAAGAGATTTGATTTTTAACAACAAAGAGGTTTGATTTTTATATAAACCAAAAAGATTTGAATTGTCATGAGAGAAAGATACGATTTTTATGATCATAAAAATATAATTTTTATATTACAGAAAGGTTAAAAATATAATTTTTATATTATAGAGAGGTTAAAAATATAATTTTTATATAGTAGAAATAATAAAGATGTGATTTTTATATAGTGGAGATAATAAAATTTTGATTTTTATATAGTAGAAAGAATACAAATACGATTTTTATATTATATAGATAGTAAAAATTTGATCTTTATATATATAGCGAAATAAAAATGTGATTTTTATAGCGATGAAATAAAAATTCGATCTTTATATAAGAAGTAGAAATATAAAAATATAATTTTTATATAGAAATAAGCGTTGTAAAAATATAAGAAGTAAAAATAAAAATATGATTTTTATTTATTAGAACGAAGTGATAAAAATATAATTTTTATTGTGAACAGTGGGACAAGGAATACATTAGAATTTCAAACAGATCCAGACGGTTCAGCAGTTCAAAAGCAAAGCACGGCGAAGTGGAACCCTCTGTGAGAACTTCTCACCTTTAATTTAATTTTCTAGTTAAAAATATATACCAGGATGTAGATGGTGTTTAGTAGCACCCGACACCCGTCGTCCACAGACCATGGATGGCTTGTATGTTTGATTATTTGTTGTGATGAAAATTGATTGTGTGATGTGAAATAAAATAAAATATTTATATAGTTAAAAATATTTTATCATTAAAAATATAATTTTTAACGTGAATGTGAACAAATAAATATTCATTTACAAACCGTACGGTTTGTTTATGTACACATATTTGAAGGACATTGATTGGGACGATAAATTCTACACATCGCCCAAATACACAAATAATATTTAGTGTTTGTGGATTGAAACCCCATACGGGTTTTGGGATGATATTTGGCGTACACTAATCTCAATTATTTAATTGTATGTCGATCGATTGGTCGACAGACTGTGTAAGCGTTAATTATTTATATTTAATGCTTATGCAGTTGTGTGGTGCACTTTGGATGATGGTTGATTATTTATCGTTGCTATTATGTACATGTGTTGTATGGAATCCATATAATTAACATCATATGGTAATTGATTGGGCCTCATTCCAACTGGGAAATAAAGAATATTATAAAATAAAGATTCATGTGTTTACAGTACTCATGTGTTGAGATTAGTCATGTGTTGTAAGAAATAAAGATTCATGTGTTGAACGAAATATTTTAACAATAAAATTTACATCTTTATCATATATAAAATTAGAAACTAACTGGAAAATAGATAAGATGAGTGGTCTCCTGGATATTGATCTGATGTTGGTTTCGGCCTTCGGGGTTAATATTTAGGGAATTGCTCTCTTGCTAATTTACGGTGGAGTCTGATTAAAAATTAAACGATAGAAATCATAATTTTATAAAATATATTAAATAACGAAAATAGTCACGTGTTGACAGTACTCATTTGTTGAGATTAGTCGCGTGTTGAAAGATATATAGATTCATGTGTCGAATAGAATAAATATTCATTTGTTGAATAGAATAACAAAGTTATTGAAAAATATAAAGCCGTGTTGATACGTTATTTTGATGCGAACGATATTTATATCGATTATATTCGTTTTTATAATGAATATTGAAAAGAGATTTAAAAATAGAATATTTATAAAATGAATTCGAATTGAATAGAAAATAAAATGAATTCGAATTGGATAGAATATAAAATGAATTCGAATTGAATAGAATATTAAATGAATTCGAATTGAAATGAATTCAAATCGAATTGATAACGAACTGGAATTGAATTGAAATCGATTTGAATTGAAATCAAATAGAAATGAATGTAAAAAGAATTTATAATGGAAAATTCAATTTTGATTTGAATTTGAAATGAAGGTTGAAATTGTTTTTGAAAAAAATTTGAAATGATTTATAAAATTCGTTTTGAAAGGAAATCGATGAAATATATATATATATATATTATATATATATAATGGCCTGAATAGAACGCGCCGCGCCGCGGTAGTTCGTGAATTTCGACCATTGACTTCGAACGGATATTACGGGAGATCCGACCGTCGAATTCTCCTAACACCGGAACCTTGGGTTCGTATCGAAAAGATCTTTCTAACGAATACAAGAGATTTGAAATCTGACGGTTGGATTTGGAGATATGTCCAAATCAATTTCAGAAAAGGTCGCTGCAAGTGCAGTTCGATGACCGTTATTGAAAATCGACTGTACGGGCCTTGATAAAATTATTAAAAATATATATAATTAGTGTAAAATCGTAAGAAATGATTTGGAAAGAATTGGGCTGAAAAATCCCATATTTGAAAAGATAAAAATAGATTTTTATCGAAATGAACTAGTTAGGAACTAGAATAATAATTTATTTATTTTTAAATAACTAAATTGGATTTGAAATGGGTTTTAAATAACCAGAATTTCCAATATATGAATTGGAATGGATATGAATCGAAATTGTCTTTGGAATATTTCGATATTAGATTCCGCGATTATACAGATATTTTGGAGGAAATTTGGAAGATATATTTTATATCGTTATTTCCAAAGCGATATTTGTGGGTTTCAGAATTTGATATTGAATATAAGCTGATATATTTTCTGTTCAGAGCCTTGTATTTAATATCAAATGGGATTTGGATTTATCGTGAACTGTGTTTTAAATGACGTTAGTTCTTTAACCCAGTAAAAGGAGTTTTAATGAATCTGAAATTAGATTGGAATGTGAATTGATAATTTAAATTATCAAATTTGGAAAGTGAGCGAGAATGGAGTATCACCAGTTTTGCTCCAAAGCGATAGTTAAATCTTTAATTAGATTTAAACGTGAAATGGTAATTAATTTTACTGATAACACCGTGGTATTAGATATGGAGTATTACCAGTTTTGCTCCATGGGATGAATAGGTTGGGATTGGGAAATAAAATAAATAATTACTTCGGTGTGATTCGCTAATCCCGGCTAGTTTGGTAAACTTTAACATGGTTTGAAATGACATCCAAAGGAAGATTAAAGAATAAATTTAAAAGAATTTATCTTTGATAAAATTAATGGGAACCTTTCCCTAAGAATGTGAAATTTAGAAACTAAGTGTAGGTTAGCTAAGAAGAATGGTTTCTTGGATATTGATCTAATGTTGGTTTCGGCCTTCGGGGTTAATATTTGGGGAATTGTTCTCTTGCTAATTTACGGTTAGTGACTGATGAATTGGAATGAGGCATAGGTTGTGTTTGTGTAACATTTGTTTATTATATACGCGGGTTATTCGGAAAGGTCAGGTTTATACCCATTCTGAATAACCGATTCGACGATAAGTCGAAGATGAAGATGGTGGTTGATGACCGGAAGTCTTCACATCGTTTAGGTGATTACTGATGATCTTGATTGGGCTGTACACCCAAGATGAGGGAATCAGTTGGTGATCGTCCAGACGTACTTGGAGATCGATGGATATGCGAGGAAAGTGCCTCCGGTTTCGTTCAGACCCAGAACGAACTTGTAAATGGACTGTGTGTCTGACATTGGATTTTATTCTGTGTTGATTGATCTCCATTAAATATACATCTGTTTGGCGGTGGAGAATTTATTTTCTTGCTTAACGCCCTTCTCTGAGACGTACGAGCTCAGAGGTTGTATATCAATGGACATCAATCGCATGGAGTGAATTGCCTGTGCGGCATGCCTAAGTGGCAAATGATCAAGGCTTCTGTTGAAAAGCAAAGTCTTGTGGTTGATGATCAAAGCACGGCCCACGTGGCATAGCTTTGTGTATAGCGTGGATTCGCGAGCCTCACACCTCGGTATGAGTCAAAAACGGGATACGGATCGCTGGGAGAACACGACGTTTCTTTCTAGTTATGATGGTGTCAGTGCTTAAACTGGCTGACATTTATATTACTTTCATCTTTGTGGTTGTTGGAATGCGAGGCGCCTCGATTATAGGTCTGTAAGGACCGGGAAACGTGTGTTCAGGAATAACTAATCCTCAAACGTAAGGGAGGACTGGCCCAGCCGATTCCAAGGGTTACCCAGAGTGCGTAGTCCTGAGGCATTTGCTAGAGTGTCTCGAAGCGGAGAGGAGCTTGCCCCTTTCCTCGACTCATGACGGAAATCCAATTTCCAATATGAGATATTTCGGTTTTATTTGTAGAGCCTAGTATGGTGACATGATAGATGGTACCCATGCCGCCTATGATTGATATTTATGATTTGAATTGTTTTGACACTATACACTTATAAAGTATCAAATGATTTGTTTTAAACGTACCAAGCATATTTGGCTATTATAAACGAAAACCCTATCCTCCGGCTTGTGTTGCATTGTGTGATGGGACCTAGGTCTTGTAATAGCTTCATTTTTCGAAAAAGCATTGCTTTGTTTATTCTATGCACTGGTGTTCTTGGGAAGAAACCCGTTCCGTGTTATACGGCGTGGTCCCTTGAATTACTCTCTTTTTAAAGTAAAGTTTAAATAACTGTTTTTAGTTCTCACACCAGTCACATGACTGACCTGGAGTTTATTGTTTTAACCTAAACTCTGGGTGCCTTTATTTTCGACACGGGCTGCTAGTAGTTGGGCTTTTGTAGATTTATATTCACAGGATCCTGATTTACAGCTGGAACGATACTCGGAAAGCTCTGTATCTGTGTATTACTTCTAATTATGTTTTGTATTATTTTCCGCTGCGATATATGTAAATGTAATTCAAATCTCTGATATCTGTCAATTGTGTAATATTTATTCATATTCTGTATATTCTTGTATTCTGATGTAATTATTGTAATTAACAATGAAATGTTCTTCTATTTGTGTTCTGATTTGTCGTGTTCTCAACTCAATCCGTGCTTTCCTTACTGGGGATGTTTGGGTCGTGTCATTAATCAGCAAATACTCGAGAATGCCGAAAACAAAGGACTAACTTCTTTGAACTCGAGGGTCCAAATAGTAGAATGATAATCCCAAAAAGCGGAGAATTCAAAAACTTCTCAGTGAAAGCACCAAAATTTAGACCAAAAAGTGGTTCTAACACCCAAATTAACAATAATTCTACTAAAATGAAATCAAAATGCAAAGAAAAACACACGATGTATAGTGGTTTGGTGTTAAAGAGTCTACGTCCACTTTATACTTGTTGGATTGATGATTTGAATGCAAGTACAATAATGATTCTCACTTAATTTCACTCATACAATACATAAATTCACTCAATCTTCTCAAAAATATACTTTGAAAGATGATTGTAATCTAAATAAAGTGGTGAAATTCGGTTATGGAGGAAGCTTGGGTTGATAGGTTGCCAAAAGATCCCTTCAAATAGCCCTTGGAGGTGTATTTATAGGTGAAAATTCTCTCTGGATTGACCCCAGTTCGGATATACGTGGCCTCTATCCCATGAAAGTCGGGATTGGACATCTCCAGATGATGACAGCGCATCACAATCGTGGGTGAATGTGGAAAAAAGGATTTTCAACCGCTCCGAGTTTTCAGGGAACGTGGGTTATAACCGCTTCTGCTCCTGCTTCGGATCGGTCGTGCGATGGAGAATGGGTACGGATCGGACCGATCCAAACTGATCTGATTCTGTCTGTGCTTCTTTATTTCCTACTCTACAAAGTCTTAGCTTGGCCACAAAACTCCAATCCGATCCGGTCTTCTAAAGAGCGTTTCTCTAGTCAGCAGTCTTCGTCAATTGGTCTTTCAACTTTGTGTAGCCTAGTTCACAAAGTAGGCTAACATGTATATATGCTGATGTTGAAGACGATAGTCTAATTCAATCCAAGAAGAGGTAGCATCTCATTGTCTCCATTGTTTTAGGTGTAGCAAATTAATAGAAATGTTGGTCTTTATATATGTTATCTCCAACGAACCCAGTCACCAAACAAGTCCAGGTTCAGAGAAACGAATTCGGTCAGATCCAGCGTAGGTCGACCCACCCCCTGCTGGGTCAATCCGTGGGTCGACCCACTTGCCCTTAGGTCGACCCATAGGTCGACCCAGCCAGGCACGGGTCAATTTCCCTCCTTGGTTTCCCACTTTGCTATTTGATTTATTTCGAAAATTTTGATTTGTTTTATTTATACATAAAGCTCTTATATGTATACAAACTACTAACCTTCATATCTTTCTCAAACGGTGTCTGTTTTAAGCAAACTCGAGTTTATCTTAAGCAGAATTACGAGAAGAACGCAATGGTACAATCTGTTTTACTTAATTCCTAATATTTAATTAAGTACCCTTTAGTTTATCGTTATAATGTCCTTTAAAATTAAGAGGTGTTACAGCGTCATCCACGAATCGGGCTCGGACTCGATCTCCATCATTCCTACCGAATCAGTTTTCATCTGATCGATCCTCGGAGAGTCAAGTACTTCGATGGGGGCAATCCCCATAAGTTGCGCATCCCCAGAACTTGCCAGTTTATATAAGGAGTCATCCTTTTTGTTCTGTCCTCGAGGGATATGCGTAATGAGGTAATAGTCGAAACTGGTGAGGAGTTCACGAACCCAAGCGAGATAGGGAGATAGTCGTTTCCCCTTGGCTTGATACTCTCCTAGTACTTGTCACACGATGAGAAGTGAATCCGAGTAGATCTAGATTGCCTTGATGTTAAATTCAATTGTGATTTTGAGTTCGACTATCAAGGCTTCGTACTCGGCGTCATTGTTAGTTGCAGGAAAGTCGAGTTTCATAGCATAGCATATCTGGTGTGTCTCAGGAGTGATGAGCACGACTCCGTCATCGGAACATGGGTTGTTAGAGGACCCATTCGCATAGAGTTTCCATTGGGGTTTTGGAGTTTCGGTGTCCTACGGAGGAGGGTCTTACGGAATGGTGAACTCCACGATGTAGTTGGCGAAGGCTTGTCCAAGGATGTCCGGCGAGGGTTGAAAGTGATCTCAAACTGGCTTAGCTTAAAGTTTCGTTTTAGCAGTCGCCCAGATGCCTCTGGTCGTTGCAGGACCTGTCGTGGCGGCTGATTTGGTGTAAACTTTGATGGAATGAGATTGGAAGTAGGCCGTAGCTTCTGAGAAGAGATCAACAGGCAATAGGCCAACTTCTCAAGTTTAAGTTAGTTCTTTTATGCCCCAGTCATCCTCTTGCTAATGTAGTAAACGAGTCGCTAGACATGATCTTTAATGTGCACGAGTGCTGAGCTAACTGCCTGCAAAGAGGCAATCAAATAAATATATAAATCCTCATGATCCATGGGTTTGGACAGGATTGGTGGCCGCTTTAAGTGACTTAGGAGGTCCCGGAATGCGAAAACGCATGGTGTCGACGAGAAATTGCGCTTCGCTTTTCTGAGCAAGTCAAAAAAGGGAATACACTTTTCAGTTGCTTTTGAGATGAATCGACTTAGGGCGGCGATCTTCCCGTTTAAAATATGAACATCCTTAATGCTCTGAGGGGCCTGGATGTCCCAGATAGCTTTGATCTTATCTAGATTGGCTTCGATGCCTCGCGAGTTAACGATGAAACCTAAGAATTTTCCCGGTGCAATGCCAAAAGAGCATTTCAACAGATTATGCTTAATGCCATATTGGCGGAGGACACCGAACATTCCGGGGAGGTCACGGACGTGGTCATTCGATATCCTTGATTTAACGAGCATATCTTCCACGTATACCTCCATGGATCGCTTAATTTGGTTCTTGAAAATAAAATTGACCAGTCGTTGGTAGGTGGCTCCAGCGTTCTTGAGACCAAAAGGCATGACTAGATCGCAGTAGAGTTCGAGGTCAGTTTTGAAAGAAGTATGATCCTAGTCAAGGAGATACATCAGAATCTGAATGTAGCCTAAGTAGGCATCCATGAAGGACATGACCTTGTAGCTGGCGATTGAATCGACAAGCTGGTTGATTTTCGGGAGTAGGAAACTGTCGTTAGGACATGCCTTGTTCAAATCGAAGAAATCAACACACGTTCACTACTTGTCGTTTGCTTTCTTGACCAAGACTGGATTAGAGATCCATTCAAGGTAATAGGCTTCTCGGATAAATCGGTTGTTGAATAGCCTATCTGCCTCTTCCCTAAGTGTTGTTGACTTGTCGAGTCTTAAGATTCGGCACTTCTATTTGACTGAAAGTTGCAAGAGATTGCTGGCGATCCTATGACAAGCTACTCCTGGGTCGATGCCACATATGTCGGAGTGCGTCTAGGCAAATACGTTGAGGTTGGCCGTGAATAATTTCACGAGCTCTTCCTTTATTATGGGGTGGATTTGTGATCCAACTTTTAAGACCTTCATCGGGTCGTCAAGGCTGATCGGAACATCCATCGTTGGTTCTACGGGGGTAGCCCTTTCGAAATCGGGCTCTTCGTCCTCTATTGGATCAAAATCGTCAGAAAGACGGCAGTGGCGCCTGAGCCAGGATTCAGATGCCTCTGATTGCTATGCGGAGACATTCTTGGCGCAAGAAGGCGGAGGCATGTCCTTGTCGCTGTCTTTATTGCTCGCTTTCCTCCACTCTATGAGGTAGCAATTTTTGGCTTTGGCTTGGTCTCCATTGACTGTACCGATCCCATTCTCTGTTAGGAATTTAATCAGTAGGGACCACGGTGACATTTAGGCTTAGAATTCCACGAGGAAGGGCCGTCTAAATAAAACATTGTATGAAGAGATGATGTCGATGACCACAAAAGTGAGGATGTAGACCTGGCTCCGGTCCCCTTCTCCAAGTTCTACGTGGAGGTCCACCATTCCGACCGGGTGATTGGAGGATCTGTTAAAGCCGTGGATCGTTGCATGGCAGGGCTTTAAGTCTTGGCCTCCAATTTCATTTGGTCGTAGGCCGCCTTGAAGATGATATGTACTGAGCTTCCTGAGTCAATAAGGATTCTTCAAATGAAAGCTGGGCCAATCTGAGCTGAAATGACGAGAGGATCTATGGTTGGGATCTTGATTCCCGTGGACTCCCTCTTATGGAAGACGATATCGTCCCGCATTGTCTTATGAAGTTTGGCGAGGATTGATTCGTCCAGGGTAGAACAAGCTTAGTATGTGGCATGCTTGATAGAGTTGGCATATTCTTCCATTTTGTGAAAGCTGTCATGCGCGGGTGAGACCCACCGTAGATAGTGTTGGTCATGATGCCATGTGATCTTTGTTGGACGGCCCTGGGGCCGCATTAATAGGAGCTGGAAGTGCGGGTGTTAGAGGGCCCATAGCTTCCTCGGGAGGAGCAGGATCCTGAGCATACTTCTCTAGGCATTTCTCGCGGATGAGTTTCTCGGTTACGTTCTTAAGATGGCGACAATCGTTGGTATTGTTCCCACACATGTCGTGGAACCAGCAGTACTTGTGGGAGTTCTTATAGCGGTTGGTGGACTCCCTCATGTTGGGCTTCTTGTATTGGAGGGTATTACATGTTTCTAAGTAAATAGTCTCCATATCTCTGTTCATAGGAGTATAGTTCCTATAATTTTGATAGCGGTCGTGCTTCTTGGGATCAAGCGGAGTCTGATTGTTGTTGCGACCGCCCTGTTTTCCATTGTTCGGCTTTGGCTTGTAGGAAATCGCCTCTTTGCTCTTGTCGGAGGGTTCTCCGCCTTATTTTCCTTGGACATTGTCGGCGACAATGCCAGCGTATGGATTGTCGGAGTGATTAACCCGTGAAACCCTGTTGCATCTTGCTTCTTCTTGGCACAGGAATTGCCCCTCCTCTTCACAGAATGATTCCAAGATCTTTGGCTGCTTTCTATCGATCCAGGCATCGAACTCGGAGAACGGATGTACACCTTTTGCAAGCTGGAAGAGTATGGCAAGAGGTTTAGTAGCATCGACCTCAGCGAGGGCGTTGAATCGCTCTAGATAGCTTTTGAGAGATTATGGAGGACCCTGGTACAGGTTGGAGAGAGTGAGTGCATTCTTTGGAGTCGGCACGTGCATTTTGAATTGCCTGACCAATTTTATGGCTACCTGTCCGAAGGTGTAGATGGAATGGAAGGCGAAAGAACCATAGCAAAGCTATGCCTGAAAGGAAAACCGTAAAACACTTGCATTTCTCTGCATCGATGGCACGGCTGGAGACTGTCTGCCATTCACAACGATTTAGGAAAGCACAAGGATCCATCGTGCCATCATAAGATGCCATCTGTGGCATGTTGAAGCATCGAGGCAACTCAACTTCATGTACGATCCTGGTGAAAGCGTTACACCTCAAGTGGGTTTCCCACAAGTCGTTGGCATTTCCCTGTATATCCCTCATGATCCTTCGGATCATGTCAGGAAGATATGTTGGATGTACATTTTCCGGTGGAACCCACTGGTTTCGGCGAACTTTAGTAGTTCTGTTTCGTAGGCGTCTTCAGTGGTGTATGTCCGGCTCATCCTCTTCCATGTCCTCGAGATCGATGGCCTGGTTATTGGTAGGGTTGGTGAGGTTGAGTGGGCTGACGTTCTGTCTGATCCGGAGAAACTTGGGGCTGCTGAGTTTCTGGAAACGTGGGCCCTAAGCTCTGAGCGGCGACAGTTGGGTTTTGTCGGGGAGGGGGGTCTGTTACTCGTCCCTGGTTCATTGTTGATAAACAAACGGGAGCGGTCGCGGTGATGCGTTCTGTAACACCCCGTAAAATATGTAAGTATAAATAATAAATAATTAATTTAAAATAAGCAATTTAATAATAAGGTTGGAAAATAAGATTTTGCAGCTTTAGGAATCTGGCTACGAAATTCTTTTATTTGAATTCATGATGAAATTCTGAATCGTTTTCATATATAATATGCTGAAAATGGTCAATGTATGAAGAAGTTATGAACAAATGAGTTTCCATAAAACGTAGAATATACATATATATAATTAAATGAATAATATATATGTGTGTGTGTGTCCAAAATAAATTCAAAATAAAGAGGGAGAATTTGAATTTTGAATTAAATATAAGATCATGGGGACAAAGGATATTGTATATAAGGAATAAGATTAAGAGATTAAAGAACATATTAATTTAATTTAACACCTCAGCAACGCACGTTTATTGGGTGTTCCATCCCCTAGGGGGTTGACCGCCCCTTCAAAGGGGTGTCGACTGTCAGTCGACCGCCTGGCGGCTGGACAACCCAAAAAAATTATGTGGTTAGGTTTTTTTTTAAAGAGGATATATATAAATAAAAGGCCTGAATTAAATCAAACTAATCCAATGGTCTACGCTAACACGGGCAACTATATATAGCCCCTCATATCACACTATGAAACCCTAACCATTCCCTATCCCTGGCTCCACGCTTCCTCTCTTCCATTACTAAATTCCAAGAAAATAAAGGTTAAGGATTTCTTCTATTTCTCCAACTTTAATTCTTATCTCCTTTCTATTCTAATTCATATAGGTTTCTAGAATGAACTTTGGAGTTTGGTATGAATATATATATATAAGATTCTAATACATGTTTCTTATATATATATATACACACACATTAGAAGGACTATTGGAGCATGTTTGACCGCAAAGATTAAGCATAGATCTAGATCTACTACAGATTCCTCTTTGTTCTTCCCTAGATTTATAAGTGGAGTATTGTTTACTTAGGCATATTCATATTTTTATTAGATTATCATGTTGATAGATATGCCTAAGAGGATTTGGAAATCGATAACAAAAATACCAAAACCCCCAAATCCTCTATTTTATATTTGCGTATGAATTGTCATGATTATTTTGGTTTTGTGGATTGTTGATTTTAGTATTGGGTTAAAGATGAAAAAGGGGTGTTGCTACTATTGTTTCTATTTTATATAATTCACCTTTATTAAACATTTTTTTGTAACCTAAAAGGGTTTACATTTGGGTATTTCATGATTTGATTAGGTTTGGATTCTGTTTTGAATCCAAACGTATTCATACTTGAAATGTGTCAAATGTAACATTTTTATGTGCATAATACCCAAAAGGGGTGAATTATATAAAGTGGAAATTATAAGCATACATGTACAAATTTATGCTCTATTTTTAATCCAGTATTGAAATCATCCCAAAGGATGCAAGTTAAAATTTGTATGTATGTATTTTCCATTCACTTCTATTTGTTATATTGTTATAATGTCATCATACCTAAGTTGTAACGGTAAAAGTATGGGAAAACTAACTTGCATACCTTTATTTAGACAAATTTGACAATTGCCATCTCGTTAGAACGATTCCTCGTTTATACGAATATTTACGTTATTTAGGTGATATAATTATTTTATTATATAAATGTAATCAACGTAAGTAACAATATATTAGCGTAATAAATGTGATTAGGATAGAATTCAAATTTGAATTGTCCCCATATATGTAAATATATATTGATTGCTTGTGTGTACTTATAGAATGGTTTTATATATAAAAATAATGAGACACAGACACGAGGTTAATTACCATTTGTGGTAAAAATCTGCCCGGAACCGACCAGCAAATCCAGCAACCACAAGTAGGCCCAACTAATATAACAGGTTTGGGTGCCATGAACCATTCAAACTTAGAACAGTAGACACGAGGTTAAACCAACTTGTAGTAGAGGTCTGCCTGGAACCGACCGGCATATCCAGCATCTACATGTGTATGGTTTAATGTGAGAGGTCTAGTGTGTGTGTATATATAACTATATATAAGTTTATTGTATGTCAAAATAGGTAGGGTTACTACACCTTGAAAAGGTCTTCAGTGGCTGATTTTCATTTATCTAATTTGTGTCTTAAGTGGTTAGGACTAGGATCCCTCCAAAGGTTTACTCCTTGGGGAGGAACCAAAGTCATGGGACCCACTCTTATTAGATTTGAAGTAAGTCTCTGGGTCCTCCTTCTCTAAAAGTGGTTAGGCATAAACGTTAACAGAGCAGGGTAGTTCACGGGGATGTCCACTTCCTCTAGAAGCTTGTAAGGGATCAACTAGGGACAGACTTGGTAGATAAAAGATATGTGGCCATTACATGCTAAACAATTGTCTAAGGGAAGTCTTAAGCGACATAGGTATCCTACCGTAATATCAGTTAAGTAGTAACGTTCGCAATACTACATCTCATATTACAAATGAGAGTATAGACTTAAGAATGTTAACGTATTAGGACGGGGTCTTAAGGGGTTAGGGGTCCGCCTCAGGGTTATAAGAGATCATGAGAATCCACCTTTAATAGGGCCATAAGTGACCAAGAAAGCCCACCTCGTTGGGTCTTTACCCTAAAAACACTAATGGTCGATTGACTAGGATATGCACCCCATTGGTTAGATACTTGTTGCTTGTGTGAATCTTGTGTGTTGCATAGACATACCTTGACATATGTAACTTGCTAAAAATATAGGGTATGGACATTAAGTAACATCATATTTCAGTCACACAGAACTTGGGACACCAAGGTATCGATTCTGTATTTATGAATTCTGGTCGATACTTGGGATACCAAGGTATGGATAGGGATTTCTAAACACTCGAATAGAACAAATTGACACGGTGTTGTTTAGATTATATTATATATATAAGGAATTAATTTGAAAAATCTATAAACTTTGATTATATTGGTTGTTAGGGGTTGATAATATTAGATTATCATCATTTATTATTTGATTAGTCAATAACAAAACTATTGGATATTGAATGATTTTAAGATAAAATGAAATATTGTAAAAATTAATAATGAAATAAGATGAATCTAAATATGAAATTGAGAATTTAAATTCGGGCACTTTTGAAAAATTAATTTGCAAAGGTTTTGAAATGGAATAAGCATAATATGGAAGTAGTTTCCAAAAGAAGTTGTTTAAAAGTAAGTGTATATTCCCCTATCGTCTCCAGGGAATGATTCGGTGATAAATGCATGCTTCATCAACGTTTATTTTTGAGAGTCTGAGTGAGGGCGACCACTAAGCAACTTTTGTACCTTGTTTTGGGGAAAAAACTGGAATCCATTTATATCATTTTTCAAGTATGATTCTATATAAAAGGTATAAAATTTATTTTGAAGTTGATTTGGAAATGAACCCAAAGTTGAATTCTTAATTCTTAATTCTCGAATAATTAATGAAAAGAATTAAACTTAAAATTTTGGAACTTTTGAGTTGTGAAATAAACAAATAAATAAGAAGAACAAAAGAGAAGTATAAAATTAAAGTAAACTCTTAGAAATATGTAATAGTGAAATTGAAACAAATTAGGCAATGCTGAACTTGTATAACACTTTGCTTATCAAAATATAAGAAGTTAAAATGTTAAGGGAATTGGTTTATAAATTATAAACTTAATAATGGTTGAAAGAATTATCTAAATTAATTAAAACGGGTTCATCGCGTAGTGGCAGTTCATAATTTTCCAAATTTAAGTTTAAATGAATGTATAGGATCCAATATAAATCGAAATTCTTTGAAATAAGAATCTTCCGGATCTATTGGAATATAGTTTTCTAATGAAAGATAAAATTTTAGATTTCAACTTGTAAATATTAAG
This sequence comes from Allium sativum, assembly GCA_030737875.1. Lineage (NCBI taxonomy): Eukaryota > Viridiplantae > Streptophyta > Magnoliopsida > Asparagales > Amaryllidaceae > Allium > Allium sativum. Next base: position 344,918,501 of record CM060919.1, read on the forward strand.
ATATGTGTAAATTAAATTTTCAGAAAAATCGCAGTTTGGAAGTTCACAATTCAGAACTAATATATTAATGAAAAGGTAGTGTTTATAAATACGAAATAAGAAATGAAATTGAACTTGAGTTGTTAAATAAGTAATACATTGGAAGTGAATCAACTTAGAAGTAAAATGAATTGAATATAAATCTATATAATTATCGATAAAAATGAATTTTAATAAGTAAATATAAACAAATTGAATGTTGATAGAAACTAGGATATAATAAACTAAAATATTGGTATTTGCTAATGTGAATTATATACAAAATGGAATGAAACAAATGAAATTGTATGAATATTGACATTGCAATAACATGCAATTGTGCTTGGTTGAATGAATATATTGTTGGATGATTATAGTAAAATGAATATTAACGAATAAAAGCAAATAAATGAAATAGTGATAAGAAATGGAGTGTGATAAACTAAATGTGGTTTGTTTGTAGTAATTGCCACTAGTGTGTGATTGTTGTGCATATAATTGTTTATGTAACGTCCCAGATTTTTAGACATTTGACTTTGAAATTAATTTATTTTAAATGTTGAACTGATAATATAAATGGATTTGTAAATGGAGTTTAACGATTTAATTACCGAATACAATTTAATTTCGAGTATGTCAAATTATCTTAATCCGAAAACGACAAGTAATTGAATTTGAAATTAAAATTGAATCGAAATGATTCAGATGATCAATATAGGTTCTATTTGAATAGAAACGATAATGATAATAATTTATTATCGAAGAGTTGATTGGTTTGAATTTAAAATATAATTTAATCAATTTTAATTGATATGTGAAAAAGTCAAATTTCAAACGATCTCAGAATTTAACGAAACCAGTTCCATCGGATCCGTAATAGGGTATTATTATCGGATTTCAAATTTCGTAGCGTTTGGATTTATCATTTGATCGTGCGACAAGTAAACGCCTAGAAATAATTAAATTGAAGTTTATTTAAAACGTCAATTTAACAGTGTTATTCTATATATACGACCTAATTAAATTTCAGAATCGGTTCCGTTAAGTTTAGAATAGCGTTATAATCTTGTGGTGTCGGTTGCTACGTTGAAATAGCGGTTAAGGATTTGCTAGTTATGGGTAATGAGATATTTTGAAATATTATATTATAAAATAGTGCAGACCTCTATTTTTCCATCGCAGACCTATTTCTAAAACTACGCTATCGCCTTCTTTAAATCTTCGTCCGTATTGTCTCCCACCTTCGATATCAAGCTAACATAGAATTTAATGGCGTGTACCCGTTGTCTCCTCTTCGCACCTATATAAATAGCGTTGCCTTCGCATTTTTTTCCATCCCAAACCCAGTGAAAGCCATTCTAATTCTTTTCCTTTTTCATTCTTTTCTTCCTCTGTCAAATAAAAGCTGATTCTCCGTATAAAAAAAGGAAGGAGAAGAATGAAATCCCATCGAAGGCCATGGATTCTCTTGATGCTCAATGACGCTCCGAGGCACTAGCGATTTTTGGATGAGGGGTTTGTCACTGTTGATCATTTGTTCTGAGGTTGCTGTAGGGATCCAGACCGTGATGAGGGTTGCGGTCTTATGGAAGGGTCATTGTCAATAATAGGGAAATCGAACCTAGTATAAGAGGAGCGACTAGAGTGGTGCGTTGTACTAATGGACGGGGAGGAATTTGGGTTTCGACAGTGAGTTTTGAGGAGCGAGATGAATTGGTTGTTTGGTGTGGAGTTCGGTCTGTAATACTTTGGGGATGTTGAATGCCAGTATAATGGAAAGAGACGTCCATTTGGAGGGGGTTTGTTTGGTCAGTAAGCGGAGGAGGTCTGAGTCAATGCAATGGCAATGGTGTAGCAGGTGATGATCGAATATGGTTCATTGGCAATGACTAGATTGGAAATATGCAGCAATGAAGGAGTCAATTTGATAGGGCAGCAGTAACATGGAAGTGGGTGTAGTGATGAAAAGAATTGGCAGTTGACATTGAACTGTGTGGGGGAAATACCGTAGTGGTAGAAGTCGGTTTTTGGGCCAAATTAAGTGGAAATGGATCGGTAATTGTTGAATATGCTTTGTGGATTAGTCGAGTGGTGTAGTAGCAGTAAGGTATATATTTTTACCAAAAGTTAAATACATAAAATTATTTATTTATTCATTGTTAGAAGTTAATTTAAAAGAGTAATCATTTAATCTTTAAATAAAATAAATAACCATGGGTGATAGATACATTTGAGGTGACTCAAGTAGATGCGTAGTCGAGACGATACGACATTTAATTGAATATTCAGCAAACGAAAATCAAGATGAGTAAACTCACTCTCTGGATTCGTTTATAATTTATTATAAACGAATATTTATTTAATATAATGTTATATGTTTTTTGTTGGTTTTTTGGATGCATTGAAATATTATTGTGGTTATTATACATATTATTAATATTTAGGCTTGTTGATTGAATATATATATATATAATTGCTAATTGGATATTTCTGCAATACCATTAGCGGATGATTTCCCTATGCGCCCCACAATATATCTACTGGATGACCTTCTATACCACGATATCCCGCCTTAAAGCAGGATTGGTATTATTTATGTTGACTAACATCTGTGGATGTAGGGAAACATGTTGGAGGGATCCAACCGGATTCCTCAAAATTATTAATTGTTGTTTACATATTTATATATGTGATGTGTTGAATTGAATTGATTGTGTATTTGGATGTTTGAATAACACTGGCCCTAGAGATATTTAAAATATCAAAAAAAGGATTTTTAGAAATAAAAAGGAAAAAAATTGAAATAGAAATCAAATTTCGAATAGGTTAGAAAATATTAACTTGTTTTCAGTAGTAAAGACCGGTAATTGAATTTATAAATGATTTTATAAACGAAAAGAAAATTTATCATTTGATAATTTAAATTTTAAATTCTAGTATGAATTTAAAATGGAAATTTATTTTTCAAAGTGGAAAATGAAATTTCAAATGAAAATTCAAATAGAAACTTGTTTCAATATTTAAAACAAGAAGTGTAATTTATAAATGAAGTTTATAAATGAATGTGAAAATTTTATCATTGGATAATTGATAAATTTAAATTCAAGTATGAATTTAGAAAGATTGAAAATCATTTTAAAAGGGAAACGATAAGATTTATTCCAATGATCGAAATACAAATCGAATTAAGAATAATCCAAGGGATTTATAATTGAAATTTGTTTTCGTCGAATCTTATAAAATAATCTATTTCTAATGGAATTGGAATTTAGTATAGAGATTGAGTTGTAAATAAATTTACAACTGAGTTACTAATTTAAATGAAATAACCAACAATTTTGGATAATTGGAGTTTTCAAGTTAGATTTGGAAAACTAGCTTAATTTACATTAAAATGAGGTTGAAATTGAATTAACAAACAAAGTTCAAAACATTTATATTTAATTTAATTAAAACGAATCCGCCATGGCATGTAGTTCGTAATTTTACAATTCAAACTTTGATTAAGTATATAGAACTCAATATAAGTCGAAATTCGATGAAATTAGAAATGCTTGGACTTATTGAATGATAATTTTTTTAATGGATGAGAAAAATTGGATTTCGCCGTATAGATTTTAAGTTATATTAGAAACAAATTTTAGAAAAATCACTATAAAATCTTTTATAAACCATAACGGTTTATTATATAAAATAAAAGAGTTTTGAGTGAATAAAATCTGAATTTCAATTAGAAAAAACCTGATTTAAGGTATAAAATAAATATGAAGTCAAGTGGAGTGAATGAAGTGATTTTTGATTTGGAAATCAGATCTTGTATTATGAAATGAAATTGATTAATGTGAACGACAATTGGTTAAAGAAAGATTGGATCGAATTCAACTTTGGTTAAGGAAATTGAATTTGTAAAATGGAATTAGAAATTTAAATATAAAACTTGAAACCAAACATAGAGTTTTATTTAAAAATAATTGGTTTATATGATGTTAATTATATGAGATAAGTAGTCTTATCTGTTTTGAAGTTAAGAATGTTATTCAATCTTGGTCTGAGAGGAAATTATACACCAACTTAATTGATTTCATTATTAACCGATATATAGAAAGATTCGGTCTCGAAGATCAATGGTTAAATAAGATTTAGTTGAATGCAGTATTCTGGGTTGTTGTAACGTTGTTTTACACAACAGTTGTTTTATCCCACGTAAGTGGAATTTTGGAAATATAATAATAAATATTTCCTAAATATAGAAATGAATGGTCATGAAAGGGATAAGTGATTGGAAATGAGTTCCAATCATAAATAGAAGATATTTTATAAGTATAGAAAATAAAAGAAGAGGGGATATGGAACGTTTTCCAAATATTATAAGAGGCTAAAGTGCTTTGAAGATATTAGAGTAAAGATATTGGGAGGAATCTGGGAAATGATTTAATTAACGAAATAATAAAGAGGGCCAATGATCGTTTGATGGTTAGTCAATAATATTTCCAGTTGTAAATTTGTATGGATGTTTGTTTTTCTTCGATAGATAAATAACCGACTATTGAAGTTTTTGACCATTGTTGTGAATACGGGGAGACAAGTTGGATTTATTATCCGAAAACCATTCCTTATCGGCATAGGCATTGCTAATTAGAATATTTGAAGATAACTGAAGACAGAGTAAAGTGGAAGGGTCGTTCTGTTTACAAGATAGTGCCTTCGGTTTGTCCAGTCCTGTGACAACTTGTATGGACGAATGTCTAACAAAGTATGTCTAACAAATAACGTAAAACGATCTTTTCAATATATTACGTTTAGTGGCAGAGGAATTCGTTTCTCTAAGCATTTTATACCCATAATATTTTTGGGAAGATCAATTAGTGATTTGACGGGTTTGACGATGTTGCATTCAAAGTAAATGGTTGCCTGATGTTCTAAAAAGGTAAACGTAGCCTCACAACTGTGAAATGACAAAAATCGGGCAGGTAGCATGGCTAGCTGGGTCTCACCCAAGCAGGGTGTATTATCACCGTCTAGAGAAAATTCATTTGTTCTTCTTCTAATTCTGTATCTTATAGATTACGGTTGGACGACCGACAACCGTGGGTGATAATACATTCGATTCACTCAAGCTAAATGAGTTACCGGTCATGTATGGTCGGGTTGCAAGATGTTCTTGATGAACCCCGGTGCATCCCCTCTAGATTACACTAATCAGAAGGTGGTTCCATTCCTTATCATAGTTGGAATCCAGTCTCCAATAACCGCCCCGTGGTATTTGATTTTATACTATCTATGTGGAGCTTAAGATGCAAATGTTCTGCTGGATGGTTATTTATTTGATTAAACATTATTATAATTTCACCGGATTTTGATATCAAAAATGTTTTAGTTATCGTAAGGTAAAAATCACCCATATTTATGCGTGGATTGGTCTTACGATTACCCTTTCTTTCAAAAGTTTTTTCAAAGTTAAACAAGTTGGTTGGAGTTTACTCACAATAGTACCATGACCGACCTAGAGTTTATTTTGTTTGTTTTACCCTAAACTCTTGGGTACCCAAATTTTTATGGGCAGTCAAGTATTTCAGGATTTTACAAATACGTTTGGAGGAGCTTAAAGTAGGATGTAATAACCCGGAAAATCTGGGCCAGTTTAAAATTTTTATTTTGGCGATTTTAGCGAATTTTGATTATTTAAAATGAATTATTTTAAATAATATCGACGAGAAATTTATTTTTGAATATAATTCGACGTATATATTATACGCGTCGTCATTAGAATATAAATAATTATATATAATTATAAATAGAATTGAAAATGGCGCGGTAGTTCGATAATTCGATTTCAAACTTCAATTGAATGTACCGGGTGCAAAACAATCCGGATTTTAGTGAAACCAAAAACATTAGGATCTAATTGATAACATCTTTCCAACGAATCCGACAAATCAAGGTTTCATAGCGGGAATCAAAAGATATGTCCAGTTGAAAATTCTGAATAGTCGCTATGGAATTCAGGCCCTTAAAAATGGACATTTTGCAAATGACCTCGGATTTCGACGAAACCACTTTTGTTGGGTCCGTGATGTCGAATTATTGCTAGGTTTCAAATTTCATAATTTTTCGAATCAATATGTGAGCGTGGCGAAGGAAAACGTGTTTTGACCATTTCAGTTGATTTTAATCGACTGGAAATTGGCCATTTTTCTAACGGTCTCAGAATTCGACGAAACTAGTTTTGTTAGCACCGTATCGTCAATACGAAGCTAGAAGATATTTTTCTGCAATTTTTAGAGCTAGTATGCGACCCCGGTAATTTGAAATGTACGTTTAAAATTCAATATAGTGATTTAAATGTAAATTAAACGGAAACTGATTGAAACGATTGAATCAGCTTGCGATACATATCCCATTGTGTTCGGAATGGGGGTAAGACGCTATGGACGACAGGCGGTGGGCCTCGTTTCGAGGTCGTATGTAAAAGTCAACTTTTTGAAATATAAATTAATTAAATAAATTAAAATAAACTTTACATAAACCCCCCCCCCCAGCTTTTCTTCCCAAAATCGAAGAACAGAAAAGAAAAAAAAAAAAACCTCCCAGGCCCCGTCGTTCACCATCGCCTCCATCCTCTAGAAGCAGCGCGCACGCTTCCTCCCCCACGACCGCGCCCTCCTCCCCTGCCACCATCGCTCAGGCGCTGGCCATTCCACCGCTTGCTCCTCTGAAAACCCCCCCAAGTGACGAACCCTAGCCGCCACTCTTGTCCTGCCAACAGCCTGCCGCTGTGGATCCCCTGAGCCATCGCCGCTCCTCTTGTAGACCGTCGTGGGCCCCCTTCGACCTCTGACTGGCCGACACCCCCTCCGCATCCCCTCTCGAATTAACACAGTGAGTCTTTTACTGTTTTTTTTATGTATTGTTTTTGAAAATCCAATTTTTATTCGCTTAAAGTTAGGGTTTTTATTCGCTTAAAGTTAGGATTTTTATTCGTGTAGAGCTAGGATTTTTAATTAGGAAAAGAAGTAATTTTTATCGTATAAAAGAAGTAATTTTTATCGTATAAAAGAAGTAATTTTTATCTTATAAAGGAAGTGATTTTTACAGTTAGAAAGGTGAGATTTTTATAAGTAGAAAGGTCGGATTTTTATAAGTAGAAAATTCGATTTTTATGTATATTAAGTAGCGATAAAGGTTCGATCTTTATATTGTTTACATCGAAAGAAAGATATAATCTTTAGGGAAGTAAAAATATAATTTTTAGAATTGAAATAAAAATATGATTTTTATATTTTTAAAGTATTAAAAATATAATCTTTACTATATAGAAGATGTAGAAATACGATTTTTATATTTTTAAAGAATTAAAAATATAATCTTTTATATTGTAGAAAGATAAAAATATGATCTTTGCATAGTAGGAACTATAAAAATTTGAAAAGGCGAAGTCTATGTTTTTAGAAAGGCAAAATCTTTATATGGAAAATAGCATGATAAAAATATAATTTTTATCTATATAACATAGTAGTAAAAATTTGATTTTTATATATTGAATAACGGAATAAAAATTCGATTTTTAAAGGTATGAAGCGATTATAAAAATATGATTTTTAAATTGAAAGTGAATAAATAAAAATGTGATTTTTATTTTAAAGACATCAAAATATAAAAATGTGTGATTTTTATATATATAGTGACTACGGGCAACGAAGATGACGAAGATGCGATGAAGATGAAGATTTCTATCAAAAGAAGAGTCGTGGTATTGGATAGCTTTCGGTGAGAACTTCTCACTCAAATTCTCTTTTTCTAGTTATATATATATATACTAGGATGCAGACGGTGCTTAGTAGCACCCGACACCCGTCCACAGACCATGGACTTGTTTGTTTGGTTGAGTAGTTAGTTAGAATATTTGATTGAATGGAAATTGTTTGGTGAAATGAAATTGATTTGATTGATGTGTGAATGGCGTGGGCCTTCACTAGACCGGGGATAAGGCTAGGCCTCGTCCCGTTTCTAGTATCGTGCCGTTATGCCGCCGAAATTTTCTAAAATATGTTAGAAAAATAAAAATATCATTTTTATTGTGTAATTAAAATGAATAGATATTCATATGTTAAAATAAAATGTTTTATCGTTAAAAATATAATTTTTAACGTGAAAGTGAATAAAATAAAATATTCATTTACAAACCAGACGGTTTGTTTATGTACACTGATTTGACTGACATTGATTGGGTCGATAAATTTTACACATCGCCCAACTGCACAAATAAAATCTGTGTTTGATTGTTTGAAACCCCACACGGGTGTTGGGATGAAATTTGAAGTTCACTCATCCTGATTGATTAAATATGTCGATCGATGGATTGACAGGCTGTTATAAGCGTTAGATATCTATATTTGATGCTTATACAGTGTAGTGCACTTTGGTTGATGTTTGATTATTTTTCAATGCTATTATATACATGTGTTGTATGAAAATCCATATAATTAACTTTATATGGTAATTGATTGGGCCTCATTCCAATTTAGAAGATAAAGAATATTATATAATATAAAGGTTCATGTGTTGACTATACTCATCTGTTGATATTAGTCATGTGTTGAACGAAATATTTTTATAATAAAAATTTGCATCTTTATCAATATAATAAAGGTTCATGTGTTGACTATACTCATCCGTTGATATTAGTCATGTGTTGAACGAAATATTTTTATAATAAAAATTTGCATCTTTATCAATATAATAAAGGTTCATGTGTTGACTATACTCATCCGTTGATATTAGTCATGTGTTGAATGAAATATTTTTATAATAAAAATTTGCATCTTTATCAATATAATAAAGGTTCATGTGTTGACTATACTCATCCGTTGGGATTAGTCATGTGTTGAACGAAATATCTTAACAAAAATAGTCACACGTGGACGGTACTCATTCATTGAGATTAGTCGTGTGTTGACGAAAAGAAATATTTAGAAATAGAATATTTGAAATTAGGAATATATGAAGTCGTGTTGATTAGATTGACGCCATTTTGACGTGAACGATATTTATATCGATTTTAATCATTTTAAAATGATGTTGAATAACGATTTCGAAATGAATTGAATATATAACGATTTCGAAATGAATTGAATATATAACGATTTCGAAATGAATTGAATATATAACGATTTCGAAATGAATTGAATATATAACAATTTCGAATTGAATGGAATAGAAAACCAATTTGATTTCAATTGAATATATAATGAATTGAATTCAAATAGAAAATGAAACGAATTTGAGTTGAATAGAAATGAATTTTAAAACGAATTTGTAAAGAAGAATTCAATTTTGATTTGAATTGAAATGGAAGTTGAAATTGTTTTTGAAACGAATCTAAACTATTCATATAATTCGTTTTAAATAGAAATCGACGAAATATATATTATATATATAATATAATGGCCTGAATAGAACGCGCCGCGCCGCGGCAGTTCGTAAATTTCGACCATTTATTTCAAACGAACATTACGGGAGATCCGACCGTCGGATTCTCCTAAAACCGGAACCGTTGGGTTCGTATCGAAAAGAGCTTTCTAACGAATATTAGAAATTTGAAATCTAACGGTTGGATTTGGAGATACGTCCAAATCAAATTCGGAAAAAGGTCGTTGTAAGTGCAGTTCGATGGCCATTGTTGGAAATCGACTGTACGGGCCTTGATAAAATTATTAAAAATATCAATAATTTGTGTAAAATCATAAGAAATGATTTAGGAAAATTTGGGATGAAAAACTCCATATTTGAAAAGATAAAAATGGGTTTTTATCGAAATGAACTAGTTTTGAACTAAATTTAAAACCCAATTATTTTTAAATAAATGAATTAGATTTAAAAAGGGGTTTTAAATAATCGAATTTCTAATATATTTGATTAAATTCGAAATGGGTTTATCGTGAACAGTGTTTTAAATAACACTAGTTCTTTAACCCGATAACAAATAGAATGTGATTTGGGTTTGTCGTGAACTGTGTTTTAAATAACACCTAGTTCTTTAACCCAGTAAAAGGAGTTCTAATGAATCTGCAATTAGATTGAAGTGTGAATTTGTAATCTAAATTATTAAATTTAGAAATGAGCGAGAATGGAGTATCGCCAGTTTTGCTCCAAAGCGATAGTTAAATCTTTAATTAGATTTGAACGTGAAATGGTAATTAATTTTACCGATAACACCATGGTGTTAGATATGGAGTATTACCAGTTTTGCTTCATGGGATGAATAGGTTGGGATTGGGAAATAAAATAAATAATTACTTCGTTGTGGTTCGCTAATCTCGACTAGTTGGAAAACCAATAATTTGGTTTTAAATGACATCCAAAGGAAGATTACAGGATAAATTTTAAAGAATTTATCTTGGATAAAATTAATGGGAACCTTTCCCTAAGAATGTGGAATTTAGAAACTAGCTGTAGGTTAGCTAAGAAGAATGGTTTCCTGGGTATTGATCTGATGTTGGTTTCGGCCTTCGGGGTTAATATTTGGGAAACTGTTCTCTTGTTGATTTACGGTTAGCGACTAATGAATTGGAATGAGGCGTATGTTGTGTTTGTGTAACATTTGTTTTTAATATACGCGGGTTGTTCGGAAAGTCCGGGTTTACACCCATTCTGAATAACCGATTCGACGATAAGTCGAAGATGAAGACGGTGGTCAAAGACCGGAAGTCTTCACATCGTTTGGGTAATTACTGACGATCCTGATTGGGCTGTACACCCAAGAGGATGGAAATAGTTGGTGGTCGTCCAGACGTACTTGGAGATGGATGGATATGCGAGGAAAGTGCCTCCGGTTTCGTTCAGACCCAGAACGGACTTGTAAATGGATTGTGTGTCTGACATTGGATTTTATTCTGTGTTGATTGATTTCTATTAAATATACATCTGTTTGGAGGCGGAGAATTTATTCTTTTGCTTAACGCCCTTCTCTGAGACGTACGAGCTCAGAGGTTGTATATCGATGGACATCAGTCGCATGGCATGAATTGCCTGTGTGGCATACTGAGATGCAATGATCAAGGCTTCTGTTGAAAAGCAAAGTCTTGTGGTTGATGATCAAAGCACGGCCTTTGTGGCGTAGCTTTGTGTATAGCGTGAATTCGCGAGCCTCACACCTCGGTATGAGTTAAAAACGGGATACGGACCGTTGGGAGAACACGACGTTTCTTTCTAGCTTTGGTGGTGTCAGTGACTTACCAGCCCTGACATATATATACTTTTCACCTTTGTGGTTGTTGGAATGAGGCGCCTCGATTATAGGTCTGTAAGGACCGGGAAACGTGTGTTCAGGCATAAATAATCCTCTAACGTAAGTGAGGACCGGCCCAACCGATCCAAGGGTTACCCAGTGTGCGTAGTCCTGAGCATTTGCTAGAGTGTCTCGAACGCGGAGAGGAGCTTGCCCCTTGCCTCGACTCATGACGGAAATCCAATTTCCAATACGTGTATTGCGGTTTTAATTGTAGAACTAGTATGGCGACATGATATATGGTACCCATGCCGTCTATGATTTATATTTATGATTGAAAATGTTTTGACACTATACACTTATTATAGTATCAAATGATTTGTTTTAAACGTACCAAGCATGTTTGGCTATTATAAGGGAAAACCCTATCCCCCGGCTTGCGTTGCATTGTATGATAGGACCTGGGTCTTATAATAGCTTCATTTTTCGAAAAAGCATTGCGTTGTTTATCCTATGCACTGGTATTCTTGGGAGGAAACCCGTTCCGTGTTATACGGCGTGGTCCCTTGAATTACTCTCTTTTAAAGTAAAGCTTTAAATAACTGTTTTAGTTCTCATACCAGTCACATGACTGACCTGGAGTTTATTGTTTTAACCTAAACTCTGGGTGCCCCTATTTTCCGCACGGGCAGCTAGTAGTTTTGGTTTTGTAGATTTATATTCATAGGATCCTGGTTTACAGCTGGAATGATATCCGGAAAGCTCTGTATCCGTATATCACCTTCAGTTGTGCTTTGTATTATTTTTCCGCTGCTATGTAATTTATTGTAATCTCTGATATTTATCGAATGTAATTTATTCATTTATACTCTGTATATTCTTATATCTGATGGAATTGTTGTAATATACAATGAAATGTTCTTCTGTTTGTGTTCTGATTTGTCCTGTTCTCAACAGTCAGGGGTTTCGAACGGTCTAGATCGGTTTAACGACTGATTCAGATCGAGCGAAATTCCAGGCCGTCACATTTGGTATCAGAGCTTTGGTTTACAGAGCTCGAGAACAAGACACATTAGAACCATACGAAAGAATTCATCAGATATTGGGTTAGTAATATCCAATTAGAATGACTCGTTAGAGATGGGATCAGTAGTATCCTAGAACGGGTGTGAAGAGTATATTTTTCAAATGAAAACAATTTTGTTTTGAAAATTTAAATCGTTTTATACGTATTTGAGTATTTATTTATTTTGAATATGGACAATCCACTATATAAAGGTTTCGCATATACGCGTCATGAACGTATATTCGAAGTTTTAATATATTGGATAGATATGGAATCACATTCTAGACGCCCGGAGATGATTCTGATGATTGTAGCTACATCATCATAATTTATGTTCGTGTTTCGAAGGTGTGATATCGATATATTTCCATTAGACTGGTGTGAGAACCAAAACTTATATAGTTAGAACACATTGTTGTGAATTGGCATCAAAACATGATTTCTGTATAAATATCAAAATTATGAATTTGAAACTCTAATTCACTAATTGATTGATGTTTGTGTTGTTTGTTCATTTGTTTGATAATTTTGAACCATTTTGCCTAATTGAACCAAATTTTGAATTATATTGAAAATTGGTCGCATTTGCTTGCATATACATATACTTATATTGAACAGGTCATAGCAAGGAGGCTAGAGCAGAGAATAAAATTTGTTTGCCCGACAAATAGGTACATGTTTACTACATAATTTACTGTTTTGTTTGGGTGATGATGATTTTGTGAGCCTATTGGCTAGCCGCTTGGCTCTTTCTTTTTCTTTTTGAGATCTGAAGGACCGGGGAAGCTATTTGAAATTCCCCGATGCTCCCATTGCAGGGGAGGTTATGGCGAAATTTTTCGAAAATTTAGGGTGTTAGCCAAATTTTTGAAATTTTGAAAATTCTCAGAAACTGAAAAGTTGGAGAATGGAAGCCAGATCAAATGTAGAGCTGATTAATCAAACCACTTTCGACTTTGTTCCTTTTCGGGGACGAAAAGTTTTAAGTGGGGGAGATTGTAATAACCCGGAAAATCTGGGCCAGTTTAAATTTTTTTATTTTGGCGATTTTAGCGAATTTTGATTATTTAAAATGAATTATTTTAAATAATATCGACGAGAAATTTATTTTTGAATATAATTCGACGTATATATTATACGCGTCGTCGTTAGAATATAAATAATTATATATAATTATAAATAGAATTGAAAATGGCGCGGTAGTTCGATAATTCGATTTCAAAGTTCAATTGAATGTACCGGGTGCAAAACAATCCGGATTTTAGTGAAACCAAAAACATTAGGATCTAATTGATAACATCTTTCCAACGAATCCGACAAATCAAGGTTTCATAGCGGGAATCAAAAGATATGTCCAGTTGAAAATTCTGAATAGTCGCTATGGAATTCAGGCCCTTAAAAATGGACATTTTGCAAATGACCTCGGATTTCGACGAAACCACTTTTGTTGGGTCTGTGATGTCGAATTATTGCTAGGTTTCAAATTTCATAATTTTTCGAATCAATATGTGAGCGTGGCGAAGGAAAACGTGTTTTGACCATTTCAGTTGATTTTAATCGACTGGAAATTGGCCATTTTTCTAACGATCTCAGAATTCGACGAAACTAGTTTTGTTAGGACCGTATCGTCAATACGAAGCTAGAAGATATTTTTCTGCAATTTTTAGAGCTAGTATGCGACCCCGGTAATTTGAAATGTACGTTTAAAATTCAATATAGTGATTAGCTTGCGATACATATCCCATTGTGTTCGGAATGGGGGTAAGACGCTATGGACGACAGGCGGTGGGCCTCGTTTCGAGGTCGTATGTAAAAGTCAACTTTTTGAAATATAAATTAATTAAATAAATTAAAATAAACTTTACATAAAACCCCCCCCAGCTTTTCTTCCCAAAATCGAAGAACAGAAAAGAAAAAAAAAAGAAAAAAAAAAAAACCTCCCAGGCCCCGTCGTTCACCATCGCCTCCATCCTCTAGAAGCAGCGCGCACGCTTCCTCCCCCACGACCGCGCCCTCCTCCCCTGCCACCATCGCTCAGGCGCTGGCCATTCCACCGCTTGCTCCTCTGAAAACCCCCCCCAAGTGACGAACCCTAGCCGCCACTCTTGTCCTGCCAACAGCCTGCCGCTGTGGATCCCCTGAGCCATCGCCGCTCCTCTTGTAGACCGTCGTGGGCCCCCTTCGACCTCTGACTGGCCCACACCCCCTCCGCATCCCTTCTCGAATTAACACAGTGAGTCTTTTACTGTTTTTTTTATGTATTGTTTTTGAAAATCCAATTTTTATTCGCTTAAAGTTAGGGTTTTTATTCGCTTAAAGTTAGGATTTTTATTCGTGTAGAGCTAGGATTTTTAATTAGGAAAAGAAGTAATTTTTATCGTATAAAAGAAGTAATTTTTATCGTATAAAAGAAGTAATTTTTATCTTATAAAGGAAGTGATTTTTACAGTTAGAAAGGTGAGATTTTTATAAGTAGAAAGGTCGGATTTTTATAAGTAGAAAATTCGATTTTTATGTATATTAAGTAGCGATAAAGGTTCGATCTTTATATTGTTTACATCGAAAGAAAGATATAATCTTTAGGGAAGTAAAAATATAATTTTTAGAATTGAAATAAAAATATGATTTTTATATTTTTAAAGTATTAAAAATATAATCTTTACTATATAGAAGATGTAGAAATACGATTTTTATATTTTTAAAGAATTAAAAATATAATCTTTTATATTGTAGAAAGATAAAAATATGATCTTTGCATAGTAGGAACTATAAAAATTTGAAAAGGCGAAGTCTATGTTTTTAGAAAGGCAAAATCTTTATATGGAAAATAGCATGATAAAAATATAATTTTTATCTATATAACATAGTAGTAAAAATTTGATTTTTATATATTGAATAACGGAATAAAAATTCGATTTTTAAAGGTATGAAGCGATTATAAAAATATGATTTTTAAATTGAAAGTGAATAAATAAAAATGTGATTTTTATTTTAAAGACATCAAAATATAAAAATGTGTGATTTTTATATATATAGTGACTACGGGCAACGAAGATGACGAAGATGCGATGAAGATGAAGATTTCTATCAAAAGAAGAGTCGTGGTATTGGATAGCTTTCGGTGAGAACTTCTCACTCAAATTCTCTTTTTCTAGTTATATATATATATACTAGGATGCAGACGGTGCTTAGTAGCACCCGACACCCGTCCACAGACCATGGACTTGTTTGTTTGGTTGAGTAGTTAGTTAGAATATTTGATTGAATGGAAATTGTTTGGTAAAATGAAATTGATTTGATTGATGTGTGAATGGCGTGGGCCTTCACTAGACCGGGGATAAGGCTAGGCCTCGTCCCGTTTCTAGTATCGTGCCGTTATGCCGCCGAAATTTTCTAAAATATGTTAGAAAAATAAAAATATCATTTTTATTGTGTAATTAAAATGAATAGATATTCATATGTTAAAATAAAATGTTTTATCGTTAAACATATAATTTTTAACGTGAAAGTGAATAAAATAAAATATTCATTTACAAACCAGACGGTTTGTTTATGTACACTGATTTGACTGACATTGATTGGGTCGATAAATTTTACACATCGCCCAACTGCACAAATAAAATCTGTGTTTGATTGTTTGAAACCCCACACGGGTGTTGGGATGAAATTTGAAGTTCACTCATCCTGATTAATTAAATATGTCGATCGATGGATTGACAGGCTGTTATAAGCGTTAGATATCTATATTTGATGCTTATACAGTGTAGTGCACTTTGGTTGATGTTTGATTATTTTTCAATGCTATTATATACATGTGTTGTATGAAAATCCATATAATTAACTTTATATGGTAATTGATTGGGCCTCATTCCAATTTAGAAGATAAAGAATATTATATAATATAAAGGTTCATGTGTTGACTATACTCATCCGTTGATATTAGTCATGTGTTGAACGAAATATTTTTATAATAAAAATTTGCATCTTTATCAATATAATAAAGGTTCATGTGTTGACTATACTCATCCGTTGATATTAGTCATGTGTTAAACGAAATATTTTTATAATAAAAATTTGCATCTTTATCAATATAATAAAGGTTCATGTGTTGACTATACTCATCCGTTGATATTAGTCATGTGTTGAACGAAATATTTTTATAATAAAAATTTGCATCTTTATCAATATAATAAAGGTTCATGTGTTGACTATACTCATCCGTTGGGATTAGTCATGTGTTGAACGAAATATCTTAACAAAAATAGTCACACGTGGACGGTACTCATTCATTGAGATTAGTCGTGTGTTGACGAAAAGAAATATTTAGAAATAGAATATTTGAAATTAGGAATATATGAAGCCGTGTTGATTAGATTGACGCCATTTTGACGTGAACGATATTTATATCGATTTTAATCATTTTAAAATGATGTTGAATAACGATTTCGAAATGAATTGAATATATAACGATTTCGAAATGAATTGAATATATAACGATTTCGAAATGAATTGAATATATAACGATTTCGAAATGAATTGAATATATAACGATTTCGAAATGAATTGAATATATAACAATTTCGAATTGAATGGAATAGAAAACCAATTTGATTTCAATTGAATATATAATGAATTGAATTCAAATAGAAAATGAAACGAATTTGAGTTGAATAGAAATGAATTTTAAAACGAATTTGTAAAGAAGAATTCAATTTTGATTTGAATTGAAATGGAAGTTGAAATTGTTTTTGAAACGAATCTAAACTATTCATATAATTCGTTTTAAATAGAAATCGACGAAATATATATTATATATATAATATAATGGCCTGAATAGAACGCGCCGCGCCGCGGCAGTTCGTAAATTTCGACCATTTATTTCAAACGAACATTACGGGAGATCCGACCGTCGGATTCTCCTAAAACCGGAACCGTTGGGTTCGTATCGAAAAGAGCTTTCTAACGAATATTAGAAATTTGAAATCTAACGGTTGGATTTGGAGATACGTCCAAATCAAATTCGGAAAAAGGTCGCTGTAAGTGCAGTTCGATGGCCATTGTTGGAAATCGACTGTACGGGCCTTGATAAAATTATTAAAAATATCAATAATTTGTGTAAAATCATAAGTAATGATTTGCGAAAATTTGGGATGAAAAACTCCATATTTGAAAAGATAAAAATGGGTTTTTATCGAAATGAACTAGTTTTGAACTAAATTTAAAACCCAATTATTTTTAAATAAATGAATTAGATTTAAAAAGGGGTTTTAAATAATCGAATTTCTAATATATTTGATTAAATTCGAAATGGGTTTATCGTGAACAGTGTTTTAAATAACACTAGTTCTTTAACTCGATAACAAATAGAATGTGATTTGGGTTTGTCGTGAACTGTGTTTTAAATAACACCTAGTTCTTTAACCCAGTAAAAGGAGTTCTAACGAATCTGCAATTAGATTGAAGTGTGAATTTGTAATCTAAATTATTAAATTTAGAAATGAGCGAGAATGGAGTATCGCCAGTTTTGCTCCAAAGCGATAGTTAAATCTTTAATTAGATTTGAACGTGAAATGGTAATTAATTTTACCGATAACACCACGGTGTTAGATATGGAGTATTACCAGTTTTGCTTCATGGGATGAATAGGTTGGGATTGGGAAATAAAATAAATAATTACTTCGTTGTGGTTCGCTAATCTCGACTAGTTGGAAAAACCATAATTTGGTTTTAAATGACATCCAAAGGAAGATTACAGGATAAATTTTAAAGAATTTATCTTGGATAAAATTAATGGGAACCTTTCCCTAAGAATGTGGAATTTAGAAACTAGCTGTAGGTTAGCTAAGAAGAATGGTTTCCTGGGTATTGATCTGATGTTGGTTTCGGCCTTCGGGGTTAATATTTGGGAAACTGTTCTCTTGTTGATTTACGGTTAGCGACTAATGAATTGGAATGAGGCGTATGTTGTGTTTGTGTAACATTTGTTTTTAATATACGCGGGTTGTTCGGAAAGTCCGGGTTTACACCCATTCTGAATAACCGATTCGACGATAAGTCGAAGATGAAGACGGTGGTCAAAGACCGGAAGTCTTCACATCGTTTGGGTAATTACTGACGATCCTGATTGGGCTGTACACCCAAGAGGATGGAAATAGTTGGTGGTCGTCCAGACGTACTTGGAGATGGATGGATATGCGAGGAAAGTGCCTCTGGTTTCGTTCAGACCCAGAAAGGACTTGTAAATGGATTGTGTGTCTGACATTGGATTTTATTCTGTGTTGATTGATTTCTATTAAATATACATCTGTTTGGCGGCGGAGAATTTATTCTTTTGCTTAACGCCCTTCTCTGAGACGTACGAGCTCAGAGGTTGTATATCGATGGACATCAGTCGCATGGCATGAATTGCCTGTGTGGCATACTGAGATGCAATGATCAAGGCTTCTGTTGAAAAGCAAAGTCTTGTGGTTGATGATCAAAGCACGGCCTTTGTGGCGTAGCTTTGTGTATAGCGTGAATTCGCGAGCCTCACACCTCGGTATGAGTTAAAAATGGGATACGGACCGTTGGGAGAACACGACGTTTCTTTCTAGCTTTGGTGGTGTCAGTGACTTACCAGCCCTGACATATATATACTTTTCACCTTTGTGGTTGTTGGAATGAGGCGCCTCGATTATAGGTCTGTAAGGACCGGGAAACGTGTGTTCAGGCATAAATAATCCTCTAACGTAAGTGAGGACCGGCCCAACCGATCCAAGGGTTACCCAGTGTGCGTAGTCCTAAGCATTTGCTAGAGTGTCTCGAACGCGGAGAGGAGCTTGCCCCTTGCCTCGACTCATGACGGAAATCCAATTTCCAATACGTGTATTGCGGTTTTAATTGTAGAACTAGTATGGCGACATGATATATGGTACCCATGCCGTCTATGATTTATATTTATGATTGAAAATGTTTTGACACTATACACTTATTATAGTATCAAATGATTTGTTTTAAACGTACCAAGCATGTTTGGCTATTATAAGGGAAAACCCTATCCCCCGGCTTGCGTTGCATTGTATGATAGGACCTGGGTCTTATAATAGCTTCATTTTTCGAAAAAGCATTGCGTTGTTTATCCTATGCACTGGTATTCTTGGGAGGAAACCCGTTCCGTGTTATACGGCGTGGTCCCTTGAATTACTCTCTTTTAAAGTAAAGCTTTAAATAACTGTTTTAGTTCTCATACCAGTCACATGACTGACCTGGAGTTTATTGTTTTAACCTAAACTCTGGATGCCCCTATTTTCCGCACGGGCAGCTAGTAGTTTTGGTTTTGCAGATTTATATTCACAGGATCCTGGTTTACAGCTGGAATGATATCCGGAAAGCTCTGTATCCGTATATCACCTTCAGTTGTGCTATGTATTATTTTTCCGCTGCTATGTAATTTATTGTAATCTCTGATATTTATCGAATGTAATTTATTCATTTATACTCTGTATATTCTTATATCTGATGGAATTGTTGTAATATACAATGAAATGTTCTTCTGTTTGTGTTCTGATTTGTCCTGTTCTCAACAGTCAGGGGTTTCGAACGGTCTAGATCGGTTTAACGACTGATTCAGATCGAGCGAAATTCCAGGCCGTCACATAGGAGGCTTCAATGTTAGTTATTTTGAGTTATTTCCGCTGTGATGTATATGTGTTGTACTCTGATATGGTACGTATATACAGTACAGATTTGTATTTCAAAGTTATGATATATGATATAATTTTTTGTTCAGTTCAGCTGTGAGATTCTGATGTTTTCTTTTGTTCAATCTCCTATCTATTTCTATTTCTTTAACTATAATGACTCGTATTTCTGTGTAATTTGAGTTGGACGTGTGTGGTATTTAGTCAACTCAAATTGTATGGATTTGCGGGCCATTACGGTTTATTTCTTATATATATGAATGTTCTTATATGTTGTTGAGTAATTTAGTAGGTAGCAATGACATATAATTACATCTGGAGCTGTGTGCGCATAAAATGTTGCTTTTTCTTACTAAAAAATAAACTTAATTGTTAATAACGCTAATAAAGGTACATACTTCGGATTACATATCGTATTTGGGTTATTTCAGATTACACATTGTACGCTAATAATGTTCTTATATTATTTTTCACATATCAGCACTTAAAATTTATTGAAAAACACGAAGGTAAAAAAATAAGGAACCGCTTTGTATTGAAACTTGGGGGGAGGCCGTTTACGGCAAACCTGAAAACAAAGACATCACACTGATTTTTACTAAAAACATTAAAAACGTTAATAGAAAAGTACATTAAAAAATGGAAAAAATATCAACATTACTACAAAAAAGTGCATACATATCTATAATTATTTCATAATGTATTACGTATACCAAAAAAGGAAAAAAAATGTAGAAATGTAGACATTTATCATAAAAAATACAGATATATCTACGGCTATTCTCCTAGTGTATTGCAGGCATGTCTCAATGTATCAAGATGAAACAGATATACTTGCAATTTTCCTGTATATTTACTTTCATTCGTATGCAACTTACATTATTTTTTTAATGGTAGTGCTATAATTATATGATGTTAAATAAGTGTAGACAAAGAATTCAATATTCGTAAGCCATCAGCAAAATTACATAGAAGAATTAAAGTTTTTATCATGATTGTGATGATTCTTTAGTTTTTTGAAAACTATAATTATTTTTACATGTTTTGCTGAAGCGTGTTTTTTGAATTTCAAAACATTTTATTTATTTCTTATATGAATACAAAGATAATTATATACTTCATTAAGTTTTGAAATTTAATAGTTTTTAAAGTATATTTTTGAAGATTTTCAAAAAAGAAAAACCTAATTGACAATGTTTTTAAATTAGCTTGTCTTGTGTGTTTTGCATATGATGGAAGATTCGTTTGCGCAATGGATTGTTTATTTTTTTGGGTAACTGAAAATTATATTTCATTAAGAGGAAAGAATGTAACCCCTAGAAGAGCGCACACTATTTATCTAGATTAGTGAATTGTAATACAATGTAAGCAATATATTAACAAAAATAAAAATTAAATTTGAACATACTGGCTTGAATGTTATAGTTATAACCACTACTCAAATGTTTTGAATTAATCAATGTAAATCAAATAACTTTGTAGTTATAGTTATGGAATGGTTATGTAACAACCCGTATTTTTGGAACCAATTTAAAATTTATTTTTAATTGATTTTCATAGAAATTTAATATTTTAGATGAGTTATTTATAGATTAAATGATTTAAAATTTATTCAAATCAAAGTTTGAACGTATAAATTTAAATTTAAATTCAAACGAACTCGAAATGGCGCGGTAGATTGAAAATTCGACTTTAAACTTTGAATGAATGTATAGAATTTGATAAAATAAGAAACTTTGGAATATTTTGAAATGTAATTTTCTAACGAATGTAAAAAATTGAGATTTCAATTTATAAATTGTAAGTTATGTCTAAATTAAAATTTACAATAGTCACAACGGAATATATATATATACATACACACACACACACACACACACACACATTTAATATTATATATATAGCCCTTAAAAATAGCCATTTCACAAACGACCTCCGTTTTCAATGAAACCACTTCCATTGGGTTTAAAATTCCATTTGCATGTTCGAAGACCATAAACATCAATATCCTCGAAGTTGGAGAAATTCAGTCCTTTTCATCGGATGTATGACCAAAATATCACTTTTTACAAATGGACGAATTTGGACTCGAAACCACTTACATTGGGTTCAAAATGATGTTTGCATGCTCGAAAAGTATAAACTTCAATATATTCCGAGCTTCAGAGGTTTGGCACTTAGGTTAGGTTTTGGTTTGGCTAGACCTAGCCACTTAAAACACCCCTTAATCAGCCCATTCTCCCTCATTCTCTTCCTCACTTCAAAACACTTCATCAAAAATAGAAAATGGGGAAAAGGATGGGAAATTAAAATTCCTAAGCTAGGTTTTGCAATTAGAAGCTCAATTCTTAAGGAAATCAAGTATATAAACTTGGGTAAGCTCCTCCATCTTCTCTAGCTTGCTTTCTCTTTGATTTGTGAGATTTCCTAAACCTAATCCTTAGGAAATATTGTATATGCGTGTATAGGTTGAAGATTATTGAGTTAAATTGGAGAAGATAGCCTCTTAGCTTGATTATGCGCCTCATTCTTCAATATTAAGATCATAGGTGAGAGCTTTGTGAGTTCTTCATGAACCCACATTTATGCCATAAGCATATATGCTTGTAAAGTGTAATTTAGAGTTCATTTGAGTTTGCATATGCTAGTGAATTGGGTAAAATAGTGTAACTTAGTCAATTTCACGTATTCATGTTTCATTAAATTGAAAATTATGATTAGAATTGTCCGCACAATCTAATTCATATGCTACTAGTTGATTTGACGATATTGTGAAGCTCCGTTGTCACACCGGCAAGTTCTAAGACTTCACAATTCACTTATATCATATTTGATTACTTTGGTTAGAGAATTTAGTCGTTTTGGAGTTTATAATCGAAATCATTGTAATCTTATGTATATGTGTTTGTGCATATGTTCTTGAGTGGTTTTGGCGAACTAAAGAGGCTTCATTTTAGCTTATGAAACGTTATAAGCCATCACCATTGATCTGAGATCGTTCGAGAACTGATTGCACATCATTACATAGGCAAAATATTGCATTTGCGCCAATTCATATGTCTGACCGACGCAACAGACGTCTGTCAAAGCTCTCTGGAAAGAAATAATTATTTGCTTCAGTTTAGACGTCTGAACCGAAGCAACATACGTCTGTCAAAGCTCTTTAGAAAGAAATAATTATTTGTTCAGCTCAGACGTCTGAACCAAAGCAACAGATGCCTGTCAAAGCTCTTTGGAAATAATTATTTGCTTCAGTTCAGACGTGTGAACCGAAGAGACAGACGTCTATCAGAGGGCAAAATAATAATTATTTTTAAAACGATCATAACTTTTTCGTACGCTGTCGGAATTCAGCGAAACTGAATCCGTTGGAACTGTATCGACGAGGGCTTTACAATGAAACTGATTGGGAGCGATTTGGAGCTCGTGGAAATTTTTGGCGGAGATAAAAGTTTGATGTAAACAATCGAATGTTTATTGTTATTTAACGATTTCAGAACCGATTAAGGTGAGAACTCTCTCGCTCAAGTATTTTGCATAGTTATTTATTTTCATAACTGAATATATATTGATTGCTTACGACTGCAATATTTGTTTGGTTATTGATGGATGTTTATAGTCGTATTGTTATCATTATTAAAATGTGAAAATATTAAATAAGTCCACATGGATTGTGATGTAAACCCCACATAGGTATTGGAAAGATAATTTTACACATCGCTCAAGTATGCAAATAATAATCATTGGATGTTGATTGGAAACCCCACATGTGTAATGTCCCGCCAATTTGACTGCTTCAAATCAGTGATAACCAACTTAGAAAGTCCAAATCGATGGATCATCATTTAGCTTACAGAGTTTAAAGATAGAATCAGTGTAGAAAAGAACACATAATAACTAAATAACACAGTATTGAAAAGAGAAAATAACTTTTATTTATTAATCGAAATTTTGGATACAAGATATTTTTATACAGCGAAATGTAAAAATACAATTTGAAAACAAGGGAAAATCTTTACTGTATTAAATCTTCAGAGTGTGTTGCCTTTTGGAATCCCCAGCTTCGCCGATCTTCGAATCCTAAGCTGTAATCTTTAAATCTGTAACACTCGGATCTAACCCAAGCGTTACATGCAAAAACATAAAACACTCGAGTCAGGATTAAATCATAGTTCAAGTAAATTAAATTCTATATTAACTGAAATATAACAGTTAATTCTAACATCAAATATAATCAGTTGTGTAGAATCTGTTCATTAACAGCTAAAATTCAAGCATAACATCTGTTCGATTTGGTTTTACTAGATACAAATCTAGAATAGTATCAGTTCAAATCAAATATAATATATGTGCTAATCAGTTTCTATTTCAGGAACAAATTGGTCACGTAAGCCTACATGTACACATGTGCATATACATGTGTGCACTTCCCTAGCATCTCGAAACCAGGATATATCAAATGCGAGTATAGGAATACAAGGCCGCCTACGTTAGGCAACATCAAGTTATAACAGGAAAACCCCCAGCTATTCAAATATGGTCCAACTTCAATAATTAATCCCAACCTAGACGTGAGTTATCCACTTCTGAATATATGACCCAAAACAACATGATGAACATTTGTGGTGAAGGGATGTAAGGACTGTGCTAATACACAAAATCATAAATCAGAATGTCAGCATTCATAATTAGTGTAAACTGGTATCTTTCTCTTTAAACTACACTTCCAGAAAATAAAATGCTACTAATTTGAGCATGCTATCTAATTTAATATAATTCACTAAGTGTAGAGGCCATTTATGGTGATGCAACTGAATGTGCATGTATATACCTACTGTAACAACCTGGATTTTCAGAACCAATTCAAAAATTTTATTTTAGCAATTTTAATGAATTTTATATATTTAAAATGATTTATTTTAAATAATAACGACTAAAAATTTATTTTAATCGAAGTTAGAACGTATAAATTATTTTAATTATAAAACGAGCCTGAAATGGCACGGCAGTTTGAAATTTCAATTTTAAATTTCAAATGAATGTACAGGATTCAAAATAAATCGGATTTCAGTAAAACAAGAAATATTTGAATCTGTTTAATAATATCTTTCTAACGGATGTAAGAAACTGAGATTTCACTTTATAAATTGAAAGTTATGTCCAGTTTAAAATTCAGTATAGTCGCTATGGAATTTGTATACATTTTATATAATATATAACCCTTAAAAATAGCCATTTTGCAAATGACCTCCGATTTCGACAAAACCACTTTTGTTGGATTCGGAATGTTAAATTATTGCTAGATTCCAATTTTTGTAATTTTTGAAATCAATATGTGAGCGTGGCAAGAGAAAACGTGTTTTGTCAATTTTAGTTAAATTGGATCGACCAGAAATTGGCCATTTTTCAAACGGTCTCCAAATTGACAAAATTAGTTTTGTTAGGATCGTATCAACAAAACAAAGTCAGAAATAATTTTTCTATAATTTTTGGAGTCAGTATGTGCCCCAATAAATTGAAATGTACATTTAAATTAAATTATACTGATTTATACTTTAATTTTGATGAAAACTGATCGAAACCGTCGAATTTACTTACCGGACATATCACATTATGTTCGGAATGGGGGTATTTAGCTAGAGGCGACATTGGTTGGGCTCGATTTGGAATTCGTATCAACAGGAGGGTAATTTTGGATTTAAAATAATAAAATATAATATAAATTTTATATAACCCCCCCCCCATTCTTCCAAAAACCCTAATTCTCAAATAGCCGCCATCGTTCAGAATGAAAGGCGGAAAACCGCTCAAAATTTTAATCCAAAATCTAGATCAAATTACATAGAGAGCCCCAGTTCTTTGGGGGATTTTTGTAGAGATTCTTCTCCTCTTTAATTTCATACCACTATGTTCAACTATCATGAAGTATTAGGCGCAGATTTCCCCCCAAACCAGCTCCGTTCGAGTTGAAATCGCGGGTGCTAGGGAGGTGCGAGTTGCACCATGGCGAAGGTGCAGGGAAGTGGCGCGGAGGCGGAGGCCGTGGCGGGGTCGGATCGACCGTCGGTGGTCAGAATCTGGTGCGGTGGCGTGAAGATGGAATCAGACTTATGGGTTCGGTTATGTAGAGGAGCGATGGGTTAAAATGAAGAACAGGGTTAAGTTTTTTATTTATTTAATTAAAATTTAATTATCTCGTAAAGTAATTAATCTTTAAACTCTAATATCTTTCACATACGAGGTCCAAATTCAACGAAACTGGATCCGTTGCGATCGTGGGGACGAGAGCTTCACAACAAGACTAATCGGGTCAAATTTGGAGCTTGTTAGAATTTAGGGGAAATTCAAATCCAAACTATTTAGAAATTCAGAAATAAAACTGGCGAAGTGGAAACCGACTGTGAGAACTCCTTCTCACTCCATTTATTTTCCAGTAAAATGTATACTAGGATGCAGATAGTGCTTAGCAGCACCCGATATCATTTATTGTACAAACCAGGATTGTTTGTTTGAATTGTATTGTGTTGTGATGTGAAATAGAAATTAAAATATTCATGTATTGAATAAAATATTTAAACAATAAAAATATCATTTTTATTGTATATATGAACTTTATTAAATATTCATGTATTGAATAAAATATTCGAACAATAAAAATATCATTTTTATTGTATATATGAACTGTATAAAATATTCATGTGTTGAATAAAATATTTGAACAATTTAAATATCGTTTTTATTGTATATATGAACTGTATAAAATATTCATGTGTTGAATAAAATATTTGAATAATAAAAATGTCATTTTTATTTTATATATGAACTGTATAAAATATTCATGTATTGAATAAAATATTCGAATAATAAAAATATCATTTTTATTGTATATATGAACTATATAAAATATTCATGTGTTGAATAAAATATTTAAACAATAAAAATACCATTTTTATTGTATATACGAACTGTATAAAATATTCATGTGTTGAATAAAATTTATGAACAATAAAAATATCATTTTTATTGTATATATGAACTGTATAAAGTATTCATGTATTGAATAAAATATTCGAACAATCAAAATATCATTTTTATTGTATGTATGAACTGTATAAAATATTCCTGTGTTGAATAAAATATTTGAACAATAAAAAATATCATTTTTATTGTATATACAAACCGTATAAAATATTCATGTGTTGAATAAAATATTTGAACAATCAAAATATCATTTTTATTGTATATACGAACCATATAAAATATTCATGTGTTGAATAAAATATTCAAACAATAAAAATATCATTTTTATTGTATATATAGACTGTATAAAAATATTCATGTGTTGAATAAAATATTTGAACAATAAAAATATCATTTTTATTGTATATATGAATTATATAAAATATTCATGTGTTGAATAAAATATTTAAACAATAAAAATATAATTTTTATTGTATATATGAACTGTATAAAATATTCATGTATTGAATAAAATATTTAAACAATAAAAATATCATTTTAATTGTATATATGAACTGTATAAAATATTCATGTGTCGAATAAAATATGTGAACAATAAAAATATCATTATTATTTTATATATGAATTATATAAAATATTCATGTGTTGAATAAAACATTTAAACAACAAAAATATCATTTTTATTGTATATATGAACTGTATAAAATATTCATGTTTTGAATAAAATATTTGATGGTTAAAAATTTAATTTTTAACGAATATATAAACGACATAAAATTCTCCTGAAATGAGAATAAATATTCATTCACAAATCAAGTCGATTTGTTTATGTACACCAATTTATCTGATATGATTTGGGACGATAAATTTTACACATCGCCCAACTGCACAAATAATATTCAGTATTTGTTGGTTGAAACCCCACACGGGTATTGGGATGATATTTGACATACCCTAATCCTAATTATTTAGTCGTATGTCAATCGATTGATTGACAAACTGTTGTACGCGTTAATTATTTTTATTTAATGCTTTTGCATTTGTGTGATCCACTCTGGATGACGGTTGATTGATTTTGATTGGTGTTGTATATATGCGTTGTGTGAAATCCATATAAATAACATTATATGGTAATTGACTGTGTCTGATTCCAATTCCGAAAATAACGAATATTTTAAAATAAGGAATATTTTAAAATAATATTCAGTAAAGGATTAAAATGTGAATTTGATGTCTGGTTTTGGATGAACACGAAAATATTAAAATGTGTGAAGCCGTGTTGTTTAGATTTACGCCATTTTGACGCGAACAATATTTATATCGATTTTATTCATTTTTATAATGAATATCGAAGGAGAAGTGATTTCAAACTCTAATGTTTTGAAAATACTTATCATTTATATATTAATGATAAGGAATATTCTATTTTGGTTTAAAATTGAAAATGAAGTTGAAATCATTTTTAAAACGAATTTAAAACGATTTATAAAATATGTTTTAAATGGAAATCGACAAAATACATGTAATATATATTATATATATTTAATGGCCTTAATAGAACGCGCCGTGGTAGTTCTCGAATTTCGACCATTGACTTCGAATTGACATTACGAGAGATCCGACCGTTGGGTTCGTATCGAAAAGAGATTTCCAACAAATATAAGTGATTTGAAATCTAAGGGTTGGATTTGGAATTATGTCCAATTCAAATTTGGAAAAGGTCGTTGTAAGTGCAGTTCGATGACCGTTTATGGAAATCGACTGAAAGGGCCTTGATAATATTATTAAAAATATTAATAATTTGTGTAAAATCATATTAAATGATTTGGAAATAATTAGGATGAAAATTTCCATGTTTGTAAAGATAAAAATATATTTTTATTAAAATGAACTATTTATTAACTAGATTTGAAATCCAATAATTTTTTAAATAAATAAATTGGATTTGTGAATTGTTTTAATATAACAAGAAATTTCCAATATAACAATTGGAATGGATTTGAATGGAGATCATCTTCGGAATATTTCGATATTGGATCCTGTGATTTTACGGATATTATTATGGGAATTTGGAAGATATATATATATATATCGTTATTCCCAAAACGATATTTGTTGGTTTCAGAATTTGATATTGAACATAAGCCGATATAATTTCTATTCAGAGCCTTGTATTTGATATCAAATTGGATTTTGGGTTTGTTGTGAACGGTGTCTTAAATAACACTATTCTTAAACCCAATGGAGAAAAAGAATAAATCTTTTAATTAAGATTTAGTGAAGTTTTCCAATTAACTAATATTTAATTGAAATTGAATAAAAGAATTGGATTTTGGGTTTTCCGTGAATGGTGTCTTAAATAACACTGTTCTTGTATCCCATGCAAAAATAATAAATATTTTAATTAAGAATATTATAGTTTCCAGTTAATTAACATTTAATTGGAATAAAATGGGATGTGAATTGTGTTTATTGTGAACTATGTTTTTAACGACATTTGTTCTTTAACCCGATTTACAATGAAATGTGATTTGCAATTTATGAATTTTTTTTATTAAAATTCAATGGAAATTTTCCAATGTAAATTTTTCCACTTTAATATATTAAATTGGAATTGAATGGAATTTGATTTGGTAATAATCGAAGTGAGCTTCTGTGGAGGAAGACTGTTAATATATATGAAATTTAAAAGGCTTTGTCGTTATTCCATTTATATTATTAGTCGGATATGAAAATTGATATCGATTATATATTGATTTGTTTTCCGTGAAGATTCCATGATTAATGGAATGTGATTTGGGTTTATCGTGAACTGTGTTTTAAATGACATTAGTTCTTTAACCCAGTTAAAGATAGGATTATATGTCTGACATTGATTCCTTTATGCCGTATTCGTTGATCTTTGCTAAATATATATCTGTTAGGTGGCGGAGAATTTATTCTCTTGCTTAACACCCTTCTCTAAGACGTACGAGCTTAGAGGTTATATATCGGCAGAAATCAATGGTACAGTGTAGATTGTCAATATGGCATGTTTGATTTCCCAAAGTTAAATAATCATTAATACTGATTTTTGGGAAGATTAAAACTAAGTGGAGTTTTAATGAATCTTTAATTAGATTGGAATGTGAATGTGATAATTGAAATTATCAAATTTGGGAAATGATCAAGAATGGAGTATCACCATTTTTTCTCCAGGAGATAGCTAAATCTTTAATTAAATTTGAACATGAAATGGTAATTAAATTTACCGATGACACCATGGTGCTAGATATGGAGTATTACCAGTTTTGCTCCATGGGATGAATAGGTTGGGATTGGGGAATATAACAAATGATTACTTCGGTAAGGTGCGCTAATCCTGACTAGTTTGGATAAACCTTAATTTGGTTTGAATTGATATCCAAAGGAAGATCAAAGAGTTAATTTAAAGATTTTATCTTTGATAAAATAAATGGGAACCTTTCCCAAAGGATTTGAATATTTAAATAAAAGAATATTTAGAATTGGAATGAGGCGTATGTTGTGTTTTATAGCATTTGATTATAAAATACGCGAGTTATTCGGACAGGCCTGGTTTATACCCATTCTAAATAACTGATTCGACGATAAGTTGATGATGAAGACGGTGTTTGAAGACCGGAGGTCTTCACATCGTTTGGATGATTACTGATTTCTTGGTTGGGTTGTACACCCAAGACAAGGTAATAAGTGGTGATCGTTCGGTCGTACTTGGAAATCGACCGGATATGCGAGGACATCTCTCCTGTAATGGACATATTGGACGAGGAATCGGGTGCCTTCGGTTTCGTTCAGACCCAGAACGAACTATTAAATGGATGTGTGTCTGACATTGGATTTTATACTGTGTTGATTGATCTCTATTAAATATATATCTATTTTGTGGTGGAAAATTTATTCTCTTGCTCAACACCCTTCTCTGAGACGTACGAGCACAGAGGTTATATATCGATAGACATCAGTTGCATGGCGTGAATTGTCAGTGTGGCATATAGAGATGCAGTGATCAAGGCTTCTGTTGAAAAGCAGAGTCCTGTGGCTGATGATCAAAGCACGGCCTTAAAGGGCATAGCTTTGTGTATAGCGTTAATTCGCGAGCCTCACACCTCGGTATGAACCAGAAACGGAAGAGGACTGCATGGAGGACATGTGTTTCTTTCTAGCTAGGATAGTATAGAGCCCAAACATTTTTACTTATGTGGATGATGGAAAGCGAGGTACCTTGGATATCGGTCACTGCGGGGCCGATGGATGGACGTGGTCGACATACTGACCAGACTTATGCCCCATAGGGTGGGGAAACGCATTGTTCAAGAATTACCAATCCTCAAACGTAAAAGCGGACCGTCCTAGTTGCGGCTGTAGCCTGAGACATGGTAGGCTAGATTGTCTAGAATTCGGTGAGGATGATCCCTTGCCCTGGTTCATAATGGAAATCTAACTTCAAATACGACATTGTGAGGTTTCAATTGTAGAACTAGCATGGCGACATGATATATAGTACACATACCGTTTATGATTGACACATTTATACTTGAAGTTGATTTCTTCACTTATAGTAATAATAAAATATGAAATTTCACGTATCAAGCATTTTTGGCTATTAAAGGTAAAACTCTATCCTTCGGCTTGCGTTGCATTGTGTGATGGGACCTGAATCTTATAATAGCTTTATTTTTCTCTTTAGCATTGCGCTATTTGTTTATACACTGGTATCCTTAGGGTTAAAATTCGTTCCGTGTTATACGGCGTGGTCCCTTGATTTACCTAACTTTAAAATCAAATTAATAACTGTTTTAGTTCTCACACCAGTCACATGACTGACCTGGAGTTTATTGTTTTATCCTAAACTCTGGGTGCCCATGTTTTCCACACGGGTAGCTAGTAGTTGGGTTTTACAGATATTTCTTTTCCAGGATCCTGGTTTACAGATGGAGCTACATTCAGAAAGCTTTGTATTCATGTATTTGTTTCTGTTGTGTTATGTATTATTTTTCCGCTGCGTTATAATATAAATTTCTGATATTTTCTGATGTATAATATTTAATCATACTCTGGAATATTCTTGTGCTCTGATGTGATTATTGTAATAACAATGAAATGTTCTTCTGTTCATGTTTTGATTTGTCGTGTTCTCAACTCAATCTGGGCTTTCATTAATGGGGAAGTTTGGGTCGCTTCAGTTGGTATCGGAGCTTTGGTTTACAGAGCTCGAGAACAAGACACATTAGAACCAAATGAAAGAATTCACCAAAGATTGGATTAGTAATATCCAATGAGAATGACTCGTTAGAGATGGGATCAGTAGTATCCTGGAATGAGTTTTAAGGAGTGTTATTTTTAAATTAAAAATGAAAACAAATTTCGTTTTGAAAACTTAAGCCATATTATATGTATTTGAATATTTTATTTTAAATTGATTTAGACTATCGGGTATATAGAGGTTTTAATATACATCTGATTCACATGTATATGAAGCCTCAAATATACTGGATAAATATAGAATCACACTCTAATCGCTCGGAGATGACTCTGATGATACTGATGATTGACATGTCAGCATCAGTAGTTTGTGTTCGAGTTTCGAAAGTGGGATATCTATATATTTCCAATTGACTGGTGTGAGACCCAAAACTTAGATAGGGTTATTGTTGTAAATTAGCATCAAAAACATGATTTTGAATATATATATATATATATATATATATCAAAGTTATGAATTTGAAAATTTAATCAACTAACTGATTTCTGGTTGTGATGTTTGATTATTTATTCAACTAATTGAAATATTGGAATGATAATTAATTAAACTGTAACGACCCGGATTTTTCGACTATTTGAATTCGAATATTTAAATATATTTTTAATATTTTATTTGATTATTTATGGATTTTAATATCAAATTCGTTAACTAAATGATGATTTAACATTTATATTTATGATTATATTAAAACGAGCTCGTAATAGCATGGTAGTTCACAATATTGAGTTTTGAACTATACAGAATCCGTTTTAAGTCGGAATTCTGTAAAATAAGAAACGTTGTAATCTAATTGTTTATAATTTTCTAATGAAAGAGAAAAATCGGGATTTCAGCTTATATCTTGTAAGTTATGTCCAAATCAAATTTTAAAATAATCGCTGTAGAAATCGTTTATAAATTATAACGTTATTTAATTTATTTAATAAGGAATTTCTATATATCTGGATATCGTTTAACTAGAAAATATTAACGGTTAGTTGTAATTTGAAGTGATAAATTATTTTATTTGGATATACTCGATGATAATAATAATTTACTATTATTTAATTTAATTGTTTTGGATTTAATTTATAATTTATCGATATTATATAAGCTGTATAAACATTTGTTTTTCAGACAACCTCCGTTTTTGACGAAACAAATTTTATTGGAATACGTATGACTAATTATTGCTCTATTCCCAATTTGGAACCAATCAGAGGTATTTTGTCGGTA
The DNA here is from genome assembly GCA_030737875.1 of Allium sativum. Lineage (NCBI taxonomy): Eukaryota > Viridiplantae > Streptophyta > Magnoliopsida > Asparagales > Amaryllidaceae > Allium > Allium sativum. The sequence continues at coordinate 344,951,971 of CM060919.1, forward strand.
GACGATATTTTAACTGTGAACCGATAAATTAATTGAGATTAAAATAAAGCTATTTTTCAAAACGGAGTCGGAATTTGACCAAACAAATTTTACTGGGACCGCATCGTCAAGACATAGCAGCATATCTATTTTCGTGGCATTTTCAGATCATGTGGGACGGTGTGTATATTTAACATGCGACATTAAATAGCAGTGGAGATTAATTTTAACAATACTAATAATATCGGAAACTGGGGATGTCAACGTCGCATTGATCACTTCATATCCAATTGGTACATTTGTAGTAGAATATATATGTCAATATATATTTAAATGTTGGAATTTATACGGATGGTTTACATCCAGTTGCTCATTTCATATCCGGTTAGTAGTTGGTAGGTTCATAATTGTATAAAACTTCAAGCTTAAACAAATTTAGTCAGGTACATACCTTATGATTTAACCATCCTTATCTACCAACCTATTCGTGCACATGCAAGGCAACACACACGGCGCGTGTATTTTTTGTCACCATAGCCAACCCACCGTACAAACCTATTTTCAAACAGTTATGAGATGATATAACACTGCAGACCTACTACCAATAATGGAAATGAAAGATCAACAGTAGCTAGCCCTATTATAAATACACAGGCTACCAATACATACGTGATTGCCAAGCTTCCCAAAACCGTGCCATCCAAACCATTTCCGTGCTTGCCAAGCACCTTCACAGTATGAATATAGGTATTTTTCGCTTGCATACTTCCCCTATTGGAAAACTATAGCCATTTTATTCCTCATCAAACCAAGCTAACTCCTTTCCGATATTATAGCGTTGCAACTTTTCCTTTTCTCTCTTCACCAAAGTAATAAACAACGTGTAACACCCCGTATTTTCTGTAAACGTATAAGTAACAAATCAGAGAATAATTAATTTTTAAAATAAGAATCAAGGGAAATGGGTTGTGCCATTGCGTTCGTCTCGAAATTCTGCTTGGAAATGAGTCCGAGTTTTCGAAAAACGGAGTCCGTATGAGGGAGATATGGCCCTCCGAAGTTTCAGAGATTTTCAGAATTGAAAACAGCTCGAAAATTCGAATTCAAATCAAATTCAAAATCCCATAACAGGCTGGGCGGGAAAATTCCCGCTCATGGACCAGGTCGACCTGGGGGTCGACCATAGTGTCGACCTCCCAAGGGCCAGGTCGACCATAGTGTCGACCTAGGGGTCGACCTGCTCCCGAAACCCAGTTTTTGAACCTGATTCATTCTGAAGTATCTGGTCTCGTTTTCTGTCTAGATTCGTCCGCCTAATCCTATAAAAATAGCCCCCTGGCCTCATTTTCTCTACACAATTTCATTATGTCTATACTCTGCCTCTGTTCTAATTAAAAATAAAAATAGCATCGTTACTCTGCTGGAATCAAAACTTGGACTGATGCATCTTCTTCCAACCTGAATAGAATTAAAAGCTAAATCAAATCTCAAATCAAAGTTTAGAGCTACAACAACAATTAAATAGGAGTAATTCAGCACTTGAATACTAGTATTGTTTCTGATTCCGCTGTAGACTCAGACCCATAAGGGTTATCACTCATCTAAGTATGGTAAGTTGGGTATCTGTGTTGAGCGTTAAGTTGACTATGACGCATATATTCTGGGTTTTTATCGTGCTTAGTTTCCTAAGAATCATTTAGTAATCTGATCTGTACCAGTAATCTATAAATATCTGAATATTTCTGATAAGGTTAGGATTTCCAGTTTTGACATTGTCTAAAGAGGGTAATCCTCTGGGTGTCAATCTGATGTTGATTTCGGTCTTCGGGGTTGATACTTAGGGAAATTAGTCTCTCAACCAATGTCTAATGGAAACCAAGTTTTTGTTTATCTGCACTCTCTCCCATCATTCGACTGTATCCTATCAATCGAATATTCGAACTTTAGGTAGAAACTAATGGGTGTAAACATGTGTTTGAGACATATTATGTTTGATGGTTGCAAGTGGATGCAAGTGGTTGCTAGTGGTTGCTCGTGGATGCATATACACACACTAGGCACTAGATCGGCACGAAAACACTCTCATACTGCATATGGATGTGTGAGCATTTTCAATTTTTGTGGATGCAAAATGATTGACTCATCACGTGGATGTTGCATATGAATGAATGGATGTCACTCATATAAGAATTATATGTATCAAATAGGAAAATTGCATACATGTTGGACTCATGACACTGACATAGTTCGCATTAAGGAGGTCAACTGAATCAGTGGACCGCCTGATCTTTGCATTAGATAAGGAACATATACACACACTTTTGCATATGTTCATACAACATTAGAAGTTTTCTAAGGAAAATGGATGCTTGTGGATGATGGCTGAGTAGATGGATGACTGGATGGTAGGACACATTCTTCTTAAATTGAAGATTTCGGGGACGAAATCCTTTAAGGAGGGGAGAATGTAACAACCCGTATTTTCTGTGAACGTATAAGTAACAAATCAAAGAATAATTAATTTTTAAAATAAGAATCAAGGGAAACGGGTTGCGCCATTGCGTTCATCTCGAAATTCTGCATGGAAATGAGTTCAAGTTTTCGAAAAACGGAGTTCGTATGAGGGAGATATGGCCCTCCGAAGTTTCAGAGATTTTCAGAATCGAAAACAGCTCGAAAATTCAAATTCAAAATCCCAGAACAGGCTGGGCGGGAAAATTCCCGCCATGGACCAAGCGACCTGGGGGTCGACCATAGTGTCGACCTCCCAGGGGCCAGGTCGGCCATAGTGTCGACCTGAGGGTCGACCTGCTCCCGAAACCCAGTTTTTGAACCTGATTCATTCTGATGTATCTGGTCTCGTTTTCTATCTAGATTCGTCCGCCTAATCCTATATAAACATCCCCCTAGCCTCATTTTCTCTACACAATTTCATTTTGTCTATACTCTGCCTCTGTTCTAATTAAAAATAAAAATCGCGTCGTTACTCTGCTGGAATCAAAACTTGGACTGATGCATCTTCTTCCAACCTAAATAGAATTAAAAGCTAAATCAAATCTCAAATCAAAGTTTAGAGCTACAACAACAATTAAAGAGGAGTAATTCAGCATTTCTGCATCAACAACAGTTTATTATCCTTTCTTAAAACCACGAAAGGCAAGTACAGTTATTTTCCGATATAAACTTTAATTATGATTGTGGCATGATTATAAATCTGAATTTGAGGTTGTGTACGTCCTGTTCTGATATATTTTATTCTATATCTCTTTCTTCTTTCTGTTCTATAGCCAGGCTACCACGAGCCTGCGCCACATCTCATAAGAGATTAACGCACAAACGCTAAACTTTGGGACAAATAATGAATGATGGCATAATTGGACATGGCTAATCTGTGACTGATGTTGTAAACTAGATTTAGATCTATGCATATTCTGTGAATTGGAAGAAGAGGAACCATTGTATGCTAACATGTGACTTGAGACTTTGGACATAACGCATATTTTGAATTAAGTTCTGTTATAATTTAAAGTTCAAGGTTGTTGCGTATATTTTTATATAGCGATGCATGACTTGAGATAAAAAGAGAATATGACTTAGGTGTGAAGATCTATATTAAGATTTGATAACTATTAAATGTGAATAACACCTAAGTGGGAGATTTTTGAATATATGACATGCATTGAAATCGATGGCTATATTTGGTATAATTTATAGGTGAATCTTTTGTACTAGGCAAGTTTAACTAAAATTGGGACACGTGTTATATGGTAAATTATGACCATAATCTGTGCCATGTAAATTCAATGCAAACGTGGGGTATATGATCATATTGTGAATCATGACAATTATTTAGGCATGCAAACTTGGGCCAAATTTATAATTAGGCAAGATATGTCAATGAAACTTTAAGGAATGATTAAATCTGTTATATTGCCTAATCTGCTAGTTCTGTTATATTGCCTAAACTGCTAATTAGATTGAATTTCCTAATCTGCTAATTATGTTAAATTGCCTTATCTGATTTGTTAAATCGCCTAATCTGCAAGATCTGTTATCTGTTTAATCTGTTGAATGGCGTAATCTGTTGGAACTGAAATGCTGAAATTTGAAGTATGTAAATCTGTAGGCTCGATTTAAAATTGAGCAAAACTTGTTAATAGAACCTCGAATAATCTGTTGTAACTTGTACAGAAGTTAATTTGTTAAATTAGCATGATTAGTCTGATATTAGCATAGTCTGTGAATGAATGCATTGGTTAAACATGAAACATGGCTAACTCGAGGTTAGAATGAGTTTGCGGCGTAATCCTACCTGGAACCGCCCGACACATCCAGTGGCCGCAAACAATAGGTTCTAATGTGAGAAGTTAGTCATAACGTGCTTGAAACCCGAGGTTAGACTCAGTTTGCGGCAGAAACCTGCCCGGAACCAACCGGCCTAACCAGTGGCCGCAAACTGTCAGTCTAATGTGAGAGGTATGCGCGTTAATTTTTAGTTGATACAAATCTGAGATAAATATGATGTCTAAGACGTGTTGGGTGGATAGGGTTAAACCAATTGGACTAATGAATTTAACAAACCCGTTTCGTGAATATGTAGGCCCAATTACAAAGTTAGACAAATCTGTAAATCTGTTAAATCCATATATCTGATCCGTTAGTCTGAAACTTGTCTGATCTATGAACTAGTTGATCTGAACTCGGTATGTCTGAACTTGTAAACAAGTTAATCTGAAATTTGTTAGTCCGGGGACACAAGGTTAGGAGGGAAATTACTTGTGTCATCTGTTGTTTGGGACCCATATTAGTCAGTAACCCTTTCTGGTATCAAAACTTTGACCCACAGTAGGTAGGGTCCGGGCACGCTTACTGAACTAATTATAAGCGGTTCATTCTGATAATGGCGAGGGGTGTTGATGGTGCGTTCCAACCGGGTCATGTGCATGCATGGATCCCGGTCTGCCTCTGAGGATGTAAGACTCCGTGACATCTGTAAATAGGTCTGTGCCAATTGGTTGTCACTTTAGGCAGTGATACACCCTACTGTGGGGCCGACACAGGGTATTTATGTATTAGGGAGCCGATCGCTTGGGGTAGGGTTTTTAGGGTACACTTAATTCTATCTGTTTCTGTTGGTACCGTCTGTTTCTGTTGGGTGGTAACAACTGTCTGTTTCTGCGTGGTACCGTCTGTTCGGGTGGTAAAGGCCCATTTACTAGTGTACACCTAATTCTACATTCTGTTTCCATAGGGATTAATCTGTTTCTGTCCCTTCTGTTCGGGTGATAAAGGCCCATTATTAGCATTCTGTCTCTGTACCTTCTGTTCGGGTGGTAAAGGCCCATTATTAGCATTCTGTTTTTGTCTGTTTCTTTTGGGGTGGTAAAGGCCCATTACTAGCATTCTCTTTTGTGAAAATTATTCTGTTCCCGTTTTTGTTTCAGTTTAGACATTGGGGTGACACCTAGTCCTGTTATACTAGTATTAGTGCAGAGAAATGAAAAGTAATATTATTCTGTTTCTTCTGTTTAACCTAAGTACATCTGTTGCTCCTGTTACTATTATCTCTTATCCAGCTTATTTTCATGTCATAATTATTATTATCTGTTCATATGCTGAAAGTCACTGGACTTGCCAGACTTTATGTCTGACCTTGCTTGTTTTCGCCCCCTTTTTCTTCCGTTTCCCTCCCCAGGTTTTCCAAGGAGGGAATACTTTAGCTTGATCCGGATTTCTTCTTCTTGAAGTACTTAGAGTGCTTAAAGTATGGCTTGATTCCTTATGGCAGCTTCTGTGGGGATTATGATTTTAAATTTTTGTACTCTGATGATTTTCTGAACAAGACTGTTATTTATCTACTTGAGTTTTTGGTAAAGATGTAACCAAACTGATTTCTGTTTTCCGCTGTAATAAAGTTATAATTTCTCAAGTATTGTTTATCTGTCTTGTAAATTTTCTGTTCTGTTTACTAAAATGCTCCACCAAAGTTATGGCATTCCCTTTGTGAGTGTCCTTAACGGAGGTGGGGTGTTTCACAACGTAACCTCACCTGCACTGAAAACAAAACAGCGGGTTCCGGTAATTGAGTGGCTCAAACACAGTCAGAGGACGAGCAACAGCAGGAAGGGGAGGTAGACGTGCCTTGCAACGGCGATCGCCAGTGGTGCGGCAATGTAAGGTGGAGTGACGACAGAGTTGTGCTTAGATAAATGGAATCATATCAATTCCGCATTTTTCGAGTTTTGTGGGGCCTACGGGACGAGTTTCTGGACATGGATGGTCGGAGATGGGAGCCTGCTCTCTAGTGGTCATGGGGATGGAGGTGGCTCGGGTTCCAATGCCTATGGGAAGAGGCGGCGGTCATTGAAAGGGGGAGGGACTGTTCGCGTTTCACAGAAGTAAGAAAGAAAAGAAAAAAAGAATAAGGGAAGAATGGATGGGATTGGGAAAAACATGAAGCTGCCTGCATGGGTTTTTTGAATGCAACATAAGAAAATAGGTAAGAGTGCAGACAGTTCGATCAAAGGAGAAGGTGGACAGAAATTGAGTAACGGGGTGTTACGTGCATGAGTAGTGCATAGAGGAGTTGTTCCAGAAGCTTCCGGGTAGAAGAGGAAGTGGTACCTGGGTTCGCAACGGACAGAAAAATAAAATAAAATAAGAAGTAAATCAGGATTCAAAGTTTGCAAATGGGAAGAATGACTGGAATATCAAATGCATGGGAGTGGGAGGAATTCACGTGTGGGGTTAGGTTAGTGCTTGGGAACGTGGGCTTTGAGATTGTTGGGCTTGCAGGCCTTGCGCTAATCACAAAAAAAGGAGAAGAATTTGCGTTAGAAGCAGGAAATAGTGTAGGAGGGAAGGAGAGAATTATAAACAGGATGGGAATGTTTTGAATGGTGGAGGACAGGCGTGGAGTGGAAAGGAAGCAGTATATAGCGCATGGGGTTATTCATTTAAGGATGTGGACTGAATGTTGTGGCATGGTCCAATGGGCCTCGGGTTCTTTTTCAATATTTAGAAGAAGAAAAAAATGCAAAGAAGGATTTGGAAAAAAAAGGGAAACCTGGACAGATCAGCAGCATCCCAACATGGAAGAGATATATATTGTGGCAATAATTATAATTAGGTAAGTTAATTAGGATTTATTTATATATGAACTATAATTAGTTTATCCAACCAGAATTTTATATGAACATATATAATTAGAGTTAATTCTAATAAAGAATATTAATTATTTAAAATTAGACCGTTAACTGATTTATTTATAACTTATTCATACAATGTCGAAATCAAACCAGGCCAAAAGCTTTGAAACCATATTGCGAAGCACTGCATCCTAGAATTGGAATGAACGGAACTGGTAGCAGTTGTTATCTCGTCGAACGGAAAACCAGGTGAGTTAAACTCACTCAGTTATCCCACTTATAATTATTATAAGTCGGGTTTTATTGTTTGTGTGCTATATTTGCTATTTATTTACTGATTGATGGTTGTTTGTTGAATATTAATTTATATTGTTTAAATTAAACGGTTGTTTAATTTAAATAAAATAAAAATAGTTATTTTAACGATTAATTCCAATGAAGACAACTTACCTTGTTGGTTACGTTTATAATAATATAAATGTTTAAAATTGAATTGGATGCTTGACTTGTTGTTCGTTGACCATTACTAGTTGAATTAATTATTCATATTGATTGTAATTGGTCGTATTGGATTAACCAATCGAATACAGGGAAAAACAGGTTGGAGGAATCAAACCAGATTCCTCAAATTTATTGTTTGTTTTCAAGTTATATCACATATACTGTTTAACCAACCTGATTGGAGGATGGATTGATTATTGATTGTTGAACCCTTGATATTAACCAATGTGTAATACTGGTTGAGGATTGGGCAGTAGATGGCCTAAACTTTACATCGCTTTTATAAAGAATGTTTTATCGTAAGGTGAATCGAGAGAAATGAAATTGTGAAATTTATTTTTATAACTCGAAAATACATTTTGAAATATATTATTTTAAATGAAGTTTATGAAAAGAAAATAAACCAACCACAAATATATATTGATTTTTATAACCACCAATCACCATTGATTTAGCAAAAGCTGGCCGTGTGCGACGCACACGCCTCATCTTGATTGTGAAATGAATTACCAAAATTTGTCGTATGCGACGCACACGCCTCATCTTAATTGTTAAATGAATTATCAAAATTTGTCGTGTGCGACGCACACGCCTCATCTTAATTATTAAATGAATTACCAAAATCTGCCGTGTGCGACGCACGTGCCTCAGTTTAACTATGAAATGATTGATAAAGCTAATTCTTATATTGCTAGAATTGTTAAACAAGTGGGCAAAGATTTATGTAACAATTAATAACTGAGATTAATTATTTTTAAGTAATCCAAGCAGTAATGAATATAACTGGATTTTAAAGTGATTTTATCAACGAGTTTACCTTTAAACCAACAAGTGGGGTAAATTAAGTTATAAGCGAATTTTAAGCAAATGAGATAAGCTTAAAATAAAGATTACTTAATATCGAATTAAGTAAAGTAAATCAAGATGAAAAAGAGTTTCATATTAAACCAATTTTGTATAAACAAGTTTATAAAAAAGGAGAGATGGGAATTTAAAGCCTTAATTATAAATTAACGTTACTTAATAATGGTATTAAGTAAAATTGATGAGATTTAAAATACAATTTCCCAGAATGAATGATGGAAAGGGTTAGAAAAAGGATTCCTGTAATGGAATTGGGTAAAGGATCGAGTAATAGGATTTGTAATAAAAATCCAGATAATGGAGCAAATAGTTAAAGAAGTTAAAGTTTAAAAGTTGAAGTTTTATTATCATTTACTAAATCAATAAATTTAGTGATAATAGTATATTTGAAAAGGAGGTTTCAATAATAAGAAGGTTTTATAAAACCGTATTTTAAATAAATAGTGAAGGGGTATTTGTTGGAACTAGAATGAATAGTGGTTTTTGAATTACAGTTCATATTTATCTTAAGATAAGAACGTTGTTGATCAAGGTCTGAGAGGTAATTAAAATACCCCAACTTGAAGACTTTGGGATTATTGGAGGATGATATGAGTTGTAACGATAAAGATGTTAGAAGTGATTTATTATGAGAAATAATAATGCGATGTTATTCGAGGATAGATGTGACGAGATTTCATTATAAAGGAAATAACAGGATTTTAGGAAATATAGGTACTGATATTTCCAAAGTAACGGAAATAAAATGGCTAGAGAATATGAAATGATATTTTTCATAATCAAGGTAATAAAAGGAGTTATGAAAATATAACGATATTTTCGAAGTAAAGAAATGAGTTTATAGTGAGTTATTTTAAAAGGATAAGCGACGATGATTGTTTTCAAAATAACAAAACAAAAAGAGATTTCGTAAAGATTGTTTTACGAATGATACGATGGATCGATTTTCCAATTATAAATAATAAGTAATGTTGCAGCAAATAATTTGAATGATAATTGGATATGATTATAAGATATTGTTCTAAATATTAAATAGAAATGATTTGAGAATATTTGTATACTAAAATAAGAAGTGAATAACGTGTTGAAAGATTTAGACGTTTTAATTAACCATTCATTAGTTATTTCTAACTAAAAAGGGCCAAGTGGCACTGTGTTCTCAACCAGTAGATCCATTTTATTTTGTTTATTTAATAGTTAAATAACCGACTATCAAAATCTTGCCCGTATGATTGTTGGTACAGAAAGACCGGGATCGAATTTATCTTCGAAAACCAATCTGACCAATAAATACGAATACATGGAAGATGCTATTCAAGATGGAGAAATTGAAGACCGTGGATCTTCATAAAACAGTAGAATTACTTACAATCTCTGGTTGATCACTAGAGATATACTGTGATTCTGTCGTGGTTAAAATTTACGGATTGCAAGGACTACTCGCTACTAATTCTTGGGGTGATACCTATATTGGATGTAGTAGGAGGGTGCCTTCGGTTCATCCTATTCCTGGATGACTCGTATGGATGGATGTCTGATAGAGTATTTCCAGAAAGGTCACGTTCGTTGATTTCTTCAACCGTACCAAGAGTGGAGGCGAAGAAGGAAACTTCTTTTAGCCAACACGTAATGTATTATTGTGGACGTCAATTAGTGATTTTGATGGATCTGACAATATGGCATTCAAAGTGGATGGAGACATGCTATGCTGAAGAATACGCTTAACTTCTAGCCTCATCAACCGGGAATGGTAAAAATCGGGTAGGTCGCATGGCTATGTAGGTCGCCCTTATTAGGGTGTATTGTCACCATCTAGAGAATATTCATATTTGTCTTCTTTTCGCTTCTGTATCTCCCGGGAATGGTTATGTTGGATCCAACCGTAGGTGATAATATATTCGAAACATTCAAGGTTAAGTGAATGGCCGGTCATGTTTAGCCTGAGTTGCAAGATGTTCTTGTTGAACTCGGTGTATTCCTCTCTAGAGATACACTGTCGGAATGGTGGTTGCCCATACCTTGCCATGGAAATCCATTCTCCAATAAGAGCCCGCGATTTTGATTGTATACTATATATGTAGAGCGTGAGATGCAAGCATTCTGCTAAATTGATATTTATTTGTATTTAGACACTATTATAATATCAGAAAAGATATTGATTTCAAAAATATTTTGGGTTATCGTAAGGTAAAAAACCGTCTGTACTTTTGTGTGGATTTGGTCTTACGATTATCCTTTTCTTTTGAAAAGATTTTGACTCTAAAAATCAAGTTGTGTGACACCTTTAAACTTAGTGTGTTTTTCTCACTTTGGTTCACCAGACTGCTCCGTGTATTTGTAATACTCGGGTTAGATCGGGTTGTACAGGTTCAGGTTATTGGATGCTGTGAAGTCTAGAGACGAGCTGGAGAAGTCCAGACATATGATATCTTGTATTTATTCCGTTGTGTGTTGTATACGAGGACTGATATTTGTAACTGTCCAGATGTTTTGTTGTACTCTGAAATTTTGTAAGTTTTCAAGCTCTCTATAAAGATTATTTCTATAATATATTTTGTTCCGTTGCGATGTGAGAATCTGATTATGTGTTGGGTTCTTCTTCTTACTCTTCTATTCTAATATTTCTTTCTTTCTTATCTCACTCCCTAACTTCTTTCTAATAACTATCTGTGTTATCGATACTTGAGTTTCAACAAGTGATACAGGATCTATATTATTGCCAGAATTCGGGCTCGAATTCCCGCAGGTCGTTACATAAACCAATATAAGAATGTATGGTAAATTAAGCCAAATAAATCAGATTTGAACTGAATTGAAATTGATTGAAATTGCATGCATATACATGTATATACAATGAACAGGTCATTGCAGGGAAGCTAAGTAAAGGAATAAAATTGTATGCCCAACAAATAGGTACATGTTTACTATTTTCTTGCATTTGGATGATTTTATGAGCCGCTTGGCTTTTTCTTTTTCTTTTGGATTGATGAGGGCCCTGTGTGGCTAGCTCCGGTTTCAAATATCAGCCCGCACAAAGGAGGTTTGCGAAATTTTTCGAAAATTTAGGGTGTTAACCATATTTTTGAGAAATTAGAAAATTCTTAAAAACTGAAAAGTTGAAGAATGAAAGTTGTGTTGGTTGGTTAAACAACTTTCAGCTCCGTTCCTTTTCGAGGACGAAAAGATTTTAAGTGGGGGAGATTGTAACAACCCAGATTTTCAACACCAATTTAAAATTTTTATTTTAGCAATTTTAATGAATTTTGAATATTTAAATTGATTTATTTTAAATAACAACGACTAAAAATTTATTTTAATCGAAGTTAGAATGTATAAATTTATTTTAATTATAAACCGAGCCTGAAATGGAGCGGCAGTTTGAAAGTTCGATTTTAAATTTCAACTGAATGTAAAGGATTCAAAATAAATCGGATTTCAATAAAACAAGAAATATTTGAATCTGTTTAATAATATCTTTCTAACAGATGTAAAAAACTGAGATTTCACTTTATAAATTGAAAATTATGTCCAGTTTAAAATTCAGAATAGTCACTATGGAATTTATATATATTTTATATAATATATAGCCCTTAAAAATAGCCATTTTGCAAACGACCTCCGTTTTCGACGAAACCACTTTTTTTGGATTTGGAATGTCAAATTATTGCTAGATTCCAATTTTCATAATTTTTGGAATCAATATGTGAGCGTGGCAAGAGAAAACGTGTTTTGTCAATTTCAGTTGAATTGGATTGACCAGAAAATGGCCATTTTTCAAACGGTCTCCAAATTTGACAAAATTAGTTTTATTAGGATAGTATCAACAAAACAAAGTCAGAAATAATTTTTCTGTAATTTTTGGAGTCAGTATGTAGCCCCAGTAAATTGAAATGAATGTTTAAATTAAATATATATTGATTTGTACTTTAATTTTGATGAAAACTAATCGAAACAGTCGAATTGACTTACGAACATATCCCATTGTGTTCGGAATGGGGGTATTTAGCTAGGGTCGACAGTTGTTGGGCTTGGTTTGGAATTCATATCAACAGGAGGGTATTTTTGGATTTAAAATAATAAAATATAATATAAATTTTATATAAACCCCCCCCCCCCATTTTTCCAAAAACCCTAATTCCCAAATAGTCGCCGTCGTTTAGAATGAAAGGTGGAAAACAGCTCGAAATTTTAATCCAAAATCCCGATCAAATTACAGAGATTTGAACCCTAGTTCTATAGGGGATTTTGTAGAGATTCTTCCCCTCTTTAATTCATACCACTATGATCGAGTATCATGAAGTATTAGGCGCAGATTATTTCCCCCAAATCAGCTTCATTCGAACTGAAATCGCGGGTGCTAGGGAGGTGCGAGTTGCACCATGGCGAAGGCGCGGGGAAGTGGCGCAGAGGTGGAGGCCATGGCGGGGTCGGATCGATCATCGGTGGCCAGAATCTGGTGCGGTGGCGTGAAGATGGAATCAAACTTATAGGTTTGGTTACAAAGAGGAGCGATGGGTTAAAATGAAGAAGAGGGTTAAGTTTTTTATTTATTTAATTAAAATTTAATTATCTCGTAAAGTAATTAATCTTTAAACTCTAATATCTTTCACATACGAGATCCAAATTCAACGAAACTGGATCCGTTGCGATCGTGGGTGTAACACCCCACCTCCGCCAATACCACTGTTGCAAGGGCACTAGCTTTGGAGGGGCGTTAAACGAGGTAAACATGCATGCAGATATCACAAGACAGAACATATAAGTAAAACAGAGTAAGTAAAGCAGCGGATAAAACTAGTATTTCAAAACCATAGTCAAGTTACATCAAAGTACTGAGTCATTATTTTCCACAAAACAAAGTCTAGAAAAACATAAACTGAAAACTGGAAATAACATAAAGTAAACTATCCCCAAAGCAGAATAAAGCCATAGCATGCTCAAGTCCAAACCGTACATGAGCTATCCAGAAAAGCAGCTAAAGATCCAAGCTAGGTACCAGTGTTCCCACCCTGTAAACCTGGGGGGGGAAACGGAAGAAAAGAGGCAAAAGAAAACGGGTCAGTCAAAAGACTGGTAAGTCCTATCTACTATTAGTATAAAAACTAGTAAAGTTAGCTGGACATGTAAAACAGAGATGAGACATAGGGTGTTAACTGGCATGGTGAAAAGTTAACAAGATGGATCAAGTGTGGCATCGCATATACAAGGTTAAGTTGCACCAGGTGTGTACTAGTATTCCAATCCATGTCAAGTACAAACAAGAGATGATCCCTTGGCCCAAAGCTGGCCCAATATCATGAGGTGACCTAAATCAAGGTCCAACTACTCGGTCTAGTCGATCGGCTCCCAAAAAGCCTAACTCGTCAAGTGTCGGTGTCATACGGCCCAATCACGAAGTGTAGTCAAACTGTGCTAGGTCCACCCTAGGGTGTATCAAGCCCTAGGGTGTCAACCACAGACACAAATCAAGCACGCACAGTCTAAACCTACGGGTGCCCGTGTCTGCTTTTTCAACTCCGGACCATGTGCACGACCATAGTCCGCCTGAACCTACACCGGCGCACCTACTCAGCCGTCGTTTTGGTCGCTTACATGTCAGCCCAGTAATCGTGCCCCACCCTAGCCTAGTCCCTAGGGTATCATGATACAATCAAGAGGGTTACTGGTGAAAAGGACCTCGTAACTAGGATTTCCTAACGGGTTAAATGTGGTTAACCCGATCCAATCAAGCATCAAGTTGGTTAAGCGTACCCAAGGTTCATGACTTAACCCTATCAACCCATCGTGTTCATGTTGGTTAAGTGTTACGTGGTCCATGACTTAACCCTATCATGTGGCATTAATTAATTTAATGCACCTTAACCTCTCACATTAGACCTTGTTGTGGTTACTAGTTAAGCCGGGCGGGTCCGGGTAGCTTTACACCACAACCTAGTCTAACCTCGGGTTTAAGCACAACATGACCAACTACTCACATTGGGTCCTATTGTTTGTAGCCACTAGTTAAGCCGGTCGGTTCCGGGTAGATTTATGCTACAAACTCAACCCAACCTCGAGTTGGCCACACTCATCTTTTCTAAGTGTCATGTCCATCATTATGTTTACAAACATAATCACAAGTCAATGTTCATGTCATATTTTAAAACCATGTTTTCATGTCATTAATATTACCCAAACCCAACGCATTCCCATCGCATGTACGTTTCGCATAACATAGCATAGATCAAAAGAGGGAACTTGGCAAAAGCATGACAAAAAGGGCATAAGGTAATAAGGTTGGCCACAAGTTAGACATGGTGGCATATGAGGCATAAATATGTTCATTTAAACTTGCATGTTACATTATAAGCCTCAAAACATGCATAACATTCAAACTTAGCAAATAGGTGATACATGGTCCTCGATGACATAGAATGATTGCTAGAAGTTCGCATATTACATTATATGCAAGTTATCATAAAGGTTATGAGAGTTCTCATGTTGCATAATGCAACATTTCAACATAAAGCTTATAGCTTTTAGCCCACAAGGTCAAGGTGATAGCTTTACCAACATGCATAGAATAAACTTATGCATAACATGATAGAATCAAAGCACATATCATATTTAGGCCCAAACTCAAACTTGCAACATATCACATTTAACTTCATAGTTAGAATCTAAGAGTAGTATAGGGCTTACTATGCTATGAAGACTTATAAAATATAAATAAGATTGAGACGAAGCCACTAGCAACTCTAAACACTCCCAAATGATAAGCTCCAATGAAAACCCTTGAGAAACAAGCAAAAGATCCTTGCTTTGATGAAGAAAGATTGAACTTTGGCCTTAAATCAAGCTTAGAAACTCTCAAACAAGCTTAGGAACTCTCATATGAATGAAGATGGAGGCTATGACAAGAGGGTGGAGGCCATGATTAAACATTTTGGCATAGTTTAGTTGTAGGATTGATTTATGATGACTTAGGCTAGGTATTAGGGTCCTTTTATAGAAGATTAGGTTAGTTTAGGCCATAGGATTAACCCTAATTCAGATCTGGGCCATCAATTCACGTCAGAAACTTCTAGAACTGGACCAGAGACAAGTGCAGGTGCACCAAGCCAGGATGGCTCGGCCACCCGTGTCGACAGGGGTGTCGACTGGGCAATCGACACCACCCAGGGTGTGTCGACACCCCAGTCGACTCCCATGTCGACTTGGGGTTTTGGTGGGAGGTTTTCCCGCCCATGCTTTCTGGCTCCAGATTTGATTTTTGAACCTGATTTTTAAATTTAAATTTTCTGAAAACTTCAACGGGCCATAGCTTGGTCATACGGACTCCGATTTTCGAAAACTCGGACTCTATTTCGCGTATTTTTCCGAGACGAACGCAATGGCACAGCCCGTTTCCCCTGATTCAGATTTTATCATTTAATTCTGCCTTGATTTATGTTATAATATGTTATTCAAAATACGGGTTGTTACATTCTCCCCACCTTAAAGGATTTCGTCCCCGAAATCTTCAAGTTAGGAAGAACGTATCCTACCATCCATCATCCGTCTACTCAAAACATCATCCATGTGCAGTCAATGTCCTTAACAAATTCTAAATGCTGTATGATTATATGCAAAGGTGTGTGTATATGTACTTATCTAATGCGACAATCAGGCGGTTACTGATTCAGTAAACCCCCTTAATGCAAAGTATGTTAGTGAAATGAGTCCATATGTATGCAAAATCCTAACATAATTTATAATCTCTACATGAGTGCACATAACATTCGTCCATATGCAACATTCACGTGATAGCATAACAAGTTTCATCCATGAATAAGTATAAGCACTCATGCATATGCAATATGAAAGTGTGTGAGCCGATCTTAGTGCCTAATGTGTATCATGCATCCACGAGTTTCCACTTGCAAACACTTGCAACCACTTGCAAACATTAAGCATAACATGTTTCAAATACATGTTTCATCCAAAGGGTTTCTACCTAAGGTTCTTATGACAAGGCTAACGAGATAATAAGATAATCAGGATAAACATGGATAGCAAAAAGGAAGATATGCAAAAGGAAAAGAGGTCGAGAATGTACCCTCAAAAAGAAATGGATAAAGCCCATGCATCTTCTCCTCGGTTTCCCAAGTTGCATCCTCTTCGGCTTCACTCCACTGTACTTTCACCAATTTGACTTCTCGATTTCTTAGCTTCTTGATCTCTGTTCCCAAGATACGAATCGGAGCTCTCCTCAAGGTTGCCTCTTTCTCTACCTCCACGTCTTCAAGAATGCTTGGTTCAACCACCTCAGCGGACTCATGTAGGCACTTTCGGAGATGCGAGACATGAAAGACATTATGCACTCCGGCTAGCTTCTCGGGTAATTCCACCTTATAAGCCATCTTCCCAATCCTCTCTATGATAGGGAAGGGTCCTACGAACCTTGGTGCCAGCTTCCCAACTGCTCCAAAACGTACCACATTACGCAAAGGAGAGACCTTCACGTAAACCATATCCCCAACTTCGAATTCTAAATCTGTCCTTCGCTTGTCAGCATAGGATTTCTGTCGGTCTTGGGCCGCTTTCATCCGTCTTCTCACCAATTCAACTTTCTCGGATGTGTCCCGTATCATATCGGGCCCAAGTATGAGCCTATCCGTTGTCTCCCACCAATAAGATGGTGACCTACACGGCCTCCCATACAAAGCTTCAAATGGTGCCATCCCTATGCTAGCTTGATAGCTATTATTATAAGCAAACTCTACAAGAGGGAGGTGGTCTTCCCAAGTACCACCAATGTCAAGAACACAAAGCCTCAAAAGATCTTCTAGCACTCTATTCACCCTTTCGGTTTGGCCATCCGTCTGAGGGTGATAGGCTGTACTCAGATTCAATCGCGTACCCATCGCTTCTTGCAAACTATTCCAGAACTGGCTAGTGAAAATTGGGTCACGATCGCTAACTATGCTAGAAGGAACTCCATGCAACCGCACTATCTCTCGAAGATAAACAGATGCTAGCCATGATGCGGTCCTCTTGCTCTTCACTGGAATGAAGTGAGCACTCTTTGTAAGTCTATCAACTATGACCCATATGCTCGTATTCCCTTTCCTTGATCTAGGCAATCCGTCCACAAAATCCATAGAGATACTTTCCCACTTCCATTGCGGGACCTCTAATGGATGTAATAGCCCACCAGGTTTCTTCGACTCAGCTTTCCCTTGTTGGCACACCATGCACTTTGAAACATACTCTGCCACATCCTTCTTCATTCCAGCCCAAAAGAAAATGCGCTTCATATCCCTATACATCTTATCTCCTCCAGGATGTAAAGTCATCTTCGAGTGATGCGCTTCTTCGAGAACTTTATGCACCAAGTCTCTTACTTGTGGAACGCATAGCCTTCCATCACGCCTTAGCCAACCCTTGTCATCAATAGTATATCTAGCAAGGTGGCTAGACGTCTCACCACGAATCAACTTGTCCATGATCTCGACTATCTGCGGATCTTCCTTCTGCGAAGCCCCAACCTGATCAAGAAGTATAGGTCTAAGCTCAAGGGATGCTAACGAACCAGTCATCGACTCAACAGCTGGTGAGAAATCAAAGGTTACCAAGAACTCTAGGCTCCTCATCTCAATAAACAAGGGACTCAAAGTCAACCTACTTCTGCTTAATGCATCTGCCACGACATTACCCTTGCCAGGGGTATAAGCTATCTCGAAGTCATAAGATGCCAAGAATTCCATCCACCTTTGCTGCCTTAGATTCAGATCTTTCTGCGAGAAGAGGTATTTGAGCGACTTGTGATCAGTATACAACTCAAACCTTTCTCCCAGGAGATAGTGGCGCCAGGATTTGAGTGCAAAGATAATCGCTGCCAACTCTAAATCATGAGTGGGATAGTTCTTCTCATGAACTTTAAGTTGCCTACCCCCATAACATATCACTCTTCCCTCTTGCATCAGAACCGCACCTAACCCCGTGCCACATGCATCGGCGTACACGGTAAACATCTTACCGCCATCAGGTAATGCCAAAACTGGAGCTGTGGTAAGGGCCCTCTTGAGCTTTTGAAAAGCAAGCTCACACTCTAAATCCCACGCAAAGACTAAGTTCTTCTTCGTCAACTTAGTAAGAGGGGCTGAAATCTTAGCGAAGTCCCTGATGAACTTCCTATAGTAGCCCGCCAGACCGAGAAAGCTTCTTACTTCGGTTGCATTCCTAGGAGTCTTCCAGTCTTGAACTGCAACCACTTTCGCGGGATCCACAGCTATGCCTTGCTTAGAGACTATATGTCCAAGAAACCGGACTTCCCTTCTCCAAAAATGGCATTTGGAGAACTTGGCTTTCAACTGATGAACTCTAAGCGTATCCATCACTTCCTTGAGATGTCTAGCATGTTCTTCCTCATCCTTTGAGAAGATCAGAATATCATCCACGAAGACAACCACGAACTTGTTAAGGAACTCCCTGAACACCCTACTCATCAAATCTACGAAGTAGGCAGGTGCATTAGTCAAACCGAATGGCATGACAAGCCATTCAAAGAATCCATCTGGAGTCCTAAACGCAGTCTTATCAATACTATCCTCAGCCACTCTAAGCTAATGGAATCCGGTGGCCAGATCGAGCTGAGAGAAAACAGAAGCACCAACAAGCTGGTCAAAGAGGTCATCAATCCTCGGTAACGGGTGCCTATTCTTCTTTGTCAGCTTGTTCAACTCTCGATAATCAACACATAGACGAAGCGAACCATCCGCTTTAGTAGTGAATACCACCGGAGCACCCCATTCAGAAATGCTTCGCCTAATAAAATTCTTCTCAAGCAGCTCCTTGATTTGCTTACTGAGCTCTCTTCTTTCTCGCGGGGCCATGTGCCTAACGGGCAATGATACTGGCTTGGCATTATCAACAAGATAAATGCGAAAATCTATCTCTCGTTTAGGGGGTAACCCCTTAACCTCTTCAAAGACATCAGGATAGTCTCGGACCACCCTTACAGATTGCAGATCATTGATGGACGAGTCAAGAGATTCAAGATAACATAACATGACGGGATCTCTAGGGTTACAAGAAATTTCTAGGGTATTACCGAGGCGAGTCATGAGCCTCACCACCCTATGCTCACAATCGAGAATGGCTCCATAATTGGACAACCAATCCATGCCCAAGATCAACCCGTATCCCGTGAATCCGAGAACATAAGCATTACACGTGAATTCTACGATCAAGATAGAAATCCTCAAATCCATACAAATCATAGATAAATGGGCGGAACCCCCAATTGGATTTGAAACACTAACGGGATCCTCAACTAGACTAGTACTTAGGTGCAAACTTTCAACCAGATCAGAAGAAATAAAACTATGCGATGCGCCAGAATCAAATAAGGTGCGAACAGGATAATCAGAAATGTAAACAAGACTTTCTACAGAAATACTACCTCGGTCCTGAACTGGAACAGTGTTGAGAGCATGCACTTGCCCTCCAGAAGGTCCTGCACGCTGAGCCTGCCCTTGCCCTTGTCCTTGCTTCTTGGGGCAATCCTTGCTAAGGTGTCCAGGCTATCCACAGTGAAAGCATTCGCCCAACTTCCTCTTCTTCTTTCTGCAATCCTTGGCTATGTGCCCAACAATCCCACAGAAGTTGCATTTTCTTGGGTCCTTTGCCTTGGCCTTGTTGCCCTTGTTGTTCTTGTTGTTCTGATTGCCCTGATTTCCTCCCCACTTGGAGTCCATCTTCTTGGTTTGAGTCTCATTAGTCTTGACTTCCTTCTTGCCATTCTTATCGTCTCCTTGAAGCAATGCCATGTCTACTAGGCATTCAAAAGTGGCCCCCATGGGTATATGAGATAGGGCTAAACCTTGTAATGGCTCATTCAACCCTCGTGCAAAGCGTAAAGCCTTCTTCTGGGGAGTATTAACCATGTCCAAACCGAATCGAGCGAGCTGGTTAAACTTATTCACATACTCCCTCACTGTCATGTCCCCTTGCTTCAAAGATATAAACTTCTCCAATTGCAGATTCGCCTCAGCTGATGATAGAAACTTATGTCCAAATCTTGTCCTAAAGTCGGCCCAAGTCTCTATAGGCCTAGTAGCATTGGTGACCTCCCACCAATAAGCAGCTTCTTCTTTTAATAACCATGCTGCCAATAAAACCTTCCTATGGTCTTCCACATCAAAGATAGCGAAAAGATCTTCAGTTTCTTTCAACCAATTTCGTGCCTCCACAAAAGTCTCCGTCCCAATGAAATTCTTGCCACCCATCGCCTTAAAGTCCTTGCAAACCTTTGCGAAATCTGCTTGTGGATGCTGAGGAGGAGGAGGAACCTCAGTTACGGTGGGGGTATTTGCTGGGCCCGCATCGTTGGCCCTAGCTTTCAAGTACCTCCGGAACCATCCGGGAATGGTCACTCCCTCGGGAAGGTTAAGATCGGCCATACTGAAAAAGGAAAAGATAGATTTAGAATGAGGAAACGAAGGATAGTGCTAATGGCTTTTGGGGAATAGCCTTTTAAAATAACTAGACTTTTCTTGGAAAATACTTAATTGGTTTTGAAAATAGTTTTCCAAAAAGGTAAGTTTTAAAAACACTTTTGCTCAAATCTTGTAAACCTTATGCTCTGATACCAAATGTAACACCCCACCTCCGCCAATACCACTGTTGCAAGGGCACTAGCTTTGGAGGGGCGTTAAACGAGGTAAACATGCATGCAGATATCACAAGACAGAACATATAAGTAAAACAGAGTAAGTAAAGCAGTGGATAAAACTACTATTTCAAAACCATAGTCAAGTTACATCAAAGTACTGAGTCATTATTTTCCACAAAACAAAGTCTAGAAAAACATAAACTGAAAACTGGAAATAACATAAAGTAAACTATCCCCAAAGCAGAATAAATCCATAGCATGCTCAAGTCCAAACCGTACATGAGCTATCCAGAAAAGCAGCTAAAGATCCAAGCTAGGTACCAGTGTTCCCACCCTGTAAACCTGGGGGGGAAACGGAAGAAAAGAGGCGAAAGAAAACGGGTCAGTCAAAAGACTGGTAAGTCCTATCTACTATTAGTATAAAAACTAGTAAAGTTAGCTGGACATGTAAAACAGAGATGAGACATAGGGTGTTAACTGGCATGGTGAAAAGTTAACAAGATGGATCAAGTGTGGCATCGCATATACAAGGTTAAGTTGCACCAGGTGTGTACTAGTATTCCAATCCATGTCAAGTATAAACAAGAGATGATCCCTTGGCCCAAAGCTGGCCCAATATCATGAGGTGACCTAAATCAAGGTCCAACTACTCGGTCTAGTCGATCGGCTCCCTAAAAGCCTAACTCGTCAAGTGTCGGTGTCATACGGCCCAATCACGAAGTGTAGTCAAACTGTGCTAGGTCCACCCTAGGGTGTATCAAGCCCTAGGGTGCCAACCACGGACACAAATCAAGCACGCACAGTCTAAACCTACGGGTGCCCGTGTCTGCTTTTTCAACTCCGGACCATGTGCACGACCATAGTCCGCCTGAACCTACACCGGCGCACCTACTCAGCCGTCGTTTTGGTCGCTTACATGTCAGCCCAGTAATCGTGCCCCACCCTAGCCTAGTCCCTAGGGTATCACGATACAATCAAGAGGGTTACTGGTGAAAAGGACCTCGTAACTAGGATTTCCTAATGGGTTAAATGTGGTTAACCCGATCCAATCAAACATCAAGTTGGTTAAGCGTACCCAAGGTTCATGACTTAACCCTATCAACCCATCGTGTTCATGTTGGTTAAGTGTTACGTGGTCCATGACTTAACCCTATCATGTGGCATTAATTAATTTAATGCACCTGAACCTCTCACATTAGACCTTGTTGTGGTTACTAGTTAAGCCGGGCGGGTCCGGGTAGCTTTACACCACAACCTAGTCTAACCTCGGGTTTAAGCACAACATGACCAACTACTCATAATGGGTCCTATTGTTTGTAGCCACTAGTTAAGCCGGTCGGTTCCGGGTAGATTTATGCTACAAACTCAACCCAGCCTCGAGTTAGCCTGTAACACCCCACCTCCGCCAGGGTGACTCTTGCAAGCACACTAGCTTCGGAGGGGCGTTTAAACAAGGTAAACATGCATGCAGATATCACAAGACAGACTATATAAGTAAAACAGAGTATTAAAGCAGCGGATAAAATTAGCATTTCAAAACCATAGTTAAGTTACAACAAAGTACTTGATCATTATTTTCCAACAAACAAAGTCTAGCATAAACTGAAAAACTGAAATACATAAAGTACTATCCCCAAAGTGAAGTGATAAACCATAGCTAGCTCAATGTCCAAAACCGTACATGAGCAAATCCAGAAAGCAAGCTAGAAAGATCCAAGTTAAGCTCCAATGTTCCCACCCTGAGAACCTGAGGGGGGGAAACGGAAGAAAAGAGGCGAAAGAAAACGGGTCAGTCAAAAAGACTGGTAAGCCCTACTACTATCTGTCTATGAACTAGTAAAGTTAACTGGCATGAGAAGCTGAGATGAACATAAGGATAACAACATACTGGCATGGTGATTAACTAACAAGATAGATAAAGGTGTCATCGCATAATCAAGGTTAAGTTTTGCACCACGGGTGTACTAGCATTCTAACATGTCAAGTAAAAACAAGAATTGATCCCTTGGCCCAAGCTTGGCCCAATATAATGAGGTGACCTAAATCAAGGTCCAGCTACACAGTCTAGTCGATCGGCTCCCTATAAGCCTAACTCGTCAAGTGTTGGTGTCATGCGGCTTAATCATGTAATGTAGTTGACTGTGCAGGGTCCACCCTAGGGTGTATCTGGCCCTACGGTGTAACCCTCTGACACCATACCATGATGCACAGTCCAAACCTACCGTTGCCCTTGTTCAACTCCGGACTTGATGTGCACGACCATGGTCCGCCTGAACAACCGGGGCATCATTCAGCCGTCTCTTTTGGTCTCTTACAATCAGCCCAGTAATCGTGCCCCACCCTAGCCTAGTCCTAGGGTCTTATGATACATCTAGAAGGTTACTGCTGAAAAGGACCACGCAACTAGGGTTTCTTAACGGGTTAAATGTGGTTAACCCGATCCAAACGTGGATTAAATCGGTTAAGAGTACCCAAGGCTCCTGACTTAACCTCGATTAATCCATCAAGCCCAAATTGGTTAAGTATTAAGTGGACCATGACTTAACCCTAATCAGGAGGCATTAATTAACTTAATGCGCTTTAACCTCTCACATTAGACTTTGTTGTGGTTACTAGTTAAGCCGGGCGGGTCCGGGTAGCTTTATACCACAACTAGGTCTAACCTCGGGTTCGAGCACAACATGACCAACTTCTCACATTGGGTCCTATTGTTTGTAGCCACTAGTTAAGCCGGGCGGGTCCGGGTAGATTTATGCTACAAACTCAACCCAACCTCGAGTTGGCCACACTCATATTTTCTAAGTGTCATGTCCATTATGTTTCCAAAACATAATTACAAGTTAACATATCACGTCATGTTACAAAAATCATGTTCATGTCATTACGTTACCCAACCCCAACGTAATCCCATCGTTTACATAATCGCAACAACGCATAAAGGATAAAATAGGGAACTTGGCATAACCATGACATAAAGGTGTTGAAGCCACAAGTTTAACATGGTGGCATATGAAATGTACATATGTTCATATACTTGCATATTGCATTATTAGGCTTCAAAAGCATGCATAAAACCAAACTTAGCATATGAGTGATACATAGTGATAAATGACATGTAGAAGTTGCTAGAAGTTCGCATTTTGCCTCACATGCAAGTTATCATAAGAGATAAGATAACTTTCATGTTGCCAAAATGCAACCTTTAATATAAAGCTTGGAGCTTTATGCTCAAAACCTCAAGTTTAACTTGCATAACATGATAACATGATCAACCCAAACTTGCATAACATAGCAACATGTGTCATACATAATGATTAAACCAACTTGCATAATGATCATCCAAACTTGCATATAATGATCAACCAAACTTGCATATAATGATCAAACAAACTTGCATATAATGACCAACCAAACTTGCATATAATGATCAACCAAACTTGCATATAATGATCAACCCCAAACTTGCATCATTCATTTAACTTTAGAGTTCAAAGAAAGAAAGTAGAAAAGGGCTTACAATGCTATGAAGACACAAATAAATATTTATTATAAAGATTGAGACGAAGCCCTTATGCAAGCACCAAAAACCCAAATATGCAAGCTCCAAATGAAAACCCTTGAGCCAATTCAATAAAAACCCTTGCTTTGAAATAGAAATGTTGCAACTTGACTTGAATGCAAGCTAAGAACACTCATACAAGTTTGAAAACACTTGTATGAACTCAAAATCTCTCATAGAAATTAACTTAGAAACTTTAGCATGAGAGTGGAGGCCATGAGAGGAACAAATTTGGCATAGTTTAGTTGTAGGATTGAATAATGGTGATTTAGGCTAGGTTTAGGGGTCTTTTTATAGAGTTTTAGGATAGTATTAGCCATAGGATTAACCCTAGATTCAATCCAAGCCATCAAAGCACGTCTTGGGGAAGAAGTCAAGTGTAGGAACCATCTAGGGCCTTTAGATTAAAGCTGAACCATGAGAACCATTCAAATGCAAAATCTGCATTTGAGCGAATCGGCCAACGGGTTGACAGCCAAACACCCTGGATTAACCCCTAGTCGACCCAGCGAGCTCGGGTCGACCTCAAAAATCGGCCGGTTCGGTTATTCCCCTCTCCCAATTCGCTGTTTTGAACATTTTTGCATATTTATTTATTTAATTTTCAATTATATATATGTATATATCAATATATATATATTTCTCTGCGCAACCCATTTCACTTAATTAAGTATACTTTAATTTGTGAATTTTTCGTGAAACTTCGCGAGGCCATTTCTTGGTCATACGGACTCCGATTTTCGAAAACTCGGACTCTATTTCGCGTATTTTTCCGAGACGAACGCAATGGTACAGCCCGTTTCCCTTGATTCAGATTTTACTGTTTAATTCTGCCTCCATTTATGTTATAACATGTTTTTCAAAAATACGGGTTGTTACATTCTCCCCTCCTTAAAGGATTTCGTCCCCGAAATCTCCAAGTTAGGAAGAACGTATCCTACCATCCATCATCCATCTACTCAAAACATCATCCACGAGCAATCATTGTCCTTAAAAGATTCTAAATGCTGTATGATCATATGCAGTGGTGTGTGTATATGTACTTATCTAATGCGAAAATCAGGAGGTTACTGATTCAGTAAACCCCCTTAATGCAAAATATGTTAGTGAAATGAGTCCATATGTATGCAAATTCCTAACATAATTTATAATCTCTACATGAGTGCACATAACATTCATCCATATGCAACATCCACGTGATAGCATAACAAGTTTTCATCCATGAATAAGCATAAACACTCATGCATATGCGGTATGAAAGTGTGTGAGCCGATCTTAGTGCCTAACGTGTATTATGCATCCACGAGTATCCACTTGCAAACACTTGCAACCACTTGCAAACATCAAACATAACATGTTTCAAATACATGTTTCATCCAAAGGGTTTCTACCTAAGGTCCTCATGACAAGTTTAACGAGATAATAAGATAAACAGGATAAACACGGATAAAAGAAAGATATGCTAATTAGGAAGGAGGTCGAGAATGTACCCTCAAAAAGGAATGGATAAAGCCCACGCATCTTCTCCTCGGTTTCCCAAGTTGCATCTTCGTCGGCTTCACCCCACTGAACATTCACCAATTTGACTTCTCGATTCCTTAGTTTCTTGATCTCTGTTCCCAAGATACAGATCGGAGCTTTTCTCAAGGTTGCTTCTTTCTCTACCTCAATGTCTTCAAGAATGCTTGGTTCAACCACCTCAGCGGACTCATGCAGGCACTTTCGGAGATGCGAGACATGAAAGACATTATGCACTCCGGCTAGCTTTTCGGGCAATTCCACCTTATAGGCCATCTTTCCAATTCTCTCTACGATAGGGAAGGGTCCTACGAACCTTGGTGCCAACTTCCCAACTGCTCCAAAACGTACCACATTACGCAAAGGAGAAACCTTCACGAAAACCATGTCTCCCACTTCGAATTCCAAATCTGCCCTTCGCTTGTCAGCATAGGATTTCTGTCTATCTTGGGCCGCTTTCATCCTTCTTCTCACCAATTCAACTTTCTCGGATGTGTCCCGTATCATATCGGGCCCAAGTATAAGTCTATCTGTTGTCTCCCACCAACAAGATGGTGACCTACACGGCCTCCCATACAAAGCTTCAAATGGTGCTATCCCTATGCTGGCTTGATAGCTATTATTATAAGCAAACTCTACAAGAGGCAGGTGGTCTTCCCAAGTACCACCAAAGTCAAGAACACAAAGTCTCAAGAGATCTTCTAGTACTCTATTCACCCTTTCGGTTTGGCCATCCGTCTGGGGGTGATAGGCTGTACTCAGATTTAATCGCGTACCCATCGCTTCTTGCAAACTGTTCCAGAACTGGCTAGTGAAAATTGGGTCGCGATCGCTAACTATTCTAGAAGGAACTCCATGCAACCGCACTATTTCCCGAAGATAAACAGACGCTAGCCATGATACGGTCCTCTTGCTTTCCACCGGAATAAAATGGGCTCTCTTTGTAAATCTATCAATTATTACCCATATCCCATAAAGCCCAAATAGTTTGGTGGTGAACTTCTTCACCCCAACCATATATCACAAATAGGCTAGTCATACTCCTTAGGGGGTTTGTAACAGAACTTAGATTGAGGATAGGACTGAGAGGATATACTTAAAAGGTAGCATGCGAGTAAGCTCTACGGAACAATAGGGATCAAGGATATACTCTTAGAAAGAGATTAAATGCGCGTATCTAGACTTCAATCTTCTAAGCCGCATTTTCTTGTGCTTAATCCCATCGTGCCCTGACCGTCTTTTATCTTCGCAATTCCGTAGTTCTTAATTCTTGTTCCCAAAATATGAGTTAGAACTCATTTCACCGTTGCTTCTCATTCCACTTCCACTTATTCTTTGCCTAAAATACTTGGCTTAAACATAACTGCGTGCTCATGGTTCATGCAAGCTTTCCAAGATTCGTTAGTGAATCTTGGATCTCATTTACATACTATACGGTATCCCACGCAGAAAACTATCTCTTGAAAACAGTGCCAATCCACGTTGCCAAACTGGAGCTGAGGTAAGGGCTCTCTTGAGCCTTTGAAAAGCAAGCTCACACTCCAAGTCCCATGCACAGACTAAGTTCTTCTTCGTCAACTTAGTAAGAGGGGCTGAAATCTTAGCGAAGTCCCTGATGAACTTCCTATAGTAGCCCGCCAAACCGAGAAAGCTTCTTACTTCGGTTGCACTCCTAGGAGTCTTCCACAACCACTTTCGCGGGATCCACCGCTATGCCTTGCTTAGAAACTATATGTCCAAGAAACCGAACTTCCCTTCTCCAGAAATGACATTTGGAGAACTTGGCTTTCAACTGATGCGCTCTAAGCATATTCATCACTTCCTTGAGATGCCTAGCATGCTCTTCCTCATCCTTTGAGAAGATCAGAATATCATCCACGAAGACAACAACAAACTTGTTAAGGAACTCCCTGAACACCCTACTCATCAAATCTACGAAGTAGGCGGGTGCATTAGTCAAACCGAATGGCATGACAAGCCATTCAAAGAATCCATCTGGAGTCCTAAACGCAGTTTTATCAATGCTATCCTCAGCCACTCTAAGCTGATGGAATCCGGTGGCTAGATCGAGCTGAGAGAAAACAGAAGCACCTACAAGCTGGTCAAAGAGATCATCAATTCTCGGTAACGGGTGCCTATTCTTCTTTATCAGCTTGTTCAACTCTCGATAATCAACACATAGACGAAGCGAACCATCCGCCTTAGTAGCTAATACCACCGGAGCACCCCATTCAGAAATGCTTCGCCTAATAAAATTCTTCTCAAGCAACTCCTTGATTTGCTTACTGAGCTCCCTTCTTTCACGAGGGGCCATGTGCCTAACGGGCAATGATACTGGCTTGGCATTATCAACTAGATAAATGCGGAAATCTATCTCTCATTTAGGGGATAACCCCTTAACTTCTTCAAAGACATCGGGATAGTCTCGGACCACCCTTACAGATTGCAGATCATCGATGGACGAGTCGAGAGATTCAAGATAACATAACATGACGGGACCTCTAGGGTTACAAGAAATTTCTAGGGTGTTACCGAGGCGAGTCATGAGCCTCTCCACCCTATGCTCACAATCGAGGATGGCTCCATAACTGGACAACCAATCCATGCCCAAGACCAACCCATATTCCGTGACCCCGAGAACATAAGCACTACACGTGAATTCTACGGCCAAGATAGAAATTTTCAAATCCACACAAATCATAGACAGATGGGCGGAACCCCCAATTGGATTTGAAACACAAACGGGATCCTCAACTAAGCTAGTACTTAGGTGCAAACTTTCAACAATATCAGAAGAGATAAAACTATGTGATGCGCCAGAATCAAATAAGGTGTGAACAGGAAAATCAGAAATGTAAACATGAATTTCTATAAAAACTCTACCTCGATCAAAAGCTGGAAGAGCGAGGAGAGCCTGCAATTGCCCTCCAGAGGGTCCTAGTTGCTGAGTTTGTCCTTTCCCTTGTCCATGCTTCTTGGGACAATCCTTGCTAAAATGTCCAGATTCTCCGCAATGAAAACACTTTCCTAACTTCCTCTTCTTCTTCCTGCAATCCTTGGCTATGTGCCCAGTGATCCTACAGAAGTTGCACTTTCTTGTCTTTCTTGCCTTGTTGTTGTTCTTATCTCTTTTCTCGGTATCTTCCTTCTTGCCTTGGGACTCATTTGCCTTGACCTCCTTCTTGCCACTCTTATCTTCCTCTTGAAGTAGGGTCATATTCACCAAACTCTCGAAGGTCGCCCCCAGGGGTATATGAGATATGGCCAAACCGCGCAATGGCTCATTCAATCCTAGAGCAAAGCGTAGGGCCTTCTTCTGAGGGGTGTTAACCCATTCTAGACCGAACTGAGCAAGTTGATTAAACTTATCCACGTATTCTCTAACGGTCATGTCCCCTTGCTTTAGTGATAGGAACCTCTCTAGCTGAAGGTTCTCTTCTGCTGACGATAAAAACCTTAGTCCAAACCTTCTCCTAAAGTCATCCCAAGTCTCAATTGGTCTGGTAGTGGTGGTTACTACCCACCAATAAGCAGCTTCCCCTTTTAATAGCCATACCGCCAACAGAACTTTCCTACGATCTTCCACATCAAAGATAGCAAAGAGGTCCTCAGTTTCCTTTAACCAGTTCCTTGCCTCCACGGAAGTCTCCGTTCCGATAAAGTTCTTACCACCCATCGCCTTAAAGTCCTTGCAAACTTTTGCGAAATCCGCTTGTGGATTCTGAGGAGGAGGAGGAGGAACTTCAGTTACGGTGGGGGTAGTCGCTGGGCCCGCATCGTTGGCCCTAGCTTCCAAGTACCTCCGGAACCATCCGGGAATGGTCACTCCCTCGGGAAGGTTAAGATCGGCCATACTGAAACGAAGAAAAAGATAGATACAGAACGAAGAAACGAAGGATAGTGCTATGGCTTTTGGGGAATAGCCTTTTAAAATACTAGACTTTTCTTTGGAAAATACTTAATTGGTTTTGAAAATAGTTTTTCAAAAGGTAAGTTTCAAAAACACTTTTGCTCAAATCTTGTAAACCTTATGCTCTGATACCAAATGTAACACCCCACCTCCGCCAGGGTGACTCTTGCAAGCACACTAGCTTCGGAGGGGCGTTTAAACAAGGTAAACATGCATGCAGATATCACAAGACAGAATATATAAGTAAAACAGAGTAGTAAAGCAGCGGATAAAACTAGCATTTCAAAACCATAGTTAAGTTACAACAAAGTACTTGATCATTATTTTCCAACAAACAAAGTCTAGCATAAACTGAAAAACTGAAATACATAAAGTACTATCCCCAAAGTGAAGTGATAAACCATAGCTAGCTCAATGTCCAAAACCGTACATGAGCAAATCCAGAAAGCAAGCTAGAAAGATCCAAGCTAAGCTCCAATGTTCCCACCCTGAGAACCTGAGGGGGGGAAACGGAAGAAAAGAGGCGAAAGAAAACGGGTCAGTCAAAAAGACTGGTAAGCCCTACTACTATCTGTCTATGAACTAGTAAAGTTAACTGGCATGAGAAGCTGAGATGAACATAAGGATAACAACATACTGGCATGGTGATTAACTAACAAGATAGATAAAGGTGTCATCGCATAATCAAGGTCAAGTTTTGCACCACGGGTGTACTAGCATTCTAACATGTCAAGTAAAAACAAGAATTGATCCCTTGGCCCAAGCTTGGCCCAATATAATGAGGTGACCTAAATCAAGGTCCAACTACACAGTCTAGTCGATCGGCTCCCTATAAGCCTAACTCGTCAAGTGTCGGTGTCATGCAGCTTAATCATGTAATGTAGTTGACTGTGCAGGGTCCACCCTAGGGTGTATCTGGCCCTACGGTGTAACCCTCTGACACCATACCATGATGCACAGTCCAAACCTACCGTTGCCCGTGTTCAACTCCGGACTTGATGTGCACGACCATGGTCCGCCTGAACAACCGGGGCATCATTCAGCCATCTCTTTTGGTCTCTTACAATCAGCCCAGTAATCGTGCCCCACCCTAGCCTAGTCCTAGGGTCTTATGATACATCTAGAAGGTTACTGCTGAAAAGGACCACGCAACTAGGGTTTCTTAACGGGTTAAATGTGGTTAACCCGATCCAAACGTGGATTAAATCGGTTAAGAGTACCCAAGGCTCCTGACTTAACCTCGATTAATCCATCAAGCCCAAATTGGTTAAGTATTAAGTGGACCATGACTTAACCCTAATCAGGAGGCATTAATTAACTTAATGCGCTTTAACCTCTCACATTAGACTTTGTTGTGGTTACTAGTTAAGCCGGGCGGGTCCGGGTAGCTTTATACCACAACTAGGTCTAACCTCGGGTTCGAGCACAACATGACCAACTTCTCACATTGGGTCCTATTGTTTGTAGCCACTAGTTAAGTCGGGCGGGTCAGGGTAGATTTATGCTACAAACTCAACCCAACCTCGAGTTGGCCACACTCATATTTTCTAAGTGTCATGTCCATTATGTTTCCAAAACATAATTACAAGTTAACATATCACGTCATGTTACAAAAATCATGTTCATGTCATTATGTTACCCAACCCCAACGTAATCCCATCGTTTACATAATCGCAACAACGCATAAAGGATAAAATAGGGAACTTGGCATAACCATGACATAAAGGTGTTGAAGCCACAAGTTTAACATGGTGGCATATGAAATGTACATATGTTCATATACTTGCATATTGCATTATTAGGCTTCAAAAGCATGCATAAAACCAAACTTAGCATATGAGTGATACATGGTGATAAATGACATGTAGAAGTTGCTAGAAGTTCGCATTTTGCCTCACATGCAAGTTATCATAAGGGATATGATAACTTTCATGTTGCCAAAATGCAACCTTTAATATAAAGCTTAGAGCTTTATGCTCAAAACCTCAAGTTTAACTTGCATAACATGATCAACCCAAACTTGCATAACATAGCAACATGTGTCATACATAATGATTAAACCAACTTGCATAATGATCATCCAAACTTGCATATAATGATCAACCAAACTTGCATATAATGACTAACCAAACTTGCATATAATGATCAACCAAACTTGCATATAATGATCAACCCCAAACTTGCATCATTCATTTAACTTTAGAGTTCAAAGAAAGAAAGTAGAAAAGGGCTTACAATGCTATGAAGACACAAATAAATATTTATTATAAAGATTGAGACGAAGCCCTTATGCAAGCACCAAAAACCCAAATATGCAAGCTCCAAATGAAAACCCTTGAGCCAATTCAATAAAAACCCTTGCTTTGAAATAGAAATGTTGCAACTTGACTTGAATGCAAGCTAAGAACACTCATACAAGTTTGAAAACACTTGTATGAACTCAAAATCTCTCATAGAAATTAACTTATAAATTTTAGCATGAGAGTGGAGGCCATGAGAGGAACAAATTTGGCATAGGTTAGTTGTAGGATTGAATAATGGTGATTTAGGCTAGGTTTAGGGGTCTTTTTATAGAGTTTTAGGATAGTATTAGCCATAGGATTAACCCTAGATTCAATCCAAGCCATCAAAGCATGTCTTGGGGAAGAAGTCAAGTGTAGGAACCATCTAGGGCCTTTAGATTAAAGTTGAACCATGAGAACCATTCAAATGCAAAATCTGCATTTGAGCGAATCGGCCCACGGGTTGACAGCCAAACACCCTGGATTAACCCCTAGTCGACCCAGCAGGCTCGGGTCGACCTCAAAAATCGGCCGGTTCGGTTATTCCCCTCTCCCAATTCGCTGTTTTGAACATTTTAGCATATTTATTTATTTAATTTTCAATTATATATATGTATATATCAATATATATATATATTTCTCTGCGCAACCCATTTCACTTAATTAAGTGTACTTTAATTTGTGAATTTTTCGTGAAACTTCGCAAGGCCATATCTTGGTCATACGGACTCCGATTTTCGAAAACTCGGACTCTATTTCGCGTATTTTTCCGAGACGAACGCAATGGCACAGCCCGTTTCCCTTGATTCAGATTTTACAGTTTAATTCTGCCTCCATTTATGTTATAACATGTTATTCAAAAATACGGGTTGTTACATGGCCACACTCATCTTTTCTAAGTGTCATGTCCATCATTATGTTTACAAACATAATCACAAGTCAATGTTCATGTCATATTTTAAAACCATGTTTTCATGTCATTAATATTACCCAAACCCAACGCATTCCCATCGCATGTACATTTCGCATAACATAACATAGATCAAAAGAGGGAACTTGGCAAAATCATGACAAAAAGGGCATAAGGTAATAAGGTTGGCCACAAGTTAGACATGGTGGCATATGAGGCATAAATATGTTCATTTAAACTTGCATGTTACATTATAAGCCTCAAAACATGCATAACATTCAAACTTAGCAAATAGGTGATACATGGTCCTCGATGACATAGAATGATTGCTAGAAGTTCGCATATTACATTATATGCAAGTTATCATAAAGGTTATGAGAGTTCTCATGTTGCATAATGCAACATTTCAACATAAAGCTTATAGCTTTTAGCCCACAAGGTCAAGGTGATAGCTTTACCAACATGCATAGAATAAACTTATGCATAACATGATAGAATCAAAGCACATATCATATTTAGGCCCAAACTCAAACTTGCAACATATCACATTTAACTTCATAGTTAGAATCTAAGAGTAGTATAGGGCTTACTATGCTATGAAGACTTATAAAATATAAATAAGATTGAGACGAAGCCACTAGCAACTCTAAACACTCCCAAATGATAAGCTCCAATGAAAACCCTTGAGAAACAAGCAAAAGATCCTTGCTTTGATGAAGAAAGATTGAACTTTGGCCTTAAATCAAGCTTAGAAACTCTCAAACAAGCTTAGGAACTCTCATATGAATGAAGATGGAGGCTATGACAAGAGGGTGGAGGCCATGATTAAACATTTTGGCATAGTTTAGTTGTAGGATTGATTTATGATGACTTAGGCTAGGTATTAGGGTCCTTTTATAGAAGATTAGGTTAGTTTAGGCCATAGGATTAACCCTAATTCAGATCTGGGCCATCAATTCACGTCAGAAACGTCTAGAACTGGACCAGAGACAAGTGCAGGTGCACCAAGCCAGGATGGCTCGGCCACCCGTGTCGACAGGGGTGTCGACTGGGCAGTCGACACCACCCAGGGTGTGTCGACACCCCAGTCGACTCCCATGTCGACTTGGGGTTTTGGCGGGAGGTTTTCCCGCCCATGCTTTCTGGCTCCAGATTTGATTTTTGAACCTGATTTTTAAATTTAAATTTTCTGAAAACTTCAACGGGCCATAGCTTGGTCATACGGACTCCGATTTTCGAAAACTCGGACTCTATTTCGCGTATTTTTCCGAGACGAACGCAATGGCACAGCCCGTTTCCCCTGATTCAGATTTTATCATTTAATTCTGCCTTGATTTATGTTATAACATATTATTCAAAATACGGGTTGTTACAGTGGGGACGAGAGCTTCACAACAAGATTAACCGGGTCAAATTTGGAGCTTGTTAGAATTTAGGGGAAATTCAAATCCAAGCTGTTTAGAAATTCAGAAATAAAACTGGTGAAGTGGAAACCGACTGTGAGAACTCCTTCTCACTCTATTTATTTTCCAAAAAAATATATACTAGGATGTAGACTGTGCTTAGCAACACCCGACACCATTTATTGTAAAAACCAAGATTGTTTGTTTGGACTGTATTGTGTTGTGATGTGAAATTGAAATTAAAATATTCATGTATTGAATAAAATGTTTAAACGATAAAAATATCATTTTTATTGTATATATGAACTGTATAAAATATTCATGTATTGAATAAAATATTCGAACAAAAAAAATATCATTTTTATTGTATATATGAACTGTATAAAATATTCATGTCTTGAATAAAATATTTAAACAATAAAAATATCATTTTTATTGTATATATGAAGTGTATAAAATATTCATCTGTTGAATAAAATATTTAAACAATAAAAATATCATTTTTATTGTATATATGAACTGTATAAAATATTTATGTATTGAATAAAATATTCGAACAATAAAAATATCATTTTTATTGTATATATGAACTGTATAAAATATTCATGTGTTGAATAAAATATTTGAACACTAAAAATACCATTTTTATTGTATATATGAGCTATACAAAATATTCATGTGTTGAATAAAATATTTGAACTATATAAATATCAATTTTATTGTATATAGGAACTGTATAAAATATTCATTTATTGAATAAAATATTTGAACAGTAAAAATATCGTTTTTATTGTATATATGAACTGTATAAAATATTTATGTGTTAAATAAAATATTTGAACAATAAAAATATCATTTTTATTGTATTTATGAGATGTATAAAATATTCATGTACTGAATAAAATATTCGAACAATAAAAATATCATTTTTATTGTATTTATGCACTGTATAAAATATTCATGTGTTGAATAACATATTTGAATAATAATAAAATTATTTTTATTGTATATATGAACTGTATAATATATTCATATGTTGAATAAAATATTTGAATAATAAAAATATCATTTTTATTGTATATATGAACTATATAAAATATTCATGTGTTGAATAAAATATTTGAACAATAAAAATATCATTTTTATTGTATATATGAACTGTATAAAATATTCAAGTGTTGAATAAAATATTTGATCTTGAAAAGTATAATTTTTAACGAATATATAAACGGCATATAATTCTCCTGAAATGAGAATAAATTTTCATTAAAATCAAGACAATTTGTTTATGTACACCAATTTATCTAATATGTATTGGGACGATAAATTTTACACATCGCCCAAATGTACAAATAGTATTCAGTATTTGTTGGTTGAAACCCCACACGGATATTGGGATGATATTTGACGTACAGTAATCCCAATTATTTAGTTGTATGTCAATTGATTGGTTGACAGACTGTTGTAAGCATTAATTATTTTTATTTAATGCATTTGCAGTTGTGTGATGCACTCTAGATGATGATTGATTGATTTTGATTGGTGTTGTATATATGCATTGTGTGAAATCCATATAAATAACATTATATGGTAATTGAGTGTGTCTGATTCCAATTCAGAAAATAACTAATATTTTAAAATAACAAATATTTTAAAAGAAGGAATATCTTAAAATAAAATTCAGTAAGGGATTAAACGTGAATTTGATGTCCGATTTTGGATGAACATGAAAATATTGAAATGTGTAAAGCCGTGTTGTTTAGATTTGAGCCATTTTGACACGAACGATATTTATATCAATTTTATTCATTTTTATAATGAATATCGAAGGAGAAATGATTTCAAACTCCAATGTTTTGATAATAATTATCATTTATATATTGGTGATAAGGAATATTCAATTTTGGTTTAAAATTAAAAATGAAGTTGAAATCGTTTTTAAAACGAATTTAAACGATTTATAAAATACGTTTTAAATGGAAATTGGTGAAATAAATAAAATATATATTATAAATATATTTAATGGCCTGAATAGAACGCTTCGCGCCGCGGTAGTTCGTGAATTTCAACCATTGACTTCGAATTGACATTACGGGAGATTCGACCGTCGGATTCTCCCAAAACCGAAACCGTTGGGTTCGCATCGAACTAGCTTTCCAATGAATATAAGAGATTTGAAATCTAACAGTTGGATTCGGAATTATGTCCAAATAAAATTTGGAAAAGGTCGCTGTAAGTGCAGTTCGATGACCGTTTATGGAAATCGGCTGAAAGGGCCTTGATAAAATTATTAAAAATATTAATAATTTTTGTAAAATCATAATAAATGATTTAGAAAGAATTAGGATGAAAATTTCCACGTTTGTAAATATAAAAATATATTTTTATCAAACTGAACTAGTTATTAACTAGATTTGAAATCCAATAATTTTTTAATAAATAAACTGGATTTGTGAATGGTTTTAATATAACCAGAAATTTCCAATATAACAATTGGAATGGATTTGAATGGAGATCATCTTCGGAATATTCCGATATTGGATTCCGTGATTTTATGGATATTGTTATTGGAATTTAGAACATATTTATTTCGTTATTCCCAAAACGATATTTGTTGGTTTCAGAATTTGATATTGAACATAAGCCGATATAATTTCTATTCAGAACCTTGTATTTGATATCGAATTGGATTTTGGGTTTGTCGTGAATGGTGTCTTAAATGACACTGTTCTTAAACCCAGTGGAGAAAAAGAATAAATCTTTTAATTAAGATTTAGTGAAGTTTTCAATTAACTAATACTTAATTGAAATTGAATAAAAGAATTGGATTTTGGGTTTGTCGTGAATGGTGTCTTAAATAACACTGTTCTTGAACCCCATACGAAAAGAATAAATCTTTTAATTAAGATTATTTGAGTTTCCAGTTAATTAACATTTAATTGGAATAAAATGGGATGTGAATTGGGTTTATTGTGAACTGTGTTTCTAACGACATTCGTTATTTAACCCGATTTACAGTGAAATATGATTTGGAATTTATAAAATAATTTATTAATATTCGATGGAAATTTCCAAAGTAAAGTTTTCCAATTTAATATATTAAATTGGAATTGAATGGAATTCGGTTTGATAATAATCGAAGTGAGCTTCTGTGGAGGAAGACTGTTAATATATATGGAATTTAAAAGGTTTTGTCGTTATTCCATTTATATTATTATTCGGATACGGAAATTGATGTCAATTATATATTGATTTTTTTTCCGTGAAGATTACATGGTTAATGGAATGTGATTTTGGGTTTATCGTGAACTGTGTTTTAAATGACATTAGTTCTTTAACCCAGTTGAAGACTGGATTACATGTCTGACATTGATTCCTTTATGCCGTATTCATTGATCTCTGCTAAATATATATCTGTTTGGTGGCGGAGAATTTATTCTTTTGCTTAACACCCTTCTCTAAAATGTACGAGCTTAGAGGATATATATCGGCAGTAATCAATGGTACGGTGTAGATTGTCAATATGGCATGTTTGATTTCCTAAAGTTAAATAATCATTAATACTGATTTTTGGGAAGATTAAAACTAAGTGGAGTTTTAATGAATCTTTAATTAGATTGGAATGTGAATGTGATAATTTAAATCATCAAATTTGGGAAATGATCGAGAATGGAGTATCACCAGTTTTGCTCGAAGCGGTAGTTAAATCTTTAATTAGATTTGAAGTGAAATGGTAATTAAATTTACCGATGACACCGTGGTGTTAGATATGGAGTATTACCAGTTTGGCTCCATGGGATGAATAGGTTGGGATTGGGGAATATAACAAATGATTATTTCTTTAAGGTGCGCTAATCCCAACTAGTTTGGATAAACCTTAATTTGGTTTGAATTGATATCCAAAGGAAGGTCAAAGAATAAATTTAAAGATTTTATCTTTGATAAAATTAATGGGAACCTTTTCCAAAGGATTTGAATATTTAAATAAAAGAATATTCAGAATTGGAATGAGTCGTATGTTGTGTTTTATTAGCACTTGATTATAAAATACGCGAGTTATTCGGAATGGCCGGGTTTGTACCCATTCTGAATAATTGATTCGACGATAAATCGACGACGTAGACCGTGGTTGAAGACCGAAGGTCTTCACATCGTTTGGATGATTACTGATGTCTTGATTGGGCTGTACACCCAAGACAAGGTAATAAACAATGATCGTCCAGACATGCCTGGAGATCGACCAGATATGCGAGGACCTCTCTCTTGTATTGGACATATGGGACGAGGAATAAGGTGCCTCCGGTTTCATTCAGACCCAGAACGAACTATTAAATGGATGTGTGTCTACCATTGGATTTTATTCTGTGTTGATTGATCTCTTTTAAATATATATCTGTTTGGTGGCGGAGAATTTATTCTCTTGATTAACACCCATCTCTGAGACGTACGAGCTCAGAGGTAATTTATCGATAGGCATTAGTTGCATGACGTGAATTGTCAGTGCGGCATACAGAGATGCAGTGATCAAGGCTTATGTTGAAAAGCAGTCTTGTGGTTGATGATCAAAGCACGACCTTGAAGGGCATAACTTTGTGTATAGCGTTAATTTGCGAGCCTCACAACCTGGTATGAACCCAAAATGGGAGAGGACTGCAGGGAGGACATGCGTTTCTTTCTAGCTAGGAGTGGTGTCATGGTATGGATCCCAGACGTTTTTACTTATGTGGATGATGGAAAACGAGGTACCTTGGATATATCGATCACTACGGGGCCGATGGATAGATATTGTCGACATACTGACCAGACTAATGCCCCATAGGGTGGGGAAACGCATTGTTCAGGAATAACCAATCCTCAAACGTAAGAGAGGACCGGCCCTAAAGATCCTAGGTGCAGTTGCGGCTGTAGCCCAAGGCATGGTAGCTAAATTGTCTCGAATTCGGTAAGGATGATCCCTTACCTTGGTTCATGATGGAAATCCAACTTCCAATACGACATTGCGCTGTTTTAATTGTAGAACTAGTATGGAGACATGATATATGGTACCCATGTCGTCTTTGATTGATACATTTATATTTGAAGTTGATTTCTTTACTTATAGTAATAATAAAATATGAAATTTCACGTACCAAGCATTTTTGGCTATTATAAGGTAAAACTCTATCCTCTGGCTCGCGTTCCATTGTGTGATGGGACTGAGTCTTATAATAACTTCATTTTTCTTCTTTAGCATTGCGTTGTTTGTTTATACAATGGTATTCTTAGGGTTAAAACCCGCTTCGTGTTATACGGCGTGGTCCCTTGATTTTCCTAATTTTAAAATCGAATTAATAATTGTTTTAGTTCTCACACCAGTAACATGACTGACCTGGAGTTTATTGTTTTAACATAAACTCTGGATGCCCATATTTTCTACATGGGAAGCTAGTAGTTAGGTTTTGCAGATATTTCTTTTTCAGGATCCTGGTTTACAGCTGGAGCTATATTCGAAAAGCTCTGTATCCGTGAATTTGTTTCAGTTGTATTATGTATTATTTTTTCGCTGCATTATAATATAAATCTCTGATATTTTCTGATGTATAATATTTATTCATACTTTGGAATATTCTTGTACTCGGATGTAATTGTTGTAATAACAATGAAATGTTCCTCTGTTCGTGTTCTGATTTGTCGTGTTCTCAACTCAATCTGGGCTTTCCTTTACAGGGAATTTTGGGTCGTTTCACCTGCACTCGGATATACATGTCAACAAACACATGCAGTCAACAATTTCATATGCAGATTGAAATAGATTTCTTGGGTTTCAAGTGAACAAATGTATAAACTGGGATATAATGGACTTATGTTTTATTACGTATGTGCTCAGGCCAAATAACAAATGTATGGCTCTGTTATAATGGACTTATAATTTCAAGTTAACAAGAAATTTAACACATATGCAGTTTACTCACTAGATTCCATTTTTTTTCTTACTCACATATTGTCACTAAATTCCATTTTTCCAATATGCCAATTAATAAGAAGCAACTGATCAATAAATGACAAAAGCAGTTAAACCAACAATGTATAAAGTACTCATTATTCAGGAAAGGTCAGGTTCAACCAAAATGAAATATATGGTTCTCTACCGTATATATAAAACAAATGAAGCAAAACAGCCAATGCAATGATCAGGACAGTGAACCATAATATTTAATTATGGACATGATGGCAGGAGGCAGGAGGCACCTCAAGACAAATTAATAAACACATTATTGTAAAATTTAAGAGTTACGAGTGGAGCAAACAAGTAAAATATGCATAAACAGTCAAAAATATGCAGAAATAGAAAATGAAAAACACATATCTAAGGATCCCAAAACCGACAACATACTAGGGGAAGCTAAACTAACACACTTTATTGATTCTAAGAGCTGTGTTTGAGCACTTAGAAATAGGTGATGTTAATCAAAGGATTAAAATAACAATCACTTGTATGCAAGTTCCAGTGAATAGCATGCTACAAGTCAGTCAGTCAATTGCAACCATGACTCTTTTGACAGGAGAAAACAACAGTTTTGCGACTGGTCTTTACTATCATAGTACTCATCCACTTTCAAATGCATAACTGATGCAACCAACACTTAAGTCTTATCATTTTATTACATTATATGTTAAGTTTAAAAACTTGTTTACATAATCTATGTTAAATATTAAATTTATTATTATTTTCATTTAAATGATTTGGTGCTATAAAATATTTACAAACTTCCAAACAAACATAAGTCAAGGATCCTCCTAAAATCTGCTAACATGTCTTTAAAGAAGTTGTAGAAATATATAGAATTTCAAAGAAAACACATTGACATAGTTACTGAACAAGTTTTGGAAATCAAGACAAATAGATTTAGTTTCAAGCATAGGTGTTCGTCCATAAGTTTGGCTACAATCAAATCATAGTTCGAATAATGGATCGAGCTGAGAAAACATACATATTACTCAGTATGGTGTTCTTCAATATCGATATATTCATGCATTAAAATACACACAGGAAAACTAAATAAAAGAGATGTAGCAGGCAACAATAAGTGGAGGCAAGCATAGAACAAAAAGTGCCAAACTCGAAGACAGATGTAACATAAAGCAACAATGGTCTAAATTGCGTTGTTCTTATCCGAGTGCAAGTCTCAGTTTTAACAAATGATATGTGGAATACTTGACAAGGAACAACAACCCCTGATTTACATGCAACCTAATCACATCAACAGTCAACCACAAAATAACCGACAAAGACAACCAAGCACCCACGATTTATAACCCAGATTAAAATTGATGTTAAATTACTTGAAATAATGTAAATCGTGAGTCTAATAACTCACCTGCAACCACGTAACAACTATGCGAGGGCTTTGAAGAAAGCGATTGCGGCGCATCTTAAGGTGATGGCAAAGTCGGAGGCCAGAGTCTTCGACTTCGATTTGGGTGCCAAAGGCTTCGACTTTGAGTCTTGGCTTCAAAGCTTCCTTAGGTGGTGATTTAGGGTTTTGGTGCTTCAGTGGATCGATGGAAACGCCACGATAAATTGAGGAGGAATGGTTTTGGATGACGGCCATTAAAATATATAAAAAGGGAAAAACGATTTTGTGGGGGATGGATTAATTTGGCTCGGCCATTAAAAATAAAAAATGAATTTTTTTGTTAGTAAATTTTTGGGAATAAGGAGCTATTTTATAGAAGAAATAATTGAAGATAAGAACAATATAGTTGTCAATAGGGTTTAGGGGAGTTGCAATTTTCACAGATATCGGTCGGCATAGATATATTCGTAGAAGGTTATATTTGTGTTAAATTAATATTAATTCTAACGCGAATTCCCCGAACCACTCTAAATTCGTACCATCAACAAAATTCCCAATTGTGACAAAAATTATGTGTATCCCCTCGTCTTCACATTCTGAATTTAATAGAATTAGTTCAGTTGCAATACGACTCTGTTAGTATACAACATTAATTTAAAATTTAAACGATTTAATGGTTCACTGATTTTATCTCGTTTGTCCATACGACAACTCCGTTTGTTTTGAAATTTTGAAACATTAAATTTCCAGTTTCTCTATACATATAGATACACACATTTCCAAGCTAATCTCCATATGTATTTACGAATATATTTTCTAATTTATTTAACGTTAATATCATTTTTTTACTATTATTATTAATTTAACCATTTTAAATTTTTAAATCAAATTTCAAATCCAATTTAATTATTTTACCAAATTCAATTCAAATATTCAACAATAAATATTCGATTTCCAATCAACCATTCTGAATTAAATATCGAGTTCCATTCATACTCAAATCAAAAAGTTTGATTTTTAATCCCAGTATCAATATAAAATTGATTATTAATAGTTAAATATTTAACTAATTCCATATTTCAGTTGTCGAAATTTCTGGGACGTTGCAATCTGCCCCCTCCCTTTAAAACTTTTCATCCTCGAAAAGGGGAGATCGTTAAAGTTATCAATATATACTTCAAATTTTCACATTTGTGTGAAATTTCCTCATAACCCATTTAAATATCGATATTTAAGTCATCAATCCTTTTTCTTTACCCATCATATTCAATAAACTCGGAAAATCCAGTTTCGTTTATAGTTGTAGATCAATTTTTTTTACCAAACACGATTCTTTTCATCTTCCGCTTCGGATTTTATTTATTACCATGCCTTTTAAAACTATATTCATTTTTTATCTCAATTTTTTCTTGAGTTATCTCTCTATTTCTCATTCTATCTAATCTTCTACAAGATTCAAACCATATAATTTCTTTTCAAAACCCATCTCGTTTAAAATTTCAATTTCTGCATAAGTCGGATTTATGTATGTCGAATCATTCCAAATTTCTTTATAACCCCATTTGTCAATATTTACTATCCATTATCCCACTTATTTCTTACAATATCAATTTAACCAATTCAATCCATTCAATTTTTTTTCAAACACTCATTGAAGAGTGTAAATAATGTCTCCTCTTCAAGTTGACAATTTATAGATTGAAAACTTGAGAATTTCCAAAATCCGATATCCATTATAATCTTATGCAGAAAATATTTGTATTGTTACTCCAAAATTCTCTTCCTTAACTTATTAAATTAGATATATTTTAATCTCAAATTATTTATTTGAAAATACTTGATAACTCGAAGTTTGACAAGTATATTGTCATTCTTACAGATGTTAGGCATACCACTACAAGAAAATGGGGTCTTTACCTACCAATTGTAAGTGTAGGTAAAGCTAATCTCTTGGTGGGTAATATGTTTTAGCTACCAATGTTGAATTGGTAGACCTTGGTAGGTAAAGCTTAGTAGAGAAAGAGTCTTTACCTACATTTATTAATATTGGTAGGTAAAAGAATCCGTGGACCCCGATAAATTGTGAATCTAATAATGAATCATCGGTTGATGTGTCATCCTATGTGGCTGCTGACATGGTTGCCACATTAACGCATACGTGGCATACATAATTGCTGCAACTTGGCATCTTGTGGTTGGTCCATGTGTCAGATAACGATTTGTCCATGTGTCATCATTTGATAAGTACATATGACATAATTTTCTTAAGCCACGTGGCATTATTTGATTAGACCACGTGGTATTATTTGACTTACCACATGACATCATTTTATCGATCTACATTGGATAATATTATTGGACCACGTGACATTACTTTATTTTTCTATTACTAAATTAATATTTTGATCAAATTTAATGTTTTGTGTATAGTTAAAAATAATAACATTTATTTATGAATGTTCTATATTAGAAATAAACAAGAAAATATACAACAATAAAAGTCACAATTGTGAAATATACAATATAAAAGTCATTATCAAATTTCTCAGCATCAGTACAAATTGATTAGTGCAAATTGGTTGATGCTCCACATCAAAAGTCAATTGTGAAATATACAATATAATTGACAATTGCATCACTTTTAAACAGCCTGAACATCAACCATTTTGTGCTCAACAGGTTCAAGATAATAATTGTCTAGGACTGTTGGAGAATACTTCAGTGACTTCTTCTATTCCTTCACCAACATATACTACATCCTGCATTGTAAGCTGATGGTACTCTACTATCTCTCTTAAGAATGGATTTTCCCTGGCATATAATGAGTTCTCCTGTGC
Organism: Allium sativum; assembly: GCA_030737875.1. NCBI lineage: Eukaryota > Viridiplantae > Streptophyta > Magnoliopsida > Asparagales > Amaryllidaceae > Allium > Allium sativum. The sequence continues at coordinate 344,996,856 of CM060919.1, forward strand.
TAGTCTCCCTTTTTCCGCTAATAATGTTCCTCGCTGCAGCCGTGTCTGCATAACATATGCCGTTGTATGTTAAGTAAAATTACATAAGTTTCATTAACAAATATTCATAACGTTTAATTACCATCATTTGTTTTTCATCCATGAACCATTAGCTAATTAAACAGTAGGCATAATAATTGCTACACGGATTTTTCTTAACCTAAATGAAAAGTGTGCATTGATGTGTAAAATCTATAAATATTGGTGAATGCTCCCTGTTAAAATTTTACCAACTGTCTTGATTTAACCTAATATGCAGCTCCAAGGCTTATACTGCTGATTTTTCTACTGATATTTCTCCGCTTACATTATTTATTACAGATTTCTAGTGAACGGTTTTCATAAGTAATGTTCAACCACTAAAAGTGAGATTATTGTAGTCAACAACATTTGCATGGGTGCAATGTAAGAACCCGTAACTTCCCCGGTAAGGAAAGCCCGGATACTTTGAGAACAACACACAAAAAAGCTCAGACGAAAGAACATTTCATTGTTATTACAACAATTCCATCAGATACAAGAATATACAGAGTATAAATGAATAAATTACATTCGATAAATATCAGAGATTACAATAAATTACATAACAGCGGAAAAATATACAAAACACAACTAGAAGTGATACACGGATACAGAGCTTTCCGAGCATCGTTCCAGCTGTTAATCAGGATCCTGTGAATATAAATCTGCAAAACCAAAACTACTAGCTTCCCGTGTCGAAAATAGGGGCACCCAGAGTTTAGGTTAAAACAATAAACTCCAGGTCAGTCATGTGACTGGTGTGAGAACTAAAACAGTTATTAATATTGGTTTTAAAGTTAGGTAAATCAAGGGACCACGCCGTATAACACGGAACGGGTTTCCTACCAAGAATACCAGTGCATAGAACAAACAGCGCAATGCTAAATAAAGAAAAATGAAGCTGTTATAAGACCCAGGTCCCATCACATAATGCAACGCAAGCCGGAGGATAGGGTTTTTACCTTATAACAGCCAAAGCATGCTTGATACGTTTAAAACACATTATTTGATACTATTATAGGTGTATAGTGTCAAAACAGTTTCAATCATAAGTATCAATCATAGGCGACATAGCTACCATCTACTATGTCGCCATACTAGGTTCTACAAATAAAACCGAAATACACGTATTGGAAATTGGATTTCCGTCATGAGTCAAGGCAAGGGGCAAGCTCCTCTCCGCGTTCGAGACACTCTAGCAAATGTCCCAGGACCCCACTTTGATCCTTGGAATCGGCTGGGCCGGTCCTCTCTTACTTTTGAGGATTAGTTATACCTGAACACACGTTTCCCGGTCCTTACAGACCTATATCCGAGGCGCCTCGCATTCCAACAACCACACAGGTGAAAAGTATATAAATGTCAGGGCTGGTAGGTCACTGACACCACCCTAGCTAGAAAGAAACGTCGTGCTCTCCCAGCGGTCCGTCTCCCGTTTTTGACTCATACCGAGGTATGAGGCTCGCGAATTCACGTTATACACAAAGCTACGCCACACAGGCCGTGCTTTGATCATCAACCACAAGACTTTGCTTTTCAACAAAAGCCTTGATCAATTGCCACTTACGCGTGCCACACTGGCAATTCACTCCATGCGACTGATGTCCATCGATATACAACCTCTGAGCTCGTACGTCTCAGAGAAGGGCGTTAAGAAAGAGAATAAATTCTCCGCCGCCAAACAGATGTATATTTAATAGAGATCAATCAACACAGAATAAAATCCAATGTCAGACACACAATCCATTTACAAGTTCGTTCTGGGTCTGAACGAAACCGGAGGCACTTTCCCCGTATATCCATCCATCTCCAAGTACGTCTGGACGATCACCAACTGATTCCCTCATCTCGGGTGTACAGCCCAATCAAGATCATCAGTAATCACCCAAACGATGTGAAGACTTCCGGTCTTCAACCACCGTCTTCATCTTCGACATCTCGTCGAATCGGTTACTCAGAATGGGTACAACCCGGCCTTTCTGAATAACCCACGTATATGATAAACAAATGTTACACAAACACAACGAGCGCCTCATTCCAATTCAGAATAATCTTTTATTCACAAAATCACATTCTTAGGGAAATGTTCCCATTAATTTTATCCAAGATAAATTCTTCTAAATTTATTCTTTAATCTTCCTTCGGATGTCATTTCAAACTAGTCGGGATTAGCGAACCACACCGAAGTAATTATTTATTTTATTTCCCAATCCCAACCTATTCATCCCCTGGAGCAAAACTGGTAATACTCCATACCTAACACCACGGTGTTATCGGTAAAATTAATTACCATTTCACATTCAAATCTAATTAAAGATTTAACTATCGCTTTGGAGCAAAACTGGTGATACTCCACTCACGATCACTTTTCAGATTTGATAATTTAAATTGTCAATTCACATTTTAATCTAATTAAAGATTCATTAAAACTCCACTTAGTTTTAATCTTTTCAAAAATCAATATCTTGCCTTTAACTGGGTTAAAGAACCAATGTCATCTAAAACACGATTCACGATAAACCCAAATCACATTTTATATTAAATACAAGGCTCTGAATAGAAAATATACCGGCTTATATTCAATATCAAATTCTGAAACCAACAAATATCGTATTGGAAATAACGATATAAAATATATCTTTCAAATTCCCATAACAATATCTGTATAGTCACGAAATCCAACATCGAAATATCCCGAAGATAATTTCGATTCAACTCCAGTCCAATCCACGTATTGGGATTATTGATTATTTTAAAATCACTTTCAAATTCAATTTATTTATTTCAAAAATAAATTGATTTTAATTCTAGTTCAAAACTAGTTCATTTCGATAAAAATCTATTTTTATCCTTTCGAATATGGAGTTTTTCATCCCAGTTCTTTTCAATTCATATATTATGATTTTATACAAATTATTGATATTTTTAATAATTTTATAAAGGCTTGTACAGTCGATTTCCATCAACGGCCATCGAACTGCACTTACAGCGACCTTTTCCAAATTTGATTTGGGCATAATTCCAAATCCAACCGTTAGATTTCAAATTTCTAATATTCATTGGAAAGCTCTTTTCGATACAAACCCAACGGTTCCGGGTTTAGGAGAATCCGACGGCCGGATCTCCCGCAACGTCAATTCGAAGTCAATGGTCGAAATTCACGAACTGCCGCGGCGCGGCGTGTTCTATTCAGGCCATTATATATATTATATATATATATATATTATATATATTTCGTCGATTTCCTTTTAAAACATATTTTATAAATCGTTTTAAATTCGTTTTCAAAACTTTTTCAACACTATATTCAATTTCAAATCAAAATTGAATATTTCGTATCATTACTATATAAATGATAATATTTTCAAAACGTTATGTTTTGAAATTACTTCTTTTCTATATTCATTATAAAAACGAATATAATTGATATAAATATCGTTCACGTCAAAATAGTGTAACTCTAATCAACACGGCTTTATCTATTTCAATAATTCGTTATTCTATTCAACAAATGAATATTTATTTCATTCAACATATGAATCTATATTTTTTTTTCAACACACGACTAATCTCAACACATGAGTACTGTCAACACATCACTATTTTTGTTATGTAAAATATTTTATAAAATTATGGTATCTATCGTTTGATTTTTAAATCAGACTCCACCGTGAAGTAGTTCTAATTTTAAATATGATAAAGATGTAAATTTTATTATTTAAAATATTTTACTCAACACATGAATAGTTTCAACAAATGAACATAGTCAACACATGACTATTTTTATATTCAACACATGAATTTTCTTTTATAATATTCATTATTTTCCCGATTGGAATGAGGCCCAATCAATTACCATATAACGTTAATTATATGGATTCCATACAACACATGTATATGATAGCAATGATAAACAATCAACTATCATCCAAGGTGCACCACACAACTGCATAAGCATCAAATATAAATAATTAACGCTTACACAGCCTGTCGATAAATCGATCGACATACAATTAAATAATTGGGATTAGTGTACGCCAAATATCATCCCAACACCCGTGTGGGGTTTCAAATCAACAAACACAGATTTTTATTTGTGCAGTTGGGCGATGTGTAAAATTTATCATCCCAATCAATATCAGTCAAATCAGTGTATATAAACAAATCGGCCGATTTGTTTATAAATATTTATTTATTCACTTCACGTTAAAAATTATATTTTTAACAATAATTAATTTATTTCAACCCTCTACAATTTATTATCGATTTCACATCAACATCACAAGCAATTTTCACAACACATCAAACAAACAAACAAGCCATCCATGGTCTGTGGATGACGGGTGTCAGGTGCTGCTAAGCACCGTCTGCATCCTAGTATATATATATAACTAGAAAAGGAAATTTAGAGTGAGGAGTTCTCACAGATAGCTAAACCATTCGCCGCCATTCTACTTTTGTAGGAAATGTTCGCCGTTTCTTCTTTTGTCACTTTCGTCGTCTGCATCCACTACATATATAAAAATCGAATTTTAACTTCGCTATTTCGTTAATGTAAAAATAGAATTTTTTTATTCGTCATTCAAATAAAGAAAAATCGTATTTTTACTTCAACTTCATATATAGAAAAATCGTATTTTTACTTCAACTTCATATATAGAAAAATCGTATTTTTTCTATTCTAACTTCTATATAAAAATCATATATTTTTTCCACTATATGAATATATAAAAATCTGACCTTTCCTATCTTAAAAATCATATCTTTATTTAATTAAAAACCAAATCTTTATGTATAGATTTCTCTATAAAAATCCTTATTTTTGCTTGCATAAAGGTCATATTTTTATTAACCTAAACTATATACATAAAGATTATATTTTTATTTCTAAACTACTTACATAAAAATTATATTTTTGAAAATTAGAACTTCATATGAAAAATGAAATCAGATTTAAAAGCAATGCCCTCATATATATATTAGGAAAATAAAAATAAAAATAAACAAGTAACAACAAAAAAAAACTTACTGTCGACTGCTGAACGGAGAGAAGGGGGAAGTCGCGCCGGAGGGGAGGTGGCTGTGCTCGCTGGTCTTCGATTCGAGGAAGGCTGCGGGGCCCGGTTCAGCAAGTCGAGCTGTTGCAGGGGGGTCGCGGCTGTGCTGGAGGCGGAGGCTTGCGCAGGGGGAAGGCGGTGGCGTACGAGGTGGAGCAGGGCCCACCGTGGTCGGATTCCGTCCTAGGGCTGATGGGGGGTATGGGTTTGAGCGAGGTAACAACGGAGGGGAGGGGTTTCTCGATGGCGGGGTGGCGATGATAGGAGGCCGGTGGTGGCGGAGGTGCCCTAGGCGGCGACGGTGGTCGGGTTAAGGGGGGTCGGGTTTCGTTCGACGGGTTTCCTCTTTCTTTCTTTTTTTGTTCTCTGGAAATCGAATTGATGGAGAAAGGTAAAGGGGGGCCTGAGAGGAAGATAAAGGGAGGAGGGAGGTTTTATTTTATTTTATTATATTATTATTTAAATTTCAAAAGTTGACTTTTACATACGACCTCTAAACGAGGCCCACCGTCTGTCGTCCATAGCATTTCACCCCCATTCCGAACACAATGGGATATGTACCATAAGCTGATTCGAACATTTCGATCAGTTTCCGTTAAATAAACATATAACTCTGTATATTGAATTTGAACGCACATTTCAATTTACCGGGGTCACATACTAACTAGAAAATTTCCAGAAAAATATTATCTAGCTTCGTATTGACGATACGGTCCTAACAAAACTAGTTTCGTCAAATTCTGAGATCGTTGGAAAAATGGCCATTTTCCAGTCGATTAAAATCAACTGAAACTGGTCAAACGCGTTTTCCTTTGCCACGCTCACATATTGATTCGAAAAATTATGAAATTTGGAATCTAGCAATAATTTGACATCACGGATCCAACAAAAGTGGTTTCGTTGAAATCCGAGGTCGTTTGCAAAATGGCTATTTTTAAGGGCCTGAATTCCATAGCGACCATTCAGAATTTTCAACTGGACATATCTTTTGATTCCTGCTATGAAATCTCGATTTTTCGGATTCGTTGGAAAGATATTCACAATTAGATTCCATTATTTTTGGTTTCGCTAAAATCCGGTTTGTTTTGCACCCGGTACGTTCAATTGAAGTTTGAAATCGAATTATCGAACTACCGCGCCATTTTCAATTCTATTTATAATTATATATAATTATTCATATTCTAACAACGACGTATATAATATATACGTTCGAATTCTATTCAAAATAAATTTTCTCGTCGATATTATTTAAAATAATTCATTTTAAATGTTCAAAATTCGCTAAAATTGCCAAAATAAAAAATTTAAACTGGCCCAGAATTTCGGGTTGTTACATGCAAAGTTCATAATTACATGATGCTTCATGCTGTAAAATACATACTATTATCCAAACGAATTCCATATAACTAGAATTAACTTGAACATATTTAAACCGGAAAGCTACGCCATTATGTCTTCAAAGAAAAAGAGACATACATAACAAATTATCGAGATTACTTCAACTATAAAACAAAATCAATGTATTCATTATTAGTATAAAAAAAGCAAAAGATTTACAGAGTCATCAGAACCTATCGGGATTCACAAATAACATCATATGAATTAGTTACCCATAAAGCTTGAATTTCTTCATCACTCCGGTCGAGATTAAGAAAAAAAACTTAAATCATTTTTCTATCGTCGCTTCAATGCGATCATAAGATTTTTATATGAAGAGCGACTGAAACCTGATAAAACACATGAAAACAGAATTTTTATTAGAAAGTAGGAATTATTTGTGCGTCCCTTACCTAAATAAATTAAAATAAATCATTTTTTTGTAATTAAATAAAATCAATATGACCATCATTTCAATAAAATCCATAACCAGCCTATTTTTCACTTTAAACACTTCGATTTGTTTACCTCAGCAACAAAGATCTGAATCAGTGTATCAATTTTACCACGAAGCCGAGTATGTTGGTACAATTAGGAAGCCCCAAAAAATGTCAGCAGTAGAAACTTAAAGTGATGATGGTAGAAATAGTTTTCCAAATCCTAAAATTTAAGGCCAAGTACAAGATTCTTACCATAGCATATAGATCCAAAGTCAGAATATTTGAAAACCCAATTTACAAAGTAGATCGGTTGCGAGAATACGGAGATATTCAGATCTGAGGTGTTGAACCTTAAATTCGATCACGTTTAGATCCATATTCACTATGGCTTGATCCGTCATAGATCGCAAAAACCTTCCGATGCCATATTTATCTAATGATGCTGAATCTCGAGAATATGGAAAATAAGTAGAGCAAGCAACTTAGAGTAATAGGGAAAGTTGGGGTAGAGGGAGAAAAGAGCGATAAGAAGAGGATAAAACGGAGAGAAAAGAGACGAATAAATTTGAGAACGGCAGAAAACGTATTCCCCATTAATGAGAAAAAGTTGCTTGCTGAAGCATTCAATGAATGGTGGCCTTTTATTTTTTATTTTATTGATTACGTAGTAAAAGGGGAAAGTAGCGGGATTTGTTTCTTTATTAGTGTATATGTAATTATGTGCATTAATCAAGGGATAATTAATAATGATTTATCGTAGATATTATCAAAAAATTTACTTTGTTAATAAATATATACTTATCATATATAAAACTGACAATTTGTAATACTTATTATGCAACAAATATTTATCATATATAAGACTGACAGTCTGTGATACTTAAAAAATAAAGCCTTCACAAATAGTTTGAACACAAAGGAAACAATTGGAATATTCTATTTTTTTAATACTAAAAACGCATTTTCTATTCATACACCATTAATTGCTTCACCTACACCATAAAAAAAAAAATACCATTAAACCAAAAAAATACCCTTATTAAATTAAAGATAGAGATACACTTATCAAAAAATAATTAAACTTAAAGAATGAAAATTTGATACATCCATATCATATACAATTGGCAAAATTTCATACATAAAAATAACAGAAATTTCTGTGTGTTGTGAAGTGAATTTAATATATTTTCCATCGAAGCATTAAATTTTATTCATATTCTTTTTAATTATATTTATATATACTTAGTATTTATATTTTCCATTTCAATTTGATAAAATAAAATTTCAAATTAAGTACTAAAATTAATAAGGTTCATGGAGTACAAATTTTATTTTTTACAACATTTAAATTCAATTTTAATTTAAAATCAAAATTTAAATATTTTAACATTCTATTATTCAAATTTTAAAGTTAAATTTTGATATATGAATAACTGAATAAATATAACTTCAATTAAGGAACTGAATTTGAATTTGAATTACAAAAGTGAATTCACTCATTTTAGAAATCAAGGTTCCTTTGTTCGATCAATGCATTAGAGAAAGATAGATACTGAAACGAGACAATTATTTTATTTTATAGTAACCTGAGGATAGTTTAGTAATACATATGATGCATATACTAAGCAAAAGGTGGTGTATACAATTTAAGAACAAGAATAGTGTATGTAAGGCAATTTACGATGTACAAATAGAATTTGCCTACTAAAAATTAAAACGACCGAAATCCACTTTATGCCTAGATTTGATTTTTCATTACTAATGCAATTTTATGTCATCTTTGCTTCTAATATCCTATTCATCATGTGGCCAATCAAAAGGGACTACGCAGATTGAGGCTACAAGGTGGATCATGTGGATTGAGATATGTATTGCTAGATTTGATTTAAATAAGCTGTTAAATTTATAACCGAAGGATGGTATGGATTGCGTCTATGCAATAAACTAGAGGAAATATGCTTTAGCCATTTGAGATGATGACATATTAGTGTGAAATTGTGGAACATTTTAGAAAAAATTAAAGTTAAAACTTTTGTAGTCAGTTATTTAAAAATAATTAACAATGTATGATAAGTTACTAACGAATGATTATTTAATATTAATTATTTACAATTCAATTATTGTTTATCAATTCATTAACTGTTAATTATTTCATATTTCAAAATAATTATTAATAATTAATAAAGAAATGATTTTATAAAAGCATTGCTAGGATATATAAACGAAATCTTCAATCCAAAAAAATTGGTAGAATATTTTTTTTGACATATCATCACACAACTCAACATTATTTTTAATGAAAGTTTAAAATGATATGAGAAAAATGTAGGGGTTAATCGCCAAAAAGTTCTTCTTATGCATATGTGTAGATACTACATTTTACATACCTATAATTATTGGTAGATAATCATCCTTCAACAATTTTATAACATTGACAATATTTACCTACCAATGGATTTTACCATTAAATATTGTTAGATAAAGGTTCGCTTTACCTACTCATATTTATTGGCAGGTAAAATATTGGTAGGTAAAGGGCAAATTTCCTGTAGTGTACGCTGGCTAGGCGCACGACTAAAATCTCCAAGTACTAAATATCCTTGCTTCAACTCCCAGTGAAAATAATTCAAAAATTCTTTTTAAAGGAAAACAGATATGGAAAGTACCAATGTGATATTGATAACTTGATTGTTCATGAATCGCAGATACACAATGGTTCCATCTGGATCCCCCAGAAAACATTCGTATCCGTAGGAAATCACTTCCCTGCGAATTTCGTCATGGACAGATCAACGGAAAATATTTACAAATCAAAAGGAAAAAGCTGAGGTCATTGAGTGTTAGCTGCTCTATCTCAGAGTTACGGAGATAAATCATCAAATTATAAGGACAAATCAAGTCACAAGGACCAATCACGTTACGAAGACAAATCACGTCACGAAGACGAAATCAGTCACGAAGACAATCCAGTCACGAAGACAAATCAAGTCACGAAGACAATCCAGTCACGAAGACACAATGCTGCATCAAATAGGTGGCTCCACATCACTAAGATATCTCAAACATTGCATGGCTCCATTCTACCTTTAGTAACTTTAATGGTTACGCTTTTTCACTTGTAGATATGCCATGTGGACCGCAGGTACACAATGGTTTCGCCTGATTACCTCAGGAAACATCCATACCCTTAAGCTTTCACAGCTCTGCGCATAACGCCCTTATCACAACTGTAGATCGCAGCAGACACATTGGTTATGCTTGGTTCCCCCAAGAAACATCTATCCGTCGTAGGCCATCTACAACCCTGTGAATTATGCTACACGGTCGTGTTATTTCAGACAACTCGAGTTATATGTCTGAACAACCTACCAACATCACATCTTAACAAAGCTTGAGATTCAAGGGAGGAAGGTACTTTCCTTATTTTGCTTTGAAAACTTATAATACTATGTACATATAGTATTTCATTCCATACTCCTCATAAATCATACATAAAATTTTCTTTCTATAACATCTTCTCAAACATCTTATTCTTATATAAATTTTGTTATATAAGATTTCATTTCAATTTTCTTACCTTCCAATCTAGTGGTTTCAAATTCACCATATTCTTTTATCTCTCATCTAAGTTCCGAAACTTCTGTATTCAACATTTAAAATCGGATATCCTCAAATTTCATTTCAATTTCAAATTTTCAGTTTCAATCTCTTAATCAACTCAGCTTTTTGATAACTTCTCAAACTCATATTGATGAATCTATTGGTTATAAACCAAATTTTACGGAGATTTCCAATTCTTAAATTCATCACTTATTTCAAATCTTTATGCTCTCAAAATTTCAGAATTTTCATTATTATAAAAAATTCCTCATCCATGCATTATTCTTCTTCCATATTCACATCATTCGACTGTCAATTAGCAAGCGAACAACTTCCTAAGTATCAACCCCGAAGGCTGAAACCAACATCAGATCAACACTCAGGAAATTATTCAACTTAACTAATCCCAATCAATTTCTAAACTCCTTAACTTCATTTCTTTATCAAATCATTTCTTACGCAATTCTCAGATACAATTTACGAATTTGCTTCTCTTTACATTCAGATGTCCTTCATTCTCGACGTATGACTTTTCGTTCTTCAGTTCTTGCCATTCTAATTTATCAAAACATGTTAGCCACTCACGATCTTTTTGAAAACATTTCCAGTTATCATACTTAATTTCTATAATCCTAGAAAATCTTCTATCACCATTGGAAAACATTTCCAAATATTCACAAATTTTTATTTTCGATCGAAAATATACTTTATTCCCATGAAAACATTTCTAAATTTGATATTTTAATTAAAATGTTCAATAAAACATTGTTATTCCCACTTAACTATTAACACTCATTAACTTACTTTACTTAACCTACTTTTGCTATTGAACCTTAACAATTTCTTAGTCAACAATGAAGTTCATCAAGTTGGGGTATATTTACCTCTCAGACCCTAACTGAACAACATTATTAACTTCGAAATAGGTAAGTTCACAACTTCAAATTATAACACTCATTCTCGTAACTTCCGAATTCAGGTTAAGAATTTTCTTCTTTTACGAAAATTGGCGATTATAACGATAATTCATACATTCAAAATATTTAACTTTAGATTATACTTTATTTATTTAGATATATATAAACAATTAATATATTAAATTTTAATTAAAAACGGAAAGTAAATAGTACTTTCCTGAAATTCGACATAATTGTCTCCCATAAATAAAGCTCTTTTTGAATAATCTGTTATTCGATACCATATCCCGAACTCCGGAAAATCTCATTTGACCTATATTCAGAACTTCAAAATAATTTCACTGTGCTGGTTAACTCCATCTCCTCTATCTCTAATTCCATTTGCAACATTTTTTCTTTCAATCGTTATTTTCTTCTAAAAACTAAATATTATTACTTATATCGAAGTCTAAACTCATCAAATCAAACTAATTTTGATTCATTTCAAATACAGGTTCAAATCCCTTTAAAATCTTCATTCATATTTCACTTTACTTAGAACTCTTGGTTACGATTCACTTCTTGTTAATTAATTAACAAGTTCATAACTTACTATCCAATTCACATATTCGATTACACATTATTGGTTTGAAACGAATTATAATTTATCTTGTCAGGTTCTGAAGAATCTAGATAAATTTGTAATGTAATTTAACACAATTGAATTCCAACTATAACCCTTTTTGATTTTTTTATCAATGATTTATATCCTGAGTATTGAAATAAAATTCATCGTTTCATTTTTGAAACGATTCCAAATTTCCCCTTCACTTCTAATTCACATCTGAATTCTCATTTCCAATAAATTTCAGTTATCTTTGATTGTTAAAATACACGATTAGGAAATTGATTCGTTAATTCTCTTATATTTATCTTCCATAGATGCCATTTGATGATGGACTAAATATTCAAACTTATGCGAATTTATCGAAGAATTGCTCTTGCAAATCCGAATTCGACGGTTGGGGATTCCGAAAATTTTAAATCTCAAAATAAATTTTTATTTCTGCTGTATCGATTTCAAAATACTTGTCTCAAAACACTTTCAAAATCATTTACTTTTCCAAAAATATTAATATTTCAAAAATTATATTTCGAACTCTTTTATTTTCAAAGTCCACTTTTCTAGTGTCGACCCTACTCATCTTAAATTCGATAAGCTACGCTTTGAATAAACCAAAGCTCTGATACCACTTGTAAAGTTCCGCCAATTTGACCGCTTCAAATCGGTGATAACCAACTTAGAACGTCCAAATCGTCAGATCGTTATTTAGCTTACAGAGTTTAAAGATAGAATCAATGTAGAAAAGAAAATATAATAAATAAATAACATAGTATTGAAAAGCGAAATTAACTTTTATTTATTAATCGGAATTTTGGATACAAGATATTTATATACAGTGAAATGTAAAAACACAATTTGGAAACAAGGGAAAATCTTTACTGTATTAAATCTTCAAAGTGCGCTACCTTTTGGAATCCCCAGCTTCGCCGATCTTCGAACCCTAAGCTGTAATCTTTAAATCTGTAACACTCGGATCTGACTCGAGCGTTCCATGCAAAAACATAAAACACTCGAGTCAGGACTAAATCATAGTTCAAGTAAATTAACTTCAATATTAACTGAAATATAACAGTTAATTCTAACATCGAATATAATCAGTTGTGTAGAATTTGTTCTTTAACAGCAAAAATTCAAGCATAACATCTGTTCGATTCGGTTTTACTAGATAAAAATCTAGTATACTATCAGTTCAAATAAAGTATGATATATGTGCTAATCAGTTTCTATTTCAGGAACAAATTGGTCATGAAAGCCCACATGTACACGCGTGCATGTACACGTGTGCACTGCCTCAGCATCTTGGAACCAGGATATATCAAATGCGAGTATAGGAATACAAGGCCGCTGTTGACGTCAAAAGTTGGAGACTTGTGACAGTCAACCCCCAATCGTGTGGAAATCACACAAATAATGATTATGAAATGCGGTAAAGCAAATAAAATGGGGAACACATGCAACTTTTTATAGTGGTTCGGCAAAGAAGGTGCCTACGTCCACTTTATATGTATTGATTCACTTTTAATTACAAGTACAATGCTTTTTTCTCCTTTGAAGAAAAGTGGGAGATGAGAAATTTTTAAAGGAATAAGAGTCGACTATTTGAGGAGTAAGCCGAAAATATTTTTCTTCCGGAGCTTGGAGTTCCCAAACTCACATGTCCCCTCTCTTTTTTGGGGAAGAGGATATTTATAGATGAGAAAGTCAGCTAGGGCTGGTATGACATGGCCCGCCCTTTCTGGGAAAACTTGGGCACGTGGAGTCCATCCCTTAGACAGAAATGCGGCTGGAGGACTGATTCCACTATTCAAATAGTATCTTCGAAAATCGTGGCTTACGTGGCGTCCAAGGTGAGGTGTACAAAAAAAAGAGTTTTGTCCAAATATGGTTGACCGCTCTTGAGGCCTTGAGAATTGGTCTGAGGCACGAACGATCTAGCGGAATATTTCCATGTGAGCCCGAGATATTCGGTCGATCCGCTTTTGATGGGAGCCTTTGACTCGATCGATTGAAAGCGTTTCTCCTGGGTTCGATGAATTGGAGCTGGAAGGAAACTGGTTTGGCCCGAACCTTGTATGGGATTTCTAGAGTGCAAGCTGTTATACCGGCCGATGGGCCGATGCTGGATAGAATTTCCGGATATTAGACTTCGATCTGAACTGTGACAGCTTTTGGCAAAAAGTTGGTCAACACTTTTCTCCTTAGAATACATATTATTTTGGTAAAGGAGGTGGGTTTTGACTCCTTGTGTCGAAGCCCAATGTGCAATAGCGTTGGTTACGCCAAACCATATTTAGGCCAGAAGTCAGATGGTCCCGATGGTTGTATTAAGACCAAAAACCAACGACCGAAGATGGTCGTATTAAGGCCAGAAACACGACAACCATCAAAGACCGTATTAAGGCCGAGAAAGTAACCGTAAATCCTGGTTGTGAAGGTCAATTCCTGCAAAGGCAGTGGAAAACCATTCTCGGTCTAGAGAAGACTTGTAATTTCATATAATCGAACATACATTCGATGAGTCGAGATATTTGGACGAGCAATAGATACACTTGGCTTAGAGGGGTGGCGAGTATTAACCATACTTGGCTTACAGTGATGGCGAGTATTAACCATACTTGGCTTATGGAGGTGGCAAGTATTAACCATACTCGGCTTATAGAGGTGGCGAGTATTAACCATACTCGGCTTATAGAGGTGGCGAGTATTAACTATACTCGGCTTATGACAAGTGTTAATCGTGCTCGACTTATGTAAGGTCATTTGATAAATCTTGAAAGGGGGCGAGTATAGTCCATACTCAGGTTAAATCATTCAAACATAATTCATGTTTGCAAAAGAAAGTTCATAGTCGTCAAGGAACTATTTAAAAAGAAAATAAATTCTAAGAGGACAATAGTTGATTCCAGAGCATGCCTAGGAGCTAGATCCTAACCTCATACATGTGTACATCAAAATGCCTATTTTATTGAAGGAAATACATCAAAAAGAAATTAAACTTAATTAATGATAATGTCGCGAGTGCTAGTCTCAGGGTCTTTTCTGCTTCTAGGAGCTTGGTGCCCGACCTGAGGAGCTTGGGCAGAGGATTGTGGCAGCACGACCTGAGGGTTCTTCTTGACATATTCGGAAATCTCCCCTCGCCTGAACCTGTCCTCAATGAGATCATGCAAGTGCCTGCATTCACTAGTGATGTGACCAGTGATGTTGTGGAACATGCAGTGTTTTCCAGATTTGAGCTCTTTCTGGGTCGGTTCTCTTCGAGGGGGTCTTGGTTAAGGCAGGAACCCTCGTATGTCAAGATAAATATCGAGCAAGGAAGAATTGAGTTCGGTATACTGATCATACTTATTCTCCCTTCGAGGTCGCACGTTGCACTTGTTCTTTTCCAAGGCCTTTCCTCTTCCTTTATTCTGGCCGTTGGTGTTGGATGGACCTCCATGTTTGGTGGCTAAGACCCAAGGCTCTCCATCTCAATGCTGGTGTCTTCCTGTTGGAGGAATCACTCGGCCTCAGCATAGAAATCTTCTATATCATTGGGGGGATCTCTGGTTAAAGAGATTGAGAATTCTGATCGGTTCTGAACTCCTGCAATGGCGACCATAAGCACCATCGATGGCTCAGGTCGATCGACTGATGCTACGACCGTGTTGAATCTTTCGAGGAATGACCGAAGTGTTTCTCCCCGGCGTTGTTTGATGGTGGTTAGAAACATGACACTCTTTGGTTGGGAGATATGTACCCTAAATTGTTCGATGAAGCGGGTGACCAGTGTGTTCCAACTACTGATTGACTCCGTTGTTAGATGTCGAAACCACATGTCGGCTATATTTGTGAGAAAGAGTGGAAAGCACTTGGCCATGACGTTGGTTAATGAGCGGAGCACTTCCATATGTCGCATGTATCGCATAAGATGGATGGTTGGGTCGGTCCGACAATTGTACAGTTCAATAGATGGAAACTTGAAGTCTGGAGGATTGCTGGAGTTCCTGATCTCCCTGGTGAAGGGGTTGTGTTGGATGTTATCTGTATCCTGCTGAGAAGAATTGTCCAGGGTGAAGCGTTGAATTATGCTTGCAAGCTAGCTTCCATCTCCGAGGAGTCGCTGTCATGAATCCAGCTCTGCATTTGGGAGAGTTCCAGTACCGGAATCCGACAAAAGCATGCTCTGAAGGGTGGCCGTTGGTTGGGCTCGACCTCCGAGAGTTGAGTGAAGGTGAGCGCGAGGGTTCATCGTAGTTGTTGGTTCCGGGCAGATTGGCCCCTCTTGAACCTGATGAGAATTGGATCGAGCCGCATCACGGCTAAAGGTCTAAGTCAATCCATCATAACATGGGATGTTCGGCGTTCCTCGATGTCCCCGCCCAAGGTGACGTTAGGAGGGTCTATAGTAGCATTTTCCTCTGCCAATCTGGGAACCTATATGGTAGAGTGGTCTCCCTTGTTCGTAGGGAAGGCTCCACCAGCTCTTTGATGAAGGAGGAGCGATGTAAGACGAGTCTATGGTAAGATACAGGTCTATAATGAGAATAACACTGATTCTAACTGATCTAGTGGCTGCTCGATCAGTCCGGGGGGTCGAGCTATTCCCTAGAGTGGAGGAAAAGTGGTTGAACGACCTAGATCTTAATCGCGGGCCTCCTGTGAATCTGCAGCTGCGGCGGCGCTGGTCGCTGAAAGAGATACTCCTAGCTGTGGTTGGTCGGGAGGTGGAGCCGAGCCAGGAGGAAGCAAAGGTGTGGTCTGATCAATGTCCTGATTCCGTGCAGACCGAAGATTAGTTGTTGCCTCAGCCCCGGTCGATGGAGGAATTGATGTTGAAGCGTTTAATCCTGTCTCCACTTAGGACTGCATATTGGACAGGACAGTCCGTTGTCTAGCTCGGTCCGAAGCTTTAAGGTGTTTGGTCCGTGTCCGTCCGATTCTCTTATAGGACAAAGCTTGGACACACCAGTGTTTGGTCCGGTCTAAAATGTTCGATGTTTTCTATTATCCAAGGCTATATCGGATAGGACAGTCCGTTTTCTGACCCGGTCCGAAGCTATATGATGTCCGGTCCATGTCCGCCCGAATTCTTATAAGGACAGAGCTTGGACACACCTCCATCCGGTCCGGTCCGACCCGTTTACACCCCTATCTCCACTCTACCGAGAAGGTGATCCATCAATGTTGTCATTCGAGGAGTTTACCCTGAGATGTCATATAGTCTCGGAACTCGACCATAATTTTGTCTATGTCGTCCCGGGTAAGAAAGCGAGACACATCTTCATGAGAGGAAGCTTCCAGGCTTGCTTCTGCAGCGTTTGTATCGACTGCATCGACGCTCGTGGGACGAGAGGACGTTGCATCTTTCTTACGTTTGTTCGCCATAGAATGAGCTAAGCAGAAGGTCGAAGGGTATGTCGGTGCGTGCCATCCCCTTCTTAGCGTACCAAAGTGTTAAAGTCAAAAGTTGATCACGTGTGACAGTCAATCCCCAATCACGTAGAAATCACACGAATAATGATTATGAAATGCGGTAAAGCAAATAAAACGGGGAACACACACAACTTTTTATAGTGGTTCAGCAAAGAAGGTGCCTACGTCCACTATATATGTATTGATTCACTTTTGATTACAAGTACAATGCTTTTTTCTCCTTTGAAGAAAAGAGGGAGATGAGAAATTTTTAGAGGAATAAGAGTCAGCTATTTGAGGAATAAGCCGAAAATATTTTTCTTCCAGAGCTTGGAGTTCCCAAACTCACATGTCCCCTCTCTTCTTTGGGGGAAGAGGGTATTTATAAGTGAGAAAGTCGGCTAGGGCTGGTGTGACGTGGCCTGCCCTTTCTGGGAAAACTTGGGCACATAGAGTTCATCCTTTGGACAGAAATGCGGTTGGAGGACTGATTCCACTATTCATAAATAGTATCTTTGGAAATCGTGGCTTACGTGGCGTCCAAGGTGAGGTGTACTAAAAGAAGAGCTTTGTCCAGATATGGTTGACCGCTTTTGAGGCCTTGAAAATTAGTCTGAGGCACAAATGATCTGGCGGAATATTTCCATGTGAGCCCAAGATATTTGGTCGGTCCGCTTTTGATGGGAGCCTTTGACTCGATCGATTGAAAGCGTTTCTCCCGAGTTCGATGAATTGGAGCTGGAAGGAAACTGGTTTGGCCCGAACCTTGTCTGGAATTTCTAGAGTGCGAGCTGCTATATCGGCCGATGGGCCGATGCTTGATAGAATTTCTGGATATTGGACTTCGGTCCGAACTGTGACAGCTTTTGGCAAAAAGTTGGTCAATAGTCGCCTACGTTAGGAAACATCAGGTTATAACAGAGAAGCGCAACATATATGAAGCATATGCATTCAAACATAAACAGGAAAACCCCCAACTATTCAAATATGGTCCAACCTCAATAATTAATCCGAACTTAGACGTGAGTTTACCACTTCCGAATATATGACCCAAAACAACATGAAGAACATTTGTGATGAAGGGATGTAAGGACTGTGCTAATACACAAAATCATAACCCAAAATGTCAACAT
The DNA here is from genome assembly GCA_030737875.1 of Allium sativum. Taxonomy (NCBI): domain Eukaryota; kingdom Viridiplantae; phylum Streptophyta; class Magnoliopsida; order Asparagales; family Amaryllidaceae; genus Allium; species Allium sativum. Next base: position 345,015,438 of record CM060919.1, read on the forward strand.
TCATAATTAGCATAAACTGGTATACTTCTAGAAAATAAAATGCTACTAATTTGAGCATGCTATCTAATTTAATATAATTCACTAAGTATAGAGGCCATTTATGGTGATGCAACCGAATGTGCTTGTATATACATGCATTCGGATATACATGTGAACACACACATGCAGTCAACAATTACATATGCAGATCGAAATAGATTTTGTGGGTTTCAAGTGAATAAATGTATAAATTGGGATATAATGGACTTATGTTTTATTACGTATGTGCTCAGGCCAAATAACAAATATATGGCTTTGTTATAATGGACTTATAATTTCATGTTAACAAGAAATTTAACACATATGCAGTTTACTCACTAAATTCCATTTTTTTTCTTACTCACATATTATCACTAAATTCCATTTTTGCAATAAGCCAATTAACAAGAAGCAACTCATCAATAAATGACAAAAGCAGTTGAACCAACAATGTATATAGCACTCATTATTTAGGAAAGGTTAGGTTCAACCAAATTGAAATATATGGTTCTCTACCGTATATATATAAAACAAATGAAGCAAAACAGCTAATGCAATGATCAGGACAGTGAACCATAATATTTAATTATGGACATGATGGCAATAGGAAGGAGGCACCTCAAGACAAATTAATAAACACGTTATTGTAAAATTTAAGAGTTGCGAGTGGAGCAAACAAGTAAAATATGCATAAACAGTCAAAAATATGCAGAAATAGAAAATGGAAAACACATATCTAAGGATCCCAAAACCGATAACATACTATGGGAAGCTAAACTAACACACTTTATTGATTCTAAGAGCTGTGTTTGAGCACTTAGAAATAGGTGATGTTAATCAAAGGATTAAAATAACAATCACTTGTATGCAAGTTCCAGTGAATAGCATGCTACAAGTCAGTCAGTCAATAGCAACCATGACTCTTTTGACAGGAGAAAACAACAGTTTTGCGATTGGTCTTTACTATCATAGTACTCATCCACTTTCAAATGCATAACTGATGCAACCAACACTTAAGTCTTATCGTTTTATTACTTTATATGTTAAGTTTAAATACTTGTTTACATAATCTATGTTAAATATTAAATTTATTATTATTTTCATTTAAATGATTTGGTGCTATAAAATATTTACAAACTTCCAAACAAACATAAGTCAAGGATCCTCCCAAAATCTGTTAACATGTCTTTAAAGAAGTTGCAAAAATATACAGACATAGTTACTAAACAAGTTTTGGAAATCAATACAAATAGATTCAGTTTCTAGCATAGGTGTTCATCCACAGGTTTGGCTACAATCAAACCATAGTTCGAATAATGGACAAAGCTGAGAAAACATATATATTACTCAGTATGGTGTTCTTCAATACCAATATATTCATGCATTAAAATAGACATAGGAAAACTAAATAAAAGAGATGTAGCAAGCAACAATAAGTGGAGGCCAACATAGAACAAAGAGTGCCAAGCTCGAAGATAGATGTAACATAAAGCAACAATGGTCTAAATTGTGTTGTTCTTATCCGAGTTCAAGTGTCAATTTTAACATATGATAAGTGTAATACTTAACAAGCAACAACAACCCCTGATTTACATGACCCCTTTTCACATCAACAGTCAACCACAAAATAACCGACAAAGACAACCAAGCACCCACGATTTATAACCTAGTTTAAAATTGATGTTAAATTACTTGAAATAATGTAAATCATGAGTCTAATTACTCACCTGCAACCACGTAACGACTATGCGAGGGCTTCGAAGAAAGCAGTTGTGGCACGTTTTAAGGTGATGGCAACGTCGGAGGCCAGAGTCTTCGACTTTAATTTGGGTGCCGAAGGCTTCGACTTTAAGTCTTGGCTTCGAAGCTTGCTTTGTTGGTGATTTAGGCTTTTGGTGCTTGAGTGGATCGATGGAAAGGCCGCCATAAATTGAGGAGGAAGGGTTTTGGATGATGGCCATTAAAATATATAAAAGGGGAAAAACGTTTTGTGGGGGATGGATTAATTTGGCTTCGGCCATTAAAAATAAAAATTGAATTTTTTATTAAATGGGAATTTTTGGGAAACAAGGCGCTATTTTATAGAAGAAATAATTGAAGATAAGAACAACATAGTTTTCAATAGGGTTCAGGGAAGCTGCGATTTTCAAGATATAGGTCGGCGTAGATATATTCGGAGAAGGTTATATTTGTGTTAAATAGATATTAATTCTACCGCGAATACCCTGAATCACTCTAAATTCTTACCGTCAACAAAATTCCCAATTGCGACAAAAATCATGTATATCCCCTCTTCTTCGCATTCTGAATTTAATAGATCTTGTTCGGTTGCAATCCGACTCCATTAGTATACAACATTAATTTAAAATTTAAACGATTTAACGACTCACTGATTTTATCTCGTTTGTCCATACAGCAACTCTGTTTGTTTCCAAATTTTGAAACATTAAATTTCCAATTTCTCTATACATGCGGATACACACATTTCCAAGCCTATCTCCATATGTATTGACGAATATAATTTCTAATTTATTTAACCTTAATATCGTTTATTACTATTATTATTAATTTAACCATTTTAAATTCTTAAATCAAATTTCAAATCCAATTTAATTATTTTACCAAATTCAATTTAAATATTCAACAATAAATATTCGATTTTCAATCAACCATTCTGAATTAAATATCGAGTTCCATTCAGACTCAAAAGCAAAAAAATTGATTTTTAATCCCAGTATCAATATAAAATTGATTATTAATAGTTAAATCTTTAACTAATTCCACATTTCAGTTGTCGAAATTTCCAGGATGTTACAACGCGGGTCTGGGGAATATAATAACATCACACAACTCCCTTGTGTTTAGTTGTATGTCAACCAATTGAATGACAAATTGTTATAAGCGTTATTTAATTGTTTAATGCTTATGCGGTTGCAAATTACACTCTGGATGTGAATTGGATGTTTAATAGTTGTTCATCACTATTTTCGAATACATGCGATGTATGGAATCCATATAAATAAAAGTATATGGTAATTGATTGAGTCTGATTCCATTTCAGAAATAACGAATATTTTTAAAAAATAATCAGTGAAGAACCAAAATATGATTTTGATGTCCGATTTTGGATGAGCACGAAAATATTGAAATAATTTTGGATGAAATACTCCAAGTTTGAAAAGATAAAAGTTATTTTTATCTGAATGAAATGGTTAACAATTAGAATAAAGAATTGATATGGTTTTAATATAATCAGGATTTTTCCAACATATGAATTGGAAAGGATTTGAATGGTAATAATCTTCGGAATATTTCGATATTGGATTCTGTGATTATACGGATATTGTTGAAGAATTTGAAAGTTATACATATCATTATTCCCAATACGATATCTGTTAGTTTCAGAATTTGATATTGAATATAAGTCGATATAATTTTTATTTAGAGCCTTGTATTTGATATCAAATTGGATTTTGGGTTTGTCGTGAATGGTGTCTTTAATAGCACTGTTCTTGAACCCAGTTGAGAATAGAATAAATCTTTTCATTAAGATTTAATGAAGTTTTCCAATTAGTATATATAATTGGAATTAAATGGTAGTCTGAACGATGTTTTGTATGACATTTGTTCTTAAAACCAATTAACGGTGAAGTTCGATTTGGAATTTATAATGTTTTAGTTAAGATTAATGGAATTTTCCAAAGTAAAGATTTTTCCAATTTAATATATTAAATTGGAACTGAGTGGAATTCTATTTAGTGATAATCGAAATGAGCTTCTGTGAAGGAAAGCATTTACTATTTATGGAATTTAAAAGGCCTTGTTGTTATTCCACTTATAGTATTAGTCTGATACGGAAATTTATATCGATTATATAGTGTTATGATTTCCGTGAAGGTTCCATTTTTATGGAAGATGATTTTGGGTTTATACTGAACTGTCTTTTAAGTGACATTGGTTTTTTAACATAAGCTAAAGGCAAGATTAAATTCTTAAAGTTGAATACTCATTAAGTAATGATTTTTGAGGTTAAAACCAAGTTGGAGTTTTAATGAATCTTTAAATAGATTGAATGTGAATAAGGTAATTAAATTTTCCAAATTCAAGGAATGTTCGAGAATGGAGTACCACCAGTTTTACTCCATGCGATAGTTAAATCTTTAATTAGATTTGAAATGTGAAGTGGTAATTAATTTTACCAATAACACAAAAGGTGTTAGTTATGTTGTACTACCAGTTTTACTCCATGGGATGAACAGGTTGGGGTTGGGATAATAAAATGAATGATTACTTCGGTAAGGCTCGTAAATCCCGACTAGTTTGATAAACCTTCATTTGGTTTAAGTTTGTTAAAAGATAACATAAAATCTTTTGAAATGGTTTTCAAAGAAAAATTTAATCAAGAGGTTTTGAATGAATTAAATCTTTGATAAGATTTATGGGAATGATTCCCAATTAATGAATATTTGAATAAAAGCATATTCTGGATTGGAATGAGGTGTATGATGTGTTTATATTTCACATGATTATAAGTTACGCGAGTTATTCGAAAAGTCTGGGGCTAACCCATTCTGGATTATTGATACGACGACTAAAAGTCGAAGATATAAAGACGGTGGTTGAGGACTAGAGATCTTCACGTCATTTGGTTAATTGTTGATGCCTTGATTGGGCTGTACACCCAAGACGAGGTAATAAGTGGTGATCGACCAGACGTACTTGGAGATCGTCCGGATAAGCGAAGGCCTCTCTCCTGTATTGAACATATGGGACGATGAATAAGGTGCCTCCGGTTTCGTTCAGACCCAGAACGGACTTGCAAATGGATGGTGTGTCTAACATTGTATTCCTTTATGTTGTATTCGTTGATCTCTACTAAATTTATATCTGTTTGGTGGCGGAGAATTTATTCTCTTACTTAACACCCTTTTCTGAGACGTACGACCTTAGAGATGGTTATATATTGGTGGAAATCAATGGTATGGTATGGACTGACAATATGACATACTGAGATGCATGGATCAAAGCTTTTGTTGAAAAGCAAGGCTTCGTGGTTGATGATCAAAGCACGACTTTAAATAGCACAACTTTGTATAGCGTTAATTTGCGAACCTCACACCCCAGTGTGAACCAAAAACGGGATAAAGACTGCAGGGAAATGGACATACGTTACCTTCTAGCTAGAAGTGATGTCATAGTATGGAGCCCAGACATTTTACTTATGTGGATATTTGATGGAAGGCAAGATACCTCAGATTTGATTTGAGTCTCCAATGGCTCTTGATTGTTCGACGATACTGACCATTTTGGAGGTTCAATAGAACAGGCTAACGCATTGTTTATGGTATAACTAATCAGCGACGGCTGACCGGCCCTGAAGATCCAAGGGCTCACCAGAGTCTGAGTCCTGAGGCATTTGCTAGAGTATCTTGAAATCGGTGAGGAAGATCATTTGCCTCGGTTCATAGATGGAAACCCAATTTCCAATACGCGACTTTACGGTTTTGGTTGTAAACTTATATGGCAACATAATATACAGTACCTATGCTACCTAGATTGATACATTTATATTTGAAGTTGATTGTTGCACTTATAGTAATAATAAAAGATAAATTTCGCGTATCAAGCATGTTTGGCTATTATAAGGTAAAACTCTATCCTCCGGCTTGCGTTGCAATATGTGATGGGACAAGAGTCTTATAATAGCTTCATTTTTCCTTTTAGCATTGTGTTGTTTGTTTTATGGTATTCTTGGGAGAAAACCCACCCCGTGTTATACAGCGTGGTCTGTTGATTTACCAAACTTTAAAATAAAGTTAATAACTGTTTTAATTCACACACTATTCCCATGACTAACTCGAATTTTATTGTTTCCCACCTAAACTCTGGGTGCACATATTTACCACACGGGCAACTAGTAGTTTTGGTTTGCAGATTTTTCTTTTCGCAGGACCCTGGTTTACAGTCGAAGCTATATTCGAAAAGCTTTATATCCGTGCATTTCTTTTAGTTGTGGTAGTTGATGTTTTCCACTTCACATTATATTCATGTATTGTATTTTCCGTAGTTCTGTAATTTAAATCTCTGATATTATTTTCCATTGTATATTATATATTCCATACTCTGATATCTTGTACTCTGATGTATATTGTTGTAATAGCAATGAAATGTTCTCATGTTTGTGTTCTGATGCGTCGCGTTCTCATTACCATCCGTGTTCTCCCGTCTCTTTGGAGGCCGGGCGAATTCAGGGCGTAACAACTTATCTTATAATCAAATCAAATCATCGTCAATAACCAAACCAAATAACACGCATTACGAACCTTATTAAACAATAACAGGTAACATCATTTTTAACTGAGGTTATCTTTCTCTAGTATCAAATATCAATAACATTTCAAACCCCAAAACCATCAAAATAATTTATAAGAACCAAAGTTGAAAACTATAAAGATGTTGCTTGAGAATGAAGAATAGCGGCCATTAGCAAAAGATAAGAAAGGGATTTTATGGTTTAAGTGATTTCTGAAGTAAATGCGGCAGATTTGATAGTTTACAATCCTTTAATCCAAAATTAAACTTGTAAAACCATTACTTTATATGAACCATATATACTCGTGCCTAGTATAAAACATATTTTAAAGAAACGTCATGTAAAAAACCATCCTGAATTGACCTATATTCCAACTCAGAAAAGATCCATTGGAACTTAGTCACTCTAAACAGATCGTTGGTTCATATAAGGAAACACTAAACAGATATCACAAAACAGTCTAAAATAAAATAAAATCTCACACAGCATTAGAGATAAAATATAATAGCATAAAAATAGATGTGCCATTATAAAAACCATAAAGTCATACAATAAGTCTCACAACTGATAACATGTACATCATTCGTTATCTCAGGTACATAACAATAATAGTAATAAAGCTACTTTCATAATAACCAAGTCTTCTTTGAAAGGCTCGTTCTCCAAGCAATCATTCATCATCAGCAATCAACTGTCGTCTACTAGCATGTCTATGTTAAGAGGAGGAAGGTCAGAACATAAATTTCTGGTGAATGAAATACATATAAGTTTAGAAACGATTATTTCCTATATTTGACAGTGCAAATTCTTCATGTCATGTCTATGCAAACAACATACACACAATTAAACATATGAGGCAGACATCCTAACAGTCACTTAAGGCCTATATGTAAACTAAGGGAGGACATCCCTACAGTCACTTAATACACCCACAAGTATATTTGAGGGCGGACATCCTTACAGTCACTTAATACCCTACGAGGCGGGCTATATAACTAGTCACTTAAGGCCACTATGTAATTTATTAAGAGCGGACAGTCACTTGATATCCATGGCGGACCCATAACCACTTAAGATCTCATTGTTGGAGAATGGAGTTATGATGACAACAACCGTATTTCAAATTATCATTATTAATTAATTATGAAATATATACTTACATCTCTATCTAGAATATATATATATATATGCAAGGTTTATATACAGGACTTAAATACTGAAGACTGTATAGTTTTAGAGATCCAGGATTCAAAAGAGATTCAAGACTCATGAGTTATCAAGTTATCAAGATATCAAGATTTCAAGAGTTCAAGTTTATATGTAGAACTCCGAATAGCACTCCAAGTTCAAATTCTGTTTTTTCAAATTCTAATTTTCATTTTTCAAATTTTGTTTTCTAATTTCAAATTATTTTATCTTACTTATGATTTCAAACATACAAGTTTAAAGTTTTAATATATGCATATATATGTATATATATAAGTTTATATAGTTTTATAAGTTTTATAGTCTTAAATCTTATAACTTTAAAAATATGTTTATATAATATATTATTATGATTTCAAAAGATTTTACACTTTATAATATTCGTTTATATTATTAAATTTTGATTAAAGAATTTTCAAAATAATATATATGTTTAAACACTTGAAAATTAGTTTTAAAAATAAATATATAGGACATATGTCGACATACTTAGATGACTATGTCGACATACAACTGTTACTTTTTCAATCTTCAAAGGAAGTGTCTTTTCACTATTTGTAACGTTTCTGAAACGTTGCAACCATTAAATGCTATAAGTAGGGGCTGATTTCGATTTTTTTCATATTTTTTCTTCATCTTCACCCATTTTCATACCACCATTAATATTTATCATTTTCTTGATTTCTACACTTATACTTCGCCGATTTCTACTCAAATTATATAAAACTTTATCTCTTCTCAATCTCTATCTACTACTCTCTGAATTGAAGTGTTATAGGGTTGTTGTAATCATTTGGGAAGTATTTAGGAAAGGGTGTGTTTCTTATAGCTCCGAAATCAAGGAAAGGAAGCAGTGTTAACCTTGTAGCTATCAAATCAAGGTGTTTGTAGCGATGCAGACCTTGTAGCCGTAAAATTAAGGGGTTGTACTTGAATATTGATAATAACAAGACTTTGCGCAATCCAGCGTTGTGTGGGACTGAACATAGAAGTAATTCGAAGCAGTATAAAACCTGGTGTGTTCTTTCATTTTCTGCATTTTATATTTGTTTATTTCCAGGTCTGTGTTTATTTCTATGTTTGTGATCATCTCTGATGTGTGTGATTTATATAATAGATCATTTTAGTTTAAGAATTTCATAAATTCCTCATAAACACTATTCACCCCACCTCTAGTGTTTGTTTCGCCTTATGATCTGCAATCTCTACCAATCATTCTAACGTCAACGTTACACAATATATATATATATATATATATATATATATATTCTCCTTGTAGGTCAAGAAATAGTGTAACAACTCGTATTTTTATAACATGTTAAAGTCATAAATCAAGGCAGAATTAAATTTTAAAATAAGAATCAGGGGAAACGGGTTGCGCCATTGCGTTCGTCTCAGAATTCTGCATGAAATCGAGTCCGAGTTTTCGAAAATCGGAGTTCGTATGACCAAGTTATGACCCTCAGAAGTTTCAGGAATTTAAATAAAATAAAACAGCTCGAAAATAAAGCCAGAAATTCGAAATTCAAACCCAGAGAAGGCCAACTAAAATGACACTAGAATGAACTTGAAAATGGCATAAGTTGAAACATGAAACTTGACACGAACTTGACATGAAACTTGAACATGGTCATGACACTAGAATGAACTTGAAAATGGCCAACTCGGGGTTGGGTTGAGTTTGCAGTGTAAATCTGCCCGGAACCGCCCGGCAAATCCAGTTACTGCAAACAATAGGATCCAATGTGGGTAGTTGGTCATATCGCGCTTGAAACCCGAGGTTAGACTGAGTTGTGGTGTAAATCTGCCCGGAACCGCCCGGCATATCCAGTGACCAAAACAACAGGTCTGATGTGAGAGGTTGGGGTGCATTAATGAATTAAATGCCACATGATAGGGTTAAGTCATGAACATGAAAGACAACACTTAACCAACTTGAAACATGATTGGTAGGGTTAGGTCATGAACTTGAACGACAATACCTAACCAACTTGACACGTGAATTGTAGGGCTAAGTCATGAACTTGAATAACAACACTTAGCCAAGTTTGACATGACACGTAGGCGGGTTAAGTCACGAATTTAAATGACAACACTTAACCCATTGGACGGAAACCCTAGTTACGCGGTCCGTTTCAGCAGTAACCCACTAAATGTATCATGGTACCCTGGAACTAGGCAGGGTGGGGCACGATTACTGAGCTGATTGTAAGCGACCAGAGCGACGGCTGTGTGGGTGCGCCAGTGTAGTTTCAGGCGGGCAATGGTCGTGCACGTGGTCCGAAGTTGAAAAAGCAGGCATTGGGCATCAGTAGGTTTATCTGTGCATGCTTGATTCATGTCGGTGGTTGGCACCATAGGGCTTGATACACCCTATGGTGGACCTAGCACAGGTGACTACATTCGTGATAGGGTTGTATGACACAGAAACACAACGAGCTAGAACTTGTAGGGAGCCGATCGATTAGTGGATCATTCAGTTGGACCTAGTAATGGATCATTCACGATTTTGGGCCCAGGGATCATTTCATGATTAATACTTGACATGGGTTGGGCTACTAGTACAGTTGGTGCAGCGAACCTTGAACATGCGATGCTATAGTTGACCTATACTTGATTCATCATGTTATCTTAGTCTATCTTATCCGTCTTGACATCATACTTATGTTTACTTTCAGTTTATACATGTCATGTTACCTTTACCTGTTTTTATGCTGAAAGTCACTTGGACTTACCAGTCTTTATGACTGACCCATTTTCTTTCGCCTCTCTTTCTTTCGTTTCTTCCCCCAGGTTCTCAGGGAGGAAACTCTAGCTCTTAGCTTGGATTTAGCTTGCTTTCTGTCAGCTCATGTACGGTTTGGTCTTGAGCTACGCTATGGCTGCACTTCTACTATTTTTGGGGAATAATTTACTTTTGTTATTTTAAGTTTATGCTTTTTAATTTAGAACTTGATGTAATGGAACAATGACAACTTGTACTTTGAATATATGAGGTTTTGACTCTTTTCTTGAAAGTAATAAGATTTGGTTTTTAATTTCTTCCGCTGTTTCATTTATGTTCTGTCTTGTAATATTTCTGTGCTTGTTTACCTCGATAACGCTCCTCCAAAACTAGTGCATTCCCTTTGAGAGTGACCCTAGCGAAGGTGGGATGTTACAAATAGTATTGGCCACTTAATACAAAGTTTTGGTAGGAACGTCGTTTAAGACCCTTCTGACGGACCATCTTGTTACGATGAACTCCTAACCACTTAACATTTCCCTTAAACAGTGGTTTCTTTAAGCCTTTTATATAAACCGTCCCTAGATCGACACTCACTAAGCTTTTAATTAAAAACGGACATTACTTGGAGAACCATCCACTCATGCGCTATCGTCTAATAAGACCATTTAATACCTTATATATAAGATAAGGCGGAGAACCATTAAAACCTCGAAGCGCTGGTCCCATGATTTAGGTCCAGAATTAAGGAGTGAACCTTAGGAATGAACCTAGTCTTAACCGCTTAATACCCAACAAGAAGCAGATCAACCACTTAATAAATTTCCCAAAGGCATGTCTACTTCACACACACACACACACACACTAGACATCTCACATTAGAACGACCACTTGTAAATGCGGGATTTGCAGGATGGTTCCGGATAGGCTTCTACTCAGGGCCGGTCCGTTATCCTGAGTTGTCCAAGGCTAAATAAAGGAAAGGAAAATGCAAAGGGCGACAACAACAACAACAACAAAGCCATACATCCCAAACAAGTTGGGGTTGGCTAGATATGCAAAGGGCGACAGTAGAAAAAAAAATCTCTTTCTTCCTACAGCAGGTTTTGATCCTGCACTACGTTGCTCACACTAAACCCCTGAACCAATCTATCAACTATAAATAAGTGATTGCAACAATATATTTAAAGTGTTTAAAATGGTTTTTTTCTTCTCCCCACTTGATCCACCGGGGTGGGTTACCCAATTCTCCACCCTCGTGGGCCTTGCCCATGGATCGGGTCTGCTTCTACTACAAGTTGGGCCCAATCTCGTATTATAACGTACTAAGTATAATAGTCCATGACACATATACCTCTCACATTAACCAGTATTACTTTTAATGTTGGATATGCCGATCGTTACGAACAATCTTTAATTACAAGTAATAGTTAGCCTTGTGCCTTGTGTGTCATCTATTTTAATTTAAGTCATTAACTCACATATACAAATTCCTATGGAGACATCTCATTTATGCTTCCTTCTATTTAGTAGAGATACCATGATCTCTGCAAATATAGAAGTTCGATCCTATCTCAACGCACTGAATATTGACGGTCATTTCGATTTCAACAGCTCACATTATCAAAGCTAGAATTGCACTTGAGCCTTCACCGAAAATGATAAATTTCTACTACAGAGGAAAACAAATGATGTGCAATTTGACAGTGTATAGCCGAAACATTTAACTTAGTGAATTATTGTTTGATCAAAGCTAGCATTATTGTTTCGAACGTTTAACTTAGTGAATTAGGTTTTAATTCAAGTGAAATAGACAAGAGTCAAATACACATACTTTATATGGAATTTACAACGAATATCGTAATGATAAACAAGACAAAAAATTAATAACTTAACAAAAAACTATTGGCATTTGTTCTTCTTTTCTCTAGTTTGGGTTCAATACTTTAGCATTTGAAAACTTCATGTTTCTTGAAATCTTTTTATAATAGGTTTGGTTTTACTCTACTAATTTGTCTTTAAACATCTTAAGTTTAAATGTTTGATTACCCCCATCCAAGCCTAAACTTCAGAAATTCAGACTTTTCTTATTTTGCATAACCCAGGCTTCTTTAATCCCAGCTCATCCAAAACCCAGGCTGCAAAACATCTCTGGGAACAGTTTGGATTTAGAAGGAGAGCTACGGTTTTGATTGAAGGTTAAGGGAAAATAGAAGAAGAAAGATTAAGAAAAAGAATACAATAATTCCTTTACTGTTCATTACATATATAAGGTTTATACCAATTGTACCCCTATTGCATTCTACCATTTCTCTCTACTTTAAGAACCTTCTAGCGAATTGCATCGTACGGTTGGGTCGGTTCTATTTAGTTGTTATGCAGCAGTAGCTTCTACTTTTCTTTGACTTCACAACTACTCTTTTCTTTTCGGAGTCCGATTTTGTTCACACTTTTTAGCAAATGTGAACAAAACACTCGGCTCCTATTAGAAGAATTCAGAAGGGTCCATGTGTGACCCACCTGATTCCTCCAATAAGAGGAAAGTGTTTTGTTCACACTTAGAAGAAAAAAAATGAACAAAATTCTATTCCTCTTTTCGTTGTTTTGCCGCAAAAGCCTCTTAGTACTTCCTCTTTTCTCTGACAATGTTGCATAATACAAGAATAAATAGTAAGCCTGAATTTCTCAAAGTAAAGATATTAATTACACATTAATACGTTATTATGAAAATTAACCACATAGAACTATGTATGAACCATAAGAAGCAAACAGCTCAATATTATTGGATTACTGATTTTCTCAAATGCATACGTTTGGTATTTTTCTATCAGACGTCAAAAGCTGCCACAAGTCAAGATAGGGTTACAGGCAAACAGCTCAATAATACATACCTTCCATTAGCCATGCTTGACCGTATTCTCCAATAAACATTAATTCTGCATCTAAATGCTCCTTCTCATATGTACAATGTTGTTTTTAAAATGTTTTTTAAAATCCAAATATACAAAAAAAAAAAAAAAATACGCATGCATCATAGAGAAAACAATCACAACTTTGATCTAAATAATATCGGATCTGTAGCCTGAATTTACACAAATGCTGATGCATTAAAAATAATAATATTTTGAAGACAACGCACTCAAATGAATGATTTTTATCTCAATTATAGGTTAGACTGAATAGAATCACAACTTCACAGCATGGTAAAGCATCAAATAATACTTGGGAATAGGATTTTGAAATAATCCATATAAATAGATGATGACTTTTCATAAGGTATAGGATGATAAAAAAATTCATCAAAAACATTGAAAAGCAAATAACGATGACCATCTTGTTATGGTACATGCATCATCATTAGGAATGACGATCAGAAAATAATCCAAAGATAAAAAAGACACTCAGAATGAAAAGGACTTTGAAATGTTTTCTGACCTCATCCAATAAAGGAATAGGTTACATTTTTTCCTCATTGTGCCAACCAAAAACATAAAAATTATCTGCGCACATTAAAAGCCTAACAAAATAAATAAATATTTCACCAGTAGTTGAGTAAGGAAATTATCATCAGATAGAACGGATATTTTCATCAGAAACGAGCAAGCCGTTTTCAGACGACCGTCGTGAGATGATCCGGATATCATCATTTGAAAATTTACTCAACAATAACAGCTTGGTGTAGATCAATGGTATAAGTCATATATGGTAAAAATACCCATATAATTTTGGTAGAACAGACGATCTAAAAAAGTGAGTTAAAACCAAATTTACATACCAGGTTAAAACATTGATCAGCTTAACAAAATTGATTATAAAATCAGATTTCTATAATTTATCTGACGGTCTAAAATACCAGATACACAGAGGTAAGGCTCTCAAATTGATAACTGGGATAAAATTTTCAACATACGAACGAACAAATAAAACCAAATAATATTTCAAACAAATAATGGTGCAAAACATACGCATTGATACAAACATCTGAAATGACATACAGACCAAACATACACAAAAGTAGCATAGTTACCGTAGGATGTAGAAGTTTCAGCTTAAGCCACAACAAAAAATAGAGATAAACATTCTGACGCTTTTTTTTATCAGATTTACTAAGGTGATTGCAAATGTTTACACTAATAAGTGAAACAGGCTAGACAATAAGTCGTACTTCAATCGAAATTGACGTCCAAAGGTATAGTGACAACATCAGAGATCTATGATCCAAATAACATAACAAGATCGATAAACTGAGTAGAGGTAAAAAGTAAGATCTTACACTAAGATAAAAAGGAGCCACAAACATCGGCTTAGCTTTTACCGCCGCCTATGACGCTGTCTAACCGATTGCTTGACACTAGTATTTATAGTGATTTTGATTTCTTAAACCCTAAACATAATCGTTGGGCTGGACCTAGTAGGCTTTCATTTTAATCAATAAAACAAAGGCTGTGTCTATTACCCGGTGTAAATCGGTCGAATTGGGCCGAACAGAGGATGTTCAGTTTCTGTCCAATTAAAATCGGACCAACCACGGAACGAATGAAATTTTTTCTCATAAAAATTTTGTTACACTAATTCGTATCTTAAATGAAATTGATCAGACACGAACATGTATTTTTCAGACACGGAGACAAACGGATCCGGTCGGACATGGCTATTTATATCAAATCTTACAATTTTTACTAGATTTTTTCAACTATATACCGATTAAGTGGAATTCGGACGAATTCGAACGGACACGGACCGGACATGACTTTTTTCACATAAATTTTATTGTCCTAACTCGTGTTATAAATGAAAAATCAGATACACTCAAATGGGGAGGTTTCGGTCACGGACACGAATGAACATACGTACAAAATTTACAGTCCTAATTACCACCCCTCTTCAAAATATTAAATTAATAATTCCAATTTTATCCTTAAACAATTAGTTATGAATTTCGTTAAATGTAATTAATTATTTTAATTGTTGCTCACTGTGACATTGATCGAAATAGACCAACGTTTCAAAATTGAGTTGATCTAATCTGTTGGGGTTTTGTGCGCAGCGGAAGTTTTGAAAAAACACCCAAAAACAAAATGAATCTTTTTCACCCAATCACTTGAAGATGAATGTGATTGAATAACAAACAACAACACAAAAAAAAAAAAATCGAAAATATGAACACACGATATTCCACCCAACCACCCTCTTTATTGATTCACCAAAATATTGTTTACAACCGATCTCAACTATCGTTAAACAAACACAACTTGAATCAATAACCTTATTGAGAAATAGGTAGAGAATATCTAATGGCTAAACAATTTGAGGAGAAAGATAATGAAGAACAATGGCAAATTTTTCCACCACGTAATGAAGATATCATGTAGACCTTTTATAGAGTAACTTGTCACCCAAATTATCCTCATATATCTCAAATATATCCTCATATATCTCAAATATATCTATTTGGATAAGCACCAAATAATCCTTGCCTTCATTTTCAAATATCCCACAAAAGTAGCAACAAATATCTCCACAAAAAATGGATCCACATAGAAAATTTGTTGTCTACAATTTTGTGATTTGTGTATCACAAATCTCAACACTCCACCTTGATACCAAATCACAACATCTCCTCCACTCAACACTAGCCAACTTAGCTCTCACTTTCAACTTTCTTTTCTCAATTAACATCATCACAAACCTCCATCATCGCCCACTAATGGTGCACCTCCATCATCCGTGCACCACACCAATAGCGATCTTCAAAAGCGTTTGTAATACCACAAAGACCTCCATCTTGTCTTTGTGGATTTCACAACTCGACATCCGTCTTCCGCTTGACATGATCTCTTCATCTCCGGGATCCCTCGAGCATCATCAACATCTAGACCCTTGTCGACACCATGATCCTCCACCTTAGGACCATCAGCAGTGACCATATTAACATCTCCACCTTGCTGTGGACTAGGTTCTTCAACCGTCACCCGCCTTCCACTGTTGACCACTGAACCGACCAAACTATATAGGTTCCCCTCCTCCAAAACTCCTCGCATCATCACACGACCACCCTTCTTCACTCTCAAAACTCCACCTCGAGTCTCATAAGTGCAACCGCGGCGATCTAACTGACCGAGAGATATGAGGTTATGCGAACAAGTGGGTATGTGCCTCACACCGGCAACTTCTCTCTCCACTCCATCATGCATCCGAAACCTAACAGCTTCAACTCCACAAATTGGTAGCTCTATTCCATTGGCCGTCTTTATCATGCCAACACTCTTCTCATACGAAGAAAAACTTTTCACATCTCGACATATGTGAAAACTGGCTCCTGAATCCATCTTCCAAGGCTCCACAACACTAAGTAGGACATCACATGAAGAATTGTCTTCGGTACCTTCAGCAAAGCCTGCCTGTGCCTCATCACTATTATTATCACCTTGCGCCTTCTTCTTCTTCATATCTCGTATATATGAATAGCAATCATTGCGCTTGTGGCCTTTCTTACCACAATAATGACAAAAGATAGCACCTTTCTTCTTCCTTGTATCTTTACCTGAGTCCCTTGCTATCATCGCCTCAGTTTGAACCGATTTCAACTCCGACTCTTTTCTCCTTAGCTCCTCATTCAAAAGACTGCTTCAAACCGTTTCCAAAGAGATAGTTCCATTAGAATTGGAATTACTCAATGAAACAACCAAAGTCTCCCAGCTTTCCGAAAGAGAACTCATCAACAAAAGAGCCTGCAACTCATCATCAAAATTGACCTTCATGTTTGCCAATTGATTGATGACATCTTGAAACTCGTTCAAATGCTCTGCAATAGACTTCTCCTCATCCAATCGAAGTTGCACCAACTTTCGAACCAGAAAAGCCTTGCTTGTAGCACTCTTTGACTCATACAGCGATACTAATTTGTCCCACAACGCCATTGCGGATTCATAACTAGCCACATGGTGGAACACAGAATCATCCAAATATTGGCGAATCAACGCAATCGCCTTTTTGTCCATTTTCTTCCACTTTCCCTCATCCATATTCGAGGGCTTCTCCCCATTTCCATCAATGGGATCATGCAAATCATTGAGATATAGAACGTCATCCATCTTCGGCTTCCATATACCCCAATTCCTCCCATTCAAAATAGCCATCTTCGACAACGTCATCATCTCCGACATCAAAAAATCAATTTTTTCAAACAAAAAATCAATTATTATTTTTCAATCCAACAAACACTCCAATCTATGCGGTGATCTGAGCTCTGATACCAACTGTTGGGGTTTTGTGCGCAGCGGAAGTTTTGACAAAACACCCAAAAACAAAATGAATCTTTTTCACCCAATCACTTGAAGATGAATGTGATTGAATAACAAACAACAACAAAAAAAAAAAAAAAAAAAAAAAAAAAAATCGGAAATATGAACACACGATATTCCACCCAACCACCCACTTTATTGATTCACCAAAATATTGTTTACAACCGATCTCAACTATCGTTAAACAAACACAACTTGAATCAATAACCTTATTGAGAAATAGGTAGAGAATATCTAATGGCTAAACAATTTGAGGAGAAAGATAATGAAGAACAATGGCAAATTTTTCCACCACGTAATGAAGATATCATGTTGGCCTTTTATAGAGTATCTTGTCACCCAAATTATCCTCATATATCTCAAATATATCCTCATATATCTCAAATATATCTATTTGGATAAGCACCAAATAATCCTTGCCTTCATTTTCAAATATCCCACAAAAGTAGCAACAAATATCTCCACCAAAAATGGATCCACATAGAAAATTTGTTGCCTACAATTTTGCGATTTGCGTATCACAAATCTCAACATAATCAACCCGGTCTCCGAATGCAACTCGGTAAAATCGTTTCCCAACTTCGACTAAAATAAGAAAACAGATTAAAAACTATTATGATGTCGCTGTTTTGATCTTCTTTTTGCGTATTTATCTCCCTACTATTTGCATTTTTTTCCATTGCAGATGGTATATTATAAAGTTGTTATGGTTTTGATGAAGAAACGAAAAAAAGTAAAAGACAGTAAAAAGAAAAAAAGAAATATGGATAATGATAGAATATGGGAAGTTTAGGAATAAATGGGGTGGAAAAAAAAACCTGCGGTGAAGATTGTTCTTTAAAATTACCGGGGTGAGAAGAGGAAATTTTGGGTGCCAACAGATGTCTAAAATAAAATTTAAATAAATCTCCTCCCAACCCCGGAAGCATGCAAGTAGTGAAGTTGATGTTCTATCTTTGATAACTGTCGTAATATTTTTATATCTTTACGCGCGCGTGTGTGTGTTTTTTTTTCTTTTTTCCTTTTGTCATACCAGGACCATCAAAATTGTCAATATACATTAAATTTTAGTATCATTTGAAAATAGAATCTAGTGACTAATTATTTAACAATTTTTTAACATTTATTGTTTATAAATATTGTCAAACTTAATCTTTAGTCGTTTGAAAATAGAATATAAAAGTAAAGTTTTTTTCATCCACAAATACAATTAAATTCACATGCGGAGCGCATGTCGTAACATTTGTCAATAAAATAGAAATAAACTTTCATCCAACCCTACAAGCATGTTAGTCTCTTAGTGATACCTCATGCAATAAAATAAAATAGAATAAAAAATTTCTCTTGACCCTAGTAACTAAGGTCAATAGTACAATAAAATAAAAGGCGTTAAAACCAAGTTAATCCGTAAGTATACTATAATATCTACAACCAATCCATGATTGGATTATCTGCTAAATACAATCAAGCATTTAACATAGCTAAACCAGAAAACAAAAAACTTAATCGTAGGATTAGATCTACATGAACGCATTTAATGATCAATAGCCTTTTTTATTTCGCATCATTTGCAGATAGATCTGAGCAATATTTGATGAAACAAAATGAACCAACCAAACCAGCTTATTTTAACCGGTTTGGTTTGGCATTGAAATTAAATTGGTTTCAAATTGACTTGTAATTTTTTTTAATTGATCTTACAACAAAACAGCCTTTATACAACGGGCAGTGCCCGTTGTAATATGGTTTTCGCAACAGAAATCGCGACCGTTGTAATAGGCCACGTTATAATAGGTAACATTTTTACATTGTAATATGGTTTTCACAACAGTCATCGCAACAGTTATATTAGACCATATTGTAATAAATCACATTTTTACAACAGTCATTGGCCGTTGCAATAGACTCTATAACCACAATCGATGTTCGTTATAAAACGTTGAAACTTGCAATGAGTTCTGACCGTTGTAACATAAAATATTTGCAAGAATTAAATTATTTAAATCAAAATTTCTAATTTTGAATAGATATTTTATTCAAACAAAATTTTGTTACACTTTTAAATAGTATAAAGTTTGTTTTTCTCTTTTACATAAGGTAATTTTTATTCTAATCAATGGTTTTAATAAGTTAATTCACCATTTTACTTTAATAAGTTAATCCACAACTATTTTGTAAGTTAATCCACGTGTGGATTAACTTAAAGATTTCACTCTATTATATAGCTAACAATCAACTTTGTGCTTCTTCTTTCACAATTCTGCGTTATTTCACAATTATTTGTGTTGAATTGTCTCTACCGTTTTATAAAGTAGTAACAAATAAATATGTTAAAAATAGAGTTGATAACACTTGAATTCAGCAAAGAAGCAATCAATTAGATATAATTAGTTCACTAACTATCTCTGAACATGATCAGATATGATATGGTAGTAGATGATTATGAAAATAAAAACTATAAGATCAAGATTCAATAGAGGAGCTCGCATCAAATGTTTTCAAACAGCTTAATATTTTGAAGATACATCACCAATTGCACCGGACAACAACAGTAAATAAAAACTAAAATCAAATTCAAGATCTACATATTGGACAAATAAAAAGTAATTAAACAATACTAACAAATCAATAAAAGAGAAAATTGTATATTATAACTGTTTGAGAGTACGACTACTTAGGGGGTCTAAATAGTAAATGTTATCCAAACAGTCTAATACTTCTATTACAATATTTAAATAAAATGATAGTCTACTAATGTACAATTTTTTCAAGATTTCAGAAAATAGCTAACTATAATTATATGTGATAATGGTGATATTAAAAAAAAACAATTTTGTACACAATTAATAAATTAAAAAAAAAACAAGTTACTGTTATTACGTTGAATTACTCTGTTTAACCTTGGATTTAGATGCTAGGATTACAGAAATAAGAAGATGACGGAAAACACAGAGAAAAAGACTGAAAAGAAGAGAAAATAAGTACATTTTTTTTGTGGATACACTGATTAAAATCTAAATTTTAGTAAAAGTCAACGATTCTATAAAATAGGGTGGATTAACTTACTAATATTGTGCATTAGAATAAAAATTACCTTTACATAATCACTAAACAAAATATTCATTTGTAAAGCATTGTCGCACTACATACTTAGTTACACTCAGTCACTCTCATACTCAATATGTCTTCCAGCAAGCGACCATGCAATAATTGTCATCAAAATGATCCATAGCCTTGCTCTACGTGCAATAATTGCAATAGTAGTAGTAGTAGTAGTAGTAGTAGTAGTAGTAGTAGTAGTAGTAGTATAATGTATAAAATAACAAGCAAACCTAAGATAAATGGTTAAAATAAACAAACAAAATGCAAGACAAGAGTCGGCCTTTCAATCTCAGAATCCATATCTGTAGGCATGTCCTTTAGTTCACATAACATCCTTCTTTTCATTTTCTACTTGCATTTAAAACAAATTGCCCTTAACAAACATTCAACAATAAACCTTACTGAAATCATGTAAACATGCTTGAACTTTGTCTAGTACTGATGTAGGTTCTAAATATTGTTGATGTTTTGATCTTGTCTTAGTAGGACTTATATATTGAATGATGAAGGTAAAAGCCAATAAGTCAGAAACTAAGAGTTAAACTTTAAGACCATGATTACCAGCTACTTACAGATAACTACAAAAAAATTAGTTACTTCTAACTATTTGCATGCAGCTAAAAGCTTATAAAAGTGGGCAAAAAAGTTGTTGACAAGTTGCAAGTCATAAGCAATAATTACTTAGTTACTTATGACTTAATTCAAATTTTACAACTAAAATTTACTAGCATTTCAACATATTTTCCTGTACTTCTCCATACTATTATTCATTTAAAATTGCTTAAAAAATAATCTTCAAAATTGGTCATAAATAGAAGGAAAAAAAAAGTCGTTCTGGCAGCTAGAATGATGCTCAAGTAGCATGAGGAAAGCTACCGTCCATCTTTGCAATGCAGGCAAAGAACAAGCATTTACAGTCAATCTTAGAAATTGCACTTCAGCATCGAAAAATCTTAAACTAAAATTAATTTAGGATAAAAGCTTCACATTGATTACCTTCTTAATCACACGCTCGACTTCAAACAAAATCTCTGTCAAATCATACCCACAAACAGTCTGCAATGCAATCAAACAAACAAACACTTAATGATTGAAGTGTTAAATATAAGGGTTGCATAAAATAAGCCAAAAAGGAGCAAAAATCTCTTCGAATCAAAAAGCTCATTCACGTCAAGGATGTCATAGCTACAACGTCTTCCATCTTCTTCGCCTCCCTCAATCGGCGTCCGAATTCGCTTAATAATAAACTGAACTGATTTTGTTTTTTGTTTTACAGACAATATATAGTAAGCTCACTGGATACATCCAACAAAACTAATAAAAAAAGAATTCTATCAAACCTCAAGAACAATGAATGACATGCACCATGACAAGCAGAAGCAAGACAAAGTTTCAACAAATAATACACGACATTTTTTGTTTACCTATTCACAAATAATATGACAGATGGAGCCTTCAGTCCTTTCAGTTCTCTATCGCAACTTCAGTGGTGTCACTGGACACTTCAATTTCTTCATCGGGAGCAGCAGCTGGTTCGATATTGTCGGTATCAGGAACAATCACATTCTCGATCACTTCAGCACATGGTTCTTCTGTTTTTGCTTCTTCATCTTTGAATTTACCACTTTCTTCTTTTGGTTTGGTCACCTTTTGCTTTTGGTTTGAGATTTTCTGTTTCTGAGTTGTTTCAGATTTATTGGTAGATGTTGGTTTCTAAAATGGTGACTTTGCCTATGGTTTTAGGTTAGGTTTGGTGTTCGTAACAATGCAAATATAGTACAAACCTGATAGCGATCAATAAATTGTCACTATCCAATTGTCACGTCAAAAAGTGTTACCAATTTGAACTGTAATCAAAATTAGCAACAACAAAAGGCATGACCAGATTTGCAACAGCACAGAAGCGTTGCAAAGCAAACAGAAGAGAAAAGCACCTGTTAGTAACGTCCGAGTCCAGAGTAAATCTGTTTCCTTGAAACAATATTGCTCCCTCTACGGCGCTGAAGGTTATTGAGCAATTGTCTCCCAAGATATCTGCAATTGTCTCCCAAGATATCTGCAATTTGAAGTGCTATCAAGTGCAGAGCAATTTCGAACGCAAGAGAGTAGTATTTAAGAACAATTTTGCAGAGAAAGAAGAAGGGAATTTCTGATGTTTTTTCCTGTTCTATCATGAAGTTCTTATATAGTGGCCAGGGGATGTTTTCTGGGCGGAGGCGACTGTCTGTACGGACGCGGGCGCGTCGGCTGAGCCCAAAAGGAAACAGACGCACCTGTTCGCTGCGCAAGCCCAGGAGCCGAAAGGAAACGGGCGCATCCGCTCCGTTCAAAACAGACCCGTCCCATTGCAACATGGCCGAGCGGGTTAGCGGCCCACGAAAATCAGGAGACCCCAAGAGCCCCAAGGCCCAGGGCCCTATCTATGACATTTTAATATTTATTATGAAGGCCTAAAGCCTACATAGCCCCATTCACTCAATGCTTCATGTGCTCATTTCTTTTTTTTTGAAATAGCATATTGGGATTTGGTATATATGGAGATATATTCACAAATCACACACAATGTGGGACTTATATTTCTCTAATATCACTCAACCTCTTCTTCCTAATCTTCTCATTTATTTCCAACAATCCCCCACATGAATGAGAGATTTCTTTTTGTTCTTAAATTTTGTGAAACATTTAATGTTTCGGTAAAAATAGCACAATGGCCTTGAACTTTTCCTAGTGGTTATCGTTATAATTTACTGGCGAATCAGTGGACTAAATTGTCTTTGAACTGTAAGCCTTTTGTGTAAGTATATAAAGATTACACACGTTAACTGTTTCTTAACCCCTTGGTTCTCTGTTTATATTTGTTTTTGCCATGAACACCTGCTTGGTCTCATGAGTGTTTAAAGAATTCGACCTTACAATTCTTTTTGAAGCGGCGCCTTCACACTCACGTAGGTGATTCTATGAAGAGTATCCCGTAATACTCCACTTGGGTCTTTTATAACACCAAAGTATAGACATCATTAAAAGGTAAGCTTATCCTATTCTCCGACGGGTCGTGCACTGACTTATCATAGGAATGGTTTGTATTCTAACAGTGCCATTAAGTTTATCTATAAACTTAGTTGTCCCTTTGAACCTAGATCTTGGGATCTCTAGTCAACTAGGTGGGGTTTCCGTTTAGAAAAACTTTTAGATCATAGGTCTTAAACCCATTCCCATCGATAAGGTTTGAACTTTCTCTCTAGGCAAGCCTTTAGTTAGTGGATCCACAATGTTATCCTTTGACCTTACATAGTCTATAGTGATAACTCCATTAGAGAGAAATTGTCTTATGGTTTTATGCCTACGACGAATATGTCTAGATTTACCATTATACAATGTACTATTCGCCCTTCCTATAGCAGATTGCTATCACAATGTAAACATATTGGAGGTACTGGTTTTTCCCAATTTGGAATGTCCTCTAAAAAAACCCTAAGCCAGTCTGCTTCTTCCACGGCTTTATCTAGAGCAATGAACTCAGATTCCATTATTGACCTTGCTATGCAAGTCTATTTGGATGATTTCCACGAAATTTCTCCATTTCCTAATGTAAACACATATCCACTTTTGGATTTTGTGTCATTTGAGCCCGTTATCCAATTGGCATCACTATATCCTTCTATTACTGAAGGATACTTCTCATATTGCAACACATAGTTTTGTGTATACTTTTGATATCCTAGGACTCTGATTATTGATTTCCAATGATTTTTACCAGGATTGCTGGTATATCTACTTAGCTTGCTTACAGCGTACGCAATATCAGGCCTAGTGCAATTCATGACATACTTAATACTTCCCAGTATACGAGAGTATTCAAGCTGATATATACCATCAGCAGTGTACTTTACCCAATTTTGGTTCATATCTACTGGTGATTTTACAGTAGTTATATTATATTGCTTGAATTTTTCAAGAATTTTAGCAATGTAATGTGACTGAGATAACGCATATCCCTGTGGTGTCTTTATAATTTTTACGTCCAAAATTACATCGGCCACTCATAGGTTCTTCATATCAAATCTAGAGGATAACATGTCCTTCATAGATTTTATTATGACCTTATTATTTCCTAGGATCAGTAAATCATCGACATAGAGACAAACAATGACATATCCATCATCTATACATTTTATATAGACGTATTTATCTGATTCATTTATTTTGAATCCATTTGATAACATTGTTTCATCAAATTTCTCATGCCATTGTTTTAGTGCTTGTTTAAGGCCATAAAGAGATTTTACTAATTTGCACGCCTTATTTTCATTTCCTAGGCTTAGAAACCCTTCTGGTTGCTACATATATATTTCTTCTTCCAATTCACCGTTCAAAAATGCAGTTTTCACTTCCATTTGGTGTATTTCCAAATTCAATATAGATGCGATTGCAATAAGCATCCTAATTGATGTTATTCTAGTAACTGGAGAATATGGATCAAAGTAATCCAGATCTTCCTTCTATCTGAATCCTTTTATTACAAGTCTTGCTTTATACTTGTCTATTGAGCCATCAGCCTTTAGTTTCTTCTTAAATATCCATTTATATCCTAGTGGTTTTGATCCTTTAGGGAGATCCACTAGTTCCCACGTATGGTTTTGTAGAATGGATTCTATTTCACTATTGGCTACTTCTTTCCAATAAGGAGCATCGGGAGATGACATTGCTTGTTGGTAATTTAGAGGTTCATTTTCTGTCATATATGCATAAAAATTAGGTCCAAAGGATTTAGAGGTCCTTTGTCGCTTGCTCCTTCTCGGTTCCTCTATCTCAGTTTCATCATTCATTTTTCTTTGATCAACATTATACTCGGGAGTATCTGGATCTCTTGGTCTCTTTTGAACACTAGTTTCAATAGAGGTTTTTAGAGGATAAATGTGTTCAAAGAATCTTGCATTTCGAGACTCGATAATGGTGTTTTCATGAATGTCATCAATTTCAGATTTGTACACCAAAAACCGATATGCACTACTATTATGAGCATATCCAATGAATATGCAATCTATAGTCTTTGGTCCTATTTTGACCTTTTTTGGTTTTGGAATTTCTACTTTGGCAAGACACCCCCACACTTTTAAGTATTTGTAGGATGGTGGTCTATTTTTCCAAAGTTCGTGGGGAGTCTTAGACGTTTTCTTTCCCGATATTTTATTTAAAATATAATTTGCCGAAAGAATAGCTTCTCCCAAAAAATTATCTGGCAAGCCAGAGCTTATTAGTAAGGCATTCATCATTTCTTTAAGAGTTCTATTTTTCCGTTCGGCTATACCGTTGGATTGAGGTGAATAAGGAGCTGTAGTTTGGTGTATTATACCATGCTCACCACAGAATTCCTCAAATGGAAACTCATATTCTCCTCCTTTATCACTTCTTAAAGCTTTAATTTTTCTGTTGAGTTGATTGTCAACTTCTTCTTTATACTGTTTAAACATATCGAATGCCTCATCCTTACTTCTAAGGAGATATACATAACAGTATCTTGTACAATCATCTATAAAGGTGATGAAGTACCTTTTTCCTCCTCTAGTTTGACACATTTTCAAGTCGCATACATCAGTACGTATTAAGTCTAGAGGTTCGGTTTCTCTTTCAACATGACGAAATGAGGTTCTTGTCAATTTGGCTTCAGCACAAATTTGACATTTGTAATTTGAATCAATTCTACACTTAGGTATGAATTCTATATTGGTCAGTTTTTGTAAAGTATCAAAATTCACATGACCTAGTATAGAATGCCATAGATTAGGAGAGTCAACCATATAAGCAGAAGATTCAATTTTATTCATATCATTGTTTGGTACAACAGTGGTTACATTAGCCTTAAATAGGCCATCACATACATAACCCTTTTCTATGTACACTCCATTCTTAGACAACACAAATTTATCAGCCACAAATGTTAGTTTGAAGACATGCTTGTTGAGCAACGATCCTGAAATTAGATTCTTGCGAATTTCTGGAACATGTAGAACATCAACTAGAGTGAGTTCTTTTCCAGACGTTAATTTCAGCACAATCTTTCCCTTGCCTTCGACCTTTGATGTGGACGAGTTACCCATAAACAGTTGTTCTTCATTAGTAGCACTTTTGTAGTTTGTGAACATCCACTTATTCGAGCATATATGCCTAGTGGCTCCAGTGTCTACAAACCACTCCTTGTTGTTGCCAACAAGGTTGCATTCTGAAACAACTGCACACAAGTCCATTTTAGAAACACCGTCTGAAACTTTCGCCATATTTGCTTCTGATTTCTTTTTGGGTGGGCCACGACACTCTGCAGCTTTATGACCCTTCTTTCCACAATTATGGCATGACCCCTTGAATTTCTTTGACTTCTTAGGTTGGTTGTCACGTTTTCTCTTATTGGACTTGTCCATCTCGACAACATTTTCTTTGGCAACCACATTTTAAGAAATCTTCTTTTCAGAATTTCTATTATCTTACTTAATTCTCAATCGAACTATAAGTTCCTCCATTGTCATTTCTTTGTGCTTGTGCTTGTGCTTTAGGTAGTTCTTGTAGTCCTTCCACGATGGAGGAAGCTTCTCAATAGCAGCGGCAACTTGAAAAGATTCGCTAAGGGTCATCTTCTTCTAGTTGACGAATGATAAGTTGCAGTTCTTGAATTTGGTTGATCACAGCTTTTGTATCAACCATTTTGAAGTCAAGAAATTTTCCAGCGATGAATTTCTTCATGTCTGCATCTTCAGTTTTATACTTCTTTTCCAAAGCCAACCAGAGTTGTTTGGATGTTGCAACAGTGCAGTACACATTGTATAGACTGTTGTTGAGGCCATTCAAGATGTAATTTTTACACATGAAATCAGAATTTTTCCAAGCAGTAAGGGCTTCAACTTTAACTGGATCTGGTTCCAATTCTGCAACGACTAGAGCATCTTCTATAAGATACTTTGCAAGACCCAATGTTGTCAAGTAAAATAGCATTTTTTTCTGCCAATGTTTGAAGTCCGCTCCGGTGAACGTTTCTAGCCTTTCTCCGTGAGACAATGCCATTGGTGTAACCACGGCTGCAAAAGGATTGGTTACAGGTGGTGTTGGCGCAGCAGGACCACTATTGCTTTTAGCCATTATCGTTTTCTGCAAAACGAAAATATTGTTTCAAGATTGGTGTTCATAACAATGTAAATATAGCACGAACCTGATAGCGATCAATAAATTGTCACTATCCAATTGTCACGTCAAGAAGTGTTACCAATTTGAACTATAATCAAAATTAGCAACAGCAGAAGGCGTGACCAGATTTGCAACAGCACAAAAGCGTTGCAAAGCAAACAGAAGAGAAAAGCACCTGTTAGTAACGTCTGAGTCCAGAGTAAATATGTTTCCTTGAAACAATATTGCTACCTCTACGACGCTGAAGGTTATTGAGAAATTATCTCTCAAGATAAAACGGACCGGTTTCTGCAATTTGAAGCGCTATCAAGTGCAGAGCAATTTCGAACGCAAGAGAGTAGTATTTAAGAACAATTTTGCAGAGAAAGAAGAAGGGAATTTCTGGTGTTTTTTCCTGTTCTGTCATGAAATTCTTATATAGTGGCCAGGGGATGTTTTCTGGGCAGAGGCGACTGTCTGTACGGACGCGGGCGCGTCAGCTGAGCCCGAAAGGAAACAGGCGCACTTGTTCGTTGCGCAAGCCCAGGAGCCGAAAGGAAACGGGCGCATCCGCTCCGTTCAAAACAGATTCGTCCCATTGCAACAAGGCCGAGCGGGTTAGCGGCCCACGGAAATCAGGAGATCCCAAGAGGCCCAAGGCCCTATCTATGACATTTTAATATTTATTATGAAGGCCTAAAGCCTACGTAGCCCCATTCACTCAATGCTTCATGTGCTCATTTCTTTTGTTTTGAAATAGCATATTGGGCTTTGGTATATATGGAGATATATTCACAAATCACACACAATGTGGGACTTACATTTCTTCAATATCAGTCAACCTCTTCTTCCTAATCTTTTCATTTATTTCCAACAAGGTTTCTTTGTGGCTACCGAGGTACTACCATTGCTGTGGGAAGAATTGCTTGTTGCAACTACATAAGTTGATTTATTGTGCCCCAGGTTTGGTGATTTTGGACGAGTTGGAGGAATCTTTTTCAATTCAACCTTAGGAGGACTAGGCTTTTTATAAAAGCTTGGCATTGGTGATGCTTGGCTTTCGTTTGTTTTCTCCTGGGAGGTGGTTTTCTCTAATTCCTTGGCATGGATTTTCTCTTCTGGCTTAGTGAAAAAATTCTTTCACTTTTCCGCACGCTCATCTAATCTAAAGGAAAAACCAGAACCAATGCTCTTCCTCATGCGTGAGGTAGTGGAATGAGCAATAATCATCATTTATAGTGGATACAGATTGTTTTATGGGGTTCATATCATCGTTTGTTGGAATTAATAGAGTCAGACCAAAAAATGATTTTGTTTACAGTAGAAGGGAAATGAGACAACTGATGATGAAATAATAACTTACAAAGAAAATTGAAAGCGATAAGATCAGTTTTTGTTATTTGTTTTGATCGTTAAACGTTAGGACATACAAGGTAAAACCAATACAAATAAACTGGAAATCATGCCCCGTAAAGAATTTGAAATAATACCTTGGTACCATTTAAAGCATCTTCAACCCTTAGTTTCTTTCTTTCAATTCTGTTTTCATTTGTTCTCCAACTAGCAATGGAATTTTAAAATAGCTTCAGTCAAACACTTACAATTAGGTCATACCATCAGCAAAACTTGCATTCGTTTGCTTATGATAATTAAATCAAATCAGTTTCATGCCTGTTATGAAAGCATAATTTATTCGTATGGTAGTACAGTAGCTGGAAGAATATCATATTCAAATAAGCAGACCTTCAAACTTAGATTAGCATATGTTAATTGTTGAAACTTCCTAAAGAATAAAAATGTTCCAAAAAAACACGATATAAAATAGTTCACACTTGAAATTTATTTATGTACCGACCATCAGACTATTGTAGTTAGAGCATTCCCAACATCTGGACGGGGATTCAAGCACTAATATAGCAATAAAAGCATTAACTCCCCCAACCGTTCCAGCAGTGGTTGAGGGGATGCTGCAAAATTTAAAAAAAAATGTAAAGCCTTAAATGGTTTTCTGAAAACCGTTTAAAGCTTAAATGGTTTTCAGAAAACCATTTAAGCTAAAAGTATTTTAAAAAAAATTCGAGCAGTGATTACATTTCTGAGTGGCGAGCCTCCTCATTTTTCTTCCTTCCCACACCCGTCTCAATACTGCTGTGGCGCTAATCACCCTAATTCTCCCATTTCCTACCATGTTAGCACTGTTGGGAGCAATGTTTTCATAACCGGACTGTGAGTCAAACCGTGAGGACTCAGTGTCTAAGGTTTTGAAGGCGTGACCGGTCGAACCGCCAAGAACCGCACATGCTTGTTAATAGTGAAAATATAAATAACCAAGTTTTATGTGTACTCAAACAAATGAACAATAAGGTTTGAAAGTCATCTATTTGTTCATTATCAATAATAGATTACATGATATAATTAAATAGCAAGGGAAGAAACAAACAAGCATGTTTTTTAGAATGAAATGGTAAAGTTTACCGTTAAATGTTGGAATTGTTATGATTTTTGAAATATTCCAGTTGTTATTTCCAAAATAATACAAAAGATAAAATTATCAGAGAGAATTACACAATAAAAAGTAGGGAAAACAAAAAATCGTGGTTTAACCCTGTAAAATTGAAGGTTAGACTGCTGGTTTGAAGGTCCGACCATGGTTAATGCATGGATGAGGTCTGATTGAGTTTCGCGTCGTGATGGTCCAAGGTTCAGGGTTATTCGAGGTCGGACCGCGGCAGGGTCGGGTTATGAAAACACTGGCTGGGAGTGCTCTTATAACCAAATAAATGGAATCCTTTTCTGCGACCTAACGCATAAACTATTATATTAGTTGTTAAATTATTAGGTCAAGACCCTCGTATTTTCTAAATTTGTGCTTAACTACTGTCCCTACAATTTGAGGAGCCTAGGTGCTACATTCCTGGGTCATAGTAGAATATAACCTTCTAATTTCTCTTTCTGACCAAGATTTTGTTTCTAACAAAGTTAAAAATACATAAAATATATTTGCATTTAGTTCTTTTTTCAACTAATTAAATGTCGTCTCATGGTTTCAGTAAATAGTGGAAAATGCAATTTGAACGAAACAAGAGCAACAGTAGTTACTGGGGAGACGGTGAGAATGTGGTGTTGGTTTGGCTACTGATTGCAGTTTGATACAGCTGTTTTCTAACATATGGTTTGTAGAGAAAGAAGTATCATGATGAAGGTTGAAACTTGTTTATGAGGTACTAGATGATGGAGATGGTGTGGTGGTGTTTATGAGATGGAGGGTTATGCAAAGCAGTTCTGTATTAGGTGTAGGGTGACTGTAAGTTGCAAAAAGCGATGATATTGTAACATTTTTGGTATGGTTACGGTTTTAGGAGGCGAGCTGGAGAGGAAAGCAATGGGAAAGGAAGTGGTTTTTGGTGAAGTTTGTGATATAGTTAAAGTTTAATATGATTGTTTGAGATAATACTGCAAATAATATTTCCCTCTGCATTGAATATGACAGTTTTTGGTGAGAAAACCGCTTGCCATTTCTCCCCTTTGCATTGCTCAAAAATTCATGTTTCCTCCCTTACCGTAAATTCCTAATAACTATTATTTCTTTGATATATAGTTCTGTTTGTACCTTTTTTTACAATAACTACCTTCGTCGGCATTCAGTTACATTTCATTCTCGATCTAAATCTGAAATTGTTTGTAAAACAGTTTCCATATTTCCCCTCATTTTACATTTTCCCTATCGTGAACAAGTTTCTCCTACCTCTTTTAACCATGATTTTTTGCCTACTGTTGCACTGTTAAACTGTAGCTAAAATCATTAATGAATATGCATATCAAATTGTTTTTTGTTTTTACTTCAAAAACCGATTTTCCAGTAGATTTTTCAGTTAAACCAATCATATGATATCTGTGCTTTTAAACATGAGATTGGTAATTGTAATTATATATCCATCATATGTTTTGCTTTAAAAATTCTATTATATTTACTGGCAAACAACAATTAAAACCAAGTAACAGAATCCTGAAATTGTAAAGG
Source organism: Allium sativum (assembly GCA_030737875.1). Taxonomy (NCBI): domain Eukaryota; kingdom Viridiplantae; phylum Streptophyta; class Magnoliopsida; order Asparagales; family Amaryllidaceae; genus Allium; species Allium sativum. Next base: position 345,047,279 of record CM060919.1, read on the forward strand.
AGAAAATCAATAAAGGTATACCAACAAATAATTAGGACAAATCAATGGGAAATAATGTTGTGAGAAAATTATGCAAATAGCTCTGATACCAATCTGTTATGCCAAAATTGCGCAAATAGCTCTGGTACCAACTGTCGCGCAAAAAATTAAAACAATGCAGAAGCGCAATAAGAAGGATCTAGATTTGCCAATTGAACATCAATCAATCTAACAATAATTATTCCATTACACCAGACAAATAGTAAATAACTATAAAGAAGAAATTAAAGATAGGAATATTTATACTTGTTCCACCATCATCAATAAGATAGTGTACGTCCATTCCAAAGGAGAGAGATTTTATGCCACATAAGAGAGATATACAAGAGATTACAAGATAAGAGTTTACATAACCAATACCTCAAATTAGGCTTAATAAGAAGAGACACTCCATTTGGGGATCACTAGCCCCAAAATGAGTTTACAATATATCTACCCCAAATATAAAGCCAGTGAAATATATGTGAGTCATCAATCAAACTACCAAGATATGGTAAGAAAATGGAGGCCGATTGCAGAGGAAACAAATGGTGCAAACATACCAAGTAAATCAATCTCATTCCTTAGCATAAATGGAAAAAATTAATGCCTGCATTTATTTATTTTCATCTAATGCAAACGAAATCAATAAAAAAATTTACTTTCTATTTTGCATATTTGATTTCACCTATTTTTGATTTTTTATCATCAAATTTAACACTCCACCTTGATACAAAATCACATATCTCCAACACCCCACCTCGAGTCAAATTCTCTTTACAACATAAAACTCTTCTAAAAAGAACTCTACCTTAATCCGAAATCTCATGGTGAGAAAAGTGAATATTTACCAAATGGGTTCTAGCAAAGCTACCCCCATCACACAATGTTAACGAGCTCAGACTACGTTCCCGCCCACCAACAAATGTTGTAAATATCCAAAATCCAAATAAGGTAGATCAAAGTAATCTCAATACCACTAAGGCCAACAAATCCTCTCAATTACCAATCTAAATACAGAGCTAGAAACTAAAGCCAACTGAAAACAAAAAAGGCTAATTCAAATCTTTGTACATGCAAAAGATCTCTCTTCTGCCGCTTAACTCAACCAAAAAACATTACAAACTTCACCCACCATCTACAAAACATGCATCTTCCACATGAGATGCACCACGCAAAAAATCAACAGTCTAAAAAAAGTTTATAATACCATAATGATCTCCGTTTTGACACCCGTCTATCACTTGATCTGAGCTCCTTTCGTGATCATCTTACGTCTCTCGAGCATCATCAATATGAAGACCCATGCCTGAAACATGTTCAAAAGTTCCCAAATCCAATGGTCCCTTCAACGCACTAAACTTCTTATCACGTCAAAGTCCCAAGACCGGAACGCTCTTCACTCTCAACATATATAATCTCCTCCACCAAAGTCTTCCTTTTCCCTAAAAAATGTAGTAGAATAATTACCAACAAATTTGCCTCTCTTTCTTGAAGCCATTGATGTGCAATCTATTTGCCTCTCTTTCTTGAAGTCATTTATGCACAATCTAAACAAATCGTCTTGCTCTGATACCAATCTGCTGTAAGAAATTTACGCACATAGTCTAATACCAGTATTTTATGCCAAAATTGTGCAAGTGGCTCTAATACCAATTTGTTGTGCAAAATATTGCGCAAATGCGGAAGCACAATAAGTAGGATCTAGATTTTCCAATTGAACATCAATCAGTCTAACAATAATTATTCTATTACCCAAACAAATAGTAAATAACTATAAAGAAGAAATTAAAGACACAAAATATTTATATTAGTTCCAGTATCATCAATAAAATAGTGTACATTCAGTCCAAATGAGAGAGATTTTATCCACACAAGAGAGAGATACAAGAGATTGCAAGATAAGAGTTCACATAACCAAAATCTCAAATTAGGCTTAACAAAAAGAGACACTCCATTTGGGAATCACTTGGTCCAGCATGAGTTTACTATAAAGTCTACCCTAAATATATAGCCCATGAAATATATGTGAGTCATTAATCAAATTACCAAGATATGGTAAGAAATAATGGAGGCCAAGTGCAGAGGAAACGAATGGCGCAAACAAAGCAAGTAAATCAACCCCTTTCCTTAGCATAGATGGAAGAAATTAATGCCTGCATTTATTTCTTTTCATCTCATGTAAATGCAATCAATAAAAAATTTATTTTCCATTTTGCATATTTTTCTCCACTTATTTGTGATTTTGTATCACCAAATTTAACAAGCAATACCTGAAATTGTCCGAAGTTGAGGCCCAAAATTGTCGAAGTTAAAGGCTGAAATCAAATTGCCAAGAATTAAGTCCACTATTTGTATCTCCGACGATGGAAGCAGGATCGAAGGTAGCCTGTTCTTCGACGATGAAACCGGGAGCGGGAACGGAGACAACTTGTTCTTCGACCATGAAAGTAGGAGTGGCAGCTACTACGTACTTCGGTTGACATGTTTGGAATTAGGGATTAGGGTTTGAGAATGAGACTAATTTTTCGGACCTGGGAACAAATTTAAAGTGGAACGGAGGTTGAAACTTAGACGGTGGAGCCAAAATTGCATAGTTTGAAGCTAAATGTTTATTGAAACCGCACACGATACAATCAAAATTTATGGAAAATTTAGAATTAGTGCGACGACCCAAACCCCCGTGAGACGATGGCAAGGATAATCAGTGGAATATAACACAAACAAATAACAGCAGAACAGAAACATATAATTACACCAGATAACGTACATCAAATTACACTGGAAATAATAACACCAGAGTTACACAGCATAATAGGATCATACTTAGCACAAAATACGGTTTCAGTTTGATATACAATGTATGCAGCGGAATCTAACATAATATACATAATGAAGTCTGAAACAGTAAAATAGAAATAATGGGATCCATCTCCAGCTCCATAGCTATCCAGAATGAGTCTGCTAGAACTTGAATATAGGGCTGCCCATGTAAAAATGAGGGCACCCGAGTTTGCAAGTGAAACAAGCTACGAGCCAGCCATGGGACTGGTATGAGAAATCTACTTAACTGGTTAAACAATAATAACAAGGCAAATCATACGACCACGCCGCTAACGCGGAACGGGTTTACTCCAGTGATCGCTAGCACATGAAATAAAGTAAAGTATTTAAACAACGCAATGCTTTTTAGAAAAATGAAGCCAGTACAAGACTCAAGTCTCATCACACAATGCAACGCAAATCGGAGGATAGAGTTTTACCTTATATTGGCCAAAATATGCTTAATACGTATAAAACAAAGTCATTTGATATTATTACTAGTGTTTATATGTTTCAAAAACCATTCAATCATAATATATCAATCTTAGACGGCATGGGTACCATATATCATGTCGCCATATATAGTTACAATCAAAGTCGTACAATATCGTATTGAAAGTTTGGATTTCCATCTATGAACTGAGGCAAGGGTCGTCCTCACCGAATTCGAGACAATCCAGCCTACCATGTCTTAGGCTACAGCCGCAACTCCACCTAGGAGCCACAGGGTCGGTCCACATTTTAAGTGGATTAATAATCCCTGAACAACACGTCTCCCCGCCCTATGGGGCGTAAAACCATCGGCACCGTGGTGACTGATATATCCGAGGTGCCTCGCATTCCAGTAACCACATAGGTAAAAATATATAAATGTAAGGGCATGTAAAACCCTGGCACCACCTTCAGCTAGAAAGAGACGTATGTCCTCCCTGGATCCTTCTCTTGTTTCTGGTTCACACCGTGGTGTGAGGCTCGCGAATTAACGCTATACACAAAGCGACACTATATTAAAGCTATGCTTTGATAATCAACCACAAGGCTCTGCTTTTCAACAAAAGCCTTGATCATTTGTCACTCAGGCATGCTACACAAGCAATTCATTCCATGCGACTGATGTCTATCGATTTACAACCTCTGATCCCATACGTCTCAGAGAAGGGTGAAGTAAGAGAATAAATTCTCCTTCACTGGGCAGGTGTATATTTAATGGTAATCGATCAGCACGGAATAAAATCCTATGTCTGACACACAGTCCATTTACAAGTCCATTATGGGTTTGAACGAAACCGAAGGCACCTTATTCCTTGTCCCATATTTCCGATATAGGAGAGATGCCCTCGCATATCCGGTCGATCTCCAAGTACGTCTGGACGACCACCGCTTATTACCTTGTCTTGGGATGCCTCCCAATCAAGACATCAACAATCATCCAAACGATGTGAAGACCTCCGGTCTTCAACCACCGTCTTCATCGTCCATTTCTTATCGTCGATCAATTATTTGAAATGAGATTTATCTCGGCTTTTTCAAATAATTCACCTTCATATAGAATTCAAATCAATTTATTTCATGGTTAAATTATTTGACATCCATTTTCAGTTCATTAATTTGATTCTCATGTCAAACACATCCGACCATCAAAATATCAAACAAACCAAGTAAATTCGGTTCATTTCCATCCTATATCATTTATAATATTTTATAACGATATATCGTTATTTTTATTTATTTAAAAAAAGGCCGTTTTAATTAAACGACGCTTCAGGCCATAACACGGCCATGGCGCTGTTTTTCCTCAGATTTGATTTACACATATCTGAAAATCTAACCGTTGGATCTTTACAAATTTTTTATATCGTTGGAAAAATCTTTTCAAAGCGGCCCAACGGTTCCAGTTTTGGGAAAATCCGATGGTCGGATCTCCTGGTATCATCATTTAAAGATATGATTTCAAAATGCGAACTGCAGCGTCGTTATTCATTTTATTTTAATTTATATTTATATAATTCATTTTGGCGCTGTTTTTTTCCAGATTTGATTTACACACATATGAAAATCTAACCGTTGGATCTTTACGAATTTTATATCGTTGGAAAGATCTTTTCAAAGCGGACCCAACGGTTCCAGTTGCGGAAAAATTCGATGGTTGGATTTCTGGGTATAATCGTTTAAAATTACGATTCCAAAGCGCGAATTGCAGGGGCTCGATTCGCTTTAATTTAATATATATATATATATAATTCTTTCGTCAATTTCTAAACCAGTTTCACTTCATATACGGGTTAAAAAAATTCAACTAACAAATGTTTATTTCAACACATGAATATTTTTAACACTTCATATATTTGATAAAAATGTGATTTTTATCGTTCTAGTCCTTTATTAAACATATGAATATTTTCTATACTTCATTCAAGCGACAAAAATGTGGTTTTTGTCGTTCTAATATTTTATTCAACATATGAATATTTTCTATACTTCATTCAAGCGATAAAAATGTGATTTTTATCGTTCTATTATTTTATTCAACATATGAATATTTTCTATACTTCATTCTAGCTATAAAAATGTGATTTTTTATCGTTTTAATATTTTATTCAACATATGAATATTTTATCAACTTATGAATATATTTCAGCACATGAATATAAATTAAACACATGAATATTTCAGAAAATTTCGGCAGCATAACGGTAGGGGGTTTAAAACCGGCATCGTCCCGAGTACGGCTCCTCGCACTACCTTAGGCCTCGTGGCGTTCCCTACGGGGCTTATTCCTATGATCTAAATACTTTGATCACTTTCATATCATAATGAATATTTTTCCATAAACAATTCTAATTTTGTTTCATTCGAACAACCATATCAACCATTCGCATTTATCAACCAAATTTCACGTCAACTAAAATCAAGTCATCCATAGTTTGTGGATGACAGGTGTCGGAGTTTCTAAACTCCATCTACAACCTAATATATTTTATTCTAAATTAAATTGAATTTAGAAATCTCAAGTTGCTTCTCGCTTTGCCAAAAATTGTAGCAAGCTCTAAAAAATCTACGGTCTCTTCTAGAATGTAGAAGACGTCCTCACGGTCCCGGTGTCTCTTGTTTCAATGGATTTCGACAACATAGCAAAAAGATACGATTTTTAGAAGTTAATTGAACTTTGCAACGATTTTAAAGTGTTAAAACCATTTTAAATTTGCACAACCGTTAACTTTCTGGAATGGTTCAAAACTAGGGTCTCGATTTGCACCAAATCTGTGAAGCGATATGTCGATCGGACTTCGGAGCGGCGTAGAGCCTAGAAGGGCGCACCAGCGCATGGTAGAGGGGCCCACTTTGATCAGATAGGGAGGGAACGGTGGCGGTTCCAAGGCTGCGACTTCGAGGAGCTCATTCTTGGCGATGGCGAGATGATGGGGGGCGAATCCTATATGGATTTGAAGAGGGAGGTGAGTACTACAAAAAGTTCAACTGGAGCCTTCGATAATATGAAGCGGATTAAGAGGAATCGAAGAGAGAAGGCGTGGGAGGGTTTTCACCTTCGATCGGGTGTCGGGGAGAGAGAAATCCAATTTTTTTTATGAATGAATTTTTCTGATTGGCCCACCATATATTCAAACTTTTAAAAGGTGTTTTCGCATCCGAACACCAAATCAAACCCAATGACTATTGCCCAAGCTAAATACCCTCATCCCGGACACAATGGGGTATTTTTTGTAAGCCCATTCGACTGTTTCAGTCAGTTATTTTTCAAATTAAAATATAAAACATTCAATTTTAGATTTGAACGTACATTTTAATTTGCCGGGGCCACATACTGATCCCAAAAATTCCAGAAAAATAAATCTAGCTTTGTTTGGACGATACGGTCCCAACAAAACTGATTTCATCGAATTTGGAGACCGTCTGAAAAATGGCCATTTTTTGGTCGATCAAATTCAAATTACCAAACGCGTTTTCCTTTGCCGCGCCCACATATTAATTCCAAAAATTATGGAATTTGAAACTAGTAATAATTTGACATTCCGGATCCAACCAAAGTGGTTTCTTCGAAAACGGAGGTCGTTTGCAAAATGTCTATTTTTACGGGCTATATTCATTCCATAACGACCATTCTGAATATTCAACTGGCCATAACTTTTGATTTCCGCTATGAAATTTCAATTTTTCAGATTCGTTAGAAAGATATTCTTAATAGATTTAAATATTTTTGGTTTCACAAAAATCTAGTTTATTTTGAATCCTGTACATTCAGTCAAAGTTCAAAGTTGAATTTTCAAACTGCCGCGCTATTTCCAACTCCTTTTAAAATTTAAAATAAATATTTATATTCTAACTTCGATTCAAATAAATATATATGTTCTAATTCTATTCAAAATAAATTTCTTGTCGTTATTATTTAAAATAATTCATTTTAAATATTCAAAATTCATTAAAATTGCCAAAAGAAAATTTTTAAATTGGTTCTGATTTTCCGGGTTGTTACAATTAGACTATGAAGTATTATACATCTTAAATTAGACTATTAACTGAATCTTTTTAATATTTTAAAGTTTAGAAATTTTGATTATTTAGTGTCAAACATGACTAGTGTAACTTTTTTTGCTTAAATTTATCAAAGAATCCATCTAAAGATATATAAATTAAGCAATTATTACTGTCGACAAATAAGGATATTTTAGCAAAGATGACCAAACATTAAGTAATGGATCTAGGGTAACGACGATTGGTTAAGAGTTGTTGAAAATCGGCACCATTACAAGTAGTAAACTTAAAAGGTTTTAATAAATACTGCTACAACTACAATTGTTCAAATAGACATATATTACAATAAACAAAAGAAAATGCTTGTAGCAAGCATCCATTACAATGGACTAATATGAATGAAAATTGATATGTATTACATTTGGAAGAAAACAACTGTAATTAATAAAATATGAATGTAATTTACTAATTATTAATAATTAATTGTCATTAATTATTAAATATAAAAAATTAATTATTGATTATATATAATAATTAGTAATTAGTGATTATTTATTAATAATAATTAATTTTTGTAAGTTATAAATGATTAATATAATATTAATAATGATTAACTATTAAATATTAATAAATAATATAATATTACTAATGATTAGTAAATTTATAATTTTATTTTTGAATTTAATAATTATTAAATATTATAAGTTATAGATTTCGAATAATGTAACAAATGTTGATTTATAATTTTTATTTTTGCCAAAATTTCAAATTATAATTATAATTTTTTTGAATTAGTAAATTTATCCTGGAAATTTTTAATTTTTTTTTTGGAATATTAAATGTTAAAGATAACAAGTATTTTCATGGTTAATTACTAAAAAGGAATTAATAAATATCAGTTCTTAATTATTAAAAATTACATATTGATTAAAAATAAATTATCAAATACATAGTAAATATTAATTAATAATTCTTTAGTATTTTACAGAATTTATCAATTATTATTATTAAATAATAAATACTAAGTATTACTATAGATAATTTAGTATTTATTATTACTATTCATTTATTTTAAATTATTAATTACTAATTATAGTTGTCTAATATTAAATATTTTAGAATATAATCATTAATTATTAATTAATAAATAATATTATATTGTTAATGATGAGTACCTAGTAATGTAATATTACAATTAGTAATTATTAACATATGATTAATATAATATTATTAATGATTAAATATTAAAAAGTAGTAAAAATTAATTTTAAGGAAGCATTACGCTTATTAATTATTATTATCGGTACCTATTACAATAGGCGTTACGACCGTTGTAAAATTAGCACATCTTACAACAGGCATTTCAAGACCGTTGTAAAATTGGTACCTATTACAACATGCATTTTGTGAACGTTGTTAATTTGACATCTATTACAACGCGTAAGAATGGACCATTGTAATATCATTCTATTACAATGGGCATTTACTTCCCATTGTAAAAAATGTAAAATATATGGTATATATTACAACGGGCCTGATTTGACCATTGTAATAGCACTCTGTTACAACCAACATCCATCGCCAGTTGTAAAAATGTTGTAATAGGGTATTTTGGTTGTAGTGAACCAAATTAACCAAATGTTTATTATATTTTCAAAAGTAATATTATTATAATGACTCTTTTAGATTATTTTAAAAGCGTAAATCAAATTTATTTAATATACACAGGCTTGTAAATTTTCTAATCAGTTTAACTAAATTAACCAAACGTCTATTATATTTTCAAAATTACTAGTATTTTAATGATTATTTTAAAGGCCTAGATCGATTTTAGTTTATACATACATATATATATATATGGTGCGCGCACGTGTGTTTGTGTGTGTTGTATGTGCATGCGTGCTTGTAAACATAAGAATTATAAATAAGAATACCATAATCAGATAATTATGTTTTATTTAATTTAAAATGAATATTTCAAGCATAAAATATGAACCATTCTAGTCAAGTAAAATTGGAGAACCAACCAATATAATCAAGCCTAATTTGGTAAATTTGATTTTCATTTTTATCAATTTTAGTTCGGTTTAACAATTTTCATCATCGGGCCTACCGTACCAATCAAATGTTCACCCATATTTGTTATCGTTTGGTATTAGCGACAAATTTATATAAACATTTGGACCATGTAACATGAAGGGAAAGACCATATATTTAAATAAAAACATGCGGCTAATATCAACTACAAAATGATGTTTAATAAAAAAGATTATTGATCTTAGATTACACAGGCAAACACACACATATGTTTTAATTAAATAAAAGATTTTTGACCTTAGACTACAAAATGTGTGTGCGTGATAAAATGAACCTACTGAATATAGCTATAATCTTAATAAATTAAGTAAAACGTATTATAAACTAAGTAGTATAAGAAAAAGAAAATAAAAATTATACATGTCAATAGAACATGTTCGAATTAAAATAAATAATTTTATTTGACCATCAAAACTGTTTTAACCTTATTTTCTACGCGACAACAATAAATAATTTTAATTAAAGTAAAACGATTGAACTTGATTTATGGATAATTTTATAATACAATTCACTTAAAATATAACGATAAACAAATTTTTAATTTAATAAATTATAATTAATTCTTTCATAAGATATATTGAAATCAAATACAATATTTATAATGAATATAAAATGTTATTGTATCATAAGTAATTTTATTAACAAAATTGTTGAAGATAAGTAACTAGTGAAATTAGATCTTTTGAACATTCCAGCAAAATATATCTTGTACATAACTATTTTAGTAACTACATATATATATATATATAATTTTTAATTCTAGACAAGCATCTTTATTTCAGTTGGTTAGAGCATACGAGCATGATGTAAGAGGTTATGAGTTCAATTCTATTGGACCCCTTTCCAGGTTCGTGTTATCGAAATTGGTATATAAGTACCTAATTTTCCAAAAAGAAAAGAAAAATAATAATGGACGTGATTCGTTGGACATAAATCCAGTTTGTCAAAAATATTGTTTTTGGTTCCCAAGATTTTTTATTTCATTCTCGATGGTAACTAAATGTCGCTGTGTTTGAATATCTTATTTGTCACCTGGGAATATGAATATCCCAGAAAAAATCCAGTTCAATACTTGAATAGAAAGTATATTCACAATGTTTGATAAAATGTATTTATATGTAATACAGAAATTTCGTTTGCAATAAAAATGACTATTTAAATTTATTTTATTTGCAGGAACTAATTGGGTAATAAGGAAAGAAAAATATAACAAATGGTAATAGCTGATTAATCATTCTAGAACTCTTTAGATCTAAGTCGATACCCTTTTCCCTAACCATTCCTTATGCTCAAATCCAAGTTCTAATTCATATCATATAATATATAAAAAGGGTACTTTGGGTAGGAGAGGTCATTATGACTTCTCATTCACAACTACATCGTATGACAGTTGCAAAAAAATGATATTTCACAACTGACAATTCCCATACTTTAAAATATATTTAACAACTGATATTTTATGTTAATTGTAATAAATGTACTTCTACTAATTTTGTTTTTCTACTGGTTATAATAAACATACTTCTAACACCTGTGCTTTTCTGCCAGTTGCAATAAAAGTATTTTTAACACCAGTGCCTTCCTTCCAACTGCAATAAACTGATTTCCCAACAATTTGGTTTTTCTAAAAGTTGCAATAAACATTTTTTCAACAACTGTTTTTTTCCACCAGTTGCAATAATTTTTCTTTTCAGCAACTGCGGTTTTTTCCCGAATTGCAATAAACACATATTTAATAACTGCTTGTTTTAGTTAGTAGTAATAGACACTTATAATAACTAATTAATTTTATTATTTTAAATATTTATTTATAACAATTTACTCGATAATTTGTAAATATTAAATTAAAATCAACAATTATAATTGATAGCGTGCGCGCGCACACACACGTGTGTGTGTGTGTTTGTGTCTTTATTCATAATTTATTATAATTGAGGATTATCAATAAATGATTTATAACTACTAATTATTATCAATGATGAAAAATTATTTCATTGCTACAAAATAAAAACGAATCTTTTATCTTGATAATGGTTGTCGTCCTCCACGTCAATCAGGCGACTCTTGAATCGCTGTTTCTTCCTTAACTTTTCTACTCTCACGGCCTCCGATTATTGCTCTCTCTGCTATGTGTGTGGTTTTTCGTACACCTATTTCCCTATTGAATCGATTTCAATTGCTTTAGGGTTGGGGTTGTTGGGCATGGAGGCCTCCAGTTTTTGTATTGCGGATTCGTTTGTTGGTTTTTGCCCAGATTTTGGCCTAGTTTTGCAAGCGATGTCTTCGGTGTTGGGTTTTGCTATGGAAATCGCTTCTAGCAATTCTTCTATGTTGCTGATTAGGATGGTTTCCTTGGTGGATTATGAGGTTCTTTTGCACCACTGTTTCATAGTTGTGGGTTGGGTGTTCTTGGAGATTTGGCCTTGCCATTTTTTCTCTTCGGTTGTTCCTCCCACTTCTCACTTCGGTAGTGCTAGGTTGAGACTTCGTGGTGGTGGTTCTATGGGTTCTTCGTTGGTAGGGTGCTTCGTCCCCTTCTGAGTGTGATGATGAATTGCCGACTTCTCCTATCAGGTTCCTTCCTAAGCGGATCTCTTGTTGTTATCCTCCTAAAGGAGAACAGCCTACTATTGCCAAACCTATTGGCGGTTGTGCTCGCCGCTCTAGCTAGGAGGAACTGCTGGTCAGCACCAGGCCCTCGTGCTTGTCCCCTTCCTCCGCTCTCTCGACCTTGCTAGTTTTACCTTCGGCCTTTGCTAGTGGTGGTTCACTTCACTGTGCACTACCCCCTTTCAATGGGCAATAGGTTCTCTCTATTTGCTATTGATGTGGATTTGGTTGCGATTCTGAGCAACAACACTTTAGATCCTATTGTTAGTTTGCCTGGCCTAGGTCGCTCTTGGTCAAGAGGTAGCAAGTTCAGGAGAATTTGTATTGTGTCTCTGTCAGTTGTAGTGGAGAGATGAGATGTTGCAGCTTAGTGGATGCAGTCGTTTTCTGTTGGCGAGGCATCAGTGTCTTTAGCTGCTGTCTCGTATGAGCTTTCGGTCTTGGATGTTGACCTTAATGGGCACATTCTTCCTTTTGGTTTTCAAATTTTCTTATGTTCTCTTTTGTTAATACTTCTTTTATCTGCAACCGTGCTTGGTTGCCTTTTGGTTTACCCATAATTGATGTTGTTTTGTCCATTGAGTTGTATGTCATTGGCTTTTCTTCTACTATGGTTGCTCGACCCTCTCTAGAGGGCTCATTGCCACTCAGAGGTGGTGGCGGCATGTTGTTGAGCCACTTAGGCAGCATTTTCTACTTTGTTTCCCTTGGTAGGGTTTTCTGTGTTTAGTTTCCTTGACATTGTATCTTTGCAAGGCTTCACTTTCGTGAGTTGTAGGGCTTCGATGTTCTTATTTTGGGTGAGTTCAGCCGGTCTCGCTAGAGGGTTGGTGTCCTTCTTGTTTGTGGGAGAGTGCCCGACGGTGTTCTCTCTTATGGTCACTATTACTGTTGCATTCTTCCTATGGTTAGGGTTGTGGTTTGGCCGTATTGGTCAACCTTGCTCTTCTAGTATGTGTTAGTGTTACTACTGTGTTTGTAGGGTTGTTAACGCTGTGGTGGGCTGTTCCATCCTTTGTCCATGGCAGGCCAATCGATGATATGTATGTGGCTTTGTTCGTCTTTGGGGGCCTGTGGTGTTAGGTTTTTCTAGTTGGGTCCCTTTGTTGATGGGTAAGGATTTATTTGGGTAGCTGATGGTGTATAGAAAACCGTCTAGTGGTTGGCAATATGTCGTTTCCCTTCCTTTATCGTCTTCCACCCTTTGTGGTCTCTTTGTTGACCTGATTTGAGTTTTGACGTTATCTCGCAATGGATCCGTTCAGGTTTTGCCTCTCATATCTGCGCACTATCATTAAATTAATCATGATTTTACTGTTGTGTAGTCCAGACAGCAAGTGGTAACGTATTTACTCGACCTTTGACATCCTTTTTCCTGTCTGTGGCTCGCGTGTCTCGTTCGATTCCTCTACTCTACTGCTGAGATTAGGGGAATCAACGATCAGTTAGCTCGCCTTGCTAGGAACTTCCATTCCTATGGTGTTGTTCATCTAATTGCATCCAGGCCTAAGTCTCTTTCCTCTACTGCTCATTGTTCAGTGCTGGTAACGTCAGATGCGGGTCCAACTTATATGCGGTGCTTTGTCTCGTTCTTATAGGAGGATTTCTAGTTCGCTGTCGCAAACTCCTCCCACTATTTGCACCCATTCTCTCGCTACTGCCGAGTAGATAGTTAATTCTACTCGTCGCACTTTTTATTTGACCTGATTTGTGTCCTTTTGTTTTCTGTACTTTTTTCTATGTCTTCTCCTTTTCGAGCAATGGTGAGCTGCTTGTTTTGGAATATTCGGGGTATTGGTAACGGTGCCTCTTTCTCGCATCTGAAGCCATTGTGAAGAAACACTCTGTTTTTATAGTGGCGCTTCAGGAACCTTTCATGGCTCCAGAAGTTATTTTCGATATCGTTCTTCTCCTTAGTTTCGGGGGGGGGGGGGGGGTGACATCCTCAACGTTTCCAATCAAATTTGGATTATTTGGTCCAAAGTCGTTTCCATGTGCCTGATTTTCGATTCGGGTCAATTGCTTTCTGTGGAGTGTTCTCTTCCTTCTTTTCCTTCCCCCTTCTTGTTTTCATGTTGTTTACACTAAATGTGACCTTATTGAGCACATTTTCTTATGGTAAGACATTTTATTCCTTGCTATTCAAGGTTTTTCTGCCTCTATCGTAGAAGGTGATTTCAATAGTCTTGCCAAACGGAGAAACTTGGAGGATCCTCTATCAACCATGCAACGGTAGAGGATTTCAATGCTTTTATGATCCAATTTGGTTTATTGGAGGTTTCTTTTGTTGGATCTACTTTTACATGGTGTAACAACCAAGAAGGATCTAGTAGAATCCTTTCTCGATTGGATCGGGCATTTGGTTCTGAAGGTTGGTTTGCCTTCCTTTACTCTTTCTCTGTGAATCACCCGTATCACACGAACTCAGATAATGTTCTGATGCAAGTGAGGTGTATCCCTTTATCATTATCTAGGCCTTCTTCTTTTCATTTTCAGTCCATGCCGAAGTCTCACCACTCTTTCGTCCCAACTGTTGGGGAATGTTGGTCTCTCCTCGCTAGTGGCCCTCCGATATCGGTTTTCTCTCTTAAGCTCAAGCGCTTTAAGTCTTGCCTGAAGATTTGGAACACACAAGTGTTCAAGAATATTTTCAACCGTATTTGATTGGCAGAATAAGCACTTATCCTGGCAGAAGCTGCGTTCGATGCCGATACTTGCTCTTTAAACAAGGAGGAATGAATTCAGGCCCAGATCGCCTTTAACTCGAAACTTCTTGTTGAGAATTCCTTCCTTAGGTAAAAATCTCAAATCACATGGAACATTGATGGTGATTCCAACTTGAGTTTTTCCATTCTTCTATTAGAAGGAAAAATAAGATCCTTTCAATCCATCGGATTCTTCGCCCAGACATCTCCTTGGCTTTGTCTCCTCATGAGGTGGAAGAGACAATTATCTCCCATTTCTAATCCTTTCTGCAGTGCCCTTCTGCTGATCAATTATATTCGGGTCTTATGGCCTTTATCCATGTGGTGGTTTCTCCGCCAGAGTCTCCTTCTCTTTGCCTCCCTCCATCTTTGGAGGCGATTTGTTCTTGTATTTTCTCCATTAGCAGGGACAGTGCGTGTGGATCTTGATGGTTTTAATGGGGATTTACCGCTCTTCCTAGCCGATTATTAGTCATGCTTTCTCTTTAGCTATCCAAGCCTTTTTTGGTGATGCGATCCCTAAGAGCTGGACATCCACCAGTATCTTGCTCATTCCTAAGGTTGAGTACCCATGTTCTTGCTCTTACTTTCTTCCGATTAGTCTCTGTAACTTCTCGAACAAGGTCATTACTAAGATTGTTGCTTCTCGCCTCGCTCCGATTCTTGACCATGTTATTTCTCACTCGCAAGCTGGTTTTGTCAAAGACTGGCTTATTACTGGCAATGTCCTTCTTGCCAAAGAACTTATATCCTTTATCGACCATAAAATCAGAGGTTCTGATGTTTTGACCAAACTCTACATGGCGAAAGCTTGCGACCGATTGTCCTGATTTTTCCTCATTTGTGTTCTCCGATCTTTGGGGTTTCTTGAGCCTCTTATTAACATTATTTGGTTACTTATTTAGGACAGTCGGTTCTCCATTTTCATTAAAGGAGTAACCAAGGTTTTTTCTGCTCGGGAAAGGGGCTTCGGCAAGGAGATCGCCTATCCCCAACTCCTTTTGTCATTGCGGCTTAGGCACTGACTTAAGGCACTCATGGTCTTACTATCTCGGGCCACATTCACGTTTTGGTATTCCTAGGGGTACCTCATGATCTCCTCCTTATCGTTTGCTGATGACACCATCATTTTTTTCAATGGTGAAAGGCGTTCCATTCGTCGTCCTTTTCTTTTCTCCATCTTTACGAAAGGTGTTCGGGCCAATTAATCAGTGCGTCGAAGAGATGTTTCATTCTTGCCAAGTCTATGACCCAGAGAAGGATTGAGTGGTTAGCATCCTATTCTGTGTTTAGAGTTGGCTCTTTCCCCTATTCTTTTCTCGACATTGTTCTTACCGCGGTCAAATACTCAACGCGATTTTTCAACCCTCTAATGGAAAAAGCTAGGGATAAAATCTTTTGTTGGAACTCACATCTCATCTCCCAGGAAGAAAGACTTGTTCTCATCAAGTCTGTCCTTGACTCCTTGGGCTCTTGTTTCTTTATTGCAATGACCACTACTTCATCTTTCTTCTAGTCCTATCGCTCCTTGGCTTTGTCCTTCTTTTAGGGAAAGAAAGACAAATTAGGGAGACATCACTGGGTCTCTTGGGACATCATTTGCAGACCTATGCATCAAGGAGGTATGGTCTTCGCAATCTTAGAGATGTATGCGAGGCTTATTCTTGCAAGCTTTAGGTTAGGTTTCGAGAAACGACTCCCTTTGGGCTTTGTTTCTTTATGCTAAGTATCGACATCTTTCCTCTTTTAACTTTTCCAGTTCCCCATCTTACGTTAGTGAGACTTGGAACCGCATGTGATTAAATAAAGCTTTTATGGATGTGCATGGTCGGGGCTTTAGTTGGAATGAGAGTCGTTTTTCTCTCAGGGCCGCTTGGAATACAACTAGAATTCCGATGCCCAGAAATCTAACTTTCTCTTTTATTTGGGATAAGCGATCCTCCTAAGATTTCCATTTTTATGTGGAAACTCTTTCATGACGGTCTCCCTCTGGATGTAAACCTTATAAGGATTGGCATCCCCCTTGTGTCTGTTGTCACTACAGTCTGACAATTGCGATAAAATCGCTTGCACACTTATTCTTGGAAGGTGAGCATGCCCGCTGTAACAACCTGCCCAAAATGGATCTAAATCCCGACCTAGAAAAGGCCCATCAGAACTTATAACAACGCTAAATAGGTCATTGGTTCCTATAAGGAACTACTAATAACAAATATCACAGAGCAATCTAAATAAAATCAGAGACTCACACAGCGGGAAGGACAAAATATAATATCTCAAAATAGATGTACCATTAATAAAACCGTCATAAGTGTCAAATACAACGAGTCTCAGATAAAAGATACATCAACAATAACAATCATCCCAATAACAACATGACAATAATAATGTTAGACCGAAAAGTGGTACTAACACCCAATGCGGTGTGAAGTCCTCACAAACACATATCACAGATGATAAAGGGAGTAAATAACAAAGGGACATGCGATGTTTTTACAAGACCAAGCCTTACAATCTGTAAGAACTTGTTATACAAGTACAATTTACTCAAATTTATACACAAAATCCTCGTGTGTACAATCAAAATAAATGAGAAATAGGGGGTTTATACACGATATCCTCATGTTCTTATCTGGTGAGTGCGGATCTGATGTATACAGAGAGTGATGGACAAAGCCGTTCAAAATGAAGGAGGAAAAGTCCCTTCAAAATGCCAAGAAATCTTGTATTTATAACCATTAAGGCGGATCGGGTCGAATGCCGCGTGTCAGCCATCTATAGAATCTCGGAAATGTAGTGGAAGACATGGAGAATGTGTCTTCATGGTCGGGCAGATCTCAACCCGAGAATGTAGGAGAGGAAAACATGGATGATGGCTGAAGAATAGGACAATGTTCCCGTGTTGTAACCGCTTTAGGCAGGTCGGGTCGATCTGGTTTGACTTGGGGTGGTCTTCGACCAATCAAAGACGCTGTCCAGAGTTCATGTTGCTTATGTACATGGCGGCTCAGGTTCGACCCGAATCATTCGAACTAAATGATTCGACCCGACCTGGTAGGTATAAAAACTCCAAAGTCCTGACCCGAATCATCCAAGTGAATGTCGATCAATGCAAGTTTATACTCAAGTCCTGAGTAGTTCTCCTGATGGAATTCGAGTTGTGAGGTCTACGCGCGTGTGGCTTCTCTCGAGTTTGAAAAGACCGTGAAGACATTTTTGCACACGTTTATGAAAACAGATGTAACTTTCAAACCATAAGGCTGCTTGGGCCAAACAAAAGTTGTACCTAAAGCTAATTCAGAGGTCTACAAGAGTTACAAGTGTGAAGCACCATATTTCATGTTTTCAACCCTAAAAGAGGTCATCTAAAGGGGGTTTTGGTCATTTTTATGCTTACGTCTTGACTTCAACCGAATCGCTTTGTGTTTTCTGACGATGTTCTCAGTGCTTGAGCGCGTTGTTAACCAGAAACTTGACGTGTGATAGCTTTGACTAAAAAGAATGTCAACAAATAATGATAATGCTGCTATGTATTACTAAAGCCTCCATCAGCGGGCTCCATCTTTAAAGCATCACCACTCGTCATTGTTCAATGCGTCCTTACCTACTAACCAATTTATGTAAAAAGGAAGAAGGTCAAAACATAAAGTTATGGTGAATGAAAATCGTATAAGTTTAGGAGTGACTATTTCCTATATTCGGCAGTGTAAATTCTTCATGTTATGTCTTCGCAAACAAACACACATACGCGCAATCAATCATGTGAGGTGGACATCGTTATAGTTACTTAAAGCCAACATGTTTATCTAATGGTAGGCATCCTTACAATCACTCAATAATCCACGAGGCGAGATCTATTCAGCCACTCAAGACCTCGTCCCTAGCGTCAATGTTATTATATATACTCTTCTTGTAGGTTGAGGGACATAAAAGCCACTTAATACCAGGTTTAGGTAGGAACACAACTATATTTAAGACCCTCCTGGCAGACCATTTATTTATTATATAGTTGATCCTACGGGTGGAATCCTAGCCACTTAGTACTTCCTCTGTACGATGGTTACTTTTAGATTATTTTTAGAAACCGTCCCTAGGTTGGCCCTCTCTATGCCCCTATGTAAGAAGCAGATATTACTTGGAGCACCACCCTACTCATATGCTATCATCTTTTAGGAGTTTTTAATACCTTATAAGGGGAAAGCGGACCCAATGACCACTTCGGACCTTTGTAAGGATGAGTCCCATGACTTGGGTCCTAAACCAAGGAGTGAATATTAGGAATTAACCTAGTCCTAAATACTTAATACTCAAAAAAGATAGGTCCACCTAATACCTTCCGTAAGCCTGGTCTATTCTACATGCACATACATATATACACACATACACACACACAGAGGACCTCTCACATTAAACTGACCACTTGTAGATGTAGGATTTTCCGGGCAGTTCCGGGTAGGCTTTTATTATAAGTTGGGCTTAACCTCATGTCTTATTGTACCAATTTTAATGGCCCATGACACCTAGACCTCTCACATTAACCAACCTTACTTGTGGATGCTGGATATGTCGGTCGGTTCCGGCCAGGCTCCTACTACATATAGTCATTAACCTCATGTCTATGTGTCACTAATTATAATTTAAACTCATTAACTCACACACATACAAACATGCATTCAACTTCCTATAGGGACATTCAAATTCTATTACCTAATTTAAACATATTTAATATGTGAGCTAATACGCTTTAATATTACGTTTAATTACGCTATTAATATATATAATTTAAAAGGGGACGTAAATTAAACATTTATAAACAAGCGACCTAATTCGATTGAGATGTCAATCCTAACATAATAAAGTTATACAAGTCCATTTCCCTTTATTTCTCAACGATGGCACAAATGTATATTCAATAAAAAAGGGAAACGACAACATATGCATACAACTTGTAACCCAGGATTGAATGGTCATTTCAATAACAGGATAAAGACAAGGTGTTATTATCAAATACAAAAGTAAAACATCTTCTTTGTACTAATTCACTTTTTATGTAAATTTCGTATACAAAATCTTAATACTTTAATAATTTGTAAATAGTACATTCAATAAGGTCTATTTTAGAAATTGATGCTTAAACCTATTCAATTAGCAATACCCAAGTCCTTAAGCTTTTGCAACCAAAATATACATGTATATGAATTTTCAGATCTACAATAAGAGAATGAGCCATATTCGAGAATCATACCAACACCCAAATGCCTTTTCTTTCATTACATCAATAATCCAAACCCAACAATAATTGTTAGAAAATTTCTATGTACAAACATAAATAATGGAAGATTTGATATTATTTTCTTTTCGTATAAATACAAATATTCCTAGGCATAATAATACAAGTTCAAACTACAAAAGATAGAAAATAGTACTTATAGGGTTTCCATTCACTTTGATTCGAGATAGAAAAATAATAGGATTTGCTATATAACTGAATTTGGATTCAGCCTAAGAAATCATGCTCTAATCCTTCTATAATATACATAGATGATAATTAAAATCTCACATATATATATATATATATATATATATATATAACAAATTCCAGAATCCTAAATCTATATAGAACTTAAATTAGAGAAGGTAGAATGAAGATAAGAGAGATATAAGAGATCCTGAATTGGCAATGGTAGAAGGGAAGAATGAAGGCATGTAAAGGAGTGAAAATAGGGTTCTGAGTGGGGATAGTGAGCTCTTTTTATAGTTGCAAGTGTAAGTGTAGACCTTTCGATTGTTTAGATTAAATTTGGATGGTCTAACTGATGCTATTTGTATAAAGCTCCCTAATAAAACACATATCCCCCACCTCTTCACCCAAGAGGGCGGTTGACCCCTTATATAGGAGAGCGGTCGACCCCCAGGTTGACCCCTCTCCAATAGGGGTGGTCGAACCCTCTTATGGGATACTATGGTAGGATTTAATCCTCATGTGATATTTCTTTTTATTAATTTCTTAATTTATTGCTTTGATTTATTTCCTTATGTGGTTTATCTTTGTCCCTTTTGTGTATGAATATATCCACATAATTTCAATCCTCTTGGAATATTCTTTTATGCCAATCTATAATTCAATATATTCCAGTTTCATATTTAATCCATTTGAATTTCAAACCTTGTGTGTTAATATTTACACATAATTTGTTTTATTAATATCTTTTACATATAGATTCCATTTTCAATAAATAAAATATGAAAACGGATCAGAGTCTGGCCACGAGCATAATAACAATACTTTCGTGGCCCTACACCTAATTATTCAAAATTATATTTTCAGTTCATTAATTCATTACTGGTTATTATTATTTATTTTAAATTGAATTATCTACTGTCAAATTAAGGCTTATTTTATGGAGTGTTACATTCTCCTCTTATAAGAGATTTCGTCTTGAAATCTTTTAAAGGGGGAAAAGAACACAACTCGCTCTAACAACCATGTTGTATACCCATTTTATTTTATCAACATCCATAAAACATCCATAACTCATAATGATTATGTACGGTAGACTTGCTCAAATGAGCCCAGTCCTAGCGTGTAAGCATAACATGTGATGCTGCATGTATGCAAAACACTTAACAAGCATATACTTTCTATATGAGTGCTCAGTGCATTTCGGTTACAATCAGTTCCTACCATCCCATCTAGCAACCACAATATAACCATATAATTCTTAAATTTCCATGAAAGACCACAAAATTTAAAATTTTCAAGCCTTCACTCGAATTT
Source organism: Allium sativum (assembly GCA_030737875.1). NCBI lineage: Eukaryota > Viridiplantae > Streptophyta > Magnoliopsida > Asparagales > Amaryllidaceae > Allium > Allium sativum. Next base: position 345,068,801 of record CM060919.1, read on the forward strand.
CCTTACTTATGTATTCGAATCAATCATACTAAATATTGCGGATTCTCAAAATCCCATGATCCAAAATATCTATGGTGGCACGAGACTCCTAAGATTCCGTCTTTGTCCCCACTTCTTGATTAGGTCGTACCAAATATTCATTGTACTGTGAAGGTATCTAATCAAATTTAAAAATATTATAGGCTCCTATCATCAACAATATATTTTGTCCCTCTAATTATGGGAAAGCCTAAAATACAATGCTGACTCCTTACCTTTCACAAAATGCCTAATTAAATTGGACCTTTTCCAAAGTCTAACCATAAATTTGGTTCGAGTAGAAATTTATCGATGTTTATCCCATAAACACTTCGATATGTTATGTGGCCGCCTTGAAATTCTTCAAAAGCGTCCACTAATTACCAAAAAGATAATTACGCTACTCCTAAAAAGATAAATGTTGTTCCTATTGTCTAAGAGATCCAAGATGCAACTCTTCCCCTTATCCCCAAAGCTCCAGTTGTCTTTAGTTTGTCCTCCAGTCTTCAAGTGAGGTGTGAACCAAAAATGTAAAATTTTCCTAAACCAATTTTTTTGTAAATCTAACTAATTAAAACTCTAGCCTATATTGATAACTAGAATATTTTCCTATGCCCCAATTTGCTAGAGTTTAACTCGCAATAAGGACTTTTGTGACAATTTCCATTTTTTTGCCCAAACAATAATATTGACATATTTAAAATTACAAGGAATAGGTATTATCTTATTTTGGATGGATAGTATAATTTATGTGCAAACATGCAAAATTACACACTACATCCTTTACATTTTATGTATATTACTTATAATTTCAAATATAGTACTTTCTTGTGAAAAAAGACAAAAGGACTAACTTATAAAAATAAAACAAATACCCTTAAGAAGACCAAAACACAGTCAAATTCAAACCAAAATGGCTAATACAAATCCAATGTTTAAGCCTATTCCTTAATCTCATGCTTTAAGTTCAAATGCATTGAGGATGGCATTTTCTTTTTTTGAATTAAACTGCTTCTTTTCCAAAAATCGCAAGACAACACACTTCCTCCTTGTAGGCTACAAATCTAATTCCGCTATTAACTTCCAAATTCCATATATGGTAGATCTCTAAGTTAATTGTCCCTATGAAATTCTCCCTTACTAATTCAACTTAAATTTTAAATAAGGGTTTAGATCCCAACATCACAGGCATAAATAGGGATTCATTACTTACCTCACTTTATACTCTTATCCAATCAATACGGGGACCACTAGTGATCACAACCTAAAAATATTTTTTTGGAAAATTTATTCTATAATTACAGGGTCTAAATGTGTTGGGGTCTTAATACTTTAATTCCAATTCCTTAATATGTCTATCCACTCCTTTAAACTCTCCACCTATTTCTTTCTCATAAATGTGGTCCATCCATTCTAAAAACTGGACCATTTCATGAATACCTACTTAATTCCTACAAGCTTCTTCAAGCTTGAAAATATATCCATTTTCTCCTAATCAACTTAGCTCTTAAATCTATCCCAAAATTCTCTTTTGATCTAATTAATTAAATATTTATTACCCTACTAAATTTGCAATTAATATCCACGATTTTTTTCTTCTCAAATCACCAATGCATTATGCTATTATATAAATATATCACTAAGCGCTAAATACGGTTATAAATGTTGTAATTCCTAAACTAAACTATTTAGGGCAATCTAATTCACAATCAACCCTTAATTTTGGAAATACATACCTCACCATCTTTTCAAATAAAAACTTATAGGACCGACGCTAAAATTTCCAGGTTAGGTTTTGCAATTAATCCTTACTTTGTCCTAGAACCTAATTCCGATTTACCTAATTAGCTACCTTTATTACTCCATAGTTATCCCTTTTTATTAGGTGAAAATTTAATAATTACACTAGATATGTTCTTTTGAATATTGTCATATCTTCGTTATTCCTTAAACTTGCGCAAATTCAAAAATAGGTTTTTAATACCTTATTAAAAGCCTAGATGTTAAATTTTTCCGAAGATTTAATTTTTACTATATTAATACATATCTTTAATAAAACAACCTTTATTTAGAATTTATTCCAAAATGTTACAATGAGGATTCAGATGCCTCTTTTCAATGTTAACTAAATGTTAAAAATAAGAGTAGAAATACTTTCCTTTTTAAACACTTAACTTTATTAACTATTTAAATGTCAACCATTCACCCTTTTCAAAATGATCAATAAAAATTTTAATGGCTAATAGCGCAATTGCTTATTCTATTTTTAGAAGATGGATATTAATATCTAAGATTTAATCAGTCGGTAATTAAGTCTCCTAAAATGTCTAATGACACTTATTGCTATTTTTATTTGAAATCCTTAATTACTCGTTACACTTTGTTTGCAAAATGAGGGTACTTTAATCAAATTTAATTTAATAGTCATAAATTAATTATAAATTTCTAAATTAATTTATTAGAGTAGTCATTTCCCATTTATTCTACTCCAGTACTATTACTTCCTCTAATACTCCTTATTATAAGAGAATTTCACTGTTTCATATTCTACCCAAATTATGGCAAATAAATTCATTCTCCATTCTCTTTCAAATGAGTATATTTATTTCATTTATTCTACCAAACTTTTATTGGTCTTCTTTTCTTTCTCTTTTTATTTCTATTTGAACGTCAAATTTATTGTCATAACATATATAAGATTTTTAAGGAATGGATCTTTTCAAATTCATTTCAATACTAAAAGCTTGTTATATCAAGGCCATAATAATTATAAATTTGCCATTATAACTGTTACCACTTGACAAGTACGTTTATTATTTATTTAATGCTCATAAGTGAAAACGTTTACTCTTATTCCTTAATTAAAGAATTCGTCTTCTGTTTTCCCTAAAGTTTATATATATAGTTTGTCTAACGGAAGAAATAGTTAAAAAAAATTCAAATTTCCCCAAAACATTTATTTTCTTAAAAACCATATTTCCAAATTTCCTATCTAAATGGAATTATTATGCAACTTGAGCCTATAAATGAAATTTTAAAATTTTATTTTTCAAAAATAATTTAATAGTATGTCAAAAAATATTTTTTATAGGTTTTCAACTTTTTTGATTTTCTGTCTAAACTTTCTGACACATTTTTATGGAAGTCTACCCTTTTATTAAATCCTTTATCCATGTTCTTTACTATTTCCATTTCTTGTCATTCCTAATTGCTGCCATTATAAATGTCTTTTATGTCATTTTATCCATTAAGTAACGCTCATTCTTATGGACTTTTAATTAAAAATCGAATATTCATACTTTCATATAAATGGCCTTAATTACATCCTTAATATTTTTCATTTTCAGTATCCTTTCACGTATTGGCCACTTAATGCTATTTCTAATTTTAAAATTACATTTACTACGCATACAGAAGTTTATTCCATTTAACAAAAGATATCCTTCCATTTTTCTTGAAACCTTAACATACCTATATGTTATGGACATTAATTTGTCCATATTAGTGGTCCTAACAGACTCCTATTCCAAATCCTTCCTAATTGTTTCTCCCTTGTTTATTCCATAAATGATAATTATGTCACTAATTGATTTCTATTAACTGCTATTGAATTAGGAAGTTTCATTCCTTTCCACTTTTCCAACTTTGTAGTTCTTACATCCCTTATGTGCTTATAGGCTTTTAAATCGATAAGGGAGCCACTAAATCACTGCATGGTTTCTAGGGATTTTCGAGAAATTAATGTTAATCCTTTCCTACAAGGACCTAGAGATAATATTTCCTAGAGATATGCATACTTTAAATGAATATATATATATATATATATATGTATGTATTATTAGACCAGAAAATGGCACCAACACCTAATAGACTAGAATTTGTTGAGATTAATGAAGAAATATAAATTGAAAACGAGAAATAACAAACAAACACACAAGATTTATAGTTGTACAACGTTAACGAGCCTACGTCCACTTTGTGATTCTTATGTCCAACAAAGAATTACATTTACACTGCTTGAAACCTTCAATCACTTACAATACAATCAAATTTCTCTTAAGCATGTGAAGACACGCTCAATAATCACTATAACTGTGTTCGGGTGGAACAATAATGGCGGGGTGAATATATATTTTCAACGTTTCAAGTGGAAAAAGTTCCTTTCTTGTTCCAGGACGGGTATATATAGGTAGGTGCCTTGAAAAATAGGCGGAAACAATAATTTGGAGGTGGCACTTAGTCCGGGTTCATAGGCGTATAATAGGAATAGTTTTGTATAGAAGAGAAGGTCGAGTAGTGGGAAACATGGCGAAGATCCTGGTTTTATAGGTGACCGTGGTGAATGTGGCTTGAAACGTGGATATCTACCTTGCATGGGGTCGTGATGGTGGTCGGGTTGAGTCAAGACCGTTCGACCGAAGGTCTTCGACCCGCAGCCCCTATTTCTATTCGACTTGAAGGTGGAAAGTTGTTCCAGCTTGGCTAGTCTTCGACTCGACTCCAAGCTCTTGAATAAGCATGACTCCTAGTTATTTAATGCATGCGATCATGATCACTTGAACTTTAGACGACCTTGTTACAAGGTAGGATAACATTTTTCCCTCCAAAGAACGTCTTATCGCAGATGAGATGTGCTTTGAACTTGTCATGTTGTCCACCCCTAAATAAGTAGCTGTCAACACTCGTATCTTTCTATGAAGTCGTGACTTTGCTTCCGTACACCATGCATAAATAAGGGTTTGCACCCTTGATTGTCTTTGTTGCCATTGATAATTCAAGATCCTCAACTGGAGCAAAGGCAGACTTACAGGTAAATCCTTCAAACTTTGTCGAATCAAAATGGTTAAAGATATCCATTTGAGTTGTGTTAATTTGTCGGTTCTCGTATATGATTACACACATACAAGTCATTCCGAACAGTTTCTTCTATTTGTTGAAATTCAATCAAAACACAGAATATGACACATCACCACTACTCATGGAATAATTGTTGTGAATGTCTCCCATTTCATATTAGTCTCTCAATTTTCAACTATTCTTGGTTCGCAATCTTTCTCCGGTCGGGTCGAAGAAATATGTTCTACTTCGGGGTGGAACTACTCGACCTGTGCTGGCCCTTTATCTCTCAGTTGTACTTAGAGAATATGTAAGCCATCATTTTAGGGAATACAAATGGTCTCACTTGTGCAGCATATAAGATGATTTATCCTTCTTTTTCTCTTCACTCTACTTTATTTCTCTGTCATCGAATCAACCTGAGGCCGTAGAACCTAGTTTTCAAATACCACGAGTCCACTTTGATCCTTGAATTCAATCTACATGTGGGTTGCGAATCCTTTCAATTCATGCTTTAGTTCGTAATCTCATGTGGATTTAACCTTGAAACCATGCCAATTCCTATCAATTTCGTCACATCGTCATGGTTTCAAGCCTATAAGGCCACTGCCGTTATTGGTGACATTGAGATCGTCATAGGTGACGGTCGTGATGCACCAGGCTTGCTGGCCATCATTTATGGCATCGTTGTGATGACTTAAGGGCTTGTTCTTCGTTTCAATGGATTGGTGACGAAGATGAATGCTATGGGTATTCGATGATGATGGAGGAGAGAAAATTGGGTTGTTAGGTTTGGTTTATACGAATGAGTGGAATAGAGAATTGAAAAGGTTGCGCTTGCCCAAAGCTTCATGGGGTCGGGTTGAGTGTTTTTGACCTGGAACAATTCCACTCGAGCAGCTCGATCCGATTAGGATTGAACCGGAGTATTCGATCCGAAAATCTCGATCCGACCATAAGCAACCATTCATGACTTTCTCATACATATGCAAATATCCAGACCGATAACCCTGACAGTACAAAAACTACCATCCATCACATGCAAACAATTCAAATCAATACCAATATAACACATACTCTCGTGGACAGTTAGGATAGAGTCTTCCAAAATTCAGACTTAATTTGCACAACATACTTGCTCAGAAGTCCTGGACTTAAGAACAAAACTTTCTATAACACTATGACACATGTTAATGCTTTCATTACTTTAATCTTCAACGTTTCTTGGATAATACAGCCAACATGTCTAGAAGATATCCTACAAGAAATTCGGAGTCTAAGAAAGGCAAAGCCCTTGAGACATCATGAAACGACCCAGACTTCCCCGATCCCTGAAGAAACGGAGGAGCCCAGATTGCTTTGAGAACACGACACATCAAACACAAACAATAGAACATTTCAATGCTATTACAAAAATTTACATCAGAGTACAAGAATATATTAGAGTTCAGATAATATACAAGAGAAAAATATCAGAGATTTAAATTACAAAACAGCGGAAAATACAATACATGAATATAATGCAGCGGAACAATCATCAACTAACACAACTGAAAGAAATACATGGATACAAAGCTTTCTGAATATAGCTCCAGTTGTAATCTAGGATCCCATGAAAAGAAATCTGCAAAACCAAAACTACTAGCTGCCTGTGTGAAAAATATGGGCACCTAGAGTCCAGGTAGATACAATAAACTCCGAGTCAGTCATGGGACTGGTGTGAGAACTAAACAAGTTATTAGCTTTTATTTTAAAGTTAGGTAAATCATGGGACCATGCCGTATAACATGGAACGGGTTTATCCTCCATGAATACCAGTGCATAAAAATAAACAACGCACTGCTAAAGAGAAAAATGAAGCTATTATAAGACTCAGATCCTATAACACAATGAACGCAGTCGAGGATAGAATTTTACCTTATATTAGCCAAATATGCTTGATACATGAAATTTCATCTTTTATTATTACTATAAGTGAAGAAATCAACTTCAAATATAAATGTATCAATCATAGACAGCATAGTACCCCATCCTACTATGTCGCCATATAGGTTTACAACTAAAATCGAAAGTCACGTATTTGAAATTGGATTCCCATCATGAACCAAGGAAAGGGATCTCTCCTTCTGATTCGAGGCAATCTAGCCTACCATGTCGTAGGATTCAACAGAAACTGCACCTGGGATCTTCAGGGCCGGTCCATACTTACTTTAGTGGATTGGTTATTCCTGAACAATACGTTTCCCTGCCCTACGGGGCATAGTGGTCAGTATGTCGACCATATCAAGAGCCATTAGGGACTCAAATCCGAGATACCTCGCTTTCCAACATCCACATAAGTAAAATGTCTAGGCTCCATACCATGACATCAGTCCTAGCTAAAAAGAAATGCATGTCCTCCTTGTAGTCCCTCATCCCATTTCTGGTTCATACCGGGGTGTGGGCCTCACGAACTAATGCTATACATAAAGCTATGCTATTTAAAACTGTGCTTTGATCATCAACCATAAGACTCTGCTTTTCAACAAAAGCCTTGATCATTTGCATCTCAGCATGCCACACTGACAATTCATGCCATACAACTGATGTCTATCAATATATAACCTCTAAGCTCGTACGTCTCAGAGAAGGGTGTTAAGCAAGAGAATAACTTCTCCGCCACCAAACAGATATATATTTAATGGAAATCAATCAACACGGAATGAAGTCCAATGTCAGACACACATCCATTTAAAAGTCCGTTCTGGGTCTGAATGAAACCGGAGGCACCATATCCCTCATCCCATATGTACAATACAGGAGAGAGGTCCTCGCATATCTAGTCGATCTTAAAGTACGTCTGGACGATGACCATTTATTACCATGTCTTGGGTGTACAGCCCAATCAAGACATCAATAATCATCCATACGATGTGAAGATCTTTGGTCTTCAACCACCATCTTCATCGTCGACTTTTAGTCGCCGTATTTGTTATTCAGAATGGGATAAAACCGGTCTTTCCGAATAACTCGGTATTTTATAATCAATAATCAAGTGCTATAAAAACACATCATACGCCTCATTCCAATTCAGAATATTCTTTTATTCAAAAAATTAACATCTTAGGAGAAAGGTTCCCATTAATTTTATCACAAATAAATTCTTTTAAACTATTACTTTAATCTTCCTTTGGATATCAACTTCAAAAGATTTTATTTTATCCTTTAACAATTCTACACCAAATTAAGGTTTATAAATGTAGTCGCGATTATCGAGCCTTACCGAAGTAATCTTTTATTTTATTATCCCAATCCCAACCTATTCATCCCATAGAGAAAAACTGGTAGTACTCCATGTCTAACACCTACGGTGTTATTGGTAAATTTAATTACCATTTCACGTTCAAATCTAATTAAAGATTTAACTATCGCCTGGAGTAAAACTGGCGGTACTCCATTATCGATCATTTCATGAATTCAATTAATTTAATTATCCCATTCTCATTTTAATCTATTTAAAGATTCATTAAAACTTCATTTAGTTTTAATCTTCTAAAAATCATTATTTAATGATTATTCAATTTTAGTAAACCAATCCTGTCTTTAATGGGGTTAAAGAATAAATGTCGTTTAAAACACAGTTCACGATAAACCCAAATCAGCTTCCATTAACTATGGAATCTTCACGGAAAACAATCAATATATAATCGATAAAAATTTCTGTATCGGATCAATACTATAAATGGAATAATGGCAAGGCCTTTTAAATTCCATAAATAGTAATGGTCTTCCTTCATAGAATCTCATCTCGATTATCACGAAATCGAATTCCACTCCAATTTCTTTTATTAAGTTGGAAAACTTTACTTTGGAAAATTTCCATTAAATCTTAATAAAATGATTTATAAATCCCAAATCGTATCTTCACTGTTAATTGGGTCAAAGAACTAATGTTATTTAAAACGTCGCTCACGATAAACCCAAATCCAATTCAACTCCAATTAAATTAATTAACTGGTAAAACTTCTCTAGATCTTAATTAATAGATTTATTCTTTTCTCAACCGTGTTTAAGAACAATGTTATTAAAGACACCTTCACGACAAACCCAAAATCCAATTTTATATTAAATACAAGGCTCTGAATAGAAATTAATATCGACTTATATTCATTATCAAATTCTGAAACCAATGGATAACGATTGGGAATAACGATATCTGTATCTTCCAAATTCCTCGACAATGTCTGTATAATCATGGAATCCAATATCGAAATATTCCGAATATTATTTCCATTCAAATCCATTCCAATTCATACGTTGGGAAACTGGGGTTAGTTTAAAACCCTTTTTCTAATCCAATTTATTAATTTAAAAACCATTGTATTTCTAATCAAGTTAGTAACTAGTTCATTTAGACAAAAATATATTTTTATCTTTTCAAAACAAGGAATTTATTACCCTAAATCTTTCCAAATCATTTATTACGATTTTACACAATTTTTCCATATTTTTATTAATTTGGTTAAGGCCTTTACAGTCGGTTTCCGATATTAGCCACCGAACTGCATCCATAGCGAACTTTTTCAAAACCGATTTGGATGAATTTTAAAATCTAACCATTAGATGTCAAATATCTTAATACCATTGGAAAGCTCTTTTCGATATGAACCCAATGGTTCTGGTTTTAGGAGAATCCGACAGTCGGATCTCCCGTTACATCCATTTAAAGTTAATGGTCGAAATTTGAGAACAGTCGTTGTGCGACACGTTCTATTCAGGCCATTAAATATATATATATATATATAATATTTCATAGATTTCCATTCCAAACATATTTTATAAATTGTTTATAAATTCATTAAAAATGATTTCAACTTCGATTTCAATTTTAAATCAAAATTGAATATTCTATATCATTATAATATTAAAATAATAATATTTTCAAAATATCTGATTTTGAAATCAAAACTTTTCGATATTCATTATAAAATGAATAAAAACCAATAGAAAATTCCGTTCGAGTTAAAAATAGCGTATATCTACTTAACTCGGCTTCATATATTTCAATATTTTCGTGCCCATCCAAAATCATATTTTGATTATTCACTGAATATTGTTTTAAAATATTCATTATTCACGAATTGGAATCAGACTCAATCAATTACCATATAATTTCAGTTATATGGATTTCATACATTGCATTTATTCACAATAATGATAAAAAATCGTTAAACAGTCAAACATCATCCAGAGTGCATTCTACCACTGTATAAGCATTAAAATAAAAAAATAACGCTCATCACAGTCTGTTAACCAATCAATTAACATACAACCAAATATTGGGATTAGTCTATGTCAAATATCATCCCAATACCCATGTGGGGTTTTCAAACAACAATAGTCTATTTAAGTTAATCATTGGTTAATAAATTTAACCAATTCTAGTTCAATTCGAATTATTTTTCTACTTAACCAATTTTCACTGTTTAAATAATAAATGGATATTTATATTTCATTTCAACAACCACAAAGTGTCTATCCACATTTGTTTGAAATATGAGTGTCGTATATTCAAACAACGCTTCTTGTGCAAATGAGTCGTGAATAGCTCATGTGTTGAACTCAAGCGATGTCACATACAACAGATAAAAATCAACAATGACAATTTATTCATTTTTATGAATATGAATACAATAATATCTTAATCAAAATATTTGAGTGAGAGAGTTCTCACATTCATTTCCACTCCGTCATTCTTTAATTGGTGATTTCCATTTTTGAACTAAATTAAGCAAGCATATATTTTTGCTCAAAAATCTAACTTGCTCTGTTTCCGTTCTGGTCAGTTCCATGTTGTAGAGTTTGATCCCATGATTCCAACGCAATTGAGATCTTCAGATTCTGACCTCGTATGAAGAAGATATGATAATATTTGCGTTAATTACATTATTTGATTAACATAGGATAATTAATAAAAATAATTAAATTAAATACTTTTACAAATCCTTCTTCCCGTTCCTTCAGGCGATAAACCAACCCATCTTTATGCACCAAACCGTCACCGTCCCTCGCCATTCCATGTCATCGGAGTGCCATCAACCACCGCCACCTCAAAGATCATCACGCCGCCTATCCACTCCATGTACAACGCCCATCTCGACTTCCTCGTCGCCCCAAAATTCAGCTTGAAACGAAGCACCTTTGAAGCTTGATTTCTCACGATTTACAAATTTAAATTCGATCATAGCCGTTCAGATTAAAGATCTCAATCTCCTCTCCAATTTTCCTTTTATAAGTTGTGTGGATCGTTGCATGGATTCAATGAAAAATCGAGAAGAAAAAAGGAGTAAATCGCCTATTAGTTTTGTTTTGAGCGGCGACCCGAGAAAAGAGAATTAGGGTTTTCTATTTTTAGGGTATTTATAGTATTTTATACTATTATTTTATTCCAAATTTACTTGTATATCGTCACGGACTACAAATCGAACCCAACGATTGTCTCCCCTAGCTAAATACCCCCATTCCGGACACAATGGATATATTTCGTAAGCCAATTCAACTTTTTCGATCAGTTTTCATTAAAATTAAAATATAAATTAATATAATGTTCAATATTGAATTCAAATGTAGATTTTAATTTACCAGGGCCACATACTAACTCCAAAAATTATAGAAAATTAAATCTAGCTATGTTTTGACTATACGGTCCTAGCAAAACTAATTTCGATGAAATTTGGAGACCGTTTGAAAAATGGCCCTTTAATTGGTCAATTGAATTCAAACTAAAATTGCAAACGCATTTAAATTTACTACGCTCATATAATAATTTCAAAAATTATGAAATTTGAAACCTAACAATAATTTGGCATTCCAGATCCGAAAAAGTGGTTTCGTCGAAAACGGAGGTCATTTGCAAAATGGCTATTTTTAAGAGCTATATATTATATTAAAATATATATAAATTCTATAGTGAATATTTTAAATTTTAAGCTGGACAAAACTTAAAATTTATAAAGTGAAATCTTAGTTTCTTACATTCATTAGGAAATTACAGTTAAATAGATTCGATTGTTTCTTTTTTTTTTTACTGAAATCCGATTTATTTTGAATCATATACATTCAATTGAAATTTAAAATCAAAATTTTAAACTACCACGCCATTTCAGGCTTGTTTTATAATTAAAATAAATTTACACGTTCTAACTTCGATATAAATAAATTTTTAGTTGTTATTATTTAAAATAAATCATTTTAAATATTCAAAACCCATTAAGATAGCTAAAATATTTTTTTTAAATTGGTTCTGAAATACCGGGTTGTTACAATCTCCCCCATTTAAAATCTTTTTGTCCTCGAAAAGGAACGGAGCTGAAAGTTGTTTAAATAACCAAATCGACTTTCATTATGGCTTTCATTCTTCAACCTTTCAGTTTCTAAGAACTTTCAAATTTCTCAAAAATTTAGCTAACACTCTAAATTTTCGAAAAATTTCGCCATAACCTATTTTGTATGGGGAGGGTTTGAAAATTTTATTGGGCTATATTAGGCACCTAATAAATCAATAAAAAGCATACACAATTTTTGTGACCTATCTATGCCCATGGGAGACGTGTAAAAAGTCATAATCTCATACCTTGCCCCAGTGTTGGAAATAAAATAATCCATGTGCCTTAATTAAAAACAAGAGAGACGTAAATTTTTTTGTCATCCCCAGACCTGTGTAGGGTTTTTATTAAATCCTGCCCCGAGCACCTTTATATGTATTTCATTAATTCCATAATCAGTCCTCTGTTCAACCTGTAATTCAGTCATCGCCATACAAGCGTCTCGCTCGTATGGTAATCCAAACCTCGTCATATAATAGCCAAATGCTTATATGGAATATGACATGATATGTTGTCTTCATGTAGTATGTCATGCGGTGTAGTTCATAATTTATTTGTTGCTATCTTATGGCGTATTTTTATAATCTCACACGGAACAACCATCACAACGCATCCAAAAACACTCACATTAGTTTATATAATAATAAAATTGTGCATCCAACTCATTAAGGTGCACCTGTTTGTCGGGCACGCAATTTATTTCTCTACTCAACAGTAAATCCATAACCTGCTCAGCATGTGTGTATGTGTGTGTATGTATATATATATACACACATACCTATCTAATATATAAATCCAATTTGAACTAAATTTTCTATTCAGCTCTAAATTATATTCGGTTTGGTTTTATTTTCATTCATTCCCATATTGGTTAAATTAATCATCATTCCAATAATTTTATTAGTTAAATTAATAATCATACAACACAACCAGCAATCAATTAATTTATTAGCTTTCAAATATATAACTTTATATATGCTCCAAAAGTCCAATTTCAAGACCAAATCATAACCAATAAATTATAACTAAGGTTTTGGTTCTCACACCAGTCAATTGGAAATATATAGATATCCACTTTCGAAATTCGAACATAAATGCTGATGATGTCATGACAATTATCAGAATCATCTCCCGGGTACTAGAGTGTGATTCTATATCTATCTAGTATATTTGAGACTTCAAATACACGTGGATCAAACGTATATTAAAAATTTCCTTATACTCGATAGTCCAAATTCAATATAAAATAAAATACTCAAATACATGTAATAAGATATAATTTTCAAAATTAAATTCATTTTTATAAATAATACTCTTCAAACTCATTCTAGGGTATTACAACCTCTATCTCTAACGAGTTATTCTTATAGGATATTACTAATCCTATCTCTGATGAATTCTTTTGTTTGGTTCTAATGTGTCTTGTTCTCCAAGCTTTGTAAACCAAAGCTATGATACCAAACTGAAATCACCCAAACTTCCCCGATCCCTGAAGAGATGGAGGAGCCCTAATTGCTTTCAGAACACGACACATCAGACACAAACAATAGAACATGTCATTGCTATTACAACAATTTATATCAGAGTACAAGAATATATTCGAGTTCAAATAATATACAACAGAAAAATATCAGAGATTTAAATTACAAAACAACGGAAAATACAATACATGAATATAATGCAGCGGAACAATTATTAACTAGCACAACTGAAAGAAATACACGGATACAAAACTTTTCTAATATAGCTCCAGCTGTAATTTAGGATCTTGTGAAAAGAAATCTGCAAAACCAATACTACTAGCTGCCCATGTGGAAAATATGGGCACCAAGAGTTTAGGTAGAAACAGCAAACTCCAAGTCAGTCATGGGACTGGTGTGAGAACTAAAACAGTTATTATCTTTTATTTTAAAGTTAGGTAAATCACGGGACCACGGCGTATAACACGGAACGGGTTTATCCCTCATGAATACCAGTGCATAAAAATAAACAGCGCAATGCTAAAAAGAAAAATGAAGCTATTATAAGACTTAGGTCCCATCACACAATGAACGAGGTTGAGGATAAAGTTTTACCTTATAATAGCCAAATATGGTTGATACACGAAATTTCATCTTTTATTATTACTATAAGTGAAGAAATCAACTTCAAATATAAATGCATCAATCATAGATGACATAGTACACCATCCTACTATGTCGCCTTATAGGTTTACAACTAAAATCGAAAGTCACGTATTGGAAATTGGATTCCCATCATGAACCAAGGCAAGGGATCTCTCCTTCCGATTCATTACAATCTAGCCTACCATGGCCCAGGATTCAGCCGCAACTGCACCTGTGATCTTCAGGGCCAGTCCACACTTACTTTAGTGGATTGGTTATTCCTGAACAATACGTTTTCCTGCCCTATGGGGCATAATGGTTAGCATGTCGACCATATCAAGAGCCACTAGGGACTCAAATCCAAGGTACCTCACTTTCTAACATCCATATAAGTAAAATGTTTGGGATCCATACCATGACATCACTCCTAGCTCGAAAGAAACGCATGTCCTCCCTGTAGTCCCTCATCCCATTTCTGGTTCATATTGAGGAGTGAGGCTCGCAAATTAACGCTATACACAAAGCTATGCTATTTAAAGCCGTGCTTTGATCATCAACCACAAGACTCTACTTTTCAACAAAATCCTTAATCGTTTGCATCTCAACACGCCACAATGACAATTCACGCCATACAACTGATGTCTATCAATATATATAACCTCTAAGCTCGTACTTCTCAGAGAAGGGTGTTAAGCAAGAGAATAAATTCTCCGCCACCAAACAGATATATATTTAATAGAAATCAATCAACACGGAATGAAGTCCAATTTCAAACACACATCCATTTACAAGCCCATTCTGGGTCTGGAGAAACCGGAGGCACCTTATTCCTCGTCCCATATGTCTAATACAGGAGAGAGGTCCTTGCATATTCGATCGATCTCCAAGTACATCTGGATGATCACCACTTATTACCTTGTCTTGGGTGTACAGCCCAATCAAGACATCAGTAATCATCCATACTATGTGAAGATCTCCGGTCTTCAACCACCATCTTCATCATCGAATTTTCGTCGCCGTATCAGTTATTCAGAATGGGATAAACCCAGTCTTTCCGAATAACTCACGTATTTTATAATCAATAATCAAGTGCTATAAAAACACATCATACACCTTATTCCAATTCAGAATATTCTTTTATTCAAATATTCACATCTTAGGGGAAAGGTTCCCGTTAACTTTATCAAAGATAAATTCTTTTAAACTATTACTTTAATCTTCCTCTAAATATCAATTTCAAAAGATTTTATTTTATCCTTTAACAATTCTACACCAAATTAGTGTTTATAAAACTAGTCGAGATTATCGAGCCTTTCCGAATTAATCTTTTTTTATTATTATCCCAATCCCAACCTATTCATCCCATGGAGCAAAACTATTAGCACTCCATATCTAACACCTACGGTGTTATCAGTAAATTTAATTACCATTTCACGTTCAAATCTAATTAAAGATTTAAATATCGCCTAGAGTAAAATTGGCGATACTCCATTCTCGATCATTTCATGAGTTCTATAAATTTAATAATCCCATTCTCATTTTAATCTATTTAAAGATTCATTAAAACTTCATTTAGTTTTAATCTTCCAAAAATCATTATTTAATGATTATTCAATTTTAGGAAATCGATCATGTCTTTAATGGGGTTAAAGAATGAATGTCATTTAAAACACAGTTCACGATCAACCCAAATAAGCTTCCATTAACTATGGAATCTTCACGGAAAACAGATCAATATATAATCGATATAAATTTCTATGTCGGATCAATACTATAAATGGAATAACAGCAAGGCCTTTTAAACTCGATAAATAGTAATGGCCTTCCTTCACAGAATCTCATCTCGATTATCACTAAATCGAATTCCATTCCAATTTCTTTTTATTAAATTGGAAAACTTTACTTTGGAAACTTTCCATTAAATCTTAAAAAAAGATTTATAAATCCCAAATCATATTTTCACTGTTAATTGGGTCAAAGAATTAATGTTATTTAAAACATCGCTCATGATAAACCCAAAATCCAATTAAATTAATTAATCGGTAAAACTTCTCTAAACTTAATTAAAAGATTTATTCTTTACTCAACTGGGTTTAAGAATAGTGTTATTAAAGACACCATTGAAGGCTAACCCAAAATCCAATTTGATATTAAATACAAGGCTCCGAATAGAAATTAATATCGGCTTATATTCAATATCAAATTCTGAAACCAACAGACATCGTATTGGGAATAACGATATCTGTATCTTCAAATTCCTCAACAATGTCCGTATAATCATGGAATCCAATATAGAAATATTACGAAGATTATTTCCATTCAGATCCATTCCAATTCATATATTGGAAAACTTTGGTTAGTTTAAAACCCTTTTTCAAATTCAGTTTATTAATTTAAAAACCATTGGATTTCTAATCAAGTTAGTAACTAGTTCATTTAGATAAAAATTTATTTTTATCTCTTACAAACTTGGAATTTACGACCCTAAATATTTCCAAATTATTTATTATGATTTTACACAATTTTTATTAATTTCATTAAGGCCCTTACAGTCGGTTTCCGATATCGGCCACAAAACTACATCCATAGCGACTTTTTCCAAAACCGATTTGGACATATTTTGAAATATAACCGTTATATTTGAAATCTATTATTATCATTGGAATTCACTTTTCGATACAATCCCAATGGTTCCGGTTTTAGGAGAATCCTACGGTTGGATCTCCCGTTACGTCCATTAGAAGTTAATGGTCGAAATTCGCAAACGGTCGTTGCTCGGCGCGTTTGATTCAAGCCATTAATACATATATATATATATATATGATATTTCATCAATTTCCATTTCAAACATATTTTATAAATCGTTTATAAATTCATTTTAAAACAATTTCAACTTCGATTTCAGTTTTAAATCAAAACTAAGTATTCCATATCATTATAATATTAAAATAATAATATTTTCTAAATATCTGATTTTGAAATCAAACCTTTTCGATATTCATTATAAAACGAATAAAAATCAACAGAAAATTTCTTTTGAGTTAAAAATTGCGTATATCTACTTAACTCAGCTTCATATATTTCAATATTTTCATGCCCATCCAAAATCGGGCATCCAAAATCATATTTTGATTATTCACTGAATATTGTTTTGAAATATTTGTTATTTCTGAATTGGAATCAAACTCAATCAATTACCATATAATTTCAGTTATATGGATTTCATACATCGCATGTGTTCACAATAATGATAAATAATCATTAAACAGTTAAACATCATCCAGAGTGCATTCTACCACTGTATAAGCATTAAAATAAATAAAAAACACTCATCATAGTCTGTCAACCAATCAATTGACATACAACTAAATACTGGGACTAGTGTATGTCAAATATCATCCCAATACCCGTGTGGGGTTTTCAAACAACAATAGTCTATTTAAATTAATCATTGGTTGATAAATTTAACCAATTCTAATTCAATTCGAATTATTTTTCCACTTAACCAATTTTCATTGTTTAAATAATAAATGGATATTTATATCTCATTTCAACAACCATAAAGTGTCTATCCACATTGTTTAAATACGAATGTCATATATTCAAACAACGCTTCTTGGGCAAATGAGTCATAAATAGTTCATGTGTTGAACTCAAGCAATGTCACATACAACAGATAAAAATCAATAATGACAATTTATTCATTTTTATAAATATGAATACAATAATATCTTAGCCAAAATATTTGAGCGAGAGAGTTCTCACATTTGTTTCCACTCCATCATTCTGTAATTGGTGATTTCCATTTTTAAACTAAATTAAACAGGCGTTTAATTTAGCTTAAAAATCCAACTTGCTCCATTTCCATTTTGGTCAATTCCACATTGTAGAGTTTGATCCCACGATTCCAATGCGACTAAAATCGTCGGATTCCGACCTCATATGAAGAAGATATGATAATATTTTTGTTAATTACATTATTTGATTAACATAGGATAATTAATAAAAATAATTAAATTAATTACTTTTATAAATCCTTCTTCTCGTTCCTTTAGGCGATAAACCAACCCATCTTCATGCACCAAACGCTTACCGTCGCTCGCCATTCCACGTCGCCGGAGTGCCATCAACCACTGCCACCTCGAAGAGCATCACGCCGCCTGTCCACTCATGCACAGCGCCCATCTCGAGTTCCACATAGCCCCAAAATTCAGCTCGAAACGCAGTGCCTTTATGGCTTGATTTCTCAGAATTTACAAATTTAAATTCGATCATGGCCGTTCAGATTAAAGATCTCAATTTCCTCTCCAATTTTGCTTTTATTAGTTGTGTGGATCGTTGCTTGGATTGAATGAAAAATCGAGAAGAAAAAGGGAGCAAATCGCCCGTCGGTTTTGTTTTGAGCGGCGACCCA
Source organism: Allium sativum (assembly GCA_030737875.1). Classification (NCBI taxonomy): domain Eukaryota; kingdom Viridiplantae; phylum Streptophyta; class Magnoliopsida; order Asparagales; family Amaryllidaceae; genus Allium; species Allium sativum. The sequence goes on from CM060919.1 coordinate 345,087,538, forward strand.
AGAAAAGAGAACTAGGGTTTTGTATTTTTAGGGTATTTATAGTATTTTATATTATTATTTTATTCCAGATTTACTTGTTTATCGTCATGGACTCCAAATCGAACCCAACGACTATCACCCCTAGCTAAATACCCCCATTCTAGAGACAGTGAAATATGATTCATAAACCAATTCAACTGTTTCGATCAGTTCTCACCAAAATTAATATAACGTTCAATATTGAATTCAAACATACAATTTAATTTACCAAGGCCACATACTAACTCCAAAATTTACAAAACAATTAAATCTAGCTATGTTTTGATAATACAATCCTAACAAAACTAATTTAGTCGAATCTGGAGATCGTTTGAAAAACAGCCCTTTAATTGGTCAATTAAATTTAAACTAAAATTGCAAATGCGTTTAAATTTACTATGCTCATATACTAATTCCAAAAATTATGAAATTTGAAACCTAACAATAATTTGACATTCCAGATCCAACAAAAGCGGTTTTGTCGAAAACGGAGGTCGTTTGCATAATAGCTATTTTTAAGGGCTATATACTATATTAAAAAAAATATAAATTCTATAGCGACTATTTTAAATTTTAAACTGGATATAACTTATAATTTAGAAAGTGAAATCTCAGCTTCTTACATTCGTTAGGAAATTACAGTTAAATAGATTCGAACGTTTCTTGTTTTACTAAAATCCGAATTATTTTGAATCCCATACATTCAATTGAAATTTAAAATCGAATTTTCAAACTACCACGCCATTTCATGCTCGTTTTATAATTAAAATAAATTTATATGTTCTAACTTTGATTTGAATAAATTTCTATTTAATATTTAAAGTAAATCATTTTAAATATTCAAAACCCATTAAAATAGCTAAAATAAAAAATTTTAATTGGTTCATAAATTCCAGGTTGTTACACATCAACTAATCCTAATGTTATTCCATCGGATTCTAATTCGAACGATACTGATCCAGAATTTGAAGTCGATATCCACGAGGATGTAGAATCTCCCAATGAAGGAATTTCTATGGACAAGGAGGTAGGAGACAATAGAGTTTCTGACACATTCAATGATGTGATCTTTCTGGAAGAACCCAATGACTCTTGGGTATTTACTACTGACAAGTCAAAACTTCGACGATTATGCCCGAGGCATGGTGTTAACTCCGTTGTTAACGCAGTTTAGAAAATTGGTGCATCGACTGTCCAATGAAGTGATCAAATCGGATATGGTTTAACACGAAGGATCGGATATGATAACAGTGGAAAAATTGTGATGATTCGGTGTAAAGAAAAGATGGATTGTTTATAGACATTGACATATATAGTTCAAATCAGTCAACGTGAATCATGTTATTATGATTATATACATACAAGTCACATGGCATTCACGATCTGGGAAGCAAGAACACAAATATGGACTAATCAACACATGAAGTAACACGTCAGCAAAAAGGGGATCAATGTATTTCACACAAAAGATCGTTCGAGCAAACTTATTTAGATTTGGGTCCATCACGTTCACACAAGTATGGGTCGCGCATACCACGGTCGTGCACTAGAGTAGCATGTCATTGGTCAAGCAACCCCGCGATCGAGCACCATCTGGAAGTAGGGTCAAGCAGCGTGTTGCCAAGAACAACGGACTGGTCGAGTGCTGTGAAGACCACTGGTCATGCAACACTCTTGCTTGTGCACTCCATCTTGGTTGAGCAGTTGATAGTGTATGGGTCGAGAAATATTTATATTGTAATATGTGTGCGCCAGCTTCGAAATGGTTACAGTAACAAATATATTAATTTGAGAAAAAGCCCGATGGATACGTGGCAAGAGTAAATTACAAATATAGTGTATGGAACAATTATCTTAACACATTGGCTTATCATGTGGAATATTAACGCAAATATATGGTTCAACATATATTGAAAAGTCTAAGTTGGTCTATCAGTAAATTAACGTGAACTGGATACATTAACGCAAAGATATGCACTGGCAAATGTTGAGTATGCAAATATGGTGCAGCTCCTGTAAAGCATGGTACATATAATATGTATTAGTCTTTCTAGAAGGCATGGGTTGGTTACATAATAAGGCAACGGCAGACTTGTAATGGGTCAACATGTGTTTTCGCCATGTGGGTCAGTATGAGTGTAGGAAGCAGGGTCGGTCATAAGAATTTTACAGGGTCGCTAGCTCCAGTAGTAATGTGGTCGATCGTGCATTGAAAATATGGGTCGCTCGCACATCAATTCCAGGTCGCGCATTCTTTGTTTTTTGGTCGCATATGTTGGGTCGCTCGCACATATATGGTCAGTCGTGCATCGTTTTTTGCGTCGGTCGTACAACTGGCTCCAACTATCCAGTGGCATTTTCGTAAATACTCCTATGAACGACCCAAACCCTACACAACTAAATTACAAATCTGCCACTACCTCCAAACTACACCTATAAATACCCCACTTCTCAACCATTCATTTTTCCACCTCGAAGGGCTATCTAAATCATTTCTCCACCGCACTCAAACACTCCAAGCTCCATTAATGGCTTCTCAAGCTCAATCCATCCTACTTCAACAACAAATGGATCAAATCTTCTCTGAACTCCATTCGAAATTGTTCAAGTTCAATTCAAGCTTCTCTAATCTCCATTGGTCCTCTGTAAAGCCTAGATCTAACAAAAAACCATCATGGAATCAAGGAAAATCACACAAGTGTTCAAGTGTTGAAGATATTCATCAATCTCCACCATACTTAGAGAAATCAAACCATTTCTTTGGTATATTCAAGTCAAATCTATATCAAAGAGAGAGAAAAGAGAGAAATATCCTAAAATGTGTGAAATGTATAAAGCGATGTACATTATAAACCCAAGTATGATAATGAGAAGTGATTCCATAGTGGACGTAGGCTATTACTAAGTCGAACCACTTTAAAAATCCTTTGTTCTTTACTTTTAGCTCTTTATTTTGTGTTTGTGGCTCCGTGATCTCAAATCATACCGTTTGGTGAAGTGCTCTAAGAGCACGTTTGGTGTTGTGGCCATTTTTTGGTTTCAACATTTAGCGCACACTATGGGGCCATGTTCACATTTCTTTCAAATTTAAGATCCTTCCATTGAAGTTCTAAGCCCGTTTCCACTATAGATCCTTCAAATCTAAGATCTGGATCAATTGTTGAATTCTCTTCGAAATACAAAGCCTTATCCAAAATAATGGCCAAATCTAAGAAAACTACAAGCAAAATCGTTGGAGAAACTGACAAGGTTGCTAATGAAGCTACAACACTTACTAACCGCTTTGAAGTTGGCAAAAACTTAGTATGTGGAGCTGGTGTGACTAGGAATGAGTTGGACGCCGTTATCGCCAATTTAAACCAATAAATGGATAGTTCTACCTATGATTTGATGGACAAGTTAGATGCGGTTCTCAATGCTCGACCAAATCCAGCCCTTCAGAAGGTCCATGTTGATCTTCACGGAACTGACGATTCATCCGCTTTTGATCAAAACCGCAATGATAACATGGAAGATGATAATGACTGGTTGATCGACAAAGATGAAGCTAACATCGAAGACTTGAAGCCAAAAGCTAAGAATCATTCCAAGGGAAATACTCAAAGGGTTACTAGTCGCACTAAGGGGGCACCTCCTCGTCGGGAAGGTAAAGGACCTAAATTTCTAATCAAGATCATTTGCCTAGATGAACATTTGGTAAAGATATTGAAATCAACCCCACAGAGCGACATACCAATAAAGAATATATCTCGGATATGATATAACAAATCATGAAGAAGAATCAAACTCGCAATGGTGATGAAAGAGAATGGGATTTCTCTTCCGATAAGACTCTGTTTACCAAAAGAAACCGAGAAACAGAGTGTTCGAAGAAGTTCACTCCTCCAACTTTGCCTCCATACAACGGCCTTGTCGATCCTAACTACTTTCTGTTCAAGTACAAGTGGCATATGAGCGCAACAAAGGCAATAGACGAGATGAGATGCCTATACTTTCCTCTCTATTTAGAAGGTGTTGCTCACTATGGTTCACAAAACTACTACCTAAGTCTGCATACCGGTTCTCTGACTTGACCAAAAAGTTCAAGGAGCAGTTCTGTTGTATGCTACCAAAGCTAAGGATGCTATAACACTTTCAACAATGATGCAAAGTCCAGGGGAATCTGTTAAAGCTTTTCTAAGTCGATTCAATGTTGCCTTGTCCGAAGTGAGGAATCCACAGCCTCGCATAATTCTCAAGTCTCTAATTGGCACCATTGAGGAAAAGAGCGAGTTTGGTAGATGGATTAAAATAAAGGAACCAAACACACTTGAAAATTTCTACAAAAAAGCAGAGGAGTATATGAGAGTCGAGAATAATCCTGTACCACTTCAGATTACTGATGGTAACCAACTTCTTAAAGCTCCCAAAAATGCTGCAACTCAATACAATCAGAAGAATCATGGGGGTAGTCAAAAGAGGGGAAATGGCGGAAGGGATGACCGGAATATTAAGAAACCCTGCTTATTCAAGAATTCCGAATTAATCGCTTTGACAGAAACTCCATAGAACATCTTTCCTATGACAAAAGAAACCAAAAATTATCCTACACCAAAACCTCAGAAAGTAGGTGACGATCAAGCAAACTCTGGAAAGTTCTGCCGCTTCCATAATCAACCTGGTCACAGTACAAATGAATGTAGACATTTGAAAAGCTTGCTTGAGGATTTGATTCGGGAAAATGGACTCCAACAATATGTGAAGAATCTGTAAGTCTCAGACTCTGCTCCAGATCTTCAGTGGCAAAATGAACTTACTATTCAATTCGGTCCAGGTAAACGAGCTTCAGTCAGTACTGCTGCAAGGCCAGTGACCAACTGACAGCCATCGATTGGCATTCCAACTCTATAGGCTCAAAATAAGCAATCATCATCGCCGTTGCTTTGTTTTCATGCTTTACTTCATGTTGTATTCAAAACTCTCGTCAAACAGTCCGTAATATTTTACAAACAATGTGCTGAACATTAGCTCTATGACTAAGAGCATATATGCCTGAATAAATTTCTTGCTTGCAAAATTTTATGTTAAATCAAAATTTGCTTAAAAGATGATTTCATATTGCAGGCTATTTGTCGAGCGCTTGTTCCATTAGAATCTGACGAAACATAACGACCCCAGCAACACTGGTTCAAGCGCCAAAGGCTATAAATATCAACATGCACAAATGCAAAAACAGAAAAACACAGCCTTGGAAAGTGAATGGGAAGAGTCGCAAAAACTCAAACAACGAACAAGTGCCACGACAAACAAACGAGAGGGTTGTAACTTTCTTCGAAGGGGCAATTCCCTAAGTGAGAGGTTCAAAGCCCCGTTCCTAAACTAAGATAGCCTACAAAGTCAAGCATCCGACAAAGGAATTTATGCCAGCCTCTCTCAAGTTCAGTTTCCGATTCTTGGTTAACTTCCATATGATCGATGCTAGGAGTGTTCAGTGTTCCAATCGGGACCATTTTCTTCTCTTCCGGGTTATCGGTGCTTGCTAGTTTGACTAATTTGTCGATCTTCTGGTTTTCTGCTAGTGGAATATGGTAAATGTTTTAATACTCCATGCCATCTAACAGTTCCTCGACCTGTTCCAGGTAGGCTACAAGTCGTGGTGCCTTCGTCTAAAACTCTTTCCTAATCTAAAATACAACGATTTGAGAGTCACAAAACATATCCAATGCAACTACTCCTAATTCTTTCGCGAGCCTTGCTCGACAATTAGGGCCTCGTACTCGGAATTATTGTTAGTAAAGGGAATATTAAGTATTAAAATATAATAGATCGATCATCCTTCAAGAGCTACCAAAATAATTCCGGTGCCAGAATGTTGATCATTGCGAGCACTATCTATAAATAATTTCCAAATGGCTGATTTTGTTTTGGATTCTGGAGGGCCTGCTTCCTCATCCAACACATCTTCCTCAGGAATTGTGAACTCAGCTACGAAGTCGGCCAATGCTTGCCCTCAGATGGATTTCCTTGGAAGGAAAGTGAGATCGAACAGACTTAGTTTAATATTCCACTTAAGCAATCTCCCAAACACCTCAGGTCGCTGAAGAATTTGTCGTATAGGTTGGCTAGTGTATATTATGATCGGATGAACCTGGAAGTAGTGGCAGAGTTTCCTTGAAGCAGTTAATAGGATATAGGAAAAAAATTTGATTTTCAGGTAATTGTTTTCCATAGCTTCTTACTCACATAATACACCGGCCTTTGGATTTTATCCTCCTCGTAGATAAGGGCTGAATTGATTGCATGCGATGATACCGCCAAGTATACAAACAAGTCTTCATGATCTATTGGCTTGGATAATATTGGGGTTTTCTCTAAATGACTTAGAAAATTAAGAAAGGTTTTAATACAATTCGGGGTCCATTCAAAGTTACACTTCCCTCGCTTTATTAAGTCAAAGAAGGGAGTGCACTTATCGGTGGCCGTAGAATTGAATGTGCTCAAAGCTGCAACCTTTTCCGCTAAGCTTTGTACATCCTTGATTTTTCACGGTTCTCGAATATTCCTTATTGCTGCAATCTGGTCCGGGTTGATTTCAATCCCATGCAAACTGATAATGAAACCCAAAAATTTCCCTAATGCAATGCCAAAAGAGCATTTGAAAGGGTTGAGTTTCATTTCATAATACTGAAGGATATTGAACAATTCTGCCAAGTCCGAAACATGATCAACCAATTGCTTGGACTTTACAAGCATGTCATCCATATACACTTCCATAGACTTCCCAATCTGGTTATGAAACATACAATTCACTAGACGTTGGTACATTTCCCCGACATTATTCAGTCCAAAAGGCATTATTAAGTAACAATATAACCCAAGGTCCATGATAAAACTAGTATGTTCCTGGTTGGGTACATGCATTAGAATTGGGATGTACCCCTAATTCGCATCCATGAACGAAAAAAGTTCATGTCTAGTTGTTGAATCTACTAGTTGATCAATCTTTGGAAGCGGAAAACTATCTTTTGGGAATGCCTTGTTAAGATCTTAGAAATTGATGCACGTTCACCACTTCCTATTAGCGTTCTTCACAAGGATGGATTCAATATTCATTCAGGATATGTCGCATCTCAAAAAAAGCCGTTTCTTTTTAGCTTTTCAACCTCTTCCCAAAGCTATAATTAAATATATCATTTTTTCTTTTAGCTGAGCAGTGGCTCTAGGAGCCACCTAACCTTGGTTCGGAGCAGAACCTCCTTGCCTCTATCCCTTAGGGCGACCTTGTGATCGTCTAGCTTCCCTTCATGCAGCAACTTCTCTATCACATCTCTTAAGTTTGTCATTTATTCATCAAATAGACATAGGTTTCAAGAAACAAACAAAACTTTCATGTCTCACATTCTTTTTCGGTTGAGTCTCTCAAAGGTGGTTTCTTGTACTGCATCACATTACATGTATCCAAGTAAATGCTTTCCAAGGTTTCATTCAGTGACATATAACTTTCAAAAGACTAGAATCGAGGTTGTTTCTTGGAATCACCCTTTCGATTCTTAATTCTTCTGTTGCCATTCTTACCATGATGGCCATCTCCTTCGTTTTGATTTCCAACATTAACTTCTACCTTGCCAGAGTTGTCGCCGGACTGTCTTATAGCGACATTGCTTTGAATCTCCTCCTTCACAACCTCGCTATATCTCCTCTTTTGGTTTGAGTACAAATCTTCCTGTTGCAGAGGTATATTCGCCTTCTTATTTCGATGGTCATAGGAGGGTTTCCATCCAAATACCTTCTGAATTCGATATCTTCGTCTACCCCATCAATCATGGCCATTAATACAATCTCTGGATTAGGGTTGTTTACTTCAGTGGCAGGCATATTGAAATGGTCCAAATACTCCCTCAAAATTTCTCCAAGGGACTATTTAATTACAGAGAGCTCTACAACACTCTTTGACTTTAATGCATGCAATCAGAATTGCTTTCAAAAACTTCTCACTTAGATCTTTAAAGTTGGGAATCGATCGAGGAGGAAGTCTACTAAACCACAACATAGAAATCCCTTCGAGATATATCGGGAAAGATTTAAACATTATGGCGTTGGGTGCTGCCGTAACATTCATATACCACGAGTAATGCATCGGATGCAGTAGTGGATCGGTTTTACCCAAATGATGACTCATTGTGGGTAAGTTAGATTGCCTCGGGTACTGTGCTTCCAAGATGTCGTCCGTAAAAGGATTCTGGCTACACTCTACGCCCTTATCCTCGTTAGTGCACCCTCTACTATCGTACCATTGTCGCTACTTCTGCACTGGTCAACGCATGTTTTGGCTTAGTGCTCTCAGCTATCTGAGATCCCTTACCCCCGTTTTAGGCAACGTCGCCTGATCCGTTATCCGAGCAGAATTTCCTTGCATCATATAATCCCAGTCAATCACAAGCTGAGTGGGTGGAAGCACGGGAGCACGAGCGTTTTGGGAAGTACCTTGTTCCCTAGGAAGGACTGGGATCCACGCATCGGCGTGAGCATAAGTACTACTATGCTAAGGTCGTTAGTACCACACCGAACCGCTACATCTTCTTGGAAACCCATTGTACCGAATCAAGCCATCGAAGATTTTCGAGCCTTTCATTGGGTCTACTCTAACGTGGTGACTACCCATTCCTCATAGATGAAGATGAACCCTTTACTACCTAGCGATGGGGAGGAAACAATGTTCTTAGTATTCAGAATTACTCTCATTCCCTGGCCATCACATCCATGTCATTTCTGATTGTAGCGATATCCCATCTCCGAGCTTCCAGGGCTGTGTTGGTTTCTTCCAATCTGGAGATAAGACGTGCGAAGTCATATCACGTAATAAGTGTTGAAGAAGGAGAATGATTGGTGTTCATAGCAAAATCCCAGAAGTCAACTGTTCGGTTCAGGTCGAATTTGATCCATGTATTATCGACCCGGGGGCTGGAACTGCTGGTTCGACCTATGAACTGATTTGCTGCTCTTTGCCGGCTGATGAACTTCGGGAAGCTTGCTGGTTCATATCTCTCTTCGAAACCATATTGATCGAAATTGTAGAGATTGTTGAAAATATTTATAGTGATGGAAATACAGACTATTCTTTCAGACTTAGTGATCGGAACAATAGACAAATAATCCTAAAAGCCGAGAATTCGTTTCTTAGTTAAATCACAAAAATGTTAGACCAAGAAAGGGCATAAACACCCAATAGACTAAAATTTGTAGAGATTAATGAATAAATATAAATTGAAAAGGAGAAATTACAAACAAACAAGATTTATAATGGTTCGGTGTTAACGAGCCTACGTCCACTTTGTGATTCTTATATTCAACAAAGAATAACAATTACATTTCTTGAAACCTTCAATCACTCATAATACAATCGAATTTCTTCAAGAATGTGAAGACACACTCGAAAATCACTAAAACTATGTTCGAGTCGAACAATAATGGAGGAGTGAAGTTTTAATGTTTCAAGTGGCCAAAGTCCCTTTCTTGTTCTCCAGGTCGGGTATATATAGGTAGCGGCCTTGAAATATAAGCAAGAATAGTTATGTGGAGGTGGCACTTAGTCCGAGTTCATAGGCGTTCAATGGGAACGATTTTGTACATAAGAGCAGGTCAGGTAGTGTGACACGTGGTAGAGATCCCAGTTTCGTAGGTGAAATCGTGAATGTGGTTAGAAACATAGGCAGCTTCCTTGCACGGGGTCGAGATAGTGGTCGGGTCGAGACCGTTCAACCCGATGGTCATCGACCCGACAACCCGTATTTCTATTCAACCCGAAGGTGGGAAGTTGTTCCAGCTTGGCTAGTCTTCAACTCGACTCCAAGTTCTTGAATAGGCCCAACTCCTGATTATTTAATGCATGTGATCTTGATCACTTGAACTTTGACGGCCTTGCCACAAGGTATGCTAACATATATATATATATAGCAAAACTTTTGAAAATCCTTTTTCAAAACAACAAGTATGCCTCTCATACGTATATTTTCCCATAATTGGGTTGTAACACCCCACATCTGTTAGTGTCACTCACAAAGGGAATGCACTAAGTTCTGTGAAGTATTATAGGTAAAAGATGCAGATAAATTACAAGAAAGATAAATAAAACAGCGGAAAAGTGAATAAAACTTTATTCCATTTATAAACAGCTTGTACAAAGATTGTTTTCCTACAACAAAGTATCAATCTTATTTAACAAAATAAAGAAGCATAAATATACAATGATATTCCCCAATGAAACATTAGCCAGCCATAGCGGTGGAAAAAGAGAGTCCAAAGCAGCACATCAAAGAGTCTTCAAGCTTGGAAAGAGTAACAGGTCCATACAAACCTGAGCTATTCCCTTCCTGACTACCTGGAGGGAGGGGGGAAACGGAAGAAAAGAAGACGAAAGAAAACATGGAGTCAGACATAAAGCCTGGTAAGTCTAGTGGTACTTCGGTATATGGATAAGAAAAAAGACATGACAGGCATAAACTGGAAATGGGAAAATACCATAAACTAAGGCAAAGCGGTTTAGAACCGAAATTATTATCGCACCCCATACTAATCTCTGCACCACCTAACTAGTATCCCCAAACTTGTGGTTCCTTTCAGGTGTACGTCTATTATTCATTACCTAGATCTAATCTAGGGTTTTCTATCGAGCGCTTCCTAGATTCAACTAGGGTTTATACGACCTAGTCCAACTCGGGATTGTACTACCTGTCGAACGATGCCCCCTAGTCTAAGACACACTACCTAGAGTGGTAAATGTTCCTAGACTTTCCCCACGTATGTGTCGCGAATCGTTATCGTTGTCTAGATGCACATGTCCTTTATATGTGCGACCTGAGTCCTGTGGCAGGGCAAATCAAGAAACACGGAACTCGGTCGGGAGCTTTCAGATATCTACCGATGCAGATGCTAAGGTTTTTTTTTTTCTAGTGGCTATGGTCCCACTTGACCCCTCCCTCAACTAATGAAAGGCACACCTTGAAAAATGAGAACTATACGCAGGCCCCTCATGCCCCACTAACCTATGGCCATCCGCAACCACAACTAGATAGCAAGTATATGGTCTCTTGGAGTTCTCCGCCTTTCCGCTTCACGTATCTCAATTGACTCAAGATGGTAGGTAGACGACGAGTTGCTATCACAGGGCTACTGGTCTCGTCGAATCACGCTGGTCCATCCTAGTCTTTAGGTTGCCTTATATTGCAACCAAGGCATACCCTTGGTTCTTCTGACGCAGACCTTAACCTCTGTGAGCCCAGGCGGATCATCTGCAGCCTCACAGAGGGATATCAAGAGTACCCTCACGTCCCCTTGAAGCTGCGTGCTTCGTCACCCAGCTCGTTGGAGCCTTCTTTAAGATCAGATGGACGTTTGCTCTTTTTTTGCTTTCCACTAAGGATTACTACTTAGTTCTCCTAACTAAAATTTACCACTTAGTTCTTCTTCTCGTCAAGTTGGATTGGTTAAGTGTCATTAGTCAATTCAAGTTAACTTAACCCACTCACTTGTCATGTTAATTTGGTTAAGTGTTATCGGTAGTTCACATTGACTTAACCCACCTATATATCAAATCAAATTGGTTAAGTGTTGTCTAGCGGCTCATGTTGACTTAACCCACCCCTATATCATATCAAATTGGTTAAGTATTCCTTAACCTTACTCGTTTGTCAGGTTACAGGGGTTAGGTGTTTCCTTAGTTACTTAACCCCCACAAATCTCATCTTGTTAACGTGTTAAGTTGGTTAAATGTCCAAATTAACTTAACCCCACCCATCAGTTTAGTTAACACGTTGCACTGGTTAAGTGTTACCTTAATTAACTTAATCCTACCACACACCATATTATATATATATATATATATACATATATATTGGTTAAGTGTTACCTCGGTTAACTTAACCCTAACAATCCTGACTTAGCTTTAATTTATTTATTAAAGCACCAACCACTCACATTAGACATGTATTGTTGCGGTTACTAGATATGCCGGTCGGTTCCGGGCAGGTTTACCCCGCAACTCAGTTTAACCTCGGGTCCTTATTGGGCTCAATGCCTTAGCCACCCACATTGGATAGGTATTGTTGTGATTACTGGACAGCCGGGCGGGTCCGGGCAGGTTTACATCACAACTCAATCCAACCTCGGGTTAAGCATACTTGTATTTTCTAAGTTTACATATTTGTCTCTTTTCATATTTATATGTAAATGTCATGGCCCATTATCCAAATTCACTAATTTTGGGTGTAACAATTTATACTTCTTACATGTCACAAGTCATTGGCATGTGCCAAACATGCCAACACATATATTTTGCTTTAAACCCAACGTTATTTCCCCCGTCCGTACGTTTGCAACGTTATAACAAATGTTGGGCTCGACGTTTCAGCCCAACTTATAAACATAAAAAGGGGAAGCACAGAATCATGAAATATTCTAGGATACATAAAAGGTGTGTGGCGCATGAACTTGCAACATAGCGTTTTCACTAACATAGATTATGGGTCATCTGAACTTGCATTCAATAAGGATATAACTAAATTGGTGTCACATGGAATGACATACTTTTTAGGCTTGCCTAAACATGGTTTTATACATATATAACTAGGCATAGTGTCAAGCATGTTACATGTTCATAGAAATATCCACTTTTTGACATAACCCAAAGATGTAAATGAGACGACCCCAAACCCCGTACTGACGGCGGCAAGGGTAATCCTTGGAATATAAAACAGAAACAGATAATAGCAGAACAAAATTAAATAAATACACTAGATAATGAACAAATAATACACTAGATAAACGTAAACATCAGAGTTACACAGTATACAGGATCATACTTAGTACAAATACAGTTCAGCTATACAAAAATGTCTATAGCGGAAATAAACATAATGTACAATAGGAGATGAACAACATAAAAAGAGGTAAATGATAGAATCCATCTTCAGCTCCAGCTATGCAGAGAAAGCCAGCTAAAACCTGAATATAAGGCTTCCCGTGTAGAAAAAGGGGCACCCGAGTTTGAAAGTGAAACAAACTACGAGTCAGTCATGGGACTGGTATGAGAAATCTACTCAACACATTTAAAATATGTCAAATCACAGGACCACGCCACTTTCGTGGAACGGGTTTACTCCATTGGATTGCCAGTGCTTTAAAACAAATCATTCTTTTAAATATTGCAATGCTTTTTATAAAAATGAAGCCATTATAAGACTCAGTTCCCATCACACAATGCAACGCAAACCGGAGGATAGAGTTTTACCTTATAACGGCCAAAATAAAACAAAAGCAATTGATATTATTACTAGTGTTTATATGTTTCAAAAACAATTTCAATCATAACTATCAATCATAGATGGCATGGGTACCATATATCATGTCGCCATATATATATATACAATCGAAACCGCACGATGTCGTATTTGGAAATTGGATTTCCGTTATGAACCAAGGCAAAAGATAGTCCTTATCGAATTCGAGAATGTCTAGCCCGAGTCTCAGGCACAGCCGCAACTGTACCTTGGATCGTCAGGGTCGGTCCACACGAAGTGGATTATAATGCCTGAACAATGCGTCTCTCCGCCCTTTGGGGCGTAAATGAGCCAACAAATGACTCCATCGGTCCTGGATCGACCGATATAACAGAGGCGCCTCGCAACAGCAACAACCACATAAGTCAAACTCGTCAGGGCGTGTAAAACCACTAACGCCACTTCTAGCTAGAAAGAAAACGCACGTCCCCCCTGAGGTCCTGCTCCCGTTTCTGGTTCATACCGGGGTGTGAGGCTCGCGAATTCACGTTATACACAAAGCTACGCCACACAGGCGATGCTTTGATCATTACCACAAGACTTTGCTTTTCAACAGAAGCCCTGATCACTGCATCTTAGCATGCCACACAGGCAATTCGCACCGTGCAACTGATGGCTATCAATCACACAGAATAAATCCCAATGTTAGACACGCTGTCCATTTGCAAGTCCATTCTTGGTCTGAACGAAACCGGAGGCACTATATACCTCGCAAACCCATCGATCACCACGTACGTCTGGACGACTACCACTCATTATCCATATTTCGGGATGCCTCCCAATCAGGACCTTGGTTACCATCCAAACGAGGTGAAGATCTCCAGTCTTCGACCACCGTCTTCATCTTCGATTTCTTATCGTCGATTCAGTTATTCAGAATGGGATAAACTCTGTCTTTCTGAGCAACTCGCGTATATAATAAACACGTGCTACACAAACACTACATACGCATCATTTTAATTCATTAGTCACTAACCGTCAATTAGTAAGAGAACGATTTCCCAAATATTAACCCCGAAGGCCGAAACCAACATCAGATCAAAATCCAGGAAACCATTCGACTTATCCAACCTTCAGTTAATTTCTAAATTTCACATCCATATCGTTTATAATATTTTATAACGATTTATCGCCATTTTTATTTATTTTAAAATAGCCAATTTATTCAAACGACGCTTCGGGCCATAACGCGGCCGTGGCGCTGTTTTTCTTCAGATTTGATTTACACATATCTGAAAATCTAACCGTTGGATCTTCACAAAATTTACATCATTAGAAAGATCTTTTCAAAACGAATCCAACGGTTCCAGTTTCGGGAAAATCCGCCGATCGGATCTCCCGGTACAATCGTTTGAAGTTTCGATTTCAAAATACGAGCTGCAGCGTCGTTATTGGATTAAATATAATTATATTTATATATATATAAATATAATCGATTCTAGCGCTGTTTTTCTTCAGATTTGAATTAAACATTCCAGACAATCCAACCGTTGGATTTTTACAAAGTTGGTGCCGTTGGAAAGATATTTCCAAAGCGAACCCAACGGTTGCGGTTTCGGGAAAATCCGATGGTCGGATCTCCTGCACTAATCGTTTGAAATCACGGTTTCAAAATACGAACTGCAGCTTCGTTATTCGATATATTTTAATTCTATTTATATATATATATATATCGATTCTTCAATTTCAATGCTATATTCTTTTCATACATTTGATAAAAATTATATTTTTATCTAACTGTCTTCTATTTCAACACTTCACTATTTTTATCAATTCATGTATAAAATAAAATTGTGATTTTTAATGTAAAACAATTTATTTCAAAACTCGACTATTTTATATAGTTAATATAGGTGGTAAAAATAGGGTTTTTATTATAAAACAATTTATTTCAAAACAAGATTATTTTATATAGTTCATATTGATGATAAAAATAGGATTTTTATTATCAAACAATTTCTTTCAAAATATGAATACCATTCAACACATGAATTTCAATTCAACAAATGAATTTCGATTCAACACATGAAGGTTTTCTATAGTTTATATATATAGATAAAAAAATGTGATTTTTATATTTAAAACACGAATACCATTCAACACATGAATTTCAATCCAACGAATGAATATCGATTCAACACATGACGGTTTTCTATAGTTTATATATAGATAAAAATGTGATTTTTATATTTAAAACACGAATACCACTCAACACATGAATTTCAATCCAACGAATGAATTTCGATTCAACACATGAAGGTTTTCTATAGTTTATATATATAGATAAAAATGTGATTTTTATATTTAAAACACGAATACCACTCAAAACATAAATTTCAATCCAACGAATGAATATCGATTCAACACATGAAGGTTTTCTATTCAACGAATAAATATAGTTTCAACAAATGAAAATAATTCTAACACATGAATGTTATTCAAAATTTCGGCAGCATAACGGCAGGGTAGTTAAAACCGGGACCGTCCCTAGTACGGCTCCACGCTCTACCTTAAAACCTCGGGGTTTTTGACAATGGGGATTCATGCATCTAGTTCACACGCAGGCAGCATGTATATTTTTTTTCATTTCCACAAACTAATCCTATGTGGTTTCAACCAAATATTTCTCAACCACAAACGGGTATTTTTCAACCACAATCAATCAATATCAACCACAAACAATTCCAATCAACCATTCGCTATCAATCAATTTTCACACCCATCACAACCAATGAATATCGTCCATGGTTTGTGGACGAGGGGCGTATATATATATAGCATTTCACTTCTATTTCAACAAATATATAATTTTTACAATGCATATATAATTTATACATCGAACGTACAAATAATACAACGCTTATACAAGAGGTGTACAACGCTTATATAACTCATACATCGACTATATAATTTATACATCGTCGTTTTCCATTGCCACGCTCACATTCTAGCTTCAAAAATTATGAAATTTGAAACTTAGCAATAACTTCACATCCCGGATCGAACAAAAGTGGTTTCGTCGAATTCCGAGGTCGTATGCAAAATGGCCATTTTCACGGGCTATATAAATTCCATAGCGACCTTTTTGAAAATTCATTTGGCCATAACTTTTGCTTTCCGCTATTAAACTTCGATTTTTCAGATTCGTTAGAAAGGTATTCACTAACAGATTTAAATATTTTTGATTTCACTCAAATCCATTTTGTTTTGCACCCGGTACAGTCAGTCAAAGTTTGAATTCAAATTTTGAAACTACCGCGCCATTTCAGGCCTTGTTTATAATTAGAATTAATTATATTCGTTTTCAAGCGTCGATTCAAACTCACTTTTCATTGTTATTATTTAAAATATTTATTTTAAATATTTAAAATCCATTATTTTAGCCAATTTAAAATTTTTAAATTGGTTCAGATTTTCCGGGTCGTTACAGTAAACTAACTTCAAATCAAGTAGCCTATTTTAACATGAAACTAGCATAGTTTTTGTAACCAACTATACTTTTATAAACCCAATTATAACTTGCAAATAAACACAAGAATGTATACATAGGTTTTTGAGTCATGTAGGCATAAAAAGGTCTCAAACTAGAACATATTTATATAAGCCTTAATTTAGACTTAGAAAATGTACACGGTCAATACTATCGACATAAACATAAAGGTGTCACTTCTAGTTTTTTTTTTGCCACAAATTTGCAAGTGATATCATTTTCATATACAAATGTCCAATAGGCTCGCATCAATCAATTTATGCTACAAACACCCAATACAAAATATGACATAATCATCGCAATATACAGAATTAACATAAACATTGTACAATAGTAAGATTCCATTTCATTTACATCGAGTCAAATCTTAGTTTTGTTCATATCCAGAAAATCACTATATTTACAAAATAAAACATGCATAAGTGATCAATTTTTCCCAAAATGAGTGATGATTTTGAAAATATTTAAAATATGGTTTGATCGTATAAAACACCCAAAAATGTTCATTTATTTAATTAACAAGAATAAATATGTGAATATAAATGTGCACATTTACGTGCACATCAAATACCCCCACACTTATCTTTTTATTCGTCCTCGAATAAAGAAAAAAAAACTAAGATAAATCCGTTTTCGTAGGGAGCACGATTGCATTGAGCGTATGCAACAAGCCGTTAAACCTCTGGGTGTCCCCAGTAGGACGAGTGTTGTCTCGTGAGGGTTTTCAGTGGATACTACCCACAAAATCCAAATGTTAAGTGCAAAAATTATTTACAAAATGCAAGAAAAATATTTACAAGATGAATGGAAGTTTTTTTTTTTAAAAAAAAAAGTATTTACAAATGGGTAATTTACTTTTAAATTTAACACGAAGGAGTTAATACAAGTTGGGTCATCACTATGAAATTTTAGTCCGTTACTACTCGAGACTTCAAACAAAAGTCCGGTTATCCTTACAAACTCCTCCAGCTTGGCCAGTTATTTCAGTTGAAAACATAGTGCAAATATGAAATGAATTCTATAATCGATATCAACAATCGCAAAACGGCGTCTCAACTTCCTTTATGTTAACAAGTTAGGTCGAATAAGTGAAGAGTGTGCTTGGATTTCAAGTGCTAACTCTCTCTTTATTTTGAAAAATATTTACATTATTATTATTTACAAACACCTAGGTAATCCTTAGGTGTCCAACTCATAAAATGAGACCAAGATTTACCGACGTTGACTTTGTCAACCAGGTGTCGGAAAGAGCTTAGCGGGTTTGCACACCAACGCCAGATGTACCAGCAATGTTGGATACCCTTGGATTATTATATATACATTCGTTTTTTTTTTCTTCTTTTTTCTATATTTTTTTTATAATAGAGAGAGTTAAGCGAGAATATCTTAGCACAACTTCACTTAAAAGATCTAAAATGTTATCGCAAGTAGTCTCAATCAACCATTCATTTAATCAGATTACAATTTAGAAAACATTTCATACTCACCACCTACGAATCTCCCTATATACCAATTACACCAAATTTGCTCATAATTCAAACTTTTCTTCCGTTATCCGTTAAGAGAAGTAAATTTCTAAACATTTTAATTGAACGACCAAAACCAAATATTTACTTCATCGTGCCCATCTAAAAGTAAATTAAAATGCAATTTTTTTTGTGGATTTTTTTTTTGTTTTTTTTAGATGAAAAAAGAAAAGAAAAGCGAAATCTATGCAAAATCAAAATAAATATGAAACTCCCCCCCACACTTGATTTTGACTGTGTCCCCACAGTCAACCCAAGTAGAAGGAGACAAGAAAATTTCGAAAATATGCGCATTTACAAGAGAAAAGAAAAAAAAAATTATTTACAGTATATCAGAAAATATATTGACAAGAAGTAAATGAAACGGTCTTCTAAAGACCGATTCATTTGTCTCTTCAAGTATGAGAGACACAACTTAAGCTCGAAAAACCAAACCGTAAAAGCTTTCGAAGTTAGACGTAGATTTGGAAAAACGAATGTCGTTTTATTGAAAATCGAACGAGTTGCTTTATTTTCGATGATTCTTGGGGTAGATTGAATAATGGATTGAAATTCATGTTTAAATTCACCAATTTGAATTTCAAAATTATCATTGAAAATTTGTTCAAAATTATTGATTTCAAAATCCAAATGGTGATTCAAATCCACCTCATTAAGATTTAACTCATTATCAAAAAGCTCAAAAAATTCGCTCTCATTAAATTCGTCTTCCTTTGGTGAATTGTCAACAACTTCAATGCACATATCATTTTCAATATCCAAAGTCGTCATTATTTTCAAGTTTTCAGAAAAAGAAAGATCAAATTCTAAATTTTGTTCCACCCTCTCAAAAGAATTGAAATCCAACTCAATTACCGTATTATTAACAACTTCGTTAAGATCGTCATTTTCATTTTCGAAAGTCGTTATTTGAAAATCGTCGATTTTGGTAAATGATGGAATATTATTCGAATCGTCATACGTTTGGATTTGACTGTGTTTCTCACGAAACTTTAAGTAGATTTCATATGGCAAATCCGCGTAAGTTTCCTCATCAAGATCAAATTCATGATTATTTACTTGATAATTCCCAATTTGAAATTGTTGAGAACAGATATTTTCAGTTGCACCACAATTGAAATTATTTTCATTGCCAAAATCATTTGAAAATTCATTCACATTTCCATTTTGAATTTGAAATTCGTTTTGGAGCTCGAAATTGAATTGGCAAGGGTTATCAAAATCATTTGAATTTAAGTTTGGAAATGAGTTCGAAATTGATTCATTTAATCTTCGACTTTCTTCAACTAGAGATCGAATTATTTCAAGTTGAGATTGAATACGTATTTCAAAACTTGAGAGTTGATCATCATTTTGAAAATTTGGTGGTGCAAAATCAGGATTATCTTGAAAATTTTGAAAAGTTGGTGGTGTAAAATCCAAATTGTTTGTACAATAGTTGTTATTAAAATATCCATATGAATTTGGTGTAAAATTATATGGATTATATTGATTTTCGCAACTATCGTAATATCCGTAAGAGTAAGGAAATTGAGACATTTCAAGATTTTTTTTTTTGTTTTTGATTTAAGAGAAAAGGAAATAAATATTCACAAAAGGGAAAACTCTTTTTTTTTTTTTTGGATTTTTGATTTTTGTATTTTTTTTTTATATATGCATGGACCTAATGCAACTATATGAATGAAATCTAACTATTTACAAATTTTCTAAAATTATATAATGACGGTTAGATTAATTTCAACAAAAAAATTTCTCAGCCAGTTAACGGACAGGAGTTAACGGTGCACCAGGAATCACCCTAGCAATGCAGCCGAAGGTTTAAGTACCTTCAGAGGAACAACCGATATAATATTTACGAATCACCGTAATATTTATAAACGGTTATTACTCTGCCGTAGTCTAGACACCGAGAAATAAATCGTTGGAAAGAAATCAGTTTGTCGTTATATAATAAAGTCCTTAAAAAATTAAAAAAAATTAAAAATAAAACTAGATGAATGCAAAACAGAAAATAAACGTGAATTAACAATGCAACTACAAATGAATTTTTATTTGTTTTTGGAATTTTTTTATGGAGATGCAAGCAAACAACAATGCAATTAAAAAAACAAGGGAGAAGAGAACAATACCAAAGGGTCTGAATTTATTAGCATTTTTTTTTAGCGGCAATTTTTTTTATTAGCAAGCGCAAAACAAAGCACCGCAAATCAAGCAATTTTCGACAAGCAATCTCTATCCATTCTGCAACCTGAAATATATTTCAAAACGAGTACCCATATTTTCCAAGCTAACCGAATGCAAAAGCTATCAAAACCAAACCCTTCCTTTTTTTTCTCTTTTTTTTTTTTGGTAAAAGGGAAAAGAAATGCAAATCAAAAACAAGAAAATAAAACACAAATGAAAAAGGAAACCCAAGTGGAAACCAAGCCAAACCCACTCCGCCCACTAGAGCCCACAAGCCCAACTCAAAGTTCCTAGTAAACCGACAATCAGGACTCCATAAAGCTCGAAATTATCAGGTTTTCGTTCCTTTTTTTTTAATTTCCGAAATCAAAAATGAAAATTCACTTCGGAATTCGACATACAATTTGAAATCAGGTCGGGGTCTTGGTTTGAATTCGAAGGGGTCTCGGGTTTCTGAGTTCGACGAAAGTGATCGTCTCGAATTGGGGATTTTCGGTTTGAGGATTTCACTTGGTTTTGGGTTTTCAATTGGGGCTTTGGAGGTTGAACGCTTTCGGGGTTGCTGAGAAGTTTCGGTGGGATGGCCGTGGTGATGTATTGGTTTTGAAGCTGGTAGGTGTTGCTGGTATGTGATATGGTTAGTGAAAGAGGTTAAGGGCGATTGAGGACTGTAAGGGATGGAGACTGTATGATAGTGGAGTGATTACTTGCGAATGGCTTTGTGGTGGTGACTGGCGTTGGCTTTAGAAGTGCAAGCTGTTTTGTGGTGGAGGAATTGAAGGGATTTTGTTATGAAGTGAACTGCTGTGGGTGGTTTTGATGTAGGCTCTGGTCTGATGGACTTGAGATGAAGCCTTGTTTGATGGCGAGTGGTTTAGTAGAGGTTTGAAGTTGAAGGTGGGTGTCTGTTGATGAAGTGCAGGAAGTATGCCGGTATGTGGAGTTGAACTGGTGGGTGTAAGCGGTAGTTCTGAGGATGGCTTGAATTGTGATGGTGAGGAGGTGAGTTTGTTGATGTAAAGTGTGCGACTGTGTAGATGGAATGTACGAAGCAGTTTGAGGGATGTGTGGAATTTGAATGTCGATGGCAGGGGATGTCCTGCTATGTTGAATGTTGAAGTAGAGTGTCGAAGTGGCTCGACAGGGGGGTTTGTTTGTGGAGAATGAATGGTTTTGGGTGGTCGCTGTTGAGCAGTGAGAAGGTGGATGGTGCTTGAAGCTGTGATTGAGTTTGATTTTGAAGTGTAGTGAAATGAGGTGGAGGAGTTTGCTGTGTTGAATGAGAAGTAGGAATGAACTGATGAGTGTTCGGAATTTGGTTATGATTGAAGGCGAGATTGTGGCATTTGTATTGATGACCAGGTTGGAGCTTGATGTTTGTGTATGGTGACGTAGTTTGAAAATGTGAGTGTTAAGGAGCAGTTTGTGGTGATATGGCTTGCAAATGGTGAGTGAGCAATGAAAAGAGGAGGTGGTATGAGAATGAGATGATGTTGTTTTTGTGGAAAGACAGAAAGTTCAGGTCCGGGTGTGCAAGTCAGAGTTGGTAGAGCAGAGTACAGGAAGGTGAATGATGGAATGGCAACAGTGGTTTTGGGAGACAGGTCACAGGGAGGTGTATGTATGTTTATATGGGATTGTGGGTGATGGCTTTGCGGGCTTTGTTAGGCCGAGGGTTTGTGTGGTATGACTGAGTTTGAAGTGGTCAGGTTGTTATGGAATGGGGATGGAGTTGTGAAGTTGGTGCAGAAAAGGTTGCGGTATGATATTGAAGTGGTATGGTGAGTGATGATGGTGATGGATGTTCTGTTCAGGTGAGGTGAAGATTTGGGGAGATGATGGATGTGGTGTACTGTTGGGTTGCAAGCTTGAGTTGTGGTGAAAAAATGATCTGAGGGTGATAGTGTGCTTGAGTTGTTTGTTCGAGGAAAGAGGGTAGGAAACAGAAATTCGTAAATGCAAAATGTAACAAAGATTATGCATTGAAATGGATTTGTTTTTGTCAAGATTCTTTGTTTCACATGCACAGAGTTGCAAGAAGAAATGCAATACAAAGTATAAGTGACATGCAATGCAATACAAACAGAGAACAAACTGTTTTGAAATTCAGTTTTTTTTAATTGAAATGCACAAACTGAAAACTGAAATCAGAAATGCACAAGCAAAAATGAATGGGATGAAAAACAGAATTGCAGTATGATTTTTCTTTTTAAGCAGAAGTGAAGAAGAGAGATTACCAACAAAATGCACAAAACAGAAAAAACAGTAAGAAGAACAAGAGAAGTTTTTTTTTTTTTAAAATAAAACAGAGACAAAACAAACTGTTAAAGAAACACAAATGACATTGAACAAAAACTGCTAAAAAAAACTGGAAAATACAGTGAACATATATGCACAGAAGTTTGAGAACAAAGTTGCACACAACACTGATCCTAGCAGAACAAAAACAAATGCAATGTAGAGATGCAACCAGAAAGTTGCAATGGACTATTAGAACAACAAATGGAGAACAAACTGTTCTACTTCTCCTTTTTTTTTTCTTTTTTTTTTTAAAGATGAACAAAAACACAATAACAAAGAAAACAAAGAACAAAAGCAACAACACTCAAATGAATCAAAACAAGGGAACTATACACAAACACACAATTTATTTGGCTTTTTTTTTTTTTTTTTTTTAAGGAAGAGCTATACTAAATGAAAACAAACACACAAAATCTAAACAAAACACAAAAATAAAATGAAAGTGGACAAAACAAAATAAACACAAATTTTTTTTTTAAACTAACAGCAAACAAGAAAATTAATCCGAAGAATAAAACTAAAATTAAAATCTTTCCCCGGCAACGGCGCCAAAAACTTGTTCGCTACAATGGATAAACTAAGAACTAGAAAACCGTCGTACGAAATTGAAATAACCGCAAGTGCACGGCGTACTATTGTAATACGTAGTGAGTGCGAGTCGATCCACAGGGAAAGAATAATTTCAAGTTTTAATCAATCGAACTAAACCAAATTTGAGTGAAAAGTTAGCTACAACTACAACTAAGCTAAACTAGCAAACTAAAATGGAGAAAACTATGAGTGTGAAACAACAACTTAGGAATAAATCCACCCTTAGATCACACAAATCAACATAAAATGAAGTTATGATCTCTACTCATTTGGTCTCAAGTGAGAATAAATGTTGTTCTTATCATAAGCATGACATATTTATGCTATGAATTAGCCTAACATATGTCATCAAACTCTAGCACAAATCTAATTCACTCATCAACTCTCATGAAAAATAACATCAAGTAGAAATTGAGATTTATTCTAAGCATGGCCTATGAAATATGAATTATAACTATAGACCATCAAATTTCTATCTCAACCTCCTCTTTTTGCCAAAATCATATATAGATGATAAGGCAACTTTGTTGTGTCATTTGATCAAGCATGATCTATCCTCTATTGATTAGAGGCATAGATCATCAAAACCAAGCACGACTCACAAATTACACCAAACATCTAATCTTTAATAAACACAAGTAGAGACATGAACAACAAACTATGTTGAATCTATGAATTAAAGAGCTTCATTATCCCTAAGTTGTAGGGATTTAGCTCATTTGTGTTATTATTTCAACACTAATAGATCTCAACATAAAAATAAACAAAACAAAAGAACTAATTAACAAAATAAAACTAAACTACTTGCATAAAAGTAAACTACACTAATGCATAAAGTAAATAACAAGAACTAAATGAACAAGAAATTAAATTGCATTAAAAAGGAGGGATTACATAAAAGAAAAATGGCTAAGTAGCCATGAAAATAAAAAGAGAGCAAAGCTCCTCTAACTAAATAAGGGGATAAAAGAGAGGAGGGATAAATGAACATAAAGGGGGTATATATACAAGATCACAAACCCTAAAACCCTAATCACTCATAATGGGAAATCCCCAAAATGGCCCTTCATGAAGCTTCTAATCCTCTCTTAGCCACTAATGAGTCATGTAGGATGCATGAGGCCTTTTGTCTTATTCAAATAATCTTTAATAAGAAGCTTAAGAGAAAGAGGGTAATTGAGAGGTGGGGTCCTCCATGATCATGTATGAGAATTATTTCCTCTTCATTCCTTTGTATGCATGCATTTGTGCTCCAAATCTTCATGTGTATGCATTATTTGTGCTCCAAATCTTCATGTGTATGCATTATTTGTGCTCCAAAATTCCTATTAGAGACAATCACAAAGAACAAGTAAATGCAATCACAAAATAAAACATGCATAAGTGATCAATTTTTCCCAAAATGAGTGATGATTTTGAAAATATTTAAAATATGGTTTGATCGTATAAAACACCCAAAAATGTTCATTTATTTAATTAACAAGAATAAATATGTGAATATAAATGTGCACATTTACGTGCACATCAGGTAGAAAACGTCGCATTGAAATTTGATTAGACTTTTGTTTCTCTTTAAGTTGGCTTGTCTCTAAGTTTTTTTCTCTCTTGACGGCTATACTCCATTCCCACCCGGCAGCATGATGGCTCTAGCTTTATTTTTTTATGTGAATTAGGTTGAGTCTTAGGCTGCTTTTATAGAGTTTCAAGTTGATTTGAGCCGTCAGATGAAGACATAAGGAATCTAGGCCATACACGTCAAGAGGAACCAATCCGATGTCGACACGTCAGCCCTAGTGACACACCAAGGCTCAGGAATTCGACCAGAACACAGACCAGGCCAGCCAGACCTGACCAGGTCGACAGGGCAGGTCGACCATATGGTCGACCCTATGGTCGACCCCCAGGTCGACCTGGGCCCTGGGCAGGAACTTTCCTGCCCAGCTCGGGTCTGGTCCTATTTTTGAATTTTGAATCCGATTTTCGAGCTGTTTGAGTTTTAAATAAATTCTGAAACTTCCGAAGGTCATATCTCCTTCGTACGGAGTCCGGTTTACGCAAACTCGGACTCTATCTCAAGCAGTATTTCGAGACGAACGCAATGGTGTAACCCGTTTCCCTTAATTCTTATGTTTTGAATTAAGTATACTTTAGTTTATCAATTTGCTGTTAGCTGAAAACTCGGGGTGTTACATTCTCCCCTCCTTAAAGGATTTCGTCCCCGAAATCTTCAAGTCTGGAAGAACATATATCCTACCATCCAATCGTCCATCTACTCAACCATCAAACACAGGCAACCATTGTCCTTAAAAGTCTTCTAATGCTTCATGATCATATGCATAGTGTGTGTATATGTCTGTATCTAATGCAAAATCAGGCAGTCTACTGATTCAGTTGACCTCCTTAATGCGATTTATGTCTGTGCCATGAATCCATTATGTACGCAAAATTTTTCTTACTCAAGATTTTCTACATGAGCGCACAATCATTCATACAAATGCAATGTCCATATGATAACACATCAAGTTCAATTCATAAACAAATACATATTTGTAAATGCAAGACGAAAGTGTCCGAGCTGATCTAGTGCCTAATATATGCATCCACAAGCAGCCACTTGCAACCATCAATCACAACATGTTTCAAATACATGTTTACATCCATTGGCTTCTACCTAAGGATCGATGATACTTCCTAGAGGATATACCTTAGAAATAGAGAAACAAGTATGGGTAAAATTCCTACAAAAAGATCAAGGATATATCCTTAAGAAAAAGAGTATGGCGCGTGTGTCTTATCTTCAATCCCCCATATCGCATCTTCTTGAGCTTTACTCCGCTGTACCTTAACTAATTTAACTTCACGGTTGCGAAGTTTCTTGACCTCCATTTCCAAAATAAACAGATGTTAACCATGATACCAAGTGTATATAATAAGATGATTAGAGGTCTCTCCTCTTAGCTTATCCATTATGCCATAACTATGAGGGTCAAAAGCTAAAGGTCACTACATACTTTTTACCTCTCTTAAGGTTAGTCTTGTTTTCTATTTAGAGCGCCTGCCACAACTATTTATCTCTCATGCAAACCATCCTAGTCAAACTCGACATCCCTCAAGTACAAGCCCCAGAGGCCTAAACCAATATCAGACAAGCACCCAAGGAATATCTCCTCCAAATTTGTAGATGATATAAGCAAAACAACCAAGCAATTGAGCACTTAACTGACTCTGGCTATCCTCACCAGTCTTGCTCCAAAACTATCATTGGTCGCAAAACTGACTTTGCATTGTCAACTAGATATATGCGGAAATCTATCTCGAGTTTTAGGGGGAAAACCCCTAACCTAACCAAAACACCTGCGTGCTCATGGACTATCCTGACGGATCGCAAACCGTTGATAGATGTATCAAGTGATTCTAGGTAGCTAGGCCTAACTGATCCTTTAGGATCGCACAGAATCTCGAGGGTATTCCCAAGGCGAATCAAAAGTCTAACTACCCTCCCTTCACCATTATTAGCTAACCAACCCATGCCTAGAATCAACCCGTAGCCCATGAAACCCAAAAACATAAGCATTACACTTAAACCCAATACTTAACTATAGCTACTCTCAAATCCCTACAAACCAAAGATAAATTGGTCGAACCACCAATTGGATTTGAGACACTAGTGGGATCTTTCTACTATACAAGTACTATAGTGCAGAGACTCGACTACGGAAGTATATATGGACAAATGTGAAGCGCTAAGATCAAAAGAGTACTAATCGAAACGAAAAGCTAAACTTTTCCAATAGAGACTTTTACTATCTCTCTCTCAGGTATTCTGGAGGTGAAAGCATGCACTCGCCCTTCTGCAAATCATGTCCCTCATCCTTGTCCTTAATTATACCATGGAAAATATACCTCCTCTCCTCTTAGGTTTTATAATCCTTTCTTTGTGATTCGAGTTTTATGTCCATGAATTTCTCATCCTTACGTTGAGCTCCCTAGCCAAACTCCCTTATCCTCATTTTTACCATCCCTGTGAGATCATGTTGACAAATTTCTCAAAAGCTGCCTCCATCGCACGGAAAATCGTTCATAGTTTGAAAGAAAACTAGTCGCATGTGAAACTATGGCTATAGATGGAAGTCGGGCACTACTTTTGCCCTTCGATAGGTATCGTAGTCTTATCAAGCCTACGGAACCGTGCAGCGATGAGGTTACCTCCTAGAAAGCCAGGAGCCCCAGAGACTCAGGTAAGAAGGAAACAAGGATTCAAACAGAGGATCAAAAGATAGTGCATATGGCTTTGGGGAACATGCCTTTTAAAACAAAACTTTTCTTTTGAAAATGCTTCTTTTTAAAACTGTTTTGAAAGTAATTTTTCAAATCTTTTATCTGATCCGGTAACCTTCAGCTCTGATACCACGTGTAACACCCCACATCTGTTAGTGTCACTCACAAAGGGAATGCACTAAGTTCTGTGAAGTATTATAGGTAAAAGATGCAGATAAATTACAAGACAGATAAATAAAACAGCGGAAAAGTGAATAAAACTTTATTCCATTTATAAACAGCTTGTACAAAGATTGTTTTCCTACAACAAAGTATCTATCTTGTTTAACAAAATATAGAAGCATATATATACAATGATATTCCCCAATGAAACATTAGCTAGCCATAGCGGTGGAAAAAGAGAGTCCAAAGCAGCACATCAAAGAGTCTTCAAGCTTGGAAAGAGTAACAGGTCCATACAAATCTGAGTTATTCCCTTCCTGACTACCTGAGGGGAGGGGGAAACGGAAGAAAAGAAGACGAAAGAAAACATAGAGTCGGAATAAAGCTTGGTAAGTCTAGTGGTACTTCGGTATATGAATAAGAAAAAGGACATGACGGGCATAAACTGAAAATGGGAAAATACCATATACTAAGGCAAAGCGGTTTAGAACCGAAATTACAATCGCACCCCACACTAATCTCTGCACCACCTAACTAGTATCCCCAAACTTGTGGTTGCTTTCAGGTATACGTCTATTATTCATTACCTAGATCTAATCTAGGGTTTTCTATCGAGCGCTTCCTAGATTCAACTAGGGTTTATACGACCTAGTCCAACTCGAGATTGTACTACCTATCGAACGATGCCCCCTAGTCTAGGACACACTACCTAGAGTGGTATATGTTCCTAGACTTTCCCCACGTATGTGTCGCGAATCGTTATCGTTGTCTAGATGCACATGTTCTCTATATGTGCGACCCGAGTCCTGTGGCAGGGCAAATCAAGAAACACGGAACTCGGTCGGGAGCTTTCAGATATTTACCGATGCAGATGCTAAGGTCTGTTTTTATTCCAGTGGCTATGGTCCCACTTGACCCCTCCCTCAACTAATGAAAGGCACACCTTGAAAAATGAGAACTATACGCAGGCCCCTCATGCCCCACTAACCTATGGCCATCCGCAACCACAACTAGATAGCAAGTATATGGTCTCTTGGAGTTCTCCGCCTTTCCGCTTCATGTATCTCGATTGACTCAAGATGGTAGGTAGACGACGAGTTTCTATCATAGGGCTACTGGTATCGTCGAATCACGCTTGTCCATCCTAGTCTTTATGTTGCCTTATATTGCAACCAAGGCATACCCTTAGTTCTTCTAATGCAAACCTTAACCTATGTGAGCCCAGGCGGATCATCTGCAGCCTCACAGAGGGATACCAAGAGTACCCTCACGTCCCCTTGAAGCCGCGTGCTTCATCACCCAGCTCGTTGGAGCCTTCTTTAAGATCAGATGGACATTTGCTCTTTTTTTGCGTTCCACTAAGGAATACTACTTAGTTCTCCTAACTAAGGTTTACCACTTAGTTCTTCTTCTCGTCAAGTTGGATTGGTTAAGTGTCATTAGTCAATTCAAGTTAACTTAACCCATTCACTTGTCATGTTAATTTGGTTAAGTGTTATCGGCAGTTCACATTGACTTAGCCCACCTATATATCAAATCAAATTGGTTTAGTGTTGTCTAGCGGTTCATGTTGACTTAACCCACCCCTATATCATGTCAAATTGGTTAAGTATTCCTTAACCTTACTCGTTTGTCAGGTTACAAGGGTTAGGTGTTTCCTTAGTTACTTAACCCCCACAAATCTCATCTTGTTAACGTGTTAAGTTGGTTAAGTGTCCAAATTAACTTAACCCCACCCATCAGTTTAGTTAACACGTTGCATTGGTTAAGTGTTACCTTAATTAACTTAATCCTACCACACGCCATGTTATATATATACATATATATTGGTTAAGTGTTACCTCGGTTAACTTAACCCTAACAATCCTGACTTAGCTTTAATTTATTTATTAAAGCACCAACCACTCACATTAGACATGTATTGTTGCGGTTACTGGATATGCCGCTCGGTTCCGGGCAGGTTTACACCGCAACTCAGTCTAACCTCGGGTCCTTATTGGGATCAATGCCTTAACCACCACATTGGATAGGTATTGTTGTGATTACTGGACAGCCGGGCGGGTCCGGGCAGGTTTACATCATAACTCAATCCAACCTGGGGTTAAGCATACTCGTATTTTCGAAGTTTACATATTTGTCTCTTTTCATTTTTATATGTAAATGTCATGGCCCATTATACAAATTCACTAATTTTGGGTGTAACAATTTATACCGCTTACATGTCACAAGTCATTGGCATGTGCCAAACATGCCAACACACATATTTTATTTTAAACCCAACGTTATCTCCCCCATCCGTATGTTTGCAACGTTATAACAAATGTTGGGCTCGACATTTCAGCCCAACTTATAAACATAAAAAGGGGAAGCACAGAATCATGAAATATTCTAGGATACATAAAAGGTGTGTGGCACATGAACTTGCAACATAGCATTTTCACTAACATAGATTATGGGTCATGTGAACTTGCATTCAATAAGGATATAAAGAAATTGGTGTCACATGGAATGGCATACTTTTTAGGCTTGCCTACACATGGTTTTATACATATATAACTAGGCATAGAGTCAAGCATGTTACATGTTCATAGAAATATCCACTTTTTGACATAACCCAAAGATGTAAACTAACTTCAAATCAAGTAGCCTATTTTAACATGAAACTAGCATAGTTTGTGTAACCAACTATACTTTTATAAACCCAATTATAACTTGCAAATAAACACAAGAATGTATACATGGGTTTTTGAGTCATGTAGGCATAAAAAGTTCTCAAACTAGAACATATTTATATAAGCCTTAATTTAGACTTAGAAAATGTACACGGTCCATACTATCGACATAAACATAAAGGTGTCACTTCTAGTTTTTTTTTGCCACAAATTTGCAAGTGATATCATTTTCATATACAAATGTCCAGTAGGCTCGCATCAATCAATTTATGCCACAAACACCCAATACAAAATATGACATAATCATCGCAATATACAGAGTTAACATAAACATTGTACAATAGTAAGATTCCATTTCATTTACATCGAGTCAAATCTTAGTTTTATTCATATTCAGAAAACCACTATACTTACAACGGGCGCTGAAATCTTGTTTTCGGGTTTCTGTATTCTGAATTTGCAAAGCTTTCCTTTGGGGTAGAAAATGTTGTATTGAAATTTGATTAGACTTTTGTTTCTATTTAAGTTGGCTCGTCTCTAAGCTTTTTCTCTCTTGACGGCTATTCTCCATTCCCTCCCAGCAGCATGACGGCTCTAGCTTTATTTTTTTATGTGAATTAGGTTGAGTCTTAGGCTGCTTTTATAGAGTTTCAAGTTGATTTGAGCCGTCAGACGAAGACAGAAGGAATCTAGGCCATACACGTCAAGAGGAACCAATCCGGTGTCGACACGTCAGCCCTAGTGACACACCAAGGCTCAGGAATTCGACCAGAACTGTAACACCCCACCTCCGCCGGTGCCACTCTTGCAAGACACTAGCTTTGGAGGGGCGTTAAACGAGGTAAACATGCATGCAGATATCACAAGACAGAACATATAAGTAAAAACAGAGTAAATAAAGCAGCGGATAAAACTAGCATTTCAAAACCATAGTCAAGTTACATCAAAGTACTTGGTCATTATTTTCCACAAAACATAGTCTAGAAACATTAACTGAAAACTGGAAAGAAAATCATAAAGTAACTATCCCCAAAGTAGAATAAAGCCATAGCATGCTCAAACCATACGTGAGCTATCCAGAAAAGCAGCTAAAGATCCAGCTAGGTAACAGTGTTCCCACCCTGCAAACCTGGGGGGGGGGGAACGGAAGAAAAGAGGCGAAAGAAAACGGGTCAGTCAAAAAGACTGGTAAGTCCTATCTACTATTAGTATAACAACTAATAAAGTTAACTGAACATGTAAAACAGAGATGAGATGTAGGGTGATAACTGGCATGGTGAGGAGTTAACAAGATAGATCAAGTGTGGCATCGCATATACAAGGTTAGGTTGCACCAGGTGTGTACTAGTATTCCAATCCATGTCAAGTATAAACAAGAAATGATCCCTTAGCCCAATGTTGGCCCAAACCCATGAGATGACCTAAATCAAGGTCCAACTACTCGGTCTAGTCGATCGGCTCCCTATCAGCCTAACTCGTCGTGTATCGGTGTCATACGGTCCAAACATGAAATGCAGTCGACTGTGCTAGGTCCACCCTAGGGTGTATCCGGCCCTAGGGTGTCAACCACTGACACGAAACAAGCACGCACAGTCAAAACCTACTGGTGCCCAAGTCTGTCTTTCATCCCCGGACAATGTGCACGACCATGGTCCGTCGAAATCTACTATGGCGCACCTACTTTTGCCGTCTTTTTGGTCGCTTACACTCCAGCCCAGTAATCGTGCCCCCACCCTAGCCTAGTCCCTAGGGTATCTGATACTCCCTAGTGGGTTACTGCTGAGAAGGACCGCGTAACTAGGGTTTTCTAGTGGGTTAAGTGTGGTTAACCCCATCCAAACCATGTATCAAGTTGGTTAAGTGTTCCTAAAAAGGTTCATGACTTAACCCTATCCAACTAAGCATTGGGTTGGTTAAGTGTGTCCATGTTGACTTAACCCTATCAACCCATCATGTTCATGTGGTTAAGTATATTCAAGTGGTCCATGACTTAACCCTATCATGTGGCATTTATTATCTTAATGCACCCCAACCTCTCAGATTAGACTTTGTTGTGGTTACTAGTTAAGCCGGGCGGGTCCGGGTAGCTTTACACCACAACCTAGTCTAACCTCGGGTTTTAAGTGCGACATGACCAACTACTCACATTGGGTCCTATTGCTTGTAGCCACTAGTTAAGCCGGTCGGTTCCGGGTAGATTTATGCTACAAACTCAACCCAACCTCGAGTTGGCCATTCTCATGTTTTCTAGAAGTCATGTCCGAGTCCATGTTTTCAAGCATAAACATATGTCAAACTTTCATGTCATATTTTCAAGTCATGTTCTCATGTTATTTAAGTTTGCCCAACTACCCATAACGTATTCCCATCGCACGTAAATTCGCATTAATGCAAGTAGATCAAAGAGGGAACGTAACCATACGACAAGGTGGGCATAAGATGGCAAAGTCTATCACAAACTAAACATGGTGATATTTGAGGCCAAAAGGGGTTCAACATACTAGCATATGGCCTCAACATGTATGATAGCATAAAAGGTGACTTGGCCTCATACATATCGAATAGCATACGGGTGATTTGGCCACAAGCATGCATAATAGCATAAGGGTGTTTTGGCCACAAGTTAAACATGGTGGCATATGAGGCAAATGTGTTCATAAACTTGCATATTACATTATAAGCCTCAAAACATGCATGATATCAAACTTTAACAAATAGGTGAAACATGATCATGGGATGATAGCTAGTGATTCGCATATAACATCATATGCAAGATAACATAAGGCTTATGAGAGATCATAAACTTGCATATTACATTATAAGCCTCAAAACATGCATAACATTCAAACTTAGCGAATAGGTAATACATGGTCCTAGATGACATAGGATGATGACTAGAAGTTCGCATATAACATTATATGCAAGTTATCATAAAGGTTATGAGAGTTTTCATGTTGCATAATGCAACATTTCAAATCAAAGGTCATAGCTTTCTATGCACAAAGTCAAGGTGATAGCTTTACAAACTTGCATAGGGTAAACATATGCATAACATGTTAGAATCAAAGCACATATCATACTAAGGCCCAAACTCAACTTGCAACATGTAACATTTAACTTCATAGTTAGAATCTAAGAGTAGTATAGGGCTTACAATGAGCGGTTATGCGATCTAGATCAATATATATAAAGATTGAGACGAAGCCACAAGCAAAATCCACAAAGAAAATAATAAGCTCCACTTAAACGCCTTGAAACAAGAAGTAATAACTCCAATGACAAAGAAAGAAGGCTCTTTTACTTAAGAAAGATGGCTCTTTTATGACATAGATTGATTTGAGACACTCATGCTTTCATGAAGAAGATGGAGGCCATGATTGGTGAATATTTGGACAACATTTAGTTGTAGGAATGATTAATGAGAGTTTAGGCTAGGTCTAGGGGTCTTTTTATAGGTGATTAGGTTAATTTAGACCATAGGATTAACCCTAAATCGAATCTGAGCCATCAACTCCCGTCAGAAACTTCCAGAGCAAGACCTAACCTGTCAAAATGGTGCACCAGAAAAACTGGTCCGACCGGGGGGGGGGGGGGGTCGACCCCTGGGTCGACATGGGTGTCGACCCATAGGGGGGGTCGACAGGGGTGTCGACCCTGCCTGGGGCGGGAAAATTTCCGCCCTTTCTGCCTTGGTTGCAATTTGAATCTGAATTTGAATTTGAACTGTTTTTGGGCTTAGAATTTTCTGAAAACTTCATTGGGCCATAATTTGGTCATACGGACTCCTTTTTCGAAAACTCGGACTCTATTTCGCGTATTTTTCCGAGACGAACACAATGGCATAGCCCGTTTCCCTTGATTCAGATTTTAGAATTTAATTCTGCCTTGATTTACATTATAACATGTTATTAAAAATACGGGTTGTTACATTCTCCCCTCCTTAAAGGATTTCGTCCCCGAAATCTCCAAGTTAGGAAGAACGCATCCTACCATCCATCATCCATCTACTCAAAACATCATCCAAAAGTAATCATTGTCCTTAAAAGATTCTAAATGCTGTATGAACATATGCAAAAGGTGTGTGTATATGTACTTATCTAATGCAAAAATCAGGCGGTTACTGATTCAGTAAACCTCCTTAATGCAAAGTATGTTAGTGAAATGAGTCCATATGTATGCAAATTCCTAACATAACTTATAGTCTCTACATGAGTGCACATAACATCCGTCCATATGCAACATCCATGTGATAGCATACAAGTTTCATCCATGAATAAGCATAAACACTCATGCATATGCGGTATGAAAGTGTGTGAGCCGATCTTAGTGCCTAATGTGTATCATGCATCCACGAGTATCCACTTGCAAACACTTGCAACCACTTGCAACCATCAAGCATAACATGTTTCAAATACATGTTTCATCCAAAGGGTTTCTACCTAAGGTTCTCATGACACGATTACGAGATAACAAGATAAACAAGATAAACAAGGTAAACATGGATAGCAAAAGAAAGATATGCTTATTAGGAAAAGAGATCGAGAAGATAGTATACAAGTAAGCTCCACGGAAAAACAAGGATCAAGGATATACTCCTAAAAAGATATATGATGCGTGTATCTAGTCTTCAACCATCTAAGAACTTAATTCCATTGTGCTTTGACCGTTGTTAACCTTTCAATTCCGTAGCTTCCTAATTCCTACTTCAGAAATGTGAGTTGGAACTCATTTCACTGTCGCTTCTCATTTCACTTTCACTTATATATATATTTTTCTAGCATACTCGGTCCTTAACTTAACTGTATACTCATGACTTCATGCAAGCTTTCCCAAAATTCACTGTAAGGTATTCCACGTAGAAGAACTTTCCTTTGAAAATAAATACCAATCCATGTGGCTAAATGCACTTATTAACATGATTTCTATGAACCACCCGCGAACACTAATCGAATAGATCATTAATTTCCAATAAATGGGTCAAAAGATTCTAGGTAACTAATCCTGACAGAACTCTAAAGGTTACGCGAGACTTCGAGGGTATTACCAAGGCAAGTCAAGAGTCTAACTACCCTTCTTTCAAAACCGAGGATGGTACCCTTACTGGATAACCACTTCATCCCTAGAATCAACCCAAAGACCCAAAACATAATCCCTACTTCCAAACTCAACACTTAGCATAGACATCCTTTTGCGAGAAGAGATACTTGAGCGACTTGTGATCCGTATATAACTCGAATCTCTTGCCCAAAAGATAATGGTGCCATGATTTAAGCGCAAAGACAATCGCCGCCGATTCCAAATCATGCGTGGGGTAGTTCTTCCCATAAACTTTGAGTTGCCTAACCCCATAACATATTACTCTTTCTCCTTACATCAGGATCGCACCTAATCCCATGTCACGTGCATTGGTGTTCACGGCAAACATCTTCCCTCCATCGGGTAAAGCTAAAACTGGTGCTGTGGTAAGAGTCCCGTTAAGCCTTTGAAAAGCAGGCTCCCACTCCAATTCCCATTCAAAGGCTAAGTCCTTTTTCGTCAACTTAGTAAGAGGAGCTGAAATCTTAGCGAAGTCCTTGATGGACTTCCTATAAAACCCGTCAAGACCGAGAAAGCTTCTTACTTCGGTTGCGTTCCTAGGAGCTTTCCAGTCTTGAACTACAACCACTTTCGCGGGATCCACAACTATACTTTGCTTAGGAACTATGTGCCCAAGTAACCGAGCTATCTTTCTCCAAAAATGACATTTTGAGAACTTGGCTTTCAACTGGTGAGCTCTAAGCATATCCCTAACTTCCTTGAGATGTGCAGCATGCTCTTCCTCGTCTTTTGAGAAGATCAGAATATCATCCACGAAAACGACCACAAACTTGTTAAGGAACTCCCGAAACACCCTACTCATCAAGTCCACGAAGTATGCGGGTGCATTAGTCAAACCGAATGGCATAACAAGCCATTCAAAGAATCCATCTGGAGTCCTAAACGCAGTCTTATCAATACTATCCTCAACTACTCTAAGCTGATGGAATCCGGTGGCTAGATCGAGCTGAGAGAAAACAGAAGCACCAACAAGCTGGTCAAAGAGATCATCAATCCTCGGTAACGGGTGCCTATTCTTCTTTGTCAGCTTGTTCAACTCTCGATAATCAACACACAGACGAAGCGAATACGACTGGAGCACCCCATTCAGAAATGCTTCGCCTAATAAAATTTTCTCAAGCAACTTCTTGACTTGCTTACTAAGCTCTTCTTCTTTCACGAGGGGCCATGTGCCTAACTGGAAATGAAACTGACTTGGCATGATCAACAAGACAAACACGGAAGTCTATCTCGCGTTTAGGGGGTAACCCCTTCACCTCATCGAAGACATCAGGGTATTCTCGGACCACCCTTACAGATTGCAGATCATCGATGGACGAGTCAAGAGATTCAAGATAGCATAACATGACGGGACCTCTAGGGTTACAAGAAATTTCTAGGGTATTACCGAGGCGAGTCATGAGCCTCACCACCCTATGCTCACAATCGAGGATGGCTCCATAACTGGACAACCAATCCATGCCCAAAATCAACCCGTATCCCGTGAACCCGAGAACATAAGCATTACACGTGAATTCTACAGTCAAGATAGAAATCTTCAAATCCACACAAATCATAGATAGATGGGCGGAACCCCCAATTGGATTTGAAACACTGACGGGATCCTCAACTAGACTAGTACTTAGGTGCAAACTTTCAACAATGTCAGAAGAAATAAAACTATTCGATGCGCCAGAATCAAATAAGGTGCGAACAGGATAATCAGAAATATAAACAAGGCTTTCTACAGAAATACTACCTCGGTCCTGAACTGGAGCGGTATTGAGAGCATGCACTTGCCCTCCAGAAGGTCCTGCACGCTGATTCTGCCCTTGCCCTTGTCCTTGCTTCTTGGGGCAATCCTTGCTAAGGTGTCCAGTCTCTCCACAATGAAAACACTCGCCTAACTTCCTCTTCTTCTTCCTGCAATCCTTGGCCAGATGCCCCTTGATCCCACAAAAGTTGCATTTCTTCTTCTAACTTGACGTGTTGTCGTTCTTTCCTCCTTTCCCGGAGTCTATCTTCTTGCCTTGAGACTTATTTGCCTTGACCTTCTTCTTGCCACTCTTATCTTCCTCTTGAAGTAGGACCGTATTCACCAAATTTTCGAAGGTCGCCCCCATGGGTATATGAGTCATGGCCAAACTGCGTAATGGCTCGTTCAATCCTAGAGCAAAGTGTAGGGCCTTCTTCTGAGCTGTGTTAACCAAGTCTAAACCGAACCGAGCAAGTTGATTAAACTTATCCACATATTCCCTAACGGTCATGTCCCCTTGCCTTAGAGATAGGAACCTCTCCATCCGAAGGTTCTCTTCTGTCGATGATAGAAACCTCAATCTGAACCTTCTCCTAAAGTCATCCCAAGTCTGAATTGGTCTAGTAGTGGTGGTGACTACCCACCAATATGCAGCTTCCCCTTTCAACAGCTATACCGCTAACAGAACTTTCCTACGGACTTCCACATCAAAGATAGCAAAGAGGTCTTCAGTTTCCTTTAACCAGTTTCTTGCCTCCACAGAAGTCTCCGTTCTGACAAAATTCTTGCAACCCATCGCCTTAAAGTCTTTACAAAGCTCCGCGAAATCCGCTTGTGTATGCTGAGGAGGGGGAGGAATATCCGCGGGGCCGGCTTCATTCGCCCTTGCCTCCATGTACCTTCTAAACCAAATAGGTACTAGAACATCCTCCGGGATGGCAAAATTATTGGCCATACTGAAACGAAGAAAAAGATAGATTGAGAACGAGGAAACAAAGGATAGTGCTAATGGCTCTTGGGGAATAGCCTTTCAAAATAAACTAGACTTTTCTTGGAAAATACTCAATTGGTTTTGAAAATAGTTTCCAAAAGATAAGTTTTAAAAACCTTTTGCTCAGATCTTGTAAACCTTATGCTCTGATACCAAATGTAACACCCCACCTCCGCCGGTGCCACTCTTGCAAGGACACTAGCTTTGGAGGGGCGTTAAACGAGGTAAACATGCATGCAGATATCACAAGATAGAACATATAAGTAAAAACAGAGTAAATAAAGCAGCGGATAAAACTAGCATTTCAAAACCATAGTCAAGTTACATCAAAGTACTTGGTCATTATTTTCCACAAAACATAGTCTAGAAACATTAACTGAAAACTGGAAAGAAAATCATAAAGTAACTATCCCCAAAGTAGAATAATGCCATAGCATGCTCAAACCATACGTGAGCTATCCAGAAAAGCAGCTAAAGATCCAGCTAGGTAACAGTGTTCCCACCCTGCAAACCGGGGGGGGGGAACGGAAGAAAAGAGGCGAAAGAAAACGGGTCAGTCAAAAAGACTGGTAAGTCCTATCTACTATTAGTATAACAACTAATAAAGTTAACTGAACATGTAAAACAGAGATGAGATGTAGGGTGATAACTGGCATGGTGAGGAGTTAACAAGATAGATCAAGTGTGGCATCGCATATACAAGGTTAGGTTGCACCAGGTGTGTACTAGTATTCCAATCCATGTCAAGTATAAACAAGAAATGATCCCTTAGCCCAATGTTGGCCCAAACCCATGAGATGACCTAAATCAAGGTCCAACTACTCGGTCTAGTCGATCGGCTCCCTATCAGCCTAACTCGTCGTGTATCGGTGTCATACGGTCCAAACATGAAATGTAGTTGACTGTGCTAGGTCCACCCTAGGGTGTATCCGGCCCTAGGGTGTCAACCACTGACACGAAACAAGCACGCACAGTCAAAACCTACTGGTGCCCAAGTCTGTCTTTCATCCCCGGACAATGTGCACGACCATGGTCCGTCGGAATCTACTATGGCGCACCTACTTTTGCCGTCTTTTTGGTCGCTTACACTCCAGCCCAGTAATCGTGCCCCACCCTAGCCTAGTCCCTAGGGTATCCGATACTCCCTAGTGGGTTACTGCTGAGAAGGACCGCGTAACTAGGGTTTTCTAGCGGGTTAAGTGTGGTTAACCCCATCCAAACCATGTATCAAGTTGGTTAAGTGTTCCTAAAAAGGTTCACGACTTAACCCTATCCAACTAAGCATTGGGTTGGTTAAGTGTGTCCATGTTGACTTAACCCTATCAACCCATCATGTTCATGTGGTTAAGTATATTCAAGTGGTCCATGACTTAACCCTATCATGTGGCATTTATTATCATAATGCACCCCAACCTCTCACATTAGACTTTGTTGTGGTTACTAGTTAAGCCGGGCGGGTCCGGGTAGCTTTACACCACAACCTAGTCTAACCTCGGGTTTTAAGTGCGACATGACCAACTACTCACATTGGGTCCTATTGCTTGTAGCCACTAGTTAAGCCGGTCGGTTCCGGGTAGATTTATGCTACAAACTCAACCCAACCTCGAGTTGGCCATTCTCATGTTTTATAGAAGTCATGTCCGAGTCCATGTTTTCAAGCATAAACATATGTCAAACTTTCATGTCATATTTTCAAGTCATGTTCTCATGTTATTTAAGTTTGCCCAACTACCCATAACGTATTCCCATCGCACGTAAATTCGCATTAACGCAAGTAGATCAAAGAGGGAACGTAACCATACGACAAGGTGGGCATAAGATGGCAAAGTCTATCACAAACTAAACATGGTGATATTTGAGGCCAAAAGGGGTTCAACATACTAGCATATGGCCTCAACATGTATGATAGCATAAAAGGTGACTTGGCCTCATACATATCGAATAGCATACGGGTGATTTGGCCACAAGCATGCATAATAGCATAAGGGTGCTTTGGCCACAAGTTAAACATGGTGGCATATGAGGCAAATGTGTTCATAAACTTGCATATTACATTATAAGCCTCAAAACATGCATGATATCAAACTTTAACAAATAGGTGAAACATGATCATGGGATGATAGCTAGTGATTCGCATATAACATCATATGCAAGATAACATAAGGCTTATGAGAGATCATAAACTTGCATATTACATTATAAGCCTCAAAACATGCATAACATTCAAACTTAGCGAATAGGTAATACATGGTCCTAGATGACATAGGATGATGACTAGAAGTTCGCATATAACATTATATGCAAGTTATCATAAAGGTTATGATAGTTTTCATGTTGCATAATGCAACATTTCAAATCAAAGGTCATAGCTTTCTATGCACAAAGTCAAGGTGATAGCTTTACAAACTTGCATAGGGTAAACATATGCATAACATGTTAGAATCAAAGCACATATCATACTTAGGCCCAAACTCAACTTGCAACATGTAACATTTAACTTCATAGTTAGAATCTAAGAGTAGTATAGGGCTTACAATGAGCGGTTATGCGATCTAGATCAATATATATAAAGATTGAGACGAAGCCACAAGCAAAATCCGCAAAGAAAATAATAAGCTCCACTTAAACGCCTTGAAACAAGAAGTAATAACTCCAATGACAAAGAAAGAAGGCTCTTTTACTTAAGAAAGATGGCTCTTTTATGACATAGATTGATTTGAGACACTCATGCTTTCATGAAGAAGATGGAGGCCATGATTGGTGAATATTTGGACAACATTTAGTTGTAGGAATGATTAATGAGGGTTTAGGCTAGGTCTAGGGGTCTTTTTATAGGTGATTAGGTTAATTTAGACCATAGGATTAACCCTAAATCGAATCTGAGCCATCAACTCCCGTCAGAAACTTCCAGAGCAAGACCTAACCTGTCAAAATGGTGCACCAGAAAAACTGGTCCGACCGGGGGGGTCGACCCCTGGGTCGACATGGGTGTCGACCCATGGGTCGACATGGGTGTCGACCCATAGGGAGGGGGGGTCGACCCCTGTGTCGACCCTGCCTGGGGCGGGAAAATTTCCGCCCTTTCTGCCTTGGTTGCAATTTGAATCTGAATTTGAATTTGAACTGTTTTTGGGCTTAGAATTTTCTGAAAACTTCATTGGGCCATAACTTGGTCATACGGACTCCGTTTTTCGAAAACTCGGACTCTATTTCGCGTATTTTTCCGAGACAAACGCAATGGCACAGCCCGATTCCCTTGATTCAGATTTTAGAATTTAATTCTGCCTTGATTTACATTATAACATGTTATTAAAAATACGGGTTGTTACAAGAACACAGACCAGGCCAGACAAATCAGACTAAGTCGACAGGGCAGGTCGACCATATGGTCGACCCTATGGTCGACCCGGGTCAACCAGGTCGACCTGGGCCCTGGGCAGGAACTTTCCTGCCCAGCCCGGGTCTGGTCCTATTTTTGAATTTTGAATCCGATTTTTGAGCTGTTTGAATTTTAAATAAATTCTGAAACTTCCGGAGGTCATATCTCCTTCGTACGGAGTCCGATTTACGCAAACTCGAACTCTATCTCAAGCAGAATTTCGAGACGAACGCAATGGCGTAACCCATTTCCCTTAATTCTTATGTTTTGAATTAAGTATATTTTAGTTTATCAATTTGCTGTTAACCGAAAACTCGGGGTGTTACATTTCCCATAATTGGGTAACATATGCTCTGATACCAAATGTAACAACTCTCGCGGAATGGGCCTAAATCCCGACCTAGAAAAGGCCCATCGGAACTTAAATACATTCTAAATGGATCATTGGTTCCTATAATGTAACAACCCTCCCGAAATCCATTTAATTCTTTTTTTTACACACGTCTTTTTTTGGGAGGTCTACATCCATTATGTGGCATAGGTGTCACATCACGTACGAAACTTAATAGTATACCACTTCTACGAATAGCCCGTAATGCTGCGTCTCTTCCGAGACCAGGACCTTTTATCATAACTCGGACCTGTTCTGAGGCGCGGTTATTGTGCTTAAATCATTTTTATGCCTAAATTACGATCCAGAAAAGTACCATTGGAATTTAGAACCATCCTAAACGAACTGTTGGTTCCTAGATAAGAAGCAAACATTACTTGGAGAACTACCCAACTTATATGCTGTTGTCTATTAGGACCATTCAATACCTTGTAAGGGAAAGGCGGACCCAATGACCATTTAAGACATTTGTAATGGCGAATCTCCCGACTTGGGTCCTAAACCAAGGAGTGAACCTTAGGAGTGGACCTAGTCCTAGCTACTCAATACCCAAACAATGTAGGTCAACCATTTAATACCTTTCCAAAGCATGCCGTTTTCACACTTGAATATATATATATATATACACACACACACACATACTAGACATCTCACATTAAACCATCCACTTGTAAACGTTGGATTTGTCAGGCGGTTCCGGGAAGGCTTCTACTACAAGTTAGGCTTAACCTCGCGTCTTAGTGTACTAATTACAATGGCCCATAACACCTGGACCTCTCACATTAACCAATCTTACATGTAGATGTTGGATGTGCTCGTTGGTTCTGGGCAGGCTTCTACTATAAGTAATGGATAACCTCATATATGTGTGTCATTTGTTATAAAAAAAGCCATTAACTCACATACATGCATACAAATTCCTATAGGGACATAAAAATTCTATTTCCTAGTTTAAACGTATTTAGTACACACATCATATGCATTATTATAACATTTAATTACACTATAAATATATATAAATAAATAGGCGTAAACTATGTGAACGAGAATACCGACCTAATCACGTTTGAATTGCCAATCCTAACAATCACAATTTAGGCATACAAGTTAATTTCCATATCAATAAACATGATCCAACATGTATATTCAGAATTAATGATAAATAAGGATATAACAACACATATGAATAAATCTTACAACCAAGGCTTAAATAGTTATTTAAATAATTGAAATATAGACAAGATGCAATCAATCCAAATACCTATGAAAAACCTTTTCTTTTGGCATTGCTTCACTTTTACATTTATATTACATACAAAAACTTAAGATAATACATTCTAAATACTATGCTCAAACCAATCCATTTAAAATTAACGTTTAAACTTATTAATTTGACATTGTACAAATCTCATGTTTTTAGCACACAAACATTTATGAACACAGAAATAAGAATTAAGTGAGTTAGAACAAAAAACAAAGAATTTCATAATGTCCTAATCTTAAATTTCCATTATCCAAACAACACAAACCTAAATACAACACTTTGATTGATCATTTCAGCGACATATAAAATACAGGACTTAGAGTGTTTCAAACATTATATTATTGTTTAATCCAATTCCCATATATGCATAATATTCCAAATCTAAAATACAAAAGATAAGAAATAGAAACTTATAGGGTTTCCACTCACGATGATTTGGGAATGAAGAATAACAGAATATGAGTAAAATCTGATTGCAATCTAGCCTTCGAAACCATGATGCAATCCTTTTATATATATAAGCACAAAATGACTCAGAATCTTATATATATAATCTAAATATCAGAACTCTAAAATCTGTATTAATCTCATAATATAGAGGATAGATTGAGGTTAGAGAAATAGAAGAGAAATCTAACTTATCTCTGAAATTAGCAATGACAGAAAGACAGTATAAAGGTGTAAGAAGAGATTAGAATAGAGTTTGTAGTAAGGCTAGGGAGTCATATTATAGTTGCTAGTGTAAGTATGGACCATTGGATTATTTAGATTAAATCTGGACGGTCCAACTGATGCAAAATTATATTTAAACCCTTTTAAAAATCAAGGCCCCTCCACCCTAAATCATCAAGGGTGGTCGACCTCCTCCCTTGAAGGGCGGTCGACCCACTCAAAGTAGGGGTCAATCCCCTTGAGTCTAATTTTTCCAGGAGATATTATTCTCCTGTTGCTTTCCTATTTTATTAATTGTTGATTAATTAGATTTATTACCTTCCGTTTCTTGTCCTCTTTGCTTATAAATATATACACAAATGCAAATTCTCTTGGAATATTCTTTCATGTCAATCTATAATAAATATATTCTAGATTTATATTTATTCTATTTGAAATTCAAAACTTATGTGTTAATATTTATGCACAATCTGTTTTGTTAGTATCTTTTGCATATAGACTCCATTCTCAGCAAATAAAATATGAAAACGGATTAGAATCTCGCAACGAAAGCAATATACATTCTTTTATGGCCCAACTCCCAATTATCTAAAATTATGTTTTTTAACCCATTAATTTATTATTGATTATTGTTATTTATTTTTAAATTATTTTATATCTATTTAAGACTTATTTTACAGGGAGTTACATT
Source organism: Allium sativum (assembly GCA_030737875.1). Taxonomy (NCBI): domain Eukaryota; kingdom Viridiplantae; phylum Streptophyta; class Magnoliopsida; order Asparagales; family Amaryllidaceae; genus Allium; species Allium sativum. The sequence goes on from CM060919.1 coordinate 345,132,293, forward strand.
CTTGTTCCTTAAAAAGATATTTCGTATCGAAATCTTTCCGAAGGGGCGAAAAACACAACCCATTATAGTAAGCTTATTATATACCTATGTTGTTTTATAAACATCCATAACTCGTAGTGATTATGTACTGCAGATTTGCAAAATGGATCTTAGTCCTAGAGTATTCTTGTACTAAGTGATGTTGTATGTATGAAAAACACCCTACCATGCATATAATTTCTACACATGTGTTTGGTGCATTTGTGCTGCAAACAATTCCTACCAGCCAATCTTGCAACCACAGTGCAACCATAGATCCTAAGATTTTCGAGAAGGCTACAAAATTTAAAACTTTTATGCCTTTAATCGGGTTTTATTCCTTATGTACTCGAACTAATCTAACTAGTCATGGCGGAGACTTGGAATTTCATGCTTCACAATATCAGTGGTGGCATGAGACCTTCAAGGTTTCGTCTTTGTCCCCCAGTTCATGACTAGGCCCTACCAAAAATCTACTGTATTATGAAGGTATCTATGTTATGGGATCCTATCATCAACAATATCTTTCATTTTCCTAATATTGACAAAGCCTATATTATAACAATGGCTTCCTAACCTTCACAAGCTGCTTAATGAAATCAGACCTTTTCCACAAAAATCTAATCACAAACTTGGTTCGAGTAAAATTTATTGATGGTTATCCCATCAACACTTTGGTATTTTTATATGGACTCTTGAAATATTTCAAAAGCACCCACTAATTACCAAAAGATAAACATGCTACTCCTACATAGATGCGTATTGTTCTTATTGCCTAAGAGATCCTAGATGTTGTTTTTCCTCTTATCCCCAAAGCTTTGGCTGTCTTCAGTTTGCCCTTCAGTCTTCAAATGAGGTATGGCCCAAAAATTCAGTAATTTTCTAAATTAGTTTTCCTAATCTTAGCTAATTATGTCTACGTTATACTGATAACTAGAATATTTTCTTATGCTCCAATTTGTTGGAATTTAAATCCCAGTGAGGTCTTTAGTTATAATTTCCATAAATTTACCCAAAAAATAATATTGAAATATTTAAAATTATAAGGAATGAGTATTGTCTAATTTTGAATGAATTGTATAATCTACGTGCAAATACGAAAAGTTACACATCACCTCCTTTACATTATATATATGTTCCTTATAATTCAAATATGTCTCTTTCTGTGAAAAATGACAAAAGGAATAATTTATAGAAAATTAAACAAATATCCTTATGTAAACTAAAACACAGTTATATTCATACTAAAAAGGCTGATACAAATCCAATGTTTAAGTTAAATCCTTAATCTCTTCGTTTAAGCTTTCATTCTTAGGGACAGATTTTTTTTTTCCAAAATTAAACTTCTTCTTTTCTAGAAATCGCTTGACCAACACACTTCCTTCCTGTAGGCTACAAATCTAATTCCACTATTAAATTCCAAATCTCATATATAGTAGATCGCTAAGTTAAGTGTCCCCATGAAACCCTCTCTTACTTGTTTATATTAAAATTTAAATAAGGGTTTCGAATCCCCTATCACAGGCATTTACAAGGATTCATTACTTATATCACTTTATACCCTTATCCAATCGATACGGGGGACCACTGTGCTAACAACCTAAAAAATATATTCTTTTGGAAGTTTTATCCTATAATTTCGTAGTCTAAATGGTGTTGAGGTCTTAATACTTTCATTTCAAGCCTTTAGGATGCCAGTCCATTTCTTTAAGTTTTCCATCTTCAATTTTCTCATAAATGTGGTATATTATCATCAAAATCGAACCATTCCATGAATATTTACTTGATTCCTTCATGATCCTTCAAGCTTGAAAATGTATCCATCTCTGTCCAATATATTTCCCTTTTAACTCTGTCCCCCAAAACTCACTTTTGTCTTATTAATCACAAATTTATTGCCCCCTAATTTGCAATTAATATACATGAATCTTATTTCTGAAATCACAAATTATGACAAGTTACATTATACTATTTATATAAATATATTGCTAAACCCTAAATATAGTTATATACATTCTAATTCCTAAACTACAATACCTAGAGCAATCTAATTCACAAGCAAACCTTAAATCTGGATATATTATACCTCACTATCTTTTCATACATAAACTTCTCGGACCGATACTAAAGTTTCCTGATTAGGTTGTGCAACTTACCTTCTCTTAGTCCTAGAACCAAGCCCCAACTTACCTACTTAGCTATCCCTATTTACTCCAGGGTTATTTCTTCTTATAAAGTGAAATATTAATGGTTACACAAATTTTTTTTTTTTAGAATTTTGTTATATCCTCATTATTTCTTTAACTTGAATAAATTCAAAAATAGGTTTTTAATACCTTATTAAACCTAAGATGTTAAGTTTTTGCGAAGTTTTAGTGCTTACTGAGCTAAATGCTAATACATGTCTTGTTTTAATAAAACATCCTTTATTAGGAATTTATTCCAGAATATTACAATAAGGACTTAGATGTCTCTTTTCAAATGTTAACTAAATGTCTGAAATAAAAGAAGAAATGCTTTTCTTTTTTAAGCACTTATTTTTACTAACTATTTGAATGTCAGTCATTAACACTTTTCAAAACGGTTAATAATTTTTTTTAATGGCTAATAAAAGAAATGCTTATTCTATTTTAGAAAATAGAATCTTAATTAATATTCAAGATTGAATTTAAGTTTCCAAAAATGTCTAATGACGTTTATTGCTAAATTTTAAAAATGCATATTACTTCAAACAATAACACTTTTGAAGCATTACTCAAGTCTTGTGCAACTTTTTAACAATAAAGCTTAATAACTCCTCTGTCTTACAAAATTACAAAAAAATGCCCTATTTTAAAATTTATAACAATTATTAATTGTTTATAATTCTTAAATTAAGAGTAAGGTAACCTCTCTAATTTAACCCCTGCCTTTTATTTGTATTCTTAATATCAGTCATTAATGCCCTTCAAAATGACAAATGTTTTGTGGTAACTGTTTTATTTGTTTGAAAACAAAAATTTATTAAATTTAAGTAGCAATTTAACCCTTTAACACATTCATTTTTATATTCTCCATTTATGTTGTTATTGTCAAAAATATGTTTTAAAACATTAATCCGAGACCGTATTTAGTTTAGCAATATATTTAAAACATTTTCTGCCATGCACGTATACTCTTATCAGGTTTCACATTGATATACGTTTAAAAATCATTAACTATTCATGCATGTCTTTATCAAATACATGATTACTTATATGCATAGTGAGGGTGCTTTACAAAATTTAATTTAATGGTCATAAATTAGTTTTCAATTGTTTAATTAATTTATTGTAGTAGTCATTTACCATTAGTTCCACCCTTGGTATTATTACTCACTCATATACTCCTCATTATATGGAAATCTTACTATTTCAATTCCATCCAAATTTTAGTAAATAAATTTACTATCCTCTCTCTCTCTCTCTTAAATGAGTATATTTATGAGGTTTATCCCATCAAACTTATATATGTCCACGTTTTCTTTCTCCTTTTATTTCTAATTAAATGTCAATTTTATTGTCAAAATTTGTAAAAGATTTTGAAGAAAGTAATCTTTTAAAATTCATTTAAATATTAAAAGATTGTTATGTAAAGGCCGTGACAATTATAAATTTGCCATTATAACTGTTTGTTGCTTAGCACTTACATTTCTTATCTATTTAAAGCTCACTACTGAAAATGTTCACTATTATTCTTTAATTAAAGAATTCATCTTCTGTTTTCTCTAAAGTTTGTATTTATAGTTCGTATAAAAGAAGAAATAGTAAAAAAAAAATCTCCAAAACATTTATTTTCTCAAAAACCATATTTTCACTTTTCTTTCCTGTATAGAATTATTATGCAACTAGAGCCTATAAATGAAATGTTAAAATTTCCTATTTCAAAATAATTTAATAGTATGTCAAAAATCATTTTTGTAGATTTTTCTTAACATTTTTATTTTTCGCCTAAACTATTTGACACGTTATTCTACGGAATCCTACCCTTTTATTAATTCCTTTCTTCCGTGTTCGTATTATTTCCATCTCTTTACATTCCTAATTGTTGCCATTATAAATGTCCTTTATGCCATTTTATCCATTAAATAACGATAATTCTTATAGACTTTTAATTCAAAATCGAATATTCATACTTTCACATACATGGCCTTAATTACATCCTTACTATTTTCCATTTTCAAAATATTTTTTCACTTATTTTCCATTTAATGCTCTTTCTAATTTAAAATTTTCATTTATTACTCGGAATTTTATTCCATTTAACAAAAGATATTCTTCATTTTTTCTTGAAACCTTAACATTCCCTTATGTTATGGACATTAATTTGTCCTTATTAATGGTTGTCTTAATAGACACTTATTCCAATTCCTTCCTTTTTATTTCTCCCTTACGTAACCAATTGATTGCCACCAACTGCCTATTAAATTTGGGAGTTCCATTCCTCTCCACTTTTCCAACTTTGCGGTTCTTACATCTCTTATGTGCTCATAGGCTTCTAAATCGATAAGGGAGCAACTGAATACATGCATGGTTTCTAGGGATTTTCTAGAAATTAAGGTCAATCCTTTCCTAAAAGGACATACAGATAATATGTCCTAGAGATATGCATAATTTAAACAAATATACATAGTAAAATTTTTGAAAATCTTTTTTTAAAATAACAAGTACGCCTCTCATACATATACTCGTAATCGGGTAACCTATGTTGTGATGCCAAACTTTATGCTAATTTTTGGTATAATTATTAATATAGGCCAACAAATTCTGGTGAATGAAAATCATATAAGTTTAGGAATGACTATTTCCTATATTTGGCAGTGTAAATTCTTCACGATATATCTACGTAAAAAACATACACATCTAAGCTTCTAAGGAAGATATCCTTACAGTCACTTAAGGCCTATAAGTTTATCCAACGGTGGAAATCCTTCTAGTCACTTAATACCCCACATGTAAGTTTAAGGGCGGACATCCTTATAATCACTTAATACACCACGAGGTGGGCTATACCTAGTCACTGGGCTATACCTGGTCACTAAAGGCCATTACATAATTTTTTAAGAGTGGACAACCTTACAGTCATTTAATGCCCCATGGCGGACCTCTAGCCACTTAAGGCCTCGTTCCTAATGTCAACGTCATTAAGTATATATACTCTCCTTGTAGGTTGAGAAATAGTAGTTGTCACTTAATACTAGGTTTAGGTAGGAAAACAACTTCATTTAAGGCTCTCCTGTCAAACTGTCTTGTTACTATCTTGTTGTCCCTACGGGTAGACTTCTAATCACTTAATACTTCCCTTAGATGGTGATTCCTTTAGGCCATTTATACAAACTATCCATAGGTCAGCCATCTTTAAGCCCCTAGATAAGAAGCGAACATTATTTGGAGAACTACCCTACTCATACGCTATCGTCTATAAAGACCATTTAATAACTTGTAAGGGAAAGGCAAATGCAATGACCATTTAAGACCTTTGTAAGGGAGTGTCCCATGACTTAGGCTCTAAACTAAGGAGTGAACCTTAGGAATGGACCAAAATCTAACTACTTAATACCCAAATAAGGTAGGTCAGCCACTTAATACCTTTTCCAAGGCATTCCTTCTTCACACTTGATATATATATATATATGTATATATATATATATAGACACGCACACATACACAATAGACATCTCACATTAAACCATCCACTTAGAAGATGGATTTGCCGAGTGGTTTCGGGCAGGCTTCTACTACAAGTTGGGCTTAAGTTCGCTTCTTAGTGTACTTATTACAATGGCCCATGACACCTAAACCTCTCACATTAACAAATATTACTTGTAGATGCTGGATATGTCGGTCGGTTCCGGGCAGGCTTCTACTATAAGTAATGGTTAACTTCGTGTCTATGTGTCATTAGTTATAGTTAAACCCGTTAACTCACATACATGCATACAAATTCCTATGAGGACATTGAAATTCCTTTTCCAAGTCCAAACATATTTAGTGAGAACTTAATACATATCAATATTGCATTTAATTATGCTATAAATATATAAATTAATAGGCTAAATTATGCAAACTAGAATAATGACCTAATTACGTTTGAAATGTCAATCCTAATTATCACAGATTCAGTATACAAGTTAGTTTCCCTATCAATTAACATGGTCCAACATGTATATTCACAATTAATGATGAAAAGGGAAATGACAACTCATAATAAAACTTGCAACCTATGCTTGAGTAGTTATTTAAATAACAGAAATATAAATAAGACGCAATAAATTTAATTACATATGAAAAACCTTTTCTTTTGGCGTAGCTTCACTTTTATATTTATAATGCATGCAAAAACTTAAGATAATACATTGTAAATAATATGTGCAAACCAATCTATTTAAAATAGACGCTTAAACCTATTAATTTACATTGTACAAATGTTTTTAGTACACAGACATACATTAACACAAAAATAAGAAGTAAGCAAATCAGAACCAAAAACTAAGAATTTCACAACATTCTAAGCCTAAATTTCCATTATCTAAACAGCGCAAACCCAAATACAACACTTTGATAGACCATTTCAGCGATAAATAAAATATAGGATTTGGAGGGTTTTTAACATTATATTATCATTTAATCCAAATCCCATATAAGCATAGTTTTCTAAATGTAAACTACAAAAGATAAGAAATAGAAACTTATAGGGTATTAACTCACAGTGATCACAGTGATTTGGGAATGAAGAACAACAAAATATGACTAAATTCAAATTTGGATCCAACCTTCGAAAGTTGTTCCAATCCTTCTATTAATATATATATATATACACACATACAAATACATACATACATACATGAATCAATGAATTAGAATCTTATATAAATATAAACTAAATTCCTAAACAATAAAATCTATATTACTCTTAGAATAGAGAAGATTGACCGAGGTTAGAGAAATAGAAGAGAAATCTAACCCTATCTCTCGAATTAGCAATGGAAAAAGGACATTAAGAAGGCATAAAGAGAAATAAGAATATGGTTTGGATTGAGGCTAGGGAGTCATATTTATAGTTGCAAGTGTAAGTATGGACCACTGGATTATGTAGATTAAATCTGGATGGACCAACTGATGCAAAACTATATGTAAACCCTTCAAGAATTAAGCCCCTTCCAACCTAAATCACCAAGGGAGGCAGACCTCCCTCCAAAAGGACGATTGACCCCAATGTCAATCCCCCTCAAGGGTAGGGGTACCACCTTGGGTCTAATTCGTCCAGGAGATTTTATTCCTGTTGCTTTCCATTTTATTAATAGTTGATTAATTAGATTTATTACCTTCTATTTCTTCTCTCCTTTGCATATAAATATATACGCACAAATTCAAATTCTCCTAGAATATTCTTTCATGCAAATCTATAATTTAATATATTCTAGAGTAATATTTATTCTATTTGAAATTCAGACATCATGTGTTAATATTTACACACAACTTGTTTTATTAATGTCTTTTGCATACAGACTCCATTTTCAACAAATAAAATATGAAAATGGATCAGAATCTCACAACAAATGCAATAACAATACTTTTGTAGCCCAATTCCCAATTATCTAAAATTCTATTTTAATTTGTTATTGATTGTTATTATTTATTTTTAAATTAAATTAAATTAAATTATCTTATGTCAATTCAAGGCTTATTTTACCGAGTGTTACGTACAAGGAAATACTAAAAATACATAACACATAGCAATCTAAACAAAGTCAGAGTCTCACACAACGGAAGGGATAAAATATAATATCTCAAAATAGATGTACCATTAATAAAACCATCATAAGTCTCAAATGCAACAGATCTCAAATAAAAGGTACATCAGCAATAACAATCATCCCAATAACAATATGATAATAATGATAACACTGCTTTATATAACTAAAGCCTCCATTATCCAGCTCCATCTGTAAAGCATTACTACTCATCACTGATCCATGCATCCTCACCTACTAACCTGTTTATTTAAAAGGAGGGAGGCCAGAACATAAAATTCTAGTGAATGAAAAATATATAAGTTTAGGAGGGACTATTTCCTATACTTGGCAGTGTAAATTCTTCATGTTATGTCTACTCAAACAAAAAACACAATTAATCTTGTGAGGTAGATATCCTTATAGTCACTTAAGGCTAAATGTTTATCTAATGGTGGATATCCTTATAATCACTTAAAACCCAACAAGTCGGGCCCTGCTGGGCCAGTCAAGACCTCATCCTTAAACGTCAACTTGTTGTATACACTCTCCTTGTTTGCGAGAGACAAAAACAACCACTTAATACCAAGTTTGGGCAGGAACATAACTTTATTTAAACCCTCCTGGCAGACCATCTTGTTACTATCTAGTTGTTCCTACAGTTAACTCCTAGTCACTTAGTACTCTCCTTGGATGGTGATTCGTTTAAGGTTATTTATAGAAACCATCCCTAGGTTAGCCCTAGCTAAGTCCCCAGGTAAGAAGTGGACATTACTTGGAGAACAACCCTACTCAGACGCTATCATCTTTTAGGATTTTTTTAATACCTTATAAGAGAAAAGGGGACCCAATGAACACTTAAGACCTTTGTAAGGGAAAGTTCCATGACTTAGGTCCTAAACCAAGGAGTGAACCTTAGGAATGGACCTAGCCCTAACTACTTAATACCCAAACAAGTTATGTTGGCCCCTAAATACCTTCCGCAAGGCGGGCCTATTCCACACACAAATATATGTGTGTGTGTATATATATCAATTAAAAAACTATCAGTTTCTTTCAAAAATGGCAGGGCAAAACCACTTCCACTGCCACACACATTTTCCACCATCCAAAACTAACCCACCACGTACTCAACCTCCCAAATCACCTTCCTTCTTCAACCTTCGTTCCTCTACCACCTTCGCCGATGCGGTCTGTACCACCTCTCCGTCCTGTAAAGAAGATCCAACTTTGAGTATGTAGCTCCTCCATCTGTATATGTATTCATACCAGAAAGCATTTTTAATGAATTTGAGAATTCTTGGGGTAACACTATCGCCATCATTCCTGTTGATTTTCGTCTCTCAACTGTTAAACTCAAGGAATACATCAAACTAGTTTGGAGACGAACAGAAAATTTCCATATCTATATCTTGCCTAAATACGACTTCGTAGTGCGGTTTGAAGCATTTGCTGACTACTTGAAAGTGCTCGAATGTCCAGACTATTCCTATTTCGGTAAACTCTTAATGGTGCATGCATGGAATCTTGGATTCAACTACACTAAATTCAACAAAAAAATCTATACACATTTGGATACACTTGCATAAACTTCCCATGGAAATGTAGACTAAAATTGCTCTGCAGCTGATATCCAGTTTCATTTCCAAACCCGTACTACTTGATGTCAACACTGGCTCCAAAAAGTTTACCAAGTTTGACCGGATTTAGTTAAAAATAGACATGGCTACTGATTTGAAGGCTTTTATACCTATTTTTCTTCATAACGGAAATAAACTTGATGTTGATATTGAGTACAAGTATGTGCCTCCCAAATGTCCTCTGTGTAATTGCTTTGGCCATGACATATCAATACATGATGTGTCTGATGATCCTCGATGGATATCAGAGGGGATGACAGAAGATGCTAATGCTTCCAATGTTTCAAATCAAGAACTTTATTCCGATAAGCAAGATGACTCTTCCTTGAAACTACCAGCTGATATAATGCAATCCGATCTTGATAACATCGCTGACTCACTTCATGATAAACTTACACAAGAAAAACAAACATATACTTCAGGTATGGTTGATGTTAACTCCTCATATCTCTGCAAAAAGCAAACTATCACTCCATCTTCTCCTAAAAGAATCTTGAGGTGCTCTTCCTACTCTAAATGACTCTGATGAAATGGAACGTCGGCGGGATGAATACATCCAAGCGTATGTTGGATGTAATCAAACTCCCGAATGAAGCTAAACTGACAATCATTTGTTTAGTGGAAAACAAATTAAATCATGCAAACTTGTCTTCGTTTATGTACAAATTGTCATCTTCATGGAAGTATTTAACTAATAACTCCTCTACCACTTCTGGTCGTATTCTGTTGATATGGGATAGTAATGTATGGACTATTCACGAAGTGGAATCATCTTCTCAACACATATCAGTTCAGGCCATTAACAAGGGTGGACTCACTATTACATTTACTTCTATTTATGGTAGTAATAGTTTTTATGAATGACAAAGATTTTGGCAATCTTAGTACATAAATCTTTTTCCATTTCGAATGCTTAGGTAGTTATGGGCGACTTCAACAACGCGCTTTCAACTGCTGACAAATAAGGTGGGTTACCTATTCTTTTTCAGCATTTGCGAGAATTTCAAAACTGCCTTCATCAAACAGGGCTTCATGAAGTCAAACCAATTGGATTTACATACACATGGAGAAGAAAAGGTTTGGCATCACCTATCGAATTTTTTTTAGGAACACTACTTGCCTGCAACAATTTCTAAACTTAAAGGCTCTAACCTTACTTTAAATGTCTAGTAATCATAATCCAATTTTTGTCGATCATGTGCCAACAACAGTTTTGAAAGGGTTCCCATTTCGATATAAAAATGATTGGCATTTACTATCTGGATATTTAAGTTGTGTATCATGAGGGATGCGAGCACAAACATGGAGGTTTCCCAGTTACCAGTTCCAGTACAAATGTAACGACCCGGGGGATTTGCGACCTTGGTAATAGACATAAACTCAATGTCGACTATCCAAGCATCAGAAATACCAGAACGTCAATAGAAAGAAGTTAGAGAGATAAGACAGAAAATTAGAATAGAAGAAGGAAATGAACAACAACACAGAATCGGAGTAACACGAACCTCACAGCGGAACGAATAAAATATAGTATACAACATAACTTTGAAATACAAATCGGTCATTTGTATATACATATCATCATTAGAGTATATCACTTACATTACAATGGAAATAAACAATAGCTAGAAAATGCTATTGAAGCCTCCTACTCAAAGCTCCATCTAGTGTATCTGTAAATCCTAACTACTTGACCGCCTGTACAAATTTGGGCACCCAAGAGTTTAGGGTAAAACAAAACAAAATAAACTCCGGGTTAGTCATGGGACCGGTGTGAGTATAAAATTTAAAACAGTTTGGGAAAATAAATGATATCTCATAAGACCATGCCATATGCACAGAATGGGTTTTTCCGTTATGAGAATCCAAAACACTTGATTTGACTTTCAAAATCCTTTTGAAATAAATGAAAGTCTTTATATCAAAACATAATTTGATATTATAATAGTGTATATCAACCACAACTAATTAATCATTAGCAGAACGCTTTCATCTCACGTTCCACATACATAATATATAATAAAAAACCGTAGGCGCTTATTGGGTAATGAATTCCAACTGGAAAGGTATGGGACCACCTTCTGACAGTGTATCTCTAGAGAGGAATACACTGGGTTCAACAAGAACATCTTGTAACCCAGGCTAAACATGATCGGTCGTTCATTTCTCTTGAGTATACCGAATGTATTATCACTAACGGTTGGGATCAGCAACCATTTCCTGAAAGGGACAGCATCGAAATAGATTATAGAAGTAAATGGAATTTCTACAGATCGGGTGACAATACACCCTAATTGGCAGCTAACCACTTAGCCATGCGACCTACCTGATTTTATACCATTTCCTGGTTGTGAGGCTAGAGGCCATAACGTATAGATCATACCTTTATCTACTTTGAATGTCACATCGTCATACCTGCCAAATCACAATTTGATTTCCCAAAAATACCACGGGTATACAGCTAAGAGAAACGAAATCCTCCGCCAATAAACGTAAATACATTTGAAGAGATCAACTTACGCGATCTATTTGTAATAACCCGGAAATCCGAGCCAATTTAAAATTTTTATTTCGGTAATTTTAGTGAATTTTGAATATTTAAAATGATTTATTTTAAACAATGACGACGAGAAATTTATTTTAAATAGAAATAGAATGTATATATTTATTTGAATCGATGTTAGAATATAAATATTTATTTTAAATTATAAAAGGAATTGAAAATGGTGCGGTAGTTCGAAAATTCGATTTCAAAGTTCAAATGAATGTAAAAGATTCAAAATAAACCGGATTTTAGTGAAACCAAAAATATTAGAATCTATTTGAAAATATCTTTCCAACGAATCCGAAAATTGAAATTTCATAGCGGGAATCAAAAGTTACGTCCAGTTGAAAATTCAGAATAGTCGCTATGGAATTTTGGCCCTTAAAAATGGAAATTTTGCAAACGGCCTTGGTTTTCGATGAAACCAGTTTTGTTGGATCCGTGATGTCATGTTATTGCTAGATTCCAAAATTCATAATTTTCTGAATCAATATGTGAGCAAGGCAAAAGAAAACATGCTTTGATAGTTTCATTCAATTTCGATCGACCAGAAAATGGCCATTTTTCAAACGGTCTCGAAATTTAACGAAATTAGTTTTGTTTGAACTGTGTCATCAACAAGAAGGTAGAAATAATTTTTCGGGAATTTTTAGAGTTAGTACGTGGCCCCGGTAAATTAAAATGTGCGTTCAAATTCAATATATACTGATTTATATTTTGAATTTGATTAAAACAGATCATAACAGTCGAATTGGCTTACTGGACATATCCCATTGTGTTCGGAATGAGGGTGATTAGCTAGGGGTGACAGTCATTGAGCTCGATTTGGTGTTCGAATAAAAAAAGTTACTTTTTGAAATTAATTAAAATTTAATTATATAAATCCGTTCCCTCTCCCTCTCTCCTATTCAGTTGGTCAACGGGAAAATAGAAAAAAGAAAAAAAAGAAAAGGAAGGAGCCGCTGTCGATTGAAGCCCGTCACCCCTCCCCAGCAGGCCACTGTCGCGCCTTCGGAGCTGAACCACCCCAAAACTCCGGCGCCTCCTCCTCCCTCTGATCAACTGCGCTCCCTCTTCTCTCTAATCCCAAACCATCCCACACCCTAGCCGACAACCCCAAGCCACTGGAGGCCGCCGCCAGTGCCTGCTCCACCTCGTAGGAGCACCGCCGCCGATTGCTGCTGTTTCCCCCCCTCTGGCACGACAAATTCCATTCCCCCATCCACTGTAAGTTTTAACCTCCTTGGATTTTTATTTTTATTTATAAAACAATGGTTTTGTTTACATAAAAATGAAGGGCACAGGTTTTATTTTCAGTTTTCAACATAAAGAAGCGATTTTTTTAAGTAACTAAAGATGCGATTTTTATGAAATTAAAGGTTAGATTTTTATAGTGATAAAGATTAGATTTTTATAGTGATAAAGATTAGATTTTTATAGAGATAAAGATCGGATTTTTATAATTAAAGATTAGATTTTTATTTACAGAAAGGTCGGATTTTTAAAAGTAAGAAAAGGATATATTTTTATAAATGAAAAGCTTAGATCTTTGTAAAGGAAAAGATTATATTTTTATTTTTGTTTTTGAAAAGTTTATATTTCTATACAGGCATGAAGTGATTTTTAAAAATAAAAGAAAATAAAATTTTTATATGATGTAATGAAATAAAAATACGATTTTTATCTATGTGAAGAAATGATAAAAATATGATTTTTATCTAGGTGGAGTTGAACTAAAAATATAATCTTCATATATATAGTAGCATTTTAAAAATATGATTTTTATATATAATAGAGAATATAAAGATGTGATTTTTATATACGTAGCGAACACGGACGACAAAAGTGACAAAAGGCGAGCACAACGAAGATTTCTACATATGAAGAGTCGTGGTGTTTGGTTTAGCTTATCTGCGAGAACTCCTCACTTTTAATTTATTTTTTTGTTGAAATATATACTAGGATGCAGACGGTGCTTAGCAGCACCCGACACCTATCGTCTACAGACCATAGATGGCTTGTTTATTTGATTGGTGTGTTGTGAAAATTGATTGTGTGGTATGGATTGAATAAATATTTTATAGTTAAAAATATAATTTTTAACGTGTATATAAAATAAATATTTATAAACAAATCGGACGGTTTGTTTATGTACACCCATTTGACTGGTATTGATTGGGACGATAAATTTTACACATCGCCCAACTGCACAAATAAAAATCTGTGTTTGTTGATTTGAAACCCCATATGGGTATTGGGATGATATTTGACATACACTAATCCCGATTGTTTAGTTGTATGTCAATCGATGGGTTGACAGACTGTGTAAGCGTTAATTATTTATATTTAATGCTTATGCAGTTGTGTGGTGCACTCTGAATGATGGTTGATGATTTATCGTTGCTATTATATACATGTGTTGTAGGGAATCCATATAATTAACATTTTATGGTAATTGATTGGGCCTCGTTCCAATTTGGAAAATAAGAAATTTTATAAAAGAAAATTCATGTGTTGAGTAGAAAGAAAATCCATGTGTTGAATAGAAAGAAAATTCGTGTGTTGAATAGAAAGAAAATTCATGTGCTGAATAGAAAGAAAAATTCATGTGCTGAATAGAAAGAAAATTCATGTGTTGAATGGAATGAAAATTCATGTGTTGAATAGAAAGAAAATTCATGTGTTGAATAGAAAGAAAATTCATGTGTTTAATATAAAGAAAATTCATGTGTTGAAGAGAATAAATATTCATGTGTTGAATAAAAATATAAATTCATGTGTTGAATTAAATATATATATTCATGCGTTGAATAAAAATATATATTCATGTGTTGAAGAAAATATTCATTTGTTGAATAGAATAATGAAGTTATTGAAATATATAAAGCCGTGTTGATTAGATATGCGCCATTTTGATGCGAACGATATTTATATCAATTATATTCGTTTTTAAAATGAATATAGAAAAGGAATTAATTAATTTCAAAATATAACATTTTGAATACGAAGTTGAAATCGTTTCGAAAACGAATTTAAAACGATTTATAAAATACGTTTTAAAAGGAAATCGACGAAATATATATAATATATATATTATATATATATAATATCCTGAATAGAATGCGCCGCGCTGCGGCAGTTCGCGAATTTCGACCATTGAATTCGAATGGATATTACGGGAGATCCGACCGTCGGATTCTCCTAAAACCGGAACCGTTGGATTCATATCGAAAAGAGCTTCCTAATGAATACAAGAAATTAGAAATCTAACGGTTGTATTTGGAATTATGTCCAAATCAAATTTGGAAAAGGTTGCTGTAAGTGCAGTTCGATGGCCGTTGATGGAAATCGACTGTACGAGCCTTGATAAAATTATTAAAAAACAATAATTTGTGTAAAATCATAAGAAATTATTTGGAAAGAATTGGGATGAAAAACTCCATATTTGGAAAGATAAAAATAGATTTTTATCGAAATGAACTAGTTTTGAACTAGAATTATAATCCCATTTATTTTTAAAATAAATAAAGTGGATTTGAAAGGGGTTTTAAAAGTAACCAGAATTTCCAATAATTGAATTGGAATGGATTTGAATCGAAATTGTCTTTGTAATATTTCGATGTTGGATTTCGTGATTATACAGATATTGTTATGGAAATTTGAAAGATATATTTATATTGTTATTTCCAATACGATATTTGTTGGTCGTAGAATTTGATATTGAATATAAGCCGATATATTTTCTATTCACAGCCTTGTATTTAAATATCAAATGGGAATTGGGTTTGTTGTGAACTGTGTTTCAACGACATTCGTTCTTTAACCCGATTTACAGTGAAGTGTGATTTTGGGTTTATAGTGAACTGTGTTTTAAATGACATTGGTTCTTTGTGACGATCCCAAAACCCCGTGACACGGTGTTAAGGATAATCATTGGAATATAACACATCAATCATCATTAGCAGATCACAGATAATAGCATAAACAGAAAATAGAATAATTTACACACATATGACAGCGGAATCATATAGATATCATCACATCAGAGAAGCACAGTACAGGATACAACTTAGTGCATAATGATACATAATCAGTCACCATCGCCTGAGGCGGAATCATACATAAAGAGTACTCAAAATAAAGATCAGTCTACATCGCCAGTGGCGGAATCATAATATAGATACAATAATGGCGGAGAAAATCCAAGTCAGCACAGTGTAGTCAAGCCTCGCCATGAGCCAAAAGGTGCGTCAGAAACGTGTAACTAGGCTGCCCGTGTGAAAAATTAAATGTTTTATACTTTAATTTGAATAATTATTGTATCTATATTATGATTCCGCCACTGGCGATGTAGACTGATCTTTATTTTGAGTACTCTTTATGTATGATTCCAAAACCCCGTGACACGGTGTTAAGGATAATCATTGGAATATAACACATCAATCATCATTAGCAGATCACAGATAATAGCATAAACAGAAAATAGAATAATTTACACACATATGACAGCGGAATCATATAGATATCATCGCATCAATCATCACATCAATGATGATTGATGTGATGATATCTATATGATTCCGCTGTCATATGTGTGTAAATTATTCTATTTACACACATATGACAGCGGAATCATATAGATATCATCACATCAATCATCATTGATGTGATGATATCTATATGATTCCGCTGTCATATGTGTGTAAATAGAATAATTTACACACATATGACAGCGGAATCATATAGATATCATCACATCAATCATCATTGAATAATTATTGTATCTATATTATGATTCCGCCACTGGCGATGTAGACTGATCTTTATTTTGAGTACTCTTTATGTATGATTCCAAAACCCCGTGACACGGTGTTAAGGATAATCATTGGAATATAACACATCAATCATGATTAGCAGATCACAAAACACCGTGTCACGGGGTTTTGGGATCGTCACAGCTGTTCTATGCATGTAAAATTCATACTTCGCTTATATAGCTTACACTACGCATGTGTACTCTTTATGTATGATTCCGCCTCAGGCGATGGTGACTGATTATGTATCATTATGCACTAAGTTGTATCCTGTACTGTGCTTCTCTGATGTGATGATATCTATATGATTCCGCTGTCATATGTGTGTAAATTATTCTATTTTCTGTTTATGCTATTATCTGTGATCTGCTAATGATGATTGATGTGTTATATTCCAATGATTATCCTTAACACCGTGTCACGGGGTTTTGGGATCGTCACATTCTTCAACCCAGTTAAAGACAGGATATGATTTCCCAAGTTAAATAATCATTGATAGTGATTTTTGGGAAGATTAAAACGAAGTGGAGTTTTAATGAATCTTTAATTAGATTGAAATGATCGAGAATGGAGTATCACTTGTTTTGCTCCAGGCGATAGTTAAATCTTTAATTAGATTTAAACGTGAAATGGTAATTGAATTTACCGATAAAACCATGGTGCTAGATATGAAGTATTACCAGTTTTACTTCATAGGATGAATAGGTTGGGATTGGGAAATTTAAAACAAATGATTACTTCGGTAAGGTTCGTTAATCCCGACTAGTTTGGATAAACCATAATTTGGTTTGAATTGATATTCAAAAGAAGAAGAAAGAATAAATTTAAAGAATTTATCTTTGATAAAATTAATGGGAACCTTTCCCAAAGTATAAGAATATTGGAATAAAAGAATATTCTGAATTGGAATGAGGCGTATGTTGTGTTTGTGTAACACTTGTTTATTATATACGCGAGTTATTCAGAAAGACAGGGTTTATCCCATTCTGAATAACTGATTCGACGATGTGTCGAGGATGAAGACGGTGGTCGAAGACCGGAGGTCTTCACATCGTTTGGATAATTACTAATGATCTTGATTGGGCTGTACACCCAAGAGGAGGGAATCAGTTGGTGATCGTCCAGAAGTACTTGGAGATTGATGGATATTCGAGGTACAAGGTGCCTTCGGTTTCGTTCAGACCCAGAACGAACTTGTAAATGGACCGTGTGTCTGACATTGGATTTTATTCTGTGTGATTGATTTCTATTAATTATATATCTGTTTGGCGGCGGAGAATTTATTCTCTTGCTTAACGCCCTTCTCTGAGACGTACGAGCTCAGAGGTTATATATTGATGGATATCAGTCGCATAGAGTGAATTGCCTGTGTGGCATGCCTATGTGGCAAATGATCAAGGCTTTTGTTGAAAAGAAGAGTCTTGTGGTTGATGATCAAAGCACCGCCTATGTGGCATAGCTTTGTGTTGCGTTGATTCACGAGCCTCACATCCCGGTTGTGAACCAGAAATGGGAGAGGACTTCAGGGAGGACATGCGTCTCTTACTAGCTAGAGGTGGTGTCAGTGACCTACCAGCCCTGACATTTATATTATTTTCACCTGTGTGGTTGTTGGAATGCGAGGTGCCTCGGATATGGAGTCATTTGGCTCATTTACGCCTCATAGGGTGGGGGGACGTAGTGTCCAGGGTTTAAGTTTAATTCACATCGAGTGGACCGGCCCTATTTCTCCAAGGCTTGCCTGCGCGCTTGCCTGAGACATGGTAGGTTAGATTGTCTCGAAGCGGTGAGGACGATCCCTTGCCTCAGTTCACAGATGGAAAACCAACTTCCAATACATGATATTTGCGGTTTTTATTATAGCCTAGTATTGGCGACATGATATATGGTACCCATGCCGTCTTGGATTGATACATTTATATTTGAAGTTGTTTTGTACACTGTGCACTTATAATAGTATCAAATGATTTGTTTTAACGCACCAAGCATGTTTGGCTATTATAAGGGAAAACCCTATCCTCCTACTTGTGTTGCATTGTGTGATGGGACTTGGGTCTTATAATAGCTTCATTTTTCCAAAAAGCATTGTGCTGTTTTGTTATATGCACTGGTATTCTTGGGAGGAAACCCGTTCCGTGTTATACCGCATAGTCCCTTGATATATCTGATTTAAAGTAAAGTTTTAAATAACTGTTTTAGTTCTCACACCAGTCACATGACTGACCTGGAGTTTATTGTTTTAACCTAAACTCTAGGTGCCCTTATTTTGACACGGGCAGTTAGTAGTTTTGAGTTTTGCAGATATATATTCACAGGAACCTGGTTTACAGCTGGAATTATAGCCGGAAAGCTCTGTATCCGTATATTCTTTTCAGTTGTGTTTTGTATTATTTTCCGCTGTATTGTAATTTGTAATTCTTTGATATTTATTGAATGTGTAATATTTATTCATACTCTTTATATTCTTGTATTCTGACGAAATTGTTGTAATAAACAATGAAATGTTCTTCTGTTTGTGTTTCGATATGGCTTGTTCTTAGTACAATCCGTGCTTTCCTTACTGGGGAAGTTCGGGTCGTAACAACTTGGTATCAGAGCTTTGGTTTACAGAGCTCGAGAACAGGACACATTAGAACCATACGAAAGAATTCATCAGAGATTGGATCAGTAATATCCAGTGAGAATGACTCGTTAGAGATAGGATCAGTAATATCCTAGAACGAGTGTGAAGAGTGATATTTTTAAAATAAAAGAATTTTTGTTTTGGAAATTTAAATCAATTATTCGTATTTGATTATTTAATTTATATTTAATTTGGACAATCAAGTATATAAAGATTTTGCGTATACATCTGATCCGTGTGTATTGAAGTTCTAATATACTGGATAGATATAGAATCACACTCTAGTCGCCCGGAGATGATTCTAATGATAGTTCGAACATCATTAGAATTGGTATTCGAGTTTCGAAGGTGTGATATTTATATATTTCCATTAGACTGGTGTGAGAACCAAAACTAGATAGGGCTATTGTTATGAATTGACATCAAAAACATGATTTTCTGTATATGTATCAAAATTATGAATTTGAAACATTAATTCACTAATTGATTAATGGTTGTGTTGTTTGATTATTGTTTGATTAATTAAATGTTGAACCTTTAGCCAAATTGAACCAAATAGTGAGTTCTAATTGAAAATTTATCGCATTTGCATGCATGTACATGTACTTACATTGAACAGGTCATAGCAAGGAGGTTAGAGAAGAGGAATAAAATTGTTTGCCCGACAAATAGGTGCATGTTTATTGTATTTCTTGGGTTTTTGATGATTTTATGAGCCGATTGGCTAGCTGCTTGGCTGTTTCTTTTTCTTTTTGGATTGGTGAGGGCCATGGGAGGCTATTTGAAATATCCCGAAGCTCCCGGTGTAGGGGAGGTTATGGCGAAATTTTTCGAAAATTTAGGGTGTTAGCCAAATTTTTGAAAAAATTGAAAAGTTCTTAGAAACTGAAAAGTTGAAGAACTTAAGCCATAAAGAAAATAATGAAAGTTGAGTTGACTAATTAAACAACTATCGGCTTCGTTCCTTTTCGGGGACGAAAAGTTTTAAGTGGGGGAGATTGTAATAACCCAGAAATCCGAGCCAATATAAAATTCTTATTTTGGAAATTTTAGTGAATTTTGAATATTAAAAATGATTTATTTTAAACAATGACGACGAGAAATTTATTTTGAACAGAAACAGAACGTATACTTTTATTTGAATCGACGTTAGAATATAAATATTTATTTTAAATTATAAAAGGAATTGAAAATGGCGTGGTAGTTCGAAAATTCGATTTCAAAGTTCAAATGAATGTACATGATTCAAAATAAACCGAATTTTAGTGAAACCAAAAATATTAGAATCTATTTGAAAATATCTTTCCAACGAATCCGAAAAATTGAAATTTCATAGCGGGAATCAAAAGTTACGTCCAGTTGAAAATTCATAATAGTCGCTATGGAATTTTGGTCCTTAAAAATGGAAATTTTGCAAACGGCCTCAGTTTTCGACGAAACCACTTTTGTTGGATCCGTGATGTCAAGTTATTCCTAGATTCCAAAGTTCATAATTTTATGAATCAATATGTGAGCGAGGCAAAAGAAAACGTGTTTTGACAGTTTTAGTCAATTTCGATCAACCAGAAAATGGCTATTTTTCAAACGGTCTTGAAATTTGACGAAATTATTTTTGTTTGAACTATGTCATCAACACGAAGGTAGAAATAATTTTTCGGGAATTTTTAGAGTTAGTACGTGGCCCCGTTAAATTAAAATGTGCGTTCAAATTCAATATATAATGATTTATATTTTGAATTTGATAAAAAACTGATCATAACAGTCGAATTGGCTTACCGGGCATATCCCATTGTGTTCGGAATGGGGGTAATTAGCTAGGGGCGACAGTCGTTGGACTCGATTTGGTGTTTGAATAAAAAAAGTTACTTTTGAAATTAATTAAATAATTAAAATATAATTATATAGATCCATTCCCTCTCCCTCTCTCCTATTCAGTTGGTCAACAGGAAAATAGAAAATAGAAAAGAAAAAAGAAAAGGAAGGAGCCTTTGTCGATTGAAGCCCGTCTCCCCTCCCCAGCGGGCCACCGTCGCGCCTTCGGAACTGAGCACCCCCAAACTCCGGCGCCTTCTCCTCCCTCTGATCAACTGCGCCCCCTCTTCTCTCCAATCCCGAAGCATCCCATGCCCTAACCGATAGCCCCAAGCCACTGGAGGCCGCCGCCAGTGCCTTCTCCACCTCGCAAGAGCACCGCCGCCGATTGCTGCTGTTTCCCCCCTCTGACGTGGCAAATTCCATTCCCCCCTCCACTGTAAGTTTTAACCTCATTCGATTTTTATTTTTATTTATAAAACAATGGTTTTGTTTACATAAAAATGAAGGGCGCAGATTTTATTTTCAGTTTTCAACGTAAAGAAGCGATTTTTTTAAAGTAACTAAAGATGCGATTTTTATGAAATTAAAGATTAGATTTTTATAGTGATAAAGATTATATTTTTATAGTGATAAAGATCAGATTTTTATAGAGATAAAGATTGGATTTTTATAATTAAAGATTTGATTTTTATTTAGAGAAAGGTCAGATTTTTAAAAGTATGAAAATGATATATTTTTATAAACGAAAAGCTTGGATCTTTGTAAAGGAAAATATTATATTTTTATTTTTGTTTTTGAAAAGTTTATATTTCTATACAGGCATGAAGTGATTTTTAAATATAAAAGAAAATATAATTTTTATATGATGTAATGAAATAAAAATATGATTTTTTTCTATGTGAAGAAATGATAAAAATATGGTTTTTATCTAGGTGGAGTTGAACTAAAAATATAATCTTCATATATATAGCAGCGTTTTAAAAATATGATTTTTATATATAATAGAGAATATAATGATGTGATTTTTATATATGTAGCGAACACGGACGACAAAAGTGACAAAAGGCGAGCACGATGAAGATTTCTACATATGAAGAGTCGTGGCGTTTGGTTTAGCTTATCTGTGAGAACTCCTCACTTTTAATTTATTTTCTAGTTGAAATATATACTAGGATGCAGACGGTGCTTAGCAGCACCCGACACCCGTCGTCTACAAATCATGGATGGCTTGTTTGTTTGATTGGTGTGTTGTGAAAATTGATTGTGTGGTGTAGATTGAATAAATATTTTATAGTTAAAAGTATAATTTTTAACGTGTATATAAAATAAATATTTGTAAACAAATCGGATGGTTTATTTACGTACACCCATTTGACTGATATTGATTGGGACGATAAATTTTACATATCACCCAACTGCACAAATAAAAATCTGTGTTTGTTGATTTGAAACCCCACACGAGTATTGGGATGATATTTGACATACACTAATCCCAATTGTTTAGTTATATGTCAATCGATGGGTTGACAGACTGTGTAAGCGTTAATTATTTATATTTAATGCTTATGTAGTTGTGTAGTGCACTCTGGATGATGGTTGATGATTTATCGTTGCTATTATATACATGTGTTGTAGGGAATCCATATAATTTACATTATATGGTAATTGATTGGGCCTTGTTCCAATTTGGAAAATAAGGAATATTATAAAAGAAAATTCATATGTTGAATAGAAAGAAAATTCATGTGTTGAATAGAAAGAAAATTCATGTGTTGAATAAAAAGAAAAATTCATGGGTTGAATAGAAAGAAAATTCTTGTGTTGAATAGAATAAAAATTCGTGTGTTGAATAGAAAGTAAATTCATGGGTTGAATAGAAAGAAAATTCATGTGTTGAATAGAAAGAAAATTCATATGTTGAATAAAAATATAAATTCATGTGTTAAATAAAATATATATTCATGTATTGAATAAAAATATATATTCATATGTTGAAGAAAATATTCATTTGTTGAATAGAATAACGAAGTTATTGAAATATATAAAGCCGTGTTGATTAGATATGCACCATTTTGACCCGAACGATATTTATATCGATTATATTCGTTTTTAAAATGAATATAGAAAAGGAAGTAATTTCAAAATATAACGTTTAGAATATGAAGTTGAAATCGTTTCGAAAACGAATTTAAAACGATTTATAAAATATGTTTTAAAAGGAAATTGACAAAATATAATATATATATATATATATATATATATATATAATGGCCTGAATAGAACGCGCCGCGCTATGGCAGTTCCCGAATTTCGACCATTGACTTCGAATGGATATTACGGGAGATCCGACCGTCAGATTCTCCTAAAACCGGAACCGTTGGGTTCGTATAGAAAAGGGCTTCCTAAGAATACAAGAAATTAGAAATCTAACGGTTGGATTTGGAATTATGTCCAAATCAAATTTGGAAAAGGTCGGTGTAAGTGCAGTTCGATGGCCGTTGATGGAAATTGACTGTACGGGCCTTGATAAAATTATTAAAAGTAGCAATAATTTGTGTAAAATCATAAGAAATGATTTGGAAAGAATTGGGATGAAAAACTTCATATTTGGAAAGATAAAAGTAGATTTTTATCGAAATGAACTAGTTTTGAACTTGAATTATAATCCCATTTATTTTTAAAATAAATAAAGTGGATTTGAAAGGGGTTTTAAAAGTAACCAGAGTTTCCAATAATTGAATTGGAATGGATTTGAATCGAAATTGTCTTTGGAATATTTCGATGTTGGATTTCATGATTATACAGATATTGTTATGGAAATTTGAAAGATATATTTATATCGTTATTTCCAATACGATATTTGTTGGTCGTAGAATTTGTTATTGAATATAAGCTGATATATTTTCTATTCAGAGCCTTGTATTTAAATATCAAATGGGAATTGGGTTTGTTGTGAATTGTGTTTCAATGACGTTCGTTCTTTAACCCGATTTACAATGAAGTGTGATTTTGGGTTTATAGTGAACCGTGTTTTAAATGACATTGGTTCTTTAACCCAGTTAAAGACAGGATATGATTTCCCAAGTTAAATAATCATTGAAAGTGATTTTTGGGAAGATTAAAACCAAGTGGAGTTTTAATGAATCTTTAATTAGATTGAAATGATCGAGAATGGAGTATCACCAGTTTTGCTCCAGGCGATAGTTAAATCTTTAATTAGATTTGAACCTGAAATGGTAATTGAATTTACCAATAACACCGTGGTGTTAGATATGAAGTATTACCAGTTTTACTTCATAAGATGAATAGGTTGGGATTGGGAAATTTAAAACAAATGATTACTTCGGTAAGGTTCGTTAATCCCGACTAGTTTGGATAAACCATAATTTGGTTTGAACTGATATTCAAAAGAAGATTAAAGAATAAATTTAAAGAATTTATCTTTGATAAAATTAATGGGAACCTTTCCCAAAGTATAAGAATATTGGAATAAAAGAATATTCTGAATTGGAATGAGGCGTATGTTGTGTTTATGTAACACTTATTTATTATATACGCGAGTTATTCAGAAAGACCGGGTTTATCCCATTCTGAATAACTGATTCGACGATGTGTCGAGGATGAAGACGGTGGTCGAAGACCGGAGATCTTCACATCGTTTGGATAATTACTGATGATCTTGATTGGGCTGTACACCCAAGAGGAGGGAATCGGTTGGTGATCGTCCAGATGTACTTGGAGATCGATGGATATGCGAGGTACAAGGTGCCTCCGGTTTCATTCAGACCCAGAACGAACTTGTAAATGGACCGTGTGTCTGACATTGGATTTTATTCTGTGTGACTGATTTCTATTAAATATATATTTTTTTGGCGGCGGAGAATTTATTCTCTTGCTTAACGCCCTTCTCTGAGACGTACGAGCTCAGAGGTTATATATTGATGGGTATCAATCGCATAGAGTGAATTGCCTGTGTGGCATGCCTAAGTGGCAAATGATCAAGGCTTTTGTTGAAAAGCAGAGTCTTGTGGTTGATGATCAAAGCACCGCCTGTGTGGCATAGCTTTGTGTAGCATTGATTCGTGAGCCTCACACCCCGGTTGTGAACCAGAAAAGGGAGAGGACTTCAGGGAGGACATGCGTCTCTTTCTAGCTAGAGGTGATGTCAGTGACCTACCAGCCCTGACATTTATATTATTTTCACCTGTGTGGTTGTTGGAATGCGAGGCGCCTCAGATATGGAGTCATTTTGCCCATTTACGCCCCATAGGGCGGGGGGACATAGTGTCCAGGGTTTAAGTTTAATCCACATCGAGTGGACCGGCCCTGTCGCTCCAAGGCTTGCCTGTGCACTTGCCTGAGACATGGTAGGCTCGATTGTCTCGAAGCGGTGAGGACGATCCCTTGCCTCAGTTCACAGACGAAAATCCAACTTCCAATATGTGATATTTGCGATTTTTATTATAGAGCCTAGTATTGGCAACATGATATATGGTACCCATGCCGTCTAGGATTGATACATTTATATTTGAAGTTGTTTTGTACACTATGCACTTATAATAGTATCAAATGATTTGTTTTAACGTACCAAGCATGTTTGGCTATTATAAGGGAAAACCCTATCCTCCGGCTTGTGTTGCATTGTGTGATGGGACCTGGGTCTTACAATAGCTTCATTTTTCCAAAAAGCATTGCGCTGTTTTGTTATATGCACTGGTATTCTTGGGAGGAAACCCGTTCCGTGTTATACGGCGTGGTCCCTTGATATATCTGATTTAAAGTAAAGTTTTAAATAACTGTTTTAGTTCTCACACCAGTCACATGACTGACCTGGAGTTTATTGTTTTAACCTAAACTATGGGTGCCCTTATTTTGACACGGGCAGCTAGTAGTTTTGGGTTTTGCGGATTTATATTCACAGGAACCTGGTTTACAGCTGGAATGATATCCGGAAAGCTCTGTATCCGTATATTCTTTTCAGTTGTGTTTTGTATTATTTTCCGCTGCATTGTAATTTGTAATTCTCTGATATTTATCGAATGTGTTCTATGTATATTCATGTATTCTGATGGAATTGTTGTAATAAACAATAAAATGTTCTTCTGTTTGTGTTCCGATGTGGCTTGTTCTCAGTACAATCCGTGCTTTCCTTACCGGGGAAGTTCGGGCCGTAACACTATTAAATATACTTTGTTAGACATTCTTTTTTACAGGTCGTCCTGGGACTGGACAAACCGAAGGTACTATTATGTAAACCCATCTTAGGTAATTTCTACCCAGGATTTGCCAGAACAACCCTTGCATAAACTCCGTCTTCAATTATCTTCATAATATTTGATTCGCAACGCTAATGCCCATACGGAGTGATCCTAGATAATAAATTTGATCCTGGTCTCTCTTTACTGACGATGGAAAAAAGGTCAAAACTCTAATAGTTGGTTATCTAACTATCAGAGGAAAACATCCATACACACACCGATCTTATTTCCAAATGGAATCTTTATCGATCAATCATCAATCATCATTTTTCCCTTTAAATTAATTTATCATCATTTTATCCATTTCCCCATTTTCCGTTTCCATATATCCATGAATTCTTATTTCCAAAATTTATAAAATAAATGTTATTAACATTGGAAAACAATTCCATCTCTTATTCACGCATCGCTATCCTTCCACATATATCAGTCTCTAACTGTAAACTAGTAAGAAAACAATTCCTTGAATATCAACCCCAAAGGACGAAACCAACATCCGATCGATACCCAGGAAGCTGTTCAACATTACTAATCTCCAGTCAGTTTATAATTTCCTTAAATCCATTTCTTATCTTCTTATCAAATCATTGCTTACGCAATTCTCAGATTCAACTTACGAATCCAATTCTTTTATGAAAAACATTTATTATAACAATACCATTATAATCCGTACTTCTGAAATATCTAACTTAAAAATATAACTTTTGTTCCTTAATTTAACTAAATAACTAAATAAATAAATTATTTATAAATAAATAAATTTTGATTAAAAATCGGAAAGTAAATAATATCTTTCCCGAATTTGATATAATCGAATTTCAATGCATAACTCTCTTTTGAATAAACTCTATTCAATAACTCCCTTTCAAATAAACTAATATTCGATTAACTCTCTTCAAATAACTAATATTCGATTAACTCTCTTCGAATAACTAATATTCGATTAACTTTCTTCGAATAACTAATATTTGATTAACTCTACCCGAATAACTTATATTTGATTAACTATGTTCGAATAACTTACATTTGATTACCTCTATTCGAATAATTTATTTTATTTTAACCTTATTTCCTATCTCATTCAAATTCCCATTTGAATTCCTATTTCAAGACCCAATTTTTCCTTATACATATTTTAATTTATAAAATATTTATTTTAATCCATTATTCACACTGAATGTGAATAATGTTTCTTTTATATAAACAATCAATTTGATTTTTCATTTTAAAATAATATCCCATTTCCAAATTCTATTTATACTTCTATTTATAGAATTAATTATAAAAAATCTCCTTTTAACTTTTACCACTTGAAGTCTCAATTATAATTCCCTTTATAAATGCTAAGTTAAATTTCAATTTAAAATATCGGTGTTAAAACCGATTTCCATTCCTCTATATAAATTCAGACTTATATATTCAATATACCCCATGATAAATTATTTTAATTAATTTATAAAACATTATTTATATATTTATCTTATCCATTTATCTGTTAAAACAAATTTCTATTTAAAAATCTCCTTTAAATCCATCATCTCATAGTTCTTTTATATCTTGCCAATTTCCTTTTACAATTCTATTTATTTCCCAAATAATTTCTTTTTCAATTCTATTGTTTTCCAAATATTTCTATTTCAATTCTATTTGTTTTCAAAATATTTCTATTCCAATTCTATTTGTTTTCCAAATATTTCTATTTCAATTCTATTTGTATTCCAAATATTTCCTTTTATAATTCTATTTGTTTTTGAAATATTTCCTTTTATAATATCCTATTTATTTTATAAATATTTCCTTTTATAAAATTCTTTGATTTTATAAATATTTTATTTTCAATATACACTTTGAAAAATCCCTTTTCACATTCCGGTATTTCTTATGGTATTTAAAATACCAGATAATAATACCAGTGTCATCATAATCAGTCACAGATTATATATCACATCATATATCACAATATATGAAAAACAGTATTATAAATATTGAGGAATCCAGTTGGATCCCTTCAACCTATTTCCCTGCATCCACAGATGTTAAACAACATATATAACATCAATTTCATATCGATATGAAATATTCTGATAAACAAAACAATATTTAATTAACGATTTTTATATATAACTATATCTATATTTTCAACCAATTAATTAGCAGTTCATCCAGACAAACACACACAACAATCAACCATCATTTATCAATACTGAATTACGTTTATAAAAAAACGTAAATTGGCAGAGTTAGTGAGTTTTACTCACATTGGACAGTTATCGTTAAATAACGATAATTGTCGTTGATTCAGATTAGGCAATTTATTTCGCTATAAATTGTAACGAGCTCTGATTCACTCCAAATCAGTTTCATGGTGTAGCCACCGTCCATAGGATCCCAACGGATCAGATCATTCAAAATTAAGATATAGTATGTAGAAGTTATGATGTTTACAAGTTATGACGTGAATTAAAATTCTATTTAATTGAATAAAAAAAGTAAATGGGCTTCTCAAATCTAAACAGGCCCACCTTTTCACGTTTGAACCCAAGACCGAATTCTCCTTCTCCTTCCTGCAATAACCTAACTCCAGGAAAAGTATTCGCAGCCATTTTTGCATTCTTCAATCCATCATTCTCCTTTATTTTTCTATGAAAAATCGAACGGCCTTCACCATTAAACCCTTTAATCGGCCTCTACCATCTCCACCTGAGCTCGATAAGCTCGCATGTCCCCCTCGAGACCCGCCGTTCCCCTTTCACGCACCAGCTCACAGAAAACATCGAGCTAAATTTGAACACATTTCCACCACTATGAATTCCAAAAAATCACCTTAAGTCTTCTCTTCCCATATCCTTTATTTCCATATCAACCTTATGAAACTCGTGCACTCCAGTCAATTTGCATCACCAACACCCTCACGCATACAATACAGCACTATCGACATTTTAAATTTCAGAAAATTCTCCAAAAATCATAATCGAAGCTACTCGCCTCCTGAATCACGAATCCAAACTCGAATTATCTCATTGATGCCTCAATTTATCACCTCGACAAGCCCTAGAAGTTGCTGCTCTACACGTGGCGAGCAAAACCGAGTTCGAAACTTGTAAAACACATATGAACTTGAAGAGAAACCAAAAAGGAATTCAAAGATATAAGTTTTACTAATTTAGGAATTTTATTTGGTTTGTTATAAATTTATGAGGCTTGAAATCTTTTTAGTGGAAGGGAAAACATACGACGCATTTTTCTGTTGACCATAGGAATGAAATTCTAGGTTTAGAGAGGATATGTGCTATATTTATAAGGGTAGATAGCTTCTAATGTAAGCTTCCTATTTTATTTTATTAATTTACAAAATATTGCTACCTGTATTTGTCTTCTAAAAATCCGCATGATCACACACGATATCCAAAAATCATGAAAATGGGCATGCAGCTACAATTTGACATTACAGACCCAACGAAACTTGTTTCATTGAATTCCGAGTCCGTTTGCTCACATGGCGTATTTTTACATTCAAATTATTGACTATTTTTCACATTAAAATCCCGTACGACCACAAGTTAACTCCAAAAATCACGAAAATTGGAATCTAACAATAACTTAATATTCCGGATCCAACAAAATTAGTTTCGTCGAAAATGGAGCTCGTTTGCAAAAATGACTATTTTTAAAGCTCTAAATAAACCCATTTAAATATAAATATATTTAAAACAATTTAATTTGATATAAATAAATTAATATTATCGTATGTATTCACATAGAACATAATACAGCTCCGAAATATTCCTATCTTAATTTATAACTCAATATTTCAAATCTAGATTAAATCAGTATTCAGTTTATATTGAAAATCCGTTTATAATATAAATAAATCGTTATAAATTATAAAGGAATTCCATAGAGACTTTTCAAAAATTTGATTTGAACATAACTTACAATCTACACGACGAACTCTCGATTTTTCCCTTCCATTAGAAAAATATAGCTCACCAGCTCTGAACGTTTCTTGTTTTACAGAAATCCGGCTTAAAACGGATTCTGTATATTCGTTTAAAGTTTGAACTACCAAATTACGAACTGTTGCGCTATTTCGAGCTCGATTAAAATGATTATATAAATTATTCGTTCAACTGGCATTTATAAATAAATTCGTTAATATAATTCAATTCTAAATTGAATTATGTATTTTAAATTGTCCAATTCACACGAATTCTGTTATTTCTGATTATTTCAGAAATAAATATATTATTTTATTATTTATATTAATTAAATATTATTTAATTAAACAACCATTTAAATCTCTAAATCACTTTTTTTAAAATTAAATAAATTATTTATTATACCATAAAAAGTACTGTACGTTACATTCTTCCCCCTTAATATAATTTCGTCCTCGAAATTGCTAAGGTAGAAAACAAACCCTGTTAACTGGGTTAAAAATTATTTGTTTACTGCTTAACTCTAGTTTCACTAAAAATTAGTAATTCATTTCTATTAACGAAAAATTTTAAAATTCCTAAAAAAATTCTAACACTTGAAATTTTCGAAAAATTTCGCCAGCGTCTCCTTCGGACGGCTCAATCGATACAACTATAACTCGCCTCTTTTGGCCTTCTCTAACCCAAAAGAAAATCAAACAGCCAAGCGGCTTGCCAAATCAGCTCATAAAAATTTCATACTCCATATAAATAAACTTGTACCTTTTTGTTGGGCATATCATTATATCGTTTCCATCTGCTATCATGTCCGCATATACAAATGCATTCCCAATCAATTTCCAGTCAATACATTCTCAACACAATCATTCTCTTATAACCCGACCAAATTCCATTTCAAATTCAGGTTCCATCTTTGTTTCCAAACTCTTAACCCACCAATCCAATATCATTTCAAATTCCTGTCTCACAAATCCAATTTTTTCTCGATATCCTTCTAATCCAATTCAATTTCAATTTGCTTTCACAAATTTCTATTTAAATTTATTTTAATTCAAACAATCTTTTCCTGGAGTTTTAAAAAACTTTTCTTTTCACAAAAAAAATCAAATATTTATTTTTGAATTTCAAAACAACTTGTTTTCCCAAAATAATTCGAAACTGTATCTTTGGTAGTAATTTGTCACTTAGAACTCGAAAATGAACACTAATGATGTGGCCAGCATCATCAGAATCATTTCCCAGTGATCGAAGTGAGTTAAATACTATAACACTTCAAAAACCATTTATAAACATTACCATTTTGAAATCTATTTCAAAATATCATTCACACTGCTTGTAAAACAATTTAAAATCTCC
This sequence comes from Allium sativum, assembly GCA_030737875.1. NCBI lineage: Eukaryota > Viridiplantae > Streptophyta > Magnoliopsida > Asparagales > Amaryllidaceae > Allium > Allium sativum. The sequence goes on from CM060919.1 coordinate 345,164,050, forward strand.
CATGATTTTAAATTCTCATATAACTAATACATATCCATTTACAAACACTTTTTTACATTTCTAGAGTTTTAATTTCAATTCTGATTTTAAATTCAGATTTAATCCATTTGATTTCATATACTACCCTTATATGAATCCCAATTGGCTATTTACATAACCATTTTACTTTTATAATCTCATTTGACTATATTAACAACCAACATATCATATATATTATAATATTTCCAATATTAATCATTCTTTTATATCAAAATATAATTAGGGTAAAATTATTTCATTTACCCTCTTTTCAAAACATACCGTGTCTGCTCATCGTACTTGAGTGCTTAGAAACCCCTACCGATACAGTGGATCAAACCGATCAATCAGAACTCATAAACAACTCAACCAATAAATCTTCACAATATAAAACAATTTTTATAAAATCTAAAAATACGTTCACTCGTACATACACACACTCAACTCAATCTAGGGTGTTGCTAACCCCATCTCTGCCGAGTCACGTCACAGAGCCAAGGTAATCACTTAACCTTCAGCTCTGATACCATTGTAACGAACCGTATTTTCGGTAGGCTTTTCAACCATCCCTCCAACCCAAGTCAGCAGGCTAACCTCCCACTGTGACTTACAGAGGTACCCCAGCACCATGTTTTACGGCCAGCCTCTCAACTAGACCAACCCCCATTTTCGGGACATGTAAGGGTAAGAGTCTCCCGTTCGCCACCTAACGCGAAGCGAGAACCCCCTATCATGCATCTCCCAGCTTATGCCATCGACATAAACTGGTGTGAGTAAACAATTTAAAAAAGTTTGAGAAAATAAACGATATCTCATAAGACCACACCGTATACACGGAACAGGTTTTTCCCTTATGAGAATCCAAAATACTTGATTTGACTTTCAAAATCCTTTTGAAAGAAACGAAAGTCTTTATATCAAAACATAATTTGATATTATAGTAGTGTCTATCAACCACAACTCAATAATCATTAGCAAAACGCTTTTATCTCACGTTCCACATACATAATATATAATCAAAAACCGTAGGCGCTTATTGAGTAATGAATTCCAACTGGAAAGGTATGGGACCACCTTCCAACAGTGTGTCTCTAGAGAGGAATACATCGGGTTCAACAAGAACATCTTATAACCCAAGCTAAACATGACCGGTCACTCATTTCGCTTGAGTGTACTGAATGTATTATCACCAATGGTTGGGATCAGCAACCATTTCCTGAAAGGGACAACATCGAAATAGATTATATAAGTAAATGGAATTTCTCTGGATCAGATGACAATACACCCTAATTGGCAGCTAACCACTTACTTAGCCATGCGACCTACCCGATTTTAAACCATTTCCTGGTTATGAGGCTAGAGGCCATAATGTATAGATCACACCTTTATCTACTTTGAATGTCACATCGTCATACCCACCAAATCACAAATCGATTTCCACAAACATACCACAGGTATACAGCTAAGAGAAACGAATTCCTCCGCTACCAAACGTAAATACGTTTGAAGATATCAACTTACGCGATCTATTAAATATACTCTGTTAGACATTCTTCCATACAGGTCGTCCTGGGACTGGACAAACCGAAGGCACTATTATGTCAACCCATTTTAGGCAATTTCTACGTAGGATTTTCCAGAACAGCCATTGCATAAACTCCATCTTCAATTATCTTCATCGTATTTGATTCGCAAAGCTAATGCCCATACGGAGTGGTGTTCAGATAATAAATCTGATCCCGGTCTCTCCGTATTGACTACACAAAAATGGTCAAAACTCTGATAGTCGGTTATTAAACTATCAGAGGAAAACATCCATACACACACCGATCTTATTTCCAAATGGAATCTTTATCGATCAATCATCAATCAGCATTTTTCCCTTTAAATTAATTTATTATTAATTTATCCATTTCCCCATTTTCCGTTTCCATATATCCATGAATTATTATTTTATAAATTTAGAAAATATACGTTATTAACATTGGAAAACATTTCCATCTCTTATTCACACATTGCTATCCTCCTACATATATCAGTCTCTAGCTGTAAACTAGTAAGAAAACAATTCTTTGAATATCAACCCCAAAGGCCGAAACCAACATTAGATTGATGCCTAGGAAGCTATTCAACATAACTAATCTCTAGTCAGTTTCTAATTTCCTTAACTCTGCTTCTTATCTTCTTATCAAATCATTGCTTACGCAACTCTCAGATTCAACTTATGAATCCAATTCTTTTATGAAAAACATTTGTTATAATGATGGCGTTATAATCTGTACTTCTGAATTATCTAACTTAAAAATATAACTTTTAATCCTTAATTTAACTAAATAACTAAATAAAAAATTTATTTAAAAATAAACAAATCTTGATTAAAAATTGGAAAGTAAATAATATCTTTCCCTAATTCGATATAATCGAATTTCAATGCATAGCTCTCTTTCAAATAAACTATATTTGATAACTCTCTTTCGAATAAGCTCTATTCAATAACTCCCTTTTGAATAAACTAATATTCGATTAACTCTCTTCGAATAACTAATATTCGATTAATTCTCTTCGAGTAACTAATATTCGATTAACTTTCTTCGAATAACCAATATTCGTTTAACCCTACTCGAATAACTTATATTTGATTAACTCTATTTGAATAACTTATATTTGATTAACTCTATTCGAATAACTTATATTATTTTAACCCTATTTCCTATCTCATTCAAATTCCCATTTGAATTCCTATTTCAAAACCCAAATTTTCCTTGTAAATGTTTTAATTTATAAAATATTTATTTTAATACATTATTTACATCGAATGCGAATAATGTTTCTTTTATATAAACAACCAGTTTGATTTTTCATTTTAAAATAGTATTCCATTTCCAAATTCTATTTATACTTCTATTTATAGAATTAATTACACTTTATAGAATTAAGTATACAAAATCTCCATTTTACTTGTAACACTTAAAGTCTCATTTATAATTCCCTTTATAAATGCCAAGTTAAATTTCTATTTAAAATATCGGTGTTAAAGCCGATTTCCATTCCTCCATATAAATTCAAACTTATATATTCAATTTATCCCATGATAAATTGTTTTATTTAATTTATAAAACATTATTTATAAATTAATATTACCCATTTATCTGTTAAAACAAATTTCTATTTAAAAATCTCCTTTAAATCCATCATCTCATAGTTCTTTTATATCTTGCCAATTTCCTTTTATAATTCTATTTATTTCCCAAATAATTACTTTTTCAATTCTATTTGTTTTCCAAATATTTCTATTTCAATTCTATTTGTTTTCAAAATATTTTTATTCCAATTCTATTTGTTTTCCAAATATTTCTATTTCAATTCTATTTGTTTTCCAAATATTTCCATTTATAATTCCATTTGTTTCTGAAATATTTCCTTTTATAATATCCTATATATTTTAAAAATATTTCCTTTTATAAAATTCTTTGATTTTAAGAATATTTCCTTTTATAAAATCCTTTGAATTTATAAATATTTTATTTTCAATATACACTTTGAAAATTCCCTTTTCACATTTCGGTATTTCTTGTGGTATTTAAAATATCAAATAACAATACCAGTGTCATCATAATCAATCACAGATTAAATATCACATAATATATCATAATATATGAAAAAAAACAATATTATAAATATTGAGGAATCCAGTTAGATCCCTCCAACCTATTTCCCTGAATCCACATATGTTAAACAACATATATAACATTAATTTCAAATCGGTATGAAATATTCTGATAAACGAAACAATATTTAATTAACGATTTTTATATATAACTATATCTATATTTTCAACCAATTAATTAGCAGTTCATCTAGACAAACACACACAGCAATCAACCATCATTTATCAATACTGAATTATGTTTATAAAAAAACGTAAATTGGCAGAGTTAGTGATTTTTACTCACATTGGACAGTTATCGTTAATAACGATAATTGTCGTTGATTAAGATTAGGAAATTTATTTCGCTATAAATTGTAATGAGCTCTAATTCACTTTGAATCGGTTTCAAGGTGTAGCCACCGTCCATAGGATCTCAACGGATCAGACGATTCAAAATTCTAATACAGTATGTAGAAGTTACGATGTTTACAAGTTATGACATGAATTAAAATTCTATATAATTAAATAAAAAAAGTAAATGGGTTTCTCAAATCTAAACAGGCCCACCTTTTCACATTTGAACCCAGGACTGAATTCTCCTTCTCCTTCCTGCGATAACCCGACTCCAGGAAAAGTATTCGCAGCCAATTTCGCATTCTTTAATCCATCATTATCCTTTATTTTTCCATGAAAAATCGAATGACCTTCACCATTAAACTCCTTTACTCGACCTCTATCATCTCCACCTGAGCTCGACAAGCTTGCTTGTCCCCCTCGAGACCCGCCGTTCCCCTTTCACGCAACAGCTCACAGAAAATATCGAGCTAAATTTGAACACATTTTCACCACTATAAATTCCACAAAAATCACCTTAAGTCTTCTCTTCCCATTTCCTTTATTTCCATGTCAACCTTATGAAACTCGCGCACTCCAAACAGGTTGCATCACCAGCACCCTCACGCACACACTACAGCACCATCGACATTTTAAATTTCAGAAAATTCCCCAAAAATCTAATCGAAGATACTCGCCTCCTGAATCACGAATCCAAACTCGAATTATCCCATTGATGCCTCAATTTATCACATCGATGAGCCTTAGAAGTTGCTGCTCTACACGCAGCGAGCAGAACCTAGTTCAAAACTAGTAAAACACATATGAACTTGAAGAGAAACCAAAGAGGAATCCAAAGATATAAGTTTTACTAATTTAGGAATTTTATTTGGTTTGTTACGAATTTATAAGGCTCGAAATCTTTTTAGTGGAAGGGAAAACATACGACGCATTTTTCTGTTAACCATAGGAATGAAATTCTAGGTTTAGAGAGGATATGTGTTGTATTTATAAGGGTAAGTAGCTTCTAATGTAAGCTTCATATTTTATTTTATTAATTTATAAAATATTGCTACTTGTATTTGTCTTCTAAAAATCCGCATGATCACACACGATACCCAAAAATCATGAAAATGGGCATGCAGCTACAGTTTGACATTACGAACCCAACGAAACTTGTTTCGTCGAATTCCGAGTCCATTTGCTCACATGGCATATTTTTAAAGTCAAATTATTGACTATTTTTCACAATAAAATCCCATACGGCCGCATATTAACTCCAAAAATCATGAAAATTGGAATCTACTAATAACTTAATATTCCGGATCCAAAAAATTAGTTCCATCAAAAACGGAGCTCATTTGCAAAAATGTCTTTTTTTAAAGCTCTAAATAAACTCATTTAAATATAAATATATTTAAAACAAATTAATTTAATATAAATTAATATTATCGTATATATTTACATCGAATATAATACAACTCCGAAATATTCTTATTTGAATTTATAACTCGATATTTCAAAACCAGATTAAACCAGTATTCAATTTATATTAAAAATCCGTTTATAATATAAATAAATCTTTATAAATTATAAAGGAATTCCATAGCGAATTTTCGAAAATTTGATTTGGACACAACTCACAATCTACACGACAAAATCTCGATTTTTCTCTTCCACTAGAAAAATATAGTTCACCAGCTCCGAACGTTTCTTCTTTCATAGAAATCCGGCTTAAAACGGATTCTGTATATTTGTTTAAAGTTTGAACCGCCAAATTACGAACTACCGCGCCATTTTGAGCTCGATTATAATATAAATTATATGTTCAGCTGACATTTATAAATAAATTCGTTAATATAATTCAATTCTAAACTGAATTATATATTTTAAATTGTCCAATTCACACAATATTGTGAATTCTGTTATTTCTAATTATTTCGAAAATAAATATATTATTCTAATATTTATATTAATTAAATATTCAATATTATTTAATTGAACAACCATTTAAATATCTAAATCACTTTTTTTTAAATTAAATAAATTATTTATTTTACCGTAAAAAATAAGGGATGTTACAACAAACTTCAGATATGTATACAAGACTTGAAAGCATGGAATAAAGAATGTGCAAAAGATGAACATTACCTAAATACACTTGAAGAACAATGTGACTCCCTTGAACATGAAATCGACTTGGATCCTGAAAATGAACCTTTATTTGATGATTACCTGCAAGTACGAAAAGAATTAAGTTCACATCAAGTGCTGAAATTTAAAACACCGAAGCAACAATCTAAAATTAAATTTCTACAGCAGGGAGACACTAATTGATAGTTCTTTTATTCTAGGATGTCTTCTCGTCGGTTTTAAAACCACATTCGAGCACTTATAAAACCAGATGGAAAACTGCTTTATAAGCTTTCTGACATTCAAGCTGAAGCTATTGCTTACTACAATGACATGTTCAATGGTAACGTAATCAATATTTTTCCTGCTTTCGAACCAATTTCAGTTATTCATTCTCATGGCTAGGAATATCTACTTCATGAAATTACTTTGGACGAGGTAAAAGATGTTGTACATTCCAATCATGACGAATCAAGTTCGGGACTAATGGAATTAATTCAAAATCTATGAATCTTCATTAGGAACACATCAAACCGGAAATGTTAGAGGCTATTTCTGACATTTTTAGATCTGGTAAGATTCCTAAAGGGGTTAACCAAACCTTTCTAACACTTATTCCTAAGGTAGATCGACCAACTTCCATTTCTCAATACAGGCCTATCGCCTGTTGCAATGTTTAATACAAAATTCTATCTAAATTTTTATGTAACAACATGAAGTGTTTTCTGCCTCATCTAATTTCCAAGAATCAATGTGCATTTATACAAGGCCGATATGTTGGCAACAATATACTTCTAGCCCAAGAGTTACTAAGCGACTTTAAGAAAAAAGAAGTCTCCAAATTTTATGTGAAGATAGACCTTCAAAAAGCATATGACATAGTTAGTTGAGAGTTTATATGCTACATTATATCAAGAATGGGTTTTCCTATGCATTTCATGAATGTTATTTACGAGTGTATATCTACTGCTACGTTTTCTATCCTAATTCAGGGGGTACCTGTTGGATTCATTTCGTTAGGGAGATCCTCTCTCGCCTTATTTGTTCTCTATTGCAATTCAATTCTTCACTTATTTGATGGATAAAGAAACTACAGTAGGAAATTTTATTCCAGCTTTTGAATTCCAACCTGTTATTACACATTTATTATATGTAGATGACCTCATGGTTTTTAGGAAGAGCTCACTACATTCAGCAAGCACATTGAAGGAGATTTTCCATCAGCTGAGCCTATATGAAGGTTTACAAGTTAATGCAGCAAAGAAAAGGATTTATTTTAGTTCTCGCTCCACTCAAACTCATGCTATACAGGAAGCTCTGTGTAACAACCCGCATTCTACGCATCGAAGGATCGTAGAATGTTTATTTCTTTCTTATACGAAGTCGTATGGTCATGTGGCTTTAGGAAATGACTATTGGGTTCATTTCCCATGTTCATGATTTTTGCCGATTTTTAAATGACCGTTTTGCCCCTAGCTGGTCTTGTTTCGTCCATAACTTTTGATTAGAAAGGAGTTTTGACTTGAAATCACTTCCATTGGATTTGAATGATGGTTTCTCTTTCCGTAGAGTGGTTACATTAGCCAAACGGACTTACCGTTTGGGAGATATGGCTGAAACAAGGTTTAGAAAGTGAAAAACAGCTTAATTGGGCTAAACCGGGTAGTTAACAGCTAGGCCCATAACCCATTTCGGGATTAGGGTTATGGGGAGGCTGATAGGGTTTGGGAAATCATTTCATTTCAGTTTTTGAGCCGCCACTTTCATTCTTGAAACCCTAGTAATGGCCTCCACTCTCTAAATCTCTTCAAAACATCTTTTTGGCTTTCCTAATCACATATTAGCAAGATCTACACCAAATCAAGGCGGATTAGCATCAAATCAAGATAGGAGCTGCTGCTAAGCATTGGAGTTTGACCCAAACAGAGAATCATTTCAGACCTATAGTTTACTTGTGGCAAAGGTGAGTGATTTGCATTGTTTTTCACTAATTACGGCTAATTATGGTAATTAGCGAAGATTAGCGAAATTATGGCTCAGAAAAATCTAGAAAAATTCATAAAATTCTAAAACATCATTTTATGCCTCTAATATGAATTTGGTTTAATTTCAACTAATTTTGCAAATCCCGGAATTTGGGGGATTAAGGGATGATTAGTGGAAATTAGCGAATTTATGCATGTTAAAAATCTGGAAAAATATTTATAAATTGCCAAATATTATTTTAGGCCTCTGTTAGAAAATTTGGCTGGTTTGGTTAAGTTTTATTAATCCTATCATTAGATTTGCTTAAACATGATTAAGAGGGATTAAGGGAAAATATGGGGTTTTTGGCTATGTTTGATCCGTTTTAACATACCTTATTGTTGTTTTGCTGTTTGTGGATGTTTATACATGTTGCTATAACTGTATGGTATGCTTTATGATTGTTTAGAATAGTTGGAATGGTTGAAAACGCCGTCGAGAGGCGAAAATAGCTTGCTGAAATGGTGCAGGTTTTCTTTGGGTCGAGTTAGACCGACCAGGGGAAGGTTTTGACCGACCGACCCGAGCTCACGACCGACCCTGTATGAAGTGTTCGACCGACTAGGGAGATCGACCAGGCTGGGCAAGACCGACCACTATGCGATGTTCAACCGACCCCATACGATGATGAAATACCGACCGACCAGGGATGGTGAAGTACGACCGACCAGGGATGTTGAAGTACGACCGACCAGGAATGGTGAAGTGTTCGACCGACCAGGGGGCAATACCGACCGACCAAGGATGGTGAAGTATGACCGACCAGGAATGGTGAAGTGTTCGACCGACCAGGGGGCAATACCGACCGACCAGGGTAGAGATGATGAAAACCGACCAGAATGAAAGGTTCTTGACCGACCGACCCGAACAGGAGGAAACCAATAACCCGAGATGCAAAGGTAGTCCAAATGGAAGTTAGAGCTCAGGATCCAATTCGGAACCAATGAGTTCACTTCATGAGTTGGGCTTTGCTGTGGAACGTGTGCAAAGGGGTTGTCGGTAATCATAACTTTGGTTCACCACTAAGAGATGGATAGTGGGCTTGTAGTGATAGTTACACGGGATTGGATTCCGTCATGGCCCAAAGTATTAGGTGACCAAAGTAGTGGATATCGTATGCTTTATGCACTGAGTGAGGGATGTGAGGATGATTGCTATGCTTGATCGTTTGACATCACTATGACATGCACACCCTCACCCCCGTTATCTTTACACCATTTGAAATGGCACCTTAGAGTGTTGTACAGTATGTAGTGCTAACTCTTTGGTTGCAGGTCCAGGTTCAGGCATGTTTTAGTCTACCTGATATTGTTCTGTTTAGATGCTTATCGCTCATACCAGGCTTTATGTCTGACCCAGAGTTTTATGTCTCCTCTTATTACTCTGGGTGCTCACACGAGCAGACTGGAGACAGGTTAGCTGGTGATGCGCGAGTAGCTGATTCGGAGGCGAGCAGGAGGCTTCCACGTATGATATATAGATATTCTCCCTGTGTCGTTGGTGGTCGCTACTTGGGCATTAGTAGTGTACCTCCTTTATCTTGCTTTTGCTTTTTGAGACAGTTTGAAAAGTTGTAATAATGTTAGCTTTGGATCATATGCTGTACTTGGATTTCCGCTGCTATGTTAGTTTGTTTTCAGCTTATGCACTGTCTCGCCTGTTTTATGTCAAGTATGTTATTATTATATTTTATTCCATGCGCTGTGAGACATTCTACAGGTTCCTTGTTAGTTCATTTCCTTCTTCCCTTTTTCTTCTGACGACCGTCCCGTGCTAACTGGACATGTGTATAGCGCACTTTTGGAGGAAATGTCGGTTGGTGCGGGGCGGGCCGTCACACTTGGTATCAGAGCTCTAGGTTGCGTAGTTAACCTAGGGAAAGACACGAGGGAGATAGTACGTATATGAGAGCGCGTATTTGTGATTACTTTGGTTTTCAAAAGCTATATATATACTATTAGTAGTATAAGAATGAAGTCGTACTGCACTAGCACCATGGGGTCGTTAATCGTTTTCTCTTTACTGATTGAACGATGAGTAGAGACACCAGGGGTGCTGGTAGAGGGACCAACCATGGGAATGCTTCTGACATGAGGAAAATGTTCACTAACTTCATGAGGGAGATGCTTAGGGATGTTCAAGGAGCAGTTCCCAATCCCGGAAATGGTGGTGGTCCAGTAGTGCAGGCGCCTAGGGTCGATTTCACCAAGTTGTGCAAGGATTATACTAACCTTGGTGGGAAGCCGTTCCACGGAACGGAGTCGGCCACTGATGTTCAGGATTGGTTGGATAGCTGTGATCGTATCTTCGACGACTTGGGTATTGAGGATGCGATGAAGAGAAGGCTAGCATCTCGTCAGCTGCAAGGGCGAGCGATGAATTGGTGGAATGCCATTAAGACAGCTACTCCAGAGGATCAAGTTACCTGGAATCAGTTTAAGACTCGCTTTTGTGATAAGTTTATTCCAGCTGCTCATAAATCAGAATTGTTCAGGAAGTTCTTGGAGCTTAAGCAGAATGGTAGGGCAGTCTCGGAGTACATCGCAGAATTCGATACTTTATCGAAATATGGATGGTCCCTTATCGATACAGTCGAAAAGAAGAACGAGAAGTTCATAACTGGCTTGGATGGGTACTTGGGGGAAAGACTTATAAACCATATCGATGAGACGTTCGAGTCTATTTTAGGAAAGGCATTAAGGTCAGAGAGCCTTTTCCCTAAGTCGAAGACTGAGGTTGCTACGGCATTTGCAGAGGAGCCAAAGACGCAAGCAGGCGGTGAAGGCAAGAAGAATTCTCAGAACAAGAGGAAGCAGAACCCGACCAAGGATGGTCAGAATAAGAAAAATAAGAAAGATGGCGAATGCTTTAGTTGTGGCAAGAAGGGCCACTATGCCAGAGATTGTCGAGAAAAGCCTGGGGAAAGGAAGTGCTTTAACTGCGGCCAGGCGGGACATCATAAGGATGATTGCCGACAACCTCCTAGGGAGAAGCAGATTGTGAAAGCGTATGCTATCAACGCTGTTCCTTCTTCGTCGAATGCTCCAAGTGCAGTGCAGAAGGGAAAGGGTGTCGTTATAAAAAGTATGCTTCCTATTTAAGATGTTTCTGTTCGGGTATTGTTTGACAAACCCGATATAGTCGATAGACCTCTAGTTGTGACGAACCCGATTGGTGGTTCGACTAACCTTAGCATGATTTGCCGTAACGTGGTCTTATCGAGTCATGGATGTATGTTTGTTTGTGTTTGCTTTGTTTAGGCTTTACTGGGTTTAGCATTATTTTGGGGAGTCGATCTACTCCAAAGGAATAGGGTGGTATTAGGTACCTACCTAGTGATGGCGATAGTAACTGGAGTTAAGGAAGCTAAGAGGTTATCGTTGTAATAAGTTCTAGTTGTCTCTGGGAGGCAAATGAGTACTCCAGTGCTAGATTTTTTTGCTAGTATCACCTCACGTGGGTTGTCCGAACTCGGAGGAGATGTTCCTTGGGTGCTTGTCTGATATTGGTTTAGGCCTTTGGGGCTTGTACTTGGGGAATGTCGATTTCGACTAGGATGGTTTGCATGAGGGGTAAATAGTTGTTGTGATTTTTCATTGGATGATATCTTGGTTTACTCGAGGAGTGATGGGCAGACAGAACATGATGAGACTGTTTAATGGTATAGACTGCCCAGAGTTAGACTCGATAGGGTTATGAGATTGCTCGAGTGGGACTCAGGAAAGATGCAAAGTAATGGATTGTTTAGGACCCTATGTTGATGTTCTCTATTGGATAGTAGAACTTTGAAGGAATATGATGTGTTCATTGATCATGGAAGATACAACGAAGATTAGGGCGATTCAAGTTGGACTTGAACTCGTAAAAGAAAATGGGTGTTCGTTGATCTTGGTGATGCAACGAATAGGGAGACGACTCACGTTGGACTAGAGTTTGTCACTAATGGATACTCAAGACTGGGTCTGAGTTATAGATTGACTCGAGTTGGACTCGAGAAGGCTGCAAGGAATTGGATTCGGCTTGAGTTGGACTCGAGAGGGCAGCAAGATAATGGATAGACTTTGGTTGGACTCAAGTATTTTAGGCGGACTAAAAGCAGGGGTATCTGGGGACGCCCGTTACCCTGGATCCATTGGACGTGATCTAGTTATCCTTGGAGGATAAACGTACGTTGGACGTACGGTAGTCCGTAGGGAGGCGGGGCTTCCATTGGCCTGGGATTGGTTGGACCAGTCAAGTAGGCATCGGTGCATGTATGAAGGCTGGGCTTCCATTAGTTATTGATGTTGATTGGACCAGACATACTAGAATCGACATATTGGGATTGGTTAGACCAATCATGTAGGTGTCGATGTGTTTATGAATTTAGCAGGTGATAGGTGGACTTGTTTGATGGATGTTATGGTTGCTATGTTTGTTCCTATCTTTCTTCTCTTGAGTAGACTATCACCTGTAGGGTTCCAGCGATGGGGAACAAAGTGATTGTAGTAGGACTATGAGCCAGTGCAGTAGAGTCATTATGACTCGAGGGGCAAAGTGGACATAGTAAAGGATTAGTAAGGCTATGAGCCAGTGCAGTGGAGTTGTTATGACTTCATGGGGCAGAGTGGACATGGCAAAGGACTAGTGGCTATGGATCAGTGCAGTGGAGTCACCATGACTCCATGGGGCAGAGTGATCATAGTAAAGGATTTGGGTGCGGTAATAGTTGCATTGAGTAGGAGACATGCCAGTCTAGAGGTTATGTTTCTAGGATGGAAGCAACTAGAGTATATCACAGGATATGATTTCAGGCCCAAGGGTGAATTGGATTCAGAAACACTAGTAAGCTTGACGATTAGATCGATTTTGATTGAGTGGATTGGTTCCAGTTAGAAGGACGATCCTAATCTATTGGAAACCATCTGTAGGGTAGAGATGGGTATCGATGGAAAGAGAATGATCAAGTAAGGATTTGATCGAGAAGGGTGGCTTCGAAAGAATAAGGGACTAGTTGTACCCAACGTAGACGGACTGAGTGATGAAGTGCTTAGAGAATATCATCACTCGAAATTGACTATACATCCCAGTGGTAACAAGATGTATTGAGACATGGAGCAGATCTACTACTGGGAAAGGATAAAGAAAGACGTTGGGAAGTTTATGTCCAAATGCATAAATTGCTAGTTAGTAAAAGCTGAGCAAAAGAAGCCTAGTGGTTTGTTACAACCATTAGAAATTCCTAAATGGAAATGAGAACAAGTCTCAAATGGATTATATTGATAGTTTACCAAGGACTATGTCAGGTCATGATGGTATTTGAGTGAATTGTATATTAGAGAATGAAGGCTACCCAAGATAGGCAGAAGACTTATCTCGATAAGAGACGAAGAGATTTGGAATTCTTCGTTAACGACTTGGTGTTCGTCAAGATCTCTCCATTGAGAATGTGATTCAGATTGGTTGGAGAGGTAAGTTAGCACCAAGATTTGTTGGCCCATTCCCAGTCCTCGAACAAGTTGGGAATTTGGCGTATAAAGTAGAGCTACCTGACTAGATGGCGGGAGTTCACAACGTATTTCATGTTTCCCAGTTAAGGAAGTTTGTGCAAGACCCTAATGTGGCTATTTCACCAGATCAGTTGGACGATATCGAGGTTGAACACGAGGCGGTTGAGAACAGCAAGCCTATGCGTATTGTTGGGAACGATACGAAGCAGCTTCGTAGGAAGGCGGTGAAACTAGTCAAAGTCCAGTGGGGTGAGAATGAAAAAGACTGTACTTGGGAAACAGAGGAGGATATAAGGAAGAAGTATCCAGAACTCTTTGCCTGGTAAGGTTTTGATAGTGATAGTTTCTTCCCTTGTTAGTAAACCGCATGCTAGGATAGACTTGTTTTGCATGTTGATCGTTGTTTTATGGTTGATAGGCATGCAGGACCCTTTGTGTGTTTTGGTTAGGGAATTTCGGGGGCGAAATTTCTTAAGGGGGGGGGGGGGGGGAATGTAACAACCCGCATTCTACGCATCGAAGGATCGTAGAATATTTATATCTTTCTTATACCAAGTCGTATGGTCATGTGGCTTTGGGAAACGACTATTGGGTTCATTTCCCATGTTCATGATTTTTTCCGATTTTTAAATGACCGTTTTGCACCTAGCCGGTCTTGTTTCGTCCATAACTTTTGATTAGAAAGGAGTTTTGACCTGAAACCACTTCCATTGGATTCGAATGATGGTTTCTCTTTCCGTAGAGTGGTTACATTAGCCAAACGGACTTACCGTTTGGGAGATATGGCTGAAACAAGGTTTAGAAAGTGAAAAACAGCTTAATTGGGCTAAACCGGGTAGTTAACAGCTAGGCCCATAACCCATTTCGGGATTAGGGTTATGGGGAGGCTGATAGGGTTTGGGAAATCATTTCATTTCAGTTTTTGAGCCGCCACTTTCATTCTTGAAACCCTAGTAATGGCCTCCACTCTCTAAATCTCTTCAAAACATCTTTTTGGCTTTCCTAATCACATATTAGCAAGATCTACACCAAATCAAGGCGGATTAGCATCAAATCAAGATAGGAGCTGCTGCTAAGCATTGGAGTTTGACCCAAACAGAGAATCATTTCAGACCTATAGTTTACTTGTGGCAAAGGTGAGTGATTTGCATTGTTTTTCACTAATTACGGCTAATTATGGTAATTAGCGAAGATTAGCGAAATTATGGCTCAGAAAAATCTAGAAAAATTCATAAAATTCTAAAACATCATTTTATGCCTCTAATATGAATTTGGTTTAATTTCAACTAATTTTGCAAATCCCGGAATTTGGGGGATTAAGGGATGATTAGTGGAAATTAGCGAATTTATGCATGTTAAAAATCTGGAAAAATATTTATAAATTGCTAAATATTATTTTAGGCCTCTGTTAGAAAATTTGGATGATTGGTTAAGTTTTGTTAATCCTATCATTAAATTTGCTTAAACATGATTAAGAGGGATTAAGGGAAAATATGGGTTTTTTGGCTATGTTTGATCCGTTTTAACATACCATATTGTTGTTTTGCTGTTTGTGGATGTTTATACATGTTGCTATGACTGTATGGTATGCTTTATGATTGTTTATAATAGTTGGAATGGTTGAAAACGCCGTCGAGAGGCGAAAATAGCTTGCTGAAATGGTGCATGTTTTCTTTGGGTCGAGTTAGACCGACCAGGGGAAGGTTTTGACCGACCGACCCGAGCTCACGACCGACCCTGTATGAAGTGTTCGACCGACTAGGGAGATCGACCAGGCTGGGCAAGACCGACCACTATGCGATGTTCAACCGACCCCATACGATGATGAAATACCGACCGACCAGGGATGGTGAAGTACGACCGACCAGGGATGTTGAAGTACGACCGACCATGAATGGTGAAGTGTTCGACCGACCAGGGGGCAATACCGACCGACCAAGGATAGTGAAGTACGACCGACCAGGAATGGTGAAGTGTTCGACCGACCAAGGGGCAATACCGACCGACCAGGGTAGAGATGATGAAAACCGACCAGAATGAAAGGTTCTTGACCGACCGACCCGAACAGGAGGAAACAAATAACCCGAGATGCAAAGGTAGTCCAAATGGAAGTTAGAGCTCAGGATCCAGTTGGGAACCAATGAGTTCACTTCATGAGTTGGGCTTTGCAGCGGGACATGTGCAAAGGGGTTGTCGGTATTCATAACTTTGGTTCACCACTGAGAGATGGATAGTGGGCTTGTAGTGATAGTTACACGGGATGGGATTCCGTCATGGCCCAAAGTATTAGGTGACCAAAGTAGTGGATATCGTATGCTTTACGCACTGAGTGAGGGATGTGAGGATGATTGCTATGCTTGATTGTTTGACATCACTATGACATGCACACCCCAACCCCCGTTATCTTTACACCATTTGAAATGGCACCTTAGAGTGTTGTACAGTATGTAGTGCTAACTCTTTGGTTGCAGGTCCAGGTTCAGGCATGTTTTAGTCTACCTGATATTGTTCTGTTTAGATGCTTATCGCTCATACCAGGCTTTATGTCTGACCCAGAGTTTTATGTCTCCTCTTATTACTCTGGGTGCTCACACGAGCAGACTGGAGACAGGTTAGCTGGTGATGCGCGAGTAGCTGATTCGGAGGCGAGCAGGAGGCTTCCACGTATGATATATAGATATTCTCCCTGTGTCGTTGGTGGTCGCTACTTGGGCATTAGTAGTGTACCTCCTTTATCTTGCTTTTTCTTTTTGAGACAGTTTGAAAAATTGTAATAATGTTAGCTTTGGATCATATGATGTACTTGGATTTCCGCTGCTATGTTAGTTTGTTTTCAGCTTATGCACTGTCTCGCCTGTTTTATGTCAAGTATGTTATTATTATATTTTATTCCATGCGCTGTGAGACATTCTACAGGTTCCTTGTTAGTTCATTTCCTTCTTCCCTTTTTCTTCTGACGACCGTCCCGTGCTAACTGGACATGTATACAACGCACTTTTGGAGGAAATGTCGGTTGGTGCGGGGCGGGCCGTCACACTCTGGACTTTAAACAAGGTAATTTACCCATTCGTTACATAGGCGTGCCTCTATCAACTAATTATCTTCATTACTCAGAGTGTCAATCGTTGATTCAGAGGGTTCAAAGCAAGGTACATGGGTGGGCTACAAAATATTTGAGCTTCGATGGGTGGGAAGAATTAATTCATACTATCATTACTCTCATTGTATTATATTGGCTTTTTGTTTATTAGGTTCCTGAACAAACACTCGACAAAATTCAAAGACTCTACACAGACTTTTTGGGGAGGATATGCGCATAAAGTTGCTTGGTCTACTTTGTGCAAGCCTAAATCGGAAGGAGGTATAGGTCTAAAGCTATTTCAAGGTCTTAAAAAAGCGGCTAGCCTGAAATTGATGTGGAGATATCTATCTACTAAAATGACGTGGAGAAAATGGATGCCACACAGATATTGTCATCAGAATTTTTTTTGGAATTTACCTACTGACAACAATGCTTCCACCATTTGGAAGACATTACTTCATCTAAGAACTAGGGGTAAATAGTATTTTGAAAAAATATTGTATAATGGTAATGATACCTCTTTTTGGTATGATCCATGGATTAACTCTGCCTGCCTAATCAATCTTATTGGACTTACAAGAGTTCAGGTTATTGGTTCACCAACTGAAACTGTCAGCTGCATTATTCGAGACTCTCAACTACATCCTTCTCGGCACCTAGCTGCAGGAGAGATTGCCCACGAAATTCATGGTATTACCACTCATCCAAATATAGGTCATGATCAATACAATTAGAGAGATGAAGGGGTGTTTACCTTTCAAAAAGCATGGGATAAAGTACGTCATAGATTCAGAACCCAAGCAGGCTTACCCTGTTATCTGGCATCGACAAAGCAACAACCGTATAACCTTCATTTCCTATCTCACTTACCCAAGCATTGATTCCCACCAAATTTATATGTACTCTTTTTCCTTGTAAGACAACCACTTAGGCTAAGGGGGTTTCAAGGTTTTGACGAGGCATATAAAGGCGGTTGTATTATTGGTATTTTGAATAAAAGCGTACCAATTTTTTTTAAAAAAATATGTATATACATACACGCACAAGGCTCTCACATTAAACTGATCACTTGATGCTGGTTTTTTGGGGTAGTTCTAGGTGGGCTTCTATTACAAGTTGGGCGAAACCTCGTGTCTTAATGTACTAATTATAATGGCTCATGACACCTAGACCTCTCACATTAACCTGCCTTACTTGTAGATGCTGGATATGCCGGTCGGTTTCGGATAGGATCTTATTACAAGTAATGGTTAACCTCCTGTATATGTGTCATTAATTATAATTTAAAGCCATTAACTCATGCATATACAAACATGCATTCAAATTCCTATGGGGGCATTCAAATTCTATTACCTAATTTAAATGTACTTAATATGCAATCTAATATGCTTTAATGTTACGTAAAATTATGCTAATAATATATAATATTAAATGGGGAGTAAATTAAAACGTTCGTAAAAAAGCTACGTAATTCGATTGATATGTTAATCCTAACATAATAAAGGTGTACAAGTCAATTTCCCTACATTCCTCAATGATGACATAAATATATATTCATTAAAAAGGGAAATAACAACATATGCATACAACTTGTAACCAAGGCTTGAATGATTATTTCAATAACATAACAAAGACAAGGTTTAATATTTCTAAATACATAAGTAAAATCCTCTTTTTGGTACAAATTCACTTATGTAATTTTCATATACAAAATCTTAATACTTTAGTAATTCACAAGTAATATGTTCAAACGATCTATTTTAGAAATAAATGCTTAAACCTATTCAATTTGCAATACGCAAGTCCTTAAGTTTTTGCAACCATAATATACATGTATATGAATTTATAGAACTACAATAAGAGAATTAGACCATATTCAGGAGTCATACCAACACCCAAATACCTTTTCTTCCATTACATAAATAATCCAAACCCAACAATAATTGGTTGACCATTTCTTCATACAAACATAAATATTGGAAGATTTGGGGGATTTAATATTATTTTCTTTTCATATAAATAAAAATATTTCTAGGCATTCAAACAAAAAAATATAGGAAAATAGTACTTATAGGGTTTCCACTTACTTTAATTCGAGATAGAAAAAAAAGATGCATTATTGAATTGAATCTGGATTCAGCCTACGAAACCAT
Source organism: Allium sativum (assembly GCA_030737875.1). Lineage (NCBI taxonomy): Eukaryota > Viridiplantae > Streptophyta > Magnoliopsida > Asparagales > Amaryllidaceae > Allium > Allium sativum. The sequence continues at coordinate 345,182,932 of CM060919.1, forward strand.
ACTCCATTCCTTTTATAATATAAATATATATATACACATATATAAGAACTAGAGTATAATATATATATATATATATATATATATGTGTGTGTGTGTGTGTGTGTGTGTGTATAAACCAAATTCCAGAATCCTAAACCTGTAGAGAACTTAGATTAGAGAATATAGAATGAAGATGAGAGAGAAAGAAGAGATCCTAACCTTTCTCTGGAATTGACAATGGCAGAAGATGATAATAAAGGCATATAAATGAATAGGAATATGGTTTTGTGTGTGGCTAGGGAGCTCTTTTTATACTTTGCAATTGTAAGTGTACACTATTAGATTTTATAGATTACATCTGGATGGTCTAACTGATGCAATTTGTATAAAACTCTCTAACAAAACATACATCAACCAACCTCTTTTCCCAGGAGGGTTATCGATCCCCTCTATAGGAGGGCGGTCGACCCCCAATTCGACCCCCTCCTATAGGGGCAGTCGACCCCCAATTCGACCCACTTCTATAGGGGCGGTCGACCCCCTTCTAGGGTCCGTTGGAAGGATTCAATTCTCATGTGACTATTCTAATTACTTTAGTTTATTGCTATGATTGATTTCCTTATATTTATTATCTTTGTCCCCTTCAATCCACTTGGAATATTCTTTCATGCCAAAATATACTTAAATATATTGTGGTTTTATATTTAATCTATTTCAATTTCAAAACTTGTATGTTAATATTTACGCTCAACTTGTTATATTAATATATTTTACATACGGACTCCGTTTTCAATAAATAAAATATGAAAACAAATTATAATCTTGCCACGAATGCAATAACAATACTTTCGTGGCCTAATTCCCAGTTATTAAAAATTATATATTTCATCCCATTAATTCATTAGTGGTTATTATTATTTATTTTAAATTTAATTATCTTATGTTTAATTAAGGCTTACTTTATGGGGTGTTACACCTGCGTTGTTTGGTCTTTCTTTAGAGGATTGGTCGGACCTTTTGGGGTGCACCCATCTTTTCTTATTCTTCTCCGTGCTTGGTGTTTTGACATGATGGGTAAGAATCTTAGGTAGATTCTTCGCTGACTTATCTCTTGTCTCATTTTCTGGCAGCTCTTGTGCGGTCATAACAAGGTGGTTTTTGACGAAACCCCAATGCTTGCAGCCACTATCATTCGAAAGTTACCAACATTGTTTATTTCGCTTTCCGAGGTAGGCCCTTCATGTGCTACCTCAATTCCCAATTCGTTACTTTGCCTGTTCTTTCTCCATGTGTCGGTCCTCTCGCACTCGTATGGGTGTTGGGTAATGTGTGTGCTTTGTTTTTTCCTTGGAAGGTACCTTTTGCTCTTGTTTGCTAGCGGAGTAGGTTCTTCTTTGCTTTTAGGATTAGTTGGATCAGTATGTCGGGTTTCTAGCTTGGTGCTGGATCCATTTATGGTTGGATGCGTGCTGTTTTCTAGCACCCTAGATGGCTATGGTGATTAGGCTGTTTTGCTGCCGCCTGTAGTTTGGTTTGTTTGTTTTAGTACCAAGTTTATTGGCTCTGTTTGTTTCTGTATGAGCTTTCTCTCTATGATCTTTGTTTTGGTTTTCAATTACAGTTGTGATTCACATTGTCATACCTTCTTTTTTGTGATCCATTGGAGAACGGCGGTTTTTCTCCTTTTTGTTATATACTGTCTTTTTTGTTAAAAAACAATGAATAATTATTTTTTACACTTTTATTCTTACTATAGTTAATTATTAATAACAGTAAATTGCAGTTAATGTTTTTTGATTACATTTAATAATTATTAAATATAATTAACAAACATACCATATAGGACCTACACACACCTCTATTGGAAGACACTCATCGTATGTTCCCTAACCATTAGCTCTCCCATCGTACCTTCTCCAACCTTTAACTCTATGCCTATTCCATCGTGCATCCTCCCTCAGTGACCTTCCCCACCACTGGCACCAGCTGAACTACCATTAATTGTCGTCCATCAAACTTCCTCTTCAGTAATATCTCTTATCAATGATCATAATGCTATTAATCAACCAGAATGGACATCTTGTTTAAGCATAAACCAAGGAATGTTAGGAAGTACATCGCGCTTCTTATGAAGCATACATGCTATAGAACACTCCATTAAAATACTTCAAGCTGGTTCACAAGTATGGAGTGAATATTTAGTAGGTTTCTTTTTTAATAAACCGCTATTCAAAGATTAAAGATGCTTAAAGGATCTATATAGATGAAGTCTAATATGGTAATCTTCCTTCTCCTTCTTTCTTTTGAAGAGGATAAAAGGTGATCCAATCATAATGGAAAAAAAATTGTTTATAATTAAACCATATGATTCAACTATCGATAATGTTCTTGGTAGCATGCCATCAGTTCCTGTCTGGGTTTGTATACATAATATATCGTTGTTTGTGTGGTCACATCTTGGGATCAATTGGTTTTCTAGTAGGACAGAGAAATTTTTATGCATGGATGAGATGATGGAGAGACTTGTAGGCTAGAGTATGCGAAATGCCTTATTATGGTAAATCTTGAATGTGAACTTTTTAATAATTTCATGACAAAATTGGTGGATGGAGGAATGCAGAAGATATATGTCATACATTTGTGAAAGCATGATATTTGTGGCAAGTGTAAACCATTCGGGCACACTAAAACTACAACAAAATAACCATTTTGCAACTAACAAAGTTTGTTGCAGTAGACTTTTTGCGGCTGCGAACACTAGTTTGGATAGACCCAGTTGTAATAGGCTGGTTACATTTTACAACTATTTATGACAATTGCGAGAAAGAATTGTGAAAGATGCTTTTTACAAGTGTCGAAAATAGTTGCAATAGACCTTTCGGCGAAAGCTAAAGATAGTTGCAAAATTAAGGTAATTGCTACATACATATTATAATTCGCAATTACCGGTATGTGATAATTCACTACTGAAAACAAATTTCACAATGAAATAACTAAAAACACATTATCAAATGCTAAGAAGGATAAAATTACACACAATTTTTTTTAATATACATTTCAAAATGTTTGAAATAATTGCATACAAACTTCTGACATATTGAAACACATATATACATTGACATAACACATCCAAATAACGTTTACAAAACATAATACAATACGAAATCATAAAGTCAAGATGCACATATTAATATAGTGAAATGTACTTTTTGTGCCATATGACGGAACTTGAGCATCTTGCATAACTACAAAAAAACATTGTTTAGTTTATAATATAATGACAATAAACAATAATAGCTAACTTTAAAGAATGAGATTCATTATGCATAGGTAATTTGCAAGTTGCTGCAAAATATTAATAAAAAAATTACTTTCATCCCATAAGACATGATAATGTGGTTGGCAGCTTGCCCTGTCAAAAATTACATCCAGAAATTAATAATTAATATTTGCCCACTATATTATATAGCACATTATATTCAATATACTTTCCTGAAAGCTCATGACTGTAGAAGTAAAAAATCAAACTCAGCTGAATGACAAATGCATGAAGAATCCAACTTTATTTCTGTTTTATTTCTTTACTGTAAATTTGCAATAAATTATTGTATAAACCAATTTGGACCCCTTTGCTTTTTAATCAACGTTATATAAATTTAATCTTGGTATTATAGAAAATGAAGCTTTTATTTTACAGAAGTATATGTATACATATTTCAACAATATGTTTCATTATTAGTTTTGAACAACAATAAATTCATTGTAAGCTTTCTTTTAAGTCACGTACTCTCAGATAAAACTTATATCATATTTTTCTTTGGCAAAGGCGACCGGTTTTTAAAGTGACCACAAACATTTTTTATTATAATAAATAATAAATACAATATAGTTGGAGTTAGACAAAGTATCTAACTACTACCGGTTTTTAAAGTGGACAATACACCACTTTGCTTTTTAAAGTGGACCGTCCGCTACTAACGATTTTTATCGTAGTCCGTCCACAGTCTATACAAGCTCAAAGTACTAAAGCTAGCCTAAGCGACTAGACTGCATATAGGTGGTCCGTCCACTACAACTATGCATACGTGTAAATACAAATGAATATAGAGTACAAACTTATATTATTTTATCATCCATATGTAAATATAAATGTATATATACCCTTTTCTTAGTAAATAATCTATGCACGGATTTTAGGAGGGCTCTACATATATAAATGAATATGCAAATTTACAGACTTCAAATTTAATATTTTCTGCCATATGGAAATGTAAAACAAATTCAGATTTGTTGTTTATGAATTGTTCAACTTAAAAAAATGATCAATTCTTTTTTGAAAAGAAGATAAAGTTATAGAAACATATTTCTCAATCATGCTAAGTGCAACACAACCCTTCATAAAGCATGGAGATACTAAAGAATCTAGTATGCACAACGAAGAAGACAATAGTGGCTCTATGCAATCTTCTGATACACGCAACCAAGTGCAACATATCCTTCAGGTGCAATAGGAAACCAAACCGAGAAATTATGATATCTTGTAGCATTTTCATTATCTTCACTAGTAGAAATCTCCTTTTTATTTCTAGAAATGCTCTTGGAATAGCATGACCATACTAGCTTGTATGACGCAGACCCTTCCACTCTAGCAATAATACTAGTATTGACCGTAAGAACTCCTTTAGAAGGTGGCTCATTCCTGTCATGAAAAAGATAATGACATTATTTTCCTAAATTGCTACATAATTATTATTGATAACATACATAGAGTCAGGTAGTCTCCAAGTACAACATATTGATATACACGTAAATGTGTATATTTTATCCGCATATTTATCTTATTTTATCTTTTAAATAATTGATACCGTGCATTTATAGTTGTGTTTATAGATTATTTTTGATGAATGGATTAACGCACTTAATTGTTGAAAAGCTTGAAGAATTTGTGCAAGAAGCATGTTGAATTTTAGATCTGGATTAAAGCTTGAAGACCTGAAGAAAAGTTGCTATTCAATCGCCTTCTGCTGCATATTTTAAAGAAAAGATTCAATGCTTTTCCATAATGATCACTTGAATTTGTTATTCATTCTCAAGGCAATTGGAATTGAAGCCCGCAACCTATTTTCCATGACATTTGCATGCATTCACATTGGTCTAGTTGCTAATCGGGCCAAGTTATTTGTCCCATATCATGTAATTTGCAAGGCTTCTCATTCATGCGCTGCATGCGTTCACACTGAGCTATTTGATTTATGTGTTATTTTGGAAAAGGGATTTTGTCCCACATTGTGGAGTTTGCCAAGTAGTCTTTACCATATCAGCTATAAATACATTGTATCTCATTCATTGTAAAAACACATTGGGTTTAATTCTGTAATTCTCTTCTTGGAATAAAATCATTCTTCTTCCCCTGTTTTATTTAGTTTTAGTTGTATTTTATTTATGCCTGTTAATTTCTTTTTCTCTTCTTCTTTAGCTATGTCTAGCTAATCCCCTTTGATTAGGGGGTGATGACGCTAATAGATATGATTCAACATGAATCATATAGCCAATAAATGAGGACTTTATAAATGTAGATCTGGATCTGAATCAAGGGTTAGATCCGAACCTTCATATTCTGTGTCGTTTAAGAGCTATGCTCCTTCACAAGGTATATTCGTGTTCGATCTAACAATTATCAGATTTAGATTTAATTTTAGGGTTTTAGAAATTAATTAGTGAATCTGTCCTGATAGTCTATGGTTGTTTAAGAGCTCATCTCCTGCATAGGCTATGCTTGTTTAAGAGCTCATCTCCTGCATAGGCTATGCTTGTTGTTATTTACTTATTCGTTTCTAAGAACCTAATTATCGTTGATTCATGTGTGTGATAGAAACATGAATTAGATCTATATTTATTTGTTGGCTATTGATAAGTGTGAATCCAATCTATGTCATTATCCCCTAATTGCTTTCTCTTATTATATAAATCTCTCTTTTTATTTAATTGCTGTTATTTTCGGTGTTTTCAATCAATCAAAATCCTAGAATAACTTGGTTGGATTTATTACTTAAAATATTTTTGGTCCCAGAGTTCGACACCCTCTACAACAATCCTTGTTGTTTAGGAAAGCCGAATGGATTTTACAGTTGTTTACAATTGTTTAATTTGTTTGCAAACAAATTTTGGCGCCATTGCCGGGGACCAAAATAAATTTTATTAGTAAATCCTTTGGGTTTTTTTTTTTTTTCTATTTTGATTTCCCTCATTAAAAAACATAAAAATATTTTATTCTTTTTTTGATTTGTTTTTTCCTCATTTTTTTCTTTTTATATATAGAAAAAAAATCTCTAGATTAGCTTTGATTTGGTATTGCTTATTTATACCATGATCTTCTAATTAAGAGAGGAAAAAAGTTGCAATTTTCAATTTGATTTCTTTCCCCTTTTATTGCCTTTTTATTTTTTTTGATTTGTGTTAGTTTTGTTGCTCTAAAAAAAATTCTTGCCATTTTTTTCTTTCAATTCCTTACCATTTTTTCAAATTTTCCCTTTTTCTTTCAAATTTCTTTCCTATTTCTCACATCTCTACTTTTACGATAAAAAAAATGGTTTTCCTTTTATTCTTTCCAGTTTCTCTTTTGGTGAAACAAATTATTGCTTTCCTGATTTCCATACAAGTTCTTTCCCTCTATTCATCTATTTCTTTTCCAAGTTTCTGCAATTTAAAATTAAAAAAATATCTATCCAAACTTTCTCTCCTTGCTATATATATTTCTTCTTCCACCCACTGCCACAAGGATCACTTCCGTTTTGACAAACCACCTCCAGAAACACAGTTCCTACATCACCATCTTCAATTCAAAAGGAGCCAACACGTCCACCAAGCCTTCCTCACAGTCGTCCACCATACTATACATATCACTACTCTCATCTTCAAATACCCCTGCTTCAATTCACCCATCCACACCCAAACATTCGCCTCAATCATCATCATTCCCTTTCCACGACCACACCTCTAACCAAAAAACTGTCACCATACATTCACTTCCCAACCCCACTGCACCATCCAAAGTCCACGCACAACCTGGCATCATCTTCCCAAATCCGTCATGCCTCCATCACCCAATAATCAAATCGTCCCCTTCTCAGACCTTACTACCCTACATCACCCATTCTTGTCTGCAAGTTTTAGCCTAAACTAAAACTCCTTTACAACCCACGCCCTTCCACAAAATATTCCACTCCATCTCCGACAAACACCTCAAGTCAGTCAAACAACTTTCACCGACAAAGTCTACCACCTACAACCAATACTGCAAACCCATCCACTTCTGCCTAATCATTAAACTAGACCTTATCACATCCTGACCATTCAAATATTTCTACATTCACTTCAACAATCAGCTTCAACTCACCTGCAAACTCTCCTCTTCACCCATACTCAAATCCAAATTCACGCCTGAAATCAAATACCACGCAAACCTGCCACCGAACTTCACCCTCTTACTGTCTGTTGAACCACACATCAACCGACCTCTCCCCTTTTCTGTAAGCACCCCACAATAAACTGCAAACAAGACCTCTCTATACGCACAACTAATCCATACAAACCATACTGTACACCACTGTCCAACATCAGCCCCTTGACCACCATCCATTTCCCGAACTGCACCACAAAACTTCACCGTCTATTACCAACATACATACGTGATTTCCCTACCACTGCAAATCAATATCCATACCACGCAGCATCCTCCTGCACTTCCAGTAAACAACCAATCCACAAATCCTCCGTCCATCTCCACGTGTAAACCACACACAACACTTCTCCCCAACTCCATAGTAACTTCACCTAAACCCCCAAGATCTAAAGAACTGCCCTACACCAGTGAACCGACTGCCTTCAAAAACGTCATCAAAAGTCCATCACCTCCTTCCTCAAACCGCTACTCCATCGACTTGCAGTCGGACCCAAATCTCTTCCACCGTGAATCCGTGAACTGCAGCAACACGCACCCCCTAGTGCAACACCATCACCATTAGAACTCGAACAACAAACAAATTTTACCAAATCACCTTTCACGATTTGCTGCGTGTTTTGATTTGCTGAGCCATAGTTTTGATTTGCTGCATTTGTGATTTCTTTTTGGTTTGACTTCCGTATGAAATCATCTTTCACGATTTGGGCATTTTTTAATTGTTGTGAAAACTTTTCCTAAGGAATAATTGGTGCGATTTGGGCATGTTCAAGTACCTCAATTTCAAGTGGCTCCAAAAGATAGTTTTGGTGCGGATCTTTCCAATTGAATGCGGCCCAGGTTGTTTAATTTAGGATTGGGCTAGTCTTTCTTTTTAAGTGATCCCGTTTTTGTTTTTTAAGCCCAGTTTTTATAGTTGTTAAGTTTAGTTTTTTTAATCTTTTTTCTTTTTGATCTAGGTTCTTTTTATATCTTTATTTTTTAGCGTAACTTTGTTTTCATTTTGATTTTGTGCATGAGTAATTTTTTTTTAGTTAAGTTAGCTTTTCCTTTTGGTTGAGTGAGTCTAGTTTATTTTCTTTATTTTTTTGAGTTTGTTTGCTTCTCCCTCTCTTAATTGTTTCTTTTTTTTTAAATAAAATAAAATAAAGGAAGGAGTTTAAAAACAAAGACCAAGGAGGCAAAATTCATTAAACGAACAAGAAGTTCATAACTCAAGCGATTTGCAAACAGAACTGCTAAGGAGCAATTGCACACCAGGTGGGGTGTGAACATGCTAGCGCTACTTAACTGCACTGGACGGACTGCCGATAACTGTAAAATTTTCTAAACCCTACAGGTGCTCTGCTCTAAAGAAAAATATATAGAAATTGCATGTAAAAATTTTCTGCAGGTGTCGCGGCTTGCCTGTAAGAATTTTATTTCTGCAATTTATTATTCTGTGTTTGTTCTGTGACTGAATATTTTGCCTGTTGATTTGTGGTTTAAAATTTTAAATACGAACGTGGGATTAATTGAAAAGTTTATTTTTGAAATCAAATCGAGGAATCCCCAAAGCTCATAGGACAAAATATTCGTTAAATTGACAATTAGGATTGATACTCTTAAGGTGTCTAAGGAACAGTAGAGTCTTGAACTCAAACAGGTTCTTAAACCTTCAGTTGTGTTTCTACGGTGTTTCGTGGCACACTGATAACCCCTGTCTGAACCTGGCCTAGACTTATATTCATATAATCCGAAGTTGCTAATTTTAACATATTTTTTAAAGGGCTTTCTTGAAAATGTCTCAATTCCCTTATTCCTACGGATTTTACGATAATTGTGAAAATCAATATAATCCATATAATTTTACACCAAATTCATATGGATATTTCAGTAACAACTATTGTACAAACAATTTGGATTTTACACCACCAAATTTTCAAAAATTTCAAGATAATCCCGATTGTACACCACCAAATTTTCAAAATGATGATCAACCCTCAACTCTTGAAAAACATGTTGAATCTTTACTTGAATTGAGCATACAACAAAATGAAGAAATAAATGAATTATGTAATTTATACATGTGCAACAATTCAAGTGAAAGCTTTCAAAATAATCAAAATTCGATTTCACCTCCAAATTCAAATGATTTTGATTATAACCCTTGTCAATTCAATTTTGAACTCCAAAATGAATTTCAAATTCAAAATGGAAATGCAAATCAATTTTCAAATGATTTTGGCAATGGGAATAATTTCAATTGTGGTGCTACTGAAAACTTTTGTTCTCAACAATTTCAAACTGAAAACTCTCGTGTAAATAACTATAAATTTGATTTTATTGAGAAAACGAATGTAATTGACGACTACTTGAAGTTTCGTGAGAAACAAAATCAAATCCAAACGTGTGACGATTCGAATGATATCCACCTTTGTCCACAATTAATGATTTTCAACTAACAACTTTTGAAATTGATGAAAATCTCAATGAAGTTGTTGAAAGCTCTATGATTGATTTGGATTTAAATTCTCTTGAAAACATAGACGTTAATCTTTAATTTGATCTTCCTCTCTCAAATTCTGAAAATTTAGCAACTTTAAATTGTCAACCTGACAGAAATGATAAAGTTGTTAACAACTAAGGATGACTTTGATAAGCGAAAAATTCTTGAATTAATTGACGATAAGGTTGTTGGGTCTGAAATTGAAAATGAAACATTTGAAAATTTTGAAATTCTTGAGGTTGAAAACAATGAAACTGCTAAATGTGATCTTAAGCATAATAACGATTTTTCTGAAACTGTTGAAACTCCTTGCGACCTGATCGTTTCAACTAAACCTCACTGTGATCACTTGTTTTTCAATGATAAATTTCTGCAGTATATGAACTCTTTCCGGAATAACACTGTTTTTGAGAAAACACGATTTCGAAACTTACTGAAAATTCATTTGTTTGGGTTTAACTTTAGGTTTATGAATGAACCTTTGATTAACGAAATTTCAAATATCAAAGCAAAACCGAACAATATTTCTCAAATCAAGTGTAGGGATGAGAGTGATGCACACGTCTCTCAATTTATACATCATCTGAACAAGTCAAACTTTGTTTTTGAAAATTTTATTGAACCCCCGACTCGATGACCTCTCTTTAGTTGCTATGAAAATTCAATTCGATTTTAGGATCAATTGTAAGCTCAAAATTTTAAATTTAGCAACTCAAACTTTTGAAAAAACAAAATATGTTTTTCCAAATCTGAAATGTAATATACATTCCTTTATGATTTGGTTTTCAGTACTTCAGCTGTATATCATAATCTTAATGAAGCTGATCCAATGGTCCATTGTGGATCGGTTCATCTATTCGATGACTGCGTATTTTCTACATGTGTACCCGGTAAGCCGTGCTGACACTCTTATTTTATTTCCCTTTCACTAAGATATGTCTGATTAACGACTGTGGGGACACAGTCACACTCAAGTGTGGGGGGAAATTTACATTACATCAGCAATCAAATGTTATGAACTAGGTCATTCATTGAACAAGGATTAGCTTAAATTCATAAATAACACCTTGGTTCTTGTTTGATAAGTTGAATTGTTGGGTGATGGGAATGAACATTATTTATTCATTGAGTCATAATGTGTTTTTTTAAGATGCTAGCTTGAGACTGTGCAAGCATTGGTCATGTTCTGGAGTAAGCGTGCCAACCCTTATTATACATGTTAGAATGTGCAAGAAAAAATAATAAAAAATATCAAATAATAATGATTTTGCACTTACATTTGTTGGATTTTCTGAGTTCGTTTTCATGCATAATATTTTTTCTCAATCAAATTTTCAAAATCGTAAGTTCTAAATCCTCTTGGCCCAATTAAGGAGAAATGACTCATTGTAGCATTCTTCTTCGAGACCCCACATTATTCAAACCCAAGTTTTAGTCGATTTACATCCATGTTTCGACAAGTTTTTCTTATATTGGTATACTATAGAACCTTGTATTGATTTATTTTCAAAGGTTCAAAAACGTCATTTTTTATACCAATATTACACCACACACTCCGTACTTGTTCTAAGGTAGGATAACCATATACCACATCTTATTTTATATGGGTTATCTATCTTACAAAACTTTGCTTATCATTCCTTTCAGCTTTTTATATAACATCAATCCAGACTTGTGTGTTGAATTAGGGTTATAGAAGTAGAGTAACTAGGGCACAATAATTTCCTTTCATGAAGTGTTGGTTATGATTCGCTTAGTAGAGGAGGAATCAAATGAAATAATATACGGTATCATTCCATTCCATCACCACTCATTATTCATCATGCAAAAAGAAGAGAAAAGAGAGAAAAAAATGAAATAAAGAGAGAGTCTCTCAGAATAAAATAGTCATTCATCATTCTTGATTATAAAGCATTCATTTCCATTCCATCCACATCCATCATACCGTAAATGGAAGCGAGGATTGTAGTAGAGGAGATAAAAGGAAAAAAATGTTCATATGTGCCTTAGTATTACTTTATCTTTTGTAGCCTGAAGTTTAACTAATATACTTGCCCTCTTATCTAGAATATTTTTAGAACTTACAAAAATTCTCCTTCATCTATGAATAACTCACATCCAATACATTACAGTTACATTGGTGCAAAATTATTCAAAAAAGAAAAGAAAAATAAAAAAGAATGAATAAATGATTGGGTGCACATTATCAGTGTGTAGAACTTTGGTTGACACCACGCTCTTAACCTTCAAGATAATTACAATGTTATCAAGGAATTACGGTTCAACTTGAAATTTTTTATTCATTTTTGCACCAACAATGGGATGGACAATTTGGGATTGAACCGTTATTATTGGAGTTAGGTAAAGTCCTTGGAATGTGAAAGACATAAAATATATTGTTTGATTAATCCGCGTACATAAGACGCTTTGGATTTTGTGGGTAGTATCCACTGAAAACCCTCACGAGAAAACATTCGTCCTACTAGGGACACCTAGGAGTTTAATGGCTTGTTGCATATGCTAAATGCAGTCGTGTTTCCAACGAAAATATGACATATCTTAGTTCAGTTTATTTGAGGAAGAATAAAAAGATAAGTGTGGGGGTATTTGATATACACGTAAATGTGTATATTTTATCCGCATATTTATCTTATTTTATCTTTTAAATAATTGATACTGTGCATTTATAGTTGTGTTTATAGATTATTTTTGATGAATGGATTAACGCACTTAATTATTGAAAAGCTTGAACAATTTGTGCAAGAAGAGTATTGAATTTTAGAGCTGGATTAAAGCTTGAAGACTTGAAGAAAAGTTGTTATTCAATCGCCTTCTGCTACATATTTTAAAGACAAGATTCAATGTTTTTCCATAATGATCACTTAGAGTTGTTATTCATTCTCAAGGCAATTGGATTTGAAGCCCACAACCTATTTTCCATGACATCTGCATGCATTCACATTGGTCTAGTTGCTAATCGGGCTAAGTTATTTGTCCCATATCATGTAATTTGCAAGGCTTCTCATTCATGCGTTGCACGCGTTCACACTGAGCTATTTGATTTATGTGCTATTTTGGAAAAGGGGTTTTGTCCCACATTGTTGAATTTGCCAAGTAGTCTTTGTCATATCAGCTATAAATACATTGTATCTCATTCATTGTAAAAACACATTAGGTTTTATTCTGTAATTCTCTTCTTGGAATAAAATCATTCTTCTTCCCCTGTTCTATTTAGTTTTAGTTGTATTTTATTTATGTCTGTTATTTCCTTTTTCTCTTCTTCTTTATCTATGTCTAGCTAATCCCCTTTAATTAGGGGGTAATGACGCTAATAGATATGATTCAACATGAATCACATAGCCAATAGTTGAGGACTTTATACATGTGGATCTGGATCTGAATCAAGGGTTAGATCTGAACCTTCATATTCTGTGTCGTTTAAGAGCTATGCTCCTTTACAGGGTATATTCGTGTTCGATCTAATAATTATCCGATTTAGATTTAATTTTAGGTTTTTAGAAATTAATTAGTGAATTTGTCCTGATAGTCTATGGTTGTTTAAGAGCTCAACTCCTGCATAAGCTATGCTTGTTGTTATTTACTTATTTGTTTCTAAGAACCTAATTATCGTTGATTCATGTGTGTGACAGAAACATGAATTAGATCTATATTTATTTGTTGGCTATTGATAAATGTGAATCCAATCTATGACATTATCCCCTAATTGCTTTCTCTTATTATATAAATCTCTCTTTTTATTTAATTGTTGTTATTTTCTGTGTTTTCAATCAATCAAAATCCTGGAATAACTTGATTGGATTTATTACTTAAAATATTTTTGGTCCCAGAGTTCAACACCCTCTACAACAATCCTTGTTGTTTAGGAAAGCCGAATGGATTTTACAGTTGTTTACAATTGTTTAATTTGTTCGCAAACACATATCTAAATGGTGTATATGGTCTCTAAAAAGTATAGGCCTGGTCTCTATGATAATCTATGCGATATATAAGTTAGTGAGTACAGATTTTATAGAGTTGAAGATACAAGTTCACAAATCCACATCCATCGAGTGAAGAAAGATATCTTACTCTGGATCATCCCAACTTTATCGAACTTAGTGCAAATGACTGTAACTTGTTGAAGTATGCGATATTATATGGTAGATTGAAGAGGATGAAGATAGCTTCGAGTCGGAGGTGACCGTTCGCAAATCGGAGTTCGCACGAGAAAGTTACGAGCTGAAAGGTGTAGGTTTTCAGTGTGCAGGTGCGACAGACGTCTATCGTAAGGGAAGACAGACGTCTGAGTTGTCACGGTGGATTTTCCCAAGAATTCTGACAGACGTCTGTCATCCCATGACATACGTTTGAGAGTGGGACAGACGTCTGTCATATTGGGGACAGACGTCTGAGTTGAGTGCTAGAGCCCAAATAATTCCCTGGGAGGGACAGACATATGTCATCTCCCGCAATAGACGTTTGATGAGTGTTTTGGGCTATTTCGGGCTGGAAACTTGACAAATTGATTTCTGAAGACACATGAGCAATTTGGGTAATTGGCCTATCTCTATATAAGTTATTTTCTGGTGTGTTAGTGAGAGAGCTTGGAAACTTGATTTGGGATCAAGGGTTCATTCTCAAGAGTGAATTAGGGTTTATAACATAATTCCAATTCTTCAATTCTATTCTCCTCAAACTCTTTTCTATATTGAAATATATTGATCATCGGATCAATATCTTGTATTCCTTTCATCGTGGTAATAAAACTCTCTCCAAAGTGGATGTACACTAACAAGATGTTAGTGGAACCACTATAAATCCTTGTGTGATTTATTTTTTCTACTTTGGTCATTAGTTCTTTGCTTGTGATTGAGATTTTGATTGTTCGTGATTGGTTAATCTTTGTTTGGTGACTAGAGTTATTGCTTTGGTTGTTTTTGTAAGTCTAACAATGGTCTAGTTTTCCGCTAGCGCTTGTGGTTTAGATATCGGATTCAAGTGGTCTTGAGTCGGATTAATCACAACGATTACAACAGTTGGTATTAGAGCTGTTTTGGTGCTTGTTAGGTGTTTGTGAAAATGCCGGAGTCGGACTATTCAACCGGAAGTCCGAATAGTGTAGCGCCTTATGTATGGGGTTCGTATGTGGTGTCGGGTTCTCAATTGGTTATTGGCAAGTGGAATGGTGATAATAACTTTGAGAAGTGGCAGTGGAAAATGAAAGCGGCTCTTAGGCGGAATCGGGTGCACCGAGTAGTATTTGATACTCACTTATTGCTAAGTGATATCTCAGATGTTGAGAGAGAGGAGATGGAGGAATGGGCTTACACTACTTTTTAACTTGCTATGGGGGAGAATGTGATCTCCAAAATTAGTGGTGAGACTATCGCTAAAGGTATTTTGGGACAAGTTGGAAGAACTTTATATGAAGAAGTCAGTCACTAACCATTTGATCCAGTTGCGAACATTTTTCACCTTCAAGATGAAGGAGAGTAATTCTCTTAAGGCACATTTAAATGCCTTTGATGACTTGCTCATGAAGATGAAGGCCATTGATTTGAAGATTGAGGAAGAGCAAAAAGTGATGATATTATTATGTTCGTTGTCGGACCGTTATACGGGTTTCTCAAATAGTTTGATCTATGGTCGGGATACCTTGACTCTTGATGATGTCAAGACGGGTCTTCTTAGTGAGGAGTTGAGAGATCAAATGAATGAGATGAGTGAGGGTAGTAGTGGATCTAGTAGTGGTCATGGGTTGTTTGTGGAGAAAGAGAAGAATGCGAAGAAAGGAAACCGGGGGCGTTATAAATCAAGAAAGCCCGGTAGAAGAGGTAAATCGGAAGAGAGAAATGGCAAGTGCTTTATTTTCAAGAAACCGGGACATCGCAAGAATGAATGTCCGGACAAAGATAATAAGGAAGTAGCGTCTTCATCCATGGCGGTGGAGAGTGGGGATGGTGAGATAGATGAGAATGTGTTGACGGCGGTGGCATCGGGTGTTTCGAGTAATGAATGGGTACTCGATTCGGGTGCGACATATCATATGACGCAAAATAGAAATTATTTTTCATCCTTTGAGGTCAAAAAAGGAAATGCAATTGCTATGGGAAATGGTTCTGTTTGAAAGTCGATGGGTAGGGGCTCCGTGCAAATAAGGATGTTTGATGGAGTTGTTTGCACGCTCACTAATGTTCGCTATGTTCCGGGACTTAGGAAGTCGCTTATATCTTTGGGGCAATTGGATTCTCTAGGAAGCAAGATCACTATCGAGAAGGATTTCTTGAGGGTTTCGAAGTGGGCGCTTGTGGTTTTGAAGGGTGCTAGGACTCATGGTATATATTTGCTTCAAGGTGTGACCATAGGAGGTGAGACTTGCATGGGTGTTGATATTTCTAATGACTTGGATGCGACACGGTTGTGGCATTTGAGATTGGGTCATGTCTCGGATAGGAGTTTGGATATTCTTCGGAAGCGGGAGATGATCGAGGGCGAGAGTTTCAACAAACTAGAGTTTTGCGAGGAATGTGTCATGGGGAAGCAAACAAGGATATCATTCGATGAAGGCAAGCGTGACTCAAAGGAGGTTCTTGAGTATGTTCATTCGGATGTTTGGGGACCGGCACCGGTTGCTTCTTTGGGAGGAGAAAGGTATTACATTTCTTTCATTGATGATTTGTCTCGAAAGGTTTGGGCGTATGTAATGAGGGCCAAGTCAGAGGCATTTGCTAAGTTCAAAGTTTGGAAGGCTCTTGTTGAGAATGATAGTGGCTAGACTTTGAAGATGTTAAGGACCGACAATGGCGGCGAATATGTTTCCTGGGAATTCTTGGAGTATTGTAAGCATCACGGAATCCAAAGATATTTTACTACAATGGGAGATCCGCAATCTAATGGAGTAGCGGAGAGAATGGACCGAGCTCTACTTAAGTAAGCTCGATGCTTGAGATTGACATCGTGTTTGTCTAAGGGATTTTGGGACGAAGCTTTGTCAACCGCGGTGCATATTATGAATCGAATTCCATGCTCGGCCATTGGTAAAAAAATTCCGGATGAAGTGTGGAAAGGGAAGAGCATTGACTTGAGATATCTTCGTGTGTTTGGTAGCCCTGTTTATGTGCATGATCTGAGGAATGATAAGCTTGGAGCTAGAGCATTCAAAGGGGTCTTGCTTGGTATCACGGACGACGTGAAAAGCCATTGGATTTGGAATCCAGAAACGAAGAAGGTTGTTAATTCTCGTCATGTCATTTTTAATGAGTTGGCTTTATTCAAGGAGAATGAGAGCTCATCGGATGTTCCAGATTTGGTTCATGGTGAATCAAAAGAGAAGGAAGTCATTCCCACATTCCATCCAAGTGGTAGTAGAGTTGAAGAAGTTTGTGGGGGTTAAAGCGGTTGATGAAACATCACAAAGTACACATGGTTCCTCTAGTGATGTTGGTGATGTACATGATACTAGAGAAGTTTTGAATCAAGGTGGAGCCGAAAGGGATTAGGGTGATAGTATTGCTACTCGGGTTGGTCGACGTGCAATAAGGCCTCCAGAAAGATATGGTGATTGGAACTACCTTAGCTTTAGTGATCATTTGGACTATGCTCTCAATGTAGTTCAAGATGAGCCAATGGACCATGATGACGTCATGGAGTCGAGAGAGAGCTCGAAGTGGATTTGTGCCATGGAGGAAGAGATGCAATCACTAATAAAGAACTGAACTTGGGAGTAGGTTCCACTTCCTCAAGGAAACCGTGCTATAGTGTGTAAATGGATTTACAAGGTGAAGGATGATGGAAGGTATAAAGCAAGGTTAGTGGCAAAGGGGTTTGCACAAAGAAAAGGAAAGGAGTATGATGAAATTTTTGCACCAGTGGTTTGTAATACATCTATTAGGGTTTTACTAGCCATGGTTGTTATACATGACTTGGAGTTGGAGCAACTTGATGTGAAAACCGTCTTCTTGCATGGAGACATGGATGAAGACATCTACATGGAGCAAACAGAAGGGTTTGTTGCAGATGGTAAGTCTGAAATGGTTTGCAAGTTGAAGAAGTCACTTTATGGGTTACAGCAATCGCCTAGACAATGGTACGATAATATATGGTAGATTGAAGAGGATGAAGATAGCTTCGAGCCGGAGGTGACCGTTCGTAAATCAGAGTTCGCACGAGAAAGTTATGAGCTGAAAGGTGCAGGTTTTCAGTATGCAGGTGCGACAGACGTCTGTCGTAAGGGACGACAGATGTCTGAGTTGTCAGGGTGGATTTTCCCGAGAGTTCTGACAGACGTCTATCATCACCATGATAGACATCTGAGAGTGGGACAGACGTCTATCATATTGGGGACAGACGTCTGGGCTGAGTGCTGGAGCCCAAATAATTCCGGGGAGGGACAGACGTCTATCATCTCCCACAACAGACATCTGACGAGTGTTTTGGGCTATTTCGGGCTGGAAACTTGACAAATTGATTTGTAAAGACACGGACAATTTGGGTAATTGGCCTATCTGTATATAAGCTATAATCTGGTGTGTTAGTGAGAGAGCTTGGAAACTTTATTTGGGATCAAGGGTTTATTCTCAAGAGTGAATTAGGGTTTATAACCTAATTCTAATTCTTCAATTCTATTCTCCTCAAACTCTTTTCTATATTAAAGCATAGTGATCATTGGATCAATCTCTTGTATTCCTTACACCGTGGTAATAAAATACTCTCTCCAAAGTGGATGTACACTAACAAGATGTTAGTGGAACCACTATAAATCCTTGTGTGATTTATTTTTGCTACTTTAGTCATTAGTTCTTTGCTTGTGATTGTGATTTTGGATTGTTCGTGATTGGTTGATCTTTGTTTGGTGACTTGAGTTATTGCTTTGGTTGTTTTTGCAAGTCTAACAATGGTCTAGTCTGCCGCTAGCGCTTGTGGTTTAGATATCGGATTCAAGTGGCCTTGAGTCAGATTATTCACTATGGTAACAACATAACTTTCTTGGATGTCATTCTTGGGTATGCCAGAATGTCTTCCTGTACTGCTAGAAACAGTATCAGAATGCTGAAGGAAAAGTTCATAGATAAATCTGAGACTGCAAGGTGTATATCTGTTTTCCCTGAAACATTTAAAACATTTGAATATTTTCAACCATATGGAGATGCAAAACAAATTCATATTTGTTATTTATAAATTGTACAGTTGGTCCTTTTTGCACTTAAAAATGATCTATTTCTAAAATCAAAGTTTTTTTACCTTATTTATCATCAAGTAATTAACTGAAAAACAGGCTACAATGATACTGTATTGCTATATTGATAAATGAGATAATAACCACAAGCATATTTTAGTATTATAACTCCACCAACACAAAAACATATCTTACTGTTTGTCTGCATGCATCCTAGGTGTGCCCCTATGATGTTATAAGAAATGGGAAACAATTTACTCGAATTTTCAATCAGATTAAGATAAATTTCAAAACTGAATAACCAAAAGTAAATCTACTTGCTACTTGAAGAACATGAGTCTGTAAAACAATAATTTTTTGTAGAGATGAGTATTACAGATTTTAATAGCCATAATTTAAGTGCCTTACAAAACCTATAAATATAGAAACTTACTCAATGCACCGAATATGGGAAAGTAACAGTCAAGCATAGAATCAATGCTGCTTTATGAATTAAGTACATCGAAAAATTGTATTCAATGCTAAAAGTAGAAAGAAAAGAAAAATGCCCAAGCCAACAATTTATAAAGTCTTCCAATGTTTGGAAAATCTTCCAGTGTTTTAAAAGAGTCAGTTAAAATCATATACTCCCTTTTGGTTCAAATTTCAAAATAAGGATTCTACGTACATCAATTTTAACATTTCACTGTGTAGCTAGGAATTGATACGTTTACTTA